>OX461810.1:64754654-67412858 GCA_949802685.1 Dicyrtomina minuta
AGAATGCATCATTTTAGTACATGTGAAATGTGTGAATGTGCTCATTAAATGCAATAAGATACAATTACCTATATTAGATTTTAGATGCAATGTAAATGAATTTCAAACGTAGATTCCATACGTATCGTCAGGTATTAGTATTAGGTTAATATTTGTATACCCCTATGCATTAAATACTAAGTAATGCTTACAAAAAATAACTTTTAAAATCTAATCGCTGGGGATAGTTTTGTGGATGAGGATGTCGTTGGGGCAGCTGAGAAGTCAATACTTTGTCCCATCTATTATCTTGGCGTATAGCATCAAGCCTGTTGTACGTGGGCAGTAGAACTCAACCTTCCTTTCGCATTAAATGTGATTCAAATTTTGGAACAAAAGTTAACGGTTAGGCTTAGTGCTACGTGCGACGATAATAAATCACTATCTTGTCTTCACGAAAATTCGGGTATGTGACTAAAGATTTCAAATAAATAAGAGTGCGGGATGTTAGCGTGTTGACGAAAGAGTGGAGTTACATAATAGTGAGGGATTTTTAGCGTGTGGAAGAATGAGTGCAGATTTATAAGAGTGCAAGATGTTAGCGTGTGGACACCAGAGTGCACGACTAAAGCAGGCGTGCTTGGGTGAGCGGCTAGAACAGCAGTCTTGAACAAAATTTCCATTCTCATCCCTGGCGTCAATCCTCGGCCACTGCTAATCGTATACGCGTATTACGCCTCTGGATGGTTGATTGAAATTTGAAATCCTGTCTCTTTCGGTGGTCCTTAGTGAGTGCTACTTACTGCAGGGGCCTAGGAAATGGGACTCCTTTATTGTGGAGGGGACGGGATAGGGATAGGTGAAAGGGTAATATGACCGAGACAAACTAATGTGGTAGCCTCCTATCTCCTCACTCACAGTGACTGGTTGACTCTAGTTGTATGAACTTCGATTAAATCGAAATAATGAATATTTAATATATTACATATGGCAAAAGAGTGTGTAACAATGTAAATATTTAACTACTTTTGATTTGCTGGAGAAATTTCGCCACACATATAGTTTTATTAGCATATCTCAAGTTGCATTAAAACCGCAATAATTTCACTAAATTCAAGATTGTATGATCCAACTTGAATCAGATTATCAACTAACGTAATAATGTATTTTATATTGTCTGAATGGCAACTCAGGATAAAACTCAGAGTCTCAGCTTAAATGAAGGCTTTCTATGGTGTAACTATACTTATTATTAACATATTGTTTAAATTATGGTTTCTACGGGCAAGTAATTACAGTTTTCAACTCCTGTATCGCGCACTCTTTTGTCGTGCACTCTTTGGTTCACACCTTTTAGTCTACACTCTAATGTCCCACGTTCTTGTGTATATGAACTCCAAAATGTGTACTCTGGTGTCTGCCCGTAATCTTTAGGACGATAACTGCAGATTCACCTCAACGACTCCAGCGTTGCACTGCAGGTTAAGTCGTTAAGTACACTTCCCAGGGTCCGCACCAATAATTTACGTTGTAGAAATATAAGGCACGTGCTTGTGGATTTTTTTCGTAATTGATAAACCCCGTTAAGCTTTGATATGTCAATTTAATGATTTCACTAGGATCTTTTACGTCATGTATTTTAAGTCACACAATATTCCACTCATTTTTAATGACTCAATTCTTATTGTAGTAACACTTGCTACTTGTCAGAGTGTGAGCTATGCCAAAAAATATGTATAACGTAAATCAGAGATATCACATACGAGTTGTAATCTGTCTTATCGTTAGTTATGAAAAGCAACGTACATCAAACCTTGCCATTATTTCGTTTATTAGCTCGTGTCCATAAACTGAGGAATCGTGCTGGATGCTATTTTGCTACTAATTACTACCTGCATTAGTTTCACCCAATAATAATACCTTACTATACGTATGGAATCTACATTTAAAATAGTTGAATTACATCTAAAATCTAATATAGGTAATTGTATCTTATTGCATTTAATGAGCACATTCACACATTCCACATGTACTAAAATGATGCATTCTATATCGTTGCATCGGCTTCTGGACTGGCCAGTCCACAGGCCGCGGAAGCCTCTGGACTACCCTTGTGGACTAGTCCAGAAGAATCCTGGGCTTCTGGACTAGTCCTTTGGGCCAAAGGACTAAACTTCTTCTGGACTACCACATATATATATAGAGGGAAGAGAGTTGAGTTAATGTTGCCTAAGAGCGCTCTAGGGATCAATTAATATTACATGGGTAGTTGGAAAGTTAAAAGAGTCAGACCATAAATATCATCTCCAAGTTGAACACGGAGCGTACATACATGTAGTTTTAAAGATCAACGGTGAACAACGTGCGAGGAGACAGACAGAATAGCTTAGAGATAGAAAGGGGTAGAATAACATGTACCATTCAGGTTTGAATCCGGGTTGATTTTTGGTGTGGTTTTTTTCTTTTTACCTTACACATGGCTTTTACTCTACTATCTGGACGGAATGAGGGTAGTACTGGTACACATAATATGCTCAATGCTGTGCTCAGTATAGCGAGTAGATATAACTTTTTGTGTGTATTAAAGTTATATTGATTATCCGAGAGTAAACCATGTGTGCAGACTACGTAGGCAGGTACACAATTTTGATCTGATATGAATTTTTTCCCCCATATTATGTTAGTAGGTACTTACATGTATAGGTAGGTACTTTGAATTTTGTTATGGTGTTTGTTGACTATATGTTGTATCTCTATAAGTATCATCGTAGTATGTTTGGTATTGGTGAGTTTCAAGGGGAAAAAATCATGTAGGATGGGGAAAAGAAAAAATATGTTCATAAAATTAAAATGTATCTAAAAAAAAGGGGAATGTTTCCAAGCTTTGTTGTTGTTGTGCTCGGTGTTTTCCCTTATCTTTCAACCAATGCAATGCAAGGCAAAAGAGATGCGCTCTTTTTCCCGTTTTTTTTCGCTCTCTCCTCTCTCTCTCTCTCTCTCTCTCTCTCTCTCTCTCTCTCTCTCTCTCTCTCTCGTGAATCTCTGGGTTGTCTTTTTGACTCTATCATCAATTCAGTATGTGTGTGGTGGTTTCCTATGGTTTTGGTCTTCCCTTGTCGTGGTTGGGATTTTCCGTGTATGCGTTGCAATATGCATGTACAGTTTCCGCCACGGTTTAGGCTTGTTAGGATTTTTAAATGTGGCCCTTGGCCTGCGCTATATGCGCTCTGCAAGGCGTATACGATCCTTTATGCATACCGAACTTGGTATGAACATTTTTACTCTTCATCTTTAAAGACAAAAAGGAGATTTTATTTTGTAATGTGTCACTTAATCTGTTATTTTGATGGGGATCTCGCACTCTTGCTTATCTTTAGACCTAAAGTATTGTAATCATTAGTATTATACATAGGATCTAAAATTGGTATGCTGACTGCATATTTTCAAACCGAAAAGGTGATTTAATAGCTGCTCATGATTATGAATACCTATATAGGTTCAATATTTTATTATGCAGGTGTAATGGCATTATGCCAAATATCTTAATGCGGAATTTAATGGGTTTTTGCTTGACATTCCATGCCTTAGATAATTTATTCGGGTTTGGTGTGAAAGTGCGTATGTATATATCTGGTGTAAGGAGCTACAGTAGTGTATGAGTGAATTTTATTCTAAGCATAATATTTGTCGTATTTATTATGAGAGGGAAAGAGGGAGGGAGTATCAATTAGGTAAGGTACCGAGGTTTTTATAAAATTCAAAAGTCAAGGCGGGACACGTGAGTATGTATATGCATACAAATATAAGGGGATAGGATGGGGAAGTAGTGGTAATGGGCCTGACTGACTCAGCCTGGTGGTGAGACGGTGAGTGTGGGTATGTAAATAGAAATGGATGGTGGTAGTGGAAGTGGAAGGAAAGTCAAAGTCAAGAAGTGTTATTATGGTTTGGTTTGGGAAGGTGGAAGTTAAAGTCTTGAGTCTTGAAGTTAAAAGGTGGAAACGAAACCACCGACGAGCGATTATCCAAGTTCACTCGTCTTCACTGAACTCAACTCCGTCTTGGGGTCCTCCTCGTAGTCGTCGTCGTCGTCTTTGACTTGAAATGTGCTTCGTGTTCAGTGAGCTTCATTGCTATTCTGGTCCGGGTCTTGAGCCAGACGGGAAGAATGTGGATTTACATGTGTTCCCAGTCAAAGAGAAACGTGGAATGGAGGAGATCCAGTCCAAAAAGGACTTGTTATTCTAACCATTAAATATATAGAGGGATGGAGGCCTGTGCATGGCGTGTATACCTATAGGGCATATTTGAGATCGTTTTTTTTATGTAGGGAATTAAGGAAAGTGAGTACTTACGCGTAAATGTATGCACCTACCATAAAGGTATGTATTATACTTACTATATATATATATATATTTAAAGAGTGAAAGAAAAAAGAAAGCATCAAATCAACATGATGGTATATTAAAGTGGTAGGATCCTAGATGCATGTATCGGCTTGGGTGTATACAACATTGTACAGGATATAGGTATATTATGTAGTGTGGGTAATTTTTGTGGGGTTCGTCTCTGTAATCACACATGAGGAAGGTACTCGCTTATTTTCTATGGTCATGAGCCTGATTATCATGATTATGGTTTCTCTTATATTTATACTGACTAGTGAGTAGTTACTATTTTAGTAGAGGAATTACAGGAAAGTTACAACAGGTACAGGTGCGTGAGTATAGAAGTTCTACTGATACATATAGCATCATATACTTACAACAGTATGTATCTCTTTATTGTTATGCTAATGTTATTATTATAGTTTTTTTTGTATACAGGTAGTATTAAAGGTAGATTGTTTTCTTCCTTGTCTCTAATAGAACTTGATGTCCATGTAATTTTATATCCTGGAATTTTTTTTTGTGTAGGCATTTTATTTTTTCGTAACCCACCCGTGAAATGATTATTACATAGATTTCTATTTAGATTTTAGATAGGATCATCATATCATTTGGGGCAGGGTCATATGCATATAGGGTGTATTAGAAAAATGTATTATATAGACAGAGACGAAGATGAGCACATTATGGTAATGAGACTATTATGTAGCTTCTGTTGTGTTTCGTCACTATTATTCCTCGTAGATTTTTTAAGCCGAGTTATTTAGGTATAGGTGGTTTACTATTTTTATTAGTATTGTTTCCATTCATAGGACATTTGAAAAAAGATAGGCAGTTTAAAAGATGTTACGTTATAGCCATAATTAGCACGGGGTTTAAAAGTTTGTAATATGAGTAATTTGTATTGCATACTTTTTTTAGGGATTTACTGTTACTTTCAGGAGGAAATATCTCAATAATGAATAATTACGTTTAATAAGTTTTGGGTTGAGAATTTTAGAACTTGCGAGAGAAATAAAATAATCCTGTGAAGTCAATTTATTGGAATTTTATTGGAAAGCGAAGACAAAGTAAGAACAAGACGAGACGAAGAAGATTAGATTATGTGTCGAATTCGAAGACGTGGAGGGAGACTCGCTGCTATGGCTCCATATGTATATACATACTTGTCTTTGGTTGATAGTGCTATAGGCATTTATTTTGCTCTCTGGGATTGAATTTGATATATCTTTAAGTAGATCATAGGATTATTGTTCTCCGTTGGGATTTGTTTCTTGTCCTAAACTAAGCTCGGATTTGGAATGTGGAATTTGAATTTGTAATAGTAATGTACTATTACTACTAGGGACATATATATTACTGAGGCACATTCGTGCATATTATATAATACCTTCCATTAGGAAAAGATGTGTTTCCTTTCCAGCCTACCTACTACATGAATAAAGAGCTGGTTCTGGCTCTGAAACTGATGCTGGTAATGTCAGGATGCATTTTAAATCCAATGGAGTTTATGTTTGTAAGTGGTTATATATATGCGTGTGGTTTTAAAGGGTATAATGTAATTTGTTGACTGTTGAGTGTAAAAGGAAGAATTGTTCTTAGTTCCAATGTTTTTTTTCTCTCTTTCTTTGTGTTATTCAGATTTGACTAGTTGATTCATACACCATTTTGGAATTCACGTACAACCATTTCTCTCTGTTATTTTTTCCGTGTTCATTTTCTCTCTCTCTTTCTTTCTCTGGTATGTTCCTAAGTTTGTTTGTTTGTTTTTTTCCCTTGCTTGCTTGCGGGAAAGTGAATTAATTGTGAAGTCATGCCACATCCTTTCCTTATGGATGCTATTTAAAGTACCTACTACGTACGTACGTGACGTGCGTTGTATAAAAGTGTATTTAATGATTGTATACATTTTTGTATAGTGTTACTATGCATCTCTCTCTATCTCTCTCTCTCTCTCTCTCTCTCTCTCTCTCTCTCTCTCTCTCTCTCTCTCTCTCTCTCTCTCTCTCTCTCTCTCTCTCTCTCTCTCTCTCTCTCTCGGTATTTTCTCATGACATAGTTGTTGTGGATCGCTTGGAATGTTCCGTGATATTTCGTTTGTGCCTATGCGTACAAGCATGGCAATGGCAAAGTAGCTTAAAGTCTTATTATTATTGTTAGAGTCGTCCTGACCTGTCTCATTATTTTATGTGGAACCAGGAATAAGTTTGATTTTTGATAGTAGCACCTCGCTGTACATGTATATTTATTTTTATATAATTTTAGTACATTGTACTTTCCACTTGGTTCTTGGCGTTTCGTTGTTGATTTTGATTGTGATTTGGATTGTACATGCCAAGTTTGCTAAGGAGATAATATGATATGTTCATCATTCTTGTGGCTCGCGGAGTGCGAGGGACTCATACTAAATAGCGTGTTAGATTCACACTATATATTATATATATGATGCTGTCTATCCGAGGATCTTACCTACCCACTCCCTACTGCGTGCCGTGCGTGTCCAAATTTAAAATCCAAATATCTATATTCAGTATGTATGTAGGTATGTTCAGACTTGAGAGTTCAGACCACGGCTCAAATAAGCCAGAACCAGGGCCATTGAAAATCCCGAACGAAATATATGTAATGTAGTATATAACATTATGAGATGTAAGCTAGGAAGGAAAACGAGTGCAGGGTGTAGAAACAGATAGAACTGAACAAGCTTTAGGAAACTGACTAAAATAAGCTACACACGTTCAGGTTTTGTTTTTTTTCTTTTTTTTTTCTTTGTTTTTTTACTTCTCTTCTTATATTCTTTTGTGACGGTGACTTATTATGATTCTAAGTTCATCGGATATTTTATATAGAGATTGGATGTGTACATGTATGGAGGCATGTACATAGTAGTGTTGTAAAAGTGCTACTAAAAAGGTATGTGTGTGGTGCAGACCGAGTGTAGATTGTAGATGTGCTGTATATTTCTGTTCCAGAAACAGAAACGAGTCCAGAGTCCCATTCGTAGTCTAGGAGGCACCTTTACATGACATATAGGTACCTACTTTTTAGATGCATAGTGTATACTATATAGTTGAGCAGTCGTGACTGTTGTGTTGGTAGTAGGTATAGGTAGTTAGGCAGGCAGTAGTGGAAACGTCGCGTCTCGCATGGCTAATGAAACCTGTAGTTAATATTTTGGTGAGCTCATAATTTTTGATCGTTGACATTTATACTTAACGTGAATGGAATTTTTAATTTAACTTTTCGATTGACTCCAAAACTCCAACTGTGTGAATAGGGAAGGAGCGGAGGTAGAGGTATACATATAGGGGGAAATGGAAACAACTGTTCGTGTCGTTCTCGTTTTCGTTTTCGTTCTGGATTTCGATTTATATATTATAGTAATAACATTTATGTACGTAGAATGTGAAGACCTTTATATGTATCATCATGTTATTAAGACTTCCTTGCCTGGGAGGCAAACAGAGTAAAAAAGTAAAATCAAAACCGGAGCCAGTCAGCCGGAAACTAGTATATGTGTATGAGTATTATTGTATATAATGTGTGTGTTTGGAGAGTGGGATTCCGATTGAGTTTATTTATGTACACTTTTACATGTGCAAAAGAGGGTAACTACATTTTTTTTTAAGTTTCATATAAATTGTCCTCGCAATGGATTTTCCTTCGAGTAAAACCAAAAGTAGAAGTTAACTTTAGGTACCTAATGGTTATTTTATTTAAAGTTTAGATAACATGTATTATTTTTATGTCTTAAGGAAGGATATAGCTTGAACATATTTATATATAGGAGCGGGTTAGGGTCACGTGTTTCAACTGAATATATATAGTCAAAGGTGTATAATGCCAATACAGGTGCAACATTTTGTGCCAGTTGCTGTCCCTTTCAACCTGGGTTTTTGATCCTGGTCTAGCATGTATTTTTAGTTTTGATTTGAAATATGTTCAAAGTCGTGTTAAATATATGTACCAAGATAATTATAACTATGGAAAATTGATAATATGCGTAGGTAGGTTGATCTAGTTTCACTTTTTTACTCTAGCTCTATCTCATCTCTCGTTGAAAATTATCGTGTACATAATACATGTGAGCTTTTTAAATTGTATTGAATGATTTTAATAATTTGAAAAGATGAAAAACAATACTGTAGATATAGTTGATATTTTTTATTACTTATTATTAGAGAGGAGATTGGTAAATGAAATAAAATCAGTGGATTTTTTTAAATATATTATTGCAGTTGCAGATGTAAAAAATATTTTGTTGCATTTTTATTTGAATTTTTCTCGTTGCTGCACTGTTGGGAAATTCAGTTTTATTTGGGGTCTGGATCAACTGGATTTGTTTTTTTTATCCCGTGTTATGTATATGGTGCTCTCGGTTTTATTGTTTTGCTGCTAGTGGGGCACACATTTTTGGAGAGAGTTTTTTGGGGTTGGGGTGTAGTCTCGTGATTTTGTTGTCGTGGTAGTTGATAGTTGACAGTGTTGGTACGGGTGAAAGTTAAATTTGCATCGAATTATCTGACATGAGTAAAGTTCAGTAAGATTGTCAGCATATCACTATTGTGGATAAATGTTAAAAAGAAATGTTGGACGAACTTTTAGAATCAGTTTAAATGCTATAAAATACAGCTAGGTACATTAATTTGAATTATCTAATTCTGAACGAGTCAATGAAAAGGGAAGACATCATTAATACAAATTACCGTATTTCCTCTAATAGTACGCGGGTCTCTAATAATGCGCGGGTCTCTAATAGTACGCGGGGGGTAGCCGCCTCAATTTGGATAGTACGCGGGTCTATTTAACACACTAATAAATGCCAGTGCGCGGGTCTCTATTAATACGCGGGTCTCTAATTATACGCGGGGAGTCGAGGCTCGAGTTTGGATAGTACGCGGAGCGTACTATTAGAGGAAATACGGTATATTAATTTTAAATTACACATTAAACAATTAAACCACTTTTCTGAAGTGGAATATGTTTTACGTGCACTCTTCAAAAGCAGTACTTGTGCAAAACTTACTCTTAATTTAAGGAGGTCCTTAGATACTTATTGGTTTAACGTTGGCAAAAACACCCCAGCGTATACCGACACCGGTAATTTTACATACCTAAGGTACCGGTACGCGTCGAATTTGATACTTCTATTCAATCTACGACTACAAATCTCCTCGTTTTTTTATAGATGCATGTTTCCGTTGCATCTGGGGTTTGAACATTTTAGAATCATTTGTATTAAACTTGGAACGTCGTCCTAAAACTTTGGAACGGTAACATTTCCAAAATCGAGAGCATAGCCGAGACCCAGACTGTGATTTAAGATTCGTTTTAGGATTTTGATTTCAACTCCATACGTTGGCTTGGTTTTTTTTATTATTGTTTTTAAGGAGCGTTTCCCTTCATCCTCTCTCTCTCTCTCTCTCTCTCTCTCTCTCTGCCTACGTATAGTGAACTTAACTTTTTTTCTGCATAGCCAAGCTGATTTTTTCCCCCTCTGGTTCCTTCTTCGGTTTTTCTCTTGCGGTTTTCTTCGCTCCGGCTCCACCACACGATGATACAAAAACTTATACATATACATACATGTGGGATGTGGAAGGGAAATGAAATGGAGTGAGCAGTGAGCGGCAAAAAGAAAGATGCAGAAAATGTAGAAAGTTACATCTTTATAACGAAAAAAATAGATATTCGTATAGATATTGACTATATCCATGTTTGCTAGAATTTGGAACATGATGGGAGGAAGGAAGAGTACCTACATTCTTTCTACATGTAAATTCCACACAGTTTTTTTTTATATTCTCGGGAATTTTTCAAGCATTTAAGTATGCATGTGGATTCCTCTATATAAAGCATATATATACACATATATATTTACTCCTCATAATTATATGATATAGTGTGTATACCAACCTACATACATGTAATGGGCTCCTATCTGTTTTGTGTCGGTCGGTTTGAATCTGAATGTTATATAAAATGTAGAGTAATGTTATGTAACTTCAACGTGTTGAGTGTATTCAAAAAAGAGCGAGACGGGAAACTTTTCCTTTTTGCTTATTTGCCTTTGCAATTTACTAGGTATGTACCTACCTACCTACGGCCTACGTTATAATAAAAGGTATATAGCCTCCTTGTTTTTGTCTTGCCGAAAAAAAAAGAATAGTTTGCTGTGCAAAAATATAAAAAAAAGTTTTTTTTCACAAAGTTTGAACAGGAAGTATACGTTGGGTTTCTTGGGCAGATAAGTATGTATATGCAGTGTAAATTTGGTAGTGGGGAAGCTAAGGAAAATGTGGTATTTATTATAAATGGGAAATGTAAGTTGGGAAGGAGGAAGAGATTTGTGTTGATGTTATATGCTGAAAGCTGGAAAAGAAGAGACTGCGAGATCTTGTACAAAATTGTATATGTGTAGAGATGAAATTACTGAGAAGAGAACTACACGAGAGAGTCGCTGAAGCTGAGCTTTGAATTTTAAAATTGTACAAGTTGTTGTAGTAGGAAGCGTTCTGTTTTTTTGAGCTTTATTATACTGCGTTGTATGAGGATGCTATATACCTATATGGGTTTTCTATCTATAGTTTTTAATTTGTTCACATATAAAGGCCACAAGATTTATGTGCAGATTCTCTTTTGTACTGTATGTGTGCTACATGCAACGTACTTTTCTGTGTCTCCACACAATCTTCTATTCACCCTTTCGTCTTTTCCTTTTCTCCCGTCACGACTCTATAGCTTGTACACTTCACCGAATCTGCTGCTACTATAGTCGAAATAGTTAGTTAAGCTGTAAAAAGAAACAGCTGTGATTTTGTGGGTTGATATTTTTCTAATAGATGACTGTTTTTTTGTTTGTATTTTTTGATAACAGCAGCAACAACAACAAGGACTTCAACAATTGCTGGTAAGTTGAGATTTTTATTTTTTTTTGTTTTATTTTTTTTTTTGCATATTCTATTTCATTTACATGGCTTTGATTTTTTGATATCCCGTCAGTAAAGGAGGCAAATGTATAATAAACCAAATCGGGGTTTTAATTTTTACATTAAAAGATACTATTATAAACATTGAGTGGTGGGGAGGGGGTATTTTTGTGTCGCTATGCAGAGTAGAGGTTATACGTGTATATTCGTTTAGTAAACATATGTCCAGATGAATTACAAAGTGACAATATATTATGATTACGACGATGATGATGGTGATGTTGCAATAGGATTCAAAGTTGGGATCCTTTACAAACGTTGGACGCTTAAAGAAGTAAATAAACACATAAATACCATTACATATATTATTATTATTAGGCGTAGAACCCGAAAATAATGAAATGACAGTCAGTGAGGCTTTGCTTATAATCCATCAGAAAATAAATAATAAATCAAATTGTTATCACCAAATAATATTTAATGTTACTAATCTATTTCTGTATTTTCTAGAATAATATTGACGGGAATAAAGGTAAAGATAGACATTTAGTAGCCATATGTTTGGATTATAGGTTCAAAAATGATTTAGTTGGGTATATTTATTTAGTTTACAATTTTTTAAATGTAATTTTATTGTTTATTTAAAGTTTACTCCTTGTAGTATGTTGCCTGTGTTGGCTGAATCAGAAATTAAAATTTATTTAATGTAAGGATTAAGATTAAGATATTACAAGAAAGTTGGGAGTTTTGTTATTTAACTTATATACCATGTACACACATCATGGTAGATAGGCTATAGGGGTAAATATTTACTTTTAGCTTTGTTAGTTTTTATTTCGAATTTTTTACATTTTAACATAGGAATCTATCTACCTCAGTTGTTTTGAATTTGGGTAATGAGAGTAATGTAATAGAACTTTTGCGTATAATGTTTTAATTTAAGTAACTTGACATATTTTTAATTATCATTTTTAAATTTTAATTGGATTTAATTTGTATGATGTTGTCGTGAGAAAGAGAGTTTCGTCGGGAGGCAAGGATTATTAGTATTGTTTAACACTTATCCAGCTATCCGTCATCGTCATCGCTGTTGTAATGCTACCTTACGTTAGTATGAACTATGATTGTATTTATACGTAAAGTAGCAACATAGGCATTGGCAGCAAAAAATAAAGTATATAGTGGAAAGTGTATGTAGGCAGTAGGTATTAAATACTGAAGATTTTCGAATTACCTACCTGCGTATAATTTATATTTTTTTGTCTTGATTTAAGAACTCATAAAATTAGTTATTGCTCTGATGATCGTGAGATAAGAGGCGGGATGCGGATTATATTGTGGAGACTACACAGACAGTTGCAGTCGCTGCTGACGACCGTGCACGGCTGTCTTATTACATGGCCGGGGTTGCACAGTAATACCCCTCCAAGTTTAACAATAATAGATCCCTACACCTATCCACTTACTGTACTCATCCACATTTTCCACAGGTCTTTACTGACAGTGTGAATTGCCGAGACGAGAAAATTCATTTAGAATAGATTGTAAAACTCGGTGTAAATGATGTCCATGTATAGCTACCCATATATTTATACGCTTTACAATTCTCTGTTATTAAGAAACGGTTTGTATAAGGTAGAGTTTTAGACTGTAAATGCGTGTAAGTAGTTGTACTGCTAATATAAATTAGGTAGGTACAGTAGCTATAGTGGTTTATGTCCTTGAAGTTGTAGAGAAAGAAGAAAAGTGTCATAGTACATAATGATAATTCTACGTGAGCCACGGAAATGCTCATAGATAGGATCATCATACACGCAGTATATTGGATGGTAGTAATAATGGGGAACGCCAATAGGAAAGGCTTATTACCATCTAAGATTTGTTATGGAATTCAATTAAGGATGGATATTATTATGTATAATTATATGCATATAGGAGAGGGAGATGAGTTGTTACATGGGAGTGATAAGAGAGTCATAAAATAACAGACCTACACAACAATAACAACGGACGACTTTTGGAATAAAGTAAAATTATGTTCAAAATCTGTTTGAGATTGTTTAATGGCTTTTCCAGAGAAACAAAATGTGAGGGAATATCATTATGAGTATATAATGTTAATGTGTGGGAGAGTGATTACTCGTAGCTTAACTATGTACAGGTAAAAATGTACACGATATGTATAGGTAGGGAGGTAGGTAATTTTTTGTTTGTGTGCTGGCGCTATAAAAGTTTTTTTTGAGCTGATAATGTGTATTAATTTACAAAGAGAAAATGTTTGTAATTTTATTTTATATCGGATACATGAGGATTATTGCGTAGGTTGTTGTTCTTGTTAATATTTGTACGCTCTATACGTTCTGCTATGATGCTGCTGCTGGTGTTGGTTATTGTGGTTTGTAGTTGTTAGCGTTGTTGTTATATATGTTACATATGTTACATATGGTGGCTCATGATATGACGCGCTGTAAAATGAAAAAAATGTTGGTATAGGTAAAAGTATTGGACTGCTGTTTTGATATAGTGTCATAGTGTAGAGCTATAAATGTGGAAGGCACCTTACCTACCTATTATATATAGGTAGGTAGTTAATGTTAGTTGTTGTTGTTGGTAGTTTGTTAGATTGGAAAGGTGAGGCTTGAGAGTAAAACAGTGTAAGAGATTCACAGTCATCATTTTTATATGAGATTTAATGGCTCTTGAAACCTTCTAAGATTAGATTATGTGATTAGATCACTATCTTTCCTACATTATGCATTGTAGGTAATATGGCAGGCTACATGCAATCTGGATTTTGATTTTGAGTTTCTTTCTTGTATACTATACTAAATGTGTTTGCAGAGAAATAAATGAAGGAGGTTTTTCATCGTGTTATTGGTTTGGTTTCTATAATATTATGTAGTTTGAATACCTAGGTTACTTAGCGTGTAATGGTAATGAAAAGGGTAATGAGACTTTTAGGAAAAACTAATAAAATTACAAAATACAAGGTGCAGTATAGTTTCTACTCTGTTTTGCGTTTGCAAATAGTAGATACAAATTAAAATCAAAGCTATAAAATGAATGGAATTGCTATTGTTTTAAAGAAAATGATGTGTATTATGGTATTGTAATGACTAATGATGCTCCACGAGCTCTTCATGATTGAGAGTTGAGGTGGTGAGAGTGGTGGCAGTGGTAATTTCATAATTTTAGCACCAGTTAGGTGCGGGTGGCGGTGGACCGGGCTCTGTTCCTCATCCCCCTGGCGGTCTCCCCCTGAGTCATGCTCATCTGGCGGCAGCTGGATTACCGCCCATGCCGGGCGGTGGACCACTTCTTGGATTCCCCCCAGGAGCACTCCCACCCTCCGTCTCCGGAGCTGGACCTCATCCTCCACCCCCAGGACATCCTCTTCCCCTCCCTCACCCCATGTCCATCAAGTCTGAGCCGCGTGATGAGCATCCCGGGAATAAACATAATGAAGACATGCGAAATGTATGGGTCCGTTCAAATATATTTTTATTATTCTTTCTTTTCTTTTTATTTATTTATTTTTAATTATTATTTAGTTTATATATTTTTTTAAGATTTCCCACACTTTTTTTTGTATAAAATATCATGTGCATGTATATGTAATTTTATTGTACTACGATTATTATTTATATTCGAAAGACGTGCCCATGTATATTTATTTTTAAGTGGAAATGTTATCGAATTTAAATTTGATTGCAGGACGAGATATGTAGGTAATAATGTATGTGGATTATGATATTTTGTAAGGATTTTAATGTAGTTGTTTTAATTAGTTAGTTAATTAGATTTTATATCAAAATGTAGGATCTTCAGACTTGAGATTTACTCACCCAGAAAGAAGTGTAAAAGTATCTTTTGTGCAGTAATTATCTGCAGATAGTAGATCTTATGTATTCTAAGATTAGGTACTATAGTGCTAGACATAGATCAATTTAAACCCACCCATGTACGCACATGTCTTTAATTCCTGTTTTTTTTGTAATATAATGTTAATAAGCATGACGGTGTGTGCTTGAAAACATGAGTAATAATGGGCGGTAGTTCACTGAGCACTCTGTTTAAAAACGCGTGTTTTGGGGTCTTGTTAACTTTTTACAAGTGCCTTAGTAGTAGGTTATTGCTATATTGAGGTATGAAAATGCATACAAAGTAATTGATTAAACGTAATTCTGATTTTTCACTTTTGTAATGATGGTTAAATCTTTTAAAATGGAGAAATTATGCTTATTATTGATTAGTGTTATTATTTACATTTATTATACTGGTAAAATTCATAATTTTCTGTATAGGTATATTATACTTACACATTTGTTTTTTTTTACAATTTCAATTTATTCACGCTTCCACTTGTGATTTATTTGTAGATGTAAAAATAAATTAATTTAGAGACTGATTGGGTTTGATTTCTATTAGTCTGTCTAATTCTGATTTGGATCTGTGTTTTATTTACAGAGGAATTCAATATCTCCAATGGACAGGGAGAGAGAAAGCCGATTGAGGATGAGATCTCCACCGTCAGAAGCGGAAGTTCATGAGTCGCTCAAGCGGAGGAAGGAGGAAATCAAAGTTAGCGCTCATGAGCGAGAGCGGGAACGAGAGCGAGAGAGAGAAAGAGAAGTGAGTTGAATTTTCAGCTTCTACGTTTATATATTAAATGTAATACATAATATTTATTATTATTATCACTAGTACGACTATGTCAAAATTTGTGTATAAATTCATGAACTGTATTATGTAGGTACATATATTATGTATTCTCCAGTTTTGGGTTTTGGTTTGATTTTCGGTGCAAATTCAGTGCGTGTTCTCTCTCTGTCTGTGTGCCCATAGTGTTTACTAAACGGAGCAGAAGATATGTAGGAGAGGATCTACACCTAGGATAAGGATAGGATTCGAGATAAATGTTATGTGATGTGATTACAGATACGAGTTTAGTCTTGGACGTTTATTTACTTTGCTTTCCCTGTACTCTGTGTTAGGAGTGTTTGACTTCAGATATGATATAAGATTATGGATGGATATGAATCTGGAATTTTGGACGATGAATTTTTCTGAACACTGATCACGTTCCTAGATACACAGGGGGAGAATTTTGATTTACTAATAGAATTTTGGGAAAGAAAGTTAGATGATGTACTAATACCTACTAGGTAGGCATGCTTTAGAGTTTCCAGATCTGCGTAGAATTTTAGACTCGCCCGCATAGTCGATGTAGTGATAAGGGAAACGACGGTGTATTTTTATGAGTGCTTTATTAGTAGAGGAAAGTTATTATTCTCTATCTTTTGCATGCACACAAAAAAACGATATTTAGTAGTAGAACACACATGTGTTTCAGAATCACATAATTTAATGCAACTATATGATGTAGATGTTTGCAGTTTTGAGTTTTGCAATTTTGTAGGTTTTCAAAAATTAAATTATTTTGCTCCTTTTTTGTGGTTATGAATCTATATACAGGTATGTACTTGTACGCAGTTTTTTAAATTTATTTTTGAACTACATATGTGCAATTGTCAAAAATATGAAATATACAAATGAAACTTTTTTTAAGGCTTCGGTTGCTTTTGAAGACGCTTGAGTAAAAGCTTTCGGTCTTATAAAAAAAACGATAGCTTTTTTACTTTATCAATTAAATTATTTTGAAAGGTTTTATTTTGTAATTTAGAACTTTTGAAATTAATTTAAATGTGCGATTTTTTGTGTAAGTTATTTTGAAATTATTTTATATAATTGTTGATACCGAAATTTGCACCGCATATGTTAACCACAATGTGGGATGATGTATCTAATAGGGTCCCTTGTCGGGTAGACTATGCGTATATGTAGTCTGTCGTTGTCGGTTCGTTTCCGTCCGTGCTTCAAGTGTAGGAAAGACTACAATTCTGTGATGAAGGGGAAGGAAGATGTGAAAGTTTTTGGTGGAGCCTCAGGGGCAATAGGAGTGAGTGAGTGATGCAATATTTGGGGAAATAGAAATAGTGTGTGTGTGTGTGTGTGGTTTGTAGGACTGAGGCTGACAACGGGAAGAGAAAGAGAAGTAGAAACAACACGTGTGTGTCAATTTATTTTCACAGGGCAAAATTGTTTACTCTAGGCATTTAATCCTACACAGAATTATCTATGTAGGTAGGTATACCTACTATATTTGTGTAGGCTCCTTCGAGTTATATATAGTTGTTATAGTGTGATCTCCCTTATGAAAAGTATAGACGACTGTGTACAAGCAACATTTTGATGATTCCAACTAAAAGATAGTGCTGATATTTCATTGCCTCTGGTATTCGTTTTGTTTAGGACAGAGTTTAGAAGTTAGTGTCTCATGTGATATTATTATTATATTGTGAATATGATGCAATCCATGTAATTTCTTTCTTTCGTTTTTTTATATATCTCTGAGTGTCTCTGTCTGCTTTGTGTTTAATATAATAATGTGATAAAACTTTTTATATACATATAAATATATATATGTTTTTTTTACTATCTATCATTCATAAAGTTTATGTTGTCGTTGTCATATTATTTCTTTTACGTCCCTTTTACCACTGCCACTATACTATACTATACTATACTGTCATCATCATTTTAGATTCCCAGATTGAGAAGTTTTGTAATGACTCTGCTGTTCGCTTTATATTTTGTTTTTGTTTTTACTTTATTTAATGATTGCTGGGACATTTCTAGATTCTATTCAATATCTTTTGCATTCCATATGTGTGTATATTTTTGTGACGGTTTTCCAAGTTGGTTTTGATTAATTTTTTATGGTGTGGTTTCTTTTGTAGTTTAAGTATGTTTAGGGTTATGTATTTTGATTTTTTTTATTGTTTCATTGCCCATGTTTTGACTTTCTAAGGGTTAATTCCTTCATATTGTGCTCCTGTGTAAGATATTATTATGTATTTATTTACTTCTGCCGTGTGTCACAGCTGTTACTAATTGCCATTGTACTCGGTTGTTTGTTTTATCAAAAGTTTTACTGCCTCACACCACACAAACCAAAACACTTCCAAGACTTGCAGTAACGTTCAACAATGGGGAGTGTAAATTCGTAATAAATACATAAGGTGATTCTTCTAGAATTCTAGAGTGTATGGTTTAAGGATGTCTGCAAGGGTGTTTAATGTAGGAAGAGATATGCTATATACGAACTACATTGAATTGAAGTACCATTATGTGTAGTAAAACATGTAATTGTATGTAGGGTACCATGTAACGCGTTATAATAGGAAAGACTGGAAGAAATTTCTCTTGTAGTGTAGTATGTATGTGGTAATGTTAAGTTTTGTATAATAAAGTTACGTAGGTTGTGTTCCGTGTTCTTAATTGCCTTCATGTAGTCAATCATGTGTCTTAATTGTTTTCAGGACAGTGATGGAGAAAGAAGCGATCAGGATTTAGTCGTTGACGTTGCTAATGAGGTAAGTCTTTATGGATTGTTCTAGCACTTTACTCCACATAGATATTGTATGTGTAGAATGACGAGAGAGATATGAAGAGCGGGAAGTACATGTAGGTACCCACCTACATTAATATATGTCATTGTTGGGTTGGGTGCAACTATAATGTTATGTGTAGCCTATGCTAATTATATAAAGTGTAGTGTGTTGTGTGTTACTATATATACATGTATGATAGTTAAGCTTTACGTGCTGAGTGTGTCGTAAAGTTGTAGTTGTAGGTGGTCTTGCAGATAATCGTAGTAGAGATACAGCAGTTGACAGTGGAGTAGAGCTTGGGACGAGAACGTAATTTAATTAGGTTTCCCCCCTCACGCAATTTACTCTATATTGATTGCTCTGACAAACTAATTGAGTTCATCGTTTTCGTTTTCTCCCTTGCACAGGTTATATAATTGGTAGACTCTTCTATACTACATACATGTACTATTTCACTTTATGTTAGAATTCAAAGGGATGGATAATAATTATTATACATTTGACTATGTTATTATTTTCGTTTGTCACGCCGTTTTCGTTTTTCCTAGTTCGGATTTCGTGTCCAGTAGTTTCTGCATTTTCATAAATGACGAAGGACGCTGAAAGTGAGCCGAGACGTTGTGAAAGAGCTTAAATTGAAGAGTGCATAATTACTGCAATAAAGGGATTACGATTCCACATGTATATTTTCTGAATTTTTCGTTATTGTCTTGATTTCATCGGTAGCAGTATGTACGTCTGTGAGGCTTAGCGGAGGTTTCAATGTTAATTTGCCATATGAACATTTAATTGGATTTAGTACTGATTGAGGATTATTTGCACGTGTTTGACTGATATATTAATTGGCAAAAGGATTCATCATCACATTAATTTTTTATTATTTTATTAGGAAATCCCTGAAAAATTGGAAGTAATTTATTATAATTGAACATAATATTTGTGTACTTATTGTTAGTGATTATTTAGTCGTTAGTAATTAGTGTATTATGAAACTTATAGGGAATATCTATCTATAGACGGCTGCATTCAGGTGGTAGTATATACAGTGGCTCAGCATAGGGCATGTAACATAGCTTTAGTGATTATGGAATGTGATTTGTTTTTAATAGGCAATAGAGTATACTACCAGATATATTTACTTATTAGTTGTGTGTTGATACCTGGAGGGTTTTGGTTGTTGACATGCTCATTATTGTAATTGTGTGTATTTCATAGGAAAATGGATCCCCCCGAACGAATGGAGATGTGAAAGAGGAAAGTTTTGGACCACGAAGCTCAGAAAGGCCAAGAAGTCGGAGTGGTTCCAGTTCAAGCCGATCCACACCATCATTGAAAATTAAAGAGGTTCGTGGAAAAATTGATTATGTTTAACTCTTAATTGACTGCGGGGAGGAAGAGGTGTGACTCAGCAGACTGTGTAAAGGGAAGCATAGCCCCACGAAATCAACGCAGTGTAGATTATACGTTGACATCTTGAGAATCAAGACATTAAATATATTTTTAGCTGGTTATTTGCTATATGTGTAAATGCAAAATGTCGTGTTTGACTATAAAAGTAATACTTTCTCAAAAAAAAACAAGAAATGAAAATGTGCGTTATTTTCATTTTACATTTTGAAACTAAATCAAGTGCATAGCACATTTTACACTGTGAAGTTGAATTAAAGATACACGTCGTGTTTTGAACCCTTATAGCAACTAGATCGAAAGAGATCTGTCACGTTAGATTCTAGATTTTGCAATCCCGCTCTTGGGTATAATGATGGGATGTGTATGTCTATATTGCATCATAATATGTATCTGCAGTACCTATACGTATGTATTATGGTTGGCTCGAATTGAAATTGGATTTGTGTCTAGTCAGCAGCAAATTCGGTTTTCGGTTTGGGTTTTCGGTGAAGTTGAAATAAGTATTTTGGTTTCGGTCCCTATGCGACACTGTCACTACTAATTCGACTTCTACTGCTACCTACTACTGATATCTACTCCACCATATGACAGAAATTTGTGCTCAACATGTTGAGATTTCGTTCCGAGAACTGGCTGTCACTGGTGGTGTCTATACATAAACTGTGTAGACAGGAAGAGCTAACCCAAACTGACAGTCCCTACCCTGTCACCATTATATATCATTAGTACCACTCACATTTATTTCACGGATTCTTCTTAAGTTAGATTTTTGAAGTTTACGTGCTATACTTTTGGTTCTAGATTTTTACTATTACTCAAATGAATTTTAGTCATAAATATCCCTTTTTTAATTCACACACTTTGTACTAGTCAAAGATTACCATAAATATTACGAGCAAATTTTTGAAAAATGTCTTTTTATTTTTACGATTTGGGATTTATGACAGAACACGGAAACACGTGTTTCATGCAAATGCCTTCTTGAGTTTTGAATTTATTTAATTATTATACGCTGGCGCAATTAAACTTACAGTAATTTTTAATATAAAATTGAAGATCAAAGTTTCATTTTTTTCTCATTTCTTTTTTTTTGCGTTTTGATACATTGTAGAATGACTCGGGATCGACGCCAGTGTCCAAATCTGTGACTCCAACCCCTGGAATGCAAGTCCCTCCTGGAGTACCACGTCCACCACTTCCATACCCATACTCCCCCGCTGGTGTTCGACCAGGTGACCCACCCGCCGTACCTCCTGGCTATCCACCTGGTGCCCTTCATAATGGTGGGGCCAATGTGGGCTATGCTCGTCCCATGGTAAGAACCAATTATAATGTTATGTTAATAATTCATTTTTTTGGTGATATTAGTAATCAGTTGAAATAATGAAATTAATTGTGATTCGATCAAATTACACTGATTGAAAGTCCGTAGCGTATTTAGTTATCATTACATCTTTGGTTTTCATTTTTATTGCACTGCCAACACATTCTTTGCAATAGTTTATAGTGAAGTAGTCAGGGTCACCATAGCTTTGTGTATCCGTAATGAAGCAGTATTTAAGTTATGCCGCATGCCGACCGTATACATATTATACATTTTATTTATTGAGGCAACAAGGCAGACTTCAATGTATTCATTATTAACCTGTCTACATTTTACATAAAAGTCTACATGAAGAGTTGTTTGGCAAAACGTGATAAGTCCATTATTTTTCAAAAATAAGATTATTTTCATTAAGAGTATCATTCAACTAGATAAGTTATTTTTTTGCATAGTGAAGGTCAACACTCGACCAAAGCAGTTTTTAAAAATTACCGAAATTTCGGTTTTTTTAAACTAGACAAGTCCATTAATGGCACTAAATTGTTACATGGAAAAATGGTACAAGTCCACCTAAAACATGGATTTTTGTTTTAACTTTGGCTTTTTAGTTTTTTCGTGGTTTGTCAAAGATATAGCTCCCGCCCGTGAATTTTCTAAAAAAATACAGAGACAATGTAGATTTACGAAGCTACTTGTAATACCTACAGTACCTACCATTACCAGTAGAAAAAATTAAGTTCAAAAACCAATTCTGTCACCTTTTATTCAATATTTTTGTTGTTCCTGCAAAGTTAGCTTCCAAGACTTATCCCTTTTTGCCAAACAATTCTTCATGGATGCATAAGAGATTTGTAAATAAGTCAATGCCACAGGAGTATAGGAAATGCATAATGGAAATAGAAATGACGGCTTGTGTTTTTCTATTGTTTTTTTTCTACTGTTTTTTGCTAAGAGAATAAATCACAGTGTTGTATTTCACAGTTAATTGTGAAAAAGATTTTTTGATCCTGATCCTTGTACATAGTTGATTGTTAAGTAATTAATAATATTCTTTATGGTGCGAGGTCTGTAGTAGTAGTGTCGGGAGTTGTGGAAGTGGAAGCGATGTTATATGTGGCTTGAGAGTCTTTTAGTGAGCGTATGAGGATAAATTAGTATAATGTAGGCTGAAGCACTATGTATGTACAAACAAAGTAAAGTTTAGACAATGTGATGTTTTGTAGTAAAGAAAGGGCGATTTAGGAGGAGATAAAATATTATATTCTCCTGTCTTAACATCATTTACTTGTTGTTTCTTTACAAGTTTTTTTTTTCATTCTTTTGCCTTCAAAGAAGTCAAGTATAGAGAGAAGAAGTTTTGTTGTTAGTTCTTACGTTGTATATGTAATACGTGAGCGTAGTGTATATGACCGACTCTGTGTATGTAGCGATTGTATTAAGTGTTTGACTCCCCATCTATTTTTTGTATGTGAAGAAGAGACACTAATTAGAAGGTCTATTGGGTGTAATATAGGTAAACTTTGACGGTCATCCAGGTGCTGGAAGGGGATCTCAAATGCCGCCTAATGGTAATGGATTGCCGACACTGCCCGGCGGCAAACCGTAAGAAATTCCACAATAACTCTCTCACTCTAAACTTAATCTACATATACTTAACTAATAACTACCTATAGTATGTATGCTGTGATATTAACTGTATGTTATGCGTGTATGTACAATTTTTGTATGTGTATTGTACTCCAATCTTCGTCTTCTTTTCCCTTTCTCTCATCAAAGAATCGTTTTTTAGACATTTTTTCCTTGGCTGCTGCTGCTGCTGATGCTCCTTCATCCACTTGTACTTGTCTCACAAGCACAACTAATACTATTTAATACCTTGTTTTTTTTTGGTTTGGGCTCCGGCACCGGCGTTAGTTTAGATCCTGTATGTTGGGAAGTTTGGTTGGAAGCAAAGGCTATGTGTCTATTATGAAATTGGATTTTTTTTTAGTTAGTATATCTTATATTATGCTACAGTCAGAATGTGTACTACTACTTCTGGAGATATTATGCTTCATATTATTATGTGTCTTGTCATGTCTTGTAGGAGTTTTGAAGTTTTTGTACGTATACCCAAGTTAAAGTTGTTGTGAGTTTTGTGAGGGAGACAGGGACGAGGACATGGAGGCGAAAAGTATCTGTAGGGAGAAGAAGTAGAGGGGGAAAAAAGTTGTTTAGTCGTGAATCATTTTGTTCGTGAGAAAAAGTGATGGAAGATGTATACCTATATATAGTTATATATAGTATAGGACATCATTGAGTTTGAGTTTGAATTTGAACTTCAAGACTCAAGAGCTGACTATGTGTAAAGGTAATAGTGGAGAGTGTGTAGTGTCGAAGAAAAAGATGTGTGGCTGCGAGACTGCGACTGTCGCCGAGAGCATAATTGCATGGAGAAGAGATTGATACAGGATTTAAAAGCGAAAGCATAATATTATATGCGAGGCCGAGGCGAGCAAAGCCGATGAAGCCAAGTCAATGTAAAACTTAATTCTGAACTGATGCTTTTGAAAATGTTGTGAATTCCATTTTTGAATTCAAATTGAGAGGGAAGTTATAGTTATATATTACATATTATCATTTTGTAGTATAGTGAATATTATATTGATATATTTCCATAATAGGTAAATTGTATAGTGCTATATAGGGAAGTGTGAGGGAAGATGTCTTGCTTGATTCTTGATATAAAGTTGTTGGAGTTTGGAAGATTGGGAATTATTTGGAATTGAAATGTTTTATAAACTTTATTAGACTATATTATTTATATGTTATTTTTATTTCCTTTTTGAATTACTGACACTGATGTAGTTGGAGCTCTCGAGGTTTTTTTTTGTACATGTACAGGTAGGACATGACAGGGAGATGGGAGGGCAGATGAGATTTACTTTTCTTTGGAGTTTGGAGCTTTATGTTTAGATATTTTGTGTCATCATATTACTTGTCACGTTCTCACTATGTACTTCTCTTGGCCTTTTGGGCTTTGGAATTTGGTTTGCGTAGTTTTTGAAGGGTTTTGATTTTGAGATTCCTTTTTATATGTTGTTGAAGTGTGAAAACAAACTATTTGTGTACCTATTTAAGTATATTAATTATGTTGTTAGAATCAAAACTTCATGTAGTGAACTTGGTAAGGGATTGTTTACTTTAAGTTTTAAGGCTGTTTCATGCAGTTGAAAGGATTTAAATCATTGGTTTACACGACGCCATTTTAAATATATTTTGCTTTTTCAAGAACGGTTGCGTGTAATGCTCTTCATATTAAAATAAGTTTAAAGTTATGTTTTTTTACGCTTTCAAAGTGTTGCAACTATATAATTTTTGAATTTTTCAAAACCAGATCTGAAATTCAACTTTTTGTACTTTTAGAAAATTGTAAAATATTTTATTGTTCCTTATTTGTTTTACCTTTCATATTACTACTGAAAAAAGCAAATATTGCATTTTTACATCTAGAAGCACGGTAGGAAGGTTTTCATTTTATAGCTTATATATACGTGTTTTTTTTTTCAGAACAAGTTCATAATAAATAGGAGAAAAATGTGGTTGGTTTCCATGCTTCAGCAACTTCAGCAGCTATATGTCAGTGTCATATGACGTTTGCATTCAAATTTAGAAAAAGTTTGAGAGTCAATTTATTTTTTATTTTTATTTTGTTGTTTAACTTTTTTTGTAATACTTGTCTTTTATTCGGTTTCGTGTTGTTCCTAGCTCTTTGTCAGTCTAGCGTCGTAGATTTTAGAATCTAGTAAAACTTACTTAAAGTCTTCTGCTGTTAGGTCTCTTGTGCAAATATCGCACAAGTGGAGAAAAGGGAAAGGAAACATTGACTGGAATTGGAGTTGAGTGCGGACCACAGGAGTCTGTATGTATGTCTTTTGTCTGAGAGTGTGTGTCTATGCTTGTACACGTAAGTTAGGGACATACAACAGAGTATGCAGAAAGAAATGTTTATTTAGTTGTTGTTGATATTTGCAGTGCGTACTCGTTCCATGTATCAGCAGAGGGGAAGATGCAGCCCGTGCCATTCCCACCGGATGCCCTCGTGGGTCCTGGGATTCCTCGACATGCTCGTCAAATCAATACGTTATCTCATGGTGAAGTAGTCTGTGCAGTGACGATCAGTAATCCCACTAAATATGTGTATACGGGAGGGAAAGGCTGTGTCAAAGTATGGGACATTAGTCAACCCGGAGCTAAGTCACCTGTCTCCCAATTAGACTGTTTACAAAAAGACAATTACATTCGCTCTGTCAAATTACTTCCGGATGGACGGACCCTCATTGTGGGAGGTGAAGCCTCAACTATTTCCATTTGGGATTTGGGTGGCCCCACACCAAGAATTAAAGGAGAACTCCCCTCATCCGCCCCTGCTTGCTATGCACTTGCCATTTCACCAGATTCTAAAGTAAGAATTTAATCATATGCCATTAGCACATAGATTTATTAATTAAGTATTTTATTTTGAATTTCTCTGCATTGTCAGCTTCTTCAGGTTTGAAATTTTTTGTCCTTTCAAAAGTCCGAATTGTTTTGTTTTTAGCGTTATATATTTTAAAATAGTAAATATCGTTATCATACTTTTTTCTTTCCAAGGACGAATTTACTGGTTTTGTCTAATTTAAACCCAAAAACACCTTTAGAGCATATTTTTAAAGGGCACAATGACTTGCTGATTGACCCTCTTTTAAAAGTTCAAATTGAATCCTTATTGTTTTTTAAATATGAAAGTAATCTCTTTTCCCGCTAAAATATATGAAAACTCCCATTATCTTCTATTTGCCTGCCTCTAATGTCTGCGTATGGAAATCAGCGCTTGTCGCTGTTATGTTTGACAATAAAGCCATTACATTACATTACATGCCCGTGTACTTGTTTGTACTAAAAAATAAATTTGTTTGATTTTCCGGATCCTTAAAAAGTGCACACCATGAGTAGTGTGTCTTACATTTAAAAAAAGAGAATACCTAAGTTAACCTAGTTTTCTGTTTATTAAAGTCTTAAAAGTGCTACAGTGCTAGGTGACATTAAAGTTGAAAAGAATTTTGAGAATAAAGTGAAATGTTGCTTTTTCACTAGATTTTCTTGTAAATTATAAATCATTTTATTGCATCCTTGAAACCACGTTGGTAAATTGCATGTCTGTTTGTTACATTTGAAAAGGTAAATTGCAAATTGCTTGTATTAAACTGGTTATACTTTTAGACAGATGTTGTGTAGAATTTTATCCTATTTTAAGTTACACAGTCAGTATATCTGTAGAGTCTTGTAGAGTCAAGAATAAACTCCCTCTGTGTATATTATGATTATTTTGATGTGTTATTCAGCTTTGAAAATGAAATCTTTCTGCAAATAATCAAATTCTCGGAGAGAGAGAGAGAGAGCGAGTTTGTTAAACAGACGTTAAAAAAAAGTAAGTAAAAGCGAATGAAATGAAAAAGGAAATGGGAAGAAGGGTACAGATATTATTATGATGTCAGTTGGCGTTGGCTTTAGCTTTGGCGAAAATCTGAGTAGGAATTTGAAACGAAAAATAATAAAATTTTAGGGAGGAAAAAAAAGGAGAAAAAACTGATACTATATGCTTTTGCTCAACGCTTTCTTCGAAATGGTGAAATGTGGAATGTCTATACAGTCTACAGTTTAGCTCCAGAGCGAGTTGTACATAAGAATTTAGTTGAGCTCTGCGACTGTATTTTTTCGAGGGAATTCGAAATTGCAATACGGCTACGGATACCAGTATAAACACGGCGTTTGTTTGAATTGCATCTGTAGAAAATGTTTAGGCCAGACTTGCTATATATTTCTCCATGTATATGTGCATAATGTTGAAGGACGTAAACATATTTTTATGAATGTTTTTTTACAACCCATAAAAGTCTTGGGATGTCTTCCTTGAAACTGAACATTAGGGAGAAAAGATTGTGAAGTTGTTGAAACATTTGCAATGTTTTAAACATTTTGAGGATATTATATATATATTTGTATTTTTCTACCTTGAGCGTGGAGCTCTAGGCTCCAGTCTTTACATTTTTTACATTAGGCGTAGAGTTTACAATAACTTACATATACTACGTGTGGCATGGTAGTAGGTATTGCTGTAGCGAGGTAGATTTAAGGTATGTAAGTAGGTACTAGGCACATAATACAATATGTATTAGGCACATTGTGTGTACAAGTGGAGACATGGATATGTAGACATTTCATGATCATATATGGAAAGAAGTTCAAGTCGACGAAGTAAAAGTGGGAGAGTGAGTAGATAAAATGAAAGAAATTTTCTCTCTCGAGTCTCGAGTAGATTCTTTTTACTTTTTGTGTATTTTCTGTCTTCCTGTAAGTACTTTTGGGTAGGTTACGTTCGTATTTGTAGATTGGAGATATTATGAGTGATGGGGATACTATCAGTTGGTGTACATAGGACATAGAGCGGTTTATTAGGAACTGTCAGATATGTCTGTTGTTCAAGGGTCTACTTTAAAAGAAAGGAAATTTAGATATTTTAAATGTGAGGGAAGCAAGTTTTTAGTTTTTGTTAGCGAAAAAAACTATAATATTCTAGAAAATGAACTAAGACCGTTTGCGACTAAGCAGACACACAAATAATAATAATACTTTCAAAGAATTTTTCTGTAATGAACCTTGTTCTACCTAATGAACAATGAATACAACCAAGCTATTTTAGAAAATCTGTTTTTCAAAATTTATTTTGAATGAAAAAATGTTGTTGTACAAATTTTTGATCCTTTAAATAGTTTTTGTTAGAAAGTACAATCGTACGGAAAGTTGAATGAAAATTTAGGTTAGGTACTTTAAAAATTGTGTCTTGAAGAAATACAGTTTTCTTTTCGCTAGTGGAGAAAAATGATTTCGATCTTTGCATAAATTCTATTTTTTAAAGTAATTGAAAAGTTGTTTGCACAAAAGTGTTTTTAATTATCTTAACTAAGGTTTTGCAGTGTTTTTTAAGTTGCTAAATCAAAATTTGGTTTGATATAAAAACATTTTTAGCCTTTTTAATTTCTTTTTTTCTGAAAGATTTAACAGAAAATAATGTTGTTTTTTTTAAATAATGACGATTTTAAAAACACGACTGAAAAAATGTATTTATAAACATATGACTCTACTTTTCTGTAAACCATTTTCATATTAAAATGAAAAATGCAGATTAATTATGTATGCGGATCTTTTAGGTAGTAAATTATATTTTTTCTACGAATTGCCTGTACATAGGTTTGGCATTAAAATAGTCTCTGTGTTCTCAAGGTAGTGTAATCTTGTCTACTCTGTACTTAACTACCTACGTACGTACTGTGTACATGGGCCATAGGTAGGTAGTTAGTTCCCTTTGGTTTCATCTTTTTTTTTCTGTCGGTGTTCTCCATGTGTGTGTTATATATAGGAGAAGTACGTAGTAGAAGTAGTCAGCAGTCTTCGAATGTCTGTAATGTGGAGATAGAGGATGGACTGACTGAAAACTGGATGGGGAAGCCGAATGTTGAATGTGTAGATTATAGATTTGGTTCGCATCTGTGCAAATAACGGAGAGAGTTTTTCTCTCACTGTCTAAATACGTTCCAATCTCCTGCCTTTCCTTTCGTTGGCTCTGTTGAGTTTTGAGTGAGTGAGTGAGTGTGTGTGTGTGTGTGTGTGTGGCAATGATGTGGACTGTGGATGTTTTGTGTACACAGACGAAGATGAAAAGGAGAGAGTGAGTTGTTTGGTTCGTGGACAAAGTAAGTTAGTTTCCCGAGATGTGGATTTCCTCCCACTCTCATCCCCTCTATTACCTCTTTACATCTTTACCTCTTTACCTCCGACATGGAACATGGGAGGAGAGGCTGGCAAATAGACGTAGCGCCGTACGTACAGACTCACAACCAGTATCAAAGCCAGTGCCAGTGTCTTCCAAATATTTATACTATCATCTCCTCGTCTTTTTCTCTCTACCTTCAGACTTCTATATTTTACACATAGATAGACAGGCAGGGAGTGGGTCTCACATTGTCAGGACTTGAGCACTCATCGTTTTCATTTTCCTTTCTATCTATATCAGCAAAGATAAGACAGCGGACAGGTTCTGTAGTGGTCGTAGTAATGGTAATAGGGTGTAGTATTGAATTCGGATTTCGGATTTGGACCCGTGTTCAAAGTATAGTGTCGTTAGGTGTGTAGTCACGTCACATAAAGACAGTTCCATTTAGTCATGTTTTACTTCTTCAGCCTCAGCCACAATCTCGGCCTCGGCACAGTGGGTGTGTGTAAACAGAAAGGATGAGATGACGAGAGAGAGAGAGAATGAAAGGACGCTTATACTCGAGATTCGAACGCTTCTTTCTTTTTCTCTCATTTTCACTGTTTGTGGATCCCTATACTACATTTATTATTATTAGAGACTATCACCCAAATCAACCTCAGGTACGGACGGACAGACTTGGGTCAGAAGAGCGGGTACGAAAGCAGATGGATAATATTATTGAGAGATATCATGTTTGAATTGATGGTGTAATACTCCATAGGTACTGCGGGACTACGTAGGTACTATGTATAAAATTTATGCATTATTGTGGTTATGTTAGTTCCTGTTTAAAATGTCACCTTCAATGATTAGTGATTATTTGTAAGGTTTTACTTTTATTTTTTGAAATATATTATAAAATTAGTACATTTAGTAGGTACTTTAAGTGGAAAATTATGTTTAGAAACAAATAAAATTAAGAAAATTATTTTTAGAATGTTTTGGTCTTCGAAAATACATAAAATTTAAACACTTTCAAAAATTGACACATACATTGTTTTATAACATTTATACCTATTTTTGGATTTATTTATCAAGCTGATTTTGTGTGTATATTATTTGCCAAAATTTGTATTTATGTGAAACAATGTGTATTTTTTGTAAAAGTAAATACTATTTAAATTTAGATTTTATGCTTCTCTCCGAAAGTTAAAATGTTAAAATTTAAAATCTTCAAGCACAGCATCTTACAGCCAATTTAAATACAAATACGATAAAATTTTGAATGACTGGTATTGGGACTTCTGTGGGAGAAGGATTTGATGGGCGATGAGTTTGGGGAAAGGTCCCTATTATTTGCTTTCCTTTTCTCTTTGTGAGTTGCCAAATGATAAAAAATGAGATTTCTTTTCAAGCTTTTCTCCTGCCGTTGCAATTATATTATTGCTGACACTGCACTCACTATGTATGTAGGTATGTAGTTGAAGTAGACTTTGCTGTGTAAAGAGAAATATTATGTGTATATAGACTTATTAGACGTGTATATTTTCATCAAATGTATGTACTTAATTGGGCTTGTAATTGGGAATGTGTGTCTACCTATCTGATTGCCTTTCTGTTTGTCTGTCGAGTGTATATACTTTGCATACTGCCCCGTGTCTCATGATGCGTGGGTCGACGTGGACGTGGACGGTCGACAGAGTTGTTTCTTGTTGACGTTGCTGTGTCGATTCGATATGATGTGGAGTCTTGGAGTGTGAAGTGTAGATTTGAGATTGTACAACAACTCTGGTGTTTGTTTGGTTCATGTTCTATGGTGATATTTATCTGTTCGTACTCTTTATATGTAGGTACCTACCTATTTGTTTGGTTTTGGTTTTGCTACATATGGGTTAGGCTCTACTCTCTTGATTAATTGGATGTAGCTAAGTTCTATTTACTTTTTGAATTCCTCAGTTGTGGTGGGTTACATCAATGTTGAAATGTAAAGAGAAAGTTTGGCTGTGCATTTTGCGTGGTATTAACCAAAACCAGTGGTTGGTAAATGTATGAGTGGAAGTAGAAGGGAATGTTTACGGTTAAAGAATGAAATCGAACCGAGAGAAAGAGATAGACGCAATATTCTACACAAATAGGAATGTGTATTAGGCATGTTGTAAGGTAAGCAAACTTGGTTTCACTTAATACATGAATAAGTTACATGTGTTATATTAGACGTAGTAGGTAAAAGTCGCTTTTAATTTAATGCAATAGCGGTGCGTACTCAAGGCCTGACTGCTGATATGAATATTCGGCTACTTTATTTTACTCATCTATTCCTAAATTTTGTAGAATATTTAAAAATCTTACCATTGAATTTTTTGTGGAGAATTGTATTGCGTCAAGTGTAGTGCTACATTCAATGATTTCTTAAATTGTTTTATTACTAAAGGTTGATTTTTTTTAACGCACAAATTCGTAAATTTAAGAGTTTTGACGAACTTAAATAAATTTGTAAACATGAAAACCATAACGCAACTTATCGTGCCAATGTTCATTCATTATGAAGTTGCTGATGATGATGTAGTTGTGATTAGTGAACAATGAACTAAACTTTGTCTTTGTCTATTTCTTGTTCCTCAGGTGTGTTTCAGCTGTTGTAGTGATGGGAATATTGCAGTGTGGGATTTGCACAATCAGACGCTGGTGCGTCAGTTCCAGGGACACACGGACGGAGCCTCTTGTATCGACATCTCGGCAGATGGTTGTAAATTGTGGACGGGTGGACTGGACAATACGGTTCGGTCATGGGATTTGAGAGAAGGGCGTCAGTTGCAGCAGCATGACTTTAGTTCACAGATCTTCTCACTCGGCTACTGTCCGACGGGTGAGTGGCTCGCAGTCGGGATGGAGAATTCCAATGTCGAGGTTCTTCACTGCAGTAAACCGGACAAGTACCAACTTCATCTCCACGACTCTTGTGTTCTCTCTCTCAAATTTGCTGCCTGTGGCAAATGGTTCGTCTCCACGGGCAAAGATAATCTACTCAATGCATGGAGAACGCCGTACGGCGCCTCTATTTTCCAGGTGAGCCTACCCAGCAGCCCTATTTTATGTCTACATTTTTGTACACCACTTTACTCTTTACTCTTTACGTCTTTTATTCAGTCTTGAACGAAATCGTGTGTCCTTAGAACTTCTTCACGGTTTATTTATTCATGACTTTATGTATAATTGTTTTGTTTTCATGTCATTTTCAGTCAAAGGAATCATCTTCCGTGCTATCTTGCGATATTTCAACGGACGACAAATATATTGTTACGGGTAAGATTTGATTTGCTTTTTTTGACTTTTGCAGTTGTTGTGTCTATACATCAAATTCGAATACAATTAAATCTAGTGCTATGTACTAATAATAATAAATTGTAGTAAATATACAGTTGTGTTTTGCATTATAATTTTTACGACTCGTGTTACGAAGAAATTATGCCGTGTTATATTCTTTTCATTTGCAATCGCATTTTTTACACATTTTAAAGCTACTATTTTTTATTACTTCTATGTTAGTTTAATCTGAGTTCAATCCTAGTGTAGTTGCAAAATTTTTAAAGTTGTGTTTCTTGGTTGTGTTGCAGGATCCGGAGATAAGAAGGCAACTGTTTACGAAGTGATTTATTAGAATGAAAATAAAACTGACTGAAATGAACAGTAAAAACTCTCAAGATATTCTCTTTTTGTTTTGTTTTGTAATTTGTTAAGTTGTAATAATGCTTAAACTTAAACCTACCTTTAGTTATATTATAAAGTTATAGAATGAAAAGCATTGTAATATAGATACCTTCTACCTACATGTATGTGTAAATAAGATTTAGTGAAGTGAGTTCAGTTTGAATTTTCAAAGAAAACAAGGAATATAAAATAGTAAATAATAATTCATAAAGAACAATATAAAGAAGAGAAATAGAGGGAGAAAACATTACAGAAACTAAAATCAGCCAAGTTTGAGTGTCGTGCTTTCTTTTGTGGGAAAGAAAATTTGTTTTCAAGGTAAACAAAAATAATGAAAACATCTTGACGTTGACTTTGTCGCTTTTATCCACTGTGGACCTTTCTTGTTCTTACTCCCACGCTATCCGCTAGTAGTCTGTAAACGCAAATATTCTGAAATCTGAAGAAGAAATCTGCAAACTACAAACTACGTACGATCTGCGACGATAATAAATTCTACTAAAGAAATCAAATTCCTTATTTGAAGCTTGGAGAATACGTGGAAATTCTGTTTTTTTTACTCTAGTTTCTTGTATGCAGCTTGTTCAAGTTCAAAAGTATATAAAGCAGCAGTGAATCTTTTATCGCAAGTCAAGAAATTACATTTATTACAATTTACGACATAAAATCAGAGCTACATGGAAAACAGAATTAGAATGAAACAACAAATCAAGATCAAAGTCAGTGAAAAAATTTGTATATAAAAGTGGCACTGATATGTGCACAATTTTACAGAACGTACAGATGTGTATGTGGGTTGTTGTGAGACACGTCTTTATTGGCTTTCGTATCGTATCCAGTGTATATTTTGGATTCTAAATAATGAGTACCTCAGCAAGACTTACGAAACCCAGAAGTACATAAATAAAAATAAATACAGTGAAATTGTTTTAACATAGTATATTAGTGAAATGATTACGATACGATTATAAAGTAGACGAAAAAAAGGGTCTACATGATAGATGATTGTTATTATTTTATAAATAAGCAATTAATGGTTTGAATTTAAATTATTAATAAGTGAAATTGCCGTATGATCAAAGGGGCTATATTGTACAGTACATTGGATATTAGGGTAAAAATTAATTAACAGAAGCAAGAACAACTATGACTATATAAACACATAAAGTGGGTACATAGTGTTACATAATTAATTATATATAATCTTTACTTATTGTAACTGTATTGTAATCCTGATTACAAATAAGGCTAAGTATTCAAAGTATTCTGTGGATAGTTAAAATAATAATACTGATTGGAATATATTTAAGATTTCAAAATGGATTTTTGTGCTAAGTTCAGTACCATTTTTGTATTGCTGATTAAATGATGTAGTATAAACTTGTAAGTAATAAGGATTTTATGATATTGGTAAAAATAAAGTAATTGACAATGAATTGTATAATGCGGTAATATGCTGTGTATGTTGCAACGTATTTAAAGTATTTAAACTGAAGATGATTAACTTTTAGTAATTTTAGTTATTGTTATGACACTTCAATATTATCATTACCATTAAATGTTTGGTATGCAAAAGTAGAAGCAACATACTTCATATTCATAACTAATACTAATACCTACAAATACATAACAGCACACGGTAATATTATGCAAGCGGAATTAGTAGAGAAATGTTAGTTTTTATTTTAATGGAAAACTTTATCACTCCTAGTAATATCTGTCACTATCAAAATACTTCAGATTTCTTTCAACAAAAATTTATGACTGGACAAAATACATGCTGAAATTTTGAATTTACTTTTCCAAACATTGCGTTGTTAACGTCGTATTTATATTGTGAAAGAATGTGTCAATCTTAGCACAAATGAAATAGGTACAGAACGATAACACAAGATTATGTCTATTATCCATAGTGAGCTAAATCGTTTACAATTTACAATGTTATAAGTTTTGGTGGGGCCGAATTTCTGTTGTGTAAGTATGGAGTTACTGTTTGATTGTAATTATTAATGATGCTAAAAATGCTAAATACGTTTACATTTTCGAGCATAACAAAATAGTGCAGTAGTAAATAAAATACATGTTTCAATGGAACAGAATATTTCTGTGATTTCTCAAGTACATACTTATAGGTAGTAATATTTAATTATTTAATGTTAATGTAATATATAAAATAATATTTAAGGAATGTTATTGTTATGGTTATTATGCTTATGTTATTATTAGCCTTACTATTGTGTCACGTTATGCTACGTATTTAATTACTTCTATTAGTTCGTCTTCGTACTATAATTAGGTATATTATATAGTGACAAAAACTAAAGCTGAATACACAATGAAGTATATAGTATAATTAACTATTATCAATATTACTTGTATAGTGTAAGTTTGAGCTACGTACGTAAGCATTATTTGGATTTTAACGAGTTGTTGTCTTTTCCTACAAGTAATTACCTTGAACGTAAATACATAATGCGTGTAAAATAAATAATATTATTGTATGATTGTATGTTTATAATCATAGCTCATTATTTCAATTTTAATATTATGCATTATGATTATTTGATTACATATAATTGTTACTATTACTATTGTGACTATAAACTATGGACTATTACTATTATATTATCTACTACGTATACACACTACAATATGAAATAAAATAAAATACTGATACATCTTTCTTGTTACTTACTTATTTATATTATTATGATTAGACTTTACAACAAAACAACAACAACAACTTGGCTCAATAATTATGTTAATACTATACTATACTGTAAGTACATGAATAATATGAAAATAAACTAGAACTACTCATATTGATATTGCTAGATTATAGTATTATTATATTATACCTATCAAAATATGAATAAAACAACATTAATATGATAGGAATTGAATTACAGAAAAAGTGAACATTAACGGATCTTGAGCTTAAATTATTTACTGTTTTTTTTATATTTTAAATTAAATTATGGCTTGAATTTTAGAAATTTCCAATTTTTAAATTAACAAACGGCATTTTAAATACTGCATTAGTAACACGATTTCGTTTTTGTTTTCATTTTAGTATCTAATATGAAATATCATAATCGTTCTTATAGGTACATTGGGCATTTTAATTCATATACTTTCACTGGTTTTAGTTCGACGTTTCGGTTTTGATTTAATAAGACTCAAAATATTATCCGTGGGTTTGGTCCCTTTGGTTGATGTATGCTTTTATTCTTGCAGTGGGTATTGTAGTCTTCGTAGTCCTAGATGTAATGCTTTTATTGTCACCGGTTTAATTTATTTTCTTTAAATTTTAAATTCTACTATTCTAACGTACCTACCTAAGTTAGAAGTAAAAATTATTTAGTATTTAGGTATCATTACGATTACGTTCAACGATTCTATGCATTCTATGAAATATTGGGCTGCAAAACGAATGCGGTGAACAATATTGATGATAAATACAATGGAGCACGTAGTATTACTATAATATTAGAGCATAGAAAAATAGAAATTAATAAAATTATGTACTACGGATATATTATTATGGCCAAATCTAAAACTGAAAGCTACAAAGTGAAGAAAAAAAGCGTGGACGTCTGTGAGTTTCTGTCGCTATCCCTGGCGATTCCTTCCTGTCGCATCTTGTAGTGTGGCTAGAAATTATAGCTGAACAATAATTACCTTGAAAATGGAGACAGACAAAGAAAACAGAATTAAAGAGTTAAATAGAAGCAACCCTTCAAGTCTACGTCTGACCCTCTGTAACAGTAATGATGATTAATATGAATGAGGATACTTTGTAATTCGTAAATAAATCCAATTTATTTCATTTTTTTCAAACCGTTCACCTCTTCTTTTAGTATCAAACATACAAAAATGCATTATTAATTTACATATAGTTAAATTATACAACGCTGTGCATATTATTATGATTGCTAACAGGACAAAGCCCGCCGAAAAAATGGCTGAATAAGAAATTATGGGGAAAATGTTGTTACTCTTACTGTACGGGTTCCTGCTATCACTGCAAAATGAAGTCCGCCAAACAAACGAACAAAATTATTGTGAAATGCTGCTGCTTCCTGGTTGCCTGGTCCTCTAGCTCTGATTTCAGATGGAAATTGGAAATAATGCTGTTATGAAGTTATGATCAATCAAAATGGCAAAGCAAAATTTTAGGAACATTTTACTAGTGTAGAATTTCACTTTTGATGTAATAATAATGATTGGATTTTATTTCATTTTCAATATTTCAATTGGAAATCCAATACATATGAGTCTAAATAGTAAATTACATGTATCAATATCAATGAATTAATTAAACTATAATAATTATATTGTGTATAATTTAAATTTTTTTAAACTAATTCCTCCATAAGACTTACTCTCTAATCTAAAGTTGTACAGGTAAGTAAATGTAAGATTATTCACGAGGATTTTTTTTTCTTCTTCATAATTATATATTATGTCTCTATCAGTATAATGTAATAACAATAATTAATTACAGAACCATGAACCATTATGCATATCCATATTTTTTTGTCATATATTCAGCATATCAGTATTCATGTAGCCTTTATAACTTTTGTAGACTCCTATACTATATGTATATCTACATTGGTATTATTTCTTTGATACACTTTTTCCTATATATATATAGTTAAAACACAACTTGAGTACTTATGGGTAACTTATAATTAGTACTACTGTACATGTAAACGTAAACAATAATACTCTAATTAGCATACTAATGTAAATTTATATTGTAATTAAACAGCTATCTGTACAAGTGTATAGACTATAAATTGTAATAATAGCTATAGGCTAAATTTATGTAGTGTTATAATGGTAATATTAAATACATGAATGTAAACTGAATACTTACTCTTGCCTACTGTTTATTTTACGATATTACAATTTTCATACTCATTACCAGAGCATTATATAGCTTATTAATTAATTACTTATATTGTATAGTAATTTATTGATTACATACTTGTAATAATAATAATAATTAATATGCATTTATATATATTTATAAGCTATTTGCAGTTGTCACATAGGTAGGGGTTTTAATTACACTCTCAAATTATCCATTAAAATTTAATATTGTCCTATAGTATGTACAGTAACAATAGCAATATGTGTAATAACATACGAATATTACTGTACACCTTAGCTGTGTCTTTAATTACAATTAATTACTCTAGATTAGTGTAACAGTTAAGCCTGTCTATTTTAGTTTGTAATTACACTCCATTTATTTTAATTTCATTGTCATACGTAAACTATATAGGTATTAACGGTATTTTTTCCCAAATGGCCTTTTGAATATTTTTGTTGTTAGTTTCATGACCATTCTTTATTTTCTATTACACTATATCAGTGTATAGCAAATATTTGTCATTAACAAATTCAGTTATACATAGCACTTTATGCATATTTTATAGACATAGATATATACCTACTTACAACGTTCAAATTAATGTGTAATTGTTGTTGTATCTTGTTCCTAATTTCATTTGTATATTTCTTCATAATATGTTGTTTCTCTCATTTTTTTCTTGATGACTTTACTTGCAGTTTGCTGAATTTTTTAATAGCGCAATTCATTACAAATATGTAGGGAGTTTGTTTTGTAATTATTTTATATGATTGGTTTGTTTTTATCATATTTGAAATAATTAGAAGCCTTAATAATTACATTAAAATAAATATAGAAATATTTTTTGTAAGTAACCCATTTTAATTTGCTAAACTTTCATAATAACTTTGAATGACGCCAGAGTTAAAGAAAGTTTATTACAAAATTAAAAAAACTTTTTATGAAGTACAGCGTTACAGTATGACGCACATAATTCTGAATACAGAATAAAACAGGCTAATTTGAATAAATTTAAGTGGTGAAAAGTTGACTCACAAGAAAGTTGATATAATATTGATCACTTTTTTTTGTCGGTCGGTCACATCTACATAGTTACTTTTGCCTGTATGCTTTTCATTTTATGTGTATAATGTAATTATAATTCGTTATTTATAAAAAGAAATGATTTTTTTGATAGAATTTATACATGTATTTCACTTGTAGGTAAACTATATGTATTATACAGTGCCTACTTGGAATTAAGCTTTTCCATATTATATGTTAAAGTATATATGAATGAATAATTCAAAATAGTAACAGTATCAGATTTTCTTTTTACATTTCTTTCCTTTTACGTGTACGCTGTATACAGATATTAGATATTCTTGTTTATAAATTGTTACAGATTTTACACAGATGTTTTTACGCCGTTGGAACTAATGGATTTCAGTATTTGATTAGTAATCAGTAGACTGGAGACGGAGAGCACTGTGGAACTGAGTTCCTTTTGTGCTGTAGTAGCGTTAATCGCATGGCAATGTTATCGCTCATGTCATTTTGCAACAAGGTTGGACGTCCCCGTCACGGCATAACAATCACAGTTCACTTACAGTCAACTGGCTACATGGTTGTATCCTACTTGTTTGTAACTTTTTGCCCGCCCGTATAAAACTGGTGTTGTGTGCATTATTATTCTGTAATCTTTTCTATTTCCTTTTTAGAATTTTTGTTTTTTAAAGTGGAAACTAGTCCGGCGGGGTCTGGCCCACTGACGTGCAGTACCATTGTTAGAAGAATTTATCAATCGAGTTGGTAGTAGTTTGTAGTTTTAGTGTGTTTTGAATTTGGTTTTGAAGTCGCAGAAATTATTTTATCAATTTTGCTGACGCGATGTAAAAAATCTTCGTTTGTTTTATTTTGCAGCATTAGTCATTGGGAGTAGCAGTATAGGTTCGCAATCCATAATTACATTTTAGTTTGCTAATTTCATTCTTGTGTGTGATTTGTTGTTGTCGCTGTAGAATTTCCGATTTTCAAGTTAATTTTTTAATTTTGAAGTAAGATAACAAAGTATTAACAATTACTTAATGCTCACAGTGTCACAGTCATTAAATTGAATTGAACAGTAGTTCACGTTTACACACGATTGCGACTGTGGGTTTCCTATAGAATGTCTACTACTAATTGCATATTGTGTTTAAGTTTAATGGAGGTCTATCTTAGTAGTAGTTTTAGACAATAGAATATAACAGTATATTATAATATACAAATAGTGTATCTACCTACTTTGTTTCCAGCTTTCACACACGATTTATTAGTCAACAGCCCTGTGCATACCTGTCGTGTATGTAGTTTTATTTCTAACACGTAACAACTTATAAGCCTTATTAAAAATCTTTAAAATTGTTACTATGTTACTGCAAAATTGCATACACGCTTTTTAAAATTTTACTTGTGAAATTTTTTAAATTTAGCGGTACAGTTGGTGGTTTAAAAATCTCCGTTCAATTAAAGTCAAAATTTTAAATTTTAAATACAGCTCCAAATTAAAATAAATTGAGCAACAGTGTCCACCACCACGCTAATTTCACACTTGGGAGACTTCCCATGTTAGCTTAGTAACATAACGTTATGACCTGAAGAAAACAAAACTAAAAAATTCACAAAAAAAAACAAAATATCTAAAAACAAAAATTAAATTTTAAATTTCTTGAAAATTACTATGGCCATATAGGACCAGAACCAGGTAAAAACGTCAAGGTTCTTTTACTATAGGTTCAATACACATTGTGTGTAGCACTACTGTGAAGATACAAAACGAAACTGCGTTTGACTAGCAGAACGAGAAGATTTTTTGTCTGGTTGTCAACAAGTGAGATAACCGTACAAAGGTTTTGTAGCAAAAATATGTTGTTGACTTGGCATCTCAAAATGTACTTTCTACTTTCTCACAAAGTATATTTATATATATTTATAGGAAAGCACCTATAACTATATACTTTCACGTTTTTTATTTAATCCACATTATTTTGTCCACTTTTCTGATTTATAAATATTTTCTAAATATTTGTAATATTACAATGACACATTGCACAGCAGTATAGCATTAGCATAATTAGCATTAAAGTAGAATGTAGCATATATCTGTCTGTCATATATAATATAGTAATATATAGAGTTGTACAGTCACAGCCACAGTAGTAGTAGCAAAAAACAAAACACCAGTATTTTTAATGTTTCTTAGTTTTCCCCCCTACATACATTTAATTACACAGTCACTACATATATAATGTTTTTTCACTATTCTCAGCACAGGAAATAAATCCAAGAGGAGGAGAGGGCTTCTTACTATACTGACTTACTATAGACGATTGGTATATTATTATGTATATAGTCAGCTGTTTCTTTTCAGATTAAACTTTGAACTTTTTCACATTTTAATTTTCTCATCGTAAGTTTCCCAAAAAAACATGTTTCACACTTTTTAGTATTACAGACAGTGTATATGGTATATTTGTATTCCCCTATGTATCGTAATTTTTACAGTTAAAATGTTCAATCTGTATTTTCTGTATTTAGTATATGTATTCACAAGCACACAACAAAAACACTTGAATTTTTTTTGTGATTGTTTTTTTTATATTGTAAATTTCAAATCTTATTCCCATTCAGCCGGATGGTGTCGTTAATAAATTACTTCATATACCTGTTAAGCAAATAATGGAAAAATTCATGAATGAAATGGTAAATTTAGGTTCGTCCCAATAATATTTGAATTTCTTTGTGATAAATTAAAACGAGGAAATGCGTACCGTTGCTTTCTTATCTCCAGACCCCGTCACAATATATTTATCATCAGCAGATATATCGCAAGAAAGTACGGAAGAAGATTCTTTTGACTGCAAAGTAGACAAAAGGGGGTTAACATTTAAATATACGTATAAGCATTTGCTGATAAGTGAAAGCATTTGCTGTATAGAATAGACAATTTTGGAGGAATAATGTATGTACATGGTGTAGAAGATGGGACTGTGTGAGGCTTACCTGAAAAATAGAGGCGCCGTACGGCGTTCTCCATGCATTGAGTAGATTATCTTTGCCCGTGGAGACGAACCATTTGCCACAGGCAGCAAATTTGAGAGAGAGAACACAAGAGTCGTGGAGATGAAGTTGGTACTTGTCCGGTTTACTGCAGTGAAGAACCTCGACATTGGAATTCTCCATCCCGACTGCGAGCCACTCACCCGTCGGACAGTAGCCGAGTGAGAAGATCTGTGAACTAAAGTCATGCTGCTGCAACTGACGCCCTTCTCTCAAATCCCATGACCGAACCGTATTGTCCAGTCCACCCGTCCACAATTTACAACCATCTGCCGAGATGTCGATACAAGAGGCTCCGTCCGTGTGTCCCTGGAACTGACGCACCAGCGTCTGATTGTGCAAATCCCACACTGCAATATTCCCATCACTACAACAGCTGAAACACACCTGAGGAACAAGAAATAGACAAAGACAAAGTTTAGTTCATTGTTCACTAATCACAACTGCAACATCATCACCAACTTCATAACGAATAAACATTAATTAAGAGTGTATGTCGAAGAAGCCGGAACTGAAAATTATAGAAATGCTGAATAAGAAAGTAACAGAAGTGTGGAAAATAGAGTAAAGTGAAAGATAAAAAGAAAGTTAAAAATGATTTACTTTGGAGTCAGGAGAAATGGCGAGGGCGTAGCAGGCAGGGGCAGAGGAGGTGAGTTCAGCCTTAATCCTTGGCGTGGGAGATGCGAGATCCCAGATGGAGAGAGTGGATGCCTCTCCCCCCACGATCAACGTCCTCCCGTCCGGGAGTAATTTGACGGAGCGGATGTAATTGTCTCTTTGTAAACAGTCGAGTTGAGAGACTGGACTCTTTGTTCCAGGTTGACTAATATCCCAGACTTTGACACATCCTTTCCCGCCCGTGTACACATACTTGGTCGGATTACTGATCGTCACGGCACAGACCACTTCACCATGGGACAGCGTATTAATCTGACGAGCATGTCGAGGGATTCCAGGACCCACGAGGGCATCCGGAGGAAATGGCACCGGTTGCATCTGACCCTCTGCCGACACGTGGAACGAGTATGCTCTGCAAATATTTACATCTCATTACTATACATTTCCCGCCTCCTGCAGTCACCAAACATTCAATGGTCAAAGATGCTGTATTCGGGTTTTTTTGGGTTCTGGGATTGTGCAGGCAACAGTTGGACATAATTGGAATTTTTTCCAATAAATACTTCAGCACAATTACATATTTTTATAAATTTAATTAAATCTTTCAAAAGTGTATACTTTACCAATTAATACAAATGCAGGTGTAAAATCTTGTGAAAGTTTAATTAAATTATTTTAATAGTTTTTATAAATAAAGGATTAAAAAAATATGAAATTAATATTTTTCACTTTTGAAATCTAAAAGTAATTTATTCCATATTATTATTGTTATTACTGTTTTTAAAAACTTTTTGCTAATTTTACACAGGTCAAAATTGTATAGGTTAACTAAACATTTTACCAACATTCATAAAATATGCAAGTGGGCAAAACTGTCTTTTTGTCAATATGTAAATTTTACCATGATTAAATAGGATACTTTCGAAGAAGAATAAAAACTTCGGGACTCACGGTTTTCCACCCGGGATTCCAACAAGACCAGGTCCGAGTGCTCCTCGCATTCCATGAGGATCATAGCCAACGAGGGGTGGACGTGGGTAGGCATTGAGTGCAGGACTGATACTATTGTGGAGGTATGCAGGGTTTGGCCCCAGAGGTGTAGCTCTTGCCACAGGTTTGATACTTGATGAACTGCTACTGTGTGACCCAGAATTCGGCGTCGTCGACTTCCCCGTCGGCGTCGTCGGCTTCTCATCTTTTTTATTCGTGGAGGGCGTACTGGAATTTGAGGAGCCGCCACTTCGGGGACTTTTTGTGAACCAGAAAATAAAAAACAAAAACAATATTTTACATGCTCAATAAAAAAACGTAGATATATAGCAGTATTACCAACGCCAATGAACACCAATGTCAATGACCAATAAACTATAACCACGTGGCACAAACCACCACCAATGCCCACAAATACATACATAATGTACGGAGACAATAATAACATCCAATAAAATCATCATTTATTTTTCTGCATTCCAGGAAATCCCAAAATGAAAGAATGAGCATTCCACATTTTTCTATACGGTCCTCACTATGAAAATTCCCGGGATTTTTCAATACAAAAGAATCCTGCATTCCAAGGAGGAGGAAGAGAAAAAGAAGAAAAAGACAATGGAAGGCATAAAGGGGGTTACGTGGTAGAAATGGAGGTTCAATAGTAATTTTTAAGTATGTATGAGTAAAGAATATAGTTTACTTCGATTTCTTAAATGCCTATGACGACTTTCTTTTGAATTCTATCTGTAGCTATACACTGTATGTTATTATGATATAAGTTGTAATCGATTTTTTACATACAACTTAATTTCTCGGAAGCTGTCTACAATCTACAGTACGTATGTAATACAGTATTTACTATAGACATAGACAGGGGTAGGTGTTCTGTCTATACATTTAGGTAGTTATTTGTATTCTTTTGAATGCATAGATGTAGTTAACTGGGACTGGGACTAGTGATGGTACAGTGCCAGGGTTTAATGTTATTGTTGAAGATGCAATACAAGGGAGACACTTTTCAATTTTACCTAATTTTTAAAAATATATCTATGATTTTGAAACTGAAAATGATGTTGTTATTTACTTTATCTAATTAGAACAGATTCCTATTTGAATATAATCATAATTTAAACATTCTAGTATTGTTTAAAAAAATCATATTATTATATTTAGGAAATTTGCACATTTATAAACGCTTAATCAAAATAGTTTTTAATTTTGAAAAACAAGCTATACGCAAATTTTATTGATTTTAAAATTTGCCAAATTATTAAAGAGTTCTTAATTTCAAAAATTTGTACTTTTTGCAATGAGCTGAATTTAGAAGTCTACTTGTATTATTTATTATGCAAATTTGGAAATCTCATAATTAGTGCAGTGTACATTCTTGAAAACAGTAAAATATATCAACTCAAAAAAAAAATAGAAAATTTCAAACCTTTTGACAAACAATTGAGTTTTCAATTAGAATATTTTACATTCTTTAAAAAATGTTTATAATTTGTTTGTATATCATTTAACAAATATTTGCGATACTTGTAATACCTATGTATGTTTTGATGGTATTATAGGGAATGTAAATAATATGAATTTAAAATATCAATTTTTCATATCTTTGTCTTCAGCATAGATATTTAATTAATAATTTGGAAATTTCTCATCGATTACATACAGCAATGCGTTCTAAAGTCAGTCTAAAGTAGACTGTAGTATTGAATCTTCAACAGCGACCTATATACACAATGTTAGGCGGACATTAGAAAGTAAAAGTAGAGGTTAAGCTACGTTCCCGAGTAGTTGCGGCTCCCGAGAAATACGAAAGTCTCGTTCGTCTTTCGCTTTATTTTACTAAGCTTCATCGTCATCGTCGTTCCATGTCTAATTACCGGAATGAACACCTTTAATGGTCCCAAATGAAAAAGTCAATAAAGCTCAAAGTAGATCCATTAAATTACTCGTATTTCTACTTCTCTCTTTTAGTCTATCACTCGGTTGCCGGCCGTTCTCTCCGTCGAATCTACTTGTCTACCTCCAGCACTTTCACTCTCACCCGCACGCTCTCTTTCTCTCGCTCTAACTAATTTATAGATGCGCGGCCGGAGAAAGTGGAAAATCTCAGCTCAACTCTCTACGTGTAAATGTTCGTTTGCTCGTCGGTGTTGGCTGTTAAATTGCACTTACCAGGATATAGGGACTTTCGCCTAGATTTAACCATTCGTTCACATAGCATAGCACAGTTTTAACTTTCCACATAGGGAAATAATTACAGCTATTATACGGCTATGACTAAATACATCCACACATAATATACTTTTCATTTAGCTGTAGAACGCACAAGTTTTCTATATGTACATAGTGTCTAGCAACTATATACTAGGAAGCATTATGCGTCGGGCGGTCGGGCGTCCATCTCCCGTCCCAGCGGTGTGGAGCCCGTCTGGAATTAATGCGCTAATTTCAACAATTAGCTTACTACTCAGTCAGCTTTCCTTCTGCGTGAACGTCGAACGTAGTTCTAAACAGTGTAGACAGTGGTCTGGTAAAAAGCAAAATTCAAAATGTGCTATCCACATTTTTGTCAAAGGTTGCACAGCAAAAGATCTACAGACATGAAAAAGGTGTTATTTTACCTAGATTTAATTTTAAACAAACGTTTTAAGTTTCTGTATGCTGATAGAACATTTTGAAATTTGCTTAAACCAGAGTGTGCACATGTTGTCTGTTTGGTACTTACCTATGAGGTGGGATGTGATCTTTCTTGGAAGGAAGTTTGTCGATGCCGTTTTCACGGGGGGATATCGTTCCATTTGGTGGGGTCAAAGGGTCCTGTTTAAAATCAATGAGAAAATAAATTTATTAACAAACCTTGGAAATGCATTATAAAATCGTATTTATATTTGCAAACGTAGAGCGTCAGAAACTTATTTCTGATATCAGTTGGGATATTTGAAAAAATCAAAAAAAAATCTTTTTAATTATTAGAAATTAAGTACCTCATTATTATCATCGACGACGAGATCTTGATCACTTTTCTCACCATCACTCAACTGTATTAAAAGTAATTGGAATTAAATTAGATAAAAATAAATTATAAAATGGCGCTTGTGCCTTCACTTTAAATTCTGGAATTGGGTTTCTAGTGGAAAGTGGTTGTGTGGTGTTGGTGTTGGAAAAAAAAAAGACCTTAAACCGTTAGCGGGAGGCTGCATTGTGATAGTTTTGGAGAAACTTGGTGGTCGTTGGTTTTGTGTGACTCTGTTTTATGGAGGAATTATTAGGTCTCAGCCCACACTTAAGCCCAAGCCGTTTGTTTCAATTTCACTTTTCACCCAGTAATTCTCCATGATAGAAATCATTGGATAAAATGTCACCATCAATATTAACTGTCCCCCCACCGCTACGTACATATGGCGATATACAAACACTTCTCTCCCACTTTCATCTCTTGTCACAAATAAAACGAAGAAGTGAAACCATAGACGACAAAAAAGAGAGAGCAAGTTAAAAAAAACAGCTCACTGCTACTACTGCATGGCCATATGCCAACTTAAAAGAAATAGGCGACAAAAAAAACACTAAAGACAAGTATGTCTCTATTTTGTCTGGTTGGATGTTCTTCATGACAAACCTTTTACTGTAGAAGGTGCAAAGTGGTGTATTTAAATTTGTGCAACCCGGAAAGCAAAATCATGTATGTGATTTTGTGTGGGAAAATTTTAAAATTGCCTAAAATTGACTAAATCGATATCATACATACAATTTATGTGGTTTCTGAATTTATTTGTTTCAAACGATTTTCCTTATGTTCATAAATTTGGGCACGTGAATTAACACGACGAAATTGCAAATTTTCAGTTTGAAGTTTTAAAATTTAGGATCTGCATTCTTTAAAAAGGTGGAAATACTCAAGTATGAATTTTTAAAATGCCCAATTACTTTTCTTATTTTTTAGATAAAATGTTTTGCATTTCTTCAAAAACCCTACATACCACATTTTGAATCCTAAACGTAAGAAAGAACTCTCACAAAAGTACATCTATATCAATTTATTTTCATCAAGACTAAAGTTTAGACGAAAATATAATGAAGCACAATTTACATCTCTTCCCTCTGACTTCTCTTCTAACTTTTTCCTTTTGCTTTCCTTGTTATTATCCATTCCCCGTCCAAAGAGTGAACAACTGGTGTAAAAATAAAATAAAAAAAAAACATAATAGAGAAAAGACGGGGACTGAGAGGAAGTGAAGGAAGCTATGGGGCAGTTGGCAGTTTGGAGTGTGCGATAGTGCTCAAAGCAATTTTTTGTTGTTCACATAAAACACGCGGCTACACGGCTCTAGAGATGTTATTGTGTCAACAAAACTAGACTCTACTTTCTCTCTCTCTCTCTCTCTCTCTCTGTTTGTGTCGGGATTATGTCTCCGTGACTCTAGAACCAGTGGAAGTACCAGTGAAAGCACCAGCGCCAATCCCGCTATACCGCTACCAATTGTACTTTTATATTCGATAGCCTTGAGGGAAAGTGTGTTGATAGGATATAATTATATGTATATAGCTGTATAGTACAGAAATACTTATATTAGTATAGAAGTAAAGGCTATATGTAGACACTGTGTGTGCTCACCTCATGTTTTTCCTCCCTCTCTCTCTTTGGTCTTTTGGGCTCGGACTCTGGACTGCTCCTCGGTCGAAACTTGTCACGGTCATTGGGCGACAGGGAATTTCTCTGCAATTCAACAAACCAAGACATTTATTTACTTTCTCCTCACGTTCACTCCATCTCTCTATTCATTTACATTCATTCCTATAACTCTCACCAAACATCTCCCTACTTTCTCTATACTCTCCCCACTTTCACCACTCCCGCACATGAGTTCACACTTTTAGTCCATTTACCATGATTTATTTCCCACATCTTCTCCCTTCACTTCATAGCCCTTTTGCCCCATAGCCATAATGGGTACATGTTTAAACATATTATGCATGTACAAGCACAAGCATATTATACTCTACCACGACCAGTACTTAAACCGATACCCTTTTCACACGTATTAACGAAACCAGAACATTCCTTGCTATTGCCTTGCCAAGGCCAAACCTCACCGCAGTTTAAAAGTCAAAATGTAGTGTTTTATTTACATACTAGCTACTTAAGCCCGTCCTTTTCAAAGTTAACGGCTAGTAGTCCTGTGTTTGTGTCCCTTGGATTATTTTTTATGCATACATAGCTACGTTTATATACTAACAAAAGAGATTTGAATTTGTGAGCGAGATTATTTTTATTTAAATGACACGGTCATATTGTATTTATTTTATTCAGGCTTTTAGTATTAAGCAATTTTGCAAGGCCATATTTCACAAAAATACCTTTTGTAGAAACTAAAATTAAAAATGCTACCCAGAATTATTTTCGCATTACATCATTACCGTGCATATGTGAGTAGCTCCATGCATTTAATATAGTTCTTGTTTGGTCTTTAAGCTACATAGATCTGTATAAACTGTCGCTTTCAAGTAAAAATTCAATATTGATGCTTGTCGAGTTTTGCAAACACCAACCTCAGTGCAAAAATGGAAGAGAAGTAAACACAAACTTTGAAAAAGAAAATAGTGAAAATAACTTTCACTTTTAGTTTCACTTTCATATTTATCTATGCTTGAGGTTCTTCCCAAGTGAATTGGCTCCTTTCTACTTTCAATTGAGTTTTTGTCTTGTTGGCGATTTCCATTCCCCAAAGGCATCCTTGGAAGAAATCAAGGAAACGAGAAAGGAAAAAACAACAACAGCACAACAGTGAAATACGAGGAAAAGGCGAGGGAGAAAAAGAGAAATAAAGGGCTAAGATCAAAGAAACCTGAGTCTTTTTCCTTTCTTTTCACTCTACTGTTTTTTTTGCAAATCTAAAGACTATATAGGTATTACAGCTACTATTTCTATTAGTTCTAACATATAGTAGTTCTGATCATAGACAAAGGGAAGGAAGTAAAAGGAGAGGAGAGGTAGAGGTGCACATATTATGGAGTCCCAGTGAACATTATGTATACAAGATAAGGAGGGTAAAAAGGTCTTGAAAGGTAAATAACCGCCATTACCATTGCCCTGCTAACAAATTGTCAATTGTGGGCATATATTGTATATGTATAAACTCAAACATTGGGTTTTCCACGTCATCTTTATCGGAAACAACATATGGTCCTTTGATAAAACTATATGCATATCCTTTTTAAGTTTTTCTAGATAACTGTATAGGTCGTGGGTATTTTTACACACATTCAGTCTTTCAGTAGTTCTTCGTTCTAGTTCTCGTTATCGTTTTTCCTGTCGTACAATGTAAACAAATTGAAACTCAAACAGTGAGCCATCGTCGTCTCTTGGAGAGAACACAATGTAATATTCAAACCGAAATCGAGTTGTCAAACTTTTTTCCATCTATACTCTGATTTAGCTTTATTTATTTTTTTGTGTGCACATACACAAATTTAATTTTATAGGTCTATTCACATTTTATCGTTTATACATAACTAGGTAGGTATATGTCATTTAATTTGCAATTAGTGCTATTAGTTTTTTGTAATAGAAAAACATTTCTATTATCGTGATGCACGTTCAAAACTTTTAGAGGTCAATACTTTTTACAATGTTTTTAAATTTTTGTAATAATTACAGCATATAGCGTTGCAAACCTTGCTATAAAAAACTAATTGAATAAAACCACTACAAAATAACTAAAAACCTATCTTTCGGCATTTTGTCATCAAAGTGTTAAGAAAACAAGTAATTATTCCTTTCTTAGCATCTAATAAATTCTTTGTAGCACTATTTGCACTTTAGCGTACCAGAAGTTACCTTGGTATAAATCACACATAACCAACGTACCACAGTACTACACGAATTTAACAGATAGTGATGTGAGCCATGTTACTAACTATATGCACCCCAACATTACAAAATAGAAAAGGAAGCTTTCGCCGAGGGAAAGTTTTCCCCTTTATTTGAGTTTTTTCGCCTCTTGTTGTATGTAAGTGAAATGTGCGTGTGAAAGATCATTGAGCTTAACAAGTTGGAGGGTGAACGTATAGAAGGAAGAACGACTGGGAAGGCTCTGAATGAGGAAGGATCTCTTCGTGGAGATCTTAAGCTAAAGTATCCACATTTACACACTGCTTTCTTTATTCAACTTCACGTTCAACGAAATTTCTAAAGAAAGTAAAGAAAAGACATGGGAAGAGAGACAGAGGGAGAGAGAACTGAGCTAATTTAAGTAGGTCGTTCGCGTTCTCTTTCTCTTTCCATGAACAAGATAAGCTTCAGTGCAGTTTGCAACGTACCTCGTACGTATCTATAACTAAAACTCTTTCAGAACCAAGTAGTCACACTATAGAGGCATTTCTATTGAAATTTGGTGGAATTGGGATATGATCTGCATTCAGCTGATGGAAGTTTGATTGAATTTCAATAACCATTCAAGTCCCTTGCAGGGACTTTTTATGCTAACCCGACAGTCAACTCAAAAACTTTCTCCACTTTCGCCGCCTGTAATATGGTCTACAGATGTCCGCTTACTTTCCCTCGTGAACTTTTACCATACGAATACGACCTAAGAAGAGTAAAGGATGAGGGGATAAGGATAAAGATGTGTGTCCCCGTTCTCAGGGCCTGAACGATATTGCATCCGCATCAACTCCTCCGAGCAAAGTTTTCTACTGCCTATGGAAGTATTTATGCCTGTGTATGCAAGGCACCTATCTCTGCCTTTTTTTATTCCCCAGGTAAATAAATGATAGCATATAGATTGACTTGAAATACTCCTATATATATATACAACCAAGGCTCCTACATGCAGCGCATAGAGCTTATCATTGAGTTGGGAAGCATAACTACTCTATGGGACGGGATAGAGTTGACGATGACGACGACAGAATCCATTCTTCTGCATGAGTGGAGGGGGTGCCAAAGCGTGAATATAATATTAAGGTTTTATTTATAGACGAATTTGAACTTTTAACTATCATCACACTTTCCTGGTAACTTTTTATGTGCGGATGATGAACTAGCAAGTATCTATAATCTATTAGCATTTTACAGTAGGAATAGCATATATAGCCATGACGAAATGTCAAGAAGGTTTGCTTACAAATAAAAATGGGAGCATAAAGTCATAATAAAATAATACAAGAGCTATGGTGACAGCTTTAGACACATAATACTATGCACTAGTTGTATTTCTACAAAGCCTACCAAGCTATACTCAACTAGAAACAGAAAGTAGTAAAATTTTAATTATATTTGTGAATTAGCAATATGCAAAAATATCATTCAATCTAATTAGATTGTGATTTTCACGCTTTATCCTCTTGCCACAACGCTTTGTAAGTTAAGCCCTATTTTTGTGATAGTGCAGGCGAATACAAATAGTATTTTTGGAACCTTGCTTTTGATTTAAAGCTGCGTTGAGACAGTCGTTAAAAATTGAGAAAGTATATGGTATAAAAAAAGAAGGAACAGAAACGGAAAGAATTGAGAGTTGAAGTCTATGATAGTAAAAGTACTTTCACTCCTTTCACCTACAATGAAAATAAGACTTTTGAATATAAAAGGAATGAGGAAATAAGAGAGGAAAATGGTGAAAAGAATAGGAGTAAGTACAAGCTTGAAGACATATGTGTAGATATATATGGACAGAGATATAAGACAGGCGAGGGCGGGAGGAAAGGGAAAAGGAAGGGTAAAACAGAAAAGAAGAAGAAGAAAAAAGGAGTAGGTAAAAAAGGAAAGCGGGACATAAAGAACATTGGATGTGGAGAAAAGTCATTCTTTTCTTTCTTTACTTCTTTCTTTTATATTTATCTCCATGTCGTGTATTATGTAACTAAACTACGCGTCATCCCCCTTTCTTTCTTCACTTTCTCTCTTTCACATGTCCTTCTCATCCAAATAACAAATTCAAACCTATACCTACCTAAATCCAATTCTAAATCCAACATCGACACCAACGTTCACCTTAGATATATCTGGTCCTTCTATAGTCCGTTTTGCAATTACATATAGCATAAACTATATATAGCGCGTATACCTCGCGCTGCCGAGTATGCACAACAATGTACTGAATCAGATTCTAGATACATGAGTAGAGCATATAGCGTAAAAGATTCCACGAGGGGAAATGCATGACAAAATATTCAGGAGCTGTAAAAAATGAGGGGGGGGGGGAAACAGAGAAACAAGGAAAGTGCGAGATAAAGAAAAGAGAAAAAAGTGGGGAGAGCTTATTTTTCTCGATTCGGATTCGGATTTCTGAGCAGATTATTGATTATTTGCTTCCTTTTCCCCTTAACTTTCCTTCGCTCAAGACTTTCTGTGTCTATCTCCTACTTTCTCCTTCACGTCTGTTTGCCCTCGAAACATACTTTATTTACGGAAACTTGTAGTTATATTTATTTTTATACACGTATATAGTATCCTTTTGTGCAATGAAGCCTTGAGCCACTTAAGCGGGACGACGGCGAGAGCAAGAACGAAATAGAAGAAAGGAACTCTACATAGAATATAAAGTGTGAATGTGAAGCACATATAATCATGCTACATGCACCCAAGCAACAAAGCACTCAAATTATTTATACAGTGAGAGCGTACACCATACACACAGTTTAGAGTGTGCATTTTGATTTTTTGAGTGAATTGTAAAACCGTAGAAAGCAAGAGACACAAACATCACTTATTACACGTTATCATACGTTTTACTATTTCAATTTGCAAGATATTATTTTAGCTTAAAATCTAATCATTAAATAAACGCAGAAGATCAATGGCAGTTTAGTTTCTGCAATATTCATGTTTGAAGAACATATTATGATTTTAAGGTTTAAAGCTGCGGATAGCAAGGGCTTATTAAAATTTAATTAGTTACATCTTTGTGTGCTTGATTTAAGTTTTTTTATAAACTACTTAACAATTGAAAGTGAAAATTGTCATTGCAGATTGTTACTGAAATTACTTTAGAGTACAAAATGAGCACGCCAGTATTCACAATTTGCTTACGAGAAAGTAAGTAATATATGCACAAAGCCCAGATGTTGGTGAAAGGCGGGAAAGTGGAAGGAAATGGAAAGTTGTCGTAAAAATCCCCAAATTTTATTTACTTTTGGGTTGTTGAGGTCTCCAACGTAGAGACTCGACTCCTACAGACCATGACTAAAAGTATACATATACAAACATAGTTGTAAATATATGATGATGAATTTGGTAAAAATCCGCGTCAAAGGGAAAATTGTCAAGGAAAAATGTACTTGACTTTTGGTGAAAAAGTAAAAGTAGGGAAAAAAGAAAAAGAAGAAGAGAAAGTTGGTGAGATGGGAATGGGTTTGCTGACGGTAACAACTTTTACATTATGGCTTTCTCTTCATTTCCTCCTAGCCGCTTCCTTTCTCTCAACAACGGTCCATACATGGAACTAAAGATGGGGACGGAGATGGAGAACGACGAGCGAGCAAATAACTGTCGAGCCAATCCATTGAAGTGAATATAGGTATAGACTCGAACACTTCTATATGTAGCATAGGTGGGAATATATATATATAGAAGTCTATCACAAGTCGTGTGGTGTGGTTGTAGCTGAAGTTGAATTCGAATTTGAAGTTGTCGACAAAAAAAAACAGTCAACTGACAACCAAGTTTTTTAAAGTTTCTTTTGTACTTTTGTGTCCTACTAGTACTTTCTCTCTATCTCACGGCCTTTCTAGCTGACGACTTTCTTCTCGTTTGCGTTTACTTTCACGCTCTGCCCTGATCTGTCCTCTGTTCCATATATGACATGGTAGTGGCAGCATGTGTTTCCTGATTCTGCTCCTGGTTTTTGGTCCTGGAGATTGGCCACGTGTAAGAGTTAAGAGTTAGTTGGTTGGATGGTGGGTTACTACTGGTTATGTTCGCTCTGTTTGGAACACACTAGAGACAACCAGAGAAAACTAGGGAAGCAGTTTTATTGACTTTTCATTCGATTTCCTTTCTTTTATTAGCTTCGTTTTCCCTCTCATGTTTTCTCCGGCTTTCTTTTTTTTCCCTTTTCCTCTTTTGATCGTACATTTAATCCATTCAAAATAACATTGTATAAATGTGCGTCCTACTAACTTTATTTGCCTTCACAAAAAAAAAAGATTTATTTCTATGTACTGAATGATTCTTGTTCAGATGAGGCAAATGCTGCTACCTACGTTTTTGCAAAGATGCAAAACGGCTCATTTAAAGCAGGGATTAAAGTACAAGCAAAACTCCTTAAAATTAATTTTCTATTGTATTTTATTTATTTTGTTTAAAGCGTTTTAGAGGGTTTAAAAACGTATTGTATCGTTCTAATATTTTAATAACTTTGAATAAATGTAAAATTGGAGCATAATTTATTTGTTTAAGTATCCAATTACTGGATTAAGTTTTTCCTAAAGCAAGTAATTACAATATTTTGCAATTTTTAAAAAAGTAATGCGGACTTTTAAACATCTTCTACTTTCAAAAGTATTCCATTTTTAAAATACAACAGTATACAGAACTTTAAAAAGTGTACGTAATATAGTTACCTATGCATTTCAAATAAAGTAGAAAATGCAAAAAAGACACAATAAATTAGCATAACGGAACTGCACCATTTTTTTTAAGTGAACCTCTTTTAGTGCAAAAACTCCTGATTTACATTTAAATTTTTATGCATTCTTTAATATGAGAACGACACCGACATCCACTACCACTTGCTCCTGCCTTCACTCGTAACAGTTAACTGTCCACGCTGCGTATCAACTCTATGAGGTGAAATAAAAAACTGGAAATACTCAAGTATTTTTTATGATTATGTTGGCAAATAAAAAAAAGTTTGAATTTTTTTCCCTTCCCTTTCCTATTGCTGTTCAAATCCTCCGCCTCGGCCTTGAGCACCGTCTACGATCTCTCAAAGTTTAGCTATTTTATATCCCCATTCATTCATTCCCCATTTCCACTCCCACACACGTAACATGACCCAGGACCAGGATCTAGGTGGGTGCTCCTACCTCTCACTTCAATATTACGGAGAAAGATACAAACTGTGCGGGGTACATTCGTGGGTTTTATTTGCCGTGATATACAAGTTGCTGTAAAAAATTTATATGTGCATTTATAAATATCTAACGTTGTACGTTGGAGCAGGAATAGTACATGTGGGCAATGTCTGGAAAATCAGAAATCTGAACAGAACCGCTTCTAGCTTGGAATTTAAATCCTATCAAACGTGGAAACAACCGCGAAAGCTGTGAAGTAACTTTTTCTTTCATCGTTTCACTGATTGTTCATTAAATTTGAAAACATCTTCAACTTTTGCTCCCATATATTTTAAATCGATTTTTTTAAGATCACAAAAAAATGGGAAAAAGTGCATCGAAAATTTAAATACATCAAAATTGTACGTACAAGAATTGGATTACAGACACCGTATAATGACACGCACCTCACCGTGATTCGTGATCACTGCTTTTGGGCTTTGTGAAATTCTATATACAGCATCGTGACGACAGAACACATGTGTCATAAACTCAAAGAAATGATAGTTGATAGGAAAGACGGGTCGTGTCAAAGAAGCTAAAGCTAAAACGAGAGACACAAGAAAAGTACTTTTCCCAGCAATCTTCCTGAATCTCATCATCCGCCTCGTAATCGCCCTCGTAAAAGTTTCGAGAAAGAAAAAGTAGCAGCTCATAAAACCAAAGTAAACTCAACCCAACCAAGCTTATTCTTCTTCAATTTTTTTTTCTCGAAGCTGAGGCTCCATGATTGTAAGGCGCAGGCAATAATACCTTATTCTTGGCGTCCGGGGTAAAACTATTGTCATTGAAATGGAAACAATTTTTTTTATATAGTGTATATTATGTAGCAACAAAATTAGTTCCGGAAATACGAACACGAGATGACTGCAAGGAAACATAATATTTGTTTTATAGAATTTTGTACAAACTGCAAATTAAATTATGTGTTGGTTTCAAAACAATACAAATTGTACAATTTTTTAATTGAAAAAAAAATGAAAATTAAATTACTTATAATTTTTGTATATGCGTGATATCAAGAGCTTTCGGATTTTTAAAAGCTGTAAATTAAATTATTTCAATTCCCAAAAATAGTGTGAATTAAATTATTTGTTTTTTTAAAAACAGTGTCAATTAGATTTTTACCAATTTCAACCAATCCTTAATATAATTTCCTATTTTTGTATTTCTATTTAGTACTAATTGCTTTTACCTTGTTTGTGAATTTACTAAATATATGAATTGCTTGAGTTAAGATTTGATTATTGAGAAAGTTCACCCTGACATTCACATTATCAATAAAACAGCAAATTGCAAAACCGAACCCAAACAAACCCAACCGCAGTGTTTCACCAGTGAAAGTAAAGACGACTACTACTAGATTTCTAAAAAAAATAGAAAATCCGTGAAAACAATCAATACTCATTTAAGCTTATTTCCCATTACGCCCGACGGCCCTAATCCATTAATTTGATTACTCCCAAACTTTTTCAAAGCTTAATCAACTCATCACAAGACCCCAACCATAGACCCTGCACCACACCAACTGACTATCTCCATCGTGTAACATAGAAAATCTAGCTCAGCATGCATAACACGCTGAACCTTCCGCTTTCATTTCACTCTCCTCAATCACCAGTAGCAATCCACTAAATAGCTATAAATCACCAGCAGTTCACAAATCTCATAACGACGTACTTACTAACATACAGCCCACACAATATTGCAATAATTAGCAGCAAAATTTCCACAATATAAAGGATAACGTTGACAACCAAATTCCGACTTTTTAATAGTTCTTAAAGATACTTCCACTAAATATTTCATCATTAGATTTAATGCGACATTAATATTATAAAATTATTACTTTTTAGCCTATATTCAAGAGGAATTTAATACAGATAGACCCTTCTAATATTATAGATGGAAATTTGTCTAATTGAATTACACTTGCAGACAGAAACAGTTCACGCAGGAAAAGAGAAGACTGGGATTGTAATCGAAAGGCCAGACTAGCATAACAGGATGGGTACCAATACCAGAGCATGTAGCTTGGTAGGTGCATAATATTTCTATTTATATTCTGAGCGCTGAATTTTGAGTGAAGATGGAGATAGACGACGACGGAGAAAAGAGGGGAAAATGGTGATGAGTCAAGAGGGTGAGTGCTTAGCTTAATTAACTATTAATGACAAGGACGTTTGAGCTTGAGCCCCTGGCTTCCCGTTTTCGTTTGAATTGGCCTCAGCAATTGTTTTCTATTCCCAGTCAGCCGTCTACCAGTAATAGAACGACAACGGCAACCAGCACCAGTCTTTCCTTTCCTTTTTCCAGCATATATGCCGTCGACCGTCGTACGGGGTCGGCAGTGGAAGTGGACGGTCGACACCCACACTGTAGGACGAAGCGGGGGCAATTATGTCACTGCGCAATTACTCCCTACTAATTTCATTATCCTATTCCGCCATTCAAAAACACGATCGCGATTGGGATCACCACGAAATACGAAAGCAAAATCAAGATAGAACGACAAAGGACGTACGTTCATTAATTCATTATAGTGCGAGGAAAACACTGATCGCAGATAGCGCGTTTTGCACCTAATTTTGACCTTAGATGGATAGAGTCATGTTTTACAGAGCAATATTTGAAATTAGAATTAAATTAACAACCCTTCTTTCTCCAGACACCATAGATACCAGATACCAGTACATCCAAAGTCAGAGTAAATAATGGGCTAATTACTCCTAATAAGTTTTTGATTGACTTGACTTTGACTTGAATGGTGCTGTCGCTGAATCTGGTACCGGTCCTGGTTTTGGTTTTGCACTTGCTCCCGTACGCCGCTATATGTACTTGCATGAAAATTTGCCCACTCAACATAATACATGAAGTACAGTAATTCAGTGTTTATTAAGCTCGACTGTTTTCCTTTCTCTCCACCTAACCAATTAAACAGTCCTTAGTGCCGTCTAAATACTAACTAACACACCCAAAAAGACCCGCAGAGACACATGGCACCGGCACGCGGCTGGGACTGTGGAACAGCAGAACTACTTATAATCATAAAAGAAATTGGAAATATTTCTATTTATATTCCCATGATTTCTATTTCCACCCGAATCCGAACGAATCACTAAATTACCGAAAGTAAATTAATTCAAATCCAATTAGCACACGCAGTAATTATTCTTCTCATTTCTGAATTGATGAAGAAAGGAGGAAGGAGGAAATGGTGCAAATCATAGCTCTTGCACTCTCCTCATGTCATGTGATGGTGCATTTCTTCATGTGAAGGTGTTTATGCTCTTACTGAAGAGACAGATACAAGTTGATTAGGATTATTAAAAGGTAATTACGAGAGAATCATAACCTTATTTATAAGGCAATTAGTCAGAACAATTGACAAAGTTTACGATTCTATGAATAATCATTGTATTATGTGTAGTGGTGTAAGTTTGGTGTAATTATAATACCCAAAGTGAAAATGTATTTAGTATGGTAGTGAGTATTTTGTGCAGTGTGGGAAGCCAGGTGTGTGTCTGAGTGACTTAGTGATGGACGGTTGACTGCCTCAAGGAAAATAAGTAGTAGCGAAAACTCCAAATAAAAAGGAGCAAGGAATCTAATATAAACTTAATTTTAATTACATATCCTAGCTTGTAATAATCAAAAAGCAAATTAAGTTAAACTGCAGATAACGTTACAATAGTTATATGTAATTTAATATTTTTATTACATCTTTTATCCTTTAAATGTGTTCTCATGGTGTGTGTTCTCATAAAAAAATGAGAAAGTTTCCATTTTTGATTTTTGAATATTCTAAATTCACTGGAATGATATTTACGATGTTAATGTTTTAAGAAACCAGTCTACCTTACGTTTGCAATATTGCATGTATATTCAATTATGACCACGTGTTCAGCAGCTAGCATATAGAAGTTGTACTTGGTGAAAGTAATACGAGAGAAATGGGAAGGGAAAGGTAACAAGTTTAATGAGGCTCATTTATTCATATATTGTGTTGTTGAGCTAATGGTCTAATGGATAGAATACCTAAACACATGCATCAACACTTGTCCGTACTCTATTGTTAGCTTCACTGCGCTGTAGAGTGAAGGATAGTCTTTATTTAGTATAGTATTGAGTGAGTTTGCCTATAACTGTTATAGTCGTCTAGAGTTAGAGTTAGCCTAGCTTTCTAAATGCAATAGTTGAGGACTTTGTTAGCAAAACGCGTTAAGTCCATGTTGCCAAACTTTACAGGAACCGCAAATTTTGATAATCATGTGAAAACGTGAATATTTTTTCGAAACTTTTTTTTCCGTAACTGCATACTACCCGGTTTATTAGTAGCCAAAAATACCCAAATCTGACGCAGCGTCGTTATTTTTTAAAAATGATTCAAAATTTTGAAATATTGGACTTAACGTGTTTTGCCAAAAAACCCATAAAAGGCAATGCAAAAAATTAACCTTTTGAATTATATTCAATTTCATATTAATTTCTGATTGTAACATTGAAGTCTATGAACTGTAAACCAAAACATGTAAATAGAACATTTTGAATTTTTCAAAAACATGTAAATAGAACATTTTGCACTTTTAAAAAACATGTTAATAATTACAGCATTAATTGAAACAATTCCGCATTCTAATATCCAATTTTCGAGTGCAAATCTACTACTCCTTAAGAATTTGAGTTTGCCTAGAGATTGTCCACAAATGACGTCATGGAAAAGTATTAATTTTTAAGACCATGTTCCCCCCTGTCAGCAGATTAATCATATTACGTAAATGACTATCTCCAGCATAGGATTGACAAGTAGACGCATTGAACCTTCCATTAAATGAGTAGTTCCATTGAATGACGTAATTTGTGGACGACCCCTTACGCCTTTATTTTCTTCATAAGAAACGACTGTTCTGTATAATTTCTTAATTACTTGGTAACCCATGTCATGCCCTTCTGTATGATTAAAACAGCAAAGCTTCCAGATTTACCAAACAATTGAACTTTAGTTTGTACATCGATCTGTTAAGGATCGTCCATAAATGACGTTTTCGGTAGGGTAAGTAAATCTAGTCATGTGATGGCATGCCGTCGTAAAGATAACCGTTGAACGCAATGCTGTGATGACATGGGGATGGATTGGCCTTAAAATGTTATAATTTGTGGGACGTCATTTATGGACCATCCCCTACGAATAGTACACGTGAATTTGATATTGAAGCGAATACCTTTTATTTCATTACAAGAGGGTGAAAGCATCAAAGTTTTGGACAAATTGGGATATTTTTTATAAAATCAGTTGTTTTTATTGGGTTTAGTGGACTTAACGTGTTTTGCCAAGTAGCAAGACCAAGACCAGAAGTCCGATATCAAACAGACGTGTATTTAATGAGCATGAAACATCCTCTGGGATTTTGTCTACACACAATATAGCAATTTCACACTCACAAGGAAGGGCCAACACATGTGCGCCGACTTTTAACTTAAGTTTGTGCGCGTTATACGTGTCTATGGCAACTAGTAAACGTGTGCTAAACCATTTTTTTCACACGTCCAAAATTCGCCCACAGTAGCCCGCCAAAGTTTTAAAAAATTGAATTTTTGGTTTTTTGCAACCCAGTAGCTCCTACAATTTCCATCCGATTTTCAAAAAATTTGAAGTTTTGTGATCTCTGACACATTGCCTAGAAAGCAATTTCTCGGTTTTTGAAAATTCGAAAATTTTAATTTTTTTCAAAAAATGAGGCTGATATAAAGGCCTCTGAAAAATGGTTTTTACAATAATTTTTTGAAAAAAAATAAAATTTTCGAATTTTCAAAAACCGAGAAATTACTTTCTAGGCAATGTGTCAGAGATCACAAAACTTCAAAATTTTTGAAAATCGGATGGAAATTGTAGGAGCTACTGGGTTGCAAAAAACCAAAAATTCAATTTTTTTAAACTTTGGCGGGCTACTGTGGGCGAATTTTGGACCTGTGAAAAAAATGGTTTAGCACACGTTTACTAGTTGCCATAGACACGTATAACGCGCACAAACTTAAGTTAAAAGTCGGCGCACATGTGTTGGCCCTTCCTTGTCAGTCATTTCACCAGCCAACATCAACATCAACCCAGAACCCGTAGGGCGGTCGCGGTAACAAAATAAGTATACAGTATTCTCAGTATTTGGATATACCAATTGTGTCTACCAGTCTACCCGCACCTTTGCATTACATTGCAGTGAAATTAAACTAATGTGATGCAGAAATGTAAACTTTAGTTTACACGTAAAATAGTGAACCTCTTAATACTATTGTGAAGAAAATATACTTTTAAAGAAAGTTTGTGAAAGCAAGAGTAAAGAGGACTTTTTAATTTCGTCTTATTTTAGATTGAGCATAATATGATGGTAATATAAAAGTTGTCCTAAAAATTCTTACAAAACTTGAATATAATTATTTAAAAAATGTAAAACTTTTCTAGTGCTTTCTTTCGACATGTTTAAAAAATATTGCAACTTTTAACCTACTACACACTACTACATTCACTAGGTATTTGCATATACTATTTCATACCAATGCGGAATCTTATAAGAATACATTTTTTATTCGAGCAGTATCTTGTGCAAAAAGCAATATCAATAGCATTGTCGTTGAAAGTGCAAAACATTGATTAAAACAACTATATTTTTTATAGCTAAAATGCCGAAGCAATGTTTTGTATCAAATACTAACTTAAGATAAGCATAGGTTTATATGTTGTATGTAGTGGGGAAAGTGGAGAAAGCACGAGTGTAATGAAAAAAGCCACCGCCATATGTTTGAACCTAAGTATAAAAAAGAAGGGAACATACGAGTTAAGTTGAGACAAGCCGTCAGTATGTTGTCTAGTCATCCAGTGAGAAAGTAACAATGGAACGGTTATGGTGACGTTTGTAATGCCAGAGCAGGACCAAAGCGAGATCCAAAACCAGAACCAGAACCAGAAAAAAGTATGTCTATTCTTCTATTTATGGATTCAGGGCAAGTCCTTGCGCTCAAGAGAGATTCTTGTGTTTGACTCAATACACACCAGAATCAACAGAAGCCATGTGCTTACTTTCTCTCCATTTTTTTTTTATTATTATTCCTAACATGTTCAAACCTCGGCATCTAGTCCTTCTTTCACTGCCTCGCTCTCTCTCTCTCAATTTCTTGTGCATCCAAAGCCTCACACTGAATGTACATGTGGATTTCTAAGTAAACATGTACGTCTCTCTGTAGGAGAGAGAGAGACGTGTTTTTCCTCACTTTCCTAGACTTTCCCTCTTATATTTACTCACGCAGTCTTTGGAGTGTTTTATGCATGTATATATATACCGTGTAAGTACATACGCTGGATGCTGGATTTTCCAAGGAAATTATTAAACTTTTCAAAATTACTTCGCCCTTTCTTGAACTATTTACTTTGCCCTTCCTTTTGCTTTTCCTTACATCTACCAAAACAAAATAATAACATAAAAATATCCTTCTATGTTGGTTATTAGTGGTCTCGCTCTTCACATATTTACGAAGACAAAAAAGCCAAGAAAAAATTTGATTTTCGAAGAAAGTAGTAAGTAGCATTATATATTATAACTACTTCCCTTGAAGAAAACATTTCTCTGTTAAGCTTATTTATTTTGTTACAAAAAAATATTACATACTTTTTATTGACATCATTGAAGTTAAAATATGTCGCCCAATTTGCTCAAGAACTTAACTAAAAAATAAAACGCCAGTAATTTTGCTACCTAGGTATGTTTTGAATCTGGACTTTAAATACCCACGGTGTATTCAAAAATATTTAGTAAATAACGCTCATAACAAATTGTCTCTAAATCTAAAATTGAAAATCGAAACTAATCCAAAGATTAACCAACCAAATATTCATTATTTGATAACTCTAAAAATGTAACTGAAAGTGCTGTCAACACAGAAACACAGGAACCAATGACAAAGCTGATTATTATTCTAAAATCATGACAAATATTCCCTCCAGGAGTGCATAGCTATCCACATGGAGACGACAAGGAGAGAAAGCAGGGGGAAAGAATAGAATAAGTACCTCCTACTACATAGGATGTAAAGTTTAAAGAAAGTAAAAATGGGAAAGAAAGCTAATAATGAGAAGCATAAGATTTAATCCAAATCCAGTACCAAAACCATCTAATAGGATGCGGAAGAAAGTAGAGAGGAAGTAGATAGTAAAAAACGTGGCATCGAAGTTTATACAGGGAGACTCTGACTGGAAATAGAACTAGAAACACGATTTGATCAAAAGTGGCGAGCTGGCTTCATCACACACATACACACACACACAGGAGGCAGACAGAACATTTTGTACTTTCTCGGAATACTAATTTGGATTTCACTACTAGATCCACATCCAAGACTGGAATGGGAATGCTAAATCCAAGTCAAATGCTAACTCAACTGAATACCAAAAAAATTCTAGAATCCAGCTAGATACAAAAAAAGTAAAAGGAAAGGCACTTTCTCCTTTTTTTCTGGTGGCTCTGGTGTTGGTTTAGTGTGGTATGGTTTGGCGTATGTGTGTGTGTGTGTCACTGATTGTGAATGTGATTCGGATTTTGTTCTGGCTTTGGAATTTGTCTCACTTCACCACGTTCTATTTTAACAGAGCTTTCTCTCTCTCTCTCTCTTTCCCCAACACACGAACTTTCTTTCCAATTTCCAAATCCAAAATTGAGCATGCATGAGAGGAAAGCTTTAGCTCCAGAGTTACGGTTTTATAATCATGAATGCTCTTGAGTCTCATGAGAATTCTAAATGAGAAGACCCAACACAGAGATCTCGGGACCAAGAGACTAAGCTACCATCAGTACGCCGAGACCGGGACCGGCATCGGGACCGGGAGACATGAAGAGAGCAAGAAAATTGGGAAGTAACAAAATGTCATCAAAAAAAGGAGAAGAAAGTACATGAAACTTTTACTTTATACGATCAATTTTGATGCTGTCCCTGTTATACTAGATTTATATAGCTATACTAAAAGATTCTGCTTTTTATTTTCATTTTTGAACTACTGATATCCCTCCGCGACTGTCGCATAAAGAAAGAAGCTATCTTAATCTTGTCAAAGATGTTCTATTTGTATGTGTTGTAATTGTTTGGGGGTTTTGAGAGTAATATATATTTTGGTATTTTTATTTATGTTTTCAAACCATGACTGCACATTAACACTACGGCACTTCGAGAGTTATTTTTATTTTGATATTTTGATAGTAACTAGGTAGGTACAATGCCGTCCACTTTTCACAATAATGTGTTGATATAAATGTGTAAGCAAACTTTGAAAAGCTAACCTACTAAAAAGTTACGATACTTCTAAAGAATTTAATACAATATTGCCATATGTAGTAAAAAATGTACAATGTGCTTTGCTCACAACCCCTACTATTTAACCTGACATAATTACAAAAATGATTTTTAAAGAGAAACAGAGTGCTTTCGTATCCTGTCATTATTGGTTTGACTCGGACGGAAATTATATGGACATCTTAGCTCAACATCTAAATGTGTAGTTGGCATGTGAAGAGCTCATAAAAAAGAAGGGACAATCAACGATCAACGATCAGCATCAACAATAAACGAAACTATGCTGTACTGCATACAACATAAAAAAGAACAAACTGTATGAATATTCATCCCATAGAATAAACTTGGCCATAATTTACGTAGCCCTTCGCAGGAAAAATAATAATAATTATTATTATGACAATAATTATTATTTATTATTATTGTCAAATTTTCCATACACCACTCGATCTTTAAGGTTTGGATTGGACAGTGGAAAGTGCCCAAAAATAAACGACAGCACAAAAGTGGAAATGACAAAAATTACCTATATTATATTAAGAAAATCGGAAACGGAACCGGACCCTATCATTCAAAAAAAGCTAGATTTAGATTTAGATTCAAAGCTGCTGAAGAACTGAAACAACAACAACTGGCTGAGCATTTATATAATTAAACACCATCAGTCCAATTTAGAACATATTATTTTTAATGGATTAAATCACTCTGGAGCTCCTTGCCTTTCATTCTGATTCTGAGCTATGGAGACTAATTTAAATGTGTGTTTGTATTTATACTTGTGCAGTGTTCTGCCCGTAAAACTATAAAATTGATATATTATACAGATTAAAATCAGAGTCGCAATTTGACGTTCGGTTCAAGTCACAAAATAACGTGAAATCCATTCCCTATATTGTGAATTGCAAACTGGTAGTTTTATTTTGGGCGACAACGACAGCGACGACAACACACGCTATCAAGGTAGGCATGCGGTAATCGGACAAAGTCTCCCTGGACAAAGTCTCCCCGGACATTTTCCCCCCGGTCATTTTCCCTCCGGACTTTTTCCCCCTATAAGTAACAGCGGACATTTTCCCCCCAGTACTAAATGCAACAACTGGTATGTGGTAGTTCAGTGTCGTGTAAAGATGCATACTTTGAGAAGATAGCTCAATGTTGTAAGCTATAGGACTAGGAGCTGGTCTTGAGTATTATTTCACGATTTGCTTACCAATCACTATGTAATTTTTAATGTTCTGCAATCTACAAATCTACGTACATTTACATACTTTTAATTACTATGTTTGATAATCCAAGAAGCCACTGGGAGGCCTCTACAAAAGAAAGTTTAGAAGTCTTTTGTAAATCTTCAGGAGAGACTGAAAAATATTTGCATTAGATACAGCGAAAATTCTATGGATGTGGAGACGATCCTTCGTAGTGTAGGTCACACCATCAGGTTTAATTTTTAGAAATTCAGATTATAAGGTATTTGCTATTTAATTTTCCTCGTGAGAAGTCACTTTTATAGTGCAATAGGTTAAGGTACTGTTTGCATACATTTTTTTAGTTAAGTTTTTTAACCTTATAACTAAACATTTTTATACAATGTCAGGATATAATCATGTAAGGAAGTTTTAGCCATATTGAGAAATAGTATCGTACATATATTTCTTGAGTGTGTAATTTTACTACTAACTACAATGTTTACAATTTGATTATGGTTTAAACTGCTTACCTTTATTTCCTAAACTTTTTAAGCTAACAATTCAGAGTTTGCATTCCATGCATTCCATTTAACATTTAATTCAAAGCTTTTGGTTTAAGAAAGTTTTATATATAATATTTTGCATAGAATTTATGAGATTATATACAATCAGCGAGAATAAAATTTAAAAATATTCTTATAACCCAATATTTCATAAATCATCACTTAATCTTACGACACATAACATAATTACGAGCTTGGGGGGAAAATGTCCGCTGTTACTTATAGGGGAAAAAAGTCCGGGGGGAAAATGACCGGGGGGAAAATGTCCGGGGGTAAAATGTCCGGGGAGACTTTGTCCAGGGAGACTTTGTCCTACAACCAGGCATGCTTTTATTTTCTACCCAACAACAAGCCTATCAACAACGGGAACGGGGACGGGAAGAATGAGCCAGACAGCGATTGCGATTGTCGACAGCAGCCGTAGAAGTTCACACTCAGAGTTGTACACGAGATTTAGATGAGATTTGAGATTTAGATGGGAGAGTGCCTACAGTGGAGTAAGTTATTACCTCTAATTATTTACTACCGTGGCTAATTATATTCACCTCCCATATGCCCCCTTACTAAACTGAATTTGAACTAAGCGTATTCATATTATGTACCTACCTAACTACGCAATACAGCCAGTAGTATTCAAAAGGGTAGAAAAATGGTTTCGTCTTGTATATTTCAAAATTCTCTGACTTTTTTAAGCTGTTTGAAACTGCCGCATTTTCTGTGTTTCGTAAATATACAATTTTATTTCTTTAAAATTTTCGCTGGGAATAACTTTCATATTAACAACCCCAATTTTTCACAAAACTATTTTCCAAAATATTTGCTTATCAAAATGATATAAATATTTCGCGTCCATTAGTACGTAACATTTCATACAATCAAACTTTGTAAAAGCTAATTAAAGGCTCAACTACCAAAATATAGTTAATTAAAAGCCTTTGAGTCGAGCCCCTATAATATATGTTTGTTTGGGTTTTGTGGTTGCATCCTGTTTTGGCACTTGGCAAAGGTTACATATTAACGCTGAAGCAAAAAGTAAACAAAAAAAAAAGCTGAACTTTGTTTTTTTTTCTGCCTGTGTCGGTGAGATTGCAATTTGTCTTCGACTCTCTTCCCCGCCCACTACGCTGCCCTGTCCAATTTTTGCTGATGTTTGTTATAGCATGTACAGAATCCACATACTGCATCTTCCAACCATTCTGCTGAACTGCAGGCAGACTGCACTCTTGGAGTCACACTCACAAATCACGTTGCAGGTAGCAAGTAAGGGACCCATAATTTACTATAACCATATTTCTATACTAACAGTGCGTATTACTGACACCGATATAAAAGTACGGTATACACAAGAAGACGGTCACCTTTTAACATTAAGAAAAAAAAACAAATGTCCGGCATTGCTTTAGTAATGCTTAGCATAGCACTTGCCTCCTTGTAAGCGTGTCGGCACTATAATGTATATAATATATCACTAGCAAGCTTCAAATGTCGTCTGTGAAGAAGCAAAATGACCCATATCCAATTTAAGCTAGAATCAAAATGAGCTATGTCATAAAAAAATGAGAAACATGCGTAAAATGTTAATTAAGAGATTTTGAAAAGTGTAAAATGTTCTATTTACATGTTTTTGAAAATTGAAAAATGCTCTATTTACGTGTTTTTGAAAAGTTTAAAATTTTCTATTTACATAGTTTTGAAAAGTGGAAAATGTTCTATTTACATGTTTTTTAAAATTGTAAAATGTTCTATTTACATATATTGTAAAAGTGGAAAATATTCTATATAAATGCTTTCAAGACATATTTAAATTATTTTGTAGATAGAGGATATTGTTTTGAGCTACAAATGGATATGGGTCATTTTGGTTCTTCACAACATATATTCCTATACTGAAAGTCGAAATGGAAATTGTACAGAACTTCAATTGAATAAGGTTAGCAAAATAAAGAAAAAGAAAATAAAAATACAAAACCACGAGAGTATATACATACATGACAGAGACCAGCCACATTTAATGATGTGTAACGCCATTATCATTACCCTTCAGGAGTCGGAGTAGGAGTCGGAGTCAGATTTGAATTCGTACTTTTGGACTCGGATTCGACTTGGAAATCGTGATTCAGATCCGATATTTTTTTTCCCTATGGCAAACACTTGAGTGTAACAACTTGGGCTTCATATGATGATGATGATGATGATGATGATCGTGATATGATCAAAGAAGAGGGAGAGCGGATCGTGGAGAGAGGGACAAAAGGAAATGATCCAAGAAATGTGAACTCCAAAGCAATGCTGTACAATCGAGCGTGACGACATAAAAAGCACATTTATGTCTTAACAAAAAAAATATATTGCTCTTTATATTGTGTCACACACACAACAACTATACTCTAAGTCTTTACAGTTCATATTGGAGGTTTTATTTAATATGCATGGAATGAAATGGTGACTGTTTTTGAAGGTTCAAAGTTTCGAAATGTTCAAGGCTTTTGAAGGATAACATTAATTTTAGGATTTATTTCCAGTTGTAGTTTACTAATGTTCAAGCCTTTTAAAGGTAAAATTCTCCCATTGAAGATTTCTTAAACTACAAATAATTTTAATTACATCTTTTTGAAATTACAAATTTTTGTTATTTTATGTTTTTCAGAGAGCGAAGAAAAATTTTTGAAACACATTTTTTTTTGTACAAACTTTGTTGTTTTATACTTTTAACGGTTACAAACGATTTTGAAACCTTTTATTTAAATAATTATGATGAATTAAAAACAAGTTTGTAATTTTGTGTGTAATTATCACGCTTTTAGAAATTAAAAAGATGTTTAAATTACAGCAAGTGAAAAGTTCAGCTGACAATTAATTTTCTTAATTTTGATTTGGCAGTCCTTCAACACGTCAAAAATTTGACACGGAACACTCGGCAAGAATGTAAAGCAATTGTTGAAGTATACTATGACATAATGTGAATACAAAAATTACATTTGGAGGAGTGAAATGACACTGACGTAAGAGCATTCGTTGAACACACAAATAGATTTGATTTCAAAAAAGGAGATCAAAAACAAATTCTTGTGACAATTCAAATTCTCTCCATCTTTTCATTCATTTTCATTTTAAAATTATAAATAGACATTTTCCTACTTTCTACAGTAGTTTCAAGAATCAAGAATTTTTCCCGCTGAATTTTTTCTCCTTTGAAATTTGAAATCCATCTCCACTTCAGCTTCCTGCGTCTCCACATTTCACAGCCTATGCTTACAGTTTCGAGTACGGGAGACGAGGCAGTGTATTATATAAAGAGTATTAACTTCCACTTATCCTTTCATTCCCTTTCATTTCTTCAAGTTTTGTATCTCACATTTCAAAAAGGGTGTGACAAGCAATACCAAAAAATGCATGAAATGTGAGAAAATGCCAAAGTCGATTTATATTTCCATTTGGTTGTGGTCTAGCCCGGAAAGCCTTATATCTATATATAGGCCTAGCATTTGGGAAGAAAATCTTTGAAATATTTTAAACAAAAATTTTAAGACTGAGAACGAATAAAACACAAAGAGACTTCGGGTCACATTACATCACACTACATTAAGCTCAACTTTGCCGCCTCTGTTCTTTGAAAGTGTCAGTGTTTATAGGCTCAGATTTAACTCATAATAAAAGAAAAACGACGAAAAATGAAATATATCATAATATAGTATACCCGATTATATTGATTAATAAAGTAACAATGATCCCTCTTTGAGCACACAAAAAGGCGGTGGTACTTTTAACTCCAGAGATGACAACAAAATTCAAATTATGAATTCTCGGTATTCGAGGTTGGTTTTTGTTTGCGGAGCCATAGAAAATATTGGGTAGAAAAGAAATATATTGCATTTACAATGTATTATGTACATTTACATTCCAATTTGGAAATTCCAGAGGGACAAAAATTCATTCCACAATTTAGCTCAGGAATCAGGAATGTTCATGCAAGTGTACGCCCTACATAATATGTCAGTAATATGAATTTTTATAAGTTTGCAATAAGCTCATCAAATCACATCATCATGATATGAGAATCATATGCAAAATCAAAGTCAAAATCGAAATTCCACACGCGCACCGTGTGTGTAAATGGAAAGTATAGAAACTACCGCCATCATCATGATCGTCATCATCATCAAAATTAAATATAGTTTTATATAGCCTATTTATAGTACATACAGATATATATATATAGGCATTATATTTACAGAGGTTATTGTGGGTTTTTGGTCTTATTTCTGGAAACTGGAAATGAAAATTTTAATCTGGAAATATACAAGAGTGACCACAGGGCTAACCAGCAAGCAGCCCTAACCTATAATAGGAGTAGGAGTAGTAGTAGAACACAGGCTACTATACCTATACTCTATACTAGTCACCAGTACGTTTACTCTAAATAGCGCTTCCTACATCATGCTATATATGCCCTTATACCATCTATTATAAAGACACGAGAAATTTCAAAATACCATAATGTAAAATGAATGAAGTTCATAGAACTTCTGTTTGTTATGACATAGCTAACGTAAAACGTAACAAAAGGGCACATGCTAAACAAATTATGTAGATTGTACGTCGTACGTATACCTCCTCATGTTTAATACATGTTTACCCATGTGATCTACACACTCGCAAATATATATCTCGCTCTAGAAATCTGATTTCTAACAAGTATTTCATTAATCGCAATGAAAGCTATATATAAAATGGTAGTTGAATAGAACCGGGACGCGCAGCCACACGAGTCGCACCACAACTACAACCGTAACCAGAATATCTCGGGGGAAGCGAGAGAGCAGAGCGGAATAAAAGCGGTCCCAATCCCGGTCCCGGTACACCGTGTGGCAAGACCGGATTCAAATTTGTCGAATGACGAAAGCAAATAATAGGAGTAGGGAGCAGAATATATGATGGCGGCGTGGCGTGTGAGGAAATAATTTCATAACGTTCTTTACATTGAATTACACAATCTCTTAGACTCCCTATATGCACCGTATATCTTCGTATACTGCGCGGGTCTCTAATAGTATGCCGGGTAACTGCCTGATATTCAATAGAATGTGAATTAAATTATCAGATATTTTACTGTACAAATTGTGAACAAAACGGCCCAGCGAGTCATAAATTGTGTCATTATAAAGGTGATCATTATACAGCCCCTATTTTAAATTGTAAATCATGGAATCTTATTTTAAACTGCACAGGAGTTAAATATGGTCAAAAAATAGAGCTGAAACAATGGAGTAAAGTGCAAATAAAATTATTAATAGAATTCCAAAATGTTATTAATTTATAGCAAATAGGAGCAAACGCAAGAGAAGGTAACTTCAGCCATACCACAAACCATATTTTTGTAAATTGTAAATGCAAATAAATACAAACAGACACATTTCTATTGTAATAATTATTATAGTTGTAAAAATTCCAAATGTTTAATCATTAATACTATTCTTACACGGGACTAAAACTGAATATTTTTCCTTTAAACCATCACGAAGATGACTAATATGCAATTAAAATGAAGTAATTGTAATGTGTGCTCATGACTCATCTTTGCGTTGTTGTGATGTCGTGAATTTACTCAACAGATTAATTGAATACCCGTATGAGAACCAGTACCACTATACTAGTGACATTAAATGGGAAATTCAAATAATGCAAAAAAATTATAATTTTATAATGTTATAATGCACTAGACAATAATCACAATACTTATTACTACAAAATTACAACACAATGGAATTGATCAAATCCGATTATTTATTTAAGCTTACGCTTATTGTGTAGAAATACAGAAAGGAAAACGATTTGCGGTTTTTTATTTCCTACAATTCACAATTTGCTATTGTACAGCTTCTGTCAACAACTAGAGCTGGAGTACTGGAGTCTCCAGATATCTGTACCCCTCATAATTTACAGAGGCAGCTTAGGCAAATCTAATAACCACATTTTACTCATAAAGGTACGATCCTATGTAATAATCGCAATCGTAATTTGAATGGTAAATTGAAAGGTAAACAAGTCGTAGTCAGTAGCCAGGAATTTCATGCAAAAGTCGAAATCGTAATAATAATTATTTTAAACCATTTATTAAAGTCAGACCTACAGTATAGCATATATAGAACGACAGCCAGAGCCAAAAATGACAGCTACATCATGTAAAAGAGTGAGAAGGAACATATACAGTATTTTACATTGTTTACTGTAAGCGGTTTGAGCAGTACGGTAGTAATAATTATTTCGTCACTCATTTTCCCCTCCGTGAGGCCGTGTATTGATCCAGCTGTGTTCTGTTTACCCTATTCTTCTTTCTCTCTCTTGCTTTATCCGTATCTGCGACTGACTGACTGACTGAATTTGAATATTTGAGAATTTAAAATAATAAATTCGAATAAGGCATTGACTTTGCCACTATGACAGGTTGAACAATGTACAAAAAGTACAATGACAACGAGAGACAATTATTCCAATTCTAAATACTACAAATATTTAAACAGACAAAATGATGGAGAATGGAGCCACTTAACTTGGAAACAACTGTAAAGTTATCACAAACTATATCCTACACTAGGTTTTAAAGTACGAATATTTCTATTTTCTATATATAATCATGTTGTGTAAATACAAGTAAAGGCAATCATGTGTCATTAAGGTCATTTCCAAATATTTTTATAAAAATTACCTTGCTATTTGCTAACAGTAATTATTGTAAGCGGGTATTTTTGAACTGTAGTCAATTATTCAAATTGAAAATCCCTTCAAAAATCTTTCACTTGGGCGTAATTGTAACCGTAATGTCTGTGAAACTTTAATTCGGCTAAGCCCTCAAATTATAAATTTTCACAGGATAAAAATCTGGTGATTAAAGTATTAATCTGTATGGGCATTCGTAACACTGAAAACTGAAACAAAACACGGTATACATGGCCTGATATGACAGTGTTTAGTGGAACCATGCGTAGGAACCTGCCCACACATAAATCAGTGTTAGAAACTCAAACATAATAATAACTTGTGTTTTTAATCCAGACAACAAAAGTCACGTAAAGAAAACAAGGATAAAAACAGGTCCATCAGCCTTCAGAACTTGAGACGAGACGCTTAGGTCCGGGTTCGGGACCAGGTCCATCATGTCCCGCCCCAGGTAACAGATTTGTCAGCGGATAAGAAGGTAATACTGTCTACTGTAGTAGTACTTACGTACTGCAGACAGCAAGAAAAGAACCCATCGCTCAATGTATCTGATAACTAAGGAAAATGTTGTGTTTGTTTCCTATGTATGCACGTATAATATAGGATTGAGGATAAAGTTCACGTTTACTGTGAGACGGAGGGTACTAGGAATTATTCATACGTACATACCTCGCCTTATTATACCTACACGTGGTAAAAGACTTGCCTTTTTATCTTAGATTAAGATTAGGACTCCACAATTGACAATGCTTTTGCGTTAGAAATGTTCACGGTGAAGGTTTAGATTGGTTTTGAATTGTACTTAGATTTGGATTGGGAATAGGAATCGGGACTTTGAGACCTTTCTGTATGTTTTGTGAAGTGTTTCGTGAAATGTGAGTGAAACAAGAGTCGGATGATGGTGGCCCATAGAACCATAGTATGGCTGTATGGGAGATGACAGAGAAAAGTAGAATTGTGAAATGAACAATACAATACACAAAGCCCATTATTACTTGTCTAGATGTCAACAGGTAGAATGTCTAGAAAAATTAGTTTGGGCTCAATTCATGACACTGACGCCATTCCCCGTGCGATGTAGACCGCGACCACGACCACCGTCCAATACATCCGACCATATAATATACCATTCCATCGCATCAGCCTGTCGCCATAGGCAACAACAACTTTTCTATTTATTTCTACTTACTACTGGTTTCCCACTTCCTATATACATACAACTAAAGGTCATGATATAAATGAACCTTTTTTTTGAACGACTTTTCCAATATTGATTTACAACATTTACAAGATGCCTACTATCAAATCTAAAAAGTGTTTTGTTCCTACTGCCTAATATGGTTCCTTAGAATTCTGTATACTTTTATTTCCGTGTAAATTAGTAAATTTAGTAAATTAGTAAAATTTCAGTAAATTAATTTAACTTGTAATGTATTTTCTATTTATAGTTTTCTGATTCCACTTTTTCGTCGGCTGGATTCCTTTGTAGCGCTTCTTCTGTTTTGTTTGATGTGCAAATAAATAGGCTGTTCTATTTTAGTGCAAACAAAAGTTTTGCCGATATTTACTACGAGATATAAAAATAATTCTCAAATTAATGTCACTAAACTTGCCGAATCAGCTGTTATTTTTTGCGGGTTCTATTCTAGTTGTATAAATTAGAGCGGCGAAGTTTGCTTTGTTAATTAAATCCATGTTTGTTTGAGATGCAAGAGGCAATATTGAAAGCCATTATTTGTATAATGTATAAATACGAATCTATTATCAAAATGCGGAAGCCATATTAAGGGTAGTAAACGAGAAGTTATGATTTTATGATGTAGTATTGAGCTTTTCTTGAAACCAAAATCGACAATACTAACAACGCCGACAAGAGTTTTATATTGCGACTCAAATAACTACATAAATAAATGTTTTGAATTCCCGTCAATTAACTCATTTAATTTTGAATAATGGAGCGACAAAGTTGAAAAACATTTGACATGTGTCAAATGTGCCTGTGGGTGGTTTACAATATTGACAATAAGGCGGTGTACTCGTCGTTGTCGTTGTGCTAAGTATAAAGCGACTCTGAAATCAGATTTTTCTGTGAACATTATGACGGAGCCAAGTAGAAGTATGCATCTACCTAGTATAGATTATTCATATGCATATTAAAAGCTACATACATATTTGTTGAACTCAGTGTGCGGCGGAAGTAGTTAATTAATTTAATTAGTAGGAAGAAACATATGAAACAATTAATGCAGGAATATAAAAAAAGGGAATTTTTTGAATTACCTTATTAACGTGACGATCCTCTACCCCTCCTAAGGCTGTTCATGTGACATGGTGGACAAATTTAGAGTTCACATCGGATGGCAAATCCCGCCAAAATAAAAATGACGTCAAAATTCCACGTTGTTATCGATATCAAAGTTAATCAGTAAATTACATTTTGATTTGGAATTTATATGAGATTTCAAGTTTTGGGCGTGGTTACATTTTTCATTTTTGTTGTTGTGGTGGTGGTTGATTTTATCCGATACGGGTAGTATTAGTTTGGAGTGTGACACGATACAGGATGCAGACGTAATGGTAATGATGGGCCATTGATAGATCAGTGTGTAGAAAAACGGTAACGGTTACGGTTACGGTAACGGTTATAGTCATGGAAAGGGAAAGAGTAGGAAGGATAGTGGTAGGGGATGTTGATGTGATTCAAAGTTGATGATTATTTTGTTTTGCAGTGCCGTGTCATGCAATTGCCATTGGATTTGATGTCATGTTTTCATTTCGTTCGTTGGATTTTTTAGTTTGGTGGATGGACGCAAGCATCCATGGGTGAGATGGGGAGCGATGATGGTAAAGTAATCATCCAAATTGACAAGTAGCCCAAGTTACGTTTTCGTTATTCGTTATTCGTTTTTTTCATTTATTTGTTCCATTTGAGTGATTTTTTTTTTACATTTTCCACATTTTTTGAGGTAGAATTCCCGGGAAATGAAATATAAAAATTGAGAAGACGAGAAAAGAGAGGCGAAATGTGAATAGGACGATTTTTTCCCGATTTTTGATGATGTTTCCATTTGAGTGAGGACGAGTAGTTTAATAGTAGACATGAAATAAAAATTAGAATTCAAAGCAATTCCATTAAAATTCAATTATTATTAAAATTGAAGGCTGTACAGATATAGGATATATATACACTGGACGGCTGGACTGGGAGTGGGACTGGAGACACGTGGGCTGTTTGAATTTTTGTGGTTGATTTGTATGAACTTTTGAACTATAGTCAGGTACATGTACGTTTTTAGCTTCTGACTTTATTACATCTGATATTAAAATATGCTGTTGCTATATACTAGCGTATCAGACTGTATCATATAGTGGTGATATATATAGTTTTAGTTTTGGTTTGGAACTGCTGTGTAGATATTAGTGATGTGAGTTTGACATGCAATAATTAGGCATACTTTTGCACTGGGCATTTTAACGCAGTAGTGAGTAAGTAAAAAACCCCGTTCACTTGTTTCATAACAGCTCCATCTCCAAGCCCACTAGGCCACTGTCTGTATTACGCAGCAATAAATTAAAACCCATTTAATTCCATTCATGCTTACTCTATATTTAAACGTGTGCAAATAAATTTTTAATTTGAGGTTTCCCGCTTATCGGTAGTCTATAGTGGCAAATTGTTAAATAGGAAAGCATTTTCGGAGAAAACTCTTGCCAACATATTAATAATTCAAAGTAATTTTCAACGCTTTTCGTAGAAAAACAAATCTGACAATGTTATAACATGTACCTAGGTACTAATTTTAATTTTGTTTTTGAAAAGTGTTTTTCGAAAATGCAAAAGCATTTAAAAAGATTAAAAAATTAGGAATATATCAACTCTTAAAAATAACGAGTTTGAAAAAATGTATTCAAAATTGCGTCTAAAAAATAAACTTTCCCCATCAAAACCTGTCCATTGTACTATCCCAGGCCCATGTACAATTTACAATTACAGAAAATATGGTTATTCATTATTTGAAAGAATTATAAATAAATCCAACTCCAGTCCATCAAGCGTAAATATACTGTAATGAAGCTAAATGCAAAATTTTCAAAACTAAAATGAAAGTCGTACCTGGTTGCTTCTCATCTCGATGAAGATCATGTTTGGCATTGAGAATGGCCAGGGGATGTGGGCCACCCAGTCCGGTGAGGCCGAGGAGGGACGCCGCGGAGGACGGTGGTAGAGGGGCTCCAGGGAGACCTGGATGTGGTAGCATTGGGAGGGGCGGGTGAGCGGCGGCGGCAGCCGCCGCTGCAGCGGGTCCTAACTGTTGAGCATGCATCTGTTGCTGCTCAAAACAAACAAAAAACACGATGAATAATGAATAATTAAATAAATCCACAGTTTAAAACAATCATTACAACTTTCACATTTCTTATCGTTAGTTTTTAAAACTATATCCCCATTGCATTGCATTGGCATTGCTTCCTATTGTAGAACAAGATTTGTAATTTGCCGCGTTTGCTCTTGTAATTGTAAACCTTTGTTTTTTTCTCTGTATGTTGTAAAATAAGATTGCCAGCTATATAGGTATACAAGCAATCAGTCCTGACAGAAATGGAAAAATGGAAATAAAAGCTCAAATTATTACAAGGGGTGCCCAAACCAAAAACCGAGTGAGGGAGAATATTCCATGTTTATGAGTATTATATGTAAGGTACAAGATAGGACGTAGGTACAAAGTAAAGTAATAATTACGCTATGTACATGTCACCGCCTCCAGTCACAGTCTATAGAGGAGCTATACCTACTACGAGCGAGGAACTTGTGAATAATTGAATGGAACGACTGAGTGAACATGTATTGCCATTACTGAACCCGCACGCAATCATCATCCTACATAACATAGGACATAGGGAGCATTGGGTATAATGGGTCGCTGTACATTAGCATTAAGTAAGATACATAATAATAAAGCGAGCGCTAAACTAGTTTTATTATTATTCCTTGTGACCCATGAAACCATATTGCATTCCCATCACTATCCTCCTCGCCATCACTATCATCGCATCGCCATGAAACCATAACCATGCAAGCAGAGTTAATCAAATTAATTGAATAATTTCACAACGACCAACTATTAAAGCTACATTACTTTAGTATACATAGTAAAATGTATGTACCTACCTACCTACCCACATACTATAATATAGTGCCTAGTAGCTTTTGTTCGTTTTGCTGCACGGTACTGTACACTAGATTGAACACTGAACAAGTGGTAGCATGTGGTGAGCTTCAACTCTATAATTACATCGATCCTTCCTGTGGTGTGCTGTGGTGTTTAGTGACTACATAATAATATAGCTACAAACTACATACAAACAAGGAGAGCCTGTGCCGTGTGTATGAAACTAAATGAAGAGGAAAAATTCCAGTTTTCAAATGTTCAAAACTAAAACACAACTCTGGTGCTCGTAATAATAATGACATCGACATTCTCGTTCCAGATCCAGATCCAGATCCAGATTCTAGCTAGATCGACATGCGCTTTACTCTTATAAAAACTCGTTATATGCCTATAACTCCCACTCTCTACTGAATTTGAATTGAAATTTTACATGAAAAAAATAAAATTGACGTTTCCTCTGACTGAATGATAATTTGAATGGTACGAAGATAGGGATGGGGATTGGAATTGGAATTGGAATTGGAATGGCAACGAGGACAACGGGCTTTGGGATGTTAACATAGTTGATGGTGAAGGAAATCGAAAGGGTAATTCAGATTCTGTGAGTTAAATGACGTTGTTAATTTAACGAGGATATCCTCATCGTATCATATTAGACAGGCAGAGGCAATCAGTCTAGACGAGTCTATAGCGCCATTATAGCATAGAGTATATAGCCATAGGACTACTATAGGAAGTCTACACATTAAAAAAAAGAACAATATATAGAATATAAATAATAGACGAGAGTATACAGTTCTGTACAATACAGTCTCAGCTTCAGCTCATATTATTTCTGTACATTTTAAAATTCAAATGGATGAGATATGATGAGAGGATCAGAGATCATCAGATCAAACTATGAATCTAATCAAATTTAATTAATTACAATTTTACATACGCTGCTCCTTGTAGGAGGTAGTAGCAACTGTATAATAAAAAACTATGACTGTAATTGACTGCGGAGCTGTGCGATTATCATAGCAATTATACAAGATTTGAGGGTGTAAAATTTAGTGCTGCGGACGAATTTGAATGTTGCGATATAGTTATATCGTTGGGGAAGAATCATTCTGTCGTAAGTCCAGGGGATTTTCACTGAAGGTACGAGAAAATTTAATGATTCTTCAGTATTTATAGATATAACTTTGCCTATATGGATTATATTGGTCTGCTTGCCTATATGGATGGACTGTAGTACTGCAATGAAGAGCTTCTTAATTATAATTATTGTCAATTAGTGACAGCAATTTAAAAGCAATTTAAAGCGGGGGATTTTTTTTTAAAGTTTAGATTTAAAATTTGACTGGGAGTATGTACTCGTAATGAGGGAGATACGAAAGTGTGAGATTAGACATGAAAATGAACTTACGAGAAGACGAGGTAAATCCGGCCGCTGTTGCTGAAATTAAATAAACAACTCCATTCTATCATTACATTCACAACGAGAGCCCCAGCCCCTGCTTTGCTAGAGTATAGTATGTATCATCGTGTATAACATGTCATACATTAATATATATAGCCGTAGTGAAGAGTCAAAACGACTCATCTCCATTTTTATCTGAAAGCAAAATGCTTTAGCTAGAGTCCAAATACCGGGATCCTAAAATCATGCATTTGGAATATTTTTTATCTTTCAAAATCATGTAAAAAAATAATTTGAACTTTTAAAAAACATGTAAATAAATTATTTTGAACTTTTTAAAAGCATGTAAAAAAATAATTTGAACTTTTAAAAAACATGTAAATAAATTATTTTGAACTTTTTAAAAACATGTAAATAAATTATTTTGAACTTTTTAAAAACATGTAAATAAATTATTTTGAACTTTTTAAAAACATGTAAATAAATTATTTTGAACTTTTTAAAAACATGTAAATAAATTATTTTGAACTTTTTAAAAACATGTAAATAAATTATTTTGAACTTTTTAAAAACATGTAAATAAATTATTTTGAACTTTTTAAAAACATGTAAATAAATTATTTTGAACTTTTTAAAAACATGTAAATAAATTATTTTGAACTTTTTAAAAACATGTAAATAAATTATTTTGAACTTTTTAAAAACATGTAAATAAATTATTTTGAACTTTTTAAAAACATGTAAATAAATTATTTTGAACTTTTTAAAAACATGTAAATAAATTATTTTGAACTTTTTAAAAACATGTAAATAAATTATTTTGAAATTTTTAAAAACATGTAAATGAAACATTTTCCAAAGTTTACAATTCATGCAAATACAGCATTTTTAGCTTTTCAAAAACAAGCAATTACAACATCTTGCACTTTTCAAAAACACGTGATTAAACTTTTATGCATTAAGTTCCATCACATTTAGCGTGTTTTTTACCATAGCTCATTTTAATTCTCGTCTAAATTGGATATGTACCATTTGGATCCTTCACTCAAGATATGTATCTATTAACTGCTACGACCATTATATATATAGATAGTATTTATGGCTAATAATTTAGTAGTAGGTACATAGAAGTCCTATTAAACGTTGGGCTCACCCCAATAATGGCATTCAGCTCGGTCATCGTGACTTGTTTCGCTCGGTCGACGGCCGTGGCCACTTGTTGCTGGTGCTAGTAGGAGAGAGTAATAAGACACGTGATTAAAATTTTAGTAGAATATACGAAGGCCCAATCAAATTATAATTATAGTATTATTACATCAACGAATATGCCCTATACAATGACAGATATAATGTGGCTTTGATTTGAATGCCCATGTTTACTTTTATTTTACTATGTGTCTCGTGTTTAATGCTAAAAGTAAAAGTACTTTTTTTGTCAAAACAATTAAAAATTTTTAAAAGACTATTTGCAATTAGTAGTGAGAATGAGAAAGTTAAATCATAGTACAGTCAAATTTTGAAAGACGCATCGATTATAAAAAACATACAATTGCATTAAAACTTACCTCTTGAGATAGGAAAGGTAGGATTTGGGCAATGATTGCATTCAACCGCTTCGAAATCTCCGTCTAGAATTTAAAAGAAAAAAAACAAGAAATTAAATTACTATACTAATTACACGGTTAATTGGTGTAGCTTAAAAGTTTACACGTCGTGCGTTATTTAGTAAAACTATACGCAACAATATGATGTATGCTTGGTATGCATCGAAGAAAGTATGAGATTTTGCACCTTTAAAGATTGTAGTTATGACAAAATGTAATTGTGGTTTTCAAAAATTGCAAATACTTGGTTTTATGACCCTTTTTAAAACATTGAATTATGAGAATTTTGCACCTTTTAAACACATAATATTTTTAAAAATTTACACTTTTTTAAACTTATTGTTGGAATTAGAGCATTTTCGAAGTTTTCCCACGTAACAAACACGTAATAAGCGAATTTCACCCATTTTAAAACTATGTAATTAGATCATTTTACACGTTTAAAAAAATCATAATAATTATGATATTTGGCCTTTCTTGAGGACACCCAATTAAATTATATTGTACTTTTCAAAAACTCATAACTCGAATAATTGACACTATTTTAAGAAGTGCCACGTAGGTACTTTTAAAGATAAATAACATTTTAAAATAATTCTATAACTTTTTAAAGCACTAAAATTCTTAATCTGCACCTTGCAGTGCAGAGCTGATAATCAAGTGCATGGAATATCAACATTTTTGCTGGTTTAAAAAATAGTAAAATCCTTTTTCTAAACAATATCTACGTAACATACTCAAGCAACATTTAACCTTAAAAATCGAATTTACTTTCAATTCTCTTGCACTATAGATATACACAAATTACATATAGATGCATATAGAAGATTGAAAGTATGCTTGGACTTTGTCTACGGTCAATGTCATACAAACAGTACAGCCCGCAGTAGTAGATAAACATTTAATGTAGTTCAGACCGTTGCGTTGGCATTGCATTGCATTGCAGTTTCCAGTTTCCAGTGTTCGATTCCTCTCAATAATTCTACAGAATTGACACAAAGTATTATTACTACGATCGAACTTGGCCATGCTCATCTGAGTCGATCCCGGTCTCCATAGCACTCCATGGCACTCTAAGCTCCATCCAACTCGATTTTTGTCTGGCTATTTTTTCTACTTGTGACTAATGATAAGGATAAGTGCAGGACGAGGGAAGAATACTGATGACTAGACTCAAAGATCGAGTCTGAAAAGACTTAAAGACGAAGATGAAACCGTAGACGAGACCGAGAGTGGGATGTTCTTGTTCTGCGGGGATAAAATGTATCCAATGGTGACTCTCAAGACGGACTCAGCTGATAGATGTGACTGTCAGCCCTGTGTGGGGAAAACATGGATTTCAATCGACTGGAAAAATCTAAGAGCTAATCAACTCTGACAACATACATTCAGACCGAGACCATCCACCATTCAGAAAACCTGGACCAAAACCATAGAACCAGAACCAGACCATGTATAAATATATATGTACAGAAAAGAAAATACATGTTATAAGCATACTATACATACTATAGTACAACATCACAAGTGGAAAGAGCGAGATCTCGAGAAGAAATCTCCCGACAACCCGACAACGAACCTGAAACCAGAGACAGACAGACAAACAGACAGACCCAGACCCGCGAACACTAACAACTGAACCACAACGAGCACCAATCTATCAACATCACAACATCTCCTGATCTTTCATTTCACAATAAATACGCTCAAATATACTGAACAACTAAAAGAAAAATATACATCCAACTTCCGGACTTTATCCAAATAATTCTTTTTGCGCTTTTAAATATCGATTTCAATATTCCTAAAAATGAAATTTCAAAGTTCGTCGTTCGTCTGACGTTATAAGTATTTTATTATGTTTTTCCTTAGAGTAAAATGATTTTATGAGCATTAAATGATTTGCATTTTTATTCATTTAAAAAACATCAAATTATATATTAAAAAACAGAGTGCTTGCATACTACGTAGTATCAAGTAAATTATTTTCGAAAATGCCCCACAAAAACAGAAAAATGAAATTAAAATAAAATTTTTAACGAATTTTATACTTTTTATTTAGAAGAAGCTTATGAATGATGTTCCATATTTTTGATATTGCTAAGAATTTAAGAAGGCTGTTTAATTGAGAATACCAGTAGAAATAAAAAATGCAGTAAAATTCAAAAATATTTAATACCAGCAAGAGCGTTTTACAAACTTACAAAGTTTTTAAACATTTCAAAAACATCATATCACTAGACAATCATGTTGGTGAGTGAATACATCAAAAAGGGCAATTTTAAATTCTCAGTGGTGCAGTAACACAGGTCTGTGATTTAATACAATATGAAGGTCGTCAGATGAAAAAAACGGCAACTTTATGTTAATAAAAAGCTATGAAAGAAAGTCGCCTAAATAATATTATTGAGAGTCTATGTGGTATGCAGATATTTAAGCTTCCCACACAAAACTTCGATTTTTAAAAATGAGTAGGCAAAGATAATAATATCTACTGTATTTATTAAAGCACATCTCTGTTATTATACTTGAAGACGTTATACCTTGGGTATACTGCTTGGGAAAATAAATCAGTTCATTGAAAAAGGATAATAAAGGAGGAATATTTGACGTCGTCAGACATAAATAAGAAATGGGCAAGTGGAGAGAGAAAGCGGAGACAAGTGTGCAAGGACAGGAAGGAGGCCATGAGAGAGAGAAGTGAAAGTGGTAATAATAGAGTAGGCAGTGTGGGAGTGTAGTAGGCACTTGTTTCTATTTACTTGTCTTTCGCTTCACATCTCAGTGTCGACAAACATGTCCATAGATTCTCGTTCGTTTCCTTCCACTTTCACTTATTTCTTCTCTCCACTCTCAGCGCGCCCGTTTTTATTTCAAGACGGTAACGACGACGACGACGACGGAGACGAAGAAGAAACAACTTTCTCCGCCGTGGAAAGAATGAAAATGAAAGGAATAAGAGACAGAGACGAGGGAAGGAAGAATAACAAGTTGTTTGTAAAGTGGAAGTAGAGGACGTAAGTTTTACTCAACACACTCCCACTTTCTCTTCCCCTTCCTTTACTTTACTTTGAGTTACTTTCTCTCTCGATTTTCTTTCTTTCTCTATTTTTTTTATACTTTCCCCTGATTTTCAAATGTTTTCCAGTTCAGGTCGAAACTGAATGGAAATCCAAATACTTACAAATCCCAAGTCAAACTGATCATTAAAGTAAACAAAAAAGAACAGAGATCTCTTTCAGGCTTCACAAGTCAGACCTTGGCTTCAAATTTTCATGCTGTCTCGAGTTCGATTTATAGGAAAGAAATACAAATTTCAATTCAATTGCCAATCCGCACGCTAACAGAATAGATACAGATAAGGTGCACTATTACATTTCTGCATAGAAAATTACATCAGTTAGTAGACCATAGGGGCCAGTTGTAGTTGTATGGACCTTGACTATTCAGAAAAGCGCGAATTTAAAAAAATAAAATATTAAGTTTGTTTTTGTAAATTCATAGTTAAAATTTGTAAAATTAAATATAGCGTATTTTTTAAGCCAGTTGCATCTGTATGTCTTGCAAAGGTTTTTCAACACGAATAATTATTGAATTTAAAAATGTATACATTTTATTTAAGGATTTTTTAAAACAAAAGTTTTTACAAGAAAAAATAATGTTTCCAAAACATCGTCAAAATTTCAAAATTACACTGCTTAGGAATTTGTAAATGTTTACTAAAATCCTTTAAACTAATAAGTTGTCGCAAATATTACTTTGAGTCATTCCACACACTCTGAGAAAGTCGGTTTTAAAATTAATAAGTAAATATATCTTTATAGATAAGTGCATTTAAAATTACGTAGGAAGGAGCACACTTACGTTACGTAACATTTCCCTTGACGACTTGATTCAATAATAATAGTGTAATATTTGGTTTAAAACTCTAAATTTAAATTGCTAGGCGTCTTTGAATATCCGCCTATATATCCATTCCCACGCCCACGTTTCATGTTCTACTTATAAAATACAAAAACTCAATCAGAAAATGTTCAACTCGCTAGATTTGCATGGAAAAACGAGTAGTTTTAGTAAAGCCTTTTTCATTTTATTTCTGTTTTTTCTTCCTTTAAGTTCACTTTTCTTTAAGTTAGCAAACTCAAAAGCATCGCTTTTCTTTTGCATTCATTAAAATCGGCATCACGATATTGGAATCGACATCGGCTCAGCAAGCGTATTTCTTTTTTTTTCTCTGCCTACTTTCTCCGAAAGTTATTCTTTTGGAAAAATAAATATACACTGTAGAATGTTAAATGTAGATAGTGTGTCTGTGTATGTGTGTGTATGTTTGAGGGAGGTACAAGTAACCATTTAGATAGCATCAGACCAGTCCAGACGAGTCATTTTTTATTCCATGTTGTATGTAATGTTAACCTACGAGGACCAGGACCAGAACCAGAACCAGCCACCAGCAAAGTTACACATTATACACTTGGTTTTTTATCGGGAAATATCTTGACAATGGCTTCTTCGTCTTTTTCTTCTTTTTCCTTTTGTCTGCGTCCATACAAAAGGTTTAATGTAGCGAGATTTTTTTCTCTCATCATTACGTCCCACTGAGCACCCAGAGAGCGTCCTAAACTAAACACTACAGTCAAGGGAATTTATTCTTCCCACCCTTCGTTTTCGCTCTAGCCTCTCTGTAGTAGTGTTTAATACATAAGTATAGACGTAAGAACATGGAAAAATATTATAATAAAGCAAAACGTGCTATCTACAACTACTATTGAGCTATCGGTTTTCACAACATTTAAAGTAGCGTAACATATTTGAATGTTTACAAATGCTTGAATCGCAGTGCAAAATATAACGGCAGCATTTACATTTTTTGGAAATAAAGCTTTCAAAATTCCAAACACGCAACGTGGACATAGATCCTTTTGCTTGTTACAAATAGTAATAAAACTTATTTTGCATCTTCAAAGCTTCAAAACGTGTACACGTCACACGAACAAACTGTCCTATCTCTGTGTGCTTGTGTGCATGTATAATACATCTATACACATGCATGAAAAAATTTTGATTTTGATTTGGAGAGAATTCTATTATATTCTCAGTGTTTTCTATTGTAAACATTTCGTCTTCCTTTCTTTCTTATCTTTGGGCTCAAAACTCAGAAGTGAGCATGAACATTAAACAAATCTGAAGATAGGATCCCCAGTCAATCTCGTCATTTCAACATTGCAAGTTCCACCATTTGCTCAAACCTAAAACGAATACGAAAACTCAACAGGAAATAGTTATCTCTATAAAGCTATGAAAGAAAGGAAACCACGATATTCAAAACCACGGCTACACTATATAGTATAGGCAAGTTTTTGTGAGTCAAAAACGTAATTTAATGCGATGTGATGTACAGAACAAATATCGTAGCTGTGTAATATGTACATAGAGCATAAAATACAAAGTGCTTATATGTTCGCGGAGACACTTTGCAATTTTTTTCTTTTTAAACTTTACACAAATTCAAGAAATGTACTGTGTGATGTTTAATGACAATAAAGTTTCGTACTTAGCATTTTATTCATGTACAAATGTATACAGTCCCAGTAATGCATACAGTGCAAATCTGCAATTATTAGCCTACAGGCTATATAGGCTTTGTATTATTAGGCAATTAAAAATGTTTAATTTCGATAAATTTGAATTTAAATTCTATATTTTAAAATATCACTGTATGCAGATTGGTATATTGAAGTATATTGAACTGTGTGTCATTGTTAGTTGTCCCCTTCCTGTGCTATATAAATATTTCATATTTTGTCCACGATAAGATCGTGAAAATCAAACTGACTTTTTTTTGGTGTTGAGTTTTGCACCTCAATCCTCATTGCCACGCACTATAAATACATCAGCTATTGACTATTGAAACTATGAGTAGTGGGAATTATAGCGTATGGCGTGTGTTAACTTGGACTTGGACTAGGAACACGAGATTTAAATGTAAACTTTTGGATGATTTTAAGCGACTGTATTGTAAGCAAAGGCTAACAACCAGCGCCAAGGTGAAGGTTAGCAATTTAACAGCCATTGACAATATACTAGAACCAGGACCAGACCACCCTGCCTACATGTACATACATTTCCCTCACTCACACATCCCACTCCATATACTATTACTATCACCAGCGAGATCCACGTCGACGCGTCCACTTATTATTACCAACTAAATAAACGCTGTATACTTGAGAGATATGGTATAGTCAAGGCATGTATGCAGCTAATAGGTATATTGCCATAGGTAAATAGTTGAGTTCAAATAAAACAGGAGCAGAGTAAAGCTTGGGCTCCGATCACATCACGGGTACCGGGAACGGCAACAGTAAATTGTATAGTTTGGTTCGGGCAACTGCGGCAACAGCACGGGTTTCGGTAACGGGGCCGCACCGGTAATTGGGAACATTACCCACGATCCTCGTCACTTTCCCTTCCGTACATCATTAAAATTTATATCTACTCTCGCCACATAAAGAAGAACCATGTGGTGGATGGAAATCTAATGGAGGAACGGGAGGAACGCAAAAGTTCTCAAATAGCTACGCCCATTGTCTCTACATAAAATATATATGACAAACCAAACATAAACAGATCGGCCTTTCAACTTGTCAACAAATATTGACTCTCATTCTTTCCAATTTTTTTTTCTTCAGCTCGTCTATTTACCAACCCACCACCGCACCGCCGTGGAGAGTATACATTTATCTATTTGGTTTATACACATTAGTTCTAGCTATGGTTGGTGGTCTATGTATTTTGTCCTCCTCGTATACTGATACTGCTACAGTTGAGACACAAGAGCGAGAGCAATAAAGTGGTTTTTGAGCCTTCAGGGTCTAGGTTGCAGGGAGTGTTATCTGGTAGTTTTTGAAAATCTAGTTACCCAGCTATAATAAATGTAGTATTTTTAAAACTTCTTTTTTTGAAAAAATGATTACAACTTGTTGTAAGTAATTTTTATTTTTTCAGAGTAGGGAGCTTCCTTTTTTTTAAAAAATAGTTGTAATATAATGAATTTATACAACTAATTTAAATTCAAAATGGTACACATGCTTTAATTGCGTTACCGTTTTACACACTAAATAAACTTTATTTCAAATTTTTATATGCGTTCCTCCTTTTATTTTAATAATCTCTCCGAAAACATACATATCACGTTTTGCACTTTCACCAGCAATATTTGTCGAGGCACATATATTACGTAGGTAGTGAGTAGATATACTTCCACTGTCATATCTACATATAAGACACTTTTGGAATAAAAATATCAACCTCAAGTTTGAATATTGAAACGTACAAAAAAAACTAGGACTCAAAGCAATATACCGGTCCCAGAACCAAGACCATCCAGCTGTAAAATGAAATATATTGAATTTTTTAAAGCTGTAACATATGTCAGAAATCTAATCGTAGGAGAGTTGGGCACGATTCACGATGATCAGATACTCAAGTATCTAGCAATGACTAGAAGTTCATGTCCCTTGCTCGTGCCACATATATACATAGATTCAATACTATACAGCACGCTGCCACCAGTAACCAGAATATAGGACTATAATAATTCTTCTTGAATAGTGTGCCATAGTAGGTACATAGATAGACACAGCCTAGCTCAAGTTATACAGTAAATACTTGGTATGTAGCCACATAGGAAAATGTTAGTAGACACTCAGCTGTGGGCTGTCGGGATCGAGAAAATGATATGAACAGGGAGGGAAAGAAGGGTAAACAGGCGAAAGAGAAAGTCTACATATAAAGAATACGGAAACGAAAAGCAAGTAAGAAGCTTAAGGAGTAAAGTAAAAGACGAAGGTTATAATATATAAAAGAAAAAGAAAAAAAGACGCTGGGAGACATGAGAGGAAAATTGTTGAAACGACTCTCGAGTGTTTACATTTGGCCTGAGTCACGGTCTACAGTTCTACTATAGAGTTCCCGTCTCCGCTCTCTCTCTCTCTCTCACTCGCTCGCTCTCTGTGTTCTCTGTGTAAATATCAATCATCCACCAAAAACCCAATCGATGATAACCCAGCCAACTCACATGTCCAAACTTGAAGCCATTCCATGCCAAAAGAGAAACCACACGGAACCCTTCACTTTCCATTACTTTCTCTTTACCAGTCCCGGTCCCAGGAACCAGAAGAAGAACCAACACCAGCAGCACCAGTCCGCCCATGAACAACTTGAACAAGATGCACTAACAACTATGACTTGGCTGGCTACCACTACTACTACCATTACTACTGCTACTACTTTCACTTCACAATCTATGTACTATTCCTTCCCTTTCTCCGGGTGTAGCACTCTTGTATAAAGTGACAGCAGAAAGGTGTGTGTATGTGTTGTGTAATAGACCAATACAGTTTCGGGTACAAGTGTACTTGTTATAGAGGTAGACAGAGATGAGGTTATACCGGTGGAAGAAACATATGTTCATGATCACAGTACTACACCATTACCTTCATGCGGAGTACCTTCTACGGAGGTACGACGTATATTTGCAGAACACTGTGTATGTAAGTCTAGGTAAGTGTTGTTTTTATTCAAGCTAGGACATATCCTACAAAACTTGATGTTCTTTATTTTGTTAGGAAAATTAGGGTCAGTGATTTAACTTGAGAGTTGCATGAACATTAACACTGGCCAGTTTCTACGTGGTGCAATACTATTGATTGTAAATAATGAAACAGGACAAAATATACTGAGGTATGCTCAGACTAATCGTGCAAGGCGTTGCACTACGAGATTTCTTGAAGTTGTAAAAAGGTATTGCATATTTATTTAGACCAGACAAAAAAGGTTAGCTTTGGTATAGTATTTATGCTACTCCAAAAAAAGCCCAAAACTAACGTTTGTAATAGGAATTCGTAACGTTTTCAAATTATACTAAAATGTGATATTTAATTCTTTTTAAGAAGGGCAAATCTTGGTATGTACGCACAAAAGAAATAGAGTAAAACTTCGTATTTGAATTTTAATAATAGTAAAAAATATCATTTTCATGCTTTTGAAATTTTGAGAATAAGTCAAAACTTTTTATTTTCATGTTTTTAAAAGCTAAAATTAATTATTGGTTTCGAACGTAAACGTATATAATTGTTTAATTTAAAACAATTCATAGCTAGCTTCAAAACCAAAGTTAACTTTTGAAATAAAATTAGTTTAGCAAAAGTAATCCAAGCAAGCCCAGTCTATTTAGTATGAAGATTGTGTAAGCTAGATGCCTGTAACTACCATTGTCATCTCTAACAATCATCCACACTTACATATCTCCATCTAGCATTTCCTTTGCTAAATAAGACAAGAAGAAAATTAAGCGACTTAAGCGGCTTCTTAAGTATAGCGCCCTTTTCAAAACCTGCTCTTCTATCCCGACAGCAAACTTGAAGACAATAATCCTCATGATGATGAGGATGCTTTGCATAATGATTATTATAATGAATGACCTCACAACCAAGTAGTAGATAATTATCGCACGAATGTAAAATGAGTAATGAATTTCATTTCATATATAGCCTTGTTCACTAGGTGAGACAAATAGTTTATTACATATAGGAAAGACCAAACCAATTTCAATACATACCGACTCAAGACTTTGAAAACTTCATCTACTTTAGTTAATGTAACACTCATATTTGTACTATTCTCTTCAAAAAACATATAAAGCTGTATAAAATTATAATTGACTTTCACCAAAGTGAAAGTACTTTGTGAAAGCACTACATGTAAAATAGCTAAATACTTGAAATCCCACTATATCTGTAAAGCATAGTGAACAAAGTGAAAATAAAATGGGAACGACAAACGAGAACGATAGCGAAATGATATCATTTCTTTATCAGCAGAGTGCAGAGAACAAAGTGAAAGTTGTGTGAAAGAAAATTTGTGTCGTGTACATATGGAGCTGCTCTCCCTCTTTCTCTCTTTTACTCTCGTTTTTTCATAATTAGCCAAGTTTGTGAGAACTTGTAGGGGGGATAATAAAGCCGATAATGTTCTCATTATCCTTCTCCGCCCAACCCGTAAGTGAAAGCTAGACAGTGAATTTGAAACCCAACTTTCCACAATTTTCTTTTCAGTTTTCTCAGACCAACAAACTAGGGCCGAAGCGTAAGCCAACGCCAAAGACAAAGCCATCCTACCGGTACTACTTTCCTTCATTTCTCTTACTTTATATAGATGTAGAATATATAAGACGCCGCCGCCTACGACTGCTCCCAACTTTTCTCAACTTTTTTTTTACTTCTAAAGCTTTATCTAAAGTCTCAAGTCTGCACCACTACCTACCACTTTATTAAGAGCAACTCCTTGCATATGACAACCCTCATTTGTTCTTTTATTCATGGAGCGAAAAAACATGCTGGAGTTTTTGGGAGAAAGTATCTCGAGAGTCTTTTATAATTTCTTCCATATTCTTTCTGTCCTAAAGTTCTAACATCTTTTGTGCATATCTATGTATCTACATGAGCGTCCTTACGCACCCACTTATCACTACTTTACATTGACACTTACATGCTTTCCTTTCCCCTCTCCACTTTCACTCCATATTAATTTCATGGTTGACTAATGAAATATCTAACTGAGAGCCGGGGAAAAAGTGGAGGTCGTTTTTATATTCGCTTTATTTTTTCCCTTCGCCTTCGTCGTTGATTTTTTTATCATCGTTATTTTTAGAGAACTATAGCATGTAAAAGTCGTATATAAATAGATTTTTTCCTTGGTATAGCTACTTTCCCTGTTTAATATAAAAATAGAAAAGAAATTTAATGAAAACTTTCACAACTTTCTCTATGTCTGTCTTTCATTAGTTCACATAATATTATCAAGTACTTTTAAAGACTTTTGAACAACTTTTATCTTTTGTGAGAGCTGTAACAGGGAGAAGACTTGAGACTTTCTCTCTGTTATTTAAATCATTAAAAGTTTTAAGTTTTATTATTTTTTTATTAAGTCTCTTTTAATTTTCGTACATAATTTAAGCTAAGTTTTTTTCTTTGTAAGTCGTAAGCGGTAAGGAAAGGTATTGATGTCTAATGCGAAAGTTAAAGTCAGATTTCAGGAATGTTGGCTTCAAGTGTTGATTTTGTTTTCTTTGAAATACGATTACAATTCTAAAAACCAAGGATATGCCAAGTTTGAGTTTTGCAAAGTACGTTTGCAAATAGTGATTTTATACTGCTTTAAAATAATGTAAACATTTTAAAAGAATATATCAATATGGCAATTTGTTTAGGTTAAAACAATGTCGATTTGTAATGAACAATGCAGTAAAATAATATGATTTCCCTCTATTTGGAATAAGTATAACAATACGCTGCAATTTTAAAAATTGAGCATGATCATTTAACATGTAATTTTATTGTAACTACCTACTATGTTACTTACTTTTTATAAGCATTGTAATAAAAATTTCGTTTTTATTCTAGGAGTATATTTAATAAAATTACACAAAAGCAGCAGCACCCACGCGCAGTGTGATGTAAGAAAGAGCAAACAAGTAAAGCAAAATTCCCATTTAAAATCAGTCAAACAGACTACGTAGTAGATAAAAGTATGAGAAAGAAAGAAATATCGGAAAGTGTGGAATCTGTGAAAATACTTTCCATAAATACTATAAAAGTATCTGTCTACAGACTACACTCGACAGCCTAGAGTCTAGAGTAATCTTCAGCTACACAATAATACATGAAAGTGAAAGTAGTAAAGAAAAATCTGAGATTTACTCTAACTTTTACTCTAACATAACATTTCGACGTCGACTGACTCTGAGACTCCATGAATTGAATTCAGGTAAAGCTTTCTTTATTGAATCTCTTTGTCCGATAATGTTGGCTTTATGGGTACTTACACGCACATGTACGAGTCTGACATATGTCTTCCCTTGCCATCTCATAATACAGTGGCCCAGCCCTGGAAAAAGTTCTTGTATAAAAGAGACATATTTATATGTATCTATCTTCTTTCCAGGTAGGATTAAGTATGTACATCACTACTTTTTTTTTAAATTTCACTCTAGCATTTGCTCTGTAAGGTACAGTACTTTCTCCATGCACAGTATACAGTGTATAATGTAAAGCATAAAAATATTGGAGAGTGAATACTAGGCTTGACAAGAGAAGCATCTCCATTTAAGAAAATCAAAGTGATACACATGTGGTTCAAGTAGAATTCTGCTATGTATGCGAATAGATTTATAGATGGATAAGCCTATTACTGCCACATCCTTTATCCGCTTTCCCCCTCCAACTCTTCACGACTTTCCCGTCTCCACATGAATCCTAAACCTCCACCATCCTCCACTCACTTTCTTGGTAACAATAACGATCCGAATTTTTTCAAAGAAAGAGCATTATCATGTTCTTTACTTCCAGTTACGGCTTCAACCAGTATCAGTCTAGAGACTAGATCAATAATTGATTCGTTTCTTTAAATTCTTTACCATAAAGAAAACTTGCTTTCACTTCTACTTTTAGGTTTAAGTTTGTATAGATATTCCTCCTCTCTTTAAATCTGCAAATAATGCTATATGAACTCATGCAGAAGAGTTCAAAACTTATTAAAAAAATATCTCTCAGAATTTATTTTTGCTAAATTAAGCAGCCAATTTGATTGCCTATAAGTATAAGTTTAATTTTTTGCGTGGGCAGGGTAATTTTGGTATTAATTTAAAAGCAAAGAATTTCGTATAAAAATTCAGAAATTAAGATATCGGATTTTATAAGGAATGCAAATAATACAAACAGACCCAATGATATTATTGACTGATACTGGTTACTGGTCATACTGGTGCTACTGTAAAGTCGTATAGTGTAAACAATTCCGCACGGTGGTACCTAATGTTATAGAGAGGGTGTATAGGTTAGACCTTTGACATATTATATTATGTAATATTAAAAGAGGCTTTATCCACCCGTCCCACGGAGACTGAGTAAAGCTACACTACCTCATCCCAACTAAAGCAGTCATGCTTTCATCTCGTTACTCTTCTTTCCCTACTATCTTCACTCCTTGGACACACAAACATACAGTGATAGTCGATCTGCTTAAGTTACAAATGATCCGGCCATGTCATACAAAAACTTTTCTACATTCTTTCAGTATACAGGAAATGTCTTTTTTCTACATATATTTTTGTAGAATAGTAAATACTCGAGATGTAAAGTAATCCCCTTAAAAATACACTTGGCTGCTTACATCTTTTTCCCCTAAACTATTTCCACGTACTCGTGAATGTTGGGCTGTTTTACTTGGTGCAGGTTTCAAGGTAAATGTACATACATATAATATGGACAGTCTTATACAGTATACAGTTGTGGAAGCAGGAGTTTGTAGTCACAAATATAACCAGCTCTGGTGGTAGCATATAGGAGTAGAACATTCACATTCACAATTGGAAATAACACAAGGGTCTTCCCAAATCTAAACATGGCACACGTACGAGTTTTACCTGCGTGAGTAAGACTACAAATTTCCCCTTGCATTTCCCTCCTGTTTGAAATTCAATTGAAATTCTATTGGAATTTTAAATCCCAAAACCTTTCCCGTGACTATATCCATAATGAATAAACTGACTACGTCGTCTGTTCACTTTTTCCTTCTTTTCTCTCCTTTCTATTCTATTCCATTTCCAACCCATCATGCTTCCCTACCTTTTGCGCTCCTCTATTCCATTCATTTTATATTAGATTCAATCAGCGTCATGTATTATACAATTCTCATTCTCTTTATGTGCCCAAGCCCAGTGCAATTCGGAGTAGGGAATATCCCTCTTCACATGAATATCAAATCAAATTCTAAATTACCAGCATCAGTTCATGACGTTTTGTTGATTTATTGTAAGATTGAAGGTATATGCGTAAATTTTCGGAGTATAAATTTTTTTAATATTATTAAAGTGGGTGTCACAAAAGTGTCGATTTTTTTGGTAAGCAGTATTAGTGTTAATTTTGTTTGATTCAATCTACTAGTTAATACAGTGAATGAAATCTAGGTGGATATTTTATGGCTTTAATATGTGGATTTATAGAAACACTTTGAAAGTTAAATAAAAATCAATATTACAGAAAACAACAAAGTTAAGAATTTATCTGCATGCATAAACTTTTACCATGAAGGCTCACGATTTTAAATAATCCCATTATAATTTATGTATATAAATTACATAGCAAATTTATTCACTCCAGTACCCATTACTATTTCAAATTTCATCGCATTATATGTAAAAGTACGCGTAGCGGAAAGTGCTGAAAGTAACACCTGGGAGAGGAGAAAGTGTAAATAATCCTACGTGATCATAATAATATATACAATTTAAATAATTCCTGAGCCCTTAACAGTTATTACAGCAAATAGAAATCTATATTACTTTTCACTCCACATAAATATACATATAGGTATTAACAACATTTAAATACAAAGTATAGGAATTTAAATGACTCGCGTCATTGTTGTTGTCATTTAAGACGATTATTATGAGTGCGACAATGATTCCAGCTTACAGTAGTAGGGTGGTAGCAAAAGCGACGTTCCGATTCAAATTCCCCCTCTGTATATATTTAAGAAGGGAGATACTTTCACTCTACTACTAAAATAGTTATAGTGATCGTAACAATAACGATATAGATATGATTATGACCGTGACTGTGACGCAATTGAGCCTATGCCTATGTAATCCGTTCGTCACATTTATAAATAATAATGCATAAGCGGGAGAGTAAACATGGAGAAAGGAAGGGGTGAAGGTGAAAGTGGGAAAGGAAAGAGGTACGTGGAAGTGTATTTATTTATGAGAATGGCGGGTGGGGAAAGAAGGCTTAAGTTAAATGTAATGTGACACTAAGAAAATCATCGGTTTTAATGTAGTGTCACGCCTTGGTTGTTGTCATTGGAATTGACTTGGTCTTGGTGTCTCGGTGTAGGTTATATACATATAGCAAGGCTAGGACCAAAACTGGAGCTATATGTATAGCCATTACAGTTATGAAATTGGTCGATGGCAATTTCCTTCTCTGTCACATCGAACAACAAGAACGACAATGACAAGAACATCGACAATCTTACATAAAATCCAACTTTCCCCCATTATTTTCACATATCCAGTAATCCCGGTCCAGGCCTATATAAGCTCTAATACTAAAACGAAATGCCCTCGCCGAGTGAGAAAATATATTACACAATGGTAGTTTAACGTGTTACACTTAATGGAAATGTGTACATATATATATATTGGTATATATATGTAATGCTTCCTATTCTCCAGGAAGTAAATGTACAACTCGTTGTTTGCATCTATAGATACCAACGAATGATTTTCACTAGTTTTAAAAATACAAAAATGGTTACTTATCGCTAGATTCATAAAATCAGAACCTATCATTATTTTTATGATTTACAAAATTTATTTAAAAAATGGATTTTTCAAGTAAGAAAATTATCTATTTAAATGATGTGTACAAATAAAATTTATATTACTCAAATTAGCAATTTTCTGGCTACATTGCTAAAGTAATGTATTTTAGAAAGGAGTAGGAGTAGATATAACGTTGGTATTTATTATACAGTCAAAGGCTCTGGAAATAAAACAACCTTCATAATACCACATTATTAGTATCATTTTCCTTTAACCCTTCACTATAAATAAACTTGCTGGTTGAAGGCTAATCGGTGGCAATAAAATTCCCTACGCCATCCTACTTCTTTGATCTTTGTGTGCAAGTGACTATGTAGAAATCGTAAGTAGTTACATTTACATTTTGACGTTTTCAATACTTTCACCGCAACCGTAGCCGTAGTAGAACTGAAAAGGCAGGAGACTGTTATTGGAATTGACGTTGATTTTTATGAAGTAAAATGTCTACTAGTTATTGTACTGCATGGGTTTATAGTGTGGAGCTTTTTATATTCAATATGGCTTGCTTTCAAAATGTCTACTGTATGTTAGTAATATTATAGATTTAAGTAGGCACTGTAGATAATAAATGAATGCAATATGCATTTCGGCATTGGCATTTTGTATGTATTTTGGCTTGCCATCATGTACAGTGCACAGCACAATGCTTTTGTTATAAGCCCACAGCAAAATGGAACTTAATCTAGTCCACAAACTGTACTGTGTAGCATGTCCATTTCCGCTATAATGTTTATTTCATCGTCATTCTAGCTACCATCTGCCGTATCATGAGAATACAACATAGGGTTTCCCACCATCCCAAAAACCAAGCAGGGAAAATATTAAATATAAAATTAATTCTAGTTTAATTTTTTTTTTAGATTTTTAAAGTTGCAAAATATTTTTTAAATTTTGCAAGCATCACATTTATAATGTATATATATTGTGAAATAAAAATTAAAAAATAATATTTATAGTTTACTCAGAATAATGTAAATACATACCACGTTTTGCAACTTCTACCCCTACTCCATTCCTGTAAAGATATATAGGGTGATAGATATATGTTTACTGTTTTTATTGAGAATATTGATTTCCCATTGACACACGTTTAGTTGATTACTTCAACAGAATGCACATTACACGAACTACATGATACGAGAAGGAGGCGGGGATGGAAAACGAAATCCTGGTAGAAAATAAAACATAAAAATGAGACCGACAGAGGATAGACAGAGAAAGCCACACGCGGAGAGAAAAATAAGAAATGGAAAAGAACGCTAATGTTAACGACAACGCTCAAGTAATACACCGTCTGACGCGTGCGTTTACTACACAAATCAATAATTTTTTATATCTATCTCGCCAGCCGCAGCACCAACTCCAACTCTTCACTATCATTCAAATCTGCTCTTGCCCACTTTCTTTCTATATATGTACACAACTATAATTACGAGCAATGTAGACATACCAACATATATAGCTTTCCTTTTTAGTATATTATAAAACTCAGCTTATAGCTCCTTAGGTTGTGTCTTTTACTTTGACGTTTACACTTTTATAGACGATTGGTAGTATTTCTCTCTAGAGAGAAAATAGGATGAGTTAATGGTGAGTACTTAAAAGGAGATACACCGAGAAAGGGACAGTAAAACAGAGAGAGAGATAGAAAGTAGAGTGAAAGTCAGTTTAGTGTTTGTTTGCCTCCAATAATTCCAAATCTAGCGATAAGCTGTAAGCTAAAGCCAAAGCCACGGACAAGGACCGTAAGAGATGAAATAATGCATTTTAACCTCTTCTAGTTTACTTTCACTCGATACGTTTATTTACTATTAGCCCAGAGCCACCAGACACACACACACGTAAACACAGCTGTGACTCTGGCAATATACTGACTTGGGTTTTTTTATCGTCCTTTTCTGTATCAACATAATCCAAAGTCCAAGACTGAAGCCGTAGCTAAAGTCAAAGCCGAAGACAAATCCTAAGCCAACATAAACAAATATACCTATACGCATACAAGAAAAGAGAAGAGACCTATACCTATATCTCCAGAAGCCTTCATAAATTATTATATGTAGCAATAAGAAACTTCTTCCACACGACTGGAAAAAAGAAGAGAAAAAAAACGAGAAAAAGAACAAGAAGAACGTCTATGCATTTTTTATGTCCCTTCCTGACTCCTGACTGTGATGCTCTAAATGGCAAATGGATCGTTTCGTTTTCAACCAGACAGAGAAGATTGTCCATATGTTCCGTCCCATCAGCTACATAAATGTCAGTCTCCTCATAAATACACACTCCAGTGCACAATCTATCCAAACCAAGAATTCAAATGTACCATATATTTCCCTTTGTTATTAAAATTTAAATATAATATATTATTGTATAGATATCTCTCATCTGTACTTTCTTTTACTTGGATGAAATACATAGGGCGCAGTCAACTTTGTAGTTTCTCTAATCACTGGTTCCATTGCCTAAACACATTTTTAACTCTTGAGCTTTTTAACTATTACACTTTCAGTTATATTATTATAGCTCTTACGGTTTAAAGAAACTAGCTGTACATACACTCAAACACAACGCTTTTAGCATGATAATTATACAAATTAAACCCAGAAAAACTTTAGTAAACATTAAGTGCCATAAGCGCATAAAAAAGCGTAATTTTTTTAATTTTCATGTTTATGATTTTTAAAAATAACAATTATTCTTTCCGCAGGTAATTATTATTCAAGTGTGAATTGAAATCGTTTTCTGGTTCTAAGGATGCATACAAAGTTATCATGAAAAATATTGTCTAGTAGTAGGAACTTTAAAGTTTGTAGCAAAAGTAAGTAAATAACTGTGTTTAATTACTGAGCTACTAAAATATGGAAAGCCTCAGTGTCTCTATGCAGCTGCGTGTGCGTGTGAAACCAGTACCAGATTACGAGATATCATTAGATATCTATTCCCTAATGTACATGTAACATGTTCACTTCTAGAAAAAAAGGGGAGCTTAGAAGGGGAAGGGAGAGGAGGGAACGAGCGAGCGTTGCGGTGCGGTGGTGGATGAGAGTAATGGGATGTATGTAAGGAGACGACGGAGATATAAAATGGAATAAAATGAAAGTGAAAACAATCTGTTGTGATAATCACACAAGAAGTGGGGGGATGTCAGTGTCAATGGGAATGTCAATTTTCATTCCATTCTCTCCCACACACACCTAAACCAAACCAAACCAAGCCCAGCCAACAACCGAGCTAACCCAGTCCACCAGTCGTTTCCTCGCTCACTCGCTTCTCGCCTGCTCGTTCATACAACCAAAACCAAACTAGCAACTTGAATCCAAATCGATAAGGGGGAAAAAAACAACAAAAAAAGAGAGAAAGTAAAGGGAAAAGTAATGTTATCTATATCCTTTCTACTTGTATATAGACACTATCTATAATTATATCTATATCCTCCCCTTTCTCTTTTCCCTCGTATCATCCCCAGTGCAGTGTACTTAAGGATGAGTTGATTCAAATGAAAATGGATAAGTGGAGACTAAATATACAAGACTATTACTACGGCTACTATACAATATATCCATACTGCCTCTACATAAACCTAGGTTAAGACACGCCTAACCTTCCAGGAGCTTCTTCCTGGAGAAAGTATCTACTTAATGCTCCAAATATAAACTAGAGGCAGGCCATACAGAAATGAGGAGAAAGCAAACCATTTTAACTTTTACCCAAACCAGGACCAGAACGTAATAGAAAATGGAATCCATCTATACAGACAAATATAAAAGAGAGACCTCCGTGTGTACAGGATATAAAACTGGATCGACATCTAGGTAGGTAGTTAAGACAGATAATAGGACGTATAGCAAGAGCGTATGTACGGCCGCAGCCACATAAAAAGAGGAAAATTGGAGAGAAAGTAGTCGTGAGTAGTCGTGTCATGGAAAAAGACTAGAGACTCTCTCCCCGCTGCTGAACTTTCTGAAAGCGTCTGACAGACATGGAGCATAGCACATGAGAGCAGAGTGGAGTATAGTATGATATAGCCTATCTATATGGCATATATATATACATAAAGTTAGTAAAGAGTGAAGAGTATAAAGTGAATGCTCGAGGGACTTGAGGAGTGAGTGAGTTGATGCGTATCAAAATGAAAGAGAGAGAGAGAAAGTAGAAGATGTGATGCAGACACTAATGAAATTAAAAATGGAAGCATGCATGCAGAGAAGCGAACAAATCTGTATCTCACATACATGTACTACAGAGGGTAAGAGATAGATAAAGGTACGAGTTATATGTATAATTATATCATCTTAAGCTATTTAAGCTTGTACACATCCACCTCCCAATGGTAATGGATGAAAATGGATGATTGCTATATAGGTAGACTTCTATATATACAGCCTGTCTATGCCTCATAGCCTTCCTGAGAGCCGGAGTGAGTTGGTTGGTTGGTTGGGCTCTGGGCTTGATTCTGACTCTGACTTGATCGCAATCGTCATTGTAGAAGTGGTAGAGCTATGTAGTATGGACGGAGAGAAAGAAGAGAAAGGAGAAAGGAGGGAGAGCTTGAAGTTGAAGTAACACCTCCAGGGTCGATTTCCGAGATGTGCTCCTCTCACCACAAGAAATCCGTAATTGGAAGAGCATCAGCCTGTAAATGGCATCATACTTTCTCCGCTACTTTCCCCTTTACTTTTTTCATCCAACACAACTCAAACCAAAACCGAAGCCACCAAAGCTCTATATGGAGCATAAGAGTAGATTTATACAAATGTACCTATGCACATATATGTACACACGTACTATAGAAAAGGGTTCAAAATATACCCCATGTAATCTTTATATTTACCATTTACGGGTATTTTTTTATATTGGAAATAAAAAGGGCATCAGTATTCATGTCATGTCAGACCATAGAAGACTAATGCAGATACCAAAGCAACAACCAACTAGTAAAGTGAAAGTACCAGAACCAGTGCCAACTTGGTTAGATAGTGCATATCAGGACTGTAGTATATGTACGTTACCTACGTAGTAAAAGTTGTTCTCTATAAAAATACATATGGAAGGGAAAGGAAGGGAGGAGATGGGAAAGAAATCGATCCAAGAAAAGAACGGTCATGTGTACGTGTACGAGGAGTTAAAGTTGAAGAGCAAATAAGCGCCATGCCACATCACACCACACCACACTATAGACCAGACTCATGCCAAGGATTCAAGACTTGGTTGGTAAAACACTCGTCTCACTCACTCACAACCCAAAAACCAACCCACCCACCCAGCACCCTATGAGAGAGCTGAAGCCAGAACCAGGAGGTCCAGAACCTAAGCCGGTACCGGTATTCTATGCCTCTGACTCTTGAAAGAAACATTTCTATAAATACAGAATACAGATATATGTCCTTGTGACACGCGAGCGGAATAATAATAACAACCTTGTTCTCTATATAACCGTCCTCCCTCCGCAGGACTATAGGCTATATAATGTTCAGGACATTTCACCATGTATGTACATATAATGTAGTTCCTTGGTTTTGGTTTTGGTTTCCCTTCCTGTTCCACAGCCGGAGCCAGATCCACAACCGAACTTCTCGTAGGTTTCTTTCAGCCTCACACAGTAGAGTGGAGGCATATGTACACTCGGGAAAAGGTCTAAAGGCTATAGTCAGAAGCCTCCTCTCTTTATGAAAAAAGATATAAAGTGAAAGTAGCGGAAAATATAGGGATCTTTATAGTGGATTGAAAGGAGAAAGACTCAGTACTGAGTAGGCTGGATCTGGAGTTGGAGTCTAGATATCACTATACGCACTGAATATACAATGAAAGGAAAGAATAGGAAGTGAAAGTGGATTTAGTGAGTTTGGCCGACCCCATGTTACACTCGTTCCAGCAACCATCAAACATGTTCTCAGCTCACACCTCCTCCGCCCTGCTCGTTCACCAGAAACTTTTTTCCGCCACCACCACCATCACCACCACTACCATCATCATCTTTCCATGCCTTATAGTTATAGGCCAACTTTTCTGTGTACTCTGTATGCATACCTACATATGCACAAAAGTATACGGTACCTACGTACGTTGTACCTATATCCAGAGGCAAACACAGGATTTCCCCCTTTCTCCATTATAATAATGTCTACGACTACATCAACGCATCTACAGTCTACATCTCCAACTCTTCAACTTCTTTCTTTGTTCCGCTATTTCGACTTCGACATCGACATACTCTGTCGATTATGTGTACACTATGCACATAACATATCTAACACTACGACTTTACTTATAGCCTCATATGATATATATATGGCAGGATACAGCCTGAAGCCGGTGCCGGTATAGGTGTAGTATGACATGACTTCTTATAGGAAATAGTAAATATTACTTTTTTCCCCTCAGATTTACTTCCCTTTATATAGATGGATAAATGCTACACTTTACAGTTACACACTGCCACTCGTACACCGACAACAGACAAGGCTGGAACTAGAGCTGGAGTCTATTTGCGCGTATTGAGAGTGGAGGGCTTCCATATGTACACAGTACACACAGATCTGAGGACGGAGGACGAGAGCCTAATAATAATGGAGACAGACGACCCATAGGGCAGGCAACATCCCCTTTTCACACTTGACTCAACTTACTCCTTCTTCAAAGATATCCTCAGCGTCCACTATCTCCCGGTAGAAACGAAGCGAGCGAAACATGGACGGAGCAGAAATAGACGTAGACGTAGTAGTAGAAGTAGTGCTTTCACTTACACATGGAGATGAGTACTTACACCTCTAACCTCAGCTTTTCATTCCCCTCTTCTTTCCCCCTCTCATATAATATAAGCCTATAAATATACAACCATACTTATGTGCCTACACACTCAGGCTCCTGTACATACTTACGGCGGCTTGAATACATAAGGCGTGAGGGGAAACGAAAGGAAAAGCGCATCCATATCAAATTGGATTCGTGTAGGTATGTAGGTAAGAGCTATGGTCGTGTGTGGCGTGTGCTGGAATTAAGCCAGAGAAAGTAAAGTAACCTACCTACTTACGTACCATATTCGATAACTGGATTCGGTGAGTATACTACAGTACATTCTGCAGTGTACATAGTTATATACTAGACTACACTGCACTGTGAAGTGATTCAACTCTCTACAGACTCGAGACTCCTCCACTTTCTCCACTTGGACCTCAGATATATTCGAAAATTCTATAGAAATATCCTTAAAGCTTTCTCTCGCCTCTTTTTCTCTTGAGCTCTCTTCCCTTCTGGAATCCGTTTCGTCTTCGTTTTCGTAGTCTAGTTGTTGGAAATCAATCCCTTCTTTCCCTCAACGCCTCAACTCAATTTGATCTTCCTCATAAACATTCCTCTCCTTTTTCTTTCCCCTTCGATCTCGGCTCGCATCTTCACTACTTCGCTCCCTCCTCATCGTCAGCTCGACTATTTCATTCTCTCTCTCTCTCTTCCCGTTATGGCTTCGATTCTGTTCAGATCAGTTCAGTTCCATTAGAGAAACATGGGCCGAGAGGGAAAGGGAATCGAATGGGAATTCAATGGTACAGTTGCAGTTGTAAATCTGAGCGTTATAAGCCTCAACCAATGGAATTTTTAGACGGCGACAAGAGAGGGAGGATGGAGATGGAAAGGAATAAAAGTGGAAAATGGTACAAGTGAAAGTTAACTTTGAACTAACCTAATTTTGTCATGGAAATTGAAAATTGTCGTCTTATAGATTTGAACCAATTGTAAATATAAATTGCGCGTTTCACTTTCACTTAAACTTTCACTGGTTTTTGAAGCATTGTGGATTAGTATAGCACACTTAATTGCAACTGAAATAAGTAAAATGCCAACACCATAATGCCGCGTCTCCCCTTTTGACTTCAATATATAGAGAGTTAATTTATATCTATATTACAACATAATTTAGCACAAAAGCAATTTTGAATTTTGAATTACTTCACCAACCAAGGCATATGTTACATCATTTTTATGAACTAGGAAAACAAATTAGCATCCTTTATAATTGCTTTTCTATTTTATTTTTGGGAACACTTCTTTTTTTTAAATTATTTAAAAGTGTCTCTACATAGAATAATACTGATGTTGGAATATTATATTTTATTGTCAACTTTAGTTTTAATGCACGTATTTGAGCAGTTTAAGGGGCAAATTCAATTATTAGGAATTAATTACCTAAGACAAAAATTCAAGTTTGCAATACACGCCAGTGCTACCATCACACTATGGCTGTCCTTCTGGTAAATACTTGTTTCATTAATTTTGAGGACAACAATTAGTCGTAAAAAATATAATTGGTAACGTGCAATATACTGCAAAGTATACCAATATAATTAGATTAGCTTTTATTATGATTGAGCTTATTGAATATTATTGCTTGGAAAGCAGTCTACTGAATGTGTTTTAATGCTAGAAGAAAGCGATAGAAAGAAAAGCACAGCATTGGGCGGCCTTGCGGTTTGTTATAAAGGTAATAATTGAATAGGGGAAAGTTGATTGATTTTGATTTATATGGTTGGCGGACGGGAAAGGAGGGAAGTACATAGGAGGCTTGGGAAGGAAATGAGGAGAAAAGGATAAGATGAAGACGAAGATGAGATGAGAGGCGATGAGGGAATAGGAAAATGGAAGGAGAAAGTGAATTAGATGAAAAATCGAAATCTACTTTCCGTAGGTTTTTCCTCAATTAGGCTTATCAATGGAATGAAATAGAATGAAGGAACTGAAAGCTGAGCTAATCGTAGAGTTGAGGCCTCAAGTAAAAGGCACGCAAAAGAGGGATACTTTACTTGACTGAGCCTGCACTTTCACTTTATATATCCACTTTCCTTTGTAAGCTACTTACGGCATCTCACTTCCCTTAGCGTAATGCTATTAGTATCGAAGATTCGAAAAATAACTATAACTATCATCTATGCTTACGCCTTGCTCCTGGGCCGATTTCGGTATTTCGGTCTCGGTATTACGGATATGTGTATAGCTCTTTGGATAGTTTGTGTACAGGGGCTTCCAACTTCAAGCACATGTATGTGCGTGTAGTACACATAATTATATAAATCATATGGCAGGATACATGATAGGTATGGTTTTATTAGTGTAGTCAGTAGTTATCTTTTCTGAAGTAAATCTTTTGCTTTCTCTACAACCCGTATACACCATCGGCAGATGACTGTAAATCACTAGCAACTTACTAGTTTCCTACTCACGATCAGTGCCTTTTCATAAAGCACATTAAATTAAGATTGAAAGAAAATAGCACAGGCTAAATTGATTATTCTATTAATATTGTAATCTTATTTACTTCTTCGGGTGCAAGCATATAAAATCTGAAAAAGGTACATATTTCTGGCTGTGTTAAATCACTAGAAAAATCTTCTATATCTATTTGTATATACTGTATAATAAAATGGAACAAGACTTCAAGGTGGGATATTTACCTGTTTAAAAAGGCACACAAAATAGGTAAACAAAATTTTTAAAAATTATAAATCATGAATCTATTATTTTTAGACTGTAAAATATTACGTTTATTCATTCTAAAAATGTGCCAAAAGTATATAACTCGGTATTTTCAAAAAAGTGCAAAATCTCATAATCACTCACTCTAAAACTGCACAAACTCGTATATTTACATACTTTTTAGCGATGCAAAACCATATAATTTTATGTTATTTTAAGATGCAAAACCGTGTAATTCCATATTTTGAAAAATGTGCAAAATCTCCTAATTGAACATACTTAAGTGCAGTAAAACCTACGCGCGGCTTTTAGAAAGGTGCAAAATCTCATATCTGCATAGTGATTAAAAAATCTTTCGTCGTTTTTATTACCATCGTATTTAAATAATTTGCGAAATACAGTAAGACACATTGTCCATACTACACATATACATACACTAATAATGCCCTAAACAGCCTGTCCCAAAGAGTGCATATCTTTAGTATATCACTTTGTGTACTATCGTAGAATGCATTGACGTAATTATGGAACAGGATTATAGGCTATGAACCGAAAACAGCAATATGGGTCTGGCTCCGAATCGGCGGCCCGAGCGACCCTTTCTGTGTTTCAAACGTAAGATTGGAGCTTAAGATAATTTGCGTATAGAATTACTAATGAGGCGTGTATTAATTATTATGTATACATAACATCATAATAATTATGTAATCAAATCTCAAAGCTCAAATTACCTGTTTGTGCATCTCCACGTTAAGGCCATAGGACATCTCGTAGTACTATACACAAAAAATGCATCCATGTTAATTTGATAATCATATTTCATTCTTTTCATACTCCACTCATATTATGTACATTAACCACCATCAAAAATATAATAGTAATAATGCAAAAGTTCAAAAAGAGAGAAATACATCTACTGATAGAAGAGCTATAATTAAATTAAACGTATCATCGTTATTTCGTTATCGTAATTTTGTTACTAAATTATTCTTGTAGTTTCGTCTCATTTGGTCAGTATTTGTTATTTGTTGTAGGTACATTATTAAATGTAAAGTCTGTCTTCGTGGAAATATTAGTTTTCGTCAGTATTAAAATAATTAATTCATCACTGTACTTGAGCGGTACTATATTCTCTAATTACATACAGGATCAGGATGAAAAATGAGAATAATATTTCAAAAATACTATGAAAATAATGGCCTCATTTAATTTACATCATGTCCATAGCTCGTAGGATCTAGCATCTAAAGTCGCTGAACAGATAATATTAATGAACAGCGTATGTACCTACATACTACATAACAAGTAGTGCAATTTTGTAAATCTATAGGAAAATTACAAACATGATATTTGATAGCTATGAACCCATCACATACATACATAAGTAGCAATAAGGCTTGTGGGCATTAAATACAGGGAGGATAAGCAGTAGAAATATACGTAGGTAAACTATACCACGTGCAAATACATGCTAAATTCCACCAGAAAAACCTCATCATTTGTTCACAGCCATGTTCACTCACAATACACAAAAACCGACTTGAAGGCGCGTAATGGACAAAATTAAAAGCAAATGCAAAGGAAGAAAATGATACTATAACGCATAATATGACTTTCAAGTACAAACATACATAATCCACACACACACACACACACGTTACAAATATTTTTGTACACTCGCCAAAGCCAATATCTGTTAAGATAACAAGATTTTGAAGAAGATATAATTCATGAAAAAAAATCTACCAAAAAAAAAGTAAACAGAACACATATTATTTGTAGCATCCCATAATATAGCCATCCCCATTACAATTTCCTAATGATGCGTATAGACCCAAAACAAAAGCATCTATCTACCCCATACGACACATTAACTACAGTCAGATAATTTTATTTCTTACATCTGGTTCTCCATTTCCATTCCACACCATTCCAGTCAACAAATTACATATACAAAAGTTTAAAAAAAAATATCAAGAAAAGAAAAGTCAAGCATTAGTCAAGCAAGGCGTAACGAAAGCACGAAAGGCGCTATGGAAGCAAATGTAGTAAGTCTATGTATATTAAATTTTTTTTTGGCAAACATTTTGAACCTTTTTGGCAAGACCCAAATTTCAAACTTTGAAGTACTGTTAATGGTTCTCCCTCAAAACTTGAGATTTCAACTTCAAGTTTCAAATTCAACTTTTTGTTTGACTTGACGTTGTTGACTGTTGACGAATCCAGCCAAAATCAACACGTAAGAAATTCCCCTATTATTTGTATGTATTTGATTTAAAATTGTAGATTTAGAATTGCATATATAATACCTATGTATGTAATATGGAATCCTTGTACAATTGTAAAATAGACACACACACACACACACAAATATTCAAGTGTGAGTTGAGTTTTCCCCATAATTATATAGAGCATTACAAAATTGGGAGAAGAATAATCATAATAAGAGGACGGGAGAAAAAAACAAAGGGGAAAAACATTGAGAGTGAAGGATGCGGGTAATGTGTTGTTTTGTAGATTAAGGATAGACGAAGATACTTTGATTGTGCTTTGAAAAATTTCTTTGGGTACGGCTTCGGTTTTTTAAAAGTTGTAAATACTTTTTTTTTGTGTTTTTTGTCTCTCACACTTTTTGGCAGTTGGAATTATTTTGGCAGGGAGGAGGAGGAGGAGGAGGAGAGACACACTTTGAAAAATGAAAATGAGCGACAAGGAAAACGACTTTTCACATCCAAATTGTCATGAGATATTTAAGCAAGACAAAAAAAATTATTTTCCAAGAGTCAAAGAACATGTCATCCATGTCTTGCTTGTATGTATATGTAATATGTCGTTATATGTATATACAGTTTCAGTGAAGTATTAAAACAACCCAATCCACTGATATTTGACAAAAATCAAAATATAGATCATCTACCCATATAATTTCAATACAAGTATTTGATTAATTTTTCCGTAAAAACTAAAAATTTTAAAAACTCGAAGAATTATCAAAGAAGTTAATTGTACCAACTGTCTCCTTTAAAACCCGTGTTTAAACACGTCCAGTTTTTCAACTTCAACTACAACATAATCAGCACCATTTATACACTTAAATTTTAAATACTTATACATTCTACCTACATACTTTTCAGACTTTTCTACAGAATCAAAAAAAAAGCAAGCAAAAAAACCAACAACAAATCCAACAGAACTATACATATAACTACATAATATACTCAATACGACGACAAAATTTAACTTTGGATTTGGAAATTCCATCCGATTTTTTTATTGTAGTTTTTTTTAACTTCACTTAAAGTTCCATCATTTCACAACATCCCCAACTCCTGACGTCTTAAATTTTTGCTTTCAGAATTCTCTCTTATTTCTCTCATATATCTTTCAGCTATATGTATTTATCAATTGTCTTTGTTCTTTTCTTTGAGTGGAATTTAAAATTATGTATAAACAAAGTAACTACCTCTACATAGTCAACATTTTGTTCAAATTTAAATGAAGAAATTAATGATAAAAGACAAAAGACCGAACCAAAACCACCACAAGTAAAATCCAAAAGGAACTCACTCAGATCAGTTAAGACGAAAATTACATTTTAACTAGAAGAAGACAAAGAAAATAATTTTTGTATATTTTCACTTCCGAAAGAATTCTTTCCTTTCAGCAGATGGACTGAATTAAAATGTGAAACAGAATGGGAAGCATATGTGGAATTATTATACAATTTAAAAAAGCTAATAATGTAGTAAAGGGGAAGTCGACCTCGTCGTCGAAATTTTGCCGCCGTTGTTGAAGTATTTAGAAATTTAACATTCTACAAACTACTACATATAAGTACAAAGCAGGTATATGCCTACTAATACATATATGCAATATTTAGCCTATGCATTAAAATTTAATGTAAAAGCAGTAAATATATATGGTAGTATATTTATATATCTAAAATACGTGTACATACCATGACGTAATGTCTCTGCATCTCAGATTTCTCTTGTACCATCTTTTCACACTCAACTTTCAAGCTGTAGATTGAACATAATTTCAAACAAAAAAAACGTATAACTTACATAGCAATTGTCAAAACAATTTTTTTTCTTTTTTTATTTATTTATTAAATTTCTTCTTCATTTTCTTCTTCTTTGTTTTTTAAAAATACATTTTCTGTCTCTGCGCCTATATGTCTCTCCATGCAATGTCATAATGACTTTTGGCCCAAACCAGAATTAGAAACCAAAACTGTCTATGTAACTGAAACTAAGTCCGTAACCGTTCCCGTTACCGTATAGCTGTAACCGTAACCGTAGCCGTAACCGTAACCGTACGAAACCTAAATATCTGCTGCATCTGTAAAACCCTGGTCCTGGTTCTGGTCCTGGTGCTGTCCCTGGAACTGCAGGCACGCTGTTTTGTTTTCAGCAATGTGACTGTGGTGATATTATTATTATTATTACAGAATGTGCAATGTTTCTTTTGTTTTTATAGAAAGACATGACATACATAATTAAAGCTTGTAGAAAATTTTCATTTAATTTACATGGGGACGTGCCACCTCAAGGGAGAGAGAGAGAGTGAGACGGAGAGGGGAAACACATTAGGATTCCCATATTTCACGAATCACTGCTCAACCATAAAATTATTTAGTCTCTCATTAAATTAAGGAAAGTCAAGTAATGTGCTATAACCATAACTCACATGCTGTATGATCACGCTTCATAGTCTATGTTGTACTACTGTCTGTGTCTGTATTAGCCTCACTATTACCATTCCCATGTTCTGTACTTTTATAATGTGAAGGCATACCTACCTACCTACTACCTACGTACGTGCAGATATGCACTTTGCAACGAATGAAAGCTAAAGTTCAAGTCTCGGTTTCGGTATCGGCTTTGGCTTCGACTCGGGCTCCAGTTTCGGTTCCGGTTTAGAATGAAAATGCTGACTGATGCCACAGATGATCGATCAGGATCGTTGTGTGAATGCCCATTTGTAAGTCGTCGTCGTCGTCATCGTCGTAGTTGTGGGCTAGACGTTGGCGGCGGTGTTGGCTCTTGACTCACGCTTAGTTTAGTTCTTTGAAAATTATAACAAGTTGAACAAGGAAATGCCAATTCGGAGAGAAGCTGAGTTATTATACACACGCAAATTTTGCTGTGCGCACTCTGCATACTATGTACATATAACATGGTCGAGGTCGACGTCGAAGTCGACATCGGTTTTCAAGTTTGAAGTAGTAGTTTTGTAGTAATCGTAATCGTGATGGTATGCTCGTAAGTCAAGAGAAATATTTAATGGCATGGCATGTCATACGTGGTGCGAACCACAAAAACCCTAAAACCGAAGCCGAAAACCTCCTATTTCGCCAGTGCCAGTTACCAGTATATATACAACTGTTTGTAACGTGGATGTTATAAATGGAAAAGCAGTTACCTATATAGTTCTGTTATATAATGTGAACCAACTTTCTATAGTCTATAGGACGCTGCACAGATATAATATAATTACATGGGTACGTACAATTTGGAGGGAGACACACACGCATACCTGTAATTACCACCACTGCCACCGAGTAGCTGCATGTAACAGGGTCTCCTGGACTAGTACGTAGTATGTATCAGTGTATTACATAAGACTCACTTCATAACTTATTCTGTTTCTCTTTCTGTTGGATTTGGATTTGGATGTTGGATTGTTTATGAGGGTTTTTGGGAGTAGGAGTTAGGAACTGGAACGCTGACGCGTACTTCCGTGGTTCCCCTTAATTAGAGCTCCATTATAATGAACAACATTAATTTGCTTTTAACTCCGGAACCAACCATCATCCCACCAAACAGCCCCTCTCGCCCTGAACCCCCCGCTTTTTTTTGTAATACGTGATATAACCATTAACTTATTATTATTACTCGACTTTTTTTGCATGTATGTAGTTTCACTGGGTTGGTGTTACTATATACAGTTCTGGATTTGGAACCTTGGACAGAGGGAATTTGGAATTTCAACAGCCACGCTAGAGTCCCACCCCCGATTTATCAAGAATTGTCATCTTATCATCAACATCGTGTCTCATGTCCACTTTTACCTTTTGAATATACCATGTGGATGTCAGACCAGGGCCATAGGGCCAGCACCAGACTCGAGACCGAGACTTTAACTGCGAGCGGAATAACGACAGGAACATGCAATCGGAGTTGGAGTTGGAGTGTTGGAGCCGCAGCCGGGAAATAACTACACGAGTAATAACAGCTTCAGATCCTGATCCAGATCCAGAGCTCAACTTCGTATATAATGTTCAAAGAGTCTAATAATGGTCTCTTTTTTTTCTTTTTTTCTTTTTTGTATTTATGAATCACACTCACGTTCCCGTCCTGATCACCTTTCTCTTTTGATGGTAGTATTTATATTATTATTATTATTTTTACACGCGAGGGAGGTTCACAAGTGCCGAGGTTGCCGAGGTATAAGTTTTAACGTTATAATGTGAAGTCGTGTGAGGGATAGACTATAGACAGATACACTGGGATTCTTCTGTACGTCTAGTGGTAATGATATGGGCAGTATTATTTTCGTTCAAAGTAGGATATACACCGCATCTGCGATTATTTAAAGGAAACAAGGTACAAAAGTTGTATTTATTTGTTTGGTATTAGTAGCAAAATTAGGTTCCCTTTATTAAACTTTATTTTGATTTTTTTGTTGAAAAAGTTTATTTAGAACTTTTTGCACTTTTTGAAAAAGCGTAATTAGAAAATTTTGCAGGTTTTGGAAAACATTTAAATAAAAAGATTTGCATTTTTTGAAAAAGTGTAATTCGAACATTTTGCACCTTTTTTAAAAGTGTAACTCTAACTTTTTATACTTTCCCAAAGCATGCAATTAAAAAATTAATCACATTTAAAAAATCGAATTAAAACTGTTTCACCTTTTAAGAAACACGTATTTAAAACATTTTGTATTACGACAATGTACAAAAATACATAGAGGATCCGGTACTTTCCAATTTATAGATAATGCACATACAACTATAAGCCTCTGTCGCAAGACTTCTGCTTAATTTCGTTAATTATGCCATAAAAAATCCGAGGGAAAGAAACTAGAAAAAACACAGTCTTTCAGCAGCCTCTACCCTTTCTAGAAAATAATTTAGAATGAGTAGAATACAGTTGCCCATATAAAATAAACTAAAACCAATATAAAAAACTATAAAATAATGGGGCTCTCCATATACTCCATACATTATGATACATGTCTACCACTACACACTACTCCCTCAGAACTCCGAATTGGATTTGGCTACATTGTAAACAGTAAATAGTAAATAGAAAAAAGAAAAAAAACGGGACTACACCTACACACCAACACAAACACCAATGTACAGACTATATGTACCACCTCCGTGCAACCAATTCTCCGCTATCCCGTAAATCCAGTTGAATCAAATAAATCAGACTGACTGAGAGAGCTGTGGGGACGCGGAGGAAGTGAAGCAAGTCTAAATTACCCGAACAAATCCAGGTTGTGCTATAAAAGTCCGAGTGGTTCAGTGGTTTGTTTTCGGTTCAATTTACTACTGCCACACAAACAATTGCCATATAATATCCAAAGGGAAAGTCAAAGGAAAAAATAAAACCGAAAACGGAGTCTATATATACCGACACCGGCATCGACGTCGTAAACTACTCATACTGCTTCCATCTCTATGCATGCCCCGGTATGTACATACACAGTATTGCATTGCACTCTTATTTGTATCCCGATTACCCTTCCCTTCCCTTCCCCTCCCCTCCCCCACCTCCTCCTCCTCCCCATAAAAACAAATGGAATTTTTGGAGAATAAATTTTATGAGCCTCACGCAAATAAATATAAGTAGAAAAGTAGGAAAGAATGAGAGAGGGGCCCTAAGTAGTTACAGCGTCAATTTAGACTACAACTCCCTAATAGAAAAAATTCAAAGCGTGTTTCTCCGTGATTGAGTTTAATGGCGGTGAAATGGTGAAATATTATTCTAATGGACTCTGTCCACGCTTCCAACTTCCAAACACACTTACACACATACACACACTCACTCACAAACCCTTCCTACACAGTGAGTGCAGATGTACGAGACTAAATAGAAGAGAGAAAACAATAACTCCCACTCCCACCATACAATCATAATCATAATCACACCAACCAAACCAACACCTATACAATAACAAAAATTATAACTTTCAAATTTTTCTAGAATTTCGGCAGAATTTCAAATTAAACTGATATCACCGCATCCACTCAGCTTTGGCTATATGTGGATTTGATGGCTTTTCTTTTTCAATGTGTTCGTTGACAATGTCGTATATGTGCATTAAGAGGCAAGAATGTCTATGTACCCGTGAGCAATTTTGAAGCATGTGATTTGAAAGAACATTTATGTATTTACGTTGGTTATTTATGTGCCTACCTACATTTGAGATTTATGGTATTAGAAGGTGCCTATGCATTAAGCATGGCAGTATATTTTGAATGAATCGATGAATATTATTGGCTTCAAATGCCTTCAAAACGTTTGGATTAAACGTTTTATTATTTTATTATTTAGACTTCGATTTGATTTGATAGATATCTAAAATATCCACCTGGTAAAATTACAGTCAAAATTGATGGTTACAAAATTTAAAAGTGGAACGATTTTTTAAATTGTAAAAGCATTTTGTGTAGGTATACAGAGTCATCTATTTTTTTCATGTTTTCTTTTGCCATTTTAAAACCGTGCATGGTAAAAATATAGTCATCTAATTTAAATTATTTTAAAAAAATTGTCATTATTCTACCTTAACAAGTGCTTCATTAATTATGTATTCAATTATATGAATCAAAAAACATTTCTTAAATAATCATTTAATCATTGTCACATAAGCTCTGACTAAGCATGACTCTAAGCACTGAAGGGTTTCGGCTAGAAACTGAATCAGAAGTAGCATCTAATGCCTGTCATGTGACACTACAATACCTCTATAGTGTTAGTGGCAATCAACATACATACATTACACAGTACACAAAATAGTGTGAGCTCAAATTCATTGAAGATGTTTCCCTGTCATTTTAATCCTCGCACAGCCTCCTGCTTCGGGATCGGGGGATCTGAGCACAGATATCAATAAGAAATCAGAATGCCTATTGTACACACTTGATAGTCAGAAAATCCGTAGTTCCGATTCCAAAGTCATAGCCTAAAGCCTCACAAAACGCCATCACCATCTCCAATAAAGCCAAAAAGCTAACCAACCATTAACCACAGGAAAGAGCGAGAGAGAGAGAGACAGAGAGAAAGGGAGGAACTATGGCTGGCTGCAGTGGCTGCTGGAGCTGGTTGAGGATTAATCTTCACACTTTTTCATATTATCATCTCCCGTCTTCTGGAGATACAGATAAATGTCCTTTGTCCTCGCCCTCACTGCGTACATAATGTGCGGAGTACGTAGAAGCTTAAGAAACAGAAGCTCATAAGCAGAAGACATACGTCCCTACACATGTAAGGTACATAAATTAAGCTGACCATGACCATGAAGTTTGAAGGGATGAAACATGGGCGATATCCGTAAAGAGTGGAACTTACATGTAGAGCTTATAGAAATCTTTAGACTCGACAATGCTTATAGTAGTGTCTATTATTCAGATGTAAATTGAAAGAAGCCTGAAAAAATGTGAGAGTGAGTGACTGAGTGAGGAACAATAGAGAGGGAAGACAACGCCAAGTGAAAACCACATGAGATTATCTCACTCATTGTCAAGCTCAGTCACTACAGAATATACAGGAGGTACCTTGCATTACATACGTAATCTGAGCAGTGCACAGTAGTGTGGAGTGCAGTGCAGTGGATGGAGTCCAGTGCAGTGCAGTGAGTTAAATGGGGACGACGACGAGCGGACCACCCTTGAAGTACAGCGTCATCTTCATCAGCCCAACTCTCCAACTTATCACATCACCATTAACATAAACCATTATCAGAATGCCTACCTCTATACCTTTCCCATCATATCGCATTCTATCTCTTGTCCTATCGACTATCAACAATAACCATCAGACCAGCACCGTAGGACCGTAGCCATAGCACCAGGATCAGGACCAAGACCAAGACTATGGGCACGATGGAGAATCCAGAATCCCAAATATTTTTATCCAGTCTAAACGCACAAGAAACATGAGGAGGTTGCGAGAGAAAGAAAGAAACAAATCGTCCACAAAGCGTCGCCCCTTCCACTTTACCATGAATGGAATTCGGAATGTGCAGCATATTAAGTAGTAGCAGTTTATCTGCGCTCTGATGTGTAACAACAGCCTGAGCAACCACAAATACCTTCACAGTATTCTCCAAGTTGAAGATGCAATACTAGCTATTCAAATAATTGTACTGAAGCTCCTGAAGATGATACTGCTCCTACGTATTTTGAATGCATTCGTAAAACTACTCAAATGGAAAATAGAAATTTGAAAAACGTGAATTTTGGCTCTGACAGTTTAGATTTTAAAACCTGGCGCTGCACCCTTCAACACTGTACGGCATCATCTTGCCTACGATTGAGTGTGTGTGTGTGAGCCACGTTGTTGCCACCGCGCCGTCGTACCAACATCAACATCAACGCACCGAGACCAAGAACGAGACCGAGGCCGATGCCGATGCCGCTCCTGATACTGCCGAAATTGAAGCCGACTGATAGTAGGGAGTAGATTAGATTAGATGGTTGTTATTTTGTTATTGTTATGATCTTGGTGGGGCAGGCAATAAAGGTGAAAAGGAAGGTAGGTGGGTAAGAGCCTACATAATTAATAGGAAAGCCACACATTACATTTAATTTACATAATTACAGGTAACTCTCTTATTACAATTTCCCCACATCCCTATCATCCACTCACGGCTCTCACTACAGACTGCATAGGCCAATACCAAACACTATTGATATAGGTGCACTCTACTATTATTGTCATTATTAGTGTCTATCTATGCACCTACCTACACACTTTATAAACTCCCAACTTAAACCCCTAAAACCTGGCACATCTTGGTTGACTTGGCCCTGTGCACGTACTTTTGTACAGCTGTCGGTTTCTGAAATACTTGCACCTCTCAGCCAAAAAAAACAGAAACGATAAACGATAAACGATCCTTTCAAGTTTTTTTTAAACGAAAGAGATTCATGCCCCGAAGATGAACATGAGACAAAACCGAAACCAAGACCATTGGAAAAACAACAAACTGGTCAGTCCAGCGTGTGTACATGTACAATCTTGACAACAAAGCACCCCTCAATAATCCTCATCCTGATCATGATCGTTCGTGATTATGGTCGCGATAATACGAGCGTCATGATCTCCGTCCCTTCGCTTCGCGGAGCTTCAATGTGCTTCACAACAAGTTGAGCGTAGGGAAGGAGGGGTATTAAAGTTTAAGGAGCTTAAAAATGTATATGTACACATACAAATACTTTCTTCACCACAGTACTAAATAGGCAGGTAGGTTCTACCCTATCAGTCCTATAAGAGTGTACTTAAGCCCAGGCTAAATACTACATTCAGTAATTGAGAATACTGTAGAAGAGGGAAGATGTTGTTGAGCTGAGCCCGCTCCCGGGTTATGTATCTACATCTACGAGTGGCTGGGGCTGGGACTAGGACTGGGACTGCTAAGGGTGTAGCAACGTAAACTTGAAAGAGATGATTGTATGTTATGGAAATGACAATGAAGAGACCTCTAAATGGAAATAAATCCCTTTGACCATGTCTCCATGTTTAAATAAGTAGCTACTTCCTCCACATGAGTATCAACCATCCGATTTTACAATGCTCAAGTTTGCAGACTGGTTATTACTGGATGGTTATTGGTTCTGGTTCTGGACCTGGGACTTGTACAGTTTTGTCTGTACTCGACGACAATGTTTATCCTAATCTCAAAATTGAAATGCCACTATTCAGATATGCGTCGCTCTATTGGGTGGGATGTGACGACGAATACTAACGCCAACGCCAACTCCAAGACCAGTCAACCCAAGCCAAACCACCACGGCACTGTGAGAGGGACCAAACAAATATGGAATTTCTATAAGTAATTACTTGCATATTGGGAACATACTATACATATATAGACAAATAAACGTTTTTTTATAAATAAATAAATTCCCTACACAAACATCACCTCTAAAGTTCGAAAGTTGACTCAAGCACTTAAGGAATGAACATGAGTGTGAGCATGTGTATGGAGTATGAAGGAAATAATATATTATTATTGCAAGGAGTGCAAACCGTGAAAATAAAGATACAGATTGTTATAACTATTCTATTATTCTTTAACAAAAGAATTAAGAATAATAGAAAAAAATACAAAGTGCCGGTGTCGGTGCCAATACCAGTGCCAGTTTCCAAGTCGGTACTTGAGTGAGTATTCGAATTTGATTTTGGGTATTAGATACCGTAGGTACTTTACACAAACTTTTTACCTTCTGCGTATTTTTAACTAATACCGATATTACCAATCATATAATGGAAAGTAACTATACAGGATTCTTTTACAAATATTTTTTGGATTTTTTTAAAAGTATCTACTATAGGAATATTATGTATATATGTGATTATGTACATGGAGTCAAATTTAAATTGTGAGTACTCGCAAATACTCCAACGCTCATAAGAGACCATGTCCTTTCAATGCCATCCGACAATCCTAAATTGTGTGAGTCCCTTAAGGCTTAGCTCTTAAGGGATTTATTTTTTCCTAATCGTCCTTTTGGGTGTAAGGCTAATCTGGAAGTAACGATCACATTTCCACCAATGCAATGTGTTTTTCCTGCTATAGTAAATCTGTAATATAGTTTGAATTTATCTAATATACAACATAGCATTGAGCTATATACCTCCTGAGATTTGATTATATACCAATGCATTATTAGTTTTTTTTATAGAATACAAAATTTAAATCCATAGGCAGCATGAATAGCGTAGAGTAATACTGATAGGGTGTCATTATTCAGTTCTTAGAAGGAAGCATATACTGTAAACTGTAGCTCTCCAGAAAATTCTCTTCCCCCCTGATTTTATTGTAATAAAGATGAACACCGTCGAAAGTAAAAAATGGTAGAAAATACACAAAATAATGCATAACAAGCATTTTAACAACTGCACTGCTCTGTGTTCTTGTTCTTCTGACTTGACTTGGCCCATCACGCTTCGGTAGCTTCAGGCTTTCGATCTCGGTCTAAATATTCTCTGCATAAACATTCAGGCCCAATAGCACTCACATAGTACCTATAGCACGAGTACCGCTACTGTGCAAACACAGTATAAAGTATATCAGTCGTGAGGATACAATACTGATCAGAAGCCGGCTCCAAATCCGAATCCGAATCCGAATCAGGACATGTGAAGGAATTGGAGAAAAAGGAAAAGCATTGACTTTTTCACGGTTTGACTCCCGTGCTCTATAGCATATCAGGACGAGTGTACACCGTAAATCTATTTGTATCTGGTCTGGTGAGAGACACACATCTGTTTAGTGTGTAGTCTCCATGTTACACGAAAAAAAATCCCTACCTACCTACCAACCTGCCTACATGCTACTATAGGTACTTGCACTGTCTGTACATGGATTTAATCCGAATCCGAATCCCCAAACCGAGGTCGATCGTTAAAGTAGAAAGAAAACAGGGGAGGACTGTGAAACTGAAGAGAGAGAGAGGGAAAAAACTGACTGTGAGAGACTATATGGACTGGAAATGGAAATATGGAAAAGAAACCGGGACCAGGAACGGGACCGAGACCCGGACCCGGACCGAAGCCGAAGCCGAGACCGAGACCGGTACTACTGAAATATGATTGCGATTGCTTTCTCAAGCTTGAACGACTATATTGTTACATTTACCCGTCACACTTTGTTTACAATACACTTTGCACTTGGTTCTATTGCCATTCCATTGCCCTGTGGAGATGAATGCTAACCAAACTTTACGGGATGTCTGTCATGTCAGGCCAGGCTCTTTCTTTCTCTTTTCTCAGGGCATGTAGGTACACCGTATGCCGTATGTACACTACTCTATCTGTATAGGATGTTGGGTAGCTATAGGTGGGTAACTTTTTCTTTTTTTTTATTTATATAAAAATCCCTATATACAATTTTTTTCCCTGCCTCAAATACAAACACCGCCGTAGGTTCTGGTTCCCCTTCCTACGATTCCTACGACTACGAGTATACGTTTGTGATATATCCCCATGCCCCTGTTGAAATGTTCTGTTGACTCTCCGCTCTCTGTGTCCATAATAAATTGAGGTGTATTCTTTATTCATTTTTTCCATCATCTCCTCTCTACTTTTTTTCTCCCTCTCCACACTCACTCCCATTCCTTAGTTCTCCCATTCCCAGTCCACACAGCTCGAGTCATCTACAGCAAACAACCATGGCATTATTTTTTTTATTGATTTCCTTCAGCTTGCAGTAAACCGACAGAGCCTTTCAAGTATTCCTTGTATCTCCTATCTAGAAAACCTTGTTTATACCTTACTACTACAAGCTCCAAGAAACATTTTTGTTTGTATATACAGCTTAATGAAAATTGAGAAATATATTTTGTTAAACAAATTTACGTTTGTACGTGTGCTGATGAGTGATCTATAGAGACAAAGCACATCCTTTTCGTTACTTGGTTTCGCCGTTAAGCTTGTCAATTGCATACAGCTTCAAATTGGGACATCTACAGTGTATAGTTTTATTTAAAAAATACATTTTAAATACTAGAAAGAATCTTTATAAAAATATGTATGGAAATATCGGTAGAAAGCTTGTTTTATTTTTTAGACAACTTTACTATAGTAGTAGTGTATAAGTGTCTGCTGTGTTTTGAAAGTTGATGGCGTTGTAAACTATACGTGTAGCATAAACTCAAGTTAAAGGAAGAAAAGATGAGTGCCTACAAAATATGTACTACTTTGGTTAGGTGCCTATATACCAGGGTGATATTTAATATAGAGGTTTAGTATATTATGTAGATTGGAGATGGGAGTTTGTCGACTTTTTGGAAATTTTCCAAACCTGACTTTTTTTTGGCCGCTAAACATTAGTAGAGTTAAAGGAAAGCCAAAAGCTTCTTCCTCTCTCTCTCTCACTCTGCGTCATTCTGCTAATACCCGGTTCTTTCATCTAATTCCCTCAACTATAACACTAGTAGACTAGAATCCCGACTCGGAAACTCCGACTCCTTTATTGTTGTGCCTTGTTCATGTGTAAATCGTAAATGGGGAAATGTATGTGTAGGTAGTAAATGTTAATAGGTACATGTTATCGCCTCAAGACTCAAACGAAGACGTATTCATTTCCTTTCCCCCGTCTCCCTTTATAATGGTGAAGTTAAGCTTTTGTACACCCAGGATCTGCTTTTTTGTTGGCTTCGGCTTCGGCTCTGGTTGCAAGGCAGTATACCAGAGAATGTAAAATCTATATATCTGTGTATTAAAGGAGACTCGCAATAGAAACTCTCGACTACATACTACTCGACTCTCGAGATAAGTTATTAAAAGTTGTTCACGCGTAATTCAGCAAATTATTCGAGAGACTTTTAAACCGTCAACAGGATTTTTATTTATACGACCACAAGTCGTTTTCTTCATCATGAGAAATTAATGGGGAGCAATGAAGTTAGGAAGAGTATTTAAGGAACTCGGGTCGTTAAGAATGCTAAAAGGAAATGTAAAAGGCCGGCTCCGGCTCGGGACGGAACACTGTGATCGGCTGCCCTATGCTCCACACACAACGGAACGGTACGGTACGGTGTGCTATGCTATGGTATTATGGTAATGGTGAAGTATGTAGGGCCGAGGCCATGTAGACTGTTTAAAAGAGCCACCGAACAACTTTCAACACGTCATGAATAGAGAAGCTACATAAAGACCAAGAGCGAGACCAGTCTATAACATATTAGCTCCCGCCCACTCGACCATACGACTACGACTGGGAGAGTATGAGACCAGAACCAGAAACAAGACCGGCATGGTATTAAATATGAAAAGTATGCAGCATGCCTCCTTGAATACTGACGACAGACAGCCACGGGGACCTCCAAACACACACACACTCAAGAAAAGAAGCTTCAACTATATTAAAATCCCCCAATCTACTGTCTCCAATCTCGCGCCTATTTTAAGCGGAAATCCAAATTCAACCCTAACAAAGGAATCTAACAAATTCTGGCAACTTTTCTGCAGTGTAGAAATTTTGAGTGAACAGTGAACAAGAAGTGGAAACAAGAAGATTTTGTCATTGTCACTTTTACAGTGACTCCAAAATTTATGGCTCGTACAGTCAAAGTTTGAAATTCTCACAAAAAGGAAAGAAAAATTGCCCTAGTATTTGGTTGCATTTATAAACTATACTATTTGTTATTCAAAATTGTAAAAATAACAAATGGTTAGACTGGAATCCTTATTGACATGTTAAAGTAGACTCGTTGAGACAGTCGACAGCTCAGAGTATAGACTACAATTATTATTGGAATCTCCTCAGTCCTACGTCCGACTGCACTGCAGAATCTAGAGATGGAATCTCTTATGCGTTGGGTTGGGAGCATAAGGATATAAAGCCCTTGAGTTGTTTCACACCATGAAGTTCTAAGGAAATTTTCGACATTTGTTGACCAAAATTTATAGTTTATTTAGAATTATGAGAGTGAATTACGTTAAAAGGCTCTGCAGCAGCATATGAGCGTATGAGAGAGACGAACGGAGAGAGAGAGAGACTGGGCAGTAGTAGTACATAGAACGAGGCTGCTGGTGTTTCTGGTTTTGGTCGCCGTATATTCAGCACACAAGACTTTATATAAGACACTATAAATTCATTCATGAGAGTTTAAATGGGAAACTAGAATGACATGGAGGATGGAAAGATATAGAGCTCAAGTCTCAAGTGGAAGAAAGAATAATTCCCCAAACTGGAGACGGAGTCGAGGCCAAAGCCGGAGTCGTTCCCGGAGCTTTACCGAGAACTGAGCAACAGCAGGAGCAGCAGCAGAGCAGACTCTCCCCGTCTCTCCTCCCCATGTAAATATAAATCTCTGTGAGTCTGAGAGTTGTACTTGGGAACCCACTTGGAATTTCCCTATTTTCTCTCATCTCATCTCATTAGCTCCCGCTTCCCCACATTCAATGAAGTATTAAGTGTTTCCATACACTCTCTCACTCCAACTCTAGTGGCTAACTTTATCGCCATTATTTATGCTCACAGGGCGTCCAGAGACCATACAATTGTCAACATTTAAAACTAACACTATCCAAATTGCCTTTACTTTCCTCTACCTATACACACACACACGAACCACCATATATCTTCTGTACACTGTACTATGCTTCTCTCTTTAATGTTTCTATTCAATACGAACTGGGAGTAGAGTCTTGAGCACAGTACAGTACTACGTGTCTCTTTAATCCCTATAAAACTCGTAGTGAAAAAGAGATGGAATTAAATAGAATTGACGGAAAGGAAAACGACACTGGGGTTTGGATGTGAATACATACAAGAGGCTGGCAGGCAGGGGCATGGATATGGCAAGCATGGCAGGGGATACATACACACACACACACACACACACAGCTGCACTTTTATTTTATTTGAATTCTAAGAGGATTTTGTGTGTGGAACAAAACAATTACGAATGATCCAAGCCTCAATGAGCTTAAAACTTATTTCCTATTCACTACACTAAAACTACTACTACCTACGTACTGCACTATATACATAAGTATATGTAATTTTCCCCGTCAGTCCTTTCCTTTCCTTGTGCCTTGTAGTTCCCATACTACTACGTATTAATCTATTAACCGGTGGATATATATTATGTAAGCTCTATAACTCTCCTTGCGCCTTTCCTGTCAGGATTCGGAGTTCTCTCCATGTGCCACATGTAGTATGCACATTATTGTGAAAGAAAGGACAACGAAACCAAACAATAAGGATTTGGAACAATTTGCAATGGAAATGTGTGACCTTTTTTCTTCTTTATACATGTTCTTTTTTTTTATTTCCTCCCATTTTATTATATATTTCTTTTCCCTTTTCAATTCCACATCTAATCCATGCCAGGGCTGCACACTACGCTTTGTATGCATATAATTGCATTATATATTACATAACACTATCATTTCTATTCTATAATCTACAGTCAGTGAGTGTTGTTTTTTTTTCAAAATACTTACACCCATTTTTTTTGTTGCAGTAAATAATTACATAGAGAAATTCATGAAATGTTTGTAGCTGGCTTTTGTGGTGTCTGGCACGTACGTACCTATACAGCACTATACGTTGTTCAAAAATAAAATTGTGGCTCTATTATTGTATTGAGCATTGGATATATCTGTAGAGTGTACTTACCTCAAAATTAAAAAGTAATTAAAATTAAATAAAGAAGCGGCGCCATGATTTGATTAGCAACATAGGTCTATGAACTCTGCTTAGTTTTTTATAATATTGGAACTGATGATAATACTTAAAAAATATAGCAGTAACTCTGAATAGCATTAGTATTATCATAACGATAAGGACACATCCACACTACAAATTAAAATTCATAATATTATTATTATTACTACCCCTTGTTAATTTGCATCGTACTGAGTGAAAATCCTTTTTATTTATGCAATGTCATCAAATGTCTTTCTTTTCTTTTTTGCTTTCTGCTCTGTCTCGGGGTCGCTTAGATATTTACACATACATCTTTTATTTTTTCAGCCTACAATCATTTCATTATTCTTGAATACAAAATTCAAGCAACAAAAAAAAACACATTGAATCAGCACATTTACTATTTTTTTTGCATTCATTCAAATTTTCATTAAAATGATACAAGTAAGAACAAAACGAGAACAAGAAGACGAACAAAAGAGTGAGAGAGAGAAACACACAGACTTTGGAGTCTTTTACAAATACAAATACTACAAAGTAACCCACAGTACAAATTTGATTCACACCCATTTGCCATTTGTAGATGGTTTATTTACTTGACGTTCTTGGCTTGACTCGCTAGTAAAATATACAGGTAGGTATATACTATGTTGGTGTTGGTGTTGGTAATTATTCCATATGACGTTTAAATAATGAAAATAAATACATCTCACACTACTCTTCCCTTCTACATATTTAGCGTCTGTCATTTTGCCAGTACCTTATAGTGGAAGCTTTCATTTCAAGCTTTGTCATAATATGAGTTGTTCAGTTCTTGAGACTTGACTTATCGTTAGCCAAAATGATAAAGATCTCTGACTCAATTTGGATGTCAATACAAGTGAGAGAAAACGAGCAAGCATGGAACAAATATACAGAACGCAATATAGAAAATAATAAAATACATACATATAAGCATAAATGACACCTTGTATGATGTAAGTATGTACGTGAGTGGATTGCATGCGGCGCGGAAGGGAAAATACCAATTTACATTTACATATACAGTGAGTGAGACTATGTGAGAGTCAGAAGAGTAAATATTTCCAGAGTCAAGTCTGTGTGTGTGTGTGTGTGTAGTGAGAAGGCGAAGTGAGAACTGAGAACATGAAGCTAGTTTAGTTTTGGATGGAGTTGGAGTTTGAGACGACCATACAATAAACTGTATACTAATAAAATAATATAGTAGTGTGTCACACAGAACAGAGAGAGATATATGAGTAGTACCTGGACGTTATATGTACTTACATGTTCTACAGAGGGCGACGCGACAGACAAAAGTTCAAGTCAAAAGCAATTTATTGAACAAACCATATAACCATGGCCATGTAAGGTGGTGTGGGATGGTTGTCGTAATGCCGCTGCCACTGCGGCTACCACTATTACATATTCACCAGTCCCAGCAACCAGCACCAGCTTTTAGTGTTTAATGTCTATAATGCAAATGTCATTTTCCCTTTTAGCTTCGCCTCCGTTCAGTCTCTCTCCTCTCTCTCTCTCTCGTAGTCATTTTCGCATTCAATTCGCGCTTGTCGTGCCTAAGTAAACATGTCGCTAATCCCATCAGAATAAAATAATCACAAATGAGAGAATGAGACTGAAAGTAATAGGGTGTGTGTATACTGCATACTATGCTACATGAAGTATAGGGCTACATAATATAGTCCAGCATAGAGCACTTGAATCCAGAGCTTTAGCGTTAGTTAGTAGGTTTTGGCATGCGACGACATAAATGTAAACGTTGACTTGGAAATTATCCTGCAAAATTATTTACTACATGGAAGTCAAGCATATAATATTCGAGCAGTGTAATATTTGTCACGTCATTATGTCCTACCTAAATTAGTCCTATAAATTAACATGGAGGTGGAAGTGGAGAAAATCAATAGGACAGCGCCAGCGACAGCGACAGCTACAACGGCAACGGCAACGACAACGACAACGTCGACCACGACAGCGCCTGCATTAACATCCACATTATGCAAGCTCCTCTGAATAATTGACAGGCGAGCACGCACACAATTTATTTAGAGCACCGAGCACCAGGACCAATGCCAACGCCAACACCGCAGCCAAAGCCAAATCCAACAACGCCAAGACTTTAAGCCGAAGCCAATGCCAATATAGACTAATACTAATATATCATTCTGCACACTAATAAAAAGCCAACACGTTCTATGTTAACAAAATTCCAATTGCAAATTACCCATAAAGAGCAAACAGGTAAGGTGAGGTAGGTAGGTAGGTAGGTACGTACATAAATATATCGTGAGTTCGCAACCTGGTCCTGTTCCTGACCCTGGTGTAATGTGTAATGTGTAGTGTATAATTATCACTCTGCCTCCTCTACATATGTATAATTATACATTGGTAATTATTGCCTATATGCAAACTTTAATTTGTTCCATACCACCATTGAATTATTATTGTAAACTCGTGCTCGACCACAAACACAAACGAGACAGAACGACGAATGAACGAGAGAACGGGAACGACAAACAGAATTACTACATTTCCACACACACATCAATGACGACGACGACGAGGACGACGGCGAGGACAGATATAAGCATATGAGATATATGGGTTTATAAGCTATAGATATAGATTTGGGCTTTGATTTAAATCTACCCATGTAAAACTATTATGTACAATCTATCTGATATAAATCTGCTCTATTATTATCATTTTCAAACTAACTTCTAACCAAATGCATTTAATTATGGAGGCATGTATTTATATGTACCTATGTTGGGGTTCGTATTCTTTTTTTTTGTAAAGGCACGCTAGCGAATTAATTATCTGTGAGGGGAAAGTAATACAAAGTTATAATACCTTTGTTATGTACACATGCAATAATATTCGTTTTTGCAAATATATAGTAAAGTTTACACGTACGACGTACAGTGATGAATATTGAAATAGTAATTTATGAAGATTTATATAGTCACGGCAAAGTTCAGAGTCTTGTCCATAGTAAAAAAAAAGATTAAAGCGAATTTATACCGTCAACTGTGAGCCTCAACAATATGAGTCCTATAATTATGTCCAGGTGAACATTAAAAAAGTGTATAATTCATGCCTACAGTCCAGAGTAAAAACAGAAAATGCACAGAGTAGAGTGAAGGATGATACAAATAATTAAAAATTAAATACAAGCATAAATCAAGTTTTTGAAAAAACACATAGCACGTAGTGATTAAAGCAATGTCAGAGTCCAACTACAAACTACATTTATAAAAGGTAGATAATATATAGATTATTAAATAAAAAAAGAATATAAAACAAATAGAGAAAGATCAAGGGTAAACTCACCATTACATAATGACGTTGAATCTCAATCTTTTCGCTAGCCAATTTCTCGCACTCTAACTTCAAACTGTAAAAATCATAATGAGGAGAGACAAATCAGAACAAATGTAATGGAAGTCACCCAGGAGGGACACAATGTACGTAGGTTACTTAGCTATTTATCTATAATATAGACTTATTAATTTAATTTACATTTAATTATACACTATAATAATTATTATTAAAATATTCGAACGAAATAATTAGCACACTTAAAAAATACACTATTTCCTTAGCTAATATCACTTGTACCAGCAACCATATATGTAGCACATGATCTTGTATTATGACAATGCGAATGCAGATATCATCATTAGCACGTAGCCTGGGGGTTCAGGTGAGTAAATCAATCATGTTTTCATGTGTAGCATAATAATATTATTAGTGTGTAGAAGAATGAATGGAAAAAAATTATAATAATATAAAGAATTTTATTGCCCCTTTCCTACTTGTATAAGGAGATTTTTATAAGGAGATCGAGAAGGTTTCTTAGCATTATATTAGGTATGTACGTGGTTTATGTATGTAGTGTATAGACATTCTCTAAAATAATATGATATAAAATAAGAGCGCGCATTTTTTTACGCCCATGCATTTTTTCTACCCCGACATCGACATCGAGATCGAGATCGAGATCGAGATCGAGATCGAGACCAAGACCGAGACATGGAGAAGATGATAACAAAAGAATCTTCTCAATTTTTGCACTGAATAAGAAAAAAGAAGAAGAAGAATTCTTTTGTATGGAGCTCTGGGCAGGGCCTGAATTTGATTGAGACTGGGCGGGAGAAGGAGAAGATGGAGACAAAGTCGAGTCAATAACAATAAACTCGGCTTTGTATGGAATACTTTGTACTCTGTCGTATTCCCATTCCTAATGTTGGTAAATGCAAAGAAGAAAAGGTAAGGCTACATTTACAGCAGTAGCAGTCAAAGCCAGTGTAAGAAAAACGTTCATAATCGTTCGTTTCGCCTCGCATGAGCTTCGTTCAATTTTTGGGCGCAAAAAACGGACTCATGGAGCTTTCAGCGTTTTGAAACGGACTCAAGGCTCATGTGGGTCCCTGAAAGCTCATGAAAGCGCGTTTCCACCTCCCGGCCGTCTTGACGGACGGATAATATTTTGTCTACCTGTAGATTTTTTCCCTTTCCAACTTTCCACTCTAAAAGTACCTAAGTACCTACTACCTACTTAACCACCGCCTACCAGGGCCTGGGCTATATGAGACGATATGAGTATGAAATGTTTGAATACTATAAATTATCAAATTGTGATGTTATATCAATGGAGTTTAATAAGTTTAATTTATTTTATGACTGTGTGTGTAATTTACTATGTACTATCAATTTCCAACAACTAAAACAACAAAAAATAATTGTAGCCTTTGTTTTTTTATTTTTGAATGTTTTTTTTTATTTAAGATTTTATTCAAATTACATAAATATTTTGAATCGGTCTGACAACTGCTTTTATTTTCATTAGCATTAATACTATGGGGGTTATTAGATCATAACGTGATAAAGTTTGAGGGAGGTGGGGTCTGGAAAAAAATACACCCTATCACTAACATTAGTCATGCACAAACACAAACAGATTTATATATGATAAATGGGCTAGACAGAATTTGAGGAAGTTCGTATGACGTTGTAGCTGTTAGACCCTTTATATTATAGTACCTTCTATACTTAATCCTTCCTATACTGTGCTCACGATATACATACTGCCTACCTACCTGTGCCAGCAGAAATTGTCAACTCCACTCCCTAATGGTAAAACGCCTCACCACCCCAAAGCGCGAGGGCTCCTTCGGGGGGCAAAACGGACTCAGAAGCTCGGCCTTCGTGCTTTCCAAATTGAAAGCTCATGCCTTCGGAGAAAAATAGAACGGCGCCCCGTTCGCGTGGCATCGTTCAGCCGTTCGAACGAGAAAAGTCTTACACTGGTCAAAGCTAACTATAAAGTGGGGAAAAGATCGCTCCTTTTTTCTAATTTTTGACTGTTGACTGTTCAACTGTTCAACTGTTCACTTAGGGATTCGTACGTTGTTCATATATTACGTAGTACCTTCTTAGCGTTACCGTAAATCCTCTAATACAACGCGGGTCTCTAATACAAATACAACGCGGGGGGTAGGCGTCAGATATTTAATACAACGCGAGGCGCTCTATTAGACGATTTACGGTAGTTTCATTTTCGTACTTCTCTCTTTCGTCGCGTCGTCCTTCAGCTTCAGCTAAACTCAAGTCTCGGACTCGACTCAAGTCTCAAGTGTGGAAGTTAAACATTGCACAAAAAATATTTATGTATAATATACACATAGCGTATTAGAAGTTACAGTATACGCAGTGGTAGGTTGTGGGCTTAGTTCCTTAGGTACATAGCACATTACAGAATATTGTATTGCTTCTGTGCATTTTAGCTTGGTTGCCAGACCAACCAGACCGGTACCGGTGCCAGTGCCAGTGCCAGTGCCAGTTCCAGTGCCATTACCACCCCCTCCGCCTTCTCATACAAAAGGCTATACTAGTTTTTATTTCCATGTAGGTAAGTTACATTCAGTTTGTTCTTGTCTTGAGATTTAACTCTTAGACAAGAGTAAGTTGTTCAGTTGTTCTAGTTGTAAAAAAATGTTGTACAACTTATAGATAAGCTATCGTTATCACAGTCAGACGTCTTTGCACTTTTACTCACACACACACATTCACAATACATTTGAGCATTTACACGTTTAAACATTGCTTATCTCATGCATAATAATATTTTCCCCCCTCGTAGAGGAGACTCATAGTGTTTAACTTATGCGCATTGTATGTAGTAATAATAGTAATAATAGTAATAATAATCATGTATTCTATAGACACTGGCGGTAATAATTATATATTTGCGTTTACCCTAGCATGTCTCATATAATGTAGGTACTACACTGATAAATTAAAACGAAAACTACATATCGTCAATGAAGAACCAAAATGACCCATTTCCAATTTATGCTGGAATTAAAATGAGCTGTGTCAAAAAATACAGTAAATAATATACATGCTGACAATGCTAGTCACGAGTTTCTAAAATGAGCAAATTGTTCTATTTACATATTTTTGAAAGGTCAAAATGTTCTAATTAAGTGTTTTTTGAAAAGGGCAAAATATTCTACTTACAAGTTTTTTCAAAAGTACAAAATATTTTATTTACATTTTTTTCAAAAGTGCAAAATATTCTATTTACATGTTTTTTGAGAAGTGAAAAATATTCTATTTAGATGTTTTTTGAAAAGTGCAAAATATTCTAATTACATGTTTTTTCAAAATTACAAAATATTCTATTTTCAAGTTTTTGAAAAGTGTAAAATATTCGATTTACATGTTTTTGGAAAGTGCAAAATATTCTATTTCCATGATTTCATGAACATGACGAATATGTTATTTTAATTTTATCTGTAGATAGTACATTTTTTTAAAACTAAAAATGGATATGGGTCATTTTGGTTCTTCACAAAAGATATATAGATGTGTGCATATACGGAGACGAAGTAAAAAGACATACGACAAAGTGCTCTTATCACGACTCGGAACAATTATGATTTGCTATATATTATTTATTTAGACAATCTCTCATCTCTCATCTTATCATTATGCCAAAACTCAAAAGGGACTCAAAGGGAAACGCATGGTGGTAGTGGGCTGACTACAAATAACGACGGAGCCACGTCGAAGCCCAAGTATCTCATAAAGTGAAGTCATGTCTTTGTCAAGTTAAGTCAAGTCATGATCACATTATCATTCATTTATTGTCTTGTCTTATAAGCTTGCTCGCTTTTGAATGTGTCTGTGTCTCTCCGTTCGGATGATGTTTGGGTTTATCTCTTTCAACATCTTATCGCTCCAGTCACTTTTTGTTTACTTCTACATAACGTGTAATATGTAAGGTAGGCACTTCTCCTACTTCTTCACGTAGGTAGGTACCTATGTAATTTTAATTATGTACAAGGAGTACGAGGAACGACAGCAGCGCAAAAAGGACAAAGTTAATCATAGTGAGTGATGCGACAGTGCAATATAGGGATACAGTCTATATAGGAACTGGTACTGGTACTGGTACTGGTACTGGTCCTGGTATGTAAAATGCAAATTCAGAATTTGCAGATAATCATATTATGGTAATGGTGGCAGTTGTTTTATCTATCTATTAACGAGGAAAAAATAACCTCCTAGAGATTCTATCCTGTGTAGCGTAGATATCTGTACAGATCAGATTCTGATTTTTGATAAGCCTGTATAAGCCTACTACATTATAGTAATCCTATACTGTTCTTAAGTATGTAGATTGTTCTTATCGAGTCTCTTATCTGTCAACTGTGTAATGTAATTACCAAAGACCAAAAACCAAAAACAACGTATGGGCATTAGGCATGTAGGAAATCATCCAGCTACAGCTGTTTATATAATGGGAACTTCTTGGGAGTTTTTGCAAGAATTTGAAAACAAAAAAAAAAAGGTAAATCTTGAGCTACAGAATTAAAGAGAGAGACAGATAAGAATCGTGATTTGCATTTTGTCAAGTGGATAAGCCTGAAATTTGCAATGTGAGTGAAATTCCAAAAATGTGATGAATGCTTTTTAATTATTCTTGGAATTCAATACAATTTTAACATGGTGTGAAGTACTGCATAATATGCAAAGGCGCATATTATGTATTTTTTAGAGATTGCTGATTACAGATAAAAAGTGTAAGATTGATCGTTCTTTTTATTTTCATTTATAAAGCATACTTACCCACCTACCTACCTACAGCCACGACACATAGATGTATGAGCATAATTTGTGAGTGACCTTACGTGGTAAACGCCACATTAAAATTTACGATTTTACGACAGAAAAACATATTGAGCCAGAATCAGACCAGACCAGAACCAGACCGGACCAGACCAGAGACTAAAGCAAGGCGAAACGATTAGGAACAAATAACGAAAATATGTACTTACTATAATGATCTATTGTAAATTGGAATACTTTATCACACAAAAACAGCTTTACAAAATAGATAGAGATGCTCAATCATAACTATTTAACTACATGAGAAAATTCTCTTGAAAGAAACTGAATTAAAGGTAAACGGGATTCCCATCAAAATCACAATCCCAATAGCAGAATAGGTATTAAATTTTCATTTATATTTCCAAACAAATACTCACTGTAAAAATGCCAGCTTTGTAGAAGCAATAACAATTTATTTTATTTAACATTGTGGGATTGCATGGGATTCTCGCTCTATTTTTGAAATGAGCTGTCATCTTCGAAATTCTTTAAATTGCAAAATAATTAGTAGTTAAAAAGGACGTCAAACAAATAAAATTGATTAAAATAAAGTATGCGTTTTAGTTCTGCTGTAGTCAAAATAACTAGAAATATCTCTAATGATGGGATCACAAAAAAAAAATACTGACTATATGAGTTGCGCTTGCTTTAATGTATGTGCCTAGCCCTGTCCTTTACCCATTAAATAAGCCATTACAAAATTTCAAACTCTACAAACTACAGGGACTGAAACGCTACGAAACAGGAGATTTCTAAAAGTATGGCGTTAGCTAGCAATTTAAATCGGAAGAATTTGCAACAAAAAAATAGTTCAACCCTTTTGGCAAATGGCTCTCCAGACTCGAGTCTCTCGACCCACATTCAACGCTATACAATACACTAAATACTACATACTATGCAATAACGTATTTAACAGGTACCGGTGCCGGTACCGGTACTGGCACATTCGTTCCCCGTACCAGTATATCGTGTGGACATAATATGTATAATCGTGCATGTCCCCCCATGTAATGGATAGATTGCTCCCTAATTGTAATTGTATGTAGGAATAAGTAGCTACTAATTACGAATGTGAGCCATAAAATAAAATAAATATATCCTGTAATCTCCACGCTCACAACACACAGGCCTCTGAACAACTGAACAAATGAGCCCTGCCAGCGCCAGCAAACGAATGGAAGACTCCGGCTATATAACATGTAGTAAAATAGTAAAAACAAGATTGGAATGGTGGTAACAGTATATAGGCCTATATTATAGGCGACGTCAATGCCAATTTCAACTTCCACTCCCAATGCCATAACGCCAAAAACCCAGCCACATCCACTGCCACTACCGCACTATTATCATTATAATAGAATTAAACTACACATATATGACCACTAATAAATACATAGACACTTGCTGTCTGAACAATTCCCTACCCATCCTACATACTCCGTATGTAGGACCATATAATCAGAGACTCATTCCAACGAAAAGGAAAACTAGCAAGAGGAGCAATACCGAAGCCGAAACCTCACCAACGCCAACACCAACACCAACACCGACCCAACGACCCAACATTAAGCTACCAACTACCAACTAGCTACACATTACACGGCAATTTATTTCCCAACTCTAAATCCTCCCCAACTCAATTCAACACAATTCAGCAAGGCTCGAAAATTCGCATTCGAATTCAACTGACGAAGCCAAAACCGAAATCATGTTGGAGAGAAGAGCTAATCGCTCTTTTTATTGCATGTTCATGTCGCACTTACATCCCTGTGTATGTACATACTTACATACTCACTACTTTTACATTTAGACGTGCTCACATATTATGTATAGGTAGGTAGGTAGGTAGGTAGGTGGATTGGGGATTTTGGACGGGTAGGTAATTACTTTACATACATGGCATGCATGGCATGGTACCCATTGAGCAATTGCACAGGGCGCACTGTATCAGGTGGCATGCATACTGATAGATCGACCGAAAGAGAGAGAGAGAGAGAGAGAGAGAGAAAGGGAGAAAATACTATGTGACTGGGACTGAGAGACTGACTGACTGGAAGTGCCTCGGAATTTATTGAGCCGTGTAACATATCTGCACTTGTTCCTTTCGTCGTTGTCGTTCCTGTACTTTTATACTGTGTTCAGCTCATGTTGCTAATTTAATGTAACGTGTACGAGTCATTTAGATTCAGAGTATAATGTACACTCTGTGTGCTCTATATCTACGACATTACAGTTACAGCCTATAGAGAGCAACCATAACCATATCAAACCAAACGCCAAACGAAAACCAAGCAAATGGGGAATATGTATATCTAGATATAGGGTTTCCTTTCTCACAAAAGAGTGACTTAGGGAGAGCGAGTGAAAGGACGATGAAGTGATCACTGTAAGTTTTAGACTCGTACTGTATAGTATAGGCACGGTACTATTAAATAGAGTGAGTTGAATTTGGATTTGGATTTAGACACGGATTTCCTTGCCAAAATGTAATGGAAAAGGAAACCAAAGCCCGACCAGACCAGGACCAGGACCAGAGCACCCAAACCAGCGGAGCAGCAGAAGGAGATTTGTCTAGAGGAGTTTGTAGTGAGTGTGAGATTCGAAGCAGAACGAGAACTAGAACGAGCCTCCATAGAACCGGCACCCGACCACATTATTATATACGTATCACGATCACATGTGGAACCAGGACCAGAAAACCAGAAACCAGAACCGCATCAGACTGACTAGTGAGAAAAACGAGCTCATACAGAAAGGAACCAGAACCAGAATCAGATGAACCGCACCGAGTCATTAGACAAGCCATGTCATCCCAGTTCAATTTACAATTATACAATTATACTACATTCCCATTTTCATTTTCCAAATCACGTGGCGAAGGGTGAGTATGCATTAGTACAAATGAAAGTGTAAGAAGGGCGTGTGTGAGTGGGCTCTTATTTTGTTGGTAGAGGTAGAGATATGTACTTATACTGGGTGTAAAAAAAAGTAAATTAATTTATTACTATTAATCGAGGATGATTATTGTTAATGACGGCGCTGAAGCTTTAAGATTTAATCTCGGTTAGGTGTGGTGTAATACCTTTCCGCCTTTCCTGAAATTTTTCAAAATTTCTTGGAACACAATTCTTTGCACGTTATGTAAATTAGATCTTAGGATTGAAAACTTGCATTTTTGAATGGCAAAACATGTTGTAATTACATATTGAAGCGGAAACAAAAGCAATGGACAGGAGAATAAGTAAGGCGAAATTAAGTTAACATTTTTTTGTAAAATTTGTAGTTTTGTGAAAGTGCAAAAAATTTTGTTCACCTCCCTATCTACATGTTTTTTAAAGTAGTGTGACGTTTACAAACATTTTTGAAAATGAAAAAATATGTTTTTCTATATTTTTAAATTGCTTAAAAATAAAAATTACCTAATTGTAGGTTTACGTCACTATTTAATAAAATCTGCTTCATCAAATAATGTTACAAAACTGGAGATATGTTGTAATAAAATGTAAGTTGACTTTAAATTACTGCAATTAATTATTAAATTTACTGCAAAAAAATTATTATACACAAAACAGAACGAAACCAGCAATTACTGTATTTCATTAAAACTGAATTTCTTGTTTCCCATCAATTTACAACAAATCTAATGGAAATTTATTCAAGATTTAAACAATATGACAAATTAATAATCTCGTTTACAATATAAATAAATTTGCAATTTGCAAAAAAAAATCATCATTCACACGTACTTATTTACATATCTTATACAACATAATAATTTACTACAATCTTTTTTTTTTCATTTAATTTATTCTCTTGAGAGTGTCTACATCGTTCAACTTTTGAATTAGCTAGATAGGCGACTACTCATTGACTTTGACATTGGCTTTCAAATTGAAATTCGTATTCGATTGTATATGCTGTCGATTGCAATATAACAACAGTATTTAAACTATGTGCATGAGCTTAAGTACATACCTATCCTTCCTTAACTACAAGCGCTTCAATTTTTTGAATGATTAAGAAGACAGCTCAATGTTTCCACCTTTCAAAGCATCACATATCAAATGTCCTATTCATATCTGCACACGTAAGTTAGGCATGCCACCTTTGTTACATTGCTACAGTATATGTATATAGCTATAATTATATCCATGAATATTAATAATTACGTATGTACATGTACTACAATACTCCTACAATTTTTTTTGGCACTACCTAAACTATGCAGTATATGTATATATGGAACGATATACTGTTACTATATAGTATATCCAGATCCATCCAGCCAATCTATTCAGTCAACAGCTTTTTGAACGCGAAAGCCACAGTCAAATAAATGCCAAAGGTACTTAACTAGTTTGGATTTTAAATTGCAACCTGTCATTATTAAAAATTCAACCATGTTTACGCTCACATAGTATACATACTTCCTTTGCATAAGCAAAACAGTATGTAAGGTATATCTATATGCCTTACATATATATAAGTGTTGTCGAAGTTACATAAAAAGTTTTTTTTGCCACATAAAAAATGTACAATATTAAAACCAAAAGCATGTTGTTGAAGTCAACGTGGTTGCCTCTTTTGCAAATATCAGTCGTATGTATATGTCTTGCCGTGTTAATGTTTTATCGTGTCGTGTCGTGACTCACCTGTCAAAGTCAACTGAGTCCAACATACAACAACTCCAACGTGGTTGTTATAGTTGTTGTTGGGTAGCATTGAAATATTGACATGACCGTATAGAATGTATATGCATGCTACTGATATACTAGATGAATTATTATAGCTCCTGATATTACTATACAATGTCGAGTGGAGTACTGCATATAAGCACAGTAATTCGCCCTATAGTATTACCTATACCTGTATAATGTTGATTACTATAGATTTTTGTATAGAATATATGATGATTATTGTGGTCTTGCTTGTTTGTGGTAAAAGTATGGAGCTGTATGTATGTAATAGGGAACATATAGACAAGGGACAGATACAATGTACGAGCCAATTTTACATCCGCAATCATGTCACTTTGAATTTTATTTCAATTCACAGCTCAACAAAAAAAATGTGAGTACATAAAACAAATATGACTAAAAAGCTCTTCAAAATACATACATATAAATTCAGTCCAATCTTTTTTAATAATATGAGTAGTTAGCAATAGTGATATGTACCTACCTATGTACCTAGTATGTGCAGTACTATTATTATTACGAATATTAATATTCTTGTCTAACATTTTATTTACTGTGGGCCATGTTAGCTGCATAGCTATATCCCTATCCCTCCTGTCGTCGGGGTTGTTCGAGCTTCACAGTGCATAATGTGTAAAATAACTTGATCTTTTCTTTTTTGCAAATTGTAAATTGCAAATTTAATACAGTCATGTAAATATCTATACAGCACAGAGTATACGTATTTGCGTATTATTCGTTTCGTCGTTTAATCTCAATGTTTCTCAATGTTAAACATGGGAAAGGGAGCTCCGCAGGATGAGCTGACAGGTTGACTACGTGTAAAAATGAGCGCTACAAGTTGAACGTGAACTTTTATATACGAAGACGAAGAGTGAGACGATGCTATAGTGAGACAGTCGACAGACTCTGTCGACGTTGACCGTCTATCTAATCTTTTCATCTACCCTTAATCCATCTCTCCCCCCATCCAATTATATTATTATAGACATTAAATTAAATTACATTATTTGCAAATTCGCAACATTTTTTTAAAAGAAATTATATTCATAATCGTAATGGTTATCGCTCTCTCGTTATCGTTGTCGTTATCGTTGTATCGCAATCATAATCATTTTATATGTTTTTTTTGTTTATTGCAGCGTCGCTATGTGCCTTATTCATCCCGTTGACTCTTGTCGTTCACTATTGACGTGGAGGTAAGTAATTTAATGTATTATAATATGGCTTACAATTCAAAAGGGGCTATGTACTACATATATGTGTACCTAGGTACATGTGGCTAGCTTGCATATTCGATATTTGTATTTGTAAGTTTATATTTCTCTTGTTCCATAAAAATTGAAAAAAAAAGAATTGAACTGAGGATATATAATAATCACAGTCATAAAATCATAATCATAATGGCAATCATCATAATCACGATTATCTGTACTCTGTATACTGTTGTGTTGTAGCAGGGCAAATTATTGGCGAGAACGTCTCGAGACTCTCAAGATAAATGTTGAGTGTTTACGATTAGTTTTTTTGTGTGTGTCTTCTATCTATCTAAAAGGAAAACGACATGGACTTTTTGTCTCTGTCTCTGCTTCTGCATGGCTCTGTCCGTAGTGGTTATTAGTGGTCTGCTGTGCTACGCAGCAGTAAAATAAAACCACCATGTGCAATAAACTTGCATTTTTGCATTTTTGCAATCATGTCTAAATATTTTTTGCACACTCGTATACCTAGTAATAAAAGAGTCATAATGTTAATGGAAATTGAAACTGATTTTTTTTTATGTTTATAGTAAGTTGGAGATATCAATACAGACAGTATCGATATGGTCATATATATGTATAGTAACAAAGTGTATAGGTATATTATAGTATATATAATATACACATTACATGGTTAAAAATTGAAATATTGAAAGTATTTAATACTCACATAAATACTAATATCTCTCACCGTCGAACCCACCCAACATATAGCTATTTGTACTGGGTATATGTTCCTATCTTTCCGTGTCTGTCTGTAGTGTAGTAATTTAATTTGATATTTGAAACTTGAGTCAAAAGCCTATGCTTTCAATGCTTGTATATATTCTCACGTTTATTTCTATTGAAATTCCAATTGAAAATCAAATCGTTCAAGTTCAAATAATCGAAATGGACACAGTGACAACGAGAAATTGAAATTGAAAACGAGAACAAGATTGAGAGCTAATCGACATCGTAAAAAAAAATTTATGTGGAAAGGATTTTCAATTATTATAACTGTCGTTAAGTTGACGTTAAGTTTTTTTAAGTTGGTGTGCAAAAAAAGAATAATAAAAGAAAGAAGAATGTTCAAAGTTGGTACTGTTTTAATGTTATAGTCCATGTCGCTTGAGACGGCAAAGCTAGAAGGAATACTTTGATTTTTTTCCCCTTAATTTTTATAGGTACTTTTAATTTAACTAACCTAGCCTACTACTACGTTACTATACGTATGTATGATAATGGTATTATTTAATCTTATGTATTGAACTGCGTTAGTCTATATAGAGGAAAAGGCACATTTAAATTCATACTGGTACTGGTCAAAACTATATGTAAATATTCATACTTATGTAATCATTGCAGACTCCAGCTTGGCAATTTCTAATACAAAAGCTATTAAACTATATATTACAAACTATTAACTACCAATAGGTGTCTATATACCTACCTATATAATTTCCACTTGATGTCGTGGAAGGTTCTCAATAATCGAAAGCTCTCAATTTTTTATATTTTGACAAAGATATTTTTTTTATCTTTATTTTTATTGGATTGAAATGATTGCAATTTATTGCAATTGGGATTTTATAGCGTATTTAAATTTTGATGATCCTCCTATTGGAAAAATAGACAAGAAATTAAATATTTGGATTTTTGCAAAGTCACATAGGTACCTGGGATCAGGATCATGATGATCTTGATCATGTCACGAAATATTTTATGAGGTTTTTGTAGGTAACTACCTACGTACCTAGGTAGGTACATTTCATTTTGAAATACTTTCGTCTGTTTTGGTTTATTTTTTGTATCAATTTATGAGCTAGGAAAAATGTGAGCGATAAAGAAAGAAAAAAGTAGATAAAAGATTTTATGATTTTATTTGAGGTGTATGTGTAAACTGTGTAATACATTTAGCATATAGTAGTGTGCATATAACATTTTTGGTAATTAATTCAAATTGGAATTTCGGTTTTGTTCTTCTAGTTTTTATTTTGCATGTTGCATTACATTTAAATACATAGACGGTCATGAGAGGGAGGTTTTTAATTTTTATCCTGTGAAGTGGTCCGCAGCTCAAATAAATTTTTAAATACTTTGGCAAAATAGTAAACTAACAATAAGTATAACTATAGAGTTTTAGGTCCGGCTCTGCGGGCCGTGTTGCTAAATAAAAAGATGTATCGTCTGTGAAGAACCAAAATGACCCATATCCATTTTTAGTTTCAAACAAAATGCACTATCTACAGAAAGAATTAAAATAACATGTTCACGAAAGCATGTAAATAGAACGTTCATTTTTCAAAAAACAAGTCAATAGATTATTTTGCACTTTTCAAAAAGCATGTAAATAGGACATTTAATACTTTTAAAAACACTTAAATGGAATATTTTGATATTTTCAAAAACACCTAATTAAAAAATTTCGACCTTTTCAAAAATATGCAAATAGGACATTGTAACCTTTTTAAAAACATGTAAATAGAACAATTTGCTCATTTTAAAAACTCGTGATTAGCATTGTAAGCATGTGTCTTATTTACTGTATTTTGTTTCGACAGCTCATTTTAATTCTAGCATAAATTGGAAATGGGTCATTTTGGTTCTTCATAGACGATATGCTTTGTACTAGCACTAAATCCAGTTAGTTTTACACTTTTTGTTTTACGAAGAAACTACCTACTACATACCTACAAAGTACAAGGATGTTCGTGTTGATTACATTTTAGATTAAAAATTCAAAATTTGATCGGATGATAAAGACAGAAGCGTTTACATTTAAAATCGCTCCTTGTCATAATCAGGGCTATAGTTATAATTATTAGAAGAAAAAGTTTTAAAAATGTTTACAAATGGTCATATCACACACCACAATAATTACACGTTGAATAAAGCAAAGAATCTCGGTGAAAATAAAAAAAAAGATAACAAATTTATAAAAAGTGTGCGTTTATATACTTGTGTAGAAATATCATTCAGGTATTATGCTCATACATAATATGTCCCTATAAGAATATTCTTATAAGGTGTATAAAAAATCTCAAGCTTATTTATTTATCAAGAAAAGGAGTCATGAAAGTGATTAGCACTCTCAGCATGATATGATAGCGGAGCCTCCAAGCCAATACAAACATTTCTAATTTCTAATAGAGCTCCCTTTCATCCTGCGATCTTTGTCTTTGTCTTGTCGATTATAAACATCTCACATAAATATCAGTATTCCGTTCAAGAACTTTTCTCTAATTAATTTTCTTATATACTTTGCCCCTCGTATTCCCAACACAAGGAGCAGAAACCAAACCACAGGTTAACTGATAATTGAATTGAATAACCTTCACCGCTCAGCCGCTCACTGTTCCCATGTCACACTTTACGTTGGATAGGATAAGTATAGGCATAGCACTGATATATCAGGACCTGGTCTACTCATAAATAAAGAGGTGTTTTTGTTTCCCCGTTTTTTCCCTTTTATAAGTGTACTATGATCTTTACTAATTTTTTTGTAAATATTTTTAGCAATTATTATAATAACTATATGCATTTGCTATGGGGATATTTTTATCTTTAGTTGTTTTATCAGCACTGCGACAGGTTATATATATCTTACAAGCTCACAAAAGGAAATATACCAGTATGTATACCTATCTAGATAATAATAATAATTCATTCTATAAATTACTATTTTTTTCTTGAACAAAATCTATTATAAAATATGATTAGATTTTATCAGTGACTCTGTCGCTGTCGTCAGTAGCCTATGCCGCCCAGCATAAAATAATATACCTACCTACCATGTTAAAGTGTAAAACTTTTGAGAAAAAAATCTGTAGCGTAATTTTTCAAGAAGCAGGATGTACGCGTGTAGGTACATATGTATAATATAAGTACCTACCTACCTACCTTTTGAAATTTGTAATTTGCAATTTGCAATTTACAATTTAATAAATTCACATTTTTTTTCTTCTCTTGAACACAAGGATAAAATATCCTAATCCTGCCACGAGTCATTAATTTAAGAGCATTTTTGCAAGATTGTAGATAGGATTTTTTTTTTCACCACGACGACGACGGCTACGGCTACGACTGTCATCGTCGTCGTCATGTGGTTAGAATTGGTGTTGGCGTTCATTTTAAGTTTTGACGTTATAGCCATATACATTTTTTTTCTTTTATTATGTAGAGAATCGCATTTTTGTGTGTGTGTGCATTCAAATCCTAATCGTAATTATAGACTAAATATATATAATCATGTAAAAATATGAGGACGGCAATTCAATGGCAGTCCCATAGTCCCAAAGCCAGACACGTCTATATGTATGTTATAGTGCCTATAAATTACTAACTAATGCATACTCATTAAAATGTACATATGCAGCGGATAGTATATATAGTAGTAATAATAATGGGAGGGAGTCTATGGTTATGGTTGGCAGTAGTAATTTGTAAATTCGTAAATTGTAAATTGTAACTTGTTTCAATTTTACTCACGACACGACACCATGACTGACTGTTTGCATTTATTAAATGAAATAAAATGAAATGAAATAAAGCCCACAGGCTATTAAGCACTCAGTCAGGCAGTAACCTATTATTCAGAGTCACATTCAGTCAGGCGAATTCCCTGTAAAAACACGCTAGCCCTTTACTCCACATAGGTGTACATATCTATGTATAACTACGCATACAAATTGAAATACCTTTTGCATGAGATGAGATATTAAGATGGTATCTGTCTGTCTGTAGTCTATACTTTGAATCTAGATGCGGCTATAAGGCATATCAGACACGCTGATATACGCACATCCTTTAGCTGACACTAATCCTAATGCTAATGTTAATGCCAATGCTAATTCTATACAACATTTCTTTAATGCTGAGCTAACTTCATTTGAATTTGATTGTTTGAGTATCTTTATCGCTATGCGCTATGCATGCATACATATATATATCAGTCCTATCCTGGTCCTGGCTTTACTCATATATTGTGTATGACATATAGCATTAAGGCTCTCCATTGTACTCCCCATTATACTCTAAAGTGCTGACTGCTGACAAATAATCCCACATTGAAAGGCACGCTATTTTTTTGTTTGTGCATCTGCTGCTGTGTTATTCTGTGTTGTGATCTGGTGCTGGGTTTTGGCATTGGTTCAGGTTCTCCTGGTCTCGATATCTCTATTAAAAAATTGAGCAAAGAAATTATCATGCTCGGCTATTTCATTTTGAATTTGAATTGTGCTCGTCAATCGTTTCGTGGGCTTCGTAATTCGTATAGTTGAGGGAGCCTCGGGCAGCCCATTAAATTTGATATAGCAACTTTGTAGGTATACATGCCTGATATAGTTCTATACATATAGCGTACTGTGCATTGAATTTGAATTTGTTTTGTATTTTCCCGTGTGTGTCTCTTTTTTTGCTCAGTTTTTTTCCTCTCTTCTTTCTGCCTCTGACTGTGTTGTCTGTCTGTCTATGTTTCGGTCCCTCCTGCGAGACTGACTAGTGAGGTTTGGTCGGTCGGTGATCAGCTAATTTACACGGAATTGAAAGAGTGCATAGAGAATAATTACAATTAAATTCTATCAACTCGATCTTGAAGCCTTAAGAAAGATTAAGACTCAAGTTGTGGTGGAGAGGTCTTCGTCTAATGTAGTGTGCTTACCTATGTACCGTATGTAGGTAGGTATATCAGTACATAGTATCCATGGGCTGTACAATAATCGCGCACTAATTTATTTATCTACTAATGTCCATGCCCATGTCCATAAAAATAATGAAGACGCGGGGTAAAAAAAAATGAAAATGCTATTTGTTTCGTTGACTTTCGACAAATGTGTTAGAATCTCTATCCAAGTCTCTATGACTATGGCTTCAAAAATCCAAATGGAGCTTAACTGTGAGGTGATGGGGATGTTGAGCTAAACTGACTCAATGGAACTGATACGCCTCGAAGCTCTCGTCACGAATCACGAAGTCGAAGACCAAGACGAAGAAGATGACGACAACATGGAAGACATGATTACCCTTGTCTGTTGTATATGCAGTTTGTAGTACGTACTTATACACATATATTGCTTCTCTTGGTATTGGTATTTGTTTCAGCTCTCGCTGGTTCTAGTTGTAGACTTGTGATTTGTAAGATTATTAATGTATTTAGAAAATCTACAGCGAGACTTTGAAATCACGATCGAGATCCACATTAAATGTTCGAGACTAACATGGCAAGCAAGATGAGAAATAATAAACAATGATTGTAAAAGCGGAATTGTGCTGCATATGGCTGTATGCAGTGTAGAGTGTAGACTATTGATAGTAGATATGCCGTAGGTATAATGCTAAAGGGGGCAAAGTAGACTTCATTTGTCTTTTTTACAGGATAAGATTTATGGCAATGAAATGTGGCTAATGATTAAGGCTATACATGTCGTTTTTTTGTAATGTAAAAAAAATATTTACAAGAATAATAAAGATAGAAAGAAATAACATAGCTGAATTGAATTTAAATGTACGAAATATTTTGTATGGTTGTTGTAGACTTTGTGAGTGCAGTTGTCAGTATTTTATGCATGTTAGTTCATTTTTGTTTTAAGACAAAGCGTAGAATGTAATTAAATGTTTGTTTTAAAAACAGATGTAAAAATAGTAGTGTATTGAACAACTGTGAAAGTACATAGCGAAAATTGCAATTTTCTAAACTATGTAGGTACCTAGTTTAGTATTAGTACAAATTTAATGTATAAAATTCCCGAATAAGGCATAATTCTAAAATATAAATCCAAATACAGATATCTACATACCTACCTACAATGTTTTGAATTTCTAAAAAATGTGCATACATAGAATACGCATGCTTAACAAATCAAAGTACCTATACGTAATTGTCCAAATGACTGAATTAAAATTGGAACCATATAGCATAATATATACCCTGACTCAGTACAATAATGATCACAATGAAGTTTAGTCCCACATTGTTCCCTCGCATTCTCTCCGTCCGCTGAATTGAATTTGAATTGGCAATAAAAATAAGTAAAAAGTGCAACTCATGCAATTAGGCAAATCCGAATGGACTCGAAATCGAAATGAAGCCTACGCCATATAATAATACTAATATACTATCTCATTCATTGATATACCTCTGTAAATTCAATGCCTATACACATACACAATTATATCCACTATACCACCATGCCCACGTCCTTATCCAATCCACCTTACAAATATATACCGGGAGGCAAATAACAAACAGAAAACAGAACGAAAACAAGGCTGAACATTTCATTCATTGGATGTTGACGATTTGAATAGAGGAACATTGACTCGCACTTTTTGTTGTGTTTAAAAAGAATTCATACTCGAATCAGTATTTGCAATCGCGTTAGTTGTCGTTGTCGTTGACGCTGTGCTGTGAGTGTCAGTCACTCAAACTGGAATTAAGTACCTACCTATACCTTGTTTTTGTTTGGTACCTAAGGTAGGTAGATACTTTAATTTCAATTTTATTCAAGCTCATTTCACTAACTATTAAACAAATCACCAATCCAAATCCAAAAGTCAATAGTCATATCGAATTAAAATCGAAATCGAAACGAATCAGCATTAAATTTGAATTAAAATTAAACTGAATTTACTTCATCAATCAAACCCCGCCCCCAAGAACCACTTCACAACTTCACACTTCACCCAGGACATAATTCTAATAAAGCAAACTGTATTAAATCAGTATATCGGTATTTATCACTCCAATTAAAATAATTCACAATTAACTCGTCTATATAATTGTATAAGTACATAATACATCGCAATGGCAGGTAGGCATAACAGTAATATATTGTGATACTACCTGTCAAGTCAATTAAGCCATTCCACTGTGACTGCTAAGACACGTCAAGAACTTTTAACGCAATTTACACATAAAATCAGCCAATTGTGTCTATTAAATTTATTTAATTAAAATTTAAGTAGAAATCTACACCTACAATCAAAATCACAATTGACATGAAAATGAGCTGTCTGATTGATACATTGTACAGTAAACAGCCGTCGACGTCGACATTTGATACACATGCACAGACAGATACAGATCGAAGGGGAATTAACTATGTAGATGAGAGATCTCCTTTCTAATTTGTATAGTTGAGACAGTGACAGCGATGTGATTTGTATGACATGTGGACGACGTCTTAATTAGATACCTTAGGTAGATATGTGGACAGAATCACAATTACAAATTAACTGCCCACTTGCACGTTATGTTGCATCACCCACATAGTGCAGATATGGATAGGAATCTACAGCGTAGTTTAATTTAATGCTGGTTGAATATTATAATTAATTGAAGGTCCAACTTCTATTCTACAGTCACATTCAGTTTTTACAGATTTAGCTAAAAAAAGTTATAGCAATAGGTTTAAAAAAATCCAGCAACAAGTCGTCCTGTCCCCGTCACGTCACATTACAAAATTGTAAAGTGTACATGTTTCTACGAATAGATAAAATAAATAGTTTATTACAAAGAATTGGGTACATCAACAGCCAGCATCAAGAGAATCTAACCTACACTATAAATACACCTTAGGTACTTTTAGTTACTCCTGTCACGGCGACAGTTTCCAGTTAGTAGCGGCAATAGATACATTTATTAATTAAATGTTTACTTTTCCTTTGATTGCATATGATATGATAACTGTGGCTGTGGCTATGGGATAGGATAGGGATCATAGAACTATAGAATCAAAAGTCAAACACTGCAAAGGTAAAGGCAAACATGTGTTTTCCCTTTTAACTTACTCACTACTCAATTCACTTTGGGCTTCATTTAATAATAATATCTGTACTTTAGCTTTATTATCCCATCCCACCCAGTGCAGTTCCTGCCTGCCTATAGTGAGTGCCAGTTCCAGTGTCAGTGCCAGTGGGTCTTATATTCTTAGTCAAGTAAAGCTTTTAGCAAATAGCCGTATAACATCAACTGGTACTGGTACTGGTATTCATACATTTAGTAGAGCTACAGTGAAGTGAAGCAAAGTAAAGTGAGGCATGAAGCACATTACGAAATTGGCATGGTCGCGGCATGCCGTGTTGACATGAGAGTTTTTACATTTCATAGAACTTCTGTCTTTTTTTCCCCTTTCACACAGTACTCGAGTGTGTTTCTCGTCTCTAAATAATTACTGCTCACTATCGGTCGGTCGGTTGGTTGGTCGGTCCGTCGGTCGGAATCGGTGTGTATATGCTCTTGAAAAGAGGGAGACTATCAAAATAGACAGAAATATGGTGTCTCTGGTACTGGTCTCTGGTCCTGGTAGACCCAGGAATAGATGTACCTACCTACCTAGGTAGGTATGTATGTAGGTCCTTATCCTTAGCACATAGCGTACGGAGATAGTGGGCAGGGAAGGGAAGAGCGTGAACGAACAAGGAACAAGTGGAGATAAATATGATCTCACCGCAACTACCCATCCCATCCCAATGTTCCCTATCTCATCTTCCCTTTTCCCGTCCTCATCCTACAAATATACAGTCCTACAAATATCTCGTCATGTCAACACTAGGAAACTACTCCTGTGAACAGAACACTCAACACTCATCACATCAGATCACTGCACTGGAGTTCTCAAGAGGAAAATGGTTGCTCCCCATAATATAGAAGATGAGCCTTTCCTCTGCACACACACAAAACTTCATACTTTCGTTCTATTAAGTTCTCCTTCTCGCTCGCTCGCTTCGGTTTTGGCATTGGCTTTGGAAATTTTGTAGATTTTAAAATCCAAACAAGGTCCCAGAAGTGAGCTCATGTCATGTCATGTTCACTATTTCTCTCAAGTAGTAATGCTCGCTCTGTCTAAGTAAGTAATATATGCAAAACTTTAACTAGGTATATAATATATCCGTACGCCAATCCCACATTACCGCACGTTATTATGTGCAGTATCATATATTTTGTATCCCTATAGAAAAGATTAAAAGATACACTGAGCGATTTTAGCCTCAGCTCGAGTACACACTGTACAGACAGACAGCCATAGCCCAGCCCTATATTTACTTTTACTGTGCTATTTGAAGAGTGAGTAAATTACTTTTATTTGCTTGAGACTAACAACCAACGGAAGATATTCACATGCGGACGATGTGGAAAACTAAAACGCGTACATAATGTGTCTATATGCATAATTACTTAGTATAGACTGTATCCACTCATGTTTCATACATTTGAAAATTTACGAGTTGAACCGAAAATAACGCTGTCGTTTTTCCTTATCGTTTTTTTAGTTCCCGTCGCATTTAAATAATCTGTACTACTATAAACTAAACTTTAAAAAAAATGTGTCTCATTCATACACATACATACAGTGTAGTCTAAAAAGGGTGACTGAAAAAAAAGATGATTTATACGAGTGCTTTCAATATTTTATTGGTGTGTTATTTTTTAGTTTTGTTATTTGTTTGGTCTAGGATTTGGAAGTGGATTTGCAATTTGTTTCGTGCAGAGTTAAAACTGGTAGCATTTTAGATTTTAGCAATATATATGACAGTAATGAAATTGAAATATGGAGTAATAGTTTTAAATACAGTGCAAGACACAAGGCTGACATTTGTAATTTGTACTGTGGCTCTAATATAACAAGTACCAGTACCAGTACAAATAACTTGTTGTTTTGATTGGGCTTAATTTCATGCGGTGACCAATGTTGATTTAAAATTATTGTTGATAGTATACAGTGATGTCAGTATTAATTATTTGCATGACTCTGGCTTTAACTTGACAAATAGCTTTGGGGGCTCTGACAATGATATAGACAAATAGAGAATAATCACGAGGAGGTGTATAAAATCCCACTGTTTGCTTTTCTCTCTGTGAGAGTTGAGAGTATCATTGGTTCAGTGGTGATACAGCAGAGTGATACGTGGTTCTTGAGCCCAGAGCGAAAGCTTTTGAGAGCAATAAAATTTCAATAGCTAAAAACTAATATCGAATCGAAACAGACACTACACTACATAACTATACAGTCAACAGGAGAAACTTTTAGAGACACATGTGCCTCCACTTGACTTGGGACTTGGGAGTACACATTAATAATAATTATAATATATATATGGAATTTATTTAGTTTTTATATAAGGATACTCATACACGACCAACTTATTTATGCATTCAGCATAACATTTTTTAGTGCATTATATATAACGTACAGTGGGAATTGTGGGATGATATAAGCACTCAGGATGACCATTAAAAAAATATACAATTTATGATTAGTATAAATTACATTTTTGCATTAACATCATGACATGGTGTTAATCTTTGATAATTATTCTCAAAAGTACGAAACATTTGAACCCACTCAAACAATTATGACCATCACATTATTATATGTACACTACATGGATTAAATTGTTTTTTATTATTTTTTTTATATTATTACTTTGACTTTATGGCTTTGGTTATAGCCATAGGATGGCTGGCAGATTCACACTGTATATTAGTATATAGTCTGGACCAATCTAAAAAATCATTATTAATACTGTGGGATTGTGGGATACATATACAGCATAGCACATAATACTGGTGGTCGGTGTTGGTGCTGGTATAGTGTGAGTAGGCACTTAGGCACGGAGAGTCAGAGAGGGAGATAATTACCTTCTCATGTTTATGTTTATCTTTTTTATGTCCTTTTCAGTTTGGTTTGGAGTTTTCAGCTCGCCATCCCCATCACCATCCCCATCAACATCAACAACAGTCGACGTTGAGTCGACGTCGACATCGACATTTCAAATCTCAAGTGCCCCTATAGTCTTCACATAATTGTGTAATTTATATACAATTTTATGCAATTACTAATATATATGATATATTAATCGACATAGCCTAGCTCCCTTCTTACGATTATTAGTGTAGTGTGTTTCGTATAATACCGAAACGGATTTACATAGAGTAGCGCTGCGTGAAGTCTCTGCCATTACACCGTCTCTTTTATGTAATGTGTATGTGGTGTGTTTGTAATTTTGTTTGTTTGCACTTCCCATCTCCCACTTGAATGAAATCATATTATTATGGATATGAGTAGAGGTACGTGACGCTTAATACGTCGCTTACTATCTTGCTATACTATAGGCCCTTTAGTGCTTTCTGTACACGTCCATTTCGATTTCAATTTTAACTTAAAAATCGACGTCAACTTTGGCTTCTATTGAACTATATAGTAATTATTTATTTGATAATTTCTTATATAGTTTACACACGAGTCTAATTAACTACTAAAGTCAACATTTTAAATTTTAATTGTGTTTTTGACGTGCACGTAGTCCAAGTGGGCAGTAGGTAGAACTTATATAGTGACCTAAGCTGCTTAGAGGTGGGCATTTTATTAGGCACATTACAATATGTTGCATTATTAATTATTAATTATTGCTCACTCATTACACATTGGCCATTGGTGTTTTTTAAAGAAAATACATATCAGTAGTATGAATATGAGTAGCAAGATTTCATCTCTACTGTGACTTGATAGTGTAAATTGTATAACGTGAGTTGTGTACTGCGTTCTTGTTGCAAATTGTATATTTTTTTTTGCCTTTTTTTATGACAGGTGAAAACTTGAAGATTTAAAGAGCATGTCATGTCATTGTTGGAGCGAATCAGTGGCGCTGGCGTTGGCGATGGTACTGGCACTGGTTTGACACATACATACTTGTAAATTATTATGGTTAAATATTGACTGAGCAGATTATACAGTGGAAAAAAGGTGAAACTGTGAGAGGCACTTTCCAGTTTTGACTTTTTTCCCCTGTTAATACATATGAGAGCACATCATCAGTAATGACCATATAGAGTTTGTAAACAAATTAATAAATCTAGATGACACCTCATGTCACAGCAGTGTAGATCTGTGTAGTGCTTACAGATAATTATATGTTATGTTAACAACATATGTCTGTAGTATAGTACATCCATCCTGAAGCTATAATATATGCTGCAATAAATATGAAAGCCAGAGGCCATGGAAAGGCAAGAGTTAACATGAATAAAAAAAAGCAAGACTTCAAATCATAATCATATGCATTAATATCTAGCTTATATAAATTAATACACACACGCTATGATATGACTGCTAGAGTACTAGAGTTCAATTCACATTATACTCGAGTCAAAACTTCGTACCACAGCCAGTACCATTGCCAGTGCAGAACAAGTGCCAAGCAAGAAGCAGTAGAGATAATCATAATTTTTATAATCCTAATCATAATCATAATCATGAGGATGGTATGGAGTTTGGAAGGATCGAGGATGGAGGATAGAGTATGGCGTATGGCTTATGAGCCCCATCATAATAGTAATTTGTTCTCGTGTATTAGCATTACCATTTGCATGATTACCAAACTGCTACATCTCCATGTAAGTAGGTACATATGCGGCATGAGGAGCATGCTCATCCCTTTTGCCTTGTGAGGAATTGAAATGGAGGAAACCACAACCAGATAAATGCAAGCCATACAATTATTATAATCAACTCTTCCTTTCGTCCACACCAAAAATCAGAGCCAATGAAAATGAAGCATCTTCAACACTATATTACAGACTGGACTGGGACTGGGACTGGGAATTATTATCATGGGACATGGGATTGGAACTTCCATAAAAATTCCTTTAAATTCCATAATTTACAAATTTACAACAGCGTCCCCGTCAAAAAAGTGAAGACATGCCATACATACATTGAGATGCTGCACTGTCCGCACAACCAAAAGACACGGACCCAAAACAACAGCATAAATATACAGATGCACTGTACAAAAATGATTGCTGTATGTAAGTCGAACTTCAAATATCGTGTTGTGTTTAATGTACCTACCTACCTAGATACATAATATTATGTATTTGCCGACGGCCAAACATTAAACACGCAAAGTTCAAAACTCGCTATCTGAATCATTTTACACACCTTTTAAAGCATTTATAAATTGACAAAATATATGCATGTACTGTGTAGTACAAGTAGACCGAGATAGATGACTTTGAAAATTGTTCAAATGCAACTCAAAGGTGTAACTACTGATATGTTCAATGTACCTACTTGAATACAACGTAGCTAATTATACTATGTAGCTACATAGCTGCTATAGGTATAGTTGAGGCTATGGCTATGCCTATACGTACACCCTCATAATTTGAACATTTGTGGTTTTGTATGCAGTCAATGCAGCACACGGCATGTTAAAATGTTACTTTACTTTAGCTTAACTATAATGTATTTTGTAAGTAGTTGACTCCTTGACACGACACGCCACGCTATACGACTGAACAAGAACGACACGGCAACGGCACGACAACGACAGTAGACAGCAACTTCCATGTAGACAAAAAAATCAACAGATAAATGATTTACCTATTGACATATGGCTACAATCTACCTGGCTGGGTGTAGGCACGTAACAGATCCTTTGCATACATAATACATACTACACGGTAGATCAATGATGTATGCACAGTATACATTGTGTAGGCTATGCAGACAATAGACGTCAGTCAGACGGTGATGTTAATGGGTAGTTATTGTTGTAAGTTTGTTTCAATATACCAATTATTACTATTCAGATTCACTTTTCCCTACTACACCATAAGACCCAAACCAAATGAAGGAGGAGAGTAGGGAAAAAAACAAGTATGTACCTATCTGCACGAGAGCATTTTCTTCACTCCACTCCGCTCAAACTTAATGTGACAATAAGAACCAATAGTCTACTTGTTTAACCCTGCATTAGTTTTGGGTGTTTGGAATTAGAATTAGAATTGGATTTAGAACTGTAGTAGTGTGGAGGAGACTTGAGGAATACGAATAGGACTATGGGGTGAACAAGAAACAAAGACAAGATGATTTTTGAACTCATCAAGTATCATATTATATAAAGTGCCTGCTACAAACTATATATGTATTATGGATTGGCAGCCTACCTATGCATATATGGAGGCCCAGCCCAAGTACTGATATTCAAAAGCTCACCTCATGAACATTCATTTCCACTTCCACCGTCGCGTCGCGTCCTCTTCCACGGTGTTCTCTCTCAAGATGCACAAGACTCATGAGACGCGAGACTGAAGATCATGTAAATTTATGCGATGGTTAATAATTGTGATGCAAAACATCAACTCGACACGCCAAAGCAAACCCAGACCGAAGCCAAAACTCAAATCAACTAACCATCGCATCGCAAGGAATACGTCTCCGCTGACTTGGACGTGGACTTGACTTGGCTCAGCATCCTCACATCCTCTTTATCCTCAGCTAAATCTCACCATCCATCTCTATCTCATCTTGATCAGTCAACAGACAAAACGGACGGACGAGCAGACAGATAGACAAAGAGACACATGCAAAGTGAGGGAAGCAGTGAACCATAAGGCTCAAGCCAAAAGCCATTTGAAATAATAGAGGCGACTGACTGCCTCTGACGATGAGTAGTAGTGAGGAGATTGTATATAGGAACGTATAGTTACTTATTACGTTACGAAACCTATAAATCCCACAGTCCAAAGCGAATCGCATATTATATATAGACTTGTATTCATATATACCCTCTGCCTGATCTTCCCTATGTATAACTCTTAAAAAATCTAAATTCCAAAATCAAATCTCCTCTCACGTTTAGTCATGCTCAGAGTGCATATCGCCTTCTTTTCCGCACTTCCAAATTTAAATATGTATGCCCCTGCAGCTCAACAATGTACCAATACAAATTCGAATCCTCTTATTTGCAAATAGTTATATGTACAACATGGGTGTCTCCTAATAGCAAACTAATCGGTCGGTGTCCGCGGCTTCTTATTCACGTACCTTTTTTGCGTATAATGACGAATCTATTGGAATGCCTATATACCTATAGCAATTAAAACTATAGGCATGTACCTACATAATTACATGGTGATGCCATTAGATAGATAGATATTGAATATTTGCTTTTGAATTTGAACCCCATCCCATTTACCCTATGCTTAGTCACAGTCACAGTCGCAGAGCCATTCCAAATTCCAAGTAGTCACAATATTATTATGGTTTATAGCATTATGACAATTACAATGAATAGATAGATATGTGCAGCTCTGTCTTGTTCTCTCTCCCGTCTTAATTTGCTACACTTACTTGCTAAGTGTGCAGAGTAAAGAGATTGTATCAATTCCAGGTAGTGAAAGTTTCCCAGTGGGAAAAACTGCTATCTACACTTTCCACTGTTTACTTAAGTTATCATTCGTTGCCGCTTCGGTTTTCAATATTTTTTGTTTAGTCTTGTGGAATTTATTTAAATAGCAAAATTTACTACAGTATTTTTGTTTGAAAAAAAAAGGTTGGTCATCTGGTTCTAGTTCAGACACTGGTGGTTGTTTGGTTGGTTGTGGTTTGGTTTGATTAAAAATTGTGTAAGTAGATGGGATTTTTTGCACCTTTCAGAAAGGACGACGTTGGATGAAGATGAAATTATTACTGAATGAAGAATGGAGAGGAGCAGGAAAGTTACAAACTTATGAAGAGGGAGAGGGAGAGATACAGTGAGCTTCCAAGAAACAGAATAACAAGATACAAGGACCGCTCGCACCTACCAACACCTACTCCTGATACTGATATCTTACATGCATCTTACCTATGTAGGCATGCTACATAATGCAAACACCAATTTCAACTTACAACGCTACACAATCAACATCAACTATTTAAACTGTCAACCAGAAATGGGAATGTTGAGGAGGCCTTCTACTTTACGGACTTGCTCCGGCCGTCTTCAGTCTTGAGTCTTGGCTCTTGGACTAGACGGCCTATGTTCGCGTCTAATTCAAATAATAATTCAACACGGAGTTGAAATACCTTACGTAGGTATGTATATTATGAAATGAAGCGTTCTCCTTTTCCCTATTTTAATTTGCAATGTTTTTATGTTCTCTTGTTTGTGGCGTCAAGTGTGAACATGACAAGCTATAAGCTACCTAAAAACCTAACTAACTAACTCATCCTTCCTTTTCCTTCACCTTCCAGTCACATTCCCCAAGAACCACGACCGCTACCGCTCCACGGACGTCTAGACTTATACATGGCCATATACTAATATACTAATACACTATATCTTCCGTCAAATTATAACATTATGCATATTATTATGTCTTCACAATAATACAAGTGTGAGGCGAGGCGAGCTCAAAACTTACAACTACTGATATGCCCCAGTACAAAAGTACAAAAGTACGACGTGCACATAATTAACACTGTACGAGTACCTATGGGTACATGTACTATAGAATTGTGTAACTTAATTTCTATATTAAATGCACGTAGGACGTAGACCCGAGAGCAGATATGCTATAGATATAGATACAGTGCACTATATACTTAAAGAAAAGGGAAGGAGAGACAACTACGAGGGGAGCGAGAGCCTCGACCAAAGTCAACGCCAAACCACGAAAGCCACAAACCAAAGAAAATCCTAAATTCAAAGGCATGACATGACGCCATGGGAGAGTACAAGTACAATGTACGGCAGGAGTGTACAAGGCAGAAGGCCTATGTACACAGGGAAAGATTGTATTTTGTAGTTTGTAGGAGATTATGTAGCCAAATTAAAGCAAGGATCCTTCCTCGCTTCGTCTTCTTCTCTGTCCCTGTCAGTTCTGTGTGTGTGTGTGTGTGGATGTGGATTGTACCAAGCAACATGATGGGCTGGGACTGGGGCTGAGGCTGGGGCTATGGAGACGGAGGATTTTAGTACGAAGCCAAAAGACCATGCCATGCCATGAGAGAGATTATGAGAAGACTCTCTAAGGCCACGCACTGCAGACCAGGGCCAGAGCAAAGTGATGGATGGAAATGCAAATGAAATGGAAACCGTGTGACCGTGCTTAACCTAACACGACTCACTACACGACCAGTGAGACAGACTCAATTTTCAATTCATCAGTCCTTCCTTCCCTCTCGCCTCTCGGCCTCGTCTTCCTTTTCCTCATCGTCTTTCATTTAGCTCAAGTTGTTGTAGTTTCTTGGGTCTTTTGAGTTCTTGAGTTTGTTTTACTATTCATGTGTTCAAAAGTTAAATTTATGTAGGAAGACAGGGAAAGGAAGACAGGGGAAGGGGGGAAGACAATGGAGGCTGGAATCCAATAGCTGTCCTCTGGTATGTAGTATGTAGAATGATCCTATATGTATAGATATACGTATTCATGTAGAATGAAGTTAATTGTGAGCGCAGTCGTTCTCGTCCTGTCTCGTCGTTTGTAGTTAGTTAGTTTGTATAGCCCTGTGTGTAGTTCTTGTGTTTTTGGTCTTGTATCTCTGTTTCTTGTGTGAGTGCGAGCGAGTGATGCTCTCTCGCTCAAGAAACTCTGGAGCTACTAATGCTCATGCTAATATTTAAGACACGTTCATTACTAATCCTCACTCCTCCACCTTTCATGTATCACTTCCATTTCGTATCTCGTTGGCCGTCTTCGTTTTCGTCTCATCCGTTCCATCCTCGTTGGTACATAGTTTGAGGAGTGTAGGATGTACACGGCGTGTAATAAAAGTTCTGGGAAAGACAGCCGGTACTGGGAATGGCCCTGTTTTTGTTTGTTAAAGAGCAACGTCAAACACAGCCCCCACACAAACAGAAAATAGAAATACAAATAGAATTAGCGAGAGAGAGAGATGGTGACATGGTGGTGGTGGTGATGGTGATGGTAGGGAGTCTTTTTCTTTTTGAAGCTACACATGCAAATTCATCTCTCCTCATCTGTGTTCTATGGTATGTTACAACAAGGAATAGGAAAGACTCCATAGTCAATTAGAATCACAACAAAGACATACAGAAAGCAGAACCAAATACCAAGAGCCAAGAAGAGTATAAGAGCAAAGTTCATTGGATAAACTGTGACTCGAGATCATCATTATTGAGATCAGGATCGTCCCACACACAATAAGGAATAGTAATGTTAATGCAAATACAAACAAGTATATAGGTATACCGTACATAGGTAGGTAGGTACGTCGCCCCTCGTTTTCCCCTTATTACTATATCACAGCAGTTCACACCATGCATGGAGCACCAAATATTTACACATTTTCTTCACCGTTTGTGAGATGATGTGATCTTCATCTTTCTTGGCTTGACGCTCCACTCAATTGCATATTACACGGGTAAATATTTATGATTATTTATTTGTCAGCATACTAAAGATGGAGATAATTGGATGGTAAATTGTACAAGGGGAGAAACATAGCGTTCGTCCATGCAGATAAGCATGTTTGATTTTGTAATAAATTAAATGGCGAGAGGCTCATAATCAATTGGTAATATTTGCATTAACTAATCAGCTGTTAATATCATAGCGCCAGTGGTGTCGCAGGGCGAGTACTTTCCTTTTTCTTAGAGCTGTAAAACTGATATTTCGATGTCGATTTCGATGTCGAAACCCTTCACACTTCACACAGTGAGTGAGTGTCAAGTTAGGCTTGGAGTTTTAATGTTAATATTGGATGATCACAGTCATTACCGCAGCACAGTATACAGATAATCAGGTAAATGATCTGTGGTCTCCAAAAATTTTTTTGGCTACATTTCTAGTCTTCATCTTTACTCGTCTCGTATTTCCCACCTTAGATAGCATCAGTCATTTAGCCCAAGGAGGAATTTGGAATTTTGGAATTTCCAGACGAGAAGGAAAACAGTACGAAAACCAAAACGAAAACCAAGACAGTGCAGTGTAGTGTATTGTAGGGGTGAGTGTGCTAAATAAATATTAAGTAAAAGTCCAATGAAAGTCTAAAGACCGAGACTATATAGCCGTCCCGTATAGCAAGGGCGGCTACTGATACAGACAGTGACGGTGATGGCTCGCAATAGAAACCCGCATTGTCAAAACCAAAACGAAGGAAAACGAGAGATTAGATTGCGAAGCAGGGAAGTTGATGGGATGCGGAGAGTGAGTGAAGATGAGATGTGTTGACAAAATGAGAATGTTCATCACTTCCAAAAGTCTTGAGAGAGAGAGACGGAACTCGAGCCAAGCTAAACTGTATACTTCAACCAATGCAAAAACCAAAAACAACCGAAACTATAAAGTCATGGGAATGGGAAATGAGACAGGAATAAAGGCTTCTCTCGTGGACAAGTCATTCGTTTCATTTCTATTGGAAATTCATGCAAATGGAAACAGAATAGGACCCAGTACCGGTACTGGTACTGGTACCGGCCCAGGGTTGAGCACGTAATCTCAATATAATTTAAGTGATATGTACGGAGTATGTAGCTCTTTAACTACCTTTACATTTTACTTTTCAAGGAACGGGGCTAGAACCATGTATCGATTTCAACATCACATTATTGATGTCTTCAACAAAAACGATTTAATTAATTATAGAATATTTTAGTTGCATCAGTGCGCTGTATGGTTATGGTTGGTATTGGTAATAAACCCAGCACTGGTAAAATTTCCACACAAAATAAAAGTTGTGTAAGTTGGAGTTTTTGTAAGTAAGTCACTTACAAAATACGTATTAGAAGTACTACGAGTGGCAAGGGCAAAAGTCAGGACTAAACCAGAACTATGAAAAATAAACTCAAACCTTTTCCCCGTCAGTTTTTGTCGTTGACTGTGATAAATAATTAATAATTGATAGGCAGATTATGAATTATGCATTGGTAGTTATGTATTTATATTATTATTTATTCCTGAGAATCATAAACAACCCAAACAAAAAACTTAGTTTTAGATTTTTCAATTTTCCTATTTTTTTAAAGGCAACGGAAATCGAAATCATATAAATACTGAATTAATAATCATATCCTAACTATAACCTTAAGGGCTTAGAGGTATAGACTTAGGAAATTACAACAGCCTTTGATGTTGATGTTGCCATTATATTAAATAGAAATATTAATAATTATATGTATAGTAGAAGGGTTACGATATCCACGTCAGTCAAAAACACTGACTGAAATGCTAATGCAATACAAAGGACTAGTGTGCCAGCTGCCAGCGCCAGCGCCAGCGCCAGCGTGAGTCAACACGTAAAATAAATGAGAACGTAGCTCATATACTTAGGAACAACAATCAATTTAACTTCCCTCGGCTTCCTCATTTTACATTTTAATTTAATTATATTTGCGTACAATTATGCATGTGAACTATGAACATTACAGAGAATATATTTCGTAAGTACTTGCCTACCTACAAACTTGGTCGTTTTTGTATTTGCTATTATTATTAGAATTTTAATTCCGAATTTGAAATTCGACTAAAATTTAATTTTATATACTTTTTGCCTCACCAATTCTAAAACATGAGACTAAAATGGAGAAGTAGTAATAATGGTAATGAGACATAAATAAAGGTAAACTCAACGGTTTGGATTTCGATGTCGATATCGATGTGGATGTCAACTTTGACTTTCTGGCATCATACTTCATAGTAATAACAATCAAGTTTATAAACTAATAATAATTTAGAAAACTATTCAACTAGAAATATATACTCCACATTACATAGGATAGGGGGGATAGGTAGACAACGGCAGTTTTAATATATGCAGTACAATTATGTATAGTAGGTACATATTGTACGTCGTATTAGAAAATGGCTTTGTGTATTAGTGTATTAAAATTAACATTGTCATATCGTCATCATCTGTAAGTACATTCGTATGTATATACAGAACATAGGTCCCCCCATGCATACATGATGTGACTCGCGCAAGTATTTATTTTGACTTTTGAATATTTTACGAGACGTTCATATTTACGATTACGACCAGAGGACTTGGATATATATAGGTATAAAAATATAGTTTGCTGTTTGCTTAGTAAAAGCCTACGTCAATTACAATTTGAAATGACTAAAGCATATATCTGTAGCCATGTTATTATATAGGAACGCGAAGGTCTGGTTTTTTCAAACTAGTAGTGAGATCTGACTCTCTCTCTCTCTCTCTCTGGTTCTCGTTAAAGTCACAGTTAAAATGGCCATCGAATTTCTAAATGGAATGTGAATCGTTATTGTAGTTTAGTAGTTGTTTCAGTTCAGAAGAGCAAAGATAATATTTAATGCCTTTCAACAAAACTAAAACACAATAAACAAGAGCACAACTCCCAGTGGCACTTACAAATTCTTAAATATCATAGGACAAATTCCAAATGCATATAATGATTAGGAAGCTACATATTTCACAAGAAGAGACCAATAGTGCAAAATTAGCTAATTGCATGTTTTGTAGCGGTGCAATAATCCGCATAGCGCTAGACAAAAATACTAATATGTTTTGAGTGTTTTGAAAAAAGGCAAATTTGCAAATTTTGAGGCGTGTAAAAATTTTACACGGAAAAATTACCCTCTTTTTTAGAGGGTATTAAATGTCTATTTAAATATACTATGTCTAAGGAGGTCGCGGTAATTCTTTAAAGTTGTAAAGCGTTCAAAACTATTTCAAAATGTAAAGTTTAAAATAAAAATCCCTGAAAAAAAACTTTTTAAAATTTTTATTTCACTGTTTTTAAACCAGACTTTTGATACTACTGTATAATGAAAAACATTATATAAAAATGGTTGCATTATTAAAAAATTCAAAAAAAGAAACGATGCCATTTAAATGGTTTAAAAAGTGGTGTAAATACCAGCGCGTCATTTAACTTTGCAAAAAGCAATATTTCAAAGAAAGTAGAGATAGTCCCTTTTACTTCATTACCTTCCACGACAAATTAACCTATCTAGGATCTATAAAGGCACATAATAAATTATGCAGGCATACTTGTATATAGGGATCTATACGGCTTTATGTCGTAGGCACGCTACATATTTATGCATAATACAGTAATTATATTCGAGTTTAGAGTTGAAGTCACGTCTAAGCTGTAATTTCCAAGTTCTAATGCGGCCATAATAATATTATTATTACCCTTTATCCTTATCTTGGTCTTTGGCTCTGGCTCTGGCTCCGGCTTTGGTCCTCACGCTGCTTTTGTTTTTATTATTGTTGGAGTAAATACTTTCATATTATACGCTTAACGATCAATTTCAATCTGAATCCTCTTATTTATTTATTTATCATTTGTTTGTATCTCCCCCTCATAGACTTGCTAGCCCCTGCCTCAGTACCAATACGAACACCAGTACCAGAGAGCGTGAATGATGGTAATTTCAAAAGTTTAAGTATCCAAAGTTGAGCGTTAAATTGTTGTCTTAATTTCACTGTAAATCTTAATCTGAAAATGTGAAAAGTTTTACACCGGAACCTCACTATGTATGTAGGTAATATCATTGCCATAGCGGCCCAGACCAGGACAAGGACCAGGACCAGACCAGACATGCTGTGTGAAAGATACAAAAAGTGTACTAGAACATAACAACATAGCAGACAAGTAGAAAATAAAAAAAATAAAATTAAGTCTCGTCGGAATCGGAATTGGAATCGGAATTAGTTTCCTATAAAATATATTTTATTTGTAGTCTATATAGCGTATATATGTATATACCTGCCTACCTAGGTGCTTTATTATTGCGCCCTATGTGTAGCCTTATGGTTAAAATTTGCTGCATATACAAGAAGGTATAAAACCGTGTCATTAAATTACACTGCACTTTACAGTTTTACACTGCTGTTGAGCGCATTACTATAAAGCTACGTATATCCCAGCCCAGCTCAGTCAGAGCTCCCCATAACAGTAACACACTGTGTTTAATTCTTTTTGGTTTGGTTTTACTTGACTGTATAGTAGTTGTAGTTCCAGTTGTGACTCTCTGACTCTGATAAATTTAAGTAAAGCATTAGCTTTATTTTATTACTTTCCTTCGTCTGTCTGTGTGGAGCCATATAGTTCTATCTTCTATCACGCCTATATGTATATCCTGTACGGTATTATGGCATGTACCTACTCAATTAATACCCCTCCTCTGGCTCTGGCTCTGGCAGTGGCATATAGTGGCTGGTGGCTGGAGCTGGGAAAGTGTGTAAAAGACTTTATAAAGTGATGATGGTGACGTGAAAAGGGAAGTGAAGTGAGATGTGTGGACGCGTTGAGAGAAATGAAATAAAACGACAACACTACAACTTACTTTAATTCCCGTATAAATTTTATTGCTCTAGTTCTGTATGAAATACACATACATAGCATATCTGCAGTCTGGTCTACTATGGTCTCGAGGATGAATTATATGAGTTCAAGCTGTAACTGCTTACACAGTTATACTATAAGAGTTTCTTTCCTATACTGATAGATGTGTAGCAAAGCAATACTGTAATGTATTATGTATACGACTCTGCATTTGAGTGTGAATTTCAAAGTCGAACTCGAAGTCGAAGTCGAACTCGAACTCGAACATAGCTCACTCACTCGTAGTATATCTGAAGCACTAAAATTACAGGAATTATATCTGTGTGCTGAAACACACAAAGGTATGATTATATCTGGACTTTAAACCATAAGACTAGTAATACATCTAAAAACATATATGGCAATAAAGTCTGCCTGTGTCGGAAAATCATAATGTGTGGATTGGATATATCGCGATTGAAGACTCAAAATGACCCAAACAAAAATGTACTATCTACGGAAAAGAAATAAATTAAAATATCATATACCATATATACCACTAACATGTAAGAGACGTCGAAAAAATATTTCGTACTTTTCCAAAACATGGGAATAAAATATTTCCCACTTTTCCAAAACATGGGAATAAAATATTTTGGAATTTAAAAAAAAACACTGTATATAGAATATTTTGTACTTTTAAAAAACATGTAAATACAAATTATTGAACCTTTCAAAAACTCGTAATTAACATTTTACATTCATTCATTCTATCTCATTTAGTACGTTTTATTCAAGCAGCTCATTTTAATTAAAGTTTAATTTTGACATGGCCCATTTTGATTCTTCACTTACGATATTAATGTGAGTTTATATTCTTGTTGACTATATATATATATAGCAGTATTGGCCCTATTCTTAATGCTATTGCTATGCTGTAGTAAGTAGTAAGTAGTAAGTAGTAAGTAGTAAGTAGTAAGTAGTAAGTAGTAAGTAGTAAGTAGTAAGTAGTAGGTAGAAATAAAGTCTAAAATAAGCTGGGCTCAAATTTGTCAAAGTCTATTATCAGATGCTGAATTGAAAGTGGAAGCCTATGAAGTCTGATGTGATGTGATGATGTTGTTGGTCTTGGTAGTGTTGGTCTAACACTCTCGCCCTCACGTTTACATTCGTTCACACTCCCCCTCTAGACTCTCTGATCTAGATTCTAGAGCGTATTAGACAGGGCTCAAGCTCATAAAATTTTAAATGACTCGGAAACGACGGCTTTTATGACGATTTACCCAAAACATTCCGGGCCCAGTCCGGTTCGACTCAACCGTCTATATTGTACAGATAAAATCGGGCCATATCTATCCCACTACATAGACAAGCTCTCCGGCACCAAAACCAGACCAGGACTAGAACCAGGACCAAACTATATAGCACTATAATAATATACCATCCACACTGGTCCATAGTATAGTACTAAATCCGAGTACATTATAGAAGCTGTATGAAAGTAAGTTAGTAAGTTGAATTTGCTGTTGAATTAGAGTTTAATATAATAGCCCATCCCGCCTGTCTGCCGCACTATTAGAGTAACCAGTGCCATTCCCATTTGATTCCATTGCAGTAGTAGTAGTAGAAGTAGAAGTAGTAGAACTCACTACTCACAAGCCAAGGAAAGCAAGCCGAAGCTAAACCAATAACCCAAGTCAACAGCCGAGCCATTCATGCCAGAGCGTGATGTTTGTAATTATGCAAATTTGTTTATGCATGAAGCCAGAGTCATTTCTAAAATGTGCCTAGGCATCTACCTCTTCTGTCTTCCAGTGTACAATTTACAATCAATACAAATTATATTTGGCTAAACTAAACAACTATTTAAACTACACAGAAAGGTAATCACCAGCGCAGCGTGAACGTCATTGAAATTGGAGGCTTGAACTAAAAACTAAACTAAAACTAAACCAGTAACCGATCCCATAGTCCCAGTAACATTATCAATATATAGCGACTATAGCTTGATCATCTCATCTCTAGCCCTGTCGGTCGGTGTCGGTCTTGGGCCTGGAAGTCTGGATGTCTGGATCTGACTGACTATAAAATAGGACCGCTTAGGAAAAAACGTGGGAGACGTGGACAGGATAAGAATAAATAGACAATTACATTCCAAAGAACAAAAAGGTTCATTGTTTGGTACATAGTGAATACTTTGTGTGTTGTAGATAGACTCTCCTTGTGTTTAAACATAGCTAGAAAAAATTAATATAATATTCATAAGGTTAATCGTAAAAATTCTAAAATACACACACACACAAGCATTGACAGGGACTCGCCAAATGGCCAAATGGAAACCAGTTTTTGTCGTAAATATAAACCGAGTAGGTAAAATTATTCACTTCACGCTTCCCAACATAAATATATGTAATTACGGACGGACGAGGCAGGTAGTTATACATATCAGGATAATGGTGTGTAATCGTCATGCAAATATCTGCATACCAATCCTATCACCAGTGGACTATGCATAAGGGCCATATCACCAGCAGAAGAACCAGAGCCAGAACCAGGTAAGTATTAGTTAGCATTAGTCATTAGTACTTACATTGTCTAGCCCCTCCCACAAAGCATTTCAAAAATTAAAACAATAAATTCAAATTTAACAGAGCTGCCTAAGTACGTACATATCAGGATCAGGAGGATCTCTGCATATATAAGCCTATCCCACCTCCGACTCCGACAGTGAACAAGCGTTTTACATAACATTATATATTACAATAAATACTGTGTGTATTTTCCCTCTACATAAAGGATTCTAGCGCCAACACTCTAATTATCTCGAATACGAAACGAAGCCAAAGAATTATTTATTAAGTATAATCAATATTTTCCTTTCCTCCATTACATTGCATGAGTAATGAGCGATACTTTTTGCATTAAATAGTCTGCTGGTGCCTTTACCCTACCTACCTACCTACATTAATTATGTAGTCAACAGCAAGATCAACAGGAGAGGGGAGAGATGCTCTGTATTATTACTGCTGTTTCTGTTGTTGTAATACGTAATTAGCACATGATAACCAATAAAATTTCTCATTCATTGCATTGGCAATCTTCTTATGGGTAATTACATTGAGAGGACCGAGACCGAGACCGAACACAGCACCATGTACAAGTAAGGGTAGTGTAATAAGTGTGAATAAGTAAATAGCTTTTATTTTTAATACACTATTTTAGCACAGGAGTACTTCGTGGTCTCGTGGTAAACGGCTTACAAGAGATACGGAAGGCAATGAGTGAAAAAATATATGTTTACATATATTATACGAGCCTTTCTAACACGAGTACTCACGGTGAGGGATCGTGCTGTGTGGTCTCGTAGCTGAGGTTGGGGAGTGGAGGTGGGGAGACGTTTGGAGGGCGTGTGATCAGTGGAGGGCTGATGGGGGAGTGGGGGCAGCGATGAGTGACGATCAGCAGACGTAATTTGCTGACTCTCCTCAGGCCTGTGTGTTTCCAGGGGTGTATGCCCTCTGCAACCATTCTCTCTCAGTCCACACTGTTCACATGCGTTCTCACTCGCCAGAACCACTGACGCTCCTCCAGTATGCACGATATAGACCCACGTCTATATAACGACTCTCTCATCATATAGGTATGGTGAACGGGGTATACAGCTCTGGAGGCTTAGTCTATTGATACTGGCAATGCCTCTAGAATCCTGTAAAGCCCCGCAGACCTTAACAGTTTCATTATCTCGATGGCTTCGAGTTTAAATAACGTATCTCACAGTGGACGATCGTTTCCTAGATCTCTTATACAATAGCGTGGTTCGGCAACAGAACTAGTATTAATAATAAGTTCTATGGTTCAATATCTCAAGGACACTCTCAGCCTATGAGGTGTCCGCGAGGTAAAAATTGAAACCTAAAGAAACTTTGTAGTGTGTATAACCCTAGAGGTTCAAAACACAATACTACAATACATACATACATACATACATACATACACTATTTTAGCACCCCTTATTCCAATTTCCATTGCCTTCAACTTCAAACAAGAATATTTAGATTCAAATTAATACCTCAGCATTTATAGGCGTAACTATGTCCAAGCTCAAACCGCAAGTGCTGAATGCGAATTAAAAAAATATGGTAGGTACCTACCTACCTGTACTAATCAGCTGATTTTGCGCCATGTAATTATTTGAGCAATCACAATTTTAAAAAAAAACTGACTAAAATAATATCAGATTAATTTTAAAAATCCCTTCTAAAAATCTGATGATAATAATAAATATTGAATTATGCGGCAGTTTAAAAAATTCTGAAGTTGAATTCCAACCCCGTGTTATAATTCTAAATTCTTATATAGTTTGCCGTTCATTATTTTCCACTGAATTGCATTGCACTGCATTGCGCTGGGTGGGTTCCGGTTGTCAGTTATCTGAATTTGCACTACTGTTGTTGAATATAATATGGTTTTGCTTCGAATTTCTTGGTGAGTTAGTTAGTCAGTTGAAAAAAATGTTATCTGAACCTACTACAAAATATATAGTGTGCTGATAATCGAAATAAAAATCAATCTTGAATTACATCTGTGTACAAGTAGCAAGAATGAAATACAACCAGGATGAAGAAAAGGAAAACCACTGCATTCATATATGCAACCACTGCACTGCTGTTCTTATTGTGCAGCATAAAATCTCGCATCTCATCTCTCGTGAATAAATCCCCTGGGGCAGAGAACGATTATGATAAAGTACAATTTAGTACTTCTCATGCTAATGATAATAATTCCGATCTGAATTACAGATATTCGATTTCCATGTCGAATTCCAACTTGAACATTCCTTATTACCTTCTAGTAGTATGTGCCTTGTACTTGTGGAGTATCGCAACCAGGACCAGGACCAGAATACAGATTATTTTACTACTACTACTACTACCAAACCAATACACACACTGCATATCTATCCATCTGCTATATGCTATAACGTAATAACTTATAAGAAAAAGACCTCCAGAGTCAAGTCTACAAGGCGAGGATGCGGAGATAATATTTATAATGCTTTTATTATACATCTCCACCGATGATCATGATCATCCAAATCATTACCACGCCCGTTTTGACATCTGCATCTTCCACACGACTCCACTGTCTGGCTCTGGCTCTGGCTATGGGCTCTCTTACACATTATATTACATATGCACCGCCACGACGAGGAAGTTGAAGTTGAAGTTGCGACGAGCGAATATTTATATGAACAGCACCAGGCGACCAGGAGACCAGTCCCAAAGCCACATTAACTAGAACAACATGTACAAGTACAAATGATGATTATCACGTTTCAAATCATAATCATCATCATCACTATGCACTCCTATCATTATCATAGTATTACAATTACAAGTCACAATCACAATGCATGTGCATAGCATATAGCATACAAAAATATGGGTACTATGCAGTATAATTATACATGTCTGAATAACGCTTATATATTGTTATAGTACCTACGTTATGTACTGCCATGTCAGTGGAGTGCCATGCCAAGTGCCAGGAATAATTATTTTAATCTGAATGCATATCTCCATTTTTGTTCGCCAATACTGTGAGCTCGTGTAGTGTGTAGTTCACACTGTGCGACAGACGTAAGTTAAGTTAAGCTGACTGTATCTTAATCCTAATCTGAGCTACTACGATATGAATCTCGCAGACTATATGGAGTGAACCCCGTACCGGTACCGGTACCGGTACCGTAACCGGGACCAGGACCAGATTTATTTTATGAATTTATTTAAATATTTTTACAGTATCATGTAAGTACCTAGCCTAGCCTAGGTACGGACTTTGACATTTATTTGTATTCTTTTTTTACGACCCATTTTTTTCTCCGAATTTTTAAAGGTAGGCTGCTCGCACGTACAAACTTACAAGGGAGAGGAGGAGATACAAGGAAAGGAAGGCAAAAATATTTTCCTTGATATATGAGAGTAGCAGTAGCATAGAATTTGGAATTAATGAAAAAAACTGCCTAGTTACTACATGAATGACTGCTATTGTATCTTCGTCTTCAAGAAGGGTCTACATTTATACAGTCTACAGTCTGTGTATAGAAATAGACGTCGAGTGAGGGCGAGGAGATGGAGCAGCATAGAAATTTGGAATAAGAGCGACTCTCGAGAACAAAAAGGACGAGAGAGAGAGACGGAGAGAGAGGACCTCTAACTGAGGAAGTCGGGCATGAAATGTGCTCAAGGAAGATTATACAGTTTATTCAAATCCTATTCAGAATAATTTATCATGGAAATGTGTAATGTAACTCAATCCCCTCTCGGCTTTATTTTATTAAACAATGGATCTCACACAGACACCGTTTGCTTGCAGTTCGGTTGAGCCATTCATTTCAGTTGAGTCGATTCAGTCCTCATCATACTTTTGTGTGTGTGTGTGTGTGTCTACGTATTAAGTATTTCAATCGGAATTTGTTTCGTTGTATTCGCCGTATTCGTGCTTATCGTAACAGTCGTTTTTGTAACGTATCGTTCCATTCCTCCTCTCCCTTTATTTTATTTTATATCAATTACAATATTACTACAGATACAGGGAACTTGAGTAAAAGTACGGATGAGGCACAGAGCGAGCAGATACCATTTTAGGTAGGTAGGGACTACATAATATTATTATGTAGACGGCATGCTGTACCGGCACCGGCGACAGGCTACAGTCTATATTACAGTGATCAGTATGTATGTAAACATTACAAAGAGGTATAATATGCCTATGTATGTATGGGGACTATGTAGTACTACTGTAGTAGGTGTAGTTATAAACCCTTTGTATATACAGGCGACTGTTCGACGTTCGACGCTCAATTATGATTGTCAAAATGGATTGAAGCGAAACTAATTCATTTCCTTTTGTTTTCGAGAGTTCCGTGACCATTCCACTTCTCCAAGCATTTAGTTAATGTACTGCATCAGACAATGAAATCCAATGATGATAACTACAGACCTACCCATAATAATATAATCACCTTTTACTACCTACACACTATACAGTCAACAGTACGCTCCCGCTTCACTCACTCGTGGGGTCAAAACAGGCTATCATCATCCAGATTATTTTTTGTGGGTACTTTTTTACGCAAGATATTTTGGACTGTAATTTCAAATTTTGATATAATATGTAGCGTATGGTACAGTATATAGAACAAGCATCAAGTTTTCTGAATTCACTTGAATTGGAATTGATATTTTAAGCGAGTTTTTAAAAATGGCAAAAATATTATTTAAATCTGTTTTTCAGGTGAAAAACACAACTTTGCTGCAAATTAAACGTTTTTAAAAAATACTAATGAAATTAAATAATCAAAAGTAGGAATATATAGGTTACGCTGTTTTGGAAATTGCAACTTGCTCGAAATAAAAACGTTTTTAAAAATTTTACAAAAATTTTAAATTGTTTAAAAATAGTAAAGTTCCATACGCATTGTGATTTTTTAAGAATACTAAAAACAATGTAAATCAAGCATATTGAAAGAAGCAAAACGTTCTAAAGGTACATTTTTTTCAAGTAGACTGAAATGTTATAAATTAACCTTTTTTGAAAATCATAAATCTCACGCTTTAAAAAATACAAAACTGCGTAAATTACACTTTTTAAAAACATTTCTTTGCTTAAAATTCCGTATAAGTTAAATGTTTCTATAACAGTGTTAAAACATCAATAAATAATAAAAATATTCAATTTTGAAATTTTTGAAGCGACACCTTTTTAAATTTTAAAATCGAAATAAAACTCGAAAAGTTTTGTTTTTAAAAACTCCCAGCCCCGGCACCAGTAACTTATAGAATAGATAGAAAGTTTTGCTTGTTTAACAGAGGTTACAAATAGACAGATTAAAATCCACTCTGTATAATTACCTACATTAATTATATTACATGCTTAAGCATTTACACGGAGCAATAATCCAAAAATCCAAAACTCCTAAGCCTAAATAATACAATGCTCCCTGACGAGAGGCTGAGCATTCAGTATTGAGTCTCCTTCAACAATCATGATCATAATATTAATGCTTGTCAAAATTAATGTGTTCCAATTTATTCTAGCTCACGTAACAGATCTACATTCAACATCTCTCTCTCTCTCTCTTTGACTACATAAATAAATACGAGCTCATTCACATTGATGTTATCTCGACGTCGACGTCGACAGTAGACAGAGATACAAAAACAGATATGTGCATAGCTACATATACAAAGTACACCGATAATTCCTATACCTATACTTACATAACGTACAAAACGTAGGCCTAATGCCTAACAGGAGGTACTTCACTAATATCCAAACTCACAAAATACTCAAATAGATTTTATCCCGATAATTTATTTCCATTTATTCTATTATAAACCATAACCGTAACCACGCCATGTCATGCCATGCCATGCCATTTCCACACACACAGAGCAGCACTAAATAAACCACCAATACCAATGCCAATCCAAAGACCAACGCCATAGCATCCTACCGTACCATACCATAGCACATAGCACTGCATCGTCCTAAAAAAACTACAACAACTGTTTACCCTTCTGTCTACTTTTTTTTGTGTCCATGATTGCCATGATAATGCGATCATTGAAATTCAATGGAATTTAAATACAAAATTCAAATCATAATAAGTCACATGCATATTACATGTAATGCTTTTGGCTACAGGACTAAAATAAAAATTTAAATATTAATTAATGTATTGTTAGTAGTAAAACTATGGATGCACAATTATTATGAAGTGTAATTCCTAATTTTTCTTTACATATTCGAATTTTGAATTTTTATTTATGTGGTTTTACAACACAGTGTTAGCTTGATAGTTACTATTTTTTCTACTTATTTTACGTAGCAATATTATTACTAAAATACTATTATAACCGAATTGCATCGTGTAACAACTATCAATTTATGAAAAACACTCACCATTTTATTTTTGACAATATGCGTAGTGTAACATTCCCGTCCCCGTATAAAGTGGCTCTGCAGATAATTGTTTAGTTGTAGTGTACAAACGATAGTGTGTATTTAGTTTATGCGGCTCACTCACATGTCAGTTAGTTGTACGTGCATATTAAATTAATTATCTTACGTATAAATCTAATTACACTAAGGGTATGTAAAGAGACTTTGCACATATTATGCGGTATGAACCACACACCATAATGTCAATACTAATGTTATCCATTATGTAAGTAATTCGATGTAAAAGAAGGCACAGATTTGAGACATGCGCGCACTAGGGGTAAGAAAAAGTGTTTTATAGCGTTATCATCACTAAACGCCTTATCTAAATTGCCATCATTTATTCTACTTATGTAATTACGTATAAAATTATGTTATTCATGCTTATGGTTTATACACTACGTAATGCCAGAACCAGGACCAGAACCAGAACCAGGCCTACAGACGAAACAAAGACGTGATGATATTTTGATGAGTTGCATCTGATGTTTTGTGAATTATACCAAGTAGTCACGTGGCTTAAAGTAGTGCTTAAAACATGACGCAAAAGCAGAGTTAGTTCAAACTTATTAGCTTCGTTTTTGTGACATCTATAAAGTGTCTGTAAGTTCCTTGTTCATAATTTGTATTATCGTTGTAATGTAATTCATATTTGTAATTCGTATGCTATAGGAGGACTATAGGTGCTATACGAATTAGGGCTATGATTGATATCTGTAGATTTCAGAATTCAAAGAAGATAAAGTTAAATACATTATCCGTATTTCATTTTCATGCCATTTTAAATGGAACCACATCACAGGAGAGTAAAAGGCAGATTCGGAGTCGGAGTCGGAGTTGGAGCGTCACACACTTTGGATTATTACTTGGATCTTCCCCTTCATCTTAATCTCACGCAGTCAAGACGAAGTACGACGACGACAAGATGCAATGTCGACAGCTTTAATAATAATATTATTAATACAACTACACACATAACCTGCCAACTTTCCTAAAAGCGCTTCGTACAAGTTCGTTAAGCGCTACGTAAAAAGCTACAATACCTATGTATATAGTATGACTAAACTAAAGGGAAGGGACCACGGGGCCCGGCACAAGATTAATTTCAGAGCTTTAAGAGTTTAGTTGACGTTACTTGACACTTCCGCTACATTTCCCCCACTTGCTTTTCATAGCTACCTACTTACTTATCACACCCTTGAACTGAACTTAAATAAACTCAAGTAGACACTGTACAGTCTGGACGGAAAAACTCTGTATAAAGTGCAATTTTCTTAATCTCTATATTTGAGCAAGTACAATTTACAAAATCCTACAAACGACAAGTAAGGACAAGGAGTGAACGCATTTAATTTTCAGCGAAAAATGGATTCGGGTCTTTTTGTTTCTTCACTTCGGCGATATGCATAAAGTACATATATTACAAGAATAGTATGCAAACTATAAGTGTAATTAATAACTGTGCTGCTAATTAGAGGGGTAAATTTAAATTAAATATTAAATTTAATGATGATTTCATTTGTCTGTCGTCTTTATAAACGTACTGCCATATTTTTTGTGGCAGGCATTACTCCTAGTAATGTCGTAATGTTTATCTTTATAAAATCGTTATCGTAATCAGACTCACTCGTGGTCGTCGTCAGATTGGTAATCTTTATCGTTGGGATTGGCGAGGCGAGGGTGGCACTGATGACGTAAGAACACATAGTATATCAAATTATTAATAGTTTGTTTTTTCTTGCGCTTTATTTTTTTTTGTAATGTGATTATACGAGATCGTGTAGGCAGGCTAGAGTGTGTATAGCTTTAACTTGAACTTTTAATGATTTAATAGTTTTATATCAACATCAACACCAACGCCAAAACCAAAATCAACGACCAACAGGACCAACCAGGACAAAACTCTGTCCCTATGAAACATTCAGTGGCAAAGTTGGAGTTGGAGCCGATGCCGACGATCCTATATATGGAAATTTAATATTTTATTACTTAAGTTACAAAATGTAAAAACTATATTGCTCGCCGAAATTATAGACTGAATAATAATATGGTTCCTATTACATTGCAAAGTGCAACTTTACATATGGAACAAAAACGATAAACGACAACGACTCAGTTCTCATTTTCTCATAATAGTAATTCTTTTTGTTTTATCACAGCAAACACTTAAGCATTATTATTATGTAGTAGATTTTGTAAAGCATCTACTTTTAATACATAATATACATAATAATGTAATAGCTTCCACAACTTTGTAAGCACTCTCTCAGCTTCAAAAGTTGGACCAATAAATCTCATTTATATAGGAGGATTTAATGGAAATGAAATTTCAAGAAATAGTCACGAAATTTAATTCAGTTCCTCCTCCAACTGAGACTGAGAGAGCTAAGTAGAAACAGTGTATAAACAGTATAAATAATTATGACAGTAATAAAAATTTTGTAATAAAGGTAATCATGAGTAAATGGAAATATGGTGAGATCATTATTATTAATATGCATAAAAATTAAAATATTATTATAGGTTTCATATGTGTGGCATTGTGTGGGTGGGTGTTATATAGTGAAATGTCCCCGAATGCTGGGAACTCAAACACCTTTTGATACAGAATATGTAGATAGGTAATCCATTACATAAAATATAATCTGCTTCTACTTAAAGTCTTGTGTATCACTTTTTGAACCGACGACCGGCCACCGGCAACGGACAAAAACTCACTCTAGTAAATAATGCATACTTCACATACTACTTATAATATATCACCTCCCCAAATGTACATTAGACTAAACTTTTATACTCATAAATTCCTAATCACAGTCGCAATCGTAATTGTCAGAATAAAAATATAATACATACTTAGGTAATGTCCTCACCGTTGAACTCGCGTCGAGAGAACTTGACATATTATATAGTAAATAACATTTGAGAATTAATCCTGATTACTTTATGACTATTTTACACACGCCCCAATCTAAATAAGTGAAATCTTTATTACACTCTCAAGATATCTGTAGAAATTAATTATACTATATATTACTATTGACTGTATTTCTTACAGCGGACGCGAACGCGAATGGTAAAAACCTTTAACTTAATACTAATTCTTATATAGGTATATAAATATGCATAATTTTCCTTTGGAGACATTTTGACGAGAGACAGAAAATGTATACATTGAAAATTGCTTATTACATTACATATATAATTAAATTTAAATTAACGAGACTATCTATAGTCTGTAATATATTAAAACTAATTAATAAATAAAATTAATTATTCTATACTTGTGTCAATATAGTAATTAATAATTTCAAAATTGAACTTACTTATGGTACTGTGCTTGTAAAAAATTAAATTCTTCCTTAATTCTGTCGCAGGACTCGCCCACAGTAAATTTAAATGGTTGGCCGGGTTGAGGAGGTCCCTGGAAAATTTTCCACACAATTAGTAATAATTGAAAATCATTAAATTGCACAAATATACATATGGCAGCAATAATCATTGCTATAACTATATTGAACTATTTCCATTTCCATAATTATTTATTAATATGTATATCAATTTTTCACACATATTAATTTAACATTTTTATTAAATTACAAATATCAATACTGATATTTAACAAACACATCACACGTGGGGCTATTAAAAACCCTAAACGAAGGAATCAATTAATTTAAATCTGTGCCGTGTGAATTTCGTTGTGCTGCTAATTTAAAGTGTAAATAAATGCGTTTTGTAATAATTTTTTGAATTTTTTCAAAATTTCAGCCTACAAAGCCTCCTTTTTAAAAGTGCATCTTGCCATTATACCATGTATACTGGAGCTGAAGATACGCCGTAATAATGCTGTCACAGTACCGTACAGGACGTTACTACTATAATGTCACTACATTTCATACAATACATGAAGACACATACCGGTACTGTCTAGGTTTAAAAATTTATTCGATGTATTATGCACGGTAGAAACTGTAGTATATGTATAAATTTCTATCCATATTTCAAAATACCTACATAGGAAATAGAAAATAAGGTAAATATCCCGGACCCAGCCCGAATACCTTCATAAAGATAAATAGCTCATGTGTACAGAATGCTGATTTTGATTTGGAAGTGAAGAGTCTCGTATTATCCTCGTGTGGTGTGTTTTTATAATAAATACAAAATCCACTATCCACCTCCAGCTTCAGTTCCAGTTCACACCGTTCCCGTTTACCCCTATAATGCTTTTTTATGGAAATTCCAGGAGAGAGTCAACCTTAATGAAAAATTATGGTATATTTTTTTTGTAGCAGTAAATGATATGAAAAAGTCGTGGACAAAATTTTATCAAATTATGTCTGCAGGATTGGCGCCAAACAAAATTCGAATTTCAAATTTTAGCATTACGTAAACGGGAAAAGGCTTGAACTTCAAGTTAAAAGATGTATCTCAGTTTTTTTCGAAATTTCAAAATTTATTTTTTTTCTCGTAGCCCAATGTATACAATTATACAGACATCGTCGCTATTTCCTGTGGTTCCGCATTTGAGGCGGAAACACATTTTTTAATTTAATGATTTTAGCACAGTTTATAATTAAATAATTATAAAACAATTATAAAACAATAACTTTAATAATTTGTACCGACCGTAATATCTGAAGCACACCAAATAGCGACGATGTATGTATAAGTGTATACATTAGGCTACGAGAAAAAAAATAAATTTTGAAATTTCGAAAAAAACTGAGATACATCTTTTAACTTGAAGTTCAAGCCTTTTCCCGTTTACGTAATGCTAAAATTTGAAATTCGAATTTTGTTTGGCGCCAATCCTGCAGACATAATTTGATAAAATTTTGTCCACGACTTTTTCATATCATATACTGCTACAAAAAAAATATACCATAATTTTTCATTAAGGTTGACTCCCTCCTGGAATTTCCATAAAATAGCATTATAGGGGTAAACGGGAACGGTGTGCAGTTCCAGCTCCAGCCAACGAGACAGAAACAGAGGCATTAGGCACCAGGACCAGTACCAGTACCAGTACCAGGACAAGACCAGGCAGTAATATTATGGAGTACATAGTACCTACGTACAGTGTTCGGGACGGATTGAGGCGGAAAGTGAGAGAGGGTCTCTTCCAACTCCCAACAACGCACGTTCTCCTTCCCGTCCACGTACGCGCGACGTTCAGCGAATAAACTCTTGGCAGCTGGATATTCTCAAACTAAATCTCTCACTGAATAAAAAGCTACTGGGTCCATCTCCATCTCCACATCCATCCATAACCATCTCCATATGAGGACCGGGAGCGGGACCTCCACATGGCCTATCTATACGCCCGCACTCAACCTCATCCATATCCACTATGCATGATAAGTTGAGGGGGGGGGGGGGGGTAGTAATAGTAAACATAAAGGAAGACTCTGTCTCTCTCTCTCTCTCTCTCTCTCTGTACTTGGCTGTCTGTCTGTCTCTAAATCCCGGATTACATACGAGAGGGAAAAGTAGCTCGGATCCTACGGAACCTTTTGAGCTTAGTTCTTATATCCTATCATTCAACATTCCGCCTTCTTTTCTTTATCCTACTGTCTGTACAGCATCCCATCTCCATCCATATCCAGAGTTTTACCCCTGTACGCAGACCTCAGAGTATATCTTCCCCACCTTCACCTCATATATCCCGTCCAATCTTCTCCCTTTTTTCCTCTATAAATGGAAAGATATCAAAATCCTCCTGGCTCTGGCTCTCCCTCAATCTCCTTCTCCTCCTGCGGAAGTCCTCGCGTCCTGATCTCAAAAAGCCTTAACCCAAAATTAAACCCCATGGCACGTTCAAAACTTTTACATGTATAAATAAACTACATTACATTCTCCTAGATTCTTTCTACCCATATACACTTCAAGTAGGTATACATATATGACGGGAACGGGATAGAGTGGGGATAAAATCTTATTACTCGTGGATATTTCATATATAAGCCTACACACGCTGGTTACTGGATGCTGGATTATGCAAGTGGAAAAACAAGGTCCGCCAAAACCGAAACCGAAATCAAAATCAGCCGCGTGTATAGTATACTATGTAGGTAGGTAAGTAGGTATGTTGTTTTTTGTAGTAGTAGTGTGTATTTGCGTGTATGTCCATATCTCATTGTCAGTCATCATTTAATGCAGTGCGGCGGTATCTGGAGAATGTGGGGGTAGAAAGAGAGATGGAAATACTACGCGGTAAGTACTTTTACTTTTGTGAGCATACTATATAGGTAGGTTCATATTGATATAGACATATTATAGATATACCTATAGGCATTCTGAATTGTTGTGAGATACTCAATGCAGTCATGCCTCCATAATTTATGCTACGGCTAGAAGGATCATGTAAATCTAGAGAAAAGTTCATCTTAGCATATTTCATCCACAATTTTTTTTTATTTCTTTAAAGTATGCACCTACAGTGTATAGTATATGGCTTCCCCCCTTTATTTTTTGTGTGTCCTTTATTTTCTTCTGTTGTTGTGAAAAAACTATACAGAATCTGAACCGAGAGGAAGGAAGAAAGATGTTTCTTTTAAAATGTTGTGCACATCAGAATCCCCATCAGAAAATATACTGTAATAAGAATATAGCAACCTCTGAGAAAATAGGAAGCGGCAATATACAGACCCGTAGTCCGTATGTATTGTCATACATACGGGCTACGGGAGACAGATACCGAAGCTTCTGGCACTGGCACTGGCACTAGCAAAATCATTCTACCATACTCATACTGTATACTCCGTGGCATAGTGGCCAAAGTCGAAAACCGTCTGTTTCCCTGCCTATATAGATATAGATATAGGTAGATACTTAATAATATTTTTTTATTTGATGCTAAAGGAGAAAAATCCCAAATCTCCCGAGCAGTTTTCCCGTCTTTGTCTTTTTCTTTATTTTCAGTATATTTTGAGTATTCAGGACTGAGCGGTAGGTTGTGTGCTTGTAGGCAGGTTAAAGGAGACGCCATATTTTCAATCTGTGCATATATATAGATAGCACGCTATATATCTACAAGTATTTTTTCACATTAAAAACAGGTCAGAGAGAGAGAGAGAGAGAGAGAGGAATAGGTCATATTTTTCCATCATGTTTTCATCGTAGATACATTTATTCAGACTCCAAACTAAAAAGACTGACTTGACAGACAGAAAGAGAGACAGACGGATATAACTATTTGTAATGGGTCTATATGTATATAAGGTAGTTATAGGGAAGGATCGGTCCCGGTCCCAGACCCGGTAAGTCGAGGCTGTAACTCTTCTGGGGGAATTATGGAGTACCTGGAGCTAAACGAATACACATAGAAATAAATTCCTATAAAAATGTCTTGCCTTTTCCACTATTTCACTTTTCCCATTTTCTCTCTCTCTCTCTCCCTCTCCCTTTCTTCTTGCACATTTTACACTTTATGGTTATCAGGAATGGCAAAGGTACTTTTACTTTTGTTTTTTTTATGATAATATTATAGAGATAATACTTATGTACATATTATGTAGATGGCTAAAACGTATGTATGACTTCCCCTGATATTTGCCATTTGGCTATACATATATGCACATTTTTCATGTGTATGTAAGCATTCGTTTTTCAAAGGCCTCGGGGCCTCGGGAACCGGTACCGGTACGACCCGGTTCCGTTCTCCCGCTGTTGTTTTCCTTTTTTGTTTTGTTTTTATATTTTGTATTTCTTATTTTCTTTGACTTTATTTTTATTATGTATAGGTATGGTTCTATGTACTCCTCTATAAGTACTGACTATATAGAGACAGTTTTCTTTTTCGGTTAAGTACATGTAATAATCCTGGGAGGGGAAACTGGAGTTTGACAACTTCTCTGGGGACATCAACAACATTGAATTGAAAATCATATTTTTTCCCCGCTCCTTTTTTTCTTCTTCTTCTTTTTCCTACCTAACTTGAATTTGAATCAAGAGTGCAACGACGGCGACGAGAAATAAATATATCTTACCATGCGAAGAAATGTATCTATCTATATATATAGTCTATATAGCGCTACTGTACGAAAAACGGAATTGGCACCGACACCGGCACCGGCCCCAATCTCCGGTACTTGTACCGGTAAAAATATTCTCTTTTTGAGTTTTTATCTGAGGTTCTCTGTGGAATAGACAGTCATAAGAAGTGACAAGGCCGGATGGTATTTTTTTGTGAATTTTGCATAATATTACACAAACAAACAGGAGATCAGAACCAGAACATCTTCAAGTCTTCAATCTTACGTCTTATACGGACTTCCCTAATATACATATACGCCTTTCTATATGACACTATATTATACAGTATACACACAATTCTACAGATTTATTCTCAAGGCGTTTGAATTGGGATTGGCAATGGAAATGCCGTCTTCTTCCCCTTCACTTTGTTCAGCTTTTAAAGTTAGTTTCTCTGTCCCTTGTCTTAATAATTTAAATATAGAGTATGTATGACAGCACAGCTCAGTCAGACACACAGTGCCGCGGTGTTTTACCTTTCTTTCCCTTTCAGAATACAAACAAGTTCTTTCCTATTCCTTAATACATGATGTACGGGTTTTTTTATTTTTTATTTTATTATATTTTTCTCAAAAAAAAAAAACAAAATACAAAAGAAAAAGTAACAGCTGCTGTTCTGAGCTGAAAGAAAAAGAAGCTTATGATTTTCGTCATAGACGAATTTAGACCCGGAGTTGACTTGAAAATTCAAATGTGGCTATATAGGTTTAGGTACATAACTACCTACATTAGGTATTCAAATCAGACCTTTTCACATACCTATATATATAAATACGTGAGACACTTATTATGTAAAAAATAAAATCTTGTTTTTCCCTGTTTATGCCTTGTATTTACCAGTTCCAGTCCCAGTTCCAGTTCCAGCGCAAAAAAAGTAGAACTTTGTTTCGAGACAGGAAATTTGAATTATAAATCTAATCGTATCGTAATCATAAACTCAATTCGAGTATAACTTTTAGAAGTCAGGCTCACATTTTTAAACATGTGTGCATTGTGTGTGAAAATGTAGTTGGCATAATATATTATGCATGTATGGGAAATGGGAATAGTAATAGTAGTCGGTATCTCATCCTCTCAGATTTTAGCAGTATATATACTTTCTTTTTCAAATATTGTGATGAATTCCCTGATGAATTGTGAAAGTCTCAAGACTCAAAATTTGAACCTTTTCAACTTTAAGTAGTCGCAAAAAAAATAAATAGAAAATGTTTATAAAAAGTCTCAAGTTTCCGCATCACGCTACCTTACAATTTTCTTACAGGTGTTGAGATTTACGTATTATTTATGCATTAGGAATATTTTATTCCGTGTGTCGTCTTGTATTAAATTGACAGATTACTATATTAGCGTAGTAGCGTATATAGCTATAAGCATAGCAATATATTACATTATTGCTCAGGGTGCCCCATAACTATTGTCCCACTCCCCCCTCAATCTACAATAAAAATTTCTTTAAAATATAAGCCGTTACATTGTTTTTAACAAATGGGGTGCAGAGGTCATTTTGCATCCTGTACTTTCATACTTTAAAAAACAAATGCAAAGGAACAAATTTAAAATTTGAATTTACAGTCTTTCCCGCTCAATGAAAACAAAAAATATTCCAGAAAACAAATTCTTTGGAATTAAAAAACTAACACTAAAAAACCATTATAGTGTTAATGGTAACAACATGGTATCAGTATCATTTCTTTTATGGTGATTATACCATTATCATCAAATATACGAAAAAAAATTTGTAAATTTTGAATACAAATGAAAACAAACGGCAAAGCCAAAATTAAAACCAGAACGAAAACCAGAACTAGTTTGTCCTCTGATCCGTAATTAATTATTCATTTATACACGCAAACTCTGCAGAAGTACACAGAATAATAAAAAAAGGTATAGAAATATTTCAAACCTATATTACATATTAACAACGTGAGTATAGGTTCTAGCATCATATTATATCTTAATATCTCTTACAAAAAATAATAAATGAAGTTGCATGTATAAAATGTTTGAATACTTACCGGATGTCTAGCAGCGGCGGCTGCTGCAGCTGCCGCATTCATAGCTGTTGGGTACATTTTACATTACACATCCACACAAAAACATTTCCAGCACTTCCCACTAATTGAAGTGCAAGTCGTTGCTGCTGCTGTTGGTGGTGTTGTTGTTGTTGTTGTTGTCTTTTTTATCAGCGGCTTGAATCACTACTTTTTTTTCTGTAATATATTATTTCACACTTCTCCCCCTGTTTATTCTTGTTTATTATTGTTATATCCCTATTGTACAATAGTTTATGACTCTGTAATTTAATTCCACTATTTCACACCTTCTGCTCTTTTCATTTTCTATAGCTCTTCTTTGTCAACACTCCTAATAATTTTACTACAAAGGTTCAGGTTATTTAGGCAGAGGAACCACGTAGACTGTATTTTTTTTTTAATAATTGGAACTATGCACTCTTGTCAATTTTTGTTGTTTTGTAAACGAGTATTTCCTCCGTCGAATATTATTATAAAAATTTTAATAAATTCAAAAATCACTGAACAATAATAATTATTATTACGGAATTGAATGAGAACTTATTGTGTGTATTTTAAATATAGAGCACAGAAAACACTACTGAACTATATTAATACGGGCTCGGAGAATTGTAAATTGTATGTAGGTAGGTATATTTATTGCAGTATATAGCTACTAAAGTAATTTAATGATTATTATAATTATATGTGTGGTTGTCGTTAAAAGGTCAGAGCAAGATGTGCATTAGGTACTTTTAGTATATAGCAGTCGGTGTCAGTATATACTTATGCTAAGGTAATTATATACCTATATATAGTACAACACACTATGTGTTTATATCCAGTATCAAAAGACCGACCTGTCAACCGACCTCGGTCTCAGCTCTGAGGAGCTATGAACCGAAACGGAAACGGGAGTGTGGAGCTCACCCAAATGAAAACCACCGATTAAAAACTTTTCCAGTAAATCACAGAGTGTAAAAGGTAATTTTAGGACTCAACATATAGATTATGAAGGAAATGAAATTATAGGTTTTCCTTCCCCGGTTCCCCCCTCAAAAAAGCCCCAAAATCCCTACGACTATAGGACAGCTACAACAGGCAGATGTGTAATTATACTCTCTGTATTATGTAGAATATATTTTATATAGACAGTTATAGAATTATAATCTTATATTAGATAGAGATAGACACTGAATCTGTGTAGAAGGGGCGCTGCTGGTATATTGAATTTAAATATTTTCCCTTCACTACTGTTCACACAGTGTGTTCACAACTTCACAATCCAGCCAGACGCTCGAGAATTAGAATCCTTGTCTTGTCTTATGTGTCAACGTGCTCTCATTTGGTTTTATGGTCTCACTTGTTTTCCCTCCCTATAAATTCAAAGAAGTAAGAGAAGCAGAGATTAGTTAAGGTACATATCTATAATAGACAAAAACATGATGTATGCATACATATTATTACTCATACTTGTGTGCATAGACACACTATGTACATACTTTTGATGCTACAGAGCGTCATTGATGAATCAAAAATGACTCAAATCCATTTTTAGTAAAAAGCAAAATTCACTATCTACAAAAAATGTATCTAAAATATTAAAATATCATGACCATGAAAGCATGTAAATTGTACATTTAGCACATTTAAAAAAAGTGTAAATGGAACATTTTGGACTTTTCAAAAACATGTAAATTGAATATTTTGAACTTTTCAAAAATTTATTAATTTTTATTTAACAATTTTCGTATTTATGTGTTTAATGGACGTGGCTCATTTTAATTCTAGCTTAAATTTGATATAAGTCATTTTGATTCTTCACAGACGATATATAGTAAATTATAAGCAAGGAAATTAAACCCAAAATTTCAACTTTCCCGTCAAGTCAACTAACTCTTTGGGAGGAAATGCACATATAGCTGTACATTACGTAATTATTGGGCATAGGGATATCGTATACATAGAGTGCGGTGGTGGCTATATAATACTATAGGCGTCGTCGTCAATGTTATAGTTAAGGCAGGCCCTATCATATAGGGCCCTATCAATACACTTGTGTAAAGATATATAGATAGAGAAGTGGAAGTGGGAATTTGGAATGGAGCCTTGAGCCGAAGCCGAAGCCGAAGCGGAGTGAAAGAGGAAAAGGTCAAAACATTTCACATCAATCTACACATTTCACCTCAAATCCCACAGTTGGTGGTTTCGTTTGGTTTGGTTAGCTCTATAGCAAGGCGGACGCGGACAAGTTTTGTAAAAGTCCAGTGTATATATAAAGTATGGTATAGGTGGCTTGCATATACACATAAGGGAGTTACACTAAAGTAAAGGGGAAAGAGTCTTGAGAGTTGCTGTGAGTCGAAGTCTCGCCTTCGACTATACTACTGTCTCTTTCATGTATTTATGTGTAATCCTACACCGCACACTAAATGTCGACTCGTCGAAACTAATGGTTTGGGGAGGAAGGGAAACTGTGAAGAAGGAAACTATTCCTTTCCCTTTTCGCGGTTTCGTTTCCTTGGAAAACTTCCCCAAAAACCGGAGCGAGACCAGCAGAGCAATTCAATCCAATCTAATCTCATCCAATCCAGTCAGTCATCACTTTACTTATATTACCAAACTGATTTGACTTGACTTCTTCTTCTTCTTCTTCTTCTTAGGCTTCGGTTTTGGCTTTGGCTTCAACTTCTTCTTGGTCTCCTACTTCTACACGCGCCTCCTCCTTTTCTTCACAATTTCTGCTACTCATTTACTGATACTGGATGACTGGATGTAAGCGCCTGCCCTTTGAGACACTTTCAAATTCAAACACTTTTCGTTTGGGACTTGGCTACGTATGTACCTACGTTGGTTTCTTGTAATTATATAAAGCCAAAGGCTCCAAATTGCAATCGACAGATGCAGCAAACTTCCGTGTAGAAAAAACTTGATGAAATTGTTGCCAAAGTAGCTACTGATATTATTATGTTGCACTCCAAAAGCTCACTCACTGAATTGAATACACATAGCGACTGAAAGGATATAGGTAGGTATACCTACATACTACAAACAGTTTTAGACGCTTTTACTTGTATCTATCTATGGTACGGTATGGTAATAGTAATTAATGGTGATCTAAACCTACAGGCAATTATACTAGCACACTCCATACATAGCATGTAGCATTATACGGTAGCGGTAACGGGAACGAACGGTAAGCGAGATCTGTTAGAAAACTTTCAACTTGGATCGGACTTTGAGGCAGAAGTTAAAGTTGAACAGTGGCACATACATACATAGTGGTGAATGGTGTTTCTCTAACATTACATATATAAATTCAATATGTTTTACTCGTGCTGGTACTGGTGTTCATATTGTTACTGTTTTTCAAGTAAAAGTCGTCCTAAAGTAGTCTTGCATCGGCTAAAGAGGTACGTACATCCCTATCTATCTGTACTTAAGTAGTTTTCTCTGCCCCGGGTATTTTTCTACACAGGAATATAAACAACAAAGAAGTTTGGAGCTTTGGTTTTCGAGTGCCCGTGGAGAAGATTGGAGACCAAGGGATCGGGATCGAATTTGGAAATGGAACCGCGGTTTCGGGTCGGATTCGAATAAGTTAGAGGTGTTTATATAGCCTGTACAGTATAGATAGAGTATAAGCATATATAGCACAAATGATGGCGAGATAGATATTCTCTGGTTTGTAGAATCTAGTGTCTAGAGAAATATATACAGATGTTTTATGAAGTCTATGGTTTGACTGGAGGCAAGAAGGAGCTGAGCCACTTGATCTCGACGAGAGACGGGAAACGACAAACGAGTGGAAGAGAAACAGGGAAAGGAAATGAACAATATGAAACTTGTACACCGAGTAAAAGTACCTGTGTACCTATCTACCGTGTGCTATCAAAGGTGGCTACATGAAATAAAAATATTTTGCTACTGAAGAAGCAAAATTTCCAATCTGCAATTCTCACTAATGGAAAAATTGCCTTTATCTAACTCACACTAAAAGCCAAATTGGCTATCTCCAGTTTTAAAATTAAATAGTGTCTATTTTTTTTTCAGCACAATAAATAATAAGGTGTTAATTTTGCCCACAAAAAGTTTACAGAAGAAAATGCATTAAAGAATGGAGATGGGCAATTTTGCTTCTTCAGTAGCTATACGTTGATATCTAAAGTGGTATAAAATACAGGAACAGACCGTAGTTGAGTACTGAAAGAGAGAGAACTTTTCCAGTTATTGTGTAGATACAGACACTACAGACACTAGGACACTCTTGTTGACCACTTGGGGCTAAATAAAGCAAGGTAGGTAGGTAGTTGCTTTTATATCTATCTGGATCTGGACAGATACTTTTCCACTTTTGATCTGATATAAAGCTGACTCTCTCTCTCTCTCCTGAGTCTTTCTGACTTCCACTTTCCACTCAAATACTAATGAGACTTAACAGTTCACAGATGCTTCCCTTTCATGTTCAAAATGTAGAATTTAGAGGGTGAGAGAGAGAGAGAGAAAAAGGGAGAAACTAACAACTATTCACATCACAAAGTACCACTGAAAGGCACAAAAGGTGTAAAGAGTAAATGGTAAGCGCTCAAGTAATTTCCCCTAATTAAATCCACCATAGCAGGTCTGATTTTTTTTAACATACCTTTTGTGTAGAAGTGTTTGTCCCTCTGTTCTCATTTTCTCATTGAGACTTGTACTGGAAACGAGAACTATAGAAACAACAACTACCACTCTTCGTCTCGTTAATCTCTCATCGAAATTTACATGAAAATTCGAAATCGAATATTTAATTGAATGAAGTCAGTGGTTGATGGCTGGCTGCTGCTGCTGATGTATATGTCGTAGTCCAGAAGAAGTTTAGTCCACAAGCCGCAGATGCTTCTGGACTAGTCCAGAAGAAGTTTCCGTGCGTATGACCAATTCGGGCTCCATATAAAGGAATTCTATCGAAAACTAAATTTAAATCAGTGTGTTAAGGTGGAACTGTTGATAGGAAAACTCAATCAGCTGCATCGCACGCATACATCATCCTATATATTCAGAATGAGATACAAACTTTTGTGATTTTGGATCTTGTGGTCTAGTCCACAGCAAGTCATTGGAGCTTGTGGACTAAACTTCTTCTGGACTACCACATATATACGCTACGGCTACTACGACAGAGTGGTGTGTCTGTGTGTGCGAAGCAAATTGTACCTAAAGCATGTAGGTATTGTAGTTGAACTGAACAGAACACACATTCAGAACAGAGCCACTTTGATCTGCCTGTATCGTCAAAGAAGTTAGAGTCGGTTATAGAATAGTTAAGTCATGCCATGCCAGACCATGCCATGCCATGGTGCTGTGCCAAGTGAAGTCAAGTCAAAAAGTGTGGTTAGACTATTAAAGGTTAATACGCTAAACTGTTGGGAAGTCACGGTCTTCCTTTGTCAGCTTTTTTTTGGAACCTAATAAATTATAAGTATGCATTTCAATTTTATTTTATTTTAGATTCTGCGATAGCCCTGCTATTAGTCTTCGTCTTCTGGTTCTGGTATTTTCAATCACGTTAAATTCGACTTTAAAAATAATGGCAATAAAAATATACTTTATATAGGAAATACATAATTATATTTTGAACTGAGTCACTGTGTGGCTGTGCTATTCTCAAACATTTTAAACCTATTAAAATTTTGCGGTTATCCTAAAAGCACGGATTTTTATGTCTGCAAATAGGTATGTATTCTGTAAGAGTAAGTTTAAAAAGTAGAACATAACATACTTAAGCTTGGAAAAGTCATTTGTCTTTATTTCTGGGCAATTTTTCATGGAAGTGTGTGTATCTTTATACCTAATATCCATGTCGGCCTTGAAGGTGCAAAGCCGGATATCTGGTAGTACTTACGTGATAGGTATATTATTACGATTTTTGCGATGGCGACAAAAAGTTTTATAAGAGATTTGTGTGTAGGCACTGTGGAACAAGGACAAAATATCTTAGCGTAGGTATACCTAACTAGTAAGTACGAGATTTTCTGTCAAATAAATGAATATAGTTATAGATATCATTTTCTGCGCCTTTAACTTAATTCCATTATTTAAAGCTTGAGTTCTTCTGGATTCTATATGGGCCTATGCGGTAGCGAACACACTTTTGCTGTGACATTTTATTTCTTTTCCTTATAGGACTGTCTCGAGGACCGAGGAGGGAATTCCATCAAAAGAAGCTTGTTTTGAAATAATAAAATGACAAATGACGGAACTACGGGAGTTGATTTTAAATTTTATCATTGCTATTATAGTATGTATTGTTGAGTGGGGAACGTAATAACGTATTATTTGCAATTACATGTATGGTTTAGGTTTAGTACATGATTATATTATATCGAAATCGAATTGGAGAATTGAATTTTCAAAACCTAGGTACCTACCTAGGTACTCACTACCCAGTAATAGCGCAGCTAATACATGTTATGCACTGCAGGGTGTAATAAGATAGGAAGTACCTACGTAGTATGTATGTACCTATTGTACATCTGTCCATCGGAAAATAAGTTTAAAGAAATAAAAAGAAGGCTTCCCTTGATCTTGACATGACAAGGTTGAGCTCCATTGCGGCGGGATGTATAAAGTCGTTGGTTGTGTTCTGTGAGGCGTGTCAAACTGACGATTAACGACGACGATGGGGACAGTCAACAGTGCATTGCGGAGTTCAGTGAAGCTTGGTCATGGTCTCTCTCTGTCACTCCTGTCTACTACGTCTTCGGTCTCACTCTTTAACAAATAAACTTGATAATAATCGTCTAACAATAAGTTATTCTTCAGTAGACAGAGACAGAGAAGTGGTGGTAGACACTGTAGACTGTAGACTGTAGCCAGTTGACTTTGACTTTGACTCGAGTACTCGAGTACTATCAACTCAGAACTCAGGACGGAAAAATGTGCACTTACAGACATTCTATAAGGTAAGGTAAGGATTCTTCGAAGAAAAGGATAAAAAGGAAAAATCCGGAAACCATAGATTTGCTGTGGTTACACAGATATAAATATTTTCCTATTGACTATCAACTCACGATTTTATGTGGTCAACCACAGAAAAGTGGTCAAAATATCAACGATACCCCCAGACAGACCAACGTGTAATAAAAAAAAAGTAACAACTCAAGTAACTCCTTTACGCCGTCTTAATACATATTCAACATAATTTCTGCCTTTTGAGCTAACACTACACAGAATTACCATCACAATTTACAATTGACTGACTGACTGTTGTTTTTGTTACGTTTCGTTGAGTGAAATGAGTGTCGTAAGGTACATAGTTGGTTTGATATGGCATAATACCCACATTGTATAATCCGCAGTCCTGGAAAAAAATGGAGTCAAGGGTATTTTGTGGGTACACCACAGTCAACCGTACTCCAAGTTGGTAGTAGTTAGTTAATTTGTCTTCGCTAAAGAAACGAACCGCCGCATGACCGGAAATCCTCCGAGAATATTATTACCATGGAAAAATGATTACCCCCGCCCAACAATCAATCTTTTAGCTATATAGTCAACTCGAGAGCGACAGCGAGTTTCCCATTGCATTCGAATTCGATTTCCAAGAACTATTTGAGCAAGCCATGCGATGTACTTAATGATGATATCAATATCTCGCATCGGTATCATCACTAATAAAATTTTGGAATATGATATTGTGATAAGATTATCATCCTTTAGTGCACATGCCATTAGAGTTAGTAGTAGCCGTGCAGTGCAGTGTTGTTTTAGGTGGTCGATGTCGATGTGGTTGATTTCGTTTTCACGATTCTAAATTCGAATGTTTGAGAACCTTAGCCGATAGCATGATAGCTTTATTAAAGTGCCTATACATATTATTTACTATTTCAGTCATTAAAACAAATATAAAATAATACAAATATCAAATTTGGAATCATCAATTTCGACTTTACCCAGCGATGCGGGACCTAACTTTGTTGTAATCGTAAGTCTACACGAGTCGCATGCTTAGTAGTTGACCTTTTCTGCGTTGTCTCGACGTCAACAAGCGTATGTCATATGTATGAAATAACAAGAGCAACGAAATGATAAGTTGTGAGCTGATGGCAGTGTGATTACGTGATGGTTGAGCAAATTGACTTCGATGGCAAGCTGGACTTATTGTTAGAGTTTTAGAATCGGAGTGAAGTTGGAAGTATGGAGTTGATATTGAAGTGTATGCGAAGTGGTAGTGAACGATAGGAACGGCATCAAACGGTAACGATAACGATTTACTGCTCCTATATTTTATTATATAAAATAATAGTTTATTCTTCATACTATGTATCCGTCGTACATAATGAAGATAGTTAAGTTGGTCTTTGGTTTTGGTTGTACAAAGAAAAGCAGCCTTGAACGGATTTCAATTGACAGCGAAGACGCGAAGACACGACTGCTGATACGACTATGCCCAGGACCGGACTAAGGTCCTCATAGGCCTTGGGAAAACGTGGTACTAGGGCCTCTAAAAAGGGCGAATCGATTAATATTATTATTACGATTATTATATTATTAATTAGTCGCGCTTAGTACCTGATTTTGATCTTAATTATAGATGACGATGTGTAGATCTAGATTCTCGATGTCAATATGGTTTCTGCAATGTACCCCGAATTCAGTTCGATAATTCTGTTATATTATAGCTCGTTTCGACGAGTAATGCAATAACAAAAATGTACGATCAGGTCCGCAGGGCGCGTCTGTTGACGGTGTTGTAGAGAACCTCGACACTAATCTGATAATACTGCTGAAACCGAAGCCGACCAAGGAAATTCCGATTCTAGATTCTAGAAGATCCAGATCCGCAGATTTGTTCTTTTTTTCTGACTTTGTTTCTCTGTGCACTAAAGCTTCTCTTGGCTTTTCAACTGACCACTTTTCTTTTGCTGCTGTCGTTTGCGGTGAGCTCAATGTTCACTTTTTTGGTATAATAATATACGAACTTAAGTTACCACATAGTGTAGTTAGTTGTTAGTGTATAAGTTGGTTGAGTTTTATTTGGTTTTCGCAATAACTTTGAACACGGTCTCTGTCTGTTCTTCCAAATCTTAATCCAAATCCAAGTGGAGTCTGCCACGTGTTTTTTTCTTCGTGTACTATTTTGTCTCCTTTATCTCTGGACGACTGGTCAAGCGTGATGAGACATGGACATGGATGAAAACCAAAATGAAGACAAGCCTTGTACATAGGGTATACGAAAGCAAGAGGAGAAAAGACGACCAAGGGACGCTCGAGGATGGGGTACACAGTTCAGAGGATCGGAATCGGAATGGGAAGTAAAATCCAATGAATGTCTTCCCTCTGTTCAACTTTACTTAAGTTACACACCACTGGTGATGACAAAACTTTTTTTCCTCCAAACTTTCTTCCCTCTCTTTGTCTTCCTTCAGGAACTTCTCTTTCCTGTCTCCTCGAATTCCAACTCCACTTCGACTTTAACTCTTACGGCTTTCGGTTTAGATTTAGGATTGAGCTTCCTTTTTGGGCTGACTTGAATTTTGTGTTTTTTTTCTTCTGTCCACAGAGTAAATTTCAAGAGAGAGAGAGAGAATCTCAACGTCAACTTCAACTTGAACAAGAATTCGTGTAAGCTGAGGACACTCTACAAACTTCACAATCACAAGTCCACACACTAATAGTACGGGTAATATCTGTACTAATATAGTATTGTAGGAGGTAGTTGTCTGCAGTAGCTGATAATGCGCTAGAGCTAGATACACTGTTTGAAGATTACTATATAATCCAATTCAAATCCTTCAAAAGGGTCCGTTCTCTGACCTGACAGAAACCGTCACCGTCTGCTCTTCACTATTTGGATGAGTTTCCTTCTCAAGGAGCTGAAGCAGTATCAGGAAAGTTATCGTCTTCTTTTGTAGTTTTTTTTTCCGACCAGATACACTAAATAAAAAGAAGGCAAAACAAGGAGCGAATCAAACATACTGTGTAGTAAAAAGAAAAAGAGCCATCACAAAACCATCCCATTCAACCATTACTATTACGGAGACTTAAACACACCGTCGATTGTCGATGCTGTGAATTCGATGTGACCATTGTCATGGACATGAATATGGAGCCATAGTGTGAATCATTATTATTGTCATCATTTTTGTATATAATATTAATGCTACAAAAAACAGTAGTATTTACTCATCATTATCCTATATGTATGCTCCCTTAGGTAACAACGAGATAATAAAATTTCTAATTTCAATTCGAATTCGAATTCGACCGAATCTAATTCAATAAACCAAAACCAACTCAGAGCAGAGTCAATCTTTTATATTATGCTAACTGATGATAACCATAAAAGTTTTCTTTGTTTTTTTTACAGTTTATACTTTTACAGTTTGTCTCGTTTGGTTTAGTTTTGAATTTGGAAGACATTCAATTATCTGCGAGTGTGCACATTTTTCTTGTTGGACGTGGACACTATATAGGATTAAAATGTTTGAAGAAACTATAAAGGGAATCGTGAGCTCACACAGCCACAGCACAGCACGTGCATATCTACATGCTTTACAATGTATAATATTTAGTAGTATATATATGTATATGGGATAGGAATATTTGAGTTCTGAGTGGTTAATGGTTTTTGCTGAGAAAAAAAAAGAATCTTATGAATATTATTGAAAGGTTCTATACAATTATTACAATTCGCAATTTTCAGTTTAGACGACTACGATTTTTACTGATGGCTGATTTTTGAATGTGAATTTACTTCTCATGGCTATTGTCAAGCAGGTTTGTGGTTTTTTGGTATTGGTTAGGTTTGCTATTTTTTTTCATTTGGTTTCGTTCTTTCCTTTGGTCTTGGTCACAAACGAATAAATAATAAATAGTTTCGTTGGTTTTCCATTTTCCTCAACAGCAGCAGCTCTGACTACTACACTCTACATTCAAGATACACCTATATAATTATAATACTATACACATACATATACCTATATTATGTCGACATTATTTATGTAAGTAGGTAGGTACCTTTACTTTGTAGCTTGCTCATTTATTGTCCTTTTCGACGATGAAAACGACGACTGAATTTTCAAATTGAACTGACCATGTCTGCGATCATGTGCATATATATAATTACTAAAGTGATATCTGAATAAAAAATAGACAAAAAAATAAATAGATATGTACCATACACAAGCCACAGGCTGAGTACTATGTATAGTATACCACTATACCGCTACCGCACTAAAACTCACATGAGTTTGTAGGTACACTCTGTCTCGAAACGTAACCAATACCAAACCACCAACCGAAGAACCGACCAGACCAGACCACCACACAATAATTTGTCATAAATAATTACACAACAGCCGTCACCATAATTATTATTATACGCATTCATGACCGTAAGTCAGTAACTCTAATCGTAATCGTAAGTAACTCCACAAGGAAGGACATCAATAATCATAATCATACAGAAACTTAATTTAACATTATATAGTCAGTCATGCCACATATAGTAGCAGTAACGTAAACTAACACGAATTTTGATACCATACATGATGCATAAATTAAATGCATGCAGTATATAACATGTAGTTTAGGATTTAGGTGTATAACGAAAGCCCACAATAAGTAGAATATAAATGCAAATTAATACAAATTGTAAATTTATTTTTATTTTCACAGAATTTTTCTCAATTCCGAAAAAAAAATCCAACAGAGACAATAAACAATCCCAACACAGACAAAGCATAGCAAACTACATACCTTTTTCTACAGAATTATTGCTGAAAGAAATTATTACTATTACAATTATTACGAGTACCAATGACTAGAAAAAAATAGCATTAAAGTTATATAGCATAGGTCTCTGGTCATATGGTCTAGGTCTATGGGGTCCAATCTCCTATGGGTTCTTTTATGTTGCAATAGATAATAATATTATTACATACTAAATAAAATGCTTCAAGTTGAAAATAATGTTAAAAATCCAAATTCCCATTTCAACATGGGAGTATATTATCTGTAGTATAGTAAAAAGCGAAACACAAAATGTGTTTGGAACAGTGAGGAAAAATAAAGAAATTGTTCCGTATATAATTACATCTATATATATGAGTCTCAACTCAAGTAAGAAGCAAACTAAGTAACAGTAACCACAGAGCACAGCACGACACGTTGTTAAACTAAACGATTTAATGTTGAACAGACTATGCTCACGAAAGGAAAAATATGGAATGATGACGTTTTTATCTTGTAAATTGTAATAATTCTCGTCTCTCTTTCGTAGGTATACCTATACGGTACGATGATACATACAGACTACAGACTGTCAGTCTTACGTCTTCAGCTGGATTTGGATTTTGAGTATTTTTTTGGTTTCGTTTGGTTGACTTGACGTTATTAACTTGACCGTCATGGGAATTTTAAAATGTCGAGAAAAATATGAAAGAAGAATACATAAGAAGTTGACGAAGGAGGGAGAGAGAGGAAAAAAACCGTAAAATGCTCTCCTATTATACCTAAGTGACAATTTCCTTTTGCCTCATTCACTAAACTTCTGACAGAAATGAGAAAACTACACGCTTTTCAAACACAAACCGAGAACACGCCAAGCAATCAAATTGTTACAAAACATAATGATAATCATAGACTGGAACTGTAGAACTAAATTGTGTGTGTGTGTGTGCAACTTTAACTCAAATGACAACTGAATAATAATCTCGTCCTTCTTCTCAGCAGCAACAACAACAACAACGCCACGTCCTCTCAAATTCTCTACATACTTACATATCAAAAATAATATATGATAAAAAAACCGTAATTTCTACATTTTGTATTCTGTACAATATTGTGACTATATCTATGCCTCATGGATCCCCGTCGTCGCTGTCGCTGTCTGTGCTGCATGTAGGTACTTATGCTGTATTATTATTACAATTTCAAAAGAAATAATTTAGAATGGTTGACGCTTGTATCTATGTATTTCCTCTTACAGTCTAAATATCTGTATTTAAAACGTCATACAAAATAATATGGTATCTGTAGTGTATTACTAATACCTACCTACCTACCTACAAACCTCAAAATTTTTGAAGCTTCAAAAATCCCACTTGTCAACGTTAGAGAGTCAGCAACTAGCGCAGCACCAAGCCCAAAAGACTCTCGACTAAACGTAAGAAGACGATGTGGACGATTAAGGATTTATCACTCAAAGGGAATTGCAGCAGTGTGCGAATGAAATGGCTTCACATGAATCTTAACTTGTTTTTGTTATTGTTACTCATTTAAAATTACATTTAAATCTCGGCAGTCTTTGCACTCGAATAAATCATCATCACAAAAAATGATAATTTCAATCACCATTTCAAAACTGAGGGCGTCATTTATAAACAAACTAATAGACAGATCTCATAAATTTAAATTAAGTTTGAGCGGGGTTTTGGTAAATGACAAAAAATGGGATAAATATTTACGATGCTATGATGATTTGAAAACTGTGAAATGGGACATTTTTAAGATTTTGACAGCTAAGAACAAGAGCGTGTAGGTAATTGAATTTTTAAATCGCACATTTTTGAAAGTCAAAATTTTTCAACTATAAGCTTCTTATAACAGAGATTTGTTTTGAAAATCTCACGTTTTTAATAGTATAAAAGTTTGATAATTATTATTATAAGGAGTTTTAAAAATATTTAAGTACTTTCAAAGCTTCCCGAGCATTAATTTCGAAATGATTCATTCACACTTTTAACACTGTCTTACACTGTTTCAAACTTCCAAATCACAAATAAATCATTTTGCATCTTATAGTTGAATACACATATGTATATAGTGATCTGTAATAAAAATAAGAGGTTTCTAAATATAAATGTCCCACAGATAATCCGACATGTGTAGGTATATTGACTTTGGCGTCCACATTTTTGTATTATTTTTGTTGGTAGTAGTGGTGTGCGGTAGTTATTTTTTTTTGTGTTTGGATTATCGTCGCTCGTGATTCAGTACACATTACAAAATTAGTCATGCTCTTACCGATGCGATGTGGACTTTTGAATGTGCGGTGCGATTCGATGCGAGACTACCTAAGCAGAAATAAATAATAAAAAAAATGGAAGAAATTAATGTTTAAAAAAATACTAAGGAGATGGAAATAGGGAAGAAACCAAGACCAACTATATAAATAAATACAGATGCTGCTGCTGGCTGATGCACCAACTCGAAGCAAAAGTCAACGTCAGAAGAACTAAAATCAACTACGTACTTGTATATGTACACTATATACGTTACGTACATAATAAAAACTCCCTCCTGCCTGCCTACAAGCAACAACTCAGCCATCCATCCCATTTCACATCCCATCGCACATCCATACAAAACACGAACAAATTAAATGAGACAACTATCAAAATAAACTCCCACAATCATCACATCATGCATCGTGCATTCAAGAAGGATGAAAAAAATACATGGCAAACAAAAAAATACGGAAAAATAAATATGAGGATAAATGCTATAGGTTTACACATGCAAAGTTATTTAAACAATTTACTGCCTGCCTCACATCCATCGTCAATCGTCATTGAAATTTCAAATCCGCAGCGACGTCGCGCAACTTGGACATAGCACACAGGGAGCCTTTCAGTAATAGAGCATTCAGCGCCCCTATTCCAAAATTCTATAGGATTGAAGCGCAATGAAAAGCAATGAAATGAAAGCGAAGAACAAAAAAGAAATTATGAAGACAAAAAGAAAACACTCTATTTAATGATATAGTTCAAAAGAACGTTTACAGGTATCATTTTCAAATTCTAAGACATGAAATATAAGTTTTACAGAAGGAACTGAAAACTAACTTTGAATTAGTTCAATTTCTATATAATAGAGATAAATACATAAGGACTAATAGTAACGAAAATTATGGCAAATATCAAAACTTTGCTGCTATTTTTGTACTGGACAGACTGTACAGAATAGTAATGCTGGTCATAGAAACTTTGCAGAATTAAAAACATATTTAATTATAGGTTTTTGCGTTTTAAAAACAAAACATACAATTTCCCTATTTTTCAAAATGTATGTTGTGAAGGATTCTGCACTTTTTACAAACTTGTAAAATTTATACTTTTCCAAAACGGTTAATTTGTAAAATTTCCACTTTCCAAAAACGGGTAATTTGTTAAATTGGCACTTTTCAAATTTTAGCTGTATACGATTACGTTCATTTTAAGTTATTCAAAAAAGCTATTTACCTATTTAAAAATTACATTAATAATTTACCACATAGTTTACACTCAAATATGAAAGTTTTTGCTTATTTAAAAAAAATTGGGCCCATCTGGAATCTATAGGGCTTGAGCAGTAGTCGGAATAGTTTCATTCACGACAAAGCTTATATTATGCTTATACCCTTTTATCATATCATAAAGCACACAATATTATTTTCAAATTAGAACCTAAGCGCTATAGTAATTCTCTAATGATACCAGACTACTGTATAGACCCCAACAAAAAAAACAAGACTATAATAATATAAAGAAACGAGAGCGATTTGAGAATTGCATGTGTGTGTATCATCGTAATTTACTGTGAACACCGCATAGCACCGTATCAGAAACCAAAGCGAAATCCAACTATAACTTAAGCTCTATATCTCACTCCACAATCCCCAGTGCAAAGTACCTAAAACAACAACAACATCAACAACACACAATTTGTTCAAGTTACATACAATTAATAAACCTGTCACAGTAAGTAGTAAACTAAGCAGTCATTTTAGATTCTATAATGATACTCTTTCATACTTTTTTTTTATTTTTCTTTCCTCATTTTTCCTTTCCTCCATCCTAATGTAGGTGGGTCCCTACATATTAAATTCTAAAAGGAATTATACTATATCTACATAGAGGCACTATTATGCACTCCCCATTTAATTCGAGATGGGAGAAGAAACAAGACACAAGAAAAACTCTCAAAAAGACCTTGAAATAATACGACTACAACCCATGAAAACTAATACGACGACGACGACGAAACTATATAGAAGGGGAAAAAATACAATGGAAAAATGGAATCGAGAATAATTGCTGAGTAAGTCAAAACATAAAAACGACGTGTAGCTATGGAGTCAGTAATAACATGGCTGCAAAAGGTGAGCTGTTACATACAAAAGCAAAATACATATATAGTATCATATACAGATAAGTAGTTTTCAAATTTTCGTTAATATCTAAATGCAAAATAATATGTTGCAAATGTGTCAGTTGGTCCCTTATAATATGTGCCCATATAGCTTAACAATTTTTGTGTGTGAAGTATATAGAATAGGCATGAGGTTTAACCCAACAATCAAAAGTGAATAGACAGAGGAGAGACAGTACATTATTAAATTATTATTACACCACACGCCTTTTTCATTCCATTTTTTCCCTGTCCACTTCAATCCCATACCGCAACCTATCTATTGACATCAGCGCTATGTATCTTATGGAAAATGAAATACTGTAATGTAAATAGGCGATTACGCTGCACAGGCGCTTATTTATGTTTTTTAAAGTTTACGATAAAATATGATTAAAACTACAGTTTCTGTGTTTGTAGCGCTTATTTGAGCCCTAGGGCTTTATTAAATTTTTTGAGTGACAGTCCGGCGCTTATTCGAAAATTTACGGTAGTATATTATATTGATGTGATATTGTTGTATGTAGTGTATCGAATACTTATGGGTTGTGTCTATAGCTATGTGCAGATTTAATTATACCTAATTATTTACATTGCTTTAAGTGTATACTTTTATATAGTATGTATTTTGTATGCTGATGTGTTGAGTGTTTTATGTTGCTAAAGTTGTGAAGTAGTGTATGTAATAAAGTGTACATATTACGTAGGTTAGGCATGAAATACCGAGGCACTTATATATATTATTATTGCTTCACTTCCTTTAGTTTTTTATAATTGCAGTGTTCGCCTCAACTACATGTCTTAAAATTCATAATAATTTTTTTTATTATTAAAGTAAATTATAGGCAATCATGCAATTTATTATCAATCTAATATTTACGAAGTATGCACCTGAGTAGTCAGTGGTTATTGGTTAAATTTAATACATGTTTTTCTTAATTTTATAGTGTTTTTGTAAGAATGTGGGTACCTGCAGAGTATATAGGGGCTCCTACTAATTTTTTTAAAGCGGCCGTGGTGCATTTCTTTCTATTATTTTTTTAAAACTAATTATATGCACGCAATCATCTTTTGTAAATAATAGTTGGTCGTCTAATCCTAAGTACTGCCATTTAAAAAATTAAAATTTCTATATCATTAACTGTCTTTTTTATTTTTATTTAAAAGATTCCATAAATATGGATTTTCTATTTTTTAAATCTGAAACTTATTTGATAAATTTCTGTGATGACAAATAATATGTAGGTACATTTAAAACTGTTTTTCGCACTCATGAAACTATACGAGACTTATGTGGATAAACCAGTACCGGTACCGGTACCGGTAAGTTTGGGCTGTTGTCGGTTGGATTTGATTATTCTGGTTCACCTAACGAGAACGAGATATGGCTAATCGCCACCAAGAAAATCAAAGAAAAAAAAGGAGAAAAGGACTTAAGATGAGTTGAAAATGAGGAGGGGGGACGATCGAGAGCGCGAGAGGTTTTCTAGATAAAAATGAAATTAATATTAAAGTATAGGTAAGCATATAAAAAAACTTGTGCCAAGTCAAGTCTGAAGAAAAACTCAAGAAGGAGACTCAAAAAAGATCTTATGGGAAGGCAAGACGAACTGACGAACTACCTACGTCCACGTCCTACGTTCAAGAAGTCAAGTCAAAGTCAAAGCCAAATCCAAAACCAAAAATATAAGATACAAAGTGCATACACACAAAATGAAAAATAATACAGAAAATCCCTGTTCAAGAAAATATCCAACCACGTCTTAAGTTAGGTACCTAGGTGTAGGTACCTTCCTACCACCACCACCACGTCTCTGACTTTTGTATGAACTACACAACTCCTCCAACTTACGATTAGTAAACAAGCGGTACAAGCGATGCGATACGATGTGATGCGATGCGATAGAAGACTGAACAAAACTTACACAGCACATGAAAAACATCAAAAGTAGTTTGTAATTTGTTTAACAAGCAGTGAAGTAAGTAGTGAACACATGTAATTATTAATTAGCTCTCTGCCCTCTCTCTCTCTCGCTCTTGCCTTCTGGTTCTTTTTTATTCGTCGTTTTCTTGTTCTGCTCTTTCTTTGTGTATACCTACTACAGTTCTACACTGAATGAGAAAAGCTTCTTGGCTATCAGTATTATGCTACAGTTGATCTTGGTTTGTGTGTGCGTGTGTAGGCTGTGACTTCTCTCTGGCGTTTTGGTTTTAGTTGGAATTTCTTTGAAAATGAAAACAAGCCAAACCCATAAACCCAAAAAACCATCGTCGAAGTCAAAGCCGTAGTCGTAGCAGGAGCCGGAACCGATCCCGAAAGAAAACCAAGAATAGCGAGGGGAAAAAATGAGAGACCAAAAACCAAGGAGTGAACCACACAAACAAAAAAAAACATGAAAAGAAAAAAGAAGTGGAAATTGAGAAGGCGAGGGAAGAAGACCAACCTTTAGAACAATAAATGAGTGTAATCAAATCACCTGAGATGCAATAATACTAACACAATACAATATACACTGTAGACCAATTGCCAATTACATATAGCAACTGTATGCACTTTTTATGAAGCCTATGTAAGGTTGTTATGTAGGTATGTAGGTACGAAGGAAGGTAAGTTATATTTTTTTCCAGCTCTCAAAGCTTAAAATAGTCTGACAGACAAGTTCTCACCGTTTTATTTTCTAATTTACACAGAGTATTTTCCACGTAGAGTTTATATTCTCTTTTTTTATTTTGTGAAGGTGTAACGATGGAAAGGTAAAAGGTGGTGCTGGATAAGAAGGTGCAATACTAGCTTGGTGTCACATGTTTTAAGGGCAAAAAAACTTTTATTTAGATTTTTAAAACATCAAAATGTTTTAATTTAATATATTATGAATGATTGGTAAAATCTTAAGTAGAAAATTTTCGTATTAAATCACTTCAACAGTATCAAATTACTGAGATTAAATATTTGCTAAAAGTGTTAAAGCCGACAAAGTGTGGCAAGTGTGCATATTTTTGAAAACGAATTTTAAAAATAATTTCCATCATTTTCTATTTTCAAAAAGTGTAATAAAATTAATGTTTTTGTAATATAATATATTTTTTAACATGCTGCATTTGCGTGTTTTTCAAAATCACTAATATTATTGAATTAATTTTTTGAAACGAGAAATTTTCTAATTTAAAAATAAATATTATTGTGGAAACGAAAATATTTCGTGACTAAATAATTTTAAAAATCATTCAATAAAATAAAAATTAGCTACGTGTTTTCACAAAGTGCAAAAGGTTCAATTTCCACTGATTGTTGAAAATTTCAAAGTTATGTTTGTAAAGTTTTGAAAAGGAACCACATTTAAAAAAAACGAATCTCATTTTATCTGTTTTAAGTTAAAACCGTTCTACTTAATTACACCTTTTAAAAATTTAACAAACAAAAATAATTTTATTTTAACCAATTTATAATAAAAGATTGTAAGGAATCATAAAATATTTTTTGCACACTACGTCTCATGTAAACAGTAGTTGAATTAATAAAGCCCTTTAAAAAACCTTTGCAGATATCTAGTGTTGTTTCTTCACCAAAAATATCTTTGTAGCTTCTATACATAATACACAGCCATTTAATTTTTCTCTTACGTTAATCGTAATGACCCTTCATTACACATTTCTCACAACTAGTTACAAACTTAATAATCCAAAATCCAGGGAGGAGGAAGCACTGCTTCGCTAATAAACATAATATTACAAATATTTTTAGTTCTTCATTTAAATGATTTTGCAACTTACATATTGTATCCTTTTGACTTTCCCGAACTCACAAATTTGAATTCAAATTCCAATATCCAAATCCTTTCGCACTTCTACTTCAGCAGGCTTCCACGTGCTGAGTCTGTCCAGCCACTTGCACTCGTACAATACTTACTCGTTCGTACTACTTTTACAACAATAATATGAAATCAAACCAGAATCGAAATATTATGAAGCAAAAGTGTCAATATTGCCGTAACGGAGCGGTAACTTTTCTCAAACACTTATCTCCATTAAACTATAAATAATTCAACTGAAGTCACATTGTTTTAAATGTGTTTACTTGATTTGTTTGTACCCACTGCCCTATGTGTGTACCTTAACGGTATAAAAGTCACGTGGAGTTTTACACAATAATAAACAAGGATTTTTTTTTTTACATTTTCCTTTTAATTTCTCCGTTTATTTGTACAGAGCTGGGAGTGACAGCAATATTTATTATTTACTCGAAAAATCATTGACATCGGAATTTAAAACAAACATAAATGCACATGGGAGAAACACACTAGAAAGTTGACAATTTAATATTGTATACTAATTGTACATATTATGCAGTTGTAATGATTTTAATTAGAATCAATCACTCATATATATCTGTATATAATCTGTACTTTTCCAGTTATTACTTCATCACTACGCAAAAAATTGCAAATATTACATGGATATATCTGGATCGCAGTGTTAATTGCAAACAGAAACAGGGCGAGTGCTTAGATGGGGAATTAAGAAGAAATTTCCAGTTACTTAAACTCAAATGTTTAATAATGTGATTTATCAAGGTTTATCAAGGTTTTTGATTATTTTTTTTTCTAGACTCTTATCACGACGCAGTTAGAAACACACTACAACTTTCTTGACGATTTTTTGATGATTATACACTCCTGCCCACAGATGATGATGACAGGCTCGAGATAATGAGGGTAGCTGGGCTGGCTCACGGATCGTGAGAAGTGCTGTGGCGATACGGATAATTTATTGCTTGAAATAATTACACAAAGTATTTACTCATATAATATTTCCTTTGCTTCCTCACTCACTGTTTGCTCTAAGTTTTGTGTGTAAGTAATTCGTTTATTGTCATACAATAATGTAAACTATACGTTTATATCCGTACTCAAAAGGTTGACAGTTATAGTGTCCTTATAGCAACGTTATCCAAAAAAACACGAGTAACTCACTCAACAAATAATTATGTACTTTGCTATATATGTAATTAACAAATCCTTGATTTTTGCCTTCAATAATTCCGCATCCGCTTCAGTTGAAAATCAAATCAATTTATTTCAAACCTCTAAAGTTTCAAAGCAATGCACTATAATGTCACACGCTCCAAAATCTCCTTGAACTTTGACCGTGTTTTTCCCGTCGTTGTTGACAATAAATCCGAATCCAATACGCACTCACTCAGTACATAGTGTCCACAGTACAGCAGTTTTCAAAATCGAAATCGAGTGAACAACACAAACCACAAATTCAGGAAACACTCACACTAATAATGACAGGTTCATTTCTTTTTTAAACCGGTAATTATCTGACTGAAATTCTGAAACCGACTCCTGGCCGCACTCCGATTGTAAGTAGAGAGGTCTCACTCACTATTTTTGAAGTGTTGAACTCATTAAGACTGTAAAGATGAAACTGAGCCTTTTGTCTCGATTGGCTGTACAAGTAAATAACTGTTGAATAAATAATAATGTTGGGGCGAGAGACGTGGACGTCTGCTCTGTGAGCTTGTTCAAGGCGGACTGAACTGCCGTGCCTTTTGGATTTGGAATTTAGTTAGTGCAGGCTGGAAAGTCTGCAGTGGCAGTGTAGTGGCAGTGGCAGTCTGCTCTGTCTACACAGTCTACGCGATCAGTGCTATATAATGGAGTGCAGAGGATATAGTGTGCACTCTTGATATATATCTATAGCATAATGAACGGAATTATAGACTGCATAATAGTTGATAGTACCTATAGTAGTAGAATATACGGAGCCAGAACCAGAACCAGAGCCGGGATCAGGAGGACGAGGAATGGAAAAGGAGATCTCTAATAAAATGCGAACGGCGAACAAGTCGCGCTCGTACGCGTACCTCACTCTCGTACGTTTGTTCGGCCGAGTTAGAAGGTCTGGTTTCTGGTTTAGTTAGGTTGTGTGATATGATGCTTCTCTGTGTTATGTTCTGTAATAATATCAGTGATGCTTCTGAATCTGTTCTCTTTCCTCTATTTGTCTTGGCTCTGTTGTGTGTGTGAGAGATGCTGTACGCTTCTATTTTATTAGTCTGTCTCTGGGTCTCTTCTCTCAAAGTGACTCTGTTTGACTGTGTGTGACTGTGTGAAGGGAAGTAGGGAAGAAGATGCCAAGGCGAAGTGTGAGTGGAAGTGGATGCGGAGGAGATGCGATTGGTGTGGTTGGTGTGATGTTGTGTTGTGAGTGAACATGAACGGTGTGGTGTACTAGACGTTGTTCTTGTTCGGATCAACACTTGGAAACAAGTAGATGATAATGTGAGTGGTGGAGATGATGCCATGTCCAAGTCCAAGTCGAAGGCGAAGTTGACGTCGTTGTCGTTGGTGAATGTAGACTGTTAACTGCTGACGGTTGACGGTAAAGAGTGTGGAATATCATAGTGGAATGGATGTATATCTGTAGCGTAACCATAACCATACCACCGCACCATTTTTGAGCTGGTTCCTTACTATATAGTCTAAATAGCGAGTCATCATTTTTCAGATAAGATTGTCAGATGAAGGAAGCAGGTTAATATTAATGTATTATATATTGTGAGTGAAGAAAGAAAATGGCCCATATCCAAATTTAGCTATAATTAAAATGAGCTGTATGTTTGAAAAACACTAATTGAGGTAGATGCGTAAAATATTAATTATTGGGACTTTTTGAAGATTGCAAAATGTTCTATTTACATGATTTTTGAAAAGTGCAAAGTGCTCTATTTACATGGTTTTTGAAAAGTGCAAAATATTCTATTTAAATTATTTTAAAAAACGCAAAATATTCTATTTACATATTTTTGAAAAGTCCAAAATGTTTTATTTAAATTATTTTAAAAAGCGCAATATATTCTATTTACATATTTTTGAAATGTGCAAAATATTCTATTTACATATTTTTAAAAAGTGCAAAATCTTCTATTTACATATTTTTGAAACCCGCAAGATATTCTATTTACATACTTTTTGGATCTAGTTTTTGTTTGTAGATATTGCCATTTATTTTTAGCCAAAAGTTTTTGTTTTATGCGGTTCTAAATACTTAATTTGGTAAATAGAATTGTTCGTAATTTTTTATGCAATTTGTTTCAGAAGATTTACAAGCAATTTGAAAGATTGGAAAAAATACTGTGTTTTTTTGTGTACTATGCCTCACTGTTTTTACTAAATATTTTTAGACACTTTAAATCATTTCCTAATAAATTGCCTTTATAATTTTGTAAATTACAGAATCCTCTAATTACCACATATTTTTAAAAGTAAAACACTACACTATCTACATTATTTTTAAAAGCTTTCAACCATATTTACAGGTTTCCCCCAAATTCTTCAAACTTTAATTTGTATTTTCTAAACTTTTTCACGACATCATTTTATCTTAATAAAATAATCAAACCAAATATAAAACGAAGCGATGCGATGTAATAAATTGTATTAATTTTATAAATCAACCATTATTCCAATTCCAATGGTTGATTTTTATTTTTGCACGAAAAAATAACAATCATACAATTGTACGTATTTCGTATACTAAAAAGCACACGCAAAAAATGTAACAGCTATGTAAATAATTTTGATCGAAGTCCTGCTAACTGTTGACCTCATAAATAATAATAAAATATGACCTCCACCCTCAACCCAATTTAAACAATAATGACATAACTACACATGTGTAGAGTGACCATCATCATACCTATCTATAATCCACATCGTCATCGTCTATGCACTCCTCACATTTTGAGTTATTGAATTAAAAATCCTAGATACTACATAATTATTATACAAGAGTCAGCAGTACCGTACGAAGCACTTGTGTTGAAGTACTTGTGACTTGAGCATTACGATTACGATTACAATATTAGGATAACGAAAGTGCTGATAAATACAAAATCCTAATCATAACTTTACAAATATTCTTCTATTCTATACTATATAGATTGTGTGAAGAATATAAATGATCCATATCCATTTTCAGTTGAAACAAAATGCACTATCTGCAAGTGTATTAAATAATCATGGTCTTGAAAGCATGTAAAAAAATTATGTAGATAGGTAGGAAAAAACATTTTATACTTTAAATAAACATGTAAATAGAACAATTTACACCTTTTTAAAACATGTGTATAAAACATACTGCATCTTTCAAAAACTTTTAAAAAGAATATTTTCCAATTGTTAAAAACATGTAAATAGAACATTTTTATCTTTTAAAAACATGTACCTACTTTAGAACAATTTTACACTTTCCAAAAATTGTAAATAAAACGTTTTCTAATTTTTAAAAACATGTAAATAACATATTTTGGACTTTTCAAAGAATTGGTAAATAGAACATTTTACACTTTTCAAAAACATGTGAACGAAACATTTTGCTTTTAAAAAAACTCGTAATATTAAACATTTTAAGCCCCTATCTCATTTTTGTTATTAGTGTTTTTTTTTGACATACCCCATTTTAATTCTCGATTAAATTGGATATGGGTCATTGTGTTTCTTCACTGACGATGTACGTAATTATACGTCAACGTGTGTAAGTACCTCACCATATAGTACACGCTCAGCTCATACATACGGACTCCTGAATAGAGATGAATGCTGAACATTCATCAAAAGTTACACTCATCACGAGAGGCGGAGTGGATATGGATATCTCGTGAGGAGTGGATGTGGATGCGGAGACTCATGATTTGATATTTGGATATGGATGGTTTCGTTTACTTGAGTTGATCGAGTCTTGAGTGCAGTGGTTTGGTTTGATACAGTTTCTGTCTGTGTGTGTTGTTCTGAGTATGAGAATGCATATCGCTGGCTGCTGGCTCTGGTTCTGGTCCTGGATTGTGACAAGCGTGAAGAGATGATAACGTCACATAACATAACATAAGAGATCTGGAGAGGAGAGCATTAGTTGCATTAGTCTATTAGTCGACCACCAGCAAACACATCAGTTCACATCCTCTCCCATCATCTCCTCAGCCTCCTCGCTTTCCCCATCTCCACATCCAGAGCGGATACAACAGTGAAGAGTCCAGGACCATAATAATCATATCATAGCAGAGGCGCTTGTAGTGAGAGTTTATCTCTCAACTCAACTTCTCTGCTCCACCCGCCTCGCATTCCATATTCGACTGAGATTCCATTATTTCATTGGATTATTATAGAGCGACAGCGAAAAGCGAGCAAGAAGGAACATAGGCCCCCACTCTCCGTTCTACACGCTGTACAGATACATATCCAGTGTGAAGACTCAAAATGACCCATATTCGTTGACCGCTTTTTTTCAAGTTAAAATGTTCTTTCTTAGGAAATATTAGGATTTAATTTTCATGCATAATACATATTTATATCAAAACAATTTTTACCACTATATCCCCAAATAAAGGAAGCCTATTAGTTATAATGTTTTGGCCCTTTAAATAAGTAATTATTTTGTACGCCTCAAAACATGTAATTAAAATATTGTACACTTTTCCAAAATCACAAACTTGTAGAAATTTGAAATTTTCAAAATATGCAATTAAAGTATTGTGCACTTTAAAAAACATTGAATTAAATCATTTTGTACTTTTCAAAGCATTTAATTAAATAAGTTTACAAATTTCCAGAAACACGAAGTTAAATTATTTTATACTTTTTAAAACGTCATATTTAAAATATTGTACAGTTTTAAAAATACATGAAAATAAATAATTTTGTACTTATCAAAACATGAAATTAAATCATTGTGAACTTTTTAAATCATGTAATTAAAATATTGTGCACTTTTCAAAAAACACTAAATAAAATAATTATGTGCTTCTCAAAACACGTAGCTAAAATATTGTATACTTTTAAAAACCCCTTTCAGTTACTACCAATTCTATTTAAAATCGGTAATGAGTCATTTTGATTCTTCACTCACAATATCTATACAGTAAACGCTGCTGCTCGCCAGGCCAGACTGAGAACCCTGGCACAGATTACATAAGCGCATTACGAGTATTATTGTCTACACACTGAATATCTGTACTTGAAATGAACTATATCCAGGATATGGAAGATAGAAGACGCTATGGATTTGGATGTAGATTCGAATTCGGATGGGAGAGAGAGTCTAACCGGGAGATTGAGTTGAAGCGGGTACGGGTGCCGGTAAGACCGCAGGCGCAGAAAACGAAAACGAGGCCGACCATTCGAACGGTGGTGGTGGTGGTGGTGGTGACGGCGACGAAGGCGGCTGGAATACAATGTGAGTTGTACTGTAGTGCGATAGAAAATACACAACAACTGATCTGATTTGTAAGCTGAAGTGCCTTGCCATGCAATGTCATGTCATGTCCCAGGCTGAATGCCGAGAATACAGTAAAAAAAGTATACAAGACCGTTCGCTATGGATTGGATGTGGGGATGTGGAATCATTAAGACCCCACGGGGCTCTCTGTCTCCTTCGTCTCCGTCTCCGTCCTCTTCATCTTCTTCTTCTTCTTCGTCTTTTTACATCCAATCCACTTCAACTCCGGTACCGTTACCGGGACTGGGGCCGGGACCGGTGCCGGTGCCGGATCCGGAAACTGGGAACAATGAGCCCCGCTCAATTCTCAATCCTCAATCGGTTTTTTTTCGAGCATGCATGCATGGCCGTGGCTGTGACCGTGATGCGATGGCCATTATTATAGGATATGGAGCACGGCAGTCTACAGTAGTTGCCAAGACCTTAATACAGTTTCAGTATAGCCGCTTATAACAGCAGCGGATTTTCATGTATTCTATAATGTAGGTACCTAGGTACATGTATATTATCCGTAGCAAAAGTGTATGAAAATAAAGGCTACATATATATGTGTATGGTACACGGTAATCCTTAGAAATCCTTTTGAAAGGCTTTAACAACTTTAACATCTTCATTTTAGCTGGAGCCTTTCTTCAGAGCATTTTCTTGGTCATTATCGCAACCTCCACTCAACATTATGGACTGAGGCTGAAACTGGAGTCGAAATAGAATTTGAAATCGAGCCTAAATGGTTCCAAAAGTTGCAATACATTTATTAACACTACGTTTGTATTTCGAACAATAATTTCGTTCAACACCTTGATACCTATTACCTATTAAGACTAATAATTTCATGAAATATTAAATTTCAAAATTCGAAATCCTGAAGATTGCCACTAATGTAAAGTACCTATGTGGTTAATATGCTATAGAATTAAATGATATAATATTAACTTTTAAAACAAATTTCTTGCAAGTAATTTACCGGTATTTAGGAAGCCATTATATATCTTTTTTTGTAAATTATTTCGCTTTAAAAGATTAATTCGACACATTTGATAATCGCATCACTGTATATTTTACAGTGGTATCAAAAGTCAAAAGCAAAGAGTAAATATTTCACATTACCTCAAGTTGTATTACAGACAATGCGAGTTTGATTCACTAATTAATTAGCGCTAAGGAAACTTTTTAGTTAATTAAAAAACTAAATATGTGTGGGTTTTACATTTACATGGCGAAATCAACTGTGCGGTTTTTATTCAAACGCAAACCTATCACCAGTAGATATACATTAATCTCTTTCTACACACACGGGAATAACGCGGGAATAATTTGGCACTAAGAAACACAGTATTTATATTGTCTGTGTAGAATCAAAATGACTCATATCCAATTTTAGCTAAAACCAAAATGCAGTATCTACAAAAAGAATTTAAATAGGCACTATCTTCATGAAAGCATGTAAATAGAACTTTTTAAGCTCTTCAAAAACACGTAAAAAAATATTTTTCCATTTTAAAAAAACATGTAATTAAAAGATTTTTCACGTTTCAAAAACTCGTGACTTTAACATTATACGCATCTTTTTCATTTAGTTTTTTATGGACTGGGCCCGTTTTTATTCTGCCTTAAATTGTAAATGGGTCATTTTGATTCTTCACATACCTACGATATTTTATGTTATTCCCCCATAAACCATTTAGCCACTGAAAGTGACATTTATTTGACAACTTTTTTTTATACTGACAAAACTCCATACTGTTATAAGCACAACCCCCTCAATTATATGAATAGCACATTAATTAATTAATAATTTATTAAGTCAGGCTCATTATAGAAATCAAGATTGCACTCTTGCACAGATTTAAATCTCAATCCGCTCTCAAATCCGGTATTAAGAATTAAGAGTTTGGGCATATGGAAACAGATACCAACTCCGCAATTGCAGTTGCAGTTTGAGTTCGGATTCAGATTCGGATTCGAATTCAGATTTTGGATTCATCATAATATTCCCTGTCATCTGCTTTGAGGTTTTGGAAGACAACACACAAGTGAGTTGAGTGGGGAGGAAGGGGAGAGATAGAAGTAAAAACAGGCTTTCTTAACTACATATGACATACCCAATATATGTACCTACTTCCTTTTATTGCCCTTAACTAAAACAGACGAGTGAAAAAAAGGGGAAGAAACGAGAAAAAAAAACAACGAAACAAATGATATTTGTAAATAGAGTGTGTACAGTTATATAGGCAAACATAGAATACTGGAATCTATACATATAATACCTTTAAAAAAATAAATGTACACAATTACTAAAAGTATGTGAGCCTTTATATATGTACCTACATACTAGTATCAAAAAGTAAAATAGAACTTTAGAAATGGGATATATGATGTGATGTGGTTGACGTAGCTATATATTACAGCAGTGCCTACAAAAAAAATATCCACATGTATTTGAGTGGAAGGAAATTGAGTGAATGGTGAATGTGAATGGAATATGTGTACAAAAGTCTAAAGTATTTTGATTGTATGTAAATTGTAAATGTGTTTCAGTGTCCTATATTTGAGGGGGGTGGATTATGTCATATAGTTATATAGTGTCATAATATATTTTTCTGATATAGTCAGGCCGACTCCGAATCCGACTATAGTGGTATATCCGCTTTAAAGTATAGTAGAATGTTCGGCTTCGGTTTCGGTTTGAGTAGTCGGTAGGCAATCGGCATGTAATGCACCTAGTTGCTGTTTCTCTTCCCATTCCAATTCCCGTTCTTCCCAGTTGCCACTGGGGCCAAGTCGACAGTCAACATTCTGTTTAGTGTTCACCCTTTCAACGTTTCAACATGAAACAAACACACATACACACACACACAAGACCATCGCCACATTTGTACATAAGGCACGTACATATGCATCGTACAAAGAGCGAGAGAGAGAGAGAGAGAGAGAGTCTCTCACAGTCCAGATCCGATTGCGATTCAGATGCCGAAGATGCTCTTTCAGTAGAGTGAGAGAGAGAGTGGAGGGCTGGGGCTCTGTATATAACATAATGGATAGTATATAGTACAGTATAGACACAGCTTTTCACCATTTTCAATGGTCTGGATTTGGAGACACTGGAGACTGGAGACTTGAGGGGCATGGGGGAAGATATAATAATAATAATACGAGAGCGAAAGAGAGAGAGAGATGCTCTGTATATCTGCCGTTGCCGATCTATGTGCTACACACGGAAAATACAAAGTACTGCGAAGAACGAGAAGGAGAGCGAAGAACTACGAAAATACTTTCCACTGATTTCCGTTCCATACCCCATGCTCCCTGCTCCATACTCCATACGAATACGAAGTACAAAAAAAAAGAAGAGTATAAGCTAAAAAAGGACGGATATATGAGGGTGGATATGCGTATATATAGTCTATATAGCTCCGTCTGCCTGTCTGCACAGATCTGTCTACTGTCTACTAACAGCGTCTCTTCCTCCTCCGGCTCCGGCTCCGGTAGGTAGGTACATCTATCTCTCCGTATGAGCGTACGAGGACTTCGAGGTTCATGGTACATTACATGGTGGATGAATGAATGGATGGGTTTTAAGGTTTAGCTTTTAGGTACATAGCCAAATATGGGATTGGGCTCGGGTGGTTGATTGCCACTATCTCTCAACTACCTCCCACCCAACCAACCAACCAGAGAACAACCGACTCTTCAAAACTCTTCTCAACTCGACTCACTCCTTCCTCACATCACATACACACACACACACACACATCGTGCACACTCACGCTCACGGTCGTACATACAGCGAGGCAGGGAGACAGACACACAGAGCGTCTCCTCTTCCCTTCCATTCCCATTTCCATGTCCCGTCCAAACACAGGCAGTGTACATACTTACCATCCTCTCCCATCCCATCCCATCCCGTCCTCATCTCATCTCATCTCAGACACTACAAACTATGTCTATATGTAGCTACATCTTTCTCCCCATTACAGAGCATTATCATACATACTTCTCAGCTGAAGCTCAGAGTCAGCTCAAAAACTCGAGGAACTACACAAGTTATACACTGCACTCCCATCCCTTCCGAGTCCAAAACTACCTAGACACAGACATGGAGAGCGAGTCCACGTTGACTCTCGCTAACGGAGCCAACCAGCGCGGCTGCTTTCCCCAAGTGAGCCACATACATGAGACGAGAATCACGTCGCCGGATTTGCTGGGCTGGGAAGTAAGGAAACTTATGGGATTCGAGGGATTTTAGAGGAGGCCAATTGGACGGGAGGGAGGCGTTGAGGAGGGCTTCTAGTGGCTGTGAAAATCGCTCCTGGATCCCTAGTGTTGACAAGGAAGGATCAGGTCCACGTGGACCTCGAACGGCTCCACATTGAGAGTCTCTTTGAGAATGGAGAACTGCAGAATTGGAATTGTCGACGTCGACTAGATATTGTATGTAGGTAGGTAGGTAGCTATACTGGTTGGGTGTGTGTGTGCCGTGGAGATGAACTTGTTGTGAAATAGAAATGAAATGGGGAAATGAAAAGTGTACTTGGTCTTGTATGCACTTATGTGTACAATGTACATAGTTGTATTTTGTATTTGTAGTATAAGTACTGTAGAAGACTGTTAAAGAAGGAGAGAAGAAGTGTAGTGTTGTTGGGGCAGTGTGTGCAGTTGTAGATACGTAGATTGTGTGGATAGGAGATTGGGGAAGATTTAACATTCACTGTAACATTCTAAAAGAGGCAGTCTGTACATACTCCAATTCCATGCTGCTGCATATACTACATTTAGAAATAATAGTAAATCTACTATATAAAGTTGTGCAAGGAGGTAGCTAGACTAAATATTATAGACTTTTTTTCCTACATGTACTACCTTACATATCTCTGTAATGATCGTGACCGTCTTCGTTCGAATTTCGAATTCTTATTTGGAATTTGGGATTCTTCCTATTGCTGGAGTTGGCGTTGGCGTTGGCGTTATGGCGCTGGATTTGTTTGTAACTGGAAGTAAAGATGCAAATTGTGATATCTTCATTTTTTTTCAAATGCGCATATAATACGCGGACGCAGACGGCACTTACATTGTAGGTATTTCTTTTTCACAGCTTTAGAAATGGAACTGGAGACCTCTGGATTTTTTGGATGGCATCGAGTATTAAGTGGAAAATGAACATAGTGGTATTTTTTGGGGTATAGTTGAGAGGCCAATAGTTATATGTGTGAGAGTTAAATTGTGTAGCTTTATATGACGGCCTCACGGCCTCCTGCCTTCCGTACCGTCTACTTACTGATATTGACTGGAAATAATGCAGATAGACTGAAATGGTGGAATTGGAACTGGAACTGAAGCTCCTTGGCACTGGCACTGGGACTGGGGCTGGAGAGTAGACTCACTAGTGAGTTACTATAAGGCTTATAGAGGTAAGAATGTGAATGTGATTGTGAATACAAGTTGATATTTATGCTGAGAGATGAGATGGGCTGGCGGGAGGCTGGGACTATGGGATGCTATGGAGCTTATTGCTGCCTATGGCTCTGTTTATGTGTGTGTGTGTGTTGGGCCCAAGTGGTAGCAGGTTAGAGTATTATAGAGTGTATAAGGTATATAGAATTGATGAGATGTGATTCAAGGCTACCATCCTCACGCTCTCATTTAACACTACCAATTCTGAGAACAGAACTACACAAGTGCCAGAGCCGGAGCCGGACCCCATTCACATTCTAACTTGATACCTCAGCTTCCTAATGTGTTATGTACTCCGTCCGCAACTCCTGAGCTGCACTCCAAGTGGCATACGTACAACCAACTCGTACAACTTTATAGTAGAGACCTGCGGACTACAAACGAAGAGTACGGACGGGAGTAGTGTGATTAGACTTTTCTTTCAGCGATTATTATTTCAATGGTTATAGGATAAAGATAAAAGCTCTGTTTCTCTCTCTCTCTGCTATTGTTTCCATGTGAAGCGGAGATATTTTGTATTGCTCCTATTATTAGTTTGATTATTCTCAGCATCCAGTTTTATTTGTAAAGAAAATATTATGTACACCAGCCATATGGGATTTTCAATAGGTGTATAATTTGAGAGCGTATTTTACTAATTAATTTATTTGTGGTGCTTTATTTTAAATTAATGTAATTTACCGTGTTTCATAGTAAGGGAACCTTTACCTTGCATTTACATTTTAACACTAGAACAATAAGTACGTACCTACCTGGATAGTTTTCTATTTTAAAATATAGGTATGTAATAAAGAAATAATTAATACATAATATTTAAAAATGGTTAGTATAATGTTATAAAACTATTGCATCGCATTTTGTTTTACCTTTCTAAAACAGGTGGGATAAGGGATTTGAAACTTTTTAACACCTTTTAATTGATTTTTTCTTTCAAATTCCAAAATTTTGATGCTAGTAATTTTTATGAATTAATTTTAATTATTTTTGGCTGGAAATTTAATTGTTATCAAACCAAATAAGTGTACCGTAAATGGCCGAATAAGTGCCGGGGCTAAAATTTTCTCTAAATGTAGAGACGCCTACTATTGAAACTCATAATTCGACCCTCACCTACTATTAGAGATCCACTTGCTAATAGAATCCTACTGTAAGAGAAAATTCGATAATTATAACCCAGGTATATTAATTTTGTATGTTTTTTAGTTTTTGCCCTGGTATGCCAATATTGGCTACACGACAAGAGAGCGCAGACACAAGAGCTCAGACAAGAGAGCGCAGCTATTACAGCGCAGGGACAAAATGGCGCGGGACAATAGAGTGCAGCAGACAAAAGAGTGCAGACAAAAGAGCGCAAGACAAAAACGCGTAAGACAAAAGAGCGCAAGATAATGAGTGCAAGGACAAAATATTGCCGTGAAAAATGAGTGCAAGGCAGGAGAGTTCAAGAAAATTGAGTGCATTTTTGACGTAACATTAAAGTTAAATCAACACTGCTCTTACGAGCAATACTCACTAACGTATCATTGCGGATTTTTCTGTCTTATTTTGTTTTTGAAAAGAGCATCCAAAATAACATTGATTTGCTTAACCACATGGTTCGCTTATTGAGTTTCGGTCTATAAAATTATTTTTCGAAAAAACAAAAAACGCCTTAAATTGCGTGTCTAATGATTTTTTCATCCAAATTTTTATATATTATTCAAAATTTTGAAACTTTATTTTAAAATGTTTGTGCAACAAAACATTTTAAAGTGTAAGAAATACCAAAAACATACAACTTTTAAAATTCCGTTTTTTCCAAACTTTTTGTTGATATATTGTATATCTCTTCAAAACTTTAAGAAAAAATGAAATTTTCAAAAGTTTAAAAATCTTTGCTTTTGCTTGGGATTGTGTGTTTACTCGTGGTTCCTGTGCATGTATAGCTATTATTTTGATGGAGAGGATCTAATCTTGAGTTGAGGAGAGTTTCCGTGTGGCGGAAATGAGCCTGACGACAAGAGTCTCAATCAAGTCAAGACAAACTAGGCACGATCCCCGCATACCGTCACACTATACACATGGCATAGTGCTATGTGATACGTTTGCAGGGCTACGCGAGTAGTTTGCTACAACTAAAAACTTTTTTTTATGCACGGATAGAAGGTGTTGCTTTACTATGAAAATACAGCTTGCCTGGCATATTCCTAAGGAAAAATCGTAAGAGGACAAAAGAGTGCAAACAAAAAAGTGGAGACAAAAGTGCGCAGGACTTTAGTAGGGACTTTAGTGTAGGCAAAACCTGGATCTTAGATTTGTATTACTGAGAGTATGCACATATTTATTTAGCTTTAATTCATTTTTAGGTATAGAAATTAATGGAGCTTGTTACTGACCATTTTGTGCGATTTCTAAAGCCTTCAAACTTCCTTGTTACGGTTACCGATAGGTACTTGTTTACACTTTATACTTATGCAAAAATGAACCTCGATTTTAGCATTTTCCCAAGAAGCGTTTTTCCATTAATTTAGCTTTGAAACTTTTAATTTTCTAAAATTATTTTGTAAATGTTGCTAGCGTTAATTATTACAAACTGTAATGCACTTTAAAAGTGGAATTTCTATTTTTATTTTGCACCTTCATTTCTCAAGAATTATTCTTAATGCAGACCCCAAAAAGCTGAACATTCAAATAATTTAGTAGTCATTTTCATTTTCCTATAAGATGCTTTCACAACTGCTAAATTTAAATAGAGCTACATATATATTCTGTATAGCTCAACGACTATACACAATACAAAATTAGCCACAGCTATCAACAGTGTGTTTATATATTTTTGGTGTACATATATGGATATCTATTATCCAGCGCCTATTTAATAGTCTTGCGTTGTTTCTGATTCTGGCCGTAACACTGATACCTATTTGCAGTTTGGTTTTTTTTGTACCTGTGCTCTGTTCGTGTACGGGCGCCGTTACGTGTGTTTTTCATTTTGTGTGTTTGGATTTTCAATTCCAATTCCATGAGCTCGATTTCGACTGCAATTCCAATGTCAATGTCAGCGTGATCGAGACAGATCGGAGTAGAGTTGAATTTGGAAGTTGAATGTGTGTTGTTCCCATGGGAACTATATTCCTCTGGGTTCGGGTTCGAGTTTGGGACTTTGGGGATTTTGTAATTATAGGCATAGCTCCAGAACTCGCACTCAGTCTACCGCGTCTATACGTTCTTTCAACTCCTACCTGCTATGGTGTAAGCTATATGGTGTGGCTCATATATGGTGAGGCTGCTGAGTGGTTCTATACTAAATATATGGTGATGGCATGTAGTGTGGAGAATGAGAACTGTGGTGTAAATGAAATGTGAGACTGGAGGCGAGGGGAAAAAAAGGAACGGGAAACGGAGCGAAGAGTTTTGGGTAATCAGCGTTTTATTTACCCAGCGAAACCGAAAGTTTAGAGATGCCACTGCGAGAGGCGAGACTATCAGAGAGCGATGGTTGTCAGAGACGAAGGCTAAGTTGAAGTCGAAGTCGAAATCAACCAAGACGACTAAAATAACGCTATGTGTGGATTACGGGTAGGTACTCTAAAACCGCTACCGTTATACCAACGTCTAGCTGTCTATACTGTTACTATATCGTCAGTAAAGAACCAAAATGACCCATATCCATATTTCGCTAAAAACAATATCAACTATCTACAAAAATATTCAAATATATCTTAAGAGCAGTTAAATAGAACATTTTACACTTTTCAAACACATTAAATTAGAACATTTTGCACTTTTCAAAATTACGTAAATATCACATTTTGCACCTTTTCAAAAACATGGAATTAGAACATTTTACACTTTTCAAAACATGCAAATAGAACATTTTACACTTTTAAAAAACTCTTAATTAACATTTTACGCATGTTTCTCATTTTGTTTTTATGACATAGCTCATTTTGATTGTAGCTTAAATTGGATATGGGTTATTTTGGTTCTTCACTGACGATATACCTTAGCTGTAGACTGTAGAGCTATATAGATGGTACCTACGTACAGATGTTTTACACTGATATTCCCACTATTTTACATTCCAGTTGAAGTCAAAATCCAATTTTGGATGTATCAGTATACTTTGTACCTAGGTAGGTACATGCGAAAATTTAAAATCCGGATCCGAACTGCGTAAAAGGTGCGTAGGACTGAAAGAATTTATTTTTTGTAGACTGTGAAGTGAACAAAATTTTGCGTCTGTAGAATGTTGAGAGTGTTGGATCTGGTTGGTTTTGGTCTTGTAAACGCTGAGCAAACAGTGAGGATTGTTGTTGAACATGTCTGGAATATATTTAAACGTGAGTAGCTTTGTCCTCACACACACTCCCACCCATGATTATGGTAATTGTGAGCCTCATCTCTTCCCCTGTAGCTCTATAGCCCATGGAAATATTTTCCTTACAAAATAGAAATTGAGATAGAGATTCGGAAAGACAGCAGCGTTGCTTTTTGCTTACACCAAAAATGTCCTATCTTCAATATTACATGTTCGCCATTCTATGGAACTAGTAACATTCATTCAATATTTCGATCGTAAAAAAATTAAGGCAACTAAAAAAATTGTCCAAACATTTTCATTAAAAATGTGAAATTGTATACCGTCAAATTGAAATTAAATAAATTCATATTTTTAGTCTGCAAGCAGGGACGGACGAAGGAATCGGTTTTAGGCAGCAATTTGTTTTCATACAATAACCAATATTTGATTTTATTGATGGTTTTCTTTGGTAATGTAAAATGTTGTATTTACATGTGTTAGAAAAGTTTAAAATGTTCTTTTTACTTGATTCAAAAAAGTGCAAAATGTTCTATTTACATGTTTTGGGGAAAGCGTTAAATGTTTCATTTTCATGTTTTTGAAATGTCAGAAAAAATTTATTTGCATGCTTTTGAAAAGTCAAAATATTCTTTTTACATATTTTTGAAAACTCTAAAATGTTCTATATACATGTTTTTTGAAAATTTAGGCAGCGGGGGCTGCCTGCGCTTGCCACATTATCCGGCCCTGTCTCTCTGCAAGCTCATTAATATCCGGTAGATAGCTGATTCTGAATTTTTTGAAGGCAGCTTAAATATTTAAATGCCACCTTTACATTTAGGAAACAAATTCATAAGTACACAGCGTATAAAATTGGAATTTAAAAATTTAATTTCCTATACGAATTTATGCCAAGTAAAAAAATACTAAAATGCGGCTGGAAGGATGTATAGTTACTTTATGACATTTTACAACTCCTCATTTTTATGACCATTTATCAGAACTAAGAACCTGCCCAAGCCCAATGTACACACAGACTAAACACTCAACTTGGGCTCGCTCTTATGTACTTCTCCCTCCATTAATATTTTAGATTTGTGAATGTTTCTTCTGCGTATATGTAGCTTGCCTTGGTGTTCTTGAAAGTTGAACTTGACTCGTACTCGTGTTTCTGTTTGTATTTATGTTTGGGGAGGACATTTAGTGGTCGGGAGGAATTTCAATTTGCAAGCTCAACCTGTAGCTCCCTTTTTGGTCCGTCTCAATTCTCAATGGCCCAACTTCACTTTGTCTCAATAACATATAGTTTCGGAATACGAGAATTCCAAGTCCAAGTTGACAACCAAATCGAAATCGACAAGTGCGAACGCGGAACGCGAACGGGAGTTAAGTTCCAGATGTTTATACACCAATGGGAAGTTATAAGCTTTTTATTAGAGTGGTCTGAGTGGTTTTTTTTACGGCTTGTTATAGTGTGTGTGAATTTCTGTCTACCTGTATACATAATTTAGTAAGCTTTTTAAATACTAAACGAAATCAAATATATGATACATCATTTTGAAGCTCTTGAAAAATAAAAAATATTCAAATCCTTTTAAACTGGAAATTAATGTTATTTACTGTCATATTTCGTTTTTTTTTGGACTTTCTTCAGAAATATTTAAATGCTGATCGATTACAGGCGTATAATTAAATTTGAATCGCCGTTACCTTCATTTCTATGATATAATGAATTTTGGACATTTTTGGAGCTTGTGTCAAATTTTTCAGAATTAAGTTTGGCGGGAAATTTAAAACATAAATTTGTTTCTTACAAAAACTGCTCCCTTGTAGAAACAGGAGCTCATAACGTGACTGCGGAAAAAATAAGGGCCCTTTTTTTGAGTCTTTGGATTGCATATAATGATGTAGGTAAATTAGGTTTTGGTTTTAGTAGTACATAAACCGAATGCAGTAAAGCAGTTGTGTAAGAAACCATGTAGGTAGGTAGGTAGGTAATAGAGTAGCATAATGAACTGACTGGAATTTCACCCATCGTCCACACCACACTCACTCACACAGACGGTATCAAGTTCCGCTCATGGGACGTACGTACGTGGGACTCTCATTGTGAGTCGTCTCATTGACATGCAAGGAGAGTCTCATTTACGCACCCAACAACTATCACTTCACAAAACTCCCATCCAATGAAAATGAAAATGTAATTCTCATATTATTACGTACACAGATAGCATTTCACTTCCCCACTCTCGGTTTCCGTCCTCTCCTTTTCATTCATACCTTTGTTTTATAGGAACAAATTACGAAGGGGGCGACGGACGAAGGATGTTGTACGAGAAGGTTTTCTGTATAATTTCAAGTGTTCTTATTACTTCTACATGCAAAGATTGTAGAGTGTAGACTCTAGAATGTAGAATGTTGAAATGTGGAGCTCCCTGCTCTCAATTCCAATTCTAACTGAACGCTCCTGTAAAGATGTGCAAATGATATTGTGTAATGCAAGTTCCTACCTACCTACTTATTACGTATGACTACGTGTGAGTTGTTTGAGGCGGACAAGTAATTAGACTGGGGCCAGGCAGGAGCCAAAGCCAGTACCACGGTGAGAGTCACGGTCAAAAACCACTGTGTATAATACATAATGTAACATACGAAACCTACCTAGGTAGATAATTGTACTATATAGAATATAAGGTGGTAGCTACATTAAACTTTATAGAATAAGATAAGCCCCACCAAATTCTAATTTTGTAGTCAAGTATTCAATTTGCATGAAATTGTGTGAACCATTACTGATTTTGATTGTAAATGTGTGCATTAGCGCCAAAGCTCTTTTACAAAATTCAGAAATTATTTTTTTAGGGAATGTACAACAAGTTTGTAGTAATTTGTAAGGTACCTACCTACCTAGCTAGTAGAAGAATTCGGGCCGAGTTTAAACTGCTGAAAAATGGACAATTCTTTTAACTGTGAATTGGATGACTGGCGCTCAGCAACAATGCTTCTTCATGGACGAATGAATATGAACATGAATATTTTCCAATCAATGGAATAATGGAATGACATGCAATCAGACCTGCGTGCATAAAAATAAAGAGGTGATACTACTCGTACATTTTCAAATAAAATATAATATGATGAAATCTGTGTGTGTGTGTGAAAATAGGCTCAACTGTTGATAAGTGTGTGGGTCCATAAAGAGAAAGAATGAGTCTCATGACAGCTCTTGTGTTTTATTGACTTGGTCTCTGTCTCTGTGTGTACGAAGGACGAACGATAAACTGAACGTGTGAGTACTGGGACTGGTTCTGGTTCTGGATACTGGATCTCTGGAGTGAGTGAGTGAGCAGTGGTAGAGTAAGTCGACGAGTTGGTCTTTTGGTTCTTGGAATAATTGACCCCACACTGCGGCCCCACGTGTTCAATATGCTCACGTTTTGTCTTCCTTCCCTGTTTTTCTTCCTCTCTTCACTTGGGTGCATTATGCGAACGTCAAAACCAACGCTCAGCCACCACCACTACTTACTACCAGTCCCACAAACCTTCCAACCAACCAACCAACCATCCTGCCCAGCTTCACTGTCACAAGTAATTTATGATAATAAACTGTGTAAGTAAAGGGCATTAGGGAGCCGAGTGAATTTGTGAATTATCTTTTTCCCTCGTCGCTGTATTTACTGGCACTCGCGAGTACACTGGTTCATTTTGCCTTCTCCTTGACAGTACTTATTACCTTCTCACTTGGCTAGTTCTGAAAGACATTTTAAATATTAAAAAAAAATATAACAAATGGTCTTTACTTTTTACTTGACTCTCATGCAATATATCTGTCCTACACAGTATGTACGTACGGAGTGCAGTACGTAATTTTTACTAGGGACTATTGGTTTCGACGATCCTCGTACTGGTAATGGTAATGGTAATAGTTGTGGGCAGTTCTATTGTGAAGGTAATTGAGATTAGATTTTTGGATTTTGAATTGGGACTCTCGTAGTCCGTGGGCAAAATTAAAAGTGGCAGAACGCAGGTGGTCCTTTCCCTATATTATGCACAGTCAAAATCTGATCTTGGTAATTGCCTGCCTCCTCTGTGGAAGTCTGAATCGTATAGCATCTATAAACACTATCTGCGCTCGTACACAGGGAGTGAATAAATTCCATTTAAGATAATTATGGGAATTTACACGTGGGAATTTATTACAATTACAATATTACACGTTATTATAACTGACGATGATAGGGGATGACGACGAAGGACGAGGACGACGACGACGAACCAAAACGATGCCTACTGATATATCAGTACCAGTATAAGTTGCATTCCACTATTTTGAGTTGACTTTTGGCATACATATTATGCATTTTGAACTGCTCATTTGATTTCCATTCCGTCTTGAGTTGTTTTCCTCACACATTAATTTTTTTTCAAGTTATTTTATTGGCAAGAGGCAAGAGGAAGGCATGGCAGTGGTAATGGTTTCATGGCTTTGGTCTTGGTCCTATGGACTATCTCTGTATAAGATGGCTTATTAGCACGCACTCTCCTCCGGCTCCTCCGGCCTCTTAACTTCTTAACAGTTCATCTCACATCACATTTCATTTTAGAGTCATTATTTTGACATGCTAAGGCACTCACGTTACTCATCACATTATCCTTATTTTAATCGCAAAGGTAAATTATAGAATATTTTATTTTTCTGTAGTTGACTATGTAATACACCGTACCATTATTGGCCGTTTTTAAGCGAAGATTTTTCTACTTACGATTAGCCAAAGTTAAAAAGCCATTAAGGAAGAATATTCAAAATACGGTACAATGAAAACATTAATTTCTATCCTTATACACACAAATTCGCATTTACAAAAAATCTGGTGGGCTTTTAAAATGCCTTATTATGGCAAGAATATTTAGTCAAATTGAATTTTAAGAAAGTCGAATTTGAATATGTACACAGAGGCCTGAAAAAGTTTAACAAAAAAAAGTTATGTGTAAAAGTGTTTATAGTTATAGTACTATATATAATGTATTGTAGAGATTGAAAGTCTAAGTGGGAAAATAAACGTATTGGAAAACCGGTGACTAGAACTAATGTCTGCATTATTATTTGAATTTGAATTCTCCATATGACCATCAGACAGAGCTGGGACAAGTTCCATAGGACCAGGACCAGGACCAGGACCAGTGTATTAAAAGTTTTTTGTGTGTGACAAAGAAAATGTTTGAGCTGTGCCTGTGTGTGTGTATGTGTGTGTGTGTGTGACTGACTTGACTTTTAAAATGAAGAGTGCCTCTTAAAAATGGTATCTTTAGAACGGTTCAGAGCATCTTTTGTGTCCCGCGGGAAGTAATGGGGAGGCTTTTGAAAGAAAGTTGCACTTGTCATTTTTCACTTGACTTTCTTTTGCTTTTCTTTTTTCGACTTTTTTGACTCGTACATTTTTACATTTTGTCCCTCACGCTCCGTCTACTCTTATATAGTTGTTGTCTCACTGTCTCCTTCTTTCTGCTCTTAGTATTTTCCCCTCCTTTCCCCCTTTCACTCGCTCTGTCTCTTCGTGGTTGGCACTGGCACTGGCTTTTGCATTGGCCTCTCCTTTCCCCGCTCCCTCGTTCCTTTGTCTTTTGAGTCATAAGATCTACTAAGTTCACTTGTCATAATTTAAGTCGCTTTTTCACTGTGATGAAAAGTCTTCCTCGTTCTATTCGTTTCTTTAGTTTTTTTACAATATTTTTCCGCATCAAGTAAATTTTATTGGAGCAATTTACGGATTTACACAAGAGACAATGATAAATAAGGGGAGGAGAGTGGAATTGTAATTGTTTGAATTTAAAAATAAAAATGATTGAAGCTTTGAAGCTGCTCTGAACAATGATTTGAATGCAATAGTATTTAATACTGTTCATATTGTGAATTTTAAAGTCTATAGTGATGTGTGGCGGGCTGATTTATGCTTCGTTAGTATTTACAATTTTACATAGTTGTATTTGTTTTAATAGTCCATTCGCGCATTATTTGAACTTTCACCACTTCAAGTTGAATGCCCTTAAAATGTTGACATATGCTTAAGAATATGGAAAGAACCGCCTATTATTATAGCACTGCATACACTGCTTGACTATTTGACACTCCCTATTGGAGCCACATGATCGATGGTTCGATGTCCATGAATAGAATGACAGTCAAGATTGATTTTTTTTTATAATTTCATTTTGTACAATTGTGTAAATTGAATAAATTGGACGTAAAGTGGCATCTGTACAGTAGTGATAGAAGGGAAATGTGGGAGAAAGTTGTAAACTTTTTCTTTTGTTTTATGGGCCTAATGATAGTTTTGCCACTGACACTGGCACTGGCTCTGATCCTGAATCTAAACAAGAATAATACAATGATTCTGTCAGTTAATATGGGTGGCCGCATCTACACACAAACTATATCAAGCACATGCTCTATGTTTAGGTATGTTACGCACATGGCTAAGGAGAAAATTGTCTGTACTGGTATATGCTAAAGACATCCCTTCAAACCTACTTCTGATAACGATAGACTTTAGTCAGTTGTAAAAGTGAAAGTGGAGATAGAAATTCAATCACTTGTAACAGTACAGTACTACAGTCTACAGTGGTGTAATATGAGGAAAATATTGGATATGGCGGGGCATTAGCATGCCACATAAATACTGATAGAGATGTAGGATGTAGGTTAGCTACATGTACATAATGTAGAATTCAGTAGTAGAAGTAGAAGTACATACCTACATAGAAGGGAGCATTTTCTTGGGAGTCTTGGGTGTTATCATGTCGTAATTCTTTTGGTGTATTTGTAGCTACTGTTATACGCCCTACTGTGTGTTGCAATATAGGAAAGGATAGGAGAAAAGGAGATTCACAGGATAGGATAGGACGAAAGGTTGGTTCGTTGGTTGTTGGTTGGTTGGGAAAGGGAAGCATAGGTCCCATGACAGCTTTTAACGAAATGAATCGTCTCATTTCTTCCCCCAACTCCACTTCATTCCATTCATTCATTCACTCGTCTCATTCAATTCTCAATTGTTATCTAATTATCTTCCCCATCTCCATCTTCATCTCCATCCTCAAGGCTTCACAACTCCAAATCTCCAAATGAGATCCCCGCTCTCTCTCTCTCTACTTTCTACGTACTGTGCACGGCGCCGAGTCTATGAGATTCTATATTTCCGACATGTAAAAGTAACTATGTCTTTGCCTATATAGGTACTTTCTCCCCTGCATTTCAAAATCTGACTTGTGCATATGACATATTATATATGTACTGTATAGAGCCCTTTCCGACTTTTCTTTTCCGTCAATACTAAACCAATGCGACTACCATTCTTATTCAAGGCATATACCTACGTATATATTCCTAATTTCCAATACATTGCATATATAGCCATCCTGACGGTATAACAACAGAAACAAAACTTTGGTATAGAGAGAAGGGAAGTGGTTGTAGACGTAGATGTCATTGCGGAGTATCAGTAAAGCTCGAGACTCGAGACCCAGATGATCCAGATTCAAGATACAGATTTGGAATCCAGATGCAGATGCAATAAAGACAGGGAGAGACAATGCAATGTCATGGGGTACATATGGAGTATGCTCTGCACCAAGTACTAAACTACCGACGGTACTTTGAGCTCTCCTCTTATTTTATTTTATTTCCATTCCATTATATTACTCCGTTGATCTGGGCAGAAACTCAACTATGTGGTCCGGGCAGATTTTGAGGGAGTGAATTAATCTGTCAGTGCTAAATACATTGTATATACTGCAGGAGACATTTTTAAAGGAAAAAATCGGGAATTTAAAAATTAATGTGGACACCGTACATACTGTAATGCTACTCGGATCTGAGGGGTCTCTGTTTGAATAATACGCGGGTCTATTTAACAGGCTATTAAAAGTATTTTAGCCTTTGAAAGAATGGCATTGCATTGGTAATAAAAGCGGACGTATTATAAAATTAAGCATTTTTGAATTTACCACCAAATTTAAAATTTATATTTTCAATAGGCAAATACATAGAGGTACATACTTAAAATTTACATATTCTACAGAGCATTTAAAGCTGATTACTCCCACGCAAAACTGTCCGACCGTTTTCTATCGTTTCTAGCGATCGAATTAAGTCGTCGGATTTTGGGACCTTTTCCGATCCGCTCATTCGATAGAAAACTATCGAATCCGACTGTTACGAAACGATCGGAAAAAAATATAGAAATATCCGACACTTTGTGAATTCGATCTCTGGACTTCGCCTTGTTGACACTGTACCTTAACCTCTCCGCTACGTAGTCCTTATTTAATGATGAAGAAATTAAGCCCCCACTTATAGTGCTTTCGCCTTTCTTAATGCTTTACGTCAGTAATACTTTTTATGAAAAAATGAAATCAACATTAATAATTTGGTAATTAACTACCAGATTCAACGTAATCAGGGATTAATATCTTGACATGTCCAAAGTAGTCAGGTCAAAAGGTCACCAAATTAATTATTAAATGATAATGTAAATTGTATAAAAGTTGTATTTTATTTTAATATTAACATAATTATTTTGTAAGTTTTTTCATTTAATGACCATATCAACAATGTCAAAGGTCATAGGTCAGTTATTTCTTAGCCTAATTAGCGTACGTCAATAAGGTGACGATTAAATTTTTTTGAATCACTGACATTTAAAAAAAATTTCAAGTTTTTCAAAATTTTGAAAATATTTTGGAAAATTTTAAATTTGTTTTCAAAATTATTTGAAATTTACGAAAATTAGTTGAGAATTAAACTTCCTGTGGGCAAATAATAAAGTATGTTAAAGGTCAAATTTTCAACCTGTCGGAAAATATATTATCTCCTCCGATCGTCTATCAACCGATCGTCTGACTATCGTTTTCGATAGTTAACTATAGTTTCCGATAGTTAACTACAGTTTTCCATCGGACACAATAATATCTCGCCGACAGAGCAATTTCCGATCGATTCCGAAGCCATATTTTTGCGGGGGCTATATGTATCGCTTGTGGGATTTCATACAGTACTTTAAGCAGTCGAAGTCGCTTGATTGCTCAATAATTTTAATAATTTGTGTAGAAATTGATTTTTGGAGATTTTACTTAAAACAATCTTTAAAAATGACGCTGTGTTCACAATGTTAAAAGAGGCTCTGGATCAGATTCTGATTTAGACAGGATCATCAGATCTGCCTCCCTCTTTATTATGTCGTATTTTCACCCCAGTTTTTTTTATGGTTGAGTCTTGTAGTCCGGATTCTATTATTTTATAGAAATTTATTCAGATGGTGATGGTGTTGCAGATACCGTTACCGTTACCATTCCTTCTTTCGGCTCTGTACTTACTACATACACTTTTGAATATGTACAGCATATCAGTCAGTGTAGTACAATGTGCGCACTTATAGTTTCCAACCCATCTCAACCAACGATCGCGGTCTTTCCCAGTTTCACTATGCACGCTAAGATAGAATGTGGCATGTACATATCGGGAGGCAGTAGGCAGTATTGGCGCCCTTATAAAATTCAAATTTCCTATATATTTCCTATAACTATAAAGGTCTATAGTACTGGGCTCGTACAGTTGACGTTACCGTTATCGCTTTCCTTCCAGTAGTACTGATATCGCATCATTCCTGATTTGATTTTGTATTAAATATACGATACATGTTTTGGAGCCTGACGATCGACCCTAACGCCCCACGCTCCCTACTCTGCTTATTCTTATGATCAAACATCACACCACATCATCCCATCATGGCTGAAGCTTGACTCCGTCCTCGTCATCGTCATTATTCCATCAAGCATCAGTTTTGGCAATTTCTACGTTAAACATTTCCCGCGTGTTGACACCCCATTTTTTTTGGCCTCTTCAGTATTCGTCTGTTTTTTTTTCCCCTATTTTTTTTTCTCTCCCTCAATTCTTTTTCCCCCGGCCTCAGACGCGCGCTCCAGCATCCGAATCGAATCGAGAATCCAATCTAATTCTGTCCAAATGGATGTAGGAGTAAAAGTAGTAGTTGTAGTAAGGGAAGAAATGGAGCCATTGGAGGGTGAAAAAGCCGTCAATTTTCATAAGTTCCATAAATTTCCTTATTTACCCCTGCGGTGCCGCAGGGGAGTAGCTCAAGAGTGAGGAAGTTTGGCTATGGAAAATGGCATGGGAGGGTGGTTTTGAATTCATTTTAAAAGTAATGAAAAAAATAAAGCTTTTTACGTGGGGTTGTTCATCGTAGTAGTATATTGTGATTCTGATTGTTTTATTTTATTTTAGATTTTTTTTACAACTCTTTGGGTTTTTCAATTTTTACTGTTACATCTTGAAATAATTGGGGTGCTATAACTAGAGGGGTCTTAGGAATATTTTATTTTCAATTAGATATTTTTGAAATTTACAATTTGAACAATCATATGGCATTTCTAGCCATATGCCAGCTTTGTTTTTAGACTAACAATAAACCTACCAAAAGAATCTTAACAAAAAATAAATCTAGATATACGATAAGACCCTCACATTGCAGTTCATTTCTATAATAGAATCTGAATTTATTTTTCCATGTGAGACAGACGTCTTGGTTGTATTTGTAGTTGTAGATTTAAATAAAAACGCAACGCAGGAATTCCTACTCCTATAAACTCGAAAGTGGAAAGCAAGAGCAGAAAGAAAATTCTTTCGAAATGTCATTTTGAATTCCGTTTTGGTTCTTTGAAATATTGCAAACATGTTTAAGGAAACAAATAAGGATTTTCCGTCCTGGATTTAGTTTCGGATTCAAATTCAAACTCTTTTTTTTTCTCTCTCTCTCTCTCGCTCTTTTAACTCTGCTAAATATAAACAAAAATCTCAAAATTGCCGAATAATTTTCCTCTTTTTGTCCCCGTTCCCTACAGACAATTCGTGACAACAGGAATAAAACAGCTATAGGCATACAGCAAGGGAGAGACGAAAGAGAGACGCAGAGAAGCAAAAAGTAGACGACATGACTTTGACTTGATGTGATGTGAGACTGATGAAGCAAAAAGTGATCTTTTTTTCTAGGAATTCTTCTCTGGTGACAAAATTAAACAGACTAAATATTCCATAGCGAGGACAACTGATCGTGAGATGCTGTGAACGTGAACACTCTGACAAAATGTAATTATGTATATATATACAAGCAAATACCTATGTAAGCTACTTTAAGTAATTATTATTATTACAGCTCGCTTATTTAGATGCAAAATGAGCTATTTTACAATTTTTTAATTTATGCATGTAATTATGGTTCAATTTTATAATTTTATTAGTTTTAAGTGGCTTGTTTCCAACAGTGTAAATTAGTAATTCAAAAATGTCAAATATATTCTTTTTTGTTCATTCTAAAATCACCCAAATTTTAAGTAAGCAATTTTACTGCTTTAAAAAACAAAATGAATGCTGCTTTGTCTTCCAACGTCAAAAGCAGCGAATTAAGTAAAGCCTATTCTTATACCAACTGAAATTATTGTTATTTCGTAAATTTCTTTTAACAGTTTTTCTATTTTCATTATTAGTGCAAGCCTCACAATTGCAATCCGATACCATTCAGACATAAGCGATATGTATTTCTTTTCAACATAGAAAGGGTTATTAGGAAAGTTTTTGGAGTTTTAAGAGATTTGCTATAAAACATAAATTTATGGGCGTTTAGAAAATTCTACATAGTTTGTTTTGCATTTTTACGATAATGATAACGATAACGATTATAACGACTCCTGATATATATACTTATACATATATCCAAAAATGCTCAAACGTGTAATAAGCCTATACAACAAAGCACACATAGGTACATATAGCTGAACTATAGTTAAAGGAATATAGAAGTATACCGTCCAAGACAAACAACAGAGGAGTTAAAGTTGAATAACAAAAAGTTGTCTAAACTTGATCTGCCTCCATGGGACCGACCGGAAATAAATAAAGAACATCTGTAGTTCCCTGTGTACTTCACTCCCTCCTCACACCACTCCTGCCTCTTCGTCTCTTCGTGTTCGTAGTATTTGTCGTCGTCTCCTCAACATTGCACTCCATTATTACAGATACAACAAAGCAGTCAAATTCTTGCCTCATCCTCAGATTATCTTTACGGCTAAGAAATAACAGTACCAGTACCGGTGCCGGCACCGGTACCGGTCCCCGTACCGACATCGTAACCGAAACTGAAACCAAATAACTGAAGGAGTTCAGTGCCAAATGCCATAGTGCCGGTCGGGACCAGCTGCGTGCAAGTCTGAAGAGTCTGAGTGACAGTCAATTTATGCCAAGAAAAACACAAAGCACAAAATATACAGAAACACAAAAAGCATTAAAAAAATATTTTAAGTCGCATTTGTGTATCTGTAATTTTTTTAAACTTTCTTTTCTGTGTGTGTGTGTGAACAAACTTTTAATTTTAACGATCGATTCTTCCTATGCATAAAGACGTAATATATATGTGTAAAGTGTCAATTTCAATTTCAGCGTCGCCAATGTATTTTCGTTTCGAGTATTTATAACACTGTACTGACGATAAGAAAATTGACGAGAAGACACACTTGTTACCTTATCTGCAGACAGAACCAAACAAACGACGTGGACCCGTTTTTTCAAATTTTTAAAGTCAACCAATCAAAAATTAAAAGAAAAATTTATTAACGGCAGACGTAGTAAGCTGTACTCTTATATCTGTATCAAACGCATAAGGTAACACATGCCCCTCGTGAGTGAAACTGTATAAAATTTATTTATCTACAATAACATTTCAGTGTCAGTACATATTACATACTAGAATCATTTGTCACGAAATCCAAACCAAAAATGCTATAGCTCATTTAACTTGCGTAGCTTTGATCATTAATTGAATTGAATTGCAGTTCGGCATATCAGTATATGCTTCACTTTCAGCAAATGAGCCGATAGACTTTTTGTATTATTAATATCAAGGAGTTTTATTAAGTGCTGAGGTTTAACACAGTATCAGTAGTCATGGGTTGTAAAGTGATTGCATTTTAATTGTAGTTATGTGACACGTACAAATGTCTTGATCTGAAGTATGTAATTCCATGGCGGTTTCTCTATTCAGTCTATGGTTTCTAGTTTAGTACATTCATAATTTTTCATTCATTTTTTTTTCATTTTCATCCTGGTTGTGATTTTCTATTAAAATGCAAATTTTTTTGTTACATGGTTTCATCTGAGAGAACAGAGACAGAACAAAATACTAAGTAATAGTATAAGAGAAATGAGCGCGTACCTATTTGGTTTGGTTTAGGTTTTTTGAGGAGGTTGGGAAAAATCCCAAGTGGATTTTTAATTGAATTATTTGGCTAGAGACCTAAGGGTGAGATGAAGAGTTTTGAGTTTCAAGTTCAAATTCAAGTATCAGTCCATCCCTCTGCCCCTAGTAAAATATTCCGCGTATCACCCCTCAAATAAACTAATTTACATTTTTAATTAACATTATTATTCTGATTTCTTTTCCACTGGGACAATAGAAGAGTATTTGACGTGGCAAGGAAGGAGCGTGTCAAAATCCTAGATAAAATTTGACTAGTTATATTTTATATATGCACTATGCATGGGCTTACAACTCTTGCAAGGAGTAATAATTAATGAACATTTTGTCATTGTTAAAAAAATTAAAACAGTTAAAAATATGAAACTGAAAAAGACTACATATGGGAAATGAATCTACGTGCTTACTAAAAAAATTACATTTGGTTAAATTTTTATACTATAAAAGTGATTTCTTAAATTTTAAACCTTCAGAGCAATTTTTAATTTTAAAATATGTACAATAAAAAAATTTTACGCCATTGAAAACTAATTTTTAGGCATTTTGCACGTTTCTATAAAATTTGTATATTTCTATATTTATATCTATTTTGAATATTGGCTTATATAACACTTAATTTGTTTTTGCATGGTTATATCTTTTGTTTCTGAATCTGAATTCTACGGTAGCACTATGCACCAGCAATATAAAGTCGGACATTTTAAAAATTATAAATTTCTATCATGCAGACAGTTAGTATTACATCACTTCTTTTGCCCTAGAATATGTAGTGGGAGTATGGATGTAATAAATTAATAAATTTTAAAAGCAAGAATTCTTGAATTCTTCACATGCCTAGACCCTACCCCAAGCGGGCCTATCCAGAGTCTACAGTTTTACTCATGGTTGTAGTTGTATCTCTAGAAGTGAAGTAGTTCTCACAGCAGTGAAAGAGGAAGGGAGCAAGAGCGAGAATGAGAATGAAACCAAAGCCGAAACCGGCTGGAGAATTGGAGTACTGCACTGTAAGGAGAGGAGAGGAAAGCTGGAGCATAAAAAGTTAAAAGCTGACGGGGAAGTCATATTGAATTAAATGATAATATTTAAACATGATGAGAATAAAATGTGAGAAGAGACTCTTAAAGTCCTCGCTCTCTGTTTCTCTCGAGACGAGAGAAAAGACTCTTGAGTCTTGGAGAAGAGAAAGCGAGAGAGAAAGCAAGTGAAAGAAAGAGAGTCTGAATGAGTTATAAAAGGAAAGTATGTAGTAGTAGTAGTAGAAGTAGTATAGTGGTGGTTCGTAGTTTTGGAGTTCCCCTTGTGGGCTCCTCGATGTTCATTTGATGATTCTACGAACAAGGAGGTCATTACCGCACTCTTGAATCTCCATCACGGCTTCCTTCCGCCAGCTCCAACTCTATAACTTCATAGCAAGCATCCCAGTCAAATATCCTTATGCTCCCAAGAAAACGAACAGCCCCGCACACCATTCCACACACAATGCATTTAGATACATACCCCCACTTATATATCAACTACTTTCACTTTCACTTTATCTCAAGCGCCCTGTCCCTGTCCTCAATACTAAGTGAGCTACGAGCACGGACCCTAGCTCCTTATAGCTATAGTTGTGGTCATATCTATATGCTCACTATACACTCTCTACTACATATAGAAAGGCTAAAGTCGAAGTGAAAGTCAACGTCAAGTGAGCACTTAGGACTTACACTTTTAATATATCTGTATTAATTTACACTGGCGTTCACAACTATATATAGACTTTCCTCCCTCTCAAACTCCATGCAATCTGTCTTCATTTAGCCACGTTCCCGCTGTCATCATCTTAACCGAAACCGAAAACCAGAGAGGAGCCAAACCGACGCCGAGCCCCGAATCCGAGGCCAAATAAACCAAAACCAAAACCAAGAGAAAACCCAAAAGAATAGTCTGCCTCTCTGCCTTGTGTAACCACCAGGACTAAAACCCACACACACGATGAACGAACACCAATATAATGTCAAAACACGTTTTCTAAATACAGGATTACTATTTACTCTTTGGACAAACTGTATATAACACATCCAATTTTAAATTGTTATTTATTTCCCGTACAAATGACCGCTATACAGAACCATCCGAGTAACATTAGGATATATCATAACTTAATCATGAAATTAATACTAATTAGACTTGAATTTCTTCCCATTACTAAAGTTATATGAATGTCTAATATTTATTACAGTTGGTTTATTTGTCATTAGGGGTAAAAGTTAAGGAAAATATATTTTTTCCATTTAATATATCAGCATCACTTAAAAAAAGAAATTTTATTATGAAAAATTTAATTTAAAAACTTAACATCGTCAGAAGTGAAATCATACTTTCTCTCCCCAAAAAAGATGAAGTAATGATAAAGTTACAGCTTGAAAAATATGCTTTAATTTTATTTTCATTCGTACAAAACTTTATTGCATATAATTACATTTTCTTTCACACTCAAAGTAAAAAGGAGACGATGGAAAAGAAGAAGAAATTGTCAAGTACTAAAAATGATTACGCAATTGAGTGAAAGTAACACTTTACACTCTACAGAGCATAATTGAACTTTGTGAAAGTTTAATGTAGACCGACAGACAGACACGTACAGAAGAGAGAGAGAGAGAGAGAGATGTACACGAACCAAATCACTTGGCTTCTTATTATAAACTCATTCTAATTCCAAAGTATATATAAAAAAAGAAGAAGGAGAGGGAGGGAAATGACAAAAGAGAAAAAGAGAGAAAACGTGTGCATTTTAAAGCTTTTTTCCCCTCATGCTTTCATATTCAAATGAGGGTGACACTTTCCCCTCTTTTTCTTCTTTCTCTTCTCTTTTTTTAATACTGACGACAGACAGGGAGAGAGAGAGAGAAGGGGACAGGAAGAATAGAGAAATACACAAGTTGAAGGAGAGATAAGTCAAGTCATTTTATGCTAAACACTCGAGAGTATATAGATGCATAATATGTGCAGTGATATGTGTACAAGGTCTATATAGTTCTACATTCTATACTGTGAGAGACAAAGTGAAAAAGCGGAGAAAAAATATACAGGCCGCACACACACACGCAGCATGACGGTTTGCTCCACCCAACACAAAACTTAAACTAATGCTCCTGCTGCTTTCTTGTTCACGAGACGAAGACGAAGAAGAAGAAGAGAAAAAAATACAATGGCTTCCACTTTTCTCCTTCATTATTATTCTCAAGTATTCACGTATATATGTACATAATATTCATGGAGACGGAGAAAGCAAAGGCAAATAATAAAGAACGAGTCGGAGCCTCGCCTCTCGTCTCCGTTTTCGTATTCCTTTTTTTAGGGTACATTCTTTCTGTCGCTTTCTTTAATCTCTCGAGGGTTTCCTCTACTTATCCTTTCCATGTAAGTTGAGTGTATAGACCATATAGAGCTAAAGTTTCTTCTGCTTTGGACGAATGCAAAGCATGATATCTAAATTTCTGGAATAAAATTCAAACTATTTCATCCCATTAGCTCTTAATATAATATATGTGTAAGAATAAAATACCCTTGATTAGATACTATTAAAAAAACTTGAGTATTGTAATTACACATTTTGAAAACATCAAATATGTTACAGTGTTAATTTTAGGCTTTTGAAATATGCACAATCTTTAGTTTTTAAAATAGTACAATTTTAAAAAGTATAAAATAATTTTAGAGAAAGTGCAAATTATTCCAATTGCATGGTTTGAAAGTAGGAAATTATTTCCTTGTAGCAAGTCTGTATCTGTATCAATTTAATCTTGTTAACAATAAAGCACGTACACATTAGACAAAACAAGACGAAGAAAATAATACATGCATAACTAAAGAAGATACCATTTAAAGATTAAAACAATGTCTTTAATCCAGAAAATATATTTTTTTATTTCTTTAAAGCATGCTAATATAGTAGACGAGCAATTTACCTTTTGAACAAATCCAAGTTATTTAAATGGAGTTTTCATAAATAAGTTAAACAAATGCCTTGACCTTAAAACATAAGCAATCCCACAAAATTAGATTTGAATATTTGATCATTTCAATAGTATATAGAATGAGGGCGCAGATAGAACATTTGACAAGCAATCAGTGAGGTAGTCTACTATATGTAAATAATTGTGTAGTTAACTACAGAAAAGTAAAAGTACATGACAAAGGAGAGCGAGAGAGAGAGAGACGGAGGAAGTAAGAGAAAGTAGTGTGGAGGAAAACTACTTGGTTTGGTTGGATGGTTGGTACAAATGAATTTATGCGAGATGCTTGATTCATCCAATTTCCTCACCCACACTCTCATCTCATCTCCCTTCCTCCCTCTCTCCCGTCTTTCCTTCTTTCTCCTTCGTCGTTCTTCGTTTCATCTTCAATCCGCGTATCCGAATCCAAAATCCAAATCCCACGATTTTCCTCTACATTTTTTTCCTTCTCTTTCTCTCTCTCTCGTACATTATAACCTTCATTATATATGTACATATGATAATGATGACATAGATGTAAGATTTCTTACCAGACTTTCATTCCTATCCGTATCTGTAGGACGATAGATTCACATACAAGAAAGGAACCAAGATCCCCCTTTCCCCTTTCTTTCTTTCTTCTCTTGACATGACGATATGCGATGTAGGAAAAAAACATGAAAGTGAAAGCAGAGAAAGCAGAAAAAAATCGATCGTTTTCTTTAATCATGCAAAATTCATTCCACGCTCTGGTTCTGGTTTTGGTTCAGGTTCTTACTTCGAACAGCCAACAACTTTTCCCCCTGTCTTGGTTTTCTTCGTCTCTTTCTTCTTCCTCTCGCTCCGGATTTTTTTTTGCATTCTACTTACTTCCTACGTCGTTCTTAGGGAACAAGAAGAACTAGAGATAGGGAACGTTGCATAGCAATCGTCATCGTTGCTTGTATGCATTCATTTCCTGAAAATGAAACTGGGTCTAGGCCTGGGTTTTGGTTTGAGCCTGGTTAAGGCTCTGGGTCTATTTTCACTTTTCATATCCCACTTTACATACATCTACAGGCTTGAGTCGAAACTATTCACTATCACAGAGCGAGTAAGCGCAGCGAGCAATCGAGTCTGTTTAAAAAGAAGAAGAAGACGCGGTGAAGATAAGAGTGAGTGAGTGAAAGTGAGAGAGAAAAAGAAACGAATTTTTTAAAATGTTCTTTCTTTATTTCCCTTACCCCAGCTTTCACTTCCACTTTCTATCCCGTCTTTCACTCAACTTCAAACTTAAATTCATCTTATAATGAATGCATATTTAATTTTCTCTTCTTCTAGGCAAAGTATACAGCTAGCTACGGTGTAGGATTATGGACCCGGCTTTGGTTTGGGTCTCCACTTCAAAATTGTGTGTCTGTTAGGGTTATGTGTATTTTGGTCGATAGTCAATCTTTGGGTTTACGGTTAGTCTCTATAGCTGTCTGAAGTTTAGGTGGATATATGCATAATATTAACGGATAAACTACCCAGTATAGCATGTATTATAATGTAATAAATTATTACCAGTAATAAGTTATACATAGTGATATAGGTAAAATTTTCCTTTTTTTCTTACTTTCTTTCGCATTCTTTTTTACTGTGCCCTATGGTGTTACAATAGTATATGATGTGAGTCTACCTTATAAATATTGCTTTTTTTGTTACGTCTTATAATTATACTCGTTGGGCATGAAGTACCTATCACACGGATAGAAAGTACCTAGTATACATATTATATAGTAAGGTCGGGCGTGGGTGTCAAAATTATAGTGCTGGACGAGTTAAGAGATAATGAGGGTAATGATGATGGTGACAGTGACAGGATGGCAGAGAGAAATTTGACTTTTATTTTTAGGGAAAATTGTTAAAAAGAGAATTCAAATAGGATTTTTTTAGAGTAAGATTTAATTTGGGAATTAAATGAAACGAATTTCGAAAGCTGAGATTAATTTAAGGTTTAAAAAAATGTAAATATACAGCTTATTAGCTTATAAAAAAGCGTAAAAATTCACAGTACACCATTTAAAAAGAAGGAAATATAGATTTTATACGATTTAAAAAGTATTTATATAGAATTTGTATGATATTAAATACAGCTTTTTTGAAACACCTTGTATTTATAATTTTTATTTTACAAGACGTGAAAAAATATGAGGTTCATTCCTTCAATTCGAATTTAATTAAAGAACAAAGTTTTAAAGGTTGAATGTAAATATGTCATTAGCTGGTTTCTAATGGGCGGGAATGGGCAATAAATAAAAATAATCGACTCGGGCTATAGAACTGGAATGGCTGTCATTATTAGTGTCTATCAGATATTAAAATAGCCGCAATTACTACTATGTTCCCCTGCCTTTTGGTACCTCATTTCCATGTCAAATTTTGAATAGCTACAGGCATGAACTGGTACGTTGGCTTTATTGTCACTAGCAAAATGGTACTGCTGCTGATGCTGATGAATGAATCGAGTTAATTGCGGACACTTTAAGCTTTTATACTACTTTTTTTCTCCCTTCTTCTTTTAGGATTTTCCTATTTGAGGAAAATGAGGATTTACCGCCTTCTCCTTTTGACACTCTAATCTCTCAAGATAAAAATTTAAAAGTAAAGAAAAATGGAGAGAGAAACAAAATCCTATTCATTCTGAGGAGACGGCTTTGAGTTAATGAAATGGAAATGCAAGTGTTGAGATTGAGTCTCAAAGGACACATTAGAACGTATCCTTTTATTCCCAGCTCATCAATTCCATTGAGTTCTCTCGTTCCTCTCTCACAGCCAGAATTTATGCATGGCTTCCCCTGTTAAAGACCCAATGGACAGATTCGATTGATTTATATACGTGCATCAAATCATCTATTAAATTGCTCACCTCTCTCTCTCTCCAACACACATGCAGGAACACTATTCACCATTCAACTATTCACTACTGTAGCTGTATTTGCCATCCCGATTTCTTTCGTCATATAGGTATTTACATTGTACATAGTTTTTCGTATAATTTCTAATTATACGTACATAGCGGAAAAAACAAATCAGAAAATAGCATGCTATTGACTATTGATGCTTTGCAGATTTAGATTTGTATTTTGTAGTATCAGAAGCAATGCAGGTGCTGGTTGTTTTATGTGCCCTTTTGTCACCGTTTCAATATTGTTGGATATGTTTTGTAACAAAACTGTTCTTTTTTCAGCTGAAAGCAAGGTTATATCGTAAGCAGTGCAGTGTTGGAAGGGGAAAGTTGGAACTCCTGTAGGTAGTACCTGGTTTGTATTTATTCAGATTTTTTTCGAGGTGATTTTATGCTACCAGCACCACTGGGTTCAAGGCTTTGACTGGGATTGAATGCTAGGGTTAAATTTGGAGCCAAGACCGAGCCGGGTATGTATATACATTCTAAATAAATTTCATGAAAATGAATCAAAAGCAGTATATGAACCAGATACTGCTATAATGCGTACTCAGGTAGCTGTGTGTAGCTTTAGTAAAGACAAATGCATTCAGCATTAGCTACAGACGCATACTGTGATATCTACGCTGTTGTGAAGAATTTTGTTCAAATAATATATAATGTTTTTTATATTTTAAAAATTACGGGCACATAATATATAGAAAGGCATTCGTTTGTATAACAGATTGGGTATCTTATGCATTTTAAAATAGATCAACTAGATCACTTTTGCATTACATGTTTTGTATTTTAAAATATAACGTGTATGCGTTTCAAATATAATACACTAATTTATATATGGCTGCAATTTTAATTAAACTATTTTTCAAATTTTTCAAAAACCCTCATTTTTCATTTCCTTAAATTACAAACAACCTTCTTTAATATTTCAAAACCCACTTTCCAGTTCTGACTTGCCGCAGTTACATTTCAAGTTAAAAAAATACGTCACAGAAACTGGCAACTGAGTTTCGTGTAATGAAATAAATATTGTGTACATTTCACATCAGAAAGCTCTCTCGTCTAAACTGTACATTGTACTTTCTACATTTTTGGAGATAGAGGGTTTTGTAGTTTGAAATAAAAATCCTCTTACTCTCAAACGATAAAGATATATACCCACTAATGTGTACCTATACATATATAAAAAACAGGGAAAGTGTGGAGCGACAAGGACAAGACAGAGGAAATTGTCATGTCACCTCATGCACAGCATGAATAATTTATGGTAATCCATCCCCACCATACAGCCCCACACCATACCATACCACTCACTCGCCTTTTTTTTCATACAGCTCTACACTTTCACTTACAGCTTTTACAATTTTTTTCCTCTACGAATTATTATGTACAAGGCGCATAGGGCATATACGGCCAAGGCTACGACCAGGGCATAGGAGAGAAAACACACAAGGGAAAGGAAAACCAGAGGAGTTTCTCTGAATAAGAAATAAGAATAAGGAATAATGTATAAGGAATCGAAATAGGAATCCATAAAATAAAGTCAGGGGGAATGATATATAGTAATCGTAGCGTCTATCATATAGGACACACATAGGGCCAGGGCAGATACTGCAGATTCAGAACATATATACTCGTTCACCTTCTGCATGTACGTACTTGACATCGTTAACTCCACAGGGAGGGAGACAGTCTGCCTAACTGTCACACAAACTATTCTTAATTTCCTTTTTTTCCCCTCCACGGCCCTCCACATCAACGTCCATATAGAGCCAGACCAGAAGAAGTGCCCACGTTCTTTAGTGTGTGCTTTTTTTTGAAGCAGAGAAAAGGAGGGTGATGGTGATAGAGAAGAAGAAGAAGAAGGAAAGAAGGGGGACCGACGGAAGGGAAAAAAATGGGAGAAAATATATATAATGTATTCTGATTCCCAATTCCAATTCCACTAATAGGCTCCTTTTTTTAGTCAACTCAAACTTGTAACTTACAATCAGACAATTTCCGAGAGTCGACCTCATTCCAGCCCCACCCACCCACTCACTTCCACTATACCTCCTCCCCCCTCCGTCCCTCCCTTCCCGGGCAATAGGAATACGGATTCTACTTTTAACCTTTCCTGCTTTCTTTTTCTCCTCTATATATGTAGAGATATACAGACGGTAAGAGATGCATGCATATGTAATTATAGAGATTTTGTCGTCTCCGTTTTTTGTGTGTACATATGTGTTCGGTTTTGGTTTCGTTCTCGGCTAAGTTTGTGTATGTATGTACATATCCGTATGCCGATATCTTATCCAATTCCCCAGTCTACCCGATTCTCATTTATTTAGACTGACAATTTACACGCGAATCAGAGTCGGCTCGGTATTGGGAACGCTGAGCTGGTATCGCAGATTGGGAGACATGGATGTATGTGGATAGGTAGTGGAGAAAGTGACTGTAGATCGTATGATGTAGATTGGTACTTAAACTTTTTTCTGAACTGAAACTCAAGAATTGAATTAAGGCTCTTTTAACGTTCCACGTTAACTTCAACTTGAGTCGGACTCGGATTCTGTGAGCTTCCTTATTTCTTTTTCTTTTTGATTTGATTGAAATTCAAGTTACTTCCAATGGAAAGGAAAATGGGAAACTTTGTATATTGTTATTATGGTAAAAGTAGTTTAAGGGGTCTATTTGTGATTTTTGAAAGGAAGCAAAATAGTTTATTTATAGAAAAGATTTTTGAAATAAATGTTACGAAAGTAGTGAGTTCGTAATTTAAAATTATATACATATTTTTAAAAAATCAATACGTGAAATATTTAGAACTGTGCAAAGTTGTATAAAAGTTGTCATTACATTTTTTTTAAATAAGTACTAGCTGCATCACGCTAAATGGCTTATGGTAGATTTTTCTGTAGCAGTAAGAACTAAAAATTATGAAAATCTATAAATAATAAACCTACAATTTTCCCACACGTTCATTTATTTCCAAAAACTAAAATACAAACATTTCAACTTTAATTTAATTCTCGAATCCTTTTAGCAGACTTACTTATGTTTCCTCTTGCATATAGTATAATATGAACTAGCTTTGCTTTCACTTTTTAATTCATTTTTACTCAAGTAATCCGCTGTACATTAAAAAACTAGGGAGGTCGGAAATGCTCATATCCCATTGAGTTCCATCTATTCAACTTGATAATGACATTGAAATAAATGAAAAGTAATAGTTAAATGAAATTGTTGTCGGGTTTGAGTTTGAGCTAAAAAATTGAAATGAAAGGCTAGAAAGTATCTATACCCATATATACGTGTAGTGTACATACAAGTATACATACCTGGAATCTGAAAGAGTTATAGAGGACTTGAAAGTGGTAATAGGGCGTTTACTCAGTGTAGGATGACACTATGTATAATACACCATAGAGAAAATAATACTTAAAGTAATAGTTATAGTTATGTTCTTACGGTGTATAGCTCATACTATAGCAACGGCGCGGCTAAGTATCTCAGTAGCCGTGACCGTGCTCGTCGTCCCCGTACCCGTACCCGTAGTTGCTTGGTAAGTAATATCATCAGTAATGATCACCGTGAGGGTGGGCAACTAATGGGAGTTTGTGTGGAGAAAGTAGTTAATTTAGTAGTGTGCAGAATTGAGTAGAAAGGGAAGGGAAAAGGGCTAAATACGTATGTACGCCGTCCGCAAGACACGTAGGTGGGAGCATAGAAGGGGGCATATACTTACATAGTGTACATAATGGATACTAGATAGAAATTAGGTGGAGTGAAAAGCCGGGCAAATGACAATGACATGGATGATAAGAGGCTGGGGCTTGGCTTGTATGTATACTTGTAGAGAGAAAGCGCGCCCGTTTCATTTTCATTGTGTGCTGCTACTAGTGCTGCGTCGCCTACTGATAGCTCCAGTCGAAGTCGTCCCTGTATAGAATGTATGTAGTATTATGCACGTACTTGGGTTCGTGTCCGCTCCCGTTGTTATTGGGCTCCTTGCTCCTCGGTTTCGGTTGGTTGTTATGTTGCACTCATAAGGTGAGGTGGATGTCTGTAGAAGTAGTAGTAGTAGTAGTAGGTAGTAATAGAAGAAGTGCTGGTAGTAGACGCTCTCGTTGGTAGTAAATTGACGTGAAAAGGCAATACAAAAGCTTTCACTTCCCTTCAACATTCCCCTTGTGACTCTTTATCTCCACTCTTCTCATTCTCTCCCTCTCTGAATCTTCTATCTCACAATAACTATCACTTTCACCAAACCAACACTAACACCAATGCTCCTTATATCGCTCTCGCTTTCACTCCCATTCCAATTCTATGTAGGTACTTCCACTAGGCTTCCCATCCTTTCTCTCCTCCTTTCTATTTGCTACCTTTGATATAAGCAAAGCTCTTTGAATAGAATTGGGATGCACGTATGTCTATGTATGTGTGCTTTCATGAGCAGCTTTCTTTGGCCCTAGAACTGGTACTGGCTTTAGCTCCACTTTCTCCTATAGCGCTTACGCTAAATCCAAAGCCATAGCTCCAACCAGCCATGTATAACAACACAATTCACAAGCTTGAGAGTTGCTTTAGACTTGAGACGCTCTTTTTTATTCATAAGTACAGGGAGCAGCAGTGCATTGTTCTTCCCTCGCTTTCTCTTGCTCCCTCTCCCTCTTTTAGATTTACATGAGTTGCACTCGAATAACCAGTGCTAGAGGATCTTTCCTGGTTGGTGCTCTTTGTAGTGTACATACATTGGGATTGCTTCGATACTATCTACTCCGTTGTATATATGCGTATGTTTAAGGTGTATATATACTTTGATAGCAAAATATGCTATCAAAGTTTTCAAAAAATGTCCTTCTAATTAATATTTAGAAATTAGCAATATTTAATTTATTTGGGTTAAATTTTGTAATGAAATATATAGTGTTTTTAACTTTTCGTTAATATACTTACTATACTATGGATTGAATGAAATGCATTTAATAGTAATTACTATGCATAAGCGTAATATCTTAATCTTTTTTATTTTGGAATTTAATTTTAAAAAGAAAAAATCTAAACTCATACTTATCAGACCAGTGTATTATTACAGGAAATACTACAAATATAGTATTATGTATTTATACTGTGAACCTTTAATGATGTAAAAATAAAACTAGATATAATATTTTGCATGGTCATATTGACCATAAAAATGAAAACTATTCTGTACGTAAGTATCTTGATTTTTTTGGGCACTTCTTCATTGCTTCATAACCCTATGTTTCGTGCTTTGACTAGTCTGGTGTACTGTTCTCTCTCTCTCTCTCTCTCTCTCCACCATGCTGGTCTTTTTGGTCTGTCTGTCTGATCGTTGGTCATTCATGTTCCACTCCCATTCCCATTATTTATGAGTCATTTGTCTAGCTACCTCCACAATTACAAAGCACTATCGCTACCGCTACAACTACCCCTCCGCAGACGACCAAATGATCATAAAAAATTGAGAAAATGAACACAAAAAGAGAAGGGGGAAGGAAAGGAAGGGAACGACCAAGTCATACATTTTCTTCCCTTCATTTCCTTTCTTTTTTTTTCGTTGAAAATAAATTATTATGTGTATCTTATTTCAATTTGTTCTCTATCTCAGTCAGTGTATTGGATTTAAGTAAACTCTATACATTGTACTTCTATTGTGTACATAGTTATTACTGTAGTATATAGAAATGACATTGCTTTCATTATAATTATGTGTAGCTAGCACGGTGGTTTTGGAATACTTTACGTAGTACGAAGCATTTATTTATAGAGTAGTGTAGTACATTGAAAATGAATATAACTTTTACATTTGACGGATATTCTGACTTGTGATCGTGATAGTGAAAAGACGTGGTTGTGTACTTTGGAAGTTTATCTCTGAGCCATACTCGTTATCGTTATCGTTTTTTGGTATCGTGATCGTCATGCGATGTCAAAAAAAGTTCCATTTAAATGGGAAATGGAAAAATGGAAAAAAAATAATTAAGAATTGGAGTTATGCAATGTTGATATTTATTTTTGATAATGATGGTATATGTCAATGGGAAATGGGAACGGGAGTGGGGAAGCTTGAAATCTTGAGTTACAGTGCAGTGCTTATTGTTTTGACAGAAGAGGGGAGACGCACGCGACAAAAAGACGAAGACGAAGCTGATGCCGCTTGACGACTGACGGGAGGGTTATGTTATATGACATGTCAAGGGGAACTACTCCATTTCCATCAAATTAATTAGCTCAAGATTAACGCCATTTTTTCATTTGTATTTTTGAAGGGGGAAATCTTATTAATGCATGTTTTTGAACGGTGTGAAATCGTTTAATTAAATATTTTTTTACGTTATGGGAAATCTTCTATTTTCATATTTTTATAAATGCAAAATCTCCTAATTGCTCATTTTTTACAAATTTAAAATTTCATAAGTACCTGTACACTCATTTTACAAATTCAAAATTGGCTAATTGCACATTTTCTACAAATTCAAAATCCCCTAATTAAATATTTTTCACAAATTCAAATCCCCTAACTAAACATTTTTCACAAATTCAAAATCTCCTAATTAAACATTTTTCACAAATTCAAAATCACATTTTTAGCAAAACTGCAAAATTTTCTAATTACATGTGATTTTCAACTTTTTAAAATATTATCACCTTAAATTGCATTAATATAAATATTAGTTAGTACCAACAATCAGTTGAATATACCAGCCAAAGTAAATGAATTATAAACCTGTGTACACGCATAAAAAATATATATTTGGTAAAGATACCTAGTTTTGTATCTTCAACGACAAGAAGATCACGACATACGCACTTTATAAACTCCCAAACTTTTTCCCTCTTAATATTATTTTTAGTTTTCAAAGGGCAAGGGCATTGCCAACTCAGCCAAGGAAATATTGCCCAAGTAAATATCGGAAGTGGAGGGGGCGAAGCATCTCGCTCGAATTTAGAGCTACACTGACATAATAGATCAAGACAGTCAGTTGTATAGCATGGAGTGTAAAGCGTAGATAGTGCGTAGATAGTAAAAGGGTGTTAGTATTATTGGTATTGGTATTGGCTCTCGTCGCACAGTGACTATGGGACTGGGACTGGTCGTGAGGGCATATAGACAAAGGACGAGGACTGAGACAAGGGTAAGGGGAGCGATGACAAATCCGGTACCGGTAACGTTACCGGGACCTGGATCGGCTCTGGCTCTGCGGCACTCGAGGTCGTCGTCTAAAAGATGGAAATGGAAATATGTCCTTTGGGAATATCTCAAGTCTGTGCAGCAATGTGCAAGTCCACCGCCTATAGCCTGTCTCTGGGTCCGTACGTGCACAATAAGGAGGGAAGCTATACACTCATAATATGCACACATTATTATTATTATGATTATGATTATTATTATGTTAGTATCCTTCCATGTTTATACGGTACATACACGTTTTATCGCAACCGTATCTCATCGTACCATATACCGTATCTTGATGGTAGTTAGTATATATCTGTATATATAGTGGTAAAAGTATCAAGTGTACAAAAGAGTATAGTGATCTTGATCTTGGGGAAAGTCCCGTCGTTTCCGGAATAGGGGAAAGTCTGAACGACTCTTGATGATTATAAATGCATACAAACAATCTTACTTGCTTTCTCTTGCTCTCTCTCTCGCCCTCCATTCTCCCCTCAATTTTCCATTTTCCATTTCCATTCCGTTTACTCAGTTTGATGCACTCAGTCACTCAGTCACTCACCAAACCCCCAGCTCCTACCAGAGGCATCCGTCAGAGAAAGCCCTTCTTCAATACAGAATACAATAGACACCAATATATTATACGAATATACACATACTATGCATCCATATATTTATTCCAACAGTAATGGCCTTACGGGAGAGGAAGCGGTAGCGCTAACGGCCCCTGGAACGATAACGGTCCAACCCCCTTCCTTTCCATCTTCTTCTCTGTACATCCTACAGTCATTCTACACATAATTATATGTAGCTTCCTACTTTCTTTCGTAGCAGCGGACTTCTAAAAAGTTAAAGCCATTGCCAATTCGAAAGCCATTTCATTTTATTCCATGCCACTGAGCTGAAAGGAAGCAAAGGGGGAAAGGGAAAATCATGAGGAGATCAGAATCTGAATCTAAATCTAAAATCATCCAAAAGTAAAAGTTAAAAAATGATAAAAAAAATATTAAAAAAAGGCACATAGGAATGCAAAAAAAATTATTATTATGTTATATGATGGGGAAAGGAAAAGGGGAATAATAAAAGTTCAAGCGGGAAGATGTTCCACAGATCAACAGTCTATCTGCCATCTTCCCGCGACCCCTCGTATTAAATTGTATACACATAGACTGGAGTTCTGTAGGGAGGCTGTGACTAGACTGGGCGGCTACTGTATTTACGTACGTTTCGAGGGGTGTATATTAGGTTAAGAAAATGAGTTAAAAAATGTGCATCTCGTCGTCCTTCGTCGTCCTGTCCTCCCTTCTTTTTCGTGACATGTACTGAGTGAGAAGTGATATACAGAGTCAAATTTTTTTCTTTCTTTCCCTTCTTCTTCTTCTTCCCCTTATTTTTTTTTCTACATAAGTATAAAGAAAATTTTGTATTCTTTAAGCAATTCTTGGGAATTCTCTCTTCTTTTATGTTCTATGATTGAGTCAAGGGGGGCACTTGAGGAATTTTAAAATATTCCCCAAACCAACAACCAACTCAACACTGACTTTGTGTACTACTACTATGGGTGTGCTACAGATCTACAGGAAGAAAGCCAACCTTCAACCTTCCCCTCGACGTCTACGTCTCCGTCGACTCCCGTCCATGTCAACGGAAACTATAATAACCAGACGAGACATGGGAGTGGAGGAGAAGCGGTGAATGTAATAGAGAGGGAGAGAGATATGTAGGTATATGCAGGTACGAATATATCATTTTTTGCTTTTGTCATTTTTTGTAGAATGTAAAAAGTATTGAGGTATATCTATATATACAGATGTTGGTGTAATGTCATGAAGGGATATGACTATATAGTGCTGTAGTATTTGGATTGGCCTGAATATTTGAATGCTTATATTGCCTTATACGTTGGAAATATTTATTAGTTTCATGCATAGGGATATGAACCTATTTAAATAGGTAAACAACTGGGTCGGAAATAAATTATTTAAGGTTTTTTAAGGAAAATCAAAATTTGGTTTTTGTTGGAAGGTAATGTTTAAATATTGTTTTATTTTAGGCCTTTCTTAAGTACCAATGTTATCATGTGTGCAAAACAATGCAATACAAATCACCATATTTAAAAAATACAAAATTATAAAAATATATCTTGAACATCCAAAAACATTTTCATACGCGTTATTGTGCTGATTTTGAACTTGGCATGCAGGCAACAAATTTGACGAGTTGTTCGAAAATCCAAAATTAATTTCAACGTTTTGATCATTTTAAAAGGTGTTGCAAGATCCTATCTGTTTCTACATTTTAAAATCAACTGTGAAATTTAAGTTTTAAATAGAATAAAAAAAACAACAAAAAAGAGTACTAAAACAAACGATAATAGTAAACCATATTTATTAGATACAAAATTACAAAGTTATAAGTGCCTTTTAAATGTATCTAGATACAAAGTTTTGGCTCTAAACAGTCGACAATCGTGCTATGTACTTGTGCTTATTATGCATATATAAATGATCCCTACATATATGTATGTACCATATGTATGTATTGCCAAATTTTTGATAAACTATATATACGCATTCTTCATTCATTTAATATTCCATCATCTTCCCCAAGAAACACAAAAACCAGAAAGAGACGAACAGATGCCTTGGCTTTTTTTGGCATGGCTTTCACTTTTAGTTTCTCATGTCACGTCGGAAGCGTCTCTCGTCTCGAAATCGGAATTCTGAATTCCAATTGGAATTCTTTGAGCATCTCGTCTTCTCCTTCTGTCTTCAGTCCTCATCCAAATCCAAACCCAAGTCCAACCTTATAACGGTATATACTCCCCTCTTTGTATTTATTTTTTTTTTATCCTCAGCGGTATTCGGTTTGTTTTATTCACTCTAAATTCCTACCGTACACAGTACACACAGGAAATATTTTCAGAAAATCAAAATATGGGGGAAGCGAGCGCATGAAGAATAATACATGTAGCCGTAATATGTATATGAAGTATGCAAGCACGTATGTAGCTATGTCAATAATATAATTTCATACATAAAGTGTATAGGCTCATATAGGCTGGCAGTTGGCCTTGCCGCCATAAAATTTTGAAAGAATTCGCATAATAAATGTCACAGTAGTAAATTAGGCACACGTTTTGCATACCACTCCTAAAAATTTAGTTTAGTGTAATACAATTAATTAGGAATTATTGATATTTTATTTGTATAAAATATTACAGATATTGATACGCGATTGTATGAACAATTTTTCACCGTTTCTTAAATAACAGACATGTTAAAATTTACAGTTTGAAAAGGCACTTCAATCTAAATAAAACATGCTATTATGTCGCAAGCTGTAATTTTGGTTCTAACAATAAAACAAAATACCTACATGCACTATAGATCATTTGAACTGCTACACTAAATAGTGCATTCAAATTTTTCCTGCAAATTGGTCCCTTTCAAAAATTTCAGCGTATACAGAAGCCATTAATTAATTAGGATTTAACGCTTTCATACCTTTTTTATATGGTTTCCTATAGTCCTGTATATAGTGCTGGTTTACAGAAACGAAAATATACTAAGCTTTTACTCCAAATCGTTTCATTCCATAGCTTCAGCCCGAGAAGGACAATTCAACACAGAGAAAGTAGAAGAGAAAGGAGAAAGGAGAAAGTACCTACGAGAAAAAACTTTGTTTGCTCTTCATTTTACACATCGTGAGATGCGATGAGATCCGAGATTAACAAAAAGATTTGAAGAGACAATGAAAAAGGCTTGAAGAAAAATGTAGTGTAACACTGAACAATTTGAACATAGCAGCAGACAGAATTCAATGCAGAGCAGAACACACAAGACTCAAGGCTTAAATCTGCTATACTTTCTCCAGTTTCAGTATAGTAATCTTGCTAACAATATAGGAACCTACCTATGTATATATCAGCGTCAGTCCCTATATATCAGCATAGCATGGCTGTATATCATTCAAAGAGACATAAACGAAGACGAAGAAGGAAACGAAAAGGGAGACAAGACAATGCGATTAAGATTACGATACAATATAATGACATGAACATGAGAAAAGGTGATTCAAGAATTCAAGACAAAGACGAAAGGCAAAGACTAAGACAATTCTAAATCGTGAGAATCTGGATAGAAAAAAAAGCGAAGAAACAAAAAAAAATGCAGGACAAAGAAGACGAAAAAAAAGAGAGAAGAGGCTAAAAACATAATAGAGCTTCTATTTCCTTCCTTAATCATCCATTATGAGATAAAGAAGGGAAAGGATATACTCTGTATATAATACATATGAGACAGAGAAAGAGAGAGCTAGACGAAAAAAAAGTAAAAAAGAAAAAAGACTTCACGGAAAATCGATTCAGATAAAATGAAGATGGTAAAGGAGTGAAAGTTAGAGGAAAGCGAATGAAAATGAAAACGGTTTCTTCCACATAGACGTCCGCTTTCACCCGTTATATACCACTCATATCCATATGACATACATATAGAGTTAGAAGTAGTAATATAGACTAGAGCAAAAGGGAACGGTTCACGGTTACGGTATGAGAGTTAACGGGGCTCATCTGTCTTTCTTCGAGGAAATGTGATTGAATAAAATGAAGCTTATCTTCTTCCCGGCTTCCCGGCATTGGTCTCGGATCTCGGTTGGTAGTGGTACTGGCACACACACACATACACTTACATAGTTTCCGTATCCTTTCAATTTCTCTTTTGCCCAGCTCGTGCAATAAACTAACAGTAATACGGAGTCCGGGAGTGCCAGTCCCAGTGCCGGTCCCGGTCCCGGATGCTTCCGCATCTCAATTTCTAACCGAAAAATCAAAACCAATCCACTCTTGAGGACAGACAAGGCAAGTGGGAGGGAAGTTGGATGAGGCGAGGATCCGCTACAAGTGTCTTACACTTTTTCAACGCTGTAGTGCTCGTATAGTCTAATAATAACTCTAATTGAAGCCATATACTGTAGAGATATCATGAGCGATGTCATTATTCGCAGAGGGGATCACAATCATGTTACTATTAGATCAAGAGCGTGAGATCAGGGCCGGACGAAGGAATTGGTTTTAGGCAACAATTTGTTTCCATACAAAAACCACTATTTTGATTTTATTGATGGTTTTCTTTGGTAAAGCGAAATGTTGTATTTACATTTTTTAGAAAAGTTTTAAATGTTCTTTTTACTTGATTCAGAAAAGTGCAAAATATTCTATTTACATGTTTTGAGAAAAATGGAAAATGTTTTATTTCCATGTTTTTGAAATGTACAAAAAAAATTATTTGCTTGTTTTTGAAAAGTGAAAAGATTCTTTTTACATATTTTTGAAAACTGCAAAATGTTCCATTTAAATGTTTTTTGAAAATTCAGGGAGCGGGGACTAAATGCGCTGGCCACATTATCCGGCCCTGCGTGAGATTCTGTATCTGTTCTTGAGACTATTTGAAGCGGGAAAAGTTAAAACACATATTCTTACAAAATTAGCGAAGCCGACAGATTTAAGTTGCTCTCAAACATTCTATGTTTAGTTTTGCGGAAATATGTGTACCTCCATATATGTACTTACCTTCATTCCAATTACAATTAGAATCAACACACAGGTAAATATATCAAATACGTTTTCATCTCTCAATGCATTTCATATGATGTGATTATCACCATTATTTCCTCCCCCAGCACATTAATGTCCATACATCTTTCATATTAGATTTAGCCCAAAATACGAGAAATAGATTACGAGCAATCGCATATACCTATTCAAGGAATTATTTCACCCTTTTCGCTCTACACCATAATATAATCATAAAACCCTAAACGAAATTTACAGAAACTATTTGTTACTTGTGTCATTATCTCTCTACATACAATACTGATGTTAAGTATAAAGTTTTTAGTTAGGAGAGTTTTCTCGTAGATTATTGCACTCATGGGGAGACTTTGGGTCTGATTATGCAATCATGAAGTTAGCGTGATATAATATGTAGGTACATAATATGTAAGATCGTGCGATTATGTTATGTAGGGGAACAGCTCCCACCATACAGAAAGGATGGTCATAGAAAATGATAATGTATTACAGCAATGTACTTAGTCATCTCGCATGTTGATGTACCTGAGTGAGTGTGTGGGACTACGGTTACGGATACGGACAACGGGCGAGAGCCAGATATAGGACTCTGTTTATTCCCCACTGTGCCATTTAATACACCCCGACGACTACTACGACCGACGACCGACGAACGCTGCGGTGTGGTGCTTGTGCGGCTCTGACCCTCCAGTCGATTATGATGATATGACAGGGACAGTATTATTTACAATGAGGGGATGTTCTGCACTGTTCTGTTCTGTTCAACTCCTCTCTTATCTGTTCGCTATTTACAGAGTGGGACGAAAGAAAAAGCAGAGAGGTACAGAAGAGGAGATACTATTAATATATATGAAAGCTGATCGCGGCCCAAGCCGAGTTGAGTTAATACTTTACCGGAGAGAGAAAGTGAGCGAGAGAAGGATGCGGATGACAATGTAAACGGTAGCTAAATGGGATTAAGCTTAACACGCTCTTCTGGTTTTCCGCCTGCACGAGATCTCCTCATATCAGTCCTGATCTACAATCTACAATCTACTCACTACCGACACCGGCTTCGGCTTCCCTATTATTTCCTTATGGCATGGCGTCTCTCGTTCAAACAGAAACTCTCTCAAGCCGCGATGCGATGAGAGGATTTACTATAAGAGAGCCCCGTGTTTGTGTGTGTGTATTTGCAGTAAAGTTATTCCAGTAGAATGTTTGGGAGAAGTAGGTACTGATAGACGACAAAAGGATACAGTCTGATCTGGTCTGGTATTTAAGCTTTAAGCTCTCTAAGCTAGCTCATACCATTATTAAGTCCAGGACATGTTCCAGTTCCAGGTTCCATCATCATTCACACACACACACAAGCACTGCGGGAAACACGCACACACAAAGTGTAGAACTGTGGACTCCATAGACTCGAGTAGATTCTGACACTGGAGAAAAGAGTCGGAGCGAAGGCTGGAGCTGGAGATGGATCTGGACCTGGAATAGAACTTTTAAAAAGGCGAGAGTTTGGAACATTATGGAACGACGGTGGACGGTGACGGAGATATGATGGTGTGAATCTGTCCCCTACTGTCTCTATCAGGAAGAGGATCACATCACTACATATGTACCTACCTACCTATAGGTACTCTCACAGTTCAAGTCCAGAACGGAAATCCCGACCCATCTTCCCTTCCCCGCTTCAACAGCCCCAGCTAAACAAAGACAAATAGGGAGGGGGAATTTCCAGTTGAATCCCGTAAAAAAAAGACTGAAGCCAAAACCCGAAGCCGGAGCCGAAGCCGGAGCCCATCATGGAAGTGGCAGGAAAGTAGGCAATAAATAAATGAATTCAACCGTACGGAGGAGTACGGAGATAGGGAAGAGACCCGGTCTGACACTGATACCAACACCGACACTGACTACTCTCTAAGTATAATATGGTCTCCATTGAAATCCAAATCCAAACCCAAATCGAGATCAACCTCCTCCTCCTCCTCCTTACCCCTACTACAAATACAAATACGGACAAACAGAACAGAATAAATATAAATAATATAATACGACTCCAATCTGTAACAAAGGCGAGGGAAAAGGGTGGTAGTTTGGTACGTCGTGGTAGAGGTAGAGGAAGAGGAAGGGGAAAGAAAAATCACGTAACGCATTCAAATTCAAATGGGGCCTTTCAAACACTATATAGACTATAGAGATACTTGAGAAGACCTTTAACTTTATAGTGCGAGGAGGCCGTAGAGAAATTATATATAGAGACAAGTTTGGGAGTTGGGACTGCCGACTGCGGGACTGGGACTGGGACTGAAAGAGGGGAGTTTGAGTATCAGATAAAAATTTATTCCACAAGACACAAGATAATCAACTCCCATTTATATTTAGTACGTTGTTATCCATAATCCAGATTATTCACTGGGTATGTATATATAATGTGGCATGTACCTACATAGTATAGTCCTGTAATGCACTATGTGCCATGCCATGCGAAGAGAAAAATAAAAGTATGAAGTAGGGCTAGCGCCAGTAGGATTTATTATTGTTGGAGAATTCAAACTATTTAGTATATCTATCCAGGAGCGAGGCCGATAAAATTTATATGATTTTATATAGATAGGTGTACATTAATATGTATGTTCGCTATGCAGCTACATGGTTATTTCTATACTATCAAGATGAACCTCAAATCAACTCGAATCAAATCAACATAAATTATCAATAGAGTCCTGGGGAGTCATGATGTCAGACCAGTGTTTACGGTGGACGCTCTCTGTAGTGTGTAGCCTCTGCACATCCAACATCATACAATAGTTTAATAGTATCTATCCATACAAAACGACCCCTTCCCAATTTCTTTTCATTTGGTGTATTATTTGTCAATTTTTGATCCCTCGTCAGAGTTTACACGTCTGTTTGTGTCTGGCTGGGAGAGCAGCGTGTAGGAACAGTGGAGGAAGCATGAGTGAAAAAAGGGGGAACCGCTGAATTGGAAATCAAAAGACAATGGCAGCTCTCCGTAACCCTTTCGGCATTCAAATTTAAGAGCACTCATCTTCAATAATAATAGCACAACAACGTCACATTCACATCGGGGATTATTATTATCGGTAACTTACGCTGAATTTGAAGAATTCGAAAAATGAAGATTCACTGATTTAACTTATCGTCGTTATCGTTAGTACTAGCGACTAGCCCTCCTTGATTTTTTTTTGAATCCTTGAATAGTTGAGTCTCAAATTTAAATCTAAATAAAGCGCAATAAATCCACATATCGCCGGTGAATAAGCATTTTTGCCTAAGTCCAGTCCAGGACTAAAAGCATTACTGCCCAAGTCCATGCGTTTCTTAAATGCACATTTGCCCAAGTCCACCGAACTGTGCAGGTTTGAACAGGATTTGCATGGACTTGGGCAAATGTGCTTTTAAGAAACGAATGGACTTGGGCAGTAATGCTTTTAGTACTGGACTGGACTTAGGCAAAAATGCTTATTCACCGGCGATATATAAAAGTAGGTACTTAAAAGTGGTAGGTATACGAAACAGTTGGGAAGCTTGAAACTGGGACCGCAATTACCGAAAAATACTTTTTCTTGTGGCACTATACAAAGGTATAGGAACTGTGAAGGTAAACGAAATCAAAAACAACAACAATATCATCAAGAAACACAAACAGTGGTGGTTGTCTTTGACTTTTGTCTTACCAGCGGGAGATGTTTACATTACATGTGAAACTGCACACGCACATTCAGTTTTGTTTGTTATCTTTAATACCATGCCCAGTTATCAGTTGGCAGGATGTCCAGCTTTAGTCAGTTCCATCGTCCAACTTTCATAGAACTCATTTCCATTTTCCCTTGAACTACGTAAACATTCTGTAAATTACCTATGTCATCCTGAAAAGACCGAACCCGAATAACTGCGAGTTTATAACTGGTGGATTAAATAGTACACAGCCTCTTCATTTTTGTCGGGTTGTAGTATGGGTCCCTGAAGGATGCTAATCTAACAACAGTGGACCTCTAGAGTCTAGAGAACACAATACATACATATAAAAAAATAGTTGAAGAACTAAATAGAAATAGAAATACTATACCCTATATACTAGTCCCCGTGTGAGTTATGAGAATTGACGCTGATAGGATGATATGGTCATTGCCATTATTACTGTCATTGTGACTGAGAGCGGGAGTAGTGGTATAGGGAGTGGGGAGTGGGAATGATGGCTTTTGTCATCATGTGGTAAACTTTTGTGACAGAGGCTGGATTTGGATCGGATCGGAGAGTTGGTAGTTGGTTGTTCGAGGAGTTGTTCAGTATGTGTGCTGAGCTGAATGGTTGTTCTTGGAGAACGGTTCGAGTTGTTGGGGTGGAAAGTGGAAGTGAAAAGAAGCGGAAGGATCCTACTTGACATCTTTTATGATTATTATCGAATTTGAAGTCGAGTCGAAGTCGAAATGATGCTGATTGTATTTGGGAGAGGCTCCAGTTTCAAATCTCGAGGCTTCCGACTGGATCACATCACATTACAGTCATTCTGCAGTGCAATGACTTTTAGTATTCTGACTGTACCTATAGGTACATGTCACATACTGATAATAGAAGATGGGGAATTCAGTACGGAAGAGAAAATTACAAATAATATGATGATATGAGGTTCCTGAGGATGTGCATGTACGTAACTGATCTCATCTTACATCGAAATCGAGATCGAAATCCTACATCGCAGATTCTTGGAGTTCATGTGTGTAGAAGACTGAACTGATGCGATGTATTTTGTTTTTATTTTTATGGCTCAGCTTTCTTCTTATCAGGGTGCGTAGGTGTAGTAGTTTAGTCGTCAGTAGTCGGTCACGGAATCGTTCCACAATCTCCCAACATATAGCAGAACAGAATCCATATAGATAATGAAGCACATCCTTCACTACCTATCTCATCGCCAGTCAGGCAGTCAGTGTACACTCTACGAGGCGGAGAAGGCACGAAAATAAAATAAATTGGAGGGATGGGGAAATGTATGCAATATTATAAGTAACGAGATGACGTCGTAATAATATCATAAACGCTGATGGATCGTCTCGCTCCAAGCCAAACCATGACTTGGAAAACTTGAAATAGCTTGGAGGGGAGAAGCGCAACGAGTGGTATGGCCATGACTATATGGTTATGACAGTCGTCGGTACATTATCGTACTTATGTATCTTGTTGATTTTGATTGTGTGATTGAAGATGAAAAGGGAAAGAGGGCCCTTTTACAGATGCAGACAGTTTAATGGGGAGAAGCGTAAAGTACTATATTACATACTATATTATTAAGCTTTAGCCTGGAGCTGGATTACAAATTACCACTACGTGACAATGGCTTATGTGACAAGGACTCGCTCTGTCGGTCGGTCGGTTGTTGGTTGGGTCTAGTTTGAGTTTGGGTTGGTGATGGTATTCAGTGTACAGTTTTCGGTATAGCACCTTATACTGATCCCGGAATATAATAGCGTCCTTGTCCTTTCCCCCCTCATCAAACGATATATTATTATCCTAATCGCAAGTTCGGCTTCGTAGTTCCCAGCTGATTCTGATCTTCAGCCCTTGTGCATACTACTTACATGCTGCGGGTTTTACGTCGAGGACGATGAGATGTGCTTTGGTGGATTGGTTTTGGTGTATATCTGCACTTTAGTGTGTAAATGTTCGAGGTTACATTAAATGCTGCATCACGTCATGTAGTCTTGTCTGTGCCCTTGTATGTACTTCATAAGTTCCGGCATTAAGTGGAAGTGGAGAGACAGACGGAGGGAGATAAAATGATCATTTAGAACCCAAACACCACCAACACCAATAGAGGAATTAGAATTACCCACCCTGCCTATGAGAGAGTTGATAGTGCGAGGCAATCGAAATCCAAGTCGACAGTCGGTGGAAATGGCAACGACCACCCCGCGATACCATTGCAATGGCCCAAATCCTAATAAATTGCATTATTTTCCCATCATAACTGCTGCTGGAGCATGGCATTGTTAATGCTGATGCTGCGGAGTCGGAGCCGGCACCGAGTCAGCAGCTGATTAATAATTATTACAATATGTTCGTATTAAATTCATTAACTGGAGCTATAAAAAAACACATTCGCTGAGCAGAGACGGAGTTGTATTGAAAAAAATAGTTTAATAATTGGGCATAGAAACGAGCATAATGGGGGGATAAAAGATAAAACCATTGGTCTGAAACGACCATAGCAGAAAAGGGCGAGGACTCAGGACAGGAGGGCCAAAATTATCTGTAGTACTAAAAACAACCCCAGCAGTTCTCATGCACGTGACTCTCATAAGTAGACACTTATGGAAGTTGGGCTGGTTTGGGTTCTGCTCTGGCCTGACTGTTGTTACGAGATATTAGCTGAAACTAATAAAAAATAAATAATTTAAACACCGAGCCTAGCACGTGAATTTGTGTAGGTATATACATATTTAACTAGGTATAGGTTTCGAGTCATGTAAGTACATGGATATATAATTTCAAATCGGATTCGTACTAATACTGATTTATATGAAATAAAAGAATTATACCTATAACATGTTAAACTCGAATGCTAGAACCATAGTGGACTGAAGGGTCGTCGAAGGGGGAAGACCGACCCATGCCAATCCAATACCCGTAAATTGACTCGCGTGAGATAGCTTGTGAAAAGGGGATGATGAAGTTTAGTACTTTAAATGAATTGAATTCAAGCCGAAATGATGATGGTGTGCTATCTCCATTTCTGTTTCTATCCATAATTCTTTGGGAGGACGAGAAATGTGGACGTGGACACGACAGAATAAAAGTTGACTGACTGGACCTCGTGGGGGACCGCGACCACTATACACGCCGGGATGAGGATTCCAAGATGCGAAGTGAATATATATTATGTGAGTGTAGCATGGATCCTGTGTAATCTGTTCTCTTCAAACGAGTTTCATCCTTTACATGGCTCCTCATGTCATGTCATGACACACCACATGTAAGCTCTACTACTTGTTCTTATGTCAGCTCCTCCATGCCCACGTCCACCCCACTGCCCTGTCGACTGGACGACTGAAATCGACTCACTGGGTAGGTACATATTTATAAGTAGTGTGTGCAACAACAAGACTACAAAAATGTTATGTATTTGCTCTTCTATTTGTATTCTAGTTTTAGTTCTCCTGTTATGTAGTAAAAATCGTGCGGTCGTCAATCGTGAGAGGTGGAGGTTATTATTTAGTCGGAGTTGTTTTGTTATTTTCATGCGTCAGCTGTTAGGCCCCCTTCCAACTTCCATTTCCGCATGTGTGTTCTGCTGTCTTTATTAGTCAAATAATTACTGAGAATTAAAATAGCCCCAGTATATTGACTGCATCGGAAAGCACGGGTTCACCCAATATTCAAGAATGCAGAAATACAAAATTAATATAGTAACTGCTGACCAAAACAATAAAATGTAATACCTTCCTCAGAGAGTAATAACTCCTGAACATCGGACACTGAAACAAACTATCAACTAAGATAAAAATAATCGCGTGTGCTCTTTGCATTTTCAATTACATTTCCATGAGTGGAGACGCCCAAGAATTAGCTAGTACTTAACAATTATTCACTAATTGTACGGAAAGGTGAAAAGGCCGGCTATAATGACAAAGCCGATAAAAGTTTATAGCTTAAAAAATGAGAAAAGTAAAGGATGCAGTTTTTGATTTTAATTTTCTTAGTTGATGACGTACAGCCTTCGAGGATACCTACCTACCTAATAATAATAGTGAAAGTTGTGGATATCTTGGTTCCAATTATTTGACTGTGGCTTGTTCCCCAGACAAACGATTTGCTGCTACTTTTGCGAGATGAAAACTCGGATGATATGCTTTTTATACCATGATTGCAAAAACCGAGAAACATAAATTTGGGTGGTATAATGGTGGAATAATTTGATAGAACTGAATTATGTAGCTGTTCATTAATCGTCAATAAAAACGATGATGTCAAGCGTAAAGTAATTAGTGGATGTTCCAAGCAATGTAAGGTGCAACTCATAATTTATTCAATTCAAAATTTTGCAAACAATACTAATTGTATGGACAGCTACGATTAAGCTTATGATCAAACTACTATACTGATTCGTGTGTATCCTTTCCTATTATTATTATACAATAATTACTATGTATGCTCATCCCATAAATGAAATATGTATTTGGTGAAATCATATAGACAAACAATTCAACTGAATAAATTTAAAATGAAGATATCCATTTTCCAATTACATGTAGAACTGCCTAAACTGGATAGATTAGTTAGTGTAATTAATTCATTGCATGCACTAATAAAAATACAAGAATTACAGAATAGAATTATTAGTAGTAGCAACAAAACTCATACTGTAATATTTATATTATATATTATTATATTGATTTCAAGAGCGAGGTAAACAAGGACCGTGTTCACGGAACTGTTGTTCCTTCTCTTCTGGCGCTCACACTGGTAAGCTTCAAGCTTCACATCCCCATGTTACTGACATTTTTATCATTAGCAAGTTCGTTTTTTAGTTTTCCAGCCAATAATAAAGAACTTTACCGTGGACTTTAAGTGGTATTTTAAGTATCTAAGGTTTTGCTTTTTGAAGTACAGATAGTCGGGACTTTTGTCCCATATGGAAAGTTGAGGGTCGTTATTCAGAACAGTTTGCAACAAATTGGGCTTTTGAGTAGTTGATATACATATTATTTTTTTATGTTCGAAGCATGCCCAAATTATTAAATTCATTCAATTTTTAAAGTTAAAATTAGACTCAAGATCTTGTTACAGAATTAAGAACCAATTAGAGTCTCAAAATTTAAAGATCCACTACATAATACATCTTTCAATATTTTCCGAGAAGTATGTGTAACTACAATAACTATAGTGAGGTCAATAACTCAAAATTCATTTCAACCTTACATTATCAGGCTTTACATGTCAAACGGCGAAGGTGTTTTTTTTAGTTCACACAGAATTCGAAGGAAGTTTTACCAATACAAAATACAATAATACAAATTAATGTAACTACCCGGAAATTCAAGATACAACAGACTTAACGCTTGAAACTCGAGAAAATAGTAATACATTATGAAACTAGTTTTAATTCAAAAGAGTTTCAAAAATCGTTCAGATTACTGCGGGTCATTTAACTTCAAATAAATGTCTGGGAATTTTAATAATGAGAATGATGTGGTGCTAGTAATTTTTCAAATATTATTTGAAAACAGGAAAAATATTAGATTCCTAATGTTGTTACTTGTTTGTTCCTGTATACGTTTTGTTTGAGAAACGAAAGAAATCATGCAATGAGAGATAAACGGAGGGGCTGCAAAGTAAAACAACACTACGAGACTAAAAAAATTATAAATCGCTCCTTTTAGACGAATAATCATCCGTAATCGTCGCTAATCAATCAATTCATATCAACATATTATTATTTTAATTTTTAATTAACCAAAGTGAGAAATCTGGTGGGTTTGAGTCAAGTGTTTTTGAAATTTTTGTATTTCATTTTCTAATCACTGCCCTTACAAAGTTAAAACTTACATGACTGGGAATTTTCTCATGTCTGATGTTTAATTTCTTAAGGATTGTATCTAAAAATAAGATCATTTTACATACTTTCAATTCCAGAGCAAGAACCTGTCTACTGCCTATTAAAAAATGGAAGAATAAATTATAAAATAAACACCAACTTCTTTAGTCGAAGATTATTATGATGATTATTATTCCAATTCAACTTTCAATTTTCCTCTGAAAAAATTGGCAATTTCAAATCAGCTCTTCAAAATTTTATACACATTACACGTGGTGGAAAAAGAACTAGTCCTGACTTTAGTTACATGACATGAATGAGCATCAATAATAAGGTTTTTGTCTTATTTTAAGCCATTAGGCTACATATTATAGGCTACATACGCGTTCAATTTTGCAGTATCTGCGATAGTATTCTTGGATCTTTAAGATTGAAATGCCTCTGATGAATTTTGATTGTAACTTACTTCTTAAAACTCTAAAATGTTTTAATTTGACTTCCATATTTCACCTTCGCCGATGTTTTCATCTCCTAGACAAATAGTTTTGTTGGTAAATACCTTCATACAATTGTTTGTCTTTAAGTTAATTGTTGACATCGATGAGCTAACGTTGCGCTGGATTAACTGCTAACATTAACTTAATGCTGTTATGCTGTTTTTGTTTGTCTTGAATGCTTTTTCTGTTCCGTTCTGTTGTTTTCAATTATTTCATTTCTCGTCATTTACTACAAAAGAGTATTTTTAAAGGCAATCGATTCACTTTGACTTGACATTGACAACTGAAATTGAGAATGCCGAGTTATATATCTGATGATCTGAGATTGTTGTATGTTTTCTCTATCGAAGATAGAAGTAGCATAGCAGGAAACCTAATTTTTCCTGGTTTGATGGAATTGAAAATTCTATTTTTCAGAATTTTACACATCCCGTCAATTTTATTTCTCTTTATCTCCAGATTTATTCTCTTTTTTCTCCTTAGCCGTTACTTTTTCCACTTTTCCACTTTCGTCTACTATTACTTGGTGGATATGCAGCAACTAGGTCCACAAAAGTTCCTGAAACAAATCGAGTAAGCAAGTTTTACTTAAATTTGAAAATAAATGTGTAATATAATAAAATTAATAAAAAGATGCATACACTTAACGCAATACCATGTGATAATTTATTTAAGTCAAATTCCAGATGTTCTAATTTTGGAAAAGTTAATAAGTCCCTTGTATCAGCACTTACCAACCAACCGAGCGGTACCGATTGGACTAAAGTCTTTGGAAATTCGTGGCGACAGCATATCTGAGTAACCAGATAAGTAGATGACCCGGAACTTATCCCGCATGTCACCAAAAAACGATCTCGTTGATTTTTCTTGGCCATTATTGGCAAGCAAATACTTGCAAGTTTCCATCATTAAGAAGAAATCACTAAAAAATTTAGTAGACAGTATTTGAAATTTTGACGCATCAGAAATTTAAATATATAGCAAGTTCTAATCGAACTGTTTACTGGTTGATTATGGACATTCAGATTTAAACTTACGATGTTTGAGTATCCATGACCTTAGGATAGTCACAGTCAATGGGCATTTTCTCATGATCTCTTAAGCATCGAACCCCTCGATGACCCTCCGTAGAGCAAGTTTTTAACCATATAGAAGCAGTTCGCGCTTTTTCAGCTCCAGAATCTTTCGAGTCCTTCATCTCATCGATGGCTTTCCACACTAAAATTGTTTAACGTACAGTAATAATAAAACATGAAATAATACAGTATCAGATCCACAACCCGCCCTCAGAAAACTCAGAGACTTAATTCAGAAAATACTGTATTTATTGCGAGCATACCTGGGCGTGGGAGTACAACAACAAATCGTCGATTATTTGCCAACTTTTGTAAATTGCGGAGATTGTATAGCACAGCTGGTAAATCCACAACAACAAATACAATATTTGCTGCATCTTTACTCCGATCTCCACCATGAAAACTATGACCCTCAACATCGTTGTTTATTCTTCCTCCGCCCCCTCGACGACCACGACGTCGGTCACGATCGCGGTCTCGATCACGCCCGTTTTTGCCATTATTCCTATCTCCTCGCCCTCCACGAGGGTGTCGGCCAATCCGACTTTCGCCTCCTGCCTGTTTGTATGCTTTTGTGAGAGCATCGACTTCCTAAACAAACACAAAACTTCAATGAACTGTGAATTTTTTCAATCTTTTGCGAAATTTCTGGAAAAAATGTTCTGAAAATGTAATCCAAAAGTTAAAATATAATATCGGTTTATTTTTTTAGACGTGTCAAGTTAAGAACTTACTGGATCTAAATCCATCAAGCTTTTAATTTTCTTTCCTGTATCAACCCCACCACGTCCTAGTCCGGTTTTCCGATGCCCACGTTCAACACCAGCTACCTTTGGGGAAGCATACTTGAATTGTTTATCCAAACCATCAAAAGCCATGGAAAATGATTTGGTTTCCACTAACCAATGACCGAACAGCAAAATACGAGCTATTCTTGAAACAATCTAAACCAAAAAAACAACATTTCAGTTCAGAATGCACATTACTGAGATGTTTGGGTTAAATCTATTGCATATATATTGTAACACTAAACAGACGTAAATGCAAATGCCACTTAAAGTGCCTAATAATATTTTCACATTTGTCGCAGCACAAACTAAACTTACCAGCTCATTCTCATTGAGTACAACTTTCGGGTCGAAATTCTTCACCAAAATATCATATTTAGGTAATCCCATCATAGATCGATCTTCCGGCAGTTGCCACTGAAATAGTTTGGATGAATCCGGCTTTACTTCAGCTTCAAGACCTAACAACTCCAACAATTTCCAATCTTCCTTAACCTTAGCCCCAATCTCATCCAATTTCCTTGCCCAATTTTGACTGCCAAGCAGATTAAACATGTTACACATTCCCATAACGTAGTCTTTCCCACAATTTGCAGCAAAAGCATCTTTGATTTCTGGTGAGACTTGAAGCCATCTAATAAAAGGAAGTAAAGCAACAAGTAGCGGCTCCAATTGTGACTGACATTTCTTTAACTCTTCCAATTCAATTATGAATTTTTCTTTTGCGCTCTCGTTCTTACTTGCAGTCTGAATGTCATTACTAAGAATACCACCTTCCCCATAACATATTTCAATTTCAACTCCTCCATTGGAACAATTAGAATTCGTAGAATTCGAATTCTTTTCAGACCCATCGAATTCAAGAACAGGAGGATTTTTAAAATCTTTTCCGCTATTTGATGAGGACGAAGAGCCGAAACCAAAGGCTCGATGTCGATCTCGATCTTTCTCACGTTTTCCTTCCTTTTCACCACTTATTTGGCTTTTTGTTCCATTTATTTCAACCCCACCTCCAACTTTTCGTTCTGCTTCCTCATCCGAATCGGAGTAATCATTATAATTAGATTCCGAAGACCATCCATAATCACTATCAGCAGAGTCACTTTTGTCGTCATTAGATCCAACATAACTTCCATCATCACTATTATGTTCTTCACCTTCGGAGTCCTCGTCTTCATCTGAGCTACTTGTAGGAATCATATTTCTGTAAACACGTCTTCGCCGTCTCACAGCCAAAAAGTTTTTCTTTTTTTTCGGTTTTTCTGATTCTTTAGTATCCGAGTCTTTGCTGCTGGAATTCTTCTCGCGATTCACCTGTACATCTAGAGCTGAGATTTGACATGTGATCTCCGCAACTTTATTTTCATCAATGGCGACGCTTTTGGAATTGTCATCTTTGAGCTCAATCGTTGACTGTTCTTCGGGCTGGTTCTTTAAACTTGAGCTTAACTGGTCATCATAATCAGATGGAGGTGGTGTGGGTGACAACGGGAGAGTTTCCACTATCCCTAAATGACTGTGCTGTTCCAAGATTAATCCTAACTGAGTTATGAGTTGCGAAAACATGGCGGTAGCAAACGCGACTGCGAGTGAGATGTTAGGTGAATCTACGTAAACAGAAAATAAGTAACAAAAAACTTAATTCGTTGATCTCACTCTCATGATGCGCAAGCACGTATTAATTTAAAAATTAAAAAAATGAAACTATATAATCCGCTCAAATTATTTAAACTTTTACTTTGAGCTTGAAGTTGCCAAAAGGTGAGGACGCAAATAGAAGAAATGCGAAATAGAAACCGCTCGTCCAAGTCAGGATCATACGAAACCAATCGTTCTTGAAAATTCATCATTAGGTCCGCAATGCCCTAAATATAAAATAATATAAAATAATATAAATGTTTTTAAAATGTCAAAAGCCGAAGCCAATAAGCTAGTTTATTCAGCTCTTTGCTTACTATTTTACATAATATGCATACAATTAAACAACCTAAAACCACACAATCTGTGCATCTAACTGCCAATTTAAAAAACTGACATTTGAGATTAAGATTTGAACAACTGAAAAGTTACCTTGCCAAAATTTGTAATGTTGACATTTTCATAGAGAAAGTGGTGGATTTGAGTAACAAAGCTATTACAAAAAATTTCGATCGGCTTGGATTCATGTGTTCCGGGTAGAGTAGCAAACTGAACGAGACAATTGCTTAGGTGATGTTGGAGATTCGATGACGCTCCTTCGTAAGCTATCGTTGACAGCATGCTATGCAGCATGTAATAACATGTGTCAATCCCACCGTTTAGCTTAACACTTAAGTTTCCAATTTGATTCATTGCAAAACCCGAATCAGGAAAGAGAACGAACGCCTAGCAAACATTACACAAAGACATGAAAATAAACATTTCATTATATCCACAAAGGAATATTTCGTGGATATAAACTGTAAACAACCAATCTACCAATCCAAAGTTCAAAGCTACATCGAATCCATTAAAAATATTTTCATTGATATCCTTTATTAGTGCAGCACAATCAGCATAGTAGTTTAATTGCTATTACTGCTAATTTTAATACCTGTGAATAGTAATCTTTAGCTCGATTAAAATAATTTTGGGATTCATCCTCATCTACCGTCGTATGAATATCCGTCAAATATCGATATAAATCTCCAATATTAATGCAAATGATGTACAGTAAATCATTTAGCCATTTAGGTGATTCAACTGGAAACAAAAACTTATCATCAATAACTGGACACATATTACGCAGTCCTTAATTTTAAAACTAAGTGACATATTTACCAAAATTGTAATACTTATACACTTATACTTCAGTCACTCTCTCGACTTCAACACCGGTTTGGATTAGAAGAAAAATATAAAAGTTAATAGCAAAATAAAATAATAACACGTGACACGTACCAAACTGTTTTTCCTGTTCTTGATTTGCAACGTACTGGACTTCATCACCAATGATATTGTCGACTCCATTGAGTTTAAATGGAAACTTCGCTTCTTTAAACTCAGACAGTTCTTCCAACTTCATAAGAATAACATTCAGATGACCAATCCCATGAAAAAGATGTTGGGTGATGTATGCTACTGATAAACTATCCCATCCTTTCTCCTGAAACCAAATACAGTGACACACAACGATGAAAGACAAGTAACACAGAAATAAAAGGCAATCGACAAGTTTTATTACAGCTCCAACAGCTAAAAAACAGTTTCATTATCAGCTATCTTTAAAAATAAAAATATTTAATAAATTGCACGACAGAATAAACGCATCATACTTTAACTAAACGCCGGGCCCGACCAATTACATCGTAGTAAGCAAAACGCCAGAGTTTTTCTCTAACAACACGTCCATAAAACTGAGGTGACCCACAGAGAAGTGTTTCGCATGTCTCTCGAAATTTAAATCTCATTGCCAAGATTTCGGATCCAAACAAGTCCGACACTGTATGACATTTTGATGATGCAGCCTCAATCTGACGACTTAGATCAATTAACTCCCTGAAATTTAAATAATATCATTTTGTAAATAAATATAAAACAATTTGCGCAATTAGTGATTTTTATTAGTTGGAATTAAATAATGGTATATTTTAAGCACAAACTATTGTTGAACGACTTACTTGAACAGTAATTTAAAATCTTCTCCTCCACCAGGAGGATGAGCTTGCGACATTTTTGTCTCTATTCTTATCCTCGTGCACAATTTTTCAAATTCCAGGACCTGAGGATCGTAATCAAAGTGGCACCAGAATGCAAAATGGATAAATATCTTCCTCGTTAGGTATTAAACAGTTTATTCCCCTCAATATCTCATTCATACTGAGATCACGCAATTACTGCGAAGCAGTTAGAGTCGATGCTACACTTGGAATGTGTATTTTTTCCAAGAATAGAGATATTTTGTTATTTCGTAGCTCCAAGATTATGTCGGTGTACTTCCTTTAGTTTATTATTCGCACAAAACACTGAAATAAAAACACACGAAGATTAATGCTTCGTTCATAGTTATCATACTAATGTGCCTTGCTACACCTATTCAATTTATCATCAAGAATCAACCTGAATCATAGTAATTTTATATAATTTTAAACTTTGAGAATCTAGTCTAATGATCTGCATGCTGTATATTATGAGAACATCTATCTAGGAATATACCTGCACTTATACACACACGACCTACGGTGGTAATTGGTAATATTAAATTATTTTACGCAATTAATTATTTACTCATACGACAATCAACGAGACACAAATAGCACCCAAGTAATTTACGACCACCACTTTAAATTTAATCAACGTCCTGCCTTTTGCCAGTCCAGCAAGCCTTAAAGTAACTTATGTAGTCAGTCAGACTTTTTTTTATTCGCACAAGATCAATCTTGAAATGAAAACTGATTTTTAGTACGGACTGAAAAGCAAAACGATTTGTAGGATTGAAATTCAAAATGGGAGTTTTACTGGTTTCGAGATTCCAAATTTTGCAAAATTAAAATGAAGAGTTCGGATTCGGATATATATCGTTCAATCACTTCGATCACGGAAACAAATCAGCTGGCACGCTGATTTGTTTTCCTGATTCCTACCTGGAAGCGGAAGCCTAGCAAAAGGACGTTGACAGACAAAGACACTAAAATATCGAATTCACCAATCATCTGACGACGTGCAAACACAGCACTGACAGCGAAAGCACAGTACACTTGGAAATTTATAAACCGAATTCAAAGTTACACCTTAGTTTTACCTGACTGATCAATCAAAAAGGCTGGAACGGTAATATGGGAAATAGGCGTGTTCATAGTTCCTACAAATAGTCAAATATTAATTTCGTGTTTATTATTAATTTATCATACGAAGGGCAAAGATTAGATTTTAAACAATCAAATTCAACAAACATTCTCAGTTTTAAAAAATAAAGGCATACATGATCGATAGTAATTTGGTTTCCTTAGATACCTCCAAAACCATTTGTTGAATTCTTTTACACGAAGAAAATAAATATTTGTATTATGTACCCAGGCCCTATTTTTCGTTCCAGCCACATTGACCTCGAATGGCCGACAATCAGATGGTTTCAAAATAGCAGTATACCCATAAAGGAAGCTTCAACCTCGTTAAAGTATTAATAAACCAAGTAGCTTAGATCAGAAACAGATTTTAGGAGAAGTCTTACTTGATTGAAATATCAGACCATAATATGAAATAAAGTTACTTTTCACTTTAAGCATTCGACTTCAGAGTTAAATTTAAATTTTGTGGCTTAAATCAAGAACTTAGCAAGAACAACTTTGTTACATTACTCAAGTTTCTGCGAAATGCACAAGTTAAATGTTGATGTCAAGAGAACATTATTTTAAGTCCTTATTTAAAACACCTGTGTAGTACCTGCATACTGCACTACAAAGTCATCAGATTTGGCCTGCAGGGCGGAAAAATAAATCATTATTCTGTAATTTTAGTGATTCAGCGTACTACAAAGTACGTAATCGTCGACGAAATAGATGTTTACACATTATTTTTGCCTATTCATTTTCGACACAGAGACAGACACAGTCGTACTAGTACTTTTGCAGTTAAATGATTTTAAAATAGGCCCCTTAAATGTACATGCCCTTTAAAAGAGTAATAACAATACTTTAAACCTGACACGAGCAAAAAGTAATAATGATGAAAGGCTTCAAATGAAATAGCAATGTAAGCGCTATATCGCGCTATATCTAGACACACGTGTGGCCTTGAGACTATATTTTACAACTCTTCCAAACGCAGTGCCAACATCAAAGCCAGCCGTAAGAAATCAACCGTGTTAAGTTGTAAACAAAAATAAAAAATGAGAAAAAGAGTCAGTAAAATACTAAGAAGTACGGCAGCCAAATAACCAAACCAAACACGTTACAAGTCTGACCATTTTTTTTTGGTCGGCAACAGGAAATCATTGTAATTTGTAATCAATATTTGAATGAATTTAGCTAAACGTTCACACAGCAACATCGCCTTTTTAATTTCTTCTCCATTCTGTTCCATGTTTTTGTCTCAGTGGGACAGATGAACAATCGACCTTACAGAAATTGCTATCTCGAAAGAGAATTAAAATTTTCTTTCCTTGCATGCACTATAGTCTGCATGCTCCAGCATGACTCTTCTTGACTGCTACTAATAAACATACAACACAGTTCCATGCATTAAACTATGAAATGTTCACAGATAAAATGACCTACATCGAACGTCGAACACTACTACAAACTGTAGATGGTTATTTTTTTTTTTTTTTTTTTTCTTATAGACAGACACACAATGGGTCCAGAATAGCTTATAAACAAACAAAAAGAATAGTTATACGTAACATCAATTAATAGTACTAGCGAATCAATGGTTCGAGGTTATATCCTCGGTCAATAAACATAGTAATAATAGAGAGAGAACAAGGACAAAATATATTAAATAGAGTAAAACTAATTCAATAAGATTCCACAGCACAATTTCTATGATCAGCTGATCTAACAGGAGAGCCCAGGACTTGGCTGAGATTGAAACAGATGAGTTAAGACAGATTTATGGCAGGGAGACATAGGTATGGTTATGTTATGATCATCATAATTATCGCGTACTTGCTTAGATGTTTGTATGAAGCAGAAAATATAATAACTCCGTTTTCCAGAAAACTTAATATTTTCACAATTTGATTACGAAATTCCAAATAGCGAACTTAAGTTATTGTTAACTTAGTTACGACTAGGCTAATTAGACTATGTGCATTTCTCAACTAAACATATCTAAAACCTTTAAATAAATCGAGCCAGTGAGTACGTGCAGTACAGTAGTGCGGTAAGCAATCTAATTAATGTTTAAATCATTTTGCTTGTGTATTGTGAAACGTTCTCACTCAATTGTACACAGCGTAGAACATGGAAAGAAACTAACACATTACACAAATAATAAATCTATAAAATAAATAATGTAATGGTAATATGACCACTCACAGTGCAACTATCTGACCGTTTTTATGTGATCATGTAATGACCAGCACAACTAGCTACAACTTACTTGTTAGTACTGGTAGAAACCAAAAACACTGAAACTGAACAATAACACAACTACACGACAACGAAACACAAAACTTACCAGTAGTGCAAAGAATTTTAATCCTTTGATCTATTGCTCCGAAAAAATCAACACTTTTAACTTTTAACTTTTCTCGAAACACAATAATTTCTTAAGTTATTCAGCTCACTTCGAGCCTTACAGGCAAATCCACTTCTTGGTAGATTTAGGTTTCAACGTTTGAAGGATTGACCTGCCTTCTCGATAACTGCAATAATAAAGTTGAATGTATAAATATTCAACCAACAGTGAATGGCGATATGACGAAGCAGCAACCAAGACAAGTTGATTCCAAGAAATTGTTATCCCAACACTGGCTGCGTGACTTCACCACTTTCTTGTCCGCCAATGTCCAACGAACGACTGCGTAGACGTAGACTGTGACAGCAAACTTTGGTATACTATTAAAGCTATAAATAAAAAATATGAAATGAATAATTAATATCCCTTCAACATTCAACACTAGTATGCTCTTTAGCTCCAGCCATGAGCATTTATTTTTGAACTCTAAACAACATCAACCAAACACAACACCAAACCCAACTTTTGTTCCCCATTTTAATCGTGTTTTATCAGTTAACAACTAACGGCTTGAGTACAACTAATTTTGTCCTTTAAAAATAAGAGTATAAGCAACGGCTTAACAAAACGCACTTTGATTTGAGCTATCGTTGGTTTTAAAGAATAAAAAACCATGTATTAAATTTAAAATTTGATATACTCAGTGCAAAATTGCAAATAAATTGTAGCTAAAATTTGCCACCTATAACATACTGAAGCTACTAATATGTAATACATGTTGCATGTACAAAAACAAAAGAGCACAACAAACAAGTGAACTACAAATTCTACAAGAATCGTGAAATTCAGTTCTCCCTTCACCTTTTCACAACAGAATATTTAATATTTACTAATTAATGGTAGTTTTTCCATTAGTTTCTATTTCTTAATTCAATATTCTCGATACAATTATTATCAATCAAAAGCCACATACCTCCATAAGTTGTAAGTTGTAAGTACCAAAAAAAAGTAAACTAGTGACTAGTCACCACCAGTGACCAGTCGAATTTACACAGATAAACACGGTTTTATACTTTAAACTGCTAACTATCAACTATCTGATGTAAGGATGACGAAACAATTTTAGATTTTTTTTAGAATGTTAGATAGTTCTGCATTATTCTGCAAGTTCTGCTTCGTATTATTTCTATTTCTATAGTAGTTGAGTTTCCACGTCGTCGACTATGTTGTATGCGTAAAAGCAGAAGGATGTCTATGCGAGATAAAATAAGATAAATAACTGACTAAAATAACCAATCTTTCTGTATGATTAATTGCGTTGGGCTAAAAGGCTCCATTTCACCATCAACTATTGACTACTATGAAAACAAACTTTATTGTTTATGATGTACCAAAAACAAATCAAGATAGGTAGCTATGAACTAGAAACCAGAATCTCTATCCTTTTTGGTTGAACACCTACTTAACTACAAATACAAACTGTACTTATAGATCGACGATTGCGATATTTAGCGATCAATAAGGATTTACAAAACTAAAAAATTAATAGATAGAAGCTATTTTACTTACGTTATAAAATGAATTCACGTCTACAATGTAACTTACTTTTAATATTGTTGTTTTCAACACGCAATCCCGTGGAATAAGTAGGAAAGCCCTTCAAAAATATTAGTGTTTAACTTCAGTTAGTGGTTAGAGTATTTTGATAACGTGACGTATATAATTAGTTATTCTACGTTTCCATATTCCACACGTAAGTACTTTTCAATGTTTCCACTATTTCATTACGTAAATGAGAACGAGGAATACAAATTACGATTACGATAGTACAAGACAAATGGATACTTTTGAGCCTACTGGAGGTGTGGCTTAGCTTATTTTAAAACTACAAAACACGCCTTATTTGCGCTTAAACTAAAAATTCAACTTGGTATAAAATTGACATGTAACATAGTTCAACAAGATGGCCTTCCATGTCTATGTCTCCGCTTTGTTTTTTGCTCCCAAACTTTTGTCAATATTTCGTCATGTGTAATAAAGCTTTAAGTAGGTAGTTTAGTTTATACTCTATATAAATACTTAAATAACTGATAACAGCACAACTTAGCAGCGGTAACTTAGCAGTTAGCAATGTTAGCGTCACCATATTGAGCAGTAAATAATTTGTTGGGAAAAAAGATGAGTTTGATTTCGTTAGTTTTGCTCACGCTCCCAGTTTCTGTTTATTTATGTTTCGCTTCGACACACTCGACACATTAAAATAATTATTGATACAATTCGGTACTTTTCGAATATTAGTTATAGTTTACATACGCGCCTATTAAGTGTATACTCTAAAGTAGCAATAACTAAGTAACGTGGGACGTGGGCTGAACAAATATAAGAATTCAATATAATTAAGTACTTATTTACTTACAAATTAATACACTGATTTTACTTTTCATGAATTCCAAAAACAAAGTTCTCAAAATATTTTTAGCTAAGTATCTACATAAAGAAAGCGTGGACATTGGTACGAGATTTTACAAGATGCTCAAAATCACTGATCCAATATTTAAGGCATATTTTATATTCGTATTTTTCATTCTCAAATGAGTAAGCACTTACCTACTGTAGAAGTTCTGGTTGCTTGTGAACATTGGCTCCCCGGACATTTGCTACCAAACCCAAACCTACGACATTTTTTGCTACCCATGACCGTACTCAAAGTAGTAAATGCATGGAAGCTAGATCTAAATGATGTGAGAGTGATATTATTGCAATTAAATACAGGCATGCAAAGAAATGGCAACAAATGAAATCTTCGATCTGCATGTTTATTGTCTTATTCGCAAATGCTACTGTTTTGTTGTAATTATTATAGTTTCATGAAATAATTTAGTACGTTTCAACTTATTCTATATTTTGAATACTATTCTTATTACCTATTAATGCCCCCCCCCTCCCATGTCTTCGGCGGCCGAGGGAAAAATATAACCTAACCGTTTCTAGTCAGTTTTTCCCTTTTCCTTTCATTTATATTCTTGAGTAAAGTAATGAAATATGTGTATACGCATATTCGAAAACTGGAAGACGACAACATTACACAGGGAAGGCAATGATGAATTGATGCTAATATTATCGATATTGACCTAAATTAAATAAGAAAAAATAAACGTAGTCCATCTATCATTCTTAACACACGTACATAAGTAGATGAAGCTAATCGCAAGATGCAAGATATGCAAAAAGGCAAAGCAAAAGCAAAGGCACTACATATACATTACACGGACGACAACATACACAGTACACGAAAACGAAATATAAACAAACAAAAAATAATAGACTATCTTAATTAGACTAATTAGTTAAGTTTTAATGTAATTAGTTTTTAAATTACGATTATCGAAATTCACTTTATTATTATTACTTAACATGATGTATTAATATTCAAGATTCAAATTGTAATGCAAATATTATAAGGATAGTTATTGAAATAAAAATGCTTCATATTACGTACAAAATAATTTTTATTTTACTAAATTATGGCAGTGAGCCGATAATGCATGGTATACAAAATATAATTTGACATTAAGGGATAACTGAAAGGAATAACTACGACTAATAAATATCTAGTTGAGCCAAAACACTCACTAGATGTCACATTTGCACGACAACTTTTAATGTGTGTACTTTCCAAATGGTAAGTTTTATTCATTTATTTTTATTATTCTATTCCATCGTATCGTCTAAGTAAATCTGAGGAGTAAAATGCATGTAGACAAAACATTCTTGGGAAATGACCTTTCTACTTTGGATAAATAAGAACTTAAAAAAATATTAGGTTTTTTGGACTATATAAAGAACTTTAAGATGAAGGGCGACTATATCCTTTGTTGATGTTACTACTATAGCTCTGTTCTTCAAAACTGTATATGTACAGGTGCATATAGTTTTCGTTTATCGAAAATTTTGGATGCTGCAAAATCAAAATTATTGTCTTTACCGTATTTCGTAGTTCCTGAAAATATATTTATAGCACTTTGAAAATTACGATAGACAGTAAATATAATAGCTGTACATAACGTTGCTCTGAAATATGAATCATCTAAATAAAATACAAGAAAAAGCGGGCATGAACCTTGGGAATTAGGAATAGGAAGTATTATTAGAGCCGAAAATGTGCAAAGTGTGGGCAGTTAATATGGAGACAAAAAACCAAGTTTACGGTTTGAGTTGTATAAAGTGGTTTGATTTTTTTACACATCTTTCGCATAAATCATAAAGCTCTATTCAAGCATAAAGCATGGGAATGGGACTATAAGAGAGAGAGAGAGCCAGATTGACAATTTCGTCAATGCATTGAGTATACCTATTCAAAATTAAAATTAAGGGGAACACTGAGCGTGAAGTTGTCATATTATGGAGATACGCACGCCAGACAATGTACATATATACTTAATACAATGTACTTAATGTGAATAATGCCTATAGGTATACTAAATCCACAGTACCACACGAGTTTGACGAAGTGACGATCAAAGTTTAAAATAGTGTACGATCTGTAAATCTGAAGCCGCAGCAAAGCCTGCACATAGGGCACGCAATACCTATATACTCCGTATTTTTCCATTATTATTTGGGAATCACTGGTTACGTACGGATGGATTGAAATCAAGGGAAAAAAACTCTCAATCTCATCTGTCAATGGCAAAATATTAAGTACCCACGCTAATATATCAGTAGTGCATACTACATTTCCGTTTTTACGGCAACGACAGCAATTACAAAGTACAGTTTGAATCCCAGTCATAAAAATAAAAGGTAGTTCAACGCAGGTCGTAGAATGCCAAAATGGATGCATACATACAACCTTTGTATAGACATCTATGTAAATGTATATCCTAGCTTGTAATACTCATACATACATGCTTGGAAATCATTGCCACTTTCATATTATTATGATCTTTAGACAATATAGAACTATGTAAGTCGAAAAGGTGTTTTCGTGATTTGGTTTGTGAATTTTATGCTGTATTATTTGTTTTTTTGTATGCATTTTTAGGCGTAGGAGGTAGGAGATTATTGTGAAGCCCAAATAGAGAAATTTAAACTTAATTCTTATAGTTATACGTAATGCATATTTCTATGCCTGTAAAAAGGAAAATATGCAATTTTCTCCGTCGCTATCTAAAATAAAAAGGTGGTACATAAATAAAAATTTATGATTTTTATTTTAAAGTATTTTTATTATGTAAAATTTCAAAATAAACTGTTTACTTGTCTCAAAAGTACGTTTTTAAAAAATTACAATAAGAACCTATATAAGATGTACTTTAAAGTTTATTTATAGCTGTACAAATATTTTTAATTTTAATTGTAAACTTGAAGAGTAATAATTGTAATTATTGAATTACATTAGCAAACCCTATATTATCACCTTTGGGCATTCAGCTTTGATACGAATATTTTACAATAAACGAATTTTTGTTAATTATAGAAATTTTTAACCTCAATTTTATGTATGCATGCCAAGATTTGGCTTTCGACTTCCTTCCGAATTCTATAACAAATAAGTATAATCCTATTTAATAAACGAACATTTGTTTTTTTTTAAATCAGAGCGTAGACTCGGATAGTAAAATTAAGTAGGTGCCTATACTAAAGCACTTGCAGTTTGCATATTATTGTTGCTTTCATTATAATTTGGACATAAAAGATAAAACGACTTCCCATTACTTATACATACTATTTAAATAAAATGCTTTCAATTGTTTAAATACAGAAACAAGTACATAGATGGTTTCATTTTTCAAATAACGTAAATTCAATACCACTAAAAAACCAGATACTCACCAAAAAATTGTTAATGAACACTAAACGCTGAGCAGATACTCGCATGTTTATAATCAAACAAGAAAAAAAATCATCCTGGGTGTCTGACTTGAACACCCATTTGAATTCGAGATGAGTATTTATTTATGTTGCACTGAATTTGTGAAAGGAAAAGGTAACAATGAATATGAAATTAAGCTTAATTAACTACAGATTACACTACACTATTCATATATTATTATGCTTATACAGATACTTCCTTTCTTTTCCCTGCTTATATCATCTGCTATATGGTCTGCTTTTATTTGGTTTTAGTTCGAGCCTGTGTAAAAGTCACTCCAATGACTCATCTCGCCATCACATCATAAGTACAGATATAATTTATTCTCAGCCCTGTCGTTCGCTGTATGCCACTCGTAATCGTAACAATAATCATGAAAAAAAGGCATAATGAAAATTCAAAAATATTTCCGTACATCTGTTTCTCTATTCTGCTCTCATAACAATAACTGTTACTGTAAACTATTGACTGTCGTTCATTCGAATTGTGGAGCTCTATATCTGCTTCTGTTTCTACTCTACAACTAAAAAACCACCCACATTTTCAGTCACAGTTTGACTATTGTGATAAATTGCGTAATTAGAGAATACAATAATTGGTATTGGAGCAGAATAGAGTCAACAACAGTCTTCGTAATACGATCACTAAAGACGTATATACCCACCTACCTAAGTATGTATATTAATGTTTTCTTCTATTACTATTACCATTACGATTATGTACTATGACCATTACCATTGCTCTTTTATTCAAAATAATTCAATTAAATATTAACTATCAACTAATACACAATACACGGTACACAATACTAATAATAATGACAATTACATCTACAATACTTAGAAAGGCACACACCTCATTCAGTACAGATAATACAGGAAAATATGTACATTCTTCACAATATTATGATTAGGTACTGGTACTGTACACTTCGTCATCGAATAAAATTCATTGTACTTAGTTTCTCTTCTCCAGCCTGTCTACTGTCTAGCAATATCAATAGCAATAGACGTAAGAAAGCATAATATATGACAGTTGTGTAGTTGTATGCTACACACAATTACATATTTTGTCATTATTAAATAATTTATACGCATTTAATAATAATAGCATCGCAAGTATTATGTAGTGTCTAAATATGTACTGTTGTGAAGCTAAATTAAAAATCGAATATGAAATAATTTGGCGTGGATTGGAAAGTTTATTGACTTATTTACCGTAATGAATGATGTGCATGTATGACGTAGGACGTAGTACATACAGTACACTAAATAAGATTCACTGATTAGTAAATCTACCAATTCTACGTATTGTTAAAAAGTATCCATTGTATTATGTAGTTATTGGTGAATTAAATCCTTGATGGCTGGAATAATAAACTTTAGAATTCCGAATTAGAGAGCACATCAAAAAAGCACCACAAATTAAATCGTCAATTTAATATAATATTATAATGCTAATTTCCATACGTCGAAACTAATAATAATTGTTAAGCATATAATAAAGAAGGACATCTCGATTTTAGAAAGAATTAAAAAATATGAGATTTTTGAAAATGGGAAAAAATCGAAATCATAGATTTCGGATTTCACAGGTTGCGGTTTCCTCAGTCATCAATAGCTTGCAGCACAGTCGAGTTTGAGTCTTCCAACAACAACAATTGCAAGTGCTTCTTGCCATTTTTGCATAATTTCCTCGTTCAGCATTTTGTAGCTTTGCTTGCTTATGCACAAAAGGTGGGCTCTGAAGCATAACAACAAACAACACTGGCTGATGAATCTCACTAAAGCTGACTAGTCGCAGTAGTATGTATTATACACATTCAAATTTTTTTTTCATTTTTGGGGTTTCCTCAGTCGTCTCTTTTTTCTCTTTATTTGCGTGCTTAAAGTATGCAGTAAATTAAGTGAATTGTGGATGGTGAATTACAATGGGGATGGGGGATGTGATGTGATGGTGAGGAGTGAGTTAGTATTAGTGATTCTGCTGATTCTACTGACTGACTTTATAACAAAATAGTACTATATAACAATATATAGTATAGATAATGCAGTGTGTATAATATAGCTACTATCAACATTTTACATTGAAGATTTGAAGCTTAACATTCTAGCGTGTACAGCTATAGAGATTCGATTCGATTATTGCAATTGCAACGTAACGTGACGAATGGGAGGATTGTTGGCGTTGGTGGTGCTGGTGGTAACTGAGCTTTGCTTGCTAACTTCACTCTTCACTTAACTTAACTTTTAACTTCCCTATACTTTCTGCTTCCCCCCTATTTTTTTTTTGCATCTCGTTCTACCTTTATATTTTTTGCGTGTACCTACATTGCATTGCATTGGAGATAGAACAGCTCAGCATTATATTCAACAGTCAAGATAGATTTACCTTGTTCCTTGCTGACTGCATAGCTCAAACGAACGTTTCCACTTGTGAGCATGAACAAAACGGTCAGTCAGATGATTGTTGCCTTACTTATATAACTACTATACCAACTACAACAACTGTAGGTAGCAGGGGTAAGTCAGATTCAGATTAGAGTTTTAAGAGGCAGGTAAAAAAAAATAAAGCACCAGCCCATAATCAGAAGCAAGTAGTTTCATCTCATCTCTCATGTACAAGTTTAAGTTTTACACGAGGATAAAAATTCAACATTATATATTATTTGGAATTGGGGAAATTGGGAATTGTTCCTATCTTGTTCGTTTGACTAAAAGTTCACAATAGAAGAAATTTGGTCTGTCTTTAAACATTAAACATGTCACATGGTATGTTGTGCAATTTTCGACAATTTTAACTTTAACGTAACGCATATGAACGTTTAGTAAATAACATTTTGTCGGAACGGAAAGTTTCTTTTATATTTTCTTATCTTAATCTTAATCACAATATAGTTGATACGTTTGATAGTACATCGCAATCATAATTGTAATCGTGTGTGAATATTTTGGTGAATATATATAGTGATTTGAATTGGATTGTGTTTCAACAAACTTTTATCCCCGTGTCGATACGATTATTGCAGATTGTTCGACGTGGGTGTGTGTGAACTGTCAAGTGTGTAGAATGGATACAAACTTATTAAACTGATATCATAATCGGTGGATCATATATGTGCTAATACGTGACTGCTCGGTGATCACGAATGGTATCATTGACTTTATAACTTGAGGATTTGTTTTTTGTCTTCACTTTTTGGCCGCTTGTACATTGTACATATGACATAGAGAGATAGTTGATATTTTGTTACATAAGTGTGAATCAACCGTAAAGTTGTCGCAAGGTTTTCAACGGATTACGGATGGGAAATGTATATAAATAGTGTGGGAAAATTGTAAATGTCATTTCACTGACACTGAGTGTGCTGAGTACTGTCACTGTCGCTTAAACTGTCAAGTAAGAATCAATTGGATTGTGTTGGGAATTGGATTTGGATCAGTATCTGTAAAGGTAGGCAACGTATATACTTATGGAAAATCAGTTATGTAATAAATTGGTCTATAATTTATGATTAGTTTAGTAAATCAGTATATTTCAAGTAATTCAGGAGAGTTACATTTTATATCAACAGAGTTTTTCACTTTGGTTTTCAATCTTCAAATCTGTTTTTATGATTGAAACAGACGGATTTTATGTATTACAATTTAAAAACTTGTATTTGGAAATTATAAAATAGCCATATTTACAGTTTAGGGTTAGAGATGCTGTTAGTTGCCGTACTGGTAAAATACATGGGAACTGTTTATAGAATTAAAAACTATGGATAGGCAACTTTAAGAATTTGTCCGATAGCTTCATCGTTGTGTATATGAGCAGGATTTGGTTTGATCATCTCAACGATGACGATAGTATTTAAGTGAATATAGTAATAAATATCGTAAGTTGCGGTACATGGTCAAAGACCCGTTTTTACGAATAACCGCATGACACATGATAGATGAGTTGTAGAAAACCATGTGCGTGCTATAATTCTATAAAGTTAGGTGGATAATTTTGTACTTTGTATATTACCATCTACCTACATCAACTATCAACCAGCATACCATCTTCATTTTGGTTAAGTCTAGTAAAAAATAATTTTAGGGACTACATTGTATAGATGTGGGATATATTATACCTATTCATAAATTCACATATTCACTTGTTATGCATTTCAACCAGCAATAAAGGAAATATACCTTTACTACACACTAATCCCCCTACCTATACACTTAATTATAGGTATTTCCTTATTGTCCTCTGGTTCTGTTCTGGTATAGATAATATTATTCCATACACCTGCATTTTATCTTCCCATATTACTACTTACTTCATACGTGCTTTTTTTTTACTGTTCACATCAAAGTTTTGGGCAAACTCAAATACAAGCGCAAGACGAGGACGATTTTGTCTTTTGTCTTGGTCAAATTTTAATTTTACGGGTTGTTGCGGATTAAATTAATGAAGATGACGCGATGAGGATGTGGATGGGATTTAAGGGAAGGGTTTTCAAGTCTTCGAGGCACGCAAGCTAGTAAGCAATGTAAAATTTAATGCAATTCATTCCAGAACGCCAGCAAATGACGAGTTTTTGAGCCGATGAGTCGGTCGCCTCTCAGTTAAATGAATGCCAATAACTTGTTTTTTTCTTCTCTGTTGTGGAACTCACATTTAGGTAGGTAGGTACTTAGTATACCTTCCCAATCCTCAGATAATTCTTATTATTCCTGCTGAGAGGGTGTTACGTAATCTCTTGTAAGTCGTTTTCATTACATGTCGAGTCAAGCTGTTATTGCAGTTTGTACTTTGTAGTGAGATTAATGCTGTAAAGTATGAGTGTCTTGTCTTACCTTAAAAAAGATAATATTATATATTATGCTTGACTTAAGTAAAGGATATTTTTTGCCTCTTTTATCCATTAGATGTTTGCCAAAGTCCAAGTTTTGTTTATCTCAGCAAGGACTGTATCTATCGCCTATCTTATAATCACCTTAAGTAGACTAGAGGTCAAATCTTTGAATTGAATTGAGTTTATAATGAATTTCTTATGTAGTGAGATCATCAAGTAATTAAGTTCAGAATTTTTCGGAGCCAGCACTGCAAAAAACAAAATCAATAGATAAGTATGAATATATGACAAATACACTGTACAAAATACTACACCATTCATCTAATAACAATTTCTTCGATATTGGAATTTCTCAGCTTTTCGATTTTGAAGTTAGGGCATAGACGTGAAGATGCGTTAATCACGATAGGTATGCAAGCATTTTTTGATTCAACAGTTAACAGCATTATTAAATAACGTATGTAACTATAGTTTTGTACTTGTTATATGTGTGGTTACATATATCGTCTGTGGAGAATCAAAATGACCCATATCCATTTTTAGTTTCAAACAAAATGCACTATCTACAGAAAAAATTAAAACAGCATGTAAATAGGACCTTGTGAATTTTAAAAAAAAGATGTAAATAGAAAATTTATTGCGCTTTTCAAAAAAATGTAAATAGGACGTTTTGCACGTTTCAAAAAAAAAGTGAGTAGAATATTTCGCAATTTTAAAAAACATGCAAATAGAATATATTGCACTTTTCAAAAAATATGTAAATAGAACACTTTACACTTTCGAAAAACATGTAAATAGAACATTTTGCACGTTTCAGGAACATGTAAATAGAATATTTTGCACTTTCAAAAACTTTTAATTAGACAATTTTGACCTTTTCAAAAATATGTAAATAGAACAAATTGCTCAGTTTAAAAACTCGTGATTAGCATTGTAAGCATGCATCTTATTCACTATCATTGTTGCTGACATAGCTCAATTTAATTCTAGCATAAATTGGAAATGGGTCATTTTGGTTCTTCATAGACGATATGTATGCTCTTGCCCTGTGATGTGATGAGACTGGCTCATAATATTATTGTTATGTTATTGGTTTCTTTTTCATTAACTGTTAAAGGTTACGTAAATTGTTGCATAACAAGTGTCGTCTGTCCTTTCCTGTCCTTTAATTTCGATTGTGTCGCTAAAAAAATGTCGCTTGATTTGATGGTCTTAGCAGACAAGTACAAGTTTGGACAGGTTCAATTAAATTATGATGACAACATTTACGAATTTACGCTCACGTTTACAATCTAAAAGTCAACTATTTGCCATCTGTCTCTGTCTTTGTCACCGGTCCGTGTTGGCGAAAGGCACGTCCTCAGACGATGCGATGATGAGACCTCATCATCAGCAATAACACTATTAACGTAACCAAGACTAACAGTACCCAACTACGAAACTACCAACGAAAAGTCTCAAAGCACACACTTGTAATATATTTTTATCCTTACTAATATCTACCTGCTGTACAATAATAATACAACGTTAACGCTGTAAATAACCATGTCCTTGCCTGGCGGGAGAATAGTCATTGTAAATTCTTAATGGCATTTTTGGCACTGCTTTAAACTGTGAGCCATGTTGATGTTATAAGTTTATCGAATCCAAATTCGAAATTGATTCATTATCATCGGGGAACGTTGTGTTTTTTTAGTATAATTATTTCCTTATTTGAATGTGGTTATGTCAATGGCAATTTAATCACTGTTTCTTGCTTAATGACCTACAGCCACATTTTATGATATTTGCAGTTAGTGAGTTTTTGTACATCGTCCATGCTCGACACGACGATCCTCTCTTGCACACTGCAAAGCTTACGCTGTCAAAGCTATTCGAATATATATATATAGTTGTCATTTGAATCGAATGGAACCGACCTATTTAGTAAAATTTTATATCGTTGAGTTGTGTGCCGTACTGTCACTTACTATATGTATATATTACGAATTTTGGACAGATAAAAAGTAGATATTCAATCATAATATAACTGTACAATAAAACCGTCAACCGACAGAGGATGCCTGACGGGGAATCATTCATTCTATTCCACTGTCTCTTCTGAATGTATAGTTTGTAGGTGGGTTCACATCGCCGTCGGTCTACATTAAAATTTTGCATTTTTGTATTTATATGACAGTAGACACAACGATAAGCGGAATCGGAGTTAAAAAAACCCTTTTGTAGCCCTTTAAACTTTATCTCTAAAAACGAGGTTTCACTGTTGTTTAGGTTATGTTTATATTACGGTTTTCCATGTTTTCCCTTTGGGTTAGGGCTCTTATTTTTGACAGTGACTTCCCTATATTTATTTACATCTACAAAAAAAAGTAGAATGTGTAATGTAGGATTGCGTCAAAAAATAGGATACAGCTAACACCATCGACAAACCTTTTGAATTAATGTTTTTTCTACATAATATAGAGATTCTATGGACCACAATTACAAATGTACTCTCGTGACTTGTAGTATAGCCGTAGTTATAGTGTGGACGCACGAGGATAGGATATTTACAAAGGCACAAGTCAAAATTATTTTTTGGATATTTTTTCTTTATTTATCAGTGTAGTGACTAGTGTCTTCCCTATTTAAGTAAACAGAGAGTCAAGTGTACAGTAAAAAGTTAAAAAGTAGTGTACTGTTGTAAAATAAGAGTTGAGATTATATATGGCCATTTCTAACAAGTAAAGTAAAAAAAATCCTATGTCATTTTCGTCTTGTGTGCACACTTTACTAGTTAGACAGAAACACAGAGAGACAGACAAGGTAATTGTCAGCAAGCAAGCATACAAATTACACTACAATGTCAGACAGAAACAGAGCGTGTAAGATTGAACTATGTTTTTTTTTTCTTTTGAGAGTTTTTTAGTGTCGTAGAATTGTCAATTTGTGTTTTTTGTGTGTGTCCTTTGTCGCAGCGTGTGCACTGTGCAGTTATTATTATTGCTCATTACGACTACTACGAACGGCAACGGCAAAATTCTGAATTCATCCCATATCCCCCCTTTCCATTATTAGTGTTATTATTACAAACGCACTACACAAACTACTAGCAAGAAAATAAAAAGGCAATTATTCTTACCTCTTCTCTGTATTATTGTGTGGCGAGTGGCAAGTACCTTTTACCTTACCTGCGTGAACTGTGAAGCATCTTGATTCTTCATTCTTGAGTATTTCCCTTTGTTTCATTTTCTTTTCGTTCTCCTATATAATATTATAATAATGCCATGGTCGTGGGAAGGGAGGTGATGAGGATGGAATAGAAACCAAAGAAAAAAAGAGTATATAGTACCATACTATGAATGAATTAAATAGGTCATTAAAATGAATATGATGCAACTAATTATTGTAATTTAATTTAATTATAACTAATGAGCAATAATCACAAAACCTATACCCACAAACTTCTTCAAGTTTTTGAAAAATTTGAAATTCAAATTAAATCCAAATCCAACCTTTTAAACTTGACGTTGCCCTTACTGACACGTGGACGTCTGTGTTTAATTCTGTAAAATTATTATGGTATATTATATGCTTCTTTTTTTTATTCGTATTCTTACATCTCTACTATTAGTCACAAACAATTAATACATATAATTAAATGTACAGTACGTGTGGACTGACGTTTGGGAAGTTTGACTAAAATCAGAAACCAAATTAAATCGTACAATGAAAGTAAAATTGTTAGGATGAGATGAGAGATAGTGAGTATGGGTGATGGCAGCTTTTCTTGACAGCTATTTAATCTCTTGATAGCCAGGCCAAGACCCCAGGACCATAACTAAGTTTCTGTTTCTATTGTTGTATTCATAATCATAGTAGGTATGCATATTAATACATATGGTAGTTGCTTTAAGATGTGGTTGGTGTTATTATATTTTTGTCTCGCTCCTCTCGCAATGTTTGTTGTACCTTATATTATTATGGTGTGTGTCTACTATTTTAAAATAGAAAATGGAATAAAAGTAAGATGACAAATTACTCTAAAAAAATAACAGTTTTAAAATCTTACATAGCTCAGACATTTTCATTTCCACCTTTGGAAGATCACGTTATTTCAATTTCCTCCCAAAGACCCAAAACTAATTTTTACATTAAAATATCCGCATTTGCTAGAGTACAGAGTACATAAGACAGTACACAGCTGAGTCAGTTTTTTTCTTCAGCATTCGCATTCCAAATTCCAAAGATGTGATATTTGGTAATTCAATTGTACTTACACATGGAAGAAAAAAAAAAGAGAGAGGAAACGTTAGAGTAGCGAATTATATTTTTAATGCTTTAACATGTTGATTCTTGATTCCTGTTTACTGTTTACAACTCTCTTAACTGTTTCTTTAGGTTTTGGGTTTTCATGTTAACAACAAAAGTGCTGTCAGTTTGTATTGTCATCAGTTTTGAGTTGTTACCGCTTAAAATTACATTTATTACAGAAATAGCAATTACTTTAGAGTTTAGAGCGATTACCTTTGTCCAAATTGTGTGATGAGTATACAGGAATGAGTAACATTTTATAGAATTATTAAAGACTTTTTTTTTGAGGAAGTGTCTTCTAACTCTATAATACTCTGAACAAATCGATTGAGTACCATAACTATATATATAGATGTTGGTACGTAATATATATTGGGATTTGCAATTATTATAGAAAATAGGAGTATGTATATACACTTTATTTAATTGTATTGTATTTACTCAAACTGCATCTCTGGTAAATGATCACTCTACGTGGTGAGGTGTCACTTGTCACCATTTTCTCAATAGATTCTACTTCCTATATATTTCTATTGTGACTATTTGTCTGTAAACTTAACACATTTTTCATTTTTTATTTTCCTATCACTTCTTTCGTACTATGCAATTTTACAGGGATGCAGTAACAGTGCAGTTATTATGGTTTATGGTCTTTATGTTTTGTACTATGTATATGTATTGCTGGTACTGGTACACTCTTGGTGTGCTTACCTGTATGTTCAATTTTGAAACTTCCATATAATAACTATACGTAATGTTTGCTTCTATAATATGTTATGTTGTGCTTAAAATATTTGGCGTTTTCAGGGCGGAATTGTTTATATTCTGAAAACGCATTAATTCAGATAATTAGGTGTATGCATTTCTGTCATCAGTCTGACTGTGAGTGTCTGGTAGGTTGTTACTAGTGACATTTTTGTATTTATTGACATATCATATTTACACTTCATTTTGTCTCGATTGGTTTGGTTCTTTGACTTCGATTGCTATGGCGGGTCAGTATTGGGTTTCCTGTAGTGTATCATAACAATCTAGTGTATTGTAATACATACACAGTAATTAGTCACCTTATACTTGCACCGTGTAAAGGCAAAAAATAAATACATATATCGTCTGTGAAGAACCAAAATGACCCATATCCATTTTCTACTAAAAAATAAAATCCACTATTTACAAACATATTGAAATATCACGATCTTGAAATCATTTATGTAAATCGAACATTTTTTACACCTTTCAAAAACAAGTTACATATGAAATTTTGAAATTTTCTAAAACATGTAAATGGAACATTTTTAGCACTTTTCAAAAAACATGTAATTAAAATATTTTGCTAGCTTCAAAAAACATGTAAATGGAACATTTTGCATTTTTTAAAAACATGTAAATGGAACATTTTGCACTTTACAAAAACATGTAAACAGAACGTTTTGCATTTTTCAAAAACATGTAAATAGAACATTTTGCACTTTACAAAAACATGTAAACAGAACGTTTTGCATTTTTCAAAAACATGTAAATGGAACATTTTGCACTTTACAAAAACATGTAAACAGAACATTTTGCATTTTTCAAAAACATGTGTAAATGGTGCATTTTGCATTTTCCAAAAACATGTAAACAGAACATTTTACAATTTTAAAGAACAAGCAAATAAAAAATGTGGACCTTTTAAACAACTCGTCAATAACAATTAAAGCACCTTTTTTATTTCGTGTTTGCATGACATATAACTCATTTTGATTCTAGCTTAAATTGGATATGGGTCATTTTGTTTCTTCACTGGCGATAATGTAAAATATAGCGGTGAAATTTTTACTATTTACTATGGGTGTTTATAGTTACTGTATTATGAAGGTGCAAAACAATATCTGAACTCATTTTTTATTTCATCTCTTCGACATCGCATTGTCACGTCACTTACTGCAGAATAATAATAAGGGGACTATAGGAGTGACGTCGATGTGATAACAACCAGGGAAAACAATGTAACCTATATGTAGGGTACTATGCAGATAAATTACAACGTATGTTTCTCTAATCTGTGCCATACCCTATAATATGTATGACGATGACGAACCTCTTTCTCTAATTAGGTTTAATATATTTTATATGCGCAAAAATGAAATTGACCTACCTATAATATTATTAGAGCTACATACCTCCCTAATATTATGTTACGCAGAGAGGCATTTCATTCCTTTGCAATTCATAGAATAGAAGGAAGGTTCATATTACTTTGACTTTAATAAGTTTACATTACGTTTCGAGTGTACTTACACAGTTAAAGAAATGTGTTCCTATATGTGTGATGCATTTCATTTGAATTTGGAATGAAAAATTCTAGCAGAGTACAGTCAGTCATAGCGGATGATTATCTACAATCATGAATAACGGTTTAAGATGAGAGGAGATCCTGCCTTGCCTTTTTTACATTTTTACACAGAGCACTTTGCAATATGTACCATCATATAGGATAGCAGTGTCATAAAGCTAAGCATATGGGATGTTATATTATACTCAGGCATTTTTACACCGACCGACCGACCGACGTCCGACCCTAAACACTGCTGATATCTGATTCTGGTTCTGCTTCTTCTAAACCTAAGTAAACTGAACGACGGCGACGGCTCATTATACACTTACCTGGTTCTGGTTCTGGTCTTCTGGTATAGTCTGACGCCTGGTCTGCTCGTCTCGTTTGCTATAAGTACGTTTAATAGAAATTTAATCTGGATTCCAACCAGGTAATTTGATTATTAATATAACGTGGCTCTCCCGTTCTATGAACGGATCAATTATGGGCTGAATCTATAGCATTTAACGCAGCATGGTTTTTTGGGCAGGGTAAATCATTTAAAATTTTAACGTAAAATACGGTAATAATCCTGTCAATAGTATTATATAATTAAATACAGCATATAGCGGTGAGATACACAGGTGTAGGCGCTCGTATATTAGTATGGTTAGGCTGCGTGTGTGTATATGTCAAGTCCAAGTGTCACACATTAAAATCTTTACGTAACTAACTACTTTTGTATCCAATGAACTTTATCAGTAAGTACATGATGAACTGTGCCGTGTCCGTATATTGTTAAAGTGCTATTTTATTATGTGCACGAACGTAAACGTAGGTAGGTAGGTAGAGATGAATGCTCAAAAATGAAGTTGTGTTTGTGTGTTAAATTTGTAGTTTCATTTAATGATGTAACAACAAGTAGAAGAACTTTCATGCGAGTAGAAGAGGTAACTGGCAAGCTAGTTAGGAAGGAGTAAGCCTTGATGATGATGATGATGATGGTATGGTATGGTGATGAGGATGCATGAGTCCCGTTAGGCCAATTTGCCCATTTTAGAGAGTCATAAGACGAGATCGAGAATCAAGACTGGGACTGACTGACTGGTTGGGACTGTAAACAGTGAAGGCAGTTGGGAGAGTAAGTTCTATCTCATCTGTGTGTTCTGTTCTGTTATTGAGTAGTCAGTGCAGTACTGCTGCAATAGTGCAGTGTTGTTGAATATTTTTGATTCTTTGAATCTTATATCCAGAGGCATTTCGCACTTCTTTCGTTCTTTATACTTTATAGTTCGTCGTCGTCGTAGGTTTTGTTGAGTCTATACCTTTTCTAACGACCATGTTTGGCATGCATTATTGTAGCTTGCATTTCTACATTCCTTTCATAGGGCCTTAACTGTGATCTGTGATGGTATGCCACACGAACACAGCACCACAGTCGATCAGTCGACGTCGACTTCGACAGTGTATAAGAGATGCAATTATTCCAATTCGACTTCAACATTGAAATTATACGGCACTCACTTACATTAAGATAAAATATATAATATTCAAACTCAAGTGGTATCGGAATCGGACATTGAAACCAGGGCCGGACGAAGGAATTGCTTTTAGGCAGCAATTTGTTTCTACACACAAACCACCAGTTTGATTTTATGTATGGTTTTCTTTGGTAAAGTAAAATGTTGTATTTGCATGTTTTACAAAAGTTTAAAATGTTCTTCTTACTTGATTGAGAAAAGTGAAAAATGTTCTATTTACATGTTTTTGAAAAGTGCAAAATGTTTTATTTGCATATTTTTGAAAAGTGCAAAATGTTTTATTTGCAAGTTTTTGAAAAGTGCAAAATGTTTTATTTGCATGTTTTTGAAAAGTGCAAAATGTTTTATTTGCATGTTTTTGAAAAGTGCAAAATGTTCCATTTACATGTTTTTTTAAAATTCAAGCAGCGGGGTCTGCCTGCGCTTGCCGCATTATCCGGCCCTGATTGAAACACAAACTGTTTACATACCTATATACGAGTGCATGCAATTAAATGTATGGTGCAAAATGAAATAAACATGAATTTTTGCATGGGAATGGAATTTTAACCATGATTACGCAAGATATAGGCCATAGCCAAGGGATAGAGATGCTCCGGGGAATTCGAATGGAATTCATTCAACAAAGCTTGTAAGCTTGCTCAAGTTAGAGTGAAATATAAAATATTTTATTCTTCATAGCAGTTTAATAATCTATGAAGGATTGTATATGCATAGGTGATCGTTATAATTCCACATACATTTTTTGATTTTTTTTGGTACTATGCACATATGCATGTTTTGTACTCATAATTATGATGTATCGTGTTCGATGCAGTATGAATTGATAATGCAATTTAATTATATATGATGATTGTGTTTGTATTTAGAATTGATTGGCGGTAGTGTATGAGATTCGTGCGTTATGGTATGCATGCTGTACATATATGTAGGTAGTAGTAGTAGTGGTAATGCTGTTGTATGTGCAGGTAAGTTTATAAAAACAGTAACCAAGAATAATTTACGATTACTAGGGATTTATTACCATTACACACAGTAACACAGTTAGTAGAAGTAGCCATGTAGTGATTAGTGATGGGTGGATGAAATAGAATAAAAATATTAAATTTGTACCTATAGTAGTATTAATGGTATTAAACATTATTATTAGGAACTAAGGGGATTTTTTCGTTGCATGTGGTACTGTTCATAATGGAAGTAATGTCATTGATAAGAGTTTTCAAATTATATTAGGTGAAGTATAATGACATAGTACGGGATGGTAATGCTTAGTATCGATGGTATATGGTATGGTGCTCACCTGTGGGAGAGGCAGAGTCACATAGTCACATCGCGTCGTCATTGTCAGGATTTTATACTTATAATTTCTATATAATAATCATTGTATATTCTGTTCTATGAAATAGCAGTGGTAAAGAACTGCAAGAAGATTAGTATTGAATCATAGATATGCATATTATTATTAATTCTATATTCTAAAGGTGTTTTTATAAAATCATTTTCTTAAGCGATGAGCGATGCAAAAATTCAATAGGATTTCCCAATTCTACTTTATTAATATTTTGAGCGACGCTCTTACACTATTATTATGGATAATTATTTTTTTCCTGCTCATGACTGACGCATGTAAATCATGCCTAGGAATAGAAAAGGTGTCAGTGTCTAATAATACTATAGTTGTAGTAATTAATACTTTAATTGTGTATATTGATGGCATTGGTATGAGCTATTAAATAGAAGTGCCAATACCAAGTACAATAGGATATACATTTAAAAAATCAAAAATACTGTGCCGCAGACAGTAGGTTAGTAATGAAGATGCTCCCTGGTCCCTGATAATACTGCTACCTACGCTCACACATGCAATTAAATATAATCGTGATTGTAGTAGCATTGATGGGATGGTTGGCCAGTATTCAGAACCTACCTTTTTAATACTGAAGCATCTCATAAGTGCCTTTTCTTGTCAGTGACTTTATGAGGGGATAGAAATGGAAGTTTAACGTAGGTGGGTGATAATACTTATTTTCATTCCATACATATCTCTCTGAGCCACTTAATAGTTGGACTTGGACGTTGCAATCGTATGCAAGATGCAAATAACTTTACATAATTAGATGCGTCAATATGTATTTGGTGAATGTTAAATTTAAATTTTGCTTCGTCTTTTTCTTTAACGGGTTTAAAGACGATTATTATTTCACTTATTGTAATCCCTATGATCTATGTATCCCGAATTAAGTAGCTTTAATACTTGTGATTCAATTATGTTTGAAGTAATATTGGTTCTGGAAAGCTTTTTAATTGTCGGATATGTATAAAACTTGGAATTTGTATCAATTTATTTTTATTTTGTAAACAACAAAATTTAGGTGATTAAATTTTTTAGATCCTATGATTTCATGTTGAAAAACAATTTTACTCGTCAAATGAATTGTCTTCTCGACTTCTCCCATGCAAAAATGTGCGGGTCAGGAAATTTTCAAAAAATTGCAAACATGGTTTAGTTTGCAAAATAAATTATTATGTTACATCTATTATCTATGTTAGTTTGTCATATTCGTCTTTTGGCCAGCCACTAGTTTTATTTGCACAGTGAAGTAGGCTACTTGGTTTAAAAAATGATGTTAAAGTTTATTTACTTTTCACCATTACGTTATAAATAGCGATGTAATTTATTATGCGTATATTTAGTAAAGCCCTGATCAAATTCAATATTAACAGATACCTATAAATCACGATTTTGAAATGCGTACAGAAATGTCTATGGAATGTATTATTATTATTGCTAAGTTTGTATAGACATAGGAACTTCTTTCTTAAGATATACAGTTTTCACTGCATATCCTATAGTGATGCATTCATGTAATATAGTCTTTAGGCTACTTTTACATTTTACGGCTTGTGAATTCATTTGATTTATGTAAGGGCTTGTTTTTTTCAATTTCAAATTCAAATTCCTAAGTGGGTGAGGCTTAGAAATCCTTTTTTTTTAATAATGTGTACAATTGTAATGATATTACACACATCGAGTATTAAATATGAATATTCACGTAATTATACACTGGTGTAAAGTATGTAGCTTGAGTACATTAAATTATACATTATACATCACAGAGCTTCCACATTAGCAGTATTATTATTAGCCACAATATAAAATATTCTGATTAGTATAATTTTCAATGTGAACGTAATGTGAAGTAATTTGGTGGGATGGAAAATGGGAATGCATGTGTGTGTGAAGATATTCGGATGGCTGACGGTAGTAGTGACTGTGTGACAGTGACAGGATAAATACAAAATAAATACGGACGGGATAATATAATGTCTCTCTAGCACACTATATTATAGCATCTAATTCTTGTGTGAAGGTTTAACAAAGAGGTTCACAAGTGGCTCAACTTATGAAGCTATTGAGAATTCAAATAAAAATTAGCTGCAATCTTGAATGGCAGTCCTCATCATAAATATGTAGAAATGATGATGTTCAAATTGGCAAATGTTTATGTCATATCTTCGTCGGCTCTGTCGTTTTCCATCTCGTTTTCATTTTCGTGGCCATTGTCGTTGTCATTACATTGTAAATTTGTAAAATGAAAATACATACACCTGAGGCTCTGTAATTACAGTACATGAGTCATTTTATATTATTGTGGGGTTGTCATTCCTGTATGACATATGCATATGATTTTGACATTGTGGAAAAAAAATACAAAAAATAAAAATTGGAGCAATTATGACATTGCATTATTGAGAGGAAAATTATGTGAGCTAATTATAATAATTGTAATTGCTGGCTTTAAAGCTTAAATTAGATAATTATTACAATTATTATTAATTACTATTGTAGCAAAATTTCAATTTCATTTTAGTAATTGTACCATTTAAATATTTAAAAAAATATTTTGTTACAATTATATTATTCAATCATCGGTTTACTTACCACAGTACTAGCCACTAGCCAAGCTTGGTTTTTATTAGCAGAACGTAGCTTTACTAACTATATAACTACATTTCATGGAATCATTGACAGGTTATTTTATCAGTAGATTAGCGTTGTTATTGCTTTAGCTATGAGTATTTCGTACAGAATCCATACCGCGTTTGAGACGTACCTGTAAATAAATGCATTTCACTGAAGCTAGCGTAGAATATAGATAGACATTGTTCATTTATTTGTTGTTGATATAATGCGCTTGCCTTTTAGCCCTTGTTATCATTTCTGTATGCTGTATTTTCCACTTCCCACCATTCAAACAATTTTAGCTTCGTTTAAGTTTGAACTTTTATTAACTATGAAGTCACGAAAACTCAATGTGTAAAAAAAATGATGGTGCATTATTTTCTTATTATTCAAAATTCAAAAAGTGTGTAAATACTGGGAACATGATGATAGTGTAAAAGTGTAAGCGAAAAATATTTTTAAGATGTGAAATACAAATTCTAACCAAGTCTGGAAATGTGGTGTCAAATATGAAATCTGTCAATGGAGTTTTCTCACGTACTTAATATTTATAATATTTGCACGAAACAGTTTTATTATTCATTATTTACAGGTACCGTAAATGACCGAATAAGCTCCCGGGAGCTTATTAAATTTTTTAGGCTGGCAGCCCGGCGCTTATTTGAGCCCCGGCGCTTATTCGGTCATTTACGGTATATAAATTTTATACGTTGGCACATTCAGTTTCAGCCTGTAACTGCATGTCACTCTATATTTGCAATATTGTTATTGTTTGATTTTTTTTTAATATTCTTTTCGAGCCTATTTTCGTTTTATTCACGAGATTTAAATGGACTGATATGGTACTGATTATTAACCCCTCCCGGTTTATTTTTCTTTGAGTTTAATTCAGAGCCGGAACGCAGTTATGTTGTACTATTATAATTATTGCGGGGCGTACACTAAAAAAATGCTTTAATACACTTTTTCTAAAAAATAAATTGTAAACAATCTTGTACTATTTTGCAGTAAAATTCGTGATATGTACTACTTATATTACTTTTGATATGTAGTATAAGCTCAATTTCTACTTCTCTACAAATATTTAATAATGAATTAAGTAAATTTCTTCAATATTTGGAGCTAAATTTCCTTTCAATTGACCTGCATACGCACATATGTATATGTTATTTATTTGATCCTAAGCTACGTATAAGTACCTAGGTACCTACCCAAGTCTTAAATCTGTGTACAATATACTGAGTACGGGATATTTCTTCGTAAAGATGCATGTGCATGATGTTGTCAAAATGAAACATATACTTGCGTCCATATTATTCAAAATTCAAAAACTCGTTAATTCTCCATTTCCCCAGTCGTCAGTATGAATTAGTGACTACCTTTTCCTAGTTAATTGGATTCTGCAAGCAATTCTAATCTCGGTTGGAAATGTGTAAATGCGTGTGTAACCAGTTCATAATTACCGGTGTAGAGAAGTTTCTTTTGATAACAAGGTCGTGTTTAACTCCATATTTCATATTTTGTGCTTGATACAACTGATTCTAAACTAGGTAGTTGTAGTTATATTCTTTTATTTGTATTGGCATATGGTATTTGGGTTGTTTTGACTTATCGCCGGTTGCCAGTTTGGATTGGATATGTGGAGCCCTCAGGCCGTGGATTTTAAATTATACCTACCTGATTCTTTTCTTTAAACTTAAAAGCAATATAGCAGCGTATATTTATTAATTTTAGGGAGATTACTATTGAAGCTTCACAAAAAAACAAGTTATTCACACCTTTTTGAAGCAGTGCTTAATTAAAAAGTAAGGTTTTCAATTTATTTTAAAAAATTCAGCTTTCCTCATGTAAAAAAGTAAATTCAGGTAGACACTTTTTGTTTTACAGAAAACAAGATGCTATTACCTACTTTATTATTCTGCAATTTTCCATCTTCAACAAGGATGAAGATATAATTTGACACTACGGACTATGATTACATTCTACTTTGGTTAATCTTTGAATTTTGGCTGTGCTCGGCCGCTTTGTATTTACTAATTTACAAAAGTAAGGATTAAAGAAGAAAAAGTATATCGTTTGACACTAATTAGATCGTATTGACTTGCCTGATCTTAAAGTTTTAAAGATTTAATGTTTGTAAAAGTAATAATAATAATAAAGGTAAAGAGCAAAGGAACAGTAGTAATTACCTGTATTGCTATTAGTAATAGTACAGCTGATGCTATTAAATATTAAATACCATAACCGTAACCAGCTCATTGTCTGTTTAAAACTTAAGAGAACACAAAATAAGCGAAATCAACATTTCAGTTTTTTTTATTATCTCCCTGCAATCTTAACTAGCTTTGCACCACCTCACCACCTTAGAGATATAGTATGTATATATATCTACGTAACATTGCCTATTATACAGGAACTTGTAGATATAGCTAATAGTCATGGGGAGTCATTGTGGGAAATGGAATTTTGAAGATGAAAGCTGTAATGCTAATATTTAATAAATGATTTTGTGTGTGCTCATCTTAATTCCTGTTTTTGCGTGCTCCACTTTTCATTGAGTTTCAGTGTGATGTGTGCATATATACTAACTTACCTACGCATAGGTAGTATTACAATTACAGATATACAGTATTTACAGGCGATATCACATATTCTGTATACTAAAGTAAGAGTGAGTTTTAGATATGTTTACAGTTTAACAGACTTTGTCTGTGTTCAGAATACAAAATTATCTCTTTTACTTTTTGTTTATTTGCTGAGCTTTAGTAAGTAATCAGCAGGTGCAAATACAAACGAAACTAAACGAAAGAAAACGAAACAACACCACACCGCAGGACGAATCACTTATTAGCTTACGACTAGAATTTTAGTATGTGGGTGTGAGAGAGACAAGAAAAAGTCACAAGATTCCCTGTCCCTGTTTTGTGTGACGTTGACGTTGTTGTGACGTGTGGCTTGGATTTGGATTCATCAGGCAGTGAGCAAAAAATTCAAATTAGAAAATCAAATTTTGAATTCGAATTCGAATCATGTTGTTTCTTTGTGTGTGAATTGAGTGGTATAGTGGTGTTGATTCGTTTGAAGCTGCTACTACTCCTGTAATAAAAATTCTTGTGTCAAAAAAACAAACGAAATCGAAATTCCATTGATTTGATTAAAGCCTTGAGTCCCATGAATGAAGTGTTTTGTGCCTTTGCTAACTTTTCGTTTCGTATAATATTATGGTCATCAAGTTTTTTAAACAAATTAATGTAAGGAGAACAAATGAAACTCGTTTTTCCTTTTTCTTTCTAAATTATCTACACTTTTATTAATTTTTTTGTCGTCTTTCTTGATAATTCGAGAGCGTATATCATTAACATTAACACGGTGAAGGAAGTCAAAATCGAATTTTTAAGTCAATCCTATTAGCATCCATTACACGGATGATATCTCGTCGTCAGTATAGGTGTACGTGTAGGCACTACATTTAACGTACTTATTTAGTTTTCAAATATCGTTATATATTTTCGATTGATAGTTGAACAGCATCATAGCACTCATTGTATTGCAAACCATAATTATAATCATCCTTATCTACAAAAACGTAACATATCACAGGTCCCCCCCATTACGAAGATGCTGGTTAAGAAAATCCCAGTCGGCAATCGTGCATGACAACTTGGAAAATCATGTATGCAATTTGGCAGAGCACTCATCGTCATCAGTGCAAAATACAAAGTGCCTACATCGATCGAGCGAGTGTTTCCCAGTTTGTAGAATAAAAGCTCTAAGCTGTTTGAATTTTACAAATTAGGTACATTTAACTAACTACTTAAAAAGTATTTAACTTTTTTTAAGGATTGGCGGCGGTGCAAGTGTATCGAATTGGGGAATGCGTGGTGATGGGATGATGTTGTGTAGTATGCTCTTCTAATATATGTAACCACATGCAATCTCACAGCAGTTTTTAAATAGCTAGCAGCAGACCTACCTTAATTTATTTTTCCACGTAAGTACGTACACGCAATTAGGAGACCTGTGTAGCTTTTTACAAAAAACTAAATTACCAAAATCTATATAATATGGAAACCCTCTAATTGCGGATTAAATCGCATAGAGCATATACATACAGGTACTTTATTAATTGGAAAATGGAGCCAAAAGATAACTAGAAATCGTGACTAAGATTGGAATCGTTTTCAATAATCGATGAACTAATCATTAGAAAGGTAACACACCGTTCATCGTTATCGTTCCACTCTATAATTATCCTAGGAATCCGTTACCTATATATTAAATAACTATACATATTGTACTGGTAATAGTAATGAGTATAATAATAGGGATGAGCAATAAATAATTAGTGACGATAAATTAGTGTTGATTGTTTCTGTACAATTTAAATGGCTGAGTTGAGTCATGTCTGCGGTACATTTCCTTATTGAATGGATTGTGTAGAAAAACTCACGTAGCGTAGGAAGTGAGGTCAGCCAAGTCCAAATCTCAAGATGCAAAATATCGAAGGAACGAACGGAAACGGATGAAAACGACTCAAGTACCTACCTACTTAATATTGCATACATATCTCCCTCTGCATTACAGTATTATACTTTATGCACCTACTATGCAATTTTAAATTACTTCCGATAGCGATAATGATAATGCTTGATCTTGATTTGTGTGAGGGGCAGAAGTCAATGTTAAATATCATTGCTTTGCTAAATGCCATATGTAAACCAGTACGAGTACGAGCCCAAATCGACGTCGGCAAATTAAGATGTCCTTGTCAATGGAAATATGAATAGGAAAACGAGAATAATTACATGCCAGATAAACAAACTGTGAAGATATACGAGGTACGAAAAGGGATGCAATATATGCAATATGAATTAGCGGTAGAGTAGAAGGGAAATCGAAAATATGATTGTGCGTCATAGCTGTATAGCCAACGTCAAATGTAAATCCAACCCTCATGTATACATACTATTCATATGTCGCCTACCTACAGTATACAGTGCAGGTAATTATCGTCCTATCTCCTGGGGAGTACGTGTGTGAGGTCAAGTGAGGCTTGATAAGTTGTATTATTACAGAAGGGCTAAAATATTTTAATATATAGGTAAGGTAAATAATATAATATAATATGTGTGAACTTTGCGCAAAGTAATGCAAAGACCAAGATATAATTTAGTGCCCCAATGATCTTGGTCAATCTCTTGAATTTGACTTTGTATTCTCGTCAAGTCTTCAAGTGAGGAATGTGAGTGTGACTATGGTATGGCACCGGTATGGTACTATGGCGGCAGACCGTGAGACCTTTGATTTGAATTGATTTCATTTCCTTCCTTGAAAATCTTAGGCTCTTGAAATGACGTTGCGACGTCCCTTCTGGTCTGGTGCTGGTGAGGTTTTATTGTTGTTTGTGTGTGTGTGTGTGTGTGTGTAAGTGTGTGAAATATCTCCTATCTAACTACATGCTTATATCAGTCTCCACTGTAGTAATAATATTATTTCAGATTAGATATAAGTACCAGTGCAGTTACCTGCAGACTGCAGACCTGTCCATAGCACAGAGAAACACACATGCAGATAATAGATTAGATGATGGGATGGCTGGAGGCAGAGTGAGAACAACATTGAAAATTGAAATGGAATGTTTTCTGATTCAGCAGTCAGAAGTTGCTCCTTCTTGTTGTTCTTCTTCTGTGACTATATGGCACTGGCTTAACTACTCTCATCTCGTTCGGTAAAGGAAGGCAGTAGAGTTGTAGTATACTCTATAGTTAATGCAATTCTGCAAGTAAAGACTCAAGACTAGAAGACATGGAATGGTGATAAGTGAAATCGTATATCATTATACATAGGTATCCTATCATCATAATTTTTCCTGCATTTCTAGTCTGCAGTACGTACTACTGCTTCTTGAGAAATGTTGGGCTCCCTGCCCAAGACCAAACCGACTGCCGGCTGTCCACTTTTTATTCATTTAAAAAAATTCAAAAACTCCACATTTTCCTATGTGACTGTTTGAAACGAGGAATTAACTTGGCCACTCATTTCACTACATATGCATAGAATAGAATTAGCATTAGTCACCTGGTGTATAATTTTGAATTTAAATTCAAATCCTTGCTTTCATGTACGTAGTAGTATAGGCATACTATTGGGCATTGGTTTTATTACAATGGTTTTAGATAGAACATTTTAAGCAGGATCAAGATCCGGTACGTTGCTACATTCAAAATTCAAGCGTATAAATTCCCTAGACATGAAGACGACTATGTCGAATTTGACAAGAGTCTGTCTCAGTATAGTAATTATTGTAATTGTAATTACAATGTATAATGTTAGGAATTTTTATTCATGTAATTTCCTGAATATAGTTTGTTGTACTGGCATTGGCATGATGATGTTAGTGTTATGATTTGAGCTGTATATAATTCGTATAAATGTGAATACAGGTAATTTGTCTTGATGGTGGTGGTGGTGGTGGGAAGGTGAGACTTGGCCTTTCTGTTTATTAGGACTTCTAATACTTATAAGGTTTTAGCCAGAGAGTGTAAACTGTTAGAATTTTAAACATGTTACTCGTTACTATGCTTACTATAATATAGTATACTATATAGTTACTACACTTATACTTGTTAAGTGAGGACAGGGTTAAAAAAATTATTTTATTGCATGTAATAAGTCATCTGTATGTCGTATGTGAATCACTGTATCATATCAGTAAGTAAGGATGAGATGATTATGGTTATGATTGTGGATCATAACTCGTTTTCCTTTTTCTTGTTTCTAATAATTTTCTTTAGTTTATATTAGCTAAAGCTGGGCTGGGGACTGGGAGCTCATAATATGATTATATTCCACTTTGAATGTGTTTTACTTTACTCTGCTGTATTATTAGGTGACCCTTTAAAGCTGAGTGAGAGAAATTTTGGCTTTTTTAAAAAAGTTTTGCTGTTTTGGTTTAGTTACTGGTTCTGTGGTTCGATCTGTTTAGTGTTAGCGTGTTGATACTATGGTGCTGGTGCTGGTACTAGCACTAACACTGATCTGGTATTAGTGTCATGAAAAAAGAAAACGAAACAATAACTGATATGGAAACGTGAGGCGGTTGATGTTGTTGGCATGATTGAATCCAGGTTTATTTGCATATGCATAGCTACATTATACGTATCCATTATCAATTTCATTTCCTATTGAAAGTGCAACAATATCCGTGTAGGCCGACGGCAACTGTTCGATTCTGTATTCCAATGTTTTTTTTTGTGTTAGTTGTCTTGTAATTGTAATTTGATAATGCTTCTATTAGCTCTGCATTCTGCTTTATACTGTAGCTATGGTCGTCAGCTAATGCATACGGTTAAATGGTCTGTTTGCTTAAAAAAAATATTTCAATTTTGTTTTAACATTAACAGATATTTTAACAGAAACAGAAGTAGATGAAGATGCAATGTGGTAATGACTAAAAGAGTAACAGTGTGACTTTTATATTATGCAGCGTTTGGCTCATATCCTGTGGGTTTGGGAGTTTTACTGTGAATTTGAGTTTGAGGAGAGTAACTGTTACATGCTTTGCATGCTTCCTAGAAATTAAGATACCAACACCAACAGTACAGGCTTATGCTGTGAGTAATTTGTTCTGTACGCTGTAAGGTGATGGAGCTCTGCTGCTGCTGCTGAATTTGAGTTTGGAATAATAATATTAAAATAAATTTGTACAGTAAGTTGTACTGGTGGCCGTGGCCGGGCAGTAATATGGTGGTAAAAGTAACTTTTAGTCAAATGATTCAAATGGTGATAACGATAAGCTCGTTTTTCCTTTTCTCGTTTCCCTATATCTATACACTGAGAGAATCCAGGCTGAAAGTCCGCAATAAAATAGAAATGGAAATGTAGGAACTTAGAAAAAGTGTAAGTATTTAGAATTTAAATACTTGTGATAATAAGCAAGTCCTAGGTGTAGGTATAACCTATGAGATCAATAAGAAAAAGTTATACGAGACCATACCTGCAACCTGTGTAGTAGTGACCGGGCTATATAAGCTATATAAATTCAGAACCAGATCTGCAACCATTTAGTGTAGACCATCCCAGTGACTTACATTACAGGTAGTAGTACCCACATTAATTTAATATTTTGTTTTGATTTGGATATGAAAGGAGTGTAGCACTAATGTAGCCATGTAGTCTGCTGTTCACTGTCTTAAGTCGTACAGTCATGAGTGGATCTGTAATAAGAGTTTCCCTGCTGTTGTTGCAAAACTGCATATGCAGCATATGTATGTGTGGTACAACGAACATCCTGGGTATGCGAATTGGAATTGCAAACACTTACTATAGCTGGTATAATATGGGCTGCATAGAAACTTATTATAAGAACACAGTAACAGTTTAGTCTCGGTGGTAATTTTCCTCAGGTGGTCGTGGTCTCCGTCTCTACGTTATTAGTACGGTACTACAGTAGTGTTATAGTCATCATCATAGTTTATATTACTGCTCGCAGCGTATGGTAATTATAGCTGATCTGTTGGTCGCTTGACTTGTCTTGCCTTCTCGTGTATACGTTTTGGTTTTCTGGTCTGGTCTGATCTGGCCTGGTCTTGAATTGAAATGTAATGGAATGATCTACTGATATTAGGCTCAAAAGGGATACAGGCTAAGCTCAAATGCACACACATGGCATCTGTAATCTGTAACGAAATGGAAATGAAATTTCTAATGGTGTTCGTCCGATATTTGACTGACGAGTTAGTAATTTCTAGTTTGTTTTACTAAACAAAGTCGTACTAAAGTGTCTTCAGGCAGAGGTTCACATCAATTCTTTTCCCTTTGATGGTCAGTTAATAGTTAGACTAGGGCATATGGAAAGAGAGGGAGAGAGATTCTGTATGTATGTATGGACATCGAAATTGAAAGAAATACTACTATAATTATGGTGATGCTGTTTCGATCCTTAGTTTTTCATGATTATAATGATGGAGATCAATGGAGTGTAAAGTGAGCTAAATCGAATTAAACTGTGATCAAAAGTTTCAAAACAAGACCATTAGCTAAATGTATGAGGTTAGGCTGACACTATCGATGAGTGTATTTATGAGTTATGCTTATATAGGCAGTTGGTACAGATGGATATTATTGATGGTGAGTGGTGAGGCTGTGAGGCTCTATGAGAAACTATAAGCTGGCCATGTGTACTTGCAGCTTTAAAGACGAAAAAACAAGATTATCTTGAATCTTCTGAAATGTCTAGATTGGAATAAATTGTAATTTGAATTCAAATTATTTTGTAAGATCCCATGAGCTATTTTTTATCTTTGCATACATACATAATAATTATATTACAGCCTTTCGCAGAAAGCGTATCAATGTTTATATAATTATCTGTATGTAGTACTTTAGTACAGCAGGTGTACAATTGGATGCATGACTTTACTGTGACTGTGACTATTGCTTATTTCAATTCTCAATGCTGAAATTTAGTACACTCAACACTCCACTATGTTGTCTGCTTAAATACCAAGTCCAGATACATAACAAAATCACGAAAGCTATGTATATAAAAAAAGCATCTAAAAACTTAACTGTAATCTGTACACGTGAAGTCATAGCTATGCCTATTTCTTTCCTACAGCCTACAAGTACACCTTCATTCTAATATCTCAGTCATCGCAGTAAAAGTTTGATTTTATTTAACCATCCTTGAGCCTTGAAAATACTTAAAAAGTTTCCCAGTCGAGACCAAGGAAGAGCGATAACGAAAGACGTTCCTATTTTTATTTTTGTTTATTTTATGATGTTTATTAGTTCGATTTTTGTTATGACATTAAAGTTAAATGCACAGTTGGTGATGGTATTGTCGCAGTACAGTACTGTTTATTTTTTAAATATGCCTAAAATTCGAGCAAATTTAATGGGTAAGTATTTAATAATACGCATGTATTAATTTGCGCTCCCTTGAAGAAGGTATTACGGATATCATAATATATTTTTTGCTTAACATGACTAGCAGAAAAAATGTACTTTGATTGCATATTCGTTCCTAACAATATTATTGAAAATACAATTTTATGAAAAAGCTACAATGACCAATGACGAAAGAAAATAATTCCGTGAATGTACCAATTTGTTCATTACAGGATAATTCCATATAGTTGTATTTTTAAAGATGTGATTTTGGCTATTTCATCCCTTATCAATGATGTCAATGTTATTGTTATTGGCATTGTACTTCAATTCTTGCTGCACTGCCTGGTTGCATGACACCACATAAAAGTATGAAAATCGAAATCTCAAATTCGAGGACAGTAAGTACCTAAGTTAAGTACGAGTAATTCTTTTTAATCGCATATGTTTTCCACAATTTATTTCCTTTGGGATTGCAGTGGAACATTTTTTTGTGTATGCACTTTTAAATAATGTTTCAATCCCAACAATTTAGAGATTTGGGTTTTTGGCTTCATACTTCCTTATGGGGAATTCAAACATACTAATAATAGCCTGCACTTATCCATGCGGCCATGTGATAAAATCACATTTGAATTCTATTTGTTTCACACGTAGGTACAGATAGTATGGGGAAAATCAGGGTAAAAACTGCTCTGGCAATTTATCCAATGATGGTATATTTAAATTTGTAAATATATGTTTAAGTTTGAGGTAATGCACACAGTTTTACACGGTTGACGGTTAAAACTTTTACAAATCAAACTAAAAAATAGTATTGGTCATTGGAAAGCTGTTTATTATTTTGATGACAGTGACACTATAAAAATAGTTAAAATTACCTTTCCATTTCAAATGATTTTTTTTAAATGCAAAAAGTTTTCGAAAGCAAATTGACTGCACAAGAAGAGTGAGAAGCTCTTCTAATTCTAACCACATAGCATCACTATTATTTGTATGTTTATAGGCCATGCATGCGTTGGCCATTAAATATTTTGCTTTATTATATTTTTAGATGATAAATGAAATACCACTCATAAATATGTTGTTGTGATGACTCAATTCATTTAGTGCATGATTACTATATTAATAAATTATCTTTATGAAGTTAAATTAATAATTAGATGTCACGATACTATACTAGACGAAAAAATACGCCATGTCAGCATCAGTTTAATAGCCACGTTTTTTGTAACATGCTACGTAGTATGTATTTTACATATGAATTTACAGTTGATTGAGCATTGAAATGCCGCCCTGGCCCTAGCACTCGCATCCGCATCCTTTCAGTTGGCAGTTCCTCATTGAACTGCGGTTTAGTTTTTTAGTTTAGTTTTTAGTTTGCATTTTCCACCGGCGGCCGTCCCTAATGGTTCAATTTAAGTAGCTCAAAATCCAGCTATTATTATAATCATTCTGTGTCCTACATGATCTGTGGAGTATATTATGCATATTAAAACTACCATTGGAACCATTGCATTGATTTCATAGATGATTTAGAAAATACACACGTGGACAGACACATTCACTCTGTATATCTCTAAAGGCTAAATTAAATGTTAAAGTCACACACTGCTATTACATGGCATGCAAAAGTGTAGATGTATAATGTACATGTGTGTTTACGTGTGTAAATTAGCAATTCGTTTTCGCTATCTTTATACAACATTTTTTAGCGTAATGACTATAATAATATATGTTACTTTTAGGCTTTGATTTAGAAGGGTGAGCTCCTTTGTTCAGGTTTTTTTAGATCAAAGAATGTATTGAATTTGACACTTATCGTCAGTATTCGCCAAGGTGTATGACATTTTCAATTTTTGCACTTTAAGGATTTGTTATACTAAAAGTAGGGGGACATTATATATTATAATGGATGTTATAAAAAGTGGATATGAGGCTCATTTACTATTTGACGAACTGTGTTTTACATACAAAATATTTTTGGGGCATTGGACTGCTATATATTGGACACGCTTTTATAAAGACGGTTTTTGGATTATTGGCTCACTATGCCTACCGTACATCTTGTAATAGTACGTCCCGCGTACTATTCAAACAGAAGGCTCTCAGTCTCAAACCTGCGTACTATTACAGTCACGCGCATTATTACAGGATAAGCGGTAGGTTACATTGAAATACCTATTCTGGTATATATTCATTTACTATAATGTTTAGCGGTTAGCGCTTGGACTGGCTTTTGACTTTATGTAGTCATATTTTGATTCATAGCATGTTGCGAATGTTGCCTACAATTTATAATGGTAGTTTCGTATTTTACTCAGCCACATAATACTTCATCATATTATAATAGGTTTTTAGTTCTTGGGAAATATATATACATAAACACTGTGTATACTAATACATGATGCACATGGTCTATAGAGAAGCAACGAGAGCGATAGCGACCTATTTCTGTTCAGTTTTTGCATGTACGGTTCATTTGGACACACTACCTGTATAGCAGTTGTGTTGTGTACCTGACACATTGTGTGTATATCTAAACATGCTTTCATTGATTCGTGACAGTGTGGCAAATATTTTATGTGGGACGGAACTGAGCTAGTTATTATAGAACACTATATAGTGTCAACTGGCTTCAGTTTTTCTGTGGTAGTAGGTATCACATTTGGATTCAAAAAGTTTTTTAGTGTATTATAATACAAAATATTAATTGAATCAACGCATTCAGCTGGATTGTGACTTTTCCATGTATTTCTCGCTTTTTATATTTTTTTATTGTTGTAATAAATTACTATAGGTGCTAGGCACTACCAACGGTTAAAGCGATAGTGTGATACCTTATAGAAAAAGGGAAGGTATTTGCCATTGTGGTGCAGTGTTATTTGTATTGATGTTTTTTTAAAATAAATATTTAAAAAATTCAAAACGTGCAAGAATTTTGCGAATTTATGAATGGACATTTTTAACATAGCTTCAGCCCTGGTCAGTGCAAATTGGTGGGGTATCATTTTTCAATTTTCTGTATTTTTGTTCCAGTTATATTTTACTATACGCAACTGGGCAGTTGATGTATTTTTAGCAGTACAATGTATCGATTTTTAAGAGAAGGTGTAATGTCATTTCGTATATTTTATTTTTATAAGCTTCATTTTGCTGTCCTAATTATAATGACCAAGTCTTTAATGTCGATTTCATAATTAACATTTTTACGAGCTCAGCTGTGGACATAGTGCGTATAAAAATACATAATTATATAGTATATACCTAGTTATTATTAACAATACTATCCATATTCCCTGTGCCAACGAGTTAAATATAAGATATATAGTATGTAGTATGTCCTCATGTTCTGTACATGTTCTATATAGTATTGGGATTTATTTATGAATGACGCCGCTGAAATTGTAATTTTAAAAAAATAATAAAAATTTAATTACTTAATTAGGTGAGAGTGTGTATCTGTTGTGAAGTCAAAAAAAGTACAAAGGTATATGACTAACCAACTATAAATAAATTATAGTGTAGTTTCTTGTTGGAAAATCCCGAGTTATTGTTTTTTATTTACCGTTCACATTCTCTGCAAGAACATGAAAAGAAAGGCAGGAAAAAGAAAAATTAAACAATATTTTTATATAAAGTTGTGCGTGTTGGTTTGGTGTTTGATACGAGTAATACATTGCCCAGCGTCTGAATAAAATGATGTAGTTATCAGCATGGAGTATTACGTGCCAAATAAGTCGAAAATTAGTAACTTTTAGTATTTTTGTATGAATTCTTTTAGTTTTGCTCTTTTTTTAATGTTAGCTCTTTTCCCAAGATAGAGTTATAAATAAAACGTGATCACATTGGCAATTTGCGCTGAGTAAAAATGCAATGCGAATTATTTGCGAATTTGAAATTTATAGGGGAATGCGTGCGTGTAGGTGTACAAATTTAATAATTATAAGATCTTCTATAGGTGTGCATATAAGCTGCTTAATGTCTACTACTATACACACGGATTATAGGCAAAGGTATTACTTCTTTTTTACACTTACATATCTATGTATAGTGCTCTAGTCCAAGTTTGGAGCTGTTCCACATTACACACCGTAATTACTGAACATCGTCTAGCTCAAAGGAATTTGACAGTTTTATTTTTATAGACGGATGTTAACATAGTGACCTAGTCTTGCCCAATAGATTCTCAGGAGCATTATTTTGTTATTGTTAGATCATGTTTCCGTCTTTTATCAAATGCTCATTTTATGGTCATGGTTACCTATAATGGCATTTAAGTAACTCATCATCAGATGAAGTAGCATTCAAAGTCCCATTGATAATCGATACCATTCATTTTTGTTTCTGTCGTTCGAATTTCGTAATATCCGTGCTTTATTTTTAGACGTAGTCACATACGTGGATTATTTGTACGTAAATAACATGCAAGCGAAGGACATGCAATATCAATTTCCAATTTACGTAGGTAGGTACCTACTTACGTTCTAGGTAACTATAGGCTCTTATATGGATTTTATTGATTGAAAATTGATTACTTGAATTTGTTGGTCATTACAACATGTGTCAAGGTTTTGTGTTCTGTGCTATATAGGTACATAATCCAGATCAGTGTAGTTAATCGATTAATTGAATATTATATCGTCGTTTTAGATAATAAAATAAACGCAAAATAAACAAAGTATGTACAACTTTTCTGTTTTAAAAATTTACGAAACATTTTAATTATTGTAGGCAATGTATTAATATTTATTTAGGACATATACTATATTTATGTATAGTTAGTGTGTGTGTAGTGATATTGAATCCGTATGGTTTTTTAAATTTTTTTTATCTCTGAAAATCAATCTTGACTTTTGAACCTGTGTCTCCCTTTTTGAAATTAAGTATACACGTTTTAAAAAATATAGTATGCACTTTAAAAAATGGGAGTGGACGTTCCTCTGAGTATAAAAACTAAGCGTGAGTTGAAATGGAAAAGGTAAAAAGGTAAAAGGCCTTTGCGCTCTGACTGACGCCCGAGTTCAACGAATTCTTATTCGAATTTGAGATTTTATTTCTGGTTCATTTTGTCCACTCTGATACGCTTGTACATACGCACAACCAAGTGACTTGGGCTGTGTTCAAAGAGCTAAAATGCGAAGTTGAAGTCAAAGTTCTTGCACTGGATTTTATAAGCATGGAGGTGTGTTGGTCGCTTGTCTTCCCGTTGGTACTATTAGACATGGATATGGAAATGGAAATTGTTTTGGTGCATGCAAGAAATAAATCGCTAAGCTATATTATCATCGTATTCGTAATTTGTACGGTGTTTACGAAAAAGTAAAATAACCATAACATTTTTTTTTCTCTCAATTTTTTCTTTTACTATAGACGAGGATTTTTGTGATGTTGATCGTTTACGTTGATCTGATGAGAGGTGGACGTCTTGGTCGCGACCGGCTCTCTATGCTGTGGGCTTTGGGTGTTTGACCGTTGCCTTTTCGTATTCCCTTTCGTCTCAACATTCTATACAGGTAAAAGCTTCCATTTCCATTTTCCTTCATTTTTACTTCGTACCTATATATATGTTGTACTGTTTATAATGTAGTGATACTATAAACTGTCAGAGTCACGAAGGACCCAGAGCCAAAACCAAAGGTAGGCAGGTAGGTCCATGTCCATGTCCATACGTTACACATAGTATCCCATCTCATGCCCATTAGGCCATTATAAGAAATCATAAAAAATTACAAGTATTTATGAAAAATCTTGAGAGATTTTATTTCTTCTCATTTCCTTGTATGGTCACGAACAAGATAGTCAAGGAATTACGTGAGCAGTACATAATATATTATAGTGTGCGTATGAGCCCATATGCACACTTGCCTACTACATTATTACCATCTATGTCTAAAATACAATAGGCACGTACAAATTACTAATGAAACAAAAACTTTGGCCATTGCCAGTCCAAGCGACAGGCCAGACCAGACGATGCATAGACCAGGCGACCCCATTAGAATCAAAGATAAAAAGGCGTATAGGTGTATGTATTTGTGTTGTGGAGATTTGCGGGAATAATATCCGTCGTCATCGAGCTAATCATCATCAAATCAAGTCAAGACTTAAAATGATGAAATTAAAAACAAAAATACAGAAATAGGGTGGGTTTAAAGCTCTTAATTAGGAAGTAGAACTCACATCATCTTCAATCTAAAGTAGGGCAGGAACTGCCAGGAACTCTGTATGCTAATCTACTACTCAGGTATACGACTGGATTTTGTAAATGTCACAACACACATATTTAGGTTTTATTTTAATTCGTCAACATAAAGGAAGCCAGGCCAGGCCAGGGAAGCGATATCTGATGAAGTGTATGTTTGTATGTTTTAATATTTTTTATGTCAAAGGTTATGCTGAAATGGGCATTTATGCAATACGTCGTCATAAATATAGGAATCACACTATAGTTATATACGTGATCAAATGTACGTATGCACATGGTTGAGTTTTCGTGCTAAGGAAAAGCTCAGGTGGGTTTGTTGACGTTTGGGTTTCGTAAAATGATCATCGATCCAGTTGATAAAATAAGGTAAATAAGGACGGGAAAGTAACCCGGGTGAGCTAGCTGTGGGTGGATGGGCGCGTGGACGGAAAAGTCGGACGCCGAATGTAGAACCGACACGTTGACTTGACTACTCGCAGTAGTCATAACTGACGACGACGAGGACGTTTTTTATCATTCATGAAACCATGGAGCAGTCCCTATGTATGTACATTTGAATTAGATTGAAAACGATCGCATCGCAAAAAAAGAACGAATAAGGCCATTCTTTGCTCGCTATTTAATAAGTTTGCAAACTTATCTATATTTCACTGTTGTGTTTGAAGTTTGACTGTGAAGTGTGAAGTATAACAAATTGCAAAATTTTATTAAGTGCGTTCGATTTTTTGTAGGAGTAATGACATAAAACGTTCTCTCCATATACCTCTCCACGCACAACTACAAAACGTCACAATTGAATATTTTTATTTTTGTTTATTTCAAATGGCAAAATTGATACAGTTATCGCTATATATCTATATATATATACCTACATCCCTATATAGTCCTACCTATAAGGAGTGTAAAAAATAATTTATAATATGAATTTAGAATTCTCTACAATTGCAAATTGTACAGCAGCAATGCAACTCTATCAGTGTAATGTGTTTTACCTTTCAAAATCGTGCAAATTTAATATTTTGTAACTTTTAAAAAATATTTAATTCACCTTAAAAGCACTGTTTACAAAAATAGCAATTTAACGTTATGACGTACAATTTTAATGTAATTTAGAGATTGCCGATTTTTTATCGTGGGTAAGAATACGAATAAATGGTGTTAACTTAGCGTAGTTAACAGTTGACATAAAGAATAGGTATGTACATACATATTTTGTAAATTCAATAGTATTTAGTCTTATATATGAAAAGATTATTATTTCTTTACCCGTTTTACTTTCGTTTCAATATGATTAATTCCTTGTCATATTTGGCCGACTAATTTTAATTCTAATACAATCACTACAAAATAAAAAACATTTCACATAGTAGAACACCGCTTAATTATTAGCTGTAGCTTTTTAACAGAACAGATCCCAATCATAGTCGCATATATAGTAGTAATCCAATATGTATGTTCTCAAACATGCAAACATGTCATTATTTCGTCTGTAGCACCTGCCTCTCTATAATAATATGAGCACACACAGATGATGAATTAAAATATGGTCCAAGTGTGTCTTATCGTTTTCCTTGTACCAAGTTGTAATACAAGCCATGCAAAAGTAGATTTGCTGGTGTTGGCGCGAACACTGAACGTTGTCTGAGTTTTGTTACCTGAGCATGCTATAAAACTAACAAAATGAACCATAATTTTATAGAAAAGCCAAAAAGCTCTAATCCAAATCCAAATCCAAAAGCAAGTATATGTAGCGCCAGGAGGAGCTTTCAAATGTATTAGTTTCATCTGTTCACTCATAATAATGCTTACCTATATAGAGTATACACTGTGAAATATCCGTAATTGTTTGTCATGTAGCTTTATTTGGATGAGGATTAACAGGTACTTTACCTTTGCCTACATATAATATTGCCCATTAAACCCATTGAGATTGAATTGAATTGCCTAGCTCTCGTTTTTAGTTTTGTTTGGTTGCTCTTGGCAATGTTTCCCACTTTAATAGTACTGAACTGACTGTACCCATCAAGTTAGCAAGGCAAGGTAAGCTAAATAAAAAAAGGATCAACCTGCGAAGCCCATACCCATAACCCATAGGAGCATATAAAGGGAAAAACACTTGGTTTTGTTTTGTCAGATTTTGCTTTGGTTACTACGGCACAGGGCTATAAAGATCTATAATATTATGCACAAAATAGGTATATAGTACTACATGTAAATGACATATACTGCCACACTAGCTTTACTAGATTATATTACTGTTGTGAGAGTAGAGCGGGCGGGCGTGTTTCACTCCTACCAAAATTTTAACAACCAAATCTAAATCCAAGGTAGCAATCCTATTTTATCCTATATAACTAACTAGCTGGTACATATAGCATAGCTTACGTAGTGTTGTGTCTACGACTCTACTTGTTTTTGTTGAGAGTTGAGATATGAACTCGCAAGCAAAAGTCCATTCGAATTTTTCAAAGTGCCACAGAGACAGAGAGGTAGAGAAGGCAAAGGAGAGGGACAGATAAGTCAGTCATATTAGGTTTTGTTATTGTATAGTATATAGTAATGTAATGTATTAAATTGTGAATTGGAATTGTGATTTTGCTTAACGCAAAGACGAGAGACGACGAGGAGGCGGACTGTAGTATGAGACCAAGTGAAATGAATTGCTTGCATGGATGGGTTTACTTGCGTTAGTAGCTTTAACTTGGCTACGATGTACATACAGAGATAGAGTTTTGGTTGTTGCTTGAATGTTGTTGGCTGGCTGTGTAATGTGAGTGAATTGTGAATTGTTTCGCCAGTCCCTAAGAGCTTCGTGCTTCCCACTACACGACTACACACTCCAAAATTCATTATTGTATATTTGATGGGATGTGATGTGATGTGGCTTTAGAGCTTTCATATACTTTATTTTCCCTATGGCCTTTTTTTTCTTCCCTTCCCTTCAGCTTTGACTATATGACGACTCCTATGCTGAGGTCCGTCAGTCTTGAATTAGTCATCGCTCAAGAAAGTGTCTGTGCTCATTGTGTTTGTGTGCGCGTTGTAGTGGAACGGCCACGGGAAATATTTCGAAATGTTTATTTATTGTCTCAATATGTACAATTGACTAGAGATACCAAGATGCGAGAATACCTTTTACAAATTCCACGGACGCATTGGAATGGAATTTCATACTAAATAGACAAAAGTGGACTCAATAAGTATATTTTGGTGAATTTACTACGTAATGTATTGAAGAAAAATAATACAAAATATATTAACTTATATAAAAATTAACATTGTCTATATATACACGATCGATACCTATTGACTACACTCTACTGTTTTATAATACGAACCGAAATTGAAACTGAAATTATAATTTCAGATAATTTAAAAAGAAAAAACATTTGTGATTTAATTTACAAATTATCTGGAGACATGCTAGTAAAAAAAGTTGACAGTGTTTAATACAGAAATTACACGTGGCAGCTGCAGCGCAAAGCAACAGCTTGGTTGAAATAAAAATCACATTCAACATTATAACAATTAGTATTATTGTTACACGATTTGAAATTATAATAATTGTGTGTGAGTTATTGTTTATGAATTGGTGGGGTTCAAATTGGAAATTGTAATCACGATAATTCAACATTTTTAATGGATCCTTTTTTGAATTGTAAGTTTGCAATGATTCGTTATACATTATTAATAGATTTAATTGATTACTTCCATATTTATTTTATAGTGTTCCTGAATATAGATTATTGATTTTGGTGTGACTTTTAATGCGGAACTTAAATGGACAATTTCTGATTTAAAATTATTTTTCTAAATAAACACGGTGGAAAAATTCAAAATTTGAAGGATTTATAAATGAATGAAAGTATGAATTGGTATTTGAGTGACACTATAATTAGGTATATCTCTAAACAAAAACTTCGTATTTATAGGGACAAAAGTGGGCACGGGCACATGGGATTTAGTTGTAGGGTAAATTTTGTCGGTCGTTGCCATCGTTTGTTTGCCCCTTTATTATGACAGTGAAAAAAACACCTGTTTTTGTTTTTAAAGTCTTGAGTGAAGATGCTTCATGCTTTACTAATGTATGAGTAGAAATTCTAATTCCTAATTAAAATTTTGTCCTATTTTTATTTCCGCGTAGTATTTTGTGCTTGTATTTATTCTACGTTCGATTCAGTGGATGTGTATACATACCTACTTCACATTTTTCTCCTTGCCATTTCTTACATATTTAATGTTTACTGTTTCTAATGTGTGTAGAGGTGCGTACAGTACAGCTAGTTTACATTTTATTTAACTTTTAAGCTCGCTCAGTCGGTAAAAGAATGAATTATGAGATGCTCTAAAGTAAATGAGGTATAAAAATATAGAGTGTCATCTTTTCACTGCACTCCACATCAACATGCTGCTTTAAAAATGTGTTGTATGTCTAATTTGCTTGAACTTGTTAGTGCTATACGTACCCTTTGTGTATTAAAATTTCAAATGACAGTTTTTTATTTAGATATTCCCACGTGTTTATGGTAAAATTTGGGATAGCGGAAGACGGGGAAACAAAGTAAATAATGGATCCGTTATTTTTTTCGTATCCTTATTTAATTTAATACTAATTAATATTTCATTATTGAATTTAGAATATTTAGATCCTTTGTCGCCTTTGTGATTATATAGAATATTGAAATATGTAGATGATAGGTAATTTATTATAATTAATTTATTAAACATTTTTGGCGCGTACTTCAAATTCCAAGTAAAACCATATACATGATCATGGCTCATGGCATATGACAATGAAGCAAAGGACAAAATGACAATAAAGCAAATGCACATTGCAATACAATTTACAATGCAACTGTCTGTATTTACATTAAATAATTTATTCCAGGAATGGAAAGTTACTTGTCACAGTCACGGTTGTCACTTGCCTATTATTTGTGTGGGTTAAAATACTGCTGCTGTGTTCAGTGAGTTCAGTCAAGATTTTTGACGAAGGAAAATTTCCATAAATTAAAGCTACTTATCCATCATAACTATAATATAGTGTAACATACTCCATAAATAAAAATATTGGAATTAATTTTTATTATATTGACAAAGCTGTTTAAAATAAATGCGATTATTTTAATTATTTTTTAAACATGGAGTGTGTTTTTCAAAATTGAATTATGTTACTATTGCATATGCGGCTATGTAAAGTCAAGGTTTAAAATAATTACAAAGAAATTAATTCATTATTGAATTTTGTTTTAAATGTTTTTTCCTCCCTAAAAAGCTTGTATTGAGTTTCCTTTATCGTACCACTTATAACGATTTATTTTTGTATTTTATCTGTAAAAACAAATAAATGAGTAGATTCAGATAAAAAAGATTTCAAACTAGAAATAGTATATATTTAAAGAGCTCCAATAAATTCAGCCTAGAAAATTACGTTTGAGACGAGACACGTGGCTGGATTGACTTGGTTTGGATTCGTTTTTCTATTCGAATTCTCCAATTCCAATTATATATTCGTTTAAAAGATTTTGAGTGATAGTGGAGTGGCAGTGTGATGGTGATGATGATGATGATGATTTGGTGGATGACTCTGCATCGTATTTCACTTGACTGAATTCACTCCAGATCCCCGTTTAGATCGTCCTTCTCACAATAACAACATGGTACCGCAGATCAAGATAAATGTGTACATACTGTCAGTGTGTGTACATACAGAAATGCACTAGCGTAAAGTTTAAATTTAAAGTGTAAGTGCAAAGTTTAGAGGGAAATTGAAAATATTGTGGTTTAAGTTTAAGTGCACAATATAATTATATATAGAATGCAGTTTCTTCTGACACCGTTCAATTTTCGACTGTAAGAACTAGATTAAAAAATTTTTAAGAGGTGCAGTAAAACATACACCGTATAGGTATACAAACTAGGATAAAAAACGGTTCAACAATGGTCAATAGTCAATAGCGGAGCTACCTACTTATTTTTTGGTGAGACTAAAATAGAAAATGGATATACAGGAGGGGATGCAGCGTGCACTCGTAATAATATTATTATTTAGGAACAAGCCTATACAACCTACCTTGGTATACTACTGGTATAAGATATAAAAGTAAGTAGGGCCATGGAATGGAATGCCACACAGCAATATAATTATGTTCCTTTGCTTGTGCCTTTCTATATCTTCCTATGTCATGCCCCATGCCTCATGTATGTGAGATGCTTTTATTTTTCTGTTAATGTCTGATTTACTTTTATACACGTTGGTTTAGTCTGGCGTTTTGGCTCCTCTCCTCTTTGCTACAGGCAACGTGACAATTTCCTAAGATTAACCATGAAGGTAAAAATGAATTGTTCACTTTCAGTGTTTCAGTAGTAGGTGGCTATATATATATATATAGCTTCATACAGGGGATACGGACCAACGATGTAGCGCGGTAGCTATATCATACGATGCACATCTTCTGTACTGTACTACTTCTTACCAGGGTTTTAAAGTGGTAAATACCACTGTGGTATATACCATGGTAAATACCGGTAAATACCAGGGGTGGTAAATACTGTTTATGTGACACTTTGGCACATACTGGCACATACTGGTATAAAGTGGTAAATTGAAAAAAAATTGAATTTATTCTTGGCATATACTGGCATTTATACAAGCACAGATGGAGTAAATTTTTAAAAAAACTTCAAACGTAGCTACTAAATCAATCTATACAATCCATGCTATTCTGGACGGACAATATATGGTGAAGTTAATAAATAAAATGTACAATTGCTCTTCATCAAATGGATCATTGGAGAGAGAATTTTCTACGTCTGGTTGCGTTCAAACTTATTTAACAAATAGGCTTTACCATGATGGAATGACAAATGACGACCCTATAACGTTTTGTTTCTGTTGATTCAGGTCACAGAACAAACCCGATTTTAGTGATTACACCGACGAATAATTTTAGATTAGCAGTATTTAACCACAAAAATGCACAATGATTTGCTACATCTTGGCCGAATACTGAACTCGCTCATTGTGGCATATGCTAAATAAATGTATTTATGTAGCAACTAAACAATTAATTTCCACCAAATAGAGTATAGTTTTTTGTATTATTAAGCATTACAGATATTTAGTATTATATGCTGTTGAGTTTTTACTAGATTTAAAATTATATTAGTAACTTTTTTAAAATACTTTAGGCTGCATAAATGTATATACCAGTATTTACCACTTTATACCGGTATATACCGGTATTTACCAGTATTTACCAATGTGGTGGTATTTTCCATAAAAAAGTGGCATATTTAAAACCCTGCTTCTTACCTACTTTTTCGCTCCCTAAAATTCCTCGCTGTGGCCCTGTATTCTGTACTACGTTAGTCTTTAAGGATTGGGATGCGTGTGTATGTATGAGGGATGAGTAATGTTCATTTTCAAATTATCTTCTCCATTTCCTTCTCCTTCATGTTGTGTTGGCCTAACTACCTATTTGTTATCTCTAAAAGGCTTTAAGTAGCTAGTAGCTAGCAATTCTGCCATTTCCTACATACGCGTGATCCTACATACATATATTGAAGACTGATTGTTAATTATTATACTATAGAGGTACGGCACATGCATTGTGAGTGTCTTCCTTTAAGATGCAAAATCCGCTTTCTCGTCCTTTTCTTCGAAGGTTGAAGGTTGAGAAATTTCCTGCAGGCATCATAGCCTGAAACCTTAACACCTGTAATGATCCCCATGCCCGCCCTCCCCCCTCAGAAATTTTACAAATAACATAGGTAGGGGATACCTTTTGACCTCTCCCCTGGGCTTTTGTAGATTCCAGGGTGTAGCCCCGTCGTACCATAGTGTCTGTATTTCCATAATTAATTACCTACCTAGGCCTATAATACAGAAAAATATCGACACATTTTGAAAGTCCAAATTCTAGTTTTGTTTGAAGGAGTTACTATCACATTTTGAATTTTGACATAATAAATATGATTCTTGTTTTTTTAAATTGTGTCTATTGTAAAGTATGGAGATTTTGAGAATGATTTATATAGGACGTTTTTATTTTTTTTTAAATATAGAAACATTAAAACTTTTGCTTTTTGTGCTTATTTTATATTTTCGAAATATACCACGTGTAGTAAGTTTTGTACCTTTGCAGCGCAGCCGCGTGTGTCGTACAGTTATATTGTAAATATCTATATAAAAAATACCTCTGTTTATCGTGATCTTGAGATGTTGGTACTGTGCCGGCTCAGGTGAATTTGAATGTATAAATGTAGATTACCTTGTTTGCTGAACGTCAACGTATGTATCAGTGCCATATTAGGTAGGAATTTTGGTTTGGGTTTGCCCTTGCTCTTCGTGTGTTGTTTGCGTTTTTAGTCTATAAATAGTTTGGTCTGTATGGTGAAGTGTAGGGGTTACAGAAATAATTGGAGTTGCATGTAATATTGACGGTTTAAAATTATCCACAGTACCTCTAGTAAACCTGAAACCCTTAATCCTTGTTTACTTGACTGGATTTTAAACGAGCCCTGCCTGCCTGACTGTCTCTCCATTAAATGAGAACAATGTCAAATGTCATTAAGTGAATGCAAGTTTTGGTTGTTTGCTTTTTTCGTTTGGTTGTCATTGTCAATTGTCGACGTCGATAGGTGCACGCTGCAGTGCAATATATTATGTTCATTGACGTTATTATTGCTAACGATATGGTACATTCACTACAATAGTATGGTCATGGTGCCATTAGTATAGCTATTAGTTTGGATTTGGATGTTTAGTAATTTTACACGCAAATATTCAAACTAGACTCTTAATTGTATGTTTCAACTCTGTATTCGGAAATTGACAGTGTATAGTGGTGATGATAACGGCGATGACTGGTGGTAGTGTGACGTTATACATGAGATCACTTTTACACTTTATATGCAACAAATTGCACCCAATATTTCCGTGGAAATAATCGAGATTTTTTTATTATCCATAATAACATTAAGCTTATTTATACAGAGATATGGTGTAAGCTCGTACTCTCCCTGGTGCTGGTTTGCATTTGATATTGTACGTAATGCGGCGGTGGCTCTGACAAATACGGTGGCGACCAGAAAAAAAACATACACATATCTAGCAAAGCACACAGAAGCAAGCCAAATCCAAATCCAAAACCAATCCAATTCAAAGGATCCATTTGACCTTAGATTTGTTCTTACGATTGCACTTATGATTCCTACAGGCATACATATACCTTGTAGCTCTGTATTATTACTATACACCTGTGAGAATCACCTTCCCGAAATGATTACGATGCCACATATATTTCAGTCTTTAATTAGGTGAGTATAGCGGACTGTGAGTTATTCTGTGAGTAGTGAGTCGTGTACGCGGTGTGAAGTCGATGCGAACCAGTGAGAGGGAAGATTTTTTTTTCCAAGCTATAATAATAATTATAATTAATAATTATTACTACCTGTATATATACTGCATGCAATGATATTAGTACTACTGTACGACTATATTGTACACAGTAGCTACATATTATGTCTTGAATGCAATAAGGTCTTTCCCTCCTGAATGAACTAGATTTAGTTTTAAAGCATGTATTAAATTTTGTGCTGTGTGACCATAATATAATATAGTGAAATAAATAATAAATAGAAAGACAGCAACAAGGTTTACGTACATAATTAAATACAAACTACATTATTATTATAATAACTTACTTAAGCTCTCTGCTCAGCTTCATATTATTCTACGTTTCTGTTTCTGAATTTTCTGCCTTTTGTCTGTTGTTGGCGTTGGTTGTGTGGTTTGCGTTGATGCCCCTTCGTGTGGCAGTGGCTCGGATTTGGATTGCTATCTATTGCTTTTTTGATTGGGGTTGCCCATGGATTAAAGGGCTCTGTGCTCTTAGAATCAGAATCAGAATTGTCTGTATAACATGGTTAGTGAAAGAAGAAAAGGGAATTTGAATTGAGCAAGGTCATCCTCGTCCTCCTCAACTAATGTACTCAAGACTCGTAGACATTAAACTATACTCAATATCGCAGCATCAACATAATAATATATAGCATTAGCACTCTGTCGAACGGAGAGGTTTCGTACACTTCATACCATAAGTATGTATTATTTAGTGGAGCTTTTGTCTTTTGTAGAATTGCATGCAAACAGGATTGTATTGGAATTCCATTCTTTTTTATTAAAGGAGGCAGTCAGTCGCCAGTCGCAATTTTCATTGGTAATGGATTTGAGATAACGCAGATTAAATCTTGTTCAGATATTTTGCATTCTTTTTCTTGTGGTTTTATTTATTGCTCTGTCTCTCTGTCTCTCTCTCTCCGTCTTTCCCCCCTCCAATTACTCAACAGGGTTCAGTAGAACAAGAAACTAAAGATTATTAAAGACGGCTCGTAAACGACCAAAATCGAGGGTCTATGAGGATAAATTGCAATTTAAATTGCAATAAATTGCAGCAAATAATCAAGTACATAGTACTGATAGACGGGAGGCAGTAGGTCTTTGTGTTTGGCTGCTATATGTGGTTCCATGGTTCTTTCATTCTACTCTGCTGTCTGCATTTTGTGAGTGCCACTCGCTGTTGTTCAAGTTTAATAATAATTATTTTTTGTTAGCTGGTATTCGTCATTTGTAAGCGTGCATTCGATCGTAAGTAATCGTGTTATTGATCGGGAATTGGAATTGTTATGGTTGTAGTAGTATTGGTTAGTATGTAAGTACCTAGGTAGGTAGGTACGTTTTTTGTGTCTGACTATCTGAAATAGGTAATTATATTTTTTTTTATGTTAAGCGATGCAGACAGATAAAAATGCACTTCTATGTCAAAGATGTAAATTAAATGCAGAAAAATGCAATTATTATTATGATAATGTTTTTAATACATGGATGACGAATGACGGCCCAGTACCAATTTGTTTATACGATACGATAATACTGACGTCACTGATTTATCAGGAGTAGGTACTTGAGGCCAGAGGCAGTATAAAAAATTATGTATGTGGTTAAGGCTAAGATAAGCCTTAAGACTCTATATGCTCAGATTTTTGATTTAAGGTTGTTATTTAGTTGGGCTCGGGATTTATTTACCTGAGATATTTTAATGTGCATAGTTTATTGGATGAATAACATTTTAATGTGATTTACATCCTCATCTCACAGTTGTAGCCTTGCATATAAACATGTCTATATGTCCAAATGTCCGTAAGATGTGTACGTTCATGTGTACGCGCTCATGACTCTGGCTGCCTTTGTTATTTATTACATTTTTTTAAAGTTCTTTTAAGGACTTGGATTTTACTTTGGGATTTACTATACAGTATAGTTTTTTCCCCCTTCCTTGACTCTTTTGTTGTCCGGACACAAATAATATTATGGAGATTGTAAATTTTGCAACTCTCAGGGCGCGTAGTATGTATATCTTGATACTTAATAGTGACTGTTTCATTGAATGTGCTAGGCTATTTGCAATATATTAAATTCTATTGGGGATATAAACTACTGAAAGAAATTAGATGCATTGTGTAATGTGTTATGTTACAATATGAATGAATGAATGACTACGTATATCTTTGTAATGAGGGAGGAAAGAAAAATGGAAATGGCATGAATATGAATTATTGAAGGACAGAGATAGATAGTCCGAGTCAGAGTCAGAGCCAGAGTCAGACAAAGTGACTGGATTACATTGAGTCATCTCATAAATTTATTATTTTCCATGTTAAAAAAGAGTACGGATCATTAAATGATAAAGTCCAATTCACATTTTGGGCGTTTAGATTTTATAGGTCTGTCTGACTGACTGAATGTAAACTCAGAGTGAGCCTATGCTCGCAGTGCAATTTAGTATTTCAGACTTTTCTGACTTTGAAGTTGGTGCAGATCAAGTATAAATTGTTGCTATTATTATATATAGATATGCGCTTTGATTAGTGTAGTATTGCTGTATATCGATAGATAATAGTTACGTGTGTTACACATTGTGTATTAATTGTGCAGTATTTAGATACATGTTCTCTACATAATATATTGTGTGCTGTACGGTTACGGCTGAAGGTACAGATCTGTTACTGATTATTGTAGAAAATAGCTTCATTTGCGATTTATTAATTTTAAATTATGTAATGCAATGTATATATTAGTATACAAATTTTTTCCGTGTAGTAATATAGTAATTGTGGTTAGTTAGCATGAATGTGCTAGTAATTTAATTTTAATATGCATAGTATAATTTTAATTGTAAGCATATAAGCTATAAGATCGGTTTACATACATGGACATGGTAGTTTAAAATTAGACTGACCTTTAGACTTGTGACTTTGAAAATTGAATCTAAGGTTGTGTTGCAGTTGTTGTTGACGTTGTTGATCATACTTGTAATGCAGACAGGGATAATCGTATTTAAAATTAAAATGTAAAAGTAGGCAAATTAATGAGGAAAGTCCTTTTTTTTGTAAATTGAAATGTGCCTACACAGTTTAAAGTGAGCGCTTTGCTCGCATCACATCCTATTCTATTTTGTCTGACGATTGACAATAAATTAAATTTTGTAAAGATCAAAGATCAAAATATTTCTTTTTTACCTATAGTTTAGCTTTATAATTTCTACCTCCGGTACTAGTGTTTACATAGTATTTTTTTTCTGTGGCTAATTCTATGTGTGTGGGCATATATTCGGCACTTACTTTATTCGTAATTTTCAATGTACTTCTATTTTATTTTGTATTGAAGCTGTAGTTGTAGTTTGTGGCTATATAACGAGGTTTAGTTAAGTACATTTTAAAACCTACTCAAAATGGCTTTTGAATTTAAAATATAAATTGTAATGCTAAAGTCTGGGATAATGTGAAGTGTGGTTGGTTGTATTATTTGCATTTGTACAGTAGAATACGTTTGAATAGTTTCAAGTTTTGTATGAGCAGTTTTAGTTGTAATTTTTTGAGTGACGTTTGAGGCTATAGGCTGGCAAAATTGTGTAAAATGGAAGTGACTTACACTTAATAGACAATTATAATTATTATAAAAGGAGACAGGAAACTTTCGAGGGAAGTTGAAGTTTTAAAGTTTTCATGATAACGCACTGACGCACTATACTGAATACCTGCTGAGTTGCACATAATAAATTCTATAAAATAAAACGTTTTTCCACATTTAGTACGGTCGTGAATTCTACAATAATTCTATTACTGCTGGATTTGCATTATTTTCAAAGCTAAATCCAAATCGTCGCTTTTGCTGAACTATCGTCGTTGCTACTTCTACTACGTATTTTTCTTTAAGCTCAAATTTGAATTATCTGTACTCCATTTTTATATATTATGTGAAGACTTTGTTCGTATGTAGATACCTACTTGTTATTTGTCACTGCATTTTTACTCGTATCGTGCTAATGTTCTGAATTTATGTCATTGTTAATGTTCAACTTTTTTGAAACTTCTCATATTTCCATGAGTCAGTTTTAATTATATTTTGACACTAAAGGTGTGCTTTATTTTTTATTTATGTGCACTTTTTCCATTTTAAATGTCACTGGCACACTGCATGTACAATGCACCCAGGCCTTCTTGTACAAGCATCACCTGCATGACTGCATATATATTGTATCTGCATGGAAAGTTTTATTGTTTTTACAAGTCAATAACACAGTAACTAATTCTACTGCGCATATATTATATTGAGAAATTATTAAGTTTCATATTTAGAAGCAATCATATGTGTTGTATTTTATTATTTTACCATTAATAGATATGGCATATATGGCTGGATACAATGCAGTTTTCCTTCCTTGTAATTTCTTTATACTTAATGTTTGGACATATTTAATTTTTTCTGTACAATATAATAAGACAGTTATTGCTACTACTTTTGTTTTCCTATCCCACGCAATCCTATAGTACACATTAGGCAGGAGGAGATGGGGTACACAAGTAAATTGTAATTATTGTATGTGATGGTTGTATTTTAATACCTTATTTGTCACTTTATCTGCATTGTTTATATCCTTCTCTCATTCCTTCATTCTTCATGCACTGCTCTGATTTTTGAAAGGTTTAAATTTTAGACGTTTAAAAAGAAGCAAAATCGTACCTACTGTAGTAGTATACAAGAACTTATTAAAAAAACTCATAAGTATAAAACAAGCTTATTTTTGTTATATCTGATTGTGATAAGCTTTTGTATATGTCTCCTGTCCTATCCCTGTCAAAGCTAAAAGCAAGAGCTATTAATTATGTTTGAAAAGATAGAGATACAATAAACAATTGCAATACTGCATATTTGCACCGTATTTTATCGTAGGTAACTCTGATCCTTGCTGAATACTGAGTAGGGATATTTAGGGCTTAAAGAAAAAAAAGGAAAAAGTTTCTCCTTGCAAGTCATACAAGTAATTAATAAATTAATAAGAATCTTATAAGACTAAAAAGAAAAATGAACTACTGTGTCTGTCACTTGTCTTAAATTATACTGTGTAAGTAGAAATTAAAAGTTTAACATCCATGTCCATGTTCTGTTTTAATTTCTATGTCCATATTGATATAAATCTGTAGGTGTATGCACTTACTATATAGACTGAATACTAAAATTTTCTTATATAAAATTTACACACATAATCTGATATCTGTATTTTGTGGTGTTATCTGCAGTAGACTGTAGACTGTAGTATTAGAGTGAACATTAACTGTAAGAAACATACAGTTGTAATTTCTAAAATAAAAAAAAGAGCAAAAGAATTATTGTAAGAATGACAAAAGGATTTGAAAGTTTGTAGAGAAAAAAATGAGAAGCAAATGCGGCACGATTACGATACAAACAATAACCGAAGGACATGACATGACGTGACATAGTAATAATTATTGGATTGGAAATTGGACTATAATATATCGTATACATAGGTACAGCTATAGGTATATACATCTGATAATAAATGTTAAATGTATTAATATTATGTAGTAAGTTGTAATAAGGTAAGAATGTGTTGGTCCAATTAAAATATTTTTGACCACTTACCTATATACATAAATTCTTATGAAATTTCGTCAGTATCAAAATTGAATATCAGCATTGGATATCAAAGCAGCCATTTAGATTGGGCTGACTCATATGGGAGTTTTGTGGTTGTTACTTTTATTTAAGCTGCCTCAAGACTCAAGTCTAATTATGCATAGAATTAAACCGTGTAGAGAATTGCATAACACCATTATTATGCAAATATATAAATCTTACCGGACCTGAGTTCTCAACTAACGCCTTGTGGCATATTTGTAGGTATACATTTAGGTATTTTATAAAAAAATATTACAAGCAAAACCTACACCTAAAAAACTTTTAAGTAATTAATTAGAGCAACAACGAAAGAGGGTTTCAAATTTTTGAACGACAAAAAAATATATATCTTATCATAAACTACAATAGAGCCGCGCAGCGATTGTAATTCGAAAGCTTCACATATGTGTGCACATTTTTAATCTATAGTCAGTGAAAAGTTTTAGTTTGTAAAATACATATAAAAATTTGAGCGGGGCTACTGGGAAATTCATTAAGTAAATGTCGATATCAATTTAGAATTAGATTGAAAATTTGTAACGCTTGCATGCCAAAGAAATCAAATTGACTTAGTGCACGCCTTTATGCCTTGTTTTTATTTGTAATTGATGTAAAGTGGGAAGGAAAATGAGGTTCGTGTCATGTCATGTCCACTTTTAATGTTTATTTCTAATGTTCGGTATTGTACAGCCAAGTCACCGTATCACCCCACGTGGCTCCTTTCCTTGTTACTTGTCTTTTCTATTGTCAGCGTCGTCATATAATACACAGCCCGTCGTCGTCTTTGTAATTTTGTAATCCTTGTCGTAACTTATGGGTTGTTCAGAATTCAGGGAAATGTAATGTACAGATTTGATACAATAGACTATATAGACTGACAGCATCGTACCTATCTCCATGTGCAAGTAGGGTAATTATTTATGGCCATTATTATAATATAATGCTAAAGCCTAATAATGCTTAATGAAAGTTGCAAGTTTTGTTACAACTGCAATTATTATTATTACAATCTCAACACTGTTGTTGATCTCGGTCTCGGTGTCAATAATTATTGCACCATAAAGTACTATACCCTTAAACCAAAGCTAAAAACCAGCATCTACATTCTCTTTCGGCTTAGATTTTTTTTTGTTTTAATTTTCAAAAAACTTACTTTTAAGTCAGATTGGCAATAATGAAATGTGATGTCGCCCAAATTAATTCCACAGTATAATATGTATGGGATGAAAAGAAAAACAGAAACAACACAGCAACAGGAACAATAGCAGAAGGAACGTCCGCGTAGGAGTTGACGCTGAGTTGCCTGTTGCAAATATTTTTGTAATCAACATGAGCTCATTTTTATGATTATATTTTCAAATCCATTATTGTTAGTTGTAAAGCGGTAGCTAGGATTTCGAGTTCGACAGTCGACTTCAAAACTCTATTCAAAATGCCTCCTGGTTCTGATGCAACGTGGAGGAACGTATTGTAGTGCCGCCCGTATTGTTGTATATGCGATTGTTTTGTTTTGAATTACCTGTTCGTGAACCGCCGGGACGAAGCTACAAGTGTACATAATAAATACATTGTTGATGCTGTTGTTGTTGTTATGATAATTAAATTGAGGGATGGCTGACGCTTTCCTTTAACTTTTTTACATTATACATTATTTTGATTTTAATCAAAACCGCGTGGCTTGCGGTGTCATGTCAATGCCCACACCATGCAAAAACCATTTAAAATTACTATTCACAGCAGAAATGGAAATTTGAAAAAGCGACACGTCATGCGTCAGATTGAATTAAATTTTACTAAAATTACGTACGATCCATATAGACAGAAAGTATTTATTCGATTTGGAATTTCCGATTGCTAACAGCTTACAATCGCACCCTGTGACTGAATAGATTAATTATTTAATAAGGTAGATGTGCCATTATCTATGCAATAAACTTGTAGGTAATTATAATCTTGGGTGGACACTGGGCAATAATTTCGAATAAAATGAATTGGTTGGTAAAAGGAAGCGCAGAGCAGACTGACAATATGGCTAATTTAAGATAAGGCAATATTGCTATTGTTACATGGGTTCAAATGGAATTGAATTGATTCACAATGTTGTGGGGGGCGATCGTAAAAAGTAATCGTAATACAGTTTTGCCATTTTGTAATATGAGGCTGTTAACAGCTGATGATCTAAATCCTGAATCCAAATCCTGCTCGTAAGTAGTTCCAAGTAAGGCTCATCTAAATTCGAAGTTATATTGTAAATTGTAAATGGCAAATTGTTTCCGCTGTAAATGGTGAGAGGGACTGCTGTGAAAAATTATTATGTAGTGTGTGTGTAACAGAGATGGATTTCAAATTTTCAAGTCACTGAGAGACCGTCCAGAGATACATAATGGGAACGGATAATAAAAATTTGGGTAACCCCAAGCTTTTAGGAGTCATCATTATTTCATAGAATTGAAAATGGAAATTGTATGTAACGTAATACGAGATTGCACAGTTTCTGCCCATAGGGCGGACGGACGTTGCTATAGAACAATATCAGAATGTGCAACACGCAATATGCTATGAATCTGCAAGTCTGTAAATAGAACTTTTGAATAGGATTTATAATACCTACCTTAGCTATAATGATAAATATTAGCATAGGAAGTAGGCACATTTAAAAGCAAGCGTAAATAAGCGCAGGTAGCAATTTTTCTTTGCCACTACTTACAGGGTAGCGTGATGACGGTGTACGATAGGTATCGTGACTGAGAATGAATTGAATTTGAAGGCGCATAGCAAGTCACCTAAACTTACTAGTTAGTCAAATTTCAAAATATTATATCTACTTAAAAAATCCACACAGTTTTGTCTTCAAAATCTAATAAATATACAGAATATCAATAGCACAACTTTTTTAGTAAATACAACTCAACCAATTTGTATTTATAAATCGTTTATTTGTAAAAAAAAAATATTTCAATAGCGTATTTTTCATGCAAGGGTTATAATATAGCTTCTGCTGTCCATTTTGAAATATTACGCTTTAACTTGGGTCGATCCTTATACTCTTACCACCTATACCTTCTAGGCTAAAAGGCCACTGACGTAAAATAATTTATCCTTTCCACTTACTTAGTAAGTACATAGTACTTGAGAGTGTGAAGAAGGTTATATTTCTCAGTTATTGTACTATTTATTATCACGTGACCCATTAAGACCATTGCAAGTATTGTGGTCCTACTATGTAATAATTTATGTTATAGTCTCGTGCAGTGAAATTCAGTACAATGTATGAAATGGAGTGGAAGACTTCTTGAAGTAACTGGATGAAAGGAAACTGCAGGGTGTTCACACCTAGTTTAAAAATACTATTGTAGTACCTAAGTACTTAGGCAGGTACTTTTATTTTTTATCATTCAGGTGAATGCGAATAGAAATAATAATGCTTACATAAGGTTACGTATTGGTATTACATACTTAACACTCAACAAACTATAAGAAAGCGTAATATTAGTTACCTTACCTACCCTACAAGTACAGCCTTAAGAATACTACTGATATTATGTACAGTTTTTTCTATATAATTAATCAGCATATTTATGATCATTATACACAGACAATTTTAAATTTAAGTGCTTGTGAGCTTAAATTCAAATTGTTTGTAATGTAAAAGTGTATCTGTTAAGCTCAAAGGGGAATTTGCCTAAGGATTCACGAAGGGTACCGCTTTATTTATATACATGTGTGTAATGTGATACATTTCTAGGTGGGTAGGTATACTTTTGTTGAATTTGGGCATTCTAATGCATAGTAAACAGGATTTAAACTTAAATGAACGAAAGAAGGGGAGCAGATTATGATTAAAACTGTTGAGTACTCCATACTGAATATATTTAAGTCATTTAGTTGGGCGGGATAGCTTTATTTATTCGTTATCATATATGTACGAATTATACATGTAAGTACTGCTTCCATTTTAAATGTGCAAAAATGTGAAACCTTACAGTTAGATCTAGATGAAGTTGTAACTTTCATTCTCGTGATGTCTGATTTTGCTTTTATGTATCTATAGGTAGCCATAGGTAAAGTATCTGTATATAAAATTAATTCATATAGTGTCGATTACTGGAGTTGCCTTTAAAATATGAGAATACCAGTAGAAGTAGAAGTGGAGATGGACTACCAAACGAGAGTATTCCAAACTGACTTCATGCATGCATTATTTATTCATTTTCGCTATGGTTTGGCTATGTGGTCGCGCAGTCATAATCGGCAGTCGTGTTAATTTCGAGTTCTGAGCTACACGTTTGGTTTAGAGTTGAAATTAGATTTGGGAGAGAATTTAAAGCTCGTGATTTAATTCTGAATTTAATCGTTGTTGAGACTGACTATAATTATAATATTATGACTCGCATTGTGCAAGTTTGGGATAAAATGGACTATTAATTTGGATTAAAAATTCCATCGTGTGTAAAATCAGTAAATAAACCTACATGCTTGTATGTCATACAGAGAGGTACAGAGGTTCAGTATTCAATTTTAAAATGGTAGGTACAGATCGTATATTCTAGTTTCGCGTGGTCTAGAGCAAGTGCAATTTATTTAGCGTGACGCCAGGAATAGAGAGATATAGACAACTTTTTAGTACTACCAAAACGAATAATAATATGCGGAAAACTTGTAATTGAAACTAAATTTTGATTTTATTTATACTTTCATACTGTATATTTTTGTTTGGCTATAAAACTACTCTGATGAGCTTACAAAATTCAAAAGCTAAAGTATCAAAGGCTTTATATCTTAATAAATCGTTAAATTAGTATTTCTCTTTAACAACAAGTAATTAATTTAATTAAAATACAAAATTAGCTAAAAAGGATAGATTTTTTCTGTAGTTATTTCCTAGATTTTTCTTTACATTGATGATTGTTTATTTTTTGTGCATTTTTAAAGGTGTTATTTAAATTTAATTGCACTCGCAGTGAGCACTTATGTGTTGCTTACTTAATTGCAGCCAATGCAATGTACAGAGCTTGAGAGTGTGCTTTGGAGTTGGAGTGTATTTATATTTTTGGATGACAATAACAAAGGGCGAAATAAGCACTCCACTGATTATGGGCTTCCAAATGTAATGTAAACATTCCACATAATTCCAGTGAAGATTTTTTACGAGAGTTGAGGAGAGTACGAGACTCGCTTCGCTTGGCTAATTATTATTTTACTTTGGTTCCTGGCATTGTTGTTGTTTCTGTTAATTACTGAGAGTCTGTTATTGTTTGTATTATGGAGAAGACATTATGTAAAGGAATATAATTAACTATATTGTATACGTTCTTACTGGGGTAGCACATGCGCTTATGTATGAGTATAGAGGTAGAGGTAGGTAGGGTAAGCTGAAATTGTATCGGTAGGTGTGCGGATGTGTTTATTTGTGTTTGTAATGTCTTGTCTGCCTGATAGTGATTATGTGTTTGAGACTCTGAAAAGCTATAACGCCTTGATAGGTATCTGACCAATTTTTCGTGAACGTTAAAACTTGGCCGTTAAGTTATATTAAACCGTTCACTATCATTATGGCATCACTCTTTGTTGCACATTACAATCTGAGACCACCACAAATGCACTTTATTACCTGGTACTGTAGTGTAATAATACTTAAATCATGTACAAAGGATGTGTTGTGGTTGTAGGTTAGGTTATAGAGTTGTAATAATTATTGCAATCTTAAAGTTCAATTTAAATTAAAGTGCTCTAACGTACATCAGAAGTATACATCATTAGTGCCTAGTATGGTAAGGATGTACGTAATAAAAATAATAGGGAAGTTATAAGGCTAATTTTAATGTTAGTAAATCATTCAAAAAGTCATTATCATTAAACTTACACATGATACTTTGGTTACCATAATAGTGATAGTATACACACAGAAATACAAATACAAAGAAAGGAACTTACTTGTGAAAACTATGAATTGAAATGTTGATTATATTTACAATAAGATTTTTTTTCTTTTATGTTTTCCTCTCTAGATTAATTGAAGAGTCAAGTTTAACTTTAATGGAACTCAGAAGTCAGCTGTGTACACAATAATACACATTTTAATTTCAAGACTTCGAGGTATCAGCTAATGCTAATAGATACTTGGGAGAAGGATAAATGCGGTAGCAGTTGGCTGTTTTGTAAGTACTGACTAGTGAGTGAATTACAGAAGCCGCTGAAGACTGCATAGAAGTTGGAAGTTGGAAATGAAATTGGAGAGAAAGGACACGTGAGCACATGGACTGAGCAAATTAACACATTTTATATATCGCTACCTGAAGCTCCCATTCTGATGATATTACATGATAGAGATGCTCAAAAGTAAATAATTATTACGGAATATTAAGCTACTACAACCACCAGCCCCTTCTCCTACTGATACAACTACTACTACTACTACTATTGCCTAGTAATCAAAATCAAGAGGAGTTACTCGAGCCAAAACTAATTAAAAGAGGAAGCAAAGTTACACTCAAAGAATTTTCAGGCTGTCATTAAGTATACAGACAGACACACTACACAGTTGTGTAATTTCCCTAAATTCCAACAAGTGAGCTGTTTGACGTCCCCCTCAACTGAATAATAATAATATTATAATCAAAAGGAAAAAAGCCGTTTCTGCTCTTAGCGCTTCGTCCTAATCGTCGCTATAATCATATTCGTAATCCTGAAGCTTCAAAAGTTTTCAAAGTTGTTCATCATTTCCTTGTTCCCTCTTCATCTCGTCTGCTGTTTTGTTCCCTGTTGATGAGCTGCAGGAGTTTCAATTGCAAGTCTACAGTGTTTAAAGAAAGAGAGAAAAAAAAGAGATAAGAAGATTAATTTGAATTTCATTCAATTTTTAAAAGATTTTATCCTTTTATAGTGGAAGTTAACACAGCCATAATTATTAGTAGGATTACGGATACGGATAAATTACAGCACCAACCAACGCGTCAGGCCAGATTAAAATAACCTATGTAAAAAAAAGAAGAGGTAAAGATTTCTGTGGTAGAGACAACACAAATATTAGCAATTTAACTCTATTCTTTCACTCAACTACAATACTATACACAGTACAGTTGAAATCGAGTAGAACTAAAAGTGACTTAACACAATATACATAAATTAATCCCATCATCCACCATTACATTAGAATTAAATTAAGACCGAAGATTTGCATTTGTATTTGGAAAAGGAAATCTTACAAGAGATTATAACTAAAGATTGGAGAGCTCCATGTTCAACACCAACCACCGACACCACGCCAAAAAAGAACCCAAACCATAAGAACAGAACAACGGCACATTCCAACTACAACAATCATAATCATAATAATCATAGCGATGAATGACAGACAGTAAAAGTGGAGGTAATTATCAATTGTAGTGCTATCAACTCTAAGAATCAGTTACACGCCATTTTTTTTTTGCTGACGATGACGCGGACGAAACGAAGTTGACAGTAAATTACTAAAGTGAAACCTGAAATCAGAAGTGAAGTTTGGATTTTAAAATCTGTCAACCGAACCGTCAACCGTGTGTTTATCAACCCACGACTACGGCTACGGCTACCGCTACTATACAACTAACAAGCACTAAGTCAACAGGATTGTACGAAGATATTCTGCACGCGTTATCCTTACATTTTCAACCTTTTCGAATGGAACAAATAATTTAAAATGATAAATGATATAAACAAGAATTTTCGAAATCGAATCATTGAAATGCATTGAGTTCAGAAAGTGGCTTTAATACGAATAACAAAGTGCTAAACAGATGATCGAGTGACATGGACAACGATCTGACTAATTTTTGTAATTAACACTAAACAAAGTTACAACTAATATATATGATTCAAAACCTTTTGTTTCACGTATCACACATGTTGTAACATAACGTGGGAAAAGCTACCAGCAATTATTTGACTGACGTGTGTATTCAACGTACTTTTTTTTGTTGAAAAAGTAATCATTGAATTAACTTTTGACTCCTTATTACAACAACTGGTAGCAAGTTAAAGAGTAGCTTGTCAGTGATTTATGTTTGATGTGGATAAATTAGTAGACTGAAAATTGAAAAGTAAAAGTAAGTAACGGTCTACAGTCACAATTTTACAATAATAAACAAAAAGCAGTAAGATCAAAGGGCTACTTCTTTTTCTATAAAAAAAACTAATTGTATGACTTAAGAACTCAACTTTTGACATTTTGATTCAACATTTTCGAATTTTGAAAGAGAAGAACTAAAGAAACTCAAGATATGAGTTTGAACAGTTGACGTGATATTATTAATGCCAATCAAAATAGGCGTCCCTAGCGCGGAATTTTCAAATTAAAGCAAGCGTGAACGTGAACCCTGTGTAAAATCAAATAGGAATCACTGCAAACATCTTCACACAGCTAATTAAAACTGAATAATAAGCATGATGTAAACCCTTTTACTACTTCATTATCACTCTGTCCAAAATATTATGCTGATGATATTGATGCCACCAATTGAGCGTAGAGCAGAAAAGGAAGAAGAAAAAGCTCATTTTTTCGCAAGATCATAATGATTCATTTAATTTCAAGTAATTTGATCCTCAACCTTACCCACACAAACAACAAGAGCGAGGAAACTAAAAATCAAGAAAAAAGGCAGACAACTTTACACTTAAACATTTCACAATATTGTTTCTTACGCCGTTCCAAGTTTTTTATTTCGTGAAAGTTCCCCCTTCTTTTTGTCAATACTCACACACACGTTCTTCTCAAGAAAGAAAGAAACTGCTGACTGCAGAAGGGAACCATATTTCTTTCTTTATTTCATTTTTTCACATTTTCCTCAAGAATGAAAAGAAATGTAATAAAAAATAAAAAAGACAAAGCCAACAGATTTTTAACTTGTCTTGTACCGATGCATCGTCATTATTCCTGTAGTAATTCGCGATCTTCTTTTTAAGAAAAACCATAGCCAATATACATTTCCGTCATCTATGTAGTATGTAGTAAAGTATCGACTACAAGTCAAACAAAGTGTGTATACGGAATTTCGTGCAAACGTTTTTCCATGTGAAATAATCTCACTGACACTGATATCAGCAAAAACTATAAAGATTCTTTGAATTGTATTGGAAAAACAGAAAAACTGTAAACTAGAAGGTGTAGTTTCGGTAAATGCATTGTCCTGTAATCGGATTAAATATGTTGAATAATGTGAATTCATGTGACTGATCGTGAGATTTGATTTTAAGTTTTGAGTTGACTTGACTTGACTTCCTGAATGTTATGTCATTGTGGTTGAATGCTGTTCAAGTTGAAATTGAATTGAAAAGTTGAGACGCTCTTCTTGTTCTTGTTCTTGTTCAACTCAGTTCAGTTCGACCGACGTTCAACGTTTAAAGTTGTCGTCAACACATTGAAGAAAAATGGATTTAATATTCTTACTATGGTGATTTTCTCTTATTAGATGACAATGACACAACTCAACAACAAGTTACATATTTCTCAGACCGACCAGAAAACTCACCTCAGTCAATGATGTGAATAGATACTATATAATATAAAAAAAAATTGATTCAAAAGCAACTACCACTTCTGTGATCAGTGATCCTCTCGTCAACGTCCATAAAAAATACAAACACATATCAACAAATATATATCGTCATTCATTGACAAGATTCGTAGTCGTAATCATAGTTTGCAATCACTATACACAGTAACTTGAAACGTTCAAAGCTACAAACTACAATACATTGATCTACTCGCTTTGTTGTTGCTGTAATATATTATTTTGACTTCTTCGTCATTCGTGAAAAAATAACGTTAGTAACATTCTTCGTAAGAAGCACATAATAAAGTATTCATCATGAGGATTGTAAGGATCAGGAAGCGCTCTTCAAGTACATTCCATTGTAAGTCAACTTTACTATTCAATTTTATATAATGTAGTTATAACAGTAATACTTACCTTTAGACATTAGACGTTCTCTTTATTTTCTGTATAATATATGCCTGGTAATAAAAGGACGAGCCTAGGCACTTATATAGCTTTGCCCCGATCTCGGTATTTCTTTTTACATTTTTGTAAAAATAAATGTATCTTAAGAAAGATATTTTGCAGCCTTCAGTGGCGGTGATAACAATGATGATATCTCTGCGCATTAAGTAATTATCTCTTCTCGTGTATATTATATTGCAACTTTAACGTAAAAAGAATACTATAGTCATTAAGAACAAACAGATTGGTTCTCTCTCATTTCAAATTCAAATGACAAAAATTATTTGCATAAAATATTTAATAGCTCAAGATGGGACTATATTATAGGACATGGCCAGCAGGTCTATACTTTTAATATGCTTATAATGTTTATGTCTCAATGTTCAGTGCAAAGACATTTTTGCTAACTTTATTTTATTTCACTATTTATTTTATTGATTTTATGGTGACAAATCAGTAAATGTTTTTACGATGACTTATTATTTTGTCTGTCAACTTGTTGAGTATGCGTTTACTTTTTACGATTTGAAGATTTGAACCTTCGATGGCTTGGTCTCTATTTATTATGGCTACTCACTCGTTGCAGTTTCATTAATAATTCAATCTTCTTGGGGTAGTGAGATATCAGTAGAAAATACAACTTCCTTATGAACTACCAGCATATCTGTATTCTGTATAGCTTTGCACTATAGATATATAGTAACCCCGGCTTGGTGGCTTGGAGATGTAATGCATCGCCTTGTCACCAAGTCGGGGCCAGCCAGTAGTGCTCTGGATTGTGGGCAGTGGGGGGATGGGGCTTGGTGGGGCGTTGGGGGAGTTGAACGGGGTGGGTGTGAGAGTCTAAAGTGTTTGGGTGCTGGTTGTATTTATCTGTGGTAGTTCCTACCTGCATCTACCTGAGACAGAGATACAAGTCAGCTTAATAGTAGTTTAGGGAAGAGACACATATTACGTAAGCAATTCTTGAGAAATTTTGGCACCCACCCACCCCTATTGTCAGCACCTTAACCATTGCGTAAATGGCTATCTTTAACATTGCACATCATCATTTTGAAAAACTGCCTCCCACCCTAGTAGCTTACGTAATATGTGTCTCTCCCCTTACTACATGCCTGAACACTGTACATTCAAATGTATAGACTCAAGATTCATCTCGAAGTTCCTCTCTTCCTCGTCCACTACAGGCCGTCGCCACCTGTCCACTCTCGTTAAGAGTGACTGCTGGCGGGTTGGAGCAGAATGAATGCGGAGCAGTTGCAGTCCTGAGAACGCTGTATCTGTTCCGTTCTACTCTGTCTCATATCCTCGGTTAGCCGGAAAATACATTCATGGTACCTGGTGAAAACCAGTATAAATATATCTCTCCAGGAGTACGACAGTAAGTAGTCTATATCAGTATACTAGTTGAACTAGAGTTAAGAAAACATGAACCACTATACCTGGTCAAGTGTACTATACACTCGCACCTTCCTAGTGGTTCACATAGCAATGTTGTATAGAAAAACAGTAGGTTATACCCTTGAGGTTAAGAACCAAAGCTGTATAAATACACACATACATACATACATACTATAGATATATAGTGTTTCTTCAGATACACCTTTACATTCCTAAAACAATGTGTAAATTAGCATTTGAATTTTGAAATCTACTGTAGCCAAGCACTGGTTAGTTAAAGAGGCTAGATAGAGTTAGGTTGCCACGCAATGTTAGTGAGGATTTTTATTTTGCTGACGATTCAAATTAGATTTTTTTAAATAAGAATATGTTTAGCCGTAGGTTTGATTTGGTTACATTACTTAATACTACTGACTATAGTGAGACTGACTAGTGCCGTAACATGTCTTTGACGTTAACAGATAAAACAAAATTGATACATGAAAGAATGCTGATGTTTTGTATAATTTATTTTACCTATTAGTGGTTGCGTTGTGCTTTGCCTTGCTGTTGTACATAATTTCGCTCTAACGGTGTAGAAATAATGGGTGACATGATTACCGTATTTCCTCTAATAGTACGCGGGTCTCTAATAATGCGCGGGTCTCTAATAGTACGCGTGGGGTGGCCGCCTCAGTTTGGATAGTACGCGGGTCTATTTAACACACTATTAAGTACCAGTGCGCGGGTCTCTATTAATGCGCGGGTCTCTAATTATACGCGGGGGGTAGAGGCTCGAGTTTGAATAGTACGCGGGGCGTACTATCAGAGGAAATACGGTAAATGTCTTTGATTTAATTTTAACTTACAGTCTGATCATTTCACCTGAATCTTATCTGCTTGTATAGGCTGGTGCCGGTGGGCAAGGTGCATCATCGACAATCCGCATCGTCTATATATACCTCTTGTAATGTCTGTAAAATGCAAAGCGATGCGATGCAAATGCGATACAATATAATATGATTGCACCTTCTTATTCTTCTTTTCCCTCTTTTCTTCACCATTGTATTTGTATTACACAGCCATATTATGTAATTACCTATTGAAACAGAATTCTAAAAGGAACAATACAAATAAAAGGAAAAATGCTTTTTACCGGTAGTGTGTCTGCCGATGTTGATCCCAATAGATAAGATCTATAGATGTGATGTGAGTGACAGCTTATGAAAATGCAATGGATTATAATAATTGTATAGGTATACGCTGCCACTGCGGTTAGGATTGTAAGTTTAGGTGGTGTAATTAGGTACGTATAGATTTACCTAGAAATTTCGTAATGTCAATTTTACAAATGCCTGGATGACATTGCGCTTATTTGCATTTTCTTATTCTGAATAGACTCAATGGGGAAATAATAATATATATATATGTAGTGCAGAATTAAATTTGAAGGTGCAATACCAGAAGCAGACATACGCACTTTCAAAAAAGTCAAAAAAAATCTTATTACCAGACTCAGTACTCAGTGTGATTAGGATGCAAAATATTCGTAGTCACTTGTGTTATTCTCACCTCAGGAACATGTACCAAGTTTGTAGATAAAGTAGCAATTTTTATCGCCTATTTTTATATGCTGCAAAACTACGCATTTTTGTAAAACGTTAACTTTTTAATTACTCTGCTTTCAAAAGTGGAAAATGCTTAAATTTCATGGCTTTGAACGGTAAAGTAACTTAATATTCTAACGGCATGTTTTTGGAAGTCAAATTGTTCCATTCGCAAATTTTTTTTAACCTGTCTGTGATATAGAAATATGTCCTAACCACACTTTTTTCAAACATTTCAAAACGATGTAATTTCACTTTTCAAAAAAAATCCAAATTATATTTGAACCGAATATAGCGACGATAAAAATATTAATGTAGTATTGAGTATGTACTAAATAACGGTGCTTTTTGAATATTTAGAAAATAACATTCAATAGCTAGTATAGCTTTTTCAATTTTAATTTAAGCTATACAGCATACTAGACAATGTGTGGCGACGTATTAAAATCCAACAAAAGAAACTGCCACTCGCTTAAGCTACATATTCCGATTCCCTCTCTCATCATGTTGAAAAACTGAAAACCAAGACCAACGTGAAGGAATGATAATCATAGTCATTGAAGCAGAAGATTTAGAATTGTCGCTCGTTGATCGCTGTAAACTTGTAATTGAGGCGTGACGAGGCAATTTCCATGTAACACATATGTAGTATGTAGCTACAGTGCGATCGCACTATAAAGCTTTTCAGTTCATTTCATACAGTGTAAAGTCCACATATTTATTTACCTGTATGTGATTGCTTGATTGCTTTTCTATTCCTAAGAAGTCTAATCCTCATTGTGCGATGTGGAATGGAATGTGATCAGAATCACACTGATGCATGAGAATAGAATAGAATAGACGTAGACAGTCCCAATCCCAATTCTTTCAATGCATTATTGAGTCGAATGCAACCTTTTATTATAGGTTGAAGATAATATATAGTAAAGATATACCCACAATAGAAAAAGACACAACCAGAGATAAAGTGTAGTAAGGACTGTTAGGCCATACAAATAGTTGAGTTGTATCAGTATCGTATGTGTATGTTCTTTCATATTGTATTTAAGTAGGTCCACTTAAGTTTGTCTACTTAAATTTCCTTATTAGATGACTTCATGTCTGGCGTCTTCAAAATGTCTCAGTTTCTTGAAATTAAGAGAGGCAATGATTTTGTTTGGTTTAGATTAACTTAGCAATGAAAGCAAAGCACCTTATGCAACTCCGCAGTATTTTTGCCTATCAGCACTTTTATTCTATTTCAAATTTATTTATATGTCTTATGTTTTTGGCAAAGATGTAATACTATACGCTAAGACATCGCATTTACGTTCTTAACATTTTTAAATAATTTAAATGGGGTTATTTGTCTGCATTGATTTTTTTAAAGTTTGGTTTTGCCTGCATCAAAATAATCTTTATAGACCTGCATATTATCCATCAAAGATGCTTAAATCAGTTGTTTTTTTACTATTCAAAAATTCCGAAACTATGGTTATTTTGTATTTTCATGACAGTTTAAATTGCGTTTTTGAACACGTAGAAATGGAGCACTGTTATTCGTATTTGAAATGCATGACTCAACCATGCTCGTACACTACCTACTAAAACATATAATAATATGCAATTGACAATTTTTTTATTCTCACAATTTTTGCAATAGCGTATTGCATTTTTACTTGCGGATGTGGAGCAATTTGTAGTAGCGCAGCGGTACTGGTAATAATTAATTCAACAACAATAATTATTATTGTCTGAGTCTTTAGAGTTTGCATAGTTGAATTTAGAAGGGCAAGGATTCTCATTTTAATACACGTACAACTCAGTGCATATACTGCACGTAGGAATTGCGATTAGAATTTAATTTTTGAATTATTAATTTAAAATATGGCATAGTGTATACTGCTTCTGGTTATGATAATACTTCTGGGAGTCCTTTAATAAACTAACTAAGGGGAGACAAACATATTTGTTCTGTGCTTTGTTTTAAAAGGTTGAACGTTTGGAGCTTACGGTATTATTATCCGTTAATAAAGCATGACGATAACGTTGAGGAGGACGAGAAAAAATGTGCAGCGCAGTGTAAGTAGCTATAGGTGCAAACATTATGCAATTATAATATTTCTGCACATTGTTCTAGCCTAGCATTCTCCAACATCCTTGTAGCTATTTGTCCGTTTTACGTTGTAATTACAAGTGTAATTCTGTTGGTATTTAGACATGTAATAGTAATAGTACCTAATTATGAATTAAGTGTAGCAGCAACTGCAACAGCACCAAACCAAAACCAATAACAGTGAGAAACACACGGGATAAGCAATTAACTAATGACAATGACTATGAGACTCAGCGAAGAACGAACACTCACGGAACACTATATATTATGTACTGAGCTGGTTTATACTTTACAAACCTTTAGACCTATAGAAAACCGATGTGATGTGGTTTTAAAAAAAGAGCTGTAGGATTTGTTTCCGGGCTAAATGAAGCATTTATTTATAAAACGGTGGATGTGGATGAAATGTGAAAAAAAGATGAAAATAACCGCTATAATTGTTACTGCACTGCACTGCACCTAATCTAGGTACTACTATATGTGCTGTTGACTTTTGCTGCATGCATTTATATTTGTATATGAATCTCGTTGGCGTTCGCACTAGTAAACTAAAGAATTTTTGTGCAAAATAATTATAAGCATATAATCATGGTGCAAGGTATAGAGTATAGGGTTATGGTATACAACCTGAGGAACAACTTAACGGTTACTGTTATTAATTACTTTCGAGTTCGACGTGACTTATGATTCTAATTGTTGTACGAGCAGAGCAATTACGGATATGCTACTATATTTATACTACCTAACTACATGTGGTGATGTGGTATAATATAAATGTGGTGAGCGGTTAACACACGTCATGCTCCAATGAACTATTGAATGCTCTTGCTCTTGCATGTAATAATAATTCTTACAGTTTGTTGTATTACAGTTGTATTTGAATTTGAATTCAAGCTGAAATTCTGAGTCTAGGTAATTATTATAACTGGTAATCTGTAAACACAGTCGCTCCGTACTCGTACTTACTTAGAAATACATATTATACACCGTGGGCAGTCGTGTAAAAAAATTAATTACTTCAATGTTTGAGTTTAAACATTGTTAATTAAACGACTTAAAATGGAAGGATTTTTAGTATAGACGCAAAAAACCAAGAATTTAATTTAAATTTATTGTGCTTCTGTCAGTGTACTTAGGACGTGTACCGTGTACCGTACAGCAGAAGTACTGCTCCTTTTTCCGTTTCCCCTGTCTGTGTAGCTTACTCCTTTTCTTGTCGGAAGTTGTTTTTTTTAAGCAGTAATTATAGCCATGACTATTTTTATTTATTATTTTGTAGTTTTTCTTTACCTACGATAATTTCTATCGAATACTGTAATTTCTAGTTATTTGAATTAAAACGTAATTATTATTACTATTATCATTTTGATTGTAAAAAAGAAAATCTACAAAAAAAGTGTTAAAAATGGATGCACTGCCTGCACAAACAAGTTTGTACGCAGAATGGTTATTGCCTCTGATTTTGATTACGAAACGCAAGGATGAATTTTGCTTGCACAAATAAAAGAAACTAAATTTTAATGCTGAAATGAAAGGTGAATATATCAGTTTTACTGTGTATGAACAAAGGCGAAATTGAAAAAGAATTACCTACACGTGCTAACATTTTATATGCATGTCTAAAGAAAAATCAAAATTAATTTGCATTTAATCATTGCAGTGCAATGGCAAATAAATTATAAATATATTTGAACCGAAAAAAGGCTACGTTCGACAGTAGCTTCTAAATCAACACTACGAAATGCGTTTGTTTTCTTTAAGTGAGAGTCTATAAATACTAAATTGTCAGTATGATTTTATTTCGTTTAGTTCCTTGTGGTACTTTGACTTTAGCTATGCACTGTACTAAATCTTGGATTGTTATGATGATAATTATAATTATTTTTCTCCAACCTAAATGCATGAATGAAACAGAGTTTTAAATTCTCTGTTTACGAAGAGCAACAATGCGACAATGAATGAAAGATGAAAGTTTTGAGGCTTTGAATTCAACTTCATGAGGGACTAATACTATAAGAAACACTGGATTTGTGCTTTACTGTTGTTCTTGTGGCTATTCATAACATGGCCGTTGTATTATCAGCATCTATAATTATATATTAAATAATTAACTATTGAGCCTTCGAGGCTATGAAGTGCCTACCTACCTACCTACATAGCACGAATGTGACGCGGCATTTGAAGCGAATAGATAATAAGCACGGATGCAAAGAGACGAATTTTTATCGTCATCGTCCGCTGTGTAGGTTAATGTGCCGTGAGGTGAAAATTGCTATGCGTAAATTAATTGTATTTAAGAAGAACCGTATACAGTGGATAATAGAGAATTTTGAATAGAGTAGCAACTGAATGAGTACGTACAATTATGCAGTTGTCCATCAGCTCAATGTAGTAAATTGCAGTATGCCAATAGTAAAATGTTTTACAGAGCGGCGGAGTAAAGCTTATGAATTAATGCTAAAAGAAAATTGTCACTTAAAGCTATAATTACTTTTGTCAATAGTTTTAGCTGGTCCTATAGTCGTTAAAAAATCATTACAAGTATAGAATTGAGATGGTTTAGATGGAGCCTAGCATATATTTCATAGTTCTAATTATATGTATGGTAATACACTGTTGGTGTGCTAATATTAGCCATTGTCAATTGTCAATTGTCACTGAAGAGCGCAAAACGTTATATCTACATTCCACTTTTTACCCATGCAAAATGAAATACGGAGAATCACTTTCTTTTTAGTTCCATAAAGACCAGGAGAAACGACTAGTTTAGAATTTTTAAATTAGTAAAATTTCATCTCTAAAAACTGCTTGTTTTTACTTTCTCAAACATTTGAAGAAACGTTTGAAGAAATTATTTTTTCTAGTTTTCAAAATTAAAGCGTCTAGTGTAAAAGTCTTTTCAGTTAAATTTGTTTTCACATAGTAATAAGGAATAGAATTTCTTGAATTATCTAGGTAAAATTTTGTGCATATTATCATTTGTGCGTGTTTACACTGAGCACTGACCTGACGATGACGATATGAATAAGTTATTTTTAACTATACAAGGAGTGTGATAGTGAGGTGTGTTACGAAGACCTCGTTTTAACCATTTTAACTTTGACACTATAACCATACACATTTTCAGGGATATTATTCAAAATGCAATAAAGGTGTATAAGTGTCTGCTCAATTGGTTGTTTGTGGACGGCATTTCCTATTGAAGTCTTGAAGTTTACAGGATTATTGATGATGTATGTACCTACGTTGTAGAAGAGTGAAAATTGCAATATTCTAATTTCTCTTTGTCGTATATTTATGTTCTCAACAGGGATGGGATGGGCAACCATTGGATTTGTAGTCCTCTTCACACTGACGTGTGTAAATGCTCAGCGGGCTCAAGCCCCAAACCAAAACAAAAATCAAGAGGAAGATGAAACAGAGTCACCGTCCGCAGTCCCCACGACAATTAGACAAGAAGACTCGACTGGGGCTGAGACAACAGACAACCCCGGCTCTCCGTACCAGTACGATGACACAGAAGAATTGGAAAGTGTGACGGATGATGAGACACTCATCCCCACCACGACGCTGAAGGCAGCTAGGAATTTTGGTAATCGAATCAGAGGAATTAATAGTTTGCCCAACAATGCAAATAGTGTCAATTTGAATTCTCTCGCCTCCAGCAATAGAAATTTAACTCATCATTTGAATTCCAATTCAAATTCAAATAATGTGACATCGTTCCCGTTCCTTCGACCACGTCCCACCACATCATCTGTGATATCATACAATCCCACTCAATACAATCGTGTCATCAAACGAAAGAAAAACTCAACTGTGTCAACCCCTTTGTCAACACTCACGACCGCCGCCACTTTTACCACACCTTCGCTCCTAACCTATCTCTCCACAACCTCAGCCACTAATACCAACTCTAATAGAGGGAGAAACACTAGTAGTACCATTAGCACTGTTAATATTTTGAGCAACTCCTTGAACCGTCGTAGTGATCCAGATGGGAGCAACAACAACAATAATGCGGCAGGGCCCACACTATCTACACTTCCTACTACTTCTAGTCAGCAAATAAGACAAACCTTGGCAGCATTAGCAGCTAATCGAAGTAACAGCAGTAGTAGTAGCAGTAGTAGTAGTAGTAATGGTTTAGGCAAACTTTACAGTCGTAAGCGTCCACGCCCCATTACACTCAGTGATGGTCGTGGTCCGGCTCCGGTGAGTGAAGAGTCATCTGAGACAACATTCCTCCCAACACCCGCCACCACCATTTTTCCACCTGAAGAGGATAATGATACTCCTGGGACGACGTCGACTGAAGATGATGAGGATCTCACGAGCACTATACCCCCACCGATGAAAAATCATTTCAATCGTGGTAATCGCCCACCTTACCAGAGCAGTGGATCTGGAACTGGAAGACCCCTGATTTTTGGCAGCCGAAAAATAAAGGTGAAAGTTATTAGTCCAACCAAATCCACGTCTGTCCAAGAATCAGAACCCTCCCCGACACCTACTCCATCCTCAGTAAGTGTGACAGCAGCCGCAGCTGCACAAGAAACAAAAACTTCAATTAAACCCTTGGTGGCTCAGCCCGGCTCTAATGTGCCCGTCTCCTCCGTCTCATTTGAGTACAATCCCTCAGTATCCGTCCAAGATGGAATCTATAAATTCAAATATTCTGACATTAAGCCCACCGTGAGCACAAGACGACTGCATAGTGAGGATTTTGGAGTGAGTCATGTGACCTATGGTCACGACCACGACGAAGATGAGACCACGACGCCGTACCCACCTCTTGACGAGGAAGGAGCGACCGACAACCCATTCAACATTGATATTGACGGCTCAGAAGAAGAATTCACTTCCTCCTTGCCACCCTCCTACAGAGAATACTTTAATTCTGATCAAAATCAAGAAGAGAAAGAAGAGCAAGTAAAGAAACCATTCTTAAGAAATGCTGCAGCTGCGGAGGGAAATTCAAATGTACCACAACGAGTTCGACCAGTGGTGGAGGGCGGGGGTCAAGTTCCGAGTAGTTCGGTCACCGTCACAGTCACACATACGATCACAGCTGGAGGTGAAGGTGATGGCGTTGAGCCAACTAGAATTCATCAAACTCAGAATTCAAGCGAAAATAAATTAGCCTTTGAGCTTAGAAATAATCAGAATCAGACTGGTAGTAGCTCCGGCACGGCCACAGGTTTTGATCCAAATCAAAATCGCAATCATAATCACATTGCTGTTCAGCGAGAGCGAGACTCGACTCAGACTGTGAAGGATGGGAATAGCTTGCCAAATACGATCCCTATCGTTGTCGAGCTCTTCAACTCGAGTAATAGTAATGCAATCAATGAGCAACAGCTACAGCGGCAGGAGCAGAGTCAACAAAGTAATGAGGAGAATGTAATTCGTGCCACGCCAGCCTTGCCTCCAGTCCCAACTCAGTCCTCCACTTGGATACGAATAAATGAGTCCTCACCTTCCATTGTCGAGGGCACTAATGAAATCAGTAAAAATGTAGTCGGAGGACAAGGACAACAGCCGACAGCGATAGCTAGTGGGAATGGACCTGTGAATATTGTGGAAACACCTGGAAATAAATCCTTCAATATTCCAGACCAAATTCAAATTCCAAATGTTCACAATGTTAATATTAATGCCACAGCAGTTGAAGCCGGAGTCGAGCCCGGACCCACTCAATTCGCTGTCCAGGGTCAGATTGACAAAGTGTCTGTGAGTCCCAAAAATCCCGAGTCTGACGCTGCGAACCCCGGCAACGTCGAAATCACACCCTCCGTCTCAAGCAAAATAATGACGAGTGTCTTCTTCACAAAACATGAGGATCCATATTACACAACAAGATCCTACTCTTTCTCGTCCTCGACAGAGTATTCATTTGACCATCCAAATGAAAATGGAAATACTGAGGGTCAAAATCCACATGATGAGGATCAGAGTCATTACGACCATGAGCACCATGACCACGACCACGACTCTGGTTATGGACATGAAGGAGATCATGAAGGGACCCAATATGGGCATGAGCATGGAAACCAGCATAGTAATGACTCCCAACTTCAACATCCCATCGAAGCCGACAATACTCAGAAACAACAGGAACTTCGTCCCACCACCACGTCCTTCTGGGACAGTTTAGGACAAAAATCTGCCTCCGTTCAAAATCATACAGTGATGAGTCCTACTAACAACAATGGAAGTCAGAAAATCCCGGAGGGCCACGGTCATGATCACGATCATGACCACCATGATCAAGAGCTCGGCTACTCAACCCCTGAAGTAGACACGGAATACCCACCGTTCTTCTCTGTCGGAGACTTTGAAAAAACAACTCCAATGCCCGACTCGAACTCACCAGATCATTCCGAGGCGGACAATGAAATCGACGATGGGCATCTCCATCATGAGAATGGAAATGGTAATGTCAATGGCAGTAACACTCACGGTCACAGCCATCATGGAAACGGGCATGGACATGATCACGGGAACCGTAATAGTTCAACGAATGACAGAGATGGACTCGTTGTAACTAGTCCGTACCATCCAAATGGGAATCGGAGTCGTGGAAACGAAATTGTGAAGGAAAAGGGGAAGAAACACAGTGGAGGAGATATTTATGAGCTCGACCCCCATTTCCCCTCTGTCCCTGTCTTCATCCAAGTTCTACTAGATATGCCCGCTGTCATTTTCTGTTCGAGTGTCCCATTGTTCAAAGAAATGGTCATCAAAGTCTACTCTTCAAAAGTGTAAGTAACATTCTACATTTATATCTTTATTGCTTGTACTTACTGATATGAGCCTATCATTCTGAATTATACGTAGGTAGGTCTGGTAGGTACTTTTACTTTTATATTATTGCTTGTCATTGTTATTTTGATTCCTCTGATCTTCTTCTTTTAATTGTGTTGAATTGTCATTGACATTGGCTGCATTTAAAATGAATCGTTTTATTTTTGGCTTGATTCTTGACACGGATTTAAAATTTGGAGATATACTGTCACTGTCAGTGTAGTTTTATTCTAATACTGTGACAACTTGACATGAATTCCAACTTTTCATTGATACTCCTCTAAATGTATTGAAATCAAACCAGAGAAAATCAAAATAAGAAAAGCATCATGAGCTCAAGCATGAATGAAGGAAATATACAATGCCGAGAATATGCTTTAATTATATTGTAATTTCTTCTTCAATATATATGAAGTCAATGAGTATCATTGAATGCATCATTATTTGTGAGTTTGGTGTGTGAGATGTGAGACAGCATAATTCGAGCTTCATTTTTGCTTTTGACAGAATTAGAATTTGGATTTGGAGATGAACGCCTACGATCACGATACGATGTGAGATGAGCTACAGATATCTCTATTTCTATTGTATATATAACTATTCATACACTGGGAGGTCCCTGGCTTAAGATTTATAGGTTTAGATTTTAACTGTTCTAAAAAGTAAAAGAAAAGGAATTGTTTACAGCATATAATAGGTATATGTACATAGCAAGGTGTAAAAGATAGACAGATCATAGAAGATAGTATGACTGAATTTCCAATAAAAAATGAGAGTGGGAACAATTGCATTGATTTGAATTTTAATTGTTTTTTCTACCTTGGTCTTGAGTTGTTTTTGTTTTTGTTTACTGTTTACTGTCTCCCTCCCTGTCTGGCACTAGCACTCGCACTATAGTTCACGTTTTTATTTAATTTTACTGTATTTACAGAAATTGTAGATTTTTCTTAGGATTGCCTGTAAGGTGATTCTGAGAGAGAAAATAATATAAAGTGGAAATGATCCCATCTAAAATAATGTAATAATAAAATATTTATAGAAAAAATATTCAGCAATATATAAATGTCCATAGAAGCAAAAGCAAATATAGTATAATTATTATATTTTGAGCCTCCAACTTTATCTTTGCACTAACATGCTGTATCTATATGTGAGTATACATATAGTCGCATATATTTTTTTTAAACTTTGAGTTGGTCTTGAATTTAAATTTGATTTTGTGATGAGATATTTGATTTGATTTGTGATCTTGAATAACACAAAAAACTAAGGGTATAGGTATAGCGTACGCAGAAATACATAGAAAAAGAAATGGAAAATATAAAGTTTTTATGACATCGCATCGTGCTTTAAAAGTAGGTGAAGATTCTTTGACGTGATAGACAATGCAAGGCAATAGTGTATCAAATACAAATGACTCTCTGTATACATGTGTACTAAATTGTGTGTAATTTTGACGGCTTCTTCTCAAGGAGTAATAACAATTAATAATTGCTTTTTACTACTCCTATATACTATATCCACACAATTACATGAAACATTAATCCTCAGACTCTCTCAAGACTACCAACCAACTACTACTGTAGTGTGACTATATAGCCTACTTTTAATTTTTTGTTTCAAGATCTATAACACCAACACCCCCACACAAGTCTATAAAAAGAGTTGCTCTTGTTTTGTTTTTATTCCTCTTTATGTCTACAAGCTGCAGTAGGAACGATATACGAATAATTACATTATAAACTCCAGATTCTGAGAATACTTTTGCTTCTATGGTCTATAATCCTAAGTCAGACTTCCAGATTGCTACAGTTCAGTTTTAGCAGTGATTGTGATTAAAGATTAGAATGAGATCTCAAGATCTCTTATCTTCATTATTATTATGCTCTTCCCTCCTGCACACTCTCTTCCATTGACGCTCTTGCATTGGTTTTGGTTTTGATTTTGTTTTTCATCACTTTTATTGTATATTTGCCTGAGAACATTTTGTGTGTTGGTATGTGTGGTTATAACTTTAACTTGAAATGATATGTTAAAGTGAAGACACACATAAAACAGATTAAACTTGTCTTGTGTGAATCTAATCGACGAATCGAAACCGAGGGAGTTAAAAAACACATTGTAAAGGAAAAACAAATCTTGAGCAAGGTAAGAAAAAGAAAAGCTTAATGCATATTATCAATACGTACATGCAGGTAGGTGGAATCGTGGAATACTATGTACCGTAAAATTAGAAAGAAATATACATATATATAGGTATAAAGTTAAAAGTTTGCAAAATAAAGCAAAAACCTGAAACCAAAGCCCGTGCTGAGATCTTATCTAAATTCTTCAGCCTACAAATTTTTGGGTTGTAACTTTTTTTTTACAAATAGATAAAAATTCAATGTGTGGAACACATCTTGAAATTGAAATAACAATAATATCAAAGGACTTAATGTGTATGATGCACATAATTTATATGTAGTTACTACCTACATGTATTAATAGAAGTAAGTGGTGCTGACTATGCAAATATGTGTTTTGTGTAATTATATACACTTTTTATATCCCTTTTTTGTGGGTATTATCATATTACTTTGGATAACATACGTGTTAATTTTTTGTGGGTAATTCGGATGTACCTATGTACATACAACAATTTAAAGATGCTCAAGACGTTGTGAAATTTGTGGTAATGCCTTTTAGGGAGAGAGAGAGAGGACAGATGCATTAAAATAAATGGAAATGAAAAGTTGGGGTTACTAAATACTGATGCATTAGTTATTTTTCTAAACTATTTCAAATTTTCTAATGTTAAAAGTTTACTATTTGGCACGTACGCTGTTTTGCTTTTTTTAGATTTTAATTCAATATTTTCCATTTAATGATTTTGTGAGATCGATAGCATGGGAGGGTATTAAAAGTTGTGCATAGTTTTTTGTAAAATATAAAAATGTATGTGGTGTCTACGTAAATGCTAAATATTGCAAAAATGGGTGGATATACCGCACTATACTAAAAATGGTATACCAACACAGTACAATTTATGAAAATTTTGATATAATTCGTGGCTTTTGAATTCTATAATAATGACGATTTTTATATTTTAAACATATTTTTGCTGTTTCGTATGTTTTTAAAAAACATGTAGAAAATTATTTGAGGTCATTTTTGCAAATTTCGAAAAAGCTAAAGAAGGTTACACACCTTGTGAAAACAAACTTTAGCGACGATGTGAAATTCAACAACAATAAAATACCAGCGTATTTATTAATGACATTATTTTTTGAGTGATAGCAATTCGGATTTTTTTGTGTGGACAATTTCACTGAAACTGAAATTGAAAATTGATGAATGATTGTTGACGTTGAGAATTTCCTTGTGTGTCTATTTTCAGGGAAGTTACTAAAGACCAAGTTGTGGTTTTCAATGAGCCAAAGTGTCGTAATTTGACATGGGATTCTAGAGTCAACGCTAATAATCAAAGTCATCAACAGCACAGTGGGAAGATTAAATTTGCCACGACGACAGCATCTGTGACCAGAACGATTTCATCCACTGCTAGAACTGTTGAGAACCAGAATCAAAGGAGACAATCCTCAAGTTATAATCCAGTAGTGATTGTGGACACGACTCCCTCGTCATCCGTATCCCCATCATTATCTTCCTTTGACATTGATCTTGACACATCGTTGACGAAGCCAACCACATCCACGAATAACGCCAGGGTCAGCGCTAACCGACGACGGAAGCGTCATGATCAGGACTCCTCCGATGGCAATAGTATTCAGAAGAAAACTTTTGATGAGAGTAATAATAATCCAAATCCAGCGTCCGAAGACAGTTCAGAGACAACCGTCACACTCTACCCCGTCTTTTTCTACCTGACGGATAAAAACGGAAGCTATAATCAAGTGTTGACAGAGGCTTTTGTCGAGTATTGGAATATTTCAAAGGCCACGAGCAATACTATGTTCTTTGATAAGGTGAGTCATCCTATCTCTTGAATTATTGAAATGAGTGAATTTTTAAATGTGGTCGCTCCAGCTGCTGTTTGTATACACTCCACACTCCATGCATATTTTATTAGAGTATTGATCTGGCGCTCAAATATTGACTATTATAGGTGACCGTGAAACTGAATAATGTTATGCAATTTATATTTAGTTATGGTGTAGTTTGTTAGTTTTAGATAGGATATTATCATGTTTTAAGTTTGAAGAAGCAATAATAGCCTCATTATTTTCTTATTTTGTAATATTCAAAAGCAACTGAGGGTATAATTAGTTATTAGTTTTGAACGTTTATGCAATTATTAGATACTTTACAATAGTAAAACATTGACTAAACATTTCTTCACATTTTAAAAATCAATAATTTGAGCTTTTCGTACTTAAAAAAAATGTGCACTAATTAAAAACATTTCAAACGTTGTATAACTTTCAAAAACGTGTACTTAAATTACATTAGTATTTTTTTAAATTCGTAATAATTGAAATATTTAACTGTATGTACCTATACATATATTTCCTTCTAAAAATGCTTTTAAAAGGCATTCAATGATGTAATTGAAACAGTCAATTCCATTATAAAAACATTTCAAACCAAATCGTAAGGAAATTATTCGTATTTTTAAGAAGGCTCGAAATTTCGCAATTGCTTTTAATACAGAGAAACTATGAAACGTAGAATGGATCTGAGAATATGTTTTTTTTGTTTTGCTTTGTTGAATTTACTTTGCTGTTATTGCTTCTTCCATAATAGTTATACATATTGACGGCGTCTGTTCTCCACGTTTCCTACCCAATACATGCAGTCAGATACTTATGTAAATTGTTGTATTGATTCTTTTGTTTGCATGTATAGGAAGCCCACAGTAGACATTGTGGCATTGAGGAAATGGTTTTAAATTAAAGAATAGTAATGTCCATGCCGCTGAATACTTATAGCCTAACATACGTGTATTATTTGAAAAATTAGTATCTGTCAGAATTTGACGTTGAAATGCTTCAATTAAGTCAAGGGTTCTCTCACAATGTGCAATTACAATTTGTTCAGTTCAAAGGGTTTGTTCATTTATTTGGTTTATGACATTTTATTAAATCAATATGGGTTATACGTACATGTCACTTATTGTTAGTAATTTTTATTTCCTGTTCGTTTTCGTATTCGCTTTTTTTCTTTTTTTTTGGTACTTATTCATCAAATTCTGTTATTACATAGGTAAGGTACGCACGTATGATTTCATCCTTTGTTCAGAATTATTCACTATTAAATCAATACCAATTCCATTCGTATATTTCTGACGATGGTAATTTCCGAGGTGGATTGAGTCATTATTAGGGCCGGGGCAAATTATTTATCGAGACGGTGAGCGAGGGGGATGGGCTACTGCTGTGTAAATGAAAACGATAAAGAAGGATTTATTGATTTGGATATATTTTTAGGGCCTTTTTTAACGAATGGGGGATGAATGGGTTGTGCATAGGATGAAGCAGAGATACAATCGATTGGCGTGTTTAACAATTCGAATTTTCCATGTAATTATTAGAAGAATGATAATTATTGCTATTATTGTGATTTCCAGGATGTTTAGCTATAATCACATATTTAATTGTAGTTTGATTTAGTGTACAAAGGTATTCAATTACAGGCGTAATGAAATAGACTATGGATTTTGCTAGATGGTTTATGTAAAATGTAGGTAATTACATGTATTATCATTGATATTGATTTTCTTTTGTACAGATTAAAAAAGTTGAAATGGTGACCCCTACTCAAGAGATAACTGGCCATGCGGCGGACAATGAAAATTCCGGCATCATTGCTGCCATTACGATAGCATCCATTGCAGCTGTAGGCCTCTTCCTCATGGGCGTACTTTTGGTCAGTTAATTTGGATTATTATTGTGTATAAATGTCCATTTTTTTTCTTCGTCTAATTTTTTGTCCTCAAGGATTCAAGGCTAAGGCTAAAGCTGTGCAGATCACACTTTTTATAAATCATAGACGTTGACCATTGTTATATATGTATATACTTTGCTACATTTTATTTTTATCCTGTTCGTTTTTTCTATAATTATTGGGTTAACCATACCATGACCGCCGTCGCGGAGCTGCCGTGTAGATTCATTGTGATTATTAATTTTGACTTATATTTTTTGGTAATCTTTTAATATTACGTAGGTATGTTTAATATTAATTTTATGATATAAAGCAATAGCAGATCCGTATTTGCATTGTTTTAATCAATTTTTATTACAAAAAAGGAAAATCATTCTGACGTTTCAATGTACCTTTTTAAATGTATTAATTTAATTTTTGTGAATTTTACCCCACCTATTTGCTCTATATGTACAAAAACTAGAAAACTTACCTGCGCCTACATATGCACATATTTTGACAAATATTTTCGTTTGGTTGCCCTTCAAATTTCCAAAAAGTTCAAGTGAATGAGGAAATACTAGTAGTGCTTATAATGCGGATGTGGTTTGTGAAATGATAATTTATTTGATGTATTTATAACAATGAGTCTTGACGGAAGTTGTAAGGATTGTGGTACATATGGATAATGGAATACTTTATGGGATTATAAGAAAACTATTAGAGCTTTTGTTCAATAAGTAATAATATGTTTGTGTTGGTCATATTTGCTTTGCTATTTTAGCTTGTTATGCGACATCGTCAAGCACAGTCAAAATTTGCAAAACGGTGCACCCCTGTTTCATTGGATGACTACAGTTTGGATAACATTTCGGTCTACAATAGTTTCCGTCGAAAACAGCGAAAGCGGACCTCGACGCGCTCGTATACAAATGCAGCATTTGATGATCCTGTAAGACATACAATATTTTTTAAAAACTTATGGGTTTTATTTGAATTTGAATTCAAAGGGCAAAAATCTACAAAATCGCTAAAAACCTTTTAATTTTGATTTAGAGTAACAAATTACGCATAGTTTGAATTTACAGACTACTTTAGAGTTTTGTTATTAACTACTGGTACTTGGAATGCTGAATGTCTTTTTGTTCTTTTTAGAATGCTCCATCTAGACCATGCAATGCGGCAGCTTTAACTGCTATAATTGGTGAGCCAGTAAAAATAGAAGATGAGTTTAGAGCGTTACCCAGTGTGAGTCCAACAATGGAGGATATACCTGCGGGAGCTGAAGCTAAGAATCGATATGCCAATGTGATCCCAATGCCGGACACTCGAGTCTTCGTAACTTTCCAAGAAGACGTTCCTAATTCGGATTATATTAATGCTAATTTTGTCCGGGTAAGCATGAATAATAATTGTAGTTATAATGAGCAGTCGCTTATATTGTACTGACTGGGACAGATAATATCCTAATCATATTTTTACAATTTATTTTTTTTAGTCAAATTAAATATTAAACATAGCTTTCCTATAGTTGCTCTCCTATAAGCAAGGGAAATTATAAGTTTTGAAATTTTATGTTGACTTCTTTGTTTTAAGGGTCCTATGGGAACTCCGAAAGGGTACATAATTACTCAAGGCCCATTAGATGATACAATCGTAGACTTTTGGAGAATGGTTTGGGAGCAACAAATTCGAGTCATTATGATGCTCACGGACTTTTCTGAGGCTGGCATTGTAAGTTTATTAAAAAAATATACAATTAGCAAATTAAGACACCTATGTATGACTGTTTATGCTAATTATGCAGTTTTGTAGGGGCTGTAAAGTAGTAAGAAATTTCAATGAACGGATTACAGGGCGATACTTTGATTTTCTTTGATTAAATATTTGTTGATTTTAGTATTTTATGTGGCTCTAAATTTTACTTTAACTCTTTTAAGACGGATTTCGTGTTTTTAAAAAATTTAATTTACTCACCAGGCTTCTAAAAGAACCATTTTGTTTACTGTACTATTTAAAAAAAATGAAAGTACCTACATTCTTATGTCTTGAGAAATATCTCGCTCTTGTTTAGTAAAAATGTGTATGCAGTTTTGAAAATTCGCTTAAAATAGTCTCGCAAGGTTTGATTGTGGATGAGTTTGAGGCTACGGAAGATTGTTTTTAAAGACGTAGAAATTGTAGGGAAGATAGTAAATCCAATAAAGTAGAGAAAATGGGTGAAACTAATACCTGTTTGTGACATTTTGTGTGACTATCTGTAGCCCAAATGTGCGGAGTACTACCCAAGATCTGAGACTGTCGACAGTAGTCAACTTCACGGAGACTTTCAAATCACCCTTGAGAAGCGTGATATCACTGAGAATTGCATCACGTCTTATCTGGTCATTAAGGTAATGTTTACGAGAGAGCGATATGAGACTCACACGCAAGCAAATTAAAATCAAGACGTGACCTTTACTATCTATTTCTAAACCTAGAGATGCATTTAACTATAAGCTCGGTTTCATGAAGTCCAAGTAGAAATGACTTGGGCTTTGTGGAATTGGAATTTCGAATACCAGAGACGTGTAGAAGTGGATGTTGATGCACACTTTTAATTATCTTCTCTGTCGTCTTTACTCTCTTTTATACAGGACATGGAGCGGAGTCTACGGCGAGACGTGATTCATTTATGGTACCACTCATGGCCGGAGAAAGGCGTTCCAGCCCAGTCCAATTTAACTGTAGATTTTCTCACTAAATCCAGGAAATTCACGAAAGAGCCCACACCCGTTCTTGTTCATTGCAGGTAAGCATAAAAGTTTTGGCTTTAACTGATGATTGTGAGAATGTATCCGTTGTATGTACCTTCTCTCAATATGAAACATGTTCGTCGTGGCTATACATACTCAGAAATTTTTCAGAGCCTATTTTAGAAAAGAACACAAACTGTGCAAAGTTTAACTAGTACATTACCTTATATTATGATTTGCGCGTTCTAAACTATTTAAATACTTTAAATGTTTGAAGGCATTGAAATTCTTTACTACAATAAGTGTGTAACTTTTTTTTAATTGCAGCCCTGGCACAGGTCGTAGTGGGACATTAGTTGCCTGTGATGTAGCCATGAGAGAATTTGATTCTCAACACAATGTCAACATTCCCCGCACCGTTATGAAAATTCGACAAGATCGAGCTGGAGCCGTTCAAACTAAAGAACAGTACTTACACATTTACCAAGTTGTTCAGTACTATGCAACAAGACTTTCTGGAACTCCATTGGACTCCGTTTAAAATTTTACTTGAGTATTACATATCTCTGAATGCATGAAACTACGGAAGAAAATGTAAAAATTATTATTCCATTTTCATTGCCCTGAAGCTCAACAAAAATGCAAAATATAATGTGTAGAAATTTTTTATTTCATAATGTACAGATACATGATATGTATGTACATACTAATAGTATTTTAATTAATTTATGTATATAAGTAAGTGAGTGTAATTATTGTCGAACAGTTTTGTTACTTGCAATGCTATGTACTTTTAAATTTTAGAATTTAAAATAGTCATTTTTAAAAAAGTGACTATAATAATAATATAATTTTAGAAATGAAGTATATGTAGTACATTTAATTAATTAGGAAGTAATATGTCAAATGTAAATAAAGTTTGTGGTGCCATCATTGTTCATTGTTTGTTTTGTAGCTCAAAAATAAAGCAGAATGGATTCTTGAAGGAAGCTTGTAAGCACTGTTGCAATTAGCAGTGTCATGATTATGTAGCTTGAAATTTAAAAAAGCAAAATATTTAACCCCTGAAAAATATAAACATAAAGATTTCAGTGTGCTTCAAAATCTATTGAGAAACAGCTTGTACTTGTTTCTTAATCAGTTTTAGATTAAATTTTTTTTAAAATTTAGTTCTAAATCTAAATTAATTTGAAGTTTAGAAAGGCAGCTTTGTTAAACATGTATTTGCTTTATTACTATTAAGCATGTAGTCTCTATATGTTATTTTATAATAGTTTCATTTTAAAATTATGTGCCTAAATCTATATTGTGCATGGAAATATTTTTATTCCAATTGGCACGCATATCACATATATAGTTGTTATATGTAAGTAAAGCTAAGAATATTCTTCATCATAAAAATGCAACTACAAAATATCAAATACGTCGCACAACTAAAATCTACAATCAATTAATTACTTAAATTTAGATTACTCAACTCTAAATTTTGTTCAAGCCGAGGCCGTGGCGTTCGTATTTCGTGTCGTGTTGTACCTTCAAATATTATAGTTACCTGATGTTTTTACCTTTAACTTCTCAAAATAACATTTTGCAGAGCCAGTCGAATTGGCTCTTCGAACAAAATGTTCAGAAATAAATGGTATTTAAATATGAAATGATGAGTTTATATACTGAAAAAGAAGCATTTTTTTAAATTAAATACTAATAGGTTCGAATTACAGTAGAATGCACTCACTAAAAATTATCTCGAAATCGTGATTGTGTTTTTAAAGTTTGAAATTAAAAGTTAAAGTTTTGTTATATGTCGCTTGTCGTGTACTATTGTAATTTCTAATTATAGCGTTTGCTTTTTGTGTGTATACTTAAAAACTATGCTTTAAGTGTCGTTTTTGGCAATTTTTAAAGCCTCAAATACTTTGTATAATCTGTCTTGAATTTTAGTCTGTGTTTTAATTTCGTGAGTGTACCAAGGTATTGCCTACCTAGATATTGTATTTAGTGGGCTTGGGTACAACTTCTATTTTATAATAATATTCATTTACTTCCGATATAATATTACTTATTTGGTGTAACGGAATAAATTATTTTTGCAACTTATGCAACCCACAAAGGACTGATAGGATAACGATTATATATGGAATAATACTTAGAAACATAAGGCTACAATTATGTCATTAACCTAACCTAATTAATTATTTACGATTGAATACAATAACAATCATACAGATACACTCATTAGTATGTAAAAATAACTAACTTCATAATATTGCAAATCTGACGAAAACACAGAAACGTATAACTCTCATTATTTACAAAACTGATTGTAACTTTTGCTTACTACCAGACAGAATCACAAGTAAAATAGTAAAAATTGATGTTCAGTATAGAATTCAACTTTAGCATATTTAAGTTCAAGACTGGATAGTAGGATAGTGGAAACTACACAATATTTTTGCCAGTGTAGCTTGTGAATTCAAACATGTATGTTTTTAGAATAATGGTAATCAAACAGTTGTTGTGAGTCACATCTCAATAATTAAATCAATAATCAAATTTTTAATTTTAGTAAATATCTGACATAATGTAACTGTTCACGGAAAAAAGCTCTTTTCTTGTTTATCAATGTTCTCTTAAAATTCTCGAATAAATTATTGGAATAATAATAATTAAAATGGAATAAAAGTTTTAAAAAAACTTATACTTTCAAAATTTTATGAGCACCTCATTTTATTTGTAAAGGTATATCAATGAAATTAAAATGTACTACAAAACACAACCTACAAATCAAAAATCAATTCAACTTAAACCATTCCGATACGTATCTGCTGACAAAAACGGAAAAACAAAACCTTAGAAGTACCTTATTAATTATTATGAACAAAAGTTTTCATTGTATGAATTCATAATATAAAAGTCTAAACATTCCACATGAGTATTTTGATACAAATAAATGTGAATGTGTGTGCTTACAGTTTATTTTCAATGCAGCTAAAATACTTACGTTTATGTACCTACATATATAAGTAACTAGATAAACATAATTATTACAAGTATAGACTTCATGGAATGTAATAAGATATAATTATTATTAAATAAATAATAATTATATTGAGTATTGACTATGAATATTTCATATTTGAAATAAATATAATTAAAAATTACTTAAGGTAGTACTTACTTATTATTGTAAAAATTGATTTATGAAAGTGGATTCTCGTCCCACACAGAGTCATTTGTATCGCATAAAATAAATAGTATACTTACTACATAATATTAATAATTATACACTTAAATAGTAATTAATAAATATTACAATTGTACGTCGTGTATGTCACGTGATAAAAATTCAGATTCATATTGAAGTGAATAATAAAGAAATTCTACAAAGTATCAAAAATATTAATCATTGATTGTGTAAGTGACTATCAGGCCTGGATTGATTTTCAAGCATCCCTGTAATTATATAAATATGTGACATCGACAGCACAGTAATTAATTAATTTAAACTTAAATAGTAAATGGTGGATATAGACAATACATACAAGTGTGCCAAATATGTATGTACCTTGAAACTTGACGGAAAAAAGCACAGGAATTATACACCTATAATTTACTTAATAGTCCGCGTGACACCATTTACGATTTCGAACTACAGCAAGTTATTTACATAGTATATACAGTGGGGAGGTACCATGTATATTTTATTGGACTTTGAAGAGCCACGATATACCGCGGACTCCATCGCTTTCACGGGATCCCGGTCTGCGTTTTGATTTGATTCAAGTTCAATATTGTAATTAAGTAGGACAAAATTCCCAACGTTGTTCTCAACATATTATGCGCCTTAGTTCTAGCCAAAGTTTGAATTAATATAAATAAGTGAAGTTTAATCAAGTGTGAAGTTAAATCATACTAAATGAACGAAGGTGGCAATGGTGAGTCAGTATGGTGGGTGTAAAATGAAAATGGAGAAACCCAGACTTGCATGGAATCCATTGAACTTTTGCCGAGCTAAGAATACTAAGAAAAAGCGACTCTATTCTGTCGAGCTTCAAAATACGTAATGTAACATTCCAATGCTGTATGACAACAATGACAAGACAAGACCACAATTTTCCATTTAATATTTGTCGTGCTTTGCTTTGCAGGTATCATACTATAGGCATTAAGTTGGAAATTGCAACTACTCACCTTTACCAACCCTTGTGCGTACTATAATCTATTACTATATATAGTCTGAAGAACCAAAATGACCCATATCCATTTGTAGCTAAAAAAAACAATACCCACTGTCTACAAAAATATTGAAACATGCCTTGAAACAATTTAAATAGAATATTTTGCACTTTTAAAAAATAAGCAAATAGGGCATTTTTCACTTTTCAAAAAACATGCAAATAGAACATTTTGCACTTTTCAAAAACATGTAAATAGAATATTTTGCACTTTTCAAAAACATGTAAATAGAACATTTTACACTTTTGAAAAACTCTTAATTAACATTTCACGCATGTTTCTCATTTAGTTTTTAGGACATAGCTAATTTTGATTCTAGCTTAAATTGGATATGGGTCATTTTAGTTCTTCACAGACGATATGATGGTCCATCCTCTTCATTTCGGGCTAAAATAAAAGCATATAGACACATTGCTTGGCCTTTTGCTATTTATTTTACGATAAGAAAGTAAGCGAATGTACAACTAGTGTATTGAGAATAAAATTATTCAAAAATTAAATACTATTTAGCCCGAATTTTGCATCAGGTCGTGTTGTTGTGCGAATCTTCTGAATTTCGTTACAGTTTGAATTTACATGTGAATCTATTCTCGTCTTGAAAATTAGCAATGTTATAAACCTGCTAAATTTTGTAATGATTTCTAAATAAAGCAAGAATGAAAAAATTAAAATAAACTGTGATTTGAAATTAAAAATAGCGTTGACTTTATTTCTATCGCCAGAGAGAAAATTAACTACAAGCTTCTAAGCAACAGCAGCAGTTACACGAATTTCTATATTGCATTGTCCAACCAACAGTATTTTGATAATGTAAGCTCAAATAGGCATGTATTTAAAATATTTAAATTAAGGTCTAACGTGATAAGTAGCTGCCAGTATCGTCGATGTCGATCCGTAAAGTATTACAAAAACTAATATTGCTGTGTATATGTATGCTTTGAGTCTGTTTCACCAACAGCCTTTTTTATCTCACTGTGACTGTAACTGGTTATATCTTGTTTCAATTAACAGATCAAAATCAACACTGTAAACTTGTAGTATAGTTAAGAGCATACTGAGCTGCTTCAATTTGTGCAACAATCAGAAATATTACTCATTATTAATGCAATATCAATGATGTTTGTAATCATCTATAATTTGTTTAATAATTTAAAAAAACAACAACTAATCTGATAATAAATCTCCATGATCATGCTTAATGCTATAGTTACTGTAAGGTTGGACTCGCCAGACATTGAGGTACATGGCTCAACCTTTACACATATAGGGGCAGGGGCGTTTAGCTTTAGCTTGAATCAAGTGCTACTTTATTAATTTCAAAATTTCAGGGAGATAATTAATTATTAACATATACGTAGACATAAATTGCTAACAAATATTGCTAAAGTAAAGGCAATAAAATAAATGCATGATATACTATACGCAGTTAAAAAAATGAATGCGTTCAATTGGCTGATTAAATTCGCGCTATTCCAAAAATTTTGCAGCTTATTATGAACGTCGAACTTATGATTCGTTTCTGATATACATACAGTGGGTGACACCAATAGTTAAGTAATAGAAGACGACCGCAATTTATTTGGCACTCTCTCCGTAGTATATTGTCTTCTAAACATATGAAAACCATACTACGTAATTATACTATACACCCCCAGTAAGTAAGTAATTAATTAATTTCGTTGTGCTTTAAGGCTATCAGACAGAGGTCTAAATAGTTATTTAAAATCAAAATAAATATTTGAGCCATCCCGCAAATTAATGTTTAAAACGGGACCTCATAATATATGCAGGTATTTTTTACATTATGTAAATTACAAATTAATCACTGAATATTCTATAATTTCAGGTAAAATGGTTTGGTTTATTTTTAACAAACGCATGACATCTATGATAGTAAAATACACCAACCAGTCAAAAATTGATAATAGACTGCTAGAGATTACTAAACGGTATGTGATTTGCATTTAATTAGTGTAGCTAAAATAAATACCTACTGCACGAACATTACTTTAAATTACAACCAAAATTACACCATTAAAACACACCTTTCGTTCGTACACTTAATTAATATGAGCTTACATGTAGATGTTTAAGTAGTGTCTCTCCCGTCTGCTGCGTCACCAACAGTCATTCAAATTTTATGTTATCCGGTTATCCATATTATATTCAGTGCAATATCTGACATCCGGCCTTCTTCAACCAACTTCATTTCCAAGAATTTTGAGTATTGCCGAAAAGTTTGTTATACAGCCAAGAGTCATATAATGAAGTAATGTGGTTCATGATTAAGTTTAATTAAGACCATTATGAATAATTCATAATTAGTAATGCGACCTTAAACCCGAAAAATATAACATATTATATAGTAATTTTATTGCTCTTTTTTGTTTTAATTCTTGTCTGCACTATCTTTAACTGGCAAATAGAAATATATGAAGCCTTTAATTGTAATATTAATATCTCAATTATAGTTATGCTAAATAGCATAGTTTTGTTGGGGAAAATTCAGACATGCAAAATTCGGCTTCGGGCTCAGCTCGGGCATAAAATTATATATAGAGACAGAAAACTCTGTGATAAAAATTTCCACGACCAACAAAAACGCTGTCCTGGATAATTTTGAGAGTATAAATTATAATTTTGCAAAGTGGGAGCCCATAGGCCAGCCGAAGCCCATGGCTAGGAGCGTGTGTGGAGATGATTAATATAATTAAATGTATATAGCTAGATTTAGGGAACGAAGTCAAGGTATGTATTTCAATTTCATACTTCCATGGAATGCCAGTGCAGTCGTGTCGTAGTCGTGATAAAGTTGTGACTGAGGATGATGTGGATCTTCGAGAAAATGAGCATGACGGAATCCAGGTGAGTTTCATGGATGACCGAGTAGAAACAATGGGATGTGTGCTATGCTCTGTCACTGACGATAGAGGCAACAAGTCTCAGAGTAGTAATATTCAGCATAAATAGTAGTATGATAAAGACTTCCACTGAATCAATGACATAATAATGACATAATTATTCCAGTCCATATTCAGATCAGATTTGAATTTCTATTAAGTCAGGATTTATTACCGATTCAGTTTTGTCGTTCTCGCCCCAATTATTCTGCGTCTGCACGAAGCAACGCTATACATTTAAAAACACAACCTTCGTACTAATAATTTTACCATCTGGACATTTATCGCAGTCGTAATCATATGATTCGTAAGAAGTCCACGAAATAAAAATTGACAGCGACCTGAGCGACCCACTTTATTAGGTACAATAAGAAATGGGCAATAATAATAACAATAAAATAGGTCAACGAAATTATTTTATTTCAACTTTAGGCGTCTAATAATTTTGCACAACTGCAACGGAGTTCATGATGATATATACTGATATCTATAATGAATGATACGTTCGAATGTCTCTATACTCCCATACATACATACATACATACATATATACATACATACATACTGATATCTATAAACACTTTTGAGCACTTAACTAATAATCCCGGTATATCCTTATCCTTATATGAAATATAATTAGAAGTGCTTATAATACCTAAAGAATCACAATCATGATTAATATCATAACAAAAATCAAGCACCATAGTACAACCCAGGGTTGAATTTATCTCATTATCAATGATAAAAGAACACCAGGTTATAGTATTACTGATACTGATAACCATTAATTATTGTTGTTCATGGAAATATAAATAAATAATTGATACGTCATCATAATAAACTCTCACCCAACCCATATCTTGATTTAACAGAATTGTTCTGGAATTTGGATTTTAATTCAATGAAGATATGGTGCTGAATTTTAGTAGTTTTTGCACAGGTGTAGATTGAGGGGATCATCTCCCTCTTGCGCAAAATGAAAGTTCTGCAGAGTGTCAATAGACGTCAAAAAATTCACACGAATATTAATCATTACAATAATTACTACTAGAAACCAGAGCCAGCAATAGATTTTAACAAGTATCTGACAAAAGTGAGATTCTTACCATGCTGAAATTAGAAAACAAATCGGATCACAAAGATAAGTATATTCTTTCTTCAAGACAATTTTGATTGTGTACTATACCTATTTGCCTATTGCCTCTTTGTACTTGTATCAGATGGACTTATATGTAGTCAAGCTATTATACATCAGTTGGAATAACTTGAATAACTATCTAACAAATTTCATATAGGTAAAAAGCAGTTTTTTAATTTGAAGGGAAGATGTACGACGTTGCTAATTTAAATCAATGAAACTGCAGCGTTATAAATTATAATTTTGTATTTTTGAAAGCTATACTGGTACTGGTCTTATAAAGGCAGTTGCTAGGATGTGGGACTAGGACCTCATCATTTGCGTTGTTGGAACTAGGGTTGACAACACAAAAAATAAAAAAGCATTTTTTGTCTTCATTTTTGTAGGACAGCCATAACCTCACCTTCGAACAATACTTTACTACATTTTTGAGAATTATGATAATTTGACAGTCACAGACATTATTCTAATTGTACAGTAATATTCAGTATTTAACATGTACTCACTAACTTGCTATAAAATTAAAATTATACGGCTTCTGAATTAGGAACGGAAAAATATTTCAAAAGAATTTGATATACTACGATGCTGATGACCCAGCTGCATTGACTAGTGAGATATGTTATTCCGTACAAACATGCATAAGTAAGCATTATTATTAGTATTTGTGCCTCAACCAAAATAATATAAATTTTGAAAATACTTGTTTTGAAAGGGAATAAGACTTTCAATTCAGTTACATTGCCCAGCTTAATACACGACAGGTAAGTAGATCTAAATTTTTTTAAATCAATGGAATAAATATAATCAGGGGGGAACTGCGAGCCTCGGTTCGGTAGACTACTCGAAAGGGGATGCGTACCTACACCATCATATCACCACAAAGAACACCCCCTCCACCGTATGGTACCCAGTCAGTATATACAGTCATTGATTAGATACACCTATGAAATGAAACTAAAACGCGAAAAAGTAAGTAGCACGAACAATGTAGTAAGTAAGTCAGGTTTAAGATTAATTTGTAGGCAAACAAAATCATAATATGAAATCGCATAATTCGTAGTTTGCAATTTGTAATCGTCCCTCATCACATATCGCACCGTACCTATACCTCTAACTATAATATATAGTAAAAGCCGAAATGATTATTCTGACTATCAACGGATGCGACGTGCTGCGTTGTGATTGTGAATATGCGACGACGACGTCCCCTAGAAATCCTAAATTCTAATCGTGTATACGTACTTACCTACACTTATTAACATTTGCGTTACTAACCAAAATCACAAACTCAAGCCATCTAAATCCTAAATCAAGTCTGCAAACAATTTAAAATATGAATGACAAAGTCTTCTCTGGCGTCAATTACAGTTTACGAGTTCCCCTGAAACGTTCTCACAGAACTGTCAACAGCAAGAGCCAATACCCAACAGCGACTCTGAAATATTAAAGACAAATAAAATACACACACTTTAGCACACTCGAAAAGAATTATAATTTCAAAATTTGAAATTATCTTCTCAAGTTTTCTATACTTCCCTCACTGTTTACCGTTTACTTGTGCCAAATAACTATAAGACACAACTAGTACCAACTACTACGGAGTTCTTAAATATTAAGACAGAAAAGAAACAAAAGAGACAACGATAATAATTATATCTAATCTGTAATCGCTGTTAAATAATATGGTGCACTGATATTGATAACAAAATAACAACCCATAGCTTATTGAGATAATTTGGCGTCTATCATTATAGCTGTCGTCTCTACAAAAAAAACTGTACGGAAGCACAGAAGCACATTTGTGAAAACAATTGTTGCTAATTAGCATTCATACCATACCACGAGGAGTAGGTATCAGTATTGATATCAGTAGCAGTATTGATTGAGAATATTAAAACGTAAATCCATTGATTATTTAAACTTTTCTCACCTGATACAAACGAAAACGACAATTAACTTATCCTTAAACCTTAGCCCAAGTCAAGTCAATATATAAGTCACGTGGGTAAAAAATAGTAGAGGCGTGAAAATTTTTTAATCTTGACTTAAACTTTACATGACGTAAACAAAATTCCACGAAAGGAAGCCAGACTGTAGATTTGTTACTGTCAGCACAGTTTTGTTCACTGTAGACATTATTTTTGAGGAAATCCCCAATATTTATGTAAATCAAAAAACCTTAATATTAATTTTATTAACGGATTCCACTCATTACTAGTTGAAATTATAAGCTACTCAGTTAACTACCGGCCAAGTTTTTAGTTCCTTACTAAGGACTATGACCACGACAATCATATAATTCGAGAGACAAAGTAGGAATAAAGAATCAAAGGCAAAAATTAAGACTTGGGACATTAAGATTTTCTCATAAAAAGGAAAGTCTGCAAATATTTTCAGTCCAGTTTTGAATACGATTTTGAATTGAACATTGAGTTAATTTATGCAGCTACCTATACATTTAACGGTGACATCCTTTAATATTTCTCAGTGTGATATTGTTTTACACATTCACAGACCATTTTCCACAGTCAAGTGCTAAGTTTTCTAATCAGAATCACCATTACTAATAGCCCATTGCCGACTATACATTTACATATATGTTTGAGCTAACTTCTTAAAAGTTTTGAAATTGTACCCTAAAATGTTATAAATAGATATACAGCTGGTCAATATAATAATTTTTCATTTTAGCACTGTTTCTATAATAATCTTTTGTTTTACTATTCTGTATAGCTTACCTACATAATTTAACTATCATATTGTTGCCATTATAATTTGTACCTTGCAATAGTGATATGTGCCATAATTATTACACCTAGCGAAAGTGATAGTTTAACATTATAAATTGTAATTTAATTTCTATATATATCCGAAGTTGTACCGCATAAGTAGCCAATTGTGCAGTGCATTCGCCGGAGAGCCCTGCACTTGTTTTTGTGTAACAAATTAGAAACTAAAATTTTAAATATAACCTAGTGAAATTTTAAGAACATAGTTAATTATACATATTTTATTTATATGACTACTTGTCTTAAGCAGTTGAGTAACTGATATAATATAATCATATATAGTTATAATTCCAACCAGTTAGTAACAAGTGTAAGTACTAAATAGTATTGGGTAATTTTTGAATTTTGATTATAAAATCCATCGTCAAAATTCCGTGGTTTAATAAAGGCAGCTTTACCTTCCCTGACACTCCTCCAGTAGCAGTGCCGGCAGAAGGAGAAAGCTATCATCACAATTCCTCCAACAGTTTCCCAGCTCCTCCACCGGAGTTTTTGACTCAAAATCTTCAAAAATTGAGTTCAATGGCGGATTTGAATATTGACACAGCACCTGCCGTCATGGATCTTGAGGCTGGAGCGGGTGACGACTCCACGAGATTTCGAGTGAATCGAATAAGTTCCGAACAGTTGAATAAGGAACCACAAATAAGTAACGGACGCGAAGCTTCGTCCGACGCCATCCCTGAAGATGATACTTACGATCTTCCAAATCCGATTCAGTTTCCAAATATGCACATGCAACCACGAAGATCCTCACTGGCTCAAGGTTTAGGCGGTGGTCGGAAGAAAAGTGTGAGTTTACCGAAACAATTTGAGTATGAAGATGGTGAATTGGAGGATGGGACTCATACTTCCACGATATATGGAAAAAACTTTAATTACTACACGAGGGAAGCTCTGCCCGTCATGGATAATTACAAGAATTTGGCAGAATTGGCAACTGCCTCCCGGCCAACATTGGATGAATTGAGGAGTGAAGCCATGATCACTAGGGTAGGTTTCCAGTTTTAATTACATTTAAATTTAACCATCATTATCGCAACGGGATTCTTTATGACAGTTTACCCGAGGATGTATAGGCACATTAATATTATTGCAATCTGTAGTCTGTTATGATGCAGGTTTTTACTTGCATTAATTAGCCACCAAAAATATATAGATGTTCAAAATAAGCCTTTGAATTATGAACATGTAGCCATCAACGTAACCAATCTGCATAACATAGATTAAACAGTTAAAAATAATAAGATAAATACTGTAATTCTGCTTTAAAAATAACAAAAATTAATGGAGTATTTTATTCCTACCTATCTACATAATTTAGCAACCTTTGGCAATTCTCAACGGAATTTGACATGCGATATACCATTTTGAAGCTCTTAAAAAATAAAAAATATAAAATTCGTTGAAACTTTAAAATTATTTAATTTACTATTTTTTTTAACTATAATTAACTTTAAATGTGCAATTTAAAATTGAAGCTTTGGTAATTTGCGCGTCAATCGCAATATATATTGTTCTTCTCCTCATTCCCGTCATTTTGACCTATCGCTTCTCTATATTTGAAGAGAGTGATCGGTCGAAATTTGACATTTTAGGTTTGGCGGGAAGTTAAAATTTTCAATTATTCCCTTATTCCTACCTATCTACATAATTTAGCAACCTTTGGCAATTCTCAACGGAATTTGACATGCGATATACCATTTTGAAGCTCTTAAAAAATAAAAAATGATTTAAAATTGTAATTTATTACATTTAATTTTTAAAAGTTATTATTAAATTTAAATTAGCAATTTTTTAATACCGATTTTAGCATTAAAGAGTAATACCCAATATTACTGTTAAAGCTACCAAAAAACAAGGGCTTTAGCCCTTGTTTTACTCTATATAATATGTATATTAAAACACTGGTGCATAAAAATACGTTTTAAAAATCTTTAAAATGTATTTACTGTATATATCCTGTAATAATGCGCGGGCCTTTAACACTACTCGCGTCTATGAGGTCTCTGTTTGAATAGTACGCCCGCGTAGTATTACAAGATATACGGTAATTAGTTTGGAAAAAAATTTTTAACAATCCGAAAGTTATTCTGGTATCCGTTGTAATCACCTCCTATGGCTATACGTTAAAAACAGCATTTGGCAGTTTACAAACGAATTTAGAAGTGGAAAAAGCGTTTAGCAGAATAGACAATAGAATATGGAATATAAACAGGTAACTGAATTTTACTGAATAAAACCTTAAATTAATCTGGTTTGTATTGTGGCGCGTAGAAATCGGCGGAGATTAAGGACGAACCAGTGAGTTTGGCGAGTAAATTTGGCTGGATTGAAGGGGTACTGGTGAGATGTCTTCTGAATATTTGGGGTGTCATGCTTTTCCTTCGATTATCATGGGTTGTGGCTCAAGCAGGAATAGGTTAGTAGACCCTTAATTTGTATTTCAAAAATTATTAAATTTATTTCTACAAAACTAAATTAAAAGTTTGAAAGTAAATATAAAGTATGAGGCAGTACAAAACAATACATACATGAGCGAACAATTAGTAGTTTCGTTTCCTTGCCTCGTGGCATTATAGTCATTATGATTATGAGTGATTATAATGTACATGTTAATTGTGTACATCTGTACAAGGTGATATAAGTAATTGGCGTCTCTATGTTGTAAGTACACTGTGCACAATTGCATTATAACTAATTAGTATTTGGAAGGGCCAGCAGTGAATTGTTTGATGTTGGATCCTGTACTTGAAGTTTAGTAGACGTTGTATGTATTTTTGTGAAGCATATAATACTATTTATAAATTGTAAACAATAATTAAAACAAAATTTGCGTTTTGATGTATCTAAGGTTTGGCCATAGTAATCATCATGTTGTCTGCGACGGTGACGACGTTAACAGCTTTATCCATGTCAGCGATTAGCACCAATGGTGTAATCAAAGGTGGTGGAATTTACTACATGATTTCAAGAGCTCTTGGTCCAGAATTTGGTGGGGCTGTCGGGGCCATTTTCTCCTTTGCTAATGCTACGGCTGTAGCTATGCACACAGTAGGCTTTGCAGAATCTTTGAATGATTTACTGAAAACTTTGCAGGTAACCTTTGTTTCTTTTACTAAACCTTAATTTATATCTATCTTATATCTAGTCTCAAAAGCGTTAGAATAAGGCTGCTATAGAGTAACCAATGATTAAAATAGCTTAAACACTTTCCTACGTAATTATTAATGTTAACAACAACCAACTATATCTAGTCATTCGTCATTCTAGTACATCGGGCTATGTACCATATGTATGTCAGGCATACATAATGCCTTTTACGAAATAAAATATTGCATTACTAGTGGTGCATAAACTTGGATATAGTTTTTATCTAATACTACAATTTGTCTAGTGTGTACTAATAATTTTAATTGGACAAGTACAATTTCTGTGTTTAGTTTGTGTACCATATGTGCTATGGCTGTGATTAAGTTTTCAAAGAATGCATTAATAATGTAATGTGTTTTGTTTGAACATCACAATTGCAGGTGAAAATCATCGACAATGGGGAGAATGATATTCGGATTGTTGGGACTATTGCATTGATTGCGATGCAGTCCATTATTATCATTGGCACTGAGTGGGAATCGAAGGTGGGTCAATAAATGAACGACCGTTTATTGTACTACATACTACTTATACTATTTTCAGTGACACTGATTTCGAATTCTTGCATGAGAGTAGAGGTTCACATCATTATGCCACTTTATAGGCTCAAGTTGTGCTGCTGATTATTCTGCTGATTGCCATTGCGGATTTCCTCATTGGAGCTTTCATTGGACCCACTGATGCCGTCGAAATTTCTAAAGGCTATGTAGGATTTAACGGTAATGAATTTTAAATGTAGAGTAGAATATGCTATGTGGTAAGGACATTTTCAAAATAAGAGAAGATTCTCAGCAACTGTAAAAATTTGTAAGTTAGGAAATTTAAAAAAGCGCAAATTCCACAAATGTTCAATTTACCATTAAAAAGCCAACATTACTCATTCTTTAGAACCACTATCGGTTCATCCCTCAGGGTTTTTTTGTAATTAAATACAAGTTTTTGTTTCATATCTAGCAACGGTAATGGCAAGTAATTTTCTACCGAACTTCCGAGAAACGGAAGGGACGAAGCATGGTTTTTTCACAATCTTTGCCATTTTTTTCCCCGCTGCGACTGGTATCACTGCTGGAGCTAACATTTCTGGAGATTTAAAGGTAAGAAAAACAGAAGCGTTTCTTATGAAAAACATTACATTCAAAAACAATTGCGTGCTTGAATGTTATTTAATTCAATTTTAACAAATTTCACAGGATCCTTCTGCAGCTATTCCTAAAGGAACTTTGTTGGCTATTTTATCCACGACAGCATCCTACATAGTTTTTGCTCTACTTGCCGGTGCTGAAGTAGTTCGAGATGCTGCCGGACCAGGTTTTGAGGGATTAAATGTGACAGAGGAAATTGTGGAATCTTGGGAATTCGTTAGTAATTGTACCCATGGTGAACACAGTAATTGTGCTTGGGGCTTGCATAATAGTTTCCAGGTACAAGAATCGTGTAATATTTGGACATTTTAATCTCACAAAGCAACCTACCTACATTTGGTGGGCTGTGGGTCATTTGTATTCAGTAGTTTATTTATGTGATTTGTATTAATTTCTAGTATTATTTTGATTAGGTCATGGAGCTTATGAGTATATTCGGACCAATTATATACGCTGGATGTTTTGCAGCTACCCTGTCTTCCGCATTGGCATGTTTGGTTTCTGCACCCAAAATTTTTCAAGCACTTTGTAAGGATAATTTGTATCCGGGTATTGGAATTTTCGGAAAAGGGTTTCGAAGGAATAACGATCCATTTTTTGCGTATATTGCTGCTTTTATCATTGCTCTCGCCTTCATTTTAATTGGTAATTTGATATTTATTTCATTATTTGAGCATTCTTGAAATTTTCAAATAAATATGTAGGATGTCGTTTTATTATTCTTTTATTTTCGATAACTAGCTCAACTGAACGCCATTGCTCCACTTATCTCAAACTTCTACATGGCAGCTTATGCTATGGTTAACTTTTGGTATGATTTTACAGAGGATTTATACAGCCTAATTGCCTTTAATTATTATACGCGCAACTACTTAAATATTTTATTGCAATAGGAATGAATGAATTTATTATGTATTGGAATTTTGTACACCTTTACAGTACGTTTCATGCAGCTATCGTAAAACCATTGGGATGGCGTCCAGAATTCAGGGTAATTAATTTAACAATGGTGACCTCAGTTTTAGTTTATAAATATAAGTCTATATAAAAAATGTTTTGTTATTTTTTGAAATAGTACTACAGCAAGTGGTCCAGTTTAGTTGGTTTTATTCTATGTGTTGCCATTATGTTCCTCATGTCATGGATCACAGCACTAGTCACTATCGGAATATTAGTGGTCCTGTTTTGCATTTTGGTTTACGTCAAGCCAGGTATGCTTTATTTCATTTATGTTCTGCAGCCATAATATTTCATTGTGTGGGATTTAAATACATTCCTTTGTTATTACGTAATTATGTATTATTTTATTTGTAATTTTGTAGAGGTTAATTGGGGCTCATCTGCTCAAGCCCAAACATTCAAGAGTGCTTTGAATTCTGTTCAGTCATTGGTACACATTCAAGATCACGTGAAAAATTACCGACCACTTTGTTTAGTTTTGAGCGGACGTCCATCATCCCGCCCAACGCTGATAGAATTCGCCTACCAATTTACGAAGCACAATGGAATGCTCCTTTGTGGGCATATTATTCAGGTTAACACTTTTAATTGAACTTATGTTATGAAAATCTATTTCAAGCTATGAAATATGTTATACTAAATAACGTCTTCTAATACTACGCGGGTCACTATTAGTGTGTGGGTCTCTAAGAGAATGCGGCGTAATTGTCTGATATTGAATAGAACGAGGGTCGCCATTGCAACGCGGGGATTTGATACACTTTAAAATTGAGTGAGATCAATGATTAGTTCACTGTATAATGAACTGCATAAAAATGTATATAAATTTCTCAGTTCGAGGAAATTTTTTAATGAAAATTTTAAGTTTGAAAAGTAATTTTGAAATTCAGTTGAAAAATGCATATTATTATGTTGTGACCAAATAATTCCACCAAAATAGGTTTTAAAAATTTAGATATCCTATTGATAAGATGCAATACTGATAGAATTAGTTTTCAGTTTTTCTTCAGAATTAATTTTTCATGCATATAATTAACAGCCTCTCCACTTTGGATGCCATTTTGAAAATTTTATTTACGTTTAAAATTTTAATCAAACTAAACCCGTTTTCGTTGAGTATTTTAGTTATTAATATATTTTTATTTTTAAATCCAATTTAAAATTGATGTACTGTTAGATTTTTTAAATAATTCTCTTAAAAGTGAGAAATTACTTTATACTGTGCTGTGGCCTTATTCGTTATTATTGCTATATGATAGGGATTGCAAATCACCACAGTCACACTACTGTGTATAATACTTACGTGTTTACGTAAGTGAAAGTATTATAATTTTTCTGTTCCAATTTTCCCTTGGGGAATTCTAATTGTAGGAACGTCAACCATACAAAGTTAGGGAGTATCTTCAGGATAGAGCTTACGGTTGGCTACAGCAACACAAGATTAAAGCTTTCTACGTTGTCGCTGATGATGTTGACTTTGAAGAGGGAGCTAGATGTTTAATTCAAGCGACTGGGATTGGGAAAATGAGACCAAATATTATTCTCATGGGTTTTAAATCCGACTGGACTCAGTGTGATTTAGAGGATGTGAAAGCCTACTTCCGTGTTATTCAGTAAGTAGATCATAATTAATAATAAATATATAATATATTCACTTAAGCCTAAAGAGCTGACGTGTGCACACTTGCACATTATATACCTACATACTACATACGTACCAGCTACATTTAAAAATATTCACAATATTTGATTTTTTTTTCGTTTATAGTGACGCACTGGACAATCATATGGGATTTGCAATTTTGAGACTCCGGGAAGGACTGGACTACTCCGATATTATACAGGAGGATAGTGATGAAATTGTTGCGGATTTAACTCGCCAGGACTCTACCAACAGTAAGTTCTAAAGCATTTACAAAATTCCATTTGTTTTCGGTTCCTTATGTATATTATAGGCCTACTCTTTTTAAACTTCCTATTGCCCAGATGAGATAATGTTTGACTCCTGTCTTTGCATGTAGTTACGAAGTTTATCATTCTTTAATGAGTGCATTTTAATGAATTTTGAAAGCTTTACAAAGCGTGGAATGAGAACGTGCTTTTTTGCTTTTCAAATACTTAAAATCAACTTAATTTTAAGTTAAAAACCAAATTATATTTATTAAAAGATATGTGGGGCAGTATACTTTTAAACAAAGTTTTTAACTATCATATTATGGGCGTATAGGCGTGGATAATAATTTCTTCCCTTTCAACTGTACAACAACTACAGCAGTACTATATTTCTCCAGTACTTTTAAACCTATTATTGAACCTTAATTTTATTTTTCGGACCAAATCCAATCCGTAGGTGTAACATCTTCCCCTCCACAGTCACCCACAACCCCCAATTTCGACGGAGAAGTGAACGATGCATTTACACTCGAGCCTGAACCTACGACTAAGTCAAAGAAAAGCGACAAAAAGAAGAAGGAAATAGGCGCTGATTTACGGTAATTAATACTATGCTAAAGCTGATATAAATTATACATTACAAATACAAAGTACGGCGAGCTCGTATTGTTACATTAATGAGACCCAACGTAAATGGGCAATGACAAATCTGTGAAGCTTATTTATTTATGCTTACATTCGAAAAGCTTAAGTATACGTCAGTTCCGTTTCATCCCATTTCATTCCATGAGGACAAAAAACCTCAACATTACCATGACCATGTATGTGTGTGTGTCATTGGAAGTGATTTTCTGTGTAGTTGATGTTTTTTTGTGTGAATCAATTTAATTGAGTTGGAATTTAGACTGGGACTATAACGAAAATGGAATGGAAGTAAAAGTCTTGATAGAAGCACAGACATGCTGCCACGTATGAATATGTATATAAATAATCCAGAGTAGAGTAAGCTCGGCTTCACCCAACTTAAACTTAAAGTTAATGCTATGAAATGAAATGGAATGAAACGAAAATGCTCCCACTATTATCATACAGTGTATAGGAACACATACACGAGAAGCTAGACAATGACTTGAATTGAAATTGAAATGTGATTTTGAAATGTGAGTGCAGAGGTCCTGGAGGAAGTATTTTACCCAAATCTGTCATAAATAATATAACACAATTTCAACGGAAGCAACGAAAGAGCACGATCGACATTTGGTGGCTTTATGATGATGGCGGTCTTACAATGCTCTTACCCTACATTATCAGTACACGGAGTACTTGGCAAGGTTGCAAAATCCGGGTTTTTGCACTGGCTAATAAAGAACATGATTTGGAAGTGGAGCAAGCAAAGTAAGTTTACACACTCTACATACATAATATACACACTAATATATTGTACACACTTACTCCGTTCCGTACACTTTACAGCTTTTAGCTGCCGAGTCTCGAAGTTCATTCCTAAGTCCAGATAAAAAGTAATATAAAAGTAAAAGTTTCAGCAGAGCATTATAGTTACGGCACGTACGCGGGGATCATGGAGGATCCGAGGGAGCTAAAGCTGTAAATTGTAGTAAAGTGTATAAGTATTTTGTGTGTATGAAGTTTGAGTAAAATCGTGTTAGATTGCCGTCACTGACATTTTCAGATCTTGTTTGTTTTACAATTTACAGTCTCGCGAGTCTTCTCTCCAAATTCCGGATTGCTTACTCAGATTTAATCATTGTGACGGACGTGATGAAAAGGGCAAGTGACTCAACGAGGAAATTATTCGATGAAATTGTGACGGAGTACCGTAAGAATAGTGAGCACACTATTGATGATGGTGAGGGAATTTAAAAGCATATGCATAATAATAATATGTACTTACAGTATCGATCGAATTCTTGAATTTTAACGGACAAAATGTGATATCTCTTGTGAAAAAGAGTGCAGATATCACAATTTGCTTTTACTTATGAAAAATTAGGAGTGAAATCTGAAATCCTTTAAGAAATTTATAATTATTATTATTTTTGAATTTTACAGAAATGATGATTGATGAGTCGGAGTTGAAAGTTCTGAAAGAAAAGACAAACCGTCATCTACGATTAAGAGAGTTACTCTTGGACCATTCCAGAATGGCCAACTTGATCGTGATGACTCTGCCAATTCCAAGGAAAGGTGGAGTTTCTGCTCCCGTCTACATGGCTTGGTTAGAGGTTCTCACGAGAGACATGCCACCTTTCCTCCTAGTCCGGGGAAATCAAGCTTCCGTCCTCACATTCTACTCATAGTTTCTCCCGTTCAGTTTCCAGCTTTAAGCTGCAGCTGCTTAAATTTTAATTTTTTGTTACTTTTTCTTTTTCTTTTTTTCCTTTCTTTTTTGTTTTTCTCATTTCGATTTCTATTCGATTACAAGTTCAAGTGCCAATACTAAATTGAATGTACCTTTTTATTTGAGCTTACATCATGCATCACTTGTTGTAAACTGGATCCTCTTGCCAGTCAGTATTTCAGAATTATTATTTTAGTACTTTTATTTTTTGAGATTCAGGTTTCCGGTGCATCTGTATGTCCAAGTATATAGTAAGTCGTAATACCGTATGTAGTTACATTATAGTACAATATCTGTAATTTTACATGTCCAACTTATGATTCCTCTTTAATTTCTTGAAAATACAAAACATTTCTACTTTTTTGCTGTGCCATTCTGCATCTCTATCCTTGGTTTGGGACAGTGACATGAGTGTATAGTTTCTATACACGCATTAAAATTTATATTTCTGAATATACTACTGCATTATGTAATGAAATCTGAAATCTGGAAAACCTTAATTTTCATCTAGTCTTGCACTAAGTAAATTACTACCATGCCATAAGTTGTATTATAATATTATGTTAAATTTATGCTTTAAGTTTAAGGCAATAACCCAGTTATAGTACATGACTGTGGGCTAAATTAAACATTTATTTAATACACATGGATGGAAATTTTGGAAAGAAAACGTGGAGGAAAATATACAATTACATAAATTATTATAAAGATCTTAACAAAAAAGGTGTACCTACATGTATAGTATTATTAATAATAAATAATTATATTTACAAATCTAATATTAATATTTTCACAAATCTAGCGAAATAATATCTACGGTAACTATAATTAAACTCCATATTATACCTACTATTAATATTAAAAAAACATAAATATGTAGATGTGTAAATTATCTTTATAAATTATAGGTTACATAATTCACGAATTTACTTGTAATCATACTATAATACGTGATGAACGAATAAATCTTAAAGAAAAAAATGTGTAAAAATATAATATGCCTCTATGTGTAATGACATAATATATACATTAGATTCGTAAAATTCTGACTCTGACATGGCATTCGCGTGATTACATTTTACAATAGTTTAAAGGTTGAAGAAAAACATTAGCCGTCCACCCGATGACGAAGTAATTGCAGTCGTAGTCTGTCGTAGTGTAGTAAAAAAGAAAAAATGTGGTGGTTGCCATGGTAAGAGTTTACTTTTGTTGTTTTACGACACAAGTTACGATTCTGCAAAGTTGGACGGTTTACTTTGCTTTTATCACACAATCACACACGTCCACTGCATTCATATTACTAGTAGCTTTCTGTGAGGTAGGACGTATTTAAATTTTCTAAAAATGTCATCCTCAGCATTAAGCAAAATTTCTACTAAAAATTGGTGGGAACAAAAATTGCAAAAGTTTTTATATCTGTCATCGGGTGAACCCAAATAAAACTTGTCGCAGTTTCGATATGTAAATATTTCCATGGCAATAGTTACGTTTTTACATGTTTACTACACTACGACTGCAATTACTTCGTCATCGGGTGGACGGCTATTGTATATATATACGTAATTTAAATTTAAGGTGTGCATTTACTTTGTTAATTTTACTTCTAGAGCCACTTCTTCCATCATCCCCTTATACCTGTTTAACTTCAGAAGGTAAAAAGTTCACCATCCATAATGATTATAATGTCATCAAAGGATTTGGAAATTGAATTTGATTTCGACGATACCCTTTACCTGCTCCGTTACGAACGAGTCACTTTTCTACATACATATAAAACTATCATCTGTTAAGTATTTTATTATGCATGCAAATCTTACTTAACTGAGGAGATTGATATTTGAAATTCCAATTCCAATGAAGACATGATTTCACGCACACTGTGCACTCCATCTAAATCTGAATGTTAATACGCTTCGATTCACATGGAGCCACTGATATACGAGACCAGACTGAGACTTTTGGAACCCACACCAGGATTCAAATCCCTCTACCTGAATCGGGATTTGGACTATGTATTAAGGATACAAGTAATCCTCTAAGCTCCGGTTATTTAATGCTAGCGGACGACGACGATGCGATGTGGAGTGGAGTAGATGGGATGGGATGGGATGGGGAAGAACGTCTACCTGGGGAGACAAGATTGGATTCTATGAAATTAATGAGAGAGCAGTCAGTAGTGAGCGGAGTTAGTACGTCTAGACTGCCCTAGGCAATATGCAGAGGCACATCCCATTCGCATTTAGATTGAGGAGAAAAGCTTACTGGAGAAAAAATTCGCAATGAATTATTTACTCAGCTCCGTTTCAACTCACAAGATTTTCATTTCATCCAGCAAATTTAGATTTTTATTTCTCTGGACTGCGTAGTTACTTACTTTGACTCCAGACTGAGTCTATCGTAAGTTGTTAGCGTCATCGTTTTCGCCTTGGTGAATGTCGAACATGCAAAACCTACTACCGCCTTTGTTCGAATAACTATAAAATATAGCTATAGCATGATTCACATGTTTGTACTTAAGTAGGATGCTAAATACAATTTTTTGCATTTTCGAGGTAAACATTAAATAGAGTATCTGTATTTTTCCTAGTTTTTTCTTTTTTCTGCATGTTATGTATACCAGAGCTCATCGCCATCGCCGACTTTAGATTTTTCTTTTATTTTATATTCAGTGTACTGATATATACCACACTGCTTCATTTATATATATTTCACTTCATTAGCGTGAATTTTAATTACATCCAGGTTTAGAATCGAAATCAAGTTTTCTAGATCAAACCTCAATAATTAACGAAGTTACAGATTTACGCCATTGATTAATGTTTAAAGGACGTCTGTTTCTGCTAAAAATTAGACAGTACTTTTTTTCAGCTTAAAACTAAAAATATAACTAAATACTAGTATGTTCCTACCTGCAGGTGAACTTTATTCAATCATCAATTAAACTGTTTACTTTGACGATAATAAAGGTATATTGCTTTAAGGCTTTAGTCTATACAAACAGCATCTCTCCCTCTGTCTCTCTCTCTCTCTGCGGATGGATTTAAAAAGGATCGATGTAACACTTGACTCTGATAAGTTTTCCACTCCAGGCGGCTCGTTTCCTCGTATTTTGCAATAATTTCTAGAAGGTTCAAAAGTAGAATCCTTTGAAGAACATAAAGGGGAAATGTATTTATACTAGACGTTATAAAACTAATGATGATTTTGAACGAATTGGTGAATAGCTTAAAATTAATTACTTTGAATTTCATCCTAAATTTGCGCTACTGCTATGTATTACTAAAATTTTGAATCTTACTTACCTAACACATTAAAGTGGTAAATATATCCTATTATTAGAAAGATAAAGTTATAAAATTTTGCTATTCTCAGAAAGGTGCATACAACCAAATATTAGTAAAATAGGTTGGATGCACACTTTTTAAAACTTAAAATAATTAGAGCAAACTGAACTTTTTGAACGTAGTCATTGAACGTATAAACTACGCAATCGAGGTGGTATGTGGTTAACAAGCTATTTATTTTCCTGTCCGCCCAGCACTGGGTATTAGGGAGAATTGTACTGTTTTATAAGACGAACAAAATTTATCATTTTTCGAAAGCGTGCAAAGTATCTAATACAAACATGAAAAAAGCCGTATTTTCCCTAGATGTTGGTTTAGAAAATTTAATATGACGTATCGCAATAGGATACTGGTTAGTGAGCTATTTGGCAGCTGCATCACTTAACAAAGTTTTTCTCTAAAAAATAAATAATTATTTACAACGTAAATTTCAATGAAATTTCATAAATATTATAATGTAGAGAATATAACACCTTCAAAGCCATAAGAAGCAAATGAAAAGCATGTCGAAATGAAAATGAAAAGGATGATGCATGAGTGTTGCCCATCCAAAAATAAACTCGTCAGTTTTTCTTATACGTATATTTTGTTGGCACTTTGTCTCAGTGGGATTTGCTTTGAAGCTTTCTTTTCTTTCCGTTTCCCTCATAATATTCAGTTTATTATTGTTATTATTATTTCCAAGAAGATGGAAAGAAGAAGGCAGTCAAATTTCATCTACTCGAGTCCCGAGGCTCTTAACTCAAGCAAAGAAAATGGAAGTGTAATAACACGAAGGATAAATATAGCATTTACTCATGCAATCGACGAATCGACGGTGGAAATGAAAACAAGAGAAAAAGGTATATATATATATAAATATAAACAAGGCAATAAAATATATGTCTATATATATTTTCTCCAATTTTTTGGGAAAACTGAAATTTTCTCCTATTTCATATTATGTCTTATTTAAAGTTGTTGCTTTTCCTACTCCCGTGTCAGTCTTCATCTCCTGTTTCTATTTCCCCCTTGTTCCTGTACTTTTTTGTTATGTTGTTTTCTTCTTGAAGTACACACATTACACACATTACAGAAATAGGTATATTGTATATGTATGAGTACGTTGTAGGTACACTTTTTATGTTTACTGCAACTTCAAACGATATTGTCATATCATGTTTCATATCGTATTTCAGGAGTGAGCTTTCAGAATGAGAGAAAAAGATATTATTATTTATTATAACAAACTTTTACTTTTACTTTTTATCACGAGGAGGCGAAAGAGGAAAATTAAATTATTTTTGTAATCCAAGCTGTTTCTTTTTCTTGAAGTCTTGAATTGAATTCCAAATCCAAATCGAAGAGAAAACAACTTTAATGTCCTTCATATGTTTCTCTCTGTCTATATCCTTCTTCCGCCTTTAGACATTTTGATATGTTGGGCTAATATTGCTCGAGAAAAAATGGTACAAAGTTTCCTCTCTACTATTAATAATCTAGTTATGCCGGTATCAATCGATTTATACAATAGTAGTTTCGTCTCCTCTGTTATCACAAACTACGAAAATGGTTACGATTGTGTGATGTGGTAGTTTGTTTTTGTTGTATGTCTGGGTGTTAGATTACAGTTGAACTTATATACCTATAGCATTTATTCGTAATGTGTGACCTAAATACAGCTGAGAAAGAGGAAAATAGACTGAGCAGATGGAATGGAGCATGACATTTACTGGAGCAGTGCATCCATATGGCACAAGTGTCTGTCTGTAAATGCAAATACTGTCATGTACTGCAACTGTGGTTTGAAATTAAAAAGTGAAATTCTGGACTCTACCTAAGTACTCACTATTAAAGAAAAGCGGTGGGAGGATGGGGCAACAGTTAACAATAACAGCGATTTACATCGAAATCATGCAAATCAGAACTAGAACCAAAGCAAAGTTTAACCAGTGAGAAAAATTGAAAAGGAGGGAACATTTTCACTTATTTCAAAGTACGGAACGGAATTACAGTATTAAAGTAAAATTAGCTTCGTATGCAGTTTAACGGAAACTAATTTTAGAGTGAGTTTTAATATCCACAACATCTACCCACGAGAATTATTTGACTAACAAAAGCAATATCGAACAATTTTAGTTAAAAGTATAATCGCTTCTTACTTGGGATAGCTTCATTGTACTTTAAATGTAACAGAACAGCTCCTATATTTATATAATAAGGATGGGGGTTTTTCTAAATCAATAAATTGTCTGGAAAATCGTGCGTTAAAACCTTTGTTTAAATATTACAATTAGCCCTGTAGTAAATTATAAGCAATACATTTGCAGATTTACATGGAAGGTAAACAAAGGGAAATGAAATCAGGTTGTCTGTTGCTATGCAATCTAAAAATACATTTCAAAATGTCTATATACTATCTATACACTGATGGGCCACGGGGAGAATGATAGTATAGTTAAAGTTATAGTGACTCGGCCGTTAAGTTAAAAGTGTAAAAGTTAAAATCTGCTAATATTAGGTGCTTTGGCTGTAGTTCCCGTAGTCCCGTCCTCATTGTCACTATGTTTTGAGTTGGCCTATGGCCTAATAATATGGGAGTCAGTCAGTTCTTCCGTAGTCACTGGAGAGTTGAATTGTGAGTCCATTAGTTCTGCCACAATTTTCTACTTTTGTGTTTTTGCTTTATAGTTGTAACTTCTGTCGACGGACGACGGACTAATTAAAAAGTTTTGTTTTGTAAGTTTTTATCTGGAGACCAGTCAGTAAACATGAGTCTATTATGTACTGTAGAAGAGGACCCAGTATCATTTAGATAGTTAGTGATTGTGGGTTGAAGGGGAGGTTGATGGTTGATGATGTACAGTTGCTCAACTCAAGTTGTTTTACCCGGAGAGACAAGACATGAAAAATGGCGATTGACGAGAAAGAGAACGAGAACGCCTCATCACTTTCAGCGTAGAAGTTCAACTTCAGCAGAAGTAGAAGGCCATCCATCGTTTTAGGCCCGTGATGAATGTGCGTTGGACTTGGACCTGGACTGCTTCGAGGAGAGAATTCCATTTCATCAAGAGTGCTCTTTTGTGATATTGCTCAGCATCACTAAAAGCTGAAAACAAGATAACATAAGGGAAGCATAAGGGAATGCATCTAAATAATTATATGCACAATTAAACATGAATATATACTAATCATGAAGAAAATAGCAAAATAATAAAAGATAAAATATCAAAACACCAAACAACATACTTTCTAATTAAGAAAAGGATGCTGAAATGTTTGACGTACCAACGAGAACGATTATACATTCTTGATAAAGATTTCAGATGAGGTTGCCAGTTTATTTGAGTCTTACAATTAATTTGTGTAGATGGGGATGACAAGGCACATCAAAAGACAAAGCAAAGATATCATTTGTATATTTAACAAGGAGAGCGGACTGATGAGTGCGACAAGAGATTGAGTTTCACAGCGCTTCTGTATTTCAACATATAATTTTTCCTCTTTCGCCACTATACCTCTTCAAGAGCACGTCCAAGTCCACATGAAGAGCAGGCTTTATTTATAAGAAGCTTAGCAAGATTTAAAGTTAAGCTTCAAACATGCTCAAAGTTCTGTTTTCTGATGTATTAAATACTCATTTATTTTCATTTCCAGCGACTCTGAATATCTAGTATAGCAGACCTACTGTCATCTTTCCAAGCTTGTTAGTCTCTCTGTATCGTATCCGGTTGCTTAATATTCTGGAACAATTCCGTTCTTGTCATCTGCAATTTTCCACATAGTATCAAAAACCCACGGTATGCTTTGGGAGGAAATTGTCCGGGAAGAAAATGTCGGGGAGGGAAATGTCCTATAACAGGAGAAAGGGTGCGTAAGTAAATGTAGCATAGGTAGCTCATATAGTATTTTGTTTCCAGACTTTAATTGCATAGTTCATCATATTTTTATATGCTTGATAATTCTGAAATCTCATTCAATGCACTTTATAAAAAATTGTAAAATAGTTCATTTTGGTAGAGAGTAGAGAAGTATTGGGGCATACAAAACTTTAAAACAATTTTGCGAGGCTATTGCGAAATGAATAATTTAAATCATTCCAAGAAGCGTGTACAGTAAATAATGCTAGAATTCTAAAGAAAGCGTCTCTCTAGGAAAGGTGCAAATCAATAGATCCAGATCCGATAGAAAGACCGACCTACTTAGACGTTAGCACTAAAGAGAAGTATATATTAAGATATTAAAATTCGCGCACTAGTAGGTTTATACTACCAGTTTAATCTTACTACATACAATTTACAACCTAAAAGGTATGCGTAAACTTATTAAATCTGAGGAAATATTCTATATGCCTCAAGTACTATTTTAACGAAGATTACCACATGCTCTCGATGACTGTACTGTGCTACCAGAATTGTACAATATCAACTACAAATTTTAACATCTATTCATTCTAATTCGTACGAAAGACGTAAAAGCTTATTCAAATGACTTTAAAGATTCTTGAATACATGAATATGCATAATAGCACTGCGGCTACAAGTTTGTGCATTCATTAAGGTTTTACTTTTATTTGCTCACAAATAAACTCACAATGATGAGAACGAGATAGGAAACTTTCGCACTTGTTTGAATTTGTTCGATCCGCCGTGACCCTTTGTTTTAGTTAGAATGACTGGTCCCGGCGACTACTGTGACATTCGCATGATGACTGAGAAATGCTAGAAAACTTTTTCATCTTGCAAGGCTTATTTATGGTTTGACTTTAAAGCTGACAGATACAACATCGAAATTTTTCTATATACTTTGTTTACAAAACTTGTGTAGGGCAGCAAGGAACAACGGCGCAGCGTTGGGTGGAGAACGATCGAGAGATGAAACATTTAATGATCTTTTTATTCCATTTCCCTTACTCTCAGTGGCGGATCCAGGGGAAATTTCTGGGGTGGGCACTACATGCATTTCGGCCATCTTGGTTTAAATGCCCCTATGCTAGCATATGTTAAAAATTTCATTCTGGGGTGGGCTCGTGCCCTGTTGCTCACCCCCTGGATCCGCGCCTGCTTACTCTAATATATTATTGCTTTAGGTTCTTAAGTTTTTGAATATAATATTAACGTCATTCCAACAGTCTAGCGATACATGCAAAGCCCTTTTTCTTAAGAACTTTGAAAAGCCGGAAAATACCAGTAGCAAAAATCATTTGTAGTCAGTCATATTGATTTCAGCTGCAAACCTTCAAGTGGTCAATTGATTTTAGATGAGCAGACTTTATTGTGATTCCATGCTTTTATTATTATGGCATTGAAATTAAAATATTTGTTTGATGCATATTGGAAATATAATTAACAATACAACTGAAGGCTGGTGAAATATTCGTCTCGAGGGTGCAGCCAACATGCAGCTTCAAAACGCCTGAAACTCAAAATCAGCAAATGAAAAAAGAGTTGTTTCATGTTTAATTTAAAATGGTTCGTGTCGAAGGACCAGAAGTAGAAGATGTAATTCGACTTCGTTCTCAAATGACAATGCGACTACAAATAACGTCAACAATGATCTACTACAAAGTATAAAAACGAAGTCTCTTTCATGTCTGTTCACTCTATTCAGGCAATAAAAAACCCGCTGGAAAACTGAAATCGAATTATACACATGACTTCAACTCAAAGCAATGCAATGGCACGTTAGGCGTAATAAAAGAAGAATGAATTCTAATTTTGAATGTTAATTCAAAATTCTTAGAGTTTCGAGGTAAGAAGCATAACTTGCTGTCTGAACATTACACTTATGCTAAAATATTGATTTTGTTAGTCGTTCCCTAATGTGGTAGAAGTATTAGATCATTAATTTAAATTGGATTTTTATTCAAACACCTTTCTTAGCAATATTATGATTGATATTTATTCAAAGGTCGAGAAATGCATAAAGAACAGAAATGAACAAAGATGTATGTAGCTCACTAGCGATCGAGTCCTATATCCTTGTCAGACAAACAGACACGGCTGATGAGATGAGCTGATGGATATAAATGGTAGTCAGGGACAAGGGGAGTAATAGTGGCGCAGTGTATCGCAAATACGAAGCACTTAAATGTGAAATGTGACTTCATCAATACTGATATGTACTGATATTCATCACGTAGCGTTATACCTTACACATTTTCGGCTAGACTAGTTTTATAAAAGCATTTGCATACTGTATACAACTGATTGACAACACGTAGGATTGGCATTTATAAGTAAGATCACATAATATTTTGTGCTGTCGTGTTCTTTACTTATAAATGCAACTATTATTATTGTCATAGATTTAGATATTTTGCTGCTGTGACATTTCCACTGTTGATGTTTTTTGTTCTGCACTTACTGCTTTGAAAAGCTACATTTACCTTAAACCCAATATTGAGGTACAGGTATGATGAACTAGTAGAATTAATTAGCTCTCACCTAGACGTTGACGTTGTGTTGGTACACATCAACAGTGAATGGGAATGTAATAATTTTAGTCAAATAATATATAGAGCTTGAGCTTATGCAAATGAAGTGCGAAACTATTAAATTCTGTCAGTCGGACCAATATGTACGTACCTACAACAACAGTACTCACACTACGTGACAGTGTTGATTTATTGATGATGTTTTTTTAATTGACATAATACATGCAGCATTAATGGCATATTTACATGTGAACCGACTTACTGATTCACTCTCCAGCTATTAGCATTTAGCAAAATATGCAATGTTGTAACATTCAATTGGTTAAAACAAGCAAAATATATTCAATATTAACCTATTGAGATGAAAATCCAAAGTAAAAAATACTAAATAACTTTTCAAATCCGAAACTTCAAAATGTCTATCAAAAGCTGATTTTTCATAAAAATTATTGTACGACTAAATCTAAAGTATGTAAATGATGTTTATTGAACCTCTAACATGGAGCTCGCTTATTTCAAAAAGCCCTATCTAGACAAACATCAGGTTAATTTCAAATAGTGCAAAAGTAACTCCATAACATTTTGCGTTGTTTTGGCGGGTTCCTGGGATCAAACAACACAAAATGCAATCGAGTTACTTTGGATCTGCACTATTTTAAAGTAGCCTGATTTTTGTAGATAGGGCTTTTTGAAATTGGCGAGTTACATGTGAAACCATTTCCTTGTACGAACGAAAATTAAAATATCACAGTTGAACTCTGAACCAGCAGATAAATCTTCAAGGTCGGATACTGCGGTCAGCGCAGGCAGCTTCCGCTGCCTGCATTAATAAAACATGTTAAATGAAACATTTTGCATTTTTTTTAATATATAAAAAGAACATTTTGACTTTTCAAATACATGCAAATAAATTTTTTTGCGCATTTCAAACACGTGCAAATAAAACATTTAACACTTTTCAAAAACTTTTGTAAATATAACATTTTGTACTTTTCAGAATCAAGCAAATCTATTCTCCATGTCAAAAGTCGAGATAGCTGGTTAGGGCTGTCCAAACCCTGCCCGTGTCCATTTGATTGCATGGATATGAAACTCTTTGGACAGCCCTGCCCAGGTATCTCGACTTTTGACATCGAGAATAGCATTTTAAACTTTTCTAAAACATATATCGTCTGTGAAGAACAAAAATGACCCATATTCATTTTCCACTAAAAACAAAATTAGCCACATCCAAAACTTTCTAAAAACAAAATGACCCAAATCCATTTATTTCCACGCGCACGCGTCAAATCCATGAAAAACATTCCTGTCCAAACTTGCACCTACTGCATTTTATATGTATTTGCATTGACTTAGCCGTACGCGTGGAAATAAATGGATGTGGTTCATCTTGTTTTTAGAACGTTTTGGATATGGCTTATTTTGTTTTAAGTGGAAAATGGATATGGGTTATTTTGGTTCTTCATTGACGATATGTAAATTCAATATTTTCGTTTACCAAAGAAAACGTTGAATAAAATCTAAATGGTGGTTTTTGAATGGAAACAAATTGCTGCCTCAAAGAAATGTCTTCGTCCGGCCCTTTAAATCTTCAAATAACTCCCCCGGGAGTGCCTTTAGCCAGAAGTACTTAGCATTTAGCAACCAGTGTATAAAAAACAAAACCCTCCCAATTTGATTTGATGCTAAAGACCCCGGGAGTTATTAGGGACCTGGAGTTATTTGAAGCTTTAACGTACCTAAATTTTAAGTTCAAGCTTTAAATTATATGGCGTTTGTCTTTGATTTGATATTCCTAATCCTAACACGCTAATTCTTATCGTTTATATGCTTTATAATGAACATGGAATTATCTATACCATATACGGTCAAGTTTTGGTTTTGGAGTACAACACAGTGGACACTCTTGAAGAGTCATATGTAGTTGTCAGCTTTAAAATTGTTTGCATTTATTTACTGACTAGTGAGGAGTGAGCGATATTTAATGATTTTGCTGCTGATTGCTGATTAGTTACCGAATTTACATGGAAATTATATTCATAATTACTGTTGAAATGGTTACCATTTTTCTTATTTAAAAATCAACAGACTGGCTTAGACCATGGCTTACATTACATAGTACCTACTTACATACATGCAGTTTCAACTGAATGTATGTATATTCAAGACAGGGAGGATGACGAACATCGAGAAAAATTCTATTTACAATTTCATAGTTGTAGTAATACTGCGTAGGACCGTGCCACAGCCTCCAATATACCTATACGATAAAAGTAAGAGTTGCAAGAAAGAATATCTTTAACTCCTCGCAATGTAGAGAATACTTTCTGAATCTGAAATCGTAAATGAAACTTGCAGATGAAGATCTATAGAATTCACAATGAAACCATGGACTGTACAATGTGTCACTTAATTGTGGAGGGATCCAATATACAATGTTAGACACACTTGTTCAGTGGATTCGCTTTCTTGAAGGCAAGAAAAAATAACCATAAGCGAAATTGGCTCAAAAAACTTTCCAATATCAGTATTCAAATAATTATTATTGATTATTGCAACCAAAATCGGTGTCAAAATTCATAAGTTAGTGATTAGTGGCGTATAGACAGAAGAATAGGCAGTAAAAATGGAATACAGACTAGCTAACTTCTAATGTGTAGGAGATAGTAAAAGATTATAATTTGAATTTAAATCTTAGTTTAATTCATAAATTGGTTTTCGGTTTTGGTTTAGACTAGTTTAGGACTGATCAACGTAAGTCGTAAGTGTAATGATTTCAATATTTGCAATCTACAGTCAATATTTAGTTGCTTAGTTTTGTGGTGCTGATTTGCTGATTATTGTGTTCTACAATTTGTCTTGTTGTTTTCCATGGTCAGTTCTCATTATTTCGACTTGCGTTTTTTTACTGTGTACTTTAAGAGAACATTAGAATTCTGAATATTTGATCAAGCAAGATTCTACTTTTCATTGAATAAAGTGATATTATTTTTTATATTTCATTAAAGACAGGAATAATCATTTCTTCCCTATACCAGTTCTACATACACTATATTTCGCACATATTCAAAGGATGCCAGATTATTGTGCTATACTCAAATGAGTTGCCTGTTAATATTTAATTTTGATAGTAGTAGAAGTGTTCATAGTTGTGTACTTGTAAGTTATTTAACTACTAATAAATAAGAGGAAACTACAGTGCTATGAGTTCCTGTTTAGAAACTTCACGCGAAACATACCAAAGACTAAAGAACTCTGATAAATAATTAGTTTGGCCTTGAGAATAAAGTTCATGTCAGAAATTAGAGTGTTTATATTGCAATTAGTGAAATTGTATATTTCCTTCAAGCAGTCAGTTTTTTTAACACCTTCGCCATTTGTCAGCAGTGACTTTACATTATTCAACAACTATTTGCTACGATTTTAATTTTCCTTAGTCCTATTGCTTGAGCTGACCAACTTTACTGCATTTGCTCAAATATTTATTTTAAAAATATTATGTAACGTTTTATAAATCAAGTAGCAAAAGATTTCGCAAACTTTTAAATAATTTTCACTTCCAATTAAAATCCCTCTACTCGCGGTTGCCGGTATAATCCCCAGGTTATTCAAACTCCGAAGAACGTCAACAATTCAGAGTAAGAAAATTATTACTATTTACGTTCATTTATTGCAAGTGTCACGTAATAAATTATTGATGATGTTCAACCTATCTTAAGGGTCCTATTTTCAATATAATAATGATGCAATGAGAATGAATGGACTAACAAGTAATTGAATTTGAATTGTCTTAGTTTTTGTACAGATGCACATGCGAAATTCATTAAATTAAAATGTATGTTTAGCAAAAGTTTTGATGACAGTAATAGAAACGAAGACGGGCAAACGTCCTGAAAATTAAAGCACATAGACGGCATAAACTAAGTTGTCATGTCATAAACCGCCTACTCTGTTTGTGCTGAATAATTACACCTGAAAAATCTCAAAAAGCTCGAATTCCAGAACGCTGTCGTTTTAGAACGTTTTGAGTTGATCATGTAACATATGTTACGTAATTCATATGCATATTTATAGCAATATGTGCAGGTGCAGTCAGAACCTTAAATGTAAGCGTACATACATATATGTCGTTCATGATAGTATCCTGGCTGTCCTGAGTATTTTTATCCAGACGGCGCACTCGATGTCCATGTGAAAAATTTATGTATGGAACATTCGTAATATCGTAATCTTTTCCAAACCACGTACGCAGTCTCAATTTTTAAAATGACAAAACGTGCTAGGCATTTGTGTTTCTCCAGGCTGTGTTTAAATTGTACATATATTATAATAAACGACCATATAAAGGGCACTCACAAGACAAAATTTTATAGAATGTCATTCCTGGACGTGATTGTATTACAAGATTTTTGAAACGCAAATATTCCGTATTGCAATATTATGTTTCTGAATTTAAACAAAACCCCCTTTATATTATAAACCAAAAAACAAAAATAAAACGCTGAAAGAAGCGACAGGGAATTCAACATATTATTTCCTTCTTTCGTTGTTATAATCCAATTGGTCTAAAATTAATATGTGACCATTTATGTAAGTCGGAAAAAAATCTTCAGATTCTGGACCACTTTTAACAAAACAAATATAAAATAAGGAAAACTAAAAGTGTAAAATAAAAAGAAAATTCCAAAAGCGAGGTGAGCTTTAATACTAAAATATTCTACAGGTGTATGACGTAGAATGTATGTATGTATGTATAGAATGTATGAATTATTCATAGACGGGCAGTACCTATACTTATAATGATCACCAAAATCATCCCTAATTATGACTAATGACGTAATCCCGCGAAATGATATTTGCAAATGAATTGAATCTCCCAGTTTATAAACACCATTGGTATACTTTTGAATAGTACAAGTGTCTGTTAGTGTCTACAGAGGGGCCACTTATAGTAAAACTGTGTGTGGCTTTTCATCTGCTTCGTATTATTTTCCCATTCCTAATCATCATACTATTTAAACACTTCACATATTATTATGCATAATATTTAATTCCAGTATTTCATGAACTGTATAGAGTTACCCATCATTTAGTCCTAATTGTGTATTGGTCTGCTTTCGTACTCTGAATAATATTATAGATTGGCATTCAAGTATTTGTATTGTATTATTGTGTGGCCATGAGAGCATGGGCCTTATTTAGAATGATCTATTACACTGTATGTACTATGTACACAACACTTTACTGTGAAAATAGCACAGAGTTTAAGAATTGGAAATGTTATAATAATAATAATAATATTGTCATATTGTTGTTCTTATCCTTAGGTTAGATGCATTAGCTACGCAAAAACGCAAGCACTCTGTACTTACCAGTACCAGTGTACCTAGGTACCTCCAAATCTTATAGCATTCTTATACAAGAAACGAAAGTTTACAAATACATAAATGTTATACATATGTATGTATTCACGTATTCAGTTGTTAAGTTGCTTCTGCGTTGGAACTGAAATTAAAATTGTGACTATATAATATATTTTTTGAAAGAATTGTAGGTGTTCGCATGGTATAAGTCATAATTATAGACTAGATTTAATCCAGATACGGCTGGTTGAGATCTCATTAGAATACTGTATGATGAGTCTAAAACATTTAGGGATAATTACCTATATACATAATATGCAGCTAAATGGTAGCCATGAGTGTAAAATTTCACAGATAATAAACAGGTATTATGAAAAGAAAAGATGCATAATATCCTTCAGGAAGTGTCTGTATTAAATTCAACATGCTTGTACTTTGTTAGCGAAGAAATTAACAATTGTAATTAGATATCTCTTAACAATATCTTAGCAAAACCTTAGTTTTTATAGGGCTTGAGAATAAATTCTATTTTGTATCAATTCTTTAAAACTAGTCAAGCTGATTACGCTCACTCTCATTTGCCTTACAGGGTTTGATCGCTATTATTGGTTTCGGTTTTAGGGATCAGCTTTTATTGGTTCTAACTATCCGGTACCGGTTCCGGATTAATTTGGCAACCAAACACTAATACTGTAAAACTCCGTCATTCAATTAGCATGTTTTGAATAAAAAAAGCTAGTGTTCACAAGTCAGACATGTTATACAATAAAATTTGTTCTTGTTCTTTGAATAAAAAACTTATCTGAAAATCGTCCTTTTTAACTTGTGATGTGTAAGCCAGAAAGTTAATTTATCGATATTGTGCAAGGTGTGTTGTTAAAGGGAAGTGTGAATTGAATGTTGAAAATGCCCATTTTCAATTTGAATGTAGATGGACAAAAATGATGAGGAGAAGAATAATTTCGAATTAGAGAGTAGTCGTTTTCGTGTTGATCGGATAAATTCAACTGCCGTTGGTTGTGGCCGAGTACCTTTAATATTAACCAACCCCGTCGTCCCTATTATTGAAGTGGATGAAATAGACTCTATCGGATTAGAAACATCATTAAAATCAAATCGAACAGACTCGTTAGAAGTTCATCCACAGTCCCGGTCAAGTTCACAAGGATCCTTGCGTGACCGAAGAATCAGTGTTGCGTCAGGGGAGAGGCTTTATCTGCCAAATCCAAACTCGGGAAGAAGGCAGAGTAGTTTTAGTAAGATGCAGCTCCCACCAAATCGTCGTATTTCCCAAGCAGCAAATAATGCAAGACGAAAATCATCCGTTTTCTTATCTGAAATTGATGAAAGTGATCGAAGTTTATCCAATTATACAATCGATGCACTCCCAAAAGTTGATAATTATCGGAATCTTATGTCCATTCAAGCTGGACAAAGACCCACGTTAGATGACTTACACGATGAAGAAAGCCAAATGAATAAAAAGGTATGTAACGTATTTGAAATTTTTAGATGCATTTTTATTTTTTAGTTAATTCCGGTAACTTAATACTACTTTAAACCTCGAGGTTCTTTCATATTTCGCTGTTATTTGCATTTGCTGTTATTTTTATATAAGCTTTGGTTTGACTCTCGTTTCGTAACATTGAAGCTTTTCCCATTAAGTTTCATTACTTTTTTACACACAATTTTTAATTGTACAAAATTCCATTTGTAAGTCACAAAATAAAGATGGGAATGGCGCTTCGGAGGACAATAAACCAAAATTCGGATGGATTAGTGGAGTACTTGTCAGATGCCTCCTGAATATTTGGGGTGTAATTCTTTTTCTTCGTATGGGATGGATGGTTGCGCAGTCAGGGATCGGTGAGTGATATTTATTTTCTATAATTTGAGAGAAAGTAACGTTTATTTTCACTGAACTTATTTATGCAGTAGTATTTTCAAAAAGACGCGTTGCATGCAGAATTTAGAATTAAAAGCAAGTATATCTTAAAAATCTAAAACTGCATTATTATAAGAAAACTAGAAGTAAGGCTCCCAGCCTACGGCAGGAAAATGCAAAGGTAGGCTAATAAACAGTAGCAGTAGCAGAAAGCGTTGGTGGGCTGATACATATAATTTTAAAAATAATTTTTAATGTTGACCCACTTTTTGCAAATTTCAGTTCAATCTATGATCATCATCGTTGCCTCGACTGTCATCACTGTCATCACAACACTTTCAATGTCAGCTGTGAGTACAAATGGAGAAATCAAACAAGGTGGAATTTATTACATGATTTCCCGGTCTTTGGGGCCCGGTTGGGGAGGGTCAACTGGAGCTATTTTCAGCTTTGCTAATGCTGCTATGGGAGCATTAAACATTGTCGGTTTTTCCGAATCTGTTCAAGCACTACTCGCGGATTACAATATTACAATTATTGATGGGGCTGACAATGATAATCGGATTATTAGTACTATTACGGCAGTGTTTCTCCAAGGACTTATCATGATTGGGAGGGAGTATGAAGCTAAAGTGAGGAATTACAACAACTTTAAGAACTTTATGTATAGAGCAGTAATTTTGTAACCATTTTTTGAGTCATTTTGTACAAATTATAAGTGTTTCTAATTGTATCTGTATTGTAGTTTCAATGGGGTCTTTTGATCATTCTTCTCATTTCAATGGCTGACTTTATAGTTGGATCGGCGTTAGGTCCACAAACAACTTTAGCCAAAGCTAGAGGATTTGTTGGTTTAAGCGGTAAAATACTTTTTAAAAAACAATAAATCTGACGCTTAACGGCAACGGTCAGTGCCAGTTTCTAATTCAGAGCATTTTTTGCTCATATTTAAAATTTGTTGTTTGATTTTCTTTGATACAGCTGAAACGTTTGCGGAAAACATGCCATCGGGCTACCGGTATTCTGATGGAGATCAAAACTTTTTTACAGTGTTTTCAATTTTTTTCCCATCAGTAGCTGGAATCCAGGCGGGAGCTAGTATTTCCGGAGATTTAAAAGTACGTTTCTATAACATAAAAAAATACATTTTAAGATACAATTAATTTATTAACATCCTCAAGGATGCTTTTTATTTACCTACCTTGGTCAAATTCTTATACAACATTTCAAAAGTAATCAGATCGTTTTGGTTTTAATTTCTAGGACCCAGCTTCAGCTATTCCGAAAGGGACACTTTTATCCATTTTGATCACTTCTGGTTCGTACGCCTTGTTTGCACTTATTGTTGGTGCTGGGGCCATTCGCGATGCGAGTGGTATTGAGTCACAAGTCGCCAATGGAACGTTTAGAAGTTGTGGCAACAGTACTTGTAAATATGGCCTTTATAACGATTATGAGGTGTTTGCGAGGGCTTTGTTTAATAAATAATCATTACATACTAGATATACAAATATTCAAACATTTTTTAAGTCAATTTGTCTGAAATATTAATAATGATCTTTTTTTCTTAGGTAATGAACCTCATGGCTAGTTTTGGTCCACTAATTTATGCTGGTAAACAATATAGTATTAGTGTTTATTAAATTACGGTATTTCCTGCAATAGTATATCCCGTGTACTATTCAAATTCTGACTTCCCAGACCCGTGTACTATTACAGGAAATACGGTGTACATAAATTATAGTTGTACAAGAAACACTATTCTATACGTCAGTGAAAAATCGAAATGATCTATATCCAATTTTAGCTTCAATCAAAATGAGCTATATCATAAAAAAAATGAGAAACATACGCAAAAAGTAAATTAGGAGGTTTTGAAAAGTGTAAAATGTCTTATTTACATGTTTTTGAAAAGGTACAAAATGCTCTAATTACATGTTTTTGAAAAGTGCAAAATGTTCTAATTCCATGTTTTTCAACAATGTAAAATGTCTTATTTAAATGTTTTTGAAAAGGTGCAAAATGCTCTAATTCCATGTTTTTGAAAAGTACAAAATTTTCTAATTTCATGTTTTTGAAAAGGTGCAAAATGTTGTATTTACATATTTGTGAAAAGTGCAAAATGTTCTACTTAAATGCTCTCAAGAAAAAATTTGAATATTTTTGTAGATAGTTGATATTGTTTTTAGCTAATTATGGATATGGACCATTTTGATTCTTCACCGACGAACATGCAATTAAACATATAGGCAAATTCTGTTTTGGTTGCTATTTTCCCTACTTAACTATTGTTTCATGAAATTTTAAGGTTGTTTTGCTGCTACATTATCTTCCGCATTATCCTGCCTTGTGTCAGGCTCTGAAATGTTCCAAGCTTTAGGGAAGGATGAGATTTATCCTGGAACCGCCAAATTAGGAAAAGTTTATGGAAAGAAACAAGATCCTTATTTTTCATTTGCTCTAACATTTATCATCGCACTCGTTTTCATTTTGATTGGTACGTTCATTTCGTAAAATTTTATCATTAGCTATAACATTACATTACATTACATTACATTATATTTTACATTAACTTTAAAGTATTTCGATATAAAATAATGAATTTATCTATTCTTTCATTGCTTAATTCTAAATATTACACCAATAGCTGATTTGAATGCCATTGCTCCGCTGATTTCCAACTTCTTCATGGTTACCTACGCGCTCTTGAACTTTTGTGTGTTCCATGCCGAATCTGCCAAACCCTTAGGCAAGTTAAATGCTATTTGCACTTAAAAATTGGTTGAATGGTCCTTTGATTACATTGTAATTATTTAGTTAAATATTTTATTAGGATTGATTTTTAAATTACATTTTTTTAAAAATTATTTTAGGATGGAGACCAACGTTTAAGGTGACTATTCAATGAATTTGAAAAATATATATATTTATTAATTATTAATGCATGCATACTGAAATGAAATAATTTTATTTAATTAAATTTAATACTTAATATACTTTACAACTACAGTACTACAACAAATGGACGGCATTAATCGGGTTTCTCTTATGTGTTGGGGTGATGTTTCTCATGAGTTGGGTCACCGCATTGATTTCCACGGGCTTTGCTATAGCTCTCTACTTTATAGTTATCTACCGGAAGCTCGGTGAGTGAAAGTTTTTGGTGAAGTAATAATAAAAGTTTAGAAATCGAGTAAGTGAAACTCTATGTTTCTACGTGCCTTCTATAGATATCAATTGGGGTTCCACAACTGACGCTCAAACCTACACGGATGCACTCAACACATTACAAACTCTGAACCATCACGATACTCATGTTAAAAATTATCGTCCTCAAATCTTGGTTCTCACGGGACATCCTCATACTCGTCCAGTCCTAGTTGACTTTGCTCATCTTCTCGCCAAGAAGAGTTTGATTATTTGCGGGAACATCAGTAGAAAGAGTCAACCCTCCCGACTCCGAAGAGCAATCCTGGAGAATGGAAACGATTGGCTGGACACTCATAAAATTCAATCTTTCTATGTGATGACAGATAATTGTGATTTGGATAAGGGAACTCACTCACTCATTCAGAGCGCTGGAATTGGAAAATTGACACCCAATATCTTACTCATGGGCTACAAAAGTAACTGGCAAATTTGTGATAAAGAGGAAGTTAAAGAATATTTCAATATTATGCAGTAAGTAATAATACTTTTATATAAGACTTTTATTGATATCATTAAAAATTCATCAGTTCAGTCAGGTAGGAGAAATAACTCGAAGGTAAAAAAAACAAAGACATATACAATGCTAAAAAAACTTCTATAGAAAATTTCAAAACTAAAACCATAATTACATTAAGCCCAACATGAATCTATTATATACATAATTACTGCCAACCAAGATTTTACTTTTATTTGCTATAAAATGACAAATTACACTCTCCATTTATAAATTCATCGTGAGAATTATTAAAGGGAAGAATAAAGGATTTTGGTTGAAAAGTAAAGTTTTCTTGTCTGACTAATGACGAGACTATGAGCTTTATAATCCTTTGAAGCCTTTCAAGTCTTTGATGGTTATAAAAGAATTTAGATTGGGAATTGGGTTGATAATAATACATATATAGTGCGAGACAATGAAAGTTATTAATGAAGTCATGAGGCTCGAATTTTTACTCGAATAGTTTTACGCCCCTCCCCACCCCCCGCCACACTATGATATGTAATGTCAAGCTATACTATGTATGTATATTCCACCTTTTCTATTTTTAATGAGACAATCAGGTACAAAGTATAAAAGTTGAAGGAAAGAGAAATTATTCCCAGTGGTATGATTATGCGAGTTGAGATTTAGACTGGGAGATTAAAGAAACTTCAGAGCCGCCTGACCCCATCTTTTTTTCGCGTCTAATTTTAGTTTTGTGAAGGAGAAAGTCTCTGAGGTGTGTAATATAGTAATCGACGTAGTTCTGATTTTGGTCTTCTTACTCTACTTTGGTAGATTGCTAGGTAGGTTGGTAGTTTAGAATTTCTAGTATTAATTTTCCTTATTGCTTGGAACAAATGGGAGAGGGAATTTAAATGAAACTTTAAATAAATAATTTTTGGTAGAGGAAATAATTGTGACTGTTGTTTTTAAAATTATTATGAAGATATTTAAGAATGGAACTTTACGTATAGCATTACGGCTGTAAATTTTAGAAAATATATATGTTGTTATTTGTAACTTTTCAGCGAAGCTTTGGATAATTACGTAGCCATTGCAATCCTGAGAGTGAAAGATGGATTGGACATTTCCCACTTAACTGGATCAATAGAAGCTGCTTTGGCAGAGACGAATAAGCAAGGATATGAAAATCAATTGGAATATGATCCATCGGATCCAGATGCAAATACTCGAAAACCTGTGTCACCTCCAGCCATGGCCAAACGAAAGGGAAATAAGCTGGTCTTTGGCAAAGGCAAAAAGAAGGGTGGGGATGAAGGAATCACCGGTGTTTACAGGTTAGACTTACAAAATATTCTAAAATCCTTAAAATTCCTTCAAAATACAGGTAAATTAAAACTATTTGAAACACCCGAATTCACATTGTTATGTGGTGGTAGATGTATATTATGTATTGATTTTCTGATTTTCATTTCATATATTGAATTATTTAGGGGACCAGATGGCTCAGAATTACCCAAAGAAGTTATAAATAATTTATCATTATTCACGACAAAACAAAATAAGGGAACTATCGACGTATGGTGGCTCTACGATGACGGCGGTAAGTCAATTCCATTTCTTCAGTAGATTTCTTTGGAAAAAACTTGCGTGTTAAAAGAAATTATGATATTAATGCATATAAATTTTAACAGGACAAAAGTTCTTAAATAGCCATTAGTTTTAAGAAGCATATGAATTTCCTATGTCTAACCACCGAGTAAAAATTATCATTTAGGGCAAGGGTAACTGACACTATTTTCGTATGGTAAAAGTACATTCATTTTTATACAGTGCGTTTCCGTAATAACCTTCAACTGCAAAATAATGCAGACATTTTTTATGGAAATATCCATACAAATGTGCTCCAAAATATCCCCCTTTCACATAAAATAGCATTCTGTATGTACTGTATGCATTCAAACTTGAATAGTCCAGCCATTACGTTGACAATGTGATGGGCAATTGAAATAGAAAGTAAAAGACCAAGTTTCTTTTTTTTTTTGGAGAAATGGTGTGAAATCATTTCAAATTCTTTACTCAGCACTTTCACTAAGATGACTCGTGAGTTAGTATGAGTATGTAGGACTGTGAATTGACTCAATTCCTATACGAAAGTGTTGAATTTAAATTGAAGTCTTGAACATTTTACGAGAAAATTTCAAATGAATCATTGTGCCTAATACACAAGTAGACGAGAGGCGATTTTACTTTCTTTTAAGTCTTTTAACCTTTTCATAAAAAAAAGAATGGGAGTGCATCTTGTAAATGTGAAAGTAGGGAGGGAGGGAGTTCATGTTTACAGTATTAAAGTACCTAGACATTTTTTTGCCATTTCTTTATTTCTTTATTTTGGGTTTTAGTTGTGGCATTTTATTCTATTTGCTCAAAGAGTCTCTATCGATTTTCTAACCGCCGATTTTTTTTCTCGAGTCGGCATCAGAATAGAAATTCGTCTTATTATGATATAATGTACTTACTGATCTCGAGGGGAAACAAGTGGAAAATATAAGTCCTGCTGTCTGGATATAACTGTGTAGTAACGTGTATGTATATTTTTCGTACTTTTTAACTACACCACATTGATTACTAAGCGCAATAAAAACAAGCAGGTTTCATCACATACAGAAATAGGTAGATTCTAGTATATAAAATTTGAACGTTTTAAACACTACAAGCGACGACTTTCTAGCTCTGACAGATTTCTTCTTAAAATTCGACTGTTCAAAAAATAAAATGTCTATTTTCATTTTATCTACCAGTATTTTTGATTGAAAAAAATACTCGTTTCAAAAAGCCTCTCCGATTCCCTGGCCAATTTAAATCCAAGTACAAATCCAACTATACACCGCACACAAAAGTTTAGAAGTAAATAAAAAACAAATATTAAATTGAATGGAGGAACGTTTTCGTTTAGGTTCTGATTGTGAGAAATAGAAAATCCAACTCTGTGAATTGTGAATTGGAACAAAACAAGATTTGAGACACACACGTTGCCCAGCGGAACTTTACCTTCATTTATCGTAATGGTAATCGTAACATGTACCTGGGAAATATTCCATGTATGTAGGTACTGTATACATTTATTTTTGTGTGTAGGCACTATATATACTACTACTATGTAGGACTATAGTCTCAGGGAATAAGAGAGTACGAAACAAATATGTGTTTAATAGAAAATAAAGTAGGTGGGTGCTTTGGGAATCAGATTGAGGCCATTGAGGGGAAAAGGGTGAAAGGATCGAAAGAAGAAAAAAAGGTGAAAATACTGAAAATCCCTAAAATAGAAAATATATAGTAGGAGCGACAAGAGAATTGAAATGGGTGAATCTATGGGAGATAAAGAGGGGAAAAAGTGTATAGGAGAATCGTTATCGTTTTATCTGTAGCAGAAGTCATGAGTCAGAAGCTGATCAGATCAGCTCGCAAGGAAAGCTCGACAACTGCTCGCGAGCTTTCGACCTGGACCTGGACCTATGGACCTCAACCTCACTCCTGAACCTGGAGAGCTCTGGCTCTCTGTCCCTGTACAAGTTCTAGTGCTCGTTTTCGTTTTCGTTTTGGTTCTATGTGGTTCGGGAATCTGGAGCTCTGTGGAGCCTGGAGAAGTTTGTAGTAGTATTACAATGTACTCCAACATTTTGTAACCAGACCAGACCAAAAAAGGACGAAAAAAGTGTGGAAAAAAATAATAGATTTTGTACTTGTACATCCACCAACCTCATGCTACTATATCCTCAGTTTCCTCTCAGTGTATTATGACTTGACATGGGAAACAGGTCTTGTACGTTCCAATTCGTTATCCATAATGTTATCATCGTCCCGGGTAGGGCATCTTCCAAATATTCTATCTACGTATTTTATTAAATATGAAACTGCTACGTGTCCAAGTCTCTCAAAATATTTTTAAAAGATTGTTTCTAAAATGTACAGAACGTGTACAGCTCATTCCAGAGCTTACGTAACATTTTAAGTAGACAAGGCATTTTGCAAATTAGCAGTTGTTTTTTTAAAACCACATGCATATTGTATGAGGAACCATATTTTCACCGTGTGTGTGAATTAGTCGCAGATAGAATAATATGCACCTCTGACAATGAGAGTCTTCTCTTGTGTACATTCGTTCAAGCTCACAGCTCCCTATACTGTCCACAGTATGGTAGGTTTTAGGTTGTATGTATATAGCTGGAGATAGCTATGGATTGTCGAGTACCTAGGTCCGGAGTTGTTGGCCTGGAGACTCAGCGGAACCGGAATATCTGTTTAGAATCCGTGCCGTGGAAAGCTCTTTTTATCTTCTTCGCCTTCGCCTTTCCTTTCCTTTCCATTCATTTCATTTCATGGCAGTGTAATGGTTGCGTTCCGCTGTCGTTCCCGTCCGTAGTCCGTGGTCTCTCTTATTTTCGTTCTCGACATTAAAGTAGACATGGAGTGAGGGAGGGAGGGAGGGGAAGGCTTATCTCTGCAGGTGCTTTTACTTCTAACATATCGTCGAGAGACTGGGACTAAGAACCAGGACCAGAACAGAGCCCCAGCCCCAGACCCAGACGGAGAAGTCATAGTCGGAGTCGGAGGAAGGTCTAGAATTCTAATTGTATTTCAAAATGCTATCAGGTAGGTTAGGTTATTGTCGTAGGGACCTTATTAGCTTAGGGCCTCAGGTCCTCTCTCCGCCTGTCTGTCAGATCTGCCTGTCGTCCCCTGTCTTCTTCCTCCTTTAATGGACTAACTGACTCTGATAAATGCAGATTACATAGTTGCGTAGCCGCAATCTAATGCAGTAGTAGTAGTACGTACTCGACTTTTCGAGTATCTCGACTCAATCTCTCGAGCCTCAAAATTGCGTTGTATATACTAATCTACCTTTGGTATACATTAAATATATTGAAATGTAAATGGGCTTTTGTTATGTAGGTAAGTGCAGGAATTTCCTTTAAACCTGCAAAAACAAATTGATTACTTAATTATTAGTACTGGTACGGGAGTACCATATTCCAGCAGTACCGACCATAGTATAACCCTTTCAAGTTTTTGATTGGTTTGCAAAAGTAACCTTAGGTGTAGGTAGTGCGTACATTGCTAACAAAGCGACGCGTACGTAATAACACGAAGGGTGATGCCAGGGCCGGATAATGCGGCCAGCGCAGGCAGCCCTCACTGCTTGAATTTTCAAAAAACATTTAAATGGAATATTTTGCAGTTTTAAAAAATACGTAAAAGGAATATTTTGACCTTTTAAAAAGTTGCAAATTAATTGTTTTGTACATTTCAAAAACATGCAAATACAACATTTAACACTGCTCAAAATACATATAAATAGTACATTTTGCACTTTTCCGAATCAAGTCAAAAGAACATTTAAAACTTTTCTAAAACATACGTAAATACAACATTTTGCTTTACCAAAGAAAACCATCAATAAAATCCAAATGGTGGTATTTGTATGGAAACAAATTGTTGCCTAAAACCAATTCCTTCTTCTGGCCCTGGGTGATGCCTTATGTAGGCAATAGTTGATAGTAAAATAACTACACATACGACAGGGACTGATAATATACCTCGTACTCTTCAGATGAGTTGAAATCAAAATCCGAATTTCCTATTTTTATAATTCGCTTTTATGAGCCTCATACATCGCATTGAAAATTGAAATGGGATTTAAATTGAAAAAAAATGTAAGATTGATTTTAGATTTCAAAAATACGTTGTAAATCGAATAGAATGAAATGAAAAGAGAAAGAAGAAAGTTGGGATGCGTGCGAGAGAGAAAGTAAAACGTATGTATAATCTCCAGTTTTTTACAGATATGTATGTAAAGGTACATATAGTAGCACAACATGAATTTACGTGGAGTCGGAGTGGATCTGCTTGGAGAAGGAGCGAGACGTTTTAAGCTACTTATCCTTAGTGCAGCTGTCACTAGTTTTACCTCTTTTATGCTCTGCTAAATTTGGAAATTCCTAATCTATGTCACATGAGGAAGGTATGGAGGCTGTGGAGGTTTTCTTTGGGAAGCAAGAATAAATTTGAACTGACAACAAAATGTCATGTGGGTAGATTGTAGATACATACGTATGTATGAGCAGAGTGAAGAGGGATGTACCTATATGTATGTAGGGATACAAGATTAGTTTGTTTGACCATGGCCAAACATAGTTCAGGACAGATACTGTGGACTGTATAATTAAAGTGTATTCAAAATTTGGAATTCGAGATTGTTAGGCTGTTATATAGTTGTAGCCATATGGCCACTAGCAGTATAAACGCCAGCAGTGCGGTGCGGATCTTCAAACTTGAAGTGAAAATTCTATATGTATAATCAAAGGGGTAGACAGTATGTATGCACAATGCTTTGCGTTTTCTAAACGTATAAAGTGTTGCATTAGATGCCTTAATAGGGATTATACAACATTGTTTATTTAGAACTGAGGTACATTTTGCTATGCTGAATCCCAATTTGATTAAAAAATAACAAACTTACATATCAGAGAGAGAGAGAGAAAGGAGAAGGACGAAAGGAAAGGACGGATTTCAAATTCACTCACGATCAGTCAGACTTGAGAGGTTTTTGGTGGATATATAAACTAAAAGGAGAGTGGGATGAAATGATGTGTTGGTGGACATGAAATGGAATTAAAAAAATTGACAGTTGACAGTTGACAGTTTTTTTTCTTCTACGAGTACGGATCTACGGATGGATGATATGAAAACATGAAAAGAAGGGGAAAAAAAGGTATAGTTGTTGAGTTGACAAGGAAATGCGTAATAAAGTTAGCGTTAATGTCAGTCGGATCTCCATGAAAAGTTTGAACAAGCTTGAACAACATCTCTCCTGCCCGTGTCCTATCTCCTCAATACAGATTACAGATCTTTGTGTAGGGGTACTTTGTAACTTTGTCGCTATGATAGTATAATATGTATTCGTCTTTTTTGAGAGAAGGTTCATATACTGCGGGTATAGGTATATCTGCAAAATAAATACGTCGTCAAAAACAGGTAATGGGGCTCACTTTGAATTTCACCTACTGTCTACGATATACTGTGCAGTGTTTTGCGAGATTTCAAAAGTATTCCACCCAAAAAATGGTGCCTTACTTCTAACTATTGTTATAATGCAGCCTACAATAATAATGTTTTGCATGTAAACTGTATTTTTTTATTTTTACCGAGTTTGATAGTTGCCCAGCGACGTATGTGCGTATAATATCTCGTGCAATATGAATTCCGCGCTACTTGCAGAGTACATGGATATCGTATGTGAAGAACCAAAATGACCCATTTCCAATTTAATCTAGAATCAAAATGAGCTATGTCATAAAAACAAAACGAGAAACATGCGTCAAATGTTAATTAGGAGTTTTTGAAAAGCGTAAAATGCTCTAATTGCATGTTTTTTAAAATAGTCAAAATGTTCTACAGGTATTTTTTTTCAAAGTCTAAAATGTTCTATTTTCATATTTTTGAAAAGTGTAAAATGTTCTATTTGCATGTTTTCAAAAACTTCAAAGCGTTCTATTTGCATGTTTTAAAAAAGTTCAAAATGTTCTATTTGCATATTTTTTGAAAAGTGCAAAATGTTCCATTTATGTTTTTTTTAAGTGGAAAATGTTCCATTTGAATGCTTTCGAAATATATTTTACAATATTTTTGTAAATTGTGGATATTGTTTTTAGCTAAAAATGGATATGGGTCATTTTGGTTCTTCACAGACGATATATTAGATATTAGATGTGTTGTTACTAGGGCTTGAAATAATTAAATTTATTAGGTAAAACGCATGGTATAGTCAAGGAATAAATGTGATTATTAATATGTTAGTATCTATATATTAAAATATTATATTATATTATATACTAAACGTATAACATGTCTCTCTTCCTTCTTATAATTTTACCCGGGAACTTCAAGGACAGCGTCTCTTTTCCTAATGTTAATAGTGTTAAAAAATATTATCCTTGAAGTTGACTCTGTTTTTTCTTTTGCTCTTTTTTTGCATGTCCTGATGTCTGAAGGTCTTACACTCCTCCTCCCGTACATTATCTCGACGAGGAAAGCTTGGTCAGCTTGCAAGCTTCGCGTGTTTGCATTGTCGAATAAAAAATCCGAGATTGAAATGGAACATAGGAAGTAAGTTTTTATCATTTTATTCTTCTGTAGCCTTGTTTTTGTTTGTGTGTGTGTGTGTGTGTGTGTGTGTGTCTGTGTGTCTGTCGTTTTTCTACACAGGCTCTTTTCGACTCCAACATAATTATGTAAACTTTCTTGTTTCCCTTTCCTTTTCCTTTCACATGTTTTGTGTGTGTGTGTGGAGAAGTTCCAAGAAGTTTAGTTTAGATCCAAGTTGAGTATTTAGTAGAGCTTACAAGAGTAGAGCGCGAACGGTAGAATGGTGGGACTTCTACATAGACTTTATACAAGCAATCAAAAATTCAATAAACAGGAGAAATTGAATGAAAATGTTGTTGAATGCATTATATAAAGGACGGCGTTGTATTAGTCGAGACGGAAGTAGAGCATGAAGTAAGTAGAGAGAACCTCGTCGTGATATTAAGTTGGAAATAAAATTAATGTTTATCTCCAAAAGTAGTGCAACATTTTGTTTTCATTTTCCTCCGTCGAATTTTGTATGTGTATCGTTCACTCCAAAATTGCTTTCCCAAACTACTTTTCATCCAATTGAATTGAGAGAGAAAAATAATTTATTGCACGTGGAGCATTCCATTTCTTAAAATCAAAATAATGAAATTTTTTTTTTAAAGCTAGAAGATAGAATTTAAAAGATGCGCTATATAAGAAAAAAATAGAAGTGGAAAAAATTAAATCATTCTCTTTGTAATTTGAATGTTCCTAGTAGATGATTTTCGCCTATTTTAAAAAGATCAACTGCAAAAACATTACCTGGGCTGATCTGCATACATGTATAAATTCAAAATTTGTGAGGGATCGTCCACAATTGACGTCCTCGGTAGGGTCAATTAGTCTATTTAGCTTAGAAATCGTGGATAGTACACAACTCATTTTTTATAAATGAAAACCTTTTAGAACGGAAAAAGCAAAATGTTTTCTATCAAAATTCCGTCAACCCGAGATTCATGCTAAATTAATCCTAAAATTTAACCGTAAACTAAAACCAATTTTTGTATGAATTTCTAGTATGGCAAGTCTCCTGTCCAAATTCCGTATCGACTACTCGGATTTAACTGTCATCCCAGACGTAACAAAGCGGGCTGAGGGAAGTACTAAAGCTTTCTTCGATGCACTCATCAAAGACTTCAAGGGAAACGCAGAGGATAGTGGTGAGTTTATACATAGAACTTATTATTTTATACTGTCCATATAGTCCTACATGTACCCAGGTATTAGTATCTACAGGTCAGTTTTAACTCGTCATTGGAGTATATAAGTTCGACTCGCTTTTTTTTTATGCCATAGCAAAGAGTAGCATATTGAAAAATCTGCTTCGATAATATTTTCAATTTATTATTGCTCTAAAATTATATTACTTGGAAACTTGTAAAATTTTATGTTTATATTGTATGCCGTTTATGCAACAAAAGAAATAGGATTATACTGATTATAGTATCAGCGCATAATATTACATAGTAATACATACACATGTTTCCTACTTCTTAAGTTATTTGTATTTCAGCAGTTTATGTCATTCCCATAATTCCTATATGTTATTATTGATTATTTTTTCTCTCTTTAAATTTGATGTGATGAGAATGCGGAATTAAGTTAATATATTAATATTTCTTGACTGCTTCTCTGTTGAGCTAAACTTGAACTGCTTAGCATTACGTATTGAATCATGTGATTATAAAATTCAATCTGAATTATTTCCACAAGACAGGTTCAAAATGGAAATCGAGTAATAATACTGCTCACGTAAAAAACTGTAATATCTCTGTATTTATAATTATCTGCAAAACTGGAGGTACACCAGAGCCAGAGTTGTATTATAACAATACAGCTGTGGCGCACCTATATTATAGAAGAGTTGCATTTAATTTCCTGCAGGATTGACACAAAAACACAACATACAGGTATTATATTTTGCACCTTGCAAAAAGACAATAGATAGAATCATGAATAAGCAATAGAAATATTGGGTCGAATGTTATGTAAAAGGGATTTTAATGTGTATATTTGGCTTTTGAATGTATTAGCGTGTGAATAGGAATAGAATTGAATAATGAAACCAAAACCTATAGGAAATGCAATGCACATATTATATAACGTCACGGTTATTACTGTGTTGTTCTGTTCTCCGCGAGGAGTCCAAAGGCTGCGGAGCTGAAAATATAAAATACCTATTATTACACAGGAAGGCAGAGAGCACTGCACAGGGCAACTTGGGAGAACAATTTCCATTTCGAGACTGACAATGAAAGTACCTACCTATACCTACACATGTATAGCATTGAATGAATTTTGCATTGAATTGCCTCCGAATGGGAATTTATTCATGCTTAATGTAGAAATCAGTATTAAAGCATTATTTACGTTTGAGTGCCATGCAGTGTAATGCAAAAATCCTCCAAATCCTCAACTCTGGAAGTTGTATAGTATTGCTGCGCCTACACATTATGTTGGTATACTTATATACTGCAACTGTCATTTCACTGCTGGAAAATCCGGAACCAGAATTGAGAATCCAGGGTTTTGGAGGAATATATATTACACGTCGAAAATGCGGATGGAAATCCGAGTGCGAATACGAAGACTGTGTATGTGTGTATGTATGGCAATAGGAGTATGTGTGAGAGATGTAATGATGAACTCATGCGTAATGTGTGGGTGAGTAGAGATGGAAATTCGAACGGGAACGGCGAGAAGGAGCGAAGGAAGGAAGGAAGGAACGAGACATAGGGAGAAAGCGAGAGATTTTCATGAAATTACATGACTGTGGCTTTAACTGTGTTAAAATGTACAACCCTCCTATATTTTTGTTGGGATGTCAATGTCGGAGTTATATAGGTTCAGAGGATTTGGTATTCCATCTTCTTGCAGGATCTATGTATTTTATAACAGGGCATTGGCATAGCATTGGACTAGGACTATTCAGATAGATACAGAGAAATGGAGGCAAACAATTTGGGTCGTCGCGGTTGTGGAGTTGAGTATGTGTGTGTGTGCAGGGCCGGACGAAGGAATTGTATTTAGGCAGCAATTTGTTTTCATACAAAAACCACCTTTTTGATTTTATTGATGGTTTTCTCTGGTGAAGCGAAATATTGCATTTAAATGTTTTAGAAAAGTGCAAAATTTTATTTTTACTTGATTCAGAAAAGTGCAAAATGTTCTATTTACATGTTTTGAGAAACGTATTAAATGTTCTATTTGCATGTTTTTGAAATGTACAAAAAATTTTATTTGCCTGTTTTTCAAAAGTATAAAATATTTTATTTACATGTTTTTGAACACTGTAAAATGTTCCATTTACATGTTTTTTGAAAATTCAGGCAGCGGGGGTTGCCTGCGCTGACTGCATTATCCGGCCCTGTGTGTGTGTGTGCTTCTTCTTTGGTTTTGGTTTGGTCCTGCTACGTGTAATGGTACTGTGTGACGTAGTTGCATGTGGTCGTAGTAATAATGAGCATGTTTGTATGATGAGAATGAGAGGGTTTTCAATACTTAATTACATTGGCATTTGGTTTCGTGTTCATTTGTTCCCTGTCTTTAATCCCTATATATATATATATATATCCTCATCGTCATTCATTCACATTGTAATTAAACCCTAGCATTACACACATGTGATTGTATGCAGTTTTTTTTGGTTCCTGGATTCTGGGTCCGTATAGTAAAAAAAAATAGAGACGAGAAATTTCAAAAGAAAAAGACGAAAAAAAATGGTCTTTTTTGGTTGCTGTGTGATCGTTATCGTTATCATTCTCGTCCTCGTTAGGTGGTGATTTTCAGCATCTCAGCCTTCAGCCAGTATAAGACTTATGTACATATTATGGAGCACAGTGTTGAGTAATGAATGAGGATACGAGAAAGTTATGACACTGACATGTTGCGAACCTACGTCGTACGTAATTAATTTATGTCTGCATCCTCTATAGGAAGGTTGAGCATGTAGGCGTACATAGGCAAACGTGAAAGTTACACAAGGAAGATATTTTATTTACCTACCTACAATGTACACAGCGTTGCAGACTGTATTTTTTTTGTAATGCAAAATGAGGTATTAAAATTTCGTGTAGAAAGTTCCAAAGCGCAGGATTTATTCTTTTATGAAAAAAATATCTTACTTTTAGATTACACGTACTTTCTTGCTTATACACATGATTTAAAAATTTGGGAAGACAAACGCAAAATTAAGTAAAAATATTTCCTTTACAAAACAGTTAATACTTATTTACACATTTTGGTCGTAGATGGAAAATGGAAATGCTGCACGGCCTGCAAAAATATTACTTTACATATATTTTTGGATTTAAATATTGTTGGAATTTTTGTAAAATATTTAAAATTAATATCTGTCTCAAACGCGTTAACTGAAAGGAAAGATGACATTAATTTTGCAGATAATCCTGAGACGATCATCACGGACACTGAGCTGTTGGCAATGAGAGAGAAAACAAACCGTCATTTACGTCTCCGAGAGCTCCTCCTTGAGTACTCATCCAAATCCAATCTTGTTGTCATGTAAGTTTCATTTTTGTACTTTTTCATTAATTTTTCTTTCTTTGAAATCGTATAACAAGTTATACATTAGTAAGGGACTTGTTCATATATATATATGCGTAGCTGAATGAGTGAATATACGGGCTTCTGTAATATAACATGCCTCTTTTGTCTTCGTATGAAATATAGGACGCTCCCAGTGCCAAGAAAAGGAACGGTTTCTGCTCCGCTCTACGTGGCTTGGTTGGAATGTCTCACGAAAGATATGCCGCCGTTCTTACTTGTTCGTGGAAATCAAACTTCCGTCCTCACATTCTACTCATAAGTTCAACAACCACCAAGGGAACGAGTATAAAGTCCTGAGAAATTTTAATTTTGGAAATGTTGTAATATTTGTAACTGCTCATGCAATAGTTATTATATATGTACGATTTAATACTCTTTGGTATGTTATAATCTACGACTAAACAATAAGATATGTAGTAAGTAGATTTGGTTTCGGAAATTTGAAAAGTTTCGGCTTGAAATTTTGCAAATGTAAATTTAGTTTTAACGATAGTTTACGAGTTTGATGAATTTTTATAAAAATCAGATAATATGACCAGGAAAATATTTTAATTCATTCATTCCTGTGATTCTGTCAATATGCCTTAACTAAATTTTCTGTTAGACTTGTGTAGTCTTTTTGAATTATTTACCTACAATCTATAGGTACACGATTTCCTTAGCTTTTGCTATTACAATACCGAAACCGATACATACAATAATTACGTACGAATAAGTAGGTAAATAATTATGCAATGCAACTGTACGTGTAATTTTGAAGTTTATTATAAAAATTATATTAAATATTATAGGTAGAAATAATATAATTATTTAATATTCAACTAATTTTTCTGTGCCTTCCAAATCATTTTCTGTAATAGAATTATGTAGTATAATTAAATAGTTTTTGGAATTTAGTTATTTTTAAAAGTGTGTTTTCTTGCCACCTTTCTATGATACTAAATAAATAGATTATCGAATATGTTACGCTTTTCAGCTTTAAATTCAGACCTATGTATGAAATGATGTAAAACGTAACTAACAAAGTTTGTGTAGCATTGGTCACTGTTGGTGAAATTGTTTTACTAGTCGTTAGTATACATGTGCCCATAGTCAGCCATAGTGTAACCATATGTATACTCCTAACACTGGAAATCATAATAGTTATATAACTATTATGCTCATATTTCCTTTGCCTGTATATTTCTACAGTATCAACTCTACGACGTTCAAAATTTTAATGTATAGTGTGTGTTTACCTTATAAAATAAATATATTAAAATATTGATTTAAATATTGTAGCTAAAATATTTGGATTTAATATTTCATCATATTAACTGAATTTTGAATCGAATTTTGAGCAGTTATTATTTCATGTGGATATTATGTAGGTTACATAAATTTATGACTATTGGTCTACAGAAATCTGGCAATGTATGTATATCTAGTAGAAGCCTCCAGTGCTTTGATTTCATAATGTAGGACCTACCTTGTTAGGTACTATCGGTTTTGCCTGTTGGGCTGGCATTGGCTTTGGCACTACATATTATGTAGCACTAGCACTGGTCGGAATTCGGAATACGGGATCCGAATCTGCGGTCTAATAGTTGCGGCTTATTGGGACGTGGAGGTGGAAGTGGAAATCAAAAGAAGATCAGAAATTCATTGAGTTCAATTTTCAATTCAAGCAGAAAAAAAAATCTCAGATACTTTTCTCTCCATCGTATTGCTTTCATTCTTTCTTCTTGGTATTTTCTCCTTTGGTTCGTCCAAATCGTATCGTGTAATCGTAATCCTAATGGACTTTGTTAGGTACTATGCTGTTGGAGTAATTTCAGTGTTTCAGAGAACGTCTCTGTTATACTACCATATCACATTATATTTATGTTCATATCTTATTATCAGCGCCAAGCACAAGTACCAGTACCAGTGACCAGTATATAGCAGTAGCAGTACGAACGAGCAGGCGAATTTCTAAGTTTTTTTAGGGAGCGGAGGGATGCAGCAGAAGAAAATTTGAAAAATAGGATTTTAAACAATCTATTGACTAAAAAAATAATCATTATTATCGATCCCGATGCGCACGTATCTACGATACGCGCTTGAATTTTTTCTGGTATACCCATACGCACATGTATGGCATATGTATAGGTAGAATTAGGTAAGGTAGATTATTTAATAACTTATAGAAATATATCCGTCAGCTTATACTGTATATGGATGTAATTACGTGACTGCATATGAGTAATACCTGTCATTACATAAATCATTAAGAGGACAGAGCTCATCTTTTCGTCCTTTTGTATTTCGTAATCTTTTTGCTTTTCCGCTATTTTATTTTTATTTTTCCTGATTTTGTGAGACCAACGCAAGGATGAGATGAGATCGTGATACAGTGCAGTATAATATAGTTGGAAAACATTCTGAAAGAATCCATGTCGATGGGTAGTTAATTTTCTGAATGTCCAGAGAGTCTATTTGTTATTGTTTTTTGTATTGATATCGATATCTCTTCTTCTTGCCTATGTATTTCAATGGAGCAAACGCAGACTTTAAGCAACTTTCCTTTTTATTTGTACTTGCTCCCTATATACATATAGGTTCTGATTGTGAGTTGGTAATTTAAACTTCTTCATTTATTTTTGTAATGTAGTAGGATAGGCGTGGACAGACTTGGGCTTTGTTGGTATGGTTTACGCGTTCATTTCATAACTGCCTCATTTGCCGTGCCGCGATGTCGATTGTGGACTGGTCTTTGGACCTCGGGACTCGGGACAGGTAAATAAATGTAATGCAGTTGTTATTTATAATGGTAATGATCAAAATCGTAATCCTAGAAACATATAAAAAGATAAGAACACAGCACAATAGGAACCCTGGTTTCCCCCCATTACTTACTTTCTTTGCTTTCTTTTCGAAATTCGTGAAATGGCTAAAGTGAGCGAATTTGATACAGGATGAGATTGAGATGAAAAGGAAAGGAAGGAAGGAAATGAAAAAAGATATAAAAAGAATTAAAGAAAGGAAAATTAAAGGAGCGGACAAAAGCGGATAAAGTTTGAGATATCAAATTTTGAAAAACAAACAAAGGACAAAGAGAACGAGAGGAAAATGGAAGATAAGGAAGAGGAAGTGACTAATCTCATTTGTCTAGCTGTTATTTATTCGATTGTGTCTTTGTTTTTGTTCTTTGTTTGTTTGTTTGGATTTCCTTTTCTCTTTGTAAAGTAATCAAGTGGCCCATCGCCATGACAGGCGACAGGACAAAATCGTCGAGAGGCAAAACACAATTTAGGTTAAGTATGCAATTATGCCTTGTCATTCTATTCAACTTTTTTTAAGATGTAATGCGTTCATGCCCCCCATATATTATGATAGTATATTTTAAGGCACGCAATAATGCCTGGGATTTCTTAAATTCAAAATGTGATATTTACGAAACACTGCTTATACTATTAAATTTTGTATAAATACTTTAATCATGAAACTACTACACCTTTTGGATTGTTTTAGAAAGCATTGGCTTATACGTATGTATCATGTTAGTGAATACGTTTTATCTCTCTTTTTTAAATGAAAAATATTTTTCAAGTGTGAAATTTTTATTTCTATATAACATTATATCGAATACTTTTAGCACGTTGTTAAACATTAGTTTTAGAGTGTGATGTATGTACATGGTTATATATAAATTGGAATTGGTTCAAATCCACATACGGCCGCGTCCTTCACTCCTTTCTGTTCGTATAAATTTAAAAATAGAAAAAAATGAGTTTCAGAAGTTTCAGGGATTTAGAGCTTTCACAGTTGACTCTGCTGTATTTTATGAGATTGGATTTTATTGGATGAGATCCAGTTATAGAGAGACCATTCACATATGAACCAATGAATCTTCATTTCTAATTTTATTTCTTTGTTTTTTTTTCGTTTCCCCGCGATGCATTTATAATATAGCGTCCTTTCACATGACAAGATGCACTTTCCTCTCCTTTCTCCCCAACTTTCTCTAACTTTCCTTTCAATTTTTTATATAGTTTATTTAGTATATAACAATATACCAAAGTTTCTTTGGCTTTACTGCATTGAGCATTTGCACTGACTGGTATCAATGGGATAGTGTCTCAATATATGCTTACATATGCAAAAATAAGCTATCTACATTTTCGTTTTATTAGTCAAAATATATTGTTATACTTTCAATTTACACTTTTATTAGAGAGGGAGAGAGAACGACCGTCAAAATTACACTACTTTAAAAGTCAAAAGCCCGTCGGACCAAATTCAAATACCAGTAATTTGACGTTGTCCAAGTTATCGTAAATCAAAATACCAAAATGGTTAGGCAAGTTCATTTTTAAGAATTACAAAATGTTGCAACTACATGTATGTTTTATACAATGCAAACTAGGCTAAATAAATGTTGAAATTACACGATTCATCATTCAAATTTTCTGTGGGTCGTCGGTAAATAGAAAACTATACATCGTCTGTGAAGAACTGAAGAACCAAAATGACCTTATTTCCATTTGTAGCTAAAAACAATATCCACTATCTACACAAAAATTGAAAAATGTCTTGAAAGCGTTTAAATAGAACATTTTAAAAGTTTCAAAACCTCTTAACTTACATTTTACGCATGTTTCTCGTTTTGTTTTTATGACATAGCTCATTTTAATTTTAGCTTAAATTGGATATGGGTCCATTTGGTTCTTCACAGACGCTATAACAGAAAGTTTTACCTCTCTCTTTAATGCACAACTGTACGTTTGAAACGGTGTTAAAAAGACATAGTAAAACGGTACCCATAGATAGCAGTTTTTGAATTTTAACCTTCTGGGGGCAAGCGTACCTATACCTATGTAGTCAAAATTCGCAATATAAATGTAGCAATATAGGCAATAGTCATATCCTACAGTATGCGGTGCATCTCTGTATAAATTCATAATATTAGATTCGCGCTTCTAATATGTCATATGATAAGGACCTTTAAAGTTAAGCCTGAATATATACTAAACCATAAATACCTTTATACTAAATTATAGTCCACATATACTCTATAAAGATGTAGTACAGTGTGTAGTTATGTAGTTTGCGCATAAAAAAACCAAGAGTATAAAAGAATGTATTAAATATTTGGAATTGGGGAATATTTATAGTACCATGGACTCTGATTTTATTGCATTTGTCATAAAAATATGAACCCCCCCCCCCCCCAAAAAAAAATACCCAAAAGATGTTTCTTTCCCGTTGCCCTTTCAGATGATTCATGGTTTTTGAACGAGGTCTCTTTTTCTTCCCCTTTCAAAACTTTTGTTTATCCTTCCCATATTCACTCGTTCCCGTACATGTTTTTCCAGAAAAGACGAGACTTATAATATGTCTATGTCGTAAAAAAACTACACACAATACTGTTTAGCATAATAAATATTTTACTTTCTGTCACCAGTACAATATACTTTGGCATCCGATAAATTGTCTACATTCTATATTCTATCACCATCACAAGGCGCTTGGAAGCCTCTTTTATCTTTATGTTTCTTGTTTTTGGCTTTTGCATCACAATAATTGTAACAGTCATACACTCGCCTGCTTCGGCTACTTCTCGCATTTTTGAAAAGAATATTTGCTATAGTCTCATATCCGGATCTGCGCATACGTAAAGAGGATTTTAAATCCCAATCCCATCTCATTGGAAATACAGTAGTAAAGCAATGTGATGGAAATTTTCAATTTTAAATGGACGCTTAAATGATATTAAAAATTAAATTGGTATTGAATACAATTTTGTAATCAGAAATTTATATTTCAATTTTGTACGAAATTTGCAGTAGGTAGTAATTCCATATCGTCTTTGAAGAACAAAAATGACCCATATACAATTTAAGCTCGAATCAAAATGAGCTATGTCATAAACAAAAATGACAACCATGCGTAAAATGTTGATTAGGAGTTTTTGAAAAACGTAAAATGTTCTATTTTCATATTTTTGAAAAGGTGCAAAATTTTCTAATTCCGTGTTTTTGAAAACGTGCAAAATGTTCTAATTCCGTGTTTTTGAAAAGGTGCAAAATGTTCGAATTCCATGTGTTTGAAAAGTGTAAAATGTTGTATTTACATATTTTTGAAAAGGTGCAAAATGTTCTAATTCCATGTGTTTGAAAAGTGTAAAATGTTTTATTTACATATTTTTGAAAAGGTGCAAAATTTTCTATTTAAATGCTTTCAAGGCATATTTAAATATTTTTGTAGATGGTTGTTATTGTTTTTATCTAAAAATGGAAATGGGTCATTTTGGTTCCTCACAGACTATATGTAATTTACCGATTTTAACATATTATAGTTTGTTTAGTGAGTTACGTTTTGGAATTACTAAACACTATTGCTTAAGCGCTGGTTTTTGGTGGACGAACAAATTTAATTTCAAATGTTGGTAAATCTAAAATCGAACCGTCAAGCAATAAAAAGCTGCCAAACACGTTAACATCGTTCTTATATTGTTTAATTATTGAAGTTTTAATTTAGAAAATTAGATACGTGCCACACGTTTTGAATTCGAAGACTTCTTCGTTAGACAATAATTTAAAAGGTAATCTACCCCCTTCCCTTGTTTGAATGATTTTAGTTTTAGTTTATGTTAGTAATATATTATGATGTTGATAGGAAACTAATCGTGAGTAATGGTTCCTTGACTGGAATTTAATTTGATTGAGCCAAATTAATTTTAATTCAATTCCCTGTCGCTCATCACCCTTGTTTCCATACGTCTGTGTTCCATTTCCCTATGTGAGACTTACGGGACAGGAGTTGAATTGATGTGGTTACCCTTTATCAGTAGTACACATTTCTTCTTTAGATGTCTTTCTTACTTTCTTCCCTTCCTTTCCACATGAATGCAGCTGACATTTTCTCTTGAAGCCTATAATCAACTCATGTCACACATAATTTCCTTTCCAATTTTAATATATTTGGATTCGCAAAATATTTTGGGGATTTTGTCAAATTTGTCTGTTCAGATTGCATTGCATTTGCTTTCCTTTGGGTGCTGTGTGGTCGCAATATAAAATATCGTCTGTGAAGAACCAAAATGACCCATATCCATTTGTAGCTAAAAACAATATCGACAATCTACAACAATAGTGAAATATGTCTTCAAAGCACTTAAATAAAATATTTTGCAATTTAAAAAAAAATATTTAAATAGAACGTTTTCCACTTTTCAAAATCATGTAAATAGAACATTTTCCACTTTTCAAAAACATGTAAATAGAACATTTTAAACTTCTAAAAAACACGTAAAAAATATTACATTTTACCATTTTCAAAAACATATAAACAGAACATTTTAAACTTTTGAAAATTACGCAAATAGAACATTTTACACTTTTTAAAACTCTTAATTAACATTTTACGCATGTTTCTCATTTTTTTTATGACATAGCTCATTTTGGTTGTAGCTTAAATTCGAAATAGGTCATTTTGGACCTTCACAGACGATATATTTGATTCTGTATTCAAGCAAAATGTTTAAGGTGTATTCAGTAAGTAATAATTCCTTTTTTCGTAATTTTAGGCTCACTTCGAAATTTCGATATTATTATCGTAGTTATGAACTACTATTAGAATTGTATAGGTATTGGACCAATTAATAAATAATATTTGCACTAAAGCAGATAAGGATAAAATTATGCAGAAATGTACGTGGGGCAGTTTTAATGGTGATCAAAATGGGAAATAAAAGTGGGACATAAAAAAGAATCTAATCGAAAACCCAGAGACCCATATAGAGAGTCAATCTGTGAGACAGATTGACTCACAGTCTATCTTTTGTATGTATAAAAGGGAGGGCAATAAGAAGAACAAGAAGAGGGAATGGAAGATGAAGTTGAAGTTGAGTAGATTGAATTGGAAGAAGGATTTGGGTGAAACGAGAAATCTTTTGGGTACTCACTCAGCCTCATTTTGTCAATTTCCTAAATTTTCCGAATTTTCCAATTTCCTATACCGAAAGACATTGAAATTGAAAGGCATGTTTTCCTACGTATAGGTACGCACTCTCTATGTATATCCAAGCTTATATACCTGTATATGTATATTCCTATAAGAAATACCTACACTATATTGTATGCATGTTGAAAGGAGAGATGCGATATTGGAAGTTGTGAAGATCTATACAGATAGAGATGTAGATAAATAGGAATAGATACGAGAATCAAATTCAACCCATTCAACCTTTCTTCCCGCTTTACTTTACTTTCAATTTGACTGACTTTCTTTTCGGGAAAGGGAATGTTGGACTGGTGCTGTTATCGTTACCGTTAACATCACCGGTACCGGTACCAGTACCGGCACAGGGACCTCTAACTGCGAGAGGCGAAGACGAACGGATTTCTGAAAATCTATTTTGTAAAGGCTATATAGTCATTTTCAATAATAGCATTCATTTCAAGACCCATCCCTTTTTCTGTCTGTCCTTTTTCCCTTGTCTTGGCCTAGTTCGTTTTGTCTTATTGGTTTAGTTCTATTTTATGTTTGGTTTGGTTTGAGTATTCAAATGTACGGTCACATTCCAATAACGTTGACAAAGCAATTGCCAATGAACACAACAACAAACAAATTGACTTACTCAACCTTAATGTATTGGAAAACATTTTCAATAGAGATATGCGAAAGAACTGATGACCGAGATTTCCAGACTTCCAAACTGCTTGGACTGCTGGTCCTGGTCCTGGTCCTGGTGCTGGTATGGTAGAGGTATACTTATCGTTAGTAGATGCTTCTTACGGGATAATGGATAAAGGAAGAACGTACAGATGATAAAATCAATACATGAAACTTTTATTCGAGAGGCCATAGGGTTGTCGGCTCTAGATTAGTTTTAAGTGAACCTTTAATGTGCTTTCACTTTCGACTAATGATAAGCATAGACACTTTTTATATGTCTGAGAATCGAAAGGCGTTATAAGATTTTATTTTAAAAATTCTCTCTGTCATACATTGCTGTTAAAGAAATATTTTTGATGTATGAGCTACGCGCTCCTTGGGTCAGTTCACTGTGTACATTATTTATTGTTGAAGCTTCCATTGCTAACACAGCGAATGTACCATTCTAACTTTTCAAAGCATGTAATTATATCGAAACGATCGATTACATTTAAACATACCAGTTCAAGCCAATGCAAACGCAAGCCAATCTAATCCACTGCTATACCTTGACTCCATTATAGCAAAAAATAAGATTTCGTATCTTCTAGCGTTAAAACTCGCTAGGGAACGCTGGCGTTAATAAGCCTTGGGCTGTGCCAGAATATATTTAATTGTATGTATTCTCTCTCTCTCTCTCTCTCTCTCTCTCTCTCTCTCTCTCTCTCTCTCATTATTCAGCTACGCAATATTCAATATAAAGTGGTCCCGTAGCAAGCTCACTACATTATATAAATTTTGGTAGGTTTATAGGTTATAATAAGGAAATTCTGAGAAAGAATGAGACAAAATATAAGGAAATGGAACATAAAGGTGAAAGTGTTCGTTTATGGCAAAATATTCTGTCTTACATGCTTTTGGCTGCGATGGAAAATTTCGTGGTTGCCCCTGTTAGTTTTTGGTAATCAAGATCTATTGCTTCCTTCCAAAATCCGAGTTGCCTAATACAAAATGTAAAACAGTGTGAATATGAAGGGACCTATATAGTTACTATACTCACACACCTTTATAAGATGCACATATTATATGAGTAATGATAGCAATGAGCGTTATATGATCCCGGTGTGGGCGGATGTGTGTGCCAAGACTCGCAGCAGAGACATACGTGAGTGGATCTATTTTCGTTGTAGATGCAATACACCTCACAAAATTGTAAATAAACGAAACAGAATAACTTAAGTGATAATTTGCGGTGCCTTTAGCCTTGGTAAATTTTGGGTAACTATATTTAATGTATGTGCTACTTTAACTAACGTAAACACTTGAATTTAAAAATATATTTGAGTAACATATTTTACATTTTTTAAAGTTATGTAATGAAGATATATTTTCCAAGTGGTTTAATTAGAAAATTTTGCAATTTTCAAAAAACGCGGGACTAGAAAATTTTCCAGCGTTCAAAAACACGCAATTCAAAATTCTTTTAATTTTCAAAAACACGCAATTCGAAAATTTTTTAATTTTCAAAAAAATTTAAATAGAACATTTTTCACTTTTCAAAATCACGCAATTAGAAAAGTTTTCACTTCTTAAAAACAATCAATTAATTTTTTTTTAATTTTCAAAAACACGCAATTAGAAAACTTTTCACTTCTTAAAAACAATCAATTAATTTTTTTTTAATTTTCAAAAACACGCAATTAGAAAACTTTTCACATTTCAAAAATCACGCAATTATCTGAAAATTTTTCACTGTTCAAAAAAGAGCAATAAACACTTTGTTAGTAAATCAATGATTTAAAAATTTTTAACTTTAAAGTATGGAAAAATAAAATGTCCAAATTGTATAGTATAATTAATATACCTTTTTCCTTTTACAAAATTATAAGTTTGATATTGCGTTCTCATTCGTGATATAATTCATATATGTATGTACGTAATACACAGCGTAGTAATTATATGTGGTCTAGTAAGTTCTATCTACTACCATCTACACCTTTGTAGATGTGTGCTTTATACATATGCGTGAGGAAGGTTAAAATTATTGACTGGCTGGAAGCTGGAAGCTGGTGCTGGAATGTGGAGTGCTGATGGTGTCTACGTACAGCCCACCTTCGGTTCTTTTTCTTACCATCCATTATCCCTTCCGTTTGCACTACTTTTATTTTCACTTTAGCCTCAAACTTTAGACACGTGCACATAATAATGTATGTAGTATAGTTTATCTAGATCTTGAATTCGCTGGCTCCGAAAGCGGACGTGGATAGTTGGATAGTGATCGTAAGGAGGATTCCTGGGATTCCTATACCATAATAAGACTTCCAGACTCGAGATATCCATCCACACTCAATAAAATACGATGCTTTATTATGTAGGTAGGTACTTTGCTGTACACACAGTCGTATCCCATCCTCCTCTCCTCCTAATGTAGTCCACACTCGAAATGTGGAAGCTGCAAACATCTCAAGGGCGTTTACCCAAACCGTATTCCGTATTAAAGTTTTAGACCTTCAACGTATAAGCTGTGTGCTGTGATAGCTAAATCTTGTATATGGCATATGTATGTATGTATGTTAGAAGTATCGTACTTTCAGGCCAAAGCCTATTTGCACGCTTCGAACAATTTACTCTACTGCTTACTCTTCAGAGATACACTATATACATACTAGTCCAAGTGTACTCTTTGAGTATTGCAGACTTGTAAATTATACTTAAACTTACTTGGGAAGTTATACCTATTGCTTACAGGCTGTCTTAAAGCCTTGTATATGGCATATCTAATATACAGCATGCTATTTAATTTTAAAACTAGGTCAATTAATGTCACCCTACTTAAGTAACCGCCGAGAGTCATAATCATGAGGCCTTCTTCACAGGAGTAGTGCTCTGGTCTGATTATTGTTACATATTTAATGGTAATGATATACAATTAAAATTTTCAAAAATTCCCGCATAAATTATTTCATATTCAAATAATCTGTTCTTGAAATAAACCCGCTGATCTCTGTGATTACTAATTTTGTAACATGTGAACATTGCCCCCTACAATTATTAAATCATGTTCGAAACACTGTTTTAATAATAATAATTAAATATTAATTAATTAATAATTAATAACAGCGAGGCTTTACTTCACTCAGAGGAAATATCTGGGCAAAGTAAGTAGTTTTAATGCAATCTGGTTTGAATTTTGAAGTGATAATATTTAAAAGTTTTGAACTCTAACCAAGGTTCAACATCGACATGATTTATTGACATTGGAAAAGGAAGAAAACCCGGCACGGGATGATCGAGGACATAATATTGTGTAGGTGTATATCTGCTTAAATATCTTACGTGGGAGTGTGTGGGCAGTCAGGATATAGCTAGAAGGCAAAATAAACTTGAGGCCAGAGTGAAAGTCAGAGCAAAAGCTAAGCTTATTACAGAATTACAAAGCAACCAATTTAGTATATATGGAGCAAGTTAATAATTACTGTAGCTTAAGTTCCTCATGGCTCATGGTAAGTCGGGGGCAGAAGACGGAAGACTCACTAGTTAGTTACTTGTTTTTGCAGGACGAGGAGGATGTACTGAGTCAGTGAGTGTAAAAGCCATGCCATGTTCCCATGTCATGACATGTCAACCTTCATCTTACCATTTTGTTTTTACTAATGAATCGTTGACATGGACGGCCTAAGAGCTTTTCAAAGTTGAGCTCACCCCGACTCCCCGACTACTGGGCCACGATGCTGACTGGGCTCGATGTTGATTCCGATGCAGCCAAAACTTTTAACGTTGACTCTGAGTCTCCTCTCCTCGTACGTACGACTTTCACTATGAAAGTGAGTTGCTGAGCTGACTAGTGAGAGATTTATAGCCTGCTCCCGTCACCGTCTAGAAAAAGGAGATGTGTAGTGTAGTTAGAACCTCGTACCTACCGTAAATTTTCTTACAGTATGTGGGTCTTATTAGTAAGGTGGGACTCTATTAGCCACCGGGTTTCTAATAGTAAGCTGATCTAACATTCTCAAGTTTGAATACTACGTGGGTTGTTTTATCTGTACACTGCCTACCCGCACTCTATTAAGCGGGTAAGCTAATTGTAAGCTGCAGAAAACAGGGACTACTATTAGAGCATTTACGGTAGGTACACTAGTTTACGTTCAAATTCAAGTCTGACGATGAGAGGCGCTTGAAGGAAGCTTACGGGTGGACCTGTCCTTGTTGTGTGTGTATAAGGTTTGTTTGCTTCGTCGCTTGTAGAAATTAGGTATGTCTAGCATTTGTTATATAGTCGTAGAACAGTTTTTTTTATTTTGCGTTTCATTCATTATAAGTAACATCACCGTACGTATTCCTTGTTTATACACAAGCGGTTTAATTTTAATTTCAGTGAACTTTTAGCCCAGATGTAGTAGACTTCTCAGTCTGTACACTACTTAACATCATCAGTCTTGTGTTTAATGAACTTGCTCAAAGATAATAAGCTTAGCAGAGTGGCGGGTCCAGACAATTTTCATAAGGGGAGCAGATCGATATTCAACGGCCATTTTGAATTAAATGCCCCTATTTTTCCCCGTGTTAAATATTGCATCTCGGTAATTAGTCTAAAAACTCTTATCGTTAGCCTTCCTTCACCCCTTATTGGATCCGCACTTGGCGTAAGAATGTTCACACATACGTAGCTGAGTTTGTAATAATGTAAAAATCGATTTGGTAAGACGAAAGGGCTTAAGGCTCTTAAAACTGAGAATGCGTAATGTGAATTTTTCATAAGTTTTTTTACAGAACTTTATGGGTCATTGCCATTTTACGTAGCCAAATTTATATATTATTTCATTGACTTCTGGCTGATCTTTTTTTTTTGAATTTGAAGTAAACGCAACGGTTCTCTAATTGAGTTTTGATTTTGTTTTTGAAATGAAATTTTTGAAAACCTTGAGTCTTGTAAAACGTTTTAACCTGTCTATCGCTGATTTATTTTGGACAGAGATGCAGTGTAAATTGGATTTTAATAATTTAAATATTTCTATTATTGTTTATTTTGTTGCTTAGTGCAACGCACATTGGCTAAATATTTTTTTTAAATTAATCGATGGCCGATAATAATTCGCGATTTACGCGGGGCAACATAAGGCAACATCTCAGTCAGTTTTGAAAACTGTAGAGTATTTGTATTTTTATTTGGCAAAATTGCAACAACAAATAATATATGAATGTAATATATAAACCTGCAAAATAAAACAACAAAATTACAACTATTAAATCGATTACTTTTTCTTCAAGGGCAAGCATGGGACAGTATGGTACAAGTCAAAGCAAGACTTTTTACCCCGAGCTGTAATGCAAAGGGGTACCCGACAGGTAGCACAACAATAGCTTGTGTCATGCCGGGTACTTTTTGCAGAACAAAACGTGCATCGCTGTCTGCCTAGTTCTCCACTGGGTTTCGTAATTCGAACAGAACAATGCTTCCCATTCAACTGTAATGCCCCGGGATCTTCATAGTGGACTGGCCGTCCCACTTTGGGTCTAATGAGCTTATGATCTTTCAAAATTTCAGAAATTAATTCTAAAAGAAACTTTTTATACTCCATGCTCGGAATATTTCGCTGGTGCTTATATATAATAAACGCATTATACATACAGAGGTCCAGAAGGTGAAACGCAACCTTCTTATACCATTTTAAACTCTTGCGTTCAGCCACATAATGCACTATCTGCCGATCTACGTCATCCACTCCTCCCATAGTGCTATTATACAAAAGTACTGATGATGGTTTCAGTTTCGGAACTTTTGAATCTCCATCTTTCTTTTTCTTTAATTTAGGCTCACTATCTCTTTCTTGAGTTTTGGAAGGTACAGGTTTCATCTCATGCGGCATAAAATTGCTTAGCATGTAGACGTCCCGACGATCTTTCCACCTAACATATCCCATAGTTGAGTTAGTATTATTTTTATTTATGCCCTACAATTCGTTTTTGACAATAAGTAACTAAAATAGTATACCTTTCAACCATTTTATCCTCTGTGCAGTATACAGTTACATCCCCCTTGCTCAGTTTCTCTGTCCGAATACATTTTGGCATATTTTTGCGATTATTCCTTACAGTGCCCAGAACAAAGGTTTTACGCTTGATCAAATAATCCAGCAGCATTGGTGAGGTAAAAAAATTATCCAAAATAATTTTTCTATATCCTTCAAGGTACTCTTGGGTCAACGTCACAACAGTAGCCCCACCAAATCCTAGTTCCTCAATTTTCTCCCTTTGAATGTAAGTGGATTTTCCCGTGTACGGAATAATGCCGATCAGAAATTTGGTGTCGCAATCTACTATGCAATAAAATTTAATGCCAAACCTTGCTCGTTTGCTTGGGATGTACTGCAGAAATGCCAGACGCCCTTTGAAAAGCAAAAGTGATTCGTCCACACACAAAAACTCACCTGGTTGAATAGTGTGCTTAAAACGATCACATACGGATGGCAGTAAATTTCCCAGTTTATTTAGTCGGTGACTTTTGGCTCCTTCGCTCTCATTATTGCCAAAGTGCAAACCCCTCAATATTCCAAAGAAGCGGTCCCTGCTGATGCTTTCTCCAAATATTGGAGTGCATAATAAGGGGTTAGTCGAAAAATAATCTTTGTAGCTTGGCTTTTTAGTAATCCCCATTAAGAAATGCAAGCCAAAGAAAACCCATAATTCATCCGTTGACACGTCCTTCCAGTTTTTAAATTTTTGCTGACCGGCATACAAGTTGGTTTGAAGCTTTATTTCTTCCATTATGTCATTATCAACAAAGTGCTTAAACGCATCAAGCGGGGATGGCTCAGAATCCAAATCCCATAAATCAAAAAGTGTCTTTTTGTGCAAGCAGTCGGGTACACGCGGATTAAATTCAGTAGATTTGGTCCACAAATTAGACATATTACTAGGAGCAGGCATTCCATCTTTTTCGCTCTCACAATCCGAGCCGTCACTAAAATTGCTTGACTCGGAATCTGTCCCTTCCTCGCCTTGGCTTTCGCACTCGTCTTCGGAATTCTCATCAGCAAAGATTTCGTCTAATTTTAATTATTATTAGTGAGTTTTATTTTTGTTAGACTACCTGTATGTCTATTGCATAATATTTAAAACTATAAATTGTTAAATAGTATTTCAAATTATAAAATATTACCGTTTTCCATTATTTTTATTTTGCCTTGTAAACTTGTGCTGTTGACTTATAGAAACGCAAAGTACACACTACTTAAAGCTGGTGGCAATAGTGGGTATCGCTGGTCATTAAGAGAGGGGGTATGGAAGTAGTGCAGGTTTTCTGTGCCCCTTTATAATATTCCTACGTTAAGTCCCTTTCCTTTAGCTAATTTAAAAAAATTTCCTAGTCACTCCAATATGCGTCGGTCGGCCAAGACGGAAAATAAAAGTGACATAAAATTGGGACGTTCGGATGCTAAAATGTTTTTAAATGTCTAAAAAATGAGTTTTTAGTTTATTTGCTTTTGTTTATTTTTACTCCTGCTCACGTCAACAGATCTATGGAAATGTTTTTTATGGGCGTCGGCATGAGGTCATAGCAACAGACAGGTTGAAGTCGTTTAAAAATTTGAAAAAAATTACTCCCAGTAATAATTATTCCTAAGAAATTTGTGTTTTCCAAAACACTATTAGTTATCGAAAACATATTTAACCCTGTATGTAATTATAATCTTTAATGCACCGTCTTAAAACGGATTTTGCATTATTGAGTAATGTAGATAGTCGCTATTGCATCTTCGACTATAAACAAAGTAAGTAAGTAATAAATTCACAAATGTGATGTACAATAAGGCACAGGCACAAGACTTAATACAGAAAATATGTATGTGCATAAGTAGGCAAGAAATGGGAAACTTTGTGGATAGAAGATAGAGCTGAATTCAGCTTCAGAATCAAGTGGAGGAGCTCTTGAAAAGTTGAAAGTTTTTTAGCCTTTACCTATACCTATACATTTAAATGTCTATTCCCTACTTACTTACGACTATCAAACAAGCAAAAGCAATACTCACAATTCTGAGTATAGGTAGGCATACATAATATACTATGTACCTACATACATATATGCACACACCGGATGCCAGATGCGTCAGTACAACATGTATCGCCTTGCCTTCCTTATATAAGCCCTTTGGCCTTCGGCATTCACATCAGCTCCTATATTTATATATCCCACTTGATAAATACAATCGAGGAACGCTCAAGTTTTTTGTAAACAGGAAAAGTTTGTTAAGTCCATAAGGAACAACAACAAGTAGGTATATATGCTATTCTTGGTCTTGTTCGAAATTTTCAAACTTGTCTGTCCCACCATAAATATTTAAACAAACAAGAACTGCTCAATCCATAACTCATGAGGATTCAATGAGCACCACATCATACCATACCATCCAGCCATATTCTTCGATTGTCTACAAAACAAATACCATTTCTACGCGTCTCGGAAGTTTGGGATTTAATTTGGAAAATGAAAAATAATTCAAAGAAATTATGGTAATAAAATACAATAAACAAGGAAATTCAAAAATTGAAATACATTGTCAGTTTCAGTTCAGTACTTATTGAGATTGTTTCTGTGGGTTTAAGTTTCTCATCTGGTTTTGTGTATGACATTTTATTTGGATTTAATATTTGTGAACGGATGATGCGTTTCACAGAGGTACATTGTATGACATAGCTGGACCAAAAAATTGAATGCATTGTGCTAATTATGAAACGTAGGCTTGTAGAGCTACAGAATGCACTGGAATTTAAAAAAGGGCCTGATGCTGATGCTAGTATGCATAATTTGTCATGTATACTACGAGTAACTGAGTGACGGCGGATTATGCAGAGACAGGTGTAGAAAAAGAAATTTGAGTTACGTAAACTTAAACTTTAATAGATACACATTTCTGAGGAAACTACATTATACAACAAACTCTATCTTATAGAAACTGTATTACATGAATTTATTAAAATTAAATATTTCTTTTTGTACTATTTTATGGCTAGTTCTGGTTATACTTTTTAAGAGCTATTCTACTTTACTTAAGTATTATACAAAAATGATTGAAAATCCAAATCTAATATTATTTACACAGATGACCATGGCCATTGGCCATGCATATGGTTTTGAATCAGAGTAAAATAAATGAGAATTCGAACTGGTAATTAAAATGGATCCCATGACTAGTAGAAGCCTCCGGGATGTGGATACAATGCCAGTGCCAGTATCTGAGTTCTCGTCCTTTCTCAGTTTCTCTCAGTTCCAGTTTTCAGCCCATGACCACGATGCCGATGCCTACCACGCGATGATGTGACGTGGTGGAGTAATTCTCGTAAGTACCATAATATTATGTAGTGAGTCCAATTTAATAAAAGATTCGGTCTTCGGTTTCGGTACTGTGGGACTGAAATGAAACTGGTACCAGTGCCAAATAATCGCCTCCAGCCTTTCCTTTAACAAGCAATAGTCGCCCCTTGAATGCGAATTTGTGAAAATGGAAATGAACCATGAACCACGGACAGGGCCATGAGGGATGGGATAGGAAAGGATAAGATAGGATGGCGATCATAGAATACTTTATAGATAATCCATTTAATGAAATCTAATGGTGGGCTTGAGGGCAAAATGGTCTCATAAAATGAAATGGCAAGTTCACGTACGACTTCGACGGTTCTCATCTCCTCTCGTTGTCTGTTTCTGTGAGTGGATTTGTTGAACAATAATTTGGAATTTGAATTCGTATTCAAATTTAAATTCGAATTCGACGCATTTCTTTTTTCATTTTCATTCTGTTACAAGTCTATCCCATACAAATAGAGGCAGAGTATATATATATTAAGGCGGTCCCTGCACTAACGTTAGAGTAGAGGATGTAGGAACAATGTGACACAATTAAACTAAACCAGGGAGAGAATCAGTCAAATAACAAGCTTACCTAAGAAGGTAAGTTTCACCCACCTAATTTTATTAACAACCCGGAAATTCCCATTGTGAGCTCTAGTCACCAATGGTGAGCATTCAAATTACTATGTATGTGCAATATTGTACTGATATTTCAGATAATAATAAAATAAATGGCATATTTATTTCAAATCTACCGTCATTAACGCTACTGTGTGGCAGTCATCACAAATTTAAAATATTATGCATACTAACCTACCCAGGTAAATTTTTACAGGGAGAGTACGGAGAGTTGTAAATACTTATTCTACATACTAAATACTAGATACCAATTACTATTTAACATTTAAAAAATTTATAATAGCTAATTATAAAATAGGATGCTGCAAAATGCTAATTTAAAGGGTTCTATAGTTTGAATTAATTCAACCTAGAATAATACCTATTCAACCAAACCTCATGAATTGTGGTTAAACTTCTGGAGAAAACGTATCTCACAATCATAGACACAATTAAAATATATATATTTGGAAATGTGACCGGGTCTACTGATAGCTCTGAATCTGGCTCTGGCTCTGCTCCACTCAGCTAAAGTTGGTTACGATTCTAAATTTTGAAGACAAAAGAGTAAAATATGATTTTAGTATGTATAGAGGTTTGATTACACTTTGTGCAAATTTTGGTAATTTCGACTTCGACTCCAGATAAAGTCATAAAAGCCAACCAACTATTTGACTTTTAACATTTGATATTAGGGTGAGAGAGTCCTTAGTTCCAAGATATTCATTTGTCCAATTGGTTTTATGTGAGTAGTATGAGTGAATAGGAGAAGCAGGAATTAGGACCATACTATAGGGATATACTTATATGTATGATTTTATTACTACAAAATCTGAATTGCGGATGTCATAGTTATCCCCGTTTATGGCGAGTGTGCAGTGAGAATGCATGCTTTTATAAACGTATACCAGTACCAGTACCAGTGTAGACTAATAATTTAAATGAATAAATCAAAATTTCTTATCATACAATATGCGGTACTACTGTATAATATAATATTACATCCATAATCTATATTCACTGGGCAATGCAAGTGTGAATAAAACTATTATTAGATTTGAAGCCCTTAGAATAATTTTACAGCTTTGGTTTCATATTATGTATATAGCTTGCATAATTTAATTTCAACGGGAATTGGGATACCCATCAGAGATATTCAAATCAGGATTATTCAGAAAATACTGTGGTCGGTCTCATTAGTCCTTTTGGGGTTTATTTTAGCCACGTTAGCATAACGTGGAAAGGCGAAAGGATCTATGTACACAGTCACAGCTTCACCACACTCACTCCAATCCAAAATCCAAACAAATAAAAATTACAAAAGTTACATAAAATATCTACTGTATTCGCTGGGCTGATTGCTTAAGCATTTACTTAAATATGCGAACACAACTTTCAACCGGGTTTAATGCATATAATCACACGTAAAATCCCTGCATATCACAACTACGACTGTTGCCATTAGTATAAAATTCCAATTCAAATCATGAGCGAAAAGAAAATCATAGGAAAGTAAGTCAAACGTGATTTAGTGTTCATTCTTTAACAAAGATATTTCCAGATTTATGGAGACGGAATCATTGACTTTGAGTGTACGTGTGTGCCTGAATGTCGAATTTTAAAGCTGAAAGAGTAAAATTAACGTGACTTTTAATTAGTAGCCTCTCAATTTTAAATTTCATTTTACTCTCAGTCAGGTAAAATTGGGTCATGCAAAATGTAAAATTAACAAAGAAAATTGGAAAATTCCAATACTGTATTAATGTCTACAGCCTACTACTGTATGTGTCTACACACCTTCAATCTGACTTTCATTGCAACTGGCTCATTATATTCAATATCGATTCTGTTGCAAATTCAAATGGTTTAAATAAAAAGGCTTGAAAATATTTAACCTTCACTAATAAACTGGGTCACATAGGTAGGTGGGATTTTCGAATTCGAAGTTTATTAATTAAGTTACAAAGGCGCAACCAAAAAAACGGAATGGGATATTATGTTGTCCTATGTTATCTGCTTACCATCTACGAACACCCGTGTCTATCTATTTATGATAAAATTTTGGAAGCACGTAATTTATTTATATTATTACAATTCGCCAGTTTTTTTTATCCCGAATTAATCAAATGTTTTATAAATAAATAAATAATAAATTTGAGGTTGCCCCGATTTAACCGCAGTTCTTACACGGTGCCCGACCTCGAATTCACTTCTTGCACTGTGCCATCACACAGGTTTTGTCTTTCCAACATTAGTCGGGCCTACTAATGTTTTATTTGAATGTATTCAATTCAATCTTACTTTGACTTAAGTCAGTAGTTTAGAAGTTCTTTGGCTTATAAGGCATGATGTGGTCTGCGTGTGATTTCGGCGCAAAATGCAATGAATTGTGTAACAGCTACATTATTTTACTAATTAAATGATTATAGCACATGACGTGTTGACTATGACGTGAATGACAGCTAGTGAATAATGTTGATCGCGAGACAGATAAACAGCTATTAAAATTTTGTGTTCACAATTTTATAATGATAGGAAATTAATTACAGTTATTCCTAATGCTTACATCAAAACTTTCATATTTGTTTAGTGCCAATTAGTCAAGCAAATATTTACCGGAATGCTAAATCCGTATTGCAGTTGTAAATCGTATATAACACATATTAACAACTATCACATACAAAGTAGGTTTTTCCCAAGAAATTTTCAACTTTTTGGAAAAAAACAGCAGCTGAATTCATATTGCATATTAATAATAACATCCTGCTGACGAAAATGGTTAATGCAATTTATATGTTTTAGAGCAAACAAAGTAAGTACTAGTATGTATATACCTACCTAGTTTAATGTGCAATGGGATTTTGAATTATCTGTAGGATATAATGCAGCTATATGGATTGTACACATGTGTAATAAAGTTAATGCACTTGAGCAATTATTTACTCCATTGACGGAACGACACGCATAAAATAAGTACATATCCCATTAATACAACACCTTCGGTAAGTACATAAAGACGATAGATTAATTTAGTAGATAATTGCTACGGGAGGTAAAGTGGCAGCTTTCCTATTTAATTCATGTCCAGTCTGATCTAGAACAAATATTGACATTTTGACATTGAGTGCAATATTGAGGAAATGACCACGTTTCATTTTGTCGCTGTGCTATGTCTGCATTTGAAGTGACGTCTATAATAAAAGCCACCACTATGACGTTATAAAGAAAACAAGATTATTCTGGATGGTTGGTAATGAGAAATTTTGACGAAATATTCAAATTTTCATTCCTATCAGGTCTTTATTCCCAGTGTTGAGTTTAACTACATACTATGAAGGACACTGCTCGTAAACAAATACCTTTATAGAAGTCTATAAATATATTTGTTATGTGTCAGTATGAATCGTACATACACAAAATTTGTTAGCAAAATGGAAAATTCTTATGAGTTTCTACGCCCTACCTACGATCTTTAGTAGAAGCAGAAGCAGAAATAAAAAGAACTAGAACTACGAAGACCGGCAGAAATTTTGACGACAGAAAATAACAATCACAATGGTGACAATAAGACAATAAGATACATTAATCATTTCGAAATATATTATTCATGCTATAATAGACTACCGTAATTTACCATATTCAAAAATGCAAAATTGAGAGCTCTGACATTTGAGACATCATAGTCATTATAATAATATTATCAGGAAAATGATGATGTAAAATCATTCACCATAGTATATTTATGTAGGTAAGTATATCAAGCCCCGTGCCCGCCAGATAATAAAAGACAATTTTTAAAGATATTCAACAGCCGGCCATTCCCACATCGTCTGCCTGGGCCTGGAAAGCATTCATCATCAACATCTGCAAACTACAGTTCAGTGAACATATATATATATGTAAGTACCGTATATATTACAATAGTACGCCCCGGGTACTATTCAAATTTAGATCTCTCAGACCCGCGTACTAATAGAGGCCCGCGTAGAATTGCATACCCGCGCATATTACATGACATACAGTATAGGCATATACGTACTGAAGCATGAATGTGGGTACAGCTTGATGCACACATACATAAAGATAGGCAGGTACATAATTAGGGATTTTTTCCTAAAACTCTTAAAATATACGTAAATGAATATTACAAAATAATAAATTACCTAGGTAAGTAAGTACATGCTACGACTAATCGCTCGATACGGCTGCATGGGGCTGGGAATGATATGATAAATTATGAGAAAGGGGATATTGAGCCTCAAACGCTAAGTAAACACTATAGACATGAGTACATGTAATTAATTCTTGTCTGGTCCGCATCCACATGTATTTTCACCTTCATTGGACTGGAGGCTGGGTTATTATTATAGTGTAGTGGTTCCTGCTGAATTTACGTGCTTTATAATAAGAAAATGTAAATTGGGCATGTCATGTAATAAAACAAAAGATATAAGAACACGTCCTTCCTGTAATAAAAAAAATGCAAGGAAGAAAACAAGAGAAAGAGGAGACCAGGGACGACAATGACAAAATGTGACATATGAATAAACAATTTGAAAGTTGTCATGCGAATATAATATTACGTCCGGTACCGGTCCCGGTACAACGAGAGTCCCAGCTCCAGCTCCAGCGTCTCAGTCCCACTGAAATGGCAGCTGAATGAATATAATTTGTTTTCCTTTTCCTTCCCATTTCCCTCTCTTCCAATTCCAGTTGTTCCAGGAACAGAACCAGAAACTCAACCAGAACCAAAGCCACAACTATTCATTGCTCCGTAACCGTTGCCGAATAGAGTAGAGAAGTTACTGTTAGGTGGATTCAGCTGATTCAGGTACATTAAACGTATGTATACTACCTACCGTACTTTGAGGGAAGCAAAGCTACCTTTGCTATTTTTTCTTTACAGTTGAAGTCTGTTGTCAATAGAAACCGAAACGGTACCAGTAACCAGTAATAGCAAAACATCCCGTCCCGTCCCATCATGTCTTCCTTCGTTTCCTTGTCATGTCATGTCATGCCATGTCATGTGAAGATGATTTCATTCAAATTCAAATCTAGAAAAGAAACCTCTCTCACAGTTACCTAACAGTGAAAGGAAACGAATGTAATGGAAATGAAATGAACAAAAAAAATATATCAAGTCCATGAATAATAAATTCAACGTAAGCTATGCACATACCTATGTATATAAAATATGAAATAACATGTTTATTACGAACGAATACGAAATGAATATGATAAATATTATACGTATTTCACTATGTAATGTAGGTTTTTAGGTACTTTTTCTATGGACTATATAATATCGTATAATATGTATATTACTAGTGTGTATTTCTTTGAAGTTTGAACATGACTAAACTCACTACTGACTCTACGATACGATATTCGACAAGTTTGACTCCGGCTTCAAATTCGATATTTCTATCTCGCCCTGTGAGTACATAGATAATGTGTATGTCGGACACCGGATTACAACAACTCCTGCATCTACAACATATAAAGGTAAACGTACCTAGGTATAACTAATTACATGTTTAAATAACCGCAATGAATTAATTTTTCATCTTTTAGATTTATATTTTGATAATATTCGCTTTTTAATTATTATTATTATTACATTTACATAAGTGTGAAATATTCAAAAGCGTGCTTTTTATATGATTTGTGTGGCTTTACAGATATAATTACATATAGGTAGGTGGGTCAATTAAATTCATAGGAATATTTTTATCTTTTATCTGCGAACATACATTATACAACTCACATGCACACCATCGCATTATGATCATGACCATGTAGCAATTATATATTATGTAAGTACGGACATCACAGTATACCTTTGCTTTTCCAGAAGTTGAAATTAACATAAAAATTATGCTTTTATAGTTAGATATCGTCGGATGAAGAAGCAAATCCGCATCTTTTCAAAAATGTTTAAAAGCAAAACCGCACCTTTGGAAATTTTGTGGCTTACTGCGAATAAACGGCTCAGTTTGCAACCAAACTATTTTAGGACTGTAGTACACTTGTAAGGGTCAAGAGGCTGTAGATACCTGTTTTTGAATCGAAGGGTGCCACACTATATTCCTTTATTATGCGATTTTTAGGGAAAGATAGGGTTTTGCTTTTAAACTTTAATAGAAAGATGCGGATTGGCTTCTTCACCGACGATATAATTTTATTATTATATCTGTGTACTTTGAATGAAGTACGTAACATCTACGAGTAGATACATTCATATAAGATGTATTTCAGTAGGATAATATTAAATGTACTTAAATAATCATTACTTTAGTTACCAATTTTAAGGATTATTCCAATTTTCCAATATTATCGCTTCAACAATGTGCGCACACTCTAAATAATGTTACATGGCTAATACAGAATACAGATTAATTAATGTAACGAATTTAATTAGGTATCTACGTTCTATGATAACGAATCCGATTCAGTTAATTTTGTTTATCATATTATTTACTTTATGGTAAATCTTCACAATCTTTGTTTTTTGTTTTCAATAATCTTAGAAGGATTTCGACATAGGCTTAATTAACTACAATATTTAAAATTCGTCACCTATATACCTTATACCGTAAATTTACCGCTCACAATACTTTTAAATATCAATCAGTTGTCACAAAAGCAGAGAAATTTGTGAAGTTGGATTTTGATTTGGAAGAAAATCACACATTTTTTCTTTAATGAGTTTTCCTTTGGCTTTTTTTGGCTTTGACTATAGTTGCTGTCACTACAGAGTGTAAAGTGAGTAGAATATAACACGATGTGACTAACTTCAAACTTCAAAGTCTTTTTGGCTCACTTTGAATGCAGGATGATTGAGTCAGATTAATTACTTAGTTAATTAACTTTATCAGTAATGCAATACCGTGTACTGCAACATTACACATACATTTCACATTCAAAAATTCAACGTTAGTATTATTATACCAATAATTGCCATAAAGAATGACTATTATGATTTTGATTATAATTTCGAATTTGGGATAACTAATTAAATACCAATCTGAATATAACTCTTGGAGCTAAGCTAGTAACGTGTGCGGCTTAAAACAAAAATAAAATTAATGCAACATACTTCATACATTGCTTGACATATATATTCTCTAGGGACAGTGCTACGTAAGTAGAATTTAATGCATGAATACCTGGCTGCCTAGATATTAACTATGTAATTTAATTACGTACTGAGTATACTATAGCACTATAGCATTGGAAAATTGAAAGAAGATAAAAATGTCATTTACGGTACGGATCGGAATGTAGTTGTTTGCTGACGTTTTGTCTCCGCGGCGGTGCAATGTCAGAGACATTTGTATAAACAGAACGTGTCCGAGAACCATTAAACGACTGAGACGGAGACGAAGCAGTCAGTGATAACCAAACGAATCATTCAGTAATGACTCATTCAGGAGTTAATGATGATGATGAGAGCATCGAATTTAATCTTGGCATTGGCAATTTGAATTTGGCTTTCAATCTTTCAATTTTAATACATTTTGAGTACCTTGAATCGAAATTAAACAAAGAAAACAAAAATTATACACTGACAGTTACAGGGCAATCAGTCATAGTTATATTAAATCAAAATTTAAAATCCTAACACATAAAATTATGAGTATCCCTAACATGCATATTTAGGCATTTGTAAGTGACAGGCTCCAACTGCGATGTCCTATTTAGATAATTGTGCACGAAAAGCGCTATTTACTTAAAATTACATCCTTAAAGTTTTCGAAGAAAATTAAGGAATTATTTTATTTAAAAATTGAATTTTAATGTACTAAGTACTAAGCGACTCATTAATTTGTTTCACTTGAAAGTTATACTTGATATTTTGATTTTTATGTGCATACCATTTCAAAAGTATATCAAAGAAGTTGTAAAACATGGTACGTTACATTACATCTGAAAATCTGAACCACTACATTTTATTTTGCAGTAGCAGTGTCCCACTGTTGTTTTGGCAATTTTAAAATATTATAACCTATTGGGAAATAAAATATAATTGTAATTAAATGTGAGCTTGATCCGTCAAGACCTTTTAAATTTAAGTTATAATTTAAATAGACAGCTTTTTCTACAAAATATCCTATTTTGCCATGCCGCCTGGTTAGAGGCTGCTGAGAAATTGTCAGAACTGAAAATTAACTACTAAGTTTCAGGAAGGAAGAAAATTTGAACTTTTCTATTTATTTCAACTTCCTACCTACTATTTCCTACCAGCGTATGGTAGAAAGTACACATTAAACTATGTATATAAGGAGCTGGAGAGCTGGAGTTCTTTAAAGTTCTTCGCGTAAGTAATTCTTATCGATTTTTATGAACCAAGCAAGAAAATGAAAATGGGAAATCGAATTATGATTTAATTACAAAGTGAGAATAGAATAAAATGATGGAAAGAGAAAAGACAAACTTACGAAATTTGAGACAGATGCTGAATTTCTGGAACAAAAGATGATCACGATCATCACTTGAGACTCATACTAGCTTTACGTGAAGGATATAGAGGTCATGGACCAAAGAGAAACGAGAAGGCTTGATGAATAAGGCGAACTAAATCCGTGGTAGTAGTCGACCTTCCATTCTGTGAAAATGCGAGTCGAGCACATTCCCGAGTTAACCTACAAGCTCCATAAGCAGCTAACAGTTCTGGTGGAGCTGGAGCACCGCCCCGATCACCAAAATTGAGTGCCCACTGAAACAGAACGGCGAGAGAGCCAGCTAATAGATCACCTTGACCACCACATCTTCTATTCGATCCTCCACCAGCACAACAGACAGTGAGTCGACCATTTGAAGCCACATCCGTTGCACCTTTATGAAGTATTGTGATGAATCCCATAGCTGTGGAAAGTTCACGAACTTTTTCAGCAGATGCACTCGGAGCTGGTTTAACTTCTCCCCCAAGGACGGCTGTACAAAGACGAGAGAATTCGACTGAGTTAGGAGTCAGAATAACTTTAGAGTAATTTCGAATCAGTTCAGGTTTCTCGGTAATGAGGAATAGACCATCCGCATCAATGATCATTGGTTTTTCTAAATCTTTCATTCTCTCAATGAGCTGAGCCACGGTTTCCAATATCTTCGGATCACGTCCTAGGCCTGGTCCAATGACAACGGAGTGCATCCTTGGAATCCATTCCATGATAGCTTCTACTGCATTATCTCGATCTAATAGGGGATGTACAATTAACTCTGGACTGTACGTCTTGATGACGGTGGAGGCAGAGGCTGCACAGAAGATATGAGCAAGATCCGCGCCAACTTTAAGTGCTGCAATAGCAGCAAAATAAGGAGCACCAGTATACTCTTCACTTCCTCCGATGACACCGATCCTACCGGCTTGACCTTTGTGCATGGCATTGCTCAAGGATGGAATAAAAGCACGAGCACTCGTGAGAAGAGCTTCATCTGACCCGACCGGTGTATTACTCATTATCGTGGGTGTGGAATTCGTCGATGAGGTGGCGTAAGGTCTGTTTGACACAATTTCTGCTGAATTTAGGTTCCCGTTGACGTTTTCAACTGTTGAGGTCAAAAATGCGTTGTTTTCTAAAGGAATACCATTGAGTCGCGTTCGTGCTCCAACAATAATAGGTGATGTTTTCCCACGCCGACCTCTTGTGGAAGGTAAAAGTTGTTGAGCAGCCGAGGTAGCCCAATGAACGAAGCGTGAATTGAAATTGACACCGTAACTACTTTGCGAAGAAGCTATCTGAATTATTTTCATATCATTAGGTTGTATGAAACCAAACAGTAAAAGTTTTCTTGTTTAATGTTTGAGTAGAAAGTAGAATATAATCAAATGTCAAGTTGTCATTTGCATTCATATAAATACAAAGAGTAGACAATTAAAGATTTGGATATTTCTAGCCTCTTTTCTAAAGTGAAGTATCTTGCTTCCCTTTCTTAAACTTCAACTTTCATGAATAATTAGGATCAATTACAATTTCAGTTAGCATAACCAGCTCTTTCTTTTGAGTATAATCAGGCAAATAAATCTTTTGCAATGATGTTGATTTCAAATGTGATGACTTCTAATTCCTATACAAAATAAAAAAATAGTCATTGCTTAGTTATGATTGTAAAATTGACAGTCCGTAATGTTCATAAATATTCGATAACTTTTTTTATACTACACTATTTACCATATATCCCATTAGTCCCATAAAAACTAATAATAATACAATGTTAAATGCAATGATTGAGTCCATATTCGCAATAATAATTGAAATATATAAGATCTAATGTTGAATATAAAAGAACAACAACAAAAATCAACAAGCAAACAAAAGAAATAAATTTTGAGGGAAAGATTTCAGACAAAGATAGTGTGATCATATTATAGTAATGATTACGAGAAGAGATCAGATGAATTACAACAAACAAACGAGCAATAAATAGTAACTAACTGACAAGTCACATTAATTTCGAAATAAAATTACTCACATTAACAACAACAACGGTTTCCCAGCCACAGCCTTCTCCAAATGCCAAAGTATTCGGAAATCTGACTTGTATTCTGATTTCTACAGTCAGTTGACAGTCAACAGATGACTTGACACAGTATTTTTGTCGACAGTCCGAAGCACAGTGTCGCACAGACAACTAGTGACAATTCCCCGTCCCCACGAGATGACAAACACGTTGGTACGACAAGTGGCCAAGAATGTTGAATTTTTAAGTAATAAATTACACATTCAATATTCCACCAAAACGCTTAACAAAATTGTTTTTGTTTGGAGACAAGTGACAAGCAAGTACAATTATATGAATGACGTAACTTTCACAAACAATTAGTCACTTGCATTTTATATTATTTGCTGCCTAGTTGTATGTAAGTTCCAGTTCCCAGTACCATATGACTTACAAGTTTTGGTTTTTGGTTCGACTTTGGATTTTGGATAGTGTCAATACTTCAAAAACACTAGTTTGTACTTTTTCAAGAAAAAAGTTAATACTGTTTCGGAACACGAAATATTAGAACCGTAATAATTATTCTATTTAGATTTTAGATTTATCAAGTCTTTACAAAAGCACGCACCACCGCCGACAAACAAAGTCAAAAAGTCGGGAAACTTTTAGTCGGAATTTTGAAGTTGAACTTCATGAATTTGAGTTATTTGAATTTAAGAGACTCCCTGTGTGCATGTCAGCCAGAAAATTAAGTATCCCTCCGGCAGAACTGAGTCCCGTGACGAGTAAATCGAAATTCAAACTCGACTCGTTGTTGACAACACACTATTACCAGAGTCTGAGACGAGAATCAGGCCAGACTGGTTGATGCTTCAGGTGCGACTGTCAGAACAAAAACAAGAAGTTCGGTTTCCCTCTTTCCCTACAGTAAACTTGGCTCTCACTCACGATCAGTTTTCTTTATGTTGTTGTTGTTGTATAGTTGTTATTTTGTTATGTTATGGGCAGAGACGAACTTTGTCAGTTTCAGTGCCTGACAAGAAAAGTCTCGTAGCTGTCGTTGTCCCGGTGTCCATTGTCGACAGTCTCCAACTTTTGTAACGAAGCAGTATTCGGTATTCGATTCGTTATAAGGTGTGGCGAATCAACATGAATATCTAATGCTTGAAGATGATGTTTAATAAATATGCGTATTTTTTATTAAAGTGGCTTTATCTATTTGTTAAATTTTGAAATGTGGACGATGACGTTGACTGGTGACAGGGTGCAATGTAGTTTCTTCAAATCTGGATTTAGAAAATAATAATTATTTAATCCTTAAGTTGTTGCTACTTTTAATATTATTAATTCCTAACACCAATGCACATGATAAAACAGGATATGAAAGGATTAAAAAGGATATTAATGTACTTAATTTACGTCGAACGTCAAACTTCTAGCATGCTATATTGTATAGTGTTGGAACACCGAATAGCCTAAACGATTTATCGAGTCTTTTCAGACTCCGATTAAATATATGTGATGTATGTATGGCCGAATAAATCAGTACCGTCACTAGATCAGAGATTATCATGAATGATCATGAATCTCTTCCGGTAATTACACGCCTAAAGTAGAAATAGCTAAAAGTCCTAGAGGATTAATTAATTGAGATTGATTATCCAGCTATAGGTACATTCCACAGTTTGTGCCACACGCCGCACACTGTACATACTCATGCAGGTACATACACATCATGTGTCGACGAAGTTTATTGTGTCGGTCTATAACTGAATTTATAGTCTATTAAACTGACTGACTTGTTATAAGGTGAATAATACAACATTTATATACTCGTATATAGTAGCAAGGGCCAAGGGCTGTAGTTATTTAATGGTTGGGTCAACGATCCTCAATTCTATTAGTAAAAGCCTACACCTAAAACTATATATAGGATCCAGAGGGCACAAATCAAGACCAAGAACCAGGATACCAGTTGCACTCTTTTATTTGCTAAAGGGTAGAAAAGTTGAGAGGAAAAGTTTTGTCATTTATTCTACATTACTGTACAGTATGAACGAAAAGAAACTGTGTATCTACGTATCCAAATTTCATTACCGGTAGGTAACTGATAATATTATGATCGAGGGATCGAGAATAGAAATCTAGATCTTACAGAGAAAACTTTGTTCTTGGTCGAAAAGATTGTAGAAATGATTAGAGTGCAGTACCTGAATCTGAACTATACTAGACCAGACCAACTGAACTCTTTTGCTACCACTAAGTATTCCCACTAAATACATACCATATGCTCCGTACCTCACCGTAGTAAAATGTAGTACATACAGTGTGTGCACTGTAGATTTAAAAAGGACCAGAAACGAGAGGAAAAATACTTAAAAGGGTCAAAGGTGATCGAAGAAAAAGAAATTGAGAACGGATGAGTACAACTTAAAGAAAGTTGAAGTTATGTAAAAACACACAGGGAGAGGCTAAGGTGGAGAAGAAAAAATTCGAAGTTCTATACGACTCTAGCAATTACAAGTCTCTAATCCCTGGATACTTCCAGGCGCAGAGCAGGCAGCATACTTTTCCTTTCACTTTTTCTGCCCGAATTCCATATCCAGAATTAAAAGTGTTAAATAGAAATAAAGAGAAGGAAATAGAGAGAAGTCTCAAGTCTGAGGCTGAGAAGTATTGAGCTCGAGAAAGGCAAAAGGCATGCACACGTTCAGTGTAGTGTACATAAAATGTAGTTTTCAACTCTCAACTCCTATCCGAATTCTCAAAATCGGAATCGAATTCGGAACGAACTCAAACCAAACCCGTGAAAAAAAGTTAAAGTTTCTGAATTCTTGAAGTCTATAGAGCCCATAAGTACCACTAGTACCAGACTACCTGCTATAGTGCTGCAGGATGAAATTTACACTCAACTTAACTACATAATATAAAATGTCCAGCAGGAGACCGGATTCATTGAAGAAATAAAGTATTATGGCAAGACAAAAAGGCTTTTGCTGGACAAGGCACACACACGAAACCACTGAACTATACGATTACGGTACACAGAAAGTTTAAGTAAAATAGTAAAAAATAGTTTGACCGTAAGTTTTACCCTCAGCTTAAACTCCTGAGTTCTGGGTCCAGTCCAATGTGTCTATGTATATGACACTGCCTAAGGGAGGAGAGTGATGTTGTTAGTCTTACGTTCTCCAGAGAACTGAGCTAAATAGAGAACTGACTGGAGAAGTATGGAGAAGAGAGAGAAGAAGGCTGTGTTTCAGTTTAGTACTGCTACGGGAGCTATGGTGGCTGGTGGGACGGGAAACTGGCACTGGAATGGAAACTGCGGGACTACGTCAAAGAATGGAGGATGGAAATGAAATGGAAGGAAAGAAGGGAAGGCAAGATGAAGACTAGGTAAGCCAGTCAAGGAAAGACGAGGAAAGGGAATCCGACCGACCGAATTTCGAAATCCGGGCAAGTCAAGCTAAAAGAGGAGAGTTGAAGCAGTACTAAGTCTGCAACTAAAAGTATATTATACTCACACTCACAATTTTGGCCCAAAAATCCTAATGGAGATGTATATCGTCGTTTAGTGTACAACGCCAACGCATATAATATCCTAACTCTGCTCTGCCTCTATACAGTCTACAGATATTTCTACTTTCTCCCGACTACTATTATAACCGCTCAAAAAATACTGTCTGCAACATACTCTACTATACGTAAAGGCCTGCCAACGGCAGGACGTATTCAAATAATTCTTTATTGTGAGGGACACTGGAATGTTTTTACAATTCAGAGGCCCATCATTTTTTATTCGACACATGAAAAAATTCAAATTTTTGTTTGTAAACTCTAAGATATATTTAAAGTTTGAAACATCCAATTTTACCACGGTGTGACCGTAGCATCACTATAGGGGTTGACAGAAGCGGTCATAGTCATGTCATTGTTTTACAGCTGTATCTTACCGGAAAGTCTGACTCGTTTCACTGAATTAGCTCGCAAATGCGCAAACCTTACCAAATTTTAGTGCTATGACACGAAACACAATCCTTCTTAACCTTTAGTCAATAATTATTCTGTCACATTAATCTGATTCATGAGCATTTGTGACAGCGTGCATATATAATATGTCTTCTTTGTGAATCCATCTCCTAAACATCACTCGGCATCATATCCCAGCACATATTTACCCAGGTTGTCATATATGAATGATATGTTATTTCGTAGGTAATTTTACAAGGTTTGTGTTCCGCGCTGTCTTACGCATATTATGACATTGATTTTAGTTGCAAGTGCAGCACTATGCTTTTTTGCTTAGCCAGCTACAGCCAATTTTATACAACTTTCAATAATCGGTTTTTGTTACCGGATGGGATTTTGCAACTTCGTAAAATGTTTCTCCGTATCCATATTTTGTGCACATTCTGCGTTCTTTGACACCTTCCGTATCTCTGCGCTTCGCGAGGCTCAAAAGCAAGAGGCACTTGAATTTTTGTTTAGGCATATTATAATACAGATACACCATCAACAAAGTAGCTACTTTTATTTGTGAAAAGGAAAAAATATATATTTCCTAAATTTTGCGAGCGTATAAACTCGAAAAAGAAAGTGTTTTGAATGTCCACTTTAGTAAAACGGAAAACTGGCAAACAAAAAAGTGTAAACGCTACCAAAAAAGTTGTTTTTATTTTGCACTATTTGAAAATTTGAACTGCTGAAATCAATGTGCGAAAAAAACTTTTCATTGCAAATTTTTTTTAGCATATTTTTTCTCCATAGAAAAAAGTATATTTTACATCCCAATTTACCATATCTTATGTACGCAAAATTTTTATATTCTTTTACATTTTGCCCTGAAACCTGGAGCGAAAAAAAATCTAACCAAGTCGGAGTCAGGCCAGGGAACAAAAAAAATAATATGCAATCGACTACCAAAGCTGAAACCATTTGGGCAATGACTGGAAAGTGTTGTTAGTCTTCTAGTCTGGAGTTAACTGGAGACACTGGAGGAGGCAAATAGGAACTTATAGGAGTCTGTGCGACAGTCTTGACTCTATATATTCCATTGCATATACAACTAGTTACTGGCACCAGTTCCAAATTCCAACAAAAAGCACGTAGTGTTCGTGTGTCTGTATGTAGGTACATAACTATATGAGGGTACTTTACTTTTTGATGACATTGCGTACAACAGTACATATAGATGCGTGTAGCCACCTACTTATACATTTTACCATTCACCCGCCTCTTCTACAGATTCTTCTTCCAAAAATTCCGGATCTCTATTCACAAAAAGCTGTATAGATCCGTCTTTAACAACCAAGACCAATACCAAGAACTATATATATACTCCGGCGGCTATGTACTATATGCACGCCATGCAATTTGATACGATGGGAATAGTATGGGATGCGAAATTTTAATGTAATCCTTATACCCTATAATATAGTCTCACTACTACACTATACGAATGAATACGAATACAGCTACTCTTCCGCTGCTACACTACGTATTCAGTTTTTATCAGCTCTCTCAATCTACAGTAGTGTGTTACTCTTCCTCCTTTACAGTGATGTAGCAGTCCGGACTCCGCTGGGAAACACGAACATGAAACGAAAGACCGAAAACGAAAACATACTCTATTGGAGCACTGGAGCTGGAGTGCTCTGGAACAGAGCTCGAGAGCATTCAGTATCGGGTCAAGGTATGCAATAATGCAATGCCGTGTAGTACATGAGAGACTCTCGTCGAGACTTTACAAAAACGAATATGTATGTAGATCCTACTTTTTTGGAATTTGGGATTCCTGTATCTGTATTTCTATTCCTATTTCACAATTTCGTTTTATTCAATCATGCAAACTTTTTTTTCTTTCGTGTTTTTAAAAGGTATGTTCAAGCTTTCAAGCTGGACGATGACGACAGTAGCGGACAGATAGGAGTAAAAGACCCGCTGCCCGTATTCTGGCATGTACACTACACATATGTACGTGTGGACAAAGCCCCAACTATATGTATAGAAAAATTGACTGATAGACCTATTCAAAAATTCTAACATCTAAATAAAGAAACTACATTATTACATTATGTGTACAACGGCAGATGTTCTGGCCAAAGGATTTTCTAGGAAGCACTCTGGCTCTGTATACTAAGTAAGTACTCAAATCTCAGGACAAAGATGAAAATCTCCACGTTGCCTTGTGTCCTTGAAAATACTGTGGAAGTAAATGGAATTGGAACATCCTTCTCTTTTCGTGTGATATTTCCGATACTGATTCCAGTTACAAAAAGAAGCCTACCTCTCCGCATTCCCCTTCAAATTTATGGGTCCGCTGCTGAAATATTTTTTAAGGTTTTTTTTTGTCTAGTTTATATACTTATACTAACACATTTGAAAGTGAAATTTTGAATTCAAATTGACAAGTCGTTTTCGGCGTTGGCACGAGAGGTAAAAATGATAATAATAGTTCATATTTTATGATAACTAATTTAAAATTAACATTTTTAAATCTTACCCAAAAAAGTTGACGCAAAAAAAGTGGTCCCGGTTAAAGATACAATTTAGAGTTTTTTTTGTCGAAAAGGCTAAACATGCTATTTATGTACTAAAATGGAAAGCGTGATCAATGGCCTTTTGCGCTGTGTACAGGTATATAGAGAGAGCAGGACCGTTATTTAAATTTATGGAAATAAAGGAAAGTGTGGGAAGATGTGTACTAACACCAACATGTAAAATACAAAGTTCTAATTCGTTCTCTTACTTCTTACACCGTCACCGTCAACTTTCACGACAAAAACAAAATATAGGTGCATCTTCATCTTTTACCTCGAAATTGCACAGGACCACACATTTAGGAAATAACAGTGAAAAAGGAACGGTAAGCATCCGAAAGCTCTATAGCTATAGCTAAAAAAATACGTCGACGGAGGAAAAAAACTGACAGTTTAAAAAGTACAGAGCTGTGAGTTTGTTTGTGTTTATGTCATGCTTTTATGGGCTTTGAGTATAATTTTGGAATAGGAGCAAAAAAGCAAACGTTTTTTATACATGTTTTTATTTACTTTTCTTATCCAGGGAGTTTCTGTCTATAGGAGTCTCCAGCAGTCCAGCAGTTTTGGGTCGTTTCTTCGTGTATTGAGATTAATAAGATTGAGGGCGCCTCCTTGGTTTGCTTTTGGGAGGAAATTGTAGATCGTTGAGCTTGAGTTTTGATGATGTGTGTGTGTTTATGATTCTACTAGATATTTTGTTTTTGATATATATCCATATAATAGTATACAAAATGTTTGGAAAAGTTGGAGACTTAAATAGTAAATGCAGTCAATAGGAGCTTCCAGTTCCAGTCTACATTAAGTAGGTGCTCGTTTTGGGAAAAAGTTTACTTTTTTCTTTACTGGTACCATGGTAGTTACTTTGTATACACTTTGTAGTTGCACTTTCACTTTTGTTTCTATTGAGTTCGATCTAAATTATTAGGTTTTGGGTTGACTTGGCCCTTTTAGAGTTTTGAAATGGTCTATGGTGTTGTTACAATAACGTATAAGTCAAGAAAGAATGTTACTGTTGGGGATGACATTGTGGGCATCCGAGACCAGAGACTTTTACTTTCTTTCCTATTTTCCGTTTTCTCATTCACTATACATCAGTGTATGTATGCCTATTTAAGGCCATTTTTTTATTGAATTGCATGAGAAGGGTCGAAATCGGAATGAGATACATATCAGTAGTGGAATGATCAAGATCAAAGTGCTATAGTAGAATTGCAGAATGCCAATAGAAATGGCTAGAATTGAAATACACGACTACCTAATATGGCATGATGCGACTCCGATATAAGTTATGTATGTAATTGGCCAGAGCTGGAAACCATGCATGGAGTGTCAGGTCGTCCAAGGCCATAAGACTCACAACCAAGACCGAGAAATAAAACAAAATGCAGAATAGGGAGCAGTTTTTTTTGCTTCCTTTGTAGGATACGTCTTTTGAATCAAATATTATGTAGTTTCAAAACAGAAACCACAGACAAAAAGACGAGCAGCAGAAGACGAAAAATGAGAGCGGAAGGATGGCATGGCGGTGAGACTTTTGGTTTTTGATGTTTGAGTTTTACTTAAAGATGCGGGTCCTATCCTATGACGATGGTCTGAAGCAAGTAGTGCAGACTACACAAAATACACACACAGATGCAGATTGAAATGGAAGACTGGAAGCTGGAGGTAGGTAGCGTATAGCGGTAGGTGCCTACATTGGATTTGAAAAGCCATGGTAAAAGTAAAAGCCAACTGTAAATAACCCACAAAGGCCACAGCTATATAGACAAGAGCCACACGGCAGATAGTTATATACTTACAACGGAATGTGTTCAATGCTTAACAGGGTCATATTTCGAATAATAACGAGGTCGGAGGTCGTCAAATAAAATTTATAAAAATATAAAGTATTGAAGGCTCGACACTTTATATTCTCGACTCGAAATGTTATGATTTTGTTGTATGAATTATACATGAACTCGTCCTCATTGATTTTTATATGACATACTGTGTCCTTACATATCCAATCATTACAAGTATTATTATTATATTATGTACGCTTTCAAGCCGTAACATAATATAACTTTAATTTTGATTTAAACCTCCCTAAAAATTAGTAAATAATACAAATTTCAATTTTGAATGAATTTTATTTTTTATATTTTTGAAAAGCTTCAAAATGATATATCGGATGTCTATAGCTCAGTTGAGAAATTCAAAAGTTCCGTAAATTAAATATGTGGATAGGCATAGGAATAAATATCTTATTACAAAATTACAAAATTGTGAATGAAAATTCATTTTACTACTAATTTTAAACAAATTTATAAAATTCTCCGGGGCAAACATTAAAAGAACTGAAGTGGGTAGAAATATTTTACTCTTCCCCATCAGTTGTGTGCATACTTAATAGACACATATTTTAAGCTGTGTGTTTAATAGCTTTGAAACTAAAAGTAAGTAGTCAAGAAGATCACGAGAGCTACTTTAGGAAGCTTTACTTTACTATACTCAAGTATATCACAAATTTTGGGAATCGCGATATAATGGATATACTCGAAAAAATGGGTGTGCTGTGTGCTCATCCTTTAGCATAGCTTATGCTATAATAAAGTTCGTAGCCAATAATATACCAACTATTTACTTAAATTCAGAATTTCTCAAGTTATCTTCAAGTTTTTTTATATATATACACAGCTAAAAATGAGAAATGATTCAAGTTCATAGTTTCAGCGGAAGTGTTTGTTTTACCAAATTCACATCCACCACTCACTATTCGCTATATGCATCGGTCATTCCGAACGGTAAAAATACTAAAGCTTTCCAGAAATGGGAGAACACAATTATAATATGTACATACCACGTAATTACAGGTATATATTTCTAGTGTTTGAACTTATATTTGACGGACACTCATAATATATCATAAGTAAAAAATATTTTCTTTTTTCAACTTTTGCGATTCGAAGAAGGGCATCTTTACATACATGCAACTATGTGAACTATAATTTATATAACTCCTATCAGGAACATCTGCCCTTTTTGAAACATATTTTAAATTTCCACAATGTTTATGTAGGTAGGACGTTGCAAAATTGTTTAGCCCATATATCATTTGTTGAGCGTTCAAACGAATATTGCCATCTGTAATTCCAGTCTAAAAACATTGTGTAAGTATTACGTCATTAGAGTACATATTTGAAATGCTTGAACATACACGGGAAAAATGACACCGCTTTTATTAATACTATAATTAATTGCTAGATAAAGCCTTTTCAAGTGCCTGTAAGGTTGTCCAGTTTCGAATTTCAATGATTTATATTATGGTATTACATCAAGTAAAAGAGTTTTTGAGTGGAGCAAAAACACATGCATGATATAGGCAGCCTACCTACCTACCTACCTACTCGTAAAGACGGAGACATACGGGAATAAAGTATGGTCAGTTGATCTTAATGGGATGTTAGCGGACTCCAGCTCGGCTTCGAGTTGCATCATTTCAAAGGGACCGAACGAGTGAGTGCATGTTAACACATCTACACAGAAGTAAAACTGGTATTGACAAAAGGACTTGATGGTCTATTTTTATTTTTATTTCAATAGCGATGACCATGGCTGCATAAAGTCTGGTCATTCACCATGCAATGACAGTTCTGTGAGTCCAATCAAGTACAGTGAAGGCATTCCGTGGAATTGCCCATGCCAACACGAATAGCAGTCCGTAGTCCGTAGGTAGGTAGGCATTTTGTAATCGTTTTTATACATAGACGTAGACGTAGGCAAAAAGCAAAGTCTAAAGTGTTCAGTGTAATGGTCATGTTGTCCTTTATAGTTATGTTACATGGTCCGAATTCTAAATCCAAACCTAAATCGGACGCTACTGGCACTGGGTCCGGCGTCCGGCCACCGCACCGAGGCGAGACTATAGGAGTCTCCGATCATCCTTTTGAATTTCTCACACGTGTCTATTTCCTTAATATTTTATTTCACTACGAGGAATTGCTATACTGCGCTATAGAACAAACACTTAAGCGTGCATTGTAAATTCCAAGCCTTTTTAGTGCAGCGTAATAAGGGTCGGTTAGTACGTATACTGACACTGGCATTGTTCGTCCATTTTATATCTTCAAACATAATAGTACGTATGTAGTACTTACATACGTATTTTGCAGGATTTAACATCCAACTTCAGCTCAGTCCAGCTTCAGTATTTTGGTTTATAAAAGATTCTAAACGCTCATGTAGAGCACATTTTGAACATTGAGAAACTTTACGCATCATTTCTACTCACTTTGAAAGCCGTAAGCCTCATTTCATAAATTTTTAAAATCTTATAAGACAGGTTTTGAAATTTAAAAGCTAGATGACATCTGCTGGGTTCTTAAAAAGCTTCAAAAACTTAAAAAGTCATAAAATGTCGAATATTTAAAATAACGTCCATGTTCGTTAAAATTTAATTAGCGTATTGGAAATTGGAAACTTTATATCATATTTTAGTGTAAAATACGCAAATACCAGCTGTCACACTTCTAGTGGTACCATAGATGTCACGGTTTGCGAATTCAAATTCCCTAGAGATAGATAAATTGTTCCAGAGTGATCCTGGTCGCCCAGAAGACAATCATGTGGAATAAACAAGGTGAAAAACTACGGACTAATGGTTAAGCTACGAGATGGAGGCGAATCATTGAAATCATCGACACGGAATTAATGATGACAACGATGGCCATGACACTACTGTTAGGACAGCTCGGAATGGTCGCTGCGATATCCCAGACAACACCATGTCATTATCGATGACGACTAACACGATAGTGACAATGGACTGGAAACTGGATAGTCATTACTTTTGCGTATACAGTTCAGATGCATGGAGAAAAATGCGGAAATTGAATTGATGCATCAAACATTATAGATATTTCTCAGGATCTCAGGACTCAGGAAAGTCACTTGGCCATTACACTTTATTTTCACCCATAGAAACAGAAACTGTATTATAGTCTAAGCAGGAGCACACTATGCGCGTCGTTTGCGTTTCAATTCAAATTCAAATTCATACTCAAATCCTGGAATATCTGCCATTACGTGTAGTTTTGAAATCCAGGATGAGATTCAGAATAAGGAAGTCCGGATTTCTTTCAAAATTGTCTGAAGGGCTGAGTGGATGTTCGTCGTCGTTTTCGTTCTGGAGTCAAAGGGAACAGTCTAAAAAATTCTCTCGAAAACACGTCAAGCCAACGAATGCGAATGTTAAGTCAATGCAAAAAGAATTTCAAACTTAATCCTTTATTATGTACGAACGAACTACGACATGTTTCACCGAATCAGAGTCACAGAGGATGTCAATCGAAGAGACATGACAGGGTTTTGTGACGGAATCACTACCCATAAATTATCACGCAGATACTGTCATTTCTTGCGCTTGCGAGGGGCCAAACGCGGAATAGTGCTAAAACTGCTGGGAATATAATAATATATAGACGTAGTGCCTGGGGATTTTGTGAGGATTTTTGAAAGCGAAACTATTTCAGAATTCAGAATATTATGTTAAAGTGATATAAATTAGAAAGACAGAAATTTTCAATTTTGTAATGCACAATTAATTTTGTTTGCACAGGCAAGTAAATTTTGTTTTTGAAATATTCAAAAAATCTTCAAACCTGAGATTCTTGCTCCCACGTGCAATCATAGACCCGCGTACTACTTAGTGTACGGTAATATATGGAAATTATTATTAGCAAAGCTAAATTGGGAAACACGTAATTCGACGGCCCATACACTGAAATACCTACGCTTTTCCTGAAAATGAGCATAGAAACCACCAATAAGTAAACGCCCTGACATGGTTCCTCAGGAATTTAAAAAAGTAATTCCTTGGCGGGCAATTTTAAACAAGCAGGGCAGAGCGCACCCGAGATATTAGATTAGTGTTACCTTATCTCTGTACTTCCTAAAGATACTATTTTCATCAACTTTTTTCAATTTCCGAAGAACCATGTCAGGATGTTTGCTTGTAAGCAAGTAGGGGTCGTTTTCTTATCCTAACTGAATTCAAGTTTCACTATGAAGTATGTAGATAGCAGACAGTATATTAGATGATAAATCGATATGTCGACTTCCCTAGAGTTCAAGCTGGTCAATGTCAAATGGCCAAATGGAAATCATATTGTGTAGAATGAAATGAAACCGTGAAAACCAATTTGCAATAATTCTGACTTGACTATTGAATCCTTTTACTTTTTTTGCGAATGAAAATGTCCCACCTTTATCATAAGTTTTCCAGTGTACTAGCTTTGAAAAGCTTTGGTCTTACGATTAGTAGTGTGTGTTCGTGATCTGAGGTTCCTTCCTAAAGGAACAAGAGCAATATGGGAATCGGAAGGAAAGAAAAAAAAGATTTTAGCTTTTTCGGCACACATGGGACATAACTTCAGTGGAGGCTTTCTTTTAATTTATTACCGAGCACGAGATTCGAGATAGAGGTCTACAAGGGTGATGGGTATATGATACCATTACATGGACAGGTTTTTTACTTTTTTTAGGGATGTAACCTACGTTCACGAGTAGGTAGTAGGTGAATGTAATCCTTAATAGAACTTGGGATCCAAATTCCAACAATGAACCTGCCCATTTATCCCTTTCTTACATTTAACCCTACTGTATTAATATTATTATAGTGTCCCTTATGAGGGTGCAAAATACGACATCTAGATTTTCTGCAAATAACAAATACTTTAATGTTCTATTTACACTTTTACCAGTAAAAAATGCCACGAAGGAGAAGTATATAACGTGCTAAAAAGGTTTCGCATGTGACCTTAACCATTCATTTAGCACAATCTACTTGAACCATTCAGCGGATTGCTTTATTGATACTTAAAATACTGGCTTTTATCACTGGAGAGTAAAAACTCGCTTTTGTTTGCATTTTTATAGAGGTTGAAAATTGAATTTTCAGATTTTCTGATAACACTAAAAACCATGTATTCATAGTTATACAAACTTTTTTGAGCATGTAAATAAATTGAACATTTTGCTACCTTTCCAAATAAATTAAGAGAGCGGCACTTTTCGCACTTATTAAAATACATACACTGTTTGCATACCTTAAAACGTTGACAGAGCGTTGTGCACAACTGAAAAATGTAGGTAGATGTTTGTCTTTTGCACGTTTAATACGCCATAGGCATGCGATATTCAATATTAAATTTTATGAGCCACTGTTTTTGCAAAGGGCTTCCCCTTCGGTACACCTACAATTTTTCTTGTGTGTGCTTGGTTCTTGTTTACACTGTAATAAAAATAAAGGGAGGTTTGATATTTTATTAGAACGTAATATGTATTTACAAGGGTGTAATATTTCCGTTGCTAATGTCATGAGTAGCTGTCAGCCCGGGTGTGATGTATGAGCGTAGGGTATCTGTGGAAGAGCTCGGTTCTAGGTGGGCATGCAAAGTTATGGGATTGTTAAAGGTGTACTTACGTAGGTTTATAATAAGTACAAAAAGTCAAAATAGCTATATAGTAATAACATGGTATCTCATACATATATAGCAAAAGCAAAATCGTAACACATAAGGAAAAGGGAGAAAAATAGCAGCTGAAAAATGGGAAATGAAATGAAAAGGTTGAGGCTGAATCATAGCACGGAGTAATCTTCCTAGTTCCAAGTTCCAACATATCGTCGCCGTCGACACCGCGTCAGCTTTTAAAATTAAACATCTGTCAACGCAACGGTCGTTTCGTTTTCATTTTCGCCTTTGGTACTTGATACTGGGAGGGATTTCCTTCCCCTGAACTGTACTCTGATTGCTAACTTGGCAATTGTCATGCTAGGCCACGCCACGCCATGACATTATTACACGAAACTCTTTTATTTCTTCTGCCTTATCATATAGCTTTTCTTCAACATTCCAATGAATTTCTGACCATATTTTAGAGTTTTCTCCTTTTCTCCGAATTGGCTTTGGCCTGTGTAGAACTGCAGAAATACTGTAAGGACGGTGACCATGAAGCAACAAGATGCTTTATGTTATCATGCTGTCGCTGGCTGACACTTATAGTGGAGCAGGAACCGGCCAGGCCATAATCTGCATTTAATTTTTATATCTTTTCTCGTCTCCGTTAAATGTTTCAGAGGTTCATATTATGGACCAGAACCCAAACTAAAACCAAAACTAGCGGACTAGCAACAGAAACAGAATTGGGACGCAGTGAGGCGAGATGTATAGGCGTAGAAGATGACTTATGTATGTGGACCCCTGGAAATTTTATTGCTCACAATGCAAATCTACAGAATTTAATCGGAAAGATAAGCAATATACGTACATAGACATACCTGGATGCCAGCAATGATACAAGTCATCATGAGTTATAATAAATTATTATTTTGTGTTGGTAGGGACATGTTTCCTTGTCAAACAAACATCGCTGTATTTACAAAATTACTATTATACAATGCTTGGCTCGACTATAACTACCTACCTAGACACAGGAAATCCCAGTAACTCAAAAACGTAAGTGTTTATTTTACTACCTAAATACATATGCAATGAATGTCCACGATGAAGTATCCAAGCATAAGGATGTTGAGTTTCCATCTAGTAATAAATTCATAAAATATTCTATTTAACTTTTAGTAAAATCTGAATCCTGTAGCTCTGCAATTGGTGGATTGTATGTACCTAGTTAGCAATGTCGGTAGCACAAAAGTTCAAATTTAAGGGGGCGTGTGCTGATGTTTGAGACAATATAGATCTAGTATAATACAGTAACATAATATCGCTGGATAACTTGTTTTCCAAGTTGGCTTAAGTAATGTCTAGACAACTAGGAGCCAATAATATAAAAATATTTTTTATTTTGGACAACAATTAAAATTGAAAATCGTGAAATTTAGCATTAAATTAAGGGGAAAGTAGATTCTCCTATATTTAATCATTAAATTGCGGCTAAATAAAAATAAAAATCCCAAATATCTCTTCCGCAGTGGCTAGGAAAATCTCTGTAAAACAATTGAAACTGTTCTACGTAGAAATTTCCTTTCGGATCCACTGGTCAAAATGTTATTTCTGTGCTGGTAGTATAAGGTTACTTACAAAACCTGTGCGGAAGCTTACTAAAACTAAAGAGGAAGCATGCCATAACTTATTTTATTGGCAACTACATAAATTGTCAAACTGTGCTAAACTATTTTATATATTTCAACTATTTTCAGTATTTTCCTTTTTTTGAGTTGCGTAAATAAGTCTACTTTGTGAGTGATTTAAAGGGATTCTGGAATCTACTAGCTGAGTACCCTTCGAGCAACACAACCTGTTTTGAGAAAAATAAATTTTACTACTTAAGTACACCCCGTTAACAATTGTTGATTTGATACGGCCTGACGCCGTTAGGATATTTAAGTCCTCTAGTTGTTGCAATAGCTATTGTCGTATAGCTAAATTGAGCAGGTTACATATTTTAGTATTTTTAATGCGAGAATGCTCAAACACAGCATACGTCCCCTTAATAAGATAAAAAATAACGAAGTTCACCAAAGTTAGTAGCTATTTTTTTTCTTGCAATTTTTTGTTCTTGTTATCCTGTACTTTTAGTTGCACTCGGGGATAAAAATGAAATCGTAAGGAAAACTTCTCTAGAAAGAACAAACAGGATTCTGATCTATGCGATTGGAGACTAAAACAAGAATTTACTGGAAGGATAGAGCTGGAGAAGATAAATGGATGTGGAACTTGTTTGGTGATTTGGTGGGCTTCAATTCTATGCCTGTGGTTGTGAACAAAATAAATGCTTATTAGTACTGTATTTTCTATGATTGTAGACCCGTGAACTAGTCAAATACAAACCTCATAAGCCCATGTACAATCGCAAGCCCGTGTGCAATCACAAAGCACGGGAAATACGGTATCATAGAGGTATAATATTCTATTAGAAAATATTCACACTTAAGCATATAAAAGAAAAAGTCTTTCTAATATAAGATCCTAATATCATTTTCGTAGCTTGCTAAAGGACATACTCATACACAAAACGTTCAAATTTTGCAAGGTGTCATACTATAGTAATAAAGCTATAGGTATACGCGGACAATAATTATTATATTTTGCCAATTTCTTTTTTGCAATGCATTTTTTGTATAAACCCAGACATTACGCGCATATAGTTCAACGCGCCATTATGACAGGGGCTGGTTACAATCCCGCGTTTTGTGTTAAATAAATTTCCACAATTTACAGCCAAAAGCTCGATAAATAAATATTCATGTTAAAATAATAGAATCCAGTAACAAGTAATAATATTTCCATTTTTACAAATTCTGAAACATGTAAGATATGCAGCGTTCGTCATTCGCCATACATGCAATTAACACAATTCTTTAAATTAAATGAGGAAACTGCATACCTACCTGCATAAAGTAAGGTATCTATTCGGTCGAATACATCTTATCATAAAAAGTAAAGTAAAAAGGTACGCATGCATAATTAAGCAATACATCCGAATTTATGTATGTATGGCTCTTCCAATCCATTTCCTACCTCCAACACGTTCCTGATTCTGGAAAGGATAACAACGAAGTACATAATAATGTAAAAATACAAACCTACTTAGGTACCTATATGTCATGCATGCTACCATAAATGAAGAGTTTCATTCTTGGAAAAAATTTATTGGCTGACTCTGACTACTGATATTAAAGGAAAATTCCAATCCTAAGTGCTCTTAATGCTCTTGCCACAAAATAAAATGCTAAAAAGATACAATGCGATTCCGAGCAAAAAGTCATCGTGAAACTCAACTGCTACTGCTACCTTTGAGTTGGTCTCGTAAAGCATTTTCCCTTGTAATGATATTTCATACCAAAATCATCAGCAGCAAAATGTAACAGCAATAAGGTTAGATTCATCTGCTCTTCAGGATTTCTGATTCAAGAAGCTTTGATGATAAGTTGGTACATCTATATTACCACCAACCACAACGTCGCCTACAAATGCTGGTATCAGTAGCAATAAAATGACAGTAGCAGTCCTTATCAACTTAGGTTGGAATATGAAATATAATTAAAGTGCAGTAACTTTAAGTGTGGATTATAAACTTAATTACATACAAGTACCTTCAAATCCTCAAAGCCTAATTCGCAAGTCGACAGAATAAATTACCGTTAAAATTACTATTGCCATTAAACATTGTTAATGTTAATTGGTATAGTTTTTCGCATGCACAATTGCATAAATATATAAAATATAAGGCAGTAAAATATTTGATTACATACAGTACAGCAATATACATTTGGTAAAAATACAGCAATGCATAATATACATATTATGTTAATAATAAATTTACGAATTTTTAGCTTGAACTTGATCAAGATTAATTTCTAGATACGCACATATATTTCATGTCATAGTGGTATGGTGGAGTGAACTAATATTAAATCTACAACTACAATGACTAAAATAACATTAAGGAGAGATATGGATGGTTATGGTTACTAAAATTCATTGTTTTGTTATTCAACGAGAATCCTTGGAAAAAATAAACCGGAGACGACGACTGAAGACCATCAACTAAAACTTAAAGAGTAAATAAATCCCCGGAAACATGTAACTCAATTGCTCAACAAAGCAGAGATACTCAAATCGTATTGCATTACAAATACAAAAGTAAAGTTATTCTAATTTCAATGTTATGGTATCAAATTCTATTACACTCCATCCATCCTAGACTCCATATGCTAGCAAACTGTTCCGTGCATACATACTCCAATAAGTTGTAGTTGTACGCACCAACTTGTTATATAGCTGTAATTTACAATGGAATGAACACAACATGTTATAAAATACACACGACACAAAATATAGCGTTTTGCTGAACTAGTTTTTTCTACTAGTTTCCCTTGCAGCCTAAAGTGCCTCCGTATCAAAATGCATAGCGTTCACAATGATGATACTGATGCGGGCAAGTAAAACGAGGTGTAATGACAAGAATGCAATTAAAAGCTATATAAGTTGGATAATAAGTCAGTAAATGTTATTGTAATTGTAAATAAGTAACCCGCGCATCTACCCCCATTGACGAATAGATAATTTGGCTGTTTACAACAACTACCTATTTTTTTGTAATAGGGAACAAGAACTGTTGAATTGAAAAATTCTCTAGCTATTAGAATTATTATATGAGCATTCTGCCTTCGAATTTTTTGCTTAACTACTAATCACTAATGTTATGTCGAGTGTAATAATTTAGGACATTCATAAAAACGCATTTATAAAAAATACGAACAGAATGTAAAAGGGAAACAAGGTAAACGTAGAAATGTGTGTTGTGTTTGTTTTTATTACTGTATGCTTTATTACATTGCATACACACCCCGCACCTAGTTAAAAGTAAGTCTGGAGACTGAATGTCCATGGTAGTCTAAGCTATTATTTTTATAATTGGTATTACCGAATTCGAAGTCAACCCCGAAACTTTATATTTCATTCCTACATATATTTAAAAGCTGATAATAACATATATATGTATATTTGTATATTAGACTATAATAAATTTTAACAGTTTAGAGGAAGTGGGTTTGTATTTGTGTTTTGAACTAACATTATAAGTACAGTAGAGTAGAACTAATCCACCATCAATACTCTGTATCTGCATCAGGCCAGTGCTCCAGACGTCGTTTTGTTGTTATAGTGTCATTATCTTTGGCTTGGATATTCCATGAATGTGCGTGGAGCATTTTATAAATACTTGCATGAGATGAGAAGCATGTGTGTGTGCCACTAATAGGTAATATGCTTTATACTTTATAGCATTACTAGAGTTGAGGCAGCTCTATTAACTTTAAATATACTTTACCCAGTAACAGAAAAAGACTAGTTGCCCCTTGCCATATATATATTTAGAGAGTAACAGCGTAAAAAACGACTTACTAGTGAATGCAACTTAAGCAGTAGGTGCATGGGTTGTAGGTTGCGTAACTTGTAGGTAATTGTAATCGGTATCGTTGCTGACCAAAGATTGTTCCGAATAAGCAGGTACATACTGGAAGTCGGGTTGGTGTCGGTATCGTTCAGCATCCTGGATGTGTAGCACCTACGTAAAAAACGAGTAAAATAGTAGGTACCCAACAAAATTATGTAGTAAAGTTTTCTCCAGGTCGATGAAATGTCATGCTATATATATTTATAAAGATACACTAAAGACTAACTAAAGCAGCGTAATAATAGTACATATAGTGTGTGAGTTAAACTCATATCGATACCAATGCCAAACAAAACAGAGTATGAGATCATGTGTACAGTACACAGACGTGATAGGCATAGGTAGTTGTTAGTAGTGGTATTTTTGACATGATTATAAAGTGAATAAGGATAAAACTCTACTTACTTCCTTCATCCTTATGGACGCATGGACGGGGACGGGTAGGCAGGGTGTCCACATCACGATCACATCGCATCTATAGAACATGAACATAATAATGAAACAACATATTTCATTACATAGCATTACACCACAATGCACAACACACGCTGACTGAAAGGTACTGTACAAATATTAAATGCCTCTGCATATATACTTTTAACCATTTTACACACATATAAAATATTCTAACATGAAGTGTTCAGTGAATAATAGTGAAGATGAGGGACTTTGTGGCTCCCAGTTGATTCTCTGCAGTTTACTTCCCATCGGTTTACAAACCAGTCAACCAACCAACCCACCACACCAAACCATACGGCAGAGGATACGACGATTAGAAGAGCCAGAACCAGTCAGTCATTCATTCAGTTAGGTTCAGTGTGACTTCAGCTGTTCTGCACAAACCAAACGACGACGACAACGATCAACTCCCCGGTTGGCTTTGGTATTGCTCCCACTACTATCTAGTAATTCATTACTGCATCTTAATATAATAGTTTTCATCCACGTTTTCGTTTTTAAGCTCCTACTTCTCTGTGGAATAAATAAAAAAATCCATCAGTTCAGTTTTTAAAGTTGAACAGCAACATTAACACACTCACAACTCAACATTAGCAGCAGTACAATACACTATCAACTATTCATATTCTGTAATATTCCTATCTCAACTTCAAACTTACAACTAACTATAGATTTAGGAATATAGACGGTTTTCGTTTTCATTCCATCACTGATCGTATCCTCATCTGTTGCGGTTGGTAGGTGGTTCAAAATCCTAATATACATCAATCTTCACAATCAGAAGCAACTCCTGAAACAACCCAGTTCTATCAGTAATTCTAACAAAACAAAGCAACACCACAATCATAGCCAAAGTAAAATTAAATAAAACAGCTTTAGTCAACATTCACAAGCACCACCGCGACTGTTTTACGTTGAACGTGTATTACGTACAAAATTACATATTATCCAACTACAGTTTTAACAGTTTAACAGTGTCAGTAATCAAGTAGTAAATACATTACTAAATGCAGAACCATCACTCTATTTTTAACACGTTTGAAATAAATTGCTAATATTATTCATTAGTTTATAAAAAAATATACTTGTAACCTGAACCTCAGCCAGTAACGTATCTTTAGGAAATTGAAAATTAATCACGACTGTCCGGCTACTCCGAGCCTCGAGCACGGGCACCGGCCACGAGACTACGACAAACTGGACAAACAGAATAGAAAACAATAAAAGGATTCTCATTCCCGCTAGCGCTAGAATTCGCCGGCATTTGAATCTAAGTCCAATACTTCTAAAGTTTTAGTTTGGTACTTTGGTGTTTATTGAAAGTCTAAAAGTTAAGGAATAAAAGGAGCTGTGCTTTTGGCATTCGACTCGGTTTGGAATTTCTAATGTTGAAGTTGGGACCTTGGGACTCCTGCTACGTTTATAATAAAGTATCTAATAACATTCTACTATAACTATAGCGTGTCAGTTGAGTTGAGTGTGTGGACTGTGTTTTGCGAAACTGAGTAAAAAACGTGCTCGCGTCATTTTTACTTTGTTGAATGTACTTACTTTATCAGTTCCACCACCATTTTTCGGACACTTTTTAATTTAATTTAATTTAATGATACTAGCTAGACCAACGCTTCCTTTTCTTAGTCTAGATATGGATTTAAATTGCAACCTTTATGTTTTTCTGGATTGCCGTTCGTAGAAGCTGACCAGCAGCGATGGCTTTATTCAGCAATAAAACGGAGTTTAAGTAATAAAACATTAAAATTTCAAACCGACAGAGATGATAGAACGAAATATAAAAATTGTAAGAACTCGAAACTTCTTGAGTTTCTTGTTTCTGTTTCCAGCAATATTGGTTGAAGACAGTGGAGCAGTAAAATAAAATAGGTTTATTCTACAAACAAGCAAACTAATATCAACATTTAATTCAACTTCACTTAAGTACCTGCATATGTAGGCAAAATTATACCATGACCGTCCATCGTATATGATAAGGATAAAGGATGGATAGAACCTGTCTTAATAAATCTGTTTATTGACAACATTATTGTAATTAATCGCCAAAAATGTCAACATATAATGTCAGCTTTAATTTTTTAGGAATAATTGGATTTTTAACTGAAATTCTATTCAATCTAGTTTTAATGTACTACAATTTATTGTACTCTCTGAATTACAGATCCGTCTTTGGTTCCTTTTTTCTTGGAGCTGGACCTCTATTGAATGTGGAAAACAGTTAAATACAAAATTTCAAATTAAAAGATCGGCTGTAATATTACAAGGTTTTTTTTGTGAGAGAAGTATTCAAGGCAGCATAGCACAGGACAACAAAAACCGAAACAACGCATACTTATATAAATGGACTGCAATTTTTTTTCAAAAGGAAACTTCTTTCTTGTGATTTAATAAACCAGAGCTCAAGTTATTTTTAAAGTCAAGAAATCAAAATGCCGTCGGGCAAATTAAATATCTCAAATAAAGGCTCCTTAGCCGACCAGGAACTCAATGATGTGGAGACTGGCCGTTTTCAAGTTGATAAGGTCAACGGATCGGACAATGACGACGAACCTGGTGACACAGGCTTGTCACCAAATCAGTACACCTATATACCCTATGACAAGACCTTGGGACAACTGACGAGAGAAGCATTACCCAAATTGGATAATTACAGAGATTTAGCTTCCATTCATGCTCAACCTCGACCAACAATGGAGGATCTTCATAATATGACCATCCATGAAAAGGTTAGTATTGATTTTTTGTACCTGTTTAACGAGACCTGCTTTGTTACTTTTTCACCTGTTTTGCATACAATCTTCATGAAATTGAAAGTGAAGTTATCATTTTTATTTCTTTTAGTCGATTTCGATTTCTACGGTCGATTTATTTCAATTTTATTATGGGTCCAGGATGTTTCATATATATTATACATACATATTGGCATACATCACTATTAACTTTTTACGGGTTAAAATTTCTAACCCGTACCAAGGGCAGTGTGTCCATTAATTTATGCAGTAGATATTCAATACTCACATCCCATATAATTTTATATACTAATACATTTTGTTTGATAATGAAAACTGAGAAATTACTGCCATTTTCAAGCACTGGTTATGCTCAATGTATTTTGTTGCGTCGCCTAATCTTATTTCAAATCAAACTTCCTTCAAACTAGTAAGCTGTAAAACATAATCTCACGAGTATTTTAATACTTTGTCTCGTTATTTCGAAATGGGGTATAAATGATGGTCGATGGTCTTACAGTTTACGCATAATATTTAATGACTTTACCAGTACATCTACTACAGTCAATCTACTAGAACCAACCTAACACACGGTACACAGGTATGTCTACTTGTATACAGATACATCTAGATCTATCACTGCTGCTATTATAAAATGTGAAGGAAATTACAACTTTCAACTAGAACTAGAATACTAACGAACAGGTTGCCTAATAATTTATGTTGCTAGTGCAGAACAGTTATTCGTTAGTTGAGCCTCATCATCAGATAATTCGTTTTATTGTATACATAATACTATTGACTAAATAACAATGTTTGAGTCTTGTATATTAATCCTGTATTTGTATCTTATATTGTCACCTACTGTAAATAACAGTGTTAGTAACAATAGTTGTACTGGCTGAACTGCAGATGTATACTTAAAAATCAAAAAGAGATTTGATGTTCTAAAAACTCAGTCTTTATTTTGATATTGGTGAGAATTATTTATGGACATGACACGACTGGAACACATGTTGCACTGAACCTGTGTAACTATAACCGTAATAATAATATTGTGTTTAGAAGTATTATTATACTTTAATAACCAACTTTTTGCTAGTACCACTGAACTGACACTGGTATGGGATGAGGTCCATCCCATATTGCATGCCACATGGTGCTCCTGTAGTACCTATTATTACCTCAGTGTTTGTGTATTATTATGCTATTTAATTAACTAGCGAATCTAGGACGCGGTCAGTATATAATTGTCTACTATATCTACTTATTATAGTGTAAAATTCAATTCAATGGGAGCCTATTAGAGATAGAATTGAGTTAATTTAAGGGTTCCAATGTGAATACGAGCGAGACAACGAGAATCGCTCTGCATTTATTGACAATCATAATAATAAATTTCGAATGTTTCATGATTATCCTAAATGTTCCCAAAATGTTGCTCGTGGAGTTGTACAAGTAGAGTACCTACCTAGAATGTAAAAGACACATAGTACAATGGCTGGATCAACATGATGTAGAGAATTGACATACTCCTCATGAGATCATGTGGGTAACTTTATGATTATGAGTGGATAGGCATTAAAAGCATAATAAAAACTCCTACCTTTTCTAGAGTAGGTCAGTAGTTACTATAGTTGTAGTTTTTGTTAGTGATTTAGCTATTAGTTTTAGTTAGTTAGCAATTTAGCTTCATTGGAAAAAGCTTTGGGATTTGGATTTTGTCGAGATTTAAGCTCACAGACCTTCCTATGTATATATACATTGGACATCGATTTAATTCATCATAAAGTATTGGTATGTCAGGATCCGCACTAACTCCTCTGTATGGTATGTGTCTGGTGTGGTGCTTACGTCTACATAGACATTGCTATTATTATATAGTGTTAGTCTGTAAGTGTTATTAGTTTTAGGGTTCATGTGTTCGTCATTAGTGGAGACAATCTGTTCTCTGTTCTCGCTGTTCTATCACTATCAGTTATGGTCGAACAACTTGCATGGGATAGATCCGTCAATTGTACATAGTAGGATTAGAATCATTATATTTATTACTTATATATACAGTGCGTAAATGGGTTAGGGAGAACTACTGATATCTGCACGAATAAAATATTGGAGAGAGATGTTGAGAAGCCGTTTTTATGGCGATGATTACTCTGAGGTCAGATCCAGCAATAAGCTCACTCACTTATTGCCCCACAGTAGTGGTATGGGCCACTATGACTACTGACTAACGACAAGCATGTAGACCTCTGCAGCGAGTGGTAGTCGTAATGTGTTTTATTAGTTTGGTATACGGGGAAGGAAATGGGAAATGAATGAAGTTGTCGTCGGCGGGTTGGCGACAAAACGACAACACTTTACTCGTGTTCTCATTATCTTCTCCTTCTGTAGAACATATATAATTATATCAGCATTTAGCTAATTTAGTAGACAGGACAAAAAAATAATTGGGGTTCAATTTATTCTTTTGTCATGCATTATGTATTTATTTTACGGATGGAGAACACTAAATAATTCCTATTGACACCTACTTTTATTTTACTGTAAAGGCTAAAATGATAATTCCGTAGTTATTGACAATTTCGGAAAGTATAGTAAATTTAAATTTTACTTTTAGTTTTTTTGAGAGTCATTGTCAAATGATGTGACATTTATAGCAATGTTGGGAATTGTTTACGGGTGGTATTTTAACGCTTCAGCGGAAAAAAATGGTTTTGCAGACAAAAAATCTGATGAATTTGCAGACATTTTCTTTTTATATGCAGACAAAATTTTGTACATTTTAACAATTTTTCCTGCAGACAATTATTTAGAAACTTAGCATTCTCTTAGCAGCCAAACAAGAATACTCAACTAATTGAGCCCATAGGTAAATATTGTCGAAAGGAAAAAGTATTTATAAACTTGGATGACGTCAGACTACGATGAGCTGAGTTTTACCTCGAGCAAAGGTGTTGTTTTCGTGAAAAAACGAAACATAACAGAGACAGAAGAATTGGAAGAAATTATTGGAGAGCAAGAGCCACCGAATAAAAAACCAAATGTAGGTGGTTTTAGAGAAGCATTAAACTGCGTTCCAAACGGAGAATTTGCGAGTAAACTGGAAGCCTTGAAAATGGTGGGAAATGACTGAAAGCTTGAGTATTCGAAGGATACTGCAGTAGCCGAAAAAATAACGTACTACTGTGCCAAACACGGAAACAAATGCCTGGCACTGGCATGAAGCGCTCACATCCTACTACCAAGATGAGATCAACGAAGATATTACACTTGTGTACGTGGGTGCTTCAGATTATCCGAATGTATCGACAGCTGCAGTTCTTGCTACGGAGTCTCAAGCTTACAGGCAGTTTAAAACATTCAAGGAAAACTTTTTCTGAATGAAAAACTGGAAAGCATCTTCTTGTTCTTGTGTTAGTTTCAACGAGAAACCGAGAAACTTGTGTGCAAACACATTTATGGACTTGCAGTTCACAAGAACCTTCATTCTTTTCCCAACAAAGCCATTGATTTACCTATAGCTGCAAAACCCAAACGAGGAAGACCAGCAAAGGTTGCACTAGGGAGGACCAAGGATGCCACACAATCTGAATCTCAGTCTCGACAATAACTAACATATGACTCTTACTTTATTACATTTCAACTTTTTTTAACTTGATTGATTCATTGTAACATTTTTGTTTACTTCGTTGATTTATTTCTATATTTAAGTATACATCATTGATTTATTTTATCTATTACCTACTGCCACACTGCTTGATTACTTTTAACATTAAGCAGTCAATAAATAAAATCGCGACATTAATTGTCTGCAAAATAAATTGTTTTTATATGTTGTCGCTGAAACGTGTCTGCAAATCGTAAAAGTTTGTCTGCAAAACAAATGCATTCTGTCTGACGGTTAGATGTCTGTGTCTGATCATTAGATTCACCTGTCTGATCGAAAAACATTATCCCATTGTTTACCGCTTACAAATTAAACATTGTTTATTGCTTTCATACTTTTCTTAAACTACCTAGCTAATTTGAGCATTACGTCGTTATGTTAGATTAGTAATTACTTGTGCGATTATTAATTGTGTATGTTAATTCGAGCAAGAAAGCCTCACAAAACAAAGTACGAAGAAGAAACAGTTATAAATTTGTTATTTAAAAAAAATAAGCCAGGTTAACAAAATTATTAACATAATTATTATCTTCACATATAGGTATAGCAGTACAAGTATGATCCACGATAAAATGTCATAAAAAAGCTATAAAAAGGAGCGTAGTCCCACTCGGACGATATGCATGTTAACATAACAGTACTACAACATAATGAATTAACAGTTTACAAGTTTACACCGATTCGCTATATAAATAATAATACTATGAAACATTTTGTATTCTACTTTGCTGAAGGTGCGAAAATGTTGAATTTAATATCAATTATGCTGATGTTATTGGTAAAATTTATTCATACATGTCTTTCCATTCATTATAGTGCATGTTAGCATCGTAGGTAGGCACTTTACCTACAACTGTTAAGTTTAATGTTAAGTATTTTAAATCTACTACATTATCTGTTAACTACTAAACTGTACGATTGCACTACGGAAATTATTGTTAATGCAGACTAAACAAAGGAGCATACATTTACTATAAGTTAACTACCTTACCCAACATTTGTGAGTTGAAATACACTGTTAAGTTTCTGTCTCTCGATTTTTAATCTTGCTGATTTTGTGAGCATAAAAAATAGATATTAGAGAGTATAAATAGATATTTTTAATTTCTTTTGAATTGTCAAAGTTGCCAAGTTTTCATTGAAATCTTTCGTGTGGCGAGACGGTAAGGGTGAGTAATCAGTTTTCGAACAAAAATATTTCAGTAGATAGTACGAAGATTTATTTATGTACTGAAACGTATTGGTAATTTACGATTTAAATCAGTAAGCAGTTACAAGAGATACATATCATCAGTATACTTAGGTACCTATACACAAATTATAAATGCTTCCATAATTGTATTAATTTGTATTGTTATGCTAGACAGGCTACGGCATGAAGATAATGAATTTAAGCAGGTGTATTATTGTACATATCGAAATATTTCCGAGAGAATCTTCATCATTAGTTTATCTTGTTTTGTTTGTTCCTAATTCCTCGTACATAGTCATTCAAAATTCCAAAACGTAATCCTGAGTTCGTCCTCGTGCTTTTGTAGTAAGTACTGTACTGTATTAGTATTTCCATTGCATTGCATCATAGTAGCAACCAGTGCACCAGTCGTACATTTTCCTTTCATTTCATTGCGTTGCATTATTGCCCCTTGTTTTGTAGTTTTTATCTCTATAATATAGTATATCGTACTACAGTTCTAGAAATGAATTTCCTATAATCTTAGAGTATAATTGTATTTCGTATTTGTGTAATCATTTATTTTTTTCTGTACAGAAAAAGTCTGGAGCAAGTTATTAGAATCATTCCAGGGGTATTTTTATCTTTATAGTAGAACATAAGTAGGTTGTACATACTTTATTACTCCTACTACTTCTACACCTAGTGTGTACGTGGAAGCTTTACTTATTTAGCTTATCTTCATCTTTCCTACTTTTTAAACACCTTCGCTTTCTTACATAGTATCGTTGCGTATATGGTATGGTTCTATGGTTATGGTACACTGTCACGCCGACGACTGAACTGAACTATATGTATTAGTGTCTGAGAATTTGAGTCACAATTTTTTCCCCTTGAATTTCTTACAATATTACAAATAGGTTTACTTATCTATCTGTGTGGAAGTTAAAATGTATATATGAAGTGGGAGGTAGTGGAGTGGAGTTGATGCAGACATTCAGTCTAATGCCTAAAACACGTTAAAACGTTAAAGTTTGTCTTGCTGAAGAAAAGACTCAAAATATGCTATCTACTTCTTTTTTAAATATTAGTAAATGCTATAAATTTAATAATTATTTATGTATTTTTTGAATATGTTAAATACAATGAAAATTTATTGCTTTAAAAAATTATACTAATTAGAAAAGTGTGAACTTTTGAAAAACAATGCATTTATTCTGGAGAGGAAAATTAAAACGATTTTACCATTTTTTAAAAGTAAAATAATTCACACTCTAAATTTTTTGTAAACCAGAAAATAATTGGTCAGTTCAGATTCGTAGAATGAAGTTGAGTATTAAAAGCTGTGAATCATACATCTACTAAAATTACTTATAATAATAAAAAAAGGACTTAAAATTATTTTAAATAACAAAGTGCGGAAGATACCTTATCTTGCATGTGGAGACAGAACATAGCATTTGGCAATGGGAAACATGTAATGCTGAGTGGTTACATGCATACTTTGAAAGCATGCATGAAGGAAGATGAGCACACAGATAATTATAAGCTGTGTTTCCCCACTACATAAATACACAGTATACATCCCAAGCACATGGTTCGTATTTCCCTTTCCATATAATTCGTAGTGTGTGTTAGTATTCATCTCCTTCCTCCTGCACTTCTGCTGCGGTTGAAGATTAAGTGTAGTGGGATTTTAGACAGCAGACGCTGTTGCTGTTACTGCACTCTGTCTACTGTCTGTACATGGCTAAAATTAGATACTTTTTTATCTGGTCGACGTCGACTATGGCTTCGGCATGAATTGCGAAGTCGAAGCCGAAGCCGCAGAGAAGTTTAGAAGATATTATTATGAGAATGACATTTTTCTTCTAGCTACTATTTCCCTTTTTCCTCCACGATTGAATTCACGCGGACGGTGATTATAGTGGTGATGGTTGGTGTAGTGGGATGATGAAGTTCTTCCATATGCTTTTGTATTATGTATGTGGATTGTGTTGTTATCATAGCGTAAGGCTAGAAGAACTAGTTGGTTGTGGTGGTGGGGACTGGATGCTGTAGGTCTGAAAATCATAATGCTACGAGTTCTGCTGATTCGTTGCCGTTGTCATCTTCTTCGCCGTCGTTCATTCAAGGTGTTCAGGGAAATTGAAATACAGACAGTCAGTCAGCCATGTCCCAAGTCTGCTGTGTTTCTTTATGTACAAATATTAAACTTAAGCATGTAAATTTGCATCGTCCAGGAATGCATTGTAAGGGATTTTTCCATGCAGGCATTACGAAAGTATGGTAGAAATTGATGGATTATATAATTTTCTGTGGACACTACTTCGTACTTTCGTATATATGTACTTTATAGCCCCCATATATTCGTTGAATTCACCAGAACATTGTCTAACGTAGTTCGTGTCTATATCTATATTGTCGACTGTAGTAGGTATAGGTCGAAGTTTGGTTTATCAGTGCTGCTTCTTCTATGTATTTTCATTTCACACATGACTTAGCCTTACAAGAGATTCAGTGGACGTGGACAGTGACAGGCTTGCGTAGGTTCTCAAACTGACATTGACAACATTGGATATGAAATTCGAAATACACGATTAAGATCAGGATTACGAAAAACGACGGAGACAACGTTGTAGTAGGTTCAGTAAGTACTCAATAGTAAGTCGGAAGACTGGTAAATAAATACGTTGCGAAGCTATGTATAGGTAGGTACCTACCTACTTACCTACACGAACAAAAAGAGTTAGACTTTACTTACAGTCTTAATATTCTTGCCTAATCTCTATACTCTGCATTTATTTGTCTTCCGCCTATTTAAATCAATATAAAGATACCAGATTTTCTAAAATAATATTCAGGTATTGATTAGTGCACGGACCTCTAGTAGTACGCGTACGCAGGCTTTTCCTGACCTTTAAAATTATATGCTAAATTTTTTGAAGATGCCAAATTTGAGGCATTACAGATAGTAGTACGCGGCTGCACTATTTGAGCGAATACGGTACTTCATAAAATTGCAAAACATACAACATTTTAAAGTTTACTATTAGTTTCATTATAGCAAAGTACATATGGGTAGTACATACAGTTTGTACGTGTTAAATCTTTCATGTGCATCGTACTGATAGGTGTTTAGTTGTGGATGTGTAAGTAAATTGAAATACATGAGGGAGTTTTCATTCTTCAATCGCCATCGTCATAGCTCTCACTGAGGCTATTGCTTTTATACACAGAAGTACAATGTTAGTTGATGTTTTATAAATCATTTTATATTAGGTATACTTATAATGTGTAGTTGGTATATAGTTTGTTGCCTACTACCGCGTCCTTTGTTTGTTGTGATCTGCACGATTTATTAGGATGGCTTCTGGATCCTGATAGACACGGATTTCTATGAATACAAAGAAGCTTTCGTCGCTCAGTTTGTTGATGTTGTTGATGGTGGGTCCGTTGGTCGTGGGTTGACAATGTTTTACCTTGGTTTGAGTTTTTGAGTTTTATTCTCATGGTGATGGTTCATGTTCATAGTTGAGTCTCATATAGTCACATAGCGTTCACAATTCCTAGTATGAATCGATGTTAATATCATGTGTATAGTGTACTGAGGGTTTCCGTTTAGCATGTTGTGTTCCGTAGATATGATTATATTCAGTTGTTATTGTTCTTGTGGTGTTGTGGCTGTCAAAGATGACGTAGTTCCACGACTGCGACTGAAGTTTCACAATGAACGTAGATCGAGATCGAAATTTGTTGCCACTGTGAATAAAAATACTGAGTAAACATTTTATTATCTGGAGGCTTTAAGAAGCCAACTACATACATAATGACATGATTGAAGGTTCAAAACTAGTCGTCTTGCTCACTTTATAAACAGCTAAAAAATGATATCTACCTACAAACGTCTGGCTCATGGAGTTAATGAATACCGTATATCTTCTAATACAACGCGGGTCGTTGTATTAATACTCAGAGGTTTACCCCCCGCGTTATATTAGAGACCCGCGTTGTATTGAAAATGTTGCATTTCCAACCACCCATGCGCAATGCTAAAGCATAGCAAACCCCCGCGTTGTATTGGAGACCCGCGTTGTATTAGAGACCCGCGTTGTATTAAAACTCAGAGGGTTACCCCCCGCGTTGTATTAGAGACCCGCGTTATATTAGAGACCCGCGTTATATTAGAAGATATACGGTACTTTTACTTTTTTTTTTACCTGCCACCTCATCTTCACAAGTGAAGCATGTAAATACACCGATTTGCACTTTTTCAAGCAACTTTTTGTTTAAATGTGTTTAAAGAAATCAAAAATTTCAGTTAAATGATTTTAAATCAAATGCAAATATCAGGATTGCTTATTTTTTAAAAGTGTAAATAATTTAAATTACACGTTTTTCAAAATTACAGATTCCTGTAAGTGCATGGTTTTAAAAATTGCAAATTGTTGTAATTATATATTTTTTTGAAAAAGAAGACTATTGTGCAAATTATTTGTTTTTTCAAGGTGCAAAGTACACTAATAGTTCGTTTGGAAGTACAAAATTTTGATCATTTTTCTTCAAAACCTTAAAATAGTTTTATTTTCTCGATAAATGCAAATAAAACAACTATTCTTAGCTGAAAAGCTGTAACACATCTGTACGTAATTTTATTAATTGATAATATGCTCGGCTACTTAGAAGAGATAGGAAAGATATCAACACAACACACATTTTCCCAATGAACTGTCTGTAAGAGCCTTTGCTATGTATCGGACGTTAAATAAAGTTTTTTATTAATTGATAATGATTGTTAATTTATAATAAAGTGCAATTAACTGTTTGCATACTGTTTTTTTTATTTCAAACAAACTTATGTCTTGTATTGAATCGTCCAATAAGTTATCCATACAAAAAGCACGTTTTGTGGCTATGGAATATAAAGTATGCTTCAGTATATGCATATAGTTATAAACATTATATATGACGGAAGGTTAAAATTACTCTACCGAAGAGTGTTTATTGTTATTGAGAGAGTGTTCAGAGGGGAGCACAAGGTACCTACCTACCTAGGTAAATGAGACGAGGAGAAACTGTAGACTCTCTGTAGATAGATATGTATAGAGCCGCCGTGGTTGGTTGGCGGGCCCATACACCCTATGCTTTGCACAGTGTAAACATTCGGTTGACGTAATTACAAGGCAATTTTATTCTAATGGGATAACTATAACTTTATAGTGTCTTTTAGTAAGACAATATTTTATGAGTTCTTGCAGCCTGTATTTAATTTCCGTCCCACCCATTTCGTATTTCTATTCCTGCTCCAGATTCTCTTAAATATTAATGGTCCACATTAAGATTCTCCGATTTCAGATTTCTCAGAAGGGACAGAGAAGACAAAGTTTTTAATAGTCATTGTCCTTTTCAGCTTTTATTAATTTTGGGGACTCCTTCCTATATAGTTGAGTTTTAGTTTTATTATTATAGTTGAGGTAAGAAGGTCGTTATATGTATACTTACAGGAATTGTGTGCATTAACTTCGCTCGAGTTATTCACCAGACATGCAGAAGGTCGTTATCATTCTCGGTCGTCGGCGTCGTTGATTCAGTCTTTACAAGTGTGGCGGAAATTAATTGTAATGTAATTTTGTGGTTTTTGCATTGGACTTTCAATGCAAGCATAATCATACATATATCTGCCTTGATACTTTTTCCGTTACGGAGCACAACATTTTTGGCTAGACAGACAGCAGTAGTGCATGTACGTGGATGGATGGATGGATCATTAGACGTCCTCGTTGAATCGAAAATGTACGAAAATTTACAAATATGGTACATCCATTTTTTGTTCGTTGAAAGACGTAAGGCAAAATTTCGAATTCATACTTTTCCAAAAATGCAACTTGCTGTTAAAAGCACGGTATAGGGGTGGTATTAAAAGAACGGGAGTAAAATCCTTATGACATGCAATGCTAAGTTACTTGAGGTTTGAATTCTGCAAACATGCAAAAATTGTTTGAAATATTACATTTTAAATCATTTAAAAAATTTCCATATTGTGTTTTTCAGGAGCTGGTCCAAAACATTTTGATTAAATATATAGTATTAGAAATATGTGGATTTCTGTACACATACTAGAAAATGAGCAAAACTTGAGAGAAGTGCAAGGAAAAGTCAAAAGTCAACATTAATATGGCACCTTAATAAATTTATGTTGAATATAAATTCATTTTTATGTCTTTAAATCCTCTTACGTGTTTCTGTATATACGCAAAATGGGTGGTTTTGAATCTTTAAAAACTCTTTTTTTAGCATATGTTAAATTTTGACCTCCATACAGTAATGATATCTTTTAATGTACTTGACAATTTAAGATTATTCAAAACTACAAAGTTCATAATGTAGATAAGATGGGTGAAGATGCTGACGCTGATGTCGTTCAAAGGGCAGAGTATGTAGCCGTAGAAACTGTAGTGGGTTTCTGTGTCAGTGTGTATCTATTTTTTGTGTAGTTCTGTATAAGAATACTACTCCTAAATATTAATAATTTTAATGTACGTATGTAGGTAGGTACTTGTCATTGAAATTCATGCATGTAACTACATAGTTCGTCGTTGGTCTTTGGAAGCTATGGAGTTGTTCCTTGCGCCTCCTTCGCCCACAGATTTGGAGATCATAAGCTCATATGCATGAATGAAAATGTCACTCTTAATCGGCTAAAGAAACGTAGTAGAACAAAGTATAGTGCGAAAATTGAACTACGTACAATAGCTCCGCCTGGATCTCTGTAAGAAAATTCATTTCTCCGAGTATGCAATTTCCCTATTCCACATCCACCAGTAACCACCCCAGCATTTTCTACTTTCTACTTTTTCGACTGACTTGACTTTCACAGCCTCTAATATTTTAGTAAGTATATTTACACATTATATTTCGACAAAGTTTAGCCTATGCGAGCGGGTTGGCTTTAAGTTTATAGTAAGAGTAGAACGACTTGGACTTATTTGGAACACCATCCTACAACAGAACAGAAGAGCCACTGCAAAAACAAAGGGGCGACAAGGCAAGACCTGACACTCTCTCAAGGACTTTAGAGACTACCCATAAATTATTCACGAACTGTTTTATATTTTAATCGGCTAAGAAATGAAATGTGGATATTTGTGAGGGAGATACACATGTACGCATTGATGTTTACTATGTACACATAGTGAATATAGATATTACTTGTACGATCTCTGTTAAAGTCGTTCTTGGTGTGGGTGACGGGTGCGCGCTTCTATACGATTTAGTTTCTATACTTTTCTACGAAATTATCTACATACGAAAACTATAAACTAATCGCAAGTGTAAGAATGAGAAATTCGGTATCGTTCTGGATACTGGGTGTCGGTCGATAGTGGATAGGTAGGTTAGGTAGGTTTACAAACATTTTGAAGTTTTGTGCTAAATAGAAGCCGTGTATTTCTGTGTAGGTAAACACGACGAATGTAGCGGTACGCATTCATGATTTCAAATCGTAGATGTGAGTGTAAAGTAAACTTTTAGGCATGTATTTCTGCGATATATTGTTACCTAGTTACCTTTTAAATATAACATTAATATGACGTATTTTGTGTTCCCCTTCTGCAAGAATGCAAAAAAATCTACTTTTTGAAAACGCAAACTCACAAATAGTTCATTTATATTTTTTCAATATTTCAAAGTAATTATTATTGGATTTATACTTCTTTGAAAGCATTAAAAAACGCAGTATACAAGAATATCAAAATCATCTGGTTTAGGTACTAGTTAATGTTTTGGAAACACATTATGATGGTGCTGTCCCACTAACTTCCACAGCACCATGAAGAAACATTGTTCGTTTCGTTGTTTCGTATGGGCTAAACTTTGTCATGAGTGCATAATATGAGATGCATGTTTAAATTTAAAAGTTTTGCTTTTATACAGATTTTATTATATATTTTGAAGGGGAATTCTATGCAAAAGTTCTTGTCTATACAAAAAATATACATATACGTAAAATTGGCGCCGCTTTATAGTGAGTACTTTAAACTGCAAATGTTTACTGTTTTACTGTCCTTGCCCTCCCGATTAAACTATGTATTTTTATGAATTGCTCAATCGGTGTTTTGATTTAGATGCATCCAGTTGGAAATTTGCAATTTATTCTCATAAAAGCAGTTTACTACTGATATAAGGGTAAAAGTTGACGGTTATCACTTTTCCTAGTACGTGAGTTCCGCACAATGTAATTTACATAAAATCTGAATTTTATTCTGGCTTGTTTTGGTTTTAAGTAGAACTCGTGCCCCCACTATACATGTACCTAACATGTATATTGCATTACAGGATGTACATTACACTAGCAAGTGTAACCTACAGCACACTTGACTGATAATATATTTGGCATGACGTATGAAGTGATAGGCACTGATAGGATGTGAAAATGTAAAGTGACAATGTTAGCAAGTCTATGCTTCTGTAATTATATGTCATTCATTTGCTTGACATAAAACACATTTTTTACAAGTGTTTTAAGTACATGTTCTTGTTTTGGTGAGCACTAGCCATTATCACACACACAAAATCAAGTATAATTACAAAAGATTAATTATTCCACTGGATTCCACGACATTATGAAGGCGCCAGACATTTAATTAGATTTTTTTTAGTTTTGCCCTCAAAACATTATTCATCCATTAATTTTATACTAGGCCAATAAACTAATCGCAAGACTAAAGTCAGAGCCTGAAAAAAAAGTATATCTGTAAATAAATGGATAAAAAGAAGAGAGTGCAAAAAAGTCAAAATCGTAAGCAAGCGGCAAGCATATTTAGTAGGGGGTAACATGCTTGTTTTGCCTTTGATTTTATTATACTGACATTGATGGACCGGACTCTGTATAATAACTAGTGTTAGCAGGCGTGAGGTGGTTGGATCACAGAGCTAGAAATCTACAATCTACTAGAAATGGGTGTAGGCTTCAAAAACTCACTAGAACAGTTATATAATTAATTGTAATATGTTTATATATATATACATATATATATGTATATATATATATATTAAACGTAATTATAGTAAATAGCAATAGTATATATATATATATATATATACTATTGCTATTTACTATAATTACGTTTTTTTTTCATATTCTTTCGTTCAGTCACAGTAGTTCACGACCCTTTGATCTTAATTCTCAGTACAAATACAAGCATATATATAACCGCACAGAAGGGAAGCGATCAAATAAGTTTGTCAATTAATTGCAAGTATATTGTACGGGCTCTGACTACTCTACGCCTCACAGTATATCGATATAGATCTACATGCACCTAATAATATGTATAGGTGGTGGTGGTATGTTATTAATACTATCATTGTTATATAACTAATGGATCACGTGATCCTAATTCCTCGCACTGGGTATCATTTTCATGATTTTATTCATGCCCATGCATGTCACTATAAATTTCGACTCCAGTAAAGCAGTTAGTTTGTAGTTTTGTTGCTGGCAGTATAATATACACTTTGTATTATTACTTATCACAAGTTTGATTTCACTTCTAATTTCCAGTTCTGAAATCATCATTATAGTATTAACAATTAAGTAAATTCAAATATGTACAGAGGTCCCTGAGTATATACAGGCATAGATGAAATGGAATCAGTAATAATTATTATTATTGCAACTTACGTATAGTTTTCAAGATAAATGCTGAAAACACAATTATAATGAATGTGTTTTCTATAGAACATTGCTAGTGGCTAGGGAGGTGCTTTTGTTTGGCACACATACCATACATACTATATATGCGCAAGTATCGGCATCGCCCATCTCGTCATCCATATCACTCATACGTGAACCCGTTTTTGAAATATTAATCAAGGGATAAAACAGTTCCATTTCCTACAATACTGTCACAATCAGTCCAGTTAACACGCACTGATACACTTGTCGTAATTATTTCGCTGGAAATGCTATATACCACCTATACATACATACTATAATCTATGATGTAACAATTAAATGTCTTCATACATTTAATGAATGACTGCTCCTTCTAGTGCGTCATTATAATTGGCCTCTTTGTTACTTGCTACAACTCTACTCTTTAGTCCAAAAATATGGATAGGAATTTGAATTATATAATATTACCTACGTATATACATATCTAATTAGTTGACAGCTGGAAAATCAGTGGATGTGAATTGGGTGGTACTTCTGGTACTGGTACGAATGCTGGTGCTGGTGCTGATGCTATAGTAATCGTTAGCTTGTCGAAGTCGAAATCTGAAACAGACAATATAAAAAGCGCAAGGAAAATTAAAGTGGCAAGTTCCAGATTTCCAGATTGAGATTCCAGTTCCACATCCAGCTAATTTAAAAGTCAAAAAGGAGAAGTTAACCATGTGCTTGAGATTCTACTTGATGTGTAGGAACGCGTGGAAAATGTGTCTATTTAATCAGCTATGGTATAATGCAGTCGCCGTCTAGAGTCTACGTCCAACTATACTGGGGACTGGCGTGCTGCTATGCTGCAGCTTAGGAGTATTTAGTTTTAGTTCTTGATAGTGTCCATTGTAAATACCATCATATACGGTCTTATAATATAGTATAGTGATTAAACTATTCACGTATCAAAGCTCCGTATAAAAAATATATCCAAACAATTAATGTAGGTACTGTAACTATATATCTGCCTATTTTTTATGCTACACATATTAGCATTTTATTTTCGTGTTTTGTGTGTATGTGTGCTAGGAGTGAACATCGAGATTTAGCGTGTGTGTATATTGTATCTCTATTGTCTCTATATAGTATTTTGCAGTGTAAAATATTATTATGTATTTTGTAGAAAAACCCTAACGGTAATTGGGTGGCCAGAATTGTATACATGCATTAATGTCTCGTCATTTGGTTTAAATGCCATGTAAACAAATGAGGATTGATTAATCGCTATGGAGGTTCAGAGTCAGAATTCAGGTCGACCTCAAGTAAAGCACAATGTCAACGGTCATCATGTTTTATGGTGGCTAATTAAAAGTGGCGTGGGGGATAATAATGTGATAACTCTCTGGAGCCTTCTATCATGAACATGATGTCCGTCCATGTCTCCATGTAGGGGTAATTTCTATGTCAGTGACGATGCGCGATAGCCTAGCTATACATAGTTTATCACTCATCTATTATCTAAATGACACTCCTTACATAAGAATATCATACTATATAATTTGTATTTAAAAAAAAATTAATCAAAATGGTATCCAAATGCCACGAATTGACCGCGACCACTTGATGTCATTTCTAAAATGTGAAAGAAAATGAAAAAATGCTGACGCGGACTACATAATACATTATTGTATTTTTAGAGTAGCCTTGTCTGTGAAATTGTACAAAGGCTTTCACATTAATACAATTAAAAAGTCGTACGTATTATGAAATGCTATTACATGACGTTGTTGGGCTCGCTCTTTTGACTGATGTGTCACTTAGGAAGTTGTAATTTTTTATTTTTATCCAAAATCTAAATTTAGACCTAGGAAAATATGACTGGGCAAAAATGCAAGCTTTACAATACTGTATTGTATTGTATCTACGAAGTAAGTGAGGTATGTACCTACCTGCGTAGATAGGTACTGTATTGAAATTCTTTAGACTCCATGAGGTACATGAGGTCAATGCCGACATCTAATTTAAATGTATAACACAAATTTTATGAAGCGTGAATTCATTTTCCCGTATTTTGTATCTAGTCTAGTATATTATGGGAATACATAAATTACCTAGTACAATGTTATTATTGCCATTACCACTTCAGTTATTATTCTACAAAGTTAAAAGCACATAAGTACTTGAAATTTGCAAATATGCAGAATTCATACATTTACACAACGTCCTGTAATTCTACGTGTGCTGTGGAAAATAACAAAATTAGAAAATCATCAATAGTTGACGATGTATTTTATTTTCTAGTGAAGTTTATTCATTCATATAATCGTAATCATAATCCTAATCACACACTGAACGTATTTGCCAAGTTTTACGGAAGTTCTCGTGAATATTTATTCAAACAAAAATAATGATTAGTTGTGCTTTTTTTATATATTTTTAACTTGAACACATTTCTTGCATGCTCAGAGTGAGAGTCATAGCTAAAGCAAAGCATAACACATAGGGAGTAGCGGTTACGTACAAGTCAGCTCAGTAATTATATTTAAACATGTGTAATCCTAATATAAAATATTAAAAATTTAAATACCCAAATGTATAATGGGGATGGGAAGACTCGTATATCGTTCTCGTGAATTTAAATGGAGCATGAGGTGACTATGTTAATTAGATTTTAGTTTTCTGGAGATTCTTTAGTTTATGTCGGAAGTCAAGAGGCTATTTCGATTTCAGACATGGTCTGTAAGCAGAGGCTTACTTTGAATAGACGGCAGGGAGAAGATAATAGGTACCTTTAAAATGGCATTTAGCTCTATGTATAATTGTATAAGTGAGTTACCTTATTTTCTATTTACCTCATAGCGCCGTTCCCTTTTCCCTTATATAGTAATTTTATTCTAATTTTTCACCCTATTCATTCAGTATTTATTTTTTACGTAAATATGCAAACGGGAAAGGTCCGCGAGTGCCGACACGAAACGTCCTACCGAAAAAAATTGGGTAAATTGTGTATATAATTTAAATATAAATTTCCAGAACGAAAGGGAGATTGAGATTGATCGACATCTCATGGTTGTCTTCACATCTTGCCTCCCTTCTTACAGATTCACAATAATTACAGTCAAGAACCCGTTGTTGTGCCTAAATATTCATGAACAATCATTTCAATAGCTTTACACTTTTGCGTGAAAGCACTGCGTGTACTAATTATAATTATTGTAATAATAATATAGATATATATATACAACTCCAGACCAGAACTAGAATAGAACGCAGGATTTTTTGGGGAGTTGGAGGGGTTTTTAGGAATTTCAAATTAAATTGTGCTTTTTTATTCTGCGCTTGGTTTACATTTAGGGATTTCATTTTAAGGTTAAGATATGAAGAGCTAAAGACCGACATACTTTTCGCATCTCTTATATATGTCAGGACTCGCCGGCCTTCTATTTTAATGTATTTTTAATTTTTATTAATTTATTTAAATAAATCTATCGTCTGTATGAATTACTATTATGAATCGATGAATATTAAAATTATAAATCTAGGTAGAAAATTTAAATTAAATTCTGACTAATAACTTAACTTAGGTTCCCTACATTCAATATTCATGTCATATCATAATACAGCTTACGTTTTCAATCTCACGTCAGTAACACGAGGCTGCAATGGAGATTAGACACGTTCGTCATCGTAGTCGCAAGTCGTAGGCCGTAGGTAAATAGCAGTAATCATATTGATTGTGGCACCAGTTGCCCGCCGCAGGTAGGCAGCAACTCGCCTACGTAGTAATACATACCTAATAATGCAGCATAATAATAAGACAGACATCGTGTGTCAATGATGATAACATTCAAACATTCCAGCTCCTACATACTACTTAATTACATATACATTTATAATATTTTAATAATTACTTTTTAATGAAATTTCAATTGCTTGGTTTTTACACTATTTACTATTTCTCACGTACGGTCAAAATTAATTTAAACTTTGGTAACTACTCTAAGGTTAAGAGATACTTGAGGTTTTGTTAAGTGCTGCGTTTTACAGATTTTTTTTTACTAACAGTGGCTTCTTAGCATCATTTTATTACAGTTTTAACATTTACGACACACAAGTAGGAGTGGAAATGAGAGGAAAGAGATATTGTTTGTTTTTGTGTTGTTCTGTTATAATGATTCATTTTTTATTGAAGAAGGAAAAAAATAGTTCACTATTGAACAATGATTGATATCGACATAATTTGGATATGAAAATGAGAGGGTTGATGATTACAATACCCACAACCCAAATACACATAAATTCCAGTCGCAAAATAGTAAAAAATATTCTAATCAAGTATGCATTTGAAAGTTTTATAAAAAATAAATGGGACGACAGACTGAACAGAGTAAAACAATGTCAGTAATTGAAGATGTTTAGATTTGGATTTAGATTCTGAAATTAATCCACTTGCTCACTGCACATTATTTAAATAATAACTTCTATAGTGTAATGAATTTCCTAAATTACAAAATCAAATTTCCTATGCACACAATATGTCTTAGGTACTGTCGCACTGTATAGCTATGTAATTGCCGCCTGTGTACATAAAGCGTTTGAACATTACATTTTTAGATATGTAGATTTTCTTGTAGCATTGAGTTTCCATGTAGTAATTAGTTATTTTTATTGTTTTTGACAATTTCAAAATTTTATATGAATATTGATGGTAGTTTAGGGGTGGTACGTGGAAGATAAAGGCTTTGATGATTGTCATTGTCAACATTATTATGTATTTTAATCAATTATCAAAAGCAGAGGCTGAAAAAGCGGCAGAATGACCATAAATGGTCATTGTATGAAGGAAAATTAAATAATATTTATTGATCTATTGTATAAAGCTTGTTGGTATTTAAAATAATAATGTACAGGTAATGCGTGTACAAACACAACCTAATTCCATAATATTGGTAATAGTATTAATAGTTTATTTTTTATTTAATCTCTAATAACCAAACAAGATTACTATAGTGTTAGGAATGGATTAATTAAGTTGTAGGATCATTGCTAGTATTATTGCGTATTGACATTATTTATGCGTGTTTGTTACCTTATTTACTGCCACGACCGTTGTTCGTTTTAAGTACGTCCAGTTTACAGTATAAACAAAAATGTAACGCAGAAGTGCGGTGGTTTAGAATTGAAACATTGAGAGTGCTAACTTGTGTTGTAGGTATAGGTAATGTTTAGATAATGCCATATTCATTAATTCATTTGTCACTTTACCATTCACCCAATGTACAGCAAATGAGACGTGTCTACTATTGACAGAGAGATACCTTTTTAGCTGTAATCTTTATACGTAGTGCGTGAGTGAATAGTGTAGTTGGTAATTTGAATTAAATTTTGCTTGACACTCAATTTGATGACGTGAGGATGGAATTACGGAGTGCTAATTGAATTCTATTCTATGGAATTTAATCATATTCCTTTTGCTTAAATGCCTTTCCATTCATTGCTCACAGTGCCCAATGATTACGAATAGCTTATAGCAGAGGCAGTGATATAGTTGTACCTGTAGTTAACGCTGTTCCCTTTTGAAAATACAAATAAACTCGTTGACATAATTTGGTCATTAGGATTTTACAGTCTTGTCAAATTCCAATTCTATTGCCAATTCAAATTGCTAATGAGCTCGTCCGGGCTTCAAGTAATTGCATTCAAATACCAGTAGAGAGACGGCAGGTGAAAATAGACATTCTAACGTGACAATGACAGTGACTTGAATTTTGTCTGTGATACAGTCACTGCATTCGGATATGCTGTGACTCGACTCGCATGTCTGTAGACTATACCTGATAATAATAATTATTGTGTTCACGCGATATTCGAATTCAAACTGTAAGCATAATATACTGTATTATAATATTGTAATTCTTTGTTACTGACTTGAATATTAATACATAGGGCACATACAATACAAGCATAGCATCCTGCATGAGCCACACTTAAGGAATGCCATTCAGAAAGAGACGTTTTAGCATGTAAATGATACAAAAAATTACACATACAGGTGTATTACTAATTCTAATATTGTTCCGACCCAAACAATTTAGGTATGTCTGTATTTGTATTTGTCTATTCGTCCCTGCCAACTTTGACTTTGATTTTGCATGGGAAGGAAAAGGGAAGTCTATTTCTGGCCCTAGTTTTGATTTACTGCTATATTTAGAAAAAATAGTGTAAAAATGTGTAATGAAAATTCTTTACAATGAAAAGGAAGGACTACAGAAAAAATCAAGAAGTTGGTCACATATAGTCATGTAGTAAGTCTATTTGCTCTTTGGGCATTTGTCTGTTGGATTTGGTATCAGGTTATGATGTTAAAGCTTCGATTCAGTGATTTAATAATATAATCATAATATTGTGTATGGATTCAGTCAGAGTAGCCGGGCAAACTAATACTAAACGTTTAAAAGTACAAATCTAAAACTTTCAAGCTTTCATGTTTGCAGGTTTCATTGACTTTGGCTTTAACTTCATCATAATCATACATGGCTGAGTACGTGCCAGTAATTTTGTAGTAGTAGTGGTACCAGTAGTATGCTATAGCTATAGTCGTGTTATTTCAACATGGAATGAAATTTAAACTACTGATATACATGCATAGTAAATCGTTGCTAAAACTGAAAAAGCAAAATGGACAAACTGCAATGCCATTACATGGATGATTCGCCATTGTGCTTCTTCAGTAAGAAACGGCATGCAATACTGTGGTACCCATAGTTGCCCAGTACTCTACTCATGATCACAGAGGAGGACATTAAGAAGACGAGCACATGGAATACAAATGGATGGACAGCCAGATACAGAACTTTGAGTAAATCTAATGATTTATTCAGTTACATTAAATTTTATAAATTGCAAGTGAACAGATAACAGGTACAAATACGATGTACCTACCTACATCAGTAGAATATAATATTTTGTACAGGCAAAGACCCTTTCCATTTTGTGGATTGTATGACCAGTAATGTGTTGCCTTGCTATTGTTTTTTTTATATTACTATAGTTACAGTGTGTATTGGCATTATCAACGCCAACCTCTTCACCTGAAGTCTTGGCCCTTTTTTTTTATTATGATGGTATATAATTAATAGCAGAAAACTTAATAGTCCAGGTTCATATTCTAGATCTAGTATCCAGATCCAGGCTTTGTAAAGTCGTAAATATAAATTATTTCGTTTAGCACAATTTTTTTGTTCTTTAGCTGTATAGATACTGCAACTGTAGTACTCACACCATCAATAATGAACGTGGTAAATGTGTCCGTCCGTACTGACGATGAGTGTACTGACGGACTTTTGTCGATTATTGAATCAATATAAGCATCAGTATTACATGACAATTCACATATATGTATATGCAATATTTGTAGTGTAGCTTGGTATACTATAGTATTGTGTAGTATAGTGTAGACATATGCCATTTGTTTTGTTGTGACTGTGTTCCAAGGATCTACTGTTTTGAAAAGGTACTAGACATGCCTCGTATCGTATAAACGTAACTTAGTTGGTTGTAATTGAAATTGTGGTAGGAAATTCTCGGCAGTATTTTTTTGCTAAACACTACACAACGTATATGTTCAGCTATTTAACGATTCAAGATTTACTCCGCTCAATAAATTTGTTGAAAGTATAATAATTATAATTAGTTGTGCACAACTTCAACTACATACTAAAGTGAAGGCGAAGAAGGTGTCTGCGTAACGTAGGTAATATTATACCCAAATTCAAATCACCTGCCGCCATATAATAACAAGATATAAATTCACTACTGTTACCAGTAGTGCTGTTCTGCTTGTACTTGTTACTGGTCCTGAAACTAGTAGCGACTAGGATAGTTCATAGATACGGAAACAGAAGAAAAAGTTGATCTCGTTTGTTAATCAGTCAGCCTTTTAGTGTTAGAGTGTAAGGCAGAATAAATTGAAAATATTCTGGAAATTAATAACAGAGTAGTTAATGTTCAAGGAATTGATAGAGTTATTGATTGTATGCATTACATAATACTGTATGATTACAGGTATGATTAACGATTACTATTATGATTGCCTCCACGATTACCCGCATATTCTATATCCTGGTTCTGCTCTAACTCTATAGTCCTGATTTCCAACGAATGTCAAATTCGAATTGTAGATCGTAGATGTGATGATTGTGTTGTGAATACTAAGTGGGTTTTTTAGACGGCGGTGGTAAGTATTACAGATACAGAGTCAGGATCGAACCTGTAATTTGATTTCAAAGCACATTCTTAACTCTGACTCTACCCATGCCTTTTATTCTGATTTGGATTTGAGTGTAGCGGTAGATGTATATGTTGGGTCCATGGTCTACACATTATACATGTTTTTATATGTAATTCCAGAAGCAGGTCTTATATACCATGGGTTAATTGTTAATATCTGTAACATAGTTTTTGTGTGCATCTCTCAAACTATAATTATATACACATACTTCAAAATTTAAATACTGAAATGCACATTGGAGAAATGGCATGTCATCAATCATATAATATACTCTTTATTCAAGGGCATGTTTGTTTGAAATCTAAGAAACACAAATAATGTGGAACTAGACGCGGAGATTTGATGAAAAGTTTTACGTAGTCAGAGTATAATTTTGGTTAAGTTAGTATTTGGGGGCTTTAATTTCATGTGCAGTAAACGAAAGCTTGGCAATAAACCTGGCTGACTTGACTTAGTATCATTGGTATTTAGTATTAGGCTTTGCATGTTTTCAAGTATGGATTGCTTGCGCCTAAAACCCGTCATTCTCTGTTCTGTTATTTCTACCCTAAAGATGTCCATCGTAAATGGATGATATAACGTTTGCATTTTCGTAGTTTGATTAAAATTTAAAAGTAAAACAATTAAATCTATACAGTTTGTGTTTGTATTTTTGACGAAGGAGGAAAATGCGAGTGAAATATTTTAGTGCTCGATTTAAAAATTTCACCTTTCTGAGCAGACTGACAATGAGTGTTCCAGTCCTAATATTTTTGTTGGCCTGACAACAAGTGTATTTTATATACGATCGCCAAGTCTGATAGTCTGATCCGAATCCGGCTATCTATTACGGATGACAGATAAATCCATCATAAGAAATGGGGCAGATAATCCCGAGATTAATTTCCTATTAATTACGTTGAGTTAATTTTCGACTCTGGCTCTGACTTTTCGCTGAGTATCCGTGTAGCCGTAATTTCCTTGTGGCATGGTGCCGATGGCGATGGCCTATATATAATATCAGACCCGTCAAGAACATGCTCGTTTATGTGTGTACATAATATATTGTATGTAGTTAGTTCCTATCTGTTTGTTTCCGTATAATCTGGATCTTAATAACATCTAATCCACGGTGAAAAAGTGAAAAGAAAAGTGGCATTACATGCTTAAAAAGATAAATATGAGTAATAGTATATTCCAGTATTTGTATACTGATAATAGCATTAAATAAGCATATATACTGTGAACTGTACCCCACATAATAGCAGAGATATTGTATAGAGACTATTTTAAGATAGCTAGGGGTACTCATAATTTTGAGCCAAAATTAAGGATATATTTTTTTTCCATAACTAAAGACTTTCGCACTATAGCGTCACAAAACAAGCAGGATAAAGCGCGATATAGCGACTTTCAATTGTCGCCATGGAGACGGCATCTTGACTACATTCAATGTTTCAAATATTATGAGAATGAAATATTTTAGTAATATTAGGTGTGTTTTGCTACAAAAATAATAAGAATAGATGTTTGTTTATAATGTTAGTTGAATAATTCGTTACCTATGGCAACAATAACAACACGAACGTTATAACATATTACAGGATGGGGCGTTTAATATTCTAGACGACTTTGGCGTTATAGTGCGAAACTATTTAGCGCGAAAAATAGTTATAGCGAGATTATGAATACCCCTATACACATTAGAATATGACGAAAATTTAGTCTTCATATTGTTATTAAACTTTTGTAAACTTCAATTGTCAAACGTATACAATTAAGACGTCAATTTTTATGTGTTAAAATTAGTGGTCCCAATGGTCTGGTCCGGACCACAAAATATGGTCTGGTCCTGGTCTGGTCTGGTCTGGTCCGAGGATTTCGGACCAGACCAGACCAGACCACTATTTTGTGGTCCGAAAATTAAAAATTTGACTTTTTGAAAATACAACATATCAACTTAAAACAACCTAATTTTTTTTTAGATTATTTGCTTTTTTGTGAATGTAAATATTTCTAAGTTCTAAGTTGTTTAAAAAATCCATTTAAACTCAAAATTATAGCTGCGTATTTCGTATAATTAAGTTTAATTATTTTTTTTTCAGTAATGTGGTCCAAATGGTCTGGTCTGGTCTGGTCTGGTCCGAAAATCCGGACCAGACCACTGGTCTGGTCCGAGGAAGTTGGACCAGACCAGACCATGAAATTGGGACCAGACCAGACCATTGGGACCAGTAGTTAAAATATTCCTTGAGTAGAGATGGCTTCATTTTCTTTGCAGAATTGTTTTTTGTCTGAATACTATAATTATTGTATATGATGTGGGTGGGACGATGAACCTAAATTCAGTCTTGAGCTTTGCCTCATTAATTTGCTCCGGGGTCAATATCCAGCTCCAGTTCCAGTTTTATAAACCCTTCCAAATTTTGAATTACTAGACGATTTCTGCTAGTTATAGGAGCTGCATATAATACGTATAAGGCCAACTTCAACATTTAGTGTAAGTTTTCGTAATCTTCAAAAGTTGCATGCCAAGCGTCTCACCAGGCCGCGGGTACTGGCACTGGCTCTGGTACCGGCACAAGTATCGCGGTGACGGTATTTTTGTTCTGATAAAACTTTGACTTTAACTTCTTATATACAAGCGTCATTCCCACCGACCGCCACCATACCACCACACACCGGGAGCACTTAATTAAGTACGCATGCATGGGAGCAAGCAAAGAATAGGAGTTGAATTCATTATTTTATCATTCTACAATATTATGATAATAAAATAGCTAGTAGTTATATATCAGTAGTTTAGTTCTACTATTAACTCCATAACTGCTACCTCCATAGCTTATAGTTAGTCCTCCGATTAGTCTTAAGGTTGAATTAATGGGAGGCGAGGCAGGATATGAAGCATAAGGACCACAGGGGGTGTAATGTTTAAGGAGATGTGTAGCTATATGTATATGTAGACATTTGTAACGAATAACGACTAGCTAAAGTTTGAGAGTTGGACAACTTATTTATGATTAAAGCTCAGCCGCAACCATGTTTTATATGTTGGACATTAAATTTCGAACTCCTGCCCGCCCTGCTTACGCTTCGCTATGCTATCCTATAGTTCGGACGAAGTTTAATGGGCATTTTAATATTAATATTAATCTTACATTTGTGTAAGCTCTATATCATGATTGTGTGGGATCTTTAAGGATTTATTTTCACAATATTTATTCCTACATACATGTCCATACATATCTGTGCCGATGATGGTCAAACTGTATTTATAATTTATGTAGTTGTAGAAGGTTAAGATAGGTGTGTGCTTATATTGATCGCTCAAATTGACATATTATAGTAAAAGCCATCTACAGTTTTGAAAATGTAAATTGCAAACAAAATTTTTTAAAACCTTGAAAAAAAACTGTTTCAAGACTTCAAATTTTTTGTTTTTAAATGTCAAAATTTTGGGTAAGTAAGCTTGCCAAGAAAATTTTACAGATCTGAAAGGCCTCTTCATTATGCCAATAATTGTGTGCATGAAAAATTAAAATTACTCAATCTAAAATTTCTCTAAAGTAAATTACAACAAACTACCCGCGCTTACGAACGGTGGCACTGCTTCTTAATATTATTCAACAGATACATTAGTGAATGTAGACGGGAAACTGTGTTATGTACATATATGCTGTGCACGCGAACTATTCTAATTACATTACAGTAGTTATAGGAACGTAGTCAGTGAGTAGATTTTCGTTTCTAATGATATGATTAATTAACGACATTTAATTATTATATTACGTAGTACGTTGGATCTTGATAAGTCATCTAATATTTGCGTTTTACGTCCGTACTTGGGCTTAGTTACGTGTTTTGTTTGTGAGAAAGGGAGATTGTTGACACTAAAAAATAAATGGAATTCATGCAGAGTTGGAAAAATAAAGTAAGAAATAAAAAGTTGATGGAAAATTTAAGAAGTTTGGAGTTCGGAGGATGAATGAAGTCAGCTGGTTTTTATGACTTGAAAAAAATAAAAACTTAAAACCTAAGATGTATTTTCTTTTGTCGTTGTCCCTGACTTTGCATTTACTCTTGTGTTGTAATGCAATGTAATGGGAAGATTTTTTTGCTTTCCTTTTCTTAAAGAAAACAGTGAGTGAGTCATGGATGGTCATAAGTTTCATAGTTTGGAACAGCCTTTGTTCTTTTTATTTAAAGAGGGAAGCAGAATTTAAGCTAAAAAAGCTGTAAACATAAATTGCATTCGTGTATAAAGCACGTCTCGTAAATATGGGGCACACAGATAGAATATAGAATGGAAGCAGGACTACTATTACGATCTAAGTTCTGCGGACGACTGGACGAACGCAAAGATGCGTAGGACTTATGTAAATTATACGCATTGTACACACTACAGGTAAACAAAAAGAAAAGTCCAGGGGGCAGAAGTGACCAATCTTCGTTATGTACGTTATTAATTTTATTTCCTCTTGTGAGTTCAGCTAAAATACTGATAAAATAATAAGACGGAAATATATATTCTGAAAACACTCTAGGATTGTATCACCGTTTTTATGGAGATGCCTTGCTACTCATATTTATTGTTAGATAGATGATTTCATTTCGCTCCATTTCTTCAAAACGTGCAAATACTTGTAGAAGTAGGTCATTCAAGTTTTAGCATACTATATAAGTTAACTTTTTGAAACTCACGTCAGATATGGTCGCACAAATTTTTGAAATCAGTTGCTATCTACAAGAACGGGTTTTATACTTGTTCGGAAATCCAACAAAACATTATTTTGCACTTTTTTTAACTTACATCACATTCAAGTGTGCATAATTCACTGTATTATTGAGTACTAGAAGTTAGGCCCCCCTGCCTACGGCAGGGTCACGTTGGGGGCTGAGAATGATGGGTGGAAGAACGCTTACACATACCAAGCATGAGTGGACCCATAATTATTTGGCTATAATCGAGTATATGAGAAGTTGGCAGGCGTAAGCTTGTACGACCCTCACGGGTGAGATCAAAAACCGGATGAAGTGCGGAAACGGGGGCTGTGGAAAGGAGAAGGATAGACATAGTAACCATCACTACTTATTCGCTACAGGTTGTTGGCAACTGACTTATACCAACTGCCTTGTGTCAAGAGTCTAGTGGCAACCGCCGCACGGAAAACTTCCCCGCGGCAAATGCCTTGTGGAAACTGTCGTGTAAAAACCATTCGGCAATTCAGCAACTGCTTAGAGGTAGCTGCTTCGTGCCATCTGCCTTATAGCAACTGCTTGGTGGCAAATGTGTTTTGGCGACTGGCTAGGAAGGCATCTGGCTTTTAAAAACTGCCGTAGGAAAACCGCGTTGTAATCACTGCTATGTGGGCAACTGCTTAGCGTCAACTACTTTGCAGCAACCGCACTACGGTAACTGCCTTCTCGAAACTGCATTACGGCAACTGGTCAAAGAAAACCACGCCGTAGGAATTGCATTTCGGGCAACTGCGTTGTAGCAGCTTCCTTGTAGCAACTAACTTGTTGAACTTGCCCTGGGCCAACTGCTTGGTCACGAATTCCTTGAGGCAACAGTCTTAAACCAAAGTTCGTGTGGAATCTCCAGTGTAGCAAAATCTTTGTGGCAACTGTTTGTGAGCAAATGTTTTGCGTCAACGACCTTGTAGCCATTACTCAAAGGCCACTGTCTAGCGGCAATTCACACTGGCTTCAAAACGAGTTCCACCGCTAGATATTATTTGCCAGGTTGTTTCGACATAATCATGTACATATGGAATTTACTCGCCAAGGGTCGGACAGAAGTGGCGTCATCCAAGTTAAGGGTAGGTTACGTAAAAATAATATGACACCCCCTGTGTTAGCGTATGTCACATACGCAATCCTTATGAGGGTGACATGGTGGGTGGGTGGGTGATTTCTAAAATTTGATAAAAATGAACAGCTAAATTCTATCCACATGCGTTTAAATGCAAAAGCTTTGAACTGGAATAACTAAAAAGAGTAACAAAATTTGAGTCTTGTATTTTTATAAAAAATAATACCAAAAATTAGCTACATTTTCATGTAAAGAAAAGTTGCGCATTCTTGCGCGAAAGTAGTTAAATCTATTTTTAAAGTTTATTTCTGATTACTCCCAGGCGCCGAGCACAAATAGCGTCACCAAAATTTTTACGTAACCTACCCTTAACTTGGATGACGCCACTTCTGTCCGACCCTTGGCGAGTAAATTCCATATGTACATGATTTTGTCGAAACAACCTGGCAAATAATATCTAGCGGTGGAACTCGTTTTGAAGCCAGTGTGCAATTGTCTTGTAGGCACGACCTTAAAAGTGGAGGGAGGGAGAGTGCGGCAGGGGTCTGTTAAAAAACAACCGCTACACGGCAACTGTCCAAAGGTAACTTCTTGGTGACAACAACCTTGTGACAACCGCTTTGAGGCAAATGTCTGGTGGCAAGTGCCTCTTGAAAACTGCCTTGTGGCAAATACCTCGAAAGTAGCTGCTTATGGTAAATAGCTTGTGTTAACTGTCTAGGAGAAACCGCGCTATAATAATGTCCTTATGAGCAACTGCCGCGGGGAACTTCCTTGCAGCAACAGCGCTGTGACCATTTCTGTGTTAACTGTCTGGTGGAAACCAGGTTGTAGGAAGTGCTTTTCAAACAACCGCCCTATAAAAACTTCCTCGCGGTACGTGTTTCGTGGCAGCTGCCTTGGGCGTATATCCCGTGTGGTACGTGCTTTATGTGCAACTGCCTAGCGGCAACTGCCTAATGGCAGCAATCCAGTAATAACTTCATTCCGGGTAACTGCTAAGCGGTTTCCACCAGGCAGTTGCATTTAACATGTTGCCGTCATTCAGTTCCCACCTGAAAGTTCCTACCAAGCCGTAGCCACCAAACGTTTTCCATCAGTAAGGGCCTCTTAATAAACGGCATCTGGCAAGATCCATTAGAGAGTGGCCATCAAACAGTTAGCATTTTACAGTTACCTTCAAGTAGCAACTACAAGGCAGTGAAAATCAGGGAGTTGCACCCAGACATTTTCCATCAAGCATGTGCTACCAGGTGGTTGCCTCGAGGCAGTTTCAATAGGAAAGATACTATCCGGTAGTTGCCATTAGACAGTTGCTTTGAGGGAGTTTCTATCAGGCAATTATCTAGCTGCTGCCAAGTAGTTACCTCCAGGCAAGTGTCATAAGGCAATTGCCATTACGCTGTTCATTTTTGGCTAGTGGCATTTTGCGCATACCAACTGGCTTATTTTACCAAGAAAACACCTTAAAGCAATTTTACAAGGCAGTGATCATCAGGCAGCTGAATTCAGGTGGTAAATATCATTCACAGTTGCCACTATAAATTTGCCCTGAGGCAGTTTCCGTTGGGCAGTTCCTACCATACTACTGCAGTCAGGCCATTTGAACCATGCAGTATTATTCAGGATTATGCCATTCGGCGGTTTCCATTAGGCAATTGTTATAAGCCACTTGCTAACAGACAGATGACACCATGCACCGGAATTGTTACCAGGTAGTTGTCTTCATTCAGACGTCACCACGTAGTTCATACCAGGATGGTGCCATCAAGCTGTTTTTATTCAGCATTTTCAATCAGTTAAAGCTTTATTAGGCTGTTAAGGTTGTTATCCCGACTTGTTAATATTTCTTCAAATGACGCTGTAAACTTTGCACGTGAAAATTGTCTTATAACCGTATTTTTTGCATTTTGGAAAGTTATTTGGGTTCTACCAACTGTCCTAAGACACATCTTTGTTTTCCTGTCTAGATCTGTAAAAGGTTGTCAAATATTTATAGTTTTTTAATTGACTTGTGTAACATTGAAGTTAGTCAGAAAATATTATCCTGTCATTTAGTTATTAATAAATGGCGCTTGATGTTCTGCATGTTTATTGTTTAGTTCCCACCACAGCTATAATGTGATAGCTAGTACTATTGTAAAAAATTTTATAGTTGTATTGAGCAGCGATACGGGTCTGTAATTTGCTAGATTCTGTTTCTGTTTTTAAACAGAAGTTGTAGTGACTCCTTTCCACTTGCTAGGAATTGGTTTCTTGGGTAGTATTTGGTTAGGCACGTGTGTAAGTGACGTTGTGTGTTTGTTTTCAGCTGCTTTCACACTTTGTTCGGGATTCCATTGCTACCAGAAGCTTTAGTATTTACAAGAATCTTTGTATCTTTAATCACTGTCTTATCAAACGGATGTAAACAGTGTAATTAGTTCATGTCCCAATTGAATTCGGAATAAAGTTCTTGTATGTGTCTTTAATAGTAAAAGCATTTGTGAATTGGTAATTTCGATAATCCTAGTTTATAGAAATAATGGCATATTTTCGTTTTGACGGGCCAAGTACGTACCCGCTTTTTAACAACCTGAGGATGACTTACTCTCTGTTATGCTTTTCAAACTTTTTAAAAGTAATTTTGTCTGGTGTCATTTATAGTATTAAAGTTAAGTGTTGTGGCTTTTTGCATTACCAGAAAGGCTTACCTAACTTTACTCACTAGATATTAATGGAATCTGACAGTATATGAGAGCTACAGTCGCAATGTAACAGTATTTGTCATATCAATAACAGTCAATATCAATATTTAGTTGGCAATAATCAAGTATTTGAGGGGTTAGCAGGTGTGTGCTGGTACGACCCGAATGGGTGAGATCCGAAACCGGATGGAGCTTAAAAACAGAGACAGCAGGAAATAGAAGAACACAGTTGCTAGCACGGAATATTACCGAAAGATTGTTGGCAATATCCTAGTAGCAACTGCCAAACGGCATCTTGCTTGTGTCAATAGCCTAGAAGCAACCGCTGTGAAGAAACTGCATTATGGTAACTGTATGTGGGGCGATTACTCCGCGTCAAAGGCCTACGACAAGCGCCTTGTAGCAAATGAATTGAGACATGGAAGGAACTGCCCAAAGGTAACTGACTTAAGGCACCTGCCTTGTGACAACTGCTTGGTGGCAACCATGATGTACCGACTGCTTAGGTAGGCAGCTAACATGTGACAACTGCATTGCGGTAACTGCCTTTTGGAAACTGCATTATGGAAAACGTCTTGTGGCAACTGACCATTAAGAAACCCTTAAGAACGGTATTTCGGGCGACTTCAATGCGGTAAATGCGTTGCAGCGGCATCCTCGTAGCAACTAACTTTTTGAACCCGCCCTAAGGCAACTGCTTGGTCACAGATGTCTTGTGGCAACAACCTCAAAGCAAATTTTGGGTGATAACTCCCGTGTAGCAACATCTCTGTGGCAATTGTCCGGGGCAACGGTTTTGCGGTAACAGCCTTGTGGCCATTATGTGAAGGCCCCTGCCTAGCGACAATTGCCATTAGGTATTTTCGACCATGCAGTTTCTCTCAGTCTATTGCGACTAACAATTTGATATTGGGCAGTTGCAGTCAGGCAGATGCCACCAGATACCACCGTACGGTTTTAGCTAGGCGTCTACCGGATGCTAAATGTCTTAAAAAATTTGCTGCAAGCTAGTTTTGAGTTGCAATGAGGAAGTTACCATTGAGCGGTTGCTGTCAGGGAAGTTCCATCAGGCAGATACCTTCTGACAGTTGCAGCCAAGTAGTTACTACTATGAATTTGCCACCACGCATTTGCTATTAAGCCGCTGACATCTGGCAGTTGTCATCAAGGTTGAATCAGGCAGTAGCCATCAAGTAGAGAGCCAATAGGAATTTGCAACAAGACAGTCGCCATTAGGCTGAAGCCAGAAGGCTGTTGCCAGCTAACATACATCATGTGGAAGCTCAGTTTAGACAGTGGCAACTACATAGTTGCCATATTACAGTTACTTTTAACCGAATACCAAAAGGTATAGAAGCAGTTGCACTTAGGGTGTTGCTTCAATGCATTTGCCATCATCTAGTTGCCACCAGGAAATTGGTTGGCATGAAGCAGTTTCCACCAGACAGTTGCGACCACGCAGCTGCATCCATGGAGATAGACCAAGGCCCTTTTAGCCAGGAAATTGCCAAAGCTACTTATCAATTGTTCCTAGGCAGTTGCGACTAGGCAATTGCTGGCAGGCAGTTATCATCAAGCAGGTACCATCAAGCAGTTGCACAATGGCAGCGGTTATCATGCACTTTCTATCTGATAGTTGCCACGTGGCAATTGCTATGACGCAGCTCCCAACAGGTAGTTGCTCCTTGGCAGTTGCGGCAAAGCAGTTGCCACTAAACAGTTACTACCGGGTAGTTGCTAGCTGGCTTCTGCAACAGGACGGTTTCCACTATGCAGTTGCCATTAGACTGTTGTCTTTAAGCAGGTTCATTATTGCAGTTGTTACAATCAGGTATTTGGTGGCTTGCTCCCGAACCTGGGGTTAGCGACATTCAGTGGGTTACGTAGTACACGGGTTGGTTATTGTATAATGTAGGCATCTGTAAATTTGCATCTAGCACATAAATGTCATCTGACGGGAGCCATCGAACAGTAGCCACCAGAAAGACGCTTTCAGGCAGTTACCTTTTCAAGCCCGTGGTCGAATGAGGAAAAAGTTATCAATTTTTCCTTAATTTTGTGCTTTTGGTATCTCAATTTGCTTGCCTTCCCATTTCTCTACATGTCACCCTTATTAAGGTAGCCTCAGTATAATGTCCTTGGCGTTTTCATAACTGCTTGGTTGCTTTTGCTAAGTTGTAACAGCATACTGTCAACTACCCAGTGGGCCTGGTGGCAACTGCTTGGTAGCACCTACCAAGTATGTAGGAGGTTTAAAATTGGATTTTCGTTTGTCCGTGTTACCAGCTTTAGATGTTTCCATGGATTGTTTTCGCATTTGTTGTTGGCATTGCATATGTACAACACTCGTTCGTGTCGTTCGTATGGGCAAAGGACTTTTTATTCTATTCTTTCCTACTTTCCGTTAAGCAAAAACTCGTTTTGTGCCTCGGATTCTCTGTTACCTTTGCTCGCGTTTTGGTTATATGTATCCTGTGAAGACAAGTGAGGTGTCGAAATGACCGTATTTCAATTCTGTTTCGTCTCCCAGCGCATTGTATACTAGTTTGTGCCTGCGTTTTAGTGTTTTTTGACTGTTTTTCCGACCGCCTTTTTTTCAAAAATGCGTTGAAAAGATGCCAATCTCTCGTACTTTTGGGACACATTTCTTTTAATTTCTCGCCTTATTTCTCGTCCTTGGTTTGTTCCGCATCTTTTGGTACCATTGTCGGGCTTGTGCGTTGCGTCTTTCAAAAGCCTTAGCCCGTAAACGGACCCCGTGTTTTTCCTTGTTTTACTATTTTGCGTTTTGGAAATCTCCGTTTTTTGGGCTTGGCTTTCACATATCTCCATATCTGAGCATTAATTTGTACTCCTCGCGTCATTCTGCGTCTAATGGTACCACTTGCGTCTTACTACGTTTAGTGGTTTGGGAGCTACACGTCGAATAAGGCTCAATACACTAGATTATGTTATAGATGCAACAAGCATAAAATTTTATTTCGAGAAATTAACAAATACCTACGTATTAAACATTTTGCTTTAGTCAACAACACAGAAAAAAAAGATATAGCATAGTATGATCTTAAGTTTGAAATAACAATGAAATTTTTAATTTTATTTAAGCATCAAAAATATACCTATATTAATTTAATATAGTTTTTAGGGTCGAGTTAATATTTATTCTTATTGAAGCTCAAATGTATACTTATTACATAATAGTTTTGTTTAAAAGCAAGTATTTGGACACGTATTTTAGATTTTAAGTTTGGAGATTTAATCGAGGCTGGTGAGCAAATTAAAATTCTAAATACTAATTTGCAAAGTTTGATTTTATACTTTTTTTAAAGTTACTAAGAAGTTGCATGTTTTGATTTTTTTAAGTGCCTACGTCAAAATATTAATAGGTATCTATAGGTCTTTAAATGCCATTTACGTAGATAGCTTTTATTTTCAGTTATGTTGCAATACATATACAACTTTAATTCATTTCTTTTACAAAATACATACTCTCCATGTTTTGTTTGTTGTTACTTTCAACTTTCAGCTTTGTTGTATGTCTATATTTGCCATTCATTGCATACAATGGGTAGGTACATAAAAATCACTACTGGAACTGAAATGAATGTGTCTTTGCATATACATTTGTGGGACATATTATGTATAGTGTGCACTCAACTGCAGCAAGTTGTTTTTGTGCACTTGTTTATCCTTTCCTTAAGATAAAAATAGAGCTAAAATCAAGTGGATGTAAATATTTTATAACTGTGTGGTCTTACAGGCATAGCGACGCGAGCACATAAATATAGCTAATACAAAAACAGATGCATATAACTGTAGTGCAAGTTCTGACTGTAGAAGTTGTGAGTCTGATCTTCTTTGGTTCATTGGGTTGACGTTGAAGAAATGTTGTAAGGGAGTATAGAAAGAAGCATGCCAGCAGGATGTAGGACATGTTCGTAATATTTAGTATATAGGGGCATTATCTTCCGCATAAAACTACAAACAGCGAGTCGAAAGCACGCGGCCGCAGCAACAGACATGGTAAAGCTCCAGAAATCAACAAAATAAAAATCCGAAAGTAAAAAGTAAGAACCAACAAAAAGAGCTTTTTATAGGTTTATATAAACTTCACATGACTTTGCCAACATTGGAAAACTAAAACTATCCGTAAAAGCTATAGCTTTTTAAATATGCTGTATAACCTGTATAAGAGTATAGGCTGCTGAATATATGAGTATACTGCAGGAAAAGCTAAGAAAGGAGCTTGCAATAATAACGTTGGGCATTTTAGGGGGGGGGGGCGGGGAAGGGGTCTAACTGCACTATCCTTGTAGATGTTCGTACATACCAAAAATAATTACGTACATGGGTAGGGGGTAGGGCCAAAACAGAATTTTACATAACGTTATTGTTCCAAGCTCCCGAAGCAGGAAAAGAAGGGGAAAAAGCACGAGATAAATTTATTCATGCTTTCACGCAAAAAACTCTTATTAATCTTAGGTTGATCGCGAGTGAAAAAAATTGGAGATTTTTCGTACTCATGCAAATGCAGCAATAGTGTTTCCATTTTGATACTATGGGTATAGTACATAAGAGGAAGAAGAAGTCTCTAAGTTTTATTTTCCTGCTATAAAAAAGATACAGACAGAAAATATCCATGCCTATGACATATATCCCATGTTGCCTCCCAAAGTACTACCCACCTACCTATGTGTAAATCTGGAGAGTGGAGGTGGCGGATGATTTTTGTTACATCTTGAAAGCTTAAAAAAGCTTTAACAAAAGTATCACTTTGTTCAAAATACATCTTGATGGAAAATCTCTATAAAATTTGACACGCACGAACACGGATTTGAATATGGTGAAATGGTGAATGTGAAGGAGTGACAGGAATAGAATCAAATGCACTCACTCAGTCAGACTTGGACTTGACGTTGTGACAGTGTTCCTGTCCCCTGGAAAAATCTGGATTTGAATCTAGGTAAAGGCACAAGTAAAGGCATCTATCTGGGTAGGTAGGTTCCTAAGAACGCATATTCTATAGTATAGCATGTGCCTAAAGAGTAAGGTACATACCTACAGTGACTATGTCGCTATCTTAACACCTATATGCTATTGTTATCGGCTCAAAAATCAATACTAGACATTTATGCTTACTTTGAAAATGCTGTCAAGAAACCGGCTATTTACATGTTAGGGTATCGATATTTGCACTTTTTATTTTGCATAATTTAAGCTAAGAAATCATTCGTAATCACAGTTTTTTTGTAGCTACATAGTTAAAGTAATTTACAACAAATAAATAATCGTAGCATCCTTCTATTTTCATAATTGCTGCGTTAAAACATCGCCAAACTTATTGTTAGTCACAGACCCTCAGACCTTGATTTCACTAGAAAAGTTAACCATTGTTAGCCTTAAGAAACACGCTTTCAGAGTTAACCATTGTTAAATCTGAAAGCGTGTTTCTTAAGGCTAACAATGGTTAACTTTTCTAGTGAAATCAAGGTCTCAAGGTATTAAATACTCGGGAGTTATTTTTAAAATGCTAGTTTAACTAAGCAACACATAAAAAAATACTTAAAGACCTCCGGGAACCTGGGAGTTATTAGAAGAAATACGGTACATGGAAATCACCACATGCATCATTACTTTTTGCATTTAGCGAAATTGAGGAAGTCTAATATTGCATCTTCAGTCTTGAGTAATGAATGATGCATGTTAGGTAAATCCTGAGTGTCTGTACACAGATAGGCACTTACGCGTGAGTTACTTAACGTGCTTGTTTCCGGTTTGCATTTGCTTTAAGTTTGTGTGGCGTGGATCTATTTTAGCTCTGACTGTGGCTAAAGTATCTTCGTCTGGTCCATATATTTCCTTGGTTTTGGTCTCGGTTTCGGTTTCAGTTCTGATTTCTGGGTGTTTCCCCTCCATTCTTTCAGTAGTCTTTCGAATAGTTAAATAGTAAGTTACGATTCCTCGTGTCCATTTCCATTTCTTGTTCCAGGTGATTTGGATTTCGCTATGTGTGAAATTGTAAAATATGTGTAAACTATATTCAGGAAAAACATGCTGAGTTTAAGTCTATTGAGTGGAGGTGGAAAGTGAGAGAGCAGAGTCAGGAAAGTTTGGAGCGGCAAAACGTATAATAAAATGTGTATTTATTTCCTGATCGTATTTTACACGGTTTTAAAGAGAGAGAGAGAGGAATTTGAAGGAATAAATATTTCAGAGTTTCCCATCATACAATTACACTATGAGACTTGAGCTTGGGTAGGAGGTCATGCGTAAGTACCTACGTGTCTTTAAAATCCAAGTAGATCTTCACAAATGTACATATAGGGGAGGCACTAGGCTGGGTAGGTACTTATTTATTCCAAATATTGTTCTAGGTTCTTCTACCCGGCTCAACCAGATCCGTGCAGCTACGAGACCGTTAGACCTCGATTTCACTGCCAACTTATCCATGGGTAACTTATCTATAGGTAAGTTATCTATAGGTAAACTGCGATTTACTGCACTTTATCCATAGACTAGAGATATCCATCAAACTTACCCATGGATAACTTTTACCCATAGATAGGGACTTTTCCCCGGGATAGCTGCGATTTCATTCACTGTCGATGGATAACTTACCTATAGATAAAGTTACCCATGGGTAAATTTGGCAGTGAAATCGAGGTCTTACTAAAGCTAATGATATACAATGTCGTTAGGTCTTGTAGGTATAGACATTATAATCCTTGTGTATAAAGTGCACCCTATAAATACAGTGCATAGTACGTACGGCTATAAGATTTAACCTACCCACCTGGACCTTCTAATACAGGGCTCATTGGAATTGGAATTGTCTCTGTCGAATTGTGGAGGTGGGGCGTTTGTATAATTTTGCTTGGTGTTTATATTATACATTGTGTATTGTAGGTGCATGTATTATTTATGAAAGCCAAACTACCCGACCTGCGGTTTCCTTTTAGTTTACATTGCGTTTTCCAGTTACGTATAAATCGTAAAATGCCTTAGTGCATAAATATTGGGAATGTTACATGTTTTTTGATGTTTTTTTCCAAGAATGTGAATTCGTTTGATCCGGGGGAAAAGTGTAAATTACCTGCATATATACATCATTGCAATCTAGGTATATACCTATACACAATACTGACCTATATAGTGTACTGTCTACTGTCTGTAAGTATAGCTAGAAATAACCGACCAAAATTGTGTTATAGGTAAGCAGCCAATGGGCAAAACAAGGCTGAAATTCAGTTTTGAACAGCCGCAGCCGCTTGGCAGCGGCGGATCTACATTCTTTTGGGGTGGGCAGTTACATAAAAGTCAGCCACCTGGGTTTAAATTCCCCTATGTTAGCCTATGGTCAAAAATATTGCCCATCCCTTGGATCCGCAGGCAACGTATAAATAGTTAATGTTAATACTGAATAAGTATATATTTTATGTAAGTAAGTAGGTAATCATATTTTATGTATAAATGTATGAAGGACCATCACCATCAATGTCGAATGTCGTCGTCGACCCTGTCGACCGTGCTATTTTCTCATCATTGATATAAAGCGAAACGTGTAAAGTAAAATTCATTTCATTGCAAAGTTCCGAGAAAGTGTAGAGAAAGAAAGCTATTTATGGGATTGGATTCGTCTTTATTTTTTTGTAGCTCGGGATTTCGTTTGGTTTAATTTAGAATGTCTGTTTTTGTATGCATTTGTTTAAAATACATAAAATTAATTTGTAATTCCTGGGGTATGACTATGACTTGTCTGATGTGAGTCGGTATCATGTATCGCATCGGTAGTTACGTGTTGAAAATGGAGCTGAGACCATAATACAAAAATAAGCAAGATTATGTAAATTACTGCTGCCGTATTATTCATTATAATATAGAAAGCTATTGAGTTAACGGTTACGAGCTCTGGTTCTGGTTCTGTTTCTGTGCGTGTGTTTATGGTAGCATTTGGTTGACGTTCGGATTAACTTTTAAAAGATAAGGATGAACTTACAAAAGTGAGGGTACAATCAGACCATTTCAGATTTAAATTATGTTATGATGATGGTAAGGAACATTTCGTCGAAATTATGTGTGTATTTCTTAGTTTCTTGAAATTTTTTCGCATTTTGTATGGAGGCATGAAATGAGATTTAGTTTCCTCTCGGATTTAAATTTGTTTTTGCTGAGTGGAAATGAGGGCGGATTTTGTCCATGCCTTTTTATATTATTTTTTTTCTGTTTGTGTATTTCTTCTTAGTACAGAAATGGCGTTGCTTAGATAAATCGCTTTCATGTATCTTTATCATCATGTAACGGAGAGTCAAAATATTCTATCTACAATTCAAGATTATTCAAGATTATTCAAGATGCAAATTGAAATATATAATTTTGATATGCTACAGTTGATTCTGTGTATCAGAAATCAGGGCAGTGCGTAGAGGGCTTTAAGATTAGTTCACATGGAAACTGTTATGTGACGATTAGTCTGTTGCGCAAGATTGATTTTAAATCTTTTAAACGTATATCAACTTAAACTGTATTGCAGGATTTACGCATCTTTATAACGTTTGTATTTAATGCTTTTTCGCCTGTTTCCGATTTTCAATTTAGTCGTTTTTTGAAACCTTCAAACACAAATTTATTTTTACAAAGGTTTGAGATGTTTTGAAAGTTGTACTTACAGCATTTCATAATAATGTTATGGATTTAAAAAACGTGTAAAAAAATACGTTTTACATATTTACATAAGTTTTATACTGTAGCCTGTATGTATATTATGTTACTGTATGAATTCCTAGTATCCTATCCATGGCGTTGCTTTTAGTGTGGGAAAATATGACTAGGAAATAAAATAATGAGGTGGAGCGTGGAACCGTGGAGCATTACCATTAGGGGAGCACATGGAAGAATTCGAGAATGAGATTGAACGATATGGCGATGACTAAAAAGACGAAGGCGATATGTAATGACTATGGCTTACAAAAAAGACTATGAGGATAGATTATTCTTGGGATTTATGATGCAAAGATCTCGTCTGGAACTGATATAAATGTAATACCGTCTATAAAATAAATCGTAGGATATTTAGATTTACATGCTCATTTATTTTTTGTCAGTTGTTGTGAATTCTCATGATTTTATTTTTATTTTTGAAAGAGCCGAAATCATTCTCTGAATCTTAAATCTGACTATATCTGAACTTTGTACTACCTATATTATAATACATGTGTAAGTGTACTTACACACGCTGCTTACATTTAGTACAGACTTGGATGATTTTTACTTTAAGACGGAATTGCTTTTACTGTCACATTTCGCATTGCTGCGAATTTGTCCTCGCACTCTGCCCTGTCACATCTGGCAGTGCGAAATTTTCGTTGTGTTACACATTTCCTCTTTTTATCATTTTTATTTGATAACAAAAGATGATTCTAATATCATGGCCAATTGACCTTATTTTGTAATTTTGAGCTAAAAATAAATCTAGTGTAAGATGTGAACTTTGGAAAAAACTGTGCAATTTCACACTTATTTTATTTTAAAAAGTTGTATTATATCTTTTAGAAAAATCATGGTTAACAATAGAAAGTATTAAAAATTGTAATATTTTATTTTTACTGGACATTGGGCTCACATTTAAACATTAATTTTATTATCAGTATCAGTATAGGTCTTTGCTTATTTGTGTTGCCGTACTACTCGGGTATTGCGTAGCATGCTCTTAAACTCTTGAAAAAATTGATTTGTATTTGCAATATTATTTGCTTTTAAATCCCTTATGATTTGTGATTCGGGATTTGCGATGAAAGGGAGCTGTCTATGTTTCCTGTCTTGAAAATATCTTTGACCGGTCTTCGTCGTTTCATATAATATAATAATATTGTATACTGTACTTATAATATTGTATGTGAAGAACCAAAATGACCCATTTCCAATTTAAGCTACAATAAAAATGAGCTATGTCATAAAAACAAAATGAGAAAAATGCGTCAAATATTCATTAAGAGTTTTTGAAAAGTGTAAGATGTTCTATTTACATGTTTCTGAAGTGTAAAATATTCTATTTACATGTTTTTGAAAATTGCAAAATGCTCTATTTAAATGCTTTCAAGACATGTTTCAATATTTTTGTAGATAGTAGATATTGTTTTTAGCTACAAATGGATATGGGTCATTTTGGTTCTTCACTGGCGATATACCTACATTCATATATGAGTGGTACACTGATGATGTCATATAAGTACATACAAGAGAGATGTTAATAATATGTTAAAAGCTTCGAAATTTTGTTCGGATGTTTTGGGAAGAAAAATGGGCGACAGATAAAAATCTAAAATCTGGGTCTGAATCGCATTCCCATATTTCACTCCACTCCGGTTCCAGTCTCTTCTTTCCTTTTTTAGTGAGAATTAATAAATAATGTAGGTATATATATGTGTCTCTCTTCAGTCTCCAAATGTCTGCCAATATTTCATACGTATTATTATACGGCAAACGATGTAGGTACCTAAACTACTTCACAGTGTCGTACACAACTTTGTGTCAGATAAAGAAAATACATTATTTATTTAAATTCAAGTGGTCGGGAAATATATCTTATAATTTCCGAGTATTTTGCGTCTACATTATTTTTACTGGAGTACTCACTCTACGCCTCTCCTAAAGACTAAGTAAGATGTAGTGCAGTATGGCATTTATTCTATATTCGTACATTTTTGTAATAAAATAAATTGCTTTAAAATATATGAAATTATTGTATAACATTAGTTACTTAGTTTTACAATTTAGGTTCATTAAGGTTTCCAATTCTACCTACAGGTAGTTTCTAGTCATGCATGTATTAAATATTGTAATAAAATTTTGCGTATCTAATATTTTTATTTTACTTATTTACGATTAGTACCTTTCATGTGGTAAGCTAAAAAAAACCCTAAAATGATTTACGAAAAAATTTTTCTAATTTTTTCGAGACGTCTTTTATTTTTATTTGCAAGTTTTTTTAACAAGGTACAAGATGGTATGCTTTTTTTTAGTAATCTGTTATTTCAAGTTTCATCTTTTCCTTTGTCCTGTTAGGTATACATATATTATTTAATGCTAATGATTAGATATGATATTAATGACTCATCATTTATCATGTGGATATGGCTGTCTCGATACTCTCGATGGACTGTATGGCTCATGGCCCTATCTACATACATAGGTAGGTAGGTACGTTCTAATTCCGGTTACAGAGTCGTACTTAAAAAATCATCCATGGTTTTTCACGATGTGGTTTGTTATGAGTGGTTTCAGTGAGTGGAGTAGAGGAGTCATTCATGAATCATGGTCATTTCACAGTCAGATTAGAATTTTGCATTTGAATGGCAGTAAAAATTAAAACAATAAAGATGTGTGCCTTCTGTGACTGCACCTGCTTCCAATTTCTAGATTTTATATACATAGTAGGTTTTGTATGTAGGTAGGTACTTTCCAGTGTTTTCAGACTTTCCACTATCTGTGTAGGATTTGCAGATCGTTGTGTTAAGGAGGCTCTTTTGGTTTTGGTCCAGTAATTTATATAAGTGATTGAAAGTTTTCGTTACGAGCATATGTATGTGCGGTTGTAATAGGAATCGTCGATTCGTACTCCAAGACTTAATTGTAAGTAATATTAAATGGTAATAGGGATGACTGGATTTCACAGATTTTATTAGTTTGAGGATATCGTCATTGAAGTTGCAGTACTAGCCCCATATCGCTGGCGATTTTTGAGCTAGCAGGCAAATATTTTAAGTTTGTTTTGATTCTAAAATAAAATATTTAATTTACATCAGTAATCTGATTCTGCTGCATGACATGAAATTGAAATAGTTTGTATTTTTTGTGATTAGAGTATACGTTTTTTAAAGGCTATGCATGACAAAAAATACCTGTATATTATTTTGCATCTTCACAAGTCATTATAATTATACAACACAAAAGGATGGAGCAGACTTGGCGGACCATAGTATTAACGGTGGTACTGGCCCTGGGCAACTGGATCCAGAAATTTTCCATTGTTTTTCGTGTAAATCTTTGGGATACTTCAAAACTTTGATACTTTGTGCGGCAATACTTGTGAATAATTGTAATTGTTATCGCTTCCAACACCCAGCTAACTAAACTGCTCGTACTGAAAAAGTATGCATACTGCAAGTCTCTCAATGTCAGTGACAGTTGTTTCTCGTTTTTGCTCTTCAACTTGCCATCTTAATTTTTATTCTTTGCAGCAGCGCCATCAGTGCAATAGTACCAGTACGAGTCGGCCCTTTGAGTGGCAGTGGCAGTCTGTCTATGAGTAATTATTATATATTGGCTAGATCTTGTATGTTTACATATTATGTGAAGCATGTATATAGAACATTGTAAAATTTGAAAAATATAGAAAAAGTTGGAGGAACCAGGACTAGAACCAGTACCAGTAAAAAAAATGAAAGGAACTACAAGATGTAGGAGAAGTAGACTGACGAGATGTATGGATATGATACGGTTGTTTAGTGTAATAGTCCGTGTAGACAATTGCTCATGAGTTTGACTATGGCGATGGTCATGTCATGAAATACTATGTATATATGGAGACCGAGACAGAGACGAATGCAATGATATTTAAACGTGAACAAACCTTTAGAGATGGTCATTTTCATTTCCATACTTCATTTACTACTTCCAGTTGTATTTAAGAAGTTAATATCTTCTCATCATGTACATAGCCTAGACTCGCTAGCATAGGTTGTACTTGCTTTTAAAAAGTCAATGAAAAGAAAGCCCCGCAACTTGGGAGGATAACTTATTAACGTGCCTTCATTAATATATGAAGAGTTGTTTAGCAAAACGGGATATTCTTTCTCTTTTTTTTCAAAATGAGACTATATGCGTTGCGTGTTGCATGGCAAAGGTCAAAGTTCAACCAAAGCTGTTTTTTAAAATTGCCGAAATTCCGTTTTTTTGAGTGTACAAAATTGGATTAATTAACTGCTTTTAACGGGATAACTCCATCCAAAACATGTATTTTTAATTTAACTGTGGTTTTTGAAGGTTTTCGTAGTTTGTAGAAAACGTTTTGATCTTTTGCACATGTCTAGCAGATACAATATTTCAGTGCCATTCAACTACAATAATTTCAAAAATTCAAAAACGATTTTTTAACATTAGTTTTTATATTCTTTATGCATAGGGGATACGTTATTTAAGTCTGGTTCTGCTATTGCATCTTCAGTGTGTGAACCTTGACGAAATTTCTGAATTTGACATGGTAATGCCAATATAGACGAAACTGTGTATAACTATATGATACTAGACAAAAGAGAAAAATCCCTAGACCTCGCACAGACCCATGACCATGCTCTCGCGTCGTCGGCTCTAATAAGTTCGATAAGGAACCACGACCTCGAGACGCAGACTTCATTTTTGAGTTCGAATTTCGACTTGAGCTGGAGAGAATGTGGATGTGAGTATGAACGAGAATATTCGCCGAGACAAAGATGACGGAGTTGATTTTGTTGAATTGAAATTGGAATTATTGCGTATAGCTACCTACAACCGAGCTTGCTATACGTATGTGCATAGTCATTACATGGTCTTATATAATCTTGGTAATAGTAGGGACGTATAGGATTGTGTATAAATAATATTTTAGTGGAGAAGAGTTCAAGGTTTTTACTTGTACCCTCAACCAACCCATCTCTCAACACTCGAGAGACTTTAACACACACACACACACTACCCAGACAATTAACGACGACGTTTTTAGGGTGTTCAATAAAATATATGTCGTGTTTAGCATTTCAACCATTATTGCTATATACCTAGGTAGGTTAATAGGTACCTACTTTACCTTCGCATTGTCATTCGTCTTAACTCATCTTCGTCGTTTACCTATAGTTTATATTGCCTGTCTGGACTTCTGGATGTTCCTATTCCTATAAATTCTATTGTGCAAAGTACAAAGTGGTGGTGTAGTAGTACCTATATGTATATCAATTTCAAGATTCAAGATCAACAAGTATCATTGTGCATGAGCAAATTAGTATACAGGGAGAGAGTGAGAAAATGTAATCAACTTTATTTACAGTGGTACAAAAAGAGTAATGCATAATATAGATAGGTAGGTAAGATAGGTATATGCATAATAAAAAATTACATGTATCAAATTGCCATGTAACTCACAGTATAACACATGTTTAAAGACAAGTTTTACGTTTGCAGTTTTTATTATTGAATGATTAGAGGACTATCCCTAGCTCTATTGTCTCCCTTTTTCTTGACCGATTAGCTCATTTTTATTTCCAAGAAAACTTCTGGCTGATTACATGTGCTTGTGTATATAGGTATATGAGGTACTTTCGTGTCCATACATGTTATGTAACTGTCAGTGTCATTGTCATGGACTTCGTTTGAGTTTGAATTGTCATTAACACGGCCACGATCTTCAAGCGTGGTCCGCAGCTATAACAATGCAGTATCATACACACTGATCCATGCTTAAACCGCGTAGTCTTCTCCTTCCTTCTTTCATTGTTCTCATTTTTATTCAGTATTGTTGCAAGCTGGAAGATAGGCATCTGCACTGTAGGCAAGTACTTTTATTTTCGTTGGAAATTACACACTTATAGCTACATGTGTCAAAGCAAATGAATGGTAAACTGATTATTGATACGGCTAAGGTAAAAGGATTAAATGATCAAATTAAATTACACTGATTGCACCTCACGTCTCGAGACAAAAGGATTTAAGACAAAGAAAGACAAAGTCGGCTCCAACGGCTACTAAATACAAAATCTTGTTTTCATTTCAGCTCACAGCTTTACTGGTATCACACTCTTTTGAATTGCATACGTACATATATCGTCTGTGAAGAACCAAAATGACCCATATCCAATTTAAGCTAAAATCAAATTGAGCTATGTCATAAAAATACGAAATGAGGAAGATGAGTAAAATGTTAATTTAAGAGTCTTTGAGAATCGTAAACTGTTCAATTTAAATGTTTTTAAAAAGTGTAAAAAGTTTTATTTGGGGTGGTACATTAGTGCTTCAGTGAGATATACTAAAATCCTTCAGAGGCGGCAGTATTTTTCTCTTCAGAGAAATAATTATTTGCATTTCAGTGATAAATACTTTATATACATATTTTTTTCTTCAGTAAAATATTTAGAGGAAAATTAAATCCCCATACTTTATTTTTCGGACAAAACCAATTGTAAGAATAATGTACTCATAAGTTGACAGGCTCTTAGTTTGTAAAAGGAAAATTATTTATATTCGTCTGTTGTCAGTTGCAGAAAAGGTAAACTTACTTTTCTGTACAATAATTGTCAGTTGAGTTGTGGATTTTAGTATTTGTTGTTTATGAAACTTTTGTTTAACTAAAGTCTAAAGTAATACAAAATGAGTAGCGTTGCTGTGCTTGTAAATACATGGGCTTCACCAGATCCAGAGGAGAAAGAATCCTAGCCACCTTGCAAAGTAAATAGGCAAGGGTGTGCGTGCTATCGAACACCGTTACAATGATTAGAAAAAAGATCATAAAGAAATTTCAACGATGCATTTGAAACATATAATAGTTCACAACAACCTGCATTAGTTTCCTAATAAAGCCTTATACACTCTTTTATCTGCTAAACGCAAGTCAAAATCAGTGTTGGGAGGTCAAAAACGAAAACACAGCCTTGTAGCTCTCAAGTTTCGAAACTAAGACTGATTGCCGAATACAATTATTTTTTATGATTCGTTATATTTAGATTATTTTCTTGTATATTTATTATTTTATTTTATTTGTGCACTGCCAGCCCATGCAGTGCGTGATGACATGAAATTCACTGACAATCAAAATAATATCATGTGAAGTAAATATCACTGCAGATTAAAACAATTTTGTTTTGGTCACTGAAAGCTTTCTCTGAAGAATAAAGTAAATACTAATTAAGGCACTGAAATAAAAAATATTTTCTCTAAAGATAAAAAACCAAGATTTCGAGTAATACCACTGAAGAAAAAACATTTACCCTTTTATTTGCATGTATTTTAAAAGTGCAAATTGTTTTATTTGCATGTATTTGAAAAGTGCAAATTGTTTTATTTGCATGCATTTGAAAACTGCAAAATGTTTTATATGTTTTTGTAAAGCGTAATATGTTTTATTTGCATGTTTTGAAAAGTGCAAAATGTTTTATTTGCAAGTTTTGAAAAGTGCTAAATGTTTTATTTGAATTTTTTGAAAGCATACTTCATTATTTTTGTAGATAGTGGATATTGTTTTTGGCTAGAAATGGAAATGGGTCATTTTGATTCTTCACAGACGATATGGCTAGGCGTGCTAGACTATGATATGACTATAGTCTCACATGTCAGTGAAATATCTGAAATATGCAATGTAGGCTCGTATCTACCTACCTACCCATGTATGTATAGTATCATGTTAATGAAAGGTTCAAGTTCTTGTCAAATACTAATTGTAATTCTTGTCTGGGTCTTTTGATTCAATTGAGCTAACGACCTACGACTTCACCACAAGACAGTGACAATTGACAACGATAATATTATGTTCGTTAAAATAACATTAGAATTTATATTTATAAAACTCACAGCTCCTTCTGGTGAATACTGAAGTTTTTCTTACTTATTACTATTTATTATGGTTGCGTGGTTGGTTATTTATTATGTTTGTGACAATTTATTATACAAATACAGCACGGTTCACAGTCCAGAATCGACAATTGAGTTGTACACTGCTAGCTCAGAACATTGCAGTGAGATTTCACTACATATCTCGGTAGTGCAAGCTTAACTAGGTATGTACCTAGGTACTTATGGTTGAGGTATTTTTATTATTCTGTATATTATATAGGTGTACCAATTAGGCCGATAGGAACAACCTCAATGACGTCTTGATCTCTCATTTGCATAATTTATACGAGAATTTAACTTTTTCCCTATTTTTAAAAGCTAGTAGATGCGTGTAGATTCTTTCTATGCTATTACATTGTGTGTTGAGAAATATATGAAGCAAGAAACTCCTGTAATGTGCTCCTTGTAATCATCACTAATAATATACGACGAAATCAAGAAACCTGTTGAAATACGTATTGTGGTAATATAACTCCAATGATGTCGTAGGCCAATAATCATAATGACATTTATGCCAAATGCTATTTCTAGTGGTGTGAGAGTGGTAATGACAAAAGGGTTAATGTTAAAAAAAGCTTCTTCGTTTTCGTTGCGTTATATGTCTGTCTGTCAGTTCTTGTGTTACAGCTGAGCTTTTTGTTTTTGCTGATGAGAGACGGGCTGACGCAGGACGCATTCGTATGTTTGATACGAGTTTTTTTTTTACTCTACAAACTATAATATATTCTAGGTCATACTATCTATAATCTGCAATGGGAATATGTGATGTAAGTAATTATTGTAATTTGTAAATTACTTGAATACAGATGAATTTAAAAAAAACGAAAAACAATGTTCATTTTTGTTGTTTTTCGTTTTTCTTGTCATTGTTGTTCTTGTTGTTGTTGTGGATTGTTGATGTCAGCCGTTGGGACGTTGAGAGAGATGTAGTAATTTGTTACGTACGGCATTGCTATGTTGGCCATCCACAATTTATGGTTATTATAATAACAATTCAACTTTCGACTTGATAGGGTAGATATGTGGACCTCGCGGTCGGTTATTTGCTTGGTAGACTGAATTCACAATTAAATATTTACAATCATGGAGTTTGTTTCAAGTGTTTTCATACAAAAGTGTGCCGCCCTTTTTCAATTTAACTCAGATATTTATTTCTTTTAACTTGAAAAAAACTTCATTAAAAACTTGTTCATGCGGCATTATTTTGTTTTTTTTGTATCATGTTATTATTATGTATGTTTGTATTTTTGTGACGTGACATCGTGTTTTTAACATAGTTCATTTGCATTTGCATTGAATTTTTATTAAAGTACCTATATGCAAGGTTATAAGTTTATAGGTACATGAACGACCGTAGAACGTGATGCACAATGGAAACATATAACATTGCATTACATGTAATTAAAACTTTAAATGCAAAACGGGAGGTTTTTTTAAATTTTTACGTTTGAATTATTATATTGGGTCCTTGCATAGGAGAGAAAAGAAAAGGGAAAGGAATATACAGCCAAAAAAGTTAAGGTTGTTTTTCTTTTATTTGCTTTCCCAAGTGTCTAATGTTTAATTTTATTGAATAGCAAATAATAAAGATTAAATAATGTAGGTAAATGTTAGATTTTAATAATGGCCGTATTAGCCATTATGGGTAAGTAGCATTAAATTATAAAATACGCAGTAAGTGTATTCTCTCATCAGTCTCCTCAGCATTAAAATTTTATCGATTTCTCTTCTGTCTTTGTGCTGCAATGAAAATAGAAAGGGAAGATGGCATGCAATAAGGCGTAAGGTACAGTCTGTACTTATTTCTCTTGAAAATGTTAACGAGGTGGTGGTAAAGTGGTAATGCGTCAAAGCACACACGTTTTGTAATCGTAAATCTTAACTCTCGTTAAATGTCTTCGAATTTAAATAACACAGCAACTATATAGAACTTTAGCTATAGCTACAGGATGTTAGAATTATTTTGAACCGCCAAAGCAGTCAGAGTGTCATTGCCATTGCATTGTATTCTTTAATTATTCCGATTGTTGAATGTGATGAGAGAATCTCTGTTCAATTGGAAGTTGTACCTTCATCGTACGTGCCATCCGATCTTTAATAAGAATTACAAATGGGCAAGTGGAAATTATAGCATATGGTAAATAGTTATACCGAAAGGGCACACCCCTTTCCACTCATCACTCTCTAGAGTCTAGAGTAACCAGATGTTGCAAGTTTTTAATTGCACTTTACAACAATTAAGAGTAAGTGCACCAGTCAGTACCAACCAGGGAAGATATAGAAAAAAAGAAAAAAATATTATGTGGTAATGATGATGGTTTGTTTTGTGGTATAGCAAAGTGCAATTAGCAATTTTATGGTAATTTTTTTACAGTTTATATTAGTCAGTATAATTATGTACTGACACTCTGTATATGCATAAACTGGCAATTAAATTCTATTAGTACTACATATATTTTATTTATTTAGTAAAGTATGTGACGTCATTGGTACTGCATAGCACGTCCACAACGACTGAATTATTCTACTACCCGCTCCGCCATGTCAGCAATATAAAAAAAAGCCAGTTGATTTACATAAAGTTGATCATACACATGTATATAAAATATTAAATTGGATGCCTTTCATACGTCACAACACACGGTTCGCTTATGCAATTTAGGTAGTATAATTTAGGTATATAAAGTCAATAATCACATTTTTAAAGTATACCTGTGAACCTGTGTTGTGTGCTCTTGTTTCCTGTTTTTCATTTTTTCACTGTTAATTTCATTTACATTTCAGGTAAATGATTGATTTGATGAATTTGTTAAGTCTATTGCCCATAGCTCACTCGTTCGTTGACCTTTTGGTCCTTAGTCATTTACGTTTCTGAGTTGCTTTTGTTAGTGATGTGTCTTATTGGCTCTACGTGTAAAATGTAAAATGCAGATGGAACACGGTTTAGTAACCCTTTTTTATGTCCAGTGTTTTATGTGCGTAATTGAAAATGCCCGTGATGTAAGTATTCGGTATATTGTGTGTATTGTGTCAGTATGCGGGTGGGCTTCTGCGTCTACTTTGAACATTGGGTCATGAATTTACACAACTGTACTTAATGTTAGTACTTAAAAAGACACATACAAACACAGAAATACGTGCGATTTCAATTGTTTGAAACCTAACCTTAGGTATACATACAATTTATGTCTAGGTAATTACTATTACTTTAGCCATACCCTCCACGCAGAACCTGGGGATGCGTACTGAATACACTGCTATGGTAGTAGTAACGGAACAATAGAAGGAAATTAAAAATTAATAGTCCCGCATGTTTTTAATTACGTCTATGTGTTCCAGTCAAGTGTAGTATTTGAGATTCAAACTCGGAGCTCTGGGGAAGTATATATTTCTTAAACTATTATAATGGAATTTCTTTTTGTAAAACGCAAGTGCAAACGGTGCGGTGCAAAGACAAGTCAGTATTTTAAATTGATACTACGGTTGAATTGCTATTTTAAAAACCAGCAAACATACATTATACTCACTATAGCGGCAGAAGAAGTGCACGGGTGGATACATATAATTAAGTAGGTACTTACGTAGGCAGGTGCGTGAAAGGGGAAATGCGACCGGTCATACATATGGCTATATATAATTCATTTATACTTTGTTACCTCTGGACCTATGGTCTGTCTTAAAGAATAATAAATAATTATTAACAATTCGTGTTGCATGACATACTGATCTTTGAAATTTTGTCTTGAGTGATGCCAGGACGCGGCGTTTAAATTACGAATTTTCACAATTATTTAATTAGGATGCTTTAATGTTAAAATACAAATAAAACTCAAATTAAAATTGAAATACTGATATATGTAGCCAGTGGAAAATCGAAATCAGAAATGGGTAGATTTATTTTGTCTAGGCATACATTTATTTAATAGCGTCAACTATCAAAATTATGAAATGTTTTTATAGATTATTGTAAATAAATGTTTTCCTTTTAATTGTATTTTCAGCCGTCGCACATAGAAGACGATGGACCCGTTTTAAAGGGAAAAGTAATCAAGTTTGGATGGCTCGAGGGCGTATTGGTATGATTTTGGTTTTATTTTACGCATCTTGTATGATTCAGTTTTTAGTATGTTTTGTTTAGTTAATTATTGTTAGTTTTTGCAGAGACAAGTAATTCAAAATTAAAATAGAAGTTCTTCTCTATGGTGTGCATTGCAATTTTTGAATTTTAGATGAGATGTCTCTTAAATATTTGGGGTGTGATGCTTTTTCTTCGTCTGTCCTGGTTAATTGGACAAGCCGGAACAGGTAAAAGATTTTAAAATTTAATTCTTTCAATTTTATTGTACATGTGACGCAGTTTTCATTGACGTTAGTTTTAAAAAATTATCACACAAAATTATTGTAAGTGTCGGACTAAATTAAAAAGTGAAGTGTTAATAACAAAATTCAGCTGCTTTCTGAAAAGTAAAATACGAGAATTCTTTCTTTACACTTCTGCAAGCGCAAAGTAATTTATATGTATCTATGTACTCTTTTTTGAAAGTAAGAAGTACAGGGTTTATAGATTTTTGAAAGTTCAAAACAAGGTTTTTTCATTGTGATGTTTGATATTAGCGGTAACAGTGAATGGCTTGTTTTAATTCTTCGATGAGGATATGCAGGTAGTGGTAGCTTCATCTCTGTATTTGTGTAGAAGGATAAGTAGAAGTAGAAGTGGAAGCAAACCTAATACCTATAAACTTAGTAAGCACATTTTTTCTTCTCCGCCTTTGCCTTTCAAGATTTTTTTTTGTTCTATTAAAAGTAAAATGGAAAGGGAAAGTACGGAAGGAATCTTAATCTTGATAGGGTATATTATATAGCTCCGGATTTTAATTTAGTTGTCTTGACGTTGACGTTGACATTGGCTTGGCAATCGGCCAACGCACACTGACGACAAAGATAAAGCTACGCTGCGTTGTGTGCTGCGTGTCGGAAATGTAAAATACATTTATACAAAAGTGTTGACTTCGACTTCTAGGAGAGTCTATGCAGTTTTTTCAGTTTCACTTTCGGAATGAGATCTGTACATGAATATGAATGAGGAAGAGCCGAGACCGGTTTTGTACTCGTGCCGGTACGGGTACGGGTACAGGTGCCGGTCCTGGTGGTTGTACTGCCTGGTGATATAGCCTGTTCAATTTTAATTAAATTGGGTAGTACCATACAGAGTATGTATGTGCAAACACTCCACTGCCTGGATTGGTGGGAGTTAGTTTTTGAGATATGTACGTCTATAATGTAATGTTTTATGTGGTGTTACTTGTTATTATAGTGCAAGGGATCCTTATCATCAGCTTAGCCAACTTAGTGACTTTCATCACAGCCTTCTCCATGTCAGCTGTGAGTACAAACGGACAAATCAAAGGAGGTAAAGTTCACTTTTCTTATACATGCTGCTGATCAGAATCCGCGAAATTTAGTTTGATGCAGTTACATATAAAATGCAGTTATTATTTTAACTTATGTCAAAAATTCTGAAGCTTTTCAACTATTGTCCTTTATTACGCACCTTACCTACCTATATACTTTTACTATACAAGCTATTGCATACCAACCACTTTTATCTCAATTCGTACTGATAAATACACGATTTTCAGTCAGTCCAAATTTATTTTCAGTGGATCTGAATATTATTAAAAATATTCTGTCAATTCCATGAAAAGTAGTATCGGCTAAATTTTAGAAATTAAAAAGAATAGGAGTATCTCACGACATACTAGTTATTGTAGCTGTGTTGTTGAATAGTTATGAGTAATGAAAGTACCTAGCTTTACCCAGTTTTGCCATGTTATAACCAGTTTAGCCCGTTTGTCCTGGTTAAACCTCCGCAAAGGTGGAAAAACCCGAACACTGTCCTTAATTAGAGTTTTATTTTTGCGAAACGTTGTTTACATTTTTGGCAAGTGCATTCTAGCTTTACATTTCCGACGATTGTGAGAAGTTCAAAAATGGTTTTTAAAGTTGAATTTATGAATGGCTGAGCTTTTGGAAAGATGAACAGAATTTACTAGAATTATTAGAGTGCGGCAGATTTGTACAATGAAATTATGTGTTTCTAAATTATCTATGTTACCTTAGTCAGTTTGCGAAAAAGTAAAGTTGCTCAAATTAAATTATACAGTTGTATTTTGGTTGGAATTTGGGTTGCTCCGCGTTTAACTCAAGTCTTTACGGCAGTGCTTGACAATGCTGTTGTATTTGATTTAATTTTGATTTTCATATTTTTTGAACGCATGCAAATTTAAATTGGACGGGGACGGGAAAAGCGGAAGTTAAAACTGGTGAAAGAAACTTTGAGAGAGACTGTTCCAAAGTTTTATGACAATGTTATTTTCTCGTCCTTTTAGGTGGGATCTACTACATGATTTCTCGTTCTCTTGGACCGGAGTTTGGAGCTGCGATTGGACTCATGTTCACCATTGCGAACTCCATCGCTGTTTCTCTCTATATTGTGGGTTTCTGTGAGTCATTGAATGACTTGCTGTCCACTAATGGATGGGGAAATATTATTGATGGAGGGAGTAATGACGTGAGAGTAGTCGGGGTGGGGATTTTAGTTCTCATTCTCATTCTCGCCTTCGTTGGGATGGACTGGGTGACGAGGGTATATTTTTTAAAATTTTCCTTTTTCGTAGAAATATTACACCACGTACCTTTAATTGGTGTTGGAATTTTGCATGAAGCATGTCTATTCTCTAATTATGCCTTTGCTTGGAATTGGTGCTGAAAAAAATGAAAAAATACTTCCAGTCACAGGTCAAGGCTCAACCGGTCTTTAATACCGTTCAGAATTAAAATGTTTAAGTACAATACGCGATACAATCTACAGATTTCAGATGCAAACTGCAAAGGAACCAAAAAAATCTGCATAATGTGGAGTTTTGCTCTCAACTACACACAAACCCCAATTTTAAATGAAAAGCGGTATAATTATTATGTGTTCTGTGTTTATCGTTTTATGGTTGATGCAGTTGAATATAGTAGCTTAGTTATGTTAATGTGTGACCGTGTTTTTCAAAAAATGTGAAATGAAATATATATATAATTCTTAAATATTTAGTACTGGTATTTCTATGTTATTCTACATCGGGTACTTGGTACTTGTTGTGACTTATTTTAATTATTACTTTGGGGTTACCTGGAGCTAAAAAGGTTTTTAAAAAAAGAATTAACTTATTGAAATCTCACCGTTAGGTATTAGGTATTTTTAAAAAATGTCTACAATTTCGGCTTTCCGCATTTGTCTGCTATATTGGGGATAATCTCACGATTTATATTTTCTGCATGCTAATTTCATGATTTTAAAAAGTTCACGAAGTGCTCATTTCTGGTTTTTTAAATTTCTAATCTGATGATTTTTAATTTAAAAAATAGAATACCTACCTCGCTTGTTGACTTCGAATTTTTACATAACTTCTAGTTTCATGATTTTTAATTATTCCTAAGCGTAAAATCATATTTACAGTCGAATTAGTTCGAATTTCAAAGCACAATTTACGACGTTTAAGAATGTCTAAAAAACTGTTAATTCGTATGCTTTCACCTCAAATGTCAAAATAGTCAGGATAATTTTACGCTTTCGGAATTCAATTCTATAGCTTGGTTTTGCATTAAAGGAAATAATAGATAATTAGTTACCTAGTTGCGTCTAAAATACGCTGGGTGGTTTTGAATTGAAAATTTTTTTTGTTGATAATTTACAGACGCAAATGTTCCTGTTGGTTGTGCTGATTGCTGCTCAAGTTGATTTTATTGTTGGTACATTTATTGGTCCGGTAGATGATAAAGAAAAAGCGCAGGGCTTTACTGGATACAGCGGTATATGTTTGTACAAAACATTCTTGTGTTGATCTGTTTCATCCCCTCCCCTCAACACCAGGTATTCAGTAGGACTAATCCCTCTTTTATTTCTCTGCATGTCATTTTAGGGGAGTCATGGGCAGCAAATGCAGGGCCAGACTATAGAAAAGGGCTGGATGGGGATGACTCTCAACAGGATTTTTTCTCAGTCTTTGGTGTTTTCTTCCCGGCTGTGACGGGGATTGTAGCCGGTGCTAATTTATCTGGAGACTTGAAAGATCCTGGAAGTGCCATTCCAAAGGGAACTCTCTTAGCCATTATTATCACTTACATAAGTTACATTGGCTATGGTATCATGATGGCCGGCTGTGTTATGAGGGAAGCCTCTGGAAATGTGACAGAGTATGTTATGGGATTAGAAATGACCAGAGAAGAAATATATGCTAATGGATCCTTTCCTTATGATGACTGCTTTAATCGTTCATGTGAATATGGTCTTCTCAATAACGCACAGGTTTGTCACTTGCGCACAATAAATTGTAATTAATGTGGCGTTTCTAATACAAATGTCTTTTTATGCGACATATTTGTCAAATATGTGTCGTGTGGTTAATAAGCTAAACTTCTATCACGCTATTTCCATGCGATTTTTGTCATTGAGACATATATGAGTGTATGTAATGAGAATATTTCGTATTTTGAATGTTGGCGTATGCTAATATATCGCATCGTTCAAATTTTAGGTAATGGAGCTTACATCGTCCTGGGGTCCTCTGATTTATATGGGTATAGTTACACGATCATAATTTAGCATAATTAAACTTTTAATGAAGCATGATTGACTATAATTTATAGAGACATAATTATAGTACGAGTTTCGGGTAATATCTCATAGGTTGTTTTGCTGCTACTCTTTCATCTGCAATTGCCAGTCTTGTCGGAGCTCCTCGTGTATTACAAGTGCGTATTATTACATTACAAGATTTAATCGAAATTAATTATGTACATGAAATTGCCACGAAAATTTAACCGCTACTCTTCCCTTCCTCTGCTATTCCTTGGTTATTTAAATAAAATGACTTCACAAATAATTATATTTTACAGGCGCTTGCCAAAGATAAACTGTATCCGCTGATTTATTTCTTCGCGAAAGGATACGGAGCCAATAATGATCCCGTCCGAGGATACCTTCTCGTATTTGCCATTTCTTTAGGATGTCTCCTCATCGGTAAGAAATTAAGTGAATGATATCGTGTATCTTGTGTCGTGGTCAGAGTTGAGCCTAAGCGTGAAAAATGTGCTATATCGATTTCTGTAGAAATCTAGAATTGTAGTTTCGTGAGTTTAATAGGTTCCAATTGTATTACCTGCATTTTTTTGTAAAGTTACAAAGGTCATATCCGGCTTTTTGAAAAGCAACAATAATCATTATACATAATGCATTTATCATGCTAAACGATTTAAGTAATTATTTAACTTTAATTCTTGATAAAAGCTAAATACGTTTTTTTAATTGAGAAGAAACTACTGTATTAAAACCTTAAAGTAGCGTTATATACTAACGCTTTCAAAATGGAAATCCGCCTAGAAATAAGCATCTCAAAAGCGTACATTTAGATAGCATGTTTTGATTTTATTGTTGAAAACACAAATATTTTCTAGTTTCTTTCTTCAACAACGATATTTCTATTGTATTTTCCGTTGGGCTCTATTATTGCTGACTTACTTTTCCTTTTCTGTTGAATCAAAGTTTCCTGTGTCACACAATAGTTCACATTACTCACCTCCTCCATGTCTGTGTGTTCATTCATTTTTGAAAGTTTTGTAGTGAAAGCAGGAAAAAATCTCCGCCGTAAATTGTAATGTCAGGGAATTTCATTTATAAAAGGAAAAAAGTATTAATGTTTCTTTTGTTTTTTTGTTGTTGTTGTTTTTCTCCATTCCAGCCAGTTTGAATGCTATTGCCCCACTTCTGTCAAATTTCTTCCTCGCCGCGTACTGTCTCATTAATTTCTCAGTCTTCCATGCCTCGATCACGAAATCCCCGGGTTGGCGTCCATCTTTTAAGTACTACAATGCTTGGGTGAGTTTACTTGGAAGCATCCTTTGTGTGGCTGTCATGTTCCTCATGTCATGGGTCACGGCTCTCATCACGGTGGCAGTGAGTGTTTTCCTCTACCTCTATGTCTCCTACCGTGGGCCAGAAGTGAATTGGGGCTCATCTACGCAAGCCCAGTCTTACAATTCTGCACTGAAATCCGTCCAAGACTTGAATCATGTGGAGGAGCACGTGAAGAACTACCGGCCACAAATCCTTGTCTTCAGTGGAATGCCAAGTGCACGACCACCGCTCATTGACTTTTCTTATCTCATCGTTAAGAATGTGTCTCTCCTCATCTGCAGTCAGGTTGTTAAGGTGAGTATTGAATATAATTAAAATATGACTATAATTAATAAGCTTTAAACACGCGAATACAAAATTTTACCTCCCGGCAAGTCGCAGTATATTATTAAACCAATAGTTTTTAATTTTGGTGAATTATATTATGTAGGCCATTATTGCTATAAACAATATTATTAACTAATGATTATTATAAAATGTCAGAACTTATTGATCATTTCTGGCTATATCTTGGTCTATTATAGCTATATATCTATATCTATAATCTATACCTTACCAGTGACGCTGAAAATTTGAATTCATTTGATCATTTACGCGCTCATTTTGTTTCAATCTACATAATATGTAGGTAGTCGTATTACGTTAGAATATTGCATTTGAAAAATATAATTTTAGCTTTTCGCATTTTCTAAAAAAAACCCTTTATGAGGACGTTTTATATTTCTGAATGCATTATTTGATGAGTCTTTACTCACGATGTGAGAATTTGTCACTTCTTCGGTTCATTCAACTTCAAGTATTTATCTTGTGATCAATGTTAACTTACCTAAGCTTGTAAGGATATACATTTTGACGGTTTTTCTGAATCTAAGTGTGAGTATTGTTAAGTACATATTAGTTTTAGCATTAAGACTACCCAGGAATCTTTCAAGTAAAGCAAAGCAAAGTCTTAGCTTTGTGTTTTGGCCTGTGTTTAAATTTTCATTAAGACATTGATATATCAGCAGCTGCATGCGTAATGCATTATAGTGTTACATGTAGACAGCAGTCTATACTCCGTCGCCTGTGTTTGCGTTTGCACAAAGACGGGTACAGAGACAGACAGGTGAATGAAACTGCTACTGCACTGTCATAATAATTGCAATCTCTTACTAGTTAGCGCTATCTCATGCTGTATATCGCTGGGGTTAAAGCTTTAACATAACTTTCATTTGTACGTGTCTGTGAAGTAGTAAAGGATTAGTTGTCACAGTATGTATTCCGTTGGTACTGATTCGTAGATTGGCTCATATGATAACGATAGTAAGGATGATTCAGCCAAGCCCAAATACATTGTATTTGTTGATTTGAAATTTCTATGAGCTGGGCTGGAAGTTATGAATAATAAATAGTGCATTGAAATGAGCCGAAGCCGAAATTCTCACACCCAGTCATCTTCTTGTACTTTGTTTTAGGAATCTGACTAATATTTAAATTTTACAGTATATTTTAAATATCACACATATGTACCTTCTAAAAGTACATGTTATGCTATTCAACTTTCGTTCATCAAAAGCTACCCTAAAATTGTTGTGCACCAGAAATATGAAGCTCTAGTTGCTCAAGACTTAAAATAACCGTTCCAATAATAAAGCGTATTTTATATTTGTAAAAATGAATTTTTCTCGTAGTTTTGGTTTGTTTCTGGAATTTTTTTAGCGCTCGTATGCTCAAATACGTTAATTTCCCGGTACAACATAAGTAGGCTATGCAGGAAGGTTGTAGGACATTTTCCCCCCGGACACTTTCCCCCCGGACATATTCCCCCCCGGACATTTTCCCCCGCGGACATTATCCCCCGGACATTTCAGTAACCCCGGACTTTTTCCCCCCGTACCCTTATTTAAGATGCTAAGATGCATATTGTTATAGTAAAAAGTAATGATTCGCTAAATGGTATACTCATAAATCCAATTCAATCTAAAAATTAAACCTTAAGCGAGATCTGCGTAGTGAAACATAAAATAAAAATGTAAACCCCTCGAAAAGTATATTTAAAAAAAATAAACTTAGATCATAATAATTGTTGAAACTAGAATGTATGTAAAAGGCTGCGGCCTTACAATGTTTACTATGGAGCTAATTCTACCAAATAGTACTTTGCTAGAAGTGATAATACTGTACACTAAGTATTAGTATGTACGCGAATGTAATTTAAGCGACCAAACCCTTATATTGGGAATGGACATAACTATTGATTGCGGGACCGAGCGTTTACAATTTACATCTTAAATGGAAGGTAACTAAACGGTTAATAAGTGACATTAAATTCATGGAAATTGCTCGGCACAAATTTGAGATATAGAGTTTTGCAAAAAGTGGAAAATGATTGGTAGCGAATGCATGACCATATCTGTTGGTGTGGCGGCTAGCGCCTTGAGTTGGAGTGCGAGTGGAGGTGCAGTCTGTGCTGCATGGGCACTCAACTCTTTTCTGACTACTGGTCAGTCTTCTTGTGTAAGTCTTGTGTGGTGTATGTAATAGAGCGGAGTTACGAGTAAATGTAAAATAAAGGATTAAAACTTAATTATTAATCGCTGAGTATCTTGTTCTTTTTCCATCTCATCAAACAGTTCCTCGTTGTGAGACGGTTATCTCTCACAGCTTACCTAAACTAACAATAATATTTTTTAAAGTTGGTAGTTGCTAGCATACTCAAAAATTCATAATGTACTACACTGTTTCTCCAATGTGCCTAAAAATTCTGTACATGTGTATTCTGACGTCGTAACAAATGCTTAATTACAAGGTCGAAGGTAATAAGACAGGGAAAAACTACTTAGGTCATTAATAATGGTAAGGTGCCGCTACCTCTGAACATAAAAACTTACTCGGGTTTTATAAAATTATTCAAACAAATTGAATCAGAAGTAAAAATTGATAAGTAAATCTTGCAGTGTCGTTAAAATTTTTGTTTCCACCTTTACCAGTTTTAATAATTTCTAATTCCATGTTAGCTTTAATAAATAGGATACTCACAAAACAGAATGCTGCAATCGACTTTCATGAGAGTCAAACTGCTCTGACCTCTTGAAATAGACAGGTAAAATGAAATAGTAACCGAAATAACGAAAAATGTCTATACCATTAGTTTCATTTTGGGACCGGGGGGAAAATGTCCGGGGTTACTGCATGGGGGGAAAATGTCCGGGGGGATAATGTCCGGGGGGATAATGTCCGGGGGAAAATGTCCGTATACCATGCAGGAACAGTGTTCCACACTGCAGTGTCTTGAATGCGGCGTACTACTCACGTAGACACCAGAAGAAATTTGCATTTATAATTATTGGAGTATTGAATTGAACATAAAATAGGGAGAAAGTGTAAAGTCCCATGGTTTTTTTGCTGTGCTGGAACTTTAGCTATCTCTAGTCTCTAGGCAACATGATCAGAATTTGATTGACAATCGAAGTCGGATGGGTTGGTCTGTTTAAAAACGTATGCTCGTATTACAATGTATAATTATATATATTTACTATATAAAGTATATCGACGTGTAGACAGTAGACAGGAAGACAGTGGAATGAAATAAATAAACCCTTCCTTAAAATTCTAAGACGGATGCTTATTAATCTGTCCGTCTAATCTGTCTACGTGATCATATTTCATTTACATAATTACCTATGTACTTCATTTCGATTTCGAATGTGAAGATGAGGAAAACATTGAGTGCATTTTAATGCACCACTGATAGTGTAAGTAAGTATACAAGCAAAGCTATAAAGGCAAAAATTTAAAAAAAAATCTGTTCTTCCAAAGCCCCAGTTGTCTGTACATACATAATAATATGTGTCGATGCTGATAAAGTGCGCTTGCTACAGCACAGCCACAGGTGGCTGTGGCTTTTAATTATTCTTACATATCATTATGTATTGTATGTATATATTCGTTATGCCTTTCCCGCCACTTGATTGGAGTTATTATGATTGAGTACAGAATGCACATGCGATTTCATCTTCATCTAGCGCTCCAATCTTGTCTAGCTTCTGGCTATTGCATTTGAATTTGTTTTTTTATAACGTTGTATTATGAGCTTTCATACTTTCCTTCGTAGCATATTATGTAAATGCATGATTTAGATTTTATTTTCACATTACAGTGTAAAACATATGCATGGAAGAATATGACTATATAGTCAGTTACAATCACAATTCTATTTATTTTTGATGAAGTCGTCCAGAGCATGAATATTTCTGCTCAGTTATTAATCACAATGGTTTAGAAATACAAGCTTTGCAACGAGGGTTTAATTTTTGAAAGAAGATTTTTTTTCAGCAAAATTACACGCAGTTGTAGATAACATTGATAACAATAACAATGACTTTATACTGATAAACTGATAGTTTACCTATACGACATCGTTAATCTTTCGGTTATGCTTCTGACTACTGGTGTTCCACGGTGTTGTTTGAAGAGGGGAGAAATTAGGTAGAGAAAGGCGTATATTTTAAATTAGATTATTGTTTTCTTGAACGAATAAATATAAGCAAAGAGACAGAGAGTAATGGGCTTCGGCAAATTAAAAGGGGAAAGTTTTGGAACGAATTAAAAACAAAAATTGAATTCAAAGTTCCAAGTCGAGAAATGTCAGATGTGACAATCTAATTAAAACGTCTAATCAGGAGTTCTTGAGCAACAGCTGAAGTAATGACCGTCTTGATCAGTCTCAATAGTCAGCACACGATGAATGTAAGCGGAGATAAATGGTTTTGAGTTAGAGACATCCTTTTGATTGAAAAGCAGGCGATAACTTTGTGTATTTGAGACTTATGCTTAGTTGGAAAGGCTGCGTGCAAGAAGTTCTATGTGATCTATTTAAGAAGAGTTGTTTGGCAAAACGCGATAAGTCAATGTTTTTCGAAAATTGTATTATTTGCGTTACGTGTACTATTCTACTAGGAACATTATTCTGTTTCATGATAAATGTTAAAGTTCAGCCAAAGAAAACTTTCGTTTTCTGGCAAAACGGGATAAATCCATTAATGTCTCTGTTGGCAAAACGGTGTAAGTTCACCTACAACGTGCGTTTCTGATTTATTTTTGGATGACCCCGTTATGTCAAAACACTCTTCATATGTAAAAGCAATCCATTAGCATTTGCATTAGACGTTTCCGCAGATGCTGTTATATGAACGACAAACCATAGTTTGTCTTTGTAATCGATGTATATTTTGTATTGTATTGTCTTGGTTAGATAAGGTATTTTGCATTGATGCACGATATGGCTTATAGGCGTTGTGACATTAAGTAAAATGAGTGTTGATTATGAAGATGAATTGAATTGGTCACGTCTTGGGAACTAACGATAACTAAAGTAATTTGTAATTAGGTAATTGGTTGTAGAGATGTAGATAGGGAAGGGAATAATTGGAATTTGGAAGAACTGTAATTGCTGGCCCACTTTTATATATATATGTATGTGTTGTTGTTGATTTTGAGTGTCTTGTCAATTTCAGGGACCATACAACCAAAAGGTGAGAAATGCTCTACAACGTCAAGCCTACAACTGGCTCGCCAAACACAAAAAGAAGGCTTTCTACACGCTCATTGAAGATGAGAGCTTTGAGCGCGGAGCACATTCGATTATGCAAATTGCTGGATTGGGAAGACTTAAGCCTAATATGGTCATGATGGGCTACAAGAGTGACTGGCACACTTGCAATCGTAAAGATCTTATGGAGTATTTCCACATTATTCAGTGAGTACCGGCACGCACACTATTTACTATGTCCACATGGTTATTACTACATATCTATATAATTTATTAGCATTTTGAAATACTGGACCGATTTCAACGCCTGATACATAAAAGATTTGTTATGATTTGGAAATATTGATGATTGATTTCAGTGAGGCATTAGATATGCATTTAGCTGTGGGTCTCCTTCGTACTCCCGAAGGATTGGATTATAGTTCCTTGATTGAAGAGGAAGATCAAATGACACCACTACAACTTTTGGACAGTAAGAAAGAGAAAGGAAATATCCCGAGAAATCAATCCGAGAGCCAACTTTCACAAGGTACAGACAATCAAATTACTGTATCTCTTTTCTCTCCTTTTAGCTAGTGGAGCTAAAACCTATACTGATTGCAAAAGAAAGCTTCTATTATGATTCTCCTACGCCTACAAAGTAATGTGTACTGTATTTATTGGCTTTTCATTCGGGGATATTTTGTAATGTCTTTGTAAACTATTTTGTTCTGGATTCTGGCTATGGTACTGTATTTCTACTAGCAATTGGGGATTGAAAATTAGCCTTGGACATCTTAGGTGATTATTGCTTTGATGGGGTTTCATGCGGCTTATGCGTTATTTTAAAATTATATATTATTGGACATTATGGTCTCAAAATTAAGTTAAAAACTCCAGGCAATGAAATTAAGTAAATAAAATTAATTTATATGGCAATGTCAAATAGTAGTAACCTATAGGTTAGTATAGGTAGTAAGTAGGTACAATGTAATATGTAATTTTACTGTGCTAAAGATGATGTAACTTTATCCTATAAGTAAATATCGATTTATTGGTGGTGGACTTTTTTTGTTGGCAGACTCGAGAAGTTTGAGATCTGCATTTCTTTTCCTTTCAGCTTACTCTGTCTTACTGGGTGAGTGGCAGGATTGAATTTTCCTATAAATCTGTTGTAAACTGCACACAAACAATGGCTATATACTGTAAACTCCCTTTACCTTTACTTTCACTCTCCCAAATTCCCGCCTTAATTCCTTTTTTTAACAATTTGAATTTTAAATCGAATTCAAAATCGGGTATTATTTTTTACATTTTTATTTTAAAATTTAGCTTGCGCCTTTTTTAATTCATGGCTTAATTATAGTCTTGGGTCTTGGCTTTTGAATCTCCTGCTTGTTTCAAAAATTTATTTTCTTGGCTTGTTTAAACAAAGCAGAAAAATGCTTAGAAGTTTTAAAGTAGAATCTGCAACAATAGAAATCAGTACTATTATAATGGAAGGGCATGTTTTGAGGTTGTTTCCTTAAGTAAAATTAATTTCGACACTCTTTATTTATTAAAATGTTTACCACTAGTGCTAAAATTCTTTTACTATCATCACCTGACTTGTTTTTTGTTAGCTTTTTAAAACGGTTATAGTTACCATTATTCACTTTATTAGTTATTGGAAAGAAAAAAGTATTTGCTATTTTCACTTGTATGTTTAAGCTTGACTTGACTTGTTTCACTTTGTCGGTCATGTTTTGTTAATTTATGTTTTTAATTTACTGTGCTGGTTTTTTACTTTTTCGCATGTTTTCTCTGCTCGTGTTAACCTACTTTTGTATTTTGTTTGGATAGCTTCATTTTTTTTTATACTGTGTTCGTAGTTCGTATTAGTATAGTAGTAGTTGTATCTCTGTATAATTTCGCATGTACATGAGTAAGAAAAAATGAAATATTTTTAAAGTTTTATGTTCGGATTTGCAATATACACAGTTTTCTTTTGAAATTGAACAGAATGAATTTTTGTTGGTTTGAATTTGCTTGAAATGTTCTCAGAGTTTATCAAAGGTAATAGTATTTTTTTCGTTTTTTCCCCCTTTGTGCTGTTGTGAATTTATGGGATGGCCATTGATGGGAAAACTTTAGATGGAACAAGTAGTGAGGCAAGTTCTCCACCTTCATCTCCCAAGATTGAACGAGCGAATATTGGCGGAGGAGTAGTATCTAGGAAAGGAAGTAGTGAGCCGAAGAAGAAGAGGAATCGAAAAGTTTCCGCATCTGCCATGTACAAGGGTCCCGGGGGTGCTGTAATTCCACGTGATGTCCTTGCTAATGTGACTCAATTCCAGAGGAAACAGAAGAAAGGAACGATTGATGTTTGGTGGTTGTATGATGATGGTGGTCTCACCATCCTTCTACCCTACATTCTCTCGACACGCTCTCAATTCGCTGGATGTCAACTTCGAATCTTCTCCCTCACCAGTCGTAAAGATGAACTTGGACGGGAACAAAGAAAGTAAGACCATCTCTAGAAATTTACTCATGGAAAATGGGAATAAAGTAGACGAAAAAATTCTTTATTCAAATATTCAAACTTGTCATACTAGAATAATTCAAATTCAGATCCTAAAGTACCGTATTTCCTGTAATAGTGGACGGGCCTGTACAAGGGAACGGGTCTGGGAGGTCGGAATTTGAGTAAGGGACGGGGTCCACTATTACAGGGAATACGGTATGTTGCATGTTCCTGTACGATATGCATACATGGCACGTACGTAGCCCTTGTAGATACGCATATACATGTCATCAGTTTAGCGGCAACCCGAATTCGCTTAGTATTAGTATACGTTGCAAAAATGTGACGTATCTCAAAACTTTGAATTTCGTAAATAAAATGGATATTCATTGGATAAAATAGACTGAAAAACATAAGCATATTTGTAAATATGTAACAAGTAGCAGTAGCGTTTTCTCTTCAAAATGTGTTTAAATAACATTTAAATATTTTAATGTTTTAAAAATTAGTAACGTTGCCCTCAAATATTTTGTATATGAATGCAGTTTTTGAAGGAAACTTTTTTCATGTTAAATATCGTTTATGTGAATACTAATGTGTTCTTGTATTTATATAGCATGGCAGCCCTTCTAGCTAAATTCCGTATCGACTACTCTGACGTGATTGTAATTCCAGACATTACAAAGAAAGCAAAAGACTCTACCAAGAAAGAATTTGAAGCCCTCATTGCCCCTCTCAAGAGCGATGATGCTGAAGAAGGGACAGCGATCACATCTGCAGAGATAATAGCTCTCAGGGAGAAAACTAATCGTCATCTTCGACTACGAGAGCTTTTGCTAGAACATTCCAAAGAGTCCACCTTTGTCGTCATGTATGTTTCATTTTCATTTTTCATTTTATACAATATTTGTAAAAATGCTTTCTGTTTGTTTGCCATTATTATTTCAATTAATAACTATGACTAATTTTGAAATTAGGACACTTCCGATGCCGAGAAAGGGAACAGTTTCCGCCCCACTGTACATGGCTTGGTTGGAGACAATAACGAAAGGAATGCCACCATTCTTATTAGCGAGAGGAAATCAAACCTCAGTCCTTACATTCTATTCATAGGGAAATGCATTTAAACGTTTAATTTTAATTATTATAACTGAAGTTCATACTATAAACTAATGTAGATATTATATATCATAATCCATAATAATGTGTAGGACCGTAATCAAGTGAAGCGAGAAGGTATATAGGAACTGTCATATTGAATTATGAATTACTTAAAAAGTATGAAAACATGAATTATTTAAAAGAAAATTGTTTTAATTCAAGCCTTTTTAACCCGAAGTCCAAAATGAATTAATCTCGGTTACTATAAATAGTCAATGTATTCAAGCTTGTGTATAATTATTTTTATGTGTTAAGTTCAGTGGAAACGTAGCTTTAACTTCCTGTGGAGTCGTAGTCCTAGTACGCCTGGTTCACCAAAGCTGGATTTATTTCATGTAGATTTATGAGTTAAATGGTTTATTTTAGTGTAAATAATCATGTATTTTTAATTATGTAGTTTTCATATTATTGTTTTAATTGACAACTTTAAAAACATGTCGTCTAGAAAACCTATTTCATTTTTTTTCGGTAGTTCCGACTTTCAAAACATCTCCGTATCCGCTCTATATGATGTAAAATTACTTGTCGCATTACATTCCTTACCCAAAAATGAAATCCAAGTCAATCAGATTTAAATTTTATTTTATTGTCTACGTTAAAATTATATTGTGACCATAAATGTTGGTAGTGCAAGTGCATATGTGTGAATATATTTAAAAAATACGATTTTAGATCTTAAATTAAGAAACAAATCATCGTGAAAAAGCCCTGCAGGTTAGAAGCTGCTCTTAAAAGCTGAAGAAATTTTACAATTTAAAGTTTTAAACATACTTCCATGGATTTGTAAATTAAGTGCCTTGAGGAAAGTAAAAGTGTTGTGAATTTAAATTTGACATTAGGAATCAATGTGAACGAAATGAAGAAGACTTTTAAAAAGAGACCAGGACCAGTGCAGTGGGCAGCCACTTAAATGAAAATAGACATGGACAGTCTATTAATCATTAAATAATATACTTGAGATTGTAGTTTATAAAATTTCGTTTTATGACTATTTCAAAACGTCAAATAAAATTTGTAAATGTGAGGAAGTAAGAGATATAGTATGATTTCAGATTATTATATGGTCAATGCTTCATTGAAATTATTTATTAGCTTTAAAATAGCATTTACGGTAAAACTTATTCAGTATTTAAATTTTTTTGAACATAGTTATAATTGAATTTCAATAAAAATAGTTATAACTTTAATTATAATTCAGTAACTAAGTAAATATTGAAATTAAAATGCTAGTGCAATGTGTATGTACGTTTAACTACTTTATAGTGACAGTGACCATAAGAGATGGACATAAGTAGATAATATACAATAACAATGGTATTATTGGATAAATATCTTTATCAAAATAAAATTAACATGCAACTATAGAATTAGGATCATTCTAGCCCGGTACTTTAAATTATTTATTAGATCAGTTAGATCATTAATTAAATAGACAGAATCAAGTCGATGTCGATTGATTTATAGCGGTAGCAATAAATTTGATTGTATTAAATGTACTTGCATATAAAATACTATAATAAATGACAATTACAAAAATGAAATGTATCATAAATAATATCGTTAACAAAATAACTAATAAAATCTATATTTCAAAATCAAAGCAACAGTGATGATAATAAAAAACGTAATAAAATACACTCTTTAATAATCTGATGATTTAATTATTAAGCTCTAACTTGAAATTGAAAATCTAGACTTATATAATATACAGATTATTTTAATGAATTGAAAACAAAGACATGTTATATATTGTATATTGCAGAATGGTCAAACGGACCAGTAGGACCGATATTCGATATAACATTATGCAAGCGCAAGAATGTAAATAGGTTCCTAATACGTACCGTATTTCTGCTAATACCTCCCAAGTCTGTATTAGTTCATGGGTCTGTTATAATTCCCGAGGCTTTGGTGTAGCTCCCGAGTTCTCTTATACCTCCCGGTGTCTCAAAAACTCTTTTGCTTCTGCTTAATTAAACTTGCATTAATTTGTTAAAATTCCTCCTGGGTCTATGGTTAAGTTTTTCGCAACTCCTAGGGGGAGTTATTAGATGAAATACGGTTTTTTGCATAAATAAAACTAATTAATTATTAGAAAAATTAAAATTTATGTAGAGACCTCTAGTTTAAATTGAATAAAACAATAAGACAATACTGGAGCCTGCCGTAGGTAGGGCCTCATCTCTAGCAGAACATAAAATAATGCGCGGGATTTGGGAATAATACCCTGTATTTCCTTTGGATTGGGTAGTGTTCTGTTCGTAGGGGCTGGTTCGTAGGACGTTGTTAGTAGGACTTTATTCGTATGACGGGTTTCGTAGTTTGTATACTTTTGGTGGGACGTGTTTCGTAGGCAGAATATTTACTTACATACATATGCGTTGGTATGAATAATATGTAATTATGAATGATTTGAATTTGAGTATCAAAGGGTATAGTGCGATAAAAAAAGCGATATTTGGAAAATCTCAGTGACAAAAGTGAGAAAAATAGAAATAATTGGAAAAACTAAACGGGGTGGAGACGTTGCGTGTTACGATAGATACGAGTTCACGCAAGAGGGGAAAGGAATATGAGGAAGTATTAACTTCGTGTGTCGTATGGTTAAAGGACGTGTTTGTCCTGGTCGTATCATTTGGAACGCTGATAAGAGTGTAACTGTAAGTAAAGACCATGTCGGACATTTGCCTTGTGCTGAGGAACAGACAAAAACTAAAGTTTTAACATTGTTAAAAAGCAAAGCATTAAACAGTTTGAATGACAAGCCTAGTCAGATTGTAGGCGATGTACTTATCGTTAGTACTTGTACTGCTGCTATTGCTCCCGCATTATTATCCGAGAGGTCGATGCGAAAATACGTTAGTAGTGTTAGTAGTGTAAGACGAGCCTGTGCTGAAGAAAGAATGCTGCCTTTTACTACTCGTGAAGAATACTTATTTGTATATACTTTTATTTTTAATATTTTTTTAATACTTTTTATGCAATGACCAACGGCCCTTTTCAGGGCCACTATTTACTCCAAAGAGCAAATCTTCTGCCTACGAAACACGTCCCACAAAAAGTAGACACCCTACGAAACACGTCTTTACCTACGAAAAAATTCCTACGAACCAGCCACTACGAACACTACCGATACCATTTCCTTTAACTCACGAAGCAAGATAAGTGATAGTGTCTGTCTATGGAATTCAGTGTTCGCCGCTGCTTGATTTGACAATAAAGCCATTACATTACATTACATAAACTGTTATGATGAAACATGAAACAAAACTTGGCAGACTTTTAATTAATACATGGCAGTACGGGAGTAAGTAAACTGAATCATTTGTAAAAATAATTTAAGTTGATTCTGATTTGTTAGTTCGAAGTTCGAATTTCTTGAAAAATTGGCAAACCAGGCAAACTCGAATTTTGCTCCAAATCTAAATTTTGAAACTACATACATGTTACTGCAAATGTATATAAATGATACACCATTCGAACATTTCAATAGAATCTGAATATGTTTGAGTTCACACATGGACACTCCGAAACATCCGTTTTTTTTAATTCCTGCAGTCCAGTATTTCAAAATGGCAATACGTTATAATTATAGATAGACAGCTAGGGTACAAAATTACAACTTTCTCAAAAAATTAAGGCTTATTACTACCCTGCGGTGCAAAATTTCGAGCGTACTATTTCCACTGCCATGAGATAAAAATAGTTATTGGATTAAGTTTATGAATAGAACTATTGCGTAACTTGTTTAGAGTACTGATCAAAGCAGTATCATTATTATATTAAATCAGTTGTCAATACCCAATATATTATGCTACATTGGGCACTCTGGGCCAAGATTTTATGAAAAATATTAACATTTTTTAACACTCAAAAATTAATATTTATTTAACTTAACATTTCAAAACTCTTCATTTCAAGGAATCACATGAAACTGACAATGTAATTTTATTCAAAATGTGAAAAATTATTTAATAACGTAACGAGAAACGAGTGTAATGGTACATACAAAAGGGAAATAGAACCTATCCCAATAAATTTTAAAGAATTATTAATTTGTAGAATATGAGCTGCTTCAGAAGAAGCCGTTTTATTCTATAGAACTTATGATCTTCTCTTTGTCATCCACAAGTACTATGAATTCATCAAGCTTCATCTTGTCCTCCGAATTAAATGTTTTCTTGTTTCTAAAAGGTTAACAATTTGCAACAAAATACAATTAAATATATTTCATATCACTTGGTCTATTTTGCAACATTTGCCTGTATTTTCTGTACGTAATTTTAAAGCAAAAAAAAACAACTCAACAATCCTTTCTTTAATACATTGCAAAGAACGGGTACTCAAATTTCGAACGCTGAATACCAAACAACTGGCCAGATTTGGTTACTTCCACTATGCGTCCATAACTTATTAGAAATGGGGTATCTCAAACCGATCCAGTGACTTGTTTTAGTCTTTTAGTGTTGCTATCGCGCAAACAGTTAATAAAAGCAGTGGCCTCTTTAAGTTTGCTATCTTCAAGCTCAATTTTCCTTTGGAATTTTGTCTGCTACCACCAATCATCGTGAGAAGTACATGGCTTTTAACTGCAATATCAGCAACATGTTAACGTTTTTATACTAACTGTACACATATCAGACACAACTTTCACCGACAATTAAACGTTTTAAGTTATTATGTAAAATAGAATTAACAACTTGAATCAGAATTACCAGCAAATATGTCACGGTGTGCTCTGATAGCTCTGAGGAAACCTCGATAGTCGCATGCGTTTATTGGATTTATGCATTTGTTAGATTTGGAAAAGACGACTGGGTAATCGACAAGTTTTCGTCGTCTTCATTAACACGTTCACCATCAAGAGCCCATCTTGCCAAGTCAATTCGTGCTAAAATCACAAATGGAAGAAACATTTTGCCTCTGTTAGAATCAACATCGTTGTTCAAGTTTGATTTCAATTCTTCCTTCGAAATGAACACTGGATCATCAAAGTTTGCCACGATTTTAATTGTCCCTAGAGCTACTGATTTCGTAATTCATGATTAGTCCTAAAAACATAAAGACCAAAGATACACAGAAAGCTGTTTGTCACAGAGAGAAATCAATTAGTTAATCAATCAGTTATTTTGCTAACGTTTTTTGAAGATGTTTTCTTTGATCATTATCATCAGGAACTTGATACCATCCATCCACAACAGCACAGTCATGCATGTACTTAACTTTTCCTCCTGAATTCGTTTCATTCCAATCTTCGACAACATTGTTTGCAGCAGAGCAGTTTTTGGAAGTATAAACTAATGCGAGTTCCCAAATGCATTGAATGCTTGCTTGAACTCTGTTCGAATATGCTGTAAGACTATATAAGGTATTATCTGCATTCACCTTTTCCAGTTTAACTTATCCAATTCAACCTAGGCAATTCAACTTGTGGTCAGTTCACCTTATTCCAGTTTAACTTATTCCAATTCAACTTTTGACCGATTCAACCTATGGCCAATTCACCTTATTCCGATTTACCTTATTCCAGTTTAACTTGTGTCCAATTTAACTTACGGACAATTCAACTTGTGGACAATTTAACTTATTCCAGTTTAACTAGTACCTAATTCCCCCTTTGCTTATTTAACTTACACACATTTTTCATAGTAATAGTCTATAGTGTCAAATTTGAAAATAGATGTATTAGAATAAATCCAGTAAAAGATTAAATGAGAGCTGTATACGCAAAATAGTTAGCAAATTCATAGTATTTAATAGTTTCTTCGAATTTAAAATTGTATATCTGAAGTTTAAACATATCGTCTGAGAAGAACCAACATGGCCCATTTCCAATTTTAGCTAAAAATAAAATCTTCTATCTACCAAAATTTGAAATATCCCGATCTACAAAGCATTTTTACACACCTTTCAAAAACAAATCAATAAAAAAAAATTCACTGTTGAAGGAACAAGTAAATAGAACATTTTGCACTTTTCAAACAACACGTCATTAACAGTTAACGCATCTTTCTCATTTACTAATTTTATGACAAACTTAATTCTAGCTTAAATTGGATATGGGTCGTTTTGTTTCTTCACTCACGACATAATTTTGTTTAAGGTTGCACAGTAAAAATCAAAACTTTTGTTGAAAATATTATGAAATATACCATCTTCAACTAAAAAACGTAAATCAGATTTGAGTCTTCTATGATTGATCACTGTGGCTCACTGATGACTCAATATCAAGGTGGAAATCATGCCGAAATGGTGAATAATTAGCAGTGCAACATACATATAATTTATATTGTAAGGCAGAATCTAATTTTGTATCAGAGTTCAAGTTTTTAAGGTAAAATTTTACAACGATACAGTCATATATGTTTCATCGCTGCTTGAAATTGATTGAAAATGTGAACACCAAACGCCAAACAGTAGTAAAGGTAAATAAGCAAAGGGGGAATTAGGTACTAGTTAAACTGGAATAAGTTAAATTGTCCACAAGTTGAATTGTCCGTAAGTTAAATTGGACACAAGTTAAACTGGAATAAGGTGAATTGGCCATAGGTTGAATCGGTCAAAAGTTGAATTGGAATAAGTTAAACTGGAATAAGGTGAACTGACCACAAGTTGAATTGCCTAGGTTGAATTGGATAAGTTAAACTGGAAAAGGAGAATATGGGTAGAATCCTATATAAAAATACTTGTAAAAAAATGAAATTGATACCAATGGTTTGAGTCGTCTCCATATTATTCAGTATTCATAGTCACAATAGCCAGATTTTTAGGTGCATGTAGGAAAAAAATGGCGCCACCCACATTGAGGGTGGGTCACTAAGGCTGCCATTTACACAATGCTTAAGAGGGTAATGCAGGGGGTGGGTTGGTCCAAAAATATGTTAAAGCTGGGTGACGCCATTTTTGTCCGGCCTCTTACAATATATTATAAATTACCAATAGTAGGTTATGTTACGCCATGCCATACTTTTCTGAAGCATGTCGTTAGGCGCTCAAATGACTTATTCGTTGTGCGTGGATCGTGGTGTTAGAAGTTATGAAATGACAAAAAATAAATCTCTTGCTAATAATGATAACAAAGCTTTATATTTAAGGTTGTTTACTAGTTAACTGATCAAAAAATTAACATTCATTCAACTCCAATCGTAGGCAGTGACATTCTTTTGAAGGTGAATCTACTATAAATACAACCATTATTTTTTAATAAATAAATACATATTACAACAATTGACTATATAATATGTATTATAAGTGGCTGAAACCTTGTAATCTAGTAATATTCGTACCCTAATAATTTTTACCCCAACAAACGTCACATGTAACACGACAAAGCAATGGGAGAAGTAAGGTAGGCACAGGCACAGGTAGGTGATCCAACAATCACTCCCTGTTTTGAAATTTTGAATACCTCTTCAAAACGTATATTGGCAAAGATTATACGAGCCCATTTTTTCCTTACAAGTTCTGGAATGTTCATGACCATGTACTCCAGGGACAACCAAGATCAAATACCATGGCTGACGGTTTCAACAAAGGACTGAATACGCGTCGTGATCGGCCTGGTTTACATGAACTTGTTGATACGAAGAGTCAAGGGCGAAATGCTCACACCTAGAGAAAACCATATTAAACTTCCATTTGTTGCTTTACTTCCATTCTGGAAATTTTGTGAATTCATTAAATTATTCTGTCAATTGTCAATAAAATGTGTATGTCACATGTGAAGTTTTTAGGGAGCACGAATTATTAGGGTACGAATGTCACTAGGGTAGGAACTGCTAGGGTACGATTGGCTAGGGTACATATTCCCCGGGTACTATTGGCAACCGAACCATATACATAGGTACTAAGTGACAAAAGGGTTGTAATTATTTAGTTAAATATTGGGTCCACGATCGTTGATTCTATTAGTTACAGCTAACCTAAAACTATATAGGATCCACAGGCCCTCAGGGCACAAATCAAGACCAAAAACCAGGATATACTAAAGGATAGAAAAGTTAAGAGGAAACGTTTTGTCATTTATTCGACATTACTAAGAAACAGTTCAGTGTATTTACGTACCATAATTCCAATACCTGTATTATAACAGTGATGATAATATTATGACCGAGAATAGAAATCGAGATCTTACAGAGAAAACTTAGTTTTTCGGGGTTTCTTTGGTAAGTGATGGCCAGGCCGGTAAGTGATGGCCATTTCGGTAAGTGATGGCCAGGCCGGTAAGTGATGTCCAACTTCGGTAAGTGATGTCCAAAAAATTTTTTTTTAATTTGAAGCTCAAAGAATATACATCGATGAGAAATGAATAAATCTACTGCAAAAAAGTATTTTATAACGATGAACCTGAAGTAACACTGAACCAGGCTCCTAAAGCTGCCTGAAAACGGATAGGTTATATTTTTCCCTCCCGCCTTCGGCGGGGCCGCCTCCGGCGGCCGAGGGATACATATAATATATGTATATATATTATTATTGTATTTATTTTTACCTATTTACATAATTTCGTTATTATTATATTCTCTGATACTCTATATTAGTTGATTTATTCATTTCTCGTCGATTTATATTCATTGAGCTTCAAATAAAAAAAAAATTTTGGACATCACTTACCGGCCTGGCCATCACTTACCGAAATGGCCATCACTTACCGAAGTTGGACATCACTTACCGGCCTGGCCATCACTTATCAAAGAACAGCCAGTTTTTCTTGTTCGAAAAGATCGTAGAAATGATTAAAGTGTCTGAACCTGAACTACTGTACTAGACCAACTCAACTCTTTTGCCACCACTTTGTACCATGTTCTGTAGGGGAATCTACGGTTTCTGCTCCATTAAAGACATAGACTAAATCATGCGTACGTGTTTTCTTCCTACTGGGGGGGGGGGGGATGCGCCCCCCCCCAGACCTCCCTGCATCCAACCTAACCTAACCTAATGGAGCAGGAAGTGTAAATTAGCCGTTCTGTTCTTCTGTATTCTGTAATTCTGCACGCCATCGTCGCAGGTAGTACATACAGTTTGTGGCGTTCGTACACTGCAGATTTAAAATGGACTAGAAGCTACAAAGGGTCAAAGGTACATGGAATGGTACATTCAAAGAAATACATGGAGAGAAGTCTTAAGTCTGAGACTGAGAAGTGTTGAGCTCGAGGAAGGCAAAAGGGCTCAAAAGGCATGCACACGTTCAGTGTAGTGTACATAATGTAGTTTTCAACTCTCAACTCCTATCCGAATTCTCAAAATCGGAATCGAATTCTGAACGAACTCAAACCAAACCCGTAAAAAAAAGTTAAAGTTTCTGAATTCTTCAAGTCTATGGAGCCCATAAGTACCACTAGTACCAGACTACCTGCTATAGTGATGTAGGATGAAATTTACACTCAACTTAACTACATAATATAAAATGTCCAGCAGGAGACCGGATTCATTGAAGAAATAAAGTATGATGGCAAAAAAAGGCTTTTGCTGGACAAGACACACACAAAACCACTGAACTATACGATTACGGTACACAGAAAGTTTAAGTAAAATAGTAAAAAATAGTTTGACCGTAATAAGTTTTACCCTCAGCTTAAACTCCTGAGTTCTGGGTCCAGTCCAATGTATCTACGTATATGACACTGCCTAAGGGAGGAGAGTGATGTTGCTCGTCTTACGTTCTCCAGAGAACTGAGCTAAATAGAGAACTGACTGGAGAAGTATGGAGAAGAGATAGAAGTAGGCTGTGTTTCAGTTTAGTACTGCTACGGGAGCTATGGTGGCTGGTGGGACGGGAAACTGGCACTGGAATGGAAACTGCGGGACTACGTCAAAGAATGAAATATGGAAATCAAATGGAAGGAAAGAAGGGAAGGCAATATGAAGACTAGATAAGCCAGTCAAGGAAAGACGAGGAAACGGAATTCGACCGACCGAATTTCGAAATCCGGGCAAGTCAGGCTAAAAGAAGCGAGTTAAAGCAGTACTAATTGTAAGTCTGCGACTAAAAATACCGCCAAGCTTCTGACCCCGCGTATAATTGGAGACCCGTGCATTGATAAAAAAGAGAAGTTCCGTTTTCGAGGTCTGACTTATTTTTTTACTCATTTACTCAAAATCACTGACTCATGAGTCAAGTAAAAAGGTGGAGGTTCCGTTCCAATTTTACTTAACTCTGTGACTCCCAAAAGGCGGCAAGAATGTGACAAGCACTTCAAGCACTTACGGTCATGCGCAGTGCTGCTCAATAGTTGAGTCAGAGCGTTACTCAAATTTTGATTTTTGAGTAACTCTGACTCACAAAAATCACTCCTTTCTCTGGCGGGAACAGTTGCACCTCCTCTTTTTACTTTCACTTTGAGTAAAAAATTAAGTCACAGGCAAAACGGAACCTCTTTAAAGACCCGCTTAATATTCAAACTCGAAAACAAAAATTTCTTAAAATTATGAAAATCCAGAGGAAACGCCTACGGACAAAAAATGCTGCAACATACTATGTATACGAGACGTAAAGGCCTGCCCACGGCAGGGAGTATTCAAATGCAGCCAAATTCGCATATAAGGACCAGCAAAATCGGTCAATTATAGCTGGATTCTTTTTTAATCGTTTAAGGGATTTCCCTTACAAGTGGACAAAACAAATAATTTTTATTTGAAATTTTTGTTTTTAGTCATAACATCGCAGATAAGGATTATTTCAATGAATTACGGCAGTGGGGTATGTTTTGAGAAAATACAGAAAGTGTACTTAAATTCTTAAAATTTTTTGTGACAAGTACTAATGCATAGATGAGCTGCAGTGCAAATTTTGGGAACAATCGAACAACCCGTTTCCACGCCAAATAATTTAATGCTCATATGCTTAGCATGGAGTAAATGGGGAAACATGTGTTTTTCATTTTTAATGGAGTATGAGCTTTAAACACACAAGTGTAAATTTAGTTTTATTAAACTCATAATTAAGTGGGCTTCCACCCCCATATGCAAAAAATGTCAATTTTATCGAAATCTTTCTCTCGCGAATTTAAAAAAAAACAACATTGTGAGAAAATTTATGTTTTTTTTTAATCTTCACTGACCTGCAGCTCCTACAATTTCTGACCGATTTTCAAAAAATTTGAAGTTTTGAGATATCCAAAACAGTATGTAGAAAGCAATTTCTACGATATGGAAAATTCGATAATTTTTATGATTTTACTACCTATCTACATAATTTAAAGAACTTTTGAAAATTTTACAACACTCGACCAATTTCATCGATCTATATATCATTCTAAAGGGAATCATCGGTAGACTTCAAATAGCCAGAGTCGTGGCCCATGGCCAGAGTCGTAGCCCTTGGAAGAATCTTGATCTGGTAGAAATCTTGATTTAAATGTTATATTTAAAATTTTGGCGGGAAATTCAAAATTTGGAATTCTGACTATTTGGTTTTATTGACAATATTAAAATTTCTGTACGTAAATCGCCACAGCTAACCATTTTACAGCTGCATCTCCTTAATTTAAAACTTGTATATTGTCAGCTGAAATTTGACGGCAAATTCAAAATGCCTGATTTTGCTGTTAAGGCTGCCATTAAACAAGGGCTTTAGCCCTTGTTTTGTTTAAATATAAGTTTCGGAAAAATTACTATTATAATGGGAGAGAGGGCAAAAAGTCCGGAGAGGGCAAAAAGTCCCAAAGAGGGCAAAAAGTCCGGAGCGGGCAAAAAGTCCGCCGAAAGAGGGCAAAAAGTCCGCCAAAAGAGGGCAACACAGGACTTTTTGCCCTCTCTGGACTTTTTGCCCTCTTTTGGCGGACTTTTTGCCCTGTGCGGACTTTTTGCCCTGTGCGGACTTTTTGCCCTGTTTCGGACTTTTTGCCTTCTGCGGACTTTTTGCTCTTCCTCCCATTATAAGATAAATGTAGATAGGTAGTAACAAAAATAGAATATTTTGTTACATTCTAAATTTTTGAACTTTCCATATTGTAGACATTTTTTCTACACACTGTTTTGGAGATCTCAAAACTTCAAATGTTTTGAAAATCGGGCCGAAATTGTAGGAGCTGCAGGTCAAGAAAGATTTTAAAAAAATAATAAACAAATTTTACAAAAAATGTGGGTTTTTGAAAATTCGCACGGGACCCTTTTTAAATTCCAAATTGGCCTTCGTTCGCATATGGGGGTGAAGCCCACTTAATTTTTAGTATAATAAACTAAGGTTAGACTTGTTGTGTGTTTAAAACTGTCATATGCTCCATTCAAAATGAAAAACACATGTGTCCCTATTTACTCCATGCTAAGCGTTATTAAATTTATTTGGCGTGGAAACGCTTTGTTCGATTGTTCCCAAAATTTTCAATGCAGCGTATCTATGTATAAGTACTTGTCAACAAAATTATTAAGAAGTTTGGTGCACTTTCAATAGTTTGCCCAATCCAACCACCCTGCCATATTGTATAGGGATATTTATTATGTGCATTGTCAAGTAATATACAGTTTTGTTCAATAGACACAAATTACAGTGAGATCCGCGTATAAGAGACGCCGCCGGTCCTGCAAGTTCGGTCCCTTACAACCGGATTCCCTTATAACCATTAATTAATTTAATTCAATAATTAATCCATTAACGTAGATGCCATTGAAATCAATATATCGCGAGACTTTTGAATTTTTGTGGCTATACTGATACTGCTAAGTACATGTGAGTTAGTCTCGTAAAACATTTAACTTTATCACTTGAAACGATATTCCATTTCATATCAAATTCCGCAGAAGCAAAATGTTACAACACAACAGTATGGTTAGATTCACCTGCTCTTTAGGGTTTCTGATTTAAAAGCGAGAAGCTTTGATGATGATGTTAAGTTGGTGCATCTATATTACAAACCACAACGTCGCCTACAGATACCGATATCAGGATCAATAAAATGAAGTATAGTAGTCCTTATCAAGATAAGCTGGAATGTGAAGTAAAATTAAAGTGCAGAAAGCGTGGAGTTTAAATTCAATTACATATAAGTAGGTACCTACCTTCAAATCTCAGAAGCCTAATTCGCAAGACGACAGACTAATTTACTGTTAGAACTGCTACTGCCACTAAACATCGTTGGTGTTAATTGGTACAGTTTTTCGCATGCACAATTGCATAAATATATAAAATACAAGTAATATGCCAGTAGCCTTGCTACTGTTTACCTGTGGAGCTGGTTATTATAGACACAATCAACTATAAAAATCAACAATGACGGCTCCCCATTCATTAATCATGAATCATTAATCTCCACAGTCAGATTATATTTAAAGATAAAGCAGTAAAATTTTTGAATATGTATATACAATATAGCAATATACATTTTGTAAAAATACAGCAATGCATAATATACATAATGCATTATATTATAAATTTTCGAATTCCCAACATGAACTTGGTCAAGATTTATTTCTACTTACGCACATTTACTTCATGTCATAGTGGTAGAGCGAACTAATATTAAATCTACAATTACAATGACTACGTAAGTATTAAGGAGGGGTACATATAGATATGGTTATAATTTTGTACATTTAACTATTTAAAAACCAAACAATGTTGTATGGGCTAAGGCCAAATCGAATCAATGATTAAGTTATTATTTTAATTTTATATAGATGGATATACCTGCAACAATTAATTGTTTTGTTATTCAACGAGAGTCTGATGGTTGAAGACCATCAACTAATCGTAAGACTAAATGAGCAAATAAATCCCCGGAAATATATATGTAACTCGATTGCTCACCAACGCAGAGAGACAAATCGCATTGCATTATAAAATACCAAGCAAAGTTATTCTAATTTCAATTTCAAATTCTATTACACTCCATCAATTCTAGACTCCCTAGCAACTTAAAGTGCCTCCGAATCAAAATGAATAGCGTTTACAATTATGATACTGATGCGGGCAAGTAAAACGAGGTGCAATAAAAAGAATACAATTAAAAGCTGTATAAGGTGAATGTCATTGTAATTGTAAATAAATATATACCCTCCTACGCCTTCTCTGTTTGAGTCATTGGCTGTTGATCTTCGCTGATTTTGCTGCCAAGGGAAACTGAATCAAGCTGCGTTTGGCTGCGAAGAAAAAGAAAAACATAATATATATTATATATATTATGCTTTCTTTCATTATTCATACTTCGTTAGGATAGCGGGCAGGGGCGGATAATGTGGCCAGCGCAGGCAGCCCCCGCTGCCTGAATTTTCTTAAAACATGTAAACGGAACATTTTGCAATTTTCAAAAATATGTACAAATAATATTTTGACTTTTCAAAAACATGCAAATAACATTCTTTGTGCATTTCAAAAACATGGAAATAAAACATTTTCCACTTTTCTCAAAACATGTAAATAGACCATTTTGCACTTTTCAAAATCAAGTATAAAGGACATGTTGCACTTTTCTAAAACATGTAAATACAAAATTTTGCTTTACCAAAGAAAACAATCAATAAAATCAAAATAGGTAGTGGTTTTTGTAAATGGAAACAAATTGCTACCTAAAAATAATTCTTTCTTCCGGCCCTCATAGCGGGCGTGCATGTGCAGGTAAATTCCTTCCATCCGGAGTGGTGAAAGCAGGTAACTATGCAGGCAGCATAAGATGCAAATTTTTAAAAGTGAAATTACTCTTTTTCAAGTATTATTCGCAATGTTTATCGGAACCTACTTACCTACTTTTTAATGTTTCAAAGGATGCGGATGTAGCAAACTTCCATTAACTACAACCCCCTTTCTACTTTAACTCTGTCGCATTACTACAAGAAGCTTGCGAATCAATGTTCCTGTGGAAGAATGCAGAAGATGACTGACCCCGAAAGGTCTTGACTGAAAAGAGACCCTAACAGAATGTATCACCCAGTTGACATTTGTATACTTATTTTTACTACCTCCAATTGCCTCAAAAAATGATATTTGGCTCTACCGCCAATGCCAATAGAATTTTATTTAATTAACCATCAATACAAAATCAAATTTTGCGATATTTTTTGACATGATTATAAAGTAAATAAGGGTAAAACTTTTACTTCTATACTTCCCCCATCCTTATGGAAGCACTGACGGGGACGGGTAAGCAGGGTGTCCACATCAAGATCACACCGCTTCTATAGAACGTAATACACATACGTATAGAAAGGTTCTATTTACAAATATTAAATGCCGCTTGCATAATATTATTAAATGTAGTGATATGCTCCTGCGTAATTGGCTGAGATTTACCTAAATGATTTGTACGATAAACTAGTGTGTATGGTGTGTGAGTAATAAATGTCGATGGTAAAATACTGAGAATAGACTTGTATTTTTAATTGAATTAAACTGATATAAATTGACAATTAAAAACTGATAAAACAAAAAGGTGTTTTATAGAACAGAAGGTTCAAGCTAGTTAGTTGACGGTTGAAATGGATCTGATTTTACATTTAGAATTAACCTATGAAATCAACTCGGCTTCCGGCCGTAGTGGTCATTCGATTACATTACATTGTTATAGAATCTCTTTCCGCTGACCTGCTTAAGTAGCAAGCTACACAAAATTCATAAATCATCTTTGTCAATAATGATCAAGCCCATTTATAATTTAGCAACTCAATTCGAGTTTTACAAGAGTGTTACGCAATACATAATTCCTTTACAATTATTTCATGACTTACATCCGTTGGCATAAATAACATTACATGATTGCACACATAACTCATCTAGAGATTCATCCTTAATGATTACTCGTTTATTACTAAAAATGTACAATGTAAATAAATTAATTTTAACCTACCGTATGACTCCCACTAGTCGCCATACTTAACAATCCTCCTCTCCGAATTTAATTCGCCCCGAATTACTCTTTATTAAAATTAAAATAATCGAAATTTTCAAAATCTCAAAATTTCGAAAAATTTTGAAATTTTCAGAATTTCCCCTAAATGTAGAATCTAAATAAATTACTAAAATTACCTAGTCTACCTAGACCTACTCGTCTACCTATAAACCAATTAATAAGCCAATAAATTCTTCTTGTCGTCATCGGTCTTGTTATCCAGTTCATTGTTTCCTGCAGCTTCTTGAGTTCCCTTGCATCTGTCAATCTCATCTTTCAAAGCTTTCTGAAGTTTGTATTGTCTCTCGATGAAATCCTCCATGCGTGCTACAGTCTCTTTTTCGGTTGTGTAATTACATCTGGACGTATCCGATTTTCCTCTCCAGCGATCATCATCATCAGAAGTATCTACCGGTGGTGGCTTAAATTTTTTGGTAACCCTTTTCCCTGAATTTGGCGTTTGAAGTCTCATACGGCCGCCTCCCCAACTCGGTATTCCATAGCATATGTAGATCCAAAAACTCATAAAAAATACAATAACTATTATTGCAAACCCACCAATTCCCATTGTTATCATGTACGATATGTTACCATCTGACGCAGTTAAAGTTCCTATGTTATTATTTTCCTCTCGAATCAGTGCGTCCTGCTGTGGTGGTGGTGTGGTTAATCCTTTCCGTAGAGTTCCATTGAAGTGTGTCTCATTTGCTGTACGAATCGCCTCGGGCAACCAAGCTCCAACTACCTGTAGCCGTAAAGGTTCATCGTCATCAGAGTAGTCGTCATCGCTCTCACTCCGTGTAGGGCTGGCTGGCTCTCTATTCTCGTATGGCCTGTATTTAGGATTAATAACATCTCTAGAAATTATAATTGTATTATTAATAATTGGTGCTGGAATTTCCTGCGGACCCATGCCCATGGCCTTTGCTGCTGCTGTTTGTGCGAGTCCACTTGCAGATAATACGAGAGTAAGTCCTGCTGCCTGTGCTGCCGCTGTTGCTACTGCGCCTCCAGAGGGAAGTTTATCTTTTACCTTCTGTACCCATGAATTTGGTGGTTGAGGTATTTGAGGTGAACCTGGAGGTGAAGCCGCTGGAGACCAACCTTGATATACAGATTGTGCCTGTGGTGACATCGAGTCTCCAGTCCTGGCCTGAGTGTCTGGAGTCTTCATTAATGAGTCCTCCCTGGCGAAAATTTCCGAGCCTCCACTAGAAGTGCCTGCCTTTGGTGAGGGTGGATTGTCTCCCATCGCATTCTTGTGTTTTTGTGAAGCCATCTCCGCCTTGAATCCTTTCACTCCAGTCGCCTCTGCTCCCTTGGGTAGATTTTTGATTGTACCTGGACTTGGTGGAAAAACAAGTTTTAACATTGCCGGCTGTGATGGCATGTTAGCATAGCCTCTCACTCCAGTGCTGCCCTGTTTTAAAACCTTTCCCCATCCCCATGGCTTTGCGTCTACTATGCCTAGTCCAAACACCAACATCAACATTAAAGACATCCATGACCATTTATGCATAAAAGTTTTCGGCCGTTTCGTTACCCTTGCTGCCTTTCCATGCACTCGTAGGCTCCGCATGGGGGCTATAAGCTCCCATTCATAATTGTTGTTGTGGGTTTCCTTTTTCTGTGCTTTAGTCGGTGGTGGTGGTGGGCATTGAATCTCCTCGTCCTTCTCAACGCCTAAAACAATTATATCCCAATCCTCTTCTACGCTGAAAGGTGAAGGGGATTTTTCTACCTGAGGTTTAGCCTTCTCCAGTTCCTTTTGTTGTAGCTCATCGCAGTGCTGGTCCCATTCATGCTCGTCCAACGCACGTTTGAGTAGATTCGGCTTTTTCTTGTTTGAATCCTGTCCAGACTGGTGACTGCTACCTGCTACCTCATCGTTAAAGCTCACTTGCTTTGCCAGAATTTTTTTCACTGTTTTTGGTGTGCTCCCTGATGGTTTGGGTGGCATCTCCTTAATGGGCTTTGAAGTGGACTGGGCTGGACCATCTACAAGTTCTTTTAATAAATCGGCTTTAAATTTTTTAATAGCTTCTGACTTACATCCTTTTTGTGGTGTGTCCAGAGTCCATCCGCTTCTTGGCTCGCCATGTTTCCATTCCCAAAGGGTATTAGCTTCAGTGTATTCTTTCCATTCTTTTCGAATTTTTTCAGTTTCCCTTTCAATTTCTCGTGCTCTCGCCTCAGACCTTTTCTTTGCATCTCGTTGTTGTAGTACTTTTGCCTTAGAACATATTTCTTTCCAATCCTCATCAGTGGTGACGTCTCTTTTTTTAGTCTCCTCTCGTTGGTGAGGGGGAATCCATTTTCCGCACATAGGACGGGGGCTGTGATTTTCACGCTGCTCCCTCAGTTGGCTGATGGGTTTTTCCTTTTCATGTTCATGTAGGTCCTTATCAGGGATGGCGTAGGTAGTGGGCAGTACAGTTCCATAGTATTGGTCCAGATTTTTTCTGTCCCTTTTTTTCTGCTCGAATACCCAGTCCCCAATAATAGGTTGTATGCACAAGTCGCATTCTCCTCCAATTCCATGCCTTTGCTCGATAGCACGTCTCATCTGAGTTGTTAATCGGTCCTGTCGTGTCCATTCTTCTATGTCCTTTTTGACTGCTAAATCCACTTCACGCATACAGCCTGGAAACAGCATCGCCTTCACTCTCAAATTAGAATAATGGCATGAGTAATATTCCACAGTAAACATGGGATCGAAATAATATTTTTTACAATACCCATGCAGTACGTAGGTACCGATTTTTTTCTCGCCTTCCACGATGTATTTTCTATCTATGTATGGTATGTTTCGAGATTCATACCAGGTGGTTGGCTCCTGGGATAAATCAGGAAAGTGAGTGGCAACTAGCTTTGGACTTACATGTCTGTAGGTTTCATTACCGTAAACTCTGAAGGGGCTGCAAGTCGCCTTTCCCATTTCGGCATTTAGCATTTCCTCTTCTCGCCTTGTTAGTCCATTAGCATTGAATGTTTCCCTTTCCAATGTAGTTAGTGCCTTCTTTCCTTGATCCTTCGCTCGACCATTATCCCTATGTGCAGGTACAGATCGGCTTCGCCCGTGTTGGTTAGCTCTCTCCCCTTCCAGAGAAGTCTTCGGCCGTACTTCTCCTTGGTCACGCTGGGTCCAGAGTTGTGAACTAACGGACGGAGGTGAGATGGCACGTTCCTTTTGAGTTCTGCCTGTCTCTCCTCGGCTCCTGCGGACACTGGGTTTGGCTACACAATGAATGGGTGATGATCGTCCTGTCCTCACGCTCGTAAATCTCCTTGAGGAAGTTCCAGCCCTTTTTAAATTCTTTTGATCCTTGAGATGTCGAAATAAGAATTTTTCCTCTTGTTTCCTTTTCGGGGGCTGAGGGGGTGGTTGTACTGGCATTGCCCTAATGGTTGCTCGCTCATCCTGATAGTACTGAACGATTCCAAATTTTCTCGACTCCAATTGCCTGTTTCTAAAATTCCAGTTTACTCGAAATCTTGAAAAAAAATCAAATCCAAGGACTACAATAGGTTCTAATACATCCAAGACCACAAATTCGACATTAAATGTACCTGTACCCATTTGAATGGCCACTAAGGCTACACCTAAAGCTTTTTCAGACCCGATAATTCCATGGATAATAACTTCCTGGTTCGTGGAAATTTTTTGAGTGGTCAGGGCCTTCTTACTGATCATGGATAGTGAGCTGCCCGTGTCCAGAAGTGCTGTAGTCCATTTGCCATGAATTTGGAGATCCAAGTATGGAGAATCTGAGTCCATGGTTGTCATCATATACCCAAATGCGTTCCTGGTCGGTGGCTCATAGTCCGGTGGTGGTTCTCGTACTACCTCTCCTTTTCTCGCCTCGGCGGTGTCGTTGGAATTTTCATCTTTTTTAGAATGAGTCCCTCTCCCTCTGCTGGTGTTTCCTCCTCGCTTGCTACCTCTGCCTCCTCGCTGGGTAGTCCTGTCTGGGCAGTCCTTTGCATAGTGCCCAGGTTCTCCACATACATAACAATCAATTTCTGATTTATCATAATTTTTGCCATTACCTCTGCCACGCCTTCCTCTGCCTCGTCCTCCTCCCCTTTTTCCATCTTTTTGAGTGTCAGCATTAAATTCATTTTTCGGAAATTTCTGCTGCTCTCGCTTTTTGTCGTAGCCTGCTTTGCCTCCCTCCTTGGTGTTAAGAAGTTTGGCCTCCAGCGTCGCGATTCTGACTTCACACTTTTTCACTTCGGATTCGGCTGGTCCCATATCGGTCGCTTCCATTTCCACCAGAAAGGTGGTGAGTTCATCAACTTTTTTGATTCCTCTTCCTCCGTAACCGAGTTTAGCTGTCATCCTGGGTGTGAGTCCATTTTTGATTTCCCGAATTAAATCCGCTTCAATGGCATGGGGAATGGCTGCTTTTGTGACATCAATCCTGTCTGAGATGTACTGGGCCACTGGCTCGTCTGGTAATTGGACGCGCTGTTGTAGACGTTGATTCAGAATTTTCTCACTGACCGGGTAAGCTTTCACCATCTCGGCTCTCAGGTTGTCCATGTTGAGAGTAGCTATGTTCCTTCCAAACCATGCTGCTGATGTTTTATCTAAAGTGTTAGCAAATCGATTAATTTGATTTTCCTTTTGTACACCTATAGATAACATGGACCTTACGAATTCGTCTACATGGGCTCCGGGCTCGTCAATTCCCACTCGGAAATTAACCTTTTTGGGTGGTTGCCATCCTGCATTATTAAATTGGGCCATGCCTTCTTCTATTTCCTTTTGTTCGTCTTCTAAAAATTTTTTAGCTGCAATTTCCCTTAGCTTTGCTTGTGCTTCGTCTTCAATACGCTGGGCTTCCTCTGCTATCGCAAAAAGTCTCTCTTCTTCTTTTAAATGTTTTTCTAGGTCAGCTTTAAATTTCTGTCTTGCTTCACCTTTGAGGTGAGAAGGTATTTGTAGATTATCTATGATGTCGGCCGTTTTGACTGGAGGTGTCGATGGGTTGGCTGTATTAATCGGCTTATCTAAATCTGAATCACTAAAGTCCTCAGTCTCGCTAGTATTAAAATTACCTAGCCCTGTAGACCTGCCTGAAAAATCGCCTTTGGCACTTTCAAACGAATCGTTACAAGTTTTATTACCTTCTAACTCACTGGCTACCTGCTCTTGTCCTTCACTTGATTTATTCTCTACGCTTTTATCTATAATCTGTGAAGTACTCGCCTGACCTGTCTCGTTACCACTATCACTATTATTGGTTTGATTTGTCTCGTATAATAATGCTAGGGTCGTATCATTTAATTCTCCTAATTTCTGTAAAGATTCCAAAGTTTTATTTAAAAATGTAGTTTCAAATTTCTCTCTCTGCGTTGTCGTGATACCTGGGGGAATACTTGGTGAACTGGGCTGTTCTACTTCAGTAGTTTTTGGTGGCTGTCTATGACTGAGATATTTACCTAATATTGATCTACCAATTTCTTTACCCTGCTCTTTTAGTGCCTGTCTAGTGTTGGGTCTATTTGACATGTGACATTAAAAAAATAAAAATATCCCTTAATTATGTCCAAATCTACCAGCTGTCCTATTAGCACTAGCCAAACCTAAATTAGCAATTTCAGAAATAATTAAGCTTAAAATCTCAGTTCTCAATACGGCTAATTCAATATTAAAAGCAATATCCTGAGTCTCTTCAATTGTCAAAGTATTAACTAATAAAGTGACTGCAGCTTTTAATCTTAAATTCTCTGCCATATACAAAATTTAAAATCGAAAATTAAATCGAAAATAAAATCAAAAATAAAATCAGAATGTTAAAATAAAATAAATTAACTTATAAGATTGTGTGGAGTGAATTTTCTTGGTAGGTAAAGGATTGAAGTCGCAATACCTCCTACACTGCTCTGTATACAAGAAAATTATGATATAAATTATACTCTGCCTACTCGCGGTATAATTAACAAATTCTAGAATTTTAATTACCAATACGTACGCTGTTGTCTGATCAGGACAAAAATGTACGTGCTCATGAGTCTTAAATATTACGGGTGGGTAATATGTCTAACTTACTAATTACGCTGATCTTTGAAAAAGAAAAGTTAGTAAGGGGGAATATATATTCAATAACCTAGTAGCTACGGCCTAGTAAAATAAATTTACTAACATTAATGTTTTAATTACCTAAAATCCGATTTCAACTCGAGTCAACAGTTCAAATAGCTTGTTTCACAACTTCACTCAGAATCTGTTCACTTCAGCAAATACTCGTCTCTCACTCGCTCAGTATTCTCAATTTTCTGCTTACTCGAACTTTTCTACAAACTCAGTAGCAAAGTGCAGAATTAACAAATATCTTTAATAAAAATGATTACGAATGTAAATAATTGAAAAATAAAAATTACAAATACCAAAATACCATTGACACTCACAATATCAAATCACCATAACCTTCACACTTTTAAATGAAATTACTTCCTTCTCTACGTACAAATCAAGAAAATATATAGATTGAAATTATTTTTAAAATAAACTTAAATCCTTTAAAGTTTTACTTGAAAAATTAATCAACTTACTTTTAAAATGAATAAAATGAAAAAGTACACTATATACTTAAAATCTCAAATAATTACGTACTGATTGGCCAGAACCCCGTGTGCTTCCCATATGGGTGCCTTTTCACTGATTTTTTGATTTAATTGTTAGCGCTAACTCAGCAAATTACGAAGGAGGCCACCATATTAAATGTAGTGATATGCTCCTGCGTAATTGGCTGAGATTTACCTAAATGATTTGTACGATAAACTAGTGTGTATGGTGTGTGAGTAATAAATGTCGATGGTAAAATACTGAGAATAGACTTGTATTTTTAATTGAATTAAACTGATATAAATTGACAATTAAAAACTGATAAAACAAAAAGGTGTTTTATAGAACAGAAGGTTCAAGCTAGTTAGTTGACGGTTGAAATGGATCTGATTTTACATTTAGAATTAACCTATGAAATCAACTCGGCTTCCGGCCGTAGTGGTCATTCGATTACATTACATTGTTATAGAATCTCTTTCCGCTGACCTGCTTAAGTAGCAAGCTACACAAAATTCATAAATCATCTTTGTCAATAATGATCAAGCCCATTTATAATTTAGCAACTCAATTCGAGTTTTACAAGAGTGTTACGCAATACATAATTCCTTTACAATTATTTCATGACTTACATCCGTTGGCATAAATAACATTACATGATTGCACACATAACTCATCTAGAGATTCATCCTTAATGATTACTCGTTTATTACTAAAAATGTACAATGTAAATAAATTAATTTTAACCTACCGTATGACTCCCACTAGTCGCCATACTTAACAATATATACTTTTAACCAATTTGCACCCATACAAAATATTATAACATGAAGTGTTCAGTGAATAATTATTGTGAAGATGAGGGACTTTGTGCTTCCAGTTGATTCTCTGCCGTTTACTTTCCATAATAAACGGTTTGCAAACCAGTCAACTATCCAACCCACCACACCAAACCATAAGGCTGAGGGATACGTCGTTTGGAAGAGCCAGAACCAGTCAGTCATTCATTCAGTTAATAAAGTTCAGTGTGACTTCAGCTGTTCTCCACAAACCAAACGACGACGACAACGATCAACTCCCCGGTTGGCTTTGGTATTGCTCTACTACTATCTAGTAATTCATTACTTCTTCTTAGTAATAGTTTTCATCCACGTTTTTTCTTTTTTAGTTTTTAAGCTCCTACTTCTCTGTAGAACAAATAAAAAATTATATAGTTCAGTTTTTATAGTTGACAGCAACATTAACTGTTAGTAGCAGGTAAACTCCAGGGGACAAGGTAATTATACAGACTAAGACCTTGATTTCACTAGAAAAGTTAGCAATTGTTAGCCTTAAGAAACACGCTTTCAGAGTTAACCATTGTTAAATCTGAAAGCGAGTTTCTTAAGGCTAACAATGGTTAACTTTTCTAGTGAAATCAAGGTCTAACTAGTGAATAGAAAATAACTTAAAATCTGTACTTTGAAAAAATTTAACTTAATTATTTATTACATATTTCTTTTCACGCTTTTTCTCTCTGCTTTCACCACGCACGCTGAACACAATGAACGTATTTTATGAAACACAAATCGCATTTTTGGCTCGTCTGAAAACTCTGAAATAAGCAAACTTAACCATGGGACTCAAAACCATATTATATTCACATGCACTGTTCAACTTGAAACTTTCATTACGTGCAAAATTATGTATCCGATTCAACTACAGTTAGCAGTTTCACAGTTTGGCTTCAACAATCCAGTATTAAATACGTGCTAATAATACCGTTTTAGTTTGTTCACAATGCATATTGTGACTGCGAAACGTTTGTGATTGTCTAAAAAACGTGCGCTAGCGACGACTGGGAAAATAGGTTTGGTCTTGTTTGTTGCTCTTCAATTTTGATCGGCATTGTGACTGTGCCCAATCCAATTTTAATAGCTTGTTTGTGATTGTGGTATCACAATCACAAACGAAATAACTATTGCTATTTGTGAACAAAATACAACAGTAGTATTAAATGTAGAATCAACGCTCTACTTGTAACAAGTTATATATTGCTAGTTATTCATTTATCCAAAAATATTCTTGTATTAACCTATACCTCAGACAGTAACGTATCTTTAGGAAATTGAAAGTCCCCACTGTAAAGGGCACGTCTAAACCCATAGCACACCACACTTTAAGAATACTTCGTTATGATTGTCTTTTTCTTGTTTTTCTTAGTCCTTTCTAAAATGTACCTTAAGTGTAAGTAAAGTGTTTCTTGGTGAAAGTAGATATTTTAACTCCATTTTTTCAAAAATGAGATTATTTGCGTTACGTGTACTACTCAAATAGATAATAAATTACTAAAATACTAAATTGCACTGTGAAGGTCAAAGTTAACCCAAATAATTTTTTAAAAATCTATTGCCAAAATTTTGGTTTTTGGTAAAACGGGATGCATCTATTCATTTTTATTTGGAACAAGGAAATAGGCCTACACAAAACATACATTTCTAATATAACTCATTTTTGAGTGTATTCGTTGTTTTTAGAATTTTAGAAGACAATAATTCACGTCCGTAAAGCTCCAAATAGAAGCCGGGTCTCCTATAGAAGCCGGGGGTTTTCCCACAAGCGACAGTGTTAATTTTTGCAGCTCAAACTTGCCATTTTCAATAGACGCCGGGGGCTTCTATTAGAAGCTTTAATCACGTGCTTAAATTGTTTTGTGCAAGAAAAAGTTCAAAAGTTAAAAAAAAAGTGTGATTTCACTCACAACGTTTAAAATTTTATCTCACGGACGTTTTAGTCCACATTCGGTTATAGATTTTTTGGCAAAACGAGATAAGTCCACAAAATTTTGACTTTTACATGTTTTGTAAAAAATTCAAATATCGCTCTTGATTTAAACCACTACTTTTGATATTGCTTCGTCAGAAACAGTACGTATATGTAGGAAACTATTATTTGCTTCAATTAATCATTCAGACACATTTTATTTGAAATTCGTTGTTCCTTTTTAGTTTTTGTTTACTAGTTAGAAGAATTTTTCCCGCTATGCCAAAATAATCGTCCAGTAATGGTTTTTATTGTTGTTTGTCATTATCCTTTTCATGAGTTAAAAAAATTATGTAAAAACCCAAATTGTGATTCCACTACCACTCATCTATTTTCATTGCTCTTTAGTACTTCTAATATTCGTAGGAGTTATTTATAACCCGGTGCCTGTCTGACGAGCAACACGCACCAACGTATCCTCACGGATTTTCCCGCCGTATTTTTTTTAAAAAAGAGCATCCAAAATTACTTAGATTTGCTTAACAACATGGTGCGCTTCGTGAGTTTTTTTCGATAAAATTATTTTTCGAAAAAACGAAAAAGGCCTTAAATTGTATATGTAATGGTTTTTTCATCCACATTATTTATCTTGATTCAAAATTTTGAAACTTTTTTTTTGAAATTTTTGTGCAAAAAACCATTTCAAAGTGTAAGAAATACAAAAAAAATAAAATTTTGAAAATTTTAAAAATTTCGTTTTTTCATAAATTTTAGAGCTCGTTATCAACAAAAAATTGGAAAAAAACGAAATTTTTAAAATTTTCAAAATTTTATTTTTTTGTATTTCTTACACTTTGAAATGGTTTTTTGCACAAAAATTTCAAAAAAAAAGTTTCAAAATTTTGAAGCAAAATAAATAATGTGGATGAAAAAACCATTACATATACAATTTAAGGCCTTTTTCGTTTTTTCGAAAAATAATTTTATCGAAAAAAACTCACGAAGCGCACCATGTTGTTAAGCAAATCTAAGTTATTTTGGATGCTCTTTTCAAAAACAAATACGGCGGGAAAATCCGTGAGGATACGTTGGTGCGTGTTGCTCGTGAGACCCGGCGTTTATTTGAGTCCCCGGCTTATTAGCTTATTAAATTATTTCGCCTGAAAGCCCAGCGCTTTTTTTAGACCCGGCGCTTATTCGAGGATTTACGGTATGTGTATTATTATGGACTGCCATTTGTAGAAACGACCAGCAGCAATGAACTCAGCAAGAAAGTCACTTATGCACCGACATAATATGTAGGCAAAATTACCACGACCGTCCATAGCGTATATTCGATAAGGATAATGGGTGGATAGCGGACAGAATAACTACTTATCTTAATAAATCTGTTTATTGACAAACACATTGTTGTAATTAATCTCCAAAATTGCCAACATAGAATGATAATTGTAATTTTTAAGAATAATTGGATTTTTAACTGAAATTCTATTCAATCTAGTTTTAATGTACTACAATTTATTGTACTCTCTGAATTACAGATCCGTCTTTGGTTCCTTTTTTCTTGGAGCTGGAACTCTATTGTATGTGGGAAACAGCTAAATATAAATTTTCAAATTATAAGACTGACTGAAATATTGCAAGTGTTTTGTGAAAGACGTATTCAAGGCAGCAAAGCATAGGACAACATAAACAGAAATAACGCATACATATATCAATGATCTGCAATTCTTTTTAAAGAAAATCTTCTTTTCGTGATTTAATAAATCAGAGCTCAAGTCATTTTTAAAGCCAAGAAATCAAAATGCCATCTGGCAAATTAAAAGATGAGGAGACGGGCCGTTTTCAAGTTGATAAGGTCAACGGATCGGACAATGACGATGAACGTGGTGACACAGGCTTGTCACCAAACCAGTACACCTATGTAAATAATGACAAGACCTTTGGGCAACTGACGAGAGAAGCATTACCAAAACTGGATAATTACAGAGATATTGCTTCCATTCATAATCAACCTCGACCAACATTGGAAGATCTTCATAATAGGACCGTCCGTGAAAAGGTTAGTTTTGATTTTTTCATGTACTCGTTTAACAATGTGGGAGACTGTAATTGTTTTTACCTGTTTTGCATACAATCTTCATGAAATTGAAAGTGGAGTTTGCATTTTTATTTATTTTAGTCGATTTCGATTGCTACGGTCGATTTATTTCAATTTTATTATGGGCCCAGGATCTTTCATACATATATATTGGCATACATCACTATATATGTATTAACTTTTTATGGGTCAAAATCTATAACCCATACATAGGCAACCATACCAAGAGCAGTATGCCTATTCATTTATACCGTAGATATTACATAGATACTCACATCTGATATAATTATATACTACTACTAATTATATTTTGTTTGACACAAGAGGATTAGTGGAAATGAATGAGGTATTATTGTTTGTTTTCATTTGTTATTATGATGATTCACTTTTTGGAGAAGGATTAATGAGAGGGTTCCTGATTAAAATATCCAAATCCACATAAATACTATTAGCAAAATAGCAAATAATTCTCTAATCAAGCATTTACTTGATAGTATTATAAAAATCAATTGAGTGCAAACATGAAGTGGTCAGACTTTGAGTTTATTTTATTTAAATTTAATCTTGAAATTTGAATTACAGTTAATCCTATGTTTGTAGTTTGGACTCTGTATTGGTGTGGTAGTCCTAAATATTTAATCCAGAACTATCCAGAAAATAATGCATGTATTTAGGATTCTGTGCTATCAGTATTTAGTATTGAGTACCGATATCGGCTACTTAACTTTGACAAGGGATTATCTCATTTACAACGCAATAGAATGGATATACTTTTACAGTACGAAATATTTATATAACTGTTTAACTAATAACATTTTCTAACGCATGTTATGTTGTATGTTGTCATTTAGTAGCGATTCAACTATCAATCAATATCCAAAGATTGAAAATATATCTACCACACAAATATTACCAACACGATTACTACAAACAAAGCAATTAGGGATTGTGAATAGTAAAAACACTAAACAATAATTTAATATTTACTCACTTATATTGCATATTGCATAATGTGTGGGTTTGCCGATTTTTGCTTACGATGACGTTTTTATGTTATTGATGAAAGATTTTAGCACTTGAAATTGAAATGTATTGAGTATTGAGTACTGATTGAAGGGAAATAATTGGGACGACTGGGCCGAGTAAAACAATGTCAGTAATTGAAATGTTAAGATTTGGATTTAGATTTTGAAATTAATCCACTTATTGCTTATTAAGTACAGATTAGTTAAATCATGAGTTTTATAGTGTGATGAATTTTCCACTCTAAATTACAAAATACCTGTGTACACAAAATGGCTTCTAGGTGCTGTCGTACTGTATAGCTATGTAATTGCCACCTGTGCTAAGCTGTGTACATAAAGCGTTTGGACATTCCATTTTGAAATGTTTAGATTTTCTCGTATGATTGACAAATACATGGTATTACTATTAAATAACTTGAGTCTCAGTTTCCATGTCCAAAACAAATGTCATCGTCATTGTTTTTGACAATTTCAAAGTTTTGTATGAATATTGATAGTAGTGTAGTGGTGGTAGGTGAAAGATAAAGGTGTGGGTGATTGTCAACATTATTATGTATTGTAATCAATTATCAAAAAGCAGATGCTGGCAAAACCATAAATGGTCATTCTATATGAAGGAAAATAAAATAATATTTATGTATGAAGCTTGTTAGTATTTATGTTACTAATGCACAGGTAATACGTGTATAAACACAACCTAATTCCATAGTATTGGTAATAGTATTAATAGTAATAATATTTAATCTTTAATAACCATACACGATTAATAGTATTAGGAATGGATTAATTAAGTTGTAGTCTTGTTGGTAGTATTATTGAGTATGAGTATTGACATTATTTATCCAGTTTATCCTTGTTGTTACCTTATTTACTGTCACTCGTTTTACAGTATACAGATACTCTAAAAAACGTGTTAATTCAGAAGTGCGGTTGTTAAGAATTGAGACATTGAGAGTGCTAACTTATGTTGTAGGTGTAGATAGTATTTAGATAATTCCATGCTGATTAATTCATTTGCCACTTTACCATTCACAATGTACAGTAAGCAAATGAGACGTCTACTATTGATAGAGAGATACCTTTTAATGTTGCGCTGTACACAGCAACATTACTAAATTTATTTAGCTGTAATCTTCATATGTAGTGTATGAGTGAATATTGTGTGTAGTTGGAGCTTTGGAATTAGAAGTATAAGTGGATGCTTCAATTTGAATTTGAATTAAATTTTGCTTGACACTCAATTTGATGACGTGAGGATGGAGTTACGTAGTGCTAATTGAATTCTATTATATGGAATTTAATAATATTCCTTGCTTAAATGCCTTTCCATTCATTGCTTAAATGCCTTTCCATTCATTGCTTATATGTAGTGCCCGGTGATTACGAATAGCTTAGAGGCAGTCATATAGTTGTGCATGTAGTTAGTTGGTCCCTTTTGAAACTACAAATAAACTTTTTGTGGTCATTAGGATTTTACACGCTTGTCAAATTCCAATTCTAATGCCAATTCAAATTGCTAATGAGCTACTCTGGCAGTCTGGGCTTCATGTAATTCCAATTGCATTGAAATAACAGTATAGTAGAGAGACAGCAGAAGAAAATCGACACTCTGAGGTGACAATGGCAGCAACTTGAAGCCATCTAAAATTGAATATTTTGAAAATGCATAATTTTTGTTTACGTTTACATCTTAAAAAAACATTTTGGGCCATGCCAAACTTTTTTTACCATTGCGTTCCATGAGAAATCACTTACTCTGTTTATGATGTCGTTTGTCGATATAACCTATGAAGTCCAATTTTCGTTATAGGCTATTACGTCATCTGCCTGTAAAGACCATAATGCTTCCACTACTTGCGACTTGCGATGTCGTGTTATAACGAGATTTTCCTGCATGTTATAGTGCATGTGTAAGTATACTTATACACGCTACCTACATTTAGGGCAGTCTACAGACATAGATGATTTTAAATTTTACTTTAAAACAGGATTGCTTTCACTGTCACGTTTCACGTTGCTACTTTTTCTTCGCAGTCTGCTCTACGACATCTGGCAGTGCGAAATTTTTGTTGTGTTGCACGTTTCCTCTTTTTATCATTGATTTATGATAACAAAAGATAATTCTAATCTCATAGCCAATTGACCTTATTTTGTAATTTTTAGTTAAAAATAACTACATAGTGTATATAAGATGTAAACTTTGGGGAAAACAGTGTAATTCCACACTTATTTTATTTTTAAAAAGTTGTAGTTTATCATGGAAAACTTCATTGATAACAATATAAAAAATAATAAATTTTAAACGTTTATTTGTAGTGTGCAATAGGCTCCTATTTAGAAATTCATGTTATTATCAGTATCGGTATAGATCTAAATCGGATGTGCTGAACGAAGTGTATTGTACCAGCACGGTCATATGTAACATGCTCTTACATCCTTTGACAAGTTGCTGTATTTGCAACATTATTTTATTTTAAATCCCTTTATGATCAGTTCCAGTCGCTTGTTTCTTTTTTCAGTGAGAGTTAATGTACCCTATACCTTTAATATTCCGCGAGTCTGTGATACTACGCGGGTGAGAGTTGTCTCTGTTTGAATAGTACGTGGGTCCATTTAATAAACTAATAAATGACAGTACGCGGGTCTGTAATGCTACGCTCGCTTCAGAAATTTGAATAAAATACACTGTACATGCTTTAAAATATGTGAAATTCATTAATTAGTTTGGAGTAGCGACTTTAAGGATTTCAATTCTAGACTCCGGTCCATGCGTTGTATTGCATTTAAAAGCATACCTAATATTTTTATTTTACCTACTTACTATCGGTAACTTTCCTGTGGCACGCTTAAAAAAAACCTGAAATGATTTACGAAAAAACTTTTACTATAATTTTGAGACATCGCGCACCGTTTATTTTTATTTGCAGGTTTTTTTAACAAGGTACAAGATGGTAGGCTCTTTTAAGTAATCTGTTATTTCAAGCTTCATCTTTTTCTTTCCTGTTAGGTACATGTATGTATATTATTATAATTATGTAATTGATGTGATTAGATACTGATGACTCATTTATCATGTGTTTATGGCTATCTGTATTCTCTGTATGGACGGTATGGTCCTATCTGCATTAACCTGTTGATACGTAAAAAACCATTCATCGATGTGGTTTGCTATGAGTGGTTTCAGTGAGTGGAGTAGTAAGAGGAGTCATTCATGAATCATGGTCATTTCACAGTCAGATTTCGCATTTGAAAGGCAGTAAAAATTAAAACTATAAAGATGTGTTCCGTCTGTGACTGCACCTGCTTCCAATTTCTAGATTTTACATAGTAGGTTATGTATGTAGGTATAGTAGAGGCAACCGAAAGTGAAGCCTGGCAAGGATAAATTTTGCATGCAAACAAATGACAGCTTTATCCTTGCCAGGCTTCACTTTCGGTTGTCTCTACAGTATGTACATAGGTACTTTCTAGACTTCCCAATATCTGCATAGGATTTGCAGATCGTTGTGTTAAGGAGGCGGTGAGCATCTTTTGGTTTTGGTCCAGTATTTTATCTAAGAGATTGAAAGTTTTCGTTACGAGCAAATATGTGGTTGCACTAATCGTAAGAATCGCCGATTCGTACTCCAAGTCTTAATGTTAAATGATATTAAATGGTAATGGGGATGACTGGATTTCACTGATGTTATTCATTTTTGCATATCCACATTGAAGTTACAGAACTAGCTCGAGCTATATATCTAGCGATTTTTAAGCTAGCAGGAAAATATTTTAAAAATCTAAGATTGTTTTTAACTTACATAAGTAATCTGAATCTGTTTTATACAATATTTTTAATCTACTTAAAGCGTTTTACGCATATAAAAATCATGCAGGTTCATTCAGAACTTTTTTGACCTGTCTTGCATTTAAATAATTAGAATAATAATTATAAAATTTTGCATCGAACACTACAGAATTTATCAGCGTGTTTTCATTAATATATGAAGATTTGTTTGGAAAAATAGCGGATAAGTTTATTTTTTCAAAAATGTTACTAATGTATTACATGCGTGTATTATTCGTTTATATTCGTTTCTAGTACTGTGTCCTGTGTCGCATGGTAAAGATCAAAGTTCAACCAAATCAATTTTTTATGGCCCCTTCCGCTTTAATGATAAAACAAAAATAAAACTCAAATTAAAGCTGAAACATGTAGCCTGTAGAAAATCGAAATCAGAAATGAGTAGAATTATTTGATTTACGCATGAATTTGTTTAATGGCATTAACTATCAAAATTATTAAAAGCGTTTATAAATTATTACAATGTTTTCCTTTTATTTGTACTTGCAGTCGGCGCGCGTAGGAGACGATGGACCTGTTTTAAAGGGAAAAGTAATCAAGTTTGGATGGCTCGAGGGTGTATTGGTAAGATTTTGGATTTATTTTACGCATCTTGTATGATTCAGTTTTTAGCATGTTTTTTAAAATTACAGTTAGGTTGTTAATTGTAAAATTGTGTATTGTATTTTTTAATTTTAGATGAGATGTCTTTTGAATATTTGGGGTGTGATGCTTTTCCTTCGTCTCTCCTGGTTAGCTGGACAAGCCGGAACAGGTAAGATCCTAAAATTTAATACACTCATTTGTATTGAATGTAGCAGGTACTATGAAATCTGTGATGAGGTAGCCGAGACCGGTTGTATACCCGTGCTGGTGCGGGTACGGGTACTGGTACAGTTGCCGGTCCTGGCGGACGTGCTGCCTGGTGATATTGCCGGTTCAGTTTTAATTAAATTGTGTCCCATACAAAGTATGCATGTGCAAACGTTGGCAAGCACTGCTTTGATTGGTAGGAGTTGGTTATTGAAATATGTAGGTACGTCTATAATAGTAATTTATTTATGTGGTGTTTCTTGTTATTATAGTTCAAGGGATCCTTATCATCAGCTTAGCCAACTTAGTGACTTTCATCACAGCCTTCTCCATGTCAGCTGTTAGTACAAACGGACAAATCCAAGGAGGTAACGTTCACTTTTTTTCTACATGTATTCTGCTGATCAGAATCCGCCCGCAAAAATCAGTTCCATAAAATACAAACTTGCAATAATTATGATTTCAAATACTTTAATTCGAAATTTTAAAAGCTTTGCAACTGTTAACATTTGTGACTTACCTATCACACATAATAATACCTATCACACCCTGTCTCAATGAAATAAGAACACTCATGTTTTTAAGACTAACACAAAATCGTATCAAACTCACGGATAAGGTCACCCCAGGTCACTAGACGCAAGGTCATGAACATTGTAGGGAGTATACTCACTATGTCAGTATTGTAAATTCATATCACTAACTGTCCTGAATGTTCGTGATGGTGAGATTGCTGACCGAGAAGCCTCATCTGTGAGTGTACATGAGTGAGCCGTGGGGGTTAACCAAAGTTTATTTATATCTACTAGGCAGGTGTCACCTAATTATAATTCTCTCGTGGAATTACCTCGGGTGGGGGGGGGGGTTAGACTTAAAGACATGAGTGTTCTTATTTCATTGAGACAGAATGTATTATTTAATATAGAAGCTATTGCGTACCAACCATTGTTGTCATAATTCGTGCTGGTAAATAAACGGTTTTCACTCACAATCCGAATCTATTTTTAGGGGATATGAAAAATATATATTTTGATTAGAATTTTTTTGGGACCATTTTTAAATTGGGTCTTTACAGTGGCGATTGACAAAGCTGTTGTATTTGATTTAATTTTGATTTCCATATTTTGTTAACGCATGCTTTAAATTGGACAGGGACAGGAAGAGAGAAGTTGAAACTGGTGAAGGGAACTTTGCCAGAAACTGTTTCAAAATGTTATGACATTGTTTTTATTGTCGTGCTTTTAGGTGGGATCTACTACATGATTTCTCGTTCACTTGGACCGGAGTTTGGAGCTGCGATTGGACTCATGTTCACCATTGCGAACTCCCTCGCTGTTTCTCTCTATATTGTGGGTTTCTGTGAGTCATTGAATGACTTGTTGGCCGCTAATGAATGGGGAAATATTATTGATGGAGGAAGCAATGACGTGAGAGTGGTCGGGGTGGGGGTTTTGGCTCTCATTCTCATCCTCGCCTTCGTTGGGATGGACTGGGTGACGAGGGTATATTTTAAAACTTTTTCTTTCGTCGAAATGCTACACCGAGTACCTTTTACTGGTGTTGGGATTGCATAAAGCATGTCTATTCTCTAGCTATTAATTATGCTTTTGCCCAACATCGCTTCTGGAAAAAAACGAAAATATACTTTCTGGCTAAATAGTCCAGATAGTTTTACGCTGTAACATTCAAATACATAGCTTGGATTTGCACTTCGGCAAATTATAGACAACTAGTTACCTAGTTACGTCTAAAATGCGTACGTTGGGTGGTTTTGAATTGAGAAAATTGTTGATAATTTACAGACGCAAATGTTCCTGTTGGTTGTGCTGATTGCTGCTCAAGTTGATTTTGTTGTTGGTACAATTATGGGTCCGGTAGATAATGAAGAGAAAGCGAAGGGCTTTATTGGATACAACGGTATAGTTATGTTTGTACGAGACAGTCATGTGTTGGTTTGTTACTTCCCACCCCACAACGCCATATATTCAGCAGGACTAATCCCTCCTTTATTTCTCTGCATGCCATTTCAGGAGATACATGGGCAGATAATGCAGGGTCAGCCTACGGAAAGGGTTTAGGTGACGATACCCGTGAACATAGTTTCTTCTCCGTCTTTGGTGTTTTCTTCCCGGCTGTGACGGGGATTGTAGCCGGTGCTAATTTATCTGGAGACTTGAAAGATCCTGGAAGTGCCATTCCAAAGGGAACTCTTCTCGCCATTACTATCACCTACGTGGGTTACATTGGCTATGCCATGATGATGACCGGCTGTGTTATGCGGGAGGCCTCTGGAAATGTGACAGAGTATATATTGGGATTGAACACGACCAGAGAAGAATTATATGCAGTTGGAGTCTTTCCCTATGATGACTGCACTAATCGTACTTGTGATTATGGCCTTTTAAATAACGCACAGGTTCGTCACTTGCATACAATTAATTGTAATGATATGGCTTTTTAAAATGCTGAAACATCAATTTTTTGTGGCCAACAATGTTACAATTTATTCATTTAGGATTATTTTAGACGCCTTTTCAGCTGACATGTCTGGTTACTAAGCTAAACTGCTAAGCTTGTGTGATTTTTTCTTTGAAAAATAAGTACAGAGAAAATTTCGTATATTGAATGCTGATACTAATATATTGGATCGTTCAAAATTTTAGGTTATGGAGCTAACATCGGCCTGGGGTCCTCTAATTTATATGGGTACAGTTACAGTTTACGATTACAATTTAGCACAATTAAAATTTGCATAAAGCATGATTGACTCTAATTTATAGAGACATAATTTTATTATAACATGAGTTTCGAGTAATATTTTCCACTTTCACTCTAAGGTTGTTTTGCGGCTACTCTTTCATCTGCAATTGCCAGTCTTGTCGGAGCTCCTCGTGTATTACAAGTGCGTATTACATTGCAAAGATTTAATATTTAATTATATGCATAAAATTGCCACGAAGTCCCCTCTTCCTCTGCTATTCTATTGGTATTTAAAAGAAATGACTGCTTCAAATAATTATATTTTACAGGCCCTTGCCAAAGATAAACTGTATCCACTGATTCATTTCTTCGCGAAAGGATACGGAGCCAATAATGATCCCATCCGAGGATACCTTCTCGTCTTTGCCATTTCTTTAGGATGTCTCCTCATCGGTAAGAGATTAAGTGAATTATATCTTGTATCTTATGTCGTGGTCAGAGTTGAGCCTAAGCGTGAAAAATGTGCTATATGGATTCCTGTAGAAATCTAGAATTGTCGTTTCGTGAGTTTAATAGGTTCCATTTAATAGGTTCCAATTGTATTACCTGCATTTTTTGTAAAGTTACAAAGGTCATATGGATTTTTGAAAAGCAACAATAATCCTTATACATAATGCATTTACCATATTAAACTATTTAATCAAAATAGGTTTTTTTTGCTTGAGAAGAAAAGCTTTTTTGGAACGTTACGAGCGCTTTCAAAATGGATATCTGTGAAAAAAGAAACAACTCTTATAAAATTGTATATGTATTTTTAGATAGCGAGTTTTGATTTTATTATTGAAAACACACATTTTCTAGTTTCTTTCTTCAACAACGACATTTCTATTGCATTTTTCGTTGACCTCTATTACTGCTGAGTTATTTTCCTTTTCTGTTGAATCAAAGTTTCCTGTGTCACACAATAGTTCACATTACTCCCCAACTCACCTCCTCCATGTCTGTTGTTTTCATTCAATTTTGAAAGTTTTGTACTGAAAGCAGGAAAAAATCTCTGTCGTAAATGTTAATGTCTGGGGGATTCATTTATATAGGAAAAAAGTATTAATGTTTTCTTTGTTTTTCTCCATTCCAGCCAGTTTGGATGCCATTGCCCCACTTCAATCAAATTTTTTCCTTGCCGCGTACTGTCTCATTAATTTCTCAGTCTTCCATGCCACAATCTCCAAATCCCCGGGTTGGCGTCCATCTTTTAAGTACTACAATGCTTGGGTGAGTTTACTTGGAAGCATCCTTTGTGTGGCTGTCATGTTCCTCATGTCATGGGTCACAGCTCTCATCACGGTGGCAGTGGTTGTTTTCCTTTACCTCTATGTCGCCTACCGTAAGCCAGATGTGAATTGGGGCTCATCCACACAAGCCCAGTCTTACAATTCTGCTCTGAAATCCGTCCAAGACTTGAATCATGTGGAGGAGCACGTGAAGAACTACCGGCCACAAATCCTTGTCTTCAGTGGAATGCCAAGTGCACGACCACCGCTCATTGACTTCTCTTATCTCATCGTTAAGAATGTGTCTCTCCTCATCTGCAGTCAAGTGGTCAAGGTGAGAAACGCATATAATTAAAATATGACTTTGTAGAAAGAACGTGATAAACTTTAATCACAAGAATACAAAATTTTCTCCGCCGGCAAGTCACAGCATATTATGTATTAGAAAGACAGCATTCAATTTAGGTGGATTACATTATGCAGACAATTATTGGTATAAACATTGGAATAATTGGAATTTTGAAGAAGTGTCGCTGGCCCACTTTTATTCGTGTGTATGTTGTTGATTTTGAGTGTCTTGATTGTCAATTCCAGGGACCCTACAACCAAAAAGCGAGAAATGCTCTACAACGCCAAGCCAACAACTGGCTCGCCAAACACAAAAAGAAGGCTTTCTACACGCTCATTGAAGACGAAAGCTTTGAGCGCGGAGCACATTCGATTATGCAAATTGCTGGATTAGGAAAACTTAAGCCTAATATGGTCATGATGGGCTACAAAAGTGACTGGCATACTTGCAATCGTAAAGATCTTATGGAGTATTTCAACGTTATTCAGTGAGTGCCGATACATATATGTATATACTTTGTCCATTTGGTTGTAACAAACTTGCACTGTTTTGAATTTTCAAAGTGAAAACATTAATATTCTAGCGCGTTTCATAATTGCGGATATTTTAATCTCCGTAAAATGAAGGGCAGCTCGCCAGGCATCTTCAAAATGTGCCGTGAATTTTTGTTGAGTGTAGAATAATATACGATATATTTAGGTAGGTACGTATTTAAAAGATTTATAATTGATGTTGGATTTCAGTGAGGCACTAGATATGCATTTAGCTGTGGGTCTTCTTCGTACTCCTGAAGGATTGGATTATAGTTCCGTGATTGAAGAGGAAGATCAAGTGTCACCCCAAATTTTGGACAGTAAGGAAGAGAAAGGAAATATTCCGAGAATTCAAATCGAGAGCCAACTTTCACAAGGTACAGACAATCAATTGAAAAAAAATTTCACGTTTATGTTCGGATTTAGAATATACAGTTTTCTTTTGTAATTGAACAGAATGAATTTTTGTTGGTTTGAATTTGCTTAAAATGTTCTCCGAGTTTATCACATGTAATAGTATTTTTTCGTTTTTTCCCCTTTGTGCTGTTTTGAATTTATGGGATGGCCATTGATGGGAAACCTTTAGATGGGAATAGTAGTGACGAGGCAAGTTCTCCACCTTTATCACCCAAGATTGAACGACCGGATATTAGCGAAGGGGTAGTGTCTAGGAAAGGAAGTAGTGTGCCGAAGAAGAAGAGGAATCGAAAAGTTTCCGCATCTGCCATGTACAAGGGTCGTGGGGGTGCTGCAATTCCACGTGATGTACTTGCTAATGTGACTCAATTCCAGAGGAAACAGAAGAAAGGAACGATTGATGTTTGGTGGTTGTATGATGATGGTGGTCTTACTATCCTTCTACCCTACATTCTCACGACACGCTCTCAATTCGCTGGATGTCAACTTCGAATCTTCTCCCTCACCAGTCGTAAAGATGAACTTGGACAGGAACAAAGAAAGTAAGGCAATCTTTAGTTTACTCATGGAAAATGAAAATAAAGTAGACTAAACATTTTATTAAAATATTGAAACTTGTCTTGCTTATTCAAATTCAGACATGAATTGATCTTGATGCATGATCCTATATTATGTGCATATCGCTGGTGAAGAGGCAACATGGCACAAGTCCAGTGGGATTACGTGGGAATTGTGCCATGTTGCCTCTTCGCCAGCGATATGCGTATATAGACGCGTCATTTATGTGAATACTAATGTGTCCTTGTGTTTTCTATAGCATGGCAGCCCTTCTAGCTAAATTCCGTATCGACTACTCTGACGTGATTGTAATTCCAGACATTACAAAGAAAGCACAAGACTCTACTAAGAAAGAATTTGAAGCCCTCATTGCCCCTCTCAAGAGTGATGATGCGGAAGAAGGGACAGCGATCACATCTGCGGAGTTAATAGCTCTCAGGGAGAAAACTAATCGTCATCTTCGACTACGAGAGCTTTTGCTACAACATTCCAAAGAGTCCACCTTTGTCGTCATGTATGTTTCATTTTAATTTTTTATTCAACATAATATTTGTAAAAATCCTGTCGATTTTAATTTGCCATTATTATTTCAATTAATAACTATGACTAATTTTGAAATTAGGACACTTCCGGTGCCGAGAAAGGGAACCGTTTCCGCCCCACTGTACATGGCTTGGTTGGAGACAATAACGAAAGGAATGCCACCATTCTTATTAGCGAGAGGAAACCAAACCTCAGTCCTTACATTCTATTCATAAGAAATTTAATTTTAATTATTACTACAGCTTATACTATAAACTAATGTATTATATCGTAATCCATAATAATGTGTAGGACCGTAATCAAGTGAAGCGAGAGGGTAGAAACTGTCATACTGAATTACTTAAAAGGCATGCAAAACGAATCGTGTAAAAGAAAGAAATTTAAAATGTTTTAATTCACACCTTTTCAACCAGTCCAAGTCCAAAATGAATTAATCCCGGTTACTAGATTATGCTGTGTAGTTATTTATTATGACGATTTTCTTAAGTTCAATGGAAACATAGCTTTAACTTCCTGTGGAAAGTGGAGTCGTAGTACGCGTGGTTCACTAAAGTTTGAACTATGTAATGTAATAATTAATTATGAGTAAATGGTTCATTTTAGTGTAATCAGTCATGTATTGTTAATTATGTAGTTTTCATATTATTGTTTTCATTGACAACTTCAAAATCATGTCGTCTACAATACGCATTAAATTTGTTTCGTTAGTTCCAAATTTCAAAACATCGCCGTATACTTTCCCTATGCTGTAATTATTACATGCTGGAGATTCCAAAAATGAAATTCAAGTCAATCAGATTTAAATTTTATTTTATTGTCTACGTTAAAATTATTTTGACCATAAATGTTCGCAGTTCATGTGCATATGTGTGAATATATGCATATTTAAAAAATACGGTTTTAGATTTTAAGTTAAGAGAAACAAATCATCGTGAAAAAGCCCTGCAGGGTTAGAAGCTGGCAGATGAAATCTAACAATTTAAATTTTTAAAAATACTTCCATAGAATTGTAAACGAAGTGCCTTGAGGAAAGCATTAGAAATCAGTAATAGTTGTGAACAAAATGAAGAAGACTATTAAAAACAAACCAGGACTATTGCAGTGGGCAACCTCTTCAATGAAAATAGACAAGGGGAACAGTCTATTAGTCATTAAATAATATACCCGAGGTTGTAGTTTATAAAGTGTAAGCTAAGCGTGTAAGAATAAATGCTATTTTATGACTATTTCAATGCCAGATAAAATTGTAAATGTAAGGAAGTAAGAGGCTGTATATATAGTATCATTTCAGATGATTATACATATATATGGTCAATCAAGAAGAAACTATCCTTGTAAAATCATACTTGTAAGCAATCAAATGTTGTATGGGCTGAGGCCAAATCGACTTAATGAATAAATTATTTATTATTATTAAATATTGTCAATGCTTCGATGAAATTTATTAGTTTTAAAATAAACATTTACGGGAACACATTTGAATTTGTTGAACATGGTTATATTTGAGTTTCAGTAATAGCTAATACAGTAATTATAATTCTGTTTTATCTCACCTTAATGCAAGACAGCAAGTGGTGTAGCCAATAGTACTAAATCAGCTGTCAACACCCACATAAATGTTATGCTACACTGGACATTCTGTCAAGGTGTGACGAAAACATGTGATACTTTAGATCACTTAAAATAAAATCTTTATTTAATTTATATTAAACTCAATTTAATTTACTCTTTTTTAACTCTAATTTATTTTAAACTCATTTCCAGGAACTTGACAAGTATTTTGCATGCATAACGTAGAATCTAATTCAAAATGTGAAACATTTAAAATAACGAAGGAAAATGGTACCAAGGTTCTCAAAACAAAAAAAATTTAAACCTACCCCACAAATGTTTTATTGTCAATTTATATTTGAGCTGCTTCAGAAGAATCCAGTTTTATTCGATTGAACTTAAGAACTTCTCTTTGTCATCCACCGATGCTATGAAATCATCCAACTTCGTCTTGTCCTCCGAAGTAAATGCGCTCTTATAACTGCAAGGTTAAAATAGTACAGGTTGGGGCATTGCCGTTACTGTTACTGTAGTCGTAGTACTATGCAAATTAGCGAAAGAAAAAATCTTATGACACAAGCATCAATCAAACCTTTTAATCCAGTGCAAAGAGCGGATACTCAAGTCCTGAATATCAAACAACTGGCCAGATTTCAATATCTCCAAGGCTGTGGTAAGAGACAAATCCGAATCTGGTGCAACTATCATGTTATCCACACAGAACTCGATCAAGTCCTTCACTTGATAGAAATGGGCTAACTTTAGTACACCCAAACATACTTTTAAATTCCAATCAAACCGATCCAGCGACCCGGCGTTAGTGTTGCTATCGTACAAAAAGTTAACAAAAGCAGTGGCCTGTTCAAGATTGCTGTCTTCCAGCTTCAATATTCCTGAGTTGGAATCTTGCCATCCTCCACCATACATTGTGTAAAACACAGGGCTTTTAACTGCAATACATTTTAACGCTGATCATTACAACTGGACGATACGTATTACAAACAACTTCAACCTTTAGCATGGTTGTCGGTTGTGATATTTCCAAGCAAAAATGAATACATTAACGACAATTAGAATTACCAGCAAGAAGTGCCTTGTGAACCGAAATACTTTCCTTTCCATCCGGACCTATTTCAAGAACCAAATTGCAATTTTCATCACCAGGACGAAGTGTGCTCTGATAGCTTTGAGCAAAGCTGGATAACTTCATGCGCTTATTGGAAGCTGTCAGATTTTTAGACGTTGACGGCCGGGTAATCAACAAGTTTTTGTCTTCTTCATTAACACGTTCACCATCATCAGTCCATCCTGCCAAATAAATTCTAGCTGAGATCTCGATTACTACTGGAAGAAACCCGTGGCCTTTTGCAAAATCAGCATCGTAGTTCAAGTTTGAATTCAATTCTTCCTTCGAAATGAACATTGGATCATCAAACTTTGCCATTATACTGTCCTCGCTACTACGTTCGCATTTCATGATTAAACCTACAATTTAAAATAAGCAGTAATTTCTTGAAATTTGTCATGGAGAGAATTCAATAATTGTAAACGGTCAGTTATTTATACTAACGTTTTTTGAAGATTTTGTCTTTGTTCTGGTTCATAAAATTCATTTTGACGACACAATGATCAAAGAGCCAAGCGTATTGCCGACACAGGTCATTATCTTCCCGATACCATCCCTCCTCAGCGTCGCACTCGTGCATGTATTTAGATTTTCCTTCTGAATTCTTATCATTCCAATCTTCAATAAAATCACATACGTCGCTGCTATTTTTGGGAACGTAAGTAATCCGAGCTCCTAAATGGGTTGAATCCTTGCCTGAACTCAATTCAAATATGCTGTAAGACAATATAAAAATACATGTAAAAATGACAACATTTCAGCCTCTATGTACTACTAGTACGTCGGCATTAGGGCATCGATATCAATTGAGTCTTCATATTCATAAGTACGCTGTCATACTTTTCTGCAGCACGGTGTTAGGTACACAAAAACGTTATTAGTGAGACTTGATAAAAAATAACATTTGATACCAAACTTCAAGATCTTTACTAAGGGATCAAAAATATCAAGTAATCAATGAACGTATGTTAAAGAAGCTTAGACTTACAACTTTGTTTTCCTATGAAAAAAGACACAGGCAGAATCGTAATCTATTGAATTTTCCTTGTTCTTCAATTCTGGTTCGTAGTCGATTATCGTTTCGTGCGATCCATTCCTCGCTCGAGCCCACTCGTGGGATTCGACATTATTTTGAAGGTGAATCCACTATAAAAACAATTTGGACTTTCCCGTTTAACAATTCGATTTATGGGTACTATACGTAAATGTAATGAGTAATGAGCGAAGGGAATGAATGGTTGCTCTCTGGGGCCCGGGAATTTTTATTCACGAGGTTTGGCCGCTTGGCGATCAAGGACAATGTCCCAAGGGGTCCCAAGCTCCCGTTTACGTAATATATCAGGATTTGGGAGCCCATTCTGGCATTGTCCAAAATTTCTTTTTGAAATGCCCCTTCGTGAGCGGTTCATTAGTAATAATACTCACCTCATGTTATAATTCTCAACCTTGGCTCAATTATAACTATAAAGATAAAGCATTATAAATAGTAAGACATGCAGGGCATAAATAAGTGGGTCATGGTAATAGTAGTAGCAATAGCAGTAGCAGTAGTAAGCATTTAAGTCGTCACAGGCAGGTAATGTTAATGTAGTAGTAGTACTGCGCGTAAATGTGATCACCCCTTAAATGTGATCAGTGGCCGGCGTTCGAATATTACTGCCTTTAAAAATCGGTCCAACTAATATTCATACACCTTATAGTCTCAACTATCTTTACTACTGATTTCAGTTTCTTTCCTTAAAAACTCTGGCTATGTAAAATCATGAAAGTTATGAGTACATTTTTGAATTTTATGCCGATCACATTTAAGACCTTACTTTTCCATTAACTTTAAATGCATTTATGCTAACTGATAACATTAAGGGCACTTGGGGCGTAAGACTTTCCGCAGTTTTTTCGTACACATGACGTGTATCTCTTGCAACTTTTAGTTTTCGAAACTGACTATTTTTTGGCACATACAGTATTAGACCTTGATTTCACTAGAAAAGTTAACAATTGTTAGCTTTAAGAAACACGCTTTCAGAGTTAACCATTGTTAAATCTGAAAGCGAGTTTCTTAAGGCTAACAATGGTTAACTTTTCTAGTGAAACCAAGGTCTTAAAAGAGAAGTATAATGACAGCTTCTCCTTTATTGTACGTTGGCTGTGTAAAAAGATACAGGTACTTGAAGTTTAAAAAAAATAAACCCGGTCACAATTAGGGCCAATCCTGCTACACATAAAACATACGGTATACGGACCCTTTCCTCCCGGACGTTTTCCTGCCAACCAGCCTGTTTTCCTCGGCTTACCGAGAACGAGGACATTTTCCTCCCAGTGTCAAATCCACACTGAAATAAATTAGCCTTCCTTTTCAGAAAATTTATGCATTTGTATACAATCTTAAAAATATTCAAAATTCATTAACTGAAGTACGAAAAAAGTTTATTGCAATTATCTAGCGTAATAATGCTTATTATAAACAAAAACAAACTTTTTGGAAAGGAACGCAAGTTTAATTTAGTAATATGATTTTAACACTGGGAGTCTGGGAGAAAAATATTCTCGATACGAAGTTGGGAGGAAAATCTCCGAGAGGGATAAGTACCTATAACCAAAACATACATACCTATATAGTAAAATGGTACTGGTAAATTACTAATTGTTTCAACCTTATTTGTTATTGTCACTATCAACTTCGCGTAATTATGCCGGACCTACAATCAACATAATCCATTCACCATATTTGATATTACTGATTACTATTGTAAACAAAGCCAGGCAAATAAATCAAACACGTACGCACGTCCAGCATTACAGCAACACGAACCATTGAACTATATCGAATAATATTTTTGCGCAGTTTCTCATCATCAGTTAATGTGATTACCATGTTAACGCGATCACGTAAAATGACAAATACTAGTGGCATTGTGGCATGAAGACGAGACCGAAACTGAAACTGATGATGAAATTATTGACAACGCTAACGATGAGCCAGAACCATGAAATGGATTAGCTTACTTACCATATACTTGTTGCTCATTTTAAAAATGTTTTGAAAACTTCAAAGTAACTGATTCGTTGTGGTTTCAAACACTTACTTAAGTGATGGATATAGATAATTCTTAATTTATAATTACGTCGAAAAAGTGGAATTAGTTGGCGCAAGAATATTGAACTTCGGATTGATGCTGTAGGACGGAAGTCAAATCCTCTATATAACATAGAAAGAAAGAGCCGACACGAAAGAGCCGCACACGTTTTATTTTTACCGTAATAATATTGAACAGGGTCCGAACCTCGGAACCTGGCTGGAAACAAAAAAAAGAAGGGTAATCAGTAATTAATTAATCTAACCCTCGAACCTACATTTGGTTCAGTATTAAAGATTAATGAGTAAAATAATTAATTAAAATAAAAGTTTAAAAACTAATAAACATGCTAATCCGTGCCAAAACCAAAATGGCAGTGTTGGTCTCTTGGCAGTCGGTTTGGGGATGTGGGCAGAATTGCAGAATGACAACAAATCATGTCGTTACAAGTTTGAGCCCCACACAGGGGCTGATTACATATTAGCTTATGAAGAAGGCGTCATGTTCCCTGTTGATTTAGCGCTAATGAAAAAATGGGTGAGTATAGAACTAGTTGGCCAGCAGTTTTGTAATAACGTAATATATGTGTGAGCAGCCCGAAGTGCATGATCCTTGTGTGTGTGCACCACGGAAGTATAAACGGGAAGACCCACTGCAATGATTCTGCATTGCAATCAAACTCCCATGCGAGGACGTTTCTCCAGCTTCGCCTGATGCATAGAAGAAATCATTGCGTACGCTGGCGCCGTCTGTAGTCATGTACCAGCAACAGCTCCTCAGCATTGCATTTGAATAGGGACTGCACCGCAGCGCCCTTTCAGTTGAGGGGCGGAACTGCCTACTACAACAGCTCCTCAGCATTTCCTAACATGCAATCAGAGAGTTTGTAGTAGTACTACAAGCATTTAGATGTCGCAGTTCTCCGCTCGTAGGCACTTTTTTGAGCTAAGTTGTGGTTCCCTTTATTTTACTTCCGTGGTGTGCACGCTTTGTGTTGTGTTGAAATAAGTTTGTCGTGGATTTTGTTATAAATACACTTGTTGAGGCAGCGGGAGAATAAACACCTTAAAAAAAACACTTTCTTATCCTTAAGGAGTTATTAAATCTTACCAGAAGAGATCGCTGGCATTAAAAAATAATTAATACGAGTGTTACTCGTAATAAGCCGCATAAGCTGCGCCACGATAACACATTAGTTCCATAAAGCAACATAATTATTCAGCTGGCTGGACCAGTCCCCAAAGCGGGGAAGACCCGGGAATGTAATTTAGAAAAATCTAAGGTCCACAGAGCGCCAAATGCCAAGCTCTCAAACTTTCAAACTCAAACTATCGTAAAGCTTCAAATAACTACCGTGGCCGTGGTCTTTAGCATTGAATCAAATGGAGAGGATTTATGGTTTTTTATACTTTTATTTCTAATAACTCATGGGTCTAAAGCAAAAGACGTAACTCCCCCCAGGAGGTCTGTAACTTTTTTTTTTACGAATTCAAAAAGTTTCATTCATAACTATGAACCAATTACAGGGACTTGTGACTTTTAGGTACATTTATGTGTAGCGGAGTATGTTTTACGACGAAGCGAGAATTAGTAAAAAAGTGCAGGCTTGTTTGGAGTCCTGCGGCCGGGAGAAACTTCACGGTACATATTACTCTTATGACAAGTTTACTCAATATTGAACTACGAACTATATGAATCATATAAGTTTATTTACTCGTATTTATTCGTAAAATTAGGTTCAAAGATACTTCAAATATTAAGCAACGTATTATAGTGTAAATTAAACTACCGTCTTCGTCCAAATGATTCTCCCGGAAAATTATTACTTAATGGTCCGAGATCCCCGCGGTAACTAATCGAGACCCTGTGAGTATTTTTCGATCCCCGGTGGTTATTCTCATAATTGGTACTCCCAACTTATAAAAAGGTTTTTGGAACTAATTACATATACAGTATTACATAATCTGGCAGAGTAACTAAAATTGGTCATGTTCAAAATATTTGTCACATTTAATTTCTCTTCTAGTACCATTTTCCTCTAAAGATTTCCGCTTCAGCTTTGAATAACATTTTCGACACAACCAATTTATGATATACAGAACAGAGTTAATAGTATCATGATATATGTAAGCTAAGATTGTAATGCGCATTATGACATATTATCCACCCCAGGGCACAGGCCTTTAAAATTAAAATCAGAGGCATGAAGTGTGAGTTTTTCGTGGCTGTGGTTGTTGTTACTTTAACCACAAAATTCATTAGTACCCAACGTAAAAGCAATACTTATAGTGTAGACATTGATACAATAGAAACTGCAGTATGTGAGATTGGTGCTCCGAAAGACGAAATGCCACCCTGCTTTGCCCAACTCACAATAAAGCTTCACATACGGTAACCGATGGGACGCAGAGTGTGATGGTTATATAGTGGGAGCAAGTAGCCTCCGGTTTTCCTAGTTGGGGGCGCTGCGTCCCCCAGACCCTCACCCACTACCCAAACCTACCCTAAAAGATATCAAACCTCGCGCCAGGTAGTTTCTAGTGAGCGCTGCGCTAGTAACCGGCGTTTCACTGGGGAGGAGGCAGACCTTCCCGCTCCTATATAGCCTTCCCTGAAAAATATCGTACCTCGGTCCAGTAGTCGGGGGGGTGGGGGCCTCGCTCTCCCATACCCAACACCAAGAAAATTACTTCCGATTATATTCACTGGCGGACATTCTGCCAAGAGGTGATAACAAACAGTTACATTTTTGAACATTCAAAAGGAAGTCTTTATTTAACTCAACATTTCAAAACTCTTTATTTCAAGGACCCACATGAAACTGACAATGTAATAATTCAAAATGTCAAAAATTATTTAATAAATTAACGAGTGTAATGATAAGTACTCACAAAAGGGAAATACAGCCTATCCCACAAATAAAGAATTATTATTTTGAATAATATATGAGCTGCTTCCGGAGAAACCAGTTTTATTTGATTGAACTTACGATCTTCTCTTTGTCATCCACCGATGCTATGAAATTTTTCAACTTTGTCCTGTCCTCAGAACTGAATTGTTTCTTATTGCTGAAAGGTTAACAATTACACAAAAATAGTATCATATATTTCATAGCAAGCTTATTACATTCGGTCTATCTGTACATCATTGCTTTTGCCCGTATTCTTTATGCGTATTCTTAAAAGAAAGAAAAACACCTCAAACCTTTTAATCCATTGCAAAGCACGGGTACTCAAGTAATGAACATCAAACAACTGGCCAGATTTGAATATCTCCAAGGCTGTGGTAAGAGACAAATCCGAATCTGGTGCAACTATCATGTTATCCACACAGAACTCGACCAAGTCCATCACTTGGTACAAATGGGCTAACTTTAGTACACCCAAACATACTTTTAAATCCCAATCATACTCATCCAGTGACCCGATATTAGCGTTGTGGTCGTACAAAAATTTAACAAAAGCTGTGGCCTCTGCAAGATTAGTATCTTCCATCTTCAATATTCCTGAAGTGGAATCTTGCCATCCCCCACCATTTAAATACATTGTGTTAAACACAGGACTTTTAACTGCAATATAATATATTATATAACGCTATTCATTACAACTGGACGATACGTATCACAAACAACTACAATCTTCAACATGGTTGTGATATTTCTAAGCAAAAATGAATATACTAACGACAATAAGAATTACCAGCAAGAACTGCCTTGTGAACCGAAATACTATCCTTTCCATCCGGGCCTATTGCAAGAACCAGATTACAATTTTTATCACCAGGACGAAGCGTGTTAAGATAGCTCTGAGCAAAAGTCGTCACTTTCATGCGCTTATTTGATGCTGTCAGATATTGAGGATAAGACGGGCGGCGGGTAATCAACAAATCTTCGTGGTCTTCACTAACACGTTCACCATCAACAGTCCATCCTGCCAAGTAAATTCTTGTTGAGATCTCAATCACTACTGGAAGAAACCCGCGCCCTTTTGCAGAATCAGCATCGTAGTTCAAGTTTGATTTCAATTCTTCCTTTGAAATGAACATCGGATCATCATAGCTTACCACAGTGTTGTCCTCAGAGCTACTAAGATCGGATTTCATGATTAAATCTAGAAGTTAAATATACACAGAAAGTGGTTTTTGTCACATAGAATTCAATTATTGCAAAAGGTGAGTTATTTTTACTGACGTTTTTTGAGGAATTTGTCTTTGTTCTGGTTCGTAAAATTCATTTTGATGACACACTGATCAAAAACCCAAGCGTATTGCCGGCACTGTTCACCATCATCTGGATCTCGATACCATCCTTCCCCGTTGCAATTATGCATGAATTTAAAATTTCGCCTTGAATGCTTTGCATTCCAGTATTTAACAAAATCCTCTGCATCACTGCCATTTTTGGGAACATAAGAAATGTGAACTCCAAGATGGGTTGAATTCTTCCTTGACCTCAATTCGAATATGCTGCAAGACATTGAATATAAAATTGCAAGTAAAAATTAAAACATTACTTTGTAGCCTTCAAGCATTATTGCCAGTAGACTATAGATGTGGTAGTCCAGAAGCGGTTTAGTCCACAAGCCTCCAATGACTTGCTGTGGACTAGACCACAAGACCCAAAATCACAAAAGTGGTATCTCATTATGAATATATAGGATAATTTGTGCGTGCAATGTAGCTGATTGAGTTTTCCTATCAACAGTTCAACCTTAACACACGGATTTAAATTTAGTTTTGGGTAGAATTCCTTTATATGGAGCCCGAATTGGTCATGCGCAATGTTTCCACGAAAACGTCTTCTGGACTAGTCCAGAAGCATCTGCGGCTTGTGGACTAAACTTCTTCTGGACTACGACTTATGCAGCGTTCACATCAAGCTCCGCCACGGCAATAGTTCTACCTCCTCCAGTAAAAACTGACGTGTCCGCCAACAGTGTTCACATCGGGTCTCCTCCGGCATTAGTGTGTTGCCGCGGCCGACAATAAACTACTGCCGTAAGACGATTTTTGCCAAGTCAACAAGATTCAACTTTTCTTACGGCAGTAGAAGAAATTTGAACCGCCGCACAACCAAGGACGTGGTACAGGAATACTCCTGTACGAAATAGATGCGCTAAATTCAAGGAGGAGATTTGCAAGGATATACTTGTAAACTCGCACGCATCCTTGTGTGTAGCGCCGTGTCCGCCAGTTGTAACTGCTGATGTGAACGCTCTGTGACGGACCCGTCAATATATATGCTGGCGTAGGTAGCCTCACGCCACGTCGCTAAAATTACTGTCGTATCAGGCATTAAATTCTTTGATGTGAACCCTGCAATAGACACCAATATCAACACCCTTAGAAAACATCTTAACTTCTGTAATCTTGTAAGAACACGCTAACATGTTTAAATGCTAACTTCGACAGGTTTATCTCAGACGTCCGGTTATGTTTCATCCCAGTGCTTGCCGCTATGGATATCACTATGCTTCATCCCTACGTTTTATCCCTGTGTTATCTCAGTCCGTTCGTTAAAGAGACCTCGCTGCCTCACCTATGACGGAGACGGAGGTCGAAAGCTCCCATTCAACTTTTTGTTAAACTTTCAATTAACAAAAGCGTTCAACAGGATTAGTAGTTGTGGGATCTAACTATGATTTGGGTAAACTTAATACAACAGCAGTAAAGGTCAATCCCTAACCGAAATTCCTGTAGGTCAATGTTACCTGATTGTACTGTTGGTATGTCGAAGTGATAGTAAAATAACCAAACCCGGGAAAACCCGGGGAAGACGCGGTTCTCCTTGAGTTACGTAATCACTTCCTTTAAACAAACTTTTTTGTGCTCTTAAAACCCACAAATAATCTCCAACCACTTTGTTTTTACTCGCTAAAGTACAAAAAATAACTACACTGTGTTTCTCTTGTGGGTTTCAAACCCATAAATAACCATCACCCACCTAATACTGTTTGTAACTGCAACATTACAATACAATACGTGTAAACATCAAAGCAACATTTTTTTTTAATTCTTAAAAGTGAAAGATAATCTTCTCGTACCGAGTCGCTGATTGTTAAGCAATTAACTAGTTTGAGACTTAACACTGTTGGAAAAATATGCAATGCAAGCACCAGCGGCGATGTGCGAGTTTAGTCGGCTATGGGCGACGTTATGTTAATGTTCGGGTGTTTCGTGACCCCGCGTGACCTGAGAGTTAAGTGTTATATGGTTTTGTAGGCAATTTTATGGTGCTTATGTCCGACATTTGTATATTGCTATCAGTTGACATTTGTGCATGTAAGGCAGGATAGAGTGAAACAAGTCGTGACTTTTGCATGTTAAGCAACGGTGAAAAAAGTTGACATCACGTTGACCTACTTTCGTGGGTGCTACTAGTGCTTGTGTGACCCTATAGTCAAAATGAATGTTTCTAGTCATGACCCATGTATTTGAGTATGTGCACGCCAAATATTAATTTTTTTCATTGGTTAAGTCTGAAAATATTAATCATTGAAGTGCAAAATCCGTGGAGTGCGTTTAAAATTTTGATACACCCCTTTTTCAGGTTTAAATTAATTACATGAGAACGGAGCGACCCCCCGGGGTAAATCCAAGTTGAAGTACAGTGTCTAGTGGTATGTCATCCGCAAATAATTATTTCGTTGAAATGTGCGTTCTGGGGGGGGAAGAAACCCCCCCAAAACTAGTGCGTTTAAAATTTTGATACACACTGTATAGTCCGCATTGATTGGATTTGGTCTCACTGTTATTTCTCTCCGCTGTATACTTACATAGTAAAATCTCACTGTTATATCTTACAGCTGTATACTTACATAGTAATATATGCAAGTACGACAACGGCCGATAAAATTTTGTAGTAAAGGCATTCTCGGAGAACCGAGAATAGGTTACAAATTAGCAGCTGCGTGGCAAAGACTACATTTTTTTAAGAGTGAATAATTTCAGTCTTTATTCCTACCTATCTACATAATTTAACCTTTGGCAATTCTCAACGGAATTTGACATGCGATATACTATTTTGAAGCTCTTAATTAATAAAAAATATGAAATTCGTTGAAACTTCAGAATTATTTAATTTACTATTTTTTTAAACTATAATTAACTTTAAATATGTGCAATTTAAAATTGAAGCTTTGGTAATTTGCGCGTCAATCGCAATATTTATTGTTCTTCTCCTCATTCCCGTCATTTTGACATATCGCTTCTCTAAATTTGAAGAGAGTGATCGGTCGAAATTTGACATTTTAGGTTTGGCGGGAAGTTCAAATTTTCAATATTCCCTTATTTCTACATATCTACATAATTTATCTCAGTTTTGCATTTTTCAATGACATTTGACATGCAATATATGATTTTGAAGCTCTTAAAAACAAAAAAATTATTTAAAATTGTAATTTATTACATTTAATTTTTAAAATTTATTATTAACTTTTTTGCAATTTTTTATTACCGATTTTAGAATTTGCGAGTAATACCCCATATTACTGTTAAGGCTGCTATGAAACAAGGGCTTTAGCCCTTGTTTTGTATTCATTATGCTTTACTGAAGCACAGTGTTAGCTACACAAATCAGCCATTCGGGGGCTAGTTAGATACTGCGAACTGATGAAAAATAAAAAAGTTGATACCAAGCCCGAAGATTCAAGATAATTTGCTACTAGTTAACTGATTAAAAATATCATAAAACTTGCAACAATTAACAACATACCTAATCTATACTATTAAGTGCCAAGTTGTATGTATGTCCGCCATTTGTCATGGATACCAAAAAACCATACAAATAAAACAAGTAGGAATCCGTTGCTGCGACGGCAACTCTATACTACAATAGTCCTACTCTGTTTACTAAAATGTTAAAAACTATGACGACAGGTGAAGGTTATGATATGATACCAAATGTTTAAAAAGATTACACATTTTGTATCCAAAGCTCAAATTAATTTTATTTGTAATTTAATTACAATAAAACTTTAGTAAAACAGTAACAAAAAAATTAAAATGAGTGCATGAGAGAGGGAAAAATTCCTATTCCTGGTCTCCCATAGCAATATGGTCTTCATTATTGTATACAAAGAAGTACTGTAACTACAGGGAAAGAGCATTGTGTAACTACCACAAAACAGTCCATCGTATGTCTTTGTGTTTTAAACAGAGACTTCAAAATTCAATAATGTCTGTAGAAAATGCGTATACTTTATGTATGTTTACCAAAATGTTTAAATAGGAGGGGGAGGAGGTAAACCCCAAAAAACTCAAGGGGCGACATATGGGAGACCTCAACGATCCACCTTGGTTTACCCTGGAAACACTATGCAGTGGCTGACGTCCCATTGACCTCGAACCTCAGGGGCTACTAGGGGGGTCCCCCCTATCAAATTCAACCCTCCACCCTCAACAAAAAAATATTTCAATTTTGCCTCCTTTAGCACCCCCTCCCCAAGTCACACTATAATGTTATTAAATTTTTGTAGAATTGAAATAAAATTTATTTTGCAGAAATAAAATTTATTTTGAAGAAACAAAATGTATTTTGAAGAAATAACCGAAACACAAAATTAAAATATAAACACAAAACAGGAAAAAAATAGTAGAAACGGGCCTGTGGTCCATACCCAAGCAGTATACCGTGCCCGTACGGTATGGGTGTCGTACTTGTAACAGACGGGGAGGGTGTCGGTGCCCTACCCGTCCGGCGCATACACCTTGCCCAAGTTGAAAAGGAAGCGTAGAAGATGTGTAGCAACACGGGTAGGGTGCGGGTACCCTACCTGTACCATACTGAAGGCGTGGCACAGGTATGGTACCCGCATCCTACCCGTATGGTTATACATTCTCTTCTACGCTCCCTTTACAACCTGGGCAAGCTGTGTGCGCCGGATGGGTGGGGTACGGATACCCTCCCCGTCTGTTTCGGCCTGGCATGTAGAGGGTATCCGTACCCTACCCGTTTGAGTATAATGCCTCTTTTTCTAACTCTGTTAGGCCTTGGGCCTGACACGGAGGGTCCCTTCCCTTGACTTTGCTAAAGAGGTCCCTCGGGTATGTACGGAATAGGACCTTCGAGGGTATTCCTATTAATGATTATAATTTTTGTAATGCTTTACCCTGTAACCCAGAACCTTTACACGAACACAGGCGAGCGTAGCGAGCCATACCACTAGTTAAGTTATACGCATATACGTAATTCGACAATGAATATTAGTATTTTAAATTGTGAAGCTTGTTTTTTGAGCAAATATAACATTTTTTTACTATCCATGGACTTACAACTTTGTTTGTCTATGAAAAAAGACACAGGCAGAACGCTCATCTATTGAATTTTCCATATTTTTCAGTTCTGGTTCGTATTCGATTCTCGTTTGGTGCGATCCATTCGTCGCCTCAGCCCACGTACGGGCTCCGACATTCTTTTGAAGGTGAATCCACTATAAATACAATCAATTTTGATCTTGAGATTAAACAATTCGATTTATGGCCACACAGACACAGCTGTCATAAGCGGGTCATTAGTAATAATTTGAAATATCTCACCTTACAATTTTCAACTTTAAATTATTGTTAGCGTTAGCTTAATTACATAAAGACGACTGTAGGACATTTTAGCTACCCAAGAACAAAGTAATAAATGTATTCAGGGGCTAGATCAAAATGATGCGAAAGATCAATATTAATATTTATTACTAAGTGAGTCCTGAATTCCTGAATAATTAAATCCATGCAAGGTAGCTTATGAGAGTTAGAGTATCCTTTGTACCGATATTTAATAAATTACTATTTTGTGCTTGGGTAGTAAATGCCCCTGCCTTGGTTTGTTGGCGGGCACGGGTAGCAAATATCGGTATGCCGCATACCTATAAAACATCGCCGCCTAGCCTAAAAATAGGCCCAACGTTTTCGGTGAAAAATAAGCTAGGCTAGGCTAAAAAAAAGTAGCCTTTTTAGGTAGGCCAATATTTTTCTTTAAATAATTATTTTTTAGGCCGTTAAAATACTAAATAAATAAATTATGTAAATAGGTAGAAATCAACAAAAAATACAGTTGTCACAAAAACGCAGTCAGTTAATATTAATTAACACGTTAACCGTGATAAAGGCAAAAATAGGCTAAATTAGGTTAATGGAATCCAAAAATAGGCTAGTAAAGTAAAGTGAAGTAATTGCTTTATTGTCACATTCGAGCATCGTGTTATCACACTGATTTTCGGGAATAGACATGGTGTGGCTAGCTTACCCCGTACTAACACAGAGCCAAGTAAGCTTTAAAGGTCGTAGTCACTACACAAACCCGGCTCGGTGGTCTGACATGCTACGGCATGGCTTACTACTGAGCCGGGGAGCTGGTGGCACTCTGAATAGAGAGTTGGATGGGTGACCGGGCTTGGTAGATCGGTGGGGAGCTGAGCGGGGTGCTGTGAGGTCTTAAGGAGAATGGGTGCTCTCTACATTTATCCGTGGTAGTTTTTCATTACTCGCGTTCCTCTTTACTTAATTCACTACCTGAGACGGAGATGCAGTTGGCTTAATGATAGATACATATCAGCCCTACTCTGTGTGCAATCCACATAAGACCAAGAACTGTACAAGCTCTTCTTTCTACTGTCTACTACAAGCATCACCACCAAGTCTCTGTTGAAAGAGCGGCCTCCAGTGGGGTTGGCTGTAGAGCGAATTCGAGGTGTGGCGGCCCTGAGAAAGCTGTCACTACTCGTCCTACTCTGTGGTCTCTCCTCCCTAACGGGGAAAATAATGACGCACTGTCTGGAGCAGTCCAGCTAAATCCACTCTCGCCCGCAGTACGGCAGTACCTTAGCCTATATCCTAATAGAATTAAAGTTAACAGAGGCAGATTCAAACTGAACCATCTCATCTCATGAGTGGCTCAATGGATCATACCGTCTAACAGAAATATGCAGTGTATTATACCCAATGGGTGAAAAATGCAATACTGCTACATACATACATACATAGTCACTACACATGAGGAGAGGCGGGCGTTTTTAGGATAATCGACCTCACGATAGACCCCCGAGTGGGAATTCAACCCACGACCATCAGTGCAGAGCATCAGCCCTTAGACCTCTGGACTACCTCCCCTCTCTCAGAGCGCTAAACTAGGCTTCCTAAAAATTTCAAAAAATAGGTAGGCTTTTTAGGCTACCTATTTATTTTTTTCAGGCTACTACTCATTTAGGTAGGCTTAGGTAGTTTACACATTTTTTGACAAAAAATTAGGCTAGGCAAGGCTACAATATGTTCGGCATCCATTGCCATACCGATTTTTGATTGTTATTGTAAAACGAAGTCAGGTAACACAGGCCAGGTTACCGATAACATCAAACATACAACAAGTAAACAGCAACACAAACAACTGAACAGACTGAACTTTATATTTATGGCTGAGAACGAGAACAGTTTGTCATCGCCAGTTGATGTTAAATCGATCCCATAAAAATGCCAAAGTCTGTAATAAATATTATCCAACTACGACTACTGTCAAATGCCGAGGACCGGGCTAAAACTGAAATTGATGCGTAAATTCGATAATATTATAACATACTATGACACTACTAACTAACAGTTGGTAATGCAAAGTACTGTTGTAATTTGTGTACAAAGAACAATTGTTCTTTTCGTTTGTGATAGTGCTTTCACAACCACAAACACAAACTAGTAAATTGGATTGTGCACAATCACAATGTAGAACAAACACGCAGGACGACAAACAAGAACAAACCTGTTTTTGTCATTCGTCAGCACAGAACGTTTTGTGGACAAACACAATCTATCGCAATAACAATCCTAGCTGAGAAAATACATTGTGAACAACGTACTTTGTGATTGTTTTGTTATTTCAGAAATAACAATCTTCCAATTTGTTTGTTCACAAATTACAACAGTAATGCAAAGCCATGAATCAGATAACCAAAATCATCTCACAATGTCACATGTCACATGAACTAAGTAAAATTGGATTAGCTTTTACATACTTACCGTATACTTCCCGCCCATTTTAAACGTATTTTGAAAACTACTCAAAGTTACTCAGTAATTGGAGTTTCAAATATTTAGGTCATGGATACTTCTCAATTGATGATCTATAATCAATAATAATAACGTCAAATAAGTGGAACTAATAAGTAGTAAAATGTGGAAGAATGTTGAATTTCGGATTGATGCGGTCAGACGGAACAGCAAAGTTTTTACACGATAGAACGAGCCGCACTGGTTAATGTGGGGATAATGGAGTCAGAGCGTAACTGGTACCTGGTAAAACCATATATGACATAAAGAACAATAATCTAACTCTAGAACATTGGCTTGAGCCACAGTATTAAAGAGTAAAATATTTAAATGAAATAAACATTAAATAAATACGTTAATCCATACCTGTTGTGTTCAAGCTAATTCGTCACTTGCAGCCTGCAGCCGCGGACCGTTTTCGACGTCGGGCGACTGACGAGACGACTGACTGAGGGCCTGTGGGCGGAGTAGCAGAATCACAACAAATCGTTACAAGTTTCAGTCCAGGGCAGGGCCTGGGGCCGGTAACAAATTATATAGTAAGTTATTACCAAACACGGCGTCGTCAGATACCCTGTGATTTAACGCTAATTCAAAGGTGTGTGGGTGTACAACTTCTTCGCCATTTTGGTAATACCACACTATGTGAGCAGCCCGAAGTGCCTGCTCATGTTGAGGACCAGGCTATGCAGGATTTGTGCTGCATCATGTTCATGTTTCATCGTTGATTTTTGTTATTTCCATTCCATCAGATGAGACCAGTGCAGTGAGATTAAATACATAATACGACGGGTTAAATCCTTCACATGGCTGCAGCCACTGTAAGGCATTCTCAGTACAAATGAATTTCCTATGTTCTATATAGGTCTCGAATGGTAAGAATAAAATAGTGTGATGATCATTCAGATTTCAGATCCATGGCTCAGTCTTTCCTCCCTATTCGACAATCCCGCTCCAATGGCATTTAAACGCGCTTGATTTAAAGTTGGCCTTGCTTCGAAAAATAACAGTGTATGTATTAGCAGCGTTCACAAATGACGTCACCCAACTTTACACAATTTGTGGACCCACTTAAGCATTACGTAAACGGCTATCTTCAACATGGGGTGTCATCTTTTTCCAAGTGACTCACCTTCAAGGTGGGTAGTGTCATTTGTGCGCACCCCTATAATATAACTATAATAAAACTGTTTTTCTAACTCTAACTAGTAATAAGACATTGTAAATTCAATTTCGCCCCATTATTCCGAAAGAATTCAGTCAGGGCTTCCATTAATTCCAAACGTGGATGCTTTCTTTGATTTCATTTAATTTACATGCTAATTTTTGTAGTAAAATCAAAAATAATATTGAACCTATGTTAGTACTTAAGTGCTTACAATTCTGGCCTGAGTATTGACTGAATTCCTGCATTTTTGTGTTTTTTGTATTAACCTTAATTAAGTTTTTAAATTAATTTTTAATTAACCTAACTTCAAACCTCTTCATTTTCAGGAACCGCATAATATAATGCATTATATTTTCCATATATAACGCAAAATGAATAGTTCAAAATATGAACACAATTTAACTAACTTAACGAGAAACGAGTGCAATGGTGCTCACGAAAGAAACGTAAGTAAATAGGCCTACCCTAAAAATGTTTCTAAATAAGCTGCTTCAGAAGAAACCAGTTTATTTGATTTATAATGATCTTCTCTTTGTCATTCACAGATGCTATAAAATCATCCAATCATCCAACTTTGTCTTGTCCTCAGAACTAAATTTTTTATTGCTGAAAGGTTAACAGTTACAAAACATAGTACCAAATATATTTCATAGCAATTTTATTACGCTCGGTTTATATTGCAATTTTCCTTTTGGAAAATGTCCTCGGTACGATTTGGGAGGAAAATGACAAGAGGGGAAACTGTCCGTAGTCCGTATCCCCATTTTTCTAAATGCCTTGACTTGTACTGAAGCTTAAATTTAGTTACACACACATTCAGTTGCACTGCACTACGCTAAAAGGTTAGTTGCTTTCATAGTGTCGGACAACAGCGACAGCAAGTAGTTAATTATTACGGTGTAGTCAGTAACAGTTAACAGTGGGTTGTCAACGCCAAGAAGTTTATTTTTAACCACATGCTATGTCGGGCAATTCGCGAAAAAGGTACGAAAAACAGTTACATTTTTGAAAATTACAAATGGTGTTTATTTATAATTTACCCAAAACACCATTTCTAATGTTCAAAAATGTAACTGTCTTTCGTAACTTCTTTGGAATCTATCGCACTTCTCCCCGATCACTTCTCCCTCGATGCTTATCCTCGAGACATTTCTCCTCCGTCCCGTTTCTCCCACTACCTACTTCTCCTTTGTACTGCTTTTCCCCAGTCCCACTTCGTCGCCGTTCCACTTCTTCTTATTTTATTTCTCCTCCGGGACCTATCTCCCCTTACGTTCTCCGTTTCCGTTTCAGCTTCGATCCAAATAATTTATGGAATGGAAAGTATTCCTTTGTAATTCAAATTTTTTATGCACGCCAACTGATTTGCGTTAGTTTGAAAAAAATATGAAGGCAGTTTCTTTGGGAATTTTACTTTAAGCAAATATATGCTTAAATAGTTGAATTTTCAATTTTTAGTTTTTATTCATTTTTTATAAAATAGTTTGAGCCCTAAATAAAGCAAGCCACAAGTTTAAAAATGTGTTACAAAATTAATTCTTTAAAAACCTATTACCATATATATGGTAAGAACGTATAAATGTGACAGCTATATGTAATGTACATACCTATTTTGAATCCGGGGGGCAAAAATCCTAATCCACAAAGCAAAAATCCGAATTTACATTGTAAAAATCTGAATCCGGGTAGCATAAAAGCTTACGAGTGTGTTGCTTATTTTGCATTGACCGACGGAAATAGAAAATACATATCTATTTCAGCAACAAAAGCTTACAAAGGTATTTGTTATTTTTCATATGTATGAGAATGAACAAAAATGCATGCATATGTTTTTAAAAAATTGTAGTTTTCAAATTAAAAAATAATAAATTGTGTAAATATTTAAATAATTTTAAATAAATATTTAAAAAATGTGTGAAGAAGTTTAAAAATAAATATTGAATTAAAATATTAAAAAAAGCTTACAAGTGTGTTGCTTATTTTGTACGTGTACAGAAATGAGATTACATAGCTATGTAAAATCGAATCTGATTAGTATAAAGAGCTTGCAAAACTGTTGGTTATTTTTTCATATGTATGAGAATGAACGCTAATGCATGCATAGATTTGGCAACAATTGTAGTTTTTAAATTAAAAAATAGTAAATTGTGCAAATATTTAAATTTAAATTTAAAACTAGTTTGAAAAATTATTATTAAATTATTTAAACGTGTGAAAAGGTTTTTCTTGGAAAATATGATTAGCGGAATTCAATATAGGTATGCGATGCTTTGTTGCATTTCTTTTTTACATAGAAAAAAACTTTTAGATTGATCATGTATAGAAAAGGTTCGGGTAGAAACAGTCCGGGTAAAAAATGTTCTATAACCTCCATAAAAGATGCATACTATATATTATGTTGAGATTTAAGACAAAAATTAAATTTCCTTCTTTTGCAAAGTCTTATGTAGGTAGAGATTGACTCGTTGAAAATGAATGAGATATATCTACTTATACATACATCGAAAAATACACTTTGATTTATGCAGATATATGAATCAAGTTTTATTGTAAAAGTTAATTTCCTTCTACGACCGGGATTGAAACTCATGATGACTTGACACTATTGTGTGTGGTGTGTACAGTATAAACTTTTTGCTAAAAACTTTCCTTGCGCGCGTGCATTGTCAGGAATAAAAATACATGTCTATTTTAAATGCCAGGGACAAAAATTCGAATCCAAATAGTTTAAAAACGCTTACGAGTGTTTTATTTTGAATGTGAGAGACAAAAATCCGAATCCAGGATAGTGTTGTATTTTGTGCGCAATTGCTCGGCCTTAATTGCTCACAGGAAATTTTAATTGCGCACAAATTAGGGTTGCGCACAGCGTTCGAGCAATCGGTTTTCCCAAATTGCTCGCAATGTAAATTGCGCACAATTTAGAAAAAATTCTTTAAAAACGCTATTGGACCACGTGAAACAAACTTTTAGTAGTACTGCACAGGAATAAGACAGTATTTCATGACTAACCAAAACAAATTAAAAGCAAAGCACACAGTGTATTATCGATATTAAAGCACGTTTTTGGTTTTTCGGAGAGTAAAATAAACGTATAAAAGCCCATCAATACGGTAATATAAGTTGCTTATTTCTAAGGAAGTGCTTCAATATTTCAAACTTTCAGTTACATTCCAACTTCGCACGTTCACCATTTCACTATCACTATTTATAAGTTACAATATAATTTACATGATAAGGTCAGTCATGAAATTTAAAACCAACCAAAACGGACTGGTAACTGTGACTGCCATATATTTTGTCAAAATAAATAAATCGTGTAATTCGTACTACAGATTTCAGTATGCAGTTTTCTACTAAACACTGTCCGCCAAAGCAGTTTAAATACTTTGCACGTGGGAACATAGGAATCAGACTATTGTAGTACTTAGGGGCGGTCCGTAAATGATGTCTCAAAATGATTGCTCGTTTATAACCCACGCATCACTAACTAGTCACTTTAAAATTGCCTCAAGCCAGCTATCCTTATGCCATGTATGTCATTAATTCCTGACTAGATTCAGTTACCCTACCCATGACATCATTTATGGACGATCCTTCATAATACTGTAGAATTATCCGTAAATGACATCTTCGGCAGTATCAGTTAAGGTTTGGTTAAGTTCAAAATCGCAATTTACGTAATAATTTGGCTTCGGTGGGGGCCGCAAACGAGCGACAGTATAGGTAACATCATTTATGGACCATTTCTACATTCAGCACTGATGACTGACTGATCGAGAGTGAGCTATGACGAGTGTTAAGGGTCGTAGGGAAGGTGAATAATTTTCAGGCTGACTTTGCTTGTAGGTTGCTCAGCCAAAATTGCTCGCTCATTGCTTTGCGAGCAATCAGTTTTAAGTTGCTTTGCTCTTGCTTTGCTCAGGAGCAGGAGCAAAGCAACTAAGCAGTGTTAAATTGTGCACATAATACAACACTAATCCAGGATAGTATAAAATCTAACGAGTGTTTTGCTTATTTTGCATACGTATGAAAATGAGATAACATACCTATGTTGAGAGTAAATAATTGAATCTGTATATTGACAGCTTACGTTTTTGTTAGTTATTCTTACATATGTGAGAAAATGATCGAACAAGCAAACCAGAAAACAGCATGTCAACTTGGGTATAAATTGTAGTATTTCAAGAGCAGAATCGGAGCAGGAGCTTTGAAAAAATGCGACTGATCGACTTGAGCGTCACCAATGAACTCTTATTTTGCAGTTGCATAAAACTGAACAAAGGAAATGAGATACCAATGTCGAGGGTAGAAACTCGAATCTGTATAGTATTTAAGCTTAAGAATGTGTTAGTTATATTTGTATTTATACATTTTAGTTTAAAAATGAACGACAATGCATGTATCAATTTAGATAAAAAAAATTCGGATTTTTAAATAAAAAAAGGTAATAAATTGTACTCATTTTTAATTATTACAATATAAATATTTAAAAGATGTGTGTGTGTGTGTGTATGTTATAATGTATAAGCGTACCTGGATTAAATTGAATGCGTGTGTGCAACAACAGAAATGAAATTGCATACTTATTCTGAATTTCTTAAAACCTAATACTATTTAAACAAAACTATCATTACGTTAGGAAAAAAAGACGGAAAAACAGTTTATTTTAAAAATTAAGTTCTAGCATCTCATATTGATAGTAAGTATCTAGCTACATAGCTACTACAACTATGGTGATAGTTTTCTGAGTTTTAACTGCGTACATGATATGCTGCATGTTATATTCTTATCTGAGCAAAAACCGTATATAATCATGAAAATACATACTAACAGAAATATTCTTGGATTTGATCATTGAAGTCGTTAGATTTATTTAATTTAAAAATCCTGTGATTGTGTAGCTACAGAAGTGATGAGATTGTGAAGTGTGTAGATTTTGTACTTGAGCATAACATGTTAGTGTATAAGATATCGAGAATACATATTATAGTTGGTGTGTATGCATACACATTTTAACAGCAAAAATAATCTACAGTTGTAAAAACACACGATAAAAGCGAGTGAAATCAAATTCACAGCTGACAAAAGTAAAATCTGAGCATAAGCGTTGACAGAGTACACATTGTTCTCACCGAAAGTCATAACTATTACTAACTTGTCAATTTTTATTACGTTCAAGTTGAGCGCATATCGAGTATCAGCAGCGAGCAAGGAAAATAAAGAACGAAGAATGAGTTGTGTTGACATTAATAGCGTGTACAGTACATTGTGCGTACATTTATATTATGTAGTTTCTGGAAAATGGAGAGAGAAAACTGAAAAGTCATAATTCTCGTGCATGGCAAACCCAAAAAAGTCGTGGAGTTGGATTCTGTTTCAGGCGAGTTGAATAAAATAAGTTAAAATGATAAAAATGAAATCAGTGAGTGGTTTGATTTGGTTGAGTTTAGTTTGAATTCAGTTTAACATTATACTAACAATGAGGGTGATTGCAGAAGCTGCAATTACTATTTCTGAGCAACTATCGTCAGTTTCGGATTGGATTAGATGTGATTACTGTCCGTCAAACTTTCCTTCTGAAGAAATTCGTAAAATACATATTCAGTTTACACATTCACTTCATCAACGTCGATTATTTCACGAGGGCAAATTAATTGAAAAAAATAGATTAGACCAAGAACTAAAACACAAAAAAAGTCAACTATACGAGTCACTTTATCAAATATTTTTTAATTTCCTAACAACTAATTTTATTTAAATATTCAAAACAGTTTTTTTTTCAATTTTTAAATTTTTTGCTACTTGCGTTCATTGTCTTTACTAAACATTTAAATATGAATCTTTTAACGCATTTTGAGTGCCAGTGTTGTTTTAAACTATGTGAAAACTTTAAAGATTTGCGTAACCATGTCAAAGCTCATCCCTTGAAACGATGTCATTTGTGCAGCTACTTTACACGAAAACCAAATGATTACATATATCATATTAATCGACATTATAGTCGTTCGTCTAAAACGTTTCCTCGTATGTCGATAATCTGCGTCTACTGCCGATATCAAACTTTAAAACCAAACATGTTTTTTTGTCATATCCGCGCTCATGAAGATTTGACAAAATATCGGAGTTTTCAGTGCTTTATTGCTATTTTAAATGTTGTCGAAACGTTCAGTGGCGAGAACACGTTGGAGTTTTTCATTCTAATCAAAATTGAAAGTTAGAGTGGAAGGAAGTGTAAATATGAAGTAGGGTTGGGTTTGTAGAGTACTTGGTAATTTTAGTTTACTTTATAATTCAACATTAGGTACAAATTTTAAGACTGATTTGGAACGAAAAGACTGAGAAACAAGAAGTGCAACATTATTAACTTGAGTCAACGCGTCAAACTAAAAAGCAAATACTTTAATTTAATTAAAAAAGTAAAAGTGATTCGTAATTAATTTTACATACAGCTATTTTAACATGCAAAAGAAACACGTTTGCGCTTTATTTTTTCTTACTTGCTGACACATTAGAGTTTAATAATATATATCCATATATATATGTCTATATTTTAGCTCTGATTTCAAACTTCCTAATAATAAGAGCATTTAGTAAAAATAGTGATTTTTAGGATGGCATATTGTATCAGCACAGTTCACATCTGTTTGTAATACTTGGCATAACTATTTTGACTGTTGACTTCTATCAGTTCATATTGCTGTCAGCTGTTATAAATTAAATAATTCATATTTTATTAGCTTGTAGAACTGAATGAAAGTTAAAGTAACAGTTATCTAATTTCACTATGCTTGAAGAAACTTTGTAGAGCATGCATGAAATGTTGTTGAGTAGTAGTTGCTAAGTTAGAAATTCAATAATATTAAATATATAAGTACGTAGGTAGTTTATGCATATTCACAATCAGTATGATGATATAAATTATTGCATTGTGTGTTTTACTATTGAAAGTATTAAAATGAGATGGATTCCATGAAAATCAACTAAACTTTGCAATAAAACATTTTGTCTTGCTTTTTTTCTCACCGAGTCCATTTGAACAAGAAACACACTTTTGAGATACAGTTGAAGGTTGGAAAAAAATTTGTAATTTTGTTTTTAAAAACATAACGATGATAATAATGTTTTGAGCAAACCATTCGGTGGTAAAAGGAAAGACTGGGCTGCTTTTGTAAGTCACATTCAAAATCAAAATTTTTAAACTCTGTGATACAAATTATTCCATAATGTTCACTTTTCGCTGATTTACTTCAAACTGAACCGTAGCTGAGAAACGTATTTGTCATTTGCAGAGTATTGATTAGGTTTTTTAACGTTCTTATGCTATTGTACATTTATAGTGTCGTAGAAAGGTTGGAATGGTTCCTAAGAATATGGTTCGTGAAATGAAAATGTTCAAGTATGACACTAAAATCCAATTGTCCTCTGAGAATCTTCCCTACTGGTCAACGAACACATCGATTATCGTTGAGACAGCAGATAATTAAATTTATAATTCTGACAATCAAAAAAGTCAAGAAAGTTTTTAACAGTCGCAAGAAAGTGACTATTTAGAATTTAATTCTTTTGAAACATAAAAGTTAAACAAAACTTTAACCAGAATCACGGGAACAACAGGAACAAGAAAAAATTGAAAACCAGCAACTTAAAAGTAACGAAACTGAATCACAATCCGAAAATAATAATAATATCGACGAAAAACCTAACTCGCCTCCCTTTTTTGAAATTTTCCCCGTTCTGAAAACATCTAACTTGAAAACCAAATTAGAGATTGCTTCTGATTCTGTATTAATAGCTCAGCCACTAGTAGAGCCGAAAGTAGTAGTCACTGCAACATGTGTAGATGGAAATCAGAACTAAATAGCAGCAAATACTATTACTAATTTAGATCCAACTCAAGTAAATCTTATGGATCAAGAAGATGCTAAAAAACGATAGAAGCTTTCATAAACGACCCAGTTCCGACTCTATTGTCAACACTGGCTCCACAAAATTTGCTAGAAAACATCTTCGAAGACACTTATCCACATTCAATAGTAGTATCAGATACAAAAATTCAAGAACAGAGTCCAAAAGCTTTAAGCAACGCTGTTACGAAATCTGAAGAATCAGCTCAAAATTCTCCCGTAGATCCCGTTGTAAGTGAAAATAAAATAGAAATCCTGACAGACCATGACCATCCGTTGAATCAGGAAAGTGAAAGCTCCGATTCGGAGTTCGCTCAACAAAAATATCACAGCTCCACATTATTACATAATATGCTTTACACTTATATAAATACCAACCTCAGCTGTAGACAAACTTCCCTCGTCTGCTTCGTCGCGTCTATTCAACAAACGTCTCACTTCGCTGAGTTCAAACCCACGACGGGGAGACCGAATCCAGAACAAAACCATGCAAATAAGAACCACGACCAAAATCAGACCGCCAGCCACACTGCTCAAAATTGTTGTAGCTCTCCACGGATTTGGAATAAAATCGCAGTCGTCAATGGTCTTGTCAGTCGTAACTACCCAGGTATAGATTGGAGCGTCATCATACATGCAGACTTAAGTTTCATTCAACAGAGTGAGATAATAACATTAGTGACCAACACAATCCACACAGTTTTATTCACGAACGCAAGCTAAAAGCAATAGAATAATAATGAGCTCACTGATCTAACACCTTTTCTAACTGAACAATACACACAATTAAAATCAATTTCTATAGATTCTCAACAAACTTACGCATTTTGCTTCCCGTGTTCTTTTGATTAGCGTCCAACGAATGATTGTCAATCGCGAATACACATTCACTAACAAAACTTCACTCTTCAAAAGTAAACTACACACTGATTCTAATTCTGTCATTTTCATTTTCTATTTTATCCAGTTTCGATGACTAACAGTTAAACTCAACCAACTTTTTGACTTCTGTTATCATGTAAATCCTGACTTTTCTGTTTTCCCTCTCCATATTTAAGGAACAGCACATTATAACTTTAGGCACAATGTACTGTACACGCTATAAATGTCAACACAATTCATTCTTTATTCTTTCTTTTTCTCGCTCGCTGCTGATACTCGATACGCGTTCAAGTTGAACGTAATAAAAATTGACAAGTTTTTATTATTTACGACCGACGGTCAGCGCAATGTACATTCTGTCACACTCTTGCCCACAGATTCTTTTCTTTGCTTGTTATTGTATCTTCGTGCATTTTAAAAACTGCAGTTGTCTGACAAACTATATATATAAGCAAAAATACATACTATGTTATGCGATATCTACTCAGACAACATACTAATTTGTTACTTATTCTTATACTGTTAATGCACAGTCCTGAGATCCTATCACATCTTCAATCGTATAGATTCATCGAATGTTTATCTTTGTCATTACAATTTATTGTTTCTTATCTTATTGAAAACCCTCGCGCTTTTCTTTATTTAAATAATTGTTTCTTAGTAATCTGAACCGTTGCCTAATGTCTGACTATTTAAAAACAAGTCAAATATCTATATACGTAATAGGTATAGTGGTGGCGACTAAATGTGGTTATATCCTAACTGTAAAATAGGAAGCAACTAGTAAAGCATATTATAATCTGTGGAAAATCAAAATGAACTACATCTATTTGTAGCTAGAAACAATATCCACTTTCTACAAAAATATTAAAATACGTCTTGAAAGCATTTACATAACATATTTTACACTATTTTAAAATATCAAAATAAACTACATCCATTTGTAGCTAGAAACAATATCCACTAACTACAGAAATATCAAAATACGTCTTAAAAGCATTTACATAACATATTTTACACTATTTCAAAATGTAATAAAATACCATTCTACAGTTCAAAAACATAACTTATTTATGGGTCATTTTGGTTCTTCACAGACGATATAGTCTTTAATTTGACACTTCTAAGCCAAGAATCTAGAAAAAAGAAGTCACGGCATCAAAACAATACATATTTGAATATATCTATAGTCTATATACATATTTCAGAATCAGAATAGAAATTGGTATAATTGTATCTTCACAGAATACAGATGAGCTTTTTCAAGTGAGAATAAGTGAGTCTGCAAATTTAAAATCGAGCCTGCAGTAAATATTTTCTTTGATTCGCCACACTCATTTACACACAATCAAAAATTTTAAAACCAAAGACCATGCACAAAAACATGAGACTAAAACCGAGACCGAGACCAAGACAGAGAGGAAATTTCAATGAAAGTTCCTACCTATGGTTGTTTTATTACATGGTTTTGACACTCTCACCACCACTACACAGTCCGTTCCTATTTCAATTGTGTACAACAAGACAAAAGCTGATAGTAAACCGCTTTAATTCTTGAGAGTCAAAACTGAGAATGAAATTAAAATTCAGAAGGAAAACTATGTAAGGCATAATGTGTCAGAGTCAGAAAGAAAGTCAAACCGGGAATTAGAAGCAAGCGGTAGGAAAATGAGGATTAACAATTTACAATAAAACATTATTGTAGCATATATAGGAGATAATAATCATTACGGAATTTTATAGATATATTTGCTTAGTATTTAGAAGCTAGCGTACATGCTCCTATTAATGATAATGTTTTCTACAAAGTAAGTAGGTGCTGCAGTAAATAATATTCTAATGCATTAAATATTAAATTTGAGTATGTAATTTCTCCTGTTAAAACTTTAATTCTCATTCAGGGCTCGCAGTTTAAAGTTAAACCAGCATATAATTACTTTTTTTACAATAGGCGTCGTCTCATATATTATGTAATAATACGTAATTAGCAAATGAGTTTTGATTGAATGTTTTTGCGTTATTTACTTGCAAACATTTCTTCCCAATATTTGCAAAAGTTAAAAATCGAAATTTAAAATGAAAAAGTCATGTAGAGACGGACCTCAGATACTTGTCAAAATTTCGATTTCTAAGTCGTACTATGTGAGTACATACACACAATTAATGATCGTGGTCGTCGTAGTCGTCTTAAACTAAGGCTACAGTTTTAATTGCAAGAATAAAGTAACCACAGCAGCATAAGAATCACATAGGAGAGAGGAAGGGTAAAGAAATAAAGATAATGCTCTATGAAAAACAAAATTTATTTTTCATTTAGAGTTTATTACCATTACGAGACAAAGTAGACAGGGGATAAATGAGACAGCGAAGATTTAAGTTAATTATTTCTAAACTATTCCATCATACTTTGCTTCTTTCCGCAAACTTCAATAATTTAATATCAATTTTTCAAACTAGATTATTATTTTTTAAATATTTATTTAATAATATAAACAAAATTGTACAATTTATTAACTTTGTATTCAAAAAACCCAATTATGTTTCTAAATCTATGCATGTATTGTCGTTAATTTTCATACAAAATGCATAAATACAAAAATACCAGACACATTCGTAAGCTTTATTACCATACACATTCGAGTTTCTACCCTCGATATAGACATTTATTCTTATTTCCTTCGTTCGTTTTCATACTACTTTAAAACTAGAGTACACTTGTGAAGCTCAAGTCGATCAGTCGCATTTTTTAAACCTATTGCTCTGATTCTGTTCTCAAAATACTACAATTTATAGACAAGTTGACATGCTGTTCTCTGGTTTGATATCTCGGTAATTTTTTACATATATAAAACTAACCTACACATTCGTAATATTTCGATACTAAACAGATTTAATTATTTACTCTCGACATAGATATAACTTTTTCTCTCATTTTCATACGCATGCAAAATAAAACACTCCTAAGCTTTTTTTATACTATTTGGATTCAGATTTTTGCCCCTGACATTCAAAAAAGATATGTATTTTTATTCCCGACAATGTTTGCACACATGTATTTAATTTGAAACACTGTAAAGCTTTGTATCAAACACACACACACATACACACACACAACAATTTTAATAACATGCATGTATGATATGTCATGCTTTGCTTTTTCTCACACGTTTAAATAATTTAATATTAATTTTTTAAACTAGTTTTAAATTTAAATTTAAATATTTGCACAATCTACTATTTTTTAATTTAAAAACTATAATTGTTGCCAAATCTATGCATGCATTGGCGCTCATTCTCATACATATGTAAAAATAACCAACAGTTTTGTAAGCTCTTTATACTAATCAGATTCGATTTGACAATGCTATGTAATCTCATTTCTGTACACGTACAAAATAAGCAACACACTTGTAAGCTTTTTTTAAATATTTTAATTTAATATTTATTTTTAAACTTTTTTAAACATTTTTTAAATATTTATTTAAAATTATTTAAATATTTACACAATTTATTATTTTTTAATTTGAAAACTACAATTTTTTAAAAACATATCGTTACTGAAGAAGCAAATTTGCCGTTCTCCAATTCTCACTAATAGCAAAATTTCCGTTCTCCAAATCACACTAAAAGCAAATTTTCCGATCTCCACTTATTAGTAACGCGAACGTCACCAAATCGTATGGTGTTAGTCCGAGCCAGCACAGAGCGTCATAGGCTAAGCATAGTAGCAGACCTTCCTTGCATTTCATGCCGTACCGTCGAACTCAGTCATCGATTTGTTTCTCTGTTGCTTATGGCTAACTTTTCGGCGGTAAATCGTTTGTTTTCTATGAAATTCTATACGGGAAAACTATTCATCCCAACCTGAAAGTGGCAGTCCTGTCATTTCAGAAGATGTTAGTTTTTACTCATCGCACATTTTCCCTCCAAATCCTAACCCTCCAGTTCCGAGGCGATGTCAATGAGCCCATTTCTCAAGCACAACAAGGTTAATTAAGTTTTTATTGTTTCTTCTGCCTGTTGCTGTAGTCGTATGTTGTATTTTTAAGAGTTTAAAGGTTAAAAAATTTATTACTGCATTAATTTTGAAGAAATGTATTATTGAAGACTTCATTTTCACTAGTCTGCTGTTTTTTATGCCCTAAACATCGTTTTTAGTTTGGTTTACTGTTGTAATTTGTTCGCAAACAATAAAGTTGTGATTTAGAAATATGGCATGATGGGATGCAGTACTTCAATTTTTAACCATGCATTTTAACAGCACCACAATGTGATCGTGAAGGATTGTGATTGTTTAAAATTCAAAATAAAATTCAAACTTCAAATTTGAAATTCAATTTCATTTAATTGTGATTTCTAAACTATAACCACTGTCACAAATAAAATAAAATTGTTGTGTGCAAGCAAATTGAAACAATAAAAACTTAATTCACCTTGTTGTGCTTGAGAAATGGGCTCATTGACATCCACTGGAACTGGAGGGTTGGGATTTGGAGGGAAAATGTGCGATGAGTAAAAACTAACATCTTCTGAAATGACAGGACTGCCACTTTCAGGTTGGGATGAATAGTTTTCCCGTATAGAATTTCATAGAAAACAAACGATTTACCGCCGAAAAGTTAGCCATAAGCAACAGAGAAACAAATTGATGACTGAGTTCGACGGTACGGCATGAAATGCAAGGAAGGTCTGCTACTATGCTTAGCCTATGACGCTCTGTGCTGGCTCGGACTAACACCATACGATTTGGTGACGTTCGCGTTACTAATAAGTGGAGATCGGAAAATTTGCTTTTAGTGTGATTTGGAGAACAGAAATTTTGCTATTAGTGAGAATTGGAGAACTGCAAATTTGCTTCTTCAGTAACGATATGCATGCATTTTCGTTCATTCTCATACATATGAAAAATAACCAATACCTTCGTAAGCTTTTGTTGCTATTAAGATTTGAATGTTGCCCTCTGACATCTGAAATAGATATGTATTTTCCATTTCCGTCGTTCATTTCCATACATATGCAAAATAAGCAACACACTCGTAAGCTTTTATGCTACCCGGATTCAGATTTTTACTATGTGGATTCGGATTTTTGCCCTCCGGATTCAAAATAGGTATGTACCTTACATATAGCTGTCACATTTATACGCTCTTACCATATATTACCTGCTTCAATTTTAATCCGATTTTCGAATAGGTTAAAGTTTTCTTATTCTTTATAATATTACCTAAAAGTAAACTCTGGGTTTTTAAAAATTCCCAAAAATGTTTTTCTTAAAAATATAAATGTTACCTAATTTTAAAGTCCTTTAAAAATAACGCATTTTTGACAATAAAATGACATTTTTGAATTTTCAAAATCCCAGAAATTACTTTTCGAAAAATATTGTAACGATTAAAAACTTTCAAATTCTAACAAAATCGGTTACGAAAAGCCTGCAGACACAATTAAAACTTAAAAATACAGTTAAATATGACGCCCATTTAATTAACATTAGCAAATTTATATCTTCAATAATTCTAGTAGAAAATCAAAAGGCCCATTCTGAAATATGATTGAAGCTACTCCACTTTTTTTCCCCTCGTAAGTCTACAATGCCTACTTTTTGTTGTTGCGTACTAATAATTTTTACTTTTAAAGTGACTACACCTTGCTGCCACGAAAAACTTATTCTCACAAGCAAACCACTTACCATGTTTCCTCGGGATCTGGAAAAGCATAGCCAGAAACGTTTCCTTGGACCTCAGAATAAACGAATAGTGTGATAACTCGAGTGCATTTTGCGCGGTGCTTTAGCAGCAGCCTGCCAAAGTTCAAAAAAACCGAATTTTTCAAAGTTTGCCGCGCTGTAGCTTCTACAGTTTTTGTCTGATTTTAATGAAACTTGCAGTTTTGTGATGTTCAGACTTTTATCTAAAAAGTAGTTTCTGGAAATTTTGAAATTCGAATTTGTTTTATTTCTTCGAAAAATTAATAAAATGTCATACTTTTGAGACCCATTTTTTAATTAAGGTTTTTTGACAAAAAATTAAAAATTTGAATTTCAAAATTTCCAGAAACTACTTTTTAGACAAAAGTCTGAAAATCACAAAACTACAAGTTTCATTGAAATCAGACAAAAACTGTAGAAGCTACAGCGTGGCAAACTTTGAAAAATTCGGTTTTTTTGAACTTTGGCGGGCTGCTGCTAAAGCACAGCGCAAAATGCACTCGAGTTATCACACTATTCGTTAATTCTGAGGTCCAAGGAAACGTTTCTGGCTATGCTTTTCCAGATCCCGAGGAAACATAGTAAATGGTTTGCTTGTCAGTGCCTCTAATGTTATTTATAGTAAATAATAAATAAAATTTTATGCCATGTTCTGCATAATATATTATTTGCTTAAACTAACATTCCCGAAGTATCTGCTTTCATATGTTTTCAAACTAACGCAAATCAATTCACGCATGGAATAATTTTGATGTACGAAGGAATAATTTGCATTTCATGAATTATTTGGATTGAAGCTGAAACGGAAACGGAGGAGAACTTTGGGGGAGAATGGTACCAGAGGAGAACTAAAATGAGGAGAAGTGGGACGGAGGAGAAATAGGTCTGGGGAGAAACAGCAAAAAGGAGAAATAGGTAGGGTAGAAATTCATTCAAAATCAAGTCTTTATTTCACTCAACATTTCAAAACTCTTTATTTCAAGGACCCACATGAAGCTGACAATGTAGGTCAAAATATCAAAAATTATTTATAACTTAACGAGAAAAGAGTGTAATTTTAAGTACTAACAAAAGGCAAATCCCACAAATGAAGAATTGTTATTTTTAATACTATGAGCTGCTTCAGAAGAAGCCAGTTTAATATTGAAGTTAACATTTATTTGACCTTAATCGTGGTACTTATGCATGATATAAATCATACATTTATTCGGATGAACAGCAATAAGGTTAAACAGAAGAGTCAATCCTAATTTTACTGATTATAGCTTTACAAATAAATTGCATTGCACATTACATGTGTGGTGTGCACTCAGGTTAATTGCACTCATGCAAACTTCAAACTTTTAAAAGGCTTATAACACATTAAATGTCCAAAAATGTATTGAATGTTATTAAATAAGAGTAGAATTAAAAATTCTTCCCTTTGGGATTTTCCGGAATTCTTTGCTGGATTTTTTCGATTTTCCTTTCATTTACTGGCTCAACTAACTATATAAGGAAGCTAATTTATTGGCAAGTGATGGTGTCATTTGCTTTTCCGAATTTATCCGGAATTTTGGGATTGGCGCGCCTTAGTCATAGGCATTTTGGATTTGAAAAATCTTTTTGAAGTAATAAAATTATAAAGGTCGAAATGCCGACCGCTCAGAGTGTTCATACAAGTGATACATCATTGGAACGGCAACAATTAGCAAAATAGAGAATCTAATTTGCTCGAGCTTCAGAAAAACATGGGTGTTTCTCGAAAAATCGCCATAAAAGGTGTGTACAGGCCGGAATAAGTGAATAAAGAAAATTCCGGATTTCTCATTTTCAAGGGCTTTAAAATTATATGTAGCTCGTGAAAATCAATGAAGCATTTCAAAAGGTTTCTAAATTATTTAAATAGGTAGAAATAAAATGGGTCCAGTATTTAAAAAGCGCACTAAATTAATTAAATAGGCAGAAACATATTTTACTATACATTAATCGTTGAAGGATATGATTATTATTGCTACATATTAGTACTACCGCCAATATTGTTGTTACGGCTGCCATTAGTTTAAGTCAAGTTTTACTTACACAACATTGTTTAGTAAAATTGCTTTTGAATTGAAAGTTTGAAACTGTTTGCAGTGCATCTGTATGAAACATATTTCCGGCAATGTCCCCGGAAACATTTCTTCCGGCCGCCTCGTTTAATTGTACAGGGGAGATCAATAGTTTGAGAGTTTGAGATTAAACGGAGAGCGAACAACTAAATAATATAATTACCATGTAATCATTTCTGTGTTTTGAATAATTGGGTAATTACATATGTATGATTTTAGAAATGAATTTAATGCAGCAATGTATGCATGTAATGTAAATGTATATTATATATATGTATTTATATTTTTATATTATAATAGAATATGTGAATATCAATATGTAACAATGTAATACTGAACTCATAGCGTGACCTAATTTGATTTTGTGATTTCTTGGAATGCCTATTTTACGACACGACAGTGAAGTGGATAAATATCTGATCTGAGTCGGCCAACAATCTATTCTAAATTCACTAATTAATGCACCACATTAATGAAGTCGCTTACAATGTAGATAGTTATAAAAATTGTGTTTATTTAAGTGTGTAACACATATTTACAGATAAATTAAATTACAATACATAATTATTATTGCTACTGTTTTATATCATTACGTATTAAATTACCGCGCAGGCTGTAGAAGTATTTCTGTTATTAGGTAGTTTAGACATTATTATTCACTACTACCACTTGACAAAATAAATTATTCAATATTTTTGAGCGCTAAGTAATACAGCAGGCACGTAAATCGCAGGTATTGTGGTGTGTGCTTGATTTGTAAAAGTGATGAAGAAAAAGCTGAAATCCTAATCGGTTCGAGTCTCGCGCCTTAGAGTGTCTTCTTGTTATGTTTTCGCAACCTTGAAATTCATTAAAATAAAAATAATATTTATAATTATTTAAAACAGTATAAGAACAGCACTGATTAAGCAAAATCATCAGTATCAGCAATCAGCATAATATGCAGTGGATAAATAGTGACTAAAAAGTTTGATAAAGTGTATGGATACACCGACATCAACCTAAAAAATACATAAGTTATAAATGTATTAGTTGTTTTTTACTGATTATTGATGGCATTTTGTGCAAGGACCAAAGCCCAGATACAGCCTCTCACTGCTGCCACGATGCTCAAAACTCCGGCGAAAGTCATGAGACATTCATTGGCGCTTTTGGGCTCTGGGGGTCCATTGAGGGGGAAGTTTACATCTCCAATGACGATGGTTCCGAAAACAGCAATCACGTCCATAACCAGTCGAGTCTGGAAATTCAAAAATGACACATAGTCTCAATGTGAGGTATATTGCTGTGTAGCAAGCTCTACAAACATATTTCTGTTTTTCTTTACAATTTAAAATTGAAAAATACTTTATTATTTTACATTGTTTTTTCATTAAAAATCCAAAATCAAAATTAGCCAAAACCAAGAACTCTTTGCGAGCACGTTTTAGAATATATTGCCTTGTCAGTCTGTTTTATGTAATAATTACGATTTTGATGCTGCCAATTTATTAAATGAGTTAAGTACGAAATACGAACCATCATCGAATTATTGCTCCAGCTCGCACTTTTGTTGAAGAAAAGTGCAGCATAGTTGAGACCAATCATAATGAGGAGAGAATTCAAATAAGGACCGTCGAACGACTTGATATCGGCAGCTATTTTCATCACCAGAGTGACAATGGCAGGAAGTACTCCCAGTACAATTGCCTCGTTAGTCTGGAAAATGCAAAACAAAAGTAAAACATTAGCACATTCTTATAGACTTAATTATTACAAAAATGGGGAACGTTAAGTAGTGAATGATACTAGCTACTACACGCAATAACAATTAACAGTCAAAACCAATTATGTAATTAGTCAATAGGTTAGTTGAATTCAAAACATAATATTTAATTGGACTAAAATCTACTGGACTTATTATTATTTTTTATTAAATTAATGCCAACTATAAACGGTACTTACGGCCGCATTACTATCAGCGTAGTTAGACATGTTGAAAAATTATAGAGTAGCAACTTGAAGTTAACTAATATGAATCTTCAACAAAAACAACAAAAACAACAAAAGTTCAAGTTAATTTCTCACAAAATTCATTGATGAATGCACAATTAATTATTAGTTTTCAAAAATTCAGAATTTCTCAGGAAGAATTCAATAAAAATGTTTAATGTGAACACTTGGAGAGTTTTAAGTTGAATGACAACAAATGCCCAACTGGAGTTTGTATTTATACGAAAGCTCAACCAACATGGAATAATACTGATTGATCGAAAATCGAAACATAGGTATGCACTAAAAAAAAGGAAAAACTAAAAATGCACTGACTGACGCATAATGAATAAATGTTCAAAAAGGTGTGTCACCTATATTGTTTGTTACTATTGCGCATATAATTACGTTATAGGAACCGAAGAAAATACTAAAAATACTAAAATACAGAAATGGCGTTTATAATTCTGTCTTTTATAACTGTCAACGTACGCAGTCAGATGTTAGGCATTAGGCAGCCACAATCGTGAGTCAGCAATTAGCTCGTGGTGGAAAATAATCGTTATCAACCACATTTTGCATGCTGAACGTCTGTAGTTGATTTTGAATACTAACTAGTCAAAGTACCCCTAGAAGTTTTTGACGGCTATTAATAGCGCTTTTCTGACCGTCAATACTTTGACGCACGATGTACGTGATGGCTAATTTAAATAAAAAGCTAATTTGAAGCAGGTAGTCAACAGTTTTTTGGGTGAGTGAGCTCACATTTCACTGCCACGTTGGCTCCCACCAATTTAATGAGATTAATGGTATATTAGTTGGTATTAAGATTTAAGGCTGGTCTTAGTTTAAGTTTACAAAATGTTTGGCAGTGAACTTAAACTTTCTAACTTTACACTTCGCCAATTGCCAATACAAATTAGGTAAACATGTAAATTATTTTTAAAATGATAGCAAGTTGTTTCAGCTATGTATAGCTCACCCTTCTGCATTACATATACAAATTGCATACATAAATTTATTTTATTGATATGAAACTTAATTTCAGTAACACCATTATATGTACGCATTACAGAATTTAGACCAAGACGATTACTTAATGCTTTTGATGATACCTATACTTTGAATGCGAATATTTTGAGGACAACATTTATGGACGACCCCTTGTGGCGTGTTTATTTATATTATAGTTGCCCAACATCTAAATATTTTCATGAATGAAATGAGATGGAAGAGTGTTTTAAAATATTTCGAACAATTCGCGTTTGAAATTATGCAGTTAGAATCATTTACATAGTTTTAAAATTCATGTACTGGCTAGTGAGCGCTAGCAACCGGTATTTTACTGGGGGACCCAGACCCTTCCGCTCCTATATAACCTTCCTTAATAAGAGATATTAAACCCCGGCCAAGTAGTCACTATCCCTATTGCGGGGCGCTTCGCCTTACTAGTTAGATGATCTGTTTTTATCAGCAACCTTTTATGGGATTTTTTCCTCTTAAAACAATGTTTTACATACTGGAACGGACCGAACATACGGTTCATATGGAAGTAACAGATGACAACAACGGCAGCAACTATTTATGAAGATGTAGCCAGTAACAGAAAATCGGCTGTCAACACCAAGAAAAATACTTCCGATTATATGCTATGACGGGCACTCTGCCTGACTCTGCCAAGAGGTTATAAAAACAGTTACATTTTTGAACATTCAAAATGAAGTCTTTATTTCACTCAACATTTCAAAACTCTTTATTTCAAGGACCCACATGAAGCTGACAATGTAGGTCAAAATATCAAAAATTATTAATAACTTAACGAGAAAAGAGTGTAATTTTAAGTACTAAACAAAAGGCAAATATAGCCTATCCCACAAATGAAATATTATTTTGAATAATATGAGCTGCTTCAGAAGAAGCCAGTTTTATTCGATTGAACTTATGATCTTCTCTTTGTCATCCACGGATGCTATGAAATCATCCAACTTCGTCTTGTCCTCAGAATTAAAGTTTTTCTTGTTGCTAAAAGGTTAACAGATGCAAAAAAATAGTATCATATTTTTCATAGCATGCTTACTACGTTTGGTCTTTACCGCAGCATTGCTTTTGCCCGTATTCTTTATGCATATTCTTAAAAGAAAAAAAACACCTCAAACCTTTTAATCCATTGCAAAGCACGGGTACTCAAGTCCTGAACATCAAACAGCTGGCCAGATTTGAATATCTCCAACGCTGTCACAAGGGACAAATCCGAATCTGGTGCAACTATCATATTATCCACACAGAACTCGACTAAGTCCATCACTTGATAGAAATGGGCTAACTTCAGTACACCCAAACATACTTTTAAATCCCAATCAAACTCATCCAGTGACTTGACATTAGCGTTGTGGTCGTACAAAAAGTTAACAAAAGCTGTGGCCTCTCCAAGATTACAGTCTTCCAGCTTCAATATTCCTGAGTTGGAATCTTGCCATCCACCACCATACATTTTGTAAAATACGGGGCTTTTAACTGCAATATTTTTTAACGTTATTAAACCTGGGCGATTCGTATTACAAACAGGTTCAACCTTCATTAAGGTTGTGATTATTTTATGCGAAGATAGATTAACGACAATAAGAATTATTACCAGCAAGAAGTGCCTTGTGAACCGAAATACTATCCTTTCCATCCGGGCCTATTGCAAGAACCAGATTACAATTTTCATCACCAGGAAGGAGCGTGTTCTGAAAGCCCTGAGCAAAACTCGACATTTTCATGCGCTTATTTGATGCTGTCAGATTTTGAGAAGACGGGCGGGTAATCAACAAGTTTTCGTCGTCTTCACTAACACGCTCACCATCAACAGTCCATCCTGCCAAGTAAATTCTTGCTGAGATCTCAATCACTACTGGAAGAAACCCGCGCCCTTTTGCAGAATCAGCATCGTAGTTCAAGTTTGATTTCAATTCTTCCTTCGAAATGAACATCGGATCATCAAAGCTTGCCATTTTAATGCCCTCAGAGCTACTAAGATCGGATTTCATGATTAAACCTAGAAATTACAATATACACAGAAAGTGGTTTTTGTCACATCTTTCAATTGCAAAAGGTGAATTATTTTTACTAACGTTTTTTGAGAATTTTGTCTTTGTTCTCGTTTGTAAAATTCATTTTGATAACACACTGATCAAAGACCCAAGCGTATTGGCTGCACTGATCACCATCTGGATCTCGATACCATCCTTCCTCAGCGTCGCAATTATGCATGAATTTAAATTTTCCTCCTGAATGCTTGTCATTCCAATCATCAACAAACTCACCTTTGTTGCCGTTATTGGGAACATAAGAAATGCGAGCTCCAAGATGGGTCGAATTCTTGCTTGAACTCAATTCGAATATGCTGCAAGACAATATAAAATTGCAAGTAAAAAGTAAAACATTGTAGCCTTCAAGCATGAAAGCGTAGACACCAATATCAACAAGCTTAGAAAATATCTTAACTGCCATGTTGTAAGAGCAAGCTAACAGGTTTAGAAGTTAACTTTGGCAATATTTATCTCTAATCAAATTTTAAAGAGTGGGGAATTCAGTTAGCTACATGTAACAGCACTGTGTGTTACAAGCAACCAACAATAAAATAAATAATTGTAGATAAACTATTAAAGCAACTCTGTTTGCACCACTGTATGCGTATGCTAAATTAGTCTTTCATTATTAAATTTGTTATCTCAGTCCGGTGGTTAAAGAGGCCTCACCTATGTCGGAGGTCGAGAGTTCACATTCGACTTTTTGTTATTGTTTTTCAATTAACAAAAGCGTTCAACATGATTAGCAGTTTCGTGATGTAACTACGATTTGGGTAAACTTAATATAATAACAGCAGTATAGGCCAATCCCTAACCAAAATTCCTGTAGACCAATGTTAACTGATTGTACTGTTGATGTCGGAGTGACAGTGAAATAGGTTAAAAATGAGCAGAAACGTGGTAAATTCGTCTATACTTTTTTAAGCGTGAATTTTAGTCTTTATAAGCATTTCATGCACTACTGACTGAGCAGTCAGGAGTTAAGCTGTACTTTAACTCCTCGGAGCAGTTAATCTACCTCTTAGTGGAGGATGTTAATTTACTGCTCTGAGCAATTTATTTACCGCTCCGAGCTATAGATTTACTGCTTAAGTCGAATATTTGTGTTTCTTTGATCAGTGATGGTCAGATCGGGAACTGATGACCAACTTGGCATTAGTAAAAGTAATGATTAACTTATCTTTAGTACCTGATGGCCCAAAATCGGTTAGAAATGCGCATCGGAAGTTGGAAAACAGTGCAATATACTGATATATAGTTTTAACCGAGAAACCTAATCGTTGATCGTATTTTAAATTTTCAATCGAATCAACATTCAACTACAATCCTAAAGTTGAGTGAGAATAGTTAGGTAATATTTTTCCAAGCCGACGACGGGAGGAAGAGTATATTTTCCTGACTTACTAGGGATGTGGTACCGGCGCCCCCAAAATCCTCCGCCTCCCAATGACAAAATTTATAGACCTTCAAACCACTAGAGGTACTCTAGAGTAGTCAGAATTATTTGCCAAAACAATTATCTGGAAATTAAGTTTTTCCAACTAAACGCGGAAGTACAGTCAAAGCGATTTTTAATTTATTTTTAGTCAATGTTAATAACACAATTTGAGCAAATACTCTCAAAACAATTTGTGATCCAGAATTTGTTAACTCGCGTCGGCTCAAGATCTTTATATCCATTAAGCTTTCCATACATATATTGATTGGGGTTCTTCAATAGCTCATGCCTAACTTCAATAACCCGTGCCTCTTTTCGATAATTCGTGGCCCATTCAGTAAAATACACCAAGCTCATGCCAATTAAATAAAATTTAATTTCTTGGAAGCATATTTATATTTGTCATATATATTGAGTTCAAACTGAATTAAATTTATTATTATCAATTGTAAAAGCACAAATTATACTGAAAACAAAGTAAGAAAATTTGAATTGTTTCAACTTGAATCGATTTTGACACTTCGAGCTTCGATTCTATTTTCAAAAATTTAACTCAGCTTTGATTCGAGTTTATATTTCTGTTTCACAAAAAATAACTGCTGACGAACACAAGTGACTATAATAACTTCAAAATAAATTATAACTGATTTATGGGGTCTGAGCTGTCGAAGCTGAGTATGAGTTAGCATGTTGGGGTATAAGTTTTGGGAGAAACCCCAACCTTAAACTTAAAATTCGATTTTACGCCGCTCGTCGCCAGAACAATAGTTCAGAAATTGCAATTTTTTTCAACGACCCCGGCGTCTTGCCTGTTCACAGGATGTTTCGGTTTCGGGATTGCTACTGTGGATTCAAGTATTCTAGCTGGCCATCACTTACTATTAAAGATGAGTTGGCCATCACTTACCAAATCCAAGTTGGCGATCATTTACTACAGTAACTAACACTGGCTATCACTTGTTGAAGAACAGTTATAGCCATATACCATTATGGCAGCCTTACTGTATAAAATTTATTTATTTTAATTCTCTGTAACTCCTGAATTCAAGTTTCAAACCCTTAGTTATTGTGTCAATTTGGAAAACCGAATCTACTCTTTCAGAAAATCATCACTTTAGGGCGGTCGGTCTGTGACTGCGCCAGTCACATGACATAGTCGTGCGCGCCATGTCAAAATAGGATGTAAATCTACAGCTCGGCGCCTTTGGTATTAGCCAAAGCAGTTAATCTACACCCTGGAGACGTAAATAAACTGCTCGGAGCAGTAGATTTACACCTTAGGGCTAGGATGTAGACTCCTGACTGCTGAGGCACAGTGTTTTAGGTACACAAATAAGTCATTCGGGGGCTACTTAGGAGTTGAGAACTGATGAAAAATAAATGTTGATACCAAGCTCGAAGATTTAAGATTCTCAGCTAGTTAACTCATTAAAAATATAAAACTTACAACAATTAACAATTTAAGAAAGCCACATAAGTATATAGTAATCAATGAATGTCAGTATGTTAAAAAGCTTGTTTTTTGAGCAAACATAACATTTTATTACCCATCACACATAGACTTACAACTTTGTTTTTCTATGAAAAAAGAAACAGGCAGAATCGTGATCTATTGAATTCTCCTTATTTTTCAATTCTGGTTCGTAGTCGATTTTCGTTTGATGCGACCCATTCCTCGCCACAGCCCACTTATGGGCTTCGACATTCTTTTGAAGGTGAATCCACTATAAATACAATAAATTTTGATCTTGAAATTAAACGATTCGATTTATGGGTAAATAGCTGCCAGGAACGGTTCATTGGTAATATTACGAAATATCTCACCTTACAATTTTTAACTTAATCTTATGGTTAGCGCTAGCGTAATTACATAAAGACGATTGTAGGAAATTTTCCACCCCGTCAATTTGCTACCCGGACTTTTGATATCTGGACATTTATTTGCTACCCAAGACCAAAGTAATCAATGTATGTATTTAGGGGCTTGATCAAAATGAAGCGAAAGATCAATACTAATATTACTGAATGAGTCCTGAATAATTAAATCCTTGCAAGGTAGCTTATGAGAGTATCGTTTGTACCGATATTTAGTAAATTACAATTTTGTGCTTGGGTAGCAATGCCCTTGATTTGTTGGTGGGTAGCAAATGTCAGGGTAGCAAGTATCAGTGTACTCATAAAGAGACAAAACGCTCAAAGACAACAAAATAAGACGCAACTGTGTGGGTCATAGTAAACAGTAAAAGTTGTCACTAGCAGTAATTTACGTACTTAAGCAATTATAGCAAAGTGGTAAACTAAACACTAAACTAGAACCAAGAGCTGGCAACTTCATACAATTATCCATTCGCCATATATCGTTATTGTAAAACGAAGTCAGATAACACAGGTTACGTTACAGATAACATCAAACATGCAAGTGAATCAACACGAACAATTGAACTTTATATTTATTGTTTATGGCTGACAACGAGAACAGTTTTTCATCGCCAGTTGATATCTTTTATTTATGTTTGATGTTAACTAGATCCCATAAAAATTCCAAAGATGAAAGATTATTGTTAATAAAGTAACTACGGCTACTGCCGAGGACCGGGCTAAAACTGAAATTGATGGGTAATTCGGTAATACAAATTCGGTTTGTGACAGCTCCCTAATTCCCTAGTATCATTGAGCCGCGTCCGACGGCTGCCTGGCTGTTGTTGATGCGTGCACTTGTGCTAAAAAGCTAGTGCTCTGGATCTTGCTCGTTGCTCGCGACTGAAAGTGCTCTGGCCCCACTCTTTCCTATCATACAACTTTCATCCCCTTCCTGGTTTGCTGTGTATCTTTGGACCCTCTACCCGTCGACACTAGCTGACTAGCTTAAGCTTAAAGCTAAAGCTTTTTTTTATAAATAGGTATGTAAATCCTATACAGCGTGAAATCACAAGTTGCAGAGCGTATCTATTTGAATAGTGGTGGAACTTGCTTTTCTGGCGCCCATATTTTTGAAATAAAAATGGAAACTTTTCTGCGGTGGCGCTGTGATCAAAGGTAATTACTCCCTTCCCTCTTCCCATTTACTGGCATGCAAAAAGCAGCTAAATGAATTATTTTTTTCTGCTATTAAGTTAGAATGTTTTACTAACTTATTTGGTACGTACATGTGAGTTAAGTTTAGGAGTATTATTTTACAACAATAATATGTTGCTGCTCTTAAGTATACACGTGTAAGACCATGCACACCATGAAGTAGTTTCCTATGGTTAAGCATACACTTTTAAGCAAAGCTCGTCTTGCCCCAATTGCTACTTTTTTGGACATCGGCTATGACGAGCTTGTTAAACGACAGTTTCTTCGATAGTGGTGTCTTACGACGGAAGTTTCCTTTTTAATTTCAGACTTTTGGTGGGAAATCCATCACTATTCAAATTAATACACTCTGCAAGTTGTGACTCGCTACCAGACAAGCACACCCTGGCTTGATCTACCAATTCATGAGCTCACAATTAAATTAATCAAATAATACAAAACAACCTATATGTGTTGTGTACCTATCCTGTGAAGATTTGTATGGATGTATATTATTCGTATATTATTCAGTCTGAGCCAACACTATTTATTTAATCGTGGCACGATTATATTTAATCGCTTGCAAAAACACTAAATTAATGCGCCAGGCGATTAAATATATGCTCGTCGAGATTTAATTTAGCCTTTACAACACTAAGGCGCATAAATTTAATCACTTCCACTAGCTCGTCTCCCATTGGTCCCTCTGACCCACTGAAAGTTGAACTGACCACGAAAATGAAATAATACGATGAAATAAAATAATATTTTCTTCATTTTCAATGTGCAATTCCAGAATCTGCCGTGGCATTACTGAAATATTAAATAACAAGTAAATAACGAGTAAATATTCTAAATATGGTTGGATTTGATATAATGCGAAATCTAAGATGGGTTTCATTTCGAATATTTACTTGTTATTTAATATTTCAGCAATGCCACGGCAGATTCTAGAATTGCACGGTGAAAATGAAGAAAATATTATTTTATTTCATCGTATTATTCGTATTATTTTATTTTCGTGGTCAGTTCAACTTTCAGTGGGTCACAGGGACCAATGGGAGACGAGCTAGCGGAAGTGATTAAATTTATGCGCCTTCAGGTTGTAAAGACTAAATTAACTCTCGACGAGTATATATTTAATCGCCTGGCGTATTAACTTAATGTTTTTGCAAGCGATTAAATAGTGTTGGCTCAGACTGTTATTGGCTTTCAAAATTAACGAGATATTTACTCTTTACTCATTTCTCATTGTTAACTCTCGTCTTGCGCCTTACCTAAACACAAATATAAGCTTAAGTTGACATAGTGGTGTTGACAGGTGTTGGAACATGTATCACTATATAGGCAATCCTTCGCCAACCCAATAATAATAATAATAATAAATACATATGGCACTACTAAAACAGTTGATAATGCTAATAAGCCATGAATCAGATAGCCAAAATCATCTCACAATCACAATGTCGCATGAACCACGTAATTGGATTAGCTTAAACTTACCATATACTTGCTGCCCATTTTGACCGTATTTTGAAAATTACTTAAAGTTACTCAGTAATTGTGGTTTCGTTTCAAATATTTAGGTCATAGATACTTCTCAATTGATGATTTATAATCAATAATTACGTCAAAGACAAAAGAAGCGGAACTACGGAACACCTAAGTTACAAGCAACAAGCAACAAGACAGAAAAAACCGCAATAGTTGTAGGGATAATGCAGTCAGAGCGTGGCTGGTACTGGTACCTGGTAAAACAATATAAAGAACAATAATTTATTACCGTAAACCTAACATTGCAATATTTTTGCTTGAGCCACAGTCACAGTATTAAACATTAAAGAGTAAAATAATTAAATGAAAGAAAATTAAGTACTTAAATAATCAGGTCATCATAATCATAATCCGTACCTCTTGTCTCTTGTGTCTTGTGTTCAAGCTAAATCGTCACTTCCAGACTGTTATTCCACGGCGGACGTCTGACGAGACGACTGGGCTGAGAGCCTGAAGGCGGGGTACCAAAATCACAACAAATAGTTACAAGGGACCGTTCAGGTACGTATTGCAGGCACGGTTAGTGGGTAGGTCAGCCATTTTTTCCTCAGCTTTAACATGTCGTTACGTAACGTTTTGGGGTAGTGGGTTGGTCAAAATTTTACCTTTTTGCGTTACGTAATACTTGAGCGGTCCCCAAAGTTTCAGTCCAGGGCAGGGCCTGGGGCCGGTTACAAATTATATTTAGTTATTACCAAACACGACGCGGCGTCGTCAGATACCCAGCGATTCAACGCTAAAATTCCAAGGTAGATGGGTGCACAACTTCCTCGCCATTATACATATACGTCTAAAAAAAGATCTTATCCTTAAAGTGTCGAAAATAACCGGAAGACAGCGCTGGCGATAAAAAAAACAAATCACATAAATCGGTGACAATATTACATTTACAAATTACATAATTAGTAAAGTAGGTAGTTCAGTTGTATATTCGGGGTGTATCCGTGTATCCGCATCTGAAGTCTGAAAAAAGCTTAAAACACGACTATTAAATTACTTGTAATAGAATTAGAATTAATCATACAAAAATCAACAGCCAAACCTGTTGCCATAATGCAGCGCAGCGCGACAAGTTTTTTGATATTCTTATTATTTTTACCTTAGATTAGAGTGGGAGTAAAAATATCTGTAAAAACTGAGTTCACATTCTCAGACATTCTTGAACCGTTAAATCTCCCCAGCCACAAGAGAGCGATGGGGCTAAAATATACATAATAAGCTGAACCAATATACATTTCGTTTTCGTTGTATGTATTTCAACTCGGCCTTTCAAAAAGCATTGTTTAACCAACAACATCAATATTGAATCCCTCCTTGGGTTGGTCTGGAAAAAAATTTTGCCTACAAGAACATCCACTGTGACATCCACCCTGAAACTCGCAGGCACCTGGGTAGACTTAGAGTGGGGACAGCAACGGTGGCGAAAAGACACCGTAGGCTTAATAGCCTGTGAAATCATTTTTACTTAATACTTGATGATGTTAGTTATATTTTAAAATTAGAATTCTTAGTTTCGAAAAATGAAAAATGTCTTTATCTACAAAATCCCTATTTTCTATAGTGTTAAGAAAGCTTCCTTCCAACAAGGAGAATACAATACTAGGAGGTGGGTTCCATCGCAATGCTAAAGTTCCCATGGGGTTTCAAGTATATCTTAGAAAAATGCGTGACGTCACGGGTTGATATCAGTTGAGCGCGAAGTTTGCACAACACTGCATTCTCAACCGGCTTAACTAGGCTCTCGTTTGTTTTAATAGTTACTTAGCTATAAATAATTAATTAAGTTAATAAAATGGGTCTAGTTTGTGTTATTGCTGAGTGTACAAATTCATCTAAAATATAATGCAAAGAAGGAACATGGAAATGGTCTTGTGTTTCATAGTTTTTCTAAAGATCCTGAAGTTAGCAACTGTTGGGTTGTAAAATGGAAACGACAACAGCCACAGACAGAGTGTGTTCCTTTCATTTTGTCTGTAGTGATTACAAGAGAAAATTGACTTCAAACTCACATTACTAGGATTACCCAGAATCAAATAGTTGAAATGTACTGCAGTTCCGAATGTGTTTTTGTTTCGACTAAAAAAATTTAAAACAACGACCGTGAGCCAAGAGTAGGAAAAAGGAACAAGAACCAACAAATAAAAGAGATTATGAAAACTCGCTCAGATGCTTAAGTAGGAAACAATAGTAAATTGAGAATAATCACAAATAGTGATTACTATTTGTAATGGTTGGTTCTTGTTCCTTTTTCTTTTCTTGGCTCACGGTCGCTGTTTTGAATTTTTTAAGTCGAAACAAAAACACATTCGGAACTGCAGTACATTTTGATTCACTTTGACTTCGGTCATTCGTACTCTTAGATCCAATATCTGCAGTAATCACAACTTAACTTCTTGACATCACAGCATATAGTCAATTTAATTGATCAAACTTTCCACTAGATAGTTTCTCATTCTAAAGTACAAGTGGTTATGGTCAGAGAAGTGAGAAGTTTGTGCTTCATGGAAGCAGCCGATCTGTGCTGCAAATTGTTATTTTGGTGTACATTTTTAACATTGACTTTACAATAACAATAAAAAACTAGATTTTCAATGTTAACAAACTTATAACAATAATAAAACAATAACAATTTACAGCACTGCAGCCGATATATTACAGCTTTAATACAGACTTCAATAAGCTTACTATTTCAAGTACAGATAATAGAAGAAGCTGGAATAATAATATACGGTGTGGTCTATGATCAAGGTGCGAAGAACAGAATTCTTTTAAAATGCCTTGATATAAGTGGTCAAATCTAATCAAATTGTTAAAAGTTAAATGTTAAAATAACAAAATAAATTCAAAAATAAAATAGATCTCGTTCAAATTATTAGCTAGTTCACCCTGTGCTGTGGAGTCATAGCATAGCAGCTGCAAAAAGTACTATCTTATTGGTTAAAAGTTGACGCTTGTGGAAGTTTGCACGTTCACTCACACACTCCTGCTCGAGGGAGCAAAACATTGATATCAACAAAAAACGTCACCAAAAAGAGGAGCCGATCCCCTTCCTTGCATTGCTGGAAGGAACCCACCTTCTATTAAACTCTCCTTGCCTTCCAAGAACATCAGTACAAAATATTTTTGCAAGCCTGACCCTTCCTCAGTCACCCTACTACGACCTCATAAAACGACCTCTTATAAAATCAATCAATCAATGAGTAATAAAAATACTAAATCACAAATCAGTTATTTTTTTAAACAAGTTCTTCTTTCAGCGAAATGAAGTTGTGTAAAAATAGTAAGCTCCATAAAATCTACGCACCATAGTATTATGTAATTGTTTGGGCTGTTGTGAACTCCAGAATGAATTTTTCAGCATATGCTATATGCATAGTTATAGGTAGGAGCATATTGTACACCAATAGCTTTTACTTATTTATTATAGTATTATCCACCACTTATCATTTTCTAGTTTCGCCCCTGAAAGGATGCCTACAGCCTACTAGCCTACTTAATTATTAGATATGCTACTTTTACTAATTAGCAAATTAGCGATATTCTGAATTTTAATATTCTAAAATAAATTGCATAAATTAACATAAAACAAGGAATTAAAATTATTATATGCTGTCTGTTTTATGACTTCATCCCGAATTTTTGGAACATAATTTAATAGGTATACCTACAACATGTAGTTTTATGAAATATTATATTGGTTGTTGGTTGTATTGCGCCATGCTTATACGTCATACATAGAATAGTTTAGCTTTGCACTAAATTTAAATTACAGCACGAATACTACCATTAACGTATTATAAATTATAAAATCTTTAGATTAATTATCTATTCTTCCATTAAAAATCGAAATGCTCCGGTTTGATCTAGCCTTTGGGGTAGAGCCCGTTCTTGATCATTCATATTTCCTAATTCAAATGAGTCTCCAGTGCCTGCAGACAAGTTGAATGAAACCAAATTAATCTCATTCGTTTTTGCAATATATCGTAATTTTCAACTTTTATTTTAACTGTAGACTGGGACTACGGGTTGTAGAGTAAAAAACTTAAAAGAAACAAAAATATAATAGACGCGCAATGACTTACCGTTTAAAAAATATGGATTTATGCATCATGTGAGCAAACTCATCGTAGGAAATCCGTCCATCACCATCAATATCTGCTTCCCCCAGCAGTCTCTGGAGGACAATAATCAGTTCAAGATTCTGAATGTATTCATGCCTCAGTAAACGCTTTATAATTTTGACACAATCTGTACACGTTAAGTAGCCGTCTTCATCGTCGTCTTTGTGCGGCATTCAGATATTTAAAGAGGTGCACATTTTTTAAACTTTAGAAAGTGTGGTAGTTTTTATGAATGGTAAGGAGAATAATTGTAATGCATTATTATTGTTCACCATAAATTTGAAAAATAAGAACAATAAGAAATTCTTGACTTTCATTTTCTTTCCCTCTACCACTGAGCATGGAGTACATGTTGACAAAATCGTCAAAACCCATAGAACCATCTGGATATGGACTAAAATAGAAAAGTAATCTATCAGCAAATGGATTGCATTTAAACTGAGGAATCTGTATGATGGTCTTGTAAGGTAACTTGGCCAGTGGGTCTATGTCCACTACTTCAGGAGCACAGTCACGCCACATACAGTGCAATCTGCATACATTCAAAAATAATCATCAATTATTACTACTAACGTAAAACCCAAAAGGTGTATTAAATAAGTTTTAATTTATAAAGACTATAAGGATTTAAAATATGCAAATACTCAAAAAATCTTACAGGTGAACTTCTGCCATAGACAAGTAGCTCAATTGAGAGTATTCAAAGTGTAATTCAATAGACAAATTAGACTTCCGCTTTCTCAGTGTTTGGATGATGCCCATAGTATAATAACTACTTGGATTATATTTTGGTTGAGTCGGCAATATTCAAACTAGAGGCCTCTGTCAAAGTTATTAATTATAAGAACCTATATATTATGTAAATATAATTTACTTTTACCATCATATTGAAATACTTTACAAAAAAAGTAGTTTTAACTGTAGCAGTGTGCGTTGTATCTTACATTTATCTGTTTTGATAGAATTTCTTATCTTATATGTTTATATTATTTAATTGGCTGTCCATACCAACTTATCCCTTACTTTTAGCCATATTTAATTAACAGTCCCAATAAAATGAATGAAAATTTAATTTCTAGCCTGTCAGACAGTATAGGAATGTAAACGATCCCGAGTACTCACTAGTCAGATGATGGTTGCAGGACATTTGCTTCCTAAATATTTGCTGCTCGAAAAATTTGCTACCCGGACATGTACTACCCGGAATATCCACGACCAAACCTTGAACATTTGCTACCCACGTACAAAAACATTTTTAACTATACACATCATTCGTAAAGAAAATAGATGTCTCAGATGATAAATACAAATTAAAGTGTGTTTGCTCAAACTTAAAAAAATTATTAAAACATACTTTCCAGGATTTATTTCCTCAAATGCATCATAGCATTTATAAAAACAAACAAGTCCTTTTTAATGGCAACCTTAGCAGTAAATTTAATTTTACGCCAAATCTAAAATTTCGTACTTTTTTGACATTTTTTAAATACCTATAGCCCCTTGTAGATAAGTTTTTGGGTTGTAGGATTATTCCTACCCGGACTTTTCCTACCCGGACCATTCCTACCCGGATTATTCCTACCCGGACTTTTCCTACCCACGACCTAACCTTGGACTTTTCCTACCCATGTACAAAAAAAGAAACTACACATCGCACAAAGATATACCCACAGAATACAACGTTATTACCTATATCTTTTGCTGTTCTTTCGTCCTTTATCAATTCATGTAGATTATATATTATATGTAATACTTTTGAGTGTTGTCTTACACCATCTTTTTCAGTTTTAATGTTAGGGATAGTTTACGTAAATTAACATAATTAATTAAAGACAATAGTCGCTATTATTTATAAAACCTTATTAAAATGAAGTATTTATTCTTAAATAAGTAATAATTTAATACACTCGTGTGACACTGCTGCGTTATTACGGTACACTCATAAATAGTAATACTTGTTTTTTGTTTCATGGTCATGGGTAGGAAAAGTCGTAGGTAAGGTCGTGGGTAGGTAAGGTCGTGGGTAGGAAAAGTCCGGGTAGGAAAAGTCCGGGTAGGAAAAATCCGGGTAGGAATAGTCCGGGTAGGAAAATTCCGGGTAGGAAAATTCCGGGTAGGAAAATTCCGGGTAGGAAAAGTCCGGGTAGGAAAATTCCGGGTAGGAAAAGTCCGTTTACCAAGTTTTTGCACCCCACACCGCGTGCCGCACTGTATAGTTTTGTACTACATTATTTTGTATCATTTTTTGTAAGAAATAAAAAAAACTCCAAATTGAATTCCCCGCTAAATGTAAAAGTTCAATTTACCACGGGAAGCTCACTGCAAATTATACGTGATATACATACACTTTTAGAACGGTAATTAACAGTATAATCTAATTAGCTCCAAGCTGCTAGAAAGAAACTATGCATACTTTTTGAACCATTTTGAAAAAGCAGGATTTATTCTAAAAAAAAATTGCCCCTAAAAAGTGTTATATGGGCCAGCAGTCAAAGCAAAAAAAATGTTTAATTTTCCAAGGGTTTTAAAATGAAATGATACATCACTCGTTAAAATCGGCATAGTATTTCAATAGAATGATAAATTAATTATGTAAGCATATGACTTATTTCCTATAATAGTGGACGGGTCTGAGAGGTCGGAGTTTGAGTAGTGGACGGGTCTATTGAACACACTATTAAATGGCAGCAGGCGGGCCTGTAATAGTGTACGAGACTGGGAGGTCGCAATTTGAATAGCGGACTACAGTACAGACTACACTATTACAGGACATACGGGAGGTAGGTACTTCAAACTGTATGTGCTACTTTGGTACTATATTGGATTTCCAACCAACCAAAAGGTAGCTGGCGTTCTTGATTTAATTTGTATCTTCACTTACGAAGGTGTTAATTATGTATAAACAATGAAAAAAGTTCTTTATGTAAATAGGTAGAAAAAAGTTGTTAAGTAAGATAAGCCATTGCTTACCTTACTTTACAACTTCATATTTATATAACTTTATAGAACAAAAAATATGGTTGGCTGTGGGAAATAATATAAGGGTTAAAATATTCCCTTACCGGTATTACCTACATTTCAAACATCATCTCCGCTTTTTTTTTAACCAGTTAAAAAGCTTTCATTTAGACACTCCGTGAAAGCGCTTAAAACCTTAAATCGCTGAGTGACTGATAGATATCAAAGATTTATCAAAGATGATACAAAATAATAATTTATTACTAATATCTATACATACGACAATACGTCTCTGAATTTAGCATGGCTTCAAATTTTATTATGGTAACATGATTTGAAAAATTATGAAGTACGATAAATTGAAACAAATTAATAATATACATCAAGGATTAAGATGTATTGAAAAAAGTGCACCTTAGGTAACTATTTTTGAAAAAAATCATAATATAAGACAGATATTTTTGTACACAAAGGTATAGGTATAGAAGGTAACTAAAACTAACTAGTATAAGAGATAGGTACGGAATTTATTTTGCACATCACCTAGAATACGTCGTGATCAAGTTGCCATGTAATATGAGGGATGTAAAATACAGAATTCAAAAGTGACCATCTAATAATACGTTATGCAACAGCACTAACAATATTTAAGCCAGGAAGGGAATCTGGATCTGGCGTAATATTACAAGAACAAAAATTATTTATTCTTTCCAATATGTGCATAGCTATACTGCCTGCATTCTGACTAGTGAGACTGAATACACTGTTTGTTTAGCCTTTCAAAATGTCATATCATGTGGCAATAACTTCAAGTTTTGTCTTTTGTTTGTATTTTTAATAAAACAAGGGAATTCCTTATTAGTTACAAATTACGTGAAAAAGTCAATTTACGGCTTTATAAATTAAGTATCATATCACATATGCAAAGCCTGACTCTACAGCGAATTATTTATTTATTTACTTCTCTGTTTACTTCAATAACGTTGTCATTCTCTCACATGTGTATCAATAATCACCAATAATTATATACTTGAGTTTTACTATATAAATTACAATTTTATTACAAGTAATATCTTTAAAACGTAAGTTAAAGGTTAAGTTTTAAAAAGGGTAATTACGAGAATATTGTCGTGCACACTAATGAGCTGAAAAGCTACTGCAATAATTGTGTAACAGTCAACAGTTACTTAAGTAATAAAGTTTTCCTTGCTCACTAGTTACAATTAGTACTACGACTTACGGCGTGGAGCGAATATTTTTTTGCCAATACATTGCATGAATCCTGCTCAAAATTATATATTGTTATGGAAAACGCATTAAAAAACCAAAATCATTATAAGATCAATGTCACATTATGGAGTGAAAAACTATGACCTTTTTTAAGGAAAATATCTAATAGAACGTGAAACTGAAAAAAAAGTGTCAAGGCACCACCTTTGGCCGTTAGCCTATATGACTTTGTATTTGTAATATTTTTTCATTTCTACAATAATATTTTTATATCCAGCTGTATTAATGGCACGCCGTAACTCACTATAGTCATTGCTACACGCATACTGGCAATTATGTTTGTAGCTTTTATAACAAAAAAAAGGTCTGTGAAACTTCGGTTGGGAATTTTCTAGAATGCAAGTTGTATGTATGGGTACTGCAAGAAAGTGCGTACTGCGTAGTTTACTATAAGCGGAAACCTATGCGTGAGCCAAAACATAACATGATAAACAAGAGTAAAAGTCGACGACTGATCTCAGGAAATACTGCGTAGTGCGTAGATTCTAGAAGGGTTCGTCGCAGGCTTCTATCTCTATCTCATCCCACTGCGTATTACAATACTGCTATGTACAGCTGAAACTTGAAACTCCAACCAACTACAGCCCCTAACTCCAGTGTTGAGCAAATGACCGTCGTCAGTGTATTGAAGTTTCTTACCTGTTTAATACAGAAATTAGTAATTTTTCAGTGGAGTGCGTCCTACCTAACCCGTAAGACAAATTGTGGAACAGCCTTTAATTGATAATTATAACCGTTGAAGATTTAAATACATATATCAGTGTGGGGGAACCCGATAAATGCTCTTGTGTTTAGCTTCACACTTCTAGAAACAAAATAGCCGGGAGAATTTTTAATAATTTCGGCTATTAAAACTACCCACCATATGAAACTACCTGTTATTATTTTCGTGCAAATAAGAAAGTCTACAAGTATAGGAAGTGCCTGTAGCAATAATTCATTTGATTTAGCTCGTCATTATTGATTGTTGATTGTGGTCACTTTGAAAGTGACAAAATTTACGTGTAGGTATTTCATGTACGAATATTGTGCCGGCTTACATTTGTCACATATTGCTGGGATTATTTAGAATTTTTGAATATTAAAAACTAACTTGCTGCCGTTTTTTTCGTGGTGCAAAAATGGAGAGGATTGTGGAAAGGTTGTCGATGGAGTAAGCTAAAATCTAAAAAACTTACTTTAACATTAATTTAAAATTATATTCTACAACTGGATTTAGTCATGGTATACTGTAATAATATTTACAGTTGATATGTAAAGTCACACTGTAGTATAACTGTTTTTATTACAATATTTTCGTTTTTGTTTGTTTTGCTGTTTCTATAGGCAGGACAAGAAGAAACATAACGAGTTGATCGGAGTTCGATGTTGTATGAATCAATTCACAAAAGTATTTGATTTCATGCGGTGCTCCTTGTGCACAAAAGTATGTCTGCCTCAAAGCAAAAGTTGTGTTCGAGGTGGTCATATGGTTTGCAATGAGTGCTTTGAGAGGGTCAAGTTATGTCCGTTCGTCAAGAAGGTCAATAATGACGGTTCAAAAGTATTTTGCTTGTCAAAGTTGGAGACCCTTCGTTTGAAGTTGTATGAGCAGCTCTATGCAGCCATGGATGTTGTTCTGAGCTGTGCTTTTTTGGATTTTGGTTGTCAAGAGATGCTGAGACAAGATGATCTCACCAAACATCAAGCACTGTGTAAATTTCGGTAAGACAAGATGTATTCCGCATGTACATACTTTTTACATTCAGCATATTGTAACATTTGGTTATTAAGACTTGTTGCATAATTTTTGAAATTTTTTAAAAATACCATTACATTTGTAACTAGGATGTACCGGTGTCTTAAGTAAATGTAGGGAGAGAGTGTGGTGTTCCTAATTGTGGTCACTGGTCACCGCTGTATTTTTGGGGCGTACTTAAGGTACTCTCACCCATGTCGTATTAAATTTTAATGTGTTTATGAATCTGATAAATTACAGTCCAGACTTTGCTTGCATCACTACGGGCTGTAACATCACCAAGTTGTCTGGACCAATGTTGATTGACCATCTAGCGAAGAGCCACAACACCCTGATTATTTATTCCAATCATGATAATGTCACCATTTGTTTTGAAAATACCCTTAACATATTGAATCAATGTAAGACATGTTTGTAATTAATAATTATACATTAGTAGGCTAGTGGGCATAGGTTATTGTTGTTAGGCATGATTTTAGTGCTATTGGGGTAACAACTAACAACACAAACATTTTGTTCTCAATTTTTCCAGTTGCCATTTGGACTCCTGTTGTCTTTTACTGTTATGATCTGACCTTCCTGCTGACAGTGAAGGTGGATCCAATCAATGAAAGCATGGTTCAGTTGCGATTCTACATGTTAGAAGATGAAGGGTCAACTGAGCAGTTCCAAATACACGCTCATGTCAACCATCTCAACAACAGTGACGTAAGACCATTTTTGTCCGTAATTGTACTTAAGTTTTACATTCTGAATCTCAATGCTAATATATATTATTGTATATATGCGAAATGCGAATATTGTTTACTTTTTTCTTTGTCTGTAGAAACCTCTTGGTCTTTGGAGCGAAATTCCCGGGAAGTTATCCCAGATGAATATGAGGAAGTTGGAGGGTAGCGAAACGGAATGTCCGGGCACAGATGGATTTTCTATGGATCTGCATCAGTTTTTTGATAATTTTGTGAGGGATGGAGAAGTTACTGGCACGAAGGTGATGCACGTTGACGTGAGCATCGACATGGTTCATAAGCAAGAGGAATGAATCATTCATTTTTATTATTGTACATAATGAGCGTATGATTGAATGAAAATAATGATATACATAACCTACGTCTTTTTCAATTTTACGATGCAGTAGCAGTACCATGTATTTCGAAAGAATTTTTTATAAAGTTTATAATATTTACATTGCAATTGATTATGTATTTGGTACTCATACCTCACGTTATCATACGTTACGGTGAATGAATAGGTCTGATCGTGAATGAATTTGTATTTGAGTCGAGAGTTGACCTATATTTTTTTGATCTTCAGCTATGTATTCTGTATTATATATGTTACATGTTAAGTGTTCAGTACACCTTCTGATATTTGCATAAAAACCAGCGTTTTAATTAACATGTACCTATATTAGTATATGCATCGAAGCAAGTAATGTAGATTTATTCGTGCAATTCTATGTACTGCTGTATTATGTAACGAATGTAATCTAGAATTAATTTTTGTTTGTCCTAATAAATACAATTTATGAACTTCATACAGTGTCAGTCAAGTTTTTTAAATTTATAAACTGTAATATCTTACATAATTGTTTCTCACTGTCCTTGTATAACAATTAGTCCAAATCCAAGCATCCATCCCATAATAATCAGTAATACGTAAGTATACTGCTACCAGATGAATTGAAGTTGGTTGTATCCATCCGCGTAGATTCCATAGATTGACTTTTACAGCTTTTTAGTTTTAGTGATACGGTTTACTTTGTTTACCAAGTAGTTGTACATACACATTGCGCATACAAAATACAAAATAATACTATTTAAAAATGAACAGGAAGCGGAAATTCTGGTTGACGACATGAGTGGAATTAACGAGAGCGAAAAGGCCAGGCAACGGCTGCAATTAACTAGCAACAGAGATAAAAATCAAACCAGCAATCAGCCACACTGGGTAACTTGCAAAAGTGCATACCGTACATACGATAGTAATAGTGATAGTAATACTTAAGTATGTTTGGGTCTGAATACTAATTCGCAAGCACCTACATACCAGAGACCAGACACCAGTACCAGAGCGTATGCATATAAGTACAACTATTTTACTATATATTATAATATACGTCGCATGTTAACCTCTGTTGCGAACATACTTGAGATTTAACACTAATTATAATAATTAATTATTCAAATACGTTACGAGATAAAACACGAGAAGCACGAGGGGGAAAATAGCCCAAATTATCTGCTGTGTAAGCATGTTACATTTGGATGTTTTTATATTTATTATTATGTAGATATTATGTCACTTCATAATAAATACGAAAGCGGCGTGCATGAACCCCTCCATTTAATTCCTTTCGTCCGTTCCCTATAGTAAGTTGTGAGTTCATCTCGTTAATGATAATAATAACAATAATTATCGTTTACTCATAAGCGCTTATATATGATGCTTTGCAAACTACGCGAGACAACTACAAGAGTTGAAGTATACTCACTCACACTATAGCTGTTAACTCTGAAGATCCTGTTATAACCCACGGGACAAAGACGGAGAGGGGATTTCATTTTTTTAAGTGTAGAAAGTCAATAATTACGGAATGGCTTTTGCTTTTGCCTGCACGAAAGTACTTAAGTACATATATGTAGCTATAAAATTTACAAATAATAACAAGTCAAACCAGTTAACACTATTATAATCATAATATTATTAGTTGTGTGTCTAGTCATGTAATTAAGAACAATTAAGATCAAATTAAAAATTAATGTTTATGCATAGTCTCACAATTGTCATTATTGTACTTTGCCGGCAATCATAAAATGCCTACGTCAATGCTAGCTAAAATGCTAATATTTAGTTTAAACTTTAAACCACGGCGAATGATAATTTTTAGAGAAAATAAAAAATGTGCACAGCAGAAGTTCTGTCACAGAGCATTAATATAGCTAACTAGTAAGTAACTGAATAGATATTTTTTTCGTTATGGCAGTATGTACATTCTTCATTCTCGTGTTATATTCACAGGGTAAGGAGTGCAATATATATGTCTCAAGAGATTCCTGCTGTGATTTTGATACTATTTTTATAATTCTCCTACATTATATCTTACGTAATGTCTATTATTATTTTTTAAACTAGTAAATTCCTAAACGAGATCGTAATTTTTACAGAATTTCCAAGTCTATAATACGCAGAAAAATATTCTAATTTTAATATGGAGCGTTGAGTTGACAAACGAAATAAAACAAAAAACTCATTTATAAATTGTTATATATTCACTTGGTCGTATTTAACATGATACACATCCACTAAAAAATAAAAATTCTCGCATACTTACAAGGGAATGACGCGACATGTAACACCCAGATTTCACCGAGACCCATTTCAAAAAATTAGGCCATATTTGAATAGCACAGATCCAAAGTAACTCGAGTGCATTTTGCGTTGTTTGGTCACAGCGGCCCGCCAAAGTTTAAAAAAATTCAAATTTTAAAACTTTACCGCCCTATAACTTCTACAGTTCTCGTCCGATTTTGATAAAATTTGGTTTTTTGTGATCCTCAGTCTGTATTCTATAAAGAAATTTTAAGATTTTAAAAAATCCGAAAATTTTCATTTTTCTTAAAAAAATTACAAAAAATGTACATTTTTGAGGCCCAGTTTTTAAAACTTTTTTTTCAAAAAAATGAATATTTTCGAATCTTAAAATTTCTTTATAGAATACAGACTGAGGATCACAAAAAACCAAATTTTATCAAAATCGGACGAGAACTGTAGAAGTTATAGGGCGGTAAAGTTTTAAAATTTGAATTTTTTTAAACTTTGGCGGGCCGCTGTGACCAAACAACGCAAAATGCACTCGAGTTACTTTGGATCTGTGCTATTCAAATATGGCCTAATTTTTTGAAATGGGTCTCGGTGAAATCTGGGTGTTACATGTCGCGTCATTCCCTTGTTAGTACGCTTGATTAGCCATAAGAATATAATAAATTACTATGCAATTATCGAATTCAAAAGCTACACTATAATTATAACATCATACATTGATACATGCGCATATACATGTTCAAATATAAACAAAACTGTGATTGAACCAAAGCATATTTTAAAACACATACCAGATGCTTATTACAAGTCTAGCCCAACGGCATTAAAACATGAATAATATGCCATCACATATTATAAACAAAGTTACCTACATTAATATAGCACTAATATTATGTACATGCATATACAATTCTTTCTTTGCATCTTTAGGTTTGTTTTTATCCGCCCCAGACCACTTGCCAGCCATTGCCACTTGCACTCGTCTCGTGCTCTGAGAATTCCAATTCCATTTTTACAATCATGCATGTACTTAACTCACTATTACATAGATGTGGAGTTAGTACATATTATCACCAGCAAACGCCAACGCTAGTAATAAAAACCTAAACCGAGTGCATTTAATTGCTTCTGTTTGAAGACTTCTTAAAAGAAAGAGCATTAATAGCAGAGACAGAAGATGTAATATATAGTACTGTGATATATGATCTAGTCTAGAGGGGTAGCACAGTATATCTTATGTATGCTTATTATTTTTTGTTCATTAAAAAAATGGACGCTATGTGAGAAATAGGAATAGGGGTTACTTATTTTAATCATCTAACAGGACGGGACTCATACATAGATTACAGATAATACTGGTACTGGTCTCGTATATGAAACGGAAGTGGCTGCGAGGCTGACTACTGACTAGTGAGACGATTGTACGAGATAGATGATAGCTCTGGTTTAGAATAAGATTCAGATTTTGAATTATTACTTTGAACAAGTTTTCATACGTGCCTTATGTGCATGGCTGTTCAATGTGACAAACTTATATACATATACCAATATACATGTATATTATGTTGGTAGTTCAAAGTGTTCAAACTTGTACTTACAAAGCAGCTCATAGAAGAAAATCGTAATAAAAATTCAAACCTCAAGCCCAAGCCAAATGCCTGCCTGCTACAGTCCTTAATGTTCGACCTCTAAAAATAATACTTGCACAGAGAACAGAGCAAATGACTAACTTGTACTAAAAGATTAAAGAAAAAAAAAACCAACTAGCTAAATGAACACACACCACCATGCAAGACCGAGATAAACGTATAAAGTTGTTCGAATTCCAATTTTAAGAAATGTTAGGAGGCTATATACAGGAATCGTAAATAGCCATTCTTCGTCAACAGTAAAAATACAATATAGCAACATTTATAAGGATTTTCGACTTCTCGCCATGTGTTCTTTAATGGCCCCAACGTAAGCAGTACAGTGGAGTAGTATTTAGAATTCACATCTGATCATGTAGTCTAATTCCAATGTTTTTGTTGTTTTTTTTTCGTCATAGCTCCTCATGAGCGAGTCACATATGATATGATCATATTATTATCATGATGATGTCCCACAAGTAGACAGGCAGCAGGACTATAGGACAGAAACAGAAGACCCAGGCAGGGGGAAGTGAACGAGTTGTTAGTTGTTCTTGCAACTTTGATAGAAGAGGATCGTACACAAAGCTGACAGTGTTGACTTCAAGATGCAGTTTTTGACTTGGCACAAGTAAGTGTTGACATTTTGACTTCAACTTCATTCCTCTCTGCAGATAGTCTCTTCTTCTCCTGCTCCTGCTTAAAAAATCTGTAAAAAATTGAAGTCAAAAATTTATGTCAACGAGATTATTAGAAAATTAGAAATCAAGATTTTCCGCACCAAAGGCACACTTTAGACTTGCATTAACTAAATTAGTGCAATACTGCAGGATGCTTACTTGCCAGTGCCAATTTTTTTGTACCATTCTCATTAACACTAAAAGTATACACAATATTCCTCGCCGCGACATATCAACATCATCAATATAGCATTCTACAATTAACATCAATGTAGCAGTGGCACAGTTACAGTTAAATTCAACTTATTTCATTAATTAAGCAACAAAAAAACTCGATTCAGGAAAATCAAAGAAAACTAAATAAAGTGACGCACTGATTTATTACTCACTTCAGTCAGAACAAGCCTTTAAACACATAAATATACATAGGTATAAATAAATATATATTGTATATCACACCTAATAATCGTAATTATTATTTTATCTATTGGTTTAAGAATATAAAAGTTTCCTCAAATTCGAATTTAATTTACTTGAAACGGTTACTAGTTTCAGCAGTTTCTGGTTTACCTTTTACTTTTAATTTATCAAGTTTTTCTTGAACTGTGTTTGTACTTGGTAATGCAGTTTTATCGAAATCAACTCACTATAGCCTCACCAGTCACGACGACCACTTCACTACCAGTATCAGCAGTCATTATATCTTGTGCTTGTGGATTGACACTCACTCAAATTACCAAGTCATGATTTCAAAAGTTGAAGTCGAACTCAAGCCATTACGATGTGGAAAGGAAATAACACTATAATACTAGGATAACAACAAAGCCAAATAACAAACGACAAAAACGAGAACTACTTAACTTACTTGATGACAAGAATAAAGCTAGTTATACCTTACAAGTAAGCGTAAAGTGCGGAATGGATTCAAGAAATCCCCAATCTAAAAACTACAAGCTACAAACACTATACCAGCTCACTATATTAGTCAGTCAGAGATTCAAGTAGCTTAACTGACATGTGCCACAGCCATGTTGTTTCTGATTCAGTGTTTGGTTGGAGTAAGTTGTAAGTTGGTTATTTTCAATAATTTTGAGAGCACTGTTGTTGATATTAGAATGAGGAGACCAGAGTAAAACCAGAAGTAGAATTTAACATGTATGTGGAAGAACTCACATTAGTACACTCGTTAATTGAATGCAAGAAGAAGGTTCGACTTACGAGTGAGTGAAACTTAAAAGTTTGAAGTTACGATTTACCTAGTTGACTGAAATCAAACAAACGTATATCTTCTAATCAAACTAAATTAATGAAACCAGAACCAGATTGTAAACCTAAAGAAACTAATGAGATAAGCGTCAAGCGTTATAGAACAAAAGGACCTATAAGAACTGCATTTTTATCTTACAAGAGTGAGATCTGATACCTACAACCAGCAACTGCAATAATTGGTAAGCAAAATATTATCTCGTGAAATTTCGAATGTGGATTAAAAGCTTTTATATATATGCCTGATAACACGATTAAACGGATCAATGCGGATGATCTTGAATACTCTCCTGATCAAGATCAACGTACTCATCCTCTCTTAAAAAACAAAACAATGTCAATGGTCTAGAACTCTAAAAGTAAATTTGTAAGTTTTTAGTCGTAATAAATAATGACTATTATAAGGGAATGAATTCGAGATGTTCGAGAATTTCTATAGATATTTATGTCAATGCCAGATGATCATAATATGTCAAATGACCCAACGTCAAATTATGTCGTTCTGCTTTCTTAGTCGCGAAAGCAGTCAAAGCAGGGTATGTAATATACTTACCTACTTACTTAAGTAGGTGCCTACATAAATTGCAAAATAGAAGATACTTTAGTAGAGTATAGTAAATATAAACCTTGGTTCCGTTTTTCGACTTACGCATGTTCTAATATCTATGGCAGTACTATCTAATATCAGGTTCAGTTAGTTTAATAATTCATTTAATCTCTGATCTCATCTGCAACTATAACTACAACCTACAAGATTGACTCAAATTATGCACACAGCTGACACTCCTATCCTGTGCTGACGTGACTGTCTGCCTTGAGAAAATGATACACCCATTTTAAAATGCATAAAATTTCAATAGTTTTAATACATCTTGCGGTGGTGCGGAAACAACAAGATGCAAGAAACAACATCTGAACAGTATTACTCATTTGATTCAATTAATATAATCTGCATTAGATCAGTGCTCTCTAGTCAGTGTTAGTTTTCTAACTCTCGAAAAAAAATGAAAGAGAGAATACCAAAAGAAGCATTGTATGTAGATAGATTACTATGCAATTGAAGCGATCCCATATATGACATGATCCTGATTACAAAGTATGACTTACAGAAGCCGGCCTGCCTGTCAAATATGCTCCTTGCTTATATAGTGACTAATTAACTGTAGTAAGAGTAATATCATAAGGAATGCTAATTTAAAAAAGATTCAAATTTAATCATCAGTAAGCGATGGATCGATGAAGCAGGTGCGCATCTTTTTCACTATCAGTATAATATAGGTATGATGATGATTCCTTTTCTTTTCGTCGCTTGAGATCGTGGTTTGGTTTTAACAGAGTGTTTTTTGAGCGCGTGTTGCAGACAAGTTTACTTATTTACACCTCCAACCTCACATTAATCATTCCCAAAACAAAATACCCACTACACACAAAAACAAACCAACTACTTCGGCTATAAAAATGCACTTACGGTATGCAACCCTCTCAGACTGTACATATATGTACACTGACACTGACTACTAGTGAGAGAGTGACCATAGAATCAAATCAACATGAACGGCAACAGATTTTAATTTCCCCTACTACTACATTATATATTATCTGCATCTGCATTACTTATGGCTTATTACTTTGACAGATCTCAGATGTGTTTACGAGTTTCTATAATATAGTTTATAAAATATATATGATATGATTATAGCTCAAGGTAGTTTATATAAAATTTACACTTGACTTGACTATTACTATATACTACTACTGTTGTGACTATATAATAATACAACTATCAAGTGAATGCAGTGTATATGACCTCTGGCTAAGCAAAAGGACTTCTACTATAGTAAACGACATAATAGCAAAACTTTGCTGATACGTCTGTCTTTGCGATGCATATGATCATCATGGTGCAGAATGTTGATGGGGATGAGAACAATGTGCCTCAATGTGGTCCGGTGTGACCGGCTCTCTCTCTGTCTCTCTCTCTCTGTCTTCCTCTTCACAAAGCGTAGTACACACAATTTTTGATCATGTTTTACTATGCACATATAGGTAGGTGCTCACTAGTAAGCATAATGATTATTCGTATAACGTCTATGAAGAATCAAAATGACCAATTTACAATTTATGCTAGAGTTAAAATGAGCTATGTCAAAAAAAGACAGTAAATAAAATACACACAATGCTAATCACGAGTTTCTAAAATGAGCAAATTGTTCTATTTAAGTGTTTTTTAAAAGTGTAAAATGTCCTATTTACATGTTTTTTGAAAATTGCAAAATATTCTATTTACATGTTTTTAGAAAAATGCACAAGGTTCTATTTACATGCTTTCATGAGCATGTTATTATAATTTTTTCTGTAGATAGTGTATTTTGTTTGAAACTAAAAATGGATATGGGTCATTTTGGTTCTTCACAGAGGATATGTACAATTATGTAGTTCACGATAAGAGTAATAAGCATACTAACCAACTGCCTATACATACTAAAAGTTAAAGAATATAATAACGTGTCTGTTCTCTGGTGGTAGTTACAGCATGGTATGGTCTGGTCTGGTCTGATCTGACAACGAAAGAAAAAACAGAAAGAGACAGTCAAAATTATAGTTTAAAACAGTCAGGATAGCTATATAGCTATACGGATAGATAGTATAGTTGTATATTAAATTTTAAACGTTAAATAGTTAAATTTTTTGGTGTAAATTCATCAGAAGAATTGTTTAATGCGTGTACCCATAAGCTCGAGACTCGAGACGACCAGATGCAGATGCAGACTGAATGAGGGACGTCAAGATTGGTTCAGTTACAGCTTTTCGTTAGAGAGTGAGTAGTCCGTGTAGTAGTCGTCGTCAAGTCAAATAGTTGAATTGTGGAAGTGAGTGTCTTGAGATCTCTTGAAAATTATTAGTGGACTCACCGACTCACGCTTCACAATTTGTAATTTCATTCAATCCATTCAATCGACATCGACCAACGCATCACATCGTCGACATCCACAATCCTCATCGACAGCACAGCTCTTCCTGTTTTTTCTGTCTTGGCTTGTATTTGTAGTTTTCTTCGTCTTCTTTTCGTTTCCCCAATTTATTACAATAATCACAGACAGACTACTACGACAGTTCTCCACCGTCAGTCAGTCAGTGTATGTATGTACAGGTAGGAACTTCATTTCCATTTCTTCCACCAACCCACTCACACAACATCTAATCTTCTTACCGCAATAATACATTAATAACACTACTGCCAACTCCTGCCTACCCACAGACCCACACTTACGGCAACACTTTAAATTTTAACACCCTTTTTAGCTGACTGTAGCACGATTACGATAACGATATTCCTTCCGTTTTCTGTTTTCATTACGTTTTCTTCATTCCGAGCATTAAAATCTCCCGACATATTAAAGTTGCAACTTAAGTTAAATTAATTGAAAAAAAAACCCAAACCCAAATTGAATTAAACTCAATTGAAAACAGTTACCAGTCACTACCAACTACAACATTGCAAGACATACGAAAGTGGATATATTTAGACAGTGTGTCAGTGCCTGCCTGGTGGGCCTGGTCCCAATTTTCATTCAAGTACGAATCACTGAATCAACAAAAACGGAAACAAAAGAATTACACATTTTTAACAGTGACTAGGTTTTCATATTATATTAGATGGATTTCCTATACATGGAAAAGAAATGCGGTTAGACGCGTTGAGACAGAGCCGCGAGAGATAGTGACGACTGACGGTATAGATTTGAAATGTAAAAGCAGGAAGAATTTGTTATAATTTCAAAATAGTGTTTTTGACAGTGCGAAACGAATAAATTAATTATAAAAGCACAGAGGGAGGAAGTAACGTCAATCGTTGAATGTGAATGGGAACTTTTTTTGTATGCTACTACGAGTACCGTGTTCGTGTTCTAAATTATCCTCATCTCCAAGCAAGAGGAGTTCTCATTCTGATTTCTGATTAAGTATATATACTTACCTACCTACTACCTACTTATGTGAGTGCTCCCTGCCAAACAAAAAATGGCAAAAGGTATTACAGTTTGAATTACAATTATTATTAATGTTATTATTATTATAGTGACAATTCACAGGCAGACACCTTGAGGCCACGCAGCACAGGCCCAGACATTCCAGGTCAGTTCTTGTGAGGGAATTCCATTTCATATTTAATTAAGTATGTTGTGCAGGAAGAAATTACCGTATTTCCTGTAGTAGTAGACGGGCATGTAATAGTAGACGGGTCTGGGAGTTCGGAGATTGAATATTAGATGGGCCTATTTTATTCAATACACTATTATATTGCTGTAGACGGGCCTGTAATGGCAGAAGGTTCTATAATTGTAGACGGTGGAATTCGAATAGTAGACGGGTCTAATATTATAGGAAATACGTTGCGATTAGTTGACGTTAGTGTAAGATAAATATATTATAGCACAAGCTATTCTAGAGTACGACAAAACAAAAGTAAATGGAGAGTGCACTTTGCAAACAAAGGAAGGGATACGAAGTGTAAAAAAATAGCAAAAAACCATTTACTATTTAATGGCAACAGCTAAGGCAAAGGGCGAAAAAGTAATACGTCATTTTCATCTCTGGCGTTGAGGAGATCCATGTTAAGTGTCTGCCTTTTTGTATGTACATAGCTGTTCCTGTGAAGTATTTCCACAATCTTACACATGATCTCCAATCTACATGGTATGATATCGTAAATAAAAGTTAGAAAGTAAAATAAATCAATTTAAGCACATTCCTCATTCGCACTTTACTGCAACCTGCTAACAGGTTACAGTACTTACTACGGTTGACGGTGGAAAAAAGTAAGTTATCTAGGCAACTACATAGTAATGTTCAAAACATTCAACGTTTTTCGACGTAGAGACATTCGGCTCGTCATCGCGGCATCAAAAGCATTCCAAATCCAAGAAGTTTGTGATTATTTCTTTGCAAATTTTAGTGCTTTGTCATTTTACTTTGAAGTTTGCAGTTTTGTCTTGTCTCGTCCAAGTCGAACTATAGTCCAAAAGCAAACTGTATTTTACAAATAGGTGAAAATCTGCTGAAATTTTCCTCTCTGCATTCTTTAATATTGACTCTAATTTCCCCTGAGAAGCTAAAAAAAACAACATATTTTAATTTTTGCGAAGACACTTTTGTAATAAATAATAAATTACATTTTGGGAGGTGCAAAATATTTTTTAATAAGGTTTTGTTTAAATTGAATCGTAGGGAGTAGGGAATGACTATACTATAATTGCATGTCACTTCTAGAAAAGGAAAATAAAGTAATGAACGTTGTCATTGGCCTAAAGTTCACTGTTTACGTGCATTCTTTTATCATTCATACAAAAATTTCAAAACATAATATTTGCATGTTTTGCAAATGTGCAAATGTGCTCATAAAGGTTTTCAAATAATATCAGAAATGTCCTAATTTCATCTTATCCAGGGCTGGACGAAGGATTTGCTTTTAGGCTGCAATTTTTTTCCGTATACAAAAGCCACTACCTTGATTTTGATTTTATTGATAGTTTTCTTTGGTAAAGCAAATTGCTGTATTTACATGTTTTTACAAAAGTGCGAAATGTTCTTTTTACTTGATTCAAAAAAGTGCAAAATGTTCTATTTACATGTTTTTGAAGTTTACAAGAGAATCTATTTGCATGTTTTTGAAATGTGCGCAAAATTTTTATTTTTTATGTTTTGGAAAAGTCAAAATATTCTTTTTACATATTTTTGAAAACAGCAAATTTTTTCATTTACATGTTTTGAGAAAATTCAAGCAGCAGGGGCTGCCTGCGCTGGCCGCATTATCCGGCCCTGATCTTATCAAAAGTCCAAGGGCACATTGCATTGTGCTACTTACAAATTTGTAAAACGTGCAAATTGTGCTATGTAGACATTTATTAATAGAAAAAAAGTAATATTTGATATAGTTATAGATATTGAATTTCTCAAAGAAGAAAAGATTGCATTTCATCTTCCGTATATCTTTTCGAAAGATCCCAAAGTATTCAGCCGGTATCGGCCCGGTAGTAAAGTAGGAAGTTTAGAATTTTAGAAAGCAGCAATTAAGTGTAATTGCTTGCATATCCAACGTGTTTTTGCTTAAGCCATGGTTATTTAATTTTTGTGGCATGTTTATTTATAGTATGTTCAACTTTCATGATTTTCTTCGATCATCACACCACTACGCAAGCATGCCTATACATTCTTCATTATGTAAGTGAGTAGTTAGTGGTTTTCGCCTATATGCATTACATAGGTAAACTTTATTGTAAACCATTATGATTATGATTCTGTCAATGTGTGAGTAAACGTTGTTTCCTTAGGTAGTTATCTACACAGAAACCAAAGTAGCAAAAGCTTTTGGCCATTTACATCATTATAATACACAGCAGTAGCATCAAACAGAATAAGAAGAAGGGTTTGTTTTCGTACTGCCGTAGCCGTAAATGATAATGTACTTAAACCCACATCACAGGACCACAGATAGTTTGTAATCTTGACGGTGGTGTTGACGTATGGTTGAAATTCATATCTTTATCTCGTAGTAAATACGAAAAACCGCAATTTGCGCTGTAAAATAGTATCATATGCTCGTAATACTGGTGACTGGTGGTCTGCAAAAATATGTTAATGGATTATTTGACAGTGACTGTGAGGTCTGTTGACTGCTGAGTTAAAATAAAATACAAAAATTATTTAAATTTTACTTTATTTTTGAAAATATTACTCATATGTAACGTGTCAGAACCCACTTATAACCACGTTCGGTTTTTACGTAGTTTAAGGATCAAGATATGAGTGTACAATTCGGGAAAATCAATGTTCATAAAGCAAATAATAATACAATATACTATTTTTGATGTTTGCCACAGAATGAACAGGAGCTATACCACTGTAAAAATAGTGTCTACCCAGTGCTTTTAATGCGTATTACAAATACGTAGGAAGTAACCACAGAAAATTACGATTACGACAATACTTCTACATGGATTGGCGCTTGAGTTATTGGACACTGACATAAAGGACGACTAAAAAAGACTGCTAATATATTGTCAAGAAATAAATGACTAGTGAGTTTCAATTTTAATGCCAATGACACAACCTCCATGTAAGGAAGAAGGAAAGTACAGAGGTCCCCCCAGCAGAGAATTCTAAATTGTGAACATGAAAGCGATTGAAAATATTGAAACTCGAGCTGAGACTGCTGGTACTTGTGCTGGACATACTGAGACGAAGCCACTTCACTTAGAATTTACTGGACCAGATTATGTCAATGTTGAAGTAGCTGAAGAACAGTCACCGTCACCACCACCAGTCCTACCACAGAAACAACGACAACAGCAACCGCCGTTGTCTTCACTTCCATCCCCGTCGCTCCCTTTAAAACATGGCGTTGGACAAACACAAACAAGTAAGTTATAAGTTAAATATTTTTAACTCAACTTAATCTTTTAAGGCAATGTTAACGATGAAATTAAGAAAATTTATTTATGTTAGGACTTCAGCTTCTTAATTTAAATAGCTATTTACCTGCCTATTTAAGTATATTAATTGACTACATGTGCGATGTAATCCTTATAAATATGTTAAACTGCAAAGAACGTCTAGTTGCACTATTTTAGAAAAAATTTTAAACATCATAAATAATGTTTTACTCTAATAATGAAGAAAGTAACGGGCGCTGTAAAGCTAATTATAAGAAATTTATTTGGAAAAATATTTATTTTATAACCGATAACTCATAACTAATATAGTAAAGAGCTGTAATTTTCCCGTATTTTTGTGTTTATTTTACTCAAAATAATTTGCATTTTGCATTGGATCGTATTTATTTTGTGCTGCTCTTTATAAAAACCCAGGAGGAGTTGTCTATACTTTTTCATTAGTTTGTGTTGAGCAAAAATAGAGCCAATTAACTTTGACGAGACATTTAGTGTGTTTGCAAATATTTAATATTTCAGGCAGAAACGAGATCTATGTATTGTGGCCTATGCTATGCATGTATACATAATTATAATTAGTAATTCAATTGCCGCTTTGGGCTTCCGCACTTCAGTCCAAGTTGGCTTTTTAAAAGTCGTAAACGTAATTTATGTGATGTACAAAGATATACATAGATATATACTTGTTAACGAAAACTTCTCTGCTATATTTCTAGCTTGAGTTTTATCTCTGCCGGTTCTGACTTTAACTTTGAATTTTAACTGCTTTTTAAAGAAGATACATAGTTCTAAATGTAATGCAGAAATATATTTATAGTGTTATGTCAAGTAAAATCTGCCATCTGGACTCATCGAATTTGCGTTGTATCATTCCTTGTTATTACTTTAAAAAGTGTGCTAAAAGTGTGCTAAAAAAGTGCTAAGAAAATAGAATAAAGGTAATATAAGGTTCTTGCAAAAGTAGACATTTAGAACTTTTGAAGTAACCCACTGTACAAGAATAAGAGAACGACATCTTGATCTTTACTATTAATTAATAATACTATAAATCCTCTCAAGAAGACGAGAAAACTCAATTCTAAGAAAGAATTCCTGATTTCCTTTTAGTATATGGCTTCAATAATGCTTTAACTTGAATTTCCAGTCCAGTTAGCAGTCTCATATGCAGTAAAATACACCAGTCGTTCTGCACCTAAAGAACAAACGGTGTACCTACCTATAAGCATAAAGTATTTTTTGCTGCTGATCTTTATTAGCTAAAGTATGTACCAGGCTTTTAGAACCACAATAAATACAAGTAGTTGTGAATTCATCCATGCACAAAGGTAGGTACAAGGTACAGGAGATCATTGTGGATTTAGACTATGTAGCTATTTAGAGAGCATTATAAAAAAAATAAACTGAGTTGAAGATGATTCAGAGTCTGCTATTTTCTGAGACTCATCTGACTGAGCCACCTTGTTATATTATGGTAAGTAGGAATGACGAATTAAAATTACCTTGTTACTAACTAGATAGTATGTACGTACATATGCCCGCAACATTATGAAAACGTGTATTGCATATTTTTGTAGTTTCGTATTTTTAAGGTGATGAGAAGCAGGATGTTGACATTGACCGTTGACAATTCCGACAAGAATATTCGTCTTCGTCTTTTGCAAAATATTCGAGAAAATAAAGAGCCTCCGTGTTCGTATACCTAGTATTGCATTTGTATTTGTGAAGTGTAGTGTGTGTAGTGCTGGTGCTGTGGCACTCGCGTTGTTAGTCCTTACTATTACTACAGTGTTTGGGTTGCTATACTGTATTAGTTAGGGTATTTGTGTACAGAGCGTTTGCTTGACAAAGGCCTTTATGCTATTTATTTTTAATTATTGTGTTTGTGTTCTCAATTTCTCAACATTGTTAAACACGGAGAGACGGAGAAGGACGTTCATATATAGCCGAGTCGGTCTTTTATTACATCACTATATTTAAATAATTATATACAAAATATATAGTAATTACGATACGTTAAAGCTGGTAGTTGTTGTACACTATAATATATGAGCTACTTCAAAGTACATTGCTATACAAAACTGCTGAAAACTATGTAAAAGACTAATAGAATAATATTATTATTAGTGAGGGAGTAGCTTATGAGCTATACATGACTATCAACTATCAACCCTTTCACCGTCAGCATCCCGATCCAGTGCATTACATAGAAGTTTCAGCAGAATTTGAGAATCGAACGTATAATATATTATGGCAGGTTTTTCCTCCTTTTTATTAGCAATAACAAACATTGTGTTTCTCATTTTTGCATTTTGTCATGTGTCTGTGTTTGGTTTTAGTTTAGTCTCTTATACATGTAGAGAGCATGCACTGTACAGTGTCATGTCATAGCTAATTATAGTTGAGTTTTTCTTTTTCTTGTTCTTCCTCCCTGTGGCTTTTGCTTTTACTTATACTAAAATATAAATGCTATAAAATCGGAAGGTATTATACTAATATGTATGTTTGCGATTGTACGTGTATTATTATGCATATAAAGTATGAAGCCACTGGGACCTTAGAATATATTTTTCTTAACTAAAGAATTTAAGAATTTTGCTTTATTGGTTCTTTCGCCTTGGATTTGGATACACCAGTTCAGTAGCAGTCCAAGTCGAAGTCGAATTCGAATTACCATTAATAATTCCTTATTCCTCTTTACACATCATTACTGTCCCGAATTCTAATGCAGGACAGACATAAAGTCCTAGATTTTGTAGGTAGTAACTGCTCATGTTAATATTATATAGGTAAGGTAGGTTTTTTGTACGTACAAATCTGCAGTGTATACACAATCGTTTAGCGAAATAGTTTTTGTAATGGGTGGTAAATGTTTTTTTTTAATTTCTTTGCCAGATGGTTTGAAACCATTGATCCCTCCTAAACCCAAAAATGTGAGTCCGTCAGCCAGGAAAGTTTCAACTGCGACTCAAGTTACACTGGTCAAGAAGTCAAGCTTCAGGTTAGTAATCTTTGTCAGATTTTTATTTTTTGCGCGTAGATTTTGCATGTGATACCGTGGGGTGTTGTTAAATTTACTTTACTACGTTGGGAAAAATTAAAAAAAAGTTACTTGTATTTGTTTCCTCGAGTATATAGGAGTATTTTTCACTTTTGATAGTTCTGTGTTTGTTTAGGATTTTAATCGATTCAATTTATTTCATAGTTTTTAATTATTTACATTTTTAAAAAAATAGGTCACAAAATCCAAATGTTAATCCTGATTGTCATACAAAAACCATTACTGAAACCCAAGACGAGCCTACAAGGGAAATCTGCCAAGCCACACAGACCACAGCTACGTCACCTGCTTCAGCTCGGGCAATTTTTCACAAAACTGAGGATGAGATTCTGTCATGTATTCCAAAAGAATCTGTACTAAGCCTTAAGGAAAAATTTGAATCTCCTCAAAATTCAAGTTTTAAGAAGACAATCATCGAAGAACATGAGAAGATATATATAAAGAAAATCAAAGTCAAAAAATCAATACAAACTATAATTAAACCAAAGCCAATAATTGCACCTAAACCCAAGCCGATTCTCAAGAATAAAAATACGAGTGGAGGTAATACTGTGACCTTTGCCGCAGACTGTGAATTTAATAGACTAAGTGACTCTCATACGCAAGCCAAAAGAATCTTAGTATCCAAAAATGGTATTGTACGCTCAAACTCACTGCCAGCTAACTCAGCGTATAGAAAGGACCCCAAATATGTGAGTAATAAAGGTACTCGAAGATCACCTCCGAACAAAGACAGGGTAAAGAACCGAAGAAACGCCTGTGTTTACAATAATACTAACAATAATTTACTTACAGAAACAAATAACAATAATAATAACGATGGGATTTGCTCCTTATGGAATTGGAATTCTGGTCATGAAATTGAAACTGAGGATCCCAGCTCTGAATCTGAACTCCTCCACAGGCCCCTTGGTGCAATTGTATTTAGTGGGTGGAAAAAATCCAAAACGTTTCCAGTAATTATAAATCGCAGACCTCCTACGATTGTTACACTTCCAACTGAAAATAGACCCTTCAACTATTTAAAACCCAATCCAGATTTTTTGTCCATTAAAGCTTTAAAGAATCATCAGGTCAATTCACAACATCCAAATCCAACTTCAGGCTCCCCAACGTTGTTAGCAACTTCGCCGAAAATAAAGCCAAAAGTAGCTACAGAGCCAGAATCAACAAGGATTGTAAGTCCTACAACTGAAACCGAAAATAATAAGAATGCAAATGGGCCCATTGCTCCACCGAGACAACGACGAAAATCTTTGATTTTCTTTCCTCCGAATTTTAACATATTTAATTTTAACAATAATGCAAAAACAAAGACAAAAGAAGTACAGGACGAAATTGAAAACAAAAATCCAGATACTATTTTAAAAGTGAAACAGGTCGCCAAAAATATACGGGAAAAAATAACAGAGCCGAAGAAAGCGAAACCAAAAGCACCTGACCCACCAAGTTTATGTATCTTTCAACAACTACAAACAGAAACAACTACGTCAACACCAACGTTATCGCCAACCTCCCCTGATGCCGACGCTGACTCATCAGCATCAAACGACCAGCAGCAGCCGAAGCAAATCCAGAGCCTCATACCACCCAAAAGTCCGCATATCTACGCTAAAGTGAATCATAACAGAAAAACTAGTCCAGGTAAAAGGAAATTTATTAAAAATAGTACACGCAACAAGAACGATAATATTGAGAAAACGAGTCTACTAGCTGAGCCATGTAACCTTATTAGTTTTGAAGATGATCTAGATGACTCAGTTGATTTTCACGTCAAATCCTTACCCTTGTCACTGTCACTGTCACTGCCACAACTAAATCATCCCGAGCTTGATAATAACACTGAAATTGAAGAGGAGAAGTTAATTAAAAATTTCACAAACAATAAATTAAAATTAAATTCAATTTGTGAAAATGAATATGAAATCATTGATGATTTCCAACCACAGCCACTGACGAACATTTCTGAACCTGTGCCAATAATGGATGGACTCAAGAAATCCGGATGTTTTGAGTCAACTTTTAAAGCTCAATATCTCAATAATCTTAAGGATAGCAATTCAAATGTAAATCCAGGAAGTCAAATCACAGATCCTAATCAAAACAAACATAAGACTCATACAGCTATAGTCATGTCGACAATGTCATTGGCTTTGCAGGCTCCAATTATTCCTGAAATTCAAAATAATGAAATGGAAAAAGAAGAAAAAAACAAGCTCCAAGCTGGCGAAATCAGCCCGAGATTGCCACGAAACAAATCATTTTTGTTTACTTCTATGAAAACCCCCACAGTTGACACGAACGTAAATCCGTTTTTTAGCACTCTGGAGAGTGCAACCGTACAGCAGGTTACGGAGGAATCAATCGATAAGAGCGAAGAAAAGGACGAGATTGATATCGGTTCTAAAATTGATGACGTGCCCTCATCTTCATCGAAGCAGGAAGTTAAAGGAATTACTACAATTTCTGGGACGGTTGCTAACAATACTGAAAATACACATGATATCCCAACAACTCAAAAAACCGATATCGAGGCAAGTCGAAATAATGAAACAGTATCGGAAAACGGACATATAGTACTGATAATACCTCCTATTAGCCCTATTATTAATCCCATTCACACGAATACGATTACTGTCAACCACGAAAATGTCAAGGAAAATACTGAAATTCCTGAAGTTCCCAAAGTTTTGATATCTGACTGTGATGCGGAAACTCCAACAAGCTTAATTCCTCATCCTGAATTTGAGTTTGAAGAAATTAGCTTAGTATCTGAGATGACTAGCATTCTCGACAGGAAAATGAGCCATGATCATTCGCATCAAGAAATTAATAGCCCAGAGAAAATTATTGCAGACCTAGACAAACAGACCTCCCAATCTCTTGCGAAAATAGCTGAAAATGACAATTTAGACGTGACTCAGCCTGAAAGTGTACAGGAAGATGCTGATAAAGATGTTGTGTCTGGCTCTGGAACTGGAGCTGGAACTGAAGGCGACGAAGAAGTTAAAGTAATGTCAACCACATCAAAAGAAAAGCGAAATACGGGTCTTTTAGATTTAGTTGATAATGAAATAAAAAAAGTGCAATCACTTTTAGCTGAATTCTGTCCGAATTCAAGTTCAACGGCCTCAACTTCAACCACAGCACTAACTGCAAAGCCACCAGAAACACCTAAAACTAAAATGAAAATGAAAGCAAATAAGACAAAGTCATTGGGATTAGACATCCAAAAGTCCGCTTTACTCCGAAAGTCTTCCGTACCTGAGATATTTTTAGCAGCAGGTTCCATTGCATTGTCCAGTGCCATGTGTAATGGGGAGAAGAGCGACACCGATGAGCAGAAAAAACAATTTCGAAGATCTTGGGCCAACAAGTCAACGTCCTCAGTCGGTTCAACAAGCTCCTCTTCTTCAACTGGAAGTAAATCCAATAATAACAATAATGACAAAAATAGCCTTGAGCCTACAAGCTGTTCAGGGTCATCAAAATCCTTATCTCTTCTTGGACACCTTACAGGGTCCTCAAAATCACTATCTCTCAGTGGACATGGACTCTCAGGCTCAACTCAAAATCTTAATCGTTCAAGTCATGGTCGCCGGAGGCTCTCCGATATTTCCCAATTCTTTTGGGTTGACGAGGGTGAGACGTCCACCGGTGCAATCGGGGACAATGAACACTCACCCCAACACAGCTCAAACGAGGATGAAATGGGATCACTGGAGTCCTCCCCAAGTGTTCGATCTGTCTTTCGCCGTCGAAAAACAGTTGCTCACTTTTTTGACAAAGCAAGAAAACCTAGTATTGCTTCTTGGTGGCGCCCGAATCACAATCAAAATCAGAATCAAGGTGACAGCAAGAATAATAACGGACGTGGACGTAAAACTTCATTATTTTACGATGTTGACACTATTTCTGTGGGATCTGGATCAACTGACGGAGGAACCGGAAGGCGTCTTTCCTCCGAAGAGGAAGCAGAAAATGATCAGTTGGAAGAGATTCAAAATCAAAGACGAGCTGAGGCTGAGCTTTTAAATAAAATCATGGATAATTTATCTCCAACAGCCAAAAAGGCTTTTTATGTCGTTCGAGAGATTCTCACCTCAGAGAAAACGTTTGTGGACGTTCTTCGCTTGCTAACAATCGATTTTCCCAAATCCCTCAAGAAATCTAGTAAGAAATTAAAAGTGAGTGAATCCGCCATTATATCCCAACAAGATCTTGACTACATTTTGGGTGGCTTGCCAATTTTGAAAGGAGTGAACGAAGATCTTCTTCATGACTTGGAAGAACGGATTTCTAAATGGGAAGAAGGCTCAAAGATTTCGGATATTTTCGTGAAGAAGGGCGCTTTTCTCAAGCATTATACATACTACATCAAGGATTTTGAGAAAATCAGTCGATTTTTCGATACTCGCTGTGCTAGCAATACTAATTTTGCTTTGGCTGTGAAGGATTTTGAACTGAAGAGAAAATGTCATAATTTAGGATTGAAACCTTTCATGCTCAAACCAGTTCAGAGGATGCCGCAGTACAGTTTGTTGTTAGAAGATTATTTAAAATATTTGGACGAAGACCACGTAGATTATGAGGATACTGTGAAGGCAATTGGAATTGTAAGGGCAGTTGCGGAACATGCGAACGAAGCAATACGAAATCAAATGACTTGGGAACGTCTAGTTTCCTTGCAACATCGACTTCCTGGAATCGATATCCTAGGGGAAGATAAGCAGTTAGTTAAAGATGGCGAATTAATGAAAGTTTGTCGGAAGGAGTTGCAGCCAAGATATTTTGCATTGGTGAATTAATAAAACAATTTTTTTATTAATTACCTTACTTCTTTTGTGATATTTGCATAGGCTTGAATTTTTGTATTACATTTTTTGTATTGTTTATTAACGCTTGTAGTTGCTTTATATTTTAGATGAACGACTGCTTATTGTGTATGGCGTACCAAAGTTCTTCGTCAAAAGATCTAAAAGTAAAATATAAGCTACCATTGACACGAATGAAGGTCATTCTCAATCCAAATGGAGAACATCAATTTGAATTTAGCATTATTGGCGTTGCTAGAAGTTTCATTGTGGTGGCCAAGTAAGTAATATGTATATAAATAAGTTTGCTCCTAGGTAGTACTGTACAATATTTTAAAAATTGAGTTATAATTGGGAATTTAAAAAACTTTAATAGCTGATATTGTTATAATTTTTTAGGACAGCAAAAGAACGAGAAGAATGGATCGACGCTCTAAAGCGCACAGTAAACGAACACATGCGGCGAAGACCATCATTTTTGCCATGCGTGGACACAGCAGAGAAAAATTATATGCTTGGCAAGCAGGTGTGTTTTATATAAAAATTGTATTAAAATTCTGCTGTTAATTATGAGTAGCTTGCTATATCAGAATATGGAGGCTATTGCAGTTAAAAATAAGAATAATAAATAAATAACAATTCCTTTTCCATGAAGGCTCCTGTTTGGGTTCAAGACTCTAGAACTTCCATGTGCCAAGTCTGTGCTTACGAATTTAGTCTTGTCTTTAGACGACATCATTGCCGATCATGTGGAAAGGTAAATTAATATAATGTCCTTTTAGAGGGTTTAAATATGCATTGAATAGAGGTATAAGGATGGAAAGGTTTTGTTTATATTTTTGAGTTTTCTATACTATATGATTTTCTTATAAATTGTGTGTGTAGGTTGTCTGTAAACTTTGTTCTGCAAATGAAGCGCCATTGAAATATTTGGAGAACGAGGCCGCCCGAGTTTGTGATTCATGCTACGACGTGCTACTAAACGGTATTTTGTGAATTCTTCCTGAATGTTTATTCACTTCTTATTACATTAACTTTTTCCAGTTTTCTGAAACTCAGCTCTCAATTATAATCTATAATTCAGTATAAATACAAAAAACTTTTTATCATTTGCTTTTAAAATGTTCAACTAAATTTTTTTTACAGAATGTGAAGAGGAACAAATGAATAAAGAAGAGACGGCAGAAATTCTACAAAATAGACTAAAATTCAAAAAATTTAATTTGAATACAACTCCCACTGCCAAAAGAAATGCTTCTGCAAAACCTTTGTCTAAAAAAACCATCAAACTTCCTTTAAAATCTCAAGTGAGTCTCTAATTATTATATGAGAATATATATTTCTTTGCAATATAAATAATTGTGGCCGCCTATGTGAAAATGCTTTACTGCTAATAATAATATGATCTAATGTAATGCAAAAATAGATCATGAATAGTGTTTGTAAATAATTGCGTACAATGCGTACGTAGTATATATATTAAATCTGTACATAATATGGGATAGATAAATAAGGGTAGTGACGCTGTGACAAAGTGCAAAGGGTATTTACAATGGAAGGAGAAGAGAGTTTGGAGACGAAACTGGTTTGTTCTAATCGATTGCATTTTATATGTATTTGCGGCTTCTGAAGATGTAGCAGCCGTACAGACTATTCCTGTCCTCGGGTATACTGTAGAAAAAGGTGGAGAGGAAGTAAGTTACTTGTCAATTGTTTAATCTTAATTAATCTCGTGGTTCAATTTTTGATGTCATCTGTGAATTTTAATAACGTGTATTCTATTGTGTATACATTTTTATTTAATCATAACTATTTGTTTTAGGATGGAGCAGACGAAGACTTAAGTTTCAAATTAAAACATAAAGGACGTGGTGTGACTCTTTTTCAAGCTGAGACTTCTCTATTGGCTCGAAAGTAATTGAGCAATAAATAACTGACTTTTCTTATAATTTTATTGTAATAAAGTGTTTTCATATTTTACTGAACATAATATGAACATACATTCTGTTTTGTATTCAACAGGTGGATGAAAGCTTTAGGTGAAGCAACGATTTTGAAGGATACTTAAGAGCTTATGATATAAACCTCTCGCAGTCATTATTTTTACGCATTAAATAATTATCTATGCAAATTTATAGGGAAAATATTGTATGTAGTAATTATTATTGAATAATTAGTTAAGTAAGTATGTGCCATATAATTTATATATCTTATTAATCGTTAATGTGAATCTTGTCTATGTCCACAACTGAAGTCTGTGGGATATGTCTGACGTCGGTACGAGGTTTTAAATTTTAAAACGGCTAATTTATGCCACTCTATCTATGCGAATTGACAGTTATTAATATTAATTTGGTTTTTTTGGTGCTTAGTAATATTATATTTAAATCATATCTATTATTTTGTTCAAGTATTGCCTTAATTTGTTAATTTATTTATTACTACTATTTGTAGATAGTAATGAAATTTGTTATGTACACAACAATGTCAATACCATTAATACGATGAAATAAAATTTTTAAAAACAAAAATGGTTCTGATGCCTGTTCAGTGTCCAAGTCTAATTATAATTTTATTCTACACAAATGTACCAACAGATAGCACTCACGGTTATCAGTAGAGTATACATATTATAGAGTCAGTACTCCGTAAGTAGAAACCTGTAATTTTTGTCATACCATAACTTTATTCTACAGCATTATTTTTATTATATGCGCATTCGAACTATTGATCGGGTAAACAAAAAGATTAATATTCAATATTTCTTATGGCGTATCCATTGTTAGTGCAACTCAGCATGTAAAAAGTTAAAATTACAATAAATATACTGCTGTTTACGTATGCAAATATTGGCAGTGAAATTTCAATTAATTCGCACTCACATATTTTGTTGATAAAAATGTACACCTACATAATATAAAGTGCAAAAATAGAATGAAAAAATTTCAGCCAAATAAGAAGCAGCGCAGCAAAGATTTACTAGTGCCAGAATTTTACAATTTTTTGACGTTCTTTAGCAAATGCAAGATGGGTGCTTTCAACTATTTCTAGCGTTATTCAAGTAAGACCGGAAAAAAGCAAAAGCATGAGCCTATATCCGCAATTTTAAGTCTTTCCAAAACTGAATTGAAGGAGGAGTCCAAATCACATAAATCAAAGTCGTTCCTTGTGAGTTAATTTTGGCAGACTTCACTATAATTCTCGACATGGTAATTTTGTAAACAAGTATGCTATATTAAGCAGGAAATATGTATACTTACGACTTACTTACGGTACTTCTACACGAAATTTTATGCACGCAAAAATGTCACTACTACTTATAGTAGTGCACAATGACATAATTTGTAAAAAACATGATGAATTCATCAATTAGTGATTGCTTACACGGATATAGTTACATTATGTTTACTGTGGGCGTGGGCACTAGATGAACAAATTCGAATCATTGATCGGGCAAGCATAATCGATAAACTTGGATATTTATTTTTCCGTTCCCACTTCCCACTGTCAATGCAATTGAGCAGGCAAAAAAAAGTGCAGGTGTACACAAATATACAAACTACCCGTTTTCGTGCTCAAATATTTGTAATAAAATTTCAAAATTACCCTCATATTCATCATAAAAATGTATTTCTTAAGTTACAAGTCCCAAAGAAATAAGAACGCTGACCACGTCAGTCATGCTTAAAGTAGCGAAGTCACCAATACCTGCAAGTATTGCAATAACTGACTTACTTAGGACGTTCGAAGGAAGCAAGGAAAAGCAAAGCATGTTCTTTTCAAACAGTTCGAAGGTGTCCCACATTAAATTGGAAGAAAGTAAAATTAGAGGCCCTTCAGGAATATTCAGTCTGTCAAAATCCGAATTGAAGGAAGTTTCCAAATCAACACATAAATCAAAATCGTATCCACTTTCGAATTTGTTATCAACATTCTATAGCGCTAGCAGCTACTGCTTTGTTTCTCCATTTAGGTTCAGAAAGGACCTCTTAACGGGTCAGTATGTGGAAGAAAAACGTTCGAGGATTGTTCAGGTTTTTATAGCTATATATCCAATTATTAATTTATTACGAATATAATAGCGACTAAAAGTATAATTTGTGCTTCGTAAAAAAAGAGAAGTATAATTAATTACTGGGCATTTTGTTTTCCAGCTAGGTTTAATCATCGCACAGTTTTTGGCCATTTTCACATACCTAGAATACACGTATATAGGCCCTCGTGGATTGGGCCGGTCATTAGACAGGGAAACAAGCTTCTTATATCACTACAGAAGTATCATGCACACCATGTGGCTTTTGACAATTTTTAATTTATGTATGAAAGGCTGGAGGAATCAAAAGAATATGTTAAAAATGTTGAACAAATTTGACGACATTGATGAAAACTTTGAGCGCCTTGGAGTCAAAATGCTATCACCTGTTCTGGTTTTAAAACAATTTCAGTACACTTTCTCAGTTAAAATAACTAAATAAATAAATTTAACTTTAACTATTTTTGAAAACTTAACAGGTTCAAGGTTTGTCGATTTTCTTTCCCCTCATCACGTTTACATGGGTAGCTTATGACTTAATATCTTTCTACATTAATGAACAAAGCATTACGGAAGAACTACTATTGGAAGCATGTACTTTTAAAACCGAGTACTGTGTAGCATATTTTGCTAGGCTTAGCAAAGGTACAAAACTCCATATTTCAAACAGATACTAATTAAAAGTAATAGTTCTGAATGTAATTCATAATTCATAATAATTCAAATTTTTGGAAAATAAGACTCAACAATCACAGTTATTCCTGGAAATGCCAGTGGCTTACCTTGGCCCGACCTTGTCCTCGGCGTATTAATGATTTTTGGAAAATGGGCTGCAAATTTGCTGACTCATTTTGCCGACATAACTGTAGTAGTTCATGCTGCTTCTTTTTACATTGTCGTAAGGCAGTACGCAGACTATTTGAACACCACTGTACCGCCACGTACGGAAGACGACGACAACATTGAAAGGGAGTCAATGGTAAGAAATGTCGAATGCAATAAAAGACGAATGTTTAGCTTCATTTTAATTGTTGGAACTTGAAAACGTTTCTAATTTTGTCTCCAGATTTTGGACTTATTCGAGGAAATCTGTAAACTCACTGAACTGATAGAAAAAGCAACTGGATCTATTATTACCGGAATTTGTTTTCCAATGCTGCCATATTATTCTTGGCAAGCCTACAGTGTCGCGGTTCCTGGGCCTAATTCTAAAGTTGCCATTTCTGGAACAGTGAAACTGTTTTTATACGTTGTGGTGATCGGCTCATTTCTATTCCTGGCGGCAGAAGCCAATTCTATGGTGCTAACAGTAGTTCTAGTTTCTAGTATTCTAGTTTGAAGAAAATATTTTCTTTTTCTAATTTTTAATCTCTTGCCTAATGAAAATATCATGTATCTATTATCTATATGAAGTATATATACATATGTAAAGCCGACCGTGATTATTTTGATTTTCATTCTTATAGCTTGGCAGTTTACGAACTTGGTTGCAAAACTCTGAGGCACGAATGACGAGGAAATTCAAAAGCTTGGAAATGAGATTAGATTTTGTTGAGAGAGTGGTTGTATCTTTGAATCAACTAGAGAGCAATCGGATTGGGATTCGTGGTGGATGCTTTACTGTCACATATGGATTTGTCGGAAGTGTAAAGCCCTGTAGAATTTGACTTGCTTGTAGCAATTATTATTCTTTACTATCTAATACGATTATAATGGACTGAAAGAAGCAAAACCTTGTCTTTATTTAATTTGATGCTAAATTATTTTATTTGCAGATGGCAAGTCTTATTTTAACTTACTCTGTCCTTATATTTCAACTCAGCAACGCAAACAAGTGAAATATATTCAGCTCAAAATATGATGATTGCATGTTACAATGGATTTTTCAAAATAACTAAAAATTACGTGGAAAGCATTTTACTCGTATTTCAATTATTTTATTACAAAAACTTGTCAAATTATGGCCCCGCACCTTTTGATATTTGTCAAGGCCATAATGTTTAGTAGTTGATGAATTGACAGACAATTTTAGTTTTCTTTTTGAGCGCATACTATATGTTTACATTATTATTTTTTGTACCTCAAAACTGCGCGTTAAAAGTTAAAAAACAGTATTTTGTGATTGAAAGCGAGATTGAAAGCTGACTACTTTAAATGGGCCTTACATATCTGGTTCTGATTTTCAGTATTCAATTAGACACCATCCGAGTTTACTTCATGTAAATAATTAATTCTTTCCGTAATTTGTAAAATGGCAATTTTGTAAGATGATGTGTGTATTATGTTATGACGTCACCAAAAAGCACTTTGGTAAAAATGCTAATTTATGTAAAATACGGTGTAGTGCTTATGCTAATTATCAAGCAGACTATTCACGTAATATGTTTACTGGAAATATTGGTTCCATTCATTCTTTATAAAAATAAAATAATCATATTATATGCGTATTTACTTGATTGTAACTTTTACAACTTTCTAGCGTAAAACACTCCAATATTTTTATTTAATTTGGAAGCATGCTCCTATTCCAATCGACTTAATTTTACAAGTAAGCTTGTTATAGTAAAACTTGTTTTACACACGAACGGAACAGTTAATTTATTTAGGTAGTGCTATAATGTTACTATGCATTATTATTTGTGACCTCTTGAAATGCCTAACTAGAACAAATATTTTGGGTTGTTATGATGTACGGACGAATATCCGTAATTACGTAAACTTCGCAGACTGCGTATTTTCAGAATTATTTTATACGCTGAATCAGTTGCGTCTTGAACCTTGAAAGGACAGTTAGACACATTGATTTTTTGAGAATTATATGGATTAGAAATTTTCGTATTTCAATACAACACCGCAAGGATGGACTTCCAAGGAGCAGAATTTGTCTTCGTAAAGCCTACAATTAAAAGAAATAAAGAACTTGACAAAAAAACGTCCTATCTTTTCTACGAATCTCAATTTAAACAAAAATTACAGCGCCACACGTTGTCAGATTTCCTTAAATTATTTTATAATACTGGCGTTTTTTATTTTGTGTCTCCGTTTATGTTCCAAAGAGAGTCCTCCACGGGACAGTATATTTCGTTGAAAACCAGATGGGTATTTATGGTAATTATTATTAATTATTTCTGGCACGCATTTCATTTTATTTATTTGTGCAAATGATATTTTAATGCCTTCATTTTATTCTATCGAGAGTGTATAAACAAACCCATGTATAATTTTTTTTGACATTTCTTAAAGCTATGTGTATTAGCAGCGCAGGTTTTTGAAATTTGGCCCTACTTGAATGACACGTTCTTGGGAAGGCAAAGCATGATTTTAGAGGGTCCCTCATTTATGAACTATTACACTGTGTTCGTGGTTTCAATGTGGTTATTAACTACTCTCAATGTGTTAATCAAAGGATGGACGTATAATCGAACTGTAGTCAAATTACTGAATAAATTAGATAAGGTTCAGGAGAAATTGGAATTTCTTGGAGTAAATTTGCCGTCAAATTCATTGGTTAGAAATTTTTATTGAAATAATAAAATGTGTATCATAAAATATAAGGAACGTATTGAATTTAATGCTTTAAGCTATGACTCTTACATAATGATTAGTATAGTGTAGGTATTTTATTTTTTAAATTCAATATGAACATTCAAAGGTTCGTGGGATGACAATTTCCTTCATTCTTTTCACGTTTTCTTGGGGATTTTATGAAAACTATGTCGCTTACTTTTATAAACCAAGGTTCAAGAAAATGATAAGGGAGGACTCTTGCAATCTTAACATTATGTACTGTTTGCCTTCAGTAATTCCGAACGTCACAAGTACAGGTATGCCAATTATAAGTAATGCTGGAAATAAACAGAAGAAACGACCGACTTGAATTATACACTTCTATTTTTAGGAATCCAAAAATGGTGTCATGAGTATGTCATGAGTATAATAAATGAATTCTAATTTTATTATTGCAAATATTTTCAAAATTGATAAGAAACTTCACCTGCTGCATTTAAAAACAATAATTTTACAGAGGGCACTACCATCGTGCCATGGATGTACATTTCCGTATCTCTATGCATGATATTTGGAAGGATGATTGCTAATTTCGTGACTCATTACGGGGATGTTTTAATTCTCGTGCACGCAGTCGTTTTCTACCTAATTGTAAGTCGGTTCATTGATTACACCAAATCTGTTCAGATGCAAAAAGGACGGATTCCAAGTCAAGCCGTTAAGGACCAGTTATTGGTTGGGGAATAATATATATTATAGTATTGAGATACAAATTTTAATCCGGCTCTGTGGCCGAGGGGAGTTTGTCTCTATCCTCGATAACTCGGCGTTTCTTTTTGACCCGCTCGAGCGAATCCTTAGCCGGTAGCGTACTTGCGTCTCGCTGCGCAGAAGTTAGAGTAGTGGAAGTGCTTGGTGGGGGGAGGTGTTTGGAAACTTTGTGTGAGTAACTAAGGGAAATGTAGTGTACTACTGTTCATACGTGTGTAGAGACGTAGGCAGAGTACTAATTGCGCCTAGCAGGCTAACAGCTACTTTCCCGTGCTTCGGCATAGTTACAATATCACTCAGCAGACCATTCACTGCGCCTCTCATTGCATAGCATCTGCTATTTCTCTCATGCTGTGTCGATGTGCTTGACGTATGTACGTGGGGCAATCAGGTTGGGTGTACTCGTCTGCATTTCGGTTTGGTCGTCGAAATACATTCTTGTGCATATACCCTTCTCTGTAGTCCTCCGAAAGGGAAGATAGCAAAACCTGAAGCTTGCTTCAGGTAGCTCCTGAAGAGGAGGGTAATCTACCTAGACTGTAAAGAGGTCAGCATTAACATAAGCTACTATCCATAATATACATACTAGTTCGTAAGACACCAGCGGTGTGTAACTGTAGCAGACTTCCTTCGGGAGCGCTCCATAGGTGGTGTTCAGACTTTGGTCGATCATACCGAGGGGAAATGTTTGTTTACATTCACACTGCTAGTACAGTAAATTGCACTGGGTTATAGGTTATATACCTGGAGGATCCGATAAGTGCTACATAATAATAATAATAATAAATTGAGATACAAATTTTAATAAATTGTATTTTTGAATACTTTCCAATTGTTTCTAAATGCTGATTTAGGTATTAGAAATTTTCGAGCACATATGTAAGTTAAGTGACGTAATGAGTGATGCAATTGGATCAGTAATTATTGGGGTATGTTTCGGGATGCTACCATTTTACTCTTGGAAAGCCTTCGTGGTTGCAGTTTATGGAACTAACGGGTTTAGAGGATTCAACCAAGCCGTGCAACTATTTATATACGTAGTTTCGTTTGGGTCATTTCTAATTTTTGCGGCTGAAACCAATTCTAAGGTTTTTAAACATATTAAAATCATGTTTACGTTTTATTTTTTTCATATTATAATTTGGATAACATATTATATACTAACCTAAACACATAAAGCTTGGTAGTTTACGAAATTGGCTCCAGAATTCTGAGACAAGAATTGGAAGAAAATTTGAAAGTTTGGAGCAACGACTGGATTTTCACGAGAAAATAATCATTTGTCTAAATCAGCTGGATAGCAATCAGGTTGGGATTCGCTGTCGAAGTTTCACTATTACGTATGGATTTGTTGGATGTGTAAATACAAAATACTATTAGCTATACTGCATACACTATATATACTATATGCATATACTATACTACAACACAGTATTTGGGTTTTGAACATTAAAATATTGTAATTGCAAGCTTGGATTTTTAAATCCGTGCAGCATGTAAATCATGAAATTTTAGAGAAGTGAATTTTCTGAACTTTTTGTTTAGATGGTGAGCCTGGTGCTAACCTATTCTGTTGTAATATTTCAACTAAATGGAAACTGAAGACAGTGTAATTAGCAAATTAACCTTGTTCGTATTACAACTACTACACGAATCGGAAATTGGATTTTTACTTTGTTGTCACCCTAAAAAAATAAAACCTCGGTCGCTACAAGTCGCTATACGTTCTCATACTCACATAATTGTTGGTAGTTTTTAGCTGTGATGATGTAGGTAGAAGTCAAAAAAATAAATCTGCAAAATTCCAAGACCATCACAGAAAAAGCACATGCACGTACTAATGGATCGTTCACAAATCATCAGTGAAGAACCAAAATGACCCATATCCATTTGCCATTAAAAGCAAACTGAGCCTTACCCAAAACGTTCTAAAAGCAAAATGACCCAAATTCATATATTTCCACTCGTAAAAGATTAACTAGTATACTAGGTACTACGTAAAAGTCCATGCATTACCTCGGGTGGTTAGTTACATTTCAAAACACAGGTGCCCATATTTCATTGGGACAGCGTACGTGTAATGGTGTAATTATTACATAGGTAGGAGTTAGATCTAGGGTGGGGCGAAACGATTTGACCGCGATGTCGAGAAGACTATACTATCCCGAGCCATCCCAGCTGGCAGGGGGATTTCCTAAAAACATCCTAGGGATGTTAACTGCGGATTTAAGTACATTCGGAGGATACCCCCCAAAGTTTGAGTGGACATCGTAAGGATGTCCTAAGGACCATCCTGTGTCCGAAAATAGGATGTGCGCAATACATCCCCAAATGATATCCCCTGAAGAAACGCAGCGGGTATTCGGGATCAGTTCGGGACGTTTAGAGGATGCATATAGGACACGTTTAGGATTATTTCAGGATGTGATAGGGATGCAGTATGGACTTTTAATACTAATAGATCATGCATGGTAAAAAAAAGTTTTATGAAGGTATAACTAGAACAGTCATGGTATTTTAATATTTGTAGTAATTTATTTAACACTCAGACCAAATAAATAATTATTAAGTTGTTCACTCAACTATTGATACCAAAAGCAGACGACTTCGTAATTTTTAAAAGCACTTATTGATTGTTAAATTATGGTAGTAAAAACCTCGCTATTTGAATCCATAGTTAACAGTTTACTTCAGGCAAGGAAATTGAAAAAGATGGACGTAGAGATGGCTGAATTAACTGTGCGTTCATCGATAGTATAGACATCTGAGCCCGAGTAACCTGTAGACCGGTATCGTTCAAGCTGAGATTCATTTTTTGGTTTCATAAAATATAAAGTTTGAATAACTTTGCTGCCACCGTTTCAATAACAAAAAAAACAGTATAAATATTTTACAAAAATGGAAAGCAGTTATACACGATCGTTTCTTTTGGACTTATTTTAACGTATGCAAAAAATTTATTTACCCTTGTTGAACCAACTAACTAACAGTAATATTGGTCCGTTCTGCTGATAATCTACTTTGAATCTTCCCAGTTAATTCCAGCCGTATCGAATTTTCCCAAGTTATCCAAAATCAACGCACTGTCTGCTTTTATGATTAAATTATTACTAGCACTGACACTGACAAAGAAAGTTAAATATTTATGTAATTTACTAATTGCAAATGTCAAAAAAATGAATATGTTCGGGCTCGCACTTGTGCCATGATAATATTATTGCACCACACAGTAGTGTAAGCAAAACTAATTTCAGTTTTACTTTACAAAGATAAAGAAGAAAACTTCGTCCTAGTTCGTACAATTAAATAAGGCTAGTGAGCTGAGCAATAGGAATGAAATGAAATGATAGGAAGGTGCATAATTTTTGTTCGCTTAAACATCATACATGTTTGTTTATCAGACTTTTTCAATCAAATAATTCTTCAGAACTGAACTGGGTTACCACAACAACTACTAATAATATGCTCAGAATTACTTAAACGTCCTTAAATAATGTCCTTAGGATATCTAATCAGGATTAAAAAAGTCATAGACATTTATTATCTCTTTTGGATATTCTTAAAATATCCAGGTGGGATAAAAAGTTCAGGGGATGTTTTTCATGGTATTGGGGACGTCCCCTCAAAGGAGCCTGCCAGCTGGGATACGCTATAACAAGAAAGGACTGTGTATCTGTATATCTATACTTTTGTGTTTAAAACTTCATTTAGAAGTATTTGCCTAAAACAAATTGAACACAATAATGCATTTAGACATTATTTTTATTTTTCAATTATTAGCTGCATTTTCTTATTCATCCAAGTGATTTTGCAGTGCTTATAAGTTACACAATTAACAAGTACTTATTAAAATAGTCAACAATTTAGTATGGAGAACAAACAAATCTGAATCGGCATTAAAAAATGCAATGAATTAAGTAGTCTTAAAATAAACAGACATTCATTTCATTCATTATAATTGTAAAAAGACTGTGTGTATGACTTACTGATAAATTTTGGTTGAAACTTTTTAGATAGTTTTGCAAATATTAATAACCCCTGTTGGGGTTACGGATTATTGGCGGATGGGTTTGCCGTGTTGTTTACCGAGGTTATTTTTGACCTTTAAGGGGACAAATTATGCAAGATGTTTAAGGAATTCGTAGCCCAGTCTTTAAGTTGTTACAAGGGTTTCCATGTAAAGTTATTTGTTATGTTTATAATTATTACAAATTAAAGGATCTGTAGCGTCGGGTGTAGCAGGGTCGTTACTGTGCCCTTTTTCTTACAGTCCAGACTAACTAGTAAGTAGTCAGTTCTGAACTGAGACTGTTAGCGCCTTCGGGCATAAACATTCAAACCTTCGATGTTTGAATTCTTTGAATCAATTTTACGGCGAACAGAAGCAAAAAATAATAATAATGATACTGAAGTATTAACTGCTAAGTAATTGTACAATGCAAATGCAACTATCTATAATTTTTTTAGGCTATATATTTGAACTATATGGTGAGAGTGGGTGATTGTGGCCGGTGTTCTAATGTGGCCAACTGGTTAAATTATTAGTTGAAAGCTTTTGAAACTCAAATTGTAGAATCAGTAATCAGTAGATGGTAAGTCGAACTATACAAACAACAATGCAACCTTGTTATAATTTTTATAATTACAGCGAATAGACTCGTTTTCCATATTCAATGGGTGCGCATAATTTTGAGGGTAGAGTCACGTATTACGTCGTGCATATTTTATTTTACCCAGGTAAGGCATATAATGCAATATATTATGTTTCTCCCACGGCAGTATAAAAGGGAAGACCCACTGTAATGATTCTGCATTGCAATCAAACTCCCATGCGAGGACGTTTCTACAGCTTCGCCTGATACATAGAAGAAATCATTGCGTACGCTGGCGCTGTCTGTAGTCATGTACGAGCAACAACTCCTCAGCATTACATTTAAATAGGGACTGCACCGCAGCGCCCTTTCAGTTGAGGGGCGGAACTGCCTACTACAACAGCTCCTCAGCATTTCCTAACATGCAATCAGAGAGTTTGTAGTACACGCATTTAGATGTCGCAGTTCTCCGCTCGTAGGCACTTTTCCGAGCTAAGTTGTGGTTCCCTTTATTTTACTTCCGTGGTTTCTCCCCTTTAGCCGGGTGCCGGGTCTGGTAATTTCCAAGGCTATCTGTTGATTCGGGTAAGACCTCGATTTCACTAGAAAAGTTAGCCTGGTTAGCCATAGCAATTGTTAGCCTTAAGAAAGAAGAAACACGCTTTCAGAGTTAACCATGTCAAATCTAAAAGCGAGTTTCTCAAGGCTAACAATTGTTAACTTTTCTAGTGAAATCAAGGTCTAACTTCTATCCCATATTTTACTACTAGAGTTAGAAGTTAGAGTAATAATTAGAGTTTAGAGTTTTAGAGTTCACAGTCCACTCAGTTCACGTCACGTTCAAAATGCTATAGTTTTCGTCTGCGCGGTAAACTTATTCTTGGGGAATGAATATGAACAATATGAAGGGCCCATAGTAAATTCGGAGGGAGATATATGATATGAGTATTAATGAGTACTGACTAGAGTACGAGTACATACTGTAGAGACAACCGAAAGTGAAGTCTGGCAAGGATAAAGCTGCCATTTGATTGCATGCAAAATTTATCCTTGCTAGACTTCACTTTCGATTGTCGCTAATATATGTCATATGCATGAGATAAAGATACATACGATATAATTTGATTGCTGCGGGCGGGCTTGGGAGCGGAGCTTTTTATTTGTTCTGTTGTCTGTGGGAAGTGGCGTTTAACTTTAATTTAATGACATTGTATTATTGTATTGTAATTAAGAATACCCGCTAATAAACTCAAGACATAAATTACTTGTTCCTAAGTTTGTCGATTGTGTTCCCTACAATTTGCCCTACTCATTCACATTGAGTACGCCAATTTATTTCCTGTCTGCTGAATCTAAAAGTCCCAATTGAAAGGACACACCTAGGCTGGAGACTTGAGGTTCTTAATAGTGAACTTAAGTAAGTAACTCGTAACTTGAAATGCAACTTTTGACAACCAGCTTACCAGTAAGCAATTCTAATTTGTAGATATTGGAATAATCGAACCACCGGCCCCGATCACTGATACTGATACGATGGAAACAGATTCTATTTTTAACCATCAACTTGATATGGGTATGGCTATACTGCATCGACTGGACAACATCCAGGTCATTGTTACCAATAAAATCCGGCCAACACTTCAGAAACACGTAAATCTAAAATAATTACTATTTGATTCTTGAATTCCAAACTTATTGTAGTATGTTGCGTTGAGCATATTCATATTTAATTGTTGAATGTTTAAAGCCTGAAGTGCGTTAAACAGCAAACAAAGGATGCAATGTGAATGTGTTAGTATGTTCAGTATGTTTTTCTGCTAAGTCGCTTAATTGGTAGTTCTGTAATAAAGTAGATTTACTGTTAACAATAATTGATTGTTGCCGTTGCAGTTTCCTATCGATCAAAATCGAAGGCAGGTGCTGGCTAACGAATTAGCTCGAAATAATCCATCCTTCTCGGAACATCAGTTATTTCTAGTTAGTCAAATAGATAATGCTGCGAGCATCAGGTCCATGATGCAATGTTTATACGAGTTGAATCAAAGGCGCAATACTGGATGGGCATGGTCAGGGCCAGGGCTTGGTGAAACAGTTATTGCAGCTGCAGATCCAGATACTCCTGCTGAACCTGGAGATGATGCTCAATATCAAAATCCCCACGTAATGGAAAACGTAACTGTAACTGGTGTACAAGATTTACTTGGCTTAGTAAATAGAATCGCTGACCACCTGTAAGTGAGTCCGTAGTCTTTGTCTTTGTATTGTACTTACTTAAAATTGTAAGTTTAGTAATGAAATAATTAAATGCTTCCGGATTTTTTTTATGCTTACACGGCAGCATCATTACTTGATATCTTTCTATCATTTAAATAATGGAAAGAACTGAAGATTTTATTTTATGACAGTACTTTACTTTGAGTTACATAGTTATATAAGATTCTTAGATATACGGATGTAAGAATTATTTATTTCAGTGAGGATATCATGCAAAATTTGCTCAACCGACTCATCACTTTGAGGGATGCTCAACGTCAACGGGAGAATGGACGCTAAGTCATTAACAGTTTCATGATATTCTGTGGATCCATACAAATTATGTATTGCCTTGAAAAGAAATGTTTTGAATCTCTGAGATATTATGTAGGTTATACATAAAATTTAAATTCAGCTTAAAGTTCCTGATTGATGTTTCATGGGAACTGACTTATTAGAAATAAATTTCAATTATTCAGCTTACAATATTCTGAACCTTACACATGCAGATTTCTTTCATTTCCTTGTCCGAATCTGTCATACTCTTCACGCACCAGCTCTGTGTTCCATATTGATTAATCCTTGAAAACCCCACTACTTTCATTTTCCCACTTGGCCTTTGTATATTTGGACCGAGGAAAAGTTTTAATCTTGCCTCAAACTTGGCTAATCCTGGATTGGCTGTAAAAGCTATGAGTATCTCAATATAATCTGAAGACTGACCAATTTTTTTAGTATAAATGATGTCCTTCAATGGGTTGGATGTCCACTTTTCACAATCATCTTTATACTCTGACTTACTCACTTTTCGATTTAACTGTGAAATGGAGTACCGTAATATTCTGTGAACAAATCTATCATTCTTGTTAAAATTTCCGGTTCGGGAATCATCACTATCCTTTTTAAATTGTACATTACAGAGGCAGTTTGTTGGTGGTATATTTGTTTCTGCACAAGTTCTATTTTCAGTTATTTTAACAAGTAAACTTGACCTATCTTTCAATTTATGAATAAAGTTATTACTTTTACTTTTACTATTTTTTGGAGTGGAGGACATGGATAGAATATGAAGGAGTGTGTGATGGACATCAAATGGTGTTGCGAGTAGTTTAGAATTATGTCGTAGGGCCTCAACCATTTCAGGATATTTGTCAGTCAGACTATTTGGTGGGCGTATAAATAGGGGTGGGAATCCTCGCTCAATATAGCTTTCAATGGATTTGCTATTGAAGAAACTTGTTCTATCCCCGTGATCACTCAAAAATATTATCATAGTATTATCTGGAAGATTCGGATGCGTCGTGATGGACTGAATAAAGCTCACAAGCTGCTCATCATAAAGAGACAAAGAGAAAATATCTTCGTGAAATGGATAGGCAAACCAGGTGAATGAAAAGAAAGGACTTTCCGCGAATTTGTTAACAAATCTATGGGTGTAGCGTAAAAGAAATTCTGGGATTTTTTCATTTGAAGTGCAGTCCAAAGTTAAATTCTTTTTTCTTGGATCCAGGTGAAAATTCTGTGGGAATTAAATACAATACATCATTTACTCACTCAGCATACAGGTAATTTTCTTTAATACAAAATGAATTTTTTAAATAATTGTGTTTGCTAGTGACCTCAACTTGGGTTTGTCGTACATTCTGTAATGCTAGAAAGAGATGATGCAAGTAGTAATCTGTTGGTTTCTCCACAAATCCCGACTGCCCACCCCAGTTAAATGTCTGCAGGCCATCTTCAATGTAACTAGTAACATAGTTATTTTGATGAAATTTTTTCCATATAAATGGGCAGGTGTCAAAGGGTGCAGTCCAGTCCGGGGCACAAGTTAGTCTAACTTCCGTTCTGGTCATTCCCATGAGAAATCCCATGAAGTTTGTCAGTGTGGAGGGTGCAATGGAATGGTAACCCTCAAAATCAATGAAGCCCTCCTGCTTCATTAGTTCAATAGAATCTGGAAGACTTCTGTATGCGTGAGCTCGAGACACAGAATCAAATCCAAAGAAAAGGACACTGATGGGTTTCTTGTCCTCTGCTGATGAGATCTCTCGCCAATGATCAATTTTTTTCTGAACCTTTGGCTTGATAGGAATAGTTGTGTCTACGTTCGTTGAGTTCCCACATCGGACAGCAAATGCTTCTATATCATTCCCAAGTTTTGTCGTTTCTTGAATTTCTGTGCATTCTGTAAAACTTTTCCAATATGATAAATTACCTAGTTTGTATTTTAAATACTTTAATAATGGTTATATGCGTGCATGTTTGGTGTAAATCATTACGAATGCTTAAGTGCCTTTGTTCCGTATTGAACTTTTTAAAATTACTTAAATTTTCATTACTTGTATAGAAAATCCGTGTCACCTCGTTTTATTTCCTGAAGGCAGCAACTTTGGTTAATTACTGGATATTCGAGTAGAATCAGGGTCTGAATTGAATTGAAACGTTGCCGGACAGTAATTAATTAGTTTGAGAATTTGGGAAATTTTTATGGCTTACTAAGGAATTATAAGTGGCTTGTGTAAATTATTATTACCTGCTCATCTTCTAGCTTTGCCACACTTTGTTCGTAACTACAGTCATGTTTATCCATCGTTGTTTTTGAGTTTGGCTGCCAGTTGACTTTGAAGTATTCGGGCATAATTGGAGTTTGAGGAATAGCACAGGCTTGCACATCTTGAGCTGTTGCTCTTGATTCACTGTAGTTTTTAATTATTAGGAAATTTTTATCTCCAACAGTGTTCTTGCCTGTTCCACTAATAACATTTTTGACAAATGCAACGTAGCTGTCTGACTTGTAAAATTTAAAATCCGTCCAAAAAATGAAAACGCTCGTGACTATCAGGGACAGTAAAATAATCCCTTTAGTTTTTGATTTTGCAGTAATTTTTCGTTTTGAAAAGGTTAAAATCACAGTGAACATTTTTATTGAGTCTTTCATTTTGCACCAACAGTTTACCACTATAATAATTGGATTATTAAAGTCTTCTAGTCTTAGAGTCTTCTACGATTTTTTGCATGCTACAGCAAGTTCTAACTTTAGTTCATAACGAAAATTAGTAGCCTTCTAACTCAATATTTAATGAAATGTTCGGGTTCAGTAAACTAATCTTCGCATGCTTTCGACTTCGACATCCTTTTGTTTATATTCGTATATTTACTACATTTTATATAATGTTTTCCTATGAGTTTGGATTGTAATCCCTTGGCTATATGCAGTGCCCACTCGAAATTTAATTTCAGATTATGTTCACTGTTGTAGCTACGAAAAGAATTCAATCAAATTCATCATTCCCTTCTTGGTTCACTTCGATATATAAGTAATTACGTTGTTATCTCGAATGCTTCCGTCCACATCCGGACAAAAGATATTTTAATCATTTGAAGTTACATTCTGTTTCTGGTCGTCCGTGTAACTGTAAATATATAGAGGAAGGAAATCGTTGTTGACCATGCAAAATATTTGTGTATTACTATTACAAAAATATATTGTTGTTCAAGAAGCAACCCTATATATAATGTAATTAATATAGGTAGGTGAAGTATGCAATGCATGTACATAAATACAATACACAACCTCGTTTTAGTTACAGTTTATTAATAGTAGTGTAGGTTTTAGTTTTAGCCATACCAATTCGTAGCTTTCTTATGTTTTTTAGGGCTTGCAGGAAAAGGTCAGATGTATAGTGTTGTCAGATGCTGATGATATCAAGATCATTAACGCACGCTATGGCTCTTTTTGTTTTAATGTGTTAAAAACGAATGTTTGGATAATTGAATGATATCTACTTATTTGTTATTTCGAAATAATTATGCATCAATAATCACACGGCATCATAGGGTTGTCGAAAAGCCACAAAATCATGATTTTTTCTAACCAGCCGGCTAATGGCATTAATGGGCTAGTAGATAGCAGACGTGATAAGCATATGCAAATCATAAATAAACTAGACATTTCCGTGGTAAATAATCTAATTGCCAATGGCAAAAATAATAGCCTGGTAAAATAATAATAAATAATAACCGGTTTAAATGACATTTTAGCCAGTCGGTTAAAACCACCTCGCAAGTCGCAACTCTACGCCATCATAATCTGTATTAACTTGGCTATGGAAGATATCATCCACTGCTTCCGTAAACAGAAACAGGGCGTTGCCTAAGTAAGTATTATATTTTATATTATTTATAATTAAAAGCTAAATCAATCGAAATTGCTTCGTTAGGATCAACTAGCATCGTTAGGATTGCTGACCTACAACTAACAAACGCAGGTTTGTGCGTTAATTCATCTAATAGAACAGTATGTAATTAAATGATTATATTTGTCGAGTAAGTGTAAGTACTAACAATTTATAAATCTATGAACATAATGAGAAACGCACTTTCACAATATCACGGTAATTATTTTATTGAACTAATTCAGCCTTTAAATTCATAGGATACACAACTAGTCTTCCACGACCTGTGCTTTAGTGAAATTAAGGAAAACTTGTTCTAACGAAGTCTGACCTACACTATAAGCTTGAAGCTTAAATATTTCATTAGCCTCCTCCATTTTTCTGAATAAATCTGCCCAATTAAGGCCTGGGCTGGTGACGTGGTAATGGACGAAGCCAGGGTGGGCATCCTTCAGAATGGAACCTGGGAAAGAGCTTTCAATAAATTCCTTTAGAGGTTGAATCTCTACTTCCCAATCCATTGGCGCTTCCTCCATTCCTGAACTACTACGCCTCTGGTATTCCTACAAATTCCATAAAAATACGGAAGATTGTAGTTAAAATTGTAAGTAGGCCGTATGAGTAAAAATGAAATGTAAATTGGCCCTACGTTTACGTTAAAAATTTACTTAGTAATGCAAGTCAATTATACCTCAAAACTTTTCTTGTTATTTGAAGTTTTGGTAGCCATCTGGGCAACGACTGTGTAGCCTTCACCAAATTTCGACTTCAAATGTTGAGTGGAACCCAGACATCGAAACGCCCCGTTGACCATAACAACAAGGCGGGTGCAAAGTGCTTCACATTCTTCCATACTTCATGGCCATACCCGGTGTTAAAAATATATAAAAGCAGATATAATTGAAAAAATACATGTCTTTACCATAATATGGTGAGCACCTTTCACATTATATTTCTATACGACACTTTTGAATAAATAAATGGGTAGGTACATATTATGTTACATATGCTTAACACAGGCTTGCCCCCCCTGGAAAATTGACCTTCCGCAGCTACTGTTATTTTATAAATATCAGCAACTAACCTGTGCGATGTTAAAATTATCGACGTGCCAGCCTCTCGAACTTTCGTAACGCAATTCCAAAGGTGACGTCGAGCCACGGGATCCATGCCAGTTGTTGGTTCATCAAGAAATACTAGTGGCGGATTTCCAACTAAGGCCAGAGCAGTGGATAACTTCCTTTTATTTCCGCCTCTGAAAATTAAAACATACATACATAGTTCCTTACAGTGACTCCCAAAAATAACCACGGGTAAAAATCAGAATTAGTTGAGGTCATCAAATCATTCCAACTGAAAAATGTAATTCAAACCCACGAATATGGCCCAACGCGCTTGTCTAGGTGCTCACTGAACAAAAGAGCATCTCCCAAAGTATTGGCCAACTTATTAATTTCCTTTTCATGAATTCCGCGTAATCTTGCAAATAAAAAAATTGTTTCTCTCCCGGTCAATTCGTCAATGAGCGCATCAAACTGTGGACAGTAGCCTACATTTTTCTGCACTTTTTTGATATCTGAATTTATACTATTTCCACGGATAAATGCATCCCCTGAACTTGACCGCAAATCTCCAGTGAGCATTTTGAATGTGGTTGTCTTTCCAGCCCCATTCACACCCAGCAATCCAAAGCATTCTTTTTCTTTAACGCCAAGATTTAAACACTGCACAGCTGTGAAAGAGCCATACGATTTTGACAAATCTTTTATAACTAAATTTTCAGATTTGAGGAGATCTGCAAGATTTGCAGTTCGGATTCGGGAGGCTTCAGCAGCTACGTCGGAGTCTTCCACTGAATTCTCTAAAAATTAAAAATCGACATTATATATTTAACTATAATTTCTTTTGTATGAAGTAGGCACAATTACTAATGTTTAGTCTATATGAAATATTTTAATTGTAAGTAGTGTAGTATTTTAATTTACCTATCACTTTTTTGGAATCCTGAACTCTGGGTTTCTTTGATCGACACTTTATCCTTTGTAACAATTTTCCTTCCGCAACCCCGAGGACAATTAGAAAGTGAAAAATTAGCATCTTTTTGTTCTCCAGTAAATTACATAATTTAGCAAAACATTTTTACCGCATAAAGGTATGTGATACGTACACAAGCTCTTAAAAATAGAAATCTAATTTCTTCATTAAAAAATGATTTTTTTTTGTGTGTGGGCAGGGATGTTTGAAATAAAATAGAAAGTGTTTGAATTTTTTCAACTTCGAAAATTAAGAAAATTTCTACATCCAGACCCATCAAACACCAAAGTTTGGCCCTTGTTAGGTTAAACATAGGCAGGTCTGGCGAAGCTGGACTCAGGGAAATGTGGGTTAAATAGGCTTGCCCCAGAGCGGGGTTAACATTGGGAAGTCTGGCAAAGTGAAGTCAGGGAAAAATCGGTCGTACAGATCTGCCCCAGCGCGGAGTTAACATAGGGAGGTCTGGCAAAGCTGAACCAGGGGAAAGGTCAGTTGTAAAGGTTTGCCCCAGAGCGGGGTTAACACTGGGAAGTCTGGACTAGCACGCGGTCAGGGAAAATTCCGTCTTCCCGTTGTTTTCCCATTGCAGCCGTTAAATTAGTCACATCACACGGTCAAGGCACGCTGCTTTCTGTATTTCAGCTCAGTGCAGCACACAACTTCAGTTTCGACGTGAAGCGGGATAGAGCAAGTCAAAGTGAAGTGTTTTATCACTAGTTATTTAGTTCTGAATTCGAGTTTATTTAATCCTATAATTCCTAAACTCGGACTTGAGTAGTTTAAAAGTGTTAGTATTGTGAATTATTTATAATAATAATAATTGTAGGTTTAAAGTTGTGTTTAGTTTACTACGTCATTGTTGTTGGAGCTGGAGTTGTTAACGAAGAGATTCCACAATGTAACCTTTAGTGTGTAATATTAGCATCAGCTCAATCAGAGATGACTAACAATAAATTGCGAATTGTTGCCTCTGTGTAGAATTTATTTACATTCTTATTAGACTTGGGGTTTTAAAGTCGAGTTGAGATATTGTCCTAATTGTTATTTCTTGTGGTCATTAAAGTTAAACCGTGATTTAGCACCTCAGTAATATTTTCTAAACTTCTAACATTTCGAGTACTACATAAAAATTCTGCATCCAAATAGATTACAACTTGAAGTAACTTGTTTGTTTTGTGTATAATACGATGTTATAGCTGTAGCTTGCATTTCAATGTGACTTAATTTTGTAAAAGTGTAGTTTATAAAACGTGATCAATGAATAGAATAATTGGATGATGGCACTTATGTAATTGATGACCGTATTTGATGGATGCTAAATTATGAAATAATATTCAGTAGCTGTAGTCAGTTGTAGCAGAGGCACAACTCCGGCAGCATTTCTAGCTCAATCACTTTGCCCAGACCTGGCCCATACCAGGGTCAGACCCGCATATAGTTACTAGGGCCTTGGCTAGGCCCCAGCTGCGCCGTAGTTTTCAAGTGAACCTTAGGCCATTGCATCCCCGGACGTCAAAACCTTGCCTTGGCCAGACAATTCCAGCTAAGCCGGGCCAGGCCAGATCCTCACCTTTTGTGTTTAATGGGGAGCGTCCTTTTTTTAAATATGTTGAATCTATATTTTAGCTATAATTTCATCATTTGAAATTTGAATGATGCATAACTCATAGACACTTTAAATGAGTTAGCGGTAGAAATAACTACAGTTTTAGATTTTGTGTGAAGTATAAATAATCAGATTTCTTGCATTATTTTGAAAATTCACTTCTACATGTTCTTATAATGAATACTCTTGAAATACTCACAAAATCATAAGCGCATCTTGTGACATTTTCAAAGTTTCTGAAACTCAAGATATAAAATTACTTTAAAAGTGAGATATTTTTTACCCACTGTGTTTTTGTAGAATTTATTTTGTATGTTGATTTTTGTGAATTTCGAAAATTTTCTTGTCTGGAGCTACCCTCACGCTCTACACTTTTTGGTTCATTAGATCCTACCAGAGATGAGCAATAGTAAGCGATAAGGCGGAGGCAAGTTAAAAATTACACCCCGGGAATTTTAAATTGTGCTCCAAAGTCATCGGTGATTGGTCCTAAATGCTCCAGCAGAATTGCTTATTGGCTTACGGGAGTCACGTGGGAGAGAAATGTACAACGTGCTTTTGCCCTATCTCTTACTATATCGCTCATCTCTGAGATCCTACTAGTCATAACTATTACCGTTACAAAGAATGAGTAACATGTTTAAGTATATCTGCAGTAAAGTCATCTAGTGGCTCGCATATTGAATTTGTAGATTTAACGGCAAAATCAAAGCAAACCTTTCGTAAAGAGATTTAGGAAATGGGATTGTTACTGCTATCAATACCAATGCGTCCCCGCTTTATGATTTTTTTTTAGAAATTCGCAGCTTATTCGAAAATGTTTTTAGTTTATGCAGCATTAATTTATTATAATATTTTGATTTACCTCCCAAATTTTTGAAATCCTGAGCTCTGATTTTCTTTGATGGACACTTTATCTTCTGTAGTAATTTTCCTTCTGCAACAAAGAGGCTAATAAAACTAAGAAGTCCAATGGAAAAGAGGGAAAGAAGATGTCTTCCAATTCCTGCGGGACGCAACCCGAAATAGCCAACAGGATCTGAAGAACAAGGCTCGGGATTTTAAAGTATTTGTATTTAAAAGAAAATATAAAATGTTTTATTTATGTATTTGCAAAATCTATGCTGGTCACTGCTCTAATAACTCAATAATTATAAGAAACATCAGGTTTGAAGTATTGAAATACCTACAATACCAGCCACAAGCAACTCTCGTTGTGATTGTGAGATGAATATCGAGATCGACGAAAAAATCGTATTAATTTTCTAATCGCCAGAAATACGACAATTTGGGGACTACCATAATATGCTTGACTTCGTAATCTTTTGTTGGAACAATAATTTCCCAAAGCTCGACAAAAATCAAAATGTGTGTTTTTAAAATCTGTAAACAATTTTATTTTACTTTGGTTTTCAAAGTGGAATGCGTAATGTGTAATTTGACGAGTAAATAAATTATCTTGGATCGTAAAAATGGATTAAATTTTAATACGAAACATCTACAGTTTGGCTGGCCTTGTTCTTTTGCCTGTTGTGCGTGTGTGTAATTTTAATTTTTAATATGGGTAAGGGATCGCCCATAAATTATGTCATCAGAATATTCCAATTTTAAGGCCCTATGGCTCCCCTGTCATCAGCTTAACGATTGCGCAAATGGCTATCTTTAACATGAGATGTCACCAATATTCGGGTAGACCAGTGGGCACTACCGATTAGCGATGACGTCATTTGTGTACGACCCTCAATTACTTGCAGCTAATATTGATAGGAATGATAGGTGTAATTACTGTCTTAGCACATAACCACATCTTACAGTTTGTGCAGCAATCATTTTCCTTGAATTCAGGACGACTACAAACTATTTCCAGTTTTATTTTTGAATTCAGTAGCGGACAAACTTCATGGAGAATGTTATTTAAGCTCAGGAGAACAAAGGAATATCCAAGATTGTAATTTGGGAAAATCATGAAAATCCAGTCTAAAATGTTAGCGACATGCACCAGTTTTAATTCTGGGATTTGTAGAATGGTCACTGCAAGAAATGGTGCTAGGCCTAAAGGATAAAAATAGTAAATCTTTAAATACTGTAAATAATATAGTATACTTCCTACTTACTAGAAATGAACCAAATCTAGAAAATAAACTCACCTGAGAAAATGTTTATCATTATCATACGAGTGAATCCAGAAGATGGGACGGTAAACCAAAAACTGAAAAGATACATGAGTGGAATCACAGCCCAGCCAAAGAAGATAAGAACGACACCTACATTCAGCAACGTTTCCAACGTATCAAATGTTTCGAGGTGAGAGCAGATGATGACAATAATAATTAGTATGGACGTGATCATGTACACCAAAAAATCAAAAATGAAATTAGCACCCCAAAAAATCCCAAATTGTGCCCCCGACACAAATTGTAAATGCTTAGCTTTGGATTCCCTCTCTTTAATTAAAAAGACCACAAAACTGGAAGTTAAGAAACTAAATCCAAAGACGAGATTGAAGCCGATGTGAAAACCACTTGTTTGAGTTCCTACACCACCTCCTGCTTGGTTCGCCCGATCCACGGCAGTTAAGGGAAGTGGCTGATTGAGAACAGTTATTTCCTTGTTTGGATTCGTAGTGAGTTGACGGAACAGTGTGTTCATGATAAAATTCAGTGTGATGGGCAGAGCGTGGTAGGGCTGATTGTTGAAAAACCCCGTTAAGTCACTCCCAATTTTTTCCATTCCAATAATGTACTTGTAATTAACTGCAATCGATGGATCTTTATATTTTGATAGAATAAAGTCAGACAAGCTTTGACCCCTCCTAGTTCTCTCAATTTTAGTATATTTATTCTTCTCTTGCCCAAATTTCTCGTATGTGCTACAAGTAACGTCATTGTAACCTCCAGGGCAGGATAGAGTTGTCACAGGATCTTGAAATGGGCGTAGATTAATCATTAGACCTTTTAAACTTTCGGCTGGTTTCGGAAGAGTCTTGATTAGAACTATCGCCATTATGAGGAATGCAACCGGAATTAATGTCTGGAATAAATAAGCTTTTAAAATTAATTTCAAGTTTTAAAAACTTCATGTTTTACAGTGTATAATATAACCCTGTTCTTTTTGATATATTTTTTAAGCTGTTTTACTTTGTTGCACAAAAAGTTCACCTGAACAATTAAAAGAATCCAATTTCGAACGGAATAATGTATTCTTTTTACTAGCATGGCTCTCAACTGTTGTTTTTGTAAACAAATCCCTGAATTATACCTATGCTCTTCATACAACTTGTACTTTTCGTCAGAACCTGCCAATGTTACTACTAAAACATTCGAGTTTTTCATTTGTTTTAGTAGCTTTTTTTCTTCAGCTTCTTTGCCAACGCTATAGACGCAATTCATTGGTTGACATCAGTTTAAATCCATACCCAACGCCCAACAGCCCAACATAATAAAGCAGTATTAATTAAGATTCCTGATTCTGAATATGCAATTCGTTTTTGTCGTTTTCATTGCACGACATGTAATAATTGCATGTTCTGAGTCGCCTTCGATTTTTTAGCATACCAAAAACTTGAGTAGTAAATTACCTCTGTAAGTTAGACAATAATATTATGTTGCACTTTTATTTATAAATATATGAAAGGAAATACCGCATAAAGACTTCTTCCATTGTGGTTATACTAGCCCCATAGCTGTCAATCATGAGTTCCTCCCGTCGGTTCTCCAACTCTGCGAACATGTCTGCGAAAAGAGTAGCTTTCTGATCCGAGAGCGAGTAACTTAACTCCGCACCCACGTCTTGCTCCACGTTCACATCCCCAATGTGATTTCGTAGAACTTCCGTGATTTTATCGACATCGCACCCCTGTTTCTTCACCACAACTAAATGATATCCACCACCATATCGTTTTTTGAGGAATAGCGATGAACCTACAGTTTGAAGCTCGCCATCAGCCATAACTGCAATTCGATCTCCAAGTAAATCAGCCTCGTCCATAAAATGAGTACTGAGTAGAATTGTTCGATTTCTTTTTTCGGAAGTGAGCAAGTCCCAAGTGGATCTTCTCGCACCAGGGTCCATACCGGATGTCGGTTCATCCAAAAGTACGACACGCGAGCCACCAACAAGGGCAATACCAACACAAAGTTTGCGCTTCATACCTCCAGACAATGCTTTAGACTTGGTGTATCTTTTAGGCTCCAGATTTAGAGATTTGAGCATTCGATTTGTTTCTGCTTTAACGTCTGGGCAACCTTTTAACTTCAGTAGGTGTTCAAGCAATAGTCATAGTCGGATAGTCAGATATGCAGCAATTGCGACTGTCGACATGGGGTCATAACAAAACAAAAAATATAATAGAGGTTACGTATATCTACTTCACTTACCGAACAGAAAAATCGAAGATGTTCTTCACATGTGAGTTCTTCAAACAGCACATCATGTTGAGGGCATAGTCCCAAACTGTCTCGCACTGCTTTAATGTTTTTCCTTATGTCGAAGTTGTTAACTATGGCAGTTCCCGATGTTGGAGGATAAATTCCTTTCAAATATCATAATTTAAACCTTTTAACTTTCTATTATGGCAAAATAAGGCAATTAAACTTGGACTAAATTGTATTTATCTAAATGCAATGTGGATGTGAACTGTACTGACCTGTTAACATGGACATGGTAGTTGTTTTACCAGCCCCATTATGTCCGAGCAAAACTGTGATTTGATTTTCAAACATGTCTAAATTTAAATTGATAACTGATTTCTTTTTTCTGAATCGTTTCGAAAGGCCCTGGATTCTGATGCCTGCTTTTAAATTTGCTGGTGGTGCTTCAAAATTCGCGTTGCTCCCGCTGTTTATGTTTTCTTCCTCAGTACTACCTTTCTGGTTATGTTCCGTATTTCCACACCAGTAAGATTTCTGTACAACATTTTTACTGGATGTAAATTTCCTGCTTCGTTTTAATTTATCTTTAGTTCTTGTCAAAGTGCAATTAGGTTACATGAATTTTATTAATTTATTATACACCTATACAGTACCGTAACAGGAAAGTACCACGGGAGTGGGACTCCAAATTCCCCGGGCCATACACCTTCAATGTAAATTGTTAAAAGCAAATAAAGAATTCCGTCCAAGACAAGCATAAGAGTACACTGGAGCAGGGTGAAGTCATCAATAGGGCTCGGACCATAGGCGATATTATTCCACTGTGACCCAGGACCAACACCCTCAAGCATCAGTATTAGTTGCCACCCAAATGACATTGCAGTATTCGAAAGGAGGCAAGAGGAGATTTTTGCACTGAAGCTGAGATCGTCGTACCGAGGCAGTAGAAAAAAATATGGGAAATAAGTGAAGAAGAATATTACAGCCGCACCTATAGACGCTGAGTTGGCTGAAAAAATATAGTCATTTCAGCACGTGTGGGTAGGTATGTGTCTAATTCAGATTGTTTATGATGCACAATACTTTCTTGTACCTCTCGAAAAAAATGTGGAAATCAAAAATGCGAGCATGATAGAGCTGAATATGTAGGTGATCAAGAACATGATGAGGACTGTAGCATCTGACTTTGGAATGAGGGCCAGTCCATCTCTCCACTGGATTTTTACCATCATGACAATGATAAGTAGTGAGGCTAGCAGAACAATGAAATTTTTGACGAACCATGCTGACCAATGCAAGTAGTTTGAAAGTCCCATCATTTTCATTGATTCCTGGTAAAATCAAAAATAAAAGGTTTGCCCAAATTTAATGGTCACGCCCCCTCATCATAATGCTGTAGTTAAGAGTGAGAGTTAAGTTTTGCGTAGAGTATCAACGTTATCCAAAAACCAAAATAATTTTTATTACGCTATAGTTGTTTTATTTGAATTGTACCTTACCATTTTCTCACAACTAATCACATCTCTCGCCATACACAAATACTGTTTAGTTACTGAACACAAAATAGTTCAACTGACTGGTGTAATTCTATTCAAACATTTTGAATTACCTTGAGCCGTCGCTCCTTTTCCACAACAATAGACTTTGTAATATTCACGACAGAATAGAGAAAACTGAGCATGATCATAAGGGCAAATTGTCGTTGCAATGCAATAAGGTACACGTCATCGAAAAATGGGGGATATGGAAATCGTTGCAAGCGGACTAGGGATCCATTAATTTTTACGTTGTCTAAGGATCCGGCCCCAGTCGCCCCAGTAATGACCGCGACTGGTGGCCCTGCTGCCACTGCTGCGTTTAGTCGGTTTAGTACATATTCAATAATCGATGCATCCAGTGCAAACTGAAGGTATGTGAACCCTTGGGAATGATATCCTTAAAATTAAATTCACAAAATTAATTGCATAGTAGAAAGCATCAAGGAAAGACTTCGAATTCGTTAAACTGGGAAGTTTCTTGAAAATAATATGTAACAATAAATTACCGATTTATTTGAAGTATGTATTTTCTAACTAATGCAAACAGTAAAGGAAATTTGACTGATTATATGAATTTGATTCTATTGTGTAAGATGACAAAATCTAAATTACCCGGGATGCCCCCATGAAAATCTGACAAGTATCGAGGTCCAAGGAGCTGGAACGAGGGGTGTACATAATTTATGTACCATCTAATAATGTAAATTATAAACTTCACTGAATACGTAGTAACACATATGTTAAAAATTTTTAGAAACTGATGCATTAAAAATTTATATCTCTAAATCAAAATTTTGGAAGGGAAAAAATAATAAAATTCTGTTTTCGTTTTTTACGCAACGCACAACGTTCATACACATATTATTTTAGGAAGAATTTAAGTTAGCTACTTTTTAGACTACATATAATTACGGTTTGTACTGTGTACATATATACATATTATATAGATACCCTGGAAAATGTAAGATTCCTTTTGGTGGAACGACCGTCGTTTGCAATGCTGGAAATCGTAACTTGTACTACAATGTCAAATAATACACAAGTCCATTAAATTATTAAGTGCACGATGGGTGCCATAACTGTAGCAAATGTGACAGACACACTAATCTTATGAAAAGCAATTTTTAATTGAAAAACTTTTAACTTTAGTTTCGTATAAGCAATAAATTACAATAATACATTTAAAGTGATCTAAATGTATAATATCTATTTGTTAATCTCTCCTGCATTTATGCGGCACAGTCCGTTTGGCTGGGAAAAGTTGTGCCGATCCTTATCCTGGGATTTACTTAATTAAAGAGCAATCCCTTCAGGTGCCCCCCTGCTTTCTACGTAATATACATATTATAGGTATGGTTGACCTTATTTTAAAGTGCAAAATATTATTTAATCCTCACAATACGCTTTAGGTTTACGGTACCGTAGGGCAGGGGTACGATTTTTTTCTTTATTACGGGTCTTAACGAGCCCCGGTGCTTTCGGATTACACCTAGCGGTAGTTGCTTAGAAAGTGATTGGCTGTTATTTTGTTTCTACCTATTTACATAATTTGGAACATTGTTTTTTGTTATTATAGTAACGACCAATGCAGTGAAAACAAAAATTCACTGACAGTAGAAAGAAATGGAACAAACATTTTAATTTCAGCCGAATACATTTTGTTCTCTTCAATTTTTGTAATTTGCCGTTGCATTGCATCGTAGAGCTACTAATATTATAAGAAGTTATTGCCACCGGCCATCATTGCAATGCATTAAGAATTCAGACGGAAATTTATAGAGAATCAAAAAGGAAGGGGTAGGCAGATAGGCTGACACAGATAAATACGAAATTACCTCTATACCTATCATACAGTGTTAAAAAATGATAAGCTGCAGCCTTTCACACTTTAAAATGTTGCAGCAACGGCTGGTCTATTTTTTTAAAACACGTTAAATTATTTGTTCGTTTTGTAACGTTGCAAATTTATTACTAACTAGTTGACTACGACAGGAGATGGAACTCAACGGAGTCTGCCGAAGTGCCGAAGGAGTAAGGACTAAGGAGTGTCGAACAAAAGTATTTATTCGCAATAATTCGCATAAGGAAAACATTGCTTAAAAACAAAAAAATACCTTGATTTTATCTCCAAGTCCAAGATTCACATTTTGAAAAATAATTGCAGCAAAGACAGAACCAGCATCACTTTGTTTTGAATAAGCACTAAGCATGTCCTGTTCCGATGCAAAGGGTACAACTACAGTCAACAATATTTTAAAATTTTACAATAATTTACAAGCATGTGGAGGCCAGAATGAAGTAGGTAGCTAACTACATTATTACATCATATAATTAATGATATAATATAGCAAGTAATTAATAAGTAAAATTTCAATACTGCGCTAAATTAAACAGTAACAGACTAATCCTAAATTCAATACTTTCTACTTACTTTCGTATTTATAGCTTAGTATTGGAACAGGGTGAAAGTGCAGAAAATGTTTTTCCAGGGTACTCATGATGTCATTGATTGAAGTTATGTTCGGTGCGTAGTGGACAGTTAATAAGCTAATTAACAAAGACAAAACATAGGAAGTCCTCATTATATGCCCCGCAATACTTATCATTATGCTTGTTCGAGCTTCCTAAATATAATAATATTATTATTGTATATCGTCAGTGAGGTGTTACTTTATGCACGTCATACATTACAAAATACATTTAAAAAAATACACCGAGGTACACCAAAAATAGTAGGATTTTTAGAACTTTGGGGTACCTAATGCCAAAAATGGGTAATTTTGATTATAGCTACAATATTGCAAATCAATAATTCTAATTCTTCCCTGACGAAATCTATTATAATGTAGTTTTAAAATATTAATAATAGTGTAATGTAATAGTAGGTCCAATTTTTGCTATAATACGAAAACATTTACTCAGCGTTTGGTTTGCCGGGTGGAGGATTAACGTGCTGATAAAGGTTAAGTGCAATTACAGTTTCTGTGTAATTGGTTGGGGGCCAACTTGGAAACGTAATTCCTTCGGGGAAGTACTCTGAATCAATGACACGTCGAATAATGACCAGAATCGAGATGAAAAACAATGGTAGAATAATTTCAAAAAGTGCCTGGATTTTATGACGTTTTTTAAGAGTGTAATTCTTCCAGAGGAGGAGTCTAAATTTTGACAGACTAGAAGTAACACGGGGAGTATTTGTTGGTTCCTGAATTTGAACTGAAGCCGAGGGCACTTTGACTCTAGGATGTGTTTCTGTGTCTGTTTTTGTTGGAACGGAAGAAGACACATTTTCGGCGTCTTGTTCGTGGTCATTATTCTGTTCAAAGTGAGGTTGTGATGGCGGTTTTTCTGGGGTTGCAGTTGTCATTGGCTCGAAAAGCTAACTAAAAGTCGGGTTCTTTTATTTTCGGAGTATAGTTGCTGAGAAAAACAGCTTTCTTTATTAATTTGTGTCTGCTTCCTTGGATTAAAAGGAAGAAATATCTGCCGACAGAAAATGATTTTTTTAAAACAACAAACGTTTCTTTTTCTCTGACCTAGACTTTTGACTTTTCAATGTTTCTTTGCCTACTTATTTTAGATATTGAATCACAGTAATCACACCATAAATAAATTCATCATTACCAAATCAAAAAAATAGCGAAATGAGGTAAACTTGTGTTATGTTTAAAAAATTCGCAATTCCCCATAAATTCGTTGAGGCTTTGCTTAGTTTGCTAAGCAAACTTTGCTTTGGTAATACGTAACATAATGCTACTGTCACGGTACGTCAATTTTTACTATATTTTCATTAGTAAAATATTATAGTCTCAGCCACGTGCATTTATTTCTTTATTATTATAAGCATTTCTTTTAAAAAACGGAAAGTTATCATTTTAAAAAAAATAAACTTTAAAATAGTAGCTCATTTTGCAACTTTTGAAGATTCTTTGAAGTACTGCCTATAGCAACATGCTATCATGCTATGTTTAGTTTGGTAGCTGGTAGGCTCTTTATCTATTACTGCTTATTGGCGAAAATTGGGGACATAATTAAGAAAGTTGCTCTGTGAGTAGTATGCTATACAAGCCACTAGGATATTTTAGTCGCTTGATCATGTCACAATGCAAACTTTTAGTGCTTATTTAAAATACCTAATACCCTAATAATTTCATAAAATGAAGTAAGCATTCACATATTCAACTACAGACTTGACTGTATTCTGATAAGAGGAGAGTACATAAGATTTAAATACAAAAATATGGCAAAGAATTGTGTGACATCAAACATAGGCACATCGAATAAGTACCGTACCTACCCACAAGTATCTATGTTAAATAGTATACTATTTAATAGTTCATGGAATAGAATTGTGTTCATAAATAAAATTTATTTCATCCATGTTAGCAATATATTTAAAAGCCAAAATTCAAGCCCGCTTTGTTTTAAAGTTACTTCTTTATTCATCAGTGGCTTGTGCTTTAGTGAAATTAAGAAAAACTTGTTCTAATGAAGTCTGACCCACGCTGTAGGCTTCAAGTTTAAATATTCCATTGGCCTCCTCCATCTTTCTGAATAAATCAGCCCAATTAAGGCCTGGGCTGGTGACATGGTAATGGACGTAGCCAGGGTGGGCATCCTTCAGAATGGATCCCGGGAAAGAGCTTTCAATAAACTCCTTTAGCGGTTGAATCTCTACTTCCCAATCCATTGGCGCTTCCTTCATTCCCGAACTACGACGCCTCTGGTATTCCTACAAATTACATTAAAATAGTAAAAATACTGAAGTAGGCCATAGGAGACAAAATGAAATATAAATTGACCCTGCGTTTACGTTATAAATTTACGCTTTAATATAAGTAACGTACTAAATGCAAATATTGCAAATCAGTTATGTTATACCTGTAAGCTTTTCTTGGTATTCGAAGCTTTGGTAGTCATCTGGGCAACGACTGTGTAGCCTTCACCGAATTTCGACTTCAAATGTTGAGTGGATCCCAGACATCGAAACGCCCCGTTGACCATTACAACAAGGCGGGTGCAAAGTGCTTCACATTCTTCCATGCTGCATGGCGATATCCAATGTTAAAAATAAACAAAGAAGGTAGAATTGCAAAATTTTGAGTACCTTTCTTTTTTCACATTATATTTCTACGGCATTTTTTAAACGTTTCTTTTATAAAATAAATATCAGTGACCTGTGGGATGTTAAAATTATCGACGCGCCGGCATCTCGAACTTTCGTAACGCAATTCCAAAGGTGACGTCGAGCCACGGGATCCATGCCAGTTGTTGGCTCATCAAGGAATACTAGTGGTGGATTCCCAATTAAAGCCAGGGCAGTGGATAATTTTCTTTTATTTCCGCCCCTGACAACCGAAACACAAATTTGGTTATTAAAACAACGGATCTGGTCAAAATAATACTGGTAAGAGTCAATACAGATAGGAGCAAAGCGTTGAAAGTTTTAAAAATGGAAGGAAACCCACGAATATGGCCCCACGCGCTTGTCCATGTGCTCAGTGAACAAAAGAGCATCTCCCAAACGATTGGCTAGTTTATTAATTTCCTTTTCATGAATTCCGCGTAATCTTGCAAATAAGCGAATTGTTTCTCTCCCAGTCAATTCGTCAATGAGCGCATCGAACTGTGGACAGTAGCCTACATTTTTCTGCACTTTTTTGATATCTGAATTTATACTATTTCCACGGATAAATGCATCCCCTGAACTTGACCGCAAATCTCCAGTGAGCATTTTGAATGTAGTTGTCTTTCCAGCCCCATTCACACCCAGCAGTCCAAAGCATTCTTTTTCTTTAACGCCAAGATTTAAACACTGCACAGCTGTGAAAGAGCCATACGATTTCGACAAATCTTTTATAACTAAATTTTCAGATTTCAGGAGATCTGCAAGATTTGCAGTTCGGATTCGGGAGGCTTCAGCAGCTACGTCGGAGTCTTCCACTGAATTCTCTAAAATTTAAAAATCGACATTATATATTGACCTATAATTTAATTTGTATGAAGTACGCAAAAATAATTATACTAATGTTTAGTCGATATGCAGTATTGTAAAGTATAAAGTATTGCAGGATTTTGATTTACCTATCGCTTTTTTGGTATCGTGAACTCTGATTTTCTTTGATCGACACTTCATCCTTTGTAACAACTTTCCTTCCGCAACCAAGAGGACAATAAAACTAAGAAGCCCAATGCAAAAGAGGGCAGCAAGATTTCTCCCAATTCCTGCGGGACGCATCGCTAAATAGTTTCTAGGATCTGAAGAACAAACCTCGGGAAATTAAAGTATGGGTATATCAAAGGAAAATCGAAAATACATTATTTAAAGCGTATTATTTACGAACACTACAAACTCAATAATTCAAAGAAATATATCGCCGCTTCAACTGCAATACCAACTAATTACATACAAGCAACAAAGCAACCTACTAGCCCTTTACAAAATTCAGTGTTTATGAGGTGGTTACATAAATCGTTTAATTAAGTATGAACAGTTTTGGACTAAAATAAGAAAAACAGAGGTATTTGCATGGTACTTTGTTTTAATAAAACAACGTACAAAACCCTAATAAAATGTTCTTTAATTAAACAAGGGCTAAAGCCCTTGTTTAATGGCAGCCTTAACAGCAATATTAAGCACTTTCATTTAGTTGAATGTGTCATTAAATCTTATATAAATTTTTCCCACGTAAACTTCATACAAAAAATACTTTAAATTCAGGTAACATTAACGTTAGTTAACATTGACGCAAAATTTTTAAAGTTTAATTTTCAAATTGCAAATTCAAATTTAATTGCAATTAAAAAAATAGATGTACTAATTTTCAATTTTAAAGGAATGTTTTAGTTTTTAAAATGATGTATTGTATATGTTATTCTGTTGAGTAACTCAAAAGTCAATCAAATCATGTAGATAGGTAGGAATAGGGGAATAATGAAAATTTGAATTTCCCGCCAAACCGAAAATGTCAAATTTCGACCGGTAACTCTCTGCAACTATGGACAAGTGATAGATCAAAATGACGGCAATTAAGAGTAGAACAATATGTATTATGATTGACGCGAAAATTATCAAAACTTTAATTTAATATTGCAGATTTAAAGTTAATTATAATTAAAACAAATAGTAAATTAAATAATTTTAAATTTTCAAAGAATTTTTTATTTTTTGTTTTTTACGAGCTTCAAAATGACATATCGCATGTCTAATTCGGTTGAGAATTGCCAAAGGTTGCTAAATTATGTAGATAGGTAGGAAATAAAAATTTCAAACAACAACGTTTTAAACTCTTCCTTTAAAATTAAATATTTGGAAATTTTTGAAACTTTCAAGCTGTTGTGTGCCAGTGTGTGATTGTGCTTATAAATAAATTAGCTTCAGTTTTGCACAGTATAGTAAAATTAAAATAAAGTACAAAGGAGTTAAGTTAAAATTGGTAGGAAATACTTGACTATCGCTGGGTTTACCATGTTTTCCCAGTTTTAAACAATTAATTTTGAATATATTATTGAATTAATTAATTTAATTGTAAATAGTTGCATGTCTGCCTGTAGTTAGTATTTTTCTTTGAATTACTTCCACATCTTACATTCTGTGCAGCAAGGGGTATCCTTAAAACCAGGAGTCTCGCAAGCAGTTACAAGTTTAATTATGGAATCAATTCCAGGACAAGTCTTGTGAAGAATGCTGTTTGTGCTCAGGCGTAAGATGGCATATCCAAGATTGTAGTTTGGAATAGTCATGAAAATCCAGTCTAAAAAATTGGCTACATTCTTAAGATCTAGTGACGGCGATTTCAGAATCACCACAGTAATGAATGTTCCTAAGCCTAAAGGAAAATATCAGAGTAAATGAATACCGTGCAAACTATATAGCACTTACCTACGGCCGATTATTTTTTAAATCTAACTAAGCAAAGTAAAAATGTTAAAAAGAATGCACTATTATGGTAAGACGAAAGTCTGACGCTCCTAACAAAAAAATTATCTCGAAAACTCGAAACGAATCTCACCTGGAAAAATGCCTAGCAATATCATTTGAACGTATCCAGAAGATGGGATGGTAAACATAAAACTGAAGAGGTACATGAGTGGAATCACACCCCAGCCATAGAGGACGAGAAGGATAAATATATAGCACAACATTTCCAGCGTTGCGAGTGTTTCAGGTTGAAATGCGGCGATCACAACGATGATTAGTACGGCAGTGATCAGAAACACGAAATAATCAAAAATAAAATGAGCTAACCAAAACATCCCAAACTTTGCTCCGGACACAAACTGTAAGTGTTTAGCTCTCGATTCCCTCTCTTTAATTAAAAACACAACAAAACTGGAAGTTAAGAAACTAAATCCAAAGACAAGATTGAAGGCAATATTAAAACCATCTTCCGCTCCGGCTCCAGCATTTTTCGCCCTATTCACGGTTCCCAAGGGAAGTGGATGATTGTACACAAGTATTTCCTTGTTTGGATTCGCAGTGACTTTTCGGAAAAGTGTGTTCATGACAAAGTTCAGTGTGATGGGCTGAGCGTGGTAGGGCTGATTGTTGAAAAAGGCTGTTAAGTCCTTTCCAGTTTTTTCCATTCCAATAATGTACTTGCTATTAACTGTCATCAAGGATTTCTTATATTTTGCAAGAATGAAGTCTGACAAGCTTTGACTCCCACTTGTTTTCTCAATTTGAGTGTTCTTCTCTTTTCCGAATTTCTCATATGTGCTACAGCTGTCGTCACTGTATCCTCCAGGGCAGGAAAGTGTTGTCACAGATCCTGGAAATGGACTTAGATTAACGAACCGACCTTTCGAGTTATACTTGTCCTCTATCGGTGAAACTTTGATGAGTATTAAGATTATTATAAGAAATGCAACCGGAATTATTATCTGGAAGAAATCAGAATTGGGTGCGTACGTGTTTGATTATTTTTGAATTTTCGACTTCAAAATGCAAAATATTCTATATTTTAATTAATTTGTAAATTACAAAATGCCCTATAATGCATTTTTATACGCACGTTCAAAATGTTTTAGAAATTTTTTGTTGATACCGAAAAGTAAGCAGTAATTTGTATTGTTTCACACGTAAGACTATTTAACTATTAGAAGTATCTCTTGATTCTCTCCTATTTTTGGTGTCAAGATTACATTGTGGATTGGATAAAAGTGCATTTAAAATGATTTACAAAAAGTCAAACACATTTACCTGAACAGTTAAAAGAACCCAATTTCGACTGGAGTAATGTTTTCTTTTTGCTAACATGGCTCTCAGTTGTTGCATTTTTAAAACACACCCTGAATTATACGCATGCTCTTCATACAAAGTGAATTTTTCGTCGGCGATAGGACCATCCAATGTTACAGCAACGTTAGAGTTCTTCGCCTGATTTAACTTTTTTTCTTCCGCTTCTTTGCCGACGCTAAAAAAGCAACACATTCATTAAAATAAATTTGAATCACAGTCTAGTGTCAATTTCACAACTCTGTTAAACGCAGTAATTAAAATATTTTAGTCATTCTGTGCAAGTCAGGGGTGGACTGGCAATAAGGGTATATCGGCTATGTCCGAGATGCCTTTAGTATCAGGACCAAGCTGAGGCCTTTTTTTAAAATAATTGGGTCGTCGAATTAAGTGTAATGCTAAATAAAGAGTACAGAGCTATTGACAAGATGGCGGCTGCCGTCGTTTTGAGAGGCCTTATAACCCACGTTTTCCCAAGGCTCTCCGGTGTCCTAGTCTATCCCTGTCACAAAATCAGTTATGTTTGCTGCATTTTTATTTATGAACGTATGGTAGTAAATACCGCATAAAGACTTCTTCCATTGTGGTTATACTAGCCCCATAGCTGTCAATCATGAGTTCCTCCCGTCGGTTCTCCAATTCTGCGAACATGTCTGCGAAAAGAGTAGCTTTCTGATCCGAGAGCGAGTAACTTAACTCCGCACCCACGTCTTGCTCCACGTTTACATCCCCAATGTGATTTCGTAAAACTTCCGTGATTTTATCGACGTCACACCCCTGTTTCTTCACCACAACTAAATGATATCCACCACCGTAGCGTTTTTTGAGGAATAGAGATGAACCCACAGTTTGAAGCTCGCCATCAGCCATAACTGCAATTCTATCTCCAAGTAAATCAGCCTCGTCCATAAAATGAGTACTGAGCAAAATCGTTCGATTTCTTTTTTCAGAAGTGAGCAAGTCCCACGTTGATCTTCTCGCACCAGGATCCATACCGGACGTCGGTTCATCCAAAAGTACGACGCGTGAGCCACCAACAAGGGCAATACCAACACAAAGTTTCCGTTTCATACCTCCAGACAGTGCTTTAGACTTGGTGCGTCTTTTAGGCTCCAGATTTAGAGCTATAAGCATACGATTTGTTTCCGCTTTAACGTCTGGGCAACCTTTCAACTACAGTAGTGTCATGGATCCACATTCAATAGTCAAATAATATGATTTATAATGCAATTCAAGGTTTGTTTAAGAAGGTTGACATGGGCGCGTGCCATAATCATAAATAAAAAATCTACTTCACTTACCGAACAAAAAAATCGAAGGTGTTCTTCACATGTGAGCTCATCAAATAGTACATCATGCTGAGGGCATAGTCCCAAGCTGTCTCGCACTTCTTTGATGTTCTTCCTAATGTCGAAGTTGTTAACAATGGCAGTTCCCGATGTTGGTGGAAAAAGTCCTATATTTAATTACCAACTTGTAACCTTTCAGCATGGAAAAATCAGGCAGTTAAAAGTACTTACTAGTTAGTGGGTGAACATTAAAAAAACGCGTGCCATTACTGCCATTTAATATTTATAAAAATCAAAGTGATATATTATGTAAGTATCTCAAGACATCCAACAGAATGTTAAAGATTTCAACATTTTGTGGTTAAATTATCTTTTCGGCACACAAATAAAGTTTTTTGACTGAATTGTTTTATGAATGAAAATATTCAAATTGCATGACTTGAAGAAATGGCTGTTAGTATTTTAGTATACAACGCATAATATAGTACCAAGCTCATGAAAAAGCTTTGCTCCACGTAGTAGAGAGTAGATAGATACGAGGTTTGCAGCTTGCGCTTGCATGCGTTTGAACAGACAAATTCACTTAAACGAGGCTCCATTTTAATAGCCTCGATTGTGTTCGTGAAAGTGTGTGATTGTTCACAAAATGTTTATTAAAGACTACTGGAAAATCAGGCTAGTTCTTGTTTGATCCTGTCGGATTGTGATGAATATTGTGACTGTGCACAATCCAATTTGGTAAACGGACATTTGCTACCCGGACAATTGCTACCCGGACATTTGCTACCCGGACATTTGCTACCCAAAACCCAACCTAGGACATTTTCTACCCTTAACCTAGGGCATTTACTACCCACACCCAAACCTAGGACATTTGCTACCCATGGCCAATGCACATAGTGAACATTTAAATGAATGGCGGCAGCTGGGTATGTTGGGACAAAATACAGAAAGTGTACTTAAATTCTTTAAACTTTTTTTGGCAAGTACTTAGACATAGATGAGCTGCAGTGCGAAATTTGGGAACAAGCGAACAAACCGTTTGTTCGCCACAAATTTTTATGTCCCAATATTTAACATGGCTTGAATGGCGAATCAAGTATTTTTAATTGTGCTCCAAGGATAGCAGTTTTCAACGTACTGGCATAATGTAAATGTTAGTTTGCTCAGAATTAACTGGGCTTTCACCTTCATATGCGGAAATAGGTCAATTTTTTTTAAATCTGTCGCGCACGAAATTTCAAAAAACCAAAATTTTTTAAACATTTATTTTTAATTTAATTTTTAAATCATTGCCGACCGGTAGCTCCTACAATTCCTGTCCGATTTTCAAAAAAGTTGAAGTTTTGTAATCTCTAGAACAATATCTATAAACTGAATTTTAAGTTTTACAAAATTTGAAAAAAAAATCATTAAAAAAATATTGTATTTTTCTAAAATAGGAATCTTTCCAAAATTAATTTTTGAACATGAAATTTTTTAATTTTCTAAAACCTAGTTGTCAATTTGTATTGTTTTTGAGATTACAAAACTTCAACTTTTTTAAAAATCGGACAGGAATTGTAGGAGTTACCGGTCGGCAATGATTTAAAAATAAAATAAAAAATAAATGTTTTGAAAATCTTGGTTTTTTGAAATTTCGCGCGCGACATGTTTTGAAAAAATTGACCTTTTTCCGCATATGGAGATGAAAGCCCTGTTAATTCTGAGCGAACTAACATTCACATTATGCCAGTACTTTGAAAACTGCTATCCTTGGAGTACAATCAAAAATACTTGTTTCGCCATTCAAGCCATGTTAAATATTGGGACATAAAAATTTGTTTTGAAAATTTTGTTTTTTCATAAATTGTAGAGCACGTTACTGTAGTATCAACAAAAAATTTGGAAAAAAACAAATTTTTAAAATTTTCAAAATTTTAATTTATTTGTATTTCTTACACTTTAAAATTGGTTTTTAAACAAAAATTTCAAACAAAAAGTTTCAAAATTTTGAATAAAATTTAATAATGTGGATGAAAAAACCATTACATATGCAACTTAAGGCCTTTTTCGTTTTTTCGAAAAATAATTTTATCGAAAAAAACTCATGAAGCGCACCATGTTGTTAAGCAAAACTAAGTTATTTTGGATGCTCTTTTTAAAAAAAAATATGGCGGGAAAATCCGTGAGGATAACGTTGGTGCGTGTTGCTCGTAAGTGTGCAGCTTTCGCCTACCTCGCAATATTTTATCTAAACAGACCACTTTCTAGCAATATACGCTGAATAAATATGTGGTAGTAAAGCAAATATAATATGTATTCTGAATATCAATAATACATAGTTTCTAAGAAACCCCTCACTATTAAAGTATTAATAAAACAGCGAGGTGAGCGTGGTAATGCATCATAAAATTGAATTGCTACTTCTCTCTCGCTTGAAATTCCACAACTACACGCTTAGAAAAGATGTTGACACGGTTGTAGTTAGGCCGTGGCAAGAGGTTAAGCTAAGCTGTTAACTTTGACAGGTTTAGTAGTGAATTTTGAAATTTTTGAGGGTGGGGAAAGCTGTTAACCTCATGCAACAAGACTATTGTTGCAAAACCCAACACCAAACTTGTTAAATCAACACTAAACCTGTTGAAGCATTTATATCACTGTATATGTATGCTAAATTAGTAATCCATAGTTACTGTGTTGGGGCAGTCCAGTGGTTAAGGAGCCAGGTTCGTATTCCAAAGGGTGTGGGTTCGAATCCTGGGGTACGATCCCAGTTTTTGGTGTTAATTTTTTAATTAATAAAATCGTTCAACAGGATTAGTGTTGAGTGATCCAACACCGTTCTAGTATACTCAGTCTAACAGTTTTCGCTGCAAATCACTAACCAAAATCCTGTTGACCGTGGTTAACAGGATTCACTGTGGATGTCGGAGTCAAGAAAGTAGTTAGAAATTAACAGTAAAGTAGTCAAATTCACTCCTATTTTTCTAAGCGTGCAGGGGGAAATTTACGAATGTCTGTTTATCGTTTTATTCTACTTGCTCAACGTTTTGCTGTAGTTTGCCCGAAATATGCTATATTGCAAAATGTATACTATTATTAAATGTAAACTGCGTCTACCTGTTAGCATGGACATGGTGGTGGTTTTACCCGCTCCATTATGGCCGAGTAAAACAGTGATTTGATTTTCAAACATGTCCAAATTTAAATTTATCACTGATTTCTTTTTTCCAAATTGTTTTGAAAGACCCTGGATTCGGATGCCTGCTTTTGCATTGGCTGGTGGTGCCTCAATATTTCCTCTGGTTCCATTCTTGCTCTCGCTGTTTTCGTTTTCAGCACTGCCTGTTGATTTTTGGTTGTTCCCGTTTCCACTGCTTCCACACCAGTAAGATTTCTATTAACAAATACCGAATAAAAAATAGAATGATATTTATACCAAAACATGCGGAAGTCATTTCAATTTCGCTTTTTCTTGTTCTTATAAAGTCCATTACAGTAACTTTCAAATCAACGTATCATACGGCTATGACTATGAACTCAAAATTTTGCGTACCGTCACAGGAAAATACCACGGGAGTGGAATCCCTAATTCCCCGGGCCTTACACCTTCAATGTAAATTGCTAAGAAAAAATAAAGGATTCCGTCCAAGGCAAGCATAAGTGTGCAATGGAGCAGGGTGAAGTCATCATCGGGAGTCAGACCATAGGCAATATTATTCCACTGAGAGCCAACGCCAGCACCCTCAAACATGAAAATCAACTGAATTCCAAATGACATTGCAGTATTCGATAGCAGACAGGAAGCGATTTTTGCACCGAGGCTGAGGTCGTCGTACCGAGGCTCGAGATAAATGAATGGGAAATAAGTGAGAAAGAAAATCACAGCCGAACCTATAGACGCTGAGTTTGCTGCAAAAATAGTCAATTCACTTTGTTGGCATCTACGCAATTCATTACCAAAAATTATTTTAATTCGGGAATGGAAATAAGGGAAATTAGTACTTGCTATACCCTAGTGAGATGGCGAAAAAAGATGGCTCCATTAATGGTGCAACAAGGGAATTATTACTGTTTTATATGATTTTATGATTTACAATCATTTCTTTTACCTCTTGAAAAAAAAGTAGAAATCAGAAATCCAAGCATGATAGAGCTGAAAATGTAGACCGTCAGAAACAAGAGGAAAATTGTAGCATGTGTGGCTTGGACGAGAGCCAGGTCCTGCTTCCATTCGATTTTTACCATCAGTGTAAGAATAAGTGCCGTGACGAGTAGAAAAACAAAATCTTTGACGAACCATGCTGCCCAATGCAAGTAATTTGGAAGCCCCATCATTTTCATTGATTCCTGATATGTAAAATAAAAAGGTACTAAAAAGCCTTTCCAGTTCACGTTCCAGGACACACAAGGAAAGAATTATTTAAATTTTATTATGTAGAATTATGTAGATAAAGGTTGAAAAGGTATGTTACTAGAAGCAATTCGATGTTGGGGAAGGGAGGGGGGGGGGGGAATGGTTGCGGATGGACGCCCCAGGACATAAAAATTTGAATTTTATTATTAGGTATAATCCTTCGTGGGGAGGGGGGGGGCTGCGGATGGACGCTCCAGGACAGAATTATTTGAATTTTATTATTGTATACGCATATGCAAAACAACCAGATGTTAAAGGGGGGAAGGAACAGCTGATAGACGACAGACGTCGGCGTACAGAGTTATTTAAATGACGTTAATTGTATTATCTAAACAAATCCGAAAATCCATAATAATAAAATTAAGCAGGCGTGCTTGAGTGAGCGGTTAGGACTGCAGACTGGAAACGAACTTTCCAGTCTCAGACCCTGGCTTACTGGCTTCAATCCTCGGTCACTGCTAATCGTTTACGGCTCTGTGTTGTACGGTAAACGTCACTGGATGGTTGATTGAAACCCTGTCTCCTTCGGTGCTCCTTAGTGACCAGTACTAACTTTAGGGGCCTAGGGAATGGGTCTCGTAGTATTAGAGGGTCCGTATAGGGTCCCTACGTTTAAAATAATTCTGCCTGCCGGCGTAATTATAAGATTGTGCGCAGCTTTTTGAGAATATAAACATGCCTGTAAGTAAATCGGCACAGCTAACCCTCTTACGGCTTCCTTCTCTTGATTTAAAACCTATAAATTGACAACTAAAATTTGGCGGCAAATTCAAACTACTTAATTTTGCTGTTAAGGCTGCCATTAAACAAGGGCCCTTGTTTTTGTTAATGATAGATGGTTAAATTGTAGATGGTCGTTCAAAAATTAGATTTAAAAGTTATATATGTATATACATCTATATTATCTTTACAATTAATTTGTCTAATTAATATACCCTGCATATTAAGACTGATAAACGATGCATTTTTATCACGGTACACTCATAAATATTGCCCATGCACTTTATTTCTACTTTAACAATGGGAAGCAAATGTCCTATAGGTTTGGGCGTGATTAGCAAATATTCTAGGTTGGGGTTTGGGTAGCAAATGTATACCAAAATTCCTAAGTGTGAACGTCTACAATATTTGTCAAGTAGTTTCAAAATTTCAAAATTTAGAATTTCCATCCAGTCATACCAGTAGAGGTTTGGCGATTTGAAATAAATTTCCTATAGCAAACTTGAAATTTCTAAATTTTGAAAGTTTTAGATACAAATTTTCAAAGTCAAACATAAGTTAAACCGATGACTATTACGAAGTTTAATATAGTGAAACAATTAGGTGGTAATGAGACCACAAAGAACTTCATTCAAGATTTCAGGGTTTAATAAAGAATAAGCACTATTAAAAGACTCCAAGAAATATTACGTGGGCTACTATATTAAAGCTGCACTATTAATTACGCCACTTACTATACAAAATATTTAACTGGTTCGTGCAAAATGGTTCAACTTGATACTGATATTGTAATTTAATTGTAAAAAGAACGCATTACCTTGAGCCGTCGTTCCTTTTCGACTACAATAGACTTGCTAATGTTCACGACAGAATAGATGAAGCTAAGCATGAGCAAGAATGGAAATTGTTTTTGTAATACAGCAAGATACGGGTCAGCAATAAATGGTGGATATGGAAATCGTTGCAAGCGGACGTGGGATCCGTTAATTTTTACGTCGTCTAGGGACCCAGTTCCGTTAAAGCCTGCTGCTGATGGCCCTGCTACGTGTTGAATAATCGATGCATCCAGTGCAAACTGAATGTATGTGAACCCTTGTGCGTAATATCCTTAAATGAATGTGCAATCATGATGCGAAATTAGTATCAAACTTAATTGTATAACATAACGTTTAAATTGCATTACTGTGTAAAGAGCGTGCTTATTTGAATAAATACAACTTCATACTTTTTGAAGTTATTCCTTCCCTAAATGAATAGTACTTACCGCATATCGTCTAATAGACTACGGGTGTTCTATTACAACTCAGACTGTATAATCCCGTATTCAATTACAGAATCATGCGCCTTGTAATCGAGACCAGTGTTAAGTATAATATTAGCAAATTGATACTTTTACCCTACCTACGCGTCATTGCATATACACCTAATACCAAAGCTCAAAAGAGCCCCCGCAAATTATTGGAAATCCGCGTTGTAATATTTAACAAGAGTTATATTCTATCGAAACAATATTTACCCCTGCGTTCTATTGAATGATACACGGTAAATGTACTTTAATTGATTAATGATTCAACGACGTTTTTTCTATTAATGATTACAACATTTAAATTACCCGGGGAACCGCCATGAATATCCATGTAGGATCGAGGTCCAACTGCCTGGTTCCTGGGGTATAAACGATCTAGAAACCATCTGCTTATGTAAATTATAAACTTCATTAACCAGGAAGTAGCAAGATATTAATTTAATGTTAGTAGTTTACGAAAAAGTAAAAGACGTTACTTTGTGTAAATCTAAATATGCAAAGGAAAGCGAATAATTAAGCTCTGCAGCTTTGTATATTTATTTCGAGAAACTTACACGAAAGATATTCCGTATTTGTCCAAAAACAACGCCAAATAATTGGACGGTTAAGGCTATGTTATTTAGGGTAACTAAACTACGGCAATTCGCTCTTTCATTTCTCGCGCAATTTATGAGGTAAAAGAAATTATTTTTAGCTTTAGTCTTAAATTGAATGATCCATAAAGAAATTTTTTTAAACTCGATATTCCAGACAAGTGTGCAATGGTATACCTACACCAGAATCTGAAAAGTGAAAACCCTCGACGTTTTATTATTTGAGCTGAGCACCCGACGTCTATTAAATTTTTTGTGCTGACATCCCGGTGCTTATTTGAGCTCCGGCCTGTATTTGATCAAATACGGTATTTATCTTTTTTCCAAATTGTACGAGTAATTCAAGCTAACTGCTTGACTAGTTTAGTTTGTTTTTATTAATATGTATATTATCATAACATAACATAACTGTACAGGTTGTATCTCGCCGCCTCCTGACTTAGTATTCTTTCTTTGCTCTGTTGGTAGCCGTAACTTGTACTGAAATTTCAAGTATGCAATACGTCCATTAAATTATTACGTGTACAGTTGTTGTCCAATGTTGTGCAATGTTTTTGTAACACGGAAACATTCATGCTATGAAAAGTAATTTTTATAAGCTAACAAGCAAACCACTTAATATGTTTCCTCGAATCTGAAAAAACATTTAAAACATAGCCTGAAGCGTTTCCTTGAACCTCAGTATAAGAACGAATAGTGTGGTAACTCGAGTGTATTTTACGAGGTGTTTCAGCAGCAGCCCGCCAAAATTAAAAAAAAACTGATTTTTTAAAGCTTTGCCGCACTGTAAACTGTAACTCCTGCAATTGGTGTCTTATTTCAATGAAACTTGCAGTTTTGTGATGTTTAGACTTTTATCTACGTGATTTCTTGAAATGTTTGAATTTGATTTTTTTTTGAAAAATTAATAAAAAGTCTTACTTTTGAGACCTAATTTTTAAATCAGTTTTTTTGAGAAAAAAATAAAAAGTCGAATTTAAAAATTTCCAGAAATTCATTTTTAGATACAAGTATGAGAATCACAAAACTGCAAGTTTCATTGAAATCGGACACAAACTGTAGGAGTTGCAGGCCGGCGGCCGGCAAAGCTTAAAAAATCAGTTGTTTTGAATTTTGGCGGGCGGCTGCTGAAGCATCGCGTAAAATGCACTTGAGTTACCACACTTTTCGTTCTTACTGAGGTCTAAGGAAACGCTTCAGCCGGCTTCAGGCTATGTTTTTTCAGATCCGAGGAAACATATCAAATGATTTGCTTGTTAGCTTAAAAATTACTTTTCATAGTATGAATGTTTCCGTGTTACAAAAACATTGCACAACATTGGACAAGTAAGTTGTTAAGTTTACAGTATAGACTCTGTACCGGGTATCCATATAGTTAACCTGCCCGGCCAAAGTTGGACGGATTCATATTCTGCGATTTATTTAATTATACTTCAACTCAACCCATTGGATTGACTGCAGTCAATGTAATATATCGTCGACGAAGAATCAAATATGATCATCTCCATTTCGAGCTAGAATCAATTATGATCATCTCCATTTTTCGGGAAATACGGCTAATGTCATATTTTAATGATTAGCTAAAAGTTTAATAATTCAGCCCCGAAACTGAGTAAACGTGGGATCATCCATAAATGACGTCATCAAAATAAGAAAACCAGGGCCAATAATCAATAATCAGCAATCAGCAGGATATTGTAGACGAAACAATTTTTCAATTAAGTTTTACATAATAACACGCAAAATTGAATTTGAGTTTTACACCAAATTTACAAAATCTAAAATTTCGAACACGCCTATACGCATTCATTCAAGTTATATACAGCATTGAACTAGTAATGACTAGCACAATCTTTGAGTGATTTAATAGTCTCGTCGATTTAAGAATGTAGAAATAGGATGTTATAATTTGTGTATGTCGCCTGGAGTGTGCATCTAGAAATTTTAACTTATCACATTCATTTATCTAGGAAGGTACATATTTTGTTTAAAGACTAGGTGGAGATATTTATTCATTTTTCATTGAAAATCGTGCCTCCTACAATACCTTTTATCCGTAAAATAAAGGGTTATTTATGCATTTATGTTTGTAAAAGACACCGCTAAATTAGAATCCACCCTACTTTGTTGTTGTTCGGCGGTCTGCCTTGCCTCCAATACAGAGACTGCGATGGCTGGCGAAGTGCCGAACGAATATAGAATAGGTCAAGTATTAAAGTTGTAAAAGTATGATATGATTACAGCACTACTACTTTAATACAAAACATACTGTGATTTTGTCCCCAAGATTTGCGTTTTGAAAAATAATTGCAGCCAAGACAGTACCAGTTTGTTTGGAATAAGCACTAAGAAGGTCACCTTCCGATGCAAAGGGCACAACTAAAATCAAGGATATTATAAAATCCTACAATAGTTATTATAAGCATTGCACTAAGGAAGAATAAAAAGTATAATTATACAACTAAGAAACTATATATATACGCTTTATAACTATTTCAGTATCTTAACGTTGCACTTTAATCTCGAATTCAATACTTTTTAATTAAGTATTTACTTACTGTTGTATTTATAGACTGGTGCCACTAGTGGTGGCGCAACAGTTGAAGGAGGAGAGAATTGCAGAAAATTTGTTTGCACGATGTTCATGATCTCATCGATTTCAGCTGTATTCGGTGCGTAGTAGACGTTTAATAAGCTAATGAAAAAGATGGAAGTTAGGAAAATTGTAAATTAGGTAAATAGATAAATATGACAGAATAATTAATTATGTACCCAGCACGGCACGACCACGACCACTTTATGTTAGTAATGCAAATGCAGTGAATGACGCTCAATGACGAAAACACTTGAGTATTGTCAAAAAAGTGCCTCATTGTCGATTATATAGAGGATTGAATATTATAGAGAGGACGAAAGCATCTTGGGGTCTCATTGACGAACTTATAATATTGTATATGTAGTTTTAAATGGTAACGGATTCTTTTACAACATGAAATAATTTTAATAATGTACTGATTTACACAGAGTTGGGTTTGCTGCCGCTTGGTACCGCTTGGTCAACCAGATTAAGTGCAATTACTGTTTCTAAATAATTTGTTGGGGTCCAACTTGGAAATTTCATCCCCTGAGAAAATTTCTCCGACTCAACCATACTTCGAACAAGGATCAGTAAGGCGATGAAGAACAATGGTAAAATGATTTCACTTATTGCCTTCTTTTTATGTCTTTTTGTAAGGACATAATTCTTCCAAAGGAGGAGTCTAAATTTTGACAGACCTGATGTATTATGCGGATGATTTGTTTCAATTGGAAGTGAAGGTGGGGATATTGTGACTTGGGATGTAGGATCGGTTTTTGTTGGAATGGAAGAAACATTTTCGTCATCTTTTTCATTGGGAGGATTGGGAGATTGCGACAGTATTTCCTCTGAGGTTGCATTTGTTGCCATTATTATTGGGTGTATATTAGTTGATAACAAATATATAACTAATAATATATTAACTCAATAATACTCAATATATATATTATTAGATTCAATTAGATCAATATAATTAGACAAATAAGGTAATAAGTATCAGATAATCAATTTCTTAATTTTGGGCTGGAACCCGGTCCATTATTTATTTTCTGAATAAAGTTTAAAATGATCACCATTAATCAAAAAACTTAATAAGTTATATTTTTGAAGAAAGCTTTAAATGATAATTTATTGCTTCACTCTCAAATTATATATGAAAACTCGTCGAATTCTGCCTATAGCAACATGGGATTTTTAGTTGTGCATTTAAAATTTAAAAAAATAAAACAGGTTAACTGAAGTAAATTTTTACTAGCAGTGCAAACTGCAAACCATAGTGTATTATTAGGTTTAGAAATACTTGCTTGTTCTCATTGTCAGTGTAATAAATTGTAGTTTTTAATTAAATTGTTAAATCTTATTAATTTAATTTCAAAACAAAAACTTTTTTAAATATCAGCATCTAATTCAAAATGCAATTAACATGAATTTCGATTAGAACGATATTATGATTTGAATATAAAAATATGGCAGCCATTCTATACGACAACAAATCAAAAAGGCGTATCCAACAAATAATTACTTTTACCGAAAAAATATAGATAACTATACCTACTTACATGCAATGTAAGTGCCTTTTTGAATAAAACAGTTCATATGGAATTAGGTTAATAAATTACAATAATTTAGTTCAGTAATATTTAAGAGTCAATGTATTAATTTTTAAATTTAAAACGTCATTCATTCATCCGTGACTTGTGCCTTAGTGAAGTTGAGGAAAACTTGCTCTAAAGAAGTCTGACCGACACTGTAAGCTTCAAGTTGAAATATTCCTTTCGCTTCTTCCATTTTTCGGAATAAAGCCCCCCAAGTAATGCTTGGGTTAGTAACGTGGTAGTGTACATAGCCTGGATGAACATCCTTCAGGATGGATCCTGGGAAGGAGCCTTCAATAAATTGCCTTAGCGGTAGAATTTCTTGTTCCCAAGCTAAGGGCTGCTCCCTAATTCCCGAGCTACGACGCCGTTGAAGTTCCTACAAATTGTTTAAATATAGTAGTAAAAACTTGTAGTAGTTCTAAAAATTATACATTTTTCCAAGGCCGGACGACGGAATTGCTTTCAGGAAGCAATTTGTTTCCATACAAAAACCACTATTTTGATTTTATTGATGGTTTTCTTTGGTAAAGCAAAATTTTGTATTTACATGTTTTAGAAAAGTTAAAAATGTCTTTTTTACTTGATTCAGAAAAGTGCTCAATGTTCTATTTACATGTTTTCAGAAAAATGTTAAATATATAATTTGCATGTTTTTGAAATGTACCAAAAACTTTATTTGCATGTTTTTGAATTGTCAAAATGTTCCATTTACATGTTTTTTTAAAAATTAAAGCAGCTGCCTGCGCTGGCCGCATTGTCCGACCCTGCATATCGCTACTGAAGAAGCAAAATTGCCGATCTCCAATTTACACTAAAATCAAGATTGCCTATCTTCACTTTTTAATGTTTTTAACTGTGTATAATAATATGCCTACTTCTTATTGCATATTGCTCTGAAAAACTAAATTACAAACTATATTTAAGTCAAAAAATGGAGATATGCAATTTTGCTTTTAGTGCGTTTTGAATATATATAGTAAAGCAAAATAAATTACCTGTAAACTTCTCTTGTTAGAGTAGGACTTAGTACTAATCTGCGCAATGAGGGTGTAGCCTTCACCAAATTTAGACTTTAAATGTTGAGTGGAGCCCAAACAACGGAACTGTCCGTTTACCATAATTGCCAATCGGGTGCAAAGAGCCTCGCACTCTTCCATGCTAATTTAAAAACAAAATAGAAATACATGATAACTAAGTACCATCTAATTATAGGCATTTTAAAATTATGGAAGAATGAAATTGTTTTTTGCTCATTACATTATTTTAATAAAACCAGAATAAAAACTTAAATAACCTGTGCGACGTTAAAATAATCGAAGTTCCAGCCTCCCTAACTTTCGTAATGCAATTCCAAAGATGGCGTCTCGCAACCGGGTCCATACCTGTTGTTGGTTCATCAAGGAAAACGAGTGGAGGATTTCCAACTAAGGCTATGGCCGTGGATAGCTTTCGTTTATTTCCACCTCTGAAAATTCATTAAGGAAAATATATAGTATGCATTATGATTAAAGATTTATTACAGATTAAACATTTAGAGCAGTATATCCTGAGTGAAGAACCAAAATGACCCATATCCAATTTAAGCTACAATCAAAATGAGCTATGTCATAAAAACAAAATGCGTCAAGTGTTATTTAGGAGAAAAAGTGTAAAATGTTCTAAATCCATGTTTTTGAAAATGTGCAAAATGTTCTAATTCCATGTTTTTCAAAAGGTGCAAAATGTTCTAATTCCATGTGTTTCAAAAGGTGCAAAATGTTCTAATTCCATGTTTTTGAAAAGGTGCAAAATGTTCTAATTCCATGTTTTTGAAAAGGTGCAAACTGTTCTAATTCCATGTGTTTCAAAAGGTGCAAAATGTTCTAATTCCATGTGTTTCAAAAGGTGCAAAATGTCCTAATTCCATGTGTTTCAAAAGGTGCAAAATGTTCTAATTCCATGTTTTCGAAAAGGTGCAAAATATTCTAATTCCATGTTTTTCAAAAGGTGCAAAATGTTATAAAATGTGTTTGAAAAGTGGAAAATGTTGTATTTAAATGCTCTCAAGACACATTTGAATATTTTTGTAGATAGTTGATATTGTTTTTAGCTAAAAATGGATGTGGGTCATTTTGGTTTTTCACAGACGATATATTATGTATTATATCGAGAAATAATTAGTAAACTCACGAATACGCCCCAACACGCTTGTCAATATGCTCGTTGAATAAAAGATTAGCTGCCAAATTATCTGCAAGACTATTAATTTCATTCTCTTGGATTCCTCTCAATCTTGCAAACAACCGGATCGTTTCCCTTCCAGTCAACTCTTCAATGATCGCATCGAACTGAGGACAGTAGCCCAGGTTCTGTTGAACTCGTTTAATATCAGAATTAATGCTACTTCCATGTATAAAAGCATCCCCAGAGCTTGCGGGTAAATCACCAGTGAGCATCTTAAATGTGGTTGTTTTTCCAGCTCCGTTTACACCCAGTAGTCCAAAGCATTCCTTTTGCTGAACACCAAGATTTAAGCATTGAACAGCTGTGAACGAGCCATATGATTTGGACAAATCTTTTATAACTAAATTTTCGGATTTCAACAGATGGGTAAGGTTAGTTCCTCGGATTCTAGAGGCTTCTGCTGCTACGTCTGAATCCTCTAAAGCATCTAAAAAAAATGTATTTTTGTTTTTGTTAAAAATTAGTTTTTTTTTATACAATTAACTTTGACTTGTTAATTGTAATGATTTGGATAAAATTTTAACTAATCTCATATTATTTTATCTTTCTTTTAAACTCACCGTTACCATTAATTTGCCCACCACTCTGACCGTGGACTTGATTTTTCTTTCGCATTCCCATCAATTTTTCAATTATTTTTCCCTCTGCGATAAAGAGGGCAACAAAGCAAAAGAGACCAATGAGGAAAAGAAATAATAGATTTCTTCCGATTCCAGCTGGATGAAAGTTCAAATAGCCGTATGGATCTGAATAACAATTTTACATCATTGCATTAGCTAAAACTTGTAACGTGACCTAACAAAAAAGGATGTAACCATAATCCATTACAAATTTTATAAAGTTCAAAAAACGTAAAGTAATTACATTCTGTGCAACAAATATTGTCCTTATTTGATTCCAATTTACAAAATAGTGGTAAAAGTGGTATGAGTGGACAAGATTTTTGAAGCATTGAATTTTTGCTAAGCTGAACAATTCCATATCCTAAATTATAATTTGGTAAGAGCATAAAAAGCCAGTCTAGAATTTCAGCCACGTCCAAGAGATCTAAATCTGGAATCTGCAAAATTGTAACGGACAGAAGTGTTGCCAGCCCTGAAACGAATGAAATTCCCATATTTAATTTTATTATAATATATATATATATGTGGTAGTCCAGAAGAAGTTTAGTCCACAAGCTCCAATGACTTGCTGTGGACTAGACCACAAGATCCAAAATCACAAAAGTTTGTATCTCATTCTGAATATATAGGATGATGTATGCGTGCCATGCAGCTGATTGAGTTTTCCTATCAGCATGTCACCGTAATTATTGGACAGCGCCCTCCCTCTGTCATCGCCCTTCACATACGTGAACGACGGTGGTGGGAAGGAACGAAGAGAGGTTGACGGTTTACTTTTTCGACGACGTTTTGCCTAGGCATCAGAGGAGAGGGGCGGCACTAGTAGGGAGTTGGTGGGAAATAGGACAAGATAAAGGATTTAGGGAAGGAAAAGCCGTGCCATCTTGTCCAGAATGCTAGAGCATTGAGGGTTGGAATTTTCAACAGCAGTAGTGTGATAGCGAGCAAGCAGACAAGTAGTGGTTAGCTAGTGAGAAGGACGGGACCAGAGCAGAACAGCGCGAGTGCGACATTTTCTTTTCTTTTTTTTTATTTTTTTTGTCTTCCGAAAAGTCGGAAGTTGACTTTAAAATTTAATTAACAATAGACTAAAACTACCAAAAAGTACAAAACACCAGTACGCAAAGCAGACAGTCAGTCATTCAGGTCAAATTCTCTTCGCCACCAGCTGGAGATTCACGAATTACATTTAGGACCGTGACCGAGTGTGTCAACTCTTTCGTTCATTTACCATCGTCATCACCATCACCATTTCGGGTAAAACTAATAATTAATAAATTTTATTATATATATATATATGTTATGATGATAATTGATTAATGATTTGCAATCATAATTTATATTTCATAATTGCCATTAAGTATATGCCATGTCATTGTGTACCGTAAATGCCAGAATAGTTTTATGTGAAGTTCATAGTATGTTTACGTGTGAGTATATGTATGTATGAGAGTTAAAGGTGCAAATGAGATATAAAAAAACATTAAGAGACCAGCAGCATAAATGAAAGTGTTAGTTCGTAATATTTATTACAGCATCCACGAATATTTTATTCATCCGCAGGATACAAATATTTAGTGAAACGCCCATCTGAAATAAAACAATATAGTAGGCAGTGCGCATACCTATATATATATAGTGTTTTATATAAATATTATAAATATTAGTGAACTTACCATTTGTCATAAAGTAATTTAAAATTAACTGCCGAGCCGGGAGTCGCGAATTACATCTTTTGTGGCGGTGCGGTTTGCACCACCGGGCTGTGAGGGCAGAATTGAGTGCTCATTATTTTATTCCATATTTGTACATGTCTAGGTAGCTAAGCCAACTAGCCAGAGGTACGGAGGGATACCTTCTATTCGTTAAGGGAGCTTCGGACACTTCCTTATCAATAGGTGCGGGGGTTTTCCCTTTGTAGCTCCGAAAAATAGTTGGGAGAAGTTCCGGAATTTTTGGCCAAGATTTTGGGATTTTTCTGGAGTTTTTGGGAAATTTTGGGAGTTTTTAGTTGGGTTTTGTGAGAGTTTGAGGAGTTGTTTGGGAAAATTTTAGGAAATAGAACGAGGGAATGGCGCACTACATCCTGCTGGATGGTGCCCAATTCCTACAAGAATTTTAGTTTGTGATTTTTGAGAGTTTTGGAGTTTGGAAGTTTTGATTTGAGTGACATATGAGTAGGAGATTTACGGTACGGCGACATTTTTAAGTAGCAAGGCATGGGCATGGCATGGTGGTACATGGTAAAATAAATAGGAACAAATGATAGTAGTAAGAAATAAAATCAAAATTAGAACTAGGAAAGAAAATAAATAATTATTCAAATACTGGATGCTTAGTGAAATGAGAGCATGAAATTATAATTTTATTCTTCTTTATGGGGGCATGATTCCTAATCTTCATTCTTTTATTTTCACAGAAGGTGCATGAATCCCAGTCATCGCATGGTCATCCAGCATTAGCATAAAGGGGCAGCAGAAATTTTCCTTCTCCACAAAGAAAGTTTAGAGCAAATCCAACTGGTAGTACCATCGAACATCCCCAGGGACATCGGTCATCGTCCAGCAGTTGGTCATATCATTTTTTTACCCATCGAGGGAATTTGACCCTGGAAATGGTACAAAAATAAGAATAATACAATTATAAAAATTCAGATAAACAAATTAGTAGGCAGGCCATTTATTACGTGGAATAGATAGGCCGAAGGCCGCATAGGTGGTTAGTTGTGAGAAAACCTGACACTCACAAGCAAAGCAACAGTTACTCGACCGTCTGATTTCTACACAACCCCATAGATTAACAATTGGCTTCGAGTATTCATTTCACTCACCATTTATGACCGAGGTCATTTCTTTTCAAAACATTTATTCAGATTCCAATATTCAAATAAAATTAACCTTTATATTACTCAGTCATAAAAAGGAGAGGGATTAACCTTGGTACTTTAATTTTCTGAAACAAATCAACCTGAATACTTAATATACACATTGTTGTATGAACAAAATTTCTCCGTTTATCCTCGAGTGAGCTATACATATTCAAGGCCAATTATCGACATCAGGGGTTGAATAACAAAAAGGTTGAAAGCAATAGAGTTCAATACATTTACTTAGTATTGAGCTGGGTGGTCAAGGTAGTGGCATCGACATCGGACTTTTCATTGCTGTGTATGCTCATATGTCCTTACGTTTGGGTTGAGTAGAGGAAAGTATTTGAATCAACTTCATTTTCCAAATAATCTCAGTGAATACCATCAACCACTTTATTTTCCCGTTGTGTCTTTTCGACTCAACATAATTAACACTCTTCAGTCCTTGCCAGCCCAGATATTCATTAGAATATTAGGCCAACTATAAAACATCGAACGTTCCTCCAACAATTAGTGGTGGTGTAATTATTCATCGGAACTAATAATTGTTCTCTTCAGGTTTTCGATTGGGTGTATTAGACCATAAGCTACCGTTTATAATTTTGGGTGAATCATTGTTAGTGTATTGGTGGGTGACTTACTTACCTCTCGAAAAATTAATATTAAGCATTTCCTTGAAATACCTACGGAAATAATTATTTTCCTTTCTTTTGTTCATCATTCAATCAACATACTTCCCCCAGGATCTTTTTGCCGAGGCAACCTCAAGCAAATCGTAAGCCATTGTTTCAGATAACCAGTTAATATAACAATTAAATATCGAAATTTTTTTTGATATTTTCACAAATTCTACAACGTGCTAAATCATTTTTTGTTCTTTTCAAAGTGCAGAGTGACTGAGATACCCAAGGTCCATATTAGGCGTTAGGGGAAGTTCATTGGGGATTTACCTAGAATCAAATTATTCTTTAATAAAAATTCTTTTTGAAATATTTCATGATGAATAGGGAACGGGATTTAGAGGAGATCAGGAGGAAAATTGAGGAGTTTATTAGGAGGGACATTGAATTCAGGCAGCGAGAGGAAGGGAGTAGTAAAGATGAAGAAGGTGCATCTGTAAAGCAAGGCACAGCGGGGAGACCAGCAGTCACGACAACATTTTGTCCCAGCTTCCGCATTTCCGAGGGCACCATAGCCATAAACCCTAGAAGCTTACAAACCTTCTTGAGTTTTCCAACCTTGATGGGTCCAGTATCCATGGAACGGTGGCTCCGATTGATTAGCTTGTGGCATAAGTATATACCCGTGACAAAAAGTTTGGCTCGTCCTCTGTTTAAAAAGTTAACTGAGGAGGTGATGTTCATCTTGGATGACGATGACGACGCAACTGTGGCAGAACTTCAACGAGAAATGGAGAGAGCTCCATTGATCATGCATCGAGGCACTAGTGCAGAGATCGCCTCATGGTGCATTGGTTCTACGAATCAATCTACGTTGGCTATTTTACCTAGTAGGGATAATAACCATGAAGGCACATGTCCAATCCCAATGGATTTGGTTCAGCAGGGATGGAGCATCAGTAACACTGAGTGCCAAAGCATCATTCATGCGGGACAATTATGTCATTTGTTATTTATGACACGTCCTGTAAATGGCTTCGTTGATCACAGGGCTTTCTTCCACTCTGTCACGCCGTTGTTAACAGGTTGCCTGGTTAACCTGAATTCACCTGAGAAGAGCCATGAGACTTTTGGGTTGCATGAAGATTCAATCGAGGGCATGCTGGAACGTCTGAGTACGGATGGTACTGACATTTCACGGATATGTAGAAGGACTAGCCCAAGGATGGTGCAACTTGCGGAAGGGGAGGAGGCTGATTCATTATTCATCAGCATGAGTACTCAGGGAGAAATGGCGGATGTGCTACAGTTGCAATTTGGCGATAGGGAATATGGGACAACTGTACAAAACGTGATGTTGGGTAGGTTGTACGAGGATGGATCTATGGAAGCAAATCCTAGGGAGCATGTTTATTTTGAAGTTTATGTCGTGAACGTTCATGAAGACCCAGATAAGGTTACTATTCAAGTAATTAGGGATGCAAATAAGGAATGTTCGGATGCTAATAAAGAAAACGAGGGTAGGGAAGCATCAGGGAATGCAGGTAGTACCGCGACCACAACCATAGCTCCACAAAACATGCCTTCCGCATCACCAATAGATGAGGAGGCGGAAAACACTTTGGTGTTGGAAGGAACTCGAAGTTGTCATCCCCATAGCCCACATTTCTTACTGCATGGGAAAACAAGCACGGTGGCAGATCCACAGACCATGCCTTCAGCTCCACCAGTAGAAGAGGAGGCGAAGGAGACTCTTGTATGCATACGAGACAAGGACAGCATTTATTACTGTGGCGGCGTGCATTATTGTCACCCCAGTAGTAAGTATTTTATACCAAGGGAAAACATATGGGATAGCATTGCCATCGATCTGGCGCGGATTACATACAATTGTGCGACAGGCACAGGCTATTATAATCATAGTGAATGGTTGAAATTTCAGGGCATTGAAACTAATAGCGAGGGTACCAGGGACATACATCCACTCACATGGGTAGCCCAGTTGGACAATTCTCCGGGAGAAGGTCCAGAGGAGTATGCAGGTAGGGCATATACCGTTCAAGAATGCATACTGGATGGCCTTTTTCATGTCACAGTCACTCCTCACTTTGTCAAACTTAAATTTTCGAGTGATTTCTTAAATCACCTTGACCCCAAGAATACAGACGGAAAAATCCCCCTGTATTTTCGAGCGATCAGTGATGAAATGGACAAGATCGAGGATCTTGAGGAGGAAGCCTGGCAAAAGATACTGAGTGAGATGATTAGGCACAAGTACAAAGGCCAATATACATACTTGTGCGCCCTCGAAAGGACAGTAGTGCATGGAGGGGATTTTAGGGAGGTCATAATACATTCAGTCGCAGACTATGAGCTTAGGGAAGATTGCCCTCCGGAAATAATTGCTATTCGTTCACCAGCAACTCAGAGTACAGATGACAAGGAGTTCACGGTCGAGCGTAAGGCACAGGGTGACTTATATCATATCTCAGTCACCCCACATGAAGTTAAAGTTAAGATATCCAGCGACTTCCTGAATTACATCGATCCCGGCATCAATAGGGGAAACATCCACGTATATTTCGGACCCTTTGGGGATGAAATGGGTAAAATCCAGGGTATCCAAAACGGAGTATGGTCGAAGAAATTGGGTACAATGATGCGACATAACAGGTTTCACAACCGCGGTGCAGCAGCATACATGTGTGCGTTTGAGAGGACACCCGTGTGTGAGAACGACTTCAAGGAAGTCGTTGTTCACTCGGTGGCTGAGCCTGCGGAGGAGGAAGATTACCCTCCCATGGTAATCAATGGCACTACTTATTGTAACCCCGACAGCGAATTTTTCATAGAGAGGGAAGATATTCACGATAACATGGGTATAGACGAGATGAGGTACAGGTATAATTATTCTACCAAAATCGCGTATATGGATAAGGAGGCATGGAGGGAATATCAGGGCATAGCTTCGTTTGGTAATGAAAACTACGATGTTCACCCAATTACCCGTCCCAAGACACCACCTCAAGAGTCAGACAAAGAACGACCCAAGACCCCACCCCAAGACCCAGAAAGCGAGACATCCAATAATCCTCGAGAGGCCGCGCTTGAAGAATTCATAGAATTAGCTAGAGGCCCAGACACGGATCCTAAAATCTACATGCAAATAACTCAGGCCATGATGGATAAGCTACTCCAGACACTTGACGGCAAAGATCCACTCAGCACGTGCAAGGATACGCCACCCACGGGAGTCACTCCACAACAAGTGCGAGCCTGGAATCAAGTTCTGAAGCAGATAATCTTCAGATACAAACAAGTACGGCAACCAGGCCCCGGTAAACGCTCCTATGCTTTAGATTTTGTTGGAGGAGATCCGACCATAGCACTTGCAGATCCGGATAATCCGTTTGGCGAAAACTCAGCTGGAAAATGCATAAATAAAAAGAAGGTGCTTTTCAAAAGAACAAGACCCACTACCCGTGAGAGACTCCAAATCAAGCTCCGCCAAAAAGTTCCCGGGACGGGATGGGATGACAGCATCCATGGTTCACTAAGGGAGATGCTCAATGTGGTCAATCCCGAGGTGGTAAAAGCCATTGAGGAAAGTGTCTCTGAAAGTGAGGAGCCTGTGGCCTCCTCTTCGAGTGCAGTGAATAATGAAGAGACAGGGCGTCAACTCAGTAGGCAGGAAAGGGAGCAACGCTTGTGTAACGCTTGGGCAAAGTGCCGCAAGCACAACAAATCCCCAGACCCCAAGAAGTAAGTGTCGCGAGCGGGGAGAGCAAGGTGTAAATAAAATAGTAATAATAAGACGAGTATAATAATTATACTAATTTCTTTAGTAGTCAACATAGTAGAAGAAAAATATAAAAACTCAAATAAAAATAATATAGAAATTTAAGATATTATAATCAATAATGGGGGTTAAAAATAATGTATGGTGATGGTGTGGATTTAAATTGTATGGTGTTAGTATTCTCTTTCACCTTTAGCAAAATAGTTAGTACGGCCTTGGAGGAGCGTACGGTTGGAAGAAAAGATAGTTGGCACGATTTTTGTAGAACGGACAGACGGAAGAAATGGAGGAGAGCAGCAACATAACATCTAGAGCTGCCATAAAAAGGAGAAGAAAGAATTGGAGAGAAATAGTAATATACGAAGAAGCAAGGATCTCACTTCAAAAATGAAGAAATGCGGGATCCCAGCAGTTAAAATTCACTGAGGATGGCTCACGGTCATGGGTCATGCCGTTCTGCACTCCAAAATACTTAATAGCGAGGAGGAGGATGTGTTGATTGTTGGGAACAATCTGCGGATGAGCTGGAGACGGATGGGATGAAAATCACTACGGCGACAGCCGAGATCAGAGGTATAATTAAAACAAAGGTCAGTAACACTGAGATTCTATAATGACCATTTCTTTGAATCTTACTGGAGCTATGGCGACGGCCGTCTCATCCGTGCCCGGATCTCCGAACAACGGTAGCGTAAGATTTTCGTACAAAATTATTAACATTAAAATTCTCGGAATAAAATTTATCACAATTTTGTGGAAGCATGATTCGGCCAGTACATTTATTTTTATGCAATAATAATGGATATGCGAACAATGATGATGATACTTCGGGGAGCTCATGTCATCATGTACATGAGTCATACAGACAATGAACATGTGCACAGGTGAACCAAAAAGTATAACATAGGAAATATAGTATATAAGGGGGTGTCGTAGTGGAATATGAAAAGGGAAAATAGTATATATATTATATGATTATATATGTGTTTGAAAAATTGTGGTGTGGTGACGTCCCGTCACTGGGTCCTGTGTGGCCGACATAATAGTATTTTATTAATTTTTGGGGAATGTGGCGTTTCTTTTATTTCAGGCAGGTTATTTTGCCAACGAACTCATCATCGATGTGGATGCTGACGAATTGTACAACCTGCTGGCGTACCTACCACCACCAGTACCACCGAAAAAGCGCGTTAAATGGAGAGATTTCCCAGGAAAGTTGGTGGATTCTGCTGTTATCAATTCTCATGGACCAGTCATACCAGTTCCACCGGTTCACATGCCAGTTATTTCTGAGGAGGATGAGGATGGTGAAGTGGAGCATGGATTTCTGGGAGATTCTAGTTCACCCGAGGCGGAGATGGATGTCAGCGGCGAAATGTGTACTGCGGACGGGGAACTTGCAAGTGATAGAGCGGTTACAAAGAACCCAACGGGAGTACTTTCTATAGAGAATGATGACAACGAGACCATTTTGCCGGACTACGCTCTTCAAAGATTGCAATTCTGGAGAGACCGCAGCACAGAGTATAGGGGTCGTCACCGAAAGCGCAGGAGGGTAAATCACTTCGATTATACTTCAACATCGGAGGATGAAGCATCATCAGAGGAACCATTACCATCATCGCCAGATTCCGCCAAAAGGCTCAAGAGCTCCGAAATGGAACAAGACTCGTCGGTGGCTATTTCTTTTCCTCCAGCATCGGTAGAATATGGACCATCACCACCACCGCCACCACCTACTTCATTCAAGTCCGCAGGACATACGACACGCACTTTCAAATCCTACTACTGTAATATTTATTAGGTATCACTATATACATATACAAATAGTATGAAAGTAACTTATTATATTAACGTTGTGACACTTACCCGAATATACATAATATTTTTATATTTAACAAAATGTCGTGCCTTAAAAATATGGTGTTCAAAATAGCCATGATCTCTCCCAATGTATCTCATTTTCGTTCATTACCTATACAAAATCCTGGAGTTCAAATCAGCCATAATATTCAATATAGGATTCATTTAGATATAGAATAATAGATTAATTTTGTTTGTGAATTTCACATCAATAGGGAGTTCTCCCTGACCAGGAGAACGCCTCCTTGATGTGGGATGAAATAGCCCTTTTCTAGGGGATTGCTACGATAAGATGAAATGAATTATTTAATTCTAGGGGCCGCGGGGGAGGGTGCTCCATTGGGTAGTTTCGATATTGAGCTACCGAGCATTTTTCTCCAGAGCTTAGTTTGATGAGTTTAAAATAAAATAGTTTGGAGAGAAGGAAGGGGATGAGTCTAGGCGATATGTACGAGTATATTGCAATTTTTGAGGGAGTTTAAGTAAAATTAGTATATAAACATTAAATATTTATAATTATGGGAAAATTATAAACTGTAAACTATGCTGCCCAAATAATGAAATTATGGTCTGAAACAAACATGTACCACACATTCTATTATAAAAATTTTTAATTTAAATTCTGTGTATCTCATACAATTTACATTGTACATTACATAATAATTATATCCAGGCGGATCACTCTTGTAAGACCGAATTGTTGATCCTATTTTAAACATAATTATTCACCTAGCCTTAACGAATTTTGGTGGATCGACGATGACCGAGGTGGAGCGCTGTCTCTCCCCCGTGACCTTTGGTCCCGGTCTTGCTCAGGTGAGCAAGAAACTAAGCAGGGGAGTATTTGTCACCGTAATTATTGGACAGCGCCCTCCCTCTGTCATCGCCCTTCACATACGTGAACGACGGTGGTGGGAAGGAACGAAGAGAGGTTGACGGTTTACTTTTTCGACGACGTTTTGCCTAGGCATCAGAGGAGAGGGGCGGCACTAGTAGGGAGTTGGTGGGAAATAGGACAAGATAAAGGATTTAGGGAAGGAAAAGCCGTGCCATCTTGTCCAGAATGCTAGAGCATTGAGGGTTGGAATTTTCAACAGCAGTAGTGTGATAGCGAGCAAGCAGACAAGTAGTGGTTAGCTAGTGAGAAGGACGGGACCAGAGCAGAACAGCGCGAGTGCGACATTTTCTTTTCTTTTTTTTTATTTTTTTTGTCTTCCGAAAAGTCGGAAGTTGACTTTAAAATTTAATTAACAATAGACTAAAACTACCAAAAAGTACAAAACACCAGTACGCAAAGCAGACAGTCAGTCATTCAGGTCAAATTCTCTTCGCCACCAGCTGGAGATTCACGAATTACATTTAGGACCGTGACCGAGTGTGTCAACTCTTTCGTTCATTTACCATCGTCATCACCATCACCATTTCGGGTAAAACTAATAATTAATAAATTTTATTATATATATATATATGTTATGATGATAATTGATTAATGATTTGCAATCATAATTTATATTTCATAATTGCCATTAAGTATATGCCATGTCATTGTGTACCGTAAATGCCAGAATAGTTTTATGTGAAGTTCATAGTATGTTTACGTGTGAGTATATGTATGTATGAGAGTTAAAGGTGCAAATGAGATATAAAAAAACATTAAGAGACCAGCAGCATAAATGAAAGTGTTAGTTCGTAATATTTATTACAGCATCCACGAATATTTTATTCATCCGCAGGATACAAATATTTAGTGAAACGCCCATCTGAAATAAAACAATATAGTAGGCAGTGCGCATACCTATATATATATAGTGTTTTATATAAATATTATAAATATTAGTGAACTTACCATTTGTCATAAAGTAATTTAAAATTAACTGCCGAGCCGGGAGTCGCGAATTACATCTTTTGTGGCGGTGCGGTTTGCACCACCGGGCTGTGAGGGCAGAATTGAGTGCTCATTATTTTATTCCATATTTGTACATGTCTAGGTAGCTAAGCCAACTAGCCAGAGGTACGGAGGGATACCTTCTATTCGTTAAGGGAGCTTCGGACACTTCCTTATCAAGCAGTTCCACCTTAACACACTGATTTAAATTTAGTTTTCGGTAGAATTCCTTTATATGGAGCCCGAATTGGTCATACGCACGGAAACTTCTTCTGGACTAGTCCAGAAGCATCTGCGGCTTGTGGACTAAACTTCTTCTGGACTACGACATATATATTATAACTAGACGAAAAAAAGTCTAATATCGTCTGTGAAGAACCATAATACCTATTTTCATTTGGAGTTAAAAACAATATATCTACAAAAATATTGAAACATGTCTTGAAACCATGTGAGTAGAACATTTTACACATTTCAAAAACATGTAAATAGAACATTTTACACTTTTCAAAAACATGTAAATAGAACATTTTACGCATGTATCTCATTTTGTTTTTTTTGACTTAGCTCATTTTGATTCTAGCTTAAATTGGATATGGGTCACTTTGGTTCTTCACAGACGATATTAATTGCAGAATTAGGTGCTTTCAATTGAATTCCATGCGACTATATGAACTCTAAATTCTTAGAAATATAACTCACCAGTAATAACGTTAAGCATGGTCATGCGGGTGAATCCAGTGGATGGTATCGTAAACCAAAAACTGAAGAGGTACATCATTGGGATCACAGCCCAACCATACAAAAGTAGTACTAAAAACAAGTATCCCAACATTTTGGGTTCCGTAAAACTCTCAGCTTGGAATGCGGCAATGACAATAATAAGAAGAATACAAGGGATCAAGTAGTTGATATAATCAAAAATAAAATTTGCCAGCCAAAATATCCAAAATTTAGCACCAGACACATATTGCAAATGCTTGGCTTTGGACTCCCTTTCTTTAATCAAGAATATAACAAAACTTGAAGCTAAGAAACTCATCCCAAAAACAATATTAAATCCAATTTGAAAGCCAACGCCCCCAGCCCCTGAGATATTATCAATGTCATCTGTAGATGTGAAAGGGAGTGGAAAATTGTTTGCAAAGATGGTTGCGTTGGACTTGGTGATTTGTCGCAAGAGTGTGTTCATGACGAAATTGAGCGTGATGGGTTGAGCATGGAAGGGTTGATTATTAAAAAATCCCACCAACTCATCACCCGTCTTCTCCATCCCAATAATGTAGTCGTAGTTGACTTTTTCAATATTTTCTTCTGATTGCTCCAAAATCGACGCGGTCAAATTGGTCGTCTTGTTAATTTGGGTATGAAAGTCCTGCCCTAACTTGTCGTACCGTGTGCAGACATCACTGTCATCCTTACAGGATAACGTTGTTACCGTACTTCCGAAATCATCCAGAATAATCTTAAAATTTGGATTGTCCAAGAGTGCGGGCAAAGTTTCCATCATGATCATGGCAATTATGAGGAATGCCACTGGGATGAATGTCTATACATAGAGAAGCATGTCAAGGAAATTAGATTTAAAATTTCCTCTTTTTTTACAATTCAGTGATTTTCACCAACACATTTCCATTTTAAGTTGATACTTACGTATCCTGTAACTTAATGTATTTGGAAATACGTTTTAAATTGCGTGATTCTAAATCTAACAACTATAATAACTAACACTGAGTCTGTTTTGCAGGACCGGATAATGCGGCCAGCGCATAGGCACCCCACGCTGCTTGATTTTTCAAAATAACATGTAAATGGAAAATTTTGCAGTTTTCAAAAATATGTACAAAAAAATGTTTTGCCTTTTTAAAAATATGCAAATAAAATTTTTTGTACATTTCAAAAACATGGAAATAAAACATTTTCCTGTTTTCTTGAAAACATGTAAATATAGTATTTTGCACTTTTCTGAGTAATGAAAAAGAACATTTTCTGCTTTTCTAAAACATGTGAATACAAAATTTTTGCTTTATCAAAGAAAACCAGCATAAAATTAAAATGGTGGTTTTTGTATGGAAACAAATTGCTTCCCAAAAGCAATTCCTTCGTCCGGCCCTACTGTTTTGTGTATCACCTGAACAAAAAGAAGAATTCGATTTCTGACACAGTAAAGAGCTTTTTTCTCAAGCATTGCCCGTAGCTGTTGTATAACGAGAGCCATGCCGGAATTCGTAACGTGGTTCTGGTACAACTTGTATTTGTCCCCATCTTGAAGAGTTTCGATTGAGACGTTCACACCCGGCTGAGTTTGTTTCTTCCTTTCCTCCGCTTCTTTTCCAACTCTAAACAAAAAAATTAAAAATTCATTACAATAATTCCAAAGAACCACTTTATCATAACGTTCTTAAAAACATTTTAAGTAAATTTTACCGCATGAAAACTTCTTCCATAGTAGTAATACTTGCCCCGTAGCTGTCAATCATTAGTTCCCCTCGTCGCTGCTCCATTTCTTCGAACATGTCAGCAAAAAGTGTTGATTTCTTATCAGGGAGCGAGTAACTCAACTCAGCACCCACATCCTGCTCAACTTCCGCCTCACCCAGATATTTCCTGAGGACACCAGTAATTTTTCGAACATCGCAACCAGGTTTCTTAACAATAACCAAATGATAACCACCCCCATATCGTTTTTTGAGGAATAGAGATGAGCCCACAGTTTGAAGTTGGCCATCAGCCATAACTGCAATTCGATCTCCAAGTAAATCCGCCTCATCCATGAAATGTGTACTAAGCAGAATCGTTCGATTTCTTTTTTCGGAAGTGAGCAAGTCCCATGTTGATCTTCTCGCACCAGGGTCCATACCGGATGTCGGTTCATCCAAAAGTACGACACGCGAACCACCAACAAGGGCAATACCAACGGATAGTTTCCGCTTCATACCACCTGACAATGTACTGGACTGAGCAGTTCTCTTGGGTTCTAGATTGAGAGCTTTAAGCATGCGATCAACTTCTGCATCCACATCAGGACAACCTTTCATCTATTGGGCGTAAAGAGTAATAATATATATTAGATTATTAAAAGAGTAATTAATTGCCATATGCACACTTTATTAACAAATAAAAAGAACCACAAATTAAGTACCAAGCAAAAAAATCTAAGATGCTCTTCGCAGGTGAGTTCATCGAATAGTACATCATGCTGTGGACAAAGTCCCAAACTGTCTCGCACCTCCTTAATGTTCGTTCTGATATCGAAATTGTTGATTATTGCAGTTCCGGATGACGGTGGAAATAGACCTGGAAACCAAAGATGATAAAATCAGTAGAATTTTAAAATTTAAACCCTACCTACCGGTTACCTCAAGAAAGTTTGAGTTGAAATCCGTATTTGAAGAGCGTTTTGGCAAAACGGGATAAGTGCATCAAAGCAAATTTTACAGGAACAACGAATAGTGAATAAGAGGCGACAGGAGTTTTGAGTGAAACCGAACTTTTTGAATTTTGTCTTGCATAAAAAATTGACGCCCGTGAATTGGCTTCTACAAACTACCAAAACACTCAAAACCCAAATTTAAATCAGAAATGCATGTTTTAGGTGGACTTATCCCATTTTGCCAAAAACCGAATTTTTGACTATTTAAAAAAATAGCTTTGGTTGAACTTTGACCTTTACCATTCAACACAGTAACGTAACTAGTAGGATAGTACACGTAATGCACATAATCTCAGTTTTGAAAAAAATGGACTTATCTTGTTTTGCCAAACAATTCTTCATTTCTTACCAGTCAACATGGACATAGTCGTCGTTTTTCCTGCCCCGTTGTGACCTAGTAGAGCTGTAATTTGATCTTCATACATGTCAAGCTTCAAATTACTAACTGCCTTCTTTGGACCAAATATTTTTGTAAGTCCTTGAATTCGAATTCCAGCTTTTGCATTCCTTGGAGGTGCTTCAAACTCAAGAGTGACTCCATTATTATTTTCACCATTTGAGATAATTTTTTGATCCGTCCCAGCACCAACCCAATAAGATTTCTGTCATTATTCCATAAAAAGAACAAGCAGAAGAACTAATTATTAACGTAATTAATAATAATTTTTAAAAAAACAATAATTCACAATAGCATGATACAAGACACAAATCGTCTATGAAGAACCAAAATGAGCCATTTTCATTTTTAGCTAAAAACAATATCAACTATCTACAAAAATTTTCAAATATGTCTTTATTAGAGCCTTTAAATATAACATTTTGCACTTTTAAAAATATGTGTAAACACAACATTTTACACTTTTCAAACACATGGAAATTTAAAACTTTTGCATCTTTTCAAAAACATGGAATTAGAAAATTTTGCACTTTTTCAAAAACAAGGAATTAGAACATTTTACACCTTTACAAAAACATGGAATTAGAACATTGTGCACTTTTCAAAAACATGGAATTAGAATATTTTGCACCTTTTCAAAAACATGGAATTAGAACATTTTGCACCTTTTCAAAAACATGGAATTAGAACATTTTGGATCTTTTTTAAAACATGTAAATAGGACATTTCACGTTTTTGAAAAACATGAAACTAGAACATTTTACGCTTTTTAAACACTTCTTAATTAAAACGTTACGCATGTATCTCATTTTGTTTATATGACTTAAGAGCAACACGCACCAACGTATCCCCGCGGATTTTCCCGCCATATTTTTTTTTAAAAGACCACTTGAAATAACTTAGATTCGCTTAACAACATGGTGCGAATAGCGCAGTTTTTTCGTTAAAACTTTTTTTCGAAAAAACGAAAAAATTATTAAAAAATTATTTTTCAGTTTTTCCATTTACTTAACCATGGAGTTTTAGGCTCATCACAGGTCACCCATGGGTCATATCAACTTTCTACGCATTTTCAAAAAAAATTCGTTGACTGAAACGATAATTAAAACAATAACTTCGAACATCAAATGAATCAATAATCATGCGAAATAGGAGTTCAAAATTTTGAAAAAAAAGCAAAAATGTTTTGAAAGAATTAATATGTACTTTTTATGATTTTTCTACGTATGTTACTTTAAGTTTCATATTATGCACATGTGCCATTTTTGGCAAATAGGATATAATGTAATAATAATGTTCAAAGTCATTAAACCCCATATATCTGGTACTATTTCAAAGTCTAGTATATCTACTTGTTATTTACGCGCGAGTTTTTAAATTTCCAAGATGAGCATATTTCAGTACTTTGCGTTTTCAGTTTTCAGTGAATTTCATTTTCTGGTTTTCCACTCATTTGCACTCTGTTTGCTCGCGTTTAAAAAAACTTAAATTATTTTAACCATTTTTCTGTTCAGTTTTAGTTATAGTTAAAAATAAGTGAATACAATTTTAAAGAAATTAATTAATAACTACCTATAAAAGTGGCTTTAACACAAAGAAAATTTAATTTTCAATTTCTAAAAATGGAGAATCCCGAAGAAGTATTGCTAGGAGCAATAAGAGAATATTTTTTGCTGATTCAAGATCCACTAGCTGCGCATTCACGAAAACGGTATGGTTTTTTTACATTGATACGTAATGACATAATTTGATACACTTTTGAATTACTTGACTGGTTTTAGTAAGTTATACGTCATTTTGAAGCTCTGGTAAAACAAAAAATATCTATCCCCCATACAGCACGTTTTAAATAGAATTTTCAGAAACAAAAGCTTTTTCGAAAAAAAATAAAAATACTCTATTTACCGAGACCATAAATTGATTCTACTATTCATAAACAATAAATAATTACTTATGTAGGTATACTGTGTCTCGTAATTTTAAACTCGCCCCTGTTTATGGGGTTTTCTACTCTTCCAGAAGGAATTTTTTAGCCAAATACGTTTTATTAGATGACTTTCTACTACTTATTAGGATTCGACTTTAATTGACACCCATAAGAATCGCTGTTCTCTCGTTAATACTAAAAAACAAAAAATGGGGTGTCTCAAAATTTTAAATTCACTTCACGGTTTTTCAAACTAAATGAGCCATATCATCCAAATTAACAAATGAAAAATTATGAAAACTAGTATGCATACACTAAAATATAATACGCATGACCAGCATCATCAACTTTGATCATTAGGCCTCTGTAGCACTGGTAGCGCCGACGAAGGCAGGTCAATCTCACGTAAACTTTTGCCCCCGTTTAATAACATGCGAAAGTTACGACTTGCATCACCTATTAGTTATGTACATATGCACATGTCAACTGAAAAAAAATAAACAATAAGCACATGATCTCAAGTAAATTGTCTAAAAACTAGTGTATAACGCTATACTCAGGTCACTCTGGGTCACGAGACGCCCGAGATTAAACATCACCGAAAGTTTATGGAATGCACTAAACTCATGAATTATGACGTATAGCTTGGATAAGTAATGTTCGATCCCGGACGTCTCGTGACCCGGAGTGACCTGAGTATTGCGTTATACACCGTTTTTTAAAAATTTAGTTGTCATTATATCCTCCTGTTTATATTTTAATCAGTTGGTATTTGCAAATGTACATAGAGATTAAGTGATGCAAGTCGAGACTTTCCCATGGCATTAAACGGAAAAAAAAGTTGACATGAGATTGAACTGCCTTCTTACACGCCACCAGTGGTAGAGTTGCCACGCAATCTTGATTACTAATTGATTTACAAATAGGAATGTTGTGATTGTTCGATCTCGCGTAATTTCCGCAGATTTTACAACTACTGAAACATTCACATAAAAGGGATTCTGTTAGAAGGGAAAACCGCCTAAGCGGGGCAGATTTAAAGCGTTTGGTTGGCCAGCCTATGATTTCTACCTATTTACATAATTTAGATAGATTTTGTAGCAATTTTGAATTACTTGAGCGATTTTGTCGAGCGATAGCTTATTTTGAAGCCCTTGAAAAAATAAGAATCCTATTTTTTTTATTTACTTCTGGCCCATACAACACTTTTTATAGCAATTTTTCGAGAAAAAAATCGGTTTTTTCGATTTTATTCGAAAATTGTTTAAATAACACGCTGTGAACTCGGTCATAATTAGATTCTGCTAATCATTGCCGTTCTAATGATGTATTACTTGTATCAAAATTTTATGAGTATCCGGGCTAAATATCGATTTTTAAATTTCGAAAAGAGCTTAGCGGGAAATTCAAACTCTTTTATTTTATACGGCTGTTAAAGGGTCGGACATGCATCGTGCCACCCACTTTGAGGGTGGGTCAGCTAGAAATAAATAACCGCATCGTACACATTGTCGTTTCTTTTCTTATGTTATGCTAAAGAGTGTGACGCATGAGGTGGGTGGGTCCCAAAATATGTTGAAGTTCGCTGGCGTCATTTGTGTACGGCCCTAAATTCTCTGGCAAAGTTTTTCAGTTGCTTATGCAGTTGGTACAGTAAGTTAAAGTTAAGCCTTCCGTCTACGTCTACACACTGTTTATTTCTACCTATTCACATAATTTAGTATGTACATTGTTGAAGTAATTACTGGGCCGATATGGACGAGTTCTAGCTTTAAAGCCCTTAAAAAGAAAAATCCAGTATTTTCTTCTTTTTCTTCAATTGGTAGCACCAAAATGAAAGAAATGATTTTTGATTGGTAATAAATTAGGTTTTAATTAGGTAATAATTAGTATAATCTAATTTTGTTCCAGCTCAGTGGTATTGCTACTGTTTTTGAATGTTTCAGAACAAACGGGTTCTAATAGAAAAATCGCCATAAAAAGTGTCATATATGCTGAAAATGATAATAGTATTTCAAAAGCGTACTAAATTATGTAAATAGACACAAATAAATAATACAATACTTTAATTGTAGAAGAAAAACAATTACAAAAGCATTTATACACATACACTTCACATATTATACTATACATACATATTACTGCTCCATATTACTGTTAAGGCTGCCCTTAAACAAGGGGCGAAGCCCCTTGTTTTTCAATATTATAATTATCCGGTTATATGGGAACTGCTAAAAGGAATCATCCGGTTAAAAGGGACTTTTTTATTACTGTTTTTGGTTTTTTGTCACGTAAAAGAGATGTTTTAAGGAGAATTGATAAACAAGAAGATAAAAATATAAAATAGATTATAATTTAAGCTTATGTGCACGTCAACATCAAACTTAAAATAAATCTAAAGAAACTGAATAAACTGACTTTTTTAATCTAAATCACTGTCCACGGACAACATTGTAAATACCTTACACTTTTACAAAGAATAAATTATTTTTGTTTTAAATATTCACCGCTTTAAAGGGAAATCCCTTAAACGGTTAAAAGCGAATTCGGTTATAAGGGACAGATTTAATCGGTTCCGCAGAATCCCTTTAAAGTGAATTTGTGAGTACAATAAAACAATTTTAGCATGAGTTAATGGTTAACATAATCACCTACTTTCGCTTACTCTATCAGTTATTAGTCATAAGTTTTAAAACGCATATAATACAATCTAGGTATAGTCTTCTGTGTCTAATTCAATTTTTGAAAATTGCATCTTTAATAGGAATTCCTTAAAACTGATAAGACTCATAAAATTCATAATATTTCCAAAATAATTTTTTTAAAACCTTGCGACTAATTTTCGAAATTTTGAACTCCTATTTCGCATGATTATTGATTCATTTGATGTTTGAAGTTATTGTTTTAATTATCGTTTCAGTCAACGAATTTTTTTGAAAATGCGTAGAAAGTTGATATGACCCATGGGTGACCTGTGATGAGCCTAAAACTCCATGGTTAAGTAAATGGAAAAACTGAAAAATAATTTTTTAATAATTTTTTCGTTTTTTCGAAAAAAAGTTTTAACGAAAAAACTGCGCTAAGCGCACCATGTTGTTAAGCGAATCTAAGTTATTTCAAGTGGTCTTTTCAAAACAAAATATGGCGGGAAAATCCGCGGGGATACGTTGGTGCGTGTTGCTCGTTAGATCATTTTGATTGTAGCTTAAATTGGATATGTGTCATTTTGGTTCTTCTTAGACGAAATGAGAAAGACAAACAGCTAATATAATATAATAGATATTTCCACTTTAGACGATGAATCCTTATGGAATGCGAACTTACCGAAAATGGGAAATACCAAGGAAGCGGTACACCGAAATCACCAGGCCACACACCTTCAATATAGATAGCGAGGAGAAAGTAAATGATACCGTCGAAAAACAGCATAAGAATGCATTGTAGGAGACTGAAACTATCATCAGGGCTTGCTCCATCATTAATAGTACTCCACTGGACCCCAGCTCCAGTTCCCTCAAACATGGAAATAATTTGACAACCAAATGACATGCCAGTATTAGAAAGGAAACTCGAGGAAATCTTGGTATTTAGACTGAGGCTGTCGTAGCGAGGCTGGAGGAAAAAGTATGGGAAATAAGTCAGGAACCAGATCACACCCGACCCTGTTGAGGCTGAGTTTGCTGTGAACAAAGTAGATTGAAAAAGATTTGAATTAATAATGACAATGCGTCTTCGTTCGTGGAACCATGCGTTGTTGGGATTGTTAGGAATATCGCCTGTGAAGAACCAAAATTACCTATATCCATTTGTAGCTAAACAAATATCTACTATCTACAAAAATAAAATATTGTAAAATATATATATCTCGAATGAATTTAAATGGAACATTTTGTACATAAAAAAAACATAAATAGAACATTTTACACTTTTCAAAAATATGCAAATAGATCATTTTGAACTTTTTTAAAGATGCAAATAAAAAATTTTGCACTTTTCAAAAATATGCAAATAAAACATTTTACACTTTTTTTAAAACATGCAAATAGATGATTTTACACTTTTTTAAAATAATCAAATAAAAAATTTTACAATTTCTTTCGATCTACATGCATGTAGAACATTTTTTTTAAACTTGCAAATAGAGCATTTTGAACTTTTTAAATACATGCAAATAGAGTCTTTTACACTTTTCAAAAATTCCGAATTAAAATTTTAGGTATGTTTCTCATTTTAGTTTTATGACATAGCTCGATTTGATTCTAGCTTAAAATGGATATGGGTCATTGAGGTTCTTCACGGATGTTATGTAATATAAAAAAAAATCGAAAATTTTACCTTTGGAAAAGAGTGTAGAGACGAAAAAGGCGAGCATTATAGTACTGAATATGTAGGAGAGCAAAAATAAACTAAGTACAGACCAGTCTGTCAAAGTGATAACTGCCAATCCATCCTTCCATCGGATTTTTAACAGCAGCACCATGAATACCATTGACATGAACAAGAAGATCAAATATTTGAGGAACCAGGCGGACCAATGCAAATAATTCGGGAGTCCCATCATTTTCATCGATTCCTTTTGTAAAAATAGTATTTAAAAAATATCAGTATCCGTCCATGTCCATGTATAGGGGAGTCGGGTAACGACAACGACAACGACGATTATTTTAATTTTAAATATACAAAAATATGCGAAAGATGTGGTTGCACACAGAGCGACGCTGAACCAAATGTAGGTTTATAGGTGACCTACTAAACGTAAATTAAACTTTAAAAAAATAGGTACCTTGAGCTTCTTTTCCTTTTCAACAACAATAGATTTAGTGATGTTAATGACGGTGTAGATAAAACTAAGCATAAGCATCAATGGAAGTTGTCCTTGCAGTGCAACCAGAAACTTGTCATCGATAAATTCAGGGTATGGGAAACGTTGGAGGTTAATGATGAAGTCACCGATATGAGATCCATTTATTACTGTGGTTTTATCGAAGAATTTAATTATTGATGCGTCCAGAGCGTACTGCAAGTACGTGAAACCTTGTGAGTGGTAGCCTGAAAATACAATTTATTAGAGCAGTATAGATCAACAATTAAATACGGAGTAAATTAATGCTATTGTTAAGGCCTCAATTAAAAAATAGCTCTGGCCCCGTATATTATTATTAGATTTCATCCATATAGTCAAATTGTAATTTTATAGTGTAAGTAAAAAAGTAAAGTAATTGCTTTAACGTCATCTCCACACAGCGAATTAACACTGATTTCCAGGGAAAGACAGCTTTTGACTAATTACTACTCACTATAGTCTATAGTGTATTATCTGCAATTACCAGGGTTTCCTCCCTTTTCATCGTCCATCTTACGAGGTCCCAGGAATTGGAAAACAGGATATAGAAGTTTTGTGTTCCACGAATCCTCCCTTGGAAATTGAATAAATGAAAATGAATTAAATCATTTGTTAATTTTTGCATTTTTGAATTTTACTAATTTCACCTAGCAAAAAGGTTGACTGAAAGGAACATGTATTTAATGCAGTTTTATCGGTACATAATAGTCTTACTTTCTTGTGGATGAATTTACGTTGCTGACTTCTGTTTGTTTCGCCGGTAACCGTAGATGGTACTATAAAATTGAATTAAATTCCAATAATTATACATAAACATCTTATTATTAGAACGAAAAAATCACAATTGGTATACATGTAAATGTAATATGGTAGGTAATAGCGAATGTATAATATGCGATTAATAGCAAAAGAATTATGTCTGCACAGTATAAGTATGATAAAAATCTTTTTCCAACTAATGGCCCAGCTCCAGTGCAGTGATGATTAGTTTTCATTAATACACAGTACTGATTAGTACAGCCTAAAAAAGTTGGATATCAGTATATAACTAGCCACTTACCTCAACAGGTGCGTCGCGTGTAAAACTACCATCAGTAAAAATTACTGCAGCTAAGACAGACTTGTTATTCCTATTGATGTCATATTTGTACACGTTCAGCAATGTTTCTTCCGTTTCAAATCCTTCCACTGTTTGCACAAACAATATTTGAAAATTCAAAATTTAAGAAACTTTATTATTCCCTTGATCTTTGATTCTCTACCGTACAAAAGCAATGAAGTAACGAATGTTGCAATAAGCTCATAAGATACGCTTTAGAAAAATGCAATTAATTGTAGCCTAACAATTATTAGCGTAAAAAAATATGTCGTAGATGAAGAATGAAGTTTGATCATCTCCTTTTGTGGCTAAAATGAATTATGATAATCTCTATTCTGATTTAAAATCGGTTTTGAACATCTCCATTTTTCATGAAATACGGCTAATGAGTTATTTAAATGATTAGTTAAGGGTTTAGTAATTCGAAACTATAAGTAAGTATATTAAGGGTCACCCATAAATGACGTCATCAAAATATACCCATTTTAAGTCCCTATGGCCCTCCTGTCATCAGATTACCCTTTGGGTAAATGGCTATCTTTAGCATGCGATACCATGAATATCCAAGTAGGCTGCTTGGCCATGCCCATGACGTCATTTATGGGCAAGCCCTTAATTTTTTTAAAATTGCAATAGTGGTTTATTGATGAACTAATTCCTGGTCTCATGAATGATTAACTAATTTATTAATTTGATTAAATTAATTCATCAATAAATCATTATTGCAACTTTACAAAAATAAATGACGTCATGGGCTTCAAACATCATTCTTCATCGACGATATACAGAGATTATGGATACGGATATGGTAAAAAGACAAGCATTACCAGTGTATTCGTACACGTTTTCTTCAGTAAAGTTGGGAAATCGAAGAAAACTCTGCTGTAAGTTATTCATGACTTCTCTCGTATCCGACGTGTTCGGAGAAAAATACACGACGTATCTATAACCCAAGATGGCAAAATAGGCAATACATATTAATGAAATTTTAAGCTATAAGGGACATCCTACATAGGAATCCCCAAAAAGAATACAACAGATGCTTTTCTGAGACCACTTATTTAAAGTTGATCTTTTTTTGCGGACTTTTTCAAGTATAAAAATAATGCCTATAATTTTCTTATATAAATATTCATTTACAACATCATATAAGATTTAAATAAAAAGATACTCAATAGAAATTTCAATCAAAACTTACGGCATCGGTGGTCCGTCGTCGTAGTCATTCTGATTCATATATCTAAAAACATTATCTCCGATTTTAGTTGCATCTGGGTTTGATGGGTCCCAACTTGAGTACTGCACTCCGCCCGCAATCAAATCAGAATCTACAATATTTCTTACGATCACAAGAATACAGATGAAAAAGAGGGGTAGAACGATTTCAAAAATTGTTTGAACTACATGCCGCTTTTGAAGAATGTAGTTCTTCCAAAGAAGAAGTCGAAACTTGTTTAGATTCGAAGTAGCCATTTTGTATCCGACTTTGTATAGTTTAAATTAATTTAATATTAATTTGTATTTTTTGTTTTTACTAAACAATTTTGTATTCTAACTTGGTTCCTTAGTCAGTCCTTATGGACTTAAAGCCCGGCAAAAGAATTACAGCCAAGACTATAATTTTGAAATACTATTGTGTTTCTCTAGTATTTGTATGTGAGAAATTGTGGCCATCGGCCATCAACACACCACGGAGAATTCACTTCACAGACACAACCTCAACAGGAGGTGAGGTAATACAAATTATATCCCGATTCAGAACATTTTCTATTTAGACTATGGACTAGCGGTGAACCAATAACCAGTCCAGTTAATGGAGAGCAACCAAACTGACGCAATCGCATTTTAAAAGAACAACTAAATACTAAAAATAATTACTGCTATTATATTGAACTAAAGAAAAGGACATATAACTACATGCATTGTAGAAAACCACTAGATAAAGTTCCATACAATTAGCGTAAAAACCCTGTATACAGATAATCGGTTAAGCCCTGAATTTTAGGATAATATCAAATACAAAACCTTGTATGTACGGATGGAGAAATAAATATACAAAAATTTTAGAAATATAAAATTTCATAATCATAGTCACTTAACCGCTATCAAGCTGGTGATTGTCTGGATCCTCTGGATAGTACACTGTCCACCTGACTCATGACCATGATGACAATGTCGATATATAATCGTTATCTACCAAAATATGTGAATGTCATAATATGGTGACACACTCTTCGATTGATTCGTTCAAGCTCAAAAAACTCAAGGGGTTTAGGAAATTTAATATATTTTTTTTCATATCACATACTATGTAAAAAGCGTAATCCTGAATTATTTATGTACTATATTAAACCCGATTACAAACACTGCGGAACGGATACCAAATGTCTACATGCATCTAACTATCTACATTTCGCACGCAAATCAAACACGAACTTACGTAGATAGCTAAGTAGATTATTAACTTTGTATGTATCTTTGCTGAAGGTTGCGCATCCGTTTGCTGATGTATGTAACTATAAACTGATAACTAATACTGATAAAAGATGACAATGTTAACGAATCGGTTTTCACCCTAAATGTTCCACTTGTTAGTCACTATGGTATAGTCACTATATTTATCTATTACACAAAAGTATGCCCAATTAATGCGCTAATATAAATTATGATCATAATGTAAATCCGGCTGGATCTATAGTGGTACAGGGTGACGTGAATTGCAAATTTATACTGAGAAAAAAGCCAAATATAAAAATAAACCTATCCTAATACTTAACTTGACGTAAGTAAAACAGCTTTCAATAGATCATAAATATTGAGATAGCGATAATAATAATGATAAACCTAGCTATCTATTTGGACACTCAAAGTCAAGTTAATGCTATATGCATGTACATATTACGGTTATATAGCATGTCAAACATCAATAATACCATTTTGTAAAGTAAACAGAACAAAGAGAAAATTTGCTGAGGTCTCTATAGTTGGAATATTTGCCCGCATGCCTTATTCATCGTATCGTGTATACTAATATTTCTACTTCATGGCATGACTCATCCATGAACCAAATTTATACAACAAAATTTGTCATGTGTTTCTAAGTAGTTATACCGTGAATGCAGCGTGTGAGTAGTGAGTACTCCCCAGGTGATTGGTGATCTCGTGCAAAAACAAACCGACTTTAATTGATTATCTTTAGCCTCAGGGCCGGATGAAGAAATTGATTTTAGGGAGCAATTTGTTTCCATAGAAAAACCACCATTTTGATTTTAATAATGGTTTTGTTTTGGCAAAGCAGAATATTGTATTTACATGTTTAAGAAAAGTTTAAAATTTTTATTTTACTTGAATCAGAAAAGTGTAAAATGTTGTAATTACATACCTGTTTTAGAAAAGTATTAAATGTTTTATTTCCATGTTTTTGAAAGGTAGAAAAAAAATATTTTGCATGTTTTTGAAAAGTATAAAATATTTTATTTACATATTTTTGAAAAGTCAAAATATTCTATTTACATGTTTTTTTGAAAATTCAGGCAGCCGGAGCTGTCTGCGCTGGCCGCACTATCCGGACCAGTTTAGCCTGTCCAAAAGGTCTCCTTGTAAAATTACAATTAAGTTATACATACATACTATGTAGGTTAAAACAGGTGGATATGCACGTCAAGGTGGTCCTGGGATATTATCTTATCTGTGCCTGTGCGGCTGGCACATCATGTTTCAATTTCCACTTAAAAAAGCTTTATTACTAACTAGCATATTTCAGCGGAAATCATGTCAGTACTCGTGTCTTTTGCATGGTATAGCTCAGCCGCGAACCCAAAAGGGGAGGGGGACTTAGCCCCTCCCCCAGAAGAAATTCAATAACATTGTGGAGATAGGAGCGATCATTTTCCAAGATGGTCACTTAAAACTGTTAGCCCCCCCCCCCTTCTCGCCATGACAAAATACTGGAACCACCGCTGGTTATGCTGCTCTTTAAACATGTAAACACGATAGTACTTAGGTACTTACCTATAATTATATTATAGTAAATTTATTTTCGACGATAAAATGTTGAATGCTAATATTATTATTTGAGACTAGATACCAATTGGCTACATACAGTTTTTATTTTCAAATGACAAAATAACTATATTCATGTATTACTATGGGGTTTCATAATCATAATCGTAGCAAGGTCAAGCAGCTGCATTGCATCTCTAGTATGGCCTTCCCTCATTTTTAGATAGTAAAGAGTATAACTACGCAACCGTGCTAATATTCAGCAGTAGTCATTACTTTAGTTTTTAAAACAAGGCAAGGGTAGAAAATAATATACGAATTTTTGTGTATAATAATCGAAGCTACTTAAAAAAGAACCTGCCGAGTCATCACTATGAAGTCATTGAAATTGAATCACTGACAATGAGTGGAATTTGCAAAGCCTTACATTAATTTACACTGTATCTGCAGTCTGCAGTCTGCAGAGAAGAAAAAGTAATAAAAAATGAATATTTTTGTTATTAGCAACGCGGCTTCAAATTAAATATGGCTCAGTAAACAATCAACTTAAACTAAATTTGAATATGTGAGTATTTGTTGTCGTTTACAGCAAAATATTATTTCCTAGGTGTTGCTATGTTTTTTTTAATAAAGTAAAATAATAATAACTAATAATGCTAAATCTCTGAATCCGATAATAGTTGAGTTGAGGGATACGTTAGTAACATTTTTTATTATGCGTTACCATGTTACGAATTCGCAATAAAAGTGGATTTAAAAAACAAAAATTTTCTATGCAAGCGCAAGCAGTTGACGAAAATGAAAATTACTTTCTTCGAAAAGTCTGGATGCAGGCAGACATAAAACTTGAAAATTTTAGAATTTAGAAAAGTCTCTGCTAACTGCTAATCGTTAATCCTAGTCTGCGGCTAATCACTAATGACTAAAGACTCACCGACCTGCGTCCATTCCCATTTCCCAAGTACCTACCGTATTTCCTATAATAGTGGACCAGCCTGCATTAGTAGACGGGCAAATACTCGGAACCTCCTCCAGTAGGGTTTGGAAGTCCATCGCATCCTCAGCCAGGTAAGTCTCAAATTTAATAGCACTGCTCGCGGCAGATCAGTTGGTTGTAGTTGTAGTAAATGCTAAATCAAATTTATAAATTTAGATAAAATCTTATCAGGATAGGGATATTTCAGATAATTCGGCTTTAGTGGTGTGGTAGTCGAATTTTCATCTGGAATCCGGAATATTTTGCAACGCTGATCGTGAATGTAATGAAGAGTCTAATAAGTTTTAATACGACGAAACTTACTAGCTACTAATTAGTTACATAAAATATGGTAATCGGTAATGGTATGGTATATGGAATTTTCTGAAGGACCCGAGATGGACAGTAACGAACTTGCAGAAAACATGATTGCTTTTGTCCTCGTCGAAGACGATATCTTGAGGGAACTGCAAGATGGAAAAGATCCCACGGATTATTTGATTCGCAATTTGCAACCGTCTGTTGTTCCACTATTACGACCAGTTCAACATTTTTCAACTGGTATGCCATCATTTTATTAAGTATTACTCAACACCGCCTTACATTAATTTAAGATATTTTCTCAACTAAAAACTAAGTTGCAATAAAAAATATTATGTAGTGTTGTTTCAATAACTAAAGTTTTGAATTTTACAGCAGCCCCAACTTTACAATCGTTCAGTTATGTTCCTGGTATTTTTAGCGATGACTGCAATGCTGCTGCCACCGTCAATGGTCATTATCCCCAGACGGCAAACTTTACCTTTACAAATTACAGTGAAAATCCGATGAGGACTCACCTCACCCATAACTATACTTCGAACCGTCCATTGCCGGTTCCGATTCCGGTTCCAGTTCCAGTGGCGCTGAGCAAACCGCGGAAGGCAATCTCAACAAAAAAACCAAAAGCGGAAGAGCCGCCGAATTTTCATTCGGGTTGTCGCGACTATGGTTTTCCACCCATGTGGGTAATGGCGGATGATGAGCCATTTGCACCTTGGGTTGATTCTGATAGAAATAATAGAAGCGGAATCGGAGCAGGATGCGATAAACTTAAATTGACAAAACTTCCATGTTGTAACGAGTACGCATCTGAAATGACTTGCATCAGCTCCAAGATCGTACCTCAGAGGCCCAGTTCAGTGTCTACTGATATGGAATTTGATCAGCAAGATGGAAGATTTCAAAACCAGTTACTAAAAACATGTGAAGGTAAGCATAAGGGAGGGTCCATAAATGATGTTACCCAAATTATCACTATTTTAGGACCCACGTACCGACCCCCATGCCATCACTTCAACACTATTACGTAAACGGCTATCTTAATCATGGTATGTCATCGAATTCCGACTGACCTAACCAATGAAATCCTTTATGGACGATCCCTAGCATATCAGATCAATATCACAGATTTTCGCATTGAAGAGTAGTACCTATTTACTAAAAAATTCATTATACCCCTAAAGTTTATTTTAAAGATATTTAATTCAAGGAATGGTGTAGGCAGTGAATGACAAGGATTTCGTTATTTCGTAATAAACCCTTGATTTAAAATTTAAAATTTTCCTTGTTAGAATATGACGAAATTCAAAATCAGCTAAAAGCTATTTGCTTCTCAAAACCGGAAATGCTCACTTCGACAGCTACTCTTGCTTACATCAATACTAGCAAATCAATGGGAACGTTTGATGATCTTTTGCGTCGATGTTGCAACTTTCAAAATAACGATGTGACTGCGAGTGGTACTGCATCGCTGGATCTGGATAAAGAAAACGAAGCGCTTCCCAATGCCAATGCCAATGCTAATAAATGTTCTCTTCCACAACAACGAAAAGCCCGAGGTCGGAAGCCATTGAAGCAAGCATGGGGAACCAACTATATTCCACGAAGTCCACTCCCATTTGAAAAAGTTTTCGATCTGTCGTCGTTGTCAACACCGTCGGCGTCATCGTCAGTGTCGTGTCACGACCAGGAATTCGAGAGGCACAGAAAAGTATTCCAAGACGATGTAATAAGTTGTGAATCAGAGTCAGGATGGACTGTTGGGAGTAGTGATAGTGTCAGTTCCAGTAGCAGTAGTTTTACTTATGCAAGTGGCTCAAGTCATTTCAACGTTGTAAAGAAGAAAAAGCGGAATTTTGGAAGTCGTGTCAGTCTTAATAATGTCTCTAAAGGCAAAGGCAAAGGAAAAGGCAAAGGCAAAGGTCCAGTCACATCAAGTTTTAAAACAGTTGGAACAACTGGACTTGGATTTTCTTATTCTAATGCTAATTATTTTAAGGCAAACGTGACGAACAATTTTAAAAAGCCCAAAACAAAGTAATTCACACACTTACGGACTTACCTAATTATTGTTTCAATACAGATATTTATAATTTATACGTCGTAATAGAAATCGTACATCGTCTGTGAAGAACCAGAATTATGACATATATCCATTTTTAGCTAAAAACAATATCAACTATCTACAAACAAATTCAAATATGTCTTGAGAGCATTTAAATAGAATATTTTGCACTTTTGAAACACATGGAATTAGAGAATTTTGCACCTTTTCGAGAACATAGAATTAGACATGTTCGCACCTTTTCAAAAACATGTAAATAATAATAATAATTTATTCATTGGGTCGATTTAACCGAAGTTCATACAACCAGACCCAACCAGTCACTGTGGGTGAGGAAATAGGAGGCTACCGCGTTAGATCATCTCGGTCTTTGTACCCTTTCACCTATCCCCGTCCCCTCCTCCACAGTAAAGGAGTCTCATTCCCTAGGCCCCTACAGTAAGTAGTGGTCACTAAGGAGCACCGAAGGAGATTGGGTTTCAATCAACCATCCAGTGACGTTTACCGTACAACACCGAGCCGTAAACGATTAGCAGTGGCCGAGGATTGAAGCCGGGTCTGAGGCTGTAAATTTCGTTACAGTCTGCAGTCCTAACCACTAACCGCTCACCCAAGCACGCCTGCTTGGGTGAGAACAAAAGAAATAGAACATTTTACATTGTTGAAAAGCATGAAAATAAAACATTTTTACGTTTTTCAAAAACTCCTAATTAAAATTTTACTTGTGTTTCTCATTTTGTTTATATGACATAGCTCATTTTGATTCTAGCTAAAATTGGATATGGGTCATTTTGGTTCTTCACAGACGATATGTACATGTAATTAATTATACCCACCCACTTAAACATATACATTATGTTTGCATATACTAAACAAACATGCAAATTATTATACTTGTTTTTCTTTTAATATGTATTATAGGTTTCCTAGAAAAAATGAAAAAATGAGCATTGGCGTTGACAAAAGTATAAGCGGTGCCGGGGCCTCAACTATTTCCGAATTGGCTACTTTCCCAGAAGAGATTGAATCATCCAAAAATAATGTAACTAAAACAAAAAATGGTCGCAGTAATATCACTATCCTTCCTGCTTTAATTTCAACGCCCAAACAAGAATCTCCATTTGAGTGGCTTGACACGTATTTTAGTTCCAAGAATTCCAAAAACGAGTCTGAATCTTGGGATATGTGTTGAGTGTAGTGTAATAGTGAAAGAATATAATATATTTCAGGTTTTAATTAATAATTAGGTACAAGTATATGAGTTTGGTTATATTTTATCTTGTAGTGTTCTCTAGCTATATAATACGTATGTTTACTTTACTAAAATTATACCTACACCAATATACTTTTGCCGTTATTGATGGTGCTCCATAATTTGCTAATTGTATATTACAATAAAAATAAATTTAATAAAGAAAAAGAGATAAAACTGAGTTACGTTGCTACACAAAAACAAAACTTCTGAAGTTGCCGGTTTTGCAAATAAATAACACAGCTTAGGGGATTTTACACGTTTGAAAGAAACACTATTGTGTCACATGGTTAATTATATTTGAAAAAAATAGTTTTCAGTTAACGTGCGGTGTCACTACTTCAATTCTAAATTGTTTTCTTAAGTCCTAGGAGCCTATAGTAAGAAGGTAAATTAAAAACATAGTCATAAGGAAGTAAACAAATATTATTATAAATCATGTAAAACCTCGTATAAATCTTTTTAAGAATTATTTTTCATTGTAATTTTACTGAACGGGCTATTTAGCTATTTTCTATAATTTCGATCTACAATAAAATTACAACGAGTTCATTTCACTTACGTTCTCAAGATTATGTATATAAGATTAACGTAATTATTCCTATCTATATTTACTATATTATACAGTGTTCTCAGTAAATCCCTAATATTTTTTTTTCATTTATTATTTTCGTAAACTCTAATGAATGTCAATGTCATTCTAAAAAGCATGTAAATAACTCCAGGTAATTTATATGCTAAGTAACAAACTGTTTCGTCATTAGCCTCATCGAAACTACTAATTTGCAATCTTAATTTGCTTTCGTTCGCATTTCCTACCCAAAACAAAGTAATCCTACAATGTAATACAATTATTAAGTAGATCGCATTACTAATCATGCAGGTAGGGTAATGCCAATATGGTATAAGACAATTTATTATTTCATTTAAATACGAATAAAATTATAAATTAAGCATTGGTCAATTCAAACACAACAAGACAACAGACACAAAGCAAGGGGAAGGTCAAAATATTTTCAATAACGAGGGAATAATAATTAAATTTGATTCAAGCCCGGAACCAGTTCTCTAAAAAACAAGAATTTATTAAATCAACGCTCATTTACAAGCAATCACACTAAAGCACATTTAAATTGTAAAATATCTCACATAATGTAAATTATATATATGTAATTATTGTCATCATTACGCTATACAATCTTAAAGCACAAGCAACAATCATTTTGTATTCTTTAATTTTTACTGTCTGAAACTAAGCATTCTTTCGAAATGGTAACAGTGCAACATGTACGACAACGACAACACAGAATGCAATGGCTCCATAATAAAATTTAAAACTTGACAAGTAAGGTACTAGGTAATAAATTGTTTAATCAATGGCAGTCCCAGCCCCCAGCCACCCACCGCCACCGCGCTACGCTGAACATTAAACAATATTTTTACCTTTGTACAAGTACACATAGCATGTCTTGCATTTTATTCAGGACGAACCAATAATTATTTGCAGATAACACATACTGGCTATGTAATTACAGGTATATCTTGTTCCAATTTTATTCAATAGATGAACCCATATATTGATACTGATTTTTTCTCTCTTCAAAGCAATGCATTACCGAAAAGGATAGCAAAATATGCAAATCGTCACTCTAATCCTAATCATCAAATTGAGAATATTTTATTATGTATGTAATTACCTACTCAACTCGTACCTTTAATTCATGGTCTTCGTCTTCACTACCGTTAACTGTGAGAAGAATAAATTAGACTGCAAAAAAAAGGTTGTGACTGTATAGATGCGTCATACCTTTTGATTTTGTTTGATTTGATATTTTAAATTTCAATTTGATTTTTTTTTAACTGTAATGAGAACTGAAAATGAAATAAGAATTAAAATTCCGTTCGTGTGAGTGTGAGGCGAAGTCAAATAAAAGCACCCCCGATAAAAAAACATGTGCATAATAATTGACAATGATAATGATCTAGATAGTAATTTACATACATTGCTTACTATATCACACTGTAGAAAAGCCATACATAATTCACATTCTAGAATCTAACAGATGGCAGAGACACTTTGGAATTACAAATTATGGAAGGATTTAATACAACATTTTGGATTTCGATCTGATTATTGAAATATTGAAACTAGACCACTTTCATCTCATAAGATGGATAATGAATTGTTGAGTGAGGACTCATAAAAAAATTGTGTGAATTATAAATTATAATGAGGTATAAAATCGTCAATCGTCATTTGAAGGTGGGGACAGATCCAACAAAAAAGTCGTAACTACATCACAACGTTTAAGCAGAACAAAATATATTCTATATGCAAAACTATTTAACTAAAAAAAATAATTATTATTACTATACTTTTTGGAAAACTCCATCGACCAGTGTTAAAGTATCAATTAAAGTGCTAATAATGCCTAATAAATCTCTTTCAAAGGTAGTATATAATTATACGCAAATTAGACGTTTTGCAGGTCTTTATTTCTGTCAGAAAGATAAGATAAGGTATAATATGGTCATTTTCATTTGTAATTAAGAAAGTGAACATCTTTCAAAAAACGTAAGAATGACCCATACAAAAATAAATTAATCGGTCCATATACATTATGTGTCGAATGCATGCAATAACGCTTAAGAAACTGAACAGATAGCCTAGTTTAGATCTTAACACATGACATGACAGGTTACTCCAAAAAATGTTGAATTGGTCAATGAAATTTTGCAGAACAGAACCTACTTCAGTTGATGATACAAGACAGGTAGGGAGGGACAACTGTACAGGAAGACGTTCTTTAGAATTCTAATGAGATACCTCTTTAATATTTTGCTCTAATTGATTTAATAAAAATTATAACACAGCCACCACACCACAGGTACCAAGTACCAAAGCATGTATGATATGTATGTACCTCCCATTATACTCATTCAAGATCATCGATGTCGATCCCGATCCTCTTTCACTCATCTCGTTTAAAGCAGAGGTGCTGCTTGAGTTGTTTTGAAGTTTATGCATATAGCAACCCTTATAGACAGTATGATGTATAACAGAGAAACTGGACTGACTGCACGGGGTCAACTTGTCTGCTGTCTTTCAAATCTCGAGCTGGTCATAATATTATCTTGTGAATCCAAAAAAATGTGTCTGCTTAAAAAAATAATATAATAATTAATTGCCTATTATAGTCACAGTCAAATATGAAGTGCACAAGTTTAGAGTCTACTACAGATTATACTATACATGGACTATATGGCTGTACATAGATACTGATTTTTTTTTCGTTTGCTCTGTTCGTGTTGTTGATATCTTTTGTATTGAAATATATCGTTATTCTGACTTGTGACTCTGATTATATTATTATTGAATAATAATATTATTTTAATGATATTCTACCCACATGGCATCATATAGTGTAATAGTAAAATAGCAGTTCCTAAAACTTTGGCTGCATAAAAATAAAATTCACCGTGTGCTTGCAAACTATAGCTGGTTACTGCAAAATGTTTAGCCAAAACCAAACTTTCATTATGTAACATGTAAACTTTAGCGTAACTAACCTCTACTAAGCACACTCGTTATCCTCCCACAGTCTCACATGTTTTTATTAGTCAGAGCTCATCCACGGCAGACAGTCAACAGTGCAATCACCCACCCGTAGATATAAGCACACTAAATGTCCATTAATTGCGAACAACAACAATAATGATCCACGGGGGAAAAAATTGGATTTGTTTTTTGAATTTATTATTTTTGATGTTGACGACTAGCGATCGGCTACGTCGACTACGATGACGAGGCTACTCATAATCGTAGTAATAAAATTATTATGCATATGATCTGCATAATTAATACTTAATTGAGAAGGTACAGAGCCTGGGACTATAAATACCAACTTCTTAACCTTTAAACTATATCACTTCTTCACTGCTTTCTGCTCAGTTAACAACAACAGAGAATAATAAGTCAAAGATTTCAAAGAGAAAATCAAAAAAATAACCATGATTAAGGTAAGTATTATTCGAAGAAACATTTATTTCTTTAATTGCTAGTTTCACCACGACAAGATTGGAAGTATAATTTTGAATATAGTAAAACTATTTCACTGTTGAACTGTGACAGTAGCAGCAAGAATATTGGTTCATATTTTTTGTAAGATTTAATAGTAACATTGAAAATAACTGAAATTGAATTTTGGCAGATTGTGGCTATCTTCGCCGTGGTGGCTGCCTGCAACGCAGGATATATTCAGCAGCAATATGTGTACCCACAACAACCCGCCTTGACCATCGCCCATCAACCAACTTATTTGACCCATGGAGCCCATTTCGGATACCCACTTCAGTTTGCTGTCGCTGCTCCCGCCCCCACCTCCCCCCCAGCTCCAGCTCCTGCTCCAACAACTCCCGCCCCACCACCACCACGTAAGAAATTTTGAAGTTTAATTTACTTTGAAAAACAATTCAAAATTCTAATAATTCTTCCAATTTTCTTAAAATCATGCAACTGCAAAAAATTGTACAGTGCGTCCTTCACCAAAATCTCTACTAGTGGAAAAATGTATCTAAATGTAAAGATTTATGATAATTAATCAGTTGTTATTTAATTTGTACAGCAACTACGACAGCTGCCCCAGCAGAACCAGAGCCATTTGACCCAAACCCACAGTACACTTATTCCTACCAAGTAGATGACGCCAAGACTGATGACCACAAGAGCGCCACTGAGACTCGTAATGGAGACGCCGTGTCCGGGAAATACACCGTTGTGGAGCCTGATGGTACTTTGAGAACCGTCACTTACACCGCTGACAAGGATGGATTCGTGGCTGATGTCCAACGTGATGCTCCCAAATCTGCTGCTCCAGCTCCAACACCCGCCCCCGCTCCAGCACCAGCTCCAGCTCCAGTAGTTCCAGTCAAACCAACTTTCCAGTATTTCACCGTTCCAGCCCCAGCTTATCGTCCACTTAAGACAATCTCAACCTTCGTCCAGCCCCAACTCATTGCTCAACCACATCACATCGTGGCTCATCAACCCCATGTTTTTGCTTCCCATGGTCATTATTCACCTTACGTCCTTCACTAAATTCAAACCCAACTCTAACCGAACCCGGTTAATTTGGTATTTGTTTTCTTAAGGCGAGCGATTTCCCCAATAATTATTCATATCATTATGGTTTTGTCTTTAAATGGAACTGAATGGACTTGAACAAGTATTTGTATATTCTAATAACGGTTTGGTAAATTTTTAGCTATCTTGAAAAATACAATTTTATTTTGTACTTTTATACATATTTTATTATTTTTATTCTCTAGAAGCGCCCTTGAGTTTCTGCCTGTTTCTTCGATTCGATGTTGCATACTGATTTTGCACAAGTAATTGTGTGTACCATTGTATAATTAATTATTTCTTTTCTGCTTCCTTTGAGCTTTAATATAGCTTAATTATATCCCTTAATTTATCTGCAAATATGATGTGATGATTTTAATCTATTAAAATATTGTTACTTCGATAAAATCAAAACTTATGCTCAGAGGTTACTTTCTTTTGACATAATAATTTGCTCATGTTTCCATTTCATTTTAAAAGCCCCACATTAAAAATATCTATGTTGCTATAGGCAGAACCGTCACACACTCGTAATTCCAAAATGAAGTCGATAACATGGGTTAGCAAAGTTTTAGTTACTGTCCCTATGATTTTTGAATTATTTATTTGAATAGTACTAATTTTGTGTTCAAACGCGATTGTCCTGCAAAAAATTTTGTCGTGTTCAACAATACAATACAACTCAACGTACTATCAATCGAATTTCATTTTTATATGTAGATTTACTGTTTAAAGTGTTTACAATGATTGAATTGCCAAGGTGTTTTCAGTGTTTTCGTTAAGCTGACGTAAGCGCACATAGAGGAATACCTTAATTCCGTGTCCGCGTTGTATCTCAATCTCATACATTCATATTCGCATTGTGATATTCCAAATTTAAATATTATTTATAATATATATTGTGTATGACAGAAAATTATGCGTTTTTCAAACTTTTTAATTGAATGGCTATTTTATTATTTGTATTTGTGTAAGATAAAATTTAATTTTAAATTCATGTAATGCTAAAACTCAATTAAAGTTTTAAAAAATTTGAAAAAAAATCAGAATATAGTTACTTGCCGAATAATACGTCCGTGCTCCATTGTTACTATGGTAGATTTTTCAAAATAATTTTTTTTATACAAAGATTTACAGTTATACAGCATAATATGAATTTTCTAGCCAACCTACAACACTTCACTGGTCGTAAAACTAACTGTCAAAAATTGTAGGTAACGGTATACATTGGATAATATATAATTATTTAAAGTGAATTATATCATACTAAGGTACAGCAAAAATTGTATACACTGACCAACATATTTCACCACTCATTCTTGACGATATTATTCTACTGTAGATATTTGTAAAAAGTTTTTTAAAAAACTCCAATTCTCCAAAGTCCATGCAATGCATAAATGTAATAAATCAATGGCAGGGCCGGACGAAGGACTTGCTTGTAGGCAACAATTTGTTTCCATACGAAACCCACCATTTAGATTTTATTGATGGTTTTCTTTGGTAAATCAAAATGTTGTATTTGCATGTTTTAAAAACGTTTTAAATGTTATTTTTACTTGATTCAGAAAAGTGCAAAATGTTTTATTTCCGTGCTTTTTTAAAAGTGTTAAATGTTTTATTTACATGCTTTTGAAATAAAATTTTATTTGGATGTTTTTGAAAAATGAAAATATTCTTTTTACATGTTTTTTAAAACTCCAAAATGTTCCACTTAAATGTTTTTTTTGAAAATTGAAGCAGCGCAGCGGGGCGGGGCTGCCCGCGCTGGCCGCATTATCGGCCCTGATAAATGGCACCAAAAGGGGTGCAATGTATAACTACAGATACACTACTGACTACTACTACTGCAAAATATATTATCTACACCATTATATAAATTTTCCCTGAATAAAAATTTTGCATTATGTACTCAAAGGTTTAATATTATTGTTTTTTAAACAAAATTACAATGCTTTCCGTTTTTCCATTATTTTAGCTTTGAACTTCTGCTTTTCTAAATGCGATAGAAGATCCACGACAACAAATAATGGAAGACAACGAGGACGAGGACGAGGAAGAAGAAACAGAAGAGAAACAGAAAAAGTCGTCCAATAAAAGAGGAAGTACCCGCACAAAAAGGAAAAGAAAAAAATCGAAGACAAAGAAAACGCTAAAAAAAACTAAGCGAAGCGAAAAATCAAAGCGTAAAAAAAGTCACAGAAAGAAAACAAAAACTCGTAAATTAAACATCTTAAATAATACTATCTGTAATCGTATCACAATTTAAATAGAATGCGGCCAGATTTGAATGTTACAAGCAAAAGTAAAAACTCAATTCTCACTTTACTCTAAAAACAGAAACCTCAGAAACAGAAGACAACGTTTTAGGACCAGTTGCAGAAATTAAAAGTCGGGCCTCAAAGAAATCACGGTCGCAATCTCACCATCCTCCCAGTGAAAAAGATGACGAAAATGTTTCTTCCATTCCAACAAAAACAGATCCCACATCCAAAGTCACAATATCCCCCCCACCTTCACTTCCAATTGAAACAAATCATCCGCATAATACTTCAGGTCTGTCAAAATTTAGACTCCTCCTTTGGAAGAATTATGTCCTTACAAAAAGACATAAAAAGAAGACAATAAGTGAAATCATTTTACCATTGTTCTTCATCGCCTTACTCATCCTTGTTCGAAGTATGGTTGAGTCGGAGAAATTTCCTCAAGGAATGAAATTTCCAAGTTGGACCCCAACAAATTATAAAGATACAGCTATTGGACTTAATCTGAATGACCAAGCTGTACCAAGCAGCACACCCAAGTCTGTGTAAATTATTAAAATTATTTCATGTTGCAAAACAATCCGTTACCATTTAAAAACTACATACATCATAGTATATAGCAATATCTATATGCATACATAATATACTATAATACAATATTTAAATTAATTATTCCGTCGTATTTATTTTAATCTTTTCCTAACTTCAATCTTTTTCATTAGCTTATTAAACGTGTACTACGCACCGAACTCAGCTGAAATCGATAAAATCATGGACACCATGCAAACAACTTTTCTGCAATTCTCTCCTCTTTCAACTGTTGCGCCACCACCAATCTATAAATACAACAGTAAGTAAATACTTAAAAAGTGGTGAATTTGGGATTGGGATTTATATTGAAGTGCATCATTCAGAAATAAAAAAAATTGTAAAGCGTATAGTTAGTTGTATAATTATTATACTTTTACTCAGGCTCTTTAATGCAATGCTTATAATAAATACTGTAGGATTTTATAATATTCTTGATTGGCTTGATTTTAGTTGTGCCCTTTGCATCGGAAGGTGACCTTCTTAGTGCTTATTCCCAACAAACTGGAACTGTCTTGGCTGCAGTTATTTTTCAAAGCGCAAATCTTGGAGACAAAATCACAGTATGTTTTGTTTTAAAGTAGTAGTACTGTAATCGCATAGTTATTACATGTTCTATATTCGTTGGGCACTTCCCCAGTTTTCATAGGCTCCATTTTTTGATTTTTGGAGGCCGACCGGCGCGGCGAACAAAGTAGGGTGGATTCTAATTTGGCGAAATGTATACACATTATTAATTATTTAATTATTTCATGAATAATCGGTATGGTAGGAGGCACGATTTTTAATGAAAAATGAATAAATATCTCCACCTAGCCTTTAAACAAAATTACTTCCTAGATAAGTGAATGCAAAAAGTTAACATTTTTAGGTGTGCACTCCAACTTCAGCCGACACAAAAATTATAACATTCCATTTCTGCATTCCAAAATCGACGGGAATATTAAAGCACAACACGATTGTGCTAGTAATTACTAATTCACTGCTGTATTTAACTTAAATGAATGTGTATAGATAGGCGTGTAAGAAATTTTAGATTTTGTAAATTTGGCGGGAAGCTCAACTTTAATTTTGATAATTAGTTATTATGTAAAACTTGATTGAAAAATTGTTTCGTCTACAATATCCTGATTACTATTACTAGCCCTGGCTTTCTTATTTAAAATTTTAAATGTAGGTTTGCTGAGGTCAACAGATTAACACTATCTATTACACTGACTGCAGCCAATGGGTTGTTTTATAATTAAATAATTCGCGGAATATGGATCCGCCCAACTTTGGCCGTTCAGGTGAACTATGCATACAGGAAGTTTCCGTATTAAAAACATTGTACAACATTTGGACAACAATAATTATTGTGCACTTAATAATTTAATGGACGTTTTACTTGAAATTTCAGTACAAGTTACGACTACCAACAGAGCAACGGAAGGTTACTCCGTCAGGAGGAGGCGGCACAGAACCTGTACAGTTATGTTATGAAAATGTTCATAATAATATTAACAATAACCTTTTTTCGTACAATTTGGAAGAACAATATATATACCGTATTTGATCGAATAAGGACCGGAGCTGAAATAAGCACCGGGATGTCAGCACACAAAAATTAATAGGCGTCGGGTGCTCAGCTCAAATAATAAAGCGTCGAGGATTTTAACATTTCAGATTCTGCTATAGGTATACCTTTGACACACTTGTTTGGAATGACGAGTTTAAAAATATTCCTTTATGGGTCATTCAATTTGAGACTAAAGCTGAAAATAATTTCTTTTACCTCATAAATTGCGCGAGAAATGAAAGAACGAATTGCCGTAGTTTAGGTACCCTAAATAAATAACAGCCTTAACTGTTGGCGCTTTTTTGGACAAATACGGTATATCTTTTGCGTAAGTTTCTCGAAATAAATGTACAAAGGAAAAGCGCAGAACTTAAGTTATTTGCTTCCTTTTGCATAGTTGTATTTTACTTTTTCGTAAGATCCTAATATTAATATCTTGCTACTTGCTTTGCTGGTTAATAAAGTTTATAATTTACATAAGCAGATGGTTTCTAGATCGTTTATACCCCAGGAACCAGGCAGTTGGACCTCGATCCTACATGGATATTCATGGCGGTTCCCCGGGTAATTTAAATGTTGTAATCATTAATAGAAAAAATGTCGTTGAATCATTAATCAATTAAAGTACATTTACCGTGTATCATTCAATAGAACGCAGTGGTAAATATTGTTTCGATAGAATATAACTCTTGTTAAATATTACAACGCGGGTTTCCAATAATTTGCGGGGGCTCTTTTGAGCTTTGGTATTAGGTGCATATGCAATGGCGCGTAGGTGGGGTAAAAGTATCAATTTGCTAATATACTTAGCACTGGTCTCGATTACAAGGCGCATGGTTCTGTAATTGAATACGGGATTATACAGTCTGAGTTGTAATAGAACACCCGTAGTCTATTAGACGATATGCGGTAAGTACTATTCATTTTGGGAAGGAATAACTTCAAAAAGTAGGAAGTTGTATTTATTCACATAAGCACGCTCCTTTCACAAGTAATAAAATTCAAACGTTCCGCTATATAATTAAATATGAGACTAATTTCGCATCATGATTGCACATTCATTTAAGGATATTACGCACAAGGGTTCACATACATTCAGTTTGCACTGGATGCATCGATTATTCAAAACGTAGCAGGGCCATCTGCAGCAGGCATTACCGGAAATGGAGACGACGTAAAAATTAACGGAACCCACGTCCGCTTGCAACGATTTCCATATCCCCCATTTATTGATGACCGGTTCCTTGCTGTATTGCAAAAACAATTTCCACTCTTGCTCATGCTTAGTTTCATCTATTCTGTCGTGAACATTAGCAAGTCTATTGTAGTCGAAAAGGAACGAAGGCTTAAGGTAATGCATTCACTTTACAATGAAATTACAAAATCAAGTTGAACCATTTTGTGACAACCAGTTAAATATTTGTTATAGTACATAAGTGGCGTAATTAATAGTATGAATTTAATATATCCCCGTAATGCGAAAATCCGAAACTATGACTTACCTACTTAGACTGATTGTGAAGGCATAAAAGATTAAAAGGTTCCTAAATTATGTACTTATAGATATAAGTATTATAGCATTAAGTGTAATACGGGGACCCCGTCCACTATTACAAACCCGCCCACTATTACAGGCCCAAATACTATTACAGGGAATACGGTAATACTACATTCGTGATGCAAGTTGCGAGCAGCTATTCTTTTATAACGCCAGGGCCTGCCACCATTAGGGAGTGATCATAACTAGAAAGGCTTTTTAGTGCCTTTTTATTTTATTAGGAATCAATGAAAATGATGGGGCTTCCAAATTACTTACATTGGGCAGCATGGTTCGTCAAAAATTTTGTTTTTCTACTCGTCACGGCTCTTATCCTTACACTGATGGTAAAAATCGAGTGGACCCCGGAACTGGCTCTCATCCAAGCCACACATGCTACAATTTTCCTCTTGTTTCTGACGGTCTACCTTTTCAGCTGTATCATGCTTGGGTTTTTGGTTTCTACTTTTTTTTCGAGAGGTAAAAGAAAAAGAAATTATTGTAAAACAATAATAATTCCCGTGTTGCACCAATAATGGAGCAAATCGCTGCTCGCCACATCTCACTTAAGTGTATAGCAAGTATACTAATTTCACTTATTTCCGTTCCCGAATTGAAATAATTTTTAGTAATGATCGATTGCATGCATGCCAACGTAGTGAATTGGCAATTTTTTATTTTTGCAGCAAACTCAGCGTCAATAGGTTCGGCTGTGATATTCTTCTTCACTTATTTCCCATACTTTTACCTCGAGCCGCGGTACGACGACCTCAGCCTCAGTGCAAAAATCTCTTCCTGTCTCCTATCGAATACTGCAATGTCGTTTGGAATTCAGTTGATTTTGATGTTTGAGGGTGCGGGTGTTGGATCTCAGTGGAATAATATTGCCTATGGTCTCACTCCCGATGATGACTTCACCCTGCTCCATTGCACACTTATGCTTGCCTTGGACGGAATTCTTTATTTTTTTTTGACAATTTACATTGAAGGTGTAAGGCCCGGGGAATTAGGGATTCCACTCCCTTGGTATTTTCCTGTGACGGTACGCAAAATTTTGAGTTCACAGTCATAGCCAGATAATACGTTTGATTAGCCACTTTAATTAGACTTTACAAGAACAAACGAAATTGAAATGACTCACGTAGTTTCATTTGGTGTAAATATCTAACAGAAATCTTACTGGTGTGGAAGCAGTGGAAACAACCAAAATGCAACAGGCAGGGCTGAAAACGAAAACAGTGAGAGCAAGAATGGACCCAGCGGAAATATTGAGGCACCACCAGCCAATGCAAAAGCAGGCATCCGAATCCAAGGTCTTTCAAAACAATTTGGAAAAAAGAAATCAGTTATCAATTTAAATTTGGACATGTTTGAAAATCAAATCACTGTTTTACTCGGCCATAATGGAGCGGGTAAAACCACCACCATGTCGATGCTAACAGGTAGGCACAGTTTACTTTTATTAATAAAATTTTACCTTCGCATATATTTACAGAAGAACTACTACACGTCTACACGTTGGGCAAGTATAAAGTAAAGTAGAATGAAACGGCTTACCGTTTAGCTAGGGAAGTATATAGACATCCCTGTTCCTTAATTTTCTGTCTGTTGGATTTTCTGGTTGCTTGAGTTTGAGTTTGGGATTCAGATATCACCGTTTGATTTTTTAAGTGGCGCGCGCTCTTTTTTTAAACCCCCTGAATTTTCCATGCTGGAAGGAAATTGGAAATTTCCGGAAAGTTGCAAGTTTTTACTTATATTTTACAGGACTTTTCCCACCAACATCGGGAACTGCCATTGTTAACAACTTCGACATTAGGAAGAACATCAAAGAAGTGCGAGACAGCTTGGGACTGTGCCCTCAACATGATGTGTTGTTTGATGAACTCACATGTGAAGAACACCTTCGTTTTTTTTGTTCGGTAAGTGAAGTAGATATACGTATTTTTTATTTATGAATATGGCACGCGCCCAGGCCAACATTCTTAAACAAACCTTGAATTGCATTATAAATTATAAATCATATTATTTGACTATTGAATGTGGATCCACTGGACACTACTGTAGTTGAAAGGTTGCCCAGACGTTAAAGCGGAAACAAATCGTATGCTTATAGCTCTAAATCTGGAGCCGAAAAGACACACCAAGTCTAGTGCACTGTCTGGAGGTATGAAACGGAAACTATCTGTTGGTATTGCCCTTGCTGGTGGCTCGCGTGTCGTACTTTTGGATGAACCGACATCCGGTATGGATCCTGGTGCGAGAAGATCAACTTGGGACTTGCTCACTTCCGAAAAAAGAAATCGAACAATTCTGCTCAGTACTCATTTTATGGACGAGGCTGATTTACTTGGAGATAGAATTGCAGTTATGGCTGATGGCGAGCTTCAAACTGTAGGTTCATCACTATTCCTCAAAAAACGATATGGTGGTGGATATCATTTAGTTGTGGTGAAGAAACAGGGGTGTGACGTCGATAAAATCACGGATGTTCTACGAAATCACATTGGTGATGCAAACGTGGAGCAAGACGTGGGTGCGGAGTTAAGTTACTCGCTCTCGGATCAGAAAGCGAATCTTTTCGCAGACATGTTCGCAGAATTGGAGAACCGACGGGAGGAACTCATGATTGACAGCTATGGGGCTAGTATAACTACAATGGAAGAAGTTTTTATGCGGTAATTCCTTCCATACGTTCATAAATAAAATTAAAATAACCAACAGGGGCGCGACTGGCCCTGGAGAGCCCTGGTGGCCCAGTGGTGCCGGGCGAGACATAGCGTCTGAGGCTCTCCATCACTGTTGGCAAGGCGTGGATTCGATTCCCACTTGCCTCGGATCTCTTTCGTGAGAAAGTTGATCTTTAACGCCGGGCTCTCCACATGTGTGGCGATCTATGTCATTAAAAGCTTACTTGGCTCTGTGTTAGTACGGGGTAAGCTAGTCACACGGGGGTCCGTGGTGGGAGAACAGATCTTAAGTGATTTGAAACGCTTGACCCTTTGAAACAAAAGATACTTCAACTTTTAACTTTAACTTTAACAAACTGGCTAAAAAATGTGAATTACTGTTTAATTGCGTTGTGAAATAATCGACATTGGGCTTTAATTTGGTTCACATTTATTTCAATTAATTAGCGTCGGCAAAGAAGCGGAAGAAAAAAAGTTAAAACAGGCGAAGCACTTAGACTCAAGTGTCGCTATAACATTGGAAGGCCCTATCGCCGACGAAAAATTCACTTTGTATGAGGAGCATGTGTATAATTCAGGGTGTGCTTTAAAAATGCAACAACTGAGAGCCATGTTAGCGAAAAGAAAACATTATTCCAGTCGAAATTGGGTCCTTTTAACTGTTCAGGTAAGTTTTTGTTGTTGTTGTAACAAAACAAAGCAATCGTTGCAATCTTGATAATGTAATCTTGATACCAAAAAGAAGAGAGAAGGGATAAATCTAATAATTTTACTTGTGTAGTGTATAACAATACGAATAACTGCTAACTTTTCATGGTCATCAAAAAAATGTTAAAACATTTTAAAGTATAAAAATGCATTATAGGGCATTTCGTAATTTAAAAAGAAAAAAAAGGTTGGTAAAATTATAGTTTGAATTTGAATTATAAAGTCGGTAAATTGGAAAACAATTTGTCACAAGCCCATTTCTTCCAGATAATAATTCCGGTTGCATTCCTCATAATGGCCTTAATAATCATCAAAGTTACACCGATAGAGGACAAGTATAGTTCGAAAGGAATGTTCGTTAATCTAAGTCCATTTCGAGGTTCTGTTACAACGCTTTCCTGCCCTGGAGGATACAGTGACGACAGCTGTAGCACATATGAGAAATTCGGAAAAGATAAGAACACTCAAATTGAGAAAACAAGTGGGAGTCAAAGCTTGTCAGACTTCATTCTTGCAAAATATAAGAAATCCTTGATGACAGTTAATAGCAAGTACATTATTGGAATGGAAAAAACTGGAAAGGACTTGACAGCCTTTTTCAACAATCAGCCCTACCACGCTCAGCCCATCACACTAAATTATGTCATGAACACACTTTTCCGACAACTCACTATGAATCCAAACAAGGAAATAATTGTGTACAATCATCCACTTCCCTTAGGAACCGTAAATAGGGCGAAAAATGCTGAAGCCGGAGCGGAAGATGGTTTTCAGATCGCCTTCAATCTTGTCTTTGGATTTAGTTTCTTAACTTCCAGTTTTGTGGTCTTTTTAATTAAAGAGAGGGAATCGAGAGCTAAACACTTGCAGTTTGTGTCCGGAGCACAGGTTGGGATGTTTTGGCTGGCTCATTTTATTTTTGATTATTTAGTGTATCTGATCACCTCCGTGCTGATCATCGTTGTGATCGCCTCATTTCAACCTGAAACACTCGCAACGCTGGAAATGTTGTGCTATATATTTATCCTTCTCTTCCTCTATGGCTGGGGTGTGATTCCGCTCATGTACCTCTTCAGTTTTATGTTTACCATCCCATCTTCTGGATACATTCAAATGATATTGCTAGGCATTTTCTCAGGTGAGACACGTTTCGAGATGATTTTGCTTATAGTGCCAGACTCCGTCTTACCATAATAGCGCATTCTTTTTAACGATTTTACTTTGTTTAGTCTAAATAAATAAAAGGGCGTAGGTAAGTGCTACATATAGTTTTCAAGGTATTTACTCATTGATATTTTCCTTTAGGCTTAGGAACATTCATTGCTGTAGTTATTCTGAAAATACCGGCTTTAGAACTTACAAATGTAGCCAATCTTTTAGATTGGATGTTCATGACTATTCCAAACTACAATCTTGGATATGCCATCTTCCGCCTAAGCACAAACAGCATTCTTCATAAGACTTGTCCTGGAATTGATTCCATAATTAAACTTGTAACTGCTTGCAAGACTCCTGGTTTTAAGGATACCCCTTGCTGCACAGAATGTAAGAAGTGGAAATAATATGAAAAAAAATACTAACTACAGGCAGGCATGCAACTATTTACAATATTCAAAAATAAATTTTTTAAACTGGGAAAACAGGGTAAACCCTGCGATAGTCAAGTATTTCCAACCAATTTAAGTATCATAACTGAACTGCACTCTACTTTATTTTATTTTTAGTATACTGTTGACTGTGCAAAACTGACACATTTATTTATAAGTATACAGCAGCTTGAAATTTTCATAAATTTCCTAAACATTTTTAAAGGGAGAGTTGGAAACGTTGTTTGAAATTTAGAGAACATTTTATTAGGGCTTTGTACGTTGTTGTAATAAAACAAAGTGCTATGCAAATGTCTCTGTTTTTGTTATTTTAGCCCCAAACCGTTCATGTATAGTTTATGACGATTAGAAAGGTTAATTATAAACGATTTATGTAACCACCTCACGCTGGTGTTGCACAAGTTGATGTTGCACTTGGAGCGGCGATATGTTTCTTTGAATTAGTTATTGGACTATAGCGTAGTGCTCGTAAATAAGGCTTTTTAAATAATGCATTTTCGATTTTTCTTTGAAATACCCATACTTTAATTTCCCGAGGTTTGTTCTTCAGATCCTAGAAACTATTTAGCGATGCGTCCCGCAGGAATTGGAAGAAATCTTGTTGCCCTCCTTTGCATTGGCCTTGTTAGTTTTATTGTCCTCTTGGTTGCAGAAGGAAAACTATTACAAAGGATAAAATGTCGATCAAAGAAAGCCAAAGTTCAGGATTCCAAAAAAGCGATAGGTAAATCAAAATACTACAATACTTAAAATATTGCATATAGACTAAACATTACTAATTGTGCCTACTACATACAAAAGAAATTATAGTTAAATATATAATTCTTTAATTTTAAATTTTTAGAGAATTCAGTGGAGGACTCCGACGTAGCTGCTGAAGCCTCCCGAATTCGAAATGCAAATCTTGCAGATCTCCTGAAATCTGAAAATTTAGTTATAAAAGATTTATCAAAATCGTATGGCTCTTTCACAGCTGTTCAGTGTTTAAATCTTGGCGTTAAAGAAAAAGAATGCTTTGGACTGCTGGGTGTGAATGGGGCTGGAAAGACAACCACATTTAAAATGCTCACTGGAGATTTGCGGTCAAGTTCAGGGGATGCATTTATCCGCGGAAATAGTATAAATTCAGATATCAAAAAAGTGCAGAAAAATGTAGGCTACTGTCCACAGTTCGATGCGCTCATTGACGAATTGACTGGGAGAGAAACAATTCGCTTATTTGCAAGATTACGCGGAATTCATGAAAAGGAAATTAATAAATTAGCCAATAGTTTAGGAAATGCTCTTTTGTTCACTGAGCACATGGACAAGCGCGTGGGACCATATTCGTGGGTTTCTTTCCATTTTTAAAACTTTCAATGCTTTGATCTTAACTGTATTGGCTCTTCCCAGTATTATTTTCACAATTCGTTGTTGTAATAACGAATTTTGGGTTTGGGTTTTCAGGGGCGGAAATAAAAGAAAATTATCCACCGCCTTGGCTTTAATTGGGAATCCACCACTGGTATTCCTTGATGAGCCAACAACTGGCATGGATCCTGTGGCTCGACGCCACCTTTGGAACTGCGTTACGAAAGTTCGAGATGCCGGCGCGTCGATAATTTTAACATCTCACAGGTTACCGATATTTATTGTATAAAACAAACGTTTAAAAAACTGTATTTTGCAATTTTACCTTCTTCGTTTATTTTTAACATCGGATATCGCCATGCAGCATGGAAGAATGTGAAGCACTTTGCACCCGCCTTGTTGTAATGGTCAACGGGGCGTTTCGATGTCTGGGTTCCACTCAACATTTGAAGTCGAAATTTGGTGAAGGCTACACAGTCGTTGCCCAGATGACTACCAAAGCTTCGAATACCAAGAAAAGCTTACAGGTATAACATAACTGATTTAGTACGCTACTTACATTACTTTGTAAATTTCTAACGTAAACGTACGGCCAATTTACATTTCATTTTGTCTCCTATAGCCTACTTACAGTTTTAACTACAATCTTCAGTATTTTTATGGAATTTGTAGGAATACCAGAGGCGTCGTAGTTCGGGAATGAAGGAAGTGCCAATGGATTGGGAAGTAGAGATTCAACCTCTAAAGAAGTTCATTGAAAGCGCTTTTCCAGGCTCCATTCTGAAAGATACTCACCCTGGCTACGTCCATTACCATGTCACTAGTCCAAACCTTAATTGGGCTGATTTATTCAGAAAAATGGAAGAAGCCAATAGAATATTCAAACTTGAAGCCTACAGCGTGGGTCAGACTTCATTAGAGCAAGTTTTTCTTAATTTTACTAAAGCACAAGCTACTGATGAATAACGTTGTAACTCCTAAAAACTAAAATGTGCGGGCTTAAATTTTAACTGTTTTAAAATTTTTACTGAAATAATCATTTATTCCGTGAACTAAAGCGCAAGTTATACTGTACTCATGATAAGACAATTTTAATCTAATCACTGAATTGTTTCAATAAAATATTAAAATTATTTATAATAAAATAATCTGCTGCAATATTGTATTCAATTTATTCTTACAATTTTAATTTTTCATTTACCTAGATATACCTAGGTAATCTTACTTTAAAATTAAAATCCAATAGCAATCTCGACTTAGAAAATAAAATAATTATTTCATTACCCTACCGCATTATCGTGGTAAAAGAAAGATTTTCATTTGGTTTCGTTTTCGTGTACCGTGTATATCCAATAATAGTACTCTGGTATGTTATGCACTGTACGCGGGGTTGAGAGGTCTAATATTGAATATTTCGTGTTCGTCCTCTTTAAAAGTCCTCCAGCTGGGTTAATATAGATGTAAAATAAGATGGAAGTTTTCCAAGAAGTAATCAAATTATGTATACATAGATGAATCGTAAAGATTTTTTATTATTTTAAAACAGTCAGAACAAGATAAAGAGTGGCAGTTAAAATTCTACATAAGATTTAAATAAAATGTAGACAGAAAAATGGCATATTCTTCTTCGTAGAAAGGTAATTTTGTCCACGAAGAGAAGTGTGTACAAATAAGAATGAAACTATTATCAGGCAAAACAAGTAAGACAAGGATGAAATATTTAAAAAGTTTTACAAATATTTTAAAGAAATCTATAGATTGTAAGAGTATTCAGCATTAGGGGAGGACAAGTTGACCTGAGCTACTGATCCACGTGGAACAACAGTTTGAACTGGAGCTTGGACAGCTCGAAGAGTCTGGACGAATGGAGCCTGGATCCTTTGACCGAATGGGATTTGGACTGTTTGGTAAGCTGGAGCAGCCTGGAGTGTCACATATTGGACGGATGGAGCAGCTGGAGCGACGGCAACTTGCTTGACAGCGACTGGGGCTGGGGCTGGTGCGGCAACGGTTCTGACCACGATTGGTTGTTGGACAGGGACACTGGGAGCGTCACGTTGGACGGTGGCTTGGAATCCATTGTCCTTGTCGGCGGTGTAGGTGACCGTTCTCAAGCTGCCATCGGGTTCCACCAAAGAGTACTTTCCAGACACGGAATCTCCATCACGGGTCTCGCTCGCTTCCTTATGGTCCCCGGTCTCGGCGTCATCAACTTTGTATGAGTAGCTGTATTGTGCGTAAGCAGTTGGTTCGGGTTCTGGAAGTGGGGCTGGAGCTGGAGTTGGAGCTGAGGCAGCTGTTTAAAAATATCAAATAAATTTTAAATAACATTTTCTTGTCTAAAACTCTATATATTTAAATGTGAATGTGAGGCTGCCTATACCTTTAACGATAACAACTGGAGCTGGAGCTGGAGCGGGTTGGAGAACAACTCTTGTAGCAGCCGGTCTCACTGCGGCGGTGTTAAAGGTGGAAGGGGCAGCAGAGACAAGGATGGTTTGTCCAGCAACACCACCAGCGTTGGCAAACTGGAGTGGATATCCGAAATTTCCGAAACCGGAGCCTTGGGCCAAGGTGTAAGCTGGCTGTTGGACGTACGTTGGTCGTTGGGCAACGGTGTAGTACTGGGCACCTTGTCCCAAAGTGTAAGCCTGTTGTCCAAATGAGAAAGGTTGTTGCCCAACGGTGTAGAATTGTTGGGTCAATGCATTACATGCAGCCACGAGGGCCAAAAGAGCACAAATCTATAAAATTATAATAATTTCAAAATTACAAACGTTTCAGCCAAATATTTCGATAAAATTTATTAAATAATTTCAAAAAGTAAGAAAAAATATTTTCACTGTAAAAATTCTCGTTTTTACCTTAATCATGATGAGCGATAGAAAATATTATAGGAGAAGAAGAAGCGATTAGCTAGCTAGCTTATTTTTCAAGCTATTAACTGAACAAAAGCCAGGTGAGAAGTGATACAATTTTATCTTGCAGTGTTTCGTATTTATAGTTGTGTAAAAGAACACGCGTTGGTGTGATGACAGATCAAATTAATCTCATAAATTTACTTTTGTACAACTATTAAGATAGCTTCAAGTCATTTAAGTGGTTTGGTTGGGTCCTCTCCTCATTTTCATTTTCAGTTTCTACATGGATTTATATCCTTATAGTGAGTGTTTTGTACTGTACTAATATTATAAGAAATAAAATATGGATTTGAATACTTAACATAATGTTGTTGTATGGATTCATCTCTATATTTTAGAAATGATCTGTATTGTAACTGCTACGAGTACGAAAAGATGGTCAAAAGCAGACTAGTTGGCCCCGTGCTGTCACTCCAGTTTTCACTTAACAAGACAGCAGCGCGCGGGGCAAGACGGCATAAGTTATGCTAGGATGACTTTTCTTATTGATGCTACTGAAATCTTGATCTCGATCACGGATGAGGATGAGGCAATAATAAAGATGCTGCTTTGTTGATGATGACGACATGTTGGTTTTTCTGATTTATTTATAATTTGCTATACTTAATAATTTATATATTGTATAATTCCGGAATCTTATTTTGTATTCGAATTCTTTCAATTCTTCTTTCTTATTGTCTTCCACCAGCTTTTATTTCTACATTTAATTTCCATATTATTACATTACTTAATATTAAAATTTCACTGATATTTTTTGCTTGCTGAATTTAGCTAGCTTAAAGAAGACGACTTATTTACATAACATGGTAATCTGATTTAGTTTTTGAACATTTACGATGTGTAGATTGCACCTGTTACTTAAATTGTACTATATATGTAATTACAGCCCAGAAATTCATAAATCTAGCCCAGTTATTACTACAGTATTACTTTTATCTTGAAAATACGGCAAGATAGCAATCTATTAAAGATATTATTTTTAAAAACAATAATTATTTCGACCTATAGCCATACGGAATAATTACAGACTTCTGGTGCGAATAGTTAATTAGCTTGGAAATGTTTTTCATCGATGAGTAGTTAATTAGCTCCACTTGATTTATTGGTAATCGGACAAAGTCTCCCTGGACATTTTCCCCCCGGACATTTTACCCCCAGACAATTTCTCCCCGGTCATTTTCCCCCCGGACACTTTCCCCCCGATAAGTAACAATGGACATTTTCCCCCCAGTACTAAAATGCAGCAACTGGTATGTGGTAGTTCAGTATCGTGTAAAGGTGCATACTTTGAGAAGATAGCGCAATGTTGTAAGCTATAGGACTAGGATCTGGTCTTGAGTATTATTTCACGATTTGCTTACTAATCAATATGCAAATTTTAATTTTCTGCTATCTACAAATCTACTTAAATTTGCGTACTTTGAATGACTATATTTGCTAATCGGACCGGCAAGAAAATGGTTATACACAAATCTGCTTCGGTTAAAATTTTATTTTATCAGTCTCCATCAAGAACTCAAAGCAGTTTCACTGTCTTAAAATTATTATTTCTTAGTATTTTAGTAAAAAGTTTTAGCCGTATTGAAAAATAGTATAGCACATACAGTGTAATTTTACTACTAACTTCAATGTTTACAATTTGATTATGGTTTAAACTACTCACCTTTATTTCCTAAACTTTTTAAGTTACCAATTCAGAATTTATGCATTTTAATTAATTCCAAGCTTGCAGTTTAATAAAGTATATTTTGCATAAAATGTGTGAGATAATATACATTCAGCGAGAATAAAATTAAAACACATAATATTCCTATAACCCAACGTTTCACAAAGCATCACTTCATCTGACAACACTTTGCACTCTAACATAAATACGAATACGTTTGGGGGGAAAATGTCCATTGTTACTTATCGGGGGGAAAGTGTCTGGGGGTAAAATGTCCGGGGGGAAAATGTCCAGGGAGACTTTGTCCTACAACCGATTTATTAGATTCGTAGCTATGCTATACTAGACTATGGCGATTTACTACTGACAAGCAAAAATAGAATTGTATAAAATATTTGGGCATCCATAGATTCACGTGTGATAAACATCCCTATAAAAAGCAGTATTTTGTTTGTAGTACATTTACATATGTAATTAATTTACTAATCAACTTGTATTTTAATATGTGCACCTATGAGATAAATTTGAAAATTAACGACTTTAAATCGTGGGGAGTGGTAGTCAGCATCACCCTCATACTGCGTTGCATCCGAATACAAATAATGCAGGATTATTTAGTAAAATATAAGGCACCTACAGCAGCAACTCAATAAATTCATCTCATATTTATGCTGTGCTTTCATTCCTTTTGTGCTGATATTACACTGTTGTCCATTCTGGTTTCAGAGCCGGACGAAGGATAATGCTTTTAGGCAGCAATTTGTTTCCTTACAAAAACCACAATTTTAATTTTATGTATGGTTTTCCTTTATAAACCAAAATATTATATTTAAAATTTTTAGAAAAGTTTAAAATGTTCTATTTACTTGATTCTGAAAAGTGTAAAATGTTCTATTTACTTGATTCTGAAAAGTGTAAAATGTTTTATTTAAATTGTTTTTGAAAAGTGTTAAATGTTTTATTTGTATGTTTTTTAAATATACAAATATTTGTATTTACATATTTTTTAAAAGCGCAAAATGTTCTATTTACATGTTTTTTGAAAATTCAGGTAGCGGGGGCTGTCTGCTCTGGCCGCATTATCCGGCCATGTCTGGTTTCATATGCGTATCAGTAGCTATTAAATTATCTTTATAGTGAAATTCGATATGAAATGCGCATCACTAATCACTACTACAGCAGCAACACGAGGGAGGAGAAAACACCATCTTCTCACCTGGAAACAAATTTGCAAGATTTATAAATTGTCCACTAAACACCTGCCTGTGAAATCCCTTTGAAACTGGCGCATACTCAATGTAACAAAAATTGAAACAAAAATACAGAAATCGCATAACTTTTTAATTATTATTACTTAGTTTGTAATTGTCTTGACAAATAGCTATAACTAGTAAAGAAATAGTTTAAAAAAAATGCCTTTAGCATTTACATCTTTTTAATTTTCAATAATAATTTTATTACAATTTAAAAAAAAAAAGCTTTCTACATAAAATACACCTGGCACTTTGAAACTTAAATGCGCCTCAAATAGTTTTTAAACGTACCTAATATGCAATTAAGAACAAAATTAGTTATATTTTGAAAAATTCATTGTCAGCACTGAGCTACATACATAATTAGTGTCTCTTTGCTCATGTCCCAGATTTGCAGCTAGTTGATAGATTTTTTTTAATTAGGTACAGATATTTTCATTTTGAATTCCATGCGCAGGGGTATTAAAGGACAAACTGTCATTTTGTTAATTAAATTTTAAATATGAGCAAATTATATTATTTTAACTTTTGATTAACCTCCCAATAATATAGATAAGGAGATAATTTTAAATTTAACTATATTAAGGAAAATTCTTTTCATCATTTATGAATTTCTATATTACATTTCTCTTTGGTCTTTTTTCTTGATGATCCCCTGAATTTATTTTTATAACTTATCCTTACAGCTATATAGATATAGAACCAGTATCCATAAAATATGAGGACGGTTTTTACACAGATGAGTACATAAATTATATTGCTTAGCAATTATATCAAACAAAATAGGTTGTTGAACCATACCGTCTGAAGTTGCTTGAACGAACATGTTCCTGTTTTTCCTCTTATCAAATTTCCTTGAATCATATATTATCTTCTATATTATATTCTATATGATCTATCATACTGTTTCCATGAATTTACCTGTTGTGTGTTCTTGGTTCTTGTTGTGTGAGCTTATCTGCCTCTGACTGTCTACTTTGTTTCTTGTAGGTGAGGCTCTGTATATATAACTATGAAAAACATGTTGTCAAACGACATAAAAAATTCACTTAAATCACGTATTGCCATTGCCAGGAACGGAACAGCCAGCCAAAGTCTTAAGTACACAATTATAAACTATAAGGTTTCTACAAGCCATACTACTTATATGTATACGGTCTATACGTAAATCATTATTGGTCTCGCCTCTTTTGGTTTTGCAAAGAGGCAAAGGTTACATAATAATATGCTTACATATAGTATGTATATAATGTGCCACACAATAACAAGAACCAATGCAATCGTCCAGTCACACTTGCAATTTCTACCTTGGCCTTGGCAAAAATACATGGGAAAAATAATTAACTCATTTTATGTTATCATACACACACCAGACATAACAGCCGGACTATGAATCTACTGCACACATCTTTAGTCAACAATTCCCTCAAAGTGCATAACCTCATATCTAGTTACTTTTGTAAAAGATCAAAAACAAGTAAGTAACATGAAAGCATATTTAGTCGCGTATGCTGTGCGAATATCTCTAGGGCATAATTACTACTACATCAAACACACACATATTTTGAGTAGTATTGGGGCAAATTAAAATGTGTGAATTGGCTATTTATAAGTTATTGTGATAGTGTGGATGGAATTGAAACTTTCTGAATCAGTTCTGAAAAATATGGGCTTATATAAACCAAAAATGGGGAATTTTCTTTTCTGAAAGATGATTACTATGAAAGCAAAAACTTTGGAAAAATTAGGAAACTATTAAAAATGAGATGAAAGGAAGTTGGTTTGAGAACTACTAAGGGTATACTAAGAACTACCTAGGTACCTACTTTTGTAAAGGTTTCCAAAAAATATCAAACTTTACATTCCCAGGAAAAGCAGGTAGAGCATATGAGTATACTTGTAAAGATAATCTATTTTCGTATTACTTGGTAAAGGTAAGATAGAAGGTCTTGCACTTTGGACTTGAACGAGGATATTATTATGATGATGAACTGAGACTGAATGTGAGAGAGAATGGAATTTTGTCCGCTGTCCAGCCCAGAGCATCAAACTTGCCAGCTTATAATATTCGTTTCGTCTCTCTCAACTGCAGCCGTTGCATAGCTTGTTGTTTGTATGTAAATATATAGTTCTTTCTTGGTTTAATCAATTATTCTCATTAACCTGAGGCTTAGTTCTGGTTGAAGATGAAATCACAAGTTTAAAACTGGTTTATAACTTTTTTCATCGAGAAGGTTAGTCCACTGAAGTAAACTCTTTTGTTACTTTTCCGTCCATACTAAGTATATTCACAACTCACAGCCCTTCCACCACATCCACTCACTGCAGTCACTTCTTAAGATCAGTTTTAGTCACGACTCGGTCGATCACAGAGGCGTCTCGGTCTCAACAAAATTTTCTGCAATCTATAGTAAAATATAAGGTAGGTATAAGAAACATACAGCATAAGTTAAGACAGAAGACGGAACTGTACTAAACTTTTGAATATTCGTTAATACTTTTATAATTTAGTTATAACTAGAAAATTTCGAAGGTTAAGTAAGTTATATTGTACTAATTTAGTTTGTTTTTTGTATTTTACAGAAAAAATGCTCAAGCTAACGGTTTCATTAGTAGTTCTCGTTGCACTGTCCAGTGTGGCTTTGGGAGGAAAGCGAAGGAAGCAGGGATCTGAGGCGGAGGTCAAACCTGACGTCCAATTTATCGATAAAGTTCATCAACTCTCCTATGACATTGCCAAGGTTAAAATTTGACCATATTGTGCTTACATAATAATTATAGTGTACCTGCACATACCGAATTAGCATATATATTAGGACATTGATTAATAGTTTAAAGAAGGGTTTATTAGCGAATTTAAATTTTTATGTATTTGATTGATGTATTTTATAGGAAACGGTCATTCACGACAATCAAGTTGTTTGGTCACCGTACAGTGTCGTCAATATTCTACCCCTCATTGACGGGGATGACCCTTATTTAAAAACCTCGTTTAATACCAGCCTCAAATTTCTTCAGGTAATGTACAATTTTAGAAGAGAAAATAGAGAAATGTTGTTTAACATTTTTTATACAGTTGATAAGATTTTGTACGGATATTTTAATTGATTCTTAATCATGTACTAAATTCAAAAATTATATTATATTGAAATATAGGAAATCGAAGGCTTGTCGATGGAAAGAGTGAGCGTGGCCCTTACAAACCGAAGCAATCTGCCAAGTGAATATGAAACGAAACTCCTTCCTTTACCCTCTGACCCTGCTGCAGTAGTTCAGCGTGTGAAGGATACGTACAAGAAAGAAGTTGGCGTTGATGCTCCTGCTGGACTTATTCCAGAAGGTCAGTGATTTAGCCAGAATAGTTAATACTTACATTCATATATGGTATATTTTTGCCTGGTTTTAATTAGTTTAAATTCTGAAATCAGGTTCCCTGGACAATGCAACTGAAGTGTTCTTGACTAGTTTGAAATTGTCATTGGATTGGGAAGTACCGTTTCATTTCGGCAATTCGCGTCTGAGCAGATTCTACATTAATTCCACCCATGCACTCAAAACCAGATTTCTCGTCAATGTCGGCTACTACAAGTATGCTGAGTTGGAAGATATTGATGCTCGACTTGTTGCTTTGCCACTTAAGGATGTAAGTAAATAGTAAATACCTTTGCCTATATGGTGCACATATATCTAACTAGTAAGAATTGTGGTTGTTAAAATTATGCAGCATTATGAATGTGGATTTACGTTTTCATAGTACATAGGTGGTTCCATTATGCAAATATTAATTTAATTTTCCTATTTAGGCACCCACAACGTTTTTCGTGGTAATCTTACCGAATTCCCCTGATGGCCTCCCTGAGGTTAGCCAACAAGTCGGAGAGATGAACATCACGGAACTGTTCGATGACCTCAAAACCAAACGTGTGTATCTTCGACTACCAAAAATTGACATTGATAATCAGGTCAGATTTTATTCTTTTAGACGCTACAATAATTAGCAATGCAAAATGTCAGCTGTAAAGCTTACTTACCATTCACTATTCATTATACTTTTGGATGTAAATTTTATGATTTTACATCATCTAATGAAGATGGTGACAATCTAATGAGATAATGAGAAATTAAAACTGAAAACGAATTTTTTTGCATCGTAAATCTTGATTTTTTTTTGTTTTTACAGCTCCTCTTTACCAAAGGCACTAGTAAAATCATCCAAACCGGTTCCATCCAACTGACATACAGTGGTGTACAATCTCCAAATGCGAAGCGGTCCCAACAAAGAATCAAGTTCAAGCAGTTGAAACGTCGTGGCGGCGTCAACTTCCGCGTTGAGAACCCTTTCATTTTCATGATCTATGAAACGACACGAGCAGGCATCTTAAATTATGGAGAAGTTTTAATCCCCTCAGATCACAGTGCCGCCAACAAACCCAAATTCCAATATCAACAAAATTTCCTCTCCCAAAATGGAAAGATTCTGAGCGAAGCTGTAGACAAACTTGGGGATGACCTTTACCTTTCTCTGAGAAAACGTATGAGTGGCTCTTTCGTCTTTTCACCATTCGGTCTTACTAACTTGGTCGGTTCACTTTTACCTGGAGCTTCGGAGGAGACGCAAATGGGTATTTTGAGTAAATTGAACTTTCCATTGATGTGGAAGGATGCACTCCTGGAGCTGAATAAAGAAGGCAAAATCAATGGAACTAAAAGCCGAGTTACTGTCATTGTCAAGGGAGAACCTCAAGAAAGCTACCGAGGCGAAGTATCCAAATTTGGAACTAATGTTGTCACTCGTATGAGTCGGGATTTTACTACTAATTGTAAGAAAATTATGCTACAACATATTTAATTTATTCGTCAAATATGAGACTAAATTATCGTATTATTATCGTATAACTTAACTGTGAAAATATTGCGAATTTCAGATACCGTTAAGTCCGTTGTTGCTGCTTCCGACTATCAAATCAACCCACAATTTGACACTGACTGGAAAAGTGTAAATGCTAGATTTTACAAGAATGAACTCGAATTTGAAAATGTGACGTATGTTGAATTCCGTGCTAACGCTTTTAAATATCTATACGTGCCTTTCTGGGATGCAAGAATCATTTCAGTTCCCCTATATGTAAGTATTCAGTTTGCATTAATTTATTAAAATCAAATAATTATGTCTTTAGTAACCACGTGTGCTCTGGTGGTTTTTTTATTGTTTTTTTAACAATACCCAAATTCAGATGAATTCTTTGAGTTTTAATAACACATGAAATTAATTTAGGGTGGCCATAACCAAAGTTTACTCCTTGTCGTCCCTGGTGAGCGCTCTGGACTCAATTTGATTGAAGATGGACTCCACGACTACCCAGTAACCAAATTACTCTGCCAAGGTCAAGTGAGACAAATGTCAGTCCGTGTCCGTGTCCCACTCTTGGCGATGGATCAAATCACCGAATTTGGCCAAGACTTGAGTGACTTGGGAATGCCGCAGTTCCAGAATGGAGATTTTAGTGGCATCGTTCAAAACGGGACATTGGATCGTGTGGTTCAGCGCGCATCTTTCAGTCTGCAGCAGTCAGAGGAGGATAATCATCCCGATGAAGTCCCCACTCCAGAAAGTGATTTGAGTTTAAACACTACCACAGAAGCAGGAGCAGAGTCCACTTCCAGTACTACCACATCTACTACCACCACCACCACTACCACCACCACAACTCCCACTACCCAAGGTTTGTGTTTCACAAATTTTTCACAAAATTGGATCATAAAATATTTCCAAAATATTCTTGGTAAAAATAATATTCTTTAATTAAACCCTATCAATTTAATTTAACCCTATTTAATTTTTTTTTTCTTGTAGCTCCTGCTAGCTCAAAAGCCAGATCCGGCCGGAAATACAAGAACAAAGGATTCTCCAGCAAACATTCCAGGAGTAACAAGTTAGTCAAGATTGATCGTCCCTTCGTTTTCTACGTTCAAGATGCTCGGATCGGAACTGTTTTACTTGGCAGATATGTCGGACCACCTTCCACATCCAAACCAACCCCACTTCCAGTCCCAGATGAAGACCCCGAATTTAGAAATATGAAAAATTCACAACGTTAAAAAAAAACTTTGCTCCTTTTACTGTATACACTATATTATTATGACATTATGACATTTAATCGCAAATGCAAATATTGACGATTTGCTATTTTAAACGAAGGGGTTTACATTTCTTAAAAAAACCACCAAAACATGTACCAACCTATATATGATATTATGCAACATTGAAATTTTAATTTTCGCAAGTCGAAAGACGATAAAATATAATAAAATTTAATTTATTGAATGCAAATGAAAGTAGTAGTGGTAATCATTTTATTTATTTGTTTTACAATGAGGCATCTTTATTTTAGGAAGATGTATGTAGATGCATGGTGGAGCATATTTTTGTTTTAAATGATTATCAGGGTAATTACACCTAATAGATAGGGAAATGGGAAGTTCAATAATGCATGAAAATTTCATAATTAATGCAGCATGTGTTTCATACATATAGTGCACTATGAATGCAATTCATATTTCATTGTCAAATAGTTAAGTAGGTATAGGTATACCTACCTACGTTACAACAGTGCAGTGGGCCAAAGCCAAAAAGCACACTGAATGCGTGAGCGAAAGAATTATATACTCATGCATCTGATAATAGTATGTAAGTTTTACGTTAGCTCCTAAACTACAACTACACCTCTACTACTTCGTGTTCTTTGCTTGAAGCTTGTATGCAAATTATTTGGCTAGCTATTAATTTCATGCTGTTGTAAGTGTTTTAAATTTAATTGAGTTCATACATATGCTGGAAAAATTTGGACATGAATGAAAATCCTCGTACGCAAAAGTCTCTTGATTTCATTCTGACCGAACGAATGTTGAATATTTAGTGGAAAATCCAGTGGTTTGCTTTCAAGAAAAAAAGTTTACAGGAGCATAGAATAAAAAAACACGATCATCATCATCGATCATCTTCATTCTATTCTGTGCGTTCCAGACAACTGTGCGTTTTTATAGTTGAATATTTGAACATTGTAATGATCTCCATACATTCATGTTCATAATTCCGGAAGATGTCAATTAAGTGAACGATGGACTTCAAACGCAATGGACAACGTGGTCGTACTTACTGGTGTTATAATACATGATCAGGTTATGCTGAATTTAAGAAATAATTTGAATTGAAATAATTATTGTTATATGAGCCTTCAGAAGAATATCTTAAAAAGAAGGCACATCCTGATTTACAACAGAACAGGAGAACTGGACAACATGTCAGCCTCACGGTTAGATGCAATCGGGCATTGTAATACAAAATTTACATATATTTTTCTTACAGTTGAAATATGTGTTCAAATATTGAATTAATTATCATATACAGATTATATATTATGGAGAGTTTTTTAACAAAACGGAATAAGTCCATCAAAGCAAATTTTACCGAAACAACGAATTTGAAATGAAATATTGCTGGATGATTTTTTTAAACGTAATATTTTTCCAAATTTACTTTGAGAACACTGACGAAACACTATCACAAGTCTAAAGAGATTTTTGAATTTTTAAGACAATATTTAAAATTTAAAAATCAAAAATTTGTGCCGGTTTGCGTATTTCGCGCATGGATTATAAAATTCGTGAGAGGACATTTTAATCGCATTAAAAGAAACAAAAAGTTTTTACCCTTAAGCGTTTTGCGAATAATAAAATTTTCCCCAAAGAAATTCCTTTCACAAACTACGAGAACACACTCAAATGCAACATTTAGGTGGACTTATCCCGTTTCACCAAAAAACTAAATTTTGGTTATTTTTGACAACTCCTTTGGTGGAACTTTGACCTTTATCACGCAATAAAGGAACGTATCTAGTTGACGTAAACGCAAATAGTCTCATTTTTTAAAACAAAAATGAACTATATATACCCGTTTTGCCAAAAAACTCTTCTTATGTATTTCGTAAATTACATCATCTTTGTTTTAAAAAAATAAAAAGAAGAACTACAGGAATAATTACTCGGAATCAGTAACAACTTTAACAACCTTCATTCAGCTTGACATGACACTGCTTTTTATTATATTTTCTTTTGGTTGATACACTTCACTGTTTGATATACATAATAATATGAACTCACATAGTAAAACTAAAACTGTACGACCTACTAATCCTAATACATACGACAATCCATTCGCACATGCTTAACTATAATATTTTATAGTAATTATATTTAATTTGTAAGTAATAGTACATATATGTAATATATACCAAACGGCTGGAGCTACACGAACATTGCTGACTGTGTAGGACCAAAAAGCCAAAAGCATTCTCGAGCCAAACTGGTAATTCCAGAATCCAGAATTGTAACGAATTCATAAACATATGCACAAAAGATGCTCTCACTCATCATCATAATGTCCCAGATCCAGATCCTTCCCCTTTCTTCTTCTTCTTCTCCTCATTATCTGACATTCATTAACAGATTCTGAAAACTAAAATGTGCTTGAATAATAACTCGTCGCTACGCCGCATTCATAATTTTTTTTACTATATAATAGACTATAACTTAAATAATTTATTATATGGATTAAAACGCATATAAGCTGAGATCATCTCACCCAATTTAATTGTAAGGGTAATCAAATAGACACTAAATTATTATGGAATGAATAAAATTTAGAATAACAGGATCAATAATAATAATTACATAAATATAAAAAGTTACACTGGCCTTGCTTTATAACTCTATCAGATGATGCGAGACTGAGTGACTGACTGAGCAGCTCAATAAGACGTCTGCCCATGAGACTATAAAGTATTTATTTATTGATAATTAACTTTACGTTGATGTTCACTTCAATTTTTATTCAGCAAAAAATTCACTTTCGATTTCACCGGCAAGCATTTGGTTTGGCACGGCAAACACAGACACACGCAACACGCAACCATATTACCATGAAATATAAAATAGGATAACGATGGAAAATATAGAATAAAATGAAAATCTGGTAGAGTCAAGTTCGAATTAGGCATTAATGTCTCTTGTATATATCAGACATTTATATCATTTATTAATTCCCTCTTTCTTATGAATTGCACTGCGTTAATTTTATTATTAATGATAATAATGATAAGTCAGTAACGATGAGATCAGAAACTGAATTAGGCTAAAAAACTATAGAGGACACAATTTATTATGCAGTACAATGTCACTTTAAAATGTATTTATTACAAATTAAAAGCTGTGGCCTGTCCAAAATTAGATTACACTTTGTGTCACTGTTCGCTACAGGATCGATAATTTCATTAATGGTCATATCGCCAGGGAAGAATCAAAATGACCCATATATTTTTAGCTAAAATCAAAATGTATTATCTAGGTACTTTAAAAAAAAATAAAATGTCATCATCCTGAAAGCATGTAAACAGAACATTTTGCACTTGTCCAACACTTGGAAATGGACAATTTTGTACTTTTCAAAAGCACGTTAATAGAATATCGGGAGTGAAGAATCAAAATGACCAATATTCAATTTAAGTTAGAATTAAAAGGAGCTGTTTCGAAAAATTTACTAAAAATAAAATAGAATATGTAATGTGCGAAATGTTAATACAAGCTTTTTAAAAGGTGTAAAATATTCTGTTTACATATTTTTGAATATTGTGTAAAGTGTTCTATTTACTTGTTTTTGAAGAGTGCAAAAAGGTCTATTTACTTCTTTACGAGAAGTTCAAATTTTTCTAACTAAAAGTTTTCAAAATCATGACATTTTAATATTTTTGTAGATAGTACATTTTTGTTTTTAGCTTGGGTCATTTTCGTTCTTCACATACGATATTTTGGGCTTTTCAAAAATATGGAAATAAAAATTTTCACACTTTTCAAAAACACGTAAATAGAATATTTTGCTCTTTTCAAAAACATGCAAATAACAAACATTTTGAACTGCTTAAAATCTCGTAATTAACTTTGTACGCGTATTTCTCATTTAGCGTTTTTCTGACGTAGCTCATTTTGATTCTGGCTTAAATTGCATAATATGGTTCATTTTGATTTTTCCCTAACGTTGTAATATGTATTACGAATCTGCGTATGCATAATTAATGAATTTATGATTCATGAGTTCACTATACACTTACCAACCAATCAAGATTACGGCATAATGTAACAGCTTATAGTCAATAAAGAATATAAATATAGTATAACACATCGTAGAATATGGATGGACATTAATATTATGTATGTATACTATTCCAATACAGTAAAGCAGTGCCCCGACTAATTAGCATAGAAGTTAAGTAGCTAGCAGATTCAACGACTATACCTTCCTCTAAGCAAGGATCGTATTACATTATAATAATTAACATCATCAACACATATAGTAGTTATAACTTTGATGAATAAATGTATGTCTCTCTTTTGAACGTATATGAGACACATTCACAGCCAGAGATCGAAATTGCGTGGAAGCGTCGCAAGCGAGAAGAATACATAATGATATATAAATTAGATTTATTTTGTTGCAGCCTCAGCGGAATGGAAGCGATAAACATTGTTTTCACAGACGGCATAGCAAGGAGCATGACACTTGACATTCTATCATACATTATAAATTGTATAATAAATATGTGTGTGACATTAAATTAGATTAGCACAAAAAAACAGAACTACAAAAGTGACAATGAGTATACATTATACTGAAGTCGTTAAAATATTGTAAACTAATTTTATTACGTTAATAATGTTTAACCTTTAATTTATTTGCTGCAATAACTATATGTAGGTACCTATACTGTATACCTACTTCAACATAAAAACATCGGTGAGTTCAGATACATTCACATTTACTTGACAATTTACAGCCTAATGTTTTATTTAATGCTGATTAAACAACTTTTAATACTTTCATCCAACCAACAACGCCGCATGTACCTATACATATATATTGTGAATTATAAAAACAATTTCAATTTTTTCACAATTAATATGAGGTGTGATAAAGATCACAATGCAGTTCAAGAGGAGTATTTATTATGAAGACTGCGAATTCAATGTTAAAATGGACCAAATGACTCAATTAATTAATTTTGTAAAAATGCACTAAAATCAACCTGTGTAAAAATTAAAGAAAAAATCATCTTTTACGATGGTTTAGCAATTAACGAGTTCTAATGCCATTATATCACCATACTGAAAGCAGACATGCTGAATTGCAATGGCAGAATCACAGGGTTAGCATATTTATTCTTGAATTTTGATCTTCATAGTATCTATGATCTACATAATCTACATAATAAAAATATAGTTCCAAATTCATAAATCTGTAAATATTTTGAAAAAAAGTAGAGCATAGCCATGAAGCCCTATATCCCATCTATATAGTCAATATACTCAAGATGACAGTATATAGAAGGTACACACTATATACATGCATTTTGCATTATAATTTTTTTTCACTATTTTAATATTTAATAAAACAGATAATATTAATATATCAGTATTCAACATTATTACGAGGCGATTAAGGGGAAGCGCAAGGATAGAAAAGTATTCATGTTATGTGAAAACAGGTATTTCTAATTATGAAGCTATAATAATAATAATGATGACTGATGACTGACTTCTTAAACACTCACCAGTGTCAGGCAGTAGCCAGTAACCAGTAACCAGCTCCTGCGGTATTCGTTCTTAAATTGGATAATTACAGCGGAATCACGAAAGAAAGATGAAAGGTTAGAAAAAAGCATTAAGAAACGTAAAGTATTTACGATTAGCAATTAACAATTAATGACGCTTAATATTTTGCATGCTCATAATTCACTATAAATATGAAAATCATCCCGTCTGAATTATATCACTCCTTCTTCCTCTTTGGTTCAGCCAACAGCAGCACAAGGAATCTTCCATTTTTCTGGAAAACTAAAAATTTCAACAATGATTAAGGTGAGTAGACAAATATTTCAAACCTTCAAAATTTCAATTCTGAGTGAATTTCAAACTATACAAGTAGCTTGCGTAACATAATAAAATCAGTATTATTTTCATTTGCACATTAAAGCAATGAATAGTTAATAGTTTAAAAAACATCAAAAATCTAAAACTAATCGGGATATTATGAACTTTGATAGATTTCCGCACTTTTTGCCCTCGTGGCTGCCTGCAATGCATTGACTGTCCCACAGTACTTCATTGGACAGCAACCATTGACAATTGCCCATCAGCAACCATTGACCATTGCCCATCAGCAGCCAATCTATGCACATCAACCCGCTTACCATTTGGTTCACTCCGGTCCCCGGTATGCCACCCCTGTCCAATTTGCTAGCGTCGCTGCCAAACCCGCCACTGTTGTATCTGTCGCTGCTCCAGCTCCAGCCCCAATTGTTGTCAAAGGTAACCTATATAAAAATTTGTAATAATCTTTTAAAAAATCCCTAACTTTTAGAATTTTGTCATTTACAATAAATTTTGATTTTACAATTAAAAAGCCGCTCCAGCTCCAGAGCCATTCGATGCTAACCCACAATACAGCTACGCATACAAAGTGAGCGATGCCTCCACCGGTGACGAGAAGGAGGCGAGCGAGACCCGTGATGGAGACTCCGTGTCCGGAAAGTACTCTGTTGTTGAGCCCGACGGTTCCACCAGAACAGTCACTTACACCGCCGACAGTGAAAACGGATTCCAAGCTACCGTTGAGCGGGAGGCTCCCAAAGCTCCAGCTCCAGTTCCAGTTGCCCTTGCCGTTGTCGCAACAACTCCAGCACCTGCCAAACCAGCTCCAGCTGTCCAGTACGTCTCTGTTCAACATGCTGTCCCAGCCTACCACCAGTACCACCCCGTTCAAGTTCAAGCCATTCATCATGCCCCAATTCAATCCCTCGTTCAACCCCATCACATCACTTTGGCTTCCCATGCCCAACCTCATTACCAGTACGTTCTCTCTCACTCCAACTAAATTAAATCGCAATAATAAATTACTTACAGGTTGGTTTAGCATTTTATTCTTATGTATACAGACCTTTTATATAAACATTAATTCAGCCACCTATTCCTCTGGGCAATATGACTAACTACCAAAAACAGTATACTTATGGGTACCTCTGTACCTACTTGAAAAAATCGAAAAAATTAGCAAAATCAATTTATAAGGTTTTATACTATTTCTACAATAAGTTTAAAATATAATGGTGTAATAATTATTATTATACGAACTTGCATGCTTCTCTATTTTGTACACTGATTATTTGATTAATACATATTCCGAATAATAAAAACAAATCAAAAATATTAATTGTTGTTTCTGTGTATGAGCAAATCCCTTGCTTTATTTTCCATAATTATTCCTTTAGCTCGTACAATTTTAATATCACTAGCCAAACAAACTGAGGGAAATATGAAAAAATAGATAAAAATAATACATATGGATAGGCAGATACATTACACCTACTTAACACGGCCCCATGGGTCAGCATTATTAATAGCATTTTTACTATTGTTGACAACTTTTATTCCTCATCTTCTAAATTAATTCCACCGTAATAACTGTATAACTAATGGTAAATTTAGAAGTCAAGTGCAATGCACAATCTCGTCGATCTTGGAATTAAAATCAACGACAATATTTTACAATAGACTTGATGATGAGCAGAATACTCATGTATAACGAGTAGTTGTAAAATTAAAACGTATGCAGGACTAACAAGGAAGCAAAAACCACTTCAAAATGAAATGGATATCTCATAATTATCGTCAGATAAAAATAAAGACAAGTTAAATTGATAAATGAAGATGCATTTCTTTATTCTTTTATTTCTTCCATTATCTTACACAATAAAGGTTGTTAATTAATTATGTCTGCGGCTGGTGCCGCGGTGGGATTTGAAATAACTTCAAAGTTAAGAGAATAAGAATAAAATATATACACGTAACAGCCATGGATGTAATCCAGACCCAGACCGGCTTGAAGTTGAAAGCAATATCATTTGTACTTGTCACCAGAGAACTGTAGGTCAGCGTCAGTTCTAAGTAACTAATGGTAATAGATTCAACAGAGAACATGTAAAGTAGTCAATTATCTAATGCAAAGTACTTACAGGACAGGACACCTAATAAAGGTATACTTCATATTCATATCATACAATGTTTAGAGAAAAGTATTTCAAAAATGAAATTGGAGAAGCACGACACACAGTATATATAGGTATGGTATGAATACAGTATATAGATAGCCAATATTGAGCTTTGTCCCATCTTGGTAGGTACTTACTTTGTGAAGATAACATTTTGAAATGGAATCGGATTACCAGAAACGCTGATTACCATAACATGTCGCCTTATTGGCGATAAATAAAAATCATTATAATTTAAATTGAGATATGGAAATTGGGGAGAGAAACGGTCGGGAAGACGAGCGTATAATCTGCATATGAGGAATGTGATTTGAGAATGTAAGACCTGAGGTGATCCAATATATTTATATATTTATAAGAAACGGCAGAACAACAAACAACTCATCAAGTGGCATCTTTTATTGCCTCATCCTCATCCGTGATCGAGATCAAGATCATATTAATATGCTTTCAATTTCAATGGTATCCATCTAGCCGTACGTAATCATCTTATGCCTAGCATAACATTTGCCGAAGCCGACTTGTCCTATGCTACTGGCTTGTCATGTGTAAACTGGAGTGACAGCACGGGGCCAACTGGTCTACTTTTGTCCATAATACATATGTGTTCACAGCAGCCATAATCAGAACCAGAACACATCCAAAATATGGAGATGCTCCCACAAAAAAAAACTTATTTTACAAAATAATATACCTAGGTAATAATAGTAGATAGGTAGGTATATTATTTATAATGGTAAAAATTATAAAAGTGAATCAATGTAGATTTTCTAATAATGCGGTTCCTACCAGAACCAGAACCAGAAGTCGAAGTGACTCAAATATTAAAGCTTTGGTAACAGGTGCATATATAAGCAAATTTTATAAGATTAATTTAGCCCGTCATTTCACTAAAAGCTCAAATTTTCTTTCCGACTATAAATACGACGCACTGGGACATTAAATATTATCACTTCTCACTTAGCTTTTGTTCAGCTCACAAGGCAGCTTGAAAAATAAGCTAAATCTTCCTCCTTTACCTTTTCAATATAGTTTCAACCGGGTTCACCATCATCACCATGATGAAGGTACTAAACTAAGCCAAAAACTTCCTAAAATATTTTTATTTTCACTTTTTTCACTCTTGAAATTTGCAGCTCATTTAAACTTAACGACTGAGTATTGAATTTTTGAAATTCCATAGATTTCCGCCCTTTTGGCCCTTGTGGCTGTTTGCAATGCCCTTCCCCTCCCACAGCAATACTACACCATTGCTCAACAACAACCTTTCACATATGGACAACAGGCTTACACTTTGGGACAAGGTGCCCAGTACTACACCGTTGCCCAGCCACCAACGTACGTCCAACAGCCAGCTTACACCTTGGCCCAAGGATCCGGTTTCGGAAATTACGGATACCCACTCCAGTTTGCCAATGCTGGTGGTGTTAGCGGACAAACCATCCTGGTCGCTGCTGCTCCTTCCGCACCCGCTGTTGCCAACGTCGTGCTCAAGGCCGCTCCCGCTCCAGCCCCAGCACCAGTTGTCATCGTCAAAGGTCCGATAATAATAATGGATTAAAGCTAATTAATTATTTACTAATTAGCACGAATTTACACAATATTTACATTTCTTAACAGCCGCTCCAGCTCCAGTTCCAGCACCAGTTGCAGTCCCAGCACCAGCTCCAGTTCCAGCCGCTGAGCCAACCGCCTACCCACAATACAGCTACTCATACAAAGTTGATGACGCCGAGGCCGGTGACCACAAGGAAGCCAGCGAGACCCGCGATGGGGATGTCGTGTCTGGAAAGTACTCCGTCGTTGAGCCTGACGGCAGCTTGAGAACCGTCACCTACACCGCCGACAAGGACAATGGATTCCAAGCCACCGTTCAACGTGACGCTCCCAAAGTTGCTGTCCAACAACCAATCGTGGTCAGAACCGTTGCCGCACCAGCCCCAGCCCCTGTGGCTGTCAAGCAAGTTGCCGTCGCTCCAGCTGCTCCATCCGTCCAATATGTGACACTCCAAGGGTACAACGGATACAATGGATTCAATGGATACACCGGATACCAAGGAATTCAGGCTCCATTTGTCCAGACCATCAGAGCCGTTCCAGCACCAGTTCCAGTTCAACAAGCCGTCGTTCAACGTGGGTCAGTCGCTCAAGTCAGCTTGTCTTCCCCTAATGCTGAATACTCTTACAATCTTTAAGTTTTGACACATTTCCTAAAATTATTAATACTGTTTCACATAATGAACATGACTTTCTCCAAGGACTTTTAATGCATAAATGGTAATGCTAATAATATAAATGTAGTTGTTTATTTTTGAGTTCGTAGGACTGTATGTACAATTTGGGTAATTTTATAAACCAATATAGTTGCCTTGTATAACATTTTGTTCTACTTCTGTTACGTAATACGTTCTATGCAACTTGTAATAATTGTTTTCTTTCTTCAGATATGATTGTGCGGACGACATTTAAAATGACTCCTATGTTTTTGTTATATGTTACTGCATTAAATTTTTAATGATTTGTAGTGTGCGTAGTTAGTAGTATAGAACTTAGAACTGTGCTCTCCTCTGTGCTGTTTTGAGACTTCAATAAATCACTTTTTAAAATCTTTAAAAGAACGTTCAATTAACGCTAATTTTCTCAAACATAAACATATCATCAACGCATCAACTATAGTGAAATTCATAATTTAAGTTTTTAAATTTTGGATAGATTGAAGATTGAACAAGCAATTTCAGGATATGGTACGAGCTAAAAATGCTAATAACAGCTTACTATATATTAAAAACAAGGGCTAAAGCCCTTGTTTTATGGCAGCCTTAACAGGAACGTTAGGCAGTTCTTGCCGGAAAATCTTAACAATCAATTTATAGCCTTAACATTAAGGGGTGGTGGCCGTGAAAGAGTAAGTACTGGCAATTTCAATGCAGACTTGTAAATGTTAATAAAAAATGTTTCAGGCGAAAATGCCTCCAGGCGATTTTCAGTTTTTGAAAATTACATTTCTTTGAATTTCCCGCCAAATCTTAAATCCGAAATTTGAACCCGTCAGTCGATGAATGCAGACATAAATGATACATCAGTGAAACCGGAATTAATAGGCGAGCCTATTGAACTAGTAGTTGGAGGTCAGGTCGTGATTAATTTTTAATTGTAATTAAAAAACTGACGTTTTTTTTTCAAAATTGAGTGATATATATTGTGTGATATATCATTTTAAAGCCCTTAAAAAATAAAAAATACGGGTATTTTGTTTTAGGCTGCGGACGCTTAAAAAAAAATTTAGGCGGAAATTTCGAAAAAATTGATGGTTTTTTTTTTTAAAATGGTGAAAATTTGTGAGTAAAATCGTGCAGAGTCCGTTATTTGGATTCTACTCGTCGTTACCTTTCGAATGGTGTATAACACTTCGAAGTGGGTCAAATATTTGGATATCGTGAAAAATCCTTTAAATTATGTAGATAGGTAGGAAAAAATGCATATTATGTAAAAATAAACGTACCATTTAAAAATGGTGGTCGAAAGCGCAGTAAACAATTCATTAAAGATAATTTAATAATTCAATTTGATATGTTAATTAAAATAATATTTTCGTACTGTGCAATGAGAGTTATATGAGTTGAGGATTAAATAAATAACAAAAGCGCATTATTAGGATATGAAATTGTTTATAAAAACGCTATACATGACATGTATTATGCCTTGTACCAGATCAGAGGAAGGCATCACCTAGACCTGCGTACATATAATTTATTTCATGTAGGTAGGTATGCCTATATGAAACAGCAAAAACCTGATGGAAATTGACCGAAATGCTTTTTTAAAAATTTAAAATGACTAAACTTAAACGATTTTAGCTTTGAAAGATCGTCACATACGTGTTATGCTCGATTAAAGCAGTATACGTTTTTTAATTACTTGAAGTAGATTGATGAAAAACAACTCTGTATGAATACAATAAATTATTTCAAATGAATTATAAGAAACGATTTTGCATGTTATTTAAGTTTGAAATTGAAAACCCAAAGAGCTTTGGTCCAGTTTGTATAGATCATCAATAGTTATTTGCGCGCCAATTTTACAAATTAATGTTGGTCAGACTTGCAATTAATGTTAATTAATGCTATTACAATACTAACTAATAAAATTGAAGGAGGAAAAGAAATAACAAGTTTATCATCAATAAAGTTTTCAAACTAACGTGGTTCGGAAACAAACTCTTCAAATGCCCATAATAAAGGTGATTACTTGTCTTTAATTTTATTCTTATATAGTATGTTCCGTATATTATTATCTTACTACTAGAACGAATATCAAACCAAGTAAATTCCATAAAATAATGCGCTGAAAGACGACGTACGAACGAGGATCGAGACTTCTTACACTTTCAGACGATGATAGATCATTTATGTGCTAAAGACTTAAAGCTGCTTTCTGCAGACAGGATTGAGAATGATTCCATTTGTACCTGTCACTGTGATCGCAGGTTCACTTAATCATGTATCATTTATTATATTAGATACATTCAAACCAGATGGTATACACATATCCAGATATTAGATATCGTGGTTGAAGAACCAAAATCACCCATATCCATTTTTACTTAAAAACAAAACCCACTAAGTACAAAAATATTGAAATATTTTATGACCATAAAAGCGTTTAAATAGAACATTTTGCACGTTTCAAAAACCTGGAAATAGAACATTTTCCACGTTTCAAAAACCTGGAAATAAAACATTTTGCGCGTTTCAAAAACATGTTAATAGCACATTTTGAAAGTTTCAAAAACATGATAGAACATTTTGCGAGTTTCAAAAACATGGAAATAAAACATTTTGCAAGTGTGAAAAACATTTAAATAGAACATTTAGCGAGTTTAAAAAAATTGAAATAGAACATTTTGCACGTTTCAAAAACATGGAAATAGAACATTTTGCAAGTTTCAAAAACATGATAGAACATTTTGCGAGTTTCAAAAACATGGAAATAAAACATTTTGCAAGTGTCAAAAACATTTAAATAGAACATTTAGCGAGTTTAAAAAAAATGAAATAGAACATTTTGCACGTTTCAAAAACATGTAAATAGAGTATTTTGCACGTTTCAAAAACATGGAAATAGAACATTTTGCACGTTTCAAAAACCTGGAAGTAAAACATTTTGTGCGTTTCAAAAACATGTTAATAGCACATTTTGCAAGTTTCAAAAACATGATAGAACATTTTGCGAGTTTCAAAAACATGGAAATAGAACATTTTGCAAGTGTCAAAAACATTTAAATAGAACATTTAGCGAGTTTCAAAAAATGGAAATAGAACATTTTGCACGTTTTAAAAACATGTAAATAGAACATTTTGCAAGTTTCGAAAACATGGAAGTAGAACATTTTGCACCTTTTCGAAAACATGGAATTAGAACATTTTACACATTTCAATATCGTTTAATTAACATCTAACGCATCTTTCTTATTTAGTGTTTTCATGAAATAGCTCATTTTGACTCTTCACTCACGATTTATTAGATATGTTATTACTTACGCACTACTCAGTTTATATACCGACAATAATGAAATTGCAACGCATAACTAATCAAATTAGAATAGGCAAGTATGGTGAACCAATAAATATAATTATTGAATACGGTTACCAAATATTGAAATAAAATCCGAATCAGACCAATGAAGGCAGTGACAGTACTGACAATCAATTAAAGTCCTACAAACTAGAAAACGCGGACAAAACACAAGTAGGAATGTAAGTTCTTAAGCAACTTGCATAAATAAAATTCTCCAAAAAGAAAGTAAATGCCATACGAATTACGGATACAGTTTATATACAATTTCAAATTTACAATTTAAATATAACACCAACAAAATTTCAAACTTATGTTATGTACATATTTATGTAATCCGATTAAAAAATTAGCATTTCAAGTTACACTATTGTAGTATTTCAAATAATTACATACAAAAATGTTAACCACAAGATGCTCCTGAAATTATGTACGTCTTTTGTAGATGCGAGAAGACAACGAAAATTACATTGATCCAATAACTACCAACCCACAAAGTGACTTATTTTATTTTATTGTCTCATCCTTAATCAAGATCAAGATTTTTACACTATTCATTCATACGACAAGAAAATACAATTGTGCAAATATAGGAGTGACAGCACGGGGCCAACAGGTCTGCTTTTAACTATAGCGTATGCTCCAAATCAGAAAATACTATATGAGCATATCCAAAGTGTTAGTTCATAAAATCCTATAGAGAAACTGATCTGTCTATATTCTGTACTAATTATTTATATACAGCCATCTGATAGCCATATAAACTAAAGCGATTCAACATCTCTGTAAAAACAATGAAAATGAGGAGAGGACCCAGACCCAGCCAAACCACTTGAAGTATTTGTAATCTATATATGTGTAAACATGAATTTATGAGATTAATTTATAATTTCAAGTCATAGGACATCAATTAGTTTTTCGAAGCACTATAAATACAAAGCAATGGCTGATTAAACAGTATCACTTCTCACTTGGCATTCGTTCAGTCAACATAATATATAGATAACTAATCTGATCCTTTACCCGCTTTGTTTTTAAAGTCAATTGGATTCACCATGATTAAGGTAGAGGAGTAGCTATTTTGCACAATTATTATCTTTGTATACGATTTGATTATTTGATTAGATTTGGTTTGATTTGTTTGCCTAATATAACGAAAACCAAAAACACCCGGATTTTTTAAATTCACTAGATTTTCGCCCTTTTTGTGGTTGTGGCTGCATCCAGTGCGGTGGCCCAACAATACTACACTGTGGGACAACAGCAGGGCTTTACAGTGGGACAAGGCCAACAGTACTACACTGTTGCACAACGGCCAACATACGTTCAGCAACCAGCTTACACTTTGGCCCAAGGTTCCAATTTCGGATATCCAGTTCAGTTTGCTAACGGTGGTGGTGTTGCTGGACAAACCATCCTGGTTGCTGCTGCCCCGTCATCATTCAATACTCAGGTCCAGAGGCCAACTGTCACCAGAGTTGTTCTTCAACAAGCCCCAGCCCCAGCCCCAGCTCCAGTTGTTGTTGTCAAAGGTGGGTGTATCTTTATAATTAATCACGTTGAACTTCAAATAACACTATGAAGAACCAAAATAACCCATATCCATTTATAGCTAAAACAATTTCCACCATTTACAAAAATAATGAAACATGTCTTGAAACCATTTAAATAGAATATTTTACACTTTTCAAAAACATGTAAATAGAACATTTTTACACTTTTCAAAAACATGTAAATAGAACATTTTTACACTTTTCAAAAACATGTAAATAGAACATTTTTACACTTTTCAAAAACATGTAAATAGATCATTTTTACACTTTTCAAAAACATGTAAATAGATCATTTTTACGCTTCTCAAAAACATGTAAATAGAACATTTTGCACTTTTCAAAAACATGAAAATAGAACATTTTACACTTTTCAAAAACATGTAAATAGAAAATTTTTACTTTTCAAAAACATGTAAGTAGAGCATTTTTAACTTTCAAAAACTTTTAAATTAACATTTTATACATGTTTTTCATTTTGTTTTTATGACATATAACTCATTTTAATTCTAGCTTAAATTGGATATGGGTCATTTTTGTTATTCACTGACGATTTTTAATTATGCAGCATTGAATAATTTTTGAATTTGTTTATTTTGATTTTTCAAATGTAGCCGTTCCTGCCCCACCAGCTCCAGAGCCAACCGCATACCCAAAGTATAGCTACTCGTACAAGGTAGATAACCCCGAGACCGGTGACCAGAAGGAGGCCAGCGAGACCCGTGATGGAGATGTCGTGTCTGGAAAGTACTCTTTGGTGGAACCCGATGGCACCTTGAGAACCGTCACCTACACCGCCGACAAGGACAACGGATTCCAAGCTAATGTCCAACGTGACGCTCCCAAAGTAGCCGTCCAGCGACCAGTCGTCGTCCAAGCTGTTGCCGCTCCAGCTCCAGCTCCAGCCCCAGCTCCAGTCGCAGTCCAACAATTTGCCGTCCGACCAGCTGCTCCATCCGTCCAGTATGTAACTCTCCAAGCCGCTCCAGCGTACCAATCAGTCCAGGGATTCCAATCCCCATTTTTCCAAGGAATCCAGGCTCCATACTTCCAGTCCCTTCAAGGCGTCCAAGCTCCTGTCCAGGCTTTCGTCCAAAGAGGTCCAGTCGCTCAGGTCAACGTTGTCTCTCCATCTTCTCAGTACTCCTACATTCGCTAGAAATTATATACATGTAATTATTGTTTTAGTGAATTCATCGTCAGTATTCTTTAATTGACCCGCGCCTCAGTCGCAGACGTTTGTTTCTTTTTATTCTTAATAATTAAATTTTGTCGTACCTACTACAATAATTTTGAATGTTGTCGTTGCTCTAGAATGGAATTGAAATCTTTTGTCTTTGCGTGTATGTTTTAGTGCTGATGAAAATATGCTTTTTGGTAATTAGTTTCTATTTTTTTAAGATGCAAAAGCAACTTTTATGAATAAATGTTTAGCGATGTATTAATTAATTTTTGCATTGGTGTATCAAGCCTGGGAATGATTTATGGAGCTTATAAACAGTTTACTACATATTCAGATTCTAGCATAGTATTTATAGCAGGCTAAGTCAGTAACCCTGAAGGGTTAAGCACAGCATATCGTCTGTGAAGGAGCAAAATGACCCATTCCCATTTTTAGCTAAAAACAATATCCACTATCTACAAAATCTCTACAAAAATACCAAAATATGCCTTGTAAGCATGGAAATAGAACATTTGAACTTTTTTCAAAGACGTGTAAATTGAAAATTTTGCACTTTTCAAAGAAATGTAAATAGAACATTTTGCACTTTTCAAAAACATGGAAATATAGAACATTTTATACTTTTCAAAAGCTCTTAATTAACATTTTACGCCTGTTTCTCATTTTGTTTTTATGACATAACTCATTTCGATTCCATTTTAAATTGGATATGGGTCATTTTGGTCTTCACAGACGATACCCATTGTTTTTAGTGGGTGGGTCCCACATAACTTATTTTATTGAACAGAACGCTGGCCTGGTCACTGGTCAGAAATAGATTGGTGGTAGAAACTATATCGAAGTCAGTTAAGCAGGCTATAGAGATATTTAAATTCGTGTCGCAAGACACGGTTCCAAATATACGCTAGTAATAAATTATGTGACATGCTAACTACAAGAGGAACTTGAGCATGCTTTCACATTCTTATATCTGCCAAGCAATTAATTTTATTCTCAGTGTTCATGGAACTCGCATAGTTTATTAATAATATTGAAATTATCTATAATTCAGTCGTAACCGCACAATTATAATTATACAAATAACTCTACAGGATGTAACTCCGTCGGTTGATTCACGACGGACGGTTATCTATTCTGAACTTCATGAGCCCATGGAGCCGGGAGTTAATTAAATATATCTGTGTATAATTTCGAAATGTACTTGCACAAATCATATATAGTGACATCCATATCATTATCGGCATTACATAAATATATGCAGTATAGACTCTTCAGACGTCGAAAAATGCCACCACCACTGTTTTCTAAATGAGTATACATTTATCATCTGTTAAGAACCAAAATGACACATCCATTTGCATCAAAAAACAATATCAACTATCTACAAAAATATTCAAATATGTCTTAAGAGCGTTTAATTAGAATATTTTGCACTTTTCAAAACTATTTAAATAGAACATTTTACGCGTTTAAAAAAACATGCAAATAGAACATTTTACGCTTTTCAAAAAACATGTAAATAGAACATTTTTAGCTTTTCAAAAGCATGTAAATAGGACATCTTGCGCTTTTCAAAAACTCTTAACTAACATTTTACGCGTGTTTCTCATTTTGTTTTTATGACATAGCTCATTTTGATTTTAGCCTAAATTGGATATGGCTCATTTTAGTTCTTCACAGACGACATATCGTTATAATTATCAGTATACTTACGCATACGCATTTAATAATAGCAATAATAATTGCCTGAAACCAATTTCAAAGGAAAAATGCAAATAATAAACTATTGTAAGGTACAACTTCCGTGATAGATTTAATAATAAAGTTGTTAAAAAAGACGGATCCTAACTACTTAGGAAGATAATGCAACCTAAATCTAGTAACAAAAGAAAAAAGAAACAAGCAATAAAAACGCATAGCCCAAAAAAACTTTATTTTTAGTTTCTATTTTCGATTGAACAACAATCTAAACGGGTCTAATTGAAATATAGAAGTTAAAATGCTGATTGCCAAAAATACGTTTCTTATTGGCAATCGTCCAGCATTTATTTTCGTGTTAGTGATTTTTACAGTCGAGTTTTCTTTGGGCGCTACCGCCAACAATCAGATCAATTCAAATCCCACAAAATTTGAGACACAAAGCAAACGCCATGGCCATATCCCTGAAGGTGTCGATGTCGAGAGTGACGATGAGCGTGTCAACGACTACTTGGTTGACGAAAGGTTTCCTCTCGTAATTTCGAACGATTATAATGACAGACAGAATGACAGCCTTTTCGGAGCTACTGTCAAATTGTTCAAGTACAAGGAGACAGATCATACCTGGTAATAATTTATTAACATAAAAATATAAAGATTTGTTGGGCAAAACGGGATAAGTAACTTTATCCTAAGTCATATAGAGTAATAAGAGTAAGTCTTCTTATATACTCGTTTATCGTTACACGTCACCATTTTTCAAGACAAAAAAAAATAAAAAAAATACAATACTACTAATAATTATTAGGTTATTTGTTGGGGAGCCCAAAGGAAACGCAAGTTTAGAAAATATAACTTTTAACGAGCCTGGCGCCATCTGGAAATGCGGTTTTTATTTTCGAATGACAAAAACAATAAAGAAGGATTATTGTGAGATTCTTATCATTGACGATGTGGTAAAGGACGCTATTAATACAACGAGAGGTATTTGGGTATTTGCAAAGTTGGATTAATGACAGTTGTATCCGTATAATATAAGGAATTATTATAGTATGCAAATAAAATTGTATTAAAATTAAACTAATCATATTATAATTTAATAACGCCAGCTGTAGGGCAAAGTTGGCTTGGAGTGTCTCTGTCCGTTATTGCGGGGTCAGAGTCACAATCAACACAGCTAATCACTTGCTCTCATCGGAAAACTCCCACTTCCCTCTACAGGGGGGAAAGAATCAGCTGGATGAATGGAGCGTGTTATGTATTAAATGTGGATCAATTCAGTAGAACAGAGTCAATGGGTCCCAAGATTCGTGCCACAACAGTTAACGTAAAGGTATCACCTGGCTTTGCGGTTCCTTTGTATTCAGCCCTTGGGATGTCTTTAAATGTTAATCAAGATCAAGTTTTTATTGGTGGACCGGGATACCCCCAGCGCAGTAAAGACATTCAAATTAATTCGAAATAAACTGTTTTTGTGCATTTGAAGAATTGTGCTTTGCAATAATTTGAGAGAATGTAAATCTACAATTGACAAATTTCATAATAATAATAAAATTGTTTTAGACTTCATTATGCATGTCCCCGCTAAATCTTTACAATCGTCTAAACACGAACTAATTAAAAGACGTCCTGATAGAAGTCAATCGATCCGACTACCGAGCACTTATTACGGTAAGGTAGAGCTGTGACAAAATAAAATGCAGAAAGTGAATTGTTCAACTCATTTTCTGCAAATATTTTAAATTTCGAATTAATGTAATTAAATGCGTATATGAAGAACCGTTCGTCTGTCGTCTATGGAGAACCAAAATTTACATATCCATTTTTAGCTAAAAGCAATATCAACTATCCACAAAAATATTTAAATATGTCTTGAGAGCATTTAAATAGAACATTTTGTACTTTTCAAACGCATGGAATTGGAACATTTTGCACCTTTTCGAAAACATGGAATTAGAACATTTTAAATTGTTAAAAATATGAAAATAGAACATTTTACGTTTTTCAAAACCTCCTAATTAACATTTTAACCATGTTTCTCATTTTGTTTGTATGACATAGCTCATTTTGATTCTAGCTTAAATTGGATATGGGTCATTTTGGTTCTTCACAGACGATATGTTATGAATTTTGTTTATTTTAGGGTATGCCGTTACATCGGGAAACTACTATCCGAATCCGTATCAGGGAGTCAGCAGTTCTGGTAATGTCAGTTATTTTGCGGGAGGGTGCCCCCGTGGAAATGATATCAAGGGAGGTGTTTTAATTTCCAAAACACATGCAACTATTGGGAAGTTTGTTCAAATTATTCATGGCTATCATATCGGCTCGTACTTTGGATCTGTTCTCTATTCCGAAGATGTTGACAATGATGGTATATGTGATTTATTGATTGGTGCACCGTTCACTGGGCAACTTAGCTCAGATGTCTACCAAAACTACCCATACATTACGCAAGAGCAGGGTCCAATGCTAAAAACAACCGCCCAGTCCCTGTCATCAAGACATCAATCGTCAGCCTCCTTGTCATCAATTAGACCAACCAGGAGCTTCACCATTGCGTCCGAAAATAGCAATGATGGCCAGGACCAGGATAGCGACGGGGACTTCGGCTGCGTGTATCTTTACAAGTATAATTCTATAACGGACGATCTCCAAGCTGTTCAAGTACTCACAGGTGGAAATTCCCCCTTTTCAAGATTTGGATCCGCCATTTCATCCATTCAAGGATTTAAAGTTGAACCCGGAGCTGAATCTAAAAAATGTAGAAATTATTTTTTTACAATAATAACTTTGCTTTCGAATGTTCCCTATTTTATAATTTTCTTATTCTAATTATCTTATAGATATCTTGATTGGGGCACCTTACGAAAATGAAAATGAGGGAGCCATTTATTTTTACGACGCACAAAAATTGCTGACAAGCCGAGACTACGTCAAACGAATCTCGGCTGGGCAACTGACCAGTCGCTTTTCATCAGGAAAATCTTTTCAAGGTTTTGGATATTCATTCTCAACGACTTCAACAAGCCAAGGAAGTGATGATCTGGATTTGGATGTAGATGGCAATGGAACTCCTGGTAGAATTATATAGAATTACCACATTACATTTATGCACATTCGCCATTCGATGGTTTACGTGTTAATAATAATTAACTTTAGGTATGTGAAGATAAAAATTAAATATTTAAAAATTTATTTTTATTAGATGTAGCAATTGGATCGTGCTTGTCGAGCGATGTAGTGATACTTCGTACACGGCACCAAATCCAATTTAAGAGTCAACTTATTACTATTGTACGGGGTGACGGTGAGGAGAGTGATCCAACTTCATTTAAACTGAAGAAAGGAGACGACAAATTTGAGCTACGGGTTTATGTGGAAGTAACTGTACCGCAGATAATTATTGATGAAAAGGAAAACCTTCGTACGCATATGAATTATTTTGGCTTTTATAACTACTATAATAACTTACTAGGGGAAAAATATTATTGAATATTATAGTAATGACAAATTTCTAAGAACAATATGCTGCGAAATAACGGAGCATTATTAGTTTGACATAATAAAACATTTCTATTTTAGAAATTTGGAGCAGAATCACAGTAGACGAGGGCCAGTTGGACAAGCGATACGCTATTTTACAACAAGAAAAGGTCATAGGTCCTACACAACAACCCAATAAGGAAACTATTGAATTTTCTTCTTTTCTCATGAATGGTACAATCACGAATAACAGCGTGAGAATCTCCAAGTCATTTAACGTGAGCCGCGTAAAAGTAAGCAATAATGGAACTTATTGTCTGGATACAAAGTCGAGATAGCTGGGCAAGGTGTCCAAACCCTGCCGCGTCCATTTGATTGCATGGGTATGAAACTATTTGGACACCTTGCGCAGCTATCTCGACTTTGTATCCAGACAATACATACTAGTGCTAGATAATGTCAATGTAGTAACTTATTGACGGCAGAGTGCTACTAAATTTAAATAAAATTCATTTTTACGTTTACTAACTTAATCAATCTAAATTACAATATTATTTGATGCGTACATGATTACGAATGCAAATACAACGAACTAATTTCACTTTGTAAGTATTGTAATCATGGGACTTTTGAAATTTATTTCGCAGACTTTTACCTTAGCCGAATTTCCTCATGCAATTAAAATTCATCTGAGGTCATGGTATAATGAAACCGCGTTCAATGGACTGTCACCTTCTCGTACAGATTATACCATCATCAGGGACGTTCATGGTCAACCAAATCTAACAAAATTAAAGTCAACTCACAATGACAATGCTACTACTGTGGATACAGACAATAATGACGACTTCCGTCCTTACCTCCCATCACCGGCAATTTCCCCTATTTCTTTTTTTCAAGTACATTTTCTCCCCGAATCTTGTAGAAATCATTCATGGTGTCAACCAACTTTACAAATTTCAAATATTCACTTCATCACTATGCAAGGTCATCCTTTGCCGAAAGAGAATAGGTTATGTTATAGCATAGTCCTTATGAAATTGTATTGCTAATCATGTGACTCTTAATTTTAAAAACGCAATGTAAATTTTAGTGTGTAGCCCAGCCACTTTGTTTTGTTTTCTTATATTTTTAATATTTATTTTTACCTGCTGGTGTATTAATTTTCAACTGTTATGGTTTCTCTTTCAGTTTTGAACTTGGCACGTTACCTGAAATTCTCTTGAAATGGACTATTGAGAACGTAAATAAGGACAAAGAAATAGCTCTATTGCCAGGAACATTCATAGAATACAAGTTGACACATGACAGTGGGAGTAATGGAACATTGCTAAATTCAACTTCCTTGTCATTGTTATCACTACGTGAGAACAGTGGATGTATCGCAGAAAATTCTTGGTTTCGATGCAGTATGTCCGACTTCATACAACCAAATTCATCTGTAAGGCATAATAATTAAAACGTTCATTTAATTACATTGTATACTATATTACATTATGTAAATACTGGTAGTGAATATTGTCTTATTCGATTTATTAGCACTAGTAGTCTTTAATTGTAATGTTCAAGTATAATATGCAGAATGCACCAAATACAGTACTTTGAATGTAATTAGCTTAAACGTAACTAAAATTGTAAGTGCCCACCTCAAGTATGATTTCCATCAAAGTCCTTATCAATTTATCTGTATGACATTCATTTTTCCTTAGACAACCATGGCAGTTCGACTGAGGATGTCCGGAATCAATGAGACGAGGTTGAACCAAAGTCTTTCTATTCAACTTACACCCACCCATGCACATAGCCGGCTTAAACCACCATTAAATGGAAAAACGGCTTCAGCAGAATTCCAATATTTAACGAAGAAAGTGGAATTAAAACTTTTAGCTCAGTCAGAGAAATCTACATCCACCAATTAATTAATTCAAATATTAATATGCAAGACATTAGCTTAGATGCGGTCATACGTTATTAATCAAGCGGAAATGTGTATATACATACATGCCTACATAATACATACTACCTACTTAATCATTGTGAACTGTTTATAACTTTATGCATAACTTCATGAACATATTTACCTAATTGTATAAGCTTCTATCTGATTTCTCATGTGAAACCCTGAAATGAAATAAAAACAGATTATGAAGGTTAAAATACAGCATACAAATAATAAAAAAATAAAATAATACATATAATAATAATATATATAATATAAAATAATACAAATAATATATTCTTATGACAAAATTGTATTTCCGAATTAACCTAAAAAATTTCATTTTGAATGTGAACCCCTTGATCCGTATACTGTGTCTTTTAGGCAACTTTCTGTAATGAAAGCAGTTGACGAATAAAGTCTTTTATTATTTTTAAAATTTACTGTACACGATATGCATGTTCTTCTAAATATAAATTAAAACTAAAAATATACACCTAAAGAGGGACATTTATGAAGGAATTAATTCGATGTTTTATTCTCATCAACATACGTCATGTTATATTATCGTATAGAGAACAGTAAATACTACTACTATAACTATAGGGTAAAATGGATAATGGGCAACTGCTAAACGTGAAGTTTTCTAAATCAATAAAGTGTTATTTTTTCGAATATTAAAGCATATTAAAAATACTCCAGTATGCTTACAATCATGCATTATCCCATAAATTTCAGTATTTTTCTATTTAAATTAATCCGATTTCGAATCTACTGACGAGCATAACCCGCCAAGCCATAAGTGAGATATTCCATGAGATATTTTTTTTCAAAAAGAGCGTCCAAAAAAACTTAGAATGGCTTTACAACATGGTGCGCGTAATGAGTTTCGTCTGATAAAATATTTTTTCGAAAAAACGAAAAAGGCCTTAAAATAGTTTTTTATCCTGTTTTTTATTTTTTAAAAGAACACCTTAAGAAAAACTTTTAAAAATTTTGTATAAAAACCCATTTTAAAATATCCTGAATTCAAAAAAATTAAATTTGAAATTTTGAAATTTTTTTATTTTTTTTCAAAATTTTGACTGAACAAGGGAAGGTGCCCATAAAATTAGAAAAAAATTACAAATTTCAAAATTTCAAATTTTTTTTTTGAATTTAGGATATTTTAAAATGGTTTTTCATACAAAATTTTCAAAAGTTTTTCTTGAGGTGTTCTTTTAAAAAATAAAAAACAGGATTAAAAAACCATTTTAAGGCCTTTTTCGTTTTTTCGAAAAAATATTTTATCAGACGAAACTCATTACGCGCACCATGTTAAGCCATTCTAAGTTTTTTTGGACACTCTTTTCGAAAAAAAAATATCTCATGGAATATCTCACTTATGGCTTGGTGGGTTATGCTCGTGAGACAAAGATAAGTGCAGGAATATAGGTAACGAAACCCTTCATTATAAATGAAGTATATATTATGCTTATGCGGTATGGGGATGACAATGATCAATTGTAAAAAATGCGCTCAAGTTTTGACATTTGGTGGAGACAGGCTTGAAAGTGAAACAATTTGTTACTTGTCAGTTTGTGTCAGAAATTCAGAACCACTCAGAACTATATGCTATAATCTATAATATATAGCTTTTCAATACGTTAGAGATGCTGTTATATTTACCGATTAACATTGAAATAACTGCAACTATTTAGTGCAATGCACCTCCTCAATTAATTATTCTTGCTTAGGTATACATGCTAGAATCAATGCAGATCTGCCTGCATATGTAATTAACTGCACAACGACATAGGCACACATAATATAATTATTAATGAGCCACTCAAAAACAAAAACAGATGAAATCTGTGAAGCAATAGTAATAGTAAACAACTGCATGCCTATAATGTCTCATACCTATAGCCTACAAGCACAAGCCAGTACATACCACTTACAATCCCTACCGCAACCTACACAAAACGCAGCAACAGGACTGCCCTGCACTGGTTGACTTTAGTAGAAATGCCAATATGCAAAACCTAAATCAAATTATCGAATTACCATATATAGTTGCATTATTATAATTTAATTGTAATTTAAAGGATGCTCCTGACTTTTTTTTTCATACTGGAAGACGAGCAATATTGGTGAGCGAGTGTGACGATCCAATAACCAACAACTGCTCAAAACAGACACTTGCACCAATTTTATTGTATCACCACTACTGACTATTATCCGTAATCGAGATCAGACTTTCCTGACTCGTAAGATGTCATATCACTACACGCATAGCTAGGCATGTATGTATATATACGCCTTGTGCAAATAGAACTGACAGCACAGGGCCAACATGTCTATTTTCCACTTGTCGTCTCACAGTCAGTCAGAATTAGAACATCCAAAATACCAATGTTGAATGTATAGAAAAATAATATAGGTAGGTACTCACAATAATTCGAAATATCATTACAATACTTTTTGCAAATTCTGAACCTGAATGGCCTACGGAAATCTTCGTATACCTGCCTATGTTCAGAAATGCAAATGAGGACTAACCAAACAACTTGAGCTTTTGTCATAGGTGTAAAAGTGATTTTAAGAGGTTAATTTGTCTTAACATATCTCACCTTTCGTCTTCAGAGCAACTATAAATACGAAACACTGGCAGATTAAATTATATCACTTCTCCCTGACCGTTCTACAGTGAACATCACAGAATCAATTAAAAACTATACGACATACTTTTAAAATCAACCAGTCCACAAAATGTTTAAGGTAAAAAGTGTTTAGTCTTAAAGGCATTAATATTTAAGAATGTAATCAATTATTATCGCTGGATTTTAAGAATAGTATTATTAAGATATCAATTTCACTAAAATTTACACTTTTTTCTAAATGTAATAGATTTCCGCTCTTTTGGTCCTTGCGGCTGCGTGCAATGTATTAGCACAACAATACTACACAGTCGGTCTCGGACAACAACAGGGATTTAATTTGGGACAAGCTCCATATTATACAGTTGCCCAAGGTTCCAATTTCGGATTTCCAGTTCAGTTTGCTAACGGTGGTGGTGTTGCTGGACAAACCATCCTGGTTGCTGCTGCCCCCTCATCATTCAACACCCAAGTCCAAAGGCCAACTGTCACCAGAGTTGTTCTTCAACAGGCTCCTGCCCCAGCCCCAGCTCCAGTTGTTGTTGTCAAAGGTGGGTGTATCTTTAATTAATGACTTTAGTATTCAAATAACACAATTTTCTGTAATTATGGAATATGCAATAATTTGGGGATTTATTTATTTTGATTTTTCAAATAAAGCCGTTCCTGCCCCACCAGCTCCAGAGCCAACCGCATACCCAAAGTATAGCTACTCGTACAAGGTAGATAACCCCGAGACCGGTGACCAGAAGGAGGCCAGCGAGACCCGTGATGGAGATGTCGTGTCTGGAAAGTACTCTTTGGTGGAACCCGATGGCACATTGAGAACCGTCACCTACACCGCCGACAAGGACAACGGATTCCAAGCTAATGTCCAACGTGACGCTCCCAAAGTAGCCGTCCAGCGACCAGTCGTCGTCCAAGCTGTTGCCGCTCCAGCTCCAGCTCCAGCCCCAGCTCCAGTCGCAGTCCAACAAGTTGCCGTCGCTCCAGCTGCTCCATCCGTCCAATATGTAACCCTTCAAGCCGCTCCAGCATATCAATCAGTCCAAGGATTCCAATCCCCATACTTCCAAGGAATCCAGGCTCCATACTACCAATCCCTTCAAGCCGTTCAAGCTCCCGTCCAGGCTATTGTCCAAAGAGGGCCAGTCGCTCAGGTCAACGTGGTCTCCCCATCTTCTCAGTACTCCTACATTCGCTAAGACACTAAATAGGGCATTCTGCTGAGCTACCTAGCCCACACCTCTATATTTTGTAAATGTGACAATGCTAATATTTTCTTCAATTTTGAACCCCTACTACCATTTGCAAAGTAGACTTAAATCTGTATAACTATAGCTAATAGAATTAATTTTTAATGTGTGTATGATATATGATGGTAATAATTTTCCATCACGTTTCTATTTTTTTTTCAAATAAATTGTATCACTATATAAAAAGCTATAATTTGTTACACCTACGAATCATTCATGCTTCCTTATTCTTAACCTTTCATCAATTTTCTTGTGCTATAACACAATAGCATACTATCTTTTGAATAAGAAAGTTCTAAGCTAAACTTGGTAAACGACAATCGATAAATAGAAAAGTCAAAGCAGGCAAAAAACATTATATATTTAAATACAAAAAATTATATCATTTTTAAAACGGTAATAGTGCTCGTCCTTCCTTCTGTGCTGCCGCGAAACTTCCTGCCTAACTTTACAGAAATAGATAAGTACACCTTATAACATCTAGCAGGCACTGCTATAGGATGGACACTACTTCAGTGAGCTGTAGTACTGACTGTAGAAATAGTAAATAGGTATACAGATTTATCTTGCTAATTTGAGTCCATGAAATGGCCAATTCCAACAAAAATTAAAAACTTTCCTTAAAACTTTATGACTAAATAAACTATGCGTCAAACGGTCAAACGGAGTGTTTAGACAGTTAAATTAAATGTGATGGGTAAATATTATTGTGCATTAGTTTTCCAGTAGCGTAGCCAGTAATGTTTCAAAGAAAAAACGCTTGCCTCTAGAGAAACCGCACCAGTTATAATTCGTACTACATACTCGGGATACTTACGCTGCAACGCTGCGCTATTTTCAAGCTTCTAATACTTGCCCACCATCATTTACTCAATAATCCCACAGCCTCTACAATAATTCAGCTTTATTATATTTTCGACAATTTTCGTGCACGGAATATTTCTCTATATTATGTATAAGTTAAGTAAAATAAGTGAGTCATATTCATAATTAAATTCCAATTATATTATGTGTAATTTTGTAATTATTAATCCCTGATACCACATTCAACGTTTTACAGGCAAAATGCTATGATGATGTAAGTATATGCCATGAATTATGAATCAACAGCCCGAAGAAAATCTAAACAGTTGCATCAGCAAAGTAAACTCAATCTTTATGCATATATCATATATCTCCTGTGGTGACTCAAAATAACCAAATTCCATTTTCAGCTAAAATAAAAATGCAGTCCAGTCTACAAAATTTTAAAACATATTGGTAATAAAACCATAGAAATGGATCATTTTTCAAATTTCAAAAACATGCAAATAAAAATTTGCACTTTTTTAAAACATGTAAATAGAAAGGTTACACTTTTTTAAAACATGCAAATAGAAAATTTGCTCTTTTTAAAACATGCAAATACAAAATTTACACTTTTTTAAAACATGCAAATAGAAATTTTACACTTTTTTAAAACATGCAAATAGAAAATTTGCTCTTTTTAAAACATGCTGATAGAAAATTTGCTCTTTTTAAAACATGCAAATACGAAGTTTACACTTTTTTAAAACATGCAAATAGAAAATTTGCTCTTTTTAAAACATGCAAATAGAAAATTTACACTTTTTTAAAACATGCAAATAGAAAATTTACACTTTTTTAAAACATGCAAATAGAAAATTTACACTTTTTTAAAACATGCAAATAGAAAAACTTTTTATTTTAAAAAACATGGAAATAGAAAATTTTCAAATTTTAAAAAGCATTCAAATAGAAAACTTTACAATTGTTAAAAACAGTCAAAATAAAACATTTTGAGCTTTCCACAAACCGTCGTGGCAAACCTTTATGCATTTACATTCTTCCGGTTGAGTGTTGTTTTTGCCATAGGACATTTTAATTCGAGCTTAATCTGAAACGGGTTATTTGATTCTAGACTGACGAAGAATCAGAATGAAGAACGGAAAATAACTGTACGATGTGTGTAATTCATAAAATTGTAAAATTAATATTACACTTATATTACAATAATAAAGTATAACGACCGTCTATTCTCGCGTTTTCCACGCGTGATATTACATAAATACAGTGAAATCCAAAATTATGGCTAATAAAATTATATAGGTAAGGGATTGTCCATAAATGAGGTCACGGTTAGGGTCAATGGGTCAACTTGGATATTGATGACATCCCGTGTTAAATATAGCCATTGCCATTAACGTAATGGTTAAGCTAATGACACGGCAGGGGGGTCATATAGGATCCTAGAAATGGGGATATTTCGATCCCTAATACACCTTTCAAATAAATACACACATAGGTACATATCCATTCATATCCTGTACAATTGACATAACATTACGTCATGCTTAAACTCGGACTTAACTTTAACTCCTTTTATATGTAGGTACACCATCATAATATCTGCATCCCGTCTACACTCCAACTGAAGAGCTATATAATAATATGGCTATACACACGGACAATGATGAAAAGCAATACGTTTAAACTACTCATTTGGAATTACATACACACAATGGTCAACCTCAAAAACAGGAAGAGGAAAATGTAATCTCAAAATCATAGAAAACGAAGTTCAAGAAAATATGTGACTAATCACAATAAAGCTATAGACTATATGCATTAGTTTTATTTGTAACACTACAATTGCACTCATCCCATGGACTGTGCACTAACAAGAAGACTACATAAATGCGATAGCCAGTTGTTTCTTACCAAATTGTTTGCAAATTGGTCGATATGATATATAGTTATACTGGTTCCTTTGCAATGTGTCAGTGGCCAAATTAGACTGCAAACTTTAGTAGACGGATGTTCACTTGAGCAGAGGGGATCCGAAAATACAAATACTTCATAATTTAATTTTGAACTTCACTGTAGAATATACAGTGTTTATTTGAAAGTCCTTAAAACAAAGAGAGAATTCAAAACTTTTAGAAATTTAAATGTTTTATTGTTGGTGACTTCAAAATGCTACTCAAAATATTAGGTAGTGATTACAATAGTCCAACATTTGTTTTCTTAGTCGGAGTGTTTCTAATTAAGTGCTCCTTGAGCTCTGGGAATAATCAGACAAAATCAATTAATCTCCAGGAGAGTGAAAATGACGGAAACAACGACTACTTGGTGGACGAAAGGTTTCCGGTTGTAATCTCGAACAATTACGATATTGGGCATAGAGGTGACAGTCATTTTGGAGCCGCAGTCACACTGCTCAGATATCCCAATTCCGACCACACTTGGTATTAATATATTATATGATAATAATAATTACTACTTGCGTCACATTTTATTAATTTTACAATAATTATTATGATAACCTATAAATATAAAGGAAGGAAATTGTAACTCAATTAATAGCATTGCAGAATTTTCTACTGTTTATGTATATTATTTGAATAATATTATTAGGCTATTCGTTGGGGAGCCCAAGGGGAATGCGAGTTCAAGAGTTTCAACTTTTAACGAGCCTGGCGTCATCTGGAAATGCGGTCTTCATTACCCATTGTCAATGACCAAGAAGGATTATTGTGAGATGATGGTCATTGATGATGTAATAAATAAACAAGACACTAAAATACAAGGTATTTATGAAAAACGCCGAATTACTGATTTTACTTACGATTTAAGTGTTAAACTATGTACTACTCATAATAAAAACCCATGACTATAATTAAATCACCGCACAGCCAAAGATGCGGGACACACTTGGCTTGGTGGGTCTTTGTCGGTGATGACGGGATCCCGATCCCAGTCACCTCAGCTAATTACTTGTGCTCATCGGAAAACTCCTCCCACTTTAAAAAGTAATTGTATCCGTTGGATGAATGGAGCATGCTATGTTTTAAATTTGGACCAAAATCAGCCAACATCTTTGATAGAGCGTTCAGGAAAGATAGAACCTATCCCTACTACAGGCGAAGGAGAATGTTTCTATTCCGCCTTTGGAATATCTTTGAATGTTAATCAAGATCAAATATTTATGGGTGGACCAGGATACTCTGCCCGAAGTAAAGACATTTAAATGAACCAGTGCTCAGCTGAAAAAATCTTAAAAATATATAACTTTCACTATCACAGAATAATGCTTGGTAATAATTTGGGAACAAAATTAATCAAGTCCAGAATGATTTCAGATTTCATCGGACGCACCTCTGCTCTAACCTATTCTCCATCAGTACGTTACCCGAGCAACGCCAGTCCAGAGGACAAGTACCCCAAGGAAATCCTGCCTAAAAGCAGTCAAGGATACTCAGTTAGTACTTTGAATTACACATATTACGGTAAGATCACGGTGCCAATTAATGGCAAATAATTTTATCCATTTTTTTTCACCTTTTATGTAAGTTGCAAAATAATACAAAATTTAACTCACTACTTTTTAATGGCTTAAATTTTTAATTAAGTCCAGTTTTATTCAGTAGAAATAAATAATGTACTCAATTAAACTTGAATATTTATAATTTTTTTAATATTTTAGGATATGCTGTTACATCGGGAAACTACTATCCGAATCCGTATCAGGGAGTCATCAGTTCTGGCAAAGTAAGTTATTTTGCGGGAGGATGCCCCCGTGGAAATGATCTCAAGGGATGCGTTTTAATCTCCAGAACAAATTCAATTAGGAGGGACTTTGTTCAAAATATTAATGGCTATCATCTTGGCTCGTATTTCGGATCTGCTCTATATTCCCAAGACGTTGACAATGATGGTCGAGATGATTTACTTGTGGGAGCGCCGTACACTGGACAACTCCAGTCATCAACACCATCAGCCTCAATCATGTCCAGGATCGTTAACATTGATCTTGGAAACCGTGCTCAGCCAAGTGAAGGGGATTTCGGGTGCGTTTATCTGTACAAGTATAATTCTACGACGGGCGATCTCCGCCTTGCTCAAATCCTCATAGGAGGTAACGTGCGAGCATCCAGATTTGGAACAGCAATTTCTTCTATTCAAGGATTTAGAATTCAACCAAGAGCTCGACCTAAAAAATGTACGAAAATTTTAAAATCTCTTATGAGTTACTTATTAGATGGCGTAAAAAATGATTATTCATAAACATTAATATTGTAATAATTCATAGACATCGTGATTGGTGCACCTTTCGAAAATGAAAACGGTCATGAGGGAGCCATATATTTTTACGATGCGAAAGCATTACTCCAAAACTCAGATTACGCGAAACGAATTTCTGCTAGTCAACTCACCAGTCGTTTTTCCTCCTCAGCAAAAAGATTTCGTGGATTTGGATACTCCTTTTCGATGAATTACACTACTCTAGATCAGGAAGATAATATGGATGTGGATTTTGACGGGAATGGAACTCCTGGTAAGATTACGCTTTGACTGTTATATTTTTCATATTCAATTGTTTGAATTGAATATAAATTAATTAGTGCTTTGTTTGTCTATCGTATCCACCAGATTTAGCGATTGGATCATACATGTCCAAAGATGTAGTAGTACTTCGAACTAGGCATCAAATCGAAATTTCAACACCAATTATAATGATTGTGACGAATGATGGCCGGGAAATAAAACCCAATTCGTTCCAATTTAATAAAGATGAGGAGAAATTTGAATTACGGGTTTACGTAGCAGTTACTGTGCCGCAAATACTTCGTGACAAAGGGAGTCTTCGTAAGTATTTTTTATCAGTGACAATATCAAACTAATCAATCTACCCCACATCAGTACTAAAAGCTTTGCATTTTATTTAATAGAAGTAGTTTCATTTTCGCTTAACTAACAGACTCCTACTCATAATTACCACAACCCCAGCCGCCAGAAATAACAGGATAGTAAGTATGTACTAGTAGGGTAGAATTTTTCTTGTAATAAACTTTGTTTTTAGCATGTTGCCTTGCGGCTCTGAATAAATACCACGTTTTATCCGCTCGTGTACTGTGCAATAACCAGCATTTTATGAGTTTACATACAGTGGCGACTGAAAGTATCCGGACAGCTGGGCTCGCAAACTTTGACCTCGAATAGAATTGAAACTATTGATGCACATATCACATTTTTTTACACAATGTAGCCTAAAGTGGAGCGAATACGATAGAATGTGTTAGGTGTTATAAAACTAATATGCGCTGCTAAAAATAAATTATTGTTTCAAAAGAATCCAAAAACAGTGTCCAAAAGTATTCGGACAAATAAGTAAGAAATAGTTTATCACACAATTTTCAGCTGAAAAATTAAAAATTCGAAAAAATAATATTCATAATATTAACGAGGTCATTCAGGTCAGCCAATTATTTTAGAACTCTAGTCTTTGATCTAATGAAAACAGGTATGATGTCTTCCGTTCCGACAGACATACTGAGGTGTAAAAAAGAAAGGTAAGGCCCTTCAAATCATGAGTTCGAACCTTGTGGAAAATAAAGTCTATTTTGCAGATTTCGCGCGGAGGTGCTTTTGCATAGCTATGGAACTTTTGAATCCGTTATTTTTAAGGATTCTACCAAGAGTATGTCAACTTGCCTTCTTTCTGGATCCACTTTCTGCCATGTTAAGCAACTTTAGTCCACCTAGGATTTGCTTTCCTTTTCTAATCACATGGCGCTTCCCTCGAACAGAGAAAGTCGCATTTCCCCCAGTCTGGTGTAATTTTTGATGGTTCGAAATATTTTGAATCCATAAATGACATCGCAGACTGTTGGTTTAGGAATTTGGAGAATGTCGGCTTCAGGTTTAAGGAAAACTTGACATATAAAATTAATTTACCTAGGTTTATGACGCAATTGATCTAACTGTCACTGGTAGGTTAATAAAATCAATACCAAGGCGGTAGGCAGCAGTAATTTATGCAAAATGAGGTCCGAAGAAGTACTTACTTAAGTTGAAATATTATTTTTTCGAATTTTTAATTTTTCAGCTGAAAATTGTGTGATAAACTATTTCTTACTTATTTGTCCGAATACTTTTGGACACTGTTTTTGGATTCTTTTGAAACAATAATTTATTTTTAGCAGCGCATATTAGTTTTATAACACCTAACACATTCTATCGTATTCGCTCCACTTTAGGCTACATTGTGTAAAAAAATGTGATATGTGCATCAATAGTTTCAATTCTATTCGAGGTCAAAGTTTGCACTGTACATAGTTGTCAACTTATCACATTTAAGTTGGTACTTAAAGTTAGTCAACGTAAATTAACAAGGGATTTACCGCAAAATTTTACGAATGCGAAATATCTATTGATATTTTTGATTTATTGTACTTCCTGCCAGTTCTTCATTACCGCACAGTTAAAAGCTTATATCTGCATATGTATCATTTGCCTTTTATTATATTTTTAAGTTAGAGTTTAATTAATCGATAATTGTATGTATAAATTCCTCTATTTTAGAAAATTAAAGTAGGTAATTAGGGAGGTAAGTACAAATTGTACATGGAGCATAACTGCATACAACGACATATTAATATTATGCACTATCTTCATTCCATGATCACCTACTCAAACTGGTTAAAAACTGCAAAAATATAATATGATGTTTCGATATTTTTTTTTAAATATTATTATTCAAAAATTTTAATAAGGGTATACATATTTAATAATAATATCGTCTGTGAAGAACCAAAATGACCCATATCCATTTTAAGCTAGAATCAAAAGTAGCTATGTTATAAAAATAAAATGCGAAACATGTTTAAAATGTTAATTAAGAGTTTTTAAAAAGTGCGAAATGTTCTATTTGCATGTTTTTTGAAAGGTGTAAAATGTTTTATTTGCATGTTTTTAAAAAGTTCGAAATGGTTTATTTGCATGTTTTGGAAAAGTGCGAAATTTTTTATTTGCATGCTTTTAAACAGTACGAAATGTTCTACTTGCATGTTTTTGAAAATTGCAAAACGTTTTATTTGCATGGTTTCAAAAATTTCAATATGTTCTATTTAAATACTTTCAACGCATGTTTTACTATATTTATTTAGATAGTGGATATTGTTTTTAGCTAAAAATGGATATGGGTCATTTTGGTTCTTCGCAGACGATATGTACAATGTAGGTATATACTGCAAAAGTATTGAAGCTTTAGATTTTCGTAATAAAATATTTCCATTTCTATTTTAGGAATTTATAGTAGAATCACCGTAGATGAAATCCAGTCGGATAAACGATACAATATTACACAACTGGAAAATTCTACAGACCCAACTCAACAACGAATCAATAACCAAACTATTGTCTTTTCCTTTCTCACGAGAAAGGAAAAGACTTTTCCATTCTTCACAATGTCACAGTCATTTGATGTCAATCGTATGATAGTAAGTAATAAATATGGAACCATTAAATAATAAACTTGAATATACATACTTGAGTACAAGCGCAGAAAACTTTTAAAAAATTCATAAGATGACGACTGGAAATTATTTTGTAGACCTTCAACTCAACCGAATTACCTCCTGCAATTACAATTAGTGTGCGATCATGGTACAATGGGACCGCATTCAATGGACTTTCACCGTCTCGAACGGACTACATCATCAGGGAAGAACGAGGTCAACCAAATGTAGCAAAGACGTACCAAAATAATGCTAATAATGTCAAAGCACCTGGGGAGACAGACAATGCTAATGACGATTTCCGTCCTTACCTCCCATCACCCGCCATGTCTAACACTTCTAATATTCAAGTCAATATCCTGCCAAATGTTTGCAAAAATCATACATGGTGTCAACCAACATTAAGTATTAAGAATATTCAGCTGTTTCAGCTCACCAACACACAGGGTCGACAAGTAATCGCCAATAGCAGCAGGTAATTATACCAAATTTATTCGCCTCGTCAAAAAACAGAAAATTTGGTTATGTGTCTCCTAAATATTCTCCGTCACACGTGAATCCCAGTTTTTTAAAAGTTTTTGCGAGCGTGAGTTAACACAGTTGACAATTGCTCCCGTTTCGTCCAGGTTTTAATTTTAAAAACATTATACTTTCACTTAAGCCATGTAAATTTACCTACTTAGCGTGCAAAGTTTAGACGTATGTCTAGTCAGGGCCGGATAAAGCGGCCAGCGCAGGCAGCCCCCGCTTCCTGAATTTTTGAAAACTATGCAAATGGAGCATTTTGACTGTTCAAAAACTTGCCAATAATGTTTTTTGCACATTTCAAAAACATGCAAATAAAATATTTAACACTTTTCTCAAAACATATAAATAGAAAATTTTGCACTTTTCTGAATCAAGTAAAACGACTATTTTACACTTTTCTGAATCAAGTAAAACGACTATTTTACACTTTTTTAAAACGTGTAAATACAACATTTTGCTTTACCAAAGAAAACCATCAGTAAAATCAAAATGGTGGTTTTTGTTAGGAAACAAATTGCTGCCTAAAAGCAATTCCTTCGTCCGGCCCTGTCTATATAGCTATATGTATTGTGTAGCTGATTGTTTTAAGAACAGACTTATTACTGTTTGCAAATTGTCATCTTCAAAATTTCGAAGTAATAAACTGGTGATTTGTTTTTCATTTCAATAGCACGAACTTCGATTTCAAAATTGGTACGTCCCCTGGCCTCATTTTAAGGTGGACCACTCAAAATATAAATACGGAGAATGAAACTGCCCTGGAACCTGGTACTCTCATCGAATACACTTTAATAGACGGAGACTCTGACAAGGGTAACCATGACACAGGAACAAGCCGAAGTTCGCCTTGGTCATTCTTATCCCTTTCAGAGAACCCGGGTTGTCAGCAAGTGGAGTCATCATTTTTTAGATGTACACGTCCAGGCATAGTCCTATCGAACGGAAATGTAATTATTAATTTAGTACATAGAGACACTTTCATTACTTAAGTTCATAACCATCGTAACTGGAACTTTAACTATGTCAAGTCAGCTTTAGTTTTCCTAATTGATATTAATTGTACTTGCTTAATTCCACTGTTTCCAGACAACCGCACAAGTCCAGCTGAATATGTTAGGATTTTATCCGAGGAAAATGAATCAAATCTTAAAAGTCCGACTCACCCCCACCCACTTCCATGACGAGTTTAGGTCAGCTTCCCAAGGGCAACGAGCCTCTCAAGGATTCCAAAACAAAACGATTGAGGTGACATTAAATCTTGTGGCTGACTCCGTGGTTTCCATAAGGGGCAATCGACATCCCGCTAATTTTTCTGTAGGAAGCGGGAACCCTAACTTGCGACTTCAGTACGAGGTTTCATTAGCTGGCAATAGCTCAGTTAGAGAAATCGCACTTGAATATGGAATCCCACTGAAGCGAAAGACGGACAAGGAAAACCTTGTTTTAGTACGCGAACCTGAAATAACTGACCGGGTATAATTTTTGTTTTTCCGAAACTTAATTTCATCGATTTTGATATATTGTGAGTGAAGAACCAAAATGACCCACATCCAATTTAAGCTGGAATCTTAGGGAGTTATTTCATAAAAATAAAATGAGAAACATGTGTAAATTGTTAATTAAGAGTTTATGAAGTGTAAATTGTTCTATTTACATGTTTTTTGAAAATTGCAGTGTTCTATTTACATGCTTTTGAAAATTGTAAAATTTTTTATTTACATGTTTTTTTAAAGTGTAGAGTGTTCTATTTACATGTTTTTGAGCGGTGCAAAATGTTCTATTTATATGTTTTTGGAAAGTGTCAAATATTCTACTTAAATGGTTGTTTAAATATTTTTATAGATAGTGGATATTGTTTTTAGCTACAAATGGATATGGGTCATTTTGGTTCTTTACCGACGATGTGGCTTTCTGCTGCTAGTATAATTTTTCAAAAATGTTCTTAATTTTATTTTTCTTCTCATGATTTTTTTAGTTCAAAATTAATTTATTGCACTTCTGTGTTACTTCTTTATATAATGTGTACATAATGTGTTTGCAGAGAGGAGGAACCTCTGGAAAGGTGAATAACATTAAATGCAACTCATCGCTACCATATTCTGAGAAAGCAACCAGCGGAAGGGGCTCATCTGCTGGTGCTGGTTCTGGAGCTGGAACAAATATGGGTACAAATACGGCAATACAAGGCGGAGGCGGGGAAGAAAATAACAGCAATCTTAGTCGGAAGAGGAGGGCCACTAAATCGGAATCTGGAGTAAATCAACCAAGCCCTAATAGACCTCGCAAACAAAAAATGCTAGAGTTTACTAATGAAACGATATACTTGTCGTGCAATGATAACACCTGTCTGCGCGTTGTCTGTATTGTAAGCGATGCCACCCATGATACGAGAATAAGAATTAGGTTCCCCTTGGAACTTTCTGAAAGTAAATTTAAAGTTTTTTGTTTTATTAAGATAAATTTTTCCAGCAATAGCTATGTCAATATTCGTCAAAGTCAATCTTTATAAAGTTGAAGCCTCTAAAAAAACATCCTTTGATTTCATAAAAAAATTAGCTTTCGGAGCCTTATCTTATTTTTACATAGACATTAATTTTAAAATGAATTTATTTTGTGCTAATTTATATACTTTAAGGGGCAATCCAACTGTTGTCGCAACCAATGTCAGTCCGAACTATACTAATACAGGGTGAAGGGTCTGCGAAAATTCTTGAGAGCGAAAACAAAAATACTCATCTTGACATGGATACTGCTGAGGTCAAACTCCAGTTAAATATCACAGACAAAATATCAGCACCAATCTGGATATACATCGTTGCTGTAGTTGGAGGCTTAATATTCATTGTCATTTTGATGGCTATTCTGAATGCGGTAAGAATTGACTAAACAATATAATATAATTTATTATTTGTTGGTTTTATATGAAGTTACTATAATTTATTTTGTGCGTGGAAGACATGTCCAAAAATATTTGTCATACTTTTGTTTAAAAATTTGTATATTTACATCTAACAGTGTGGATTTTTCAAGAGAGACATGAAAAAACAATTAATTACCTTGAAGAGACAGACGATGGTGAGTTATAATTATGTATTTGTGTGCATCAATTGCATAAAATAATACCAGCATGCAAATACAAATCATCTCTAATTTTGCGCATTATAAATATATAGATAGACATTGGCTTTAACAAAATTCTAAACTTTGTTTGTTGTTTGAATTAATTTAAGGCTTTAGATCTGGATAAATTTCAATTTGAAGGCAACGATAAGGACGATAACGATACTGCTGATGAGCTATAAGTTGTAAATGTCATCGAGTGTACAATCTTGTTTAATATATTAAGAATATTGCTGTTACAATTTAATAAAAATTATTGGTCCAACATAATTTCTTATGTAATAAATTTGAACTTAATCCGATAAATTTTATCCAGTTCAGTATGTATGTGGTAGTCCAGAAGAAGTTTAGTCCACAAGCTCCAATGACTTGCTGTGGACTAGACCACAAGATCCAAAATCACAAAAGTTTGTATCTCATTCTGAATATATAGGATGATGTATGCGTTCGATGCAGCTGATTGAGTTTTCCTATCAACAGTTCCACCTTAACACACTGATTTAAATTTAGTTTTCGGTAGAATTCCTTTATATGGAACCCGAATTGGTCATACGCACGGAAACTTCTTCTGGACTAGTCCAGAAGCATCTGCGGCTTGTGGACTAAACTTCTTCTGGACTACGACATGTATACGTTTGTTGGCGACGAGCTGCTTTGTAGGGGACTATACTTATCGTTAGATACATTTTTTGTCACCCAGTTAGGCAATCCATATGCATACAAAGTTTCATACTTTCATATTCTTGTCTGAGAGCAACAAAAATAGCCTATCAAAAAATGAAATGAAATGCACTTATGTGTTTCAAATACTCGATTTATTAAACATTAAAGTTAACAGAACAAAAATTAATAGGTATGTATCAACATTTCAATAATCACATTTAATACATATTATAGCCTCTACCAAATCATATATTTACTACATTGCACCGAATTACATGTCATATTACTCTAAACAGAATTTGATGAATACTGCGTAACTTGGAATTAGTTACTATAAAATTAATATTAATTAAGCTAAAAACCATAATTAATGTAGACTATTTCCATGTTTTAAACAACAGCAAAACGGCTAAATTTAAATAATCTAAGCTGTTAAAATTTACAAAAAAGATTTAATCTCTCTACAAGAATTAAAAACTAAAATATTTCTTCAAAATTTGTATTAATTTGGCATTTTAGAATTCAGATGGCTGAATATTCCATTACGAAAAAATATATTAAGACTTCGCACGCTAAGCAGGTAAAGCATATATTCTAAACAACACGAGCATAACGCAACTTCAAAAAAGCATAATAATGAAAGGGCAAAAAACCATATTTACGATTGCGTTAGATTATAGCTTAAAGCTATAATCCGCCTTTTCGTAAGTAAATAAATATGTTACTTTTAAGTTCCTTAAGCGCAGGTAACTAACTCAAATATAAATTGTGAAAGATTCCATTTGAATCAATTATTTTCATAAAAATCTCAAAAACTTTATCAATCAAAGCTTAATAGAAAACCATGTTTTTAGGATGCATGTCTTTTCAGTAGTCAAAATTTTAAAATGACTGCTTGTAATCCTTTAAATTTATTATTGCTTCTTTCTACGAGTAGAACGTGAGAACGGAAGTTTGATTTCCACGAACAAGTAAGAATGGCGGCATGTCTTTTGTAAGGCATTCTAACCAAGCCACATAAAGTGGAGCAGAAACTGTTCCTTTCCTTGGTACTGGAATCGTCCTGTAATCAAAAATAAAAAAGCACAGTGATATATGGATGTAGCCCAGGATTTCTCTTTTAAGTGTATTTCACAAATAAAATACGACTTACATGACAACGAGATTAGAATTGGAGGAGTACTCCAGCAGAAGCTCTCGGAGTCGTAAATGACGATTTGTTTTTTCCTTCATTGCCAAAAGTTCATTATTTGTGATTATGGTCTCCGGATCGTCTGCAAAGACAAAATACAATTGCATCCAAATACCAAACCAGTCATTAAATTAGGTCTAAATTACCAAAAAAGCAAAAAACTTCTCTGTTAGTACACGCAATGAAAATAACTATGTATAAGTATAACACGGTAATACAATAGGAAACGATTATTTCATTGAAAAGCAGAATTTTACGATTTCAAAATATGTAATCAAAAATTAACGCACCACAATCGTCGGCATCTCCTCTGAAGTTCTTGATGAGAGACTCAAAGAAAGTCTTGGTACTATTCTGGGCTCGTTTTGTGATATCCGGGATAACAGTTAAATCCGAGTAGTCGATTCGGAATTTCGACAGTAGACTAGCCATACTAAAAATTAAAAATCACATCAGAAATTCGACGCAAATAGTAAATAGTATAAAGTAACGTAACCAGCCATGTAGGATTGCCATTTTTGGATCCGCCAGAGGCCCAAAACATACTAATGAGATTTCTTAAAACTTACTTTCTATGTTCCATTTCAATTTCAGATTTTTTATTCGATAGCGCAAATACACGAAGTTTGCACGCAGCCCAATTTTTCCTTGTCGAAATAATGTACGGCAAAAGTAATGTAAGACCTAATTTTAGACCCGACATTAAACAAAAAGAACACAAAATTAATGTGAAGTAAACATAATTAACAAACATGCTCATATTTACTAGCTGACAAAGTTCATGACAAAATATAAAGTCCTCATACAAATCTCATTCACTTTCGCACTGAGTTTTTCATAGATAATTTCAATTAATATAAAAATCAATGTAAGACAAGGCCTAGGTGTGAAAAAGTTTAAAAATTAAACATTTTGAAATTTAAAATTTCCATCCTTCATAGCTGTTGTGAAGAACTCCTCATATGGCTTCGGATATATTATAAAATCAGATGTACTATGCAAATTTTACATCGTTCAAACCAGGATTCGGTAAATGCCACTTTTTTATAGAAAATACTATGACACTAGCATTTAATGTTAAATACCGGTAAATACAAGTTTAAGGTGGCAAATACTGGTGCTATTTTTACACACAACGGCTGCTCGAATTAAACAAATTGCTATAAATTCTATTGCTTACCACCATCATCATACAGCCACCACACATCAATAGTTCCCTTCGTCTGCTTTGTTGTGAATAATGACAAATTTGTCAAAGCATCCCCTGGTGATTCTAATTCAAGGTCATCTTTTTTTCTAATGGTATAAAGAATTTTAAAACATGAAAAATAAATAATAATGTTATTCACAATTTCGAGGATTTATTTGCGTTTAATTCGCAGAAGTAATTATAGATAAGAATTTAAAGATTCCAATAGTCGAAATAGTTACTTACCTGTACACGCCAGTGAATTTCTCATCATCGTCCTTAAGTTTTAATTTATTTGGTTTTGTCATGGCAGGAAGCGCCACGTGCGGAGGAGCTTCCACATCGTGATCCTGATTTGTATTCACATCCGAATCAGATGGACCATATTCCATTTGATTTCCACCCCCATTCCCCATCCGTTCCTTCCTATCTTGCTTTTCCTTCTCTGACAAAACGACGTCTAATGAGCCAGTGATGTGGGAAATGTCCAGTCCATCCTTGACTCTCAAAATTGCAATAGCTACGTAATTGTCTAAGGCTTCACTGTAAAATAAATAAGGTATTCCGTAAATAAGTAAAATGCTCATAACGTTTTTCCTTTATGTAATACGTAGGCTTCTGCGGTATTCTTCAACTAACATTATCATACCGGTTAATAATCCAGCTGTATGCCCGGTTCGACATAGTTACAGTAAAACTTCGTTACAACAGTCTTTCAAGGGGGTGTTGTATTTTGACCGGTGTATCAAAGGTCCGTTGTAAAGTTACAACGGTCTTTGGCCGTTGTATAGTAACATATGATTTTTGCACTATTTTAATACGATTTTTTAAAAATTTAACACAAGTTATAATTATTCTTTGTTAGTAGGTACATAGTTAATGAAAAATCGTAATTAGACGTTGGAAGACTCTAAAATTAATAAGAAAAAAATTCGCTTAAGTTTTGATAGTAGGTCTTTCGATATCAGAATCACTGACTGTTTTTTTCCACTTTTAAGTTCATGATTAATTGATAATTTTTCACTCACAAGGGAACCTACCTTACTTGAAACTACAGAATGAAACGAAACTACCCGAAACGTATACTACCCATATGAGTAACCTCTGCTTGTATGGTCGTTCGACTGCAAAATTCGTTATTTGGCCGCAATTGCGCGCGCAAATTCAAAAATATCGATTTTTTCGAATTTCACAGCACGCTAGCTCCCACAATTTTTGTCCAATTTTCATAAAATTTGAAATACAACATGTTTATACGCTTATCTAAAAAGTAATTTCAGGATTTTCGAAAATTCAAAAATTTTAATTTTTTTAAAAAATTAGTTCTAACTCTGGGCCTCAGAAATAAACATATTTTAAACTTTTTCGAAAAAAAATTAAAATTTTCGAATTTTCACAAATCCTGAAATTTCTTTTAGATAAGCGTATAAAGATGTTGTATTTCAAATTTTATGAAAATTGGACAAAAATCGTGGGAGCTATAGAGTGCTGCGAAATTCGAAAAAATTGATATTTTTGAATTTGCGCGCGCGATTGCGGCCGAACAACGAATTTTGCAGTCGAACGACTATACAAGCAGAGGTCACTCATATAGGTAGTATACGTTTCGGGTAGTTTCGTTTCATTCTGTAGTTTCAAGTTAGGTAGGTTCCCATGTCAGTGATATTTGCTTGCTATTGTTTTTCGTGATTGCAACCATACTCATTCGCTAACAAATCGCCTACGCCAACAGAATTGAAAATTTTAAAAAAATTTGAAGCTAGCAAAATTACTAACTACTAAAACCTAGTGTTATTAATCGTCTTAGATCCTGTCTAATTTGTGTCATTCGTATCCACCCACCTAGGTATTCCTTGAAATATGATTCCATCTGGTTTACAGATAGAGACCTTGTTGAGAAAAAAAAAGTGAAAACTAAAGACTATTGTAACAAATATGATTCTTCTAGTGCTGTACGGTCCATATATTTTGACCGGCGTATCAAATTGACCGTTGTAAAATTGGCCGTTGTAAGGCTATACTTTAACATTACACAGCATAGGGTTGTTGCCGGGACTGCTGAATTTGACCGGTGTATCAAGATGACCGTTGTAACCCAGGCCGGTGTAACCCGACTGCACTGTATTATTAACTTGTAGGCTTTTGGACACACACACAGTTCAAACTTACTGCATAATTTGGAAATATTCCTTGACTTCGTCTGGATTGCAAATCTGCCAATTACTTTTGTAGCCCATGAGTAAAATATTGGGGGTGAGTTTCCCAACCCCCGTTGACTGAATGAGAGCGTGACACCCCACATCCAAAGCACAGTTATCAGTCATGACGTAGAAAGCTTTTACTTTATGACTTTCCAGCCAATCGTTTCCTTTCTCCATTATGGCCCTCCGGATCCGAGCGGGTTGACTCAGACGACTTATGTTCCCACAAATAACTAAGGAACTTGATTTGACAAGCAAATGAGCAAAGTCGACGAGGACTGGGCGCGTGTGAGGATGACCCGTGAGGACCAAGATTTGTGGACGATAGTTTTTCACGTGTGGCTCTTGGATATTTAGAGCTTGTAAACTGTTTAGTGCATCCGAGTAAGTTTGAGCCTGAGTTGTTGAGCCCCAATTAATATCTATACGAGGAAAAATCCATAGAAAATTAATGAAAACTCTAAATAAGGAATACTCACTCATTCAAATTGTGCTACTAGTCATGAAATAATTATATAGACACTTCAGTTGTGTCCACTCACCGAGTTTTCTATAGATAACTGTGACGTAGAGGGCAACAGCACATCCAATGGAAATTAGTGCAGTCACCCAACTCATAAGAAACATCACAGCGATACATAGAATGAAGCCCACTAAGCTTACCCATTTGTTGTAATACTGAAATTCAAGTTATTGTTAAATTAAAAACTGAAACTGAAACTGCTGCAAGGATAATACTCACAAATAGACTCCGTCAAACTCAACTCGTTGTAACTTTAAATTACGAAAACAAAAGCTGTGCGGTAAAAAAAATAACAGTTGTGAATTCAGTAATACGTCAAATGACTATATATTAAAATATATTTACCTTAAATGTCGGTCTCCACCCTTTACAATGTAAAAATAACCATATGTAATATTAAATTTCATTTTTCAAAAATATGCATATTTCAAAGTAAAATAAAAACTACCACAAACTTTAAATATAAAAATTCAAGAATCTATAACATAAATCTTACCTAATGGCTTTATAAAATCGGCATGAAATACACAAAAATTCAAGAGCGCATAAGTGACCATGAAGAAATTTGAAATCAGTGGAGCAATTGCATTTAAATCAGCTGTCAATACAAAAATTTAGTGAATGTTAACCTCCAACGAAAATCAAAAGAACCTTCATTACGTTAAATCAGCGGTAGATCAAGAAATTTTTTAAGGGGAAGAGGGGGGGGGGATAATAATGATGAGCGGCCATCATGGAAAATCCTATTTCCACAATATTAAAAAGGCACATTACGAGGGTGGAAAAAACCTAGCCCCCCCTCTGGATGCACCGCTGCGTTATATAGCAGGAACCTTTTATTTGTCACTAGCCTCATAAAGCGGTAATATCTTTATTTATTACATTTGGCCACACACAAACTTTGTCTCACCAATCAAAATGAAAACAAGCGCAATGATAAAGCTCACACCGTATGAATAATACGGATCCTTTTTCTTTCCATAAAGTTGTCCCAGTTTAGCCGTTCCCGGATAAATCTTATCTTTACCTAAAGCTTGAAACATTTCAGATCCCGAAACAAGGCACGATAAGGCAGAGGATAATGTAGCAGCAAAGCAACCTAAAAGTAGACAATTTTCGTTTTCATATTACATTTATTTAGATTTATCTTAATCTACCTAATTCAGTGCTAAGTATCGATATCTTTTTTAATTTGTATGTTACCAGCATAAATTAAAGGACCGTAGAGTGACATAAGGTTCATCACCTAAAAATAATTTAATAATGCAAAGTATCATTATATAAAGCATGCTGCGCTGAATAATTATTTTATGGAAGTCAAAAGGACCAGTGACCAGTACATAAGTTAAGTAATTAAATACATACCTGGAAATCGTTATAGAGACCCCAGCTACAGGTACGATTAGCGCAGTCCGTAAAAGTTCCATTAACTAATTCTGACTCGAAACCACTGGCATCTCGGACTGTTCCTGAACCAGCAAGAAATGCAAACAATACGTACGAGACAGATGTTATGAAAATAGCCAAAAGGGTTCCTTTTGGAATAGCGGATGCTGGATCCTACAAAAAACGTATTCAGGTAAGATAGGTATAATTACAGGGAAATTATTGAATATCAAAAGAAAGAAATAATTAATTTCTGACAATTTCTTTGTTAAATATTATAAACACTCACTTTCAGATCCCCAGAAATACTAGCACCCGCTTGAATACCTGCCACTGCAGGGAAAAATATAGAAAATATCGTGAAAAAATTCTGTTCGGATCCTTCAGAAAATCGGTAACCAGGTTCAAGGTTTTCACTTAGAGTTGCAGCTAAGGCCACAAACAAAAAAATTAAAATTATGTCTAAACTTTCTAAACCAATACTAATGTAACATAATCCAATGGAATTTACAGTTAAGACCAATCCATCCTTTGGCTTTTGAAGTATCATTTAGTGGCCCTACAGCAGCACCGATGACAAAGTCCACTATTGAAACGAGTAAAATCACCAAAAGTCCTGTTTGACACTGAAATACATTTTTTGTATCATTATTAAAAAAAACAAATCCTCGTAGGTAAAACATACAGCACATATTATAAGGAAATGTAACAAAACAAATTAATTTAAAATATGTCTCACTTTGGCTTCATATTCTTTTCCAACAACAATAATTCCTTGAAGCACCAAGACTGAGATAACACTAATGATTCGATTATCATTTTCATCTCCATCAATGATTTTCAAATCGTGCTCCCTTAGTAGGGCAATCATAGACTCTGAGAAACCGACGACGTTCAAAGCTGCCATGGCAGCATTGGCAAAGCTGAAGATCGCCCCAGTTGACCCACCCCAACCAGGTCCTATAGATCGTGAAATCATGTAATAAATTCCGCCTCCTTTCATTTCACCATTCGTGCTGACTGCGGCCATGGAAAGGGTTGTGATGGTGGTGACGACCGTTGAGATGAAAATTATTAACATGGATTGATCTAGAAGATAATTACACACAAGAAAGGTGCTTCATGATACATTCCACACTTTATGCACTTAAAATACATACAAATTATAATTGTTGCCAACTAACTCAGTCCAGCATGAGCAACCATCCATGAGAGACGAAGAAAGAGCATGACGCCCCAAATGTTCAAAAGACATCTGACGAGGACTCCATTGATCCAACCCAATTTGATAGCGGGTGGCCCAGCTCCCTCTGTTCCGTCTTGTTGTGCCTACAAACAATTGTTTTTAAATTAAAAATTAAGTGGTATTGTGTAAAAAGAAAAACAGGACAAGTGGAACAAATTGCCGGTGAAGAGTCATTCTGTCCGAAGTCCATACGATTCTTAAAGTCATTCTTTCGCAAGTCCATTCAATTGGTACTTAGATGCTGTCCAAGTCGCTTCTGCGTTGTCCTATGCATTAGGTGGGGGTGGTATGTGGTATGTTACTGACGGTATTGTACCTATGACGTAAACTTAGGGGTCGTCCACAAAAGACGTAATAAAAATTCCATTTCCAGAACATATTGAACTTTTCAAAAACACTTTTTGCAAAGTGTAAAATGTTCTATTTACATGTTTTTGCAAAGTATAAAATGTTCTATCTACATGTTTTTGAAAAGTGTAAAATGTTCTACTTACTTGTTTTTGAAAAGCGCAAAATGTAATGGAAATGGAATTTTTATTACGTCTTTTGTGGACGATCCCAAAGTGTACGTCATGAGTACAACATAGTCTGTAACATTACGTTTTTTGTGGACGACCCCTAAGTGTACGTCATGAATACAACACAGTCAGCAACATTCCATACCCCCACCTTAATGCAAAGGACATCGTGGAAGCGACCTCGACAGCAGCTACCAATCGTATGGACATGAGGCAGAATGATTTTAGCCGAGCACTGGACTTACGACAGAATGGCTCTTCACCGACGAAATATGCTTTTATATTGTTTACCTTTCGATGTAATTGATGGTCTTCGTCATGCAAGTCATCTAGCGTGGGTCTCTGAGCAGCCTGAATGGACATGAGATTTCTATAATTATCCATCTTTGGGAGTGCATCGTGCGTGTAATTGTGCAAGCTCTTGCTGTAGACATCATCAATATCAGGTAAGAAAACTGATGATTTTCGTCGTCCAAGACCCCTATTCCCTTCCTGGGACTGGGACATATGATGACCCGTTGATGCCTGCATCTGAATGGTCACTCTTTCCCCTAAATTTTGTTGATATTGATTGTTTCCTTTACCCAAACTAGAGCTAGAACCAAAGGCATTAGTGCCTCTAAATTTTGGATTAAAATCAAAACCTGTCTCTTCTATTGTTTCGAACAGACTTGGTTTCCTCAAGGAGCTCTTTCGCGGGAATGGTTGAGAATTATTTGACGTCTTGTGATCTGACATCTCTTGATGATTCGGAATTGGATGTGGTTGGAATACTGTTCTTAATTCAGAGTCAGATCCGAGACTCAATAAGCCTGTGTCACGAACATCCGGAAGGGATGTCAGTGGTTGGTGTTGACAACCCTCAGCTAAGGAATTTAACCGATTTACACGAAAACGACTACTTTCGGAATCCGACTCGTCCCCCGAATCCAAAGAATCTATATTTTCCATCTAAAGCGAAACGCAAATTTAATTTTTATGTCTGGCGGTTACTCGTGGGCAGGGCCGGAAGAAGGAATTCCTTTTAGGCGGCCATTTATTTTCATACAAAAACCACAATTTTGATTTTATTGAACGTTTTCTTTGGTAGACCAAAATGTTGTATTAGAAAAGTTTAAAATGTTCTATTTACTTGAATGTCTGTACAGTGCAGAATGTTCTATTTTGCATGTTTTTTGAAAAGTGTTAAATGTTTTATTTGCATGTTATTGAAATATGCAAAATGTTTTATTTCCGTGTTTTGAAATGCGCAAAATGTTCCGTTTACATATTTTTGAAAATTGCAATACGTTTCATTTAAATGTTTTTTTAAAAATTACCCCGTCGCATTATCCGGCCCTGCTTGTGGGATAGGATTGATAGAGGGTAGACTGAAAAAGGTCATTAAGCTATATGGTATAAATATAGTTTTATGAAAATAGAAAAGAAAAATAACTAAACTTCAATTATGAATCGAACCTGTGACGTTGGCACTGAAGCTACTGAATTTGAATTATTGCTTTATTTGAAATTAATTCAAACTTATTTTGCATACAAATTTATTATCAATCGTGACTGATATATGGGGGATTAGTTAGAAGGATCGAAATTGGTCAATTTTGTAATGCTGAACTGTAATTTTACCTGGAGACGTGAGCTTTTTGGAATCTAGATTGACTAGTGAGACGCACTTCTAGTTTTGAATGGAGCAGTTTTTAGAGAATCCTGGAGTGTCAAAGTCAAAGTCTGACTAGTGAGATTAAGACTGACAAAGTCGAAATAATGAAGTCCCTGATTTAAGGCTCTGCAAATCTTTTTATTCTACCGAAAGTAAGTATGTCTCTGTGATGTCCGATCACCCTGTCCCTTGCCTGATTTGGATTTTTTTAGGTACTTCTCTACTCACATTTTATCGCAGGGAAATAAATTATTAAATAATTTATGATTGGATAATTCCTCTTCAAGATTCGGATTTGGATGTGGTTGGAATGTTTTTCGCATTGTAAAATTATATTTACCTTAAATACATTCATAAAATTACATTATTTTTTAAAACGTTTAGCACTCGTATAACTTTTTGCCACGTTTGCGGAGTACCGCGAAGCTTCCTGCTTATTAAACCTCCTATATTGGTCTCCGATCGATGAATGGCCGAATACAACATTTAAAAATTTTCCTTTTAAACCTGTATTACTAAATAAACTATAAATTCGTCCAACCGCACGTTTAGATGAGACAATTAAATTAAATGCTTTGCGTAAATATTATTGATTATTAGTTTTCCAGTAGCCATTTATAATTATTTAAAAGAAAAAATGTCTGTAAAAACTGTCAATAGATAAACCACATTAGAAAATGTGGTTTGTAGTTCGTATATTTGATGCATAAGTATACGTTGCTCTATTGGGTTTGTGAGAAAATGGTACAATTAATCAGTATATAACAGGTTTTCTTAATTACTAACATTTAATAAACCATTAACTTTATTTTGCAACAATGTGCATTTTAGTATCTTAAATAAGGGTGGGGGGAGGGATTACTAATCGGGGGGATAACTGTTGTGAGAAAATAACCGGGGAGGAAACTTCCTATACTTACAACTTTAAAAGCCTGTTAAACTCGGGTATAATTTTATCTCCACACTTTATACAGCGTCAATGTCTATCTTGAATGTCAGTTTGAAAGAACTTTATTGAAGTGTCAAGATTAATTCAATGGAATTGTTCTGCTTTCCCATAACGGACACTATTATAAATAATGAATGCATGAAACAAATTGAATTAAATTCTGAAATTACAATACATGATTAATCCTATAACCAGTACACATACTATAAGTATAAATTTTCACAGTTCATTTTAAATTATCCGATAGTACTGATTCTAGACTCTAGACATTCCTGCGGTGGCTGATAAACAAAATATTCTATCGCACTTCGACTAGTGATTAAATATTTTGCAAGACGAGACTGAAATTGGAAAAGTACAAGCATTTGCATTTCCCAAGCATTTCACAATATCAAGTCGGTTAGTATATACTTCAATTGAAAGGCTATGACTAAATATTGGCAATTCAAAGTAATTAATGCTGCTAAATTACTTATTTGGAATGGAATTGATCAACCTCAAACAGGAAGAGGAAAATTTAATCCCAAAATCAAAGAAAAATAAGTCCAAGAAAATGTGTGAATAATTATACAGATATTATAAAACTATTATAAATATCGTCAGTAAAGAACCAACATGACCCATAACCATTTCTAGCCAAAAACAATGCATTCACTATTCTACAAAAATAATAAAATATATTTTCAAAACATGCAAATAAAACATTTTGTAATTTTTAAAAATATGCAAATAAAACAGTTTGCACTTTTCAAAATATGCAAATAAAACATTTTGCACTTTTCCAAAATATGCAAATATTACACTTTGCACTTTTGAAAAATATGCAAATGAAACAGTTTGCACTTTTGAAAAATATGCAAATAAAACATTTTGCACTTTTGAAAAATATGCAAATGTACAAAAAATTTGCTGTACATGACTGGAGAAATAGCATGTCTTATCTGCTTGTGTTCTGTGCTGTGGTGTAAAGTATTCTATGCGTTCAAATTGCTTACCACTTTTCCTTTTTTTAAGAAATTGTTGATAAAGATAAAGCAGTACAAATTACAAACTGTAAAATTAGTGCCTGGCATGTTTGCTGTAACATATTTCTTGGAAATGTTATTTTCCCTGTATTATCAGGATGGTGGAACGCAGAAGTGAAAGTGGTATCTATTTAAAATAGTTCGAATTAACCCTAAACGGCATACGCACTTCATTTAAAAATCAATTAAATTTAGATCTTCGAAAATATCCCAACAAAAAATGTCTTTCAAGTATAATAATCTATCGCATCCGCAATAAGCTGAACAACGGAAATTACAAACATATTTCATTTCAATGAATAATAAAAATCTCTTAACAAATGACAATTTGGACGTTTTAATTGAGAAAAGAAAATGTTTCATTAACTAGAATGGGCGCACCTAAATTTTGAAGAGCATCTATAGATTTTTTGTGTATTACATCTTTTTGTAAGCATTAAAAAGCAACTGCGGATGCTAAATTGCCATTCATCCCACTGTTGAGGAGCAACTGTAAATATTAATTCTAATTATAACGTATAACGCATCTCCATGCACTTCATCATGCAGAGACACTTGCAGCGCACTTCACTACGTCGGACATAATAATTATGTCACCTAAACAACAACTACAATACCACTAGTGTGAAATGCTTCCAAGCAACTAAGTAAATTGTATAACTATTAAATACAACTGAAAAATTTCTGAAAACAAATAAATTCTTTGACAGTAGCGTAAGTGTAATTTGTAGTACTCCAGACACGACTAGAACAATGTGATTTATTGCCTAGTTGTTTTATGTTTCTTTCGTTATCGTTCAATTAACACTACAATTAAAATTACCTGAGAGTAATAAAAATAGCGCACTAAGAAAATGAAAACTTATTTCAAATGCTCTGTTTATTAAACAATAAAATTAAAAGAAGAAACAATTATTTTGTATAATAGCACCTCAATAATAACATTTACATATAGCCTCTACCAATCATATACTACATTACACGTAGGTACTCTAAACAGGATTTAATAAATATTGCGTTTAAATTATATTTAGTTATAACATAATTAATACCACCGGGTTAATTGCGCTAAAAACCACAAATAATGTAGGCTATTTCTAAGACTTAAATGATGAGAAAACACGACGGAAATTAAATAACCTAAACTGTTAAAATTTGAAAATTTAAAGACTTAAGCTCTCTAAAAGGCTTAAAAACTAAACTATTTCTTAAAAATTTTTAATAATTTGGCATGTTAGAATTCAGTTGACTGAATATTCCATTTCACACAAATAAATTAGAACTACTTGCACGTGCTACTTAAACAGGTAAATACATAATAATTGACTTAAAAATCATTATAAATACAACAAAAATAATTAATGACATTAAATATACGTTTATACGACTAGGGATTTTCTTTTTTCTTTTATAAGGTAATTCACATTTTCGTAAAGTAAATAAATATATAGGTACTTCCCAAGCGCTACTAACTAACAAATTCATATATGTAACTTAATTATAGCTATTATGTAAGTAATTGTAATTATTCTACACATACAAAATTGTGAATCAATTATTGACATTAGAATCTCAAAAGAATACTTTATGAATAAAAGCGTATGAGTGTGTTCCCGATCATATAATAACAATATAACTCAGTGGCTAATAGTAATAGGTAATTTGTAATAGAAAACAATACTTTAGAATTTAATATTTTTACACTTTCGAAGTTTGCTGCTTGTACTGCATTAAATTATTGCTTCTTTCTACGAGTAGAACGTGAGGACGGAAGTTTGATTTCCACGAACAAGCAAGAACGGTGGCATGTCTTTTGTAAGGCATTCTAACCAAGCCACATAAAGTGGAGCAGAAACTGTTCCTTTTCTTGGTACTGGAAGAGTCCTGTAGTCAAAAACAAAATTACAAAAATGTACAGTGCTATGGATCCAGCTCATTAATTTCTCTTCTAAGTTTATTTCAAAAATAAAATACGACTTACATGACAACGAGATTAGAACCGGAGGAGTACTCCAGCAGAAGCTCTCGGAGTCGTAAATGGCGATTTGTTTTCTCCTTCATTGCCAAAAGTTCATTATCTGTGATTATGGTCTCCGGATCGTCTGAAGACAAAATACAATTGCACCAAAATAACAAAAAAGTCTCAAAATTATGTCTAAAATATCAAACAATAACTAATAGTTCATATTCCGATTTAAAAAAAACGGAAAACGTACGATTTTGAGACATATGGAAAATACGTTTAACGCGTAGGAATACTAAACACTTCCTTGAAAAGTAGTAATTTATGATTTCAAAATACGTATTTAAAAATTAACGCACCACACTCTTCGGCATCTCCTCTGAAATTCTTGATGAGAGACTCAAAGAAAGCCTTAGTGCTGTTCTCGGCTCGTTTTGTAATATCCGGGATAACAGTTAAATCCGAGTAGTCGATTCGGAATTTCGACAGTAGACTAGCCATACTAAAAATCACATTAGAAATAAGACGAAAAAAATATAAAGTAACTTAACCGGCCATAGGATTCGTCGTATAAGGCTGTGTATGTACAAACTCTACGGTAGCTTAAAAAAATCAGCCCAAAACGTATTTATAAAGTGTCTTAAAACTTACTTTCTATGTTCCATTTCAATTTCAGATTTTTTATTCGATAACGCAAACACACGAAGTTTGCAAGCTGCCCAATTTTTCCTCGTCGAGATTATGTACGGCAAAAGTAATGTAAGACCTAATTATAGACGTCACAAAAAGAAACAAAAAAACACAAAATTATGACGTGAGCAAACATATTATGAATCAGAGGCTCATTTATTTCACTTCACGCGCCGAGTTTTTCTATTGTGTTCTGCTTCCCTAGATTCCACTCATTGAATTACCAAATATAAAAATCGATATAATCAAAATGATAAAATTTCTAATACTTACCGCCATCATCGTAGAGCCACCAAACATCAATAGTTCCCTTCGTCTGCTTTGTTGTGAATAATGACAAATTTGCCAAAACATCCCGAGGTAATTCTAATTCTAACCCATCTGCTCCTCTAATGATATAAATCGTTTAAAAAAATGATTGTAAACAAGTTATTTCAACAAGCATTCAAAAATTTAAAAATTACACAAACATTCCCCAATTTACTAACCTATACACGCCATTTAATTCTTCATCATCGTCCTTCTTTTTCCCCTTGAGGAAATGCAATTTATTTCCTTTTCGCTTTGAAATGCCAGGCGGTGACACATGGGGAGGGGCTTCCAGATCATGTTCCTGAATTGCATCCAGATCAGTTGGATCATATTCCATTTGATTTTCATACCCATTGCCCATCCGTTCCTTCCTATCTTGCTTTTCCTTCTCTGACAAAACGACGTCTAATGAGCCAGTGATGTGGGAAATGTCCAGTCCATCCTTGACTCTTAAGATTGCAATAGCTACGTAATTGTCTAAGGCTTCGCTATAAAATAAATAAGGTAGTCCAAATATGTAAAATACGCATAACTTCTTTCCTTTATATTGTACTGAGGCTTCTGGTATTCTTCAACGAACTTTATCATATCATACCGTTAAATAATCCAGCTGTATGTCTCTTCGAAATATTTATTATAAATGAACTTGTACTTTTTTGGACAAAAACAAAAACTTACTGCATAACATGGAAATATTCTTTGACTTCCTCCGGATTACAAATCTGCCAATTACTTTTGTAGCCCATGAGTAAAATATTGGGGGTGAGTTTGCCAACCCCCGTTGACTGAATGAGAGAGTGACATCCCACATCCAAAGCACAGTTGTCTGTCATGACGTAGAAAGCTTTTACTTTATGACTTTCCAGCCAATCGTTTCCATTCTCAATTATGGCCCTCCGGATCCGAGCAGGTTGACTCAAACGACTTATGTTCCCACAAATGACTAAGGAACTTTTTTTTGCAAGTAAATGAGCAAAGTCGACGAGGACTGGGCGCGTGTGAGGATATCCCGTGAGGGCCAAGATTTGTGGACGATAGTTTTTCACGTGGGGCTCTTGGATATTTAGAGCTTGTAAACTGTGTAGTGCATCCGAGTAAGTTTGAGCCTGAGTTGTTGAGCCCCAGTTAATATCTATACGAGGAAAAATCCATAGCAAGTTAATGAAAACTTCAAGGGTTAGGGAGAAATTACATTACATATATTGAGTTGGCTTACATACGCTATCTATGTTTTATTCAATCACTATTAATTTTACGAGAAATACACTCTACTTCATTATTTGCATTAAAATTGTATGAACATATATTAAAATGGCGCTATTAATCGGGAAATAATATTATATAGACAGATACTTCAGCTGTGTCCACTCACCGAGTTTTCTGTAGATTACTATGACGTAAAGGGTAACAGCACAGCCAATGGAAATTATTGCAGTCACCCAACTCATAAGAAACATCACAAAGATGCACAGGAAGAAGCCTACTAAGCTGACCCATTTGTTGTAATACTGAAATTCAAGTTATTGTTAAATTAAATAAAGAAACTGAAACTATTGCAAGAATAATACTCACAAACAGACTCTGTTAAACTCAACTCGTTGTAACTTTAAATTACATGTTTTACAAAAGTTGTATGGTAAAAAAATTAACATTCTGAATTCAATAATTCAAATATATTTACCTTAAATGTTGGCCTCCACCCTTCATAATGTAAAAACAAATAAATTTAACATTAAATTTCATTTTTCAAAAATATGTGTATTTCAAAGTAAAATCAATTACCACGAACTTTAAATATAAAGCTGTAAAAATCTGCAAAATAAATCTTACCTAAAGGCTTTAGAATATCGGCATGAAATACACAGAAATTCAGCAGCGCATAAGTGACCATAAAGAAATTTGAAATCAATGGAGCAATTGCATTTAAATCAGCTGTCAATACAAAAGTTTATGTTAACTGTTGGCCTCTGATAAAAATCAAAAATACCGACTTTGTATGACAGAAACCTTAGCTGTCACCTGTCTCGTCTCAAAGCAGCAATATTTTTAATTATTTTATTGGATCTTTTGTAAACTCAAACTCACCAATCAAAATGAAAATAAGCGCAATGATAAAGCTCACGCCGTATGAATAATAGGGATCCTTTTTCTTTCCATAAAGTTGTCCCATTTTACCCGTTCCCGGATAAATCTCATCTTTCCCTAAAGCTTGGAACATTTCAGAGCCCGAAACAAGGCACGATAAGGCAGAGGATAATGTAGCAGCAAAGCATCCTAAAAGTGGACGATTTTAGTTTTCATTTTAGCTCGAATTCAATAACAAAATTATTGACATCAGATCAGTATGAAAACAAGAATCGAGATTATTTTAATTTTGTATTTACCAGCATAAATTAGAGGGCCGTAGCTTGACATAAGGTTCATTACCTACAAATATTTTAATAACATAAAGGATCATTAAAGCACTGTGATTAATTATTTTATGGAAGCCTATAAGACCAGCATACACGTAAAGGAATAAATACCTGGAAATCGTTATAAAGACCCCAGGTACAGGTGCGATTGGCGCAGTCGGTAAAAGTTCCATTAGCAACTTCTGACACGAAACCACTGGCATCTCGGACTGTTCCTGAACCAGCAAGAAATGCGAATAATGCGTACGAGCACGATGTGATGAAAATAGCTAAAAGGGTTCCTTTTGGAATAGCTGAAGCTGGATCCTACAAAAAACGTATTGAGGTATGACCGTTATAATTACTGGGAAAGTATTAAATACGATAGACAGAAATTTTAATTTTCTGACATTTTCTTATGCAATATTATAGACACTCACTTTCAGATCCCCAGAAATACTAGCACCCGCTTGAATACCTGCTACTGCAGGGAAAAATATGGAAAATATCGTAAAAAAATTTTGTTCGGATCCTTCAGCAAATCGGTAACCAGGTTCCAGGTTTTCACTTAGAGTTGCAGCTAAGGTCAAAAAATTAAATTATTAAATATTTATACATTCTACAAAAGAAATGCAATGCTATTTAATTATAAGATCTGATGATAGTTACAGTTTAGACCGATCCATCCTCTAGCTTTGGACAAATCATCTTGTGGCCCTAAAGCTGAGCCGACGATGAAGTCCACTATTGAAATGAGTAAAATCACCAGAAGCCCTGTTTGACACTGAAAAATAATTTTCGTATAATTATTTATAAAAAAAGGTAGTAGGCAAATTGCAGTGCACATAATGAAATGTAACAAAGCATAATAATAGAAAAAATCTCACTTTGGCTTCGTATTCTTTTCCAACAACAATAATCCCTTGAAGCGCCAAGACTGAAATAACACTAATGATTCGGTTATCATTTACACCTCCATCAATGATTTTCATATCGTGCTCCCTTAGTAGGGCAATCATAGACTCCGAGAAACCGACGACGTTCAAAGCTGCCATGGCAGCATTGGCAAAGCTGAAGATCGCCCCGGTTGACCCACCCCAACCAGGTCCTATAGATCGTGAAATCATGTAGTAAATTCCGCCTCCTTTCATTTCACCATTCGTGCTTACTGCGGCCATGGAAAGGGTTGTGATGGTGGTGACGATCGTTGAGATGACAATTATTATCATAGACTGAACTGCAATAGGTACATCAAATAAAATGTGTTACGATACATGCCCCACTTCATTTAAAACATAAAATATCACTTTCCTGTGCATATTTACGTCCTTTGCAAAACACCTTTGACGCCGCTAGTAAAAATGTTATAATGTTTCCTTAAAATTATGTAATGAAAGATTTTTTTTTCTAACAGAATAAATATCATCAGCAGTGCTTTCAAAAACCGATACTCATATTTCGTTATCGTTTAAATATTTTTTTAAATCTCGAATTTTTGTAATTTTGAAAAAATCAATATGTATACATAACTGTATGTATATCAAATTTTTTAAACAGCAAATCTCGTAATGTGACGTCCATGAAGATTAAATCATGGAATATGAATTCTTTAAATCTCCAAAATTAATTAGAATTGCAAGGATATTAAAAAAAACTACTTAATAATCATAAATTACATTTTGGTAGGTTGTACTAATAATATTCTCGGACTACTAATGGTAAGCTGCTTTTGTAAGCATGCAATTCGAATGTAATTTATTTTTTTTGTCAACTAACTCAGCCCAGCTTGAGCAACCATCCATGAGAGGCGAAGAAAGAGCATGACGCCCCAAATGTTCAAAAGACATCTGACGAGTACTCCATTGATCCAACCGAATTTGTTGGCGGGTTTCCCAGCTCCCTCTGTTCCATCGTTCTGTGTCTATAAATAATTTCAAAATCAATAATTAGTGATGTAGAAATTAAAAATGCGACTCGAATTCCTACAGGTATACTAGTATAAATATGTCTATGTTAATAATAACGACTTTGATTCTTATAGACAAATATTCCCAGTGCCTAATTCCAGAATCAGAAAGCTCGTTAATTAAAAAAGATAACAACAATATGAATGCCCCTGTTTACTTTTTTATGTACTCGGCGATCTTCATCATGTAAGTCATCTAACGTGGGTCTTTGAGCAGCCTGAACGGACAGAAGATTTCTATAATTATCCATCTTTGGGAGGGCATCGTGCGTGTAATTGTGCAAACTCTTCCCATACAATCCCATTGTTGCATCATTTTCCCCATACTCGCTGTAGAGCACATCATCAATATCTGGCAAGAAAACTGATGATTTCCGTTTTACATTACTCCTATTCCCATGCTGGGACATACGGCGGCCCGGTGGAGTCTGCATCTGAATGCTCACTCTTCTCCCCAAGTTTTGTTGATACTGAGAGCTTCCTTCACCCAAACTAGGACCAGAACTAAATGGGTTAGTACTCGTAAGTTTTGGATCCAATTCAAACCCCGTCTCTTCTATTGTGGTGAACACACTGGGTGTCTTCCTCAAGGAGCTCTTCCGTTGGAATGGTTGAGTATTATTATTGAAATACTTGTGATTGGATAATTCCTCTTGGAGATTCGGAATTGGAAGTGGTTGGAATGTCCTTAATTCAGAATTAGTGTCGAAACCCAATAAGTCTGTGTCCGGAATAGGAACATCCAGACGGGGCACTGGGGCAGTCGGTGATCGATGTTTACAACCCACAGCTAAGGAATTTAACCGATCTACACGAAAACGACAACTGTCTGAATCAGACTTGTCCTCCCACGGATCTAGACTGTCCATCTACAGCCAAACGCAAATTTAAAGTATGCATGGTTATTAATTTGTACGGAACTTCACGTTACCAAAATGATTTTGTTTTCTTTGATAAATTTCTAAATTAAGGAGCTAAATCACACTCAAAATTCACAGAAAATATAACACTTCTAGCTAGGCTAGAGCACTATAATTTTATTTCAATTTTGATTCCAATCGACAGCATATCCTTTAACATACACATAAACTAAATATTACTACAGTGTTATTCAGAATCAGATACTTATAGCAGGGCGACAATCCGAATTATCCGTTGGAACTTTTTGTTATTAATATTTTATGGGATTTATTGCCAATCTAAATCCGGAGCCCATCCGGATTATGATTTGCAATCGAAGCAACAAGCTGTAATCATAGGTACACAAAAGACTCAAAAAAATAGTAATAATGGGAGGAAATCTCGAGGGTAAATGAGAGTGAGCTCAGACCGTTGAACTACTTTTATAGAATCGACAATATTTTCAGTGGATATAGATATATTATGATCTTCAGTATAGGCAGACAGAATTACTTCGAGACATATAATAAACAGCACTCACTACGAACTATAAGGTTAAGGTTTTTAAGCTGCTAAGAGATGTCTAATTGCAATCACTAATTACTTTGCTAACAAAACCTAGGCAGACGTTACATATTATTATAAAATGTATTGATACATACTACCTAAAACTTTTTTCTTTGAGCTTTTTGCAGTTTTCCTTTTGTGCTTTTCGATTTTAACTGTAGCTTTTTCAACAGGTACATCGGTGCATGTAGGTAATGAGTAGTGAGGCAACTTAAGTAGGTATCTATAATATATATGCATAATTGTTATTTAGTGGTGCTGGCATTATGCTGCTAGGCTGTGCCTGTGCAGTGCATTACAGTTGAACGAAGCATAATCATAATATTTCATTGACATTCACAGACTACATCACTTTATTATGATTATCGTCACCTGCATATTATATTGATTTCAAATTCAATTCACATTTCAAAAAGGAAAGCCAGTATGAACCAAATCGTTTACAAAAAATTATTGTATCAATAATAAATGTGTAGGTACCTACATATAATACCAAGCAAAGAATACCAACTGTTAATTTTAAAATCAAATTCATGCACGTGGAAAAATAATAAAGAAAAAGCAGATTCAGACGAGGAATGATCATATTGCGCCCTTTTTGAACATAATATACACCTATGTAATTATATGATAATATTATAGTTACTTACTAATGTATTGTGTTTATTTTGCGCTATATTCCCCATGATAATATTGACAATAATAATAGTCCTTAAGCCTAAAACCGAAGACCCTGTGCTATTTTACTTGGAAGTGTATTAGGAACATGTTTAGACCCCATTTTCTCATAATTTTGTAACCACAACCATAACCCCACTATGTCATTCAGTCATATTGTAATTAATACAATTACCGTACTCTGCCGTACTTAATAGATGCAATTATTCAGTAATTCAGCCACAGCCATATAGCTCTCATTACGTATTAATAAATGAATTAGTATGTAATATAATTATTATTATATATCAGGGCTAACACAATAAGTCAAGTTTCCTATTTTAATAAAGCTACTCATCTCCATTTGAATGGAAGCTTGGATTTGGTTATGGTAATAACATATAGTCATGCGTATTAAAATTAAAGTTATTTATATGAGTGTATTTGTATTACGAGAATCAAAATTGTAAAATAATAACGAAGCCAGCCACTTCGACGCTATAATGATATTCCTAATATACATTGTGATTCTTTTCATTTGCAAATAACATTTGGCATGGTTGTGATTTGTCAAACTAATAGTTGATCAATAATCTCAGTCAGTAGTTAGGGAGGTAGGTACTCTATAAAATTCAGGCTGCTAAACTTTTAGCTTATGTAACTAGTAACTATGTGTAATGTCCACAACAGGAAATTTTTAAGTAGTTGAGGGATTATTATTTCCACTAAATTAAATACGAGACAACGAGCAAATGAGGCGATTTAACAAGTAAATTAATGAAGATATTGATCACTCATTTATTTTGTCATTGATTTAAGTCTAGGACCTAAGTACATACTAGTTAGGAGATATTTAAGCGACGACGACACTAGAACAGGGCAGGGTAGGTAGTATGCCTACATGTTTCCAGTGATCATGCTAATACATATGTACGGCGTTCATGACAGAATGAATTATCATAGGTCTATGTGTCAATTTGTCACACTCCCTTGACTTTTGCTTAAAATTATGTGTAAGTTAGTGAGGACGAAGATCGAGCGTACACCATCCATTGTTAACCTCCACCCACTGAATCTAGGCTGCCACTGAAATCTCAAGGACTCAATTAAGGAGTAACAAGTCTGGATTCTAGATTAATATTGATTACCAAAGTAAATACAAGTTCAAATTCTATTACATAAATGTAAAGTAGGTACTTGTGCATTGCGCTAGAAAAATGACTAATTGTAAGTGACGAATTCACAATCTCAGCCACAATCAATATTCTTTGTTCTTTGTTATGATCGAGGTTACGGGACCGTATAATCGGATGCGGTTTTTTCTGGTGATAAAAATGAATCATAATAATTGCCTAACACAAGTATGCACCGGCTTGAAACTCATAGGATCCATCAATGCCTATAGTATTCAATGAGAAAGCATTAAGGCATTGTGTCTTTGCTGTTAAAACAAAATACCGTATTTCCTCTGATAGTACGCCCCGCGTACTATTCAAACTCGAGCTTCGACCCCCCGCGTATAATTAGAGACCCGCGCACTGCCCTTTAATAGTGTGTTAAATAGACCCGCGTACTATCCAAACTGAGACGGCTACCCCCCGCGTACTATTAGAGACCCGCGCATTATTAGATACCCGCGTACCATTAGAGGAAATACGGTACCTACCTACTTATAGGGAAGTACCTACCTACGTAAGTACTTACAAAATCTATAGCTCAAAGATTTTTGGTTTTTAAGTACACGGTTACGGTAAAGATGACTATATAATTTGAGTAAATCATCGAAAATGGTAAATCGTGTGTTAATTTTAATTTTCAATTTTGTGCGTGCGTATTATATACGTAAGTATATAGAACAATGCAATGCAGTAAAGCTTAAGCTTACTAGTTAGTAAATAATTATACTCTCTCAACTGTGCTTATATAATTGTAGTCACACATAATTGAAATTCGGAACAAACGAGAAATAACTGGTATTTTGCTATCCTGTGCATACAATGATGGAGACTTACGATTAGTAACTATGAAAAGTCATTGAACGAAAATACAAAACAAAAGAGGACAGTGGCAGTGATGCTCGGTCGGTTCATTTTCTACAAGCATCGGATCCGGGTAAAATGAAATTATCTCAACGAAAAGTAAGCAAAAACAGAATAATGAAAAATTAGTTGCATGTTCCTTCCTCAATAAAAGTGGAACTAATTTTAAAGAAGATGCTAATAATTCAAACTGATTTATTCAGACTTTGCAGTCTGTATTAATTTAAAAAATTCAATGACGGGAATATATTATTATTTCGAACTCAACTTCAATCTACAATATTTAAAAACTCGAAATTTTGAAGTTGCTCTTCCTTCATGCTCCAAATCATCATACATCATAGACCCGGGGTGTTTTTATTTACTTGGAAGATCTCAGAACTAATAATTAGCATGCAATTTAAGTTCGTAAGTGTGTGCAAATACTGAAATGCATTAAGGATATAAATTACATGACTTGATTAAGGCTATTAAGGGGTGTGAATGAATGGTTCACGAAACACTTTACGATATGAATCAACAAGTATTGCTATATAAAATCCAAACTATCATTTGCCTATTGCGTCGCTTTGGCTCATCCTCAACTGCTGCCATTGACATTGAACTGACTGTTAAAAATCAAGGCACGACTAACTAAATAAAATAATTTAATATTAAATATTCAAAGAAAATACACGGAGCACGTTCTACATTTTACTGGTATTGTGCAAAACAAGTATTAGCGTTTGCCAATTTCGATTTCTGTCATTTATTTTTCTTACTCGATGAAAGCCATACTGAAACAAAAATATGTGCTGGTATCTTAGCCCCCCCCCCCCACTCTGAATCCACGGCTTTTTTGCATTGAACACTTAAAATTTTAAGTATTTACTATTTTCCTACTACGGATTTAGACATTTTAACATCACATAAAATTAGCTGATGGCGCTGGTTCGAAACATGCATAAACATTAGTATAAAATAAAACATTCATAAAATTTGCTTACTGTGACGTCGAGATTTGAGGAAATGGTCGATAGGTTTCTGCCGCGGAGAAGTTGCCTGTGTTGGTCTAATGTTGAAAAATCCTAATTGGTTATAATTTGGAGTTCCATCTATATTTGTACACTTTCTTAAAAATGACTCAATTTTCGTCAGAAAACTGAAGAAAATTAGATATCAAGCAGAATTCTAGGAGAAAATATTTACATGTACGTAAGTAACTCTAGTTTTGCTTATATTAAAATTTAGCATATTAAATAATAAAGGTATGCTAAAAAAATAGTGGCTCTAATATATTCAAAAATATACAATTGACTGAGCGAAACTAATTGAATTATTATAATTACGACTTCCGTCAATAGTCAATAATGACTGATTAGTATTGAAGGAACAAAAATTAGACCACTGTAATAGTGATATAGCTGAATTGTATAATATATAACAGCAACTTTTAAAATGGTTTAGCAACTATTCAGGTACTATATACTTTCTTATACATATGGCTTGACTTTATTTTGAGTTAACTATCGGCGGGCGGAAATGCTAAGTTAAAAAACGACTACCGAGCAAACGAGATGCATGCGGAGAGTAGTATAATTATGTAGTTATATATCACAGTTGCCAGAAAAAAGAAACAAAGTCAAACTAATTGCACTAAATATTGAGCCTAACTTTTTACTTCTCCTTTGTTCTCCCTTGCGACTAACTGAAGGCTAAATTAAATATTCATCCAAGTTCTTTAGACTTTGATCTTGATCTGTTTATTATCTGTGTAGTTCCTAGTCAGGAGTCAGGACGAACTAATGATTAGGATGTTAGACCTTATGTTCTTTCTGCTGTGCTGTCTTCACTTTTCTTTTGGTATGTAGGTAGGATAATTGCATCACAATCTTGTAAGAAATTAGTAGTACATATTACGTATTAGGTACTAATATGTGACGCTTACAAGACAATATACCAAATGGTAAGCTCACTCGAAAAACCTTCAGGTAGGCGGTAGTTTTGAAGCCGAAACAAGAAATCACTCTATAATAAATTTAAATAAATAGAAAAAAATAACGTGCTAAATTCAGAGTTGAAAATAAACTCTGTTAGCAACTTTGAGAATTTAGCAAGTTTACGTACATAGCACAAAATAAAGATCACTGGCGAATGAAAACGAGGAGAAAGTGCAACTCAATTAGAAATTGGACACGATGTGGCTCACTAGTAACTATAGTGCTTTAAAACAAAGTAGCCGATTACACTATTGATTGTGGATTTAATTAAATCAGTAAGTAATTATTGACGTTAAAAGCTGAGTGGGGAACCGGTACTGGCAGGCAAGCCACAATCTAGTGTTAGTGTTAACTAATAATAAAACTATGAATTAAAAATTTGTTCACAATTACGAATATCAATTAATTTCTATACTTCTTATTGTCTTCTCTGGCTGCTTTTATCCAGCAAATCAAGGACCTTGCGTAGGTAACCTTCTATCTACTGTCTACCAGAGGGATGAACTAAACGACAACGACTGCTTGGTTTTGTTAAAAATACAATAAAATGACTGAGAAATTGGACTTGGATTGAACCGCTCCTTCTCCCTGATTGCTCCAACCCATCTCATGCTATTCAAATGTCCAATATTCAGTAATCTACAAAATCTTAACTATATTAAACTTAATATATTGTAGTTGATTGGTATACGGACATTTTCCCCCCGGACACTTTCCCCCCGGACATTATCCCCCCCGGACATTTTCCCCCTAGGACATTATCCCCCCGGACGTTTTCCCCCCAAGCAGTAACCCTGGACATTTTCCCCCCAGTCCAAAAATGAAACAAAGGGAAAAACAAGTGCACTTAAGTGCTAAGGTAAATGTTTTAGGAAAATAAAACAAATGTAGTATGTTAAGGACGTCTAAGCGTTGATGCATTTCCTCATGATTAGCGTAGTAATTAATATGCAACAATCTGTTTGACAATCTACAAATATATGCATTATTTTGCATACCCTAATTTACCATATCGATGTATCAGTTCAGCAAGTAATTTATTTCAGTTACTATTTTATTTTATCAGTCTGTTTCAAGAGGTCAGAGCAGTTTGACTCTCTTGGAAGTCGATTGTAGCATTCTGTTTTGTGGGGTTTCTATTTATTAAAGCTAAAATGGAATTAGAAATTATTAAAACTGCTAAAGGTGGGAAAAAAATCGCACTTGAAGGTTATATGTACATTAAGCAGAAGAAGTTGTCACTAAATCGAATTTTCTACATTTTTGAAGTTATATTTTGTTTTACTACGCATATTTTGCTTCAGCTTCAGGTTTAATAAATTTTAGATTAAATTGGATATGTGAGGAAAGTATTTATTGATTTATCACTTTATACTATAACAGTATGCATCGTAGCATCTTAAATACGGGTATGGGGGGAAAACGTCCGGGGTTACTGCTTGGGGGGAAAACGTCCGGGGGGATAATGTCCTAGGGGGAAAATGTCCGGGGGGGATAATGTCCGGGGGGAAAGTGTCCGGGGGGAAAATGTCCTACAACCAGTTGATTGCATTAGTTGAGTAGCAATATCCTGATCTACATGCAGTTTCTTCAGGAGATTAGTTTATTCATTCGTTGTTCGTGTATATCTTGCATATCATACCTATGCTAACGTAGAATGTATTAGTGTATAGTATACCCTGTGGTCGTGATGTTCATGTACGTCTCTAAGCAGTTCTTCTCTTTTCTTAGTTTTAATTCCAATAAGTCGCGACATCGACATCGTTGTTGCCGTCACGCAAAGAATGACGAAAGTAGAGCTGATTTTGAAATAAACAAAAGAAATGCTAAAACCGTACTACTGAACGGAAGGAGTCGTAGTCGTAGTTCTTATTCTTTATTATGAATGTGATATATGTATATGTACCTATATAGCTTTTTCTACATTCTAATGCAAATCGATCTAGCTACACTACAAAATTGGTTTAGTCTGGAATATGTGCATGGTACCAGTCACATAACAGTAATAATTTTAACCGAGCAACCTATAGTTACCTGGATAAAATATACAGCAGCAAGGCTTTTATCTTGAGCCTTGCCTTGACTATGTTTATTTATTCAGCAAATCAGCAGGAGCTATACTGCTACTGCTACTCTCTCATTATGTCGATGTCGATTTACTGAAAAAAGTGGGATTTTAATTTTATTATAGTAATATAAATTCCCTACTATGGAATTTCTAATTATAGACCTTTTAAAGTTGGATATTATCCCTCAGCAAAATTAATCTAGCACTGTCTTAGGTTATAATTTCCATATTTAAAATTTAAAACTATCTACATACCCTACTTTTATTTACAGCAGACAGCGATAGCGACCGCGACCGGTATCGGCATCAGTGAAAGGGAATAAGTATGTGTTTTCTGTTTGATGCACCAATGATTTTAAAGAAAATTTTGAATTTTTAGAATCTTAAATATAGTGCGGATGACATGATTCCGATTATTCGTAAGAAACTGAGGACTGTGACTGCATAGGTCCAATTTAAACTACAATCAAAAGAATGTATGATATGATACTGCTGAACATGATTTAAAATCAATATGAAATATGATGTAAGATCGTAAGATGGCTTTATTTTCTTGTACCATTCATATGACAGTGACATTGCTGCACTGCTGAACAGTTTCAACAACAAGTCGCGTAACAATTAATTGTAGAGGTAATTAAGATGAACTATACTTATACTGCAATATTATAATATGTAGTGCTAATGTTTGTAACAAATCTGTCATGAAAAAGCGCAGTATTTTAATTGAGTCATTCATAGCAGTAATTTACTAAAAACCAAAACACCCTGCTTAAATACTAAATGGTGATCTAGGTGCCTCATTAACACTTGTATGTATATAGATAAATGATAGCTTACAACCTAAATCTAAACACCTACTTACTAATCCACTGAAGATTTCATGCTCTATAAATTTGAAACGTTAAATGTCAACCTGATTCGGGTTTGCATGTAATTAGAGCGTATAGGTTGTCCAGCAGTTGCTATATAGGTTAAACATGGTATACCCGTGTGAGTATAAATGAGTCTTTATAATTTCGACCTAAAATATAAAAAACACTACTAACTATAAGTATATACTATTACTTCAGGTAGCACAGGCGTCAATGCTAATTTTAAGCTCCATTCTTCCAATTTATTTTCTCGTATTCCTCTGTGTAACATGTAATTTCTGAAAGTCCTCACAGTATTTGGTATTCTGTCAGCAAGTAAAAACTTTATAATTTGCAGTAAAATGCAATGTTTTTTTCTCTCTATTCATTCGCAAATAAGGGATTATAGTACTCATTACTTTCTTGAAATTTTTGTACTGTTACAGCAAGTGATGTGAGCTGTACCATTTTTAATTGAATTTTTAAATCCTTTTAAATCCCTCACTTCTTTATAAAAATCTGTATTTATTTTTAATAATTATAAAAGTTCAGTTTTGCTCATACATATATTTTTGTCAAGACCGTGTTAAAAAAAGGAGTGATCAATTATAGTCATAGGAAGGTTGCCACTCATTAATCATACAGGCAAAAAGACGGAACGATAAACTGTAAAATGGACGAATTATTATCCATTTTGGATCAACTGGGACTTGGAGATAATTTCAAAATTGAAATGACCAAGAAAGAAATTGCAGACTTATTGAAAGATAAAATTCTCTATGGGGAAACTTGCCATGCTTGGTTTCAAAATCGGAAGCCGATACTTGAAGATGACTTGACGACTTTGCTGGATATTTATTCGCCCAGATTCGATATCCCGGACTCCTCGTCCCTGCAGGGGTCGGGTCCTCTAGATAATTCAGAAGAAAACAAAACAGATTTAAAATACAACGCAACAGAAGCTCTATCCAAGTGTTGCATTTTAGTGTATATCAATATTGTTCTAAAACATTATGAAAAGGTCCCAGCCATTATTTCTGAAGCGTCCCAACTGATTCAGCATTGTACTGACCAAAAATATTTCTCACATGAGTATGCTGATGGATTCCGCAATGTTGTTCTCACATTAGAAATATTCAGTGTACTATCTGATGCTGATAGGGAGAGTAACTTTAATGAGGAAGAAAATGGTGAAAATGGTGATGAAGAGGAAAAACGAGTCGTACTTCAAAAATTCTTAGACGATTTAAAAGATTTTGATGATCTTAGTGAAAAGAGCCAAGTCGGAATATTGGCATTAAAGCAGTACTTCATAAGAAATATAAGCCAAGGTCGTGATTCTGATTTCAATTCGTACAACGAGCAACTAAAAATTTTAAAAGAGGTCACAGAAATAATATTATTATTATTATTTTATTAGAAATAATTAATTATCGGCACTCTTCAGATATATGTAGTTCAACGTTACCTAGATATTTTCAACTCTTAAGTAACTAATATAATCTCCATTTCTGATATTTGTCGTTGCTTGTTTCTAGATGACGAAAATGGATCCCCAAAATTCCGAATGGCACTGCTGCCTGTACGATATTTCAAGGGTGTATCGGAAATCTGTGGATAATAAAGAGCCATCCGAGCAGGAAAAAGTCTCAGTTCAAGAGGCTGTTAAAGGAAAAGATGCTGAGTTCAATCCAGGAGTTTTGATTCGCCAAATTACCTGTCTCGCTGAAATCTTAAATAATAAAATATTAGTAAATGGCTATGATACTGGAGCTGGAACTGGAACTGGAATAGGAGATTTTCCTGAGGAAGTCGTATTTGGGAATAACATTTTTTCTTCGAATGTAGACGTCGTTAGCTTCCTTAAAGCTGAAGCTGAGTGAGTTATTATTTCATTGGATTTGCCTTTATTTACCTTTGGCTTAATACATGCATAAAAATTACTCATACGTAGTACATATTATAATAAGTAATTATTCACTATAACGAGTCTGCTATTTTGTAATATACTGCACTCTGAGATACAAAGATTTAATTAAAAATTAACTATTAATTTCGTTCTTTTTAATCTTGCAATTAAATAACATATCTCCGTTACTTGTATTTATTTTTATCAGCAAAATATTTGCAATCGACCCGATGTCGCTTCGAATGAATTTAAGTATTGCAGAGATTTTCACATCCAGCTTGCCACTCCAACTCCAAGATGAGAACTTTGGAAGGATATGCGTTAAACGTGCTCTTATATTTCACCCTAACTCAAGCGAAGCAAATTATCGCATGGCTCTTTTTTATCTTTCGGTAAGTATAAAAATAATAATAATAATATTTTTTCAAGTTAGTATAGCATTTTGAATTATAAGCCTAAATATTTGTTCCCATCTCTTCACAGGATCGTGATTTGCCCAAAGCAATGAAGCACACGAAAAAAGCATACGAAGGTGACAAACATAATATGGAAGTTCTCATGGATCTCATCCGCCTTTACATGGAAAATATTACAAAACATGACGCTGAGATAACATGCATCTTTGACGACGTTCTTGCTAATAACTCTGACTCTGACTCTGAATCCGGTAATTACCATAAATGCTCACCGCACACGGCACACATCGTCTCGGAACTTCTCTTTACAAAAGCCATCTACGTGTTCCTGAGTGGGAAAACAAAGGAAACAATTGATTTCATTGTCCAGGCGTATACAATAGATGAGAAGGCCACAGCTTATTTTAAGGTATGACTTTCGCATAATTAGCTACTTCGGATTTAAATAATTATTATTCTAATGCATTATTAAAGGATTTCATCAAGCGTTCTAATTTCATATTTATTTCTTCAGGATATCGACAGCTATGTCAAACGTTACCACTGGTTTAAAAATACGCGTGGGAAAAATATCCTTTCTGTGATCCAACAGCTCCTCTTCAGTGCACACAGGCAATGCACTACGGATAATTCTAGAAAATCAAAGCTATTCAAACTTCATGAAGCTGCTCGAGTCACGGAATACAACTCTCAAGGTCAAGGTCAAGTGAAGAGTGGAAGTGGCGATGCTACTACTACCCGCGATAGAAGTGGGTCTGGATCTGCTGGATCTGGAGCCGGAAGCAGAGGTGGACGGGGCAGAGGTTCAACGCGAAGTGGTTCAAGGGAAACTCCAAGAACTGGTGGACTTGTCAAAAATACTCCTGGAAAAAATTTTCAATCAACTGAGGGAAAGAAAGATCGAATTGTTCAAAGTAATAAGATGATTCCGAAATCATCGGAAGGTTACGATGTACTTGGCATTCCCAAAACTGCCTCGACCGCTGAGGTTTCTAGTGCATACTACAATCTTGTTAAAGATAACTATCCAGGTGAGATATTAGTTTAAATTAATTTTTAATGTTAAATCAATATAATGGTGTAAAGTGCAAAAATGTAGGTCGCCCTTTGGGTTCTTCCTTTTCACATTTTCATTATAAATTGAATACATTCTATATTTTGAACTCGGTCTTGTAATTTTTTTATATTTGTGCTTATCACAATCAATTTGAATTTTATTTTGCAGATAAAAGTGTACATTTAACTGATGAAACCGAGAGGCTTAAAATACAAGAGGACATGAAAAAAATAAATAAGGCTTGGGAATCTCTTCAAATTTAACAGTTTCCCCCTGCCATTTCTCCGTGATAGATAATATTATTTACAGTAGGTACATATTATTTTTAGCTGCTTGACATAAAAATGTATAAGAAAATATACAATAATTATGCAATGCAAAGAATGTATGTACCTAAATATGAAATCCTTACACAACACTATTATCTACGGAGATAAATATTAACCTCAGTGTATCCAATATGATTGCCCATATATACGCACTTCCTATAATATTATTCACACTACATTATTATATACATATCTACATACACCCCACGCTGTTAACACACTAACACGCTGTGCAAGTTTATTCATAAAATAACAAGCAAGCAAATTATTGGGCACTTTGCTCGTAAGTATACACAGCTGTACAATAAAATGAGCAAAAAATGTATCTCAAGCATTTAAGCTAAGTGAAAACTCTTATTATTGTACGTAACAGTAATTCTGTGAATAAAACTACATTTTTCGCTCCAGGCTTGGTTAAAATCTCCCATGAAGTGTATGCAATTCATCAATAGTAATAATAGTATCCCATGGCTGAGTTTAGCTGCAATTTCTGACATTTCACTTTGTGGACCCATTATGTAATCTATCTTTCCGTTCGTTGCTTTACAAAAAACACTTATTGTTGTACTTTGCAATCGCCTTTAATTTAGTCATACTTTGTTGTTATTTATCTTCCCACATTGTGCTGGAGGTACGGTTTAGTATGGCTTAGAAAGTATACTAATTTTGAGTTGGGAAGGATCCCTAAACGTCACTTTTTGTACACGGTAGTACACCACTCAGTCGTTGACGTACGTATGCTGCACGAGACTAGTAATACGTACGCTCACGTATACGCATGAGCACGCTGCTTGCGATAAATCCGTATGCTTCTTCATACTAATGATTGATATGAGCGAGCGTGCACCATCACGCTTACAACAATGACACGAATGTATGCTTTACAGTACAAACGAAAACTGTAGTATGGTATACTAACCACAGTATTAAAGAAGTATGAAGATGCCACTACATTCTAATTATGCTGTTTAAAAAGTATTCTACAATTCAACCAACAGTTAGTATGAGTTACTACAAACAAAAGCTAACTCAGGATAAAAAATAATCCGACACACACATTAGTTACAAATAATCAATACCAGTTGCCTTTATTAGTACGCGAATTCTAGAGACCTGCAGATACATAAATTATATAGCAGTCCAACGTACATGTACGTTGAACTGCAAACATAGTCATCACACAATAAGTAACAATTAATCTATCTGATCGGTCATAGTCAAACACCACCATGGGAAACCGTATCACATGTTGACTAACATTTAAATTAACTTTATGGTGTCAACAATTTTAGTTTTGAAAGCCGACTGGACAGTTTATGAGACACGATCTTGAATGTTGTCAAGCTAATAATAATGACGGCACTAATAGTGATCTTATTTTTAGTATTAACATTGAACTAAAAGTAAGTATATCACATTGCATGCTCTTATTGATGTAACACAGATTTAATGTTATCGGTTTGTAGCCCTCCGGTCCCACTCACTATGATCACGATGGAATTGTCACTTTTTCAATAGATAGTGGTGATGGGACATTGAGACTGCCACTTTGACATCAGAAAATTGTATTCAAGATACTTCCAATTAATTCCGGGCGTCTGGTTAATCCGTAACACTTAAGGGCTTAGCAACTACTAACAGTAAAATACTACACTGCCTGTAATTAGGCAACTTGTGCATTTCATGAAAAAAAACCGTTAAAAAGTAAGCCGGGCACGAGGTGGTATGACTATAAAGTACTACTTATGATAGGCTCGTACGAATGCGGGAATTTTCAGACATGTCACATGTAATACTAAATAATGCATATTGTTTGTATTGAGTGGCATGTAAAGATGTACCCACGGAGTTAGCACGGGTGAGCATGATCACAACAAATAGAAGCGAGTACAGAGTGGCGTACTGACTGGTACTAATACGTAACATTCTAGTAGCATGCTTTCAATCAGCACAGCGCAGTATAACAAGCGACATGCTATGCTATGCTAACGAAATGTGTACTTTTAGCGTGGTATGTGTAAGTATGACTTAGCACAAGATGCGCGCGCAACATACTTTTCAGAATTGTACTTATGCGTACGAAACCATACTTTCAGCACAATGTGGGTTAACTATAGGTTGTAACACATGGAAGGTGATCGGAGTGTTACGATCAATTACCGATTTTTTTTATATCTGTCGTCTCTGCAGGAATTAACATAGCTATATAATACAAAATCCATGTAATTTCTGTGTGCAACAATATATTTTGTCGGCTAAAAAAATTGACATAGGTTATGCAACCCAATGGTTTAATAAGCTCATTATATCGTATAGGCATTACGTAGATTGTTAGGGAATTAGGGAACTAAATTGTGGTATGTACCTACCTACCTACCTACCTAGTTTGGTATTTTATTGACACCGGCTAATTTAAATCAATCTATGTGTTTACCATTTGGAATTTGGAATGTAAATCTCAGTAAGTAAGTAGGCCTTGTTGAGAAATGCAACTCGAGATGGAGATTCATGAAATTTCTTCAAGGGAAATAAATTTTAATTCTTTATAAATACTAACAATAATAAGTAAAAATGAATGCCGCAACATGTATACTACCATTACTACCTACGTTTATTTCAGGGTTGACGATTTTCCCATCAAGCAAAACGCTATGACGCTATATGGCTATCTCATTTAAATGTTGTATTCATTCACAATATAAAAGAAATGCGGAAACCGAATCTAATTGTTAAGTGAAATAGAAAGTCATATAAAAAGCTGAGCATACTTATTTTTGTAAGCAATACAAATGATAACGTTATACGCATACGGTACGACGGTCGACCACTGACATTAACGGCAAAGTGCTGCTTTAGCACATAGCACACACACAAACGGATAACGGAATCAAGCTAAAAAAATTTATATTGAATCGAAAGTGAAGTTCTAAAAAAATGTTTTTGGCTATAATTTTCGTGATAGTTTTTATTCTCGTACTGACTTCAAGTTTAATCGCGTACGCACGTTGGAATTATGGATTTTTGGAGTCACTCGGGATTCCAGTGGAACCAACAACATTTTGTTTCGGAAGTTGTCCTGATTTTTACAAAAAATGTGCGCATTATGAAGATATTAAACGGCTTCAGAAGTACGGAACTGTATTTGGGGTAAGTTGCTACTCGAACGCCTAAATAAAATATTGATAAGCCCTAACACAATCAATTAAATTGTGGGCAATAAATATACATACGCATATAGGTGAGCACTTACGTGTAATGTTTTTTCCTTGTTCTTTTATTATCAGGTGTATGAAGGAAGGACTCCTCAAATTTTTATTTTAGATCCAGAACTCCTCAAACGAATTTGGGTTCGGGACTACGATTATTTTCAGAGTAGAACAGCCATTAATTTTGGACATGATATCCCAAGTGAACTTTTGGACTTTATGCCAGGTATGGCTTGTTAGCATAATTAATTTTCTGCTAAACTTATTCAAATTAATTAATTAAAATCATTATTTAGCTTAAACTAAAGTAGTGGAGGTTGAGTTTGAATAATTAGTGATAAGTAAGTAGCATTGTAAAAATGTGCGTCATAATGTAATACATTATTAGAAGAAAAATGGAGGACTGTGAGAAGACTCCTAACTGCTCAATTGACATCAAGCAGACAAAAGAAGTTGACTTCAATAGCGTTCGATCTTTCAGATGAATTTACCAAAGATCTTTTGAAGGAGTGCACGGGTGACCGAATGAAAATCGATTTTCGAAAGTAACTAACAATAAGTTTTTATTTTAGTTCTGAATTGATTTTAATTTAAACAGGTTAGCACTATTACTCGATCCCAATGTTTACTATGAAAACAACTTTTCCTATTAAAAGTGAAAAATATAATATGATAATTTTAAAATAAAATACGCAGTGCCTCTCAAAATTAAAAATATGATTGTAAATTATAATGCTCATATACATATATGTGAATATTTAGTGAATGTAATTTTAATTGCAGATAATACTAAAAACAATTTTGAATCAGTAATTAAAATTTTTATCTATATAGTCGAGTCGCACCAATGCTGCTAGACCTGGCTGCGAACGGACTTTATGGATTTCATATTGGGGACAGGAAGGACCCAAATAATTTGTTTGTTCAAGTGGTCAAGAGTTTTTTGTGTGAGCATGATATTTACGATTTTCGCTACACGCTAATGTGTGAGTGACCAGCCTGGTATTTTTAATTATTTATTTTTTTCCTAGTAAGCTTATGAGTTTATGTAATTTGTAGATAGTATATTTTGAGCCTTCTGGGAAGATATAGCTAATTTACATGACTTTGAATCTAAAATTTTAGTGACCTTCCCATTTCTCAAATACCTATTTCCTACTTGGCCCTTTCCAGCCGAAGGTCTAAAACCATTTCGTGTGATAATGAATAACTACCTCAAAGTTCGTCGGGAGCTCAATCAACGGTACAATGATCTGGGGGATGTGTTCGTGGACATGATGAACAATGTAAATACAAGCGAATACCAGAGACTTGGACTCAATGAAAATTCCGCCCTAGCTCAAATCGTGGAAGTTTTATTTGGGTCCTTTGACTCGACAGGAACTGCCATTACTATGTGTGCCTACTACTTGAGTCAACACCCGGAGATACAGGAGAGAGTTCTCGAAGAGATTGACACAGTGTATGACAAATATGATGGGGACTTAACACAGGAGGCCATTGGGGAATTGACTTATTTGACAGCTTGTTTGAATGAGTCCTTACGTCTCGCTCCTCCATTCTCTAGACCAGAGCGGAAATGCACCAAAGAATGGACTGCCACAAGGGATAATGGTGCTACTATTACAATCCCCGTTGGGACTAATATTTGCATACCCATCTGGGCTCTTCATCGTCACCCTGACTACTTCCCTGATCCAGAAAAATTTGACCCAGAGAGATTTATGCCTGAAAACAAGAGGAACATACATCCATATGCCTACGCGCCTTTCGGTCATGGACCCAAAAACTGTATTGCTATTAAATTATCGTACAATAATATGTTAATTATATTGTGTCGTATATTGAAAGATTTTACATTTGAGATGAGGTCTGATACGAAGATACAGTTCAAAGGCGGAACTCTTTTATTTGTTCAGTATCGACCTATTTATTTTGACTTGGTGAGACGGAGTTGAATATATATAATAATATATATTTTAATATTTAAACACAGATTTTAAGCAAATACAAACCAAATAAATGTTCTATAAATGTCATTATTTAAATGTTTAAATTATTCAAATAAAAATAAGGAAGAAGGAAGTACCTACCAAGTATAGTTCATTATAGTATTATTATCAAGTAGTATTCATTATAGTTCATCGCGTTCGATACTGCAGGAATGGTATACATATAAAAGCCTCGATTTGACATACCTGTATATTATAACCTAGATGCTTCATATTTATATGTAGGTACATATATTAGTGCACATTACGTCTGGAATGGTTTTGTACGTTCTGGGTCTGCCTGGACCGTACCAATAATATACTGCTTCAGTAGGACTAGATTAGAATTAAATTAAGTGAATTAATGTAGGTATCTACGCTGAATGGAATCATTACATTTTTTTTATGTAATTAAAATATTAAGTCAATTCCTATTTTAACGAATTAAAAACACCATTACTGTTGTGGTAGGTATCTATTTAATTAACTCGTGGAAACGTTTAATTAGAAACGACTTTACTAGAGACAATTAATTACAATTGGAGGCAACGGACCCCCTGCATGCCTATACATCCTACATATTCATAGGATTTCAATAAATTGTAAAGAACAAATTACACTACACTATTACAGTACTAGAAGTTAGGCCCACCTGCCTACGGCAGGTCTCCTTGAGGGGCTGGGGCGGAATGCGAACAGAAATGAGGCGCATGTAAAAATTGTAAGATTTATTGACAATTCAGGTAGTAAGCATGAGTCACATGGGAATTACAGAGGCAGTAGGATGAAACAAATGACGAGGAACACAGGCACAGAGATACATCGAGACAGAAACATGACACGGTTGAAGTTAGAAGTTGTAGAGCGCGAAGAAGGACGGAGTATATAAACGGGCGGTTATCCTCCTTTCTTTGGGACTTGGGCCTTTGAGGAGGATGCGACGACCTTGGTCCTGGGGGTCCTCACAGGCCGAGGTTTGGTGGGGACACCGTATACTGCTTCTAAAATGCCTAAGGCTTACGTATAACACGGCACTTATTTTTCGCCTCGCCGCATATTTGACCACTGCTGACGCTTATGAAACGACCCGGCCCATATTTAAAGACAAACGATAACTGTATTCATTGTTGGAATTTTAAAAAATGAAAATTTTTGAATTTTACAAAAATCAGAAGTCAGTTTTTCGAAAATACCAAAATAATGTGAAAACATCATGAAAACATATGTACGGAGCTAGTGCGCAGCAGTGTATCTAATATTTTGAAAATTCCGCTTGCATGACAGTTCCACTATGATAGTTGCATCGCTTGGTGCAAATCCAACGATGTCACTCAGGTCAGAAATACGCCTTTTAAAGAAATGGGTATTGTCAAATTCAAGTGTCAAATGCACACAATCTAGGCACAACAAATAAAAATAGTTCACGTAATGGGATCGTCCGTAAAAGACGTTGGTAGGGCCTATGTGGCCCGTATGGAGGTATTGACGTCAATGTAGGATGTGTATGACAAATTTCTGAGGACGTGGCACGTTAAACCTAAGAAAAACAAACGCAACAAAATAAGGAAAAGGGGGGCTCATCTTGGCCATACAACTTTTAAACTTCGTAACGCACAAAGTACCGTATTTCGTATATTAGACCACGGGCCTGTAATATTACACGGTCTTATATTTGTACACGGGCCTTGTATGTTATATTTTGGAAAGTATGCGGGTCTGTAATTGTGCACGGGCCTTAAGGTATTCCTTTAAGTCATGTGCTATAACAACAATACTTAAAGATCCGTATATAACTATAGACCTGTGTACTTTCGCAGAACCGTCTGGTTACAAGAGCCAGGTAGCAACATTCTTACAGAAACTGCCTGATGGTAACTGCTTGGTGGGAATAATAAGCCTCTTCTACATCTCACAGTGTATAAGTCAAGGCCATATAGTCATTACTATAAAAGGGATTTCCAATCCAAATCTACGTCGAAATTGCAAAGTCAAAGTCGTCAGTACTACTATGTCTCGGTCTGCCTCTATTACTATATATTATTAACTGTACCTACTGTATATGCAGAGTGAGAGAAGAAAAATGATGTTCATAAAAATATGTATATTATATAAAATATAGAATATAATATTTTATGATGTAGAATGTAAATCGTGAGTTGAAATCAGACACGGACGGATATTTCCCCAAAAGCCCTTCAGGCAAAGTTATCCCACTAATTAAGTAGATGGTCAAAAGGGAAAATAATATTCCATACGGTGGAAATGCGTATAGGGATTATAGCATGGTACGTGAGGATCTTCTATCCTCACGGACCATGACCATAACCAGTTTTCTACTTGGACTCCGGCGAAGAAGGTACTCCTCACTCGACCGTGCTACGGCAGAACTGTTGCTACGAGCAAACTATTAGGGGCCCACGTGGACCAGGAAATCCTACGAGGAAAATATATTTGTTGCTACGTGCAAAATCATAGGTGCCCACGTGGACCAAGAAATCCTACGAGGAAAAGTGTATTCATCGCTACGGGCGAATATTTAGGTGATCAAACGCTGACCCTTTGACCCCACGAGGGAGAATTATATTTGACGCTACGAGCGAATTTAGAAGGGAACACAAGGTGACCCAGAAAGACTGTCCACGAGAAGTCAGAATATATCCGTCCGGCTCTGAATTCAACCCACGAGGTAAGTAAATAATTTTGTGAAAATATAATCTGAATCGTACGACGACAGATAGGGAATTTACCCAGAAAGAATAATTGAATTTTAAAAAGTAAATACTACTTTCATTTTTGGTTACGGACCATTTTCATTTTGGCGTCACGAACGCAGTAAAAGTATTATTAAAGTTAAATAAATACAGGGCTGTATAAGACCCTTAAAACGTAACTATAATATATATAATTTTGTCTGTGATTGCATCTCGTACTCCGTGTTTGATATTCGCATTTAAAATATATATTTTAATATAATTAATTATAATTAATTTTAGTATCATATCATAGTCATAGTCATTGTAGGGAAAGCGCATCATTACCCTCCCCACCCATACAGCATCGCTAGCGTAAGCTCATACTCTTTGCTAATTAAATCCCTCCATATGTCGTGCATACTATTTAGTATCTCGCCGGGCCGGTCCTGAGATACGAGAGAACCCCCAGGTAAAGTATCTCTGTCGCCCGTTTCCGACTCGGATTTAGAAGACCGCATTAAAATCCCTGTCAAGAAGGTGCGGGGTAGAAATAAGAATATTCTACCCCCCTCAATTAGTTAGACATAATTTAGAAATAATTTTAAAAAAAGTCCCATTTTATTTGGGCCCATAAGTTAGGAGTTGGTATACTGTACCATTGTACAGTATAGCAAACCGCGTGGCCAGACAGTTTACTAACTGTTAGCTATACGCGTTACAAGTACAGCTTACGGAGCTACATGTAACTAGCTAGCCAGAAAAAGCGACAGGAACGACCTACTTGGCAACCTCGCATGAGGCAGCGTGCACGGCACATTATAATCTATAGGAAATAGAAAGTGAAAGGGACGCTTCGAAATTCTACGAGAATTCAAGCCACAGAAAATTTTGGAGGGAAAATCATCCCGAGCACACAGTGCACAGAGGCCGAGACGAGAGGATATAGCGAGGAAACGCTCCCGCAGAAACAAGAAAAAGTGGAATTCCGCCCAGCAACAGTGGCTGTGGACGTGAGACAGAGAAGAGGTATAGAAAACTTGAGCTTGAGTGCCTACTGGACCAAGACTGAAAATACAAATTGAAGAATCTTGATCAAAAACAAATTTTGAGAGTTCAGGCAAACTAAAATAGTGCCAATAAAATATTGCCGTTTTTACGAAAACCGAATTAAGGTCAAAACAGCGAAATACAATTTCGATTTGAGCCAAAAAGTTGAAGAAAAGAAATCCTCATCCGTTGAAAATCATCCAGCAGACATTTGCAATTTTGGTATGTACCACATGTTAATTAAGTGCAGAGCACACATTCATTTTCATATAAAAATATATTTTATTTTGCAGACTTATTAGTTGTGCTATTGCTTACGTAGCTTCGATAAATATTGTTTAGAATTGATAGTGTTGAAATCTACGGATTATTTAGTCAGTTTCTGCATCCGAACGCCGGATTGTTATTTGTGAATTTTGATGAAAATAGTAGCATTTTCAGTCCAATAGTTAAGAGTCACAGTTGTCTCCCATATACTGTAAAGTGACAAATAGAATCACGCCATAATTTCATACTTATACGTGCATTTATTCAGGCATTCATAATTTCATATTTTGTATGCCTTTCTGTATTCAGAATTTTCAGTTTTCTCTATTTTGCCATTACAAATTTGTTGGAAAACCGAACTTTTCAGTTTTCCCATTCGTTAGTAGATTGTAGTCAGTAAACCTGGCTGCGGAGGACGAACCTCCGACTTATTTAATTCTATTTGCCATTATTGTACAAGGCACGAGTCCTTGATTTATGAGTGTTTAATAATTTGTTCAAAATTAAAGGTTTAAAGTGATTTCGTAACATAAAATATGGAAAACTGAAATTCCGCCGTTACATAGCGTTGCGTACATACGGCGAAGGCCACGGCCACGGCTAAATAGGAAATTAACACAGCAAGCCATGCCTTGCTGATTCTCAGTATTACTTTGCATAGGGCCCATAGGCTCAACATTATACTTAGTGTTAAGTAGCGAGTACCAGCTCAGCAGTACTTGCCCGTCTGATTTTGAATTTACTAATTCAAAATCCTCAGTTTTTGAAACTGAATATATTCAAATTTTACCTTTAATTTGAAATTCAGCCATAAAACAGTAGTGTTTGTTCACGAACTTCATCTTCCCATAGGGAATTGTAAGGGAAATCGTCCCAGTCAGCAGTGGCATCGCCAGTTATTTTCTGCGAAATAAAATCGAAAGTTCACATTGTGAAATAAGTTATATTAGTGATTTTCATAAAGTTCTGGGGGGCTTTACAAAAACTCACTCATAATTTATTTCTTTGAATCACCTATATAAGCTTGATAAATATACCTTATATAGGTAAGCAGCCTGTTCGTTAGTACAGATTAGTTTCTTAACAGTTCACAGTGAATATTCAGTCATATTTGTGTATGCCAGCATAATCATTCATAATTTTGTAAGTTAAAAATTCATTCATAATTTTATGTGTGCCAATAATCATTCATGATTTATGTGTGTCAATAATCATTCATAATTTATGTGCGTATAATAATCATTCTGTAATTTGTGTATGTTAATATGAATGTTTATTGTTGATTGTGCCAAAAGACGGAACAATAATTCCGAAATTATAGGGATTAACTAAATTACACCCTATATTATTATTAGTTAATTGTTAAATTAAACAAGTTATTGTCATTTAGTTAATATAATTTACCAAGGAGCACTGCCTTGAATTTTAGTTAGGAAATAATATAGTGCAGGGAACTTACCCCTGACTTTTACGTGAATAAAATATAGCGAGGAAATACTCCTCAGTCTAAGGACTTACTTTATATTTTGTTAAAGAAGAAACTTCAATTTTCGAAACGCTCGAAATTTTGTATCATAAATTAAGTGAAATTCAGAATTCAGGGGAACTTCCACCCCAGCTTATGGTGTTAAATCGAGCTAGGTATAATAATACTTCGAATTATAAACTGTTGATTTTGATTAGTGCCAGGTACTCAACCTGGACTTTTACCTGAAAGTAAAGTAAAACCATTCACATATAAATTCGAGTCACGACTTCGAAAATTGAAGCTTATTTCAATTAATGCAGGGAATAGACCCCGACTTTTGATACTGAATATTAAATATTGCAAAATAAAAATTGCAGGGAATCAACCCCGACTTTTGATAGTGACAAATAAAATAGTGCACGGGACTAACCGTGACTTTTGATAGTGCTTATAACTTACTGCAGGGGATTCCACCCTGACTTCGAAATATTGAATTTACAAACATTGCAGGGGATTGACCCTGACTTGTATTTTTGCCAAATTATAAAGTGCTGGGGATTCATACCCAGACTGTTGTCATTTCCTTGCAAGTCCTCATAATAGAGGGGGAATAATTTTGTAAGGGGTGTGGTTGAGTGAGTTTATTTCAACAAAATATTTCAAAAGTCAACTTACCAAGTTGGTTGACATCCGGAGTTGCCAGTCGACAACTCCTGATTCTACAGTATTGTGTGTAATTCTGCATCGGGCATTTTCAGATTGCTTTTCATAAAAATTGTAAAGCTTCAGACTTGGTACTTTACACAGCTAAAAACATAAGGCAAAAGCAAAAGGATACAGTTAGTCATTATAGACATATCCACTTCGAAATCCTATAAATCGGTAGATTGAATGTGAACTACATGAGTCTATAAAAGTTTGCATTCTCATTTATTACAGTCACTTACTTAGTGATCAGCAACATACGGCAAATCAAGCCCACGGATTTAACATACGGATACGGTCCGAAAATCAGGAAATCTTCAGAGTCAGAATTTTGCAGTCAGCAAAATTATCCTACGTGGATCTCCTCAAAGAAGGATTCCTACAAAATAGTAAGTAGAAATAAGTATTACAACATTTAATACGGTAAAAACAATCATTTTATGGATTACGAATCCAACTTGTTGTATATTACCAAATTGTTGTAAATCGTGCACAAGTGTTAATGTATGTATATACGTGTATAACATACGACACTATTGTAATTTCGGGGGCCTGTTGTAATTTGTTCACAATTGCCATTTTGGGGGCATTTGCAAATAAGTGCCTTACAACATAGATAATAATATCATATATTTAAAATTAATTTATAGACACCTTACGAGGTCAGGTCACGGGCCACATTGGACGTGCCTGAAGTCAGTTGGACTTAGAATCAGGACAATCCGGGAAGAAGAAAAGACGGAGTTGGATTCTCCTACTTCCGTCAACTGTATAAACCGGAAACTACAGCGAAGTTCCTACCGTTCCACGGTTTGGCTCTCTGTAAGTCAAAATAAAAAGAAAACACTTACTTATTTTCACAAAGTCACTTACGAAGTGAATTTTTATTTTGAATTTGATTAAAATTTGGAGTGCACGAAAATCACTGTTGTATAAAGACACTATTGAAGTCTGTGTAAGTATACAGTTAAGTATTTGTGAATAAAGTTCAAATACTTACTTTTTCTAGCCTCACGTGGCACCGAAGAGAATCACAAGTTGTGACTTCAGCTTACGGACTCCAGGATTAGAATAAAATCCTTTTCAGACAGAATACATAAGTACCCATCTGGGGTAAAGAAGATTTGACCAGAAACGGATCGTAAACGTTCATTCTTTCGTTTACGTTACGAAGTAAGTCAAACTGCACAAGTGTTCATAGTGCCAGAAATAAATTGTCGAATTTTAGAAAATAATTCGAACCACCAATAGGAGGGTAGGAAAATAAATAAGAGAAATTTTGTCGTGTTTATCACGAACGTTATAGTAGGGAGTAGGTATATACTTAATCATATATATTCAGGTACTTACGTAATACATAGTAGTCTTAAAGACATACATACTTTCGTGGTAACTACTGGTTAGTGTACATCCATACGGTGGGTGCAGAGAAGTTGGCGACGTATATTCTTGTACTCTTCTAGTACAGAACATAGATACTTACGTAGTACATAGTAGTATTAGAGACATACATACTTTCGTGGTAACTACTAGTTAATACTCATCCATACGGTGGGTGCAGAGAAGTTAGCGACTAGTATTTCCTATCTCTATAACATAGTACTTAACTAATTGATGGTAAATAACAATCAGTACTGTTACATAACTAAATAATCAACAAATTAATTCAAAAATTAATCCACTTCGAAATATTTGAATTTTAAACTTCATTTCAATTTCAAATTAAAATTTTATTATAATTTCGAATTTTCTTTTCGAATTTTTGAAATTTATTCTACGAATCTGAATTACTATTCAAATTTTTCAAATTTTCTGACGCAACATCCTACGAGGAGTTGATAAATAGTAATTATCTGCGTGACGTATTGTTATAGTAATTGGTACTACAATACCAAATAGAATTAAAAATTAAATTAGGGAATTTTATGAAAATTTTCGAATGCTGATTTTAGTAAATCTGACATCAACAGATATTGCTTTCATTTTCTTTACATTTAGTATTTTGATTTTATATAAAATTTGGAATAAGTTAATGATTTATCGTGTTCAACTGGAACGTTGAATGTTCCTTGTATTCTACCTGAATCCATACGACTGGGTAGCCATAATAGCAATTATAGTAATTTACCTGATAGTTAAGATAAAGATTTCTCTTGAACGTCATCGACGAAATAACCATTGGAGATACGATTGGATTCTCACCGATAATTCCAATTTATTTTAGATTCTCCAGGATACGCTCCTGATCCTAACTTACTAGTTGAGGAAGATTTTAAAAATTGACACACATTCGTTGTGAACACAGAAGGATTACTTTAGTTGCTGACTTATTACTTTATTTTGACAATTTGACTAAAAGGTACGTGTCACGACACTACAAATTAAATTATTGCTTGTGCTTAAAAGCTTGCTTTTGGTATTATTGAAATTCGGTGGCTGTTGCGCGAAACATATGTACCCTCGTCCTCATATCACACTGCAAAGCATATTATTCACCCATCATAATCATCATCATAATTATAATTCATTCTCAAATCAATTCGTTCTTCAAATAAATACCGAGTCATAATCGTGTCAACATTATTAATTCAAGTCAAAGTTAATTAATTATTGTGAAGTTACATATTGTTTATGAAGGTAAAGATTTAAGGCCTGATTAATTTAAAAGTATTAATCAGACTTAAATTAAATAAAACAAAAACAGATTCGGTTCCCTAAAGCGGAAACGCATCTGGTTCACGTACGCTAACGTCGACGTGGGCATTGTTTTATCAACGAAATTCAATAAAAATTTGGTAGTTAAGTACTACACACATAGGTATTCCTACATAGTGAATAAAATTCGAAATTAATTACTCTTACGGAGAGACTGAGAGAATAGAAATCCATTTTACATTTTCCTACGAGGAACATACAGTGCAGTACTCGTAATAAGTACTGAGTGAAGATAGTGTATTCACATTTGGATAAAATCAAGAAAAATATCGTCACTTACTAGTGAACCAAAAATAAAATATACTACGACAATACTGATACGCCAGACAAGGCAAAATAACTCATTTTCAATTGTCTATATTGCATCGAAATTACAAATAAGTATAAGTCAAGTAAATTAACTACGAGTTAATCACAATTAAAGACATTTGTGATTTAGGGGTCTGCTTCAGTTTATAGATAAATTTTGTATTCACAAGGAAATTCCACGCGAATTTCCAGTTCAACTTCAAACTGGAAAAGAAAGGCAAAGACGATAAGATCGATTCTCAGCCGAAAGCAAAAGAGGAAGCAGTACCCATCACGGTAATAAAAGAAGAGAAAGAAGATTTTGATCTTTCTGATTCTTTTATTTTTGGGGACGACCCTACGTTAGATATATCTACAACTTCATCTAATTTCAAAGGAATAGCAACTCTATTAAATACAGAAGATGCCTGTATGGAGTTGAAAACACAGGGTTGTCTTTCCACGTATAAAACAGTATCTACACCTGTGCAGTTAAAAGCCGCACAGATCCATGTGAAGGATCAGCCATGTCCAACTAGTGATAACCCAGAAGTCCCTCCTCCTGAACAGGTATTAGGATCTCAAGCATTGACTGATGCTGAATGGGAAATGTTCCCAATATTTGAAGGTTTAGACACAGCTCAGAAGCTGGAAATCAGGCAATTATTATCAAAATACTACAAGGTATTTGGGTGGAAACAGGAAGATTTCCACACATCCATCATTGATCCCATAACTAAGAAAACTGTATATGCGACAGTAGAACTAATGGACGATACCCCTATGGTATCGGCAGCAGCCAACATGTCTAATTTATTTAAAGTAGTCTGTAGGGACGACACTGATGACGGGCTCATGAAACAGCTCATAGAACCATGTCATTCAAATTACGTGTCACGACAAATGGTCGTCAAAAAGGGGATCAATGGATGGAGAGCAGTAATCGATTATAGGGAATTGAATAAGCGCGTAAAACCCATAAATGCACCTGTACCACCAGTACAAGATGCATTTGCTAAACTCAAAGGGTGCAAATACTTTTGCACCATGGATATGGCATCGTCATATCAACAGATTGCACTTCATAAAAATAGTAGAAACTATTTAGCTTATATTAATCATTGTGGCACTTTCAGGCCACTCAGACTTCCGTTCGGGTATAAGAATAGTGGCACCATATTTCAGTCAGTCATGAACAAAATATGGCATCATTATAGTCAAAAATGGGCATCGATTTATGTTGACGACAACGGTTTTGGCGGCGCTACATTCGCCGAGATGATACATAGGTTAGAGTTAGTATTATGGCTATGCATGCAGGCTAATATAAAATTAAAGCCTTCTAAATGTCACATTGGACACCCATCAATTATATTCTTGGGTCATAGAATTAGTGCAGATGGTATATCTATAGATAGGGATAGAGTAGATACAATCCTTACGTTCCCTGATCCAACCAATACGACCGAAGTACGCCGTTTTATAGGAATTACGAATTTCTTTAGGCGCATGATTCAGGGTTATTCTCGGGTGGCCAGACCATTATATCAATTACTACAAAAGGACTCTCCGTTTAATTTCGATGACAATTGTCGACAAGCGGTCGAAGAATTAAAACGACTCATCACTTCTGCGCCCATATTAGCATTCCCAGATGACCATTCACAACTTGAATTGTGGTCAGATGCTAGCGATCACTGGATTGCAGCCGCACTCATACAGAACATAGATGGGCAACGGAGACCTATTGCGTATCATTCTCATTGTCTTACAAAGACTGAGCAAAAATGGTCGGTCACGGACAAGGAATGCTTTGCCATTATCCATGCATTGCAAAAATTCCGTAGCTACGTACTAGGGCGTTCTGTACACATATATACAGACCATTCGGCCCTCACATCAATTCTGAAAACCTCAGAATTAAACTCACGTTTAATCCGCTGGAGTTTAAAACTCAGTGAATTCGACCTCAAAATATTTCACGTAGCAGGTAAAAGTAACGAATTGGCCGATGGATTAAGTCGACCACCGAGAAACTACCCTGATCAAAAGACGCCGTTAAAATTAAGATTAATAAAAGTCATTGAACGTACTCGTCAGGACAAGGAATTTATTCAGGATTGTGAAACTCTCAAATATAACTTAGATAATTTACGCGAACTCCAAATGGGAGACATACAGGTTTTTCAAGTCATGAAATCAGTCATGGAAGACAGGACAAATAAATATGAAGGATTTAATAAATATAGACGTAATTATAGATTGAATGAGAAGGGAGAGTTGGAAAAACTCTCAGACGAACCGCTGGGTAAACTTTGGGTGAAAGTATTGCCTCAGAAATTAGCTATACATTTCATTACATATCTGCATCAGAAATCACATTTAGGTCATGAAAAGATATACGCAGCACTGAAAGAAAATTATACATTCTTTTCTATGAGTAAATTAGTAATGGAAGTCATACGTGGTTGTGACACGTGCCAAAGATATAATATAAGTAAACGTAGAAAATCAGGTCCCTTGCATGTAATTATGACACCACAAGTCCCATTTGCAAAAGTGTCCGCAGATTACTTAGGACCATTAAATATGACTCGTAGAAAGAATCAATATATCCTTGCAGTTATAGATCAGTGTACACGTTACCTTCATCTTTTTCCAACTACGGGTCCGACCGTGGCAGAGACGATACGTTGTCTCACACCGTTAGTTAGGGATCACGGAATTCGCGGAATTGTTTCCGACAATGGTGCCGCCTTCACCGGTGCAGCATACCAGGAATTTTGTGATATGTATGGCGTGGCCGCCATTCGTACTTCGGCATGGCATCCCTCTTCGAATTCAATAATCGAGAGATCAAACTCTACGTTTGGTAGTATCCTAAAGAAGTTAAAACATGACCAGCAACTTAGCTGGGACGATTTATTGCCGCAGGTGCAAAACGAATATAACTCCTCTAAGCATTCTAGTACAGGTTTCTCTCCATATTTTCTTTGGCATGGAAAGTCATTAGCATGGGATTATAATCTTAAAATTGACGAGAATAAAATTCCGTCCAAAAAGGAAGATATTGAAAATCAGCAAGTTAGAATTGGCGAATTATTTAAGTATAGAATGCAAGCACATCAAAATTCATGTGAAAATCAGTTGAAAAGAAAGTTAGAATTTGATAAACGTCATCCGCATATAAAATTTAACATTGGTGATTTAGTTCTAAAACGTAATTACATAAGAAAGCAGGGTACTCCCACAAAATTCATGGTCAGGTATTCCGGCCCATATAGGATATATAGTTTAATAGAAAATGAGCACGTATATTTTCTATGTGACCCAGAGATTGAACCAGAAACCTCGACAACTTCATTAGTATTAGATATGGTCCATGGACATAACCTAAAAACATATTACACTCCTCTAGACACATCAGATTTAGCGGAAGACGTCGACCAAGATAGGGATTATTTAAATCGCATGGTCCCAACTCCAGATGACCATGTTTTTAGCCTGGAACCAAAATTAGACCCTACAGAAACCAATGTAGGTGAACAAAATACATATTACAGGGATGTAGTTCCCCGAGGTGTTTATAATATATCGTCTCCACAAATCCCGGCACTGAACTTGGTTCGTGAAACTCCAGACGAGAATGATGACGGGGAAACCATATATGCACCCCCGGCACTTAGTATTGTTAGTACGAATGATTCCCATGATTCATGGGACCTTAGGACACGTCCAAGGACAAGTTTGGTTCCTACGCGGAATCAAAACTCTCAAGGGGGAGAAGGGGATGGTGAGTTAGATGACTCAATCATAATCTTAGACGAAAATTTAGTTAGTACCCCAGGAAACTCTCCACGAAACAGTCCCACGGGACATTCGACCGTGTTTATTGATGCGAGAGATATGTCTCAATCGCTTAGTCAGAATAGGACCCCTCCGTCGGTGAAACCGCCGACACCACGTAAAAGCCCGGTGGCAGCAATGTCACCACAACCTTCATCACGGCCGGTACAAGGGCCATCACGAACGGGTCAGATACGAGCTCCGACCATATTCACACGACAACGAACTCAGGCCGAAAATCCATCGACCTCGACGGCTCCTGCGGGAAACGTCCAGATCGATTCCTTGCCCAAACGAGTACCGATACCAAGTACAAAGTATCCGTCACATACGTATACAAAAAGTTTTAGAGTGGTCGAAAATCCGGAGAGCGAAGGTAATAAAGACGAGATTAAGAGAATCCGGACCGAGATAGAACATTTACAAGATTACTTACAAGAGTTAGTAATGAATAAGATTAAGCCATAAAAATTTTTCGTGACTGCATAATATAGTTATTATGATCTTCGTAAAAATTAGAGTAGATATAAGTACGAGATACGTCTCAGGTTACGACCTATGAATTTTGGTATTCCAAAAAGTATATAGTTTGAGCACATGATAATACGGGTTATATAAAAGGTTCAAAATAAAATGTTGAATATCAGTGAATTGAGGGTTTTGAATTTTTTATTTTTTTATTTTTGCTTTTCCCCTTTCCATTTCAACATTATAGATTTACGAAATGTCGTCCCCTATAAAGGACGAACGATCAGGGATATTCGCACGCCGATCTCCCCTGCCTGAACCCGTACCCATGATCATAGATGATGAACCATTCATTTATGAAAATGAATTACCTAAGTTAATGTACGAGTCGGCAAACTTCACGCCGAGACCACCAGAAAATTTGTCGCCAGAAAAATCTCTTCTGGAAGATCAGGAGCGAAAAATCTCCGTTAATATTAGCGCCAGAGATATTTCTGATTTATCTCTGTCAATCAATCGAAATTGCGTGGAAACTTCTCCAGCGACTGAAAAGGGCTCTCGCCAAATCAAAAATTATCGACGAGAGAAAATTCCCAGTAAAAATAGTAGCTCACGAGCTTCGAGTCACTCGCGGTCAAGCTTACCAAACTTGGTCGCTGGAACGTCTCTAGGGACTCTCCAGAAAAATCCGCGTCGAAATTCATCTTCAATTTATTTTTCATCAGATACGTCTGATTCCTCATTATAATTGATAATATGTTCGGATACGTCCACAAAATTTTGATATAATTTTATATATATAAGTAGTTAGTAAAATTTTGCTTTCACGTGATCTCAATTTAAAATGACTCAATGTAATAATTACCATTTTGACACCCGATAAAATGAATAAGCAAAAATTAGTATTTTTGAATGTAGTTTAGAATTTTTGATATATATATAAATTTTCACTTATCACTTGACGAAAATAATATTCATAATTACCTGTAAAAGTTGGGATACTTCCCAAAAGACTGGATTAAATTATGTTCAAAATCAGTCTAGAAAAGAGTACAAATGAAACAATAAAATACCATACAGGAACTTTAATCAATGCAATAGTGTGTGTTCTTTTCTTTCGCATCATAGTTTCTTTCAGGTCTATTATTTGCACCGTTGCTCGCAATTAAGGATATGGAGAAAAAGATGTGGATTATTGGACGTTCATACTATTGGCTGTTTCGTTCTGTTGGATATTTCGTTTGAAGATAATAAAAGATTTGGTCCAGAAGAAGACAATATAAAATTATGAGAATTATTATTATGTATTTGAAATTATGTTATTCGTTTTGATGAGGGCATCAAAACATTTGGTCCAGAAGTTTTGAGAGAAGAAAAATGATGTTCATAAAAATATGTATATTATATAAAATATAGAATATAATATTTTATGATGTAGAATGTAAATCGTGAGTTGAAATCAGACACGGACGGATATTTCCCCAAAAGCCCTTCAGGCAAAGTTATCCCACTAATTAAGTAGATGGTCAAAAGGGAAAATAATATTCCATACGGTGGAAATGCGTATAGGGATTATAGCATGGTACGTGAGGATCTTCTATCCTCACGGACCATGACCATAACCAGTTTTCTACTTGGACTCCGGCGAAGAAGGTACTCCTCACTCGACCGTGCTACGGCAGAACTGTTGCTACGAGCAAACTATTAGGGGCCCACGTGGACCAGGAAATCCTACGAGGAAAATATATTTGTTGCTACGTGCAAAATCATAGGTGCCCACGTGGACCAAGAAATCCTACGAGGAAAAGTGTATTCATCGCTACGGGCGAATATTTAGGTGATCAAACGCTGACCCTTTGACCCCACGAGGGAGAATTATATTTGACGCTACGAGCGAATTTAGAAGGGAACACAAGGTGACCCAGAAAGACTGTCCACGAGAAGTCAGAATATATCCGTCCGGCTCTGAATTCAACCCACGAGGTAAGTAAATAATTTTGTGAAAATATAATCTGAATCGTACGACGACAGATAGGGAATTTACCCAGAAAGAATAATTGAATTTTAAAAAGTAAATACTACTTTCATTTTTGGTTACGGACCATTTTCATTTTGGCGTCACGAACGCAGTAAAAGTATTATTAAAGTTAAATAAATACAGGGCTGTATAAGACCCTTAAAACGTAACTATAATATATATAATTTTGTCTGTGATTGCATCTCGTACTCCGTGTTTGATATTCGCATTTAAAATATATATTTTAATATAATTAATTATAATTAATTTTAGTATCATATCATAGTCATAGTCATTGTAGGGAAAGCGCATCATTACCCTCCCCACCCATACAGCATCGCTAGCGTAAGCTCATACTCTTTGCTAATTAAATCCCTCCATATGTCGTGCATACTATTTAGTATCTCGCCGGGCCGGTCCTGAGATACGAGAGAACCCCCAGGTAAAGTATCTCTGTCGCCCGTTTCCGACTCGGATTTAGAAGACCGCATTAAAATCCCTGTCAAGAGACACCAAAACCAAAGTCAAGATTAGTGTACCCACGAGTAACTAACAAAATATTAGACTTTGATATTCATTTTGTTGCCATTATTGTTAAATTGGCGTGGAAGTGAGTGAATAAATATCCCGATTTCGTCGTGTTCATCCACACATACAACATATACTTATTATATGATTATGGCCTCGCGATTGGTGCCTTGTTTTGAATCGTATATCGTGCTAAATACTGTGTAACTGTAAAACTGTAAAGCTCGATACCGATAATTTGTGACTGACAAAATTATTCTTTGTTCGCCGCAACAGAAGTCTGACTCGCTCATGCCTTTGATGTTTACACTTGATTAAGATTTTTTTTGGCTTTACGGGGGCGGCGTGTCCAGGCCCGGGACCCGCGGGCATCCATCTCAGCGGCGGGCGTGGTGGATGGTGGTGGGGGGCCCCGCCACGCACATACGCACTAACTGACTGCCCGCCTGCCAGGCTGCCTACTTCTTTTTATGCGTCTTCGTGTTCCGGTTTTGCTCTTTTTCACATGTCCTCTGGCTATCACAACAGGTACTGCGCGAATGGCGAAAATGTTTTCCGGTTTCCTTAAAAAACTCGAGAAATGCCCCGCCACAATACGTCCGCGGTTATGCGCCAACTTTTGCAATTTTTTTTAGATTCCTCGAGTTTTTTAAAGAAACCGGAAAACATGATTTCCTCTCCCGCACCCATGGAGACCCAGTGTGGACGACTACAGAAAGAGAAGACAGAAACCGGCAATACCCATTTCTGCCTTCTCTTTCTACTCAATCCTCCGCCTCGTCGCCTGCCCGCTTCGGCCGTCCTATCCCGGCATGTAAGGTATCAAAATGTGCGTAATTGTTTTCTCTATCGTGTGGCATTTGGGGTTTGCCTGTTTGCACCCCGCAAAACCGTGTTTTTGGCCCCGCCGTTCTCCCGTATTTTTTCCCGTTTTCTCTTTCATGCGATTCGCGCTGGGGTGGGCTTCAGGCGACCTTATTTTGCGTTTCTCGCCTTATTTCACCTCCCTGCTTCATTTCGCATCTTTTGGTACCTCTCACTCTTTCATGCCTTTAGCCGTTCAAATGAAGATGCGCGCCCCGCAAACCCCCTTTTTCCTCGTATTTCCCTGATTTCAATTTATACCTTCTCCGTTCCTGGGCTGGCCTTTCACATATATGCAAATGTGGCCATTTGACTGTTTTCCTCTCCTTGTTCTGCGTCTTTTGGTACTATCTGCGACTTTCTGCGTCCCGTGGTTCGGAAACTACGCCACGTTACGTACTCCCATACCGTTGATTATGTTATAGATACAGTTGAACTCTAAATATTTACAATATCATTTCCAAGGTGACTTTGGATAAAACGTGCAATTATTCTCTCCATTTGCGAGACGTATATCAGTTAATGTTAGGCCACAACTACTGCAAGTGCGCACGTTTTTTTTACCTTCTCCAAATTGTTTATTGTGGTAGTTTAAAGTGTTTACTTTATACTGACTTGCTAAAATACTTCTGTCGGAACGAGATTTGTCATTCGCAGAAACCCTGTGATTGTTCAGATGTCTCTTGTAACGACGGATGCACTGTGCATGTACCTATATACTAATACCGACCAAAATTAAATTCACAACTTCCGGAATGCTACAAAATTAGCATTTGCTGCCTATACTGATATTCTACTAAAAATTAACACAGGTAGTATACCTCGGTAGTGCTCAACTTTTATTGGAGCATCCCTTTTTAAAATGTGCCTCCATCACGTAATAATATGTAAGTGCATAATTTTGGCCATCAATCAACAATCGAAATATAAAAATACTTATCTATGTTTAATAAAACGTCCGGTTATCAAATGAATTCAAGCGGCTGACTATTATTATAACAAAGGAGCGCAAATAAGTACCTGTCGTGTTTTGAAAAGTGTACACTAAAAAATGTGGCCCACCATGCCAGTAAATTAATATATAGAATATAAGCAGGATTCTCTTTATTCCATGGTATAGATACATTCCGTGCTAAATGACAGGAGATGGAAGATATCATGCTACTTATGTACTATGTATGGTGATGACAAGAAAAAAGTGTAGAGGTTTTGCAGTCAAAATAATGTAGAGTAGGTATACCTAGTTACTATGTACACAGATAATATCAAGGTACACATTATTCAGTAGCTGCTAGCTACAGGCTAAACTAATATGGCTTTCGCTTCGGTACACAAGCCATTTAACAAATGACAAGCAAGGGAAGGATAATTTAATATTAGATGGGTTAAGTAAATTACATGGTTAAATTGTATGTATTATAGGTAGTTAATAAGTCATTACTGGTATCTCAAATCGTTGAATCTTAAAATTCTAAATGTAAGTGGAAAATTATCGTATAACCCTATCATCATTAAAATAATAACATACCATCATATCACCACCGTCACTGAGTTGAGGTTGACGTTGAGTCACCACATTTAATCATGCTCTCGTATGTTCTCCATGCATGGAGCATATTAATATAGAGTTATAATGATTAACAAAACACATGTCTCCTTCCCGCAGGTACTTTTGAAAAACACATCTACTGGCAAATATGGCATGGCCATAAAGTACCAGTACTAAAGTTAAAATATTTATTTTTAACTCCTGAAACTGACAAACAGGGCTCAGTCGTTACAGATATTTTAAGTTGGGAACAACGTCATTTTCTATATTTTTACGCTTTGTGTACTTGCAAGTGTTTTGTAATACGAATTACAAGTTCCTCCACAGATTAGTACTAAAACCACAAAACATCACTACGTAAGTTGATTAGTGATAGTACAAAATTATTTTCAGCTTTTGACTTTAAGTTTATAGCGTTATTATTTTGAGTTATTAATATTGCGCGTGTAACTTTATTTTCAAACTTTACAATCTAGTTTGTAATAATGTTGTTAGTTTTTTATTTTATTGGTTGCCCAATAATACATTTATCAATAGGTAATTATGCAATTACTTACGCCATACATTCGCATATTGGTAAATTTTTACTAATAACATTATAGTGAAACTTGAAACTTCTTTTTTTTATTTATCGGTATTGTAAAAATATTAAAATGTGTAGCAGTAGAGTGCGTATATGTGATCATGCCTTAATAGCCTTAAGTGTGATCAGTGGCTGGTGCTAAAGCACAAGCTGCATCAGAAATCCTTTACTAGGCGGTAATGATAGCTTGTACTCTTAACTAACGACAGTATAATTTAGGGTGCGAAACTTTGAAAACCTGGGCAGAGTAAAATCGTCGAAGTCCGAATATCAGAATAACTCGTATTCCGAATTTTTTTCCGAGTTTTCAAATTTCAAAATTTCTAGTGTTGTACATTTTAGAATTAAACAACGTGTGCAACGTGATTGACACATTCATTACCAACTAGTTGAAGATACTGTTTCAGATTTTCGTACGGAGAGTTCCCACTAAAATAGATGAAAGGTCAAAGTGTCAAATCCGGGAGTTGTGCTATAATGTGATCATTCTATGAGCTCTAAATGTGATCAGAGCTGCAGATGGCTAAAAACATCGAATCAACTCAGTTTATCAAACAGCTTATTAAAATAAGTTGACAATGCTGTTTTACATCATTAGGGATCGTCCATAAATGATGTCGTCCGGATGGGTGTGGGTCCAGTCAGATTTTGAAGACATATTACATATAGCGGTTTAAGTAATGTTGATGTCATGACAATCATGACATAGAGGTGAATGGGTCATGTCCTAATAAAGTTTTAATTTGGGTGACATTATTTATGAACCATCCCTTACAGCAAATTTTGATTTTTTGTAAATTAGAAAAATGGGTAGGTATTAAAATTCAGTGTATCGTTAGCATTATTGTGGTGTGTAGCTCAAGATAAATCCACTAGTTCAGGAATTCCTCGATCATTTACGCAATTGCTGTTATCACATGTTACAGATGCCGAATTATCGTTTATTTTATTTTTACCCACCAAGATTTTACATCATTTATGGGTAACCCCTTAAAGAATGTCATCGTTCGGGTCAGCTGGTTTAGCCAGATATTGATGACTGATGACATTCCATTTTAAACTAGTCGCTTACTCAATGGTAAGAGATCATCCGTAAATGATGTCAGGGGTACGGTTAGTGGGTCAGATAGGATCTTGATGACAACGTATGTTAAAGATATCCATCTATTCTACACAATGGTTCGGTTGATGACAGGGTAATCATAGGGTCGTAGAAATGGAGATATTTCGATGACATCATTTATGGGCAACCCCTAAAATGATAAAATAGTGGTTGGACAAAATGTCATTAATTTTGTGACGCCATTTGCAGACCACCCCAAAACATGTGATTTTGTATTTTACGCATGTAGTGTTATTTAAACTCTCATAAATGGAACCTTTAATATCGCATTATCTTTCATTTTCCATCTTTTTATCTGAAAGTTTTCTAGAGTGATCACATAAAAGGCACTAACTTTCACTGTAATATTAATGCAATTTTAACATGATCACATTTTGGGACACGGTGATCACATTTACAGCATTTTTGTAATATCGAAAATTATCGAAGATATTTCATACAATTCGGTATAAGTCTTTGAATTTTCAGTTTATCGGTTTGATATTTTAAGGGTACATAGAGAATGAACTGGCTAGTATTTAAGTACATAAACAGTGAATTTGGAGGAAGTACAAAAAAAGTTACAGATTTTCAAAGTTGAAAAAAAATGAACCCGATCACACATACGCACTCCCCTACTAGATAAAAACCGGTAGAACTTTTATTATTCACAGTTGATACAAGAAACAACAGATATTTGAGTGTTATTGAAAGTTATTCAGCAAAGAATAAAATTCAAACAGGCACTTATACAACAATCAGCAGTACTTGCTCACAGGAATGAATAAAATTATTGGAACATGTATTTTATAAAAATTAAGTATACCTATGCAGTATGTTGTAGATGTTTATATTTTGTTGTTTGTATCTACTAATGTTAGTAAATTGGTTTCTAGGAAATTGAAAACAAATTTCAAAGTAATATAATGGCTCCATTACAATGCTGTCTCGTCCTCCTCGCCCTTTCAACCCTGGCATCCTGTAATAGTTGGACCGGTGACTACAAGCCCCTTGGCAAAGCATGTGAACCTAGCAAAGACAATTGTTTCCCAGGTTCAGCGTGCAATGCAGAGTCAAAAATCTGTGACTGCTCAGACTCCGCGGATGGAACTTGGAGAAGAACTTTTGAGAATAAAGAATGTCGTCTTATGCCCGGTAGCCAATGCGCTCGTAATGTGGATCAAGACTTCTACCGCTGTGTCGAGGGTTCAAAGTGTACACAGACTCGTGAAGGCCAAGATCCTAGTACTTGTCTAGCTGATGGTCCGTGTGACACAGGGGATCACGAGTGCATTTGCCCTGAGGGCACAACATGCTTAAAGCAGAAGGTGGCTGCAACACCATTGTAAAAGTTTTTTTGAAAGTATAATATCAACCATCAAAACAAATCCTGCTGTACTTTAAAATGTATTTTGAAAATCTGCAACTTACACTGAAATTAAGAGTGTAAATACCTACTATCTATAATTAATATACACTTTCTTCATACATAACTATAATGCATTATATTTTACAAGTTCACTTTTAGTAAAATCTAACATGTACCTGTTACTAATTATTAAAATTATTTTTAATATATTTAGAAAAATATCAATGTTGCATGTAAATTAAAACAGCTTCGGTTTTCAACTGTAGTACAGAATTCAATAAATCAATGGTTTACACGTTGCACATTGCGGTTAGATTTGGACACAGTTTACTTTTTTCAACTTACAAACTACGATTCCAATATGATATGACAGAAAATTGGTTTACGGAATATATGTTGCATTTAAAGAGAATTGCATTCGCAGCCCGCAGCTTAAAATAATTATGCGACGTATTACCAATAATCAGAGTTACTTTTAAGTAAATTGTCTGCAAGGGGAAAATACTCATTTATGATCTCATATTCTCATACTCACTTATTTTACTGAAACTCCAAAAATTATTACACTGACATTTGCGAAGAAAAAAAGATTTATTTTCCCATGTTTATTCCCCACCCTGCGTACACACAAAGATAGCACGTCCTACGTAAGTAATCATAATAATAATGGCATACATTGTCCATGTTGTTTAGTGTCAAATTATTTATGGATTTCATTAGCACTAGCACTAGCAGTACGTATTGCTCAATCACATTAACTCTTGAAAATAATTTGGTTTAGCAGTCAGTTCTGTTAACCTTAAAGGTGTGTAAAAAATTCATATACTTAGGTAATTGTAATTGAGCTTGTTAGTAATTACCGATGTAATACGATTTAGTGCATTGCTTACAGAACGCTAATGTAGACGATGCAAATAGGTTACCGAAATCATGTACAATTTAATTCATATAATAATTGTGGTGTATAAAAATTCGACTATAATAATTTGCTACAAAAACAAAACATTTAAAATGCAACTTAATGCGTCGTAATAAATTCTGCAATCTTCTTCTGCCTTCTTAACAAGACGTATCTTGTAAACGAAAATAGTTACTATACTACTATAACACTCAATATAAATGTAAAAAATAGGAACTGCTCCATCCAAGATGTACGAAATCGGAAGTACACTAAGTATCTTCACTTCTTAATGCTGTTTGCATGCTCTTAATACTAAACCACCAGCAGGTAAGTACCCGTACATTTAACTGTTGCTTGATTTACAAATCAGGCATACCATCATACATTGCTAAGAAAGCAGGATCAGTTTTTATTATCTCGATGGACTTTATTTCTACGATATTAGGATCATTCACCACAGCAGAAGTTTCATCGTGACCGTTTTCTTCCGAAACACGCCCTTCGGAATTATTTTTGGCTACCATATTGCCTTCGGTATGCTTTTCTTTCAGATTTTCACCCTGATCATATTCTACAGGATTATTCCCTTTATATTTAACACCTTTGTTCCCAATTCCTGTCTCCTGAGGGACCAAATCGACTTGCTCAATGACATTTTCTAGTTCAAACAACGTGTGTCCATCGTCCTTTTTTTCGTTACAGTCAACAATTTGCTCACCATCCGCGATATTCGGCACCGAAATCGTTTCCTCGATCCATGACTTACTTTCAAGAGCGGTATCCACGTCCTCCTTAAGCATTTTACACTTTTCTTCTTCTCCTCCTATGCAGGAAGATCGGCGTGGTGGTTCAGATGGATCAACATGGCATTCTTCACCTTCGCTACTGTACTTGACAGCACACAGTTCCTCAGAAGACACCAAATTTATATTATCGACAATGTATTCTGCATCAGACAGTGTATCTCCACCATCCTTTGTTGTTTCATATCCAGTCTTTGAAAGAATCCTTTCGGCATCGATTTCCATATTGTCTGTGACAGGTAAAGTGGTCACTTCATCGTTACCAGAAATAAAGTCTGGGATCGCGGTCTCGATCTCTGACTTACTTTCAAGACCGGTAGCAAACACTTCCTCAGACAATTTAGCATTTTCTTCGTTTCCTTTTACGCAGGAAGACCGATGTGATGGTCCAGGTAGATCAACATCATAATATCTTTGATCTTCACTACCATATTTGCCGGCATTCAGTTCCTCGGAAGACACCAAATTTACTTCATCGACAATAAGTTCTGCATCGGACTGAATGTCACCATCGTCTGTTGTTTTACGTCCATCAACAGTTATTTGTGGGTCATTTGCAACGTCACAATTTTGATGTGAAGTTTCAGGCAGATTTTGCACATAGTCGTCATCAGACTTATCTTCTAGTTTTGAAGTATATCCTTCCTTCTTCTTTTTAAGAAGCTTACGATAGTCAGCGAGAATATTAAAAAATTCCTCCTGTGCTGCTACAGGGTCCAAAAAATTCTTTACAAATAGACTGTTCGAGAATTTGAATTTTGAACTGGTAAAGTCTGCAGGGACTTTTCCTAAATTCTCCAAGTGACTATACGTGTGAGCAGAGGATTTCCATGACCTTAAAAATATCACAATGATTAACTTCAATTCTGGACAAACTGGTAAAACATCTGCTGCTGACTGGTAGTTCGTTTTTACATTTTAATTTAAAAAGTTAAATTACGTAACTCGTAATCTCTTCAATCCGATTGAGGTTGAAGGAGGGAGATTTCAAAAATTTAATTGCAGCCCGTGTGGGATATTGCAAATAGCAAATTTCTTTCTCGTGCTAAAAAGAATAGTATAGCTAAAGAGAAAACACTATAGAACCCTGAATAGAATTTTAAAATAAACTTACTCAGTTCCTGTAGCATTGTCAATTCGGAGCGTCGACGCCGACACGGGGTCATCAAGCAAAGATTTCCCTTCATTTACTTGATTACCATTTGCAGGATTTGCAGCAAGTATTTCATTAGGGGCAGTGGCGTTCGAATTTGAGTCACTCTTCCCATCGGCTGGGGTCGGGAGCACAGCTATAATTAATTAAGAATAAGATGTGTGAGATACTAGCAACTACCTCCCAGGGGCATCGCCCATAAGGGAGTGTAATTGTTTAATAATAATAATAATAATAATACTAGCAACTAGAACCGGGTAATATAATTACGTAATAGTTATATAGAATTATTAGTTCATAGTTAAGACGCGGTCGAATATGTTGAATTTTTCAGTACAAACATTATACAAGTGAACACAATGTGAGTACAATGTGGCGGCCTGTGACGCAACTTATACATCATCTAGAAGCTGTAATAATTACTTACTTAATTATGACTTATGGCCCCGGGAATCACATAATTTTTACATTAATGTGTTATGAGCAAGTAGGGGAGATGCGGGTAGTTAAATTGTGATCGCTCAGTTTTTAAAAGGAGAACAATGACGCTCAAAAAACTCAAAACTGACGTATATATGACATGGAAGGCTATTGTAGACATCCTGCTCCATCCCCTCCCCCCCCCCAACGATAAATCTTATTCTTCGATACAAAGAATTCATTTTCTGCCTGTGCTAATGTCAAATGTTTTCATGCTACTTAAAAACTGAGCGATCACAATTACCGAATCACCCCCAACATCACAATTACCAGTCCCTACCCTTCAAATTAACTACTATACTATAGTATGTATGTATATACGAATACGAAGCTACACAGGCATTATCCGTAAATTACACTGCTCGAACCTTTTTTACCTGGGTTAGGCGTGATGGTCACTACGTCTACGTCAACTTCAGCAACCTTGTTCTTCCTGTTTCTTTTATAGGCTTTCGGCATTTTAACATATAATGTTTCAATGCTCTGGAAGTGGGGAAGTATGAATTAAGCAGGTAATACTCCACAGTTTCACGGGTTCAATAATATTAATTCTCACTTGTAACTTGATATTCCTCAGTCAGTAGTTATTTTCAAGATCCCAGTCAGTTCCCCAGTTCCAGTCCAGTCACCAACCGTTGGTCAGCCTCTATTAGCCTTGTCAATAATGCCAAAATTCCAACCCATGGATATGTATTATGTATGGTCGAAGTAATATTTCGAAGTTATTACGAAGCTTCAAAGCGTAGTTCAAGTCTTATCTTTGAGCTTTACTTTTTACTTAATAATAACGAAATGTCAGTATTAAATCCGTATTTAGTTTTTCTTATTAAACTAGTGTCGGAGCCTATGACATGACACATGACGCGACGGACGGAATGCGGAGTGAAGCCAGGCGCCTCACACTCACATATTTAATTTTTAAAAACATGCATGCATTGCATTGTACTCAAATCAAACTTGGTGGTCATCGTCGCGATATTTTTATCGCAGCAGTTAGTTTTAAATTATAGTTTTGTAATTTTTGCACAATTTAAATACCTTAAGTAGTACTTACTACGTCGGCCAAAAAGGGGTAAATAGGTAAATTAGATATTTATCGGGAATGTTAAGGTGACTATTGAAAAATTAAAATTAATTGCATTTAAACTCAAAATAATGATTTTCCAGCTTTCCTGGCACTATACTTACATACCGTCGTTAAAGGATCAAATCCGCTTCCTTCCACTTTTCTCAAGATGCAAATCCGCTTCCTTCCATTTTTCCTTATAAGCAAATCCGTGTCCTTCTACTTTTGACCTTATTAAGCGGCTTAGCTGACCAATTCATAATAACAGTGTTATGAAAAGTGCAAGTTGCTCTAACTGCATATTTTAAAACCCAAAAAGTTATAACTATACGGCTTTAAAAACTGCAAATGGTTCTAACTACATGATTTTGAAATGCGAACTGTTCTAACTTCATGATTTAAAAAAAATGCAAAATGCACTAAATATGTGGATGATTTTGGTCGCGAATTCCTCGAACTGCATGGTTATGAGTTGCAAAATCATCTAACTAGATCATTTTAATAAGTTCAAAATGTTCTAACTACATGGTTTTAAGTTGCAAACTAATCTAACTACATGATTATATGAAGTACAAAATGTTTTAATTACATGTTTTGAAAATTTTCTAATTGCAAAATATTAGAAGTGCAAAAAGCTCAACCTATAAAACTCAAAAGCATGTATGTAAGTTGATCATTTGGCTCTTTTCAAAATCATTTAGTTAGATTAGGTTGCAGCTTAAAACCATGTAGTTAGAACATTTTGAACTTATTAAATCCACCTAGGTAGTTAGATTAGTTTGCAATTTAAAACCACGCAGTTGGAACATTTTGAGCTATTTAGAATCATGAAATTTGAGCAATTCGCGGTTTAAAATCATGTAGTTAGAACCATTTGCAGTTTTTAAAGCCATGTAGTTAGAACGTTTTGGGTTATTAAATATGGAATTAGAGCAATTTGCACTTTTCATAACTATGTTACTTTGAATTAGTCAGGTAAAACGCTTATTTAAATCAAAAGTAGAAGGACACGGATTTGCTTTTAAGGTAAAATTGAAGGAAGCGTATTTCCTTTCAGCGAAAAGTGGAAGGAAACGGATTTGATCCTTCAACCGCGATACATAAATGCTTTTACAATGCCTTGAAATATGCTCACCTTCTTCGCTGAAAATATAAGTAGTACTATATATGTTTAACAGATTGTACGATCATTCAAAAAAGACAGTACCTATAGCTATAGCATAGTAAATAAATATCGTATTCATTTCCTGTAATAGTAAACGGGATTGTAATGATTGTATTATTAGTACAGGGTCCTGTAATAGAGCACCCATGGGTCTGAAAGGTATGAGATTGAATAGTGCACGGATCTATTTTCCCTACTGTTATTTTGCAGTTTCTCACAGGGGTCTGTAGCAGTACACGGGTCTTGGATGCCAGAATTTGAATAGTTTAAAGGGGTGGACTGTTACTACAGAAAACACGGTACTTTAATTTTTCCATTTCTTTTATTTTCCAAGAGCTTTAAAATGGTGTACCACATGTCTAATTTTGGTAAAGGTTTCAAAAGGTTGCTATGTAACAACTTCAGTAGGTATATTATGTAATATAGAGCTATAGGAGCACACACAGCATATCGTGGGCGAAGTATCAAATCCGCTTCCTTCCAATTTTCGCTGGAACCAAATCCGCTTCCTTCCATTTTACCTTAAAAACAAATCCGCTTCCTTCCAATTTTGATTTAAATAAGCGTTTTTGTTGACCAATTCATAATTACATTCATATGAAAAGTGCAAATTGCTCTAATTGCATCAATTCCTAAAACGCAAAACGTTCTAACTACATGGATTTTAAAACTGCAAATGGTTCTAACTACATGATTTAAAAAAATCAAAATCCACTAAATACATGATGTTAGTCACAAACTGTCCTAACTACATGATTTAAAAAAATCAAAATCCACTAAATACATGATGTTAGTCACAAACTGTCCTAACGACATGATTTAAAAAAATCAAAATCCACTAAATACATGATGTTAGTCACAAACTGTTCTAACGACATGATTTAAAATGCAATTTGTTCTAACTACATAGGCTTAAGTTGCAAACTAATCTAACCAGGTACATGATTTAAAAAAATACAAAATGTTCTAACTACATTGTATTAAGTTGAAAACTCATCTAACTACATAATTTTAAAAAGTGCAAAACATTCTACCTAAGAGATTTAAAAGCGCAATTTACTCTAACTACATGGTTTTAAAAAGTTACAAATATTCTATCTACATGATTTTGAGTGGCAAACTGTTCTAACTAGATGATTTTAAAAAGTGCAAAATGTTTTAATTGCATCATATACTTAAACGCAAAACGTTCTAACAACATGGATTTTAAAACTGCAAATTGTTCTAACTACATAATTTTAAAAAAAATCAAAATCCACTAAATAATAGTTACATGATGTTAGTAACAAACTGTTCTAACTGCAGAGTTTTATGATTGAAATTGATCTAACTAAGTACATGGTTTTAAGTTGAAAACTTATCTAACTACATAATAAAAAACTTGCAAAATGGTTTAACTACATGATTCTAATTGCAAGTTGTACACTATTAGATACATAGATTTGAAAAGTGCAAAATGTTCTTATTACATGGTTTTGAGTATTACACGTGGTTATAGCATTTTGCACGTCTCAAACGTTGTATTTAGATCATTTTGCATTTGTAAAATTTTTTAACTAAAGCAGTTTAAAATTTTCAAAACATGCAATTAAAACATTTTGCACTTTTTAAAATCATCTAGTTAGAACAGTTTGCCACTCAAAATCATGTAGTTAGAATATTTTTAACCTTTTAAAACCATGTAGTTAGAGTAAATTGCGCTTTTAAATCTCTTAGTTAGAATGTTTTTTCACTTTTTAAAATTATGTAGTTAGATAAGTTTGCAACTTAATACAATGTAGTTAGAACATTTTGTATTTTTTTAAATCATGTACCTGGTTAGATTAGTTTGCAACTTAATACAATGTAGTTAGAAAATTTTGCAACTTAATACAATGTAGTTATAAAATTTTGCAACTTAATACAATGTAGTTATAAAATTGTGCAACTTAATACAATGTAGTTAGAACATTTTGTATTTTTTTTAAATTATGTACCTGTTAGTTTGCAACTTAAACCTATGTAGTTAGAACAAATTACATTTTAAATCATGTCGTTAGGACAGTTTGTGACTAACATCATGTATTTAGTGGATTTTGATTTTTTTAAATCATGTAGTTAGAACCATTTGCAGTTTTAAAATCCATGTAGTTAGAACGTTTTGCGTTTTAGGATTTGATGCAATTAGAGCAATTTGCACTTTTCATATGCATGTAATTATAAATTGGTCAACAAAAACGCTTATTTAAATCAAAATTGGAAGGAAGCGGATTTGTTTTTAAGGTAAAATGGAAGGAAGCGGATTTGGTTCCAGCGAAAATTGGAAGGAAGCGGATTTGGTTCCAGCGAAAATTGGAAGGAATCGGATTTGATACTTCGCCCACGATATGTAATATTAAATTTAATTATTGACATTAATTCACTGCTGTAAAAATGATTGTCATTGTCCCTTTACTAGTAATAAAATAAACATTAATTAATTCTCAGACTGAACAATCACAAATTAAAAATGCATTATTGCTTTTATTATCGATCGACTTACTAGCTCGTGGTTTGGCATATATGCTGAAGCAAGTTTGGAATACGTGATTTATTTGGGATTCAAAGATCTCATTTAGAATGCAATAGACTGAATACTGAATAGACTCCTTATAGCCAGTCAGCCACAAACAAAATATTTATTATACGGCAGCAAGGGTCACTTCACTACAGACAACTTAAATGTTGCAGTAAATATGGCATACAAACGATTGTTTACCTAAACAATGTTTTTTGCTAATGCATAATATGTTGCCTTTGTGTATATTTTCTTTTCTTTAAACTTTGCATGTGTAATTTAATTATTATGGGTAAGTATTAATTTAAGAACTTCTTAATACTAGTTTTATAGCAATTATTGCGTCAATGCAGTTCTATTTTGTAGAAGTAAAACAAAGTACAGACGGGGAGGAAGTGAAAACAAATGTTTTTCGAGAACGCATAATTGATTCACATTTAACGACGATCATGCTGAGAAATAAGTATACTCAAGTACTAACTGACTATATAGCATGATCCATAATATTGACATAAATAATTTTTAACCTTTAAACTATACGTATTTTGAAAAGTATTGTGAATTGTTTGGGTCTTTGGGTATTGTAGCAGGATAGACTTTATACAACGAACGTGACACTATCACTACTTAACTAAAAGAACAAGAATACGGTCGTATTGTGTACCAAAATTAATATTAATATATGCCTAAATAAATATATTATTTTATCAAACTGCCTTTTATTTCGAACTGGAACAATGAACTATACCAAGAGATTCATTTACACGCGCTTAAAAATGGCATATAAAATTATTGCAGTGTACATAAATCATTAAAATATTGGAGCATTCCCTTTCATTTATATGTTCTTGCTTGGTCATTAGTTTTTATTCGTGTGTATAAATAAGTAAGAAGTTGGAGTCACACTATTCAATTCTCGCGAGTATTTCAGCTTACACAATATATACAAAGTGCACTGACATCGCATATGGCAATTTTTGCTTTAAAAAGACATAATTATATCGTATTTCTCTGCTTCTAAGTAAACTAGAAGTTGAATCCATAAAATCACAAGTAAGTAAAAAAAATAAATAAAATATATTCTGTGTAGTTACAAAAATATAAGTAAAATATATTATGTATAGTTGTTCGTTAAATGAAGACAAAATGAAGTATTATAATTTTTTAAAATTGTATCTTACTATGAATAATTTCTGAAAATAGCCATGGCTCACCCACTCTTTTCTCTTGCCATGCTTGCATACCTCACAGTTTTGTCAACATGGGCTCAAAGTTGGACCGGAGACTACCTTACACTTGGACAACCCTGTGATCCCAAAGCTAAAGACATGTGTTTTCCGGGTTTAGGATGCAATGCCAAGTCGAAAACGTGTGATTGTGCAGACTCTTCTAGTGGACTGTTTAAAAGAACGTTTCAAAATAAAGAATGCCGTCTTTTGCCAGGGAGTGAGTGTGTTCGTAATGTGAATCAAGAGAACTACCGATGCGTCGAAAACTCCAAGTGCACCGAGACACGGAAAGGTCAAGATCCAAGCGAGTGTGTCGCGGATGGTAAATGTGACTCAGGAGATCATCACTGTGTTTGTAATCCTGGGGCAGAATGTTTAACTCAAAAGGTGTCTGCTCCCCCAGCGCCTGCCAGTAAGAAGTCCCCACCCAAGGCCAAAAAAGGGTAGATACTTATTGGGAGTGTTCGGATTACCCTGATTACTATAATGAAATTACAATTATATGACAAAAGATTCACGCTTTATTTGTATTATAATAATTTTATATATGTATTATATCATTAGTCAGAAATCAGAATTAAAAAACAAAATACCTCGAAATATATTGCCATTCCTTAAAGAAAAATAGTAAGTTATAAATACAGCACAGAGCGGATAGAACATAAAGTCTTATTGATTAATTTACGGCTGTTAAGTATAACTATTGTCATTTTCTGTACATCAGTAATAAAAAAAATTAAGTGTTGCAGTAAGTAATAATTCCAATGATTCATTTGATTTCGTTATGTCAAAGCTTAATAGAATTGAAATCATATTCGAAATATGCATATACTTGCTGGCGGTTCAGTGATGGGTTCTTAATTTTAGCTTCAAATCAGAAATCTGTGATGTACTTACGAAGCTCCCTAACTCCTTATAATTATGGAAAATTGCAAAAGGTTGATAAATTATAGTTGTACAAATCTTCAGTGAAGGATCAAATCTGTTTCTTTCCACATTTCGCTACAAGCAAATCCGTTTCTTCCAATTCTCCTTAAAAGCAAATATCGTGTCCTTCCATCGATATTACTAAGGAAGGAAACATTTTACACAAATAATTAATTCTTATTGGCAATAAGTTGCTACTGCAATAACTATTGCCATTGTCTGGTCATCAGTTATAATTAACAAATAAAGGTGAAAGGTCCCCAATTATATTTATTACTTATCTACTCATTCATCGTTTGATAAGAAAAATTACGTGATTTACTTTTGGGACACAAAGGTCTCATTTATCGAGCAATAGACTCCTTATAGCCCTTCAACTACACAAGCAAGACAAATTTTAGGATGCGGTAGAGGACACAGGTAACGGTTTACCACTGACAACTTAAGTGTTGCAGTAAACACAATCTTTCGTTTGAGTTCGTTATAACGAAGCTCCATCAAAACGGAATCTTATTTGGTAAAATATCGCCACAATACACTGGCCTCCGGTAATTATTGTATTGTTCACACAAAGAAATATATTACGGTATTGTATACATATTTGTATGATTAACTAAACAAATCTGGGATTGGGATTTTTCAATGTTTTATAACCACAGAGCATTTCACGAATCCCTTCTGTCATAATTATAGGTTATGATTGATGCTGTGTTGAAGCATACCTTCTGACCACTACCTTGATGACAGAGAAATAGTAAGAATCTCATTATAAGGTGTCAATTAAATACTAAGTACATAGCGACCGGATTCGAATTAATTTTGCACGATCTTCGTCCGGCTGCTATGATTCCACGTGTTCACAAATTCTGTCTTTTTATAGCAATAAAAGTCATTGGAAGTGAAATATGTGGTGAAAATAATTGTAATTTCATTGCAATCTTGTGTTTCATATTATGTACGGGCTCTGTATCTATTGTGTGACTATCCTTCATAGAAAAATATTCGAATTCGAATTAACGTTCTGGTTTTAATATAGCCACAATGTTCGTCGGAAATTTTATCCTACACCAACAAACATACATCTAATGATTATGACCGTACAAATATTTGCATTATTAATTAAACAAAGCTGTGATGGGTGTCAACTGGTAATGCTATTAAAGAACTATACAAAGAAAGTTGGGGCTTGAGAAATTACTTTAGTCATAATTCTAAATCTAAACATTCAATGTTGTTTGAGTTGTACTAACCACACTTGGAGACAATATTTCTGCTGAATTATGATATATTATTTAGGAAATACATGTAAGGAGCTGAAAATAGCTACATACAGTATTAAAACACGTGTTTCTTTGCCTTTGGCATTAACTGCCATTTGTTCACAGCACATTATGATTATTGCAATGTTTCAATCTATTTTATTTACAGAATCTTTCCGCAATTAAACTTTATTATAATGTACTAACTTAAAAAAAAAGAAAAATGAAACTTTAGTGTGTAAACATAAAATGATTAAATGATGGATATTAGTGGGTACAACTTGCGCCACAAAGAATACTCAGAACCAAAACAATAGTCTTATATCCGCTTTCCACCAAAACTTTCTATATAGCCGTGACTCACAACTCATATGAAAGACCCAGCATAATGATAATGATGAAGTTGAAAACAGCTTATGAATTAATAATACTTGGTATGGCTTATCATCGGTCGAGTTGAATCGGATACAGATCGAGTTGAGTCGAGTTCGAGTCGGGTCGAGTCAATGGTAAACTCGACTCGAAGGGATTTTATCGGTTTCAAGTCGAGTCGGATTATAGCCACAAAAACTTCGAGTCGAGTCGGATGTCGGTGACGGAAATTTCGAGTCGAGTCAAACGCCCATAAAAAATTTAAAACTTCAAAACAAGGCAAAAAATGGGATGTTTTGTAAAATTTGTGTAATTTACTCGAAAAATTTGATCGTATAAATCAACATGGTCCGTTAGGTTGTTTACCTTAAAATATTTATTTACTTTAAAAATGCGAAAATAGTTGCCTGTAAATAGTTAACCATTTTCGAGTCGAGTTTTACGCCATCCGACTTGATTGCAGTCGGTTCGAGTCGGTTTCGAGTTGCGTAATTTTGTTATCGGTTTCGAGTCGAGTTTAGTATTTTGATCCGGTACATATTGAGTCGGTTCGAGTTTCGAGTCGAGTTCACCCAAACTCGACCGATGATAAGCCATAATACTTGGAAATCTTTAGCTTGTTCTTGTGTGTTTCTGTGTCCTTGTCTTGGTACATAATTAACTGCATTTACATGCACGTAATATTCTCTTCCAAAAGCTGGTTCCTTTTATGCACGTACATAATTTACACTGAGCAGTTTATACACATCCTCGTTGAAGTTGTACGGGGTAAAATTTACTCTTTATTTAGTTTCTGAAGCTGCACGGCAGAAAGTATTACTATAACATGTGTAAGTAGTGCAATCGAAAAAGCTTCATTCAAATTTTCAAAAATTTTTATATAGGTACCTCTATTTAATTGTACATGCTTATATATTAGAACCGATTTTGCCCTAGTTTTTTTGCTATAAAATTTTATTTGGAAACCAATTTTAAAAACTGATTTTTTTCCCGCAGACAGATCTGCAATAAAATTATTTTTACAAATAGAGCTATATTGCATATAGTAATCGTCTACAAGTAGCTCTATTAATTCTCTTTCCCCTTTTGTTCACAGAGAGGCAAAGGTTATATTTACATAGCACCTATAGCTCATAGCGTATACAAATCTAATTATACATTTGTGGAAAAATCTAGTTACATACTACTATTTGCAGCTCAAGCCATAATAGGACAAACCATAAAATATTGTAAAACTATTATCGCGTGTGAAACATTACAATTCTTAGAAATTATTCACAGGTAACCTTGGGAGGATCTCAGTCAGTTAAGAAGAATTTAAGCTTCACACATACCTACAGCTACACTAAGAAAATCAGCACTCACTTTCCGTACATAGATCTGTGTATACATTTACAATTTGCCTGAGTCCAACCGAGCTAGACCATAAGAGCAAGATACTTTCAGTATTAACCTTGCAAGAAATCTTCAAATTACCTAGCGACAGGAGGAACAGCAAAGCTAAGTTTGTTGAATGAGAATACACGTCAATGATTTTTTCTAACCAGTTCACCTCACGACAATTTTGAAGATCATAGAGGTAACAAACAGCAGCAGCATTACCATTTACGATGCCTCGTCATGATATCATGAAAACATTGTAATTGGTTTTGGTTTTGACGTTGGCGAGTACTAGGAACGCTGAAAACAAGAGAACCTACTAAATACATAATTAAATCCAATCTCCAAACAGAAAACAGAATTACCTACTGACCATACCATCATCTATAAGTAAGCTTATGAAAAACACAACAAGATAAAAGCATAATACCTTCCCTCCCTGCCCACCATACATTTGCACGTTACATACAAAGGGAGATAGAGATTCAAAAGCACAAAACTAGCTTTGAGAGCCGAGTCAAGCGTCAGTCTTTAACTCGTGTGGGCATCACAGTCACAGACTCACAAACTGATAAGAGTCCATCATATCCATATCTGCACCGGTATCAGTGGATTTTTAAAATCATAAATTATGGGTTACTATAATATTAAACATTTTTCACCTCCGTGGCTAAAATTATTAGCTCTTGTCATGTCAGTCTTCAACTGTACTTTATCAGCAGAACAACCAACTCCGTCCGTCTCTGTAGGGATGTATACCGCCGTCGCACCCAAGTCAATCGCACCGTTTTCCACGTACAATATCAGTGTATTTGTAGAATCAAGAAGTAATAATGGGACCGGAACCGGAACTGACGGCTCCACACCACTCCGGTTTCAAGCCTCTCTCCACTCATTAAAAGAAAATTACACAGACTCGGAAAGCATTTCCATTCTTCCGGGCCAGTCAGGCGTAGTCAGCATTACAACTCAAGATCTCACAGCCTCCAGATATAATTTAACTCTCAAGATTAAGGATGGGACGAAGGAGATTGAGGAAACGACAGTTATATTCCCCAAGAAAAAGGAGGAAGCCATCATTTTAATTCACACGGACAAGCCCATGTACAAACCTGGAGAAACTGTCCAGTTCCGTGTGATCCTTTTAAATGGGGAGGCAAAACCATTCCCTCCAATTTCAGCTTCGGATTCCAAGGAAAGTCAATATGCATTGGATATCAAGATCTTTGATTCGGAACAGAACGTGATAAAAGTATGGGACAACACTCAGCCAAAGACGGGATTATTCAGTGCAAAATTGCCTTTATCCTCTGAGCCCGTCCTTGGTGACTGGAATATTGAAGTGACTCCGAAAATAATTGTCCCGGATACGCCGGCTCTCACTTCTCCCGCTACGGCTGATCCGAAATCCTCAGCTACACTTGGAAGCAATAAAAGCTCGAAAAAATTCGCATCTTTTCCACCAAGACGACGGGTTGCGGATGACAGTGGGAAAAGAACACATAAATTTACAGTGGCTCTGTACGTACTTCCAAAATTTGAAGTCACTATTAAATTGCCGCCTTTCATCACCATCAATCAAACTACAGTCCCTGTGGAGGTTCAAGCCAAGTACACCTACGGTAAAAGTGTCAAAGGGGACTGCACTCTCGTTCCAAAACGCTCCTACTGGAATAGTGACGACGTGGTTTCTTCCACATTCCCCATCGATGGATCCGCCGTGAGGGACGTGGACATTAAGCACCTTTTTAAGGATGGGAATCTGTACGAGCAAGACATTACATTCGAAGCTCAAGTGACGGAGACGGTGACTGGGAAATCTGAGAATGGGACCGGCTCGGTCCACATGTACAAATACCCGTACAAAATTGAGCAAATCGTCAGAATGGACTATCTAAAACCAGGGCTCCCATTCAATATTATTTTCAAGGTACTCACCCAGGACAATATCCCCATTGGAGACCCATCACCGCACGCCCTCAAAATATCCCATGGATTTTCATACGACAAGAAATTCGGTTCTCTGGAAAGCTCCATTCCACCAAATGGCTTAGTCAACCTCACTTTTGAGACGCCTTCCAACGAACTCATCTCAGTTAATCGGATTGATGTAACCTACAAGGATCTCACCCACAATTACTACGTACCTCAAAAATACAGTGCTGACACAAATACCTACATTAGCATCAAATTACTGGGTAACAATAATGAAGTGGATCCCCTTATTGAGCCCATCTTCCGAGTCAACTCCAAACTCAATATTATCGTGAATGCTACACAGCCATTTAGTTCTGTAAATTACCTAGTTTATGGAGGACGGCAGGAAATTTTCTCATTCGCCAAGATTAATTTGCCATCTCCAGTGACGGAGTACAAGTTAGAGATTACTTGCCCGAGCAAAGCCCCTCCAGAAGCGACAGTCATCGTGTACATTTTGAATGCGGAGAACGAGATCATTGTAGATTCTTTGAAATTCAGCGCAATCAAACTGGAAGAGGATTTTGATAATTTTTTGAATATAAGTGTTTCTAATCCGGATTCTGCGGCAAAGGCAGAAAACGACACTTTTGAACCTGGACAAAATATCAGTTTAAAACTTCAGTCAACATCAAATTCCTTAATTGCCCTTCGTGGAGTGGATCAGTCCGTACTTTTGCTCAAAGAGAAGGATACGGATATCACACAAAAATCCGTGGATGACGAAGTTAAGTCCAAGAATGATGACTTGAAGTACCGAAATCGCATCTATGGAGGCTCCAATGCCTTCCAGATTTTTGAGCAAGGAGGGCTCACTATTATGAGTAATGCAAAAATTCAAATTGAAAAAGCTTACCCAGAAATTGCATACGATTTAAGCACTAATAATCTGGCTTCGACTGCCGCAGCTTTTGGAGGCGCTCAAAAATTTGCGGCCGCGCCACTCTCATTGGAGCTTCAAACACGGATCACAGGCAACAGTGGGGAGAATATCCGAGTCCGAACTGAATTCCCTGAAACTTGGCTGTGGGAAGAAGTGACCCTCAATGGAACCAATTCTTTTGACTTGGTAAAAACCATTCCAGACACCCTAACCTCATGGTTCATAACTGGCTACTCTCTCAACACGGATACCGGCCTTGGTGTTTTTCAGGGGCCAAAGAAGGTCACAGTTTTCCGCCCATTCTTCCTGTCACTGAATCTGCCGTATTCGGTGGTAAAGGGAGAGGTTGTGGTCCTTCAAGTTTTGGTCCACAATTACTTGCCCACTCAAGGAAATACATCTGCAGAGATAACATTGGAAAATTCTAAAAACCAATTTCAATTCAATGACAAATCACTCAAGGATGCTAAAGAGAGCAAGAAAACAGTGAGTTGCCCTCCAAATTCCGTCACTTCTGTCACGTTCGTTATTGTTCCCTCAGAATTCGGCTCGGTTATGCTCAATGTCAAGGGCCTCACTGCAACGGCCGGAGATGCCTTGTCCCAACCCCTTCGAGTCAAGCCTCCAGGGCAACAACAAAGAAGGACTGCATCAGCACTCTTACGTACAGCCCGCTCATCAGTCGGCAATGATACCACAACCGAGGCTGCGGAACTGACCGCCAATCTGACGACAGTATTCCCAGTGGATAGAGTCCAAGGTGCTGACACTGTAAAGATATCCTTCATATCCGACATTCTTGGCTCCACCATTGCAAATCTGGATAAAATGCTCCAAATTCCGACGGGATGTGGGGAACAAAACATGCTTAACTTTGTGGCTGACATCGTCATTCTGGATTATTTGAAGGCCACGTTCAATCTAGATGAAAAGGTCAAAGCTAAAGCCATCGGATATTTGGAGACTGGCTACCAACGAGAACTGACTTATCGTCATCCCGATGGATCCTTCTCAGCTTTCGGTACTTCAGACAGTCAAGGCTCAACGTGGCTCACTGCTTTCGTCGTCCGGTCCTTTATTCAAGCCAAGCCTTATATTACAATTGACGACAATGTTATTTCATCCGCCTTGGATTTTCTGGCCCAAAAGCAATTTGACAATGGTGGATTATTTGAAAATGGAAGAGTACTACACTCTGGATTGCAAGGTGGCTCCAGCTCAAGCGGTGTAGCTCTGACTGCATACACTGTTCTTGCCTTCATTGAAGCTGCACAGAATTTCAATCAGAGTTTGAACCTATCCGAAGTCGAAACTACAACTACGGAAGCGACTCATAATGAAGATTTTGAATTACCAAATTCTGAGAAGCCAAAGAAGCCTAATTATGCCCAAAATGTCCAAAAAGGACTGGGCTATATCACAAATCAAACGAAAGCTGTAAATAAGGAAGACCCCTATGCTGTGGTCCTCACTGCCTACGCACTTGAGCTCGCCAATCACCCACAAAAGAATGCATACTTTGACAGATTACAAGAAGTAGCAACACGTGACGGTGGACTTACATTCTGGGAGGTGAAGAAAAAAAACAACACTAAAATCCTGAATGAGACAGAGCACTACCCATGGGAATTGGTGACGCAGCCCGTGTCCGTGGAAATGACTGGATACGCTCTACTCACTTATATTTTACAAGGGAAAATTGGGGAAAGCTTCCCACTAGTGAAATGGCTATTAAAAGAACGTAATGCCAACGGTGGATTTCATTCAACTCAAGATACTGTTCTAGGACTCACTGCCCTTGCCAAATATGCACAGTTAACAAGGGATAACGTTACGGATCTTCAAGTAAGCTATAGTTAATTTACTGTATAAAAATATCAATAACTTGTGTCACTACTGAAGAAGCAAAATTGCCTGTCTCCAATTTTCACACTAAAATCAAAATTGCCTATCTCCATTTTTTGACTTAAATAAAGCAATAAGAAATACCTACACTAGCTTATTTTGCCGGAAAAAAAATTATACACATTTAATTACATCAAAAAATAGAGATCGGCAATTTTGCTATATTAGTGAGAGTTCGAAATGGGCAATTTTGCTTCTTCAGTAGCGATGTGAATAAGCTATATGCTGGAAATTAATAAACTGTATGTGTATATATTTTAAAACGTATCTAATAATTTCCCTGATTTATATAGGTAAATGCCACCTACGGCTCGGAAGACAAATTGGTCACCATTAACAAAAGTAATGCAGAGGTACTTCAAGAATTTGAGCTGCCAAACGACACGAGTTCAGTTGAGGTTGCTCTGACTGGAAAGGGCACAGTATTGTGTCAATTAACATGGAGATACTACGTTGAAGATGCTGTTCGAGAGCCTGCTTTTGCTGTAAATGTCAACGTAAGGAAGAATAATATATAATACAATTTTTTTTTCGTACTTATTTACAGGGCCGGACGAAGCAATCGCTTTAAGGCAGCAATTTGATTCCATAGAAAAACCGCTATTTTGATTTTAATGAAGGTTTTCTTTGATAAACTAAAATGTTCTATTTACATCGTTTTTGAAAAGTGAATGTTTTATTTGCATGTTTTCGAAATGTGCAAAAAACATTATTGGCATGTTTTTTAAAAGTGCAAAATGTTTTATTTTTATGTATTCGAAATGTGCAAAAAAATTTATTTGCATGTTTTTTTAAAGTAAATGTTTCATTTACATGTTTTTTGAGAATTCAAGCAGCGGGGGGTTGCCTGCGAAGGCCTCATTATCCGGCCCTGCTTATTTAACTGAGCTGTATGCATACCTAATAGCTTTAGATAACTAATAATTATATATATATAACTATTTAATTTTTTCAATACCAATATTTTATTACAGACATCAACTAAATCCACAGGAGAATTATTATTGAACATTTGCACTTCATACTTGAAAGGCGCAGAGTCCAACATGGCTATAGTTGAATTAAATTTACCCTCTGGCTATTCAGTAGATAAAGACTTTTTAGGGGATTTGAAAAATGTTCCTGGTTTCAAGAGATACGACATTGATAATGGAGACACGAAACTTGACATTTATTTGGACTCGATCACGTCCAACAACACATGTCTGCCTGTCACAGCTTTGAGAGCATTCAAAGTAGGGAAACAGGCCCCAGCCTTTGTTCATGTCTACGACTACTATGACACGACGCAGTCCGCAAGGGCTTTCTATGAAGCCCCCGCAGTTTCTATCTGCGACATTTGTCAAGAAAATAATGATTGTGCCGGCAGTAATTGTGTGTAATTTAAAATGCACAGCAAAATATTGTGAAACTAATGTGTATAATTTAAATTGGGCATGAAGACTTGTATTAGTATTTTGTTATGGTATTAATGAAATTTAATAGTATCATACTTATCATTCCTTTTTACTAAACTTTGATTTACATGTATGTATTTTACGGTCTAACAATTTTTCATATGTCTTGGCATGCTATGTATTATTATTCGATAAATTTTGATTTCCGTCACGTAACTTATTTGTACTCCCCATTTCATGACCATTTCGAATGTGTGTTGTTAAATGGAACTTATATTCAATAAAAAATGTGTAACATAATAATAATGATACTAATAATAAAATCAATTGATTTTAATAGCACGTAATACGTAATAGTCGACCAGTCACGGCAAAAGCATTGTAGTAGTGTATCGTAACCGTAAGTCCGTGAATCACCCTGGATGACTAACGTATTCATATTTTTTTAAATTATATGTCTAAGTGATTCGTGTATAATGACCCTTATTCACGCTTTTATGAATGAGCAATTCTATAAGGTTTAAATGTCATATGAATTTTTAAAATGACATTAATTTTCATTTCATTCATATCTTACAATTTCCAATCGAATTTAGAGTGCTATTTAAATAATATAATGCACAGCATTATTACGACTAAAAAACGTGACGTAGGTAAGTCAGTCAGAAAATATTTCCTCTACTCTAAGGGAAGAGACACATATTACGTAAGCTACTAGGGTGGAAGGCAGTTTTTCAAAATGATGATGTGCCATGTTAAAGATAGCCATTTACGCAATGGTTAAGGTGCTGACAATAGGGGTGGGTGGGTGCCAAAATTTTTCAAGAATTGCTTACGTAATATGTGTCTCTTCCCTAAAGTATAAAGCTGTGTGTTTTTCCCTGACTTGGTTTAGTATTGCGTACCTTATGTCCAGAAATGGACGCCTTTAAGAAGCTGGTAGTTTCGCCTTCTTTCTTACAAACAACAGTTCTCTTCTTTTTAGTCTCATTCTCGCTTCGAATTCGAAATGTGTCAGCAGAGCCACCACCAGCTGTCGGGATTTACACCGCAATAGCACCCAAATTAATCGCTCCGTTTTCTACATACAACATTAGTGTCTTTGTAGAAGAGAGATCCAAAAACAGTGGCAGTGACAGTGCGACAGAGAACAAAGCGCCGCTCCAATTTCAAGCGGCCATTATTTCCGAAAAGGAAAATTATACCAGTCAAGAAACTGTTTCTATTCTTCCCGGAGCATCTGGCCTAATAAGTATACAAACCAATGAGCTGACAGCACAGTCATACAATTTAACACTCAAAATAAAGGATGGGACGACCAACGAGGTCGAAAACGTTACTACAATATTCCCTAAAAAAGAGGAAAAAACAGTCATCTTGCTCCACACGGACAAGGCCATGTACAAACCTGGGGAAAGGGTCCAATTTCGTGTTCTACATCTCAGCCCAGAAATAAAACCATTCCCATCGGACGAAGATAGTGCTGTGGAGGTCAAAATTTTAGACCCTGAGCAAAACGTAATCAAAATTTGGGAGCGGGCTGAAGTCAAAACTGGTTTATTTAGTGCGAAATTACAACTCTCCTCTGAGCCTGTTCTTGGCGACTGGAAAATAGAAGTGAGGCCAATAAAACCGAAACAAAAAGAGCATTGTGACCAGTTGTCTCTAGCTGGAGGAAATACTACAGGCACAGAATTATGTCATACGCGAAAGGTTCGAAGAGTTATGATTCGCCCACCCAGACCGAGGCCACCACCAAGAGGCAATAATGCCCCGGACGATCTTACGACCTCACTTACATTTACAGTGGCTCAGTACGTCCTACCAAAATTCCAGGTCACCATTAAACTCCCTCCATTCATCACATTTAATCAAACAAAGGTCCCTGTCCAGGTTCAAGCAAAGTACACTTATGGTAAAGGGGTCAAAGGGGAGTGCACTCTCATTCCTAAACTTCGATACCCAACTTACCGTCATTACTCAAGAAATTCTAACAATGAAGAAAAAGACAAAGTCACAACCACCACTTTTCCAATTGACGGATCTGCAGTCAAAGAAATTGATATTGGACACCTTTTCTCTTCCGAAACCAAGTACGAGCAAGAAATCATTTTTGAGGCTTCAGTGGCAGAGATTGTGACGGGGAAGACTGGGAATGCAACTGGCAAAGTTCACATGTATCGCTACCCCTATAAAATTGAGGACGTAGTCAAAACTGAATATTTGAAACCCGGCCTCCCATTCTCAATCATTTTCAAAATCCTCACACAAGATAATATCCCCATCCAGGACCCAGCACCGAATGCTCTAAAAATTTCTCATGGATTCTCTTACAAAGCAAACTCCTTGGAAATGCCGATCCCGTCCAATGGCTTAGTTAACCTCACATTTGACACTCCGACAAATGACTGGATTCAAGTTAGTCAAATCCGTTTAACCTACAAGGAATTAGTACACAGTTACTACGTCCCTCAAAAGCACCACTCCGACGTAAGTACTTACATGAACGTTAAGCTGATCAGTGAGAACGGTGACACGGATCCCATCATCGAGCCAACAATCACAACAAATTCAAAATTTACTGTTCACGTAAATGCAACACAACCCTTCAGCTCCGTAAATTACCTCATTTTGGGCAGAGGGCAAGAGGTTCTTGAATTCGAAAAGAAAATTTTACCATCCCCCGTAATGGAACATAAATTGGAAATCACCTGTCCCCGAAAGGCCCATCCAGTAGGAAGATTAATCGTCTACATTGTAAACGAAAATAAGGAAATAATTGCTGAGGGTTTTAAATTTAGCCCAAAAATCCCTGAAACGGATTTAGACAATTATTTGAACATAAATATTTTGAATTCAGAGTCAAAGACGACTACGACGGGAGAAGTAGCAACTTTTGAGCCAGGGAAAAATATCAGTTTGAAACTTGAGTCAAAATTGAATTCTTTAATTGCTTTTCGTGGGGTGGACCAGTCTGTACTTTTACTCAAAGACAAAGATGTGGATATCACACAGGCGTCCGTGGATGGTATAGCTAAATCAAGAAACGATGAAGAAATGAATCAGCATCGGATTTGGGGAGGCTCAAATTCCTTCCAAGTTTTTGATCAAGGTGGTCTCACTGTTTTAACAAATGCGAAAATTGACATTGCCAAAGCAGCTCCAATGCTCTATGCCAGGTAAATGAAAAAGCAAATAAATGCAGTAATTATTTAAGAAACTATATTTGTCAATTCTAAACTGGTTTTTTATTGGTTTCTATCACATTTCGTCTGTGAAGAACCAAAATGACCCATATCCATTTTTAGCTAAAAACAATATCAACTATCTACAAAAATATTCAAATATGTCTTGAGAGTATTTAAATAGAATATTTTGCACGTTTTAAAAATATGTAAACAGAACATTTTACACTTTTCAAAAACATGTAAATAGGACATTTTACATTGTTGAAAAACGTGAAAATAGAAAATTTTACGTTTTTCAAAAACTCGTAATTAACGTTTTACGCATGTTTCTCATTTTGTTTTTATGACATAGCTCATTTTGATTCTAGCTTAAATTGGATATGGGTCATTTTGGTTCTTCACAGATGATTTTTTTTCTAATATAGTCCACAAGCTAATATCAACTTGGCGAGGAGGGGTGGTGGTGCAATGAGAATGGCCAAGACCAAGCAGCTCAGTTTTAGCTCGCCCCAGCTTACTTCCGACTCGCTACCTCAAAGAACAGGAAACAGTGAGGAAGTCGTTCGTGTACGAACTGAATTCCCTGAAACTTGGCTGTGGGAAGAAGTGACCCTCAATGGGACCAATTCTCTGGACTTCCACAAAACAATTCCGGACACCCTCACCTCCTGGATTATCTCTGGCTATTCTCTGAACACAGACTTTGGTTTGGGCATTCTGCAGGAGTCAAAGAAAGTCACAGTTTTCCGCCCATTTTTCCTGTCACTCAATCTGCCGTATTCGGTGGTAAAGGATGAAATCCTTGTCCTTCAAGTTTTGGTCCATAATTACTTGCCCACTCAAGGAAATACATCTGCAGAGATAACATTGGAAAATTCTAAAAACCAATTTCAATTCAATGACAAGTCACTCAGTGAGGCAAAGGAGCAGAAGAAAACAGTGAGTTGCCCTCCAAATTCCGTCACTTCTGTCAATTTCGTGATTGTGCCCTCAGAATTCGGCTCGATTATGCTGGACGTCCGCGGTATTGTTCATAGGGACAATCAAATCGCAGGGGATGCCTTGTCACAGGCCCTCAAAGTGAAGCCTCCCGGTCAACAGCAGAGACGAAGTACATCGACACTCGTACGGTTGGGTCAATCCACCAACAAGGTCACTGACCCAGTAATAACAAATCTGAGCACAAGTTTTCCCAGAGTCCGAGTTGCTGGGGCTGACAAAATCAAGATTTCCTTCATATCGGACATCCTTGGCTCCACGATTGCAAATCTGGATAAAATGCTCCAAATCCCGACGGGATGTGGGGAACAAAACATGCTCAACTTTGTCGCAGACATTGTCATTCTAAATTATTTAAAAGCGACGCAAAATCTGGACGGGAAGGTTAAAGAGAAAGCTATCAATTTCTTAGAGACTGGCTATCAACGCGAATTAACTTATCGTCACCCCGATGGATCTTTCTCAGCTTTCGGAACTTCAGACAGTCAAGGCTCCACGTGGCTCACTGCTTTCGTTGTCCGATCATTCATTCAAGCCAAGCCTCACATCACAGTCGACGATAAAGTTGTCGAGTTAGCCCTACAATTTCTGGCCCAGAAACAATTTAACAATGGTGGCCTATTCGAAAATGGGAAAGTAATTCATTCGGAAATGCAAGGTGGATCCTCTACTAGTGGTGTGGCTCTTACTGCCTACGCTGTTCTTGCCTTCATTGAAGCTTCTCAGCATTTGGGTCCTGTGTCAAAGGGTGCAGTTACTACGAGTGATGAAAATCCCGATTCAAAAATTATCATCGACCAAAAGGGAGGAAACTACTCTAGTAACATTCAGAATGGGCTTAATTACGTTGTAAGTCAAACCAAGTCTGTGAGCAAGGAAGATCCCTACGCTATTGTTCTCACGACCTATGCCCTCCACCTCGCTAATCATCCCAAAAAGGACGTATATTTTGAAAAATTACAATTGCTAGCTACTCAAAAAGGTGGTCTCACATTTTGGGAAATAAATAAAAACAAGACTAAGATTCCAAATGGGACGGAGCGTCACCATCCCTGGGAAATCGGGACACAGCCCGTTTCTGTGGAAATGACAGGCTATGCTTTACTCACATACATTCTGAGAGGGAAGGTTGCGGAAAGTTTCCCTTTGGTGAAATGGCTTTTGAAGGAGCGTAATGCGAATGGAGGGTTTCATTCAACTCAGGATACTGTTGTAGGACTCACTGCTCTCGCAAAATATGCCGAATTAACCAAAGACAATGTTACAGATCTTCAAGTAAGATACATACACACTTGTGTGTAATATGTGTGGAAATTAATTTAGCTGGTCAAATTAATGATATTTTGCAATTTTCTACCACTGCCATCTCTGTCATAGATAAAAGCAACCCACAATTCTGCAAACATTGAGGTCACCATTAACAAAAAAAGCGCAGAAGTGCTCCAAGAATTCGAGTTGCCAAATGACACGAGCTCCGTTCAACTGGCTGCTTCTGGGCTTGGCACTGTTTTAGCACAATTAACCTGGAGTTACTACGTGGAGGAGGAAGTTCGAGAACCAGCTTTTGCTGTGGATGTAAAGGTAAACATTAAAAAGACGGGTCATTAATAAAAACTTTCATTTCGTATTAGCTCATATTTTGTTACATTTCTTGTGCAACCATTTTATTGCAGGCTTCGGCGAAATCTGTAGAAAACCTGGAATTAAATATATGCGCAGCCTACTTAAAGGGCAGTACATCCAACATGGCTATAATCGAAGTGAATCTGCCCTCCGGATATACGATAGACAAAGATTCTTTGGCGAATCTGAAAGATGTCTCAGGCTACAAGAGATACGACACTGAGAACAGCGACACGAGACTGGCCATTTATTTGGAAAGTATCACAAGCAAACAAACTTGCGTCCGTGTATCAGCTTTACGATCCTTTAAAGTGGGGAAACAGGCAGCAGCTTATATTAGTGTCTACGACTACTATGACACCACAAAGGTTGCACGAACTTTCTATGAAGCTCCAGTCGCCTCCATCTGTGATATTTGTAAAGAAAACAATGATTGCGTCGATAATAATTGCTTGTAATTTTTCTAACTAATTAAATTCATACCATGTGAGTTAATATATTACATCCTTAACAATGCAGATAATTTTGTTTGGTTTACAATATCTTGTGTGTATTTTCTATTAAAAACTATTTGGCATACCTTCAGTAAATTAGTAGATACAATTTAATAATGACGAAAGTTTCCAAGAATTTGTAAACATGTATACTTCAGCCTCGTAATTATTTTTCATACAAACAACGACAACCTTATTTACATGAAACCTTAATTTACACCCATAATATCGTCTGTGAAGAACCAAATAGACCCATATCCAATTTTTGCTAAAATCAAATTGAGCTATGTCAACAAACACTATATTAGACAAGTATGTAAAATGCTCAGTGAATGTTTTTAGAAATTGTAAAAAAGTTATATTTACTTGTTTTAAAAAAGTTTAAATTATTCTATTTACATGTTTTTGAAAAGTGTAAATTGTTCTATTTAAATGTTTTTGAAAAGTGTAAATTGTTCTATTTACATATTTTTAAAAAGTGTAAATTGTTCTATTTACTTGTTTTAAGAAAGTACAAAATGAACTATTTTTAATCTTTTATGATTTGAATTATTTTGTATTTAGCTAAAACTGGATTTGGGCCATTTTGATTCTTCACAGACGATATTCCAAGGCATGAAGTCATGCAATAATTTAATTACTGTGGACAGTCGTTGTTGCTGGGGGTAAATTATAACAAATAGATTCAAAGTTAAAAAACAATTTTTCCAATCAGTATTGGATTCCAAAAAAAATTATTAATAATATTTCAGTAGTAGAAATTTTTTATTATTAATAACAAATTCAATAAAATTAATTTTATTTTTATTATTTTTATGAAATTTTGCAAAAAACATTTTTTGAAACAAAATTTTGTCGCTGCAGTTTGCGTTCTGAGAAGCGCGACAGGCGGCATATTATGCAAATTTTGTGCAGCTAAATTATTCTGTCTGTACATTACGTTACGTACGTATGGATAACGGATAAGTAATGTAATTTTGATTACGCTTATTTATAATTTTAGCTTGTACAAGCTTACGTTTTTTGTTGTTCGATGACAATTTACACTGTTCTTACACTCAATTTAAGCCTAATAATTTTGAATTTAATTATGTAGGTAGGTAGGCATACCCTTTAGTTGAACCTTTTTTGCTAGGCGAACTCTTTACAACTCAGAAACAGAAATATGTCTCCTACACCTAAAATTTAGTATACTATCTTTTACCACCCAATCGTCCCTGAAATGACAGTAGTTAGATGAAGTTAGTAACCTTGCCCGCAGCAGCCTCAGGCACTTAATTGCAAACTTGATTACTCTGAAATACTCTCAAATACAAAATACTTTTAATTGCATAAAAAGCTGATAAGCGAAAATAATTATGACTGTCGAGTTACGGATCCAGAAGTATGATTCCTCATTTATACAGATACAACACTCCTAATTTTTAACTTTACCCATTCTGAGTTCTTGCTGTTTTAATATAAATTGATTTTTCACAGGGAAAAAGTAATTTATTCAATACATTTTTTAACAATTTGTGGCCGCTTAACAGATCCCACCTTTTACCAATGATGGAAATATACTCGTCCGCTTTCATCTAGTATCAGTCTAAGTTGCGATTGAGACGCAGACGGCGACGGCATAGCCCATATATAGCCATCAAAAAAATAATTAAAATAATTAAATTGTGTGCGAAGTTTCCAGCACACAAATTGACAACAACTTTGAAGCGGGCCGTAGGAAAACTTTGTTTAAATGGCCGATACAGATGTTAATGTGGACAGCATGATAGCCCGGCTCCTTGAAGTTCGGAATACCCGTCCCGGGAAAACAGTCCAAATGTCTGAACAAGAAGTTCGTGGCTTATGTTTAAAATCCAGAGAAATATTTCTTCAGCAACCCATTTTACTTGAACTTGAAGCTCCTTTAAAAATCTGTGGGGACATTCACGGACAATTTAATGATTTACTCCGTTTATTTGAATATGGAGGATTTCCGCCAGAGTCCAATTATTTATTCCTTGGGGACTACGTGGATCGTGGGAAGCAGTCCCTAGAAACAATTTGCCTCCTTCTCGCCTATAAAATAAAATATCCTGAGAATTTCTTTCTTCTCCGAGGAAATCACGAGTGTGCCTCCATTAATCGAATCTACGGTTTCTACGATGAGTGCAAAAGAAGATTTAATATCAAATTGTGGAAAACATTCACGGACTGCTTTAATTGCTTCCCTGTTGTGGCTATCATTGACGAGAAAATATTTTGTTGTCATGGTGGGCTCAGTCCTGACCTCCAGAATATGGAACAAATCCGTCGGATTATGCGTCCCACGGACGTTCCTGATACAGGGCTACTCTGTGACTTACTTTGGTCGGATCCTGATAAAGACGTGACTGGTTGGGGTGAGAATGATCGAGGAGTCTCCTTCACTTTTGGACCAGACGTCGTCACAAAGTTTATCAATCGACACGATCTAGACTTAATCTGCCGAGCTCATCAAGTCGTGGAGGATGGCTACGAATTCTTTGTGAAGCGACAATTAGTTACGCTTTTCTCTGCTCCGAATTACTGTGGCGAGTTTGATAATGCTGGAGGAATGATGACTGTGGATGAGACTCTCATGTGCTCATTTCAAATTTTGAAACCATCCGAGAAAAAAGCCAAGTTTACGTATGCTCCAGTAGGCACTGCACCCAGTCGACCCGCAACACCTACAAGGCCGGGAGGACCACCCAAAAAGAAGTAAGTTCCCTGTCCCCAGCAACATTTCCAAATGTCATGCCAAATCATTATTAGCTTCAACTTTCAATTAATTTTGCCTCAGTTACTTGTCTTTTGGTAAAAACAGCAATGTCAACGATTTCACTACTAACTACCATATAGCTTTCTACTGCAGTTGGCTCCAAATATTCAAATACTATAATAATATGTTGTCTTGTCGTAATTTATACACCAAACCAAAATTGTGGCTAAATGTTACTGCTAAAATAAAATACTCAATACTGTTTTGATTTTCTGCTTGCATGTTGTTTGTTCGCACCTAAAAATAATAATTAATGAATTAATTAGTGTATGTGCAGCGAAATTTGAATAATTAAAATAATTTAATAATAATCAATTAACAATGTATAAAGTTAAGTAACATCTGTAAAAATTGGAACCGAACTAATCGAATGCGTAGACTCAGCAGCTTGTTGCATTATTTTGAATTTGTTACGAGCAATTAATTGGTAATTGTTACGTTTCCGATTCTGCTTTACAGCTAATATTTTATTGGAAGCAACTAAAATTGCAAATTGTTGATGCTAATGCATTTTAAGGATGTATACCTAACAAGGCATTAATTATTTAAGCATTTAGCTAACGCTAATTAAAGGGAGTGTATACATGCACATGTGCTACTTACTGCCCCTGCTAATGCTCAATTATAATTTATTAGCAATATGTACAGATGTAATTTATGCCCTTTAAAATTTGGACTTTAAGAGAATAGGAGAATTCCAATCAAATCAATTGACAACGAGATTATACAATGCAATTGATAAATTTAAAAACTCAGCTGCTATCAGGATTTGAGCAAAAGCAAAGTTCAATAATACCACAAATCATGCATGCACTCATCCCGTGTATTGTGCCGGGCGAGTGAGATACAAGTATACAAGCGTGGAATTTTAAGTGACAAAATCATTTATCTTCACTTCCACTCCAATAATGGAAATACAATGGAACGCTTAAGCATGCATATGGATAGTATAATATCAATATTAGTATGTACTTACAAGGGAATGGTTTTACATGGAACCCGCCAATTGCAAAAAGTCATATCTACAAAAATCAGGCTACTTTTGAATAGTCGGGATCCAAAGTAACTCGAGTGCATTTTGCGTTGTTCGGTCACAATAGCCCGCCAAAGTTTTAAAAAATTCAAATTTTAATAGTTTGCCGCCCTGTAGCTTGTACAGTTCTCATCCGATTTTGATGAAATTTCGGTTTTTGTGATCCTTAGGGTTTATACTAAAAAGTTATTTCAGGATTTTGAAAAATTCAAAAATTTTCATTTTTTTGAAAAAACGGTGTTAAAAAATTGGGCCTCAAATATACTCATTTCTTGGATTTTTTTCAAAAAAATGAAAATTTTCGAAATTTTCAAAATCCTGAAATTGCTTTTCAGTAAAAAGCGTAAGGATCCCAAAAAACGAAATTTCATCAAAATCGGACAAGAACTGTAAAAGTACTAGGGTCCCAAAATATCAAAATTTGAATTTTTTTAAACTTTGGCGGGCTATTGTGACCGAACAACGCAAAATGCACTCGAGTTACTTTGGATCCCCACTATTCAAAAGTAGCCTGATTTTTGTAGATATGACTTTTTGAAATTGGCGGGTTCCATGTGAAACCATTCCCTTGTTAGTAAAGGCTTGAGAAAAAGTGTGCTCTTCTTCAGGCTTGTAAGTACAAATATGTACATGGAGAGTTTTTCGGCAAAACGGGATAAGTCCAAAGCAAATTTTACAGGAACAACGAATAATGAATAAAAGGTGAGTGGATTGTTTTTTTTAACTCAAAAACCAAATTGAAATCAGAAAAAAATACATGTTTTAGATGGACTTTCATCCCATTTTGCCAAAAATAATTCGAATGAAACTAAAACTAAAACTCATTGAATTAAAGAGCCTAAAATAAAACCCTTTTCCTCAATTTAATTATATCTACGCGATATACAGATAACATATTAAATTGTCTGCACACAAAGCTTTCACACAGTTCAATGTACAGAATTACTGACACGCTTGTGATGGGATTATCAGTTTACACGATTACTACATGTTAAAAGTTAAAATAGTGCAATCTGGGTCTGGGTCTGTGATCGTTGCCAGCAGCCCTGACAGTAAGTAACTAGGTTGTCAAGCTCAAGCAGAGCTGAAAGTGCATTTTCAACCTTTGAGCACACCTGTCGAGTCCAAGTTCATCCCGTGTTGGTAGTGAAAATGGTGCTCTTATATTTGGCACTCGTAATCCTTTTTTGCATACTCAGCTTAATTTTGTATGCACGCTGGAATTATGGATCTTTGGAATCACTCAGTATTCCAGTAGTACCCAGAACTTTTCTTTTCGGAAGCTGTCCAAAATTTTATAAAACGCACCTTCAGTATGAAGACATTCAAAGATTTCAAACGCATGGCAATGTTTATGGGGTAAGTATAATTTTAGTATTTTGGGTTAACTAAAATTATTAATTTTTCATAAGAGGAGTGATGGTCGAGCAATAAGGGGGTACTCTGATGTAAACAAAAATATATCCTACAAAAGTTCGAAATTTTGGTCGCTAATTCGCTTTTAAAATCTTAGATTTATGAAGGACGAACTCCAAAGGTTATGATAGCTGACCCTGACCTTGTGAAATTAATAATGGGTAGAGATTTCGAACATTTCCAACACAGGGCGCCATTTGATTTTGGTCACAATATCCCTAATGAAGTCCTGGATTACCTTCAAGGTTTGCTTCGGATTTACCATTTAGTATGCTTCAAGCTTAATTACAACAGTAAGTGGAAATTATTTTATAGGTTGCTTTATAGATGGTGTCATTGTTTTTATTTGTATGTAGGTAAAAAATGGGAAAAGGTAAGGCAGCTATTGGAGCCAAAATTAACTTCGAGTCGGCTACAAGAATTATCAAAACTGACATTTGAAGTAGCTGATGAATTCACAAAAGATTTGCTAGTAGAGAGCCAGGGAGGCAGAATGGAAATTGATTTTCGAAAGTAAGGTTTCTTGCTATTTAATTTTCACAATGTTACGAAGGGAATTATTGCTATGCTCGTCGCCACATTAATTATACCATGCGTTCATTCAATGATTCAGTCTCTAATTACATTATATACTATATCGTGAGTGAAGAGTCAAAATTACCCATGTCCAATTTAAGCTAGAATCAAAATGAGCTATGTCATAAAAACACTATATAAAAAGATGCGTTTGATGTTAATTAAGTGATTTTGAAACGTGCAAAATATTCTATTCCCATGTTTTTGAAAGGTGCAAAATGTTCTATTTTAATGTTTTTGAAAGGTGCAAAATGGTATATTTACATGCTTTTGAAACGTGCAAAATGGTCTATTTACATGTTTTTGAAACGTGCAAAATGGTCTATTTACATGTTTTTGAAAATTGTAAAATGTTCTATTTCCATGGTTTTAAAAAGTGTGAAAGGTTCTATTTCCATGGTTTTGAAAAGTGTGGAATGTTCTATTTCCATGTTTTTGAAACGTGCAAAATGTTCTAGTTACATGTTTTTGAAAAGTGTAAAATGTTCTATTTAAGCGCTTTCAAGATAATAAAATATTTCAATATTTTTGTACATAGTGGGTTTTGTTTTTAACTAAAAATGGATATGGGTCATTTTGGTTCTTCACCGACGATAAAACGAGTATGGTATTTCCTCCCCAAATAATAGTGAGGGTGGGAAGCCACACCTGAGTTTACCACATCCCGTCACCATGAACATCTATGAAACCCCTGAAAAATTGTGGATTAATTTCAATCCCTATTTAAATTTTGTAATTTAATAAATATAATAATGAGGGTGTAAAAGATGGTAAGGGTCAGATGGTAGTATTTAAGTTAATAAAGGGGGTGTTCCACCACTCCGGAGGAGGCCGGAGACCTATGAAGATGGGGGAGGGAGGCTCAACTGAAACTCCAGTCGAAGCACTCCAGCATAGCTACAGATGGTAAGAATGCAAATTTTTATTATTTTAATTTTAAATGCATAATTTATTTTGACTTGGATTTATGCTTTTATTTTTAGTGTTAGAATTCCAAGAGCAGTGTAGCTCAGTGGCTGAGGTCAAGGCTGAGGATAATGTCATCCACGGTCCTGGCCTCGCCACCACGAGCTCCCGACTCCATGAGGGACTACTGCACCACATCGACCGTTGATGGCAAACGGAGCAGGTCCACGGTCGAATGGTGCTAGGTCCCACCGATGGAAATTCGGTCTGCTCGGGAAATTTTGCCAATTCTATTTTGTTGCCAATGAGGATGAGAGGCGGAGGGAGAAGACTGACTTATTTTGCTTCTCATTTCAGGAGGACAAGCCGGCGTGAAGGTCGGAGGCCTGGAGGACCGGCCTCATCCCCCGGCGGTCCCCGGCTCCAACGCCGCCGGACGGGACGGACAAGGGGAACAACGAAGCGGTTGGACTGCCGAGCATTCCAGACGGCAATCGCCCGCCGCCCCCGACCCTCCAGTTCAGCAGCAACGACTTGTCCTGAATTTTGAACCAATTGAAGGTAATTTTTATTTTTATTCATTTAGGTTAATTATATTTCGTTCATGTTTCAGGAGGGTCGGTGGGGAAGTGGTGCTGGCTCCGTGCCCAGCAACCACATCCAGCCCAGAAAGGACGGAGAGGTGCGGTGGAGAGTGTCCGGGCCATAGAGGAAGGCATGCCACGGACACACACCGCACCATCACCACCAGTCCAGGCCGACCAACGACCCTGAATTTTGGATGCCAATCAGGTAAATTTCTTTAATTTTTACATTTTATTTTAATTAGTTTTAGTTTTTACTTAAGTTTAGTTATTATTTCCAATTGGGTTAGTCGGGGAGGTTGGGCGGACGATGGCAAAGCCATGTTGCAGGGAATGGCGAACAGTGTCCCCGCTCCACCGTCCACTCCAACTTGGAGGACAAACCCGCAAAAGACAGCATGAGCTGCGGGTTCGATCCTCCCAGTATCCCCTCAATTTTGACGTTATTTTTATTAATTTTTGCCTATTTCGATGTATGAACCGAGGTCCCTAAATTACGTCAAGCGGGTTCAGGGAACCACTGCTGACGACTAATGAATGAGCCAATTAGTTATGATGCAAATTATGTTAACTTAATTTTATATTTCATATTTATAGATTCAATGCTGGAAGATATGAGAATCAACGGACGGTTTGCCAATATAAATGAGAACACTCAACGAACGAAGATGAGAAGGTAAGTTTAAAGTTAAGTTTATATTAATTATGAAATCAAAAGGAAAGGATAAGTTATATTTCAAATTAAACATTTCCCATTCGACATAAGGTCGAGGGCCACAATGGAATAATAATGATTAATTAATTCATGTTTTTGTTTTGTTTTCAGATTTCGTCCAATGGTTTACAATATAATTGGTTTACAGATAATAATTTATAACTGATACGCTTACGGATGCCACGGGTGTGGCATCTGAGATTTCCGATTTCAGGTCCAGTTTTGATTAAAGGTAGTTCACAATATATATATTGATATTTATAATTTATACGTTTGGTCCAATCGACCTCAATAATTTTAGTCACAATAAACTCAAGAAGAACTCGTAGAGAGGAATCGCGAACACGGTGAACACCATGAATAAGAATATGAATACGTAAAAATTATCGGATTTTCTTTCTTTCTTGATTTTAGGTTCTTTTTGATGGCACCAACAGGAGCCATGGGGACAATCCCCTTTTGCTGTTCTTATTCCTTTCGGAGTCTCCATGTTCCGCAATTCCTTTCTAGTCATTTTTCGACCGATTTTCCAGAAGGGAAAATGGAAAAAGAAATTAAAGATTCTGAAGGATTTTTGGATGAATTCGTGTCGGAGACCCTCTCTTCTTCGCGGCGTGATTGTGTCTGCCTTAGCTAGTTCGCCTCCGCTCCTTCCTCGCTTCGTCTCCTGTCGCCTCGGGAAGCATCATTTAATTCCTTTTGTGGCTCATAGACGCTGTGTGGTGGAGGGCTGCGAGTCGTGTTTTCTTTTATTTATCTCCTTCCATGGATCTTCCTCACTCTCTGTCAGATGGCCGATGCTGTCTGGAGAATTTGAGGAGAATCTGTGGGAGGATGTGTCGTGATTTCGATTCTTTTCTCATCATCCCCTCGTAGGGCTCCGTGTCCTCACGGAGAGTGGTGTCTGAAAAGATTGGAAGAGAAAGCACGGCACACAATTACATTTTTGACTTTATTATTTTTAATGGACCTTGGAATTGGATCTGATTATTTTTCTAACGGAAATAAAATTTTTGAACCCTGGACCTGTGAAAATGTTTGTGATTAATTCATTTTTATAAACTTTATTTAGTCATATTGGCAAAGTTATTTCATAAATTCATAAATTGCTTATAAAATTTTACTGGACTTGGAATGGAATTCATACGGAAATCTGTTGAGCTTCCTATGGCTTAACTTAAATGCATAACGAAGTTCTATCTAACAAAAATAATAATTTTAGTAATTAAACTGAAACTTGGCAAATTCATCTTAAGATCCTATGACTTAATTATTTATGCACAGCGATCTGATTCTCTTTTGAATTAATTCATATGTCATTTGAAAACGCAAAATTTTCTAATTAGTCCTATAAATTGTGTTTTATAATCTATTCTACATATGCCTAAGAAATATCCTACGGCTGATTTTCTAATGCGTAGGGATATCACTATTCTGGGCATCTATTTCTAAATTCGGAAATTGAAAGAGATAATGGGAAAACAAAAATGATACGACATTATTTCTACTTCTCTAACTAATTTACGTAGAGATTTTAAGTTCATACAAATGCCGTTCCAAAACACAGACATAACTTTTTCATCGAGATCATAAAATAATAATGTTTTTAACGTAGAGATTATTTTTAATAAGGCTTATATTTATTAACGGAGGTAAATTTTTAATCCTTAAGGTAAACACCGCGGGTCTTGAGACTATTTATTTTCACCGGGTATTTGGTTTAATTCATTAATTTTCGAAGTTAATTCCTTTAAGGGGAAAAATTCAGTTGGGATGAAGGATCCTCATTAGGGGAGGGATGTCTTCTTCATCGACTGGGGGATCATGAATCATTCCTCGAACGGGAGTGGGATCCACTGCTATTGGTTCTTGGAAATCCTGGGGATTGCTAATTGATTCTTCCTCTGGATTTTCGGGATGGACCATGGGAAGGACGTGCTGGATGGGAGCTTCCGGAGATGCTTGCGGCATGGGTAGATGTAAATTCCCTTGTATCGCAGCTAAGCGTAATGGAGCATACCATTCAGTTTCTTCATTGGCCAATAATCGGACCGGAGGAATAATCGCAGGCACAAATACAATTAAAGTTTCTGTCGGGATGATAGGTGCAAAGCTTCCTGGTCCCGACTGAAATTCGTATTCCAGGCGCACATTGAGATTGTTCACGTGCATGGCTAGCAGATCCCTGAGTCCATACGGGTTATTTGGTCTTAGGATTGTGTTTGTTCTCCCAGGTCCTAGCCATAATTCAAATCCTGGGATGACTTCGAAGAGGACTCGATATGGAAAATTTGACCTGGGATCCACGACCAACATCTGGAAACGATGCTGCAGGTAAACCTGATATACTATTGCGAGAGCCAGGGTCCTGACTGATCGTGCCCCCATTTGGACATGGGGCATGATTGGTCTTGGGTTGTCTGCGAACGCAGGAACCGTGAACGTAGTAGGATTTGGATTTTGGACATTCAATCCCCCGTGTCCTATCTGAGTAGCCTTATCCTGCATCTTCATATTTACCCGTAAGGCTGCTACATCTGCCGCTGTTGGTAATTTGTAGCTAGTTGAGGTGGAAGGATTGATCGAGGGCCCTGGTTGAGCGGTTGCCAATCGACGTGAGGATTGATCATCTGTAGGGGTAGGTGACGTGGGGGACATAGGAGCGGGGCGTTGTATACGTTCCGCCTTTTTGGGGAAAGGAATTCCCCTTCTTTCGTAGTCTTGACGAATGAAATCTATATTTCTCCTACGTTGATCAGCCCATGACATTTTCTTTGGTCCTCGTGAGTAGGGAGAATATCTGCTTTGCTCGGAATAATTTAGAGGAGGCCGCCCACCTAATGCTGCAATACCCCTGGGTTGTCGGCTTACTTCGATGGAGGCGTCCGGCGTTTTCTTTGATGTCGGAGTACGACCTCCCGTCGAAGTCAGATCATATTTTTGGCCGACAATCTTCGGTTTACCTTTTGAGGTGGATGGTTTTGGCGCATAGACGGGAAGCGGCTGAGGGGCTTTTGAGCCAGATTTCAAAAGGTGAGGGCCGGAGCTCGAAGGAATGGAAGATTTTGCTGCTGCAATAGCAGCTCTGGCCAATTCTGCTGTGATCTTTTGAGCACTGATCACAGGATGGGGCGGTGGAGGTGCAACGGATCTTCGTACGTTTGAAGGACCTCCCATTTGAATCACCGTATTGTTGGGTGAAACTGGGACATATTTCCATTGATATCCGGGTCGCCCTTGATTTTTGGCTCTGTAACCCGGTTGCCTTTGTCTCATACGGGCGTGTTTATTTCGGAGCAGGCGTTTTTCTACTTCGTTTTTCTTTCTTGGTCGCACCGGGACCCATTCCATATTGGGGTCATTACTAACGGGGCGATTTTTGTTTGTTCGCCAGCGTTCACGCCTAACACGTTTTTGTGGAGTTTGTGACAGTTGAGGGCGCGGTGGCGGAGCTTTTGATGAGGTTGAAGGCGTTGGCACTCTTGGGCCCATATTGACTCTTGGTGTTCTTCGTGCGAAGCCTTCTTTAGACGAGTCATAAGCCTTCTTTACTACATCTTCAGTTCGCTGTTTTTCCTCGTCAGTGTCAACCTTGGTTGATTCGACGGAAAAAGATGACGATGACGACGGAGTCAATTTACGTGGTTTGTTGGGGTCGTAGGAATATTTAATCGCCCGTTTTAGTCGTTTCTTTTCTCCTTCGGAGTCACTTGATGATGAAGAAGATGAAGACGAAGATGAACGTGAAGATGAGGAAGACATCTAATTAGAGAAAAAGAAAGGAAGAGAAACTGGAAATGATTAAATTGTTCATTTTTCTTTTGAAAGTCAATGTTTTTCTCCTCCTCCGAAGCACTGATTAATTTTACGTTAAAATGAGTTCAAACGTCGATGTTTCACCGGTGTTTGCATTTTAATTAGTGTTTTCACTTTTGGTTTTAATTATTTTAAAATTGAATCTCTGATCCTGAAGGGATCAGAAGGGAAAATCTTATGAATTATTGTAGTGATCTCTCGTAATTTTTATGATCTCTGTTTTGGAGGTTCGCCCTTGAACCGGCAAAATTTGTAGCGGTGGCCACCACCGCAATGACCACAATGCCTAATTCTTTTCTTTTTAGGCGGTTTAAAAAGGGGGCAATCTCTAAAGATATGCCGAATATCCCCTTTTATTGACTGCTCCCTACAATTCGGACATTCCCTAAGCTTTGAGCTGAATTTAGTTTTAATGACCACGTTATTAAGATTATTTGGTCGCTCGTGGGCTTGGCCTTCGGCGACTAAGTTATTTTCTTTTTGTGCGGAGGCGGAGGCTTGAGGAGCTTCCGAGTCTGCATTAATTTTCGAAGGGAATTCCGGATCAGGGTCCCAATTTATGGTGTTAGTTGGGCTCTGCGGCGAGATTCTGAGCTCCTGGGTGTCTGGTCCTAACCAGAAATCTTCTTGATCGGAGGGAACATTTCCCTCGTCACTGTCGCTGAGTGATATCTCCATTCATTACTGCGATATAGGATTTTCATTCAATTAATCTTACATCCTACCTAATTTTTAGAGATATCATTTAAATTTTGATATGTTTTTATTTTTGTAATTTCTTTGTAATGATTAAGTATGGAGGTTCAGGAGTGGGATTCCACATGTGAGCATTAGTTTCCCAGTGAAATACTTTTGTTGGAAATAATCAGGGATCCAATGCTCATATGAAAATCGCAATCCTGAATCCCCTCGTAATTTTATACTAAGGGTTCAAATTGTTTGGAAGGAAAATTTTTGTTTAGAAAGTTCTTGAGAATTTAAGTTTTTATTCAGAATCTGACGGTGATGGGAGGAAGTGAGAAATATTGTCATGCATTCTTCCCATACACTTGATCATGCTGTTGATTAATCGAATTGATTTGGTATTTTCCTTCCGGGTGGTGGGAGAGGAACTTGGTTCCTTATCCCTCCTTTTACGGGGTTTCGGAGGGGGATCTCTTCCTTGGGCAGCAGAGCTAGTGCCTTGCTCAGGGGCTTTGGAAAGTGCTCTTCTCGATCGAGTTGCCACTCCAGGTCGACGATCACTGTCCGTTAGGGTGCGAGGGGTAACCTCGCGATTCTTTCGCCGAGTTCTCTTTTTCTTACGGCTTACAGATTCTTCATCTGTGTATGAACTGGGATCTTCAGTCGTTTCTACCCGTGATTCTACTGTTTCACTCTCGGAGATCTGTTGAGCTTCATCTCTTTTTGGAGATTCAGTTCGAGATTTTCTCTGAGTGGGGGTTGCGTTAACCCAAAAACTTTCACTATTTCGCTTCTTTCTAGGAGATTTACTTGGGCGAAAGTTTGACTGAGGTTCTCTGCTTGGGGCAGAATTGGTATTTTCTTTTCTGCTATGTGTACTCCTTGGTGGAGTGTAATTTCTAGCTTCGCCGAATTGTGAAACTGGGTTGTAAGGAGGGGACGGGGTTTTTTCTCCGCTAACTCTGGTAGGTGGGGAGTTTTTGGATGAAGAAGTCCTGTCCCTACTCCGATTTGGATCACTACGAGTGTAATCCCTATGGGATAAATTTATGTTCAAATTAATATCCTGTCTTGGAGAAGGTTGAGTGGGAATCTGATTTTCCTGGAATTTAGCTCTGGGAGATTGACTACTTGAATGTGTCTGAATTCTACTTTCCCTGACCTGCGAATCTGAGGGGTCAACGTGAGAAGGCGAATTTATATTCGCACTTCCGTGATTGCAAGAATCTTCGGCGCTCTGAGGCGGAAGTGGAATATTTTGAGTTTCCCCAGTCCAAGAATATTCGGGACACTTGGGAAACTGGTTTTGGTCTTCCCTGGAACTAGCTTGATTCTGAGCTGAGGGGCTCAAAATTTCTTCAGCAAGACTAAGATTTTGAGGGGTACTATTAGAATTAGAATGGACTGAATTTTGTGGTGAGGGGTTGTTTCTGTTTACCGGCGAGGTTATTGCTCTTGGTTCTCTGCCTTGGGTCTGATGGGAAACTTCCCCTCTATTTGAGCGTGGATTCGAATTTTGACTACTCTCGGTACTCCACAGGAGTAGTTGATTTACAATTTCAATATTGTTTTGCATGCGTTCAAATCTTTCTCTAATATTTTGAACTGTATTTTTATTGAAAGAATAATTTAAATTTAATTTCGTAGGCTGAATTATTGAACTGTGAGGCGTTCCAAGTGGTTCGTTCCTCGAAAAATTTTGGGGGCTGGTATTTCTTTCCAAACCGGCGAAGGAGCAAGTGCCCTCCATGCGGGTGAGGGAAGGAATTTCAGCGGAATAAGGAAGTTCGAAGTCGCCTTCGGAGATCCTTTGTGTGGGAACGTCCTGATGGTTGGAGCCTGCAAGAATGTTGTGGCTGCTCATCTCACCATCGAGGACCTGAGTTTCCTGCCTATCATTTTGAATTGAGCCTGCAAGAATGTTGTGGCTGCTCATCTCATTATTATGATTGACAGGTGCGCCTTCGCGGCTTGAGCTCTCGGAACTGCTTAAGCCACTAACGGCGCCGGGAAGTCGTATTGGACCAGTGGAGCTCGAAGCGTTGCTTCGTGGATCTCTCTCTGGTTGTACGATTTTCTCCAGATCTGATGGAGATTCTAAAGAAGATGTTGAAGATTTGTCTGAAGTTTGGACCCGATGTGTACATCCATCTGGGTCTTGAGAATTAATATTCAGACCATCCCCGACATCACCCCCAGGCGTTTTACTAAACGCCGACATATTCACAAAGGATGGACGCGAGGGTCCATTGTGCGGGGCAGCGATGTCAGGATTGAGTGTTGTGGGTGGAGGAGCACGGACATTCCAAGAGGAATGAGAACCATCCGTACTTCTCATACTCTGTTGATATGGGTGTGACGCGTCTGTGTCATCACGCCTTGGTAGTTGTTCAGAGGGTGGAGGACTCTCCACCGGGGCTTCGACAGGAGGATCTGCCGAATAATTAAAGTCCCCACGGGGTAATACATCTACTATGGGAGTTCCATTTATTTGAGGTGGATCCTTAGTGGGATCAAGACGGGGCTCCGCAAGGAAGACCTCTTCCGCTGGGACCGGCCGTAAGTCGTTCAACCAGTCGGAGTCAACGGCGGATTCCTCCGGAGCGGGCAAGGGTTCGCCTGTAACATATTTACGTAAATTATGGCCATGAGTCAGGCGAAGCTGACGTTCTGGCAAGAAAACATTTATGTCGACGTTGTGTGGACATAGGAAATAAGAATGTATATTTTCATTGACACTATAAATTTTATAAGGCCCCGTGTATTTCATAATAAATTTTGATTTGGTACCGGCTGGACGCGTGTAGTTGCGCTTCCAGACCAAGTCACCAATGTGGAATCTTACAGCGGGATGCCTTTTATCAAATGCTAATTTTCGCTTTAATTGACTCTCGCAAGAGTTTTGAAAGGCTTGCATACGAACGCGAAACATTTCGCCTATGCGTACCTGTTGCTGTTCCAAATCCCACTCGGGATTCAGATGATCATCTAATAAGTTTAAATTACGATTTGGAAGGCTGATGCCATGAAGAAGAAAGTAGGGAGTGAACTTAGTACTAGAATGAGGTGCACTATTATAAGCATTCTGAACTGCTGGGAGTTTTTCATCCCAGTAACGCTTATCTTCAAATTGCAATTTCTTGAGTATACTGCCGAAGGTGGAATTAACTCGTTCACAGAATGCGTTGGAGGATGCATGATATGGAGCAATAGTGATTCGTGTAATATTATGTTCTAAACAAAACTTGAGATATTCTTTAGCTATGAAGGCACCTCCATTGTCGGAGACAATGCTCTTCGGATGATGTTGTTGGACGAAGGGTATGAGGTGCTTGGCGAAATCTTCCCAACTAGTGGAACGACACGGAAATAGCCAAAGAAAACGAGTGCATTGATCAATGATGGCTAGTATATATCTATGTTGTCTAAAAGTTTTGTCCAGAGGACCCATATGGTCCACTGAGATCCTATGAAATGGAACTTGAGGAGTGATCATCACATGCAGTGGTCCTTTATTCTTTCGGTTGATCTTCGCGAACCTTTGGCAAGTTTCGCAGGTGCGGCACACATTTAAGATTATTTTATGCATATTGAAGAACCAGAATTTGTTCTTGAGTATCTGAGAAATTTTGTCACTACCTAGGTGAGATTGTTTATGGAAATCCTGGGCTGCTTCCTCCGATAAAGGATATGGAAGTACGGTTAGCCACATCGGACCTAAGGGGTCGTAGTTGATATGTTGTAGGAGCCCTTCTTCTGTGAGCTGATAATCCTTCCGGTATTTATTTTCGCCTTCAAATTTATTTGCCCTATCTTTTTCTAATGACTTTATAATCTTGAGGCATCGGGGATCGAGCTTCTGGCTAGCGACGATCTCGTGGTCCAAGTCAAGGGTGGCGAGGTTCGGATGAACGATCTCAGCATCCCGAAGACTACGGAGGTGAACGGTGGTTTCGGGTTCTCCCGGATTTTTCCATTCTTGACTTGGGATATCTCTTGGTGGTCTGCTTAAACCATCGGCCATTTCATTATTCTTGCCTTTGATGTGGTAAATTTTGATGTCGTAGGAGCTCAATTTGAGACTCCAACGAATGAGTCTTGAATTAACTTCCGATGTCTTGAGGATGGATGTCAACGCAGAATGGTCTGTGTAGACATGGATTGTTCTGCCCAACACCAAGCTGTGTTGTTTGGCAAGACCATGGATGATCGCATAGCATTCTTTTTCAGGAGTGGACCATTTTAGCTGCGGACCGGTGAGTAGATGTGAATGAAAGGCAAGTGGCCTTCGGTGACCATCGATCTTTTGTACGAGACAAGAGCCAATGCAGAAATCACTGGCGTCCGACCATAGTTCCAATTGACCATGGGGGACTGGAAAAGCGAGTAGCGGAGCTCCAATTATGAGCTGTTTAAGCGTGTCAATAGCATTGCGACAAGCGTTATCAAAATTGAATGGAGCATTTTTCATCAGGAGTTTAAAAAGCGGACGAGCCACGTGAGAATATCCATTTATCATTCTGCGGAAAAAGTTAGAGATCCCTATAAACCTCCTAATCTCGGTAGTGTTCCTGGGATACGGATACTCTACTATAGCCTTGACTCTCTCACTGTCAATCCCTATGCCTTCTGCACTAACCCGATGACCCAAGAAAATAATGGAAGGGAAGCCAAAGAAGCATTTGGTTGGCTTCAACTTAATATTGGCTTTTAAGCAAGTAAATAGAACCTGTTCTAACCTCTCAAGCATCTGGCTAAAGCTAGAGCCACCGAAGCTTGTGTCATCGACGTAAGAGGCTAAAAAGTCACAAAGAAGTGGAAACCAAATTTTATTCATAATTTGTTGGAACAAGGTTCCAGAATTTAAGAATCCAAATGGAAGACTAAGGGGTCTAAATACTCCCATATGGTTTATATAGGCGAGAAGATTTTGGGAAGCTTTATCGAGCCCAATTTGTTGATATGAATTAGCCATATCTACATTGCAGAAGTGAGTACAACCGAAAAATTTAGCAAATAAACTCATTAAATTAGGTATGGGAGCTGCTATGGGTTTAACCCGCTTATTGATGTCCCGATAATCTATTACTGGGCGCCAATCATTGACACCTTTCTTTACAACTAACATTCTAGATACTGTAGAGCTTTGACATGGTTCAATGCTTTTGCGTGCGATCCCTGCCAAAGTTTCGCGTTCGACCACCTCCATGAATTTTTGAGACATGACTGTCGGATTATGAATCATTGGAGATTTATCTAACATTTCAATACTGGCCTCCAAGATTTGACCTGTTAAGGGATCCTTTACGGTTTCATGAAAATCTTCAGGTTGCCACCCGAAGACCTTATGAAATTTGCTGAGGAGATCCCTAAGTTGGTCTTTTTCTTCAGGTGCCAATTTTTCATAAATTTTGAATTGTTGGAATTCCTCATCGGTGAGCGCTTTGCTCCCCTCGACGGAGGATGGCACAGGTGTTATTGTCGGAGTGCTTGGAAATTGCTGTTGATCAGTATTTAAATGAAGCATGCGTAATTTATGGTGATTGGGTGGAATAACTCGATAGGTAGTCAGAGCAGGCTGAATCGGGAGAATGATATCTTCAGGGTCAGAATTAATGAGGTGGCAAATGCCATGACCGTTTTCTATTCTTAAGGCGGGTTCAAGGACTTGAAGCCCGAATTTTTGAAATAAAAGATTATTGGGTTCCAATAGGATATCCCCACTGAAATGCCTATCTTCCACATACACGTTGATGGGATTAGGACGGTACGCCTCAATAGAAAGCGGGGTGACTGTGCACAATCTTAATTTAAATTGAGGTAAGAGTCGCTCTGCACGAGATGACATACTAGTTGTTGATATTGTTTGTACGTCATCGTCGGAGGAGCTTTCGGAGCCATATGAAGGGCGGATGGTGTGGACCACGGATTCCGTGTCCGAGCCATCCCCGTCCATAGGTGTAATTTCCGTTTTAATGACTAAATTATAAAAAGGATCATCAATCAAAGGATTAAAAGCAAATTGAAGATCAGCATTCACGTTGGATTCAGGATCTATGCTATCTGTTCGAGTTATTTCCTTTGTCACTCTTAATTTCTTAACATTAGTTTTTCGCAGATGAAGGCAAGTTCCAGCTGCACGTTTTAAACTTTTTCGTGGAGGCGGCTGATTTTCGTCATGTTCAGGAGGTAGGAAAGTTAGAAGGCCTTCGTGACAAAGGACATACGCATGATTTTCCCGAAGGAGGTCCATGCCAAATACCAATTGGTCATTTGCTTTGTCCATGACGAAAAATCCCCACTTTATCCACTTATGAAATTCCTCTATAAACAGAATGAGGAATACGAATTTCTTTATGATGTGCTCCTTGCCATCATTGATGGATAAGATAGCCCTGATAGGAGCACATGGTTGAACTCTCTTTTGGAGTTCTAGTCTAATTAATGTACGAGGACTAATGATGCTAATTGTGGCTCCAGTATCAATGAGGGCTTCGACTGTGATTTCTCCGCCGTATTTGTTTTTAACTGGAAAAGAACGCTTAATTTCCATCTCGACTCTCGAGAAGGTCCTGACATGTTGAAGAGATCCCGCGTCGGGAACCTTGAAGATGTCATCGTTAGTGATGATATCGTCAGAATTTTCTAAATTGAAATTGAAGGCGGAGTCAGTATCGGAGCCGTCATTGATAGGAGACGTGGGTGCTGAATGATATGGTGAGACTTGAATAGATTCCGCTACTTCTGGTAATAAGTAAGGAAGTGAAGGAATGTTGAGGAAGGGAACTAATTTCACAGATTTGTTTAAGATATAGCTAGGAGGTTCAGGTTCTAAGGCAATGTCGGTAAGAGGCGATTGGGGGGGTTCTAAGGAATCTATGCCCCCCCTTTCGAGTTTAAAGAATTTTGATTAGTAGAATAACCGAAAGATGCCGAAGTTCCCTGTCGCTCAGGTGGAGGTTGATCACTGGAAGTCACTGAGGAAGCTCCACGAGTGTTCAAACCTCTGAGCGGTGCTCCACTAGAAGGGTGATATTCATCCGGTGGAGGATGTTGATTATATTCTCTATAAGGTGGTTGCATTGGATACGCTTGTTGAAAAATGGGTTGTTGTTGAGGCGCGAGATATTGTACTGGGGCCGGTGTATATTGCATTGTTTGAGTCTGTTGTTGTTTCAATTGTTGAACAGACTGAGCTAAATCCTGCAAGAGTTGTACCATGTTAGGATCTGCCGTGGCCGGAGGCGGAGGAGGATTATTATTGTTAGATTTATTTCCTCCTGAGGATGTATTTCCATTTGTCGCTTTGTTAGGAGCTGTACGTGGTTTCGGAGGAGGAGCTATGCGGCCTTGTTCCTTTAAAAGGATTAGGCATTTGCGGGCTCCATGGTTCTCCTTACCACATTCCATGCAATTCATGCGACCTTTGGAATTTTTAGCGGCTTCACGTTGTGCAGATGTGAATTTGGAAGTATCAGCAGTTTGATATTCCAGACCGTCCCAGGCCACATAATAATCTCGGTGAAGGACATCGGTAGGTTTCTTTTGATAAGGATGCTGGACTTCTGTTTCGAGTCCTCTGATATAAGCTTTAGGGAAGGATGCCGACGCCGAGTTATTCTGTGTACTGGGTTGGTTTTGCTTAGCTTCTTGTTTTTCTGCAATATGCCGTTGCATGACAATGCGGAGGCTCTTTTCAGTTGTGCACTGCTTCGCCTTTTCAGCGATATCAGACGGTAAACCCTTAATTAATTCGCGCATCCGTTTTTCAGGATCCATGTGAGGGTCAATGAGATCCAAACATTCGCCACGGATGGCTAAGTAATCACGGGCACTTTGATCAGTTTTATAAGCAGTAGTTGGAAGATTTGCTTCAGCACGGTCTGCAACATAATTGCGATCAAAGTAACGAACAAGAGATTTGGTAATTTCATCCCATTTATCGGCGCAATGATCGAAATCATCATAATCCATTCGGGATGTAAACCTATTTTTATTGTTGCGCCACCATTGAGCCGCTTGATGGGTGAAGACCCGGTCAAGTCTAGTGATGATGGCAGATGGCGGCAGGCCATACAGACATACCAAAGAATTAGTATCGATTACCCATTTACGAGCTAACATTTCTCCATTAAATTTTGGTAAGAGATCAACATATTTCGTTAATTTATAATGATCATATGCAGCCGGGTTCATAAGTCTATCTGCGCTCCTCCCTCTTGGAGGAGGTATTGCAGGTGGTGAAGGCATACGTCTATGACCTGGTCGTCCCCATGGGGATGACGAGAGCTCTTCGTCGGAACGACGAGACTCATCGCCACTATTAGGGGATCGATTTGATCTATGACTACGGCTGCTACGACTTGATCGTCGTGGCGGCGGAGAGTCATCTTCGCGAGATCTGCTATTCCTGTTGGATCTTCGAGGAGACGGTGAATAATCCCTATGGGATCGGTTGTTACGACTTGAGTGTCGCTGTGATCCTGAATGGTCCCTGTGAGATCTATGATCTTCTTGATCTCTTGTAGGTTCTCGTTCCCTACGTGCCGAATTATGTCGTGATGTTGGATGAGATTGTCGACCCTCATCATGATGTTGACTCCTGCGCGAATGACCCCTGTCCTCTCTAGGACGCGATGCCAGTGGCGGAGTTGGTGTTCTATCATCATGATGACGATGAGGTGGACTATCGGGTTGTCTAGAACGAGAAGTTCGAGGTGGAGTGGACCTTCTATCATCGCGATGGTGAACAGGTGGACTCTCAGCTCGGTGAGATCGGGAAGATCTTGGTGGAGTGTTTGGTCTCTCGCTATGGTAGCGATTTGGTGGACTCTCTGGTCTCCTTGATTGAGAATGTGTAGGCGGTGTAGGCTGCCGAGATGATCTAGAATTATGATTTGGAGCAGGACCTGTTTCAGGTGGTGCTGGGTATGAAGTTTCTCTACGGGGTTGATTTGTTGAAGAGGGGAATGGCTCCCTTGATAAATATTGGCGCGGAGAAGCATCAGTTTCCTGATGTCTTCGCAAATCAATTTGAGGATACACGTTATCGAAGTTCACATGAGTTGTCCGTTGAGGAATGTTAGGGAGAGGATCCACCCATGGGGCAGGTTCCCTTGATCGATCAAATCTTCCTTCATACGTGAGGGGTACAACATTACTACCCATTATTGGACGTTGCTGTGCCCTAGTGAATGGACGATCTTGTGGTTTTGGGGCATGTGCCAAATAAACCTTCAGGTCAGCTCCGGGAGGAACTGGTGGCAAAGAGCCAATAACAGAAGATGGAGTTTGAACTGTATAGCGAGTCAAGTTGACATCGCGGCTCTGTACCAATGCAGTGGCCGGAGGTGGCACGAGAAGATTGCCCGTGGGATTAATTTGTTGAAGCTGTTCCCTACTACGGAATGGAGGATTTTGAAAATGAGAAGGCCTACTAGTTTTTGATCTTTGATTCTGGTCTTCATCTAAGTGAACAGATGCAAGTGCGGCTCGAAGCAGCTGTTGCGTGACAGGAGGGGTGGGAGAAGGAGCTGGAATGAGACGCCGATTTCCCCCTCCTTGAGTCATCTGTTGATTAGATGTTTGAATTATATTATTTTGCGGAATGAATGGTGAACGTGATCTATTCGATGTTGGAGGATTACTCTGTGATCTCTCTTTAGGCTGGAAATTATAAGCTTCCCCAGTTGATGGGGTTTCCACTAAAGGAGTGTCTCCGTGTGGAAAGCTCATAAAGGACCATAAGGCGATCTCCAACGTGGTATTATTTTCTCTAGCTATATCTTCTATTCCTTTATAGAAATCTTCATCTAATGCACGGATCATATACTCACTATGAGACAACGGGACTTGACGATCATCATACCATCGTTGCATGTGTAAGTTGATTTGTTGTCTAGTGCGCGATGTGACCACGGTGGGGAGTACTGAATCTCCCTCCGGATCGTCGGCATACTTCAAGATAGGTAAAGGACGTGCGTTTGAAGATGAGGTGTGGGGAAGCTCCATTGGCAAGTGACTAAGATCACGAGCCCCTGGTGGAGGACCCTCCTCTTTGGATCTCCTATAAAAGAATGGATCAAGTTTGGTGATGTCCTCCTGATCGAGGAGAACTCGAATAGTTGGATCAATTATAGACTGAGATCTATTTACTTCGATTATGTAGCCAGCAGTTACGCCATCGCGCAAAAGAATCCGTTTAGGATTTATTGGAATAGAGATACGTTTGCTATTGAAAATTAAATAGTTTTCATGCGGACCATATGCCTCTAAGGCGTAGTGAGTAATATCATGACAATGTTGATCGATGTGAGCATCTAATTCAGACTGATTTGGATCGTCAAAATCTGAATCTCGGGGATTCTGATCTGTTTGAACTGATCCTTGATCATCCCCTGAGGGTAATGTTTGATATGAAGCCGTTTCATTATCTTGATCATGTTCAACCCCTGGAATCTTCTTTTTCCTTGTCAATCTCGATTTGGAAGTCGAGTGTGACTTGGAGTGTGAAGAACTTCCAGCCTTGTGGATTTTGCTATTATGTTTTGAAGGAGATTTATTGGAAGTTCCCTTCTTCTTGTTTGCATTACCCGGAGGTTTACCGTTGGGGCCCGGTGTTTTCGGTACCACGGTATTATCCATATCGGACGCACCGCTGGAGGTACCACAGGCGTCGGTATCTTCAATATTTACTACAGGAATATTTTCATCTCCCTGTCGGCTCATTTTTTGTGGCTTTGATTGAGAGAAAATATAAGAAATGAAAAACTTTAATAGTTCTAATAATGAAATTAGAATGTCTACGCTACTTTAAGAAACTCCTTGGAGTTTTAGAGAAACTTGAAACCTAGCTATAGTATTACTATAAAACTTAACTATTGATGAAAATTGGTGAAAGCAAGCTTTCTCCGCTTTTCTATATTCCCCGCGGTTCTTATCCTTAAATAATGGTAGATATTCTAAATCATACCAGGTAATGAAAAGCTATTGAAAAGAAAATTACTATACTTATTTCTAATTTTATCTAGCTAATTTTAATTTTGGTCAAGGACCTCGAAGATTTTTAATTCTTTATTAGGGAATGTAGTATGGGAGAATCAGTCCGTTAGTGTCGGATTTCAGAAGAGTATATCCGTGCGCTTCGGGCTGTTTTCTCCGGGGTATTCTTGCAAAATGAACTTTCTTTAATTTCACTTTGAATCTTGAGAACGGTTTCAAGTTATAGGTGGGTGAAACTTGTGAGAGAACTCGCTGGCTTGTGTAGAGGTCGGAGACGGCTTTTCAGCTTTACGCGGACCACCACCTGTTCTCAAGATTGTAAAGGAATGATTAGTGGAAAGTTCAATTCACGAAATATGGGAAACTTTATTTTTATTATAGGTAGGTATAATTTTATTTTTATTCTCCCGTAGGGATGCAGGAATACCTGTGCAGATCTTTGGTGTCTCAGTGGCGATTTGAACGGGGCACGAAGCTCTCCTAAATACTTAATACCACAGTCCGAGGAAAGCCAAAGATTTGTTCAGTTCTTGCTGCTCTAGTTCCGGGAAGAATAAATTGACGGTTTCAAATGCGTAGAGGGCAAATATGACGAGTACACACAGTTGGTCAAAATCGATTGTAGAGTGACCTCCCGAGAAGAACCAAGTGAATGCGTCTTTAACAAAGGCGTAGAATTGTTCTGGCGGAACGATTGACATAGGCTTCTAGATGAATGTGGCTCAGAAAGAAATTTTGATATTAGACCTCAGTTAAACAAATTTGATTTTATTTTTGTAAGTAACTTATTTTATTTTTCTGGTATGACCACTAGTATGTTTTTAAGGAATTCGAGTCACGGTTTGCGTCCCAAATTCGTGCTAAATGATCTCTACGAAGAATTTTTGTGTAGTTGTAGATCGAGAAGCTGTTCGTCTCCCAATCCACCAAGTCTGCAACTACAAGATTCACAATTAATTGTTAATGAAATCAATATTATGGGAGGGACGCCTCTATCAACTAAGTTGACGGCGTAATGGTCTAAGACCTGAGGACCCTGTGTTTAATACGATTCCAAATTACTCTCCAATGAGTTCTAATAAAGAGATTAGATTGTGCTCTACCAATGCAGGTTTCTCTAATGTGGTTAAGTACAATTATTATGAAACCAAGTAGTTGTATTTTTGTCAAATGCCTATGACCTACTCGTCTATGCCAGATGACAACCGATGCTACGAATTTTCGAGGAAAATTCGATTCTCTAATCGAGTTGATTCGCTGCATTCACTCGTGGGTCACTACAACCGTAATTGTCATATGCCATACACAATTGAAAGAATTTACGGGCTTGTGCGTATGACAAACTTGGACGATTAATGGCTATAAAATAAATAAATACTGCTTCTTTCAGTTTAGGAAACCAATTATCTGCGTTGAGATGTGGTATTGACGTAGCTATTGGACCGTTTAAACCTGTGCGAAGCTTTAATTTGTGGAAGACAAAATTAATAAAAGAAGTTAACTGGGCTTCAGTAATGATGTGTTTTCCCTCCTGTGCAAACCAAAATCTTATGGCGTTTTCGGTTCGAGTAACCAATTCAACAGGAGTGGGATCACTCATTCAGTAATGATATTAACTTTTTCTATTACTGTAAAGAAAAGTTGTTGTTGACAACTTACAATGGGAATAGGATCTAAATTAAGAAACCAATGAAATACCGCGGCTTGGTATTTCTTATTAAAAGAATGGGAATTGAATCTGGGGAGAGTAATGGGAGAATTTTTATCCTCACGCAGACCCAGATAATTCAAGACAAAATCACGAAAATTCTCAGTGCTAATCGCTGAGAAATGTTTATGGCCTTCTATAATATGCCAATATATTATTTCAGACTCTATTCTTTTAATTAATTTATGGGGATTACTGTAGTTCATCGACCAACGTATAATATCTTTTCCGGCTGCTTATGAATCCAAAATTTCTAAGGCTTGATCATGAGCAGCTGCCATGAAAAGATATTGATATGCGTTTTGAGTTGCTTGAGGTTCCTCGCAACGGGTGCGGAACCAACAATACACCGATTCAGCGTAAAAACGTATGTAGTTTTGCTGAGTTAATCGTGTATGGGTGGTTGCAACCGGAGAATCCTTATCCTCCTGGATTTCCAATCGGGCAAGGACAAATTCGAGGAATATGTTCTTCGAAAATTGGGTATGGGTTTGAAAACCTACGTTAGTATACCAGTCGTTGATGTGTGCTTGGATTTGGAACTTAAACTCGATTGGTGTGCCGAAGTACATTTATTTAATTATTTGTAACTGAAGCAAAATAATGATTTAAAGATCCACCGTGTTCATCAAAGAAATTAACGGTGGTGTGGAATTCTTCTAGTTGGTCAGAAGTCAAATAATGATGGCCAAGATTTAAATACCATATATATACGGCGTGCTTAAATTTCACAGGAAAAGTTGTGAGTGTGAGATGGGAAATATCAGTTTCGATCGGGCCAGATGGATCGTGTTGAATGCCTAAGTATTTCAATATGACTGTGTTCAGGAAGCTAAGTTCGGATTCGGGAAGAAATTGGTAACCGATAGTGGTATGCCAGTATTTCGTTGAATCCGTAATTCGCTTTGCTAATAGAATAGGATCCCAAGAATTCATTCAGTTTTCAAACATAAATTATAAAATTTTACAAATTAACACAGTCGTATTTATCATATACTGTAAGAATGCCAATAAGATCGTCTAATTGAACAGTTGATAGGTAATTATAACCTCCACCAAAATACCAAAGGAATACCGCCTTCAAAAGTTCCTTCAGGAAATTCGTATGTTGAAGGAGCGGATTTTCTTGGAGTGATTCAGTAGGAGATGCTTGCAGGTTTAAATGCTTAAGGGTAAATTCAATGAATAATTCTAATTCAGATTCAGGAAGATATTGATGGGCACTAATCAAATGCCAATATCTGATTGAATCGATAATACGTTTAACTAGGACAATGGGGTCAAGGAAGGGCATTCAGTGATATTTTATTCTGGGAAGAGGAAGTCAATATAACAACTTACAAAAGTAATAAAACCTCTGAGTTGTTGATCTTCGAGAAAAAGGAAACCTTCCTCTTCGTACCAAAGGAGAATTGAATGAATGAGTAAGGTTCTTAAATCAGGAAGTGGGATTTGATTCATGGGATTATTCAAAGGAAGATAAGTTCAATTCCGATGAATGGGTAGGATGCTCTAAATTAATTGAGGTTAATTCGTCGTAACTGAGGACAACACTGATGAGAACCTTGGTCTGGTCCACTGAAAGATGTTTATGACCGATGACGAAGTACCAATCCACAAGGGCAAGTTTTATCTTATTGTTGAAATTTATAAGGTTCAAATGAGGAATTTCCTCGTTGTATAAAGCACCAAATCCCTGTGGGATATCTAATTTGTTAATTACGAACACAATAAGATCTTTGAGTTGTGCCTTGGTACTTTGAAACTGGCCGAGGATTTTGTACCAACGACGAATGCTTTTATCTACGCGTTCAATGGCCCAATATGGGCTGAGATTTGACATAAGAAAATTTATTCATGGATATTTTACTCCTGACTATCCTACAAATGGCGTGGTGTTGAGATACTGATTGGTGACAGCTAATAATATCTCCAACTGATGAGGAGTTATCAGATATCGACCCAAGGTAGTATACCAACACTGAATACCTTGATTAAATACGGCAACAAATTCAGTCGAAGGCTGATATGTGGTTGGACTAACAATAGGGGAAGTGGAAGTTTCTCTCAAGCCTAAATGATGATGGATGAAAGCTATGAGAGTGCCCAGTTGTTGAGGAGTGATGACTTGATAATTGACAAATCGATGCCAATATTGCAGGGCTTGTTCACTTCGAGCTATTAATATTACTGGTATAACTAAAGACATGTATTATTTCAACTTGAATATGTATGATCAGAAGTTGCAGCGGCGTTATCAACACTACCTTGATCGTAAATTGCTATTATAGCAAGAAGTTGACTGATTTCGTGGTCGGTGAGGTACTGAAAGCCGAATACGTAGTACCAACTCAGAATAGAATACCTTAATTTTTCTGGGAAATTGGATAAAGTTAAATGGGGAATAAATGCTGCTATTGAATTTGTGACGGGTGACCGAAGGCCTAAATACTCGGTCACAAATTCAATTAAGTGATTAGTTTGGTCTTGGGATAAGTATTGATATCCTGTGAGCGCAAACCAATAACGAACGGAAGTGACAATACGGTGAATCAAAATAGTAGGTAAGAGAAAAGACATACAGAATTTATTTAATCTGAATCTGTATTAAAAACTCTAGTAGCGTTATAAATTATTGAATTGAGATCGTCAAATTCACACACCTCTACAAAGAATTCTTCCAATCGATCAGTGGACAAATAATTATGCCCAATCTCTTGGTACCAATTCGTTACAGCGATGCGAAAACGACCTGTAAAATTAATGTAAGTATGGGGAGATGAAAAATCACTAATTGGTGGATTTGGTAATCCAGTAATGCCTAATTTTACAAAGAGATAATTAATTAAATCGTCTACCTGTTGTTGATTCAAATATTGGTGCCCGTATTGACTTTCCCAATGGGTGATTGCAGCTTTTATTCGGAAATTTAATTCAATAATTGGGACAAATGACATTCACAAAATTATGAACTAATTACGGGGTTTAAATTATAACAAGGGTAATATTTCTAGTCTGGACGTAGGTAAGGTATCCGTTTCCGATATCGAAATACCAGGCCCAGATCGCGCGTTTGAACTTTCGAGTGAAATTACTCGGGTTCAAATGCGGGACTTGAGTCGCGATTGGAGATTGAGGATTTTCCCTGAGCAATAAAAATCGGAGTACGTATTCAGTTAAGAAATCCTTTTGGGATTCAGTTAATAAATGATAACCACTTACTGAATGCCAGAAATCAATAGTGTCCTCAATCCTATGAATGAAAATGATGGGGAGAATTGATGACATTCAATGTTAAGCAACCTTTAGCGATCAAGATCGTGGCGAAATGCCCTTTGCACGTTGAATTTGGACGACTCGTGGTCGTCTCGAGCAAAGACAGTGACAAATAACTCGTTAACTTGAGCTGGGGTCATGTACTGATATCCTATCTCGTCGTGCCAGCCCCACACTGCGGCTTTAAATCTTTGCGTAAAATTCTCCCAGGAATGGGGAGTTGGATAATGAATAGGTATAGCTTGTGGAACGTCTACAAGGCCTAAAAGTTCAAGAACGTGTTGGATTAATGCACGGGCTTGAGGAAGAGATATGTGTTGAAGACCTATGGTATCGTACCAACCACCTATTTCTAACTTGATGCGGAAAGTAAGAGCTGAATTAGAGATGAATTGACTCATTAACTTACAATTTTCCTTGATATTGTTGACCTAGTAATTCAGTATCGTCGTTAACAATTTGTAACACGACGTGGATTAATGTTGTTAAGTGAACTTCTCTAATATATCCGAATTCAGACCACCAACCAAGGAAACTTGTAATTAACTGATCACTGAATCCGGGTGCTCCTGGAAGTAGGAATTCGGTATTGGAGGTTGATGCGGCTTGGTCAAGGTTTAATGCTCTTAATAAATATTCAATAAGCCGATTAACTTGGCTTTCGTTAATGAGTTGATTACCTTCCACTCGGTACCAACGTCGAACAGCCTGAGTGACGCTTGAAGCAACAAGATTTCTGACAATGCTAGACATCAATTTCCAATAAAGAATTTAATTAAGTTATATGTAAAGGAAAAAAAAATGGAAAAGAAGGTTGTTTTACAAAAAATGAGCAAATTCGGGATAATTCTGATTCTTGAAAAATTTCAAGGTGATGCGGATTATTCCGAAGACTTGTGGTTTAGTGATATATGCTTTTCCAACGTCGTTATGCCAACTAATTATGCCGTTAACGAAATGTCGCAAAAGTTCAGCGGTAATGGGCTGATATTGGAGGTTTTCAGGAAGAATGTGAAGAGTTAAGCAGATGTCGTTGATCACAAAATTAATGAATGCAGTTAATTGAGGTTTTGTGAGATGAGCCCTGCCTTCAGCCCTATGCCAAAGTCTGAGAGCTTGATGAACTTTATTAAAGAAATTATAAGCTGCTCTATTAGGCAAGAATTCGTTAAGGAGGTTTGAATTTGACATTAACTTATAAATGTTTTAACTGAAAAACTACTGTAAACTGAATGTAAATGGAATGAATTTTTATGATTCCAATGCCCGATGAAAACTGATAATCGTCTCCACGAATGCTTTTAACTGGGAAGCGGATAAATAGAGATATCCAATCTCTGTATGCCAATTAATAGCAATATGATGAATTCTTTCTTCGAAATGGGGAAGAATAATTTTTATTTCAGGTAAATTAAGTGGAAATTCGGTAACCGGTGTAAGTCCCAAACCGTCGCACACAAAATTGATTAAGACTGCTACCTGTAATTCAGATAGGTACTTATGTCCGGTGACTTGGTACCAATATCTGACTGATCTATCTACGCTGTTCACTATTATAGCCTGACCGTGATCAGACATACACTGATTGAACTTTCTAAGTTGGAAGAATTTCCCTTCTGAAGGAAAAACAAAATAATTGGGAATTGGAAAACAGAGAATGGGTTGAAGGAAGGTCTTGGACCTTACAACTTCACTTTTTCTCTTTACGAAAAATATTAATGGGAAATGAGAGGATTTTATGAGGGCAATATGAGCCTATGATTACTTATGCTCTACTTAATTTTAACAAGCCAACTTACGATTTATCCGGTATTTTGGTTCTTCAATCCGGGTTGACGTGAAGCTGCTTGTTTTCTTCGGAATCTCTTCTTTTCCCTTACTTGAGGATTAAGATGCTGAGGTCCTCACGACGGTACTGAAGAAATTTTTACTGGATCCGGCGATGTTTTCTCGTTGATCCGATTCCTTTTGATTGAAGTGGAGCCCCTTGAGGAAAGTCCCTGATATTGACTGCTGTTCTAATTAAGTACTGAAAAGTTTCGGTAAGCACATCAATTAAAATTCAATCAACAAAATTATCCCCAATATCCAACCATACCAACGCAATGCCCATGCACTTGCATCCATGTTCCCATTCAGCATGCGCTACTATGATCAGGGAAGCATGGCCTGGGTCAATGAACCCACCCGGCATGCTAATACCGGTATGTAGATTCACCAACCTACCCCACTTACGTGCGAATCACCCGGGTTAAACTCCCCTGTTTTATTAGAAGTGATTTTGGCACTGTGGGTTTTCCAGGGAATGCAATAATGAAAAGGAAGATGTATTTACCTTTGTGCAAGACGGCTGCTCTTGGTAGGTCGATACCTGGGAATCTGGGATGTCCCCGGATGGAATTTTGAACTCACAATTCCACTACTGATGAGGTCAAAACTTTTGAATATTTAATTTGATATTTGACCTTTTGGCTTTAGGATGCTTTTAACAAGACAAGGCGTATAAGCTAAAGCTACTGATTTCAAAAATCTCCGGAAATTCTTGCACGATTTTTCCGGGGTGAAATCTAAATGATGATCACTTAAAACAGTGATAGTGAAGAAGATAAACTTTTCTTCAATGAGATGGAAAGTTTTTCAAAATGAAAATGAAAATTTTTCAAAAATGATGAAAGATTTCGAAATGAAAATTCGGATGAATTTAAGGAAGCTCTGATACGCATTAAGGCACAATAAATAATGAATAGTGCTGGCGATTTTACTAGGAGCTGATGAAATGCACTTGGCTGTGGCATGGTCATGGTAAGCGATGTTGCCAAGTTTATACGGGTGAACGGAGACGGCGCCTTGGTTGCCTCTCGTTCACTCTCCGGCATAGCAAATACATAGCCCAGTACATAATAGTGCTGATGGCATATGTATTTACGGGGAGTTCAGCCGCAAGGGAGATGCTGATGTTACCGTTCGTAAGAACGGCAACGTGGCGGACTTGGCAGAGCCCACCGCAGCATCCCGGCAAATAGCGGTCTTCAATTAAGGTCGACTTGCTGTTTTGGACGGGGCAATGGATATTTAGATGATATCCATGCACTATTTAAGAAGCCAAAGGGCGACTTATTCGAGATTCGGATAGGTGGCGTTGGATTCGAGTTTGCAACCTCGAATCCTGCCATTATTTAAGATGTTTATTTTTCAGGGAATAGCTGCTGGTGATCCCTACAATACCTACTTTTTCATGCGGGGATGGTATCCGTTAATTTCCCCATAGGTACATAACAAAATATGTTTTCGTGCGGGAATGGCGTATCTTTCTTCCCTGCACGTACATATGAATTTTAACTTTTATTTATTTTCAGGTAAAAAAATGTTTCCGAATCGGAATTTTTCGGTGATTTTGATGTTTTTGGTGACGGGGGGGGGGTAGGGCTAAGCCTACCCCGCACCTTGTAAAACGAGTATGGTATTTCCTCCCCAAATAATAGTGAGGGTGGGAAGCCACACCTGAGTTTACCACATCCCGTCACCATGAACATCTATGAAACCCCTGAAAAATTGTGGATTAATTTCAATCCCTATTTAAATTTTGTAATTTAATAAATATAATAATGAGGGTGTAAAAGATGGTAAGGGTCAGATGGTAGTATTTAAGTTAATAAAGGGGGTGTTCCACCACTCCGGAGGAGGCCGGAGACCTATGAAGATGGGGGAGGGAGGCTCAACTGAAACTCCAGTCGAAGCACTCCAGCATAGCTACAGATGGTAAGAATGCAAATTTTTATTATTTTAATTTTAAATGCATAATTTATTTTGACTTGGATTTATGCTTTTATTTTTAGTGTTAGAATTCCAAGAGCAGTGTAGCTCAGTGGCTGAGGTCAAGGCTGAGGATAATGTCATCCACGGTCCTGGCCTCGCCACCACGAGCTCCCGACTCCATGAGGGACTACTGCACCACATCGACCGTTGATGGCAAACGGAGCAGGTCCACGGTCGAATGGTGCTAGGTCCCACCGATGGAAATTCGGTCTGCTCGGGAAATTTTGCCAATTCTATTTTGTTGCCAATGAGGATGAGAGGCGGAGGGAGAAGACTGACTTATTTTGCTTCTCATTTCAGGAGGACAAGCCGGCGTGAAGGTCGGAGGCCTGGAGGACCGGCCTCATCCCCCGGCGGTCCCCGGCTCCAACGCCGCCGGACGGGACGGACAAGGGGAACAACGAAGCGGTTGGACTGCCGAGCATTCCAGACGGCAATCGCCCGCCGCCCCCGACCCTCCAGTTCAGCAGCAACGACTTGTCCTGAATTTTGAACCAATTGAAGGTAAGTTTTATTTTTATTCATTTAGGTTAATTATATTTCGTTCATGTTTCAGGAGGGTCGGTGGGGAAGTGGTGCTGCCTCCGTGCCCAGCAACCACATCCAGCCCAGAAAGGACGGAGAGGTGCGGTGGAGAGTGTCCGGGCCATAGAGGAAGGCATGCCACGGACACACACCGCACCATCACCACCAGTCCAGGCCGACCAACGACCCTGAATTTTGGATGCCAATCAGGTAAATTTCTTTAATTTTTACATTTTATTTTAATTAGTTTTAGTTTTTACTTAAGTTTAGTTATTATTTCCAATTGGGTTAGTCGGGGAGGTTGGGCGGACGATGGCAAAGCCATGTTGCAGGGAATGGCGAACAGTGTCCCCGCTCCACCGTCCACTCCAACTTGGAGGACAAACCCGCAAAAGACAGCATGAGCTGCGGGTTCGATCCTCCCAGTATCCCCTCAATTTTGACGTTATTTTTATTAATTTTTGCCTATTTCGATGTATGAACCGAGGTCCCTAAATTACGTCAAGCGGGTTCAGGGAACCACTGCTGACGACTAATGAATGAGCCAATTAGTTATGATGCAAATTATGTTAACTTAATTTTATATTTCATATTTATAGATTCAATGCTGGAAGATATGAGAATCAACGGACGGTTTGCCAATATAAATGAGAACACTCAATGAACGAAGATGAGAAGGTAAGTTTAAAGTTAAGTTTATATTAATTATGAAATCAAAAGGAAAGGATAAGTTATATTTCAAATTAAACATTTCCCATTCGACATAAGGTCGAGGGCCACAACGGAATAATAATGATTAATTAATTCATGTTTTTGTTTTGTTTTCAGATTTCGTCCAATGGTTTACAATATAATTGGTTTACAGATAATAATTTATAACTGATACGCTTACGGATGCCACGGGTGTGGCATCTGAGATTTCCGATTCCAGGTCCAGTTTTGATTAAAGGTAGTTCACAATATATATATTGATATTTATAATTTATACGTTTGGTCCAATCGACCTCAATAATTTTAGTCACAATAAACTCAAGAAGAACTCGTAGAGAGGAATCGCGAACACGGTGAACACCATGAATAAGAATAGGAATACGTAAAAATTATCGGATTTTCTTTCTTTCTTGATTTTAGGTTCTTTTTGATGGCACCAACAGGAGCCATGGGGACAATCCCCTTTTGCTGTTCTTATTCCTTTCGGAGTCTCCATGTTCCGCAATTCCTTTCTAGTCATTTTTCGACCGATTTTCCAGAAGGGAAAATGGAAAAAGAAATTAAAGATTCTGAAGGATTTTTGGATGAATTCGTGTCGGAGACCCTCTCTTCTTCGCGGCGTGATTGTGTCTGCCTTAGCTAGTTCGCCTCCGCTCCTTCCTCGCTTCGTCTCCTGTCGCCTCGGGAAGCATCATTTAATTCCTTTTGTGGCTCATAGACGCTGTGTGGTGGAGGGCTGCGAGTCGTGTTTTCTTTTATTTATCTCCTTCCATGGATCTTCCTCACTCTCTGTCAGATGGCCGATGCTGTCTGGAGAATTTGAGGAGAATCTGTGGGAGGATGTGTCGTGATTTCGATTCCTTTCTCAACGATATGTATATTACTACACAAATGCACAATATTATATAACAATTTTTTATCTTACATTACATTACATATTTTGCTGGATATTGCTGCAAGCGGGCTTTACGGTATCGAAATTGAAAATCGGAGGGATCCAAACAATATAATGATTGAGCTCATGAAAGGAATAATGTGTGAACGTGTCAAGTACGACTTCCGGTACACTTTCACAAGTGAGAATACTAAATACAATAATGAGATGACAATTTTAAAAAATTACCTGACCAAAATAAGACGAATTTAAAGTATGTATAAGAGTTTTATATTTAATGAAGGATAACTTTTATTTCGACTGATTCTATAGTGGCCTTCCCGTTCTTAAAGTTTTTCGTCCCCAATTGGCCGTTCCCATCAGAAGGCTTGGAACAGTTCCGTCGTGTGATGCATGGTTATTTAAAGACTCGTCGACAAGATAATAAAAGTCACAATGACTTTGGTGACGTCCTTGTGGACATGATTAATCTGATCGATTCTCCAGATTATGTAAAATTAGGAATAACTGAAGATACGGCGATTGCTCAGGTCATTCAGTCATTTTTCTCTTCGTCTGACTTAACTGGGACAGCCCTCACAATGCTCATTTACTATTTGTGCCAAAACCAAGAGATTCAAGACAAAGTCCTGGAGGAAGTGGACACGATTTGGGACAGATATGAGGGCAATCTGACTGCTGAGGCTGTCAACGACTTGACCTATTTAACAGCATGTTTGAATGAGTCTCTGCGTCTGGCTCCCCCCATTCTGAGGACTGAACGAAAATGTACAAAATCATGGATGGGTTATGGAGATAACGGGGTTCAAATTAAATTCCCTAAAAATACAAATGTTGTCTTTCCACTCTGGGCTCTACATAGAAACCCTCAATATTTCACTGACCCAGAAAAATTTGACCCTGAACGATTTATGCCAGAAAATAAGAAAAAATTACATCCGTATGCATTTTGTCCCTTTGGTCATGGAGCTAGGAATTGCATTGGTGTAAAGTTCGCCAATAATAACATGAAAATTATTATGTGTCGTTTGCTTAAAGATTTTAGGTTTGAAATGAGGAGTGACACAAAGTTTAATTTTAAAAGGGGAACCCGATTTTTTCTTCAGTATGCTCCCATTTATTTTGATATTGTTAAACGAAAATAATAATAATTTACTGTTTCGTAATAAAATATATACTCACATAATAAATATCAAGCTTTAAAAGCACTAATAATGTTGTTGAAAATAAGCCATTATTTTACTTCACATACCTTTTGGAATTCAAAACAGAGACAAACAAGCTGATATGAATGATTTTTGTATACGGATTTTTGTGCGTGCATTACTCCTACGTAAATTTTCGGCTAGATGTTACTCACTAGTTAGATGAGTGTATCACTTTTGAAAGGATTTAATTATCTTTTCAGGAATTACTTATTCTACAAGAAATTTGCAGCTAAAATTTGTACTTATAAAATATGAAAAAAACTTTTACTGTTTTATTTTAGTTTGTTACATTTGGAATGATATAAAAAGAATTTAATGTACCTTTTAAGCTTATAATTTTATGTAGTGTTAAAAAATAGGTTTAGGCATCAATATCCTCAGGTTTTGACATTTCATCGAGTCGGGCTTTCAACTGCTTGAATTTCATTTTTTCCATGGCTTTGGTATTGAGCATTGAATCCACTAAAGACATTGACTCTTCCTGAAATTTATGTTTTATTATTACTGATTGTGCTGTAATATTTTTTGTTTACATTATATTAATTGTAAAATTATTACACCTGCTATTATTTTTGAATATTAGGTATTCGGTAATTAGTTCTTAGAGTGTAAGCTATATAAAATTGTTGTAATCCTGATACCATTAATTGAATGTTATTATGTAGATCCTTTAAAATGAATAAGTAAATAGTTAAAATTACCAGTGATTTAAGCTCTGCTTGAAAATCAACAGACTCTGCATCTACTTGCTTGAGTTCACCACAGTCTTGACCAAGTTGTGAGAGATGTTCAATTAAAGTTGGTTGATCTTCCACTTTACATCGTATTCCATATTTTGGTGGAATCTTTCTGATTACCTCAAGAATGCGAACTGGGTCTTTGTTTAATTTATCCATGGCTGGAATAAAGTTTTCGGCTAAATCCTTCATTAGGGTATCTATTTCATTTGATGATAGAATAATGCAAGTAATTTTTAGTAGAAGCAACATACCAGTATCAGTATCAATACCCCAAGCGCACACACATGCACTCAAAATCGTATGGAGCATATAATATTATGAACATGGTCCAAAATTTAAGCACATCTTTCCATTACTTAAAAAATAAACGTACCAACTTTAATTGCTGTCTTAAATTCCAAACTTAGCTGTGCATTGAGCGCATCGCGTGTTAACTTTTTTCTTTCTTCTGAGGCTTGAATTGATTCATTAATCAGCTTAATATAATCTGGTACGTCCACTCCGTCCAAACCATTGAATTCGTCTGCGGTTAAAAATCACATTCAAATTATATTGTAGTTGGCCGCCTTGATAATCAAGACATATAAGCCCACATGGGTTTCACTCACACAACAGTTGACAGTATACGTACAAACAACGGCAAACGGAATGGTTATAATATTAGAATTGAATTTATGTTTGCAAAATACACCTACATATACATACCTTGCATTTGATCACAAAAACTCAGTTTTTTAGACACTTTCCCGTATGATTTTACGGGTTCAGGAGCTGCATTTTCATCGTCTTCGAGAACAAGATCCTTCAAAGAATTGAACGAATCGCAAAACGGATGAAAGTTATCAGTGTCAATTTTTTGTATAGCTTGTAATCGTTCCTTTAGGGTCAAGTTAGTAGCAGTTGATTCGGCGGGTGCCTCTAGCTTTTGTGGAGTTCTCCCTACTCCACGGGGTACACTTCGCGGAATAATTTGCCGAGAATTTGCTGACTGTTGATTCATTTTGTAATTCTGACGAAACAAATGATGAATAATAAAACATAAGCATCACAAAACTTATGTATATAAATAATCAAGTTAATAATTAAACACACTGATTGGTACAAGTATTTATCATTTCTGCATTGATACTGAGAACACCCCCCCCCCCCCCTAATAATTGAATACCCTTGAAGTTGATGAACTAATTAAGTTTTACAGAACCGACAACCGATAAATATATACTGATACCGAAAATCTCAGAAAGGAAGTACAGATGGATCATGGACGATATACACAGAATTTCAAAATCAAAAAAGGCTGAATGACTACCTAAATAAATACTAAACAACTAAAAACTACAGCAGCAGGACACAGGTCTCGCTTTTTAGCAATATAAAATTCAATGTGAAGTTCAAAGTTATAAAGCAAGTTCAACTACTTACTTGCCTTAACTATTTGTGACAGTCACAGTATCATGCCAAATGCCAATATCGTGTCTTTTAAGTAGCTAGCAGCTAGATGTTTATAAAAATGATATACTATTATAATAAACAAAATAAATTTAAGTAGCTTACAGAATGTTTCAACACTTCAGACTTGACAATGGACACTGCACTACGTGTATTGACTGATTCGTGAAGTTCTTTTGAAAAGAAAACTTTAAATACGAAAATAAAACTGTTTAAAATAACTACAACAGTCGTAGTTGGTAGTGAACAAGTTGCTTTACGTCACTTTACGAGTCACGACAGAAATAATAATTATGAACTTGAACAAGTATACAAGTATACAAGCAATTTTTTTTACATATGAATGAATGAAATGAACACAATACATGCAACAGGCAAGGCAAATAGAATAATATTATATATTATTATATTATATATTATTCTACTTGCCTTGGCAACAGGCAATAATTACACTTCGTCTTCGCGCCAAGCCAAACACCGGATCATAAAATCAGAAAACTGCCACTTTATTAGGGATCGTCCAACAATGACTTCATTGGTAGGGTTAATGGGTCTACTTGACTACTTATGTTAAAGCAAAGATAATCTTCTACGCAATGGCTAAGCTGATGACCGGGGGAACATAGGTTCCTACAAATGGCAATTTCCCAATGACGTCATGTTTGCACAATCCCGTATTCACATATATACTGTAGAGACAACCGAAAGTGAAGCCTGGCAAGGATAAATTTTGCATGCAAACAAACGACAGCTTTATCCTTGCCAGGCTTCACTTTCGGTTGCCTCCACAGTACCTACTTCCATACAATATGCATTGAAAGATTGTCCCAAATTCCAAAAGAATATCCCAGCCCTTTTATAATTACTTAATGCATTAAAATTGAATAAATTAATTATGATTCCTACTCCCCAGTTACAGTTACATAATCTTGTAAATTAAACAATTTTGCAGTTTCTTTAATATACAGTCACAAATCTCCGTTTGTAATATTACAATGTACGATGCAAGCCCTATTTTGTATTTTATAGTTAAGACTCAAATTACTCAAATATGCATTTAATTCTCAGACGCAGGATGAACTCCCAGGTGCGCGGGTAGCAGTAGCAGGTGGCAGCTGTCGATAACAGCTCTGACAGACGCAACCATTTCGGATGTACCAATTTTCGATGAAACACGCAGTGTAGTTACTTAATAAATTATTCGTGAGGTTTACAAATAATATGAAAGTTAGTTTTCTTAAATAAGCTGATGTGTGTACCTAACAAGTAGGCAACGTAGAAATTGAGCATTTTAATGTAAATCACATGGCAAATACATAACGAAAAATGTTCCCCAAGTATAATATACTATCCCAAGTATATATGTACTATCTGTGTAATATTTTACCCCACAGCAATCACGAATTACAACTTTCCAGTATTCGCGAATCTTTTGTGTCCCAAAGTCCCAACCCTTATAAAGCTCTGAAACTCAGCTTGGGCTAAGCATGTTCATAATCGTAGCACAAAATCCCACTCTTAAAAATATTTTGAGCATGTTGTTGACAATTATTGACATTAAAATAAATTTACTTTAATTATAACTCGCGACCACTTAATCGAGGACCTCGTTGAAGGCGCTTCCTAGGCTTCTTGGTTGTGGTTGTAGATGGCTCCAAAAGAACTTTTTTAGTCTTGTATGGATTTTGGTAGTCGGGATCTTTAGGAATAATTCCCATTTCCTGTTTCACCTGTAAAGATATGGTAAGATGTATAATTAATTAAGTACCTTACGCATTACACTCAAAACAATCAAATAATAGTATGCATATGACTTGAAAATGCCTATCCCAAATGAATGTACTTGGATTAGGTTCAGTTTATGCGTACTTACCAAATGAAACAATTTCAAAATTGTAGGATCATTAATAATGTCGGTATCTGAAGCAAACTGAATGACCCATTTTATATTTGTTTCAAAGTCCGAATTTTTCTTAAGAATAATATTCATAATGTCAGGGAAGTAAAGTATTGAATTTCCGCTTAAAACTCCATGGCTTATTAGTAGCACGAAAGCTGCCAATATAAAATATTAACATTTTCTATATATCAACGTTCTGAACAACTCATGTTAAAAAACAATTGTGGAGCTTACTGCCGCCGAAACTACTTACCATCTGCTTTCATAGCTTTTGTATTCAAATCTAATTTATTTTTGATGCCATTATCCTCCATTTTTTGACGCAATCTTGTTAAGTCCTGAAATAAATAGTAACAGTATTTTCGTTTACTTTGTGTATTTGAAGTAAATATTATTAACAAGCATTTCATGACTTTTAGTTTACTTTTGTGTAATAATAATATGCACACGGCAACCCTTAACCATATTTGAAAGTTAGCTTGCTTTAAGCAGGAACTGATGAAGAATAACAGTGTGTTATCGAGAATAATATAATTACAATAACTTACGTTATTTGCTGTGTTGCTCAGCGTTAAAAGATATTTAACTTGCTTCTTTTGATCATTGAGAGATTGAATGGTGTGCATCATTTCTTTGTGAATTTTTCGTATACGTACAAATGGCTCAGAAGCTGTACAGGGGAAAAGGTACACAATAAAATTTATAATGTCCATAAATCACATATGTAATTATTTCACATACAACTAAAAAAATTTAAGATTTTTAAGCCACATATATGAGCACGAAACGAACCGCATTTGAACTAATTGAAGAATTGAATTTGAATAAAACTAATATATCAATATATTTTTAGATGGATATAATAATAGTGTTGAATGGTGTTGTATAGCTATAAAGAGATTCGACGTTAACGTTAAACAAGAATGTAAACAAAAACTGAATCCAGATTTATGTGTAGGTAAGCACCTACTGAAATAAAATAAATGTTTGCCCCACAATACCCCAAAAGTATATTGTACCAACTTACCAACTGTAAATTGTAAGTATTAATTAGGTACTTGTAGTGACATCAAATAAGATTAAATTGAAATTAATAAGTTACTCAAGGTAAATTTTACAATAAAAAATATTAAATATATCTACTTACGAATAAAACCATCCTCAGTGAAGCTGTACACTCCATTTGTTAGTGGTTGCTTAAAAACTGTATGGCTATTAATTGTTTCACTCAAAGAGGGCTCATTTGCACCGTCATTTGGTGTTTTAAACTCGGAACTACTTAGCAATGGAAAGTTGAATGTAAAAATTAACACGAAAGTATTTAACCATACTTTACGATCTTGCAACATTTTAAACAATAATAATGCGTAACTGAATGTTACTTTTGCTTGCCGTAATCAAAGACCAGTCACCAGTAAATCCCTTCTTGTTAGAAAAATTGCCGGTGTCGCTTGCGCTTGCCGGTCTTTAGGAAAAAACTATCGGTTCTATAATTTAGTACCTTTACAAAAGCTGAAGTCCCTGTACTATGTATACACACTGGGACGTCTGGGAACAACTTTTGAAGACTGTCAAAATCGACTGTTCAACTAATTATGATGACCCACCGAATTAAAGGTTTGTCACCGGCAAATAAGGCAACTATCAGAACCAGAACCGTTACTAAAATATTTTAGAATCGTATTTTCTAACGTCAGACAGTAACAACACATACGCAAATTAATAAACTATTCTACAGCTCTACACGGTCCACGTAGCGATACGATACCTCCTACAGTTCAAGTTCAATATTGTGGGCTGAAATTGAATATAAATATTGGCGCTTTTACAACACACTCGCTCTATTCGTTCTTTACTCACAAGAAAGCGTGCATAAACTACGTGATACAAAAATCGGAAATTTTGAATCCCTACCCCTCTTTCTTGCTATGTACGTCTATGTAAATGGATGATCACCTTGAACCGCTGCCCCCCAAAACATACCACGTAATGTAGGCACGCTCAATGAAGTCTATGCCTATGCTGCCTGCTGTTAGCTTTTGCGTACATACCAAAAAGGGGGGGGGGGGGGGTAGGGGTCAAAATTACGGATTTTTCCATAACGTTATTTTTGCAAGCTCCCTTATTACTTACATCCCAACGCAATGCTAATATGCTAATGTAATGTAATACCATACATTAAGTTATAAGTTATAAAGCATCTTAACTTGTTATAATTTTTTTTCCCTTTAAGTTTGTTCCCGGAGAAATAATGAGTTTGTTGCATCCAACTGCTTGGCTGAACTGGTTTTGCTTCTCCCCAGGCCTGTTAAATTGATTACATTAAATAAAAAACCTACCTTACACCTTACCTACCTAGTAAGTAGCTTTTTTACCGTGCCCAACAAAAGCAAAGCCACTAGCAAGTTGTGCAAAAACAAAAAAGCCGATGACAATTTGGCATGCTGAGAAGCCGAGATTCCAGGTGATAATTTATTATTGCAATTTGCAATGTAGAAGACATTTACAATTGACATTAAAATTGACCTTAAACGTCCTATAAATACTGCCCAACACAAACCATGTTTATTTATTCCCAGTCTGTCGATGTATTCAGCTTTAAAATGTTTCTCTATTAACTTATGAAGAGAAGAGGACGAGATGTTTTTATTTAACTGCAAGGAGTCAAAAGTTATTTCCCTTTGAATCAATTTTTCTGTAAATGCTTACATCTATGTTGCATATATATGTATAATGAAATTGAATATCAAGAATTATATAATAGGTATAACTATCATTGAGGTGTAGGTTATTATCCCTTGGAAGTGGGGGAGCGCAACAGTCTCTAAGTGCCCCCTTGGATCCCATACAGGCATAGGCTGGGTAGAATATCTAAACGTAGTCATAATTTTAGTATTATTACATCATGATATACTTAATATTTTAGTCGCAAAAGATAATATGGCTTAATTATTTTACTTAAAATTAATTACATTCCTGGTCACGAAAGCGATTCGAATTTGTATAGGGACTAGCTAAGTAATTAGGTTGTTGTGGATTCGTAAACCCTTTAATACTTCACGCTTCTTAACATATTATATGAATTCTGGACATGGATTAAGTGAAGGTGAAACTGAGCTGCAGAATGCAATCTAATCTTCTAAATACAGATGCATCAATGGGGTTTTCGTACTGGGATTACTGGAGAGTGTATTAATGATGTACATATATGGGTGATAGCTTACGTTATGTAATTAGAAGAGATCGGAATATTACATAGGCTAGCATAAATCAGCAAAACCCTCCATTTTCACAGTCAAAAATTCTCTTCACTAATGAACTGCCTCGTCTATTAAGTGCTTATAGTGACAGTGTATAGTTCAGCAGGAGTTAACAGCCTGAAGCAAAACTCAATTTGTTGACCTTGAATTTTTGACGTTTCAAGCTTTGACATGTGAGTTTGAGGCGGATGGGATTCGTCTCTTGAATTAATTTATTTTCATTTGCAACTTTCTTGTCAAGTTCATATTTATTTAATAAGCTAACTCACAATCATATTCAGCACATATAAAGATTCGAATCGATCTGCTGGACAATAGCATACGTTTTTCTGCATCTTATAAGTGAGCTAAAAATGCTAGTCATATTGTTTTACGGGGTGTTTGCAGTTAGTCTACTTCTTATCAGTTTAATTCTTTACGCTCGGAGGAATTATGGTTTTTTGGAGTCACTGGGCATTCCTGTAGAGCCGCCGACACTATTTCTGGGCAGTTGTCCATATTTTTACCGAAGTTATCCTCAGTATGAAGATATTAAAAAGTTTCACAAGTATGGCTCTGTATTCGGGGTAAGAAATATTTTTCAGGAATTCAAACATTGTACAGTTGTAATATATTTATTTTTAGTTGTTTTTAAATACAAAGTAATTTTAACACTAACAAACGGCATTTCCGTTTGCTTGATTTCTACTTATTTACATTTTATAGGTATACGAAGGAAGTTCCCCACAGATAATGATTGCAGATCCTGAACTAATCAAATTAATCATGGTTAAAGACTACGAGCACTTTCACAGCAGATCATCCATTGATCTTGGACATAGCATTGCAAATGAAATCTTGGATTATCTTCCAGGTCATCATTATCTCATTATTCATTACACCATATTTTAATAAATATTGTTTGTATTTTTCTTATCGTATAGCAAATCCAATTACCGTCATGTAAACGCCATGTTGCTTAAGAAGACCCGAAATAAAATTAGATTGTGAGCATTTTCAAAGTTTCTGCTATTTTTAACGAAATGTTTTTTTCTCTACAGATGAAAAATGGAAAATAGTAAGACGCATGTTGACGCCACAGATGACAACCAGTCGCTTGAAAAACATAGCGGGAGTAACGCTCGATATTGCTAATGAATTCGCGAAGGATCTGTCGGCAGAGTGTCAAGGGGACAGAATAAAAATCGACTTTCGAAAGTGTGTGCCTACTAAAGTACCTACTTTGTATTTACGTGATTATCATACCATTGGTTAGGCCATTTTGTAGCACACTTTTGAGAGTTAAAATTATAAATAGCTTGTCAATTCTTTTAGCTGGAAAATAGACAACAATAAGAATCATGTCTTAAGAATTTTTTGGACTTATCTTTTCAGTCGAGTTGCTGCCATTATGCTCAATGTTGTTACCAGTGCTCTGTACGGAATACAAATAGAAAATCCAAGAGATCCTAATAATTTAATGGTGCAGCTAATGAAGAGCGTTCTGTGCGAAGACGTTGTTTATGACTTTCGCTACACGCTTATATGTATGTGAGATTCACAAAATGTTGAAAACATTACACCTAAAATTTTTATAAAATTAAACCTGTATGCTTGTTACAAAATATGTATATCAATATTGGTGTCAATTCAAGTTATTCGCTAATATTAATGTACAACAAGGGTATGTTATGACTTTACAGTGGTTTTCCCGTTTCTAAAAAAGATCTTCCCTAAATGGCCATTCCCAGCAGAGGGACTGGACAAGTTTCGTCCTCTCATGGAAAGTTACTTGAAAACTCGTAGACAAGAAACCCAGAAGCGAAACGACTTTGGCGAAGTTTTTGTAGATATGATGAATCTCATTGATGACCCAGAATTCAAAAAACTTGGGTTCACTGCAGACACAGCTATTTCTCAAGTTGTTGAAACATTTTTTACTTCCTTTGACACAATTGGAACGTCCATAGCCATGCTCGTCTACTACCTTGCTCACAACCCAGAAGCGCAAGACAGAGTCATCGAAGAAGTTGACTCGATTTGGGATCAATTTGACGGAGATTTGAAAATAGAAGCAGTCGGCGAGTTGCATTACATGACAGCCTGTATCACTGAGTCCATGCGTCTCGCCCCTTCCTTCATTCGTCCCGAGCGAAAATGTACCAAGCAATGGACCGGCATAAGGGATAATGGTCTCGAAATAAAAATCCCTAAAGACGCCAACGTTGTTTTCCCGATCTGGGCCCTTCATCGACATCCCCAGTACTTCCCAGATCCAGAAAAATTTGATCCTGACAGATTCATGCCGGAAAACAAAAAGAATATCCATCCGTACGCATTCTCAAGCTTTGGTCATGGTCCAAAAAATTGTATTGGGATGAAGTATGCTTATAATAGTGTCAAAATTATTATGTGCCGTTTGTACAGGGAATTTAAATTTGAGCTACGGAGTGACACCAAGTTGGATTATAAACGAGGAACTGTATTCTTTACACAGTTTGGTCCTTTGTACTTTGATCTGGTGAGACGATGAAAAAAGTTGAAGGGGGGGGGGGGGGTTATACCTGAATTGTAATAATGGGCTACTATTTACCTGTATATAAGCATAATTAATACTAGCGAAAAATAATAAATCTATGACTGTGTTGAGACTTACAACTTTTTGAAGAAATAAAAGATTGAGTTTGTATTTGAAACAATATTAACTAATATGTGATGCATCTATGTGTATAGTCACTTCGCACGCGCACAGACGGTATACGGACACTTTCCCCCCGGACATAATCCCCCCCGGACATAATCCCCCCGGACATTATCCCCCCGGATATTTTCTTCCCATGCAGTAACCCTGGACATTTTCCCCCCAGTCCAAAAATTTAAAAATGGAAAAACAAGTACACTTAAGTGCTAAGGTAAATGTTTTAGGAAAATAAAACAAGTGTAGTATTCTAAGTACGTCTAAGCGTTGCGTTAATGCATTTTCTCATGATTAGGCGTAGTAATTAATATTATGCAACAATCCATGTTTGACAATCTACAAATACAAATCTACTATTCTATTTTATTAGTCTGTTCCAAGAGGTCTGAGCAGTTCGACTCTCTTGAAAGTCGATTGTAGCATTCTATTTTGTGGGTTTTCTATTTATTAAAGCTAAAATGGAATTAGAAATTATTAAAACTGCAAAAGGTGGGAAAAAAGTCGCGCTCGAAGGTTATATTTATACATTAAGCAGAAAAAGTTATCACTAAATCGAATCCGCTGGCAGTGTGTAAAACGAAAAGAGGGTTGTAAGGGTGCACTTTCAACAACTACTCCCATTACAGATCCAGTATCTTTGATCAATCATAATCATGGACCGAACAGCGCCGAAATTGTGATAGCAAGAAGCCGAGCCGAAATGAGAACAACAGCAACTTGTTCCAAGGAAAAGCTATGAGTCATTTATGGTAAGTATATAAACATTATCACCTATTACTTATAAATTACGATTCAAGTTGTTACATCTCATGTAAACCTTTAACAGTCAGTGGACAACATTTAGATTTAAATGCTTTGGTATATCAACTACGATTTATAAGTTACATCTACATCGGAACGATGACGACTTTATGACTCGATTTTCATAAAAAGTTAACTTGACCCATCAGTTCCCTGATTGGCCCGCTGGTTTGAAAGATACAGCATTTAAAAGTAAATGCCGGAGATTTAAAACTAATTCCTGGGCAATTAAAATAATAAATTAGGGCATTTAAATCTAATTGCCGGGCAATTAAAATTGGTGAATGTCCACAGACTGTTTAAGGGTATAGAATTTGGATTCAGCCGCGTATCCAGAGAGTACACAGCAGGGCCATTGCTCCCGCCAAAATGCATTTTTTAACATAGGCTAATTTGTTGCCATTTAAACCACGATGGCAGACCATTTACTGGCCCACCCAGAATCAATGTCTGGATCCGCCACTGGTTTAAACTTATCGTTATTATATTTGTAGACATAATAATTATTCCTCATTTTGGTTCCTTTTACAGGAGAAGCCTTAAAAAAATTCCGGACGATGCCAAAAGTGAGATACCTTATTACCTATTATCTTGTAACCAGAAATTTTGTACGACATCCGTATACACATGTACAGATTTCTTGCTGCACACGGGAGAAACAGCGCTAGTGTAGTACATATTATATATTATACAAATTTTTAAGTTTGCTAGCAACTATTAACTTTGAGGAACATTACTATTGTCTAAGGTGCTTTTTTCAATATACTTTTCTACATTTTTGAATTTATATTTTGCTTGACTACGCACATTTCGGTTAAGTTTTAATAAATTTTAGATTAAATTGGATATGTTGTGAGGAAAGAATTTAATAATTTATCACTATACTATAACTTTCTGCATCGTAGCATCTGAAATACGGGTACGGGGGGAAAACGTCCGGGGTTACTGCTTGGGGGGAAAACGTCCGGGGGGATAATGTCCTAGGGGGAAAATGTCCGGGGGGAATATGTCCGGGGGGAAAGTGTCCGGGGGGAAAGTGTCCTACAACCGCACAGACGGTTGTAGGACATTTGCCACCCAAAACCCAACCTAGGACATTTGCTACCCATGGATAATGTAGAAATAAGATGCATGGACAATATTTATGAGTGTACCTTGATGACATAGCGTCGTTAGTTTATTAATGCTATTATAGAGCTATATTATTTAGTTAGTGATGGAAGATGGTATAATTGTAGATGGTCATTAAAAAAGGATATTTAAAAGTTATATAATGTAAATGTTATACCTATAGTAAGAGTAATGTCAGACGTCGTTTGCAGATAATTAATAAAAAATATTGTGTAAAATTATTTAAATATGGGTCTTCTTATCTACCTGACATATAGGGCTTGCAAAATCAAGACCAAGACTTTCGCCATTTTCAAGACCATTCAAGAGTCTTGAAAAGTCTTGAAATTTCAAGACCACCTTGAAATTCAATTATTCCAACATCTTAACTCTATATATGACTTTTCAGACAAAGTTGAAAAATATTTGTCAAGAGTCTTGATTTTTTCAAGACTTTTGAAAGTCTTGATTTCAAGACTCTTGAATTTTCAAGACTTTCAAAAGTCTTGATTTCGAGAGTCTTGAACTTTCAAGACTTTTAAAAGTCTTGATTTCGAGAGTCTTGAAAATTCAAGACTTTTAGAAGTCTTGATTTCGAGAGTCTTGAAATTTCAAGACTTTTGAAAGTCTTGATTTAGTCTTGATTTCAAGAGTCTTGATATTTTCGTACCTCCAAAAGTTGAAATAATGGCGAAACAACTGAGTTTTTGTGCTTAAAAAATGATTGTGTACAAGTTTTTGTTAGTCTTGATTTCAAGAGTCTTGATTTTTCAAGACTTTAGTCTTGATTTCAAGACTCAAGACTTTTAAAAGTCTTGATTTCAAGACTCTTGAAGTTTCAAGACTTTTGAAAGTCTTGTTTTCAAGAGTCTTGAAAATTCAAGACTTCTAAAAGTCTTGATTTCAAGAGTCTTGAATGAACAAGACTTTTGCAAGTCTTGATTTCAAGAGTCTTGAAATTTCAAGACCAGCCCTAGTCTTGATTTCAAGAGTCTTGGTCTTGACAAGACTTTTGAAGTCAAGACTTTTGCAAGCCCTACGACATAACTCTGGATTTCCCAATTAGCTTCAAGTTCTGGAGGTTCCACGATACTGGTCTGCTAACTTTTCCATCATCGTTTCGAATCACACCCACGTGGTACTGAAAAGTGAAGGAGATGATATAAATTATATTTTGTTGATAGTCACTTTAAGTTAAAATTAGTTTAATTAAAGTTTAATTAAATTACTGAATTGTATTTCATGTAGTTTTTATTGTCATTTTAAAATAAAACTTTCAAAAAAGTGTTTAACCACTAAAAAATAGATGGCTAAACGATAAAAAATAGAATTGATTTGTAATAAAGTGCCATTTAATACAGATGTACCTAGTAAGTATTGAACAATGATAATAAATTAATTCTTTATCTTTATTTAATTATCGTTGGTTGTCGAGTAATTAGGAATAATTAACTTATTAAATGATCGACAATCACGAATATGGAAAACGCGCATGCAGTCTTCAATTAACAACTTTGATGGCTTCTGTCTCCGTTTTTCCTTGTTTTTCCTCATAAGGTGTACGAAGGAGCAGTGCACAGTGCACACACTGTTCCTTAGAGACCTTCTGTCGGTCACGTACAGGTATCCCCCGGGGTCAACATTAGTGGACATTTGTGACTAATATTTTTTGTTGTAGCATATACTGTGAGAAAATTGCAGATGAAATTTTTTCAAAATCTGTAAGCATGTTTGGCGCTAAAATCGTTTTGAATTTATGATTTTAACATTACGTAAACGGTGAAAAGCCTCATATTCATTTCAAAATATGTATGTCACTTTTATCGAAATTTCGGAATTTTTTTATTATATTATCATGCGTAAAACTTATTATTGTTAATTAAACGGACATTTTCCTCCCGGGCATTTTCCTCCCGGACATTTCCCCCCCCCCCGGACAATTTCCTCCCGGACAATATCCTCCCGGACATTATTTTCCTCCCAACTCGTAACCCAGGACATTTTCCTCCCAGTATTAAAATCACTTCAGTAAAACAAACGAGTGTATCCAACTACAAAATCTATGTATTCGTAGCCGCTCTCAATAATATGCAAAAATCGTTAGCTGAAGTGCGTTTAGTCATATTAACCTAACAAATAATAATTCAAAATGTAAACTATGCAAATTTAACAATCCACTAATCAACTAATATGGAATAATTTGCTTACATTAATTTACCATATTTCTGAAAAAGGTTTGAAGGTAAGTAACGCTATACAGTTTTGTCAAACTATTATTTTATAAGTCCTCACCCAGCAGTTCGCAAGATAAATAGCATTTGTTGCGTGATAAGTTTGAATCTGTGGTTAAAGGTAAAGTTATCATTGAAATGGCTCTAGAAATAATAAAAACTTCCAGAGGTGGAAAAAAGTTAGCGTTCGAGGGATACTTGTATAATTATAAAACACAAAGATGTATCCTTAGACCTTGATTTCACTAAAAAAGTTAACAATTGTTAGTCCCACGGTTCTCGCTTTCAACTTTAACAATTGTTAAATCTGAAAGCGAGAATCTTAAGACTAACAATTGTTAACTTTTCTAGTGAAATCAAGGTCTTACATAGGAAGTATAATTAATATGTACCTACCTGCTCTTGATTAATAAATATTTAAGTAATCATTATTTTATACAACTGGGAGAAGAAATATTTTAGTTCTTCAGTTACATATTATTTGTTAATGCATTTTTCGGAAACTCTTCAAATTCCTAAATTTTGTGGAAAAAAAAATTGATGAAATATCCATTCTATTATATAGTGGTGTGATTTTGATACTGGGAGGAAAATGTCCTCGGTACGCTTTGGGATAAAATTGTCCGGGAGGATAGTGTCATGGGGGGAAAATGTCCGCGGGGGAAATCATCCGGGAGGAAAATGTCCGAGAGGTTTCCTACAACCCTTATTATTACCACAAGTAAAGCCAATCTAAATCGGGGTAAATGTCGCTACATGAACTCTGGGGCGAAATGAGTTAAATAGGGAAAATGTAACTAATTTATTTACCTACCCATCCAACCTATAAGAATAAATTATAAATACATCCGCTTATACTGCATGAATAAATTAATGTGTCAATATTGCATTATTCCATATTATAGCATAATTTAGTTGAAGAGGTCCTCGGGCGAAAAAGGTCCAGTCACCAAAAATACTATGAATTTTCTTTAATAAATCATTACTAAATAGAAGCATGCAATATTATTATATATATTCCTAAATTGCAGAATCGAGTATCTAAAATAACATTGCACAAAATATCAGTTATAATGGATTCATTCCTCAATCACATTTTATTGAATCGCGTGTTGAGTATTTACAGCATTGCATTAAAATTAAGCTAATTCTTTAACAATTTTCAAATGTTAAATATTACATTTTGTTTTTGTTTCAAAGCCATGTTATTTTTTACCCTTTGAATGGAAGAATTTAGATGCATTGAATAATTGAAGTGATGGAATCGTAATGAGGCAATGAGTTCTTACTCAGAACTACGTGGAGCTCTGGCAATTGTTACAATCGTATTCAATCAATTTAATGAATGTGTAATTATGTCAAGTGTATAGAGCTGCTAAGCACAATTAATACATTTATCAATCAACCAATGGGTTTGTATATCAAACAAGGAAGTGATTGTATGTTCACAGAATAGACCACCGTACCACCTACAAACCTAATTTACATTTCAGTTTAAATTCAACACTCAATCAACCCGCATCTTTTCCTCGATGTCCCCTATATCGGTCGTCACCCGCAAATACTTGTGAGTCCCATGCCAGTTAATCATCTTTTATTTTTCTTTATTGTAAAATTGCCGAAACTAATTTATTAAATTTCTTCCAGGTCCACCACCGATCTTATGGCACTGATAAATTTTGAATTCTGAATTTTATTTCTTTTCAGTTTAGCGACAATAAAGGAATTTAAAGAAAGTAATCTGAATCATGGAATTGATCATGAAGGGCTCGCTCTGGGGCATTGGGGGACTGTTGGTTCTCTTTGGGCTCCTCAGCACTTTGGGATCCGGTCCGGCGGCTATCAAAGCGTACCCGGGCCATCCGCATGAAAATGAAAATGATTGGGAAGTATTCCGGCATGGGGAAGATTGCAGCCGCGTCAGCGCTCATTACAAAGCTTGCGATTACTTCAACGTTTGCGACAAGAAGACGCAGAAGTGCGTCTGTGACGTTGGGTTCGTTCCTGACGATGTAAGGTCGTTTGGGTGCTCAGCAGATGAAAATGGTGACGCTGAAACCGATTGGCACGTGAGACACAATGCAGCAATCGACAAATATGATGAAGACAGGAATGAAACACATTTATGGTTCATCTAAAGGATTTAGAACTATCCGCATTAAAACATGTCCTCGTACATAAGCTTAATCAGTAACACTAACATGCATTTGGCTTTATGTATATTGATTTTGATTGTGTTGAAATAAAATTATTAGGACAAAATATAATTTGCTGAATGCAAGAGATTTCAATTGTGCTCATTTTTAGTCAGTTTTCTAAAATTCGCATAAATTTTTATATGGTCGTCGAACAGTATCTTGTCATGCCTGCCTGTAATTGAAGAGTATTTTGACAAAACGGGATAAGTCCATTTTTTTCGAAAATGAGATTATTTGTGTTATTTGTTCTATTCAACTAGATACATCACTGTGTTGAATGGTAAAGGTCAAATTTCAACCAAAGAAATTTTTTAAAATAGCCCAAATTTCGTTTTTTGCAAAACGGAATAAGTCCATTAATTTATTTCTGGCAAAATGGGAAAAGTCCACCTAAAATCTGTATTTCTGATTTAAATTTGGTTTTTGAGTGTTTTCTTAGTTTGTAGAAGGCAATTCCTTGGCGTTAATGTTTTTATGCAAGGAAAGATAAGTTAAGAAAAAGTCTGGTTTCATTCAAAACGATTAAAATTTTATGTCACGGACTTTTTACCCTATGTTAAGTTATTGATTTTTTGGCAAAACGGGATAAGTCCACAAATTAAAATTTTTGAAAATTGTCTAAAAATTCCAGGAACCGTTTGGAATTTTGAAACTACTTGTAATTAAGCTTTGTCAAATGCAGTACCTGTAGAAAAAAATTGAGTTACAAAAACTCAAACTGTCACCATTATTCAGTTTTCGTTGTTCCTGTAAAATGGACTTATCCCGTTTTGCCAAAAAACTCTTCAATTCATGAATGCTAACAAACACATGTTAAGGCTACATTGAGACTTATTTATGGTGATTATGCAAATGGAATTAAATTTATACTAATGAATGCTGCAGATAATTTAAATTATGGCGCTTGTTGCTATATACACCTGACATGTGTGATGCAAAGATGCAGGAAATAAACGTACAGATGCATATCATATAGGTAAGAAGTTAAGAAGGTGACTGAGATAATCTTTAATTTGGGTGCCAATCATAAGAAATCTAAACACTTGAATAATACAATAAAATCCAATAATACAATAAATAGTTATAGCAAAAAATAATTTGTGAGCTAAATAAAATACGCACATGTCACGAAAATACCTTACGGAAGTACCTTATTGACGTTGTTTGGATTTTTGGATAGGGCCCATAGGTATTTAATACAAGTTTTGAAATCGTTGAAATTGAAAATAAAAATCGAAAACAGACACAGATATCATAAAGGACAAAAATAAATATATTTTAGTTATGACAATAATTTATATTGAATTCTTGTGTAGTTGAGAACTTACACAAATAAATAAAAACTTCCAACATTCACGTAGATGTGTTACATATTAAAAGAAGCCATGTCAAAATAAAACAATTAAATTGTAACACAAATGCACGCACTTTTCACCTCACACCCCAAGGCATGCACCTTAGGATCTTGTTTTCCATTTATTGGTTTGGATTTTACACCTGCACAGAAAGCTGTTTTATTTGCTTCTGGCTCTTTGGAGCCCCAAAAATCCTTTTGAATTGCTAATTTGTCATGATTCCACTTGAAAGTCGTAGGATTGGCTTTAAAAGCCCCGATCCAAATGTTTGTCTTCGGGTTCGTGATGTCTAAAAAACATAGAAAAATATGACATTCACATTACAATCCATAAATGTATACATCTACATATTATTATACATTAGAATTCATATTTGGAATTTGGAACAGCCTTTTGGCTGTTGGCTGCAGGGTAAGATAGTACAGGTACAAACAAACTAAATATATATATATTTATTCATCTGGTTGATATCTGGCCTGAGCCCTTACAACCCCTTCAAATTACAATTATTAGTGCGTTTACATACAAAGTATAGTTTGATCCTTGGTAGGATTATGTCTTAACGATAAAATGCAGAAATACATAGATATTGCTAATATTTATAATTATTTTATAGGTCTTATAAACTGTTATATTATTGTGTGTTGTCGTCAGCCTTTCTTCTTTTTAAAATATTGCACCAAAATGTATTTATTAAGTTTATGTCTGTACAAGTTAGTTCACTATCATTAAATATTTTTTCAATATAGTTAAGTTTGGTTAGATCTGTTATTATCCTTCCTTGTAATATTGATGATCTTCCTTTGTTATACGCTGGACATTCGAACATTACGTGGAAGTTGTCTTCATCCTTTGTTAACAAACTAAATAGCGGACTAAATAAATAAGTGTATTTAATTATTAGTACCATGAAGCTTCAAGTCTGCATGAAAAAATTAGAAAAACAACTCAATAATGAATTTGAGGAAAATGAAATCATTACAACTTTACTATTTCTTTTAAAAACTTCAACAATACACACTTAAGTTCTTTCTTGCTAGGGATTTCAGCTAATCGAGCCTTTTTCCTGGCGCAAAATTCAACGGACTGAATCCAGTTTAGCTGTTAATGCATGTACATACATATTTGGTCCGTTTTAAGAAAAAATAAGTCACAGATATTATTTATGTACCTTAAGTTGTTTTAAGAACGTTCAATTTCGAAATTTAATGAGGAGATACGAAATTCAAAATACAATATTTAATTGAAAAATGATTCTTTTTAAATTGACACTGCTACTCTACACAATATGGAACTATTAAAAACCCATCCTTTATTTAAATTAATATACGTATTTTAATTAATTATGCCTTTAGTTGAGCAGTTTACCTTCTTGTTCTTGGTGTTTTCCAGCGTATACTTGGTGCAGTTGGGTAACTGAGTGGGAGCAAAAAGAATGGCGTCCTCACTTTTGTTGTCAATCTCAGGAGAAGAATTCGTCAACTGAGAAAATGCCCCTAGATTTAAAGTATGTTACACAAAAATTCATATATGAGAAAAATTACATCGGTTTCTAAGTTGTCTGAGTTCTTTGATTAATTTCTAAACACCCAAATTTTGACTTACTCCACACAATGTTATTCTTATTTAAATCATTATTATAAAATGTGTCTCACGACAAAATAGTATACAATTAAATAACATAGTAAATCAAATGACTAGCTCACCGTAATCAACAGAGAAACAAACCAGCCAGACAATGACTATTTTCCGAAACATTTTGGCTCTACAAATTAGGCTCTGTATGAATATATCTGATATTTGTGACTGATGCTGTTCCCGTGGTATTGTTGGCAGTTGTACTTGAGCAGATCCAGACTCGAACTGTCATTCTTTGACACTGCATCCGATTTTTAAAGAATGGGAAAAAAATATCAAATGAAATATGAATTATGAAATATTATTAAAATGCAAAGTTGTATATTTGCTACAAGGAGGTCACAAAACAAAACAGATACTGTTGGTTGAATAGGATTAGAATTTAAAATGTGATAACGACTATAATAATTTTATAATAGTTTTGAGCGTTGTTCCATTGATTTTGCAACTAATTTAAGCATTCGGGTGAATAATAAAAAATTAATAAAATGTGTTTAATTCTATGTGTAACGTAGCTTAGGTAAGGTCGTTCATATTTGCATATTTATGATACATGTGTTTCTGATTTTTATTTTCAATTCGAGTTATTTCTAAAATTCAATTCTGTGACCTTAAGGATCCCATGCTAACAAAACGCCAATAAGGTTCTTCAATGTTTATTTTTGCAATAATAAAATTATTATTCATTGTATTGTCATCGTTGTCCCAACCAAAAACGTTTGCAAAATACGGACAATTGCCACAGTTGTTTTAACGTTAACGATGAATTCCTATGTGTATGTGTAGGTTTCTGGCGAAGTACAGGAGCGAGGATTTAACGAGCTAAAACAATAATTGTTCCATTTTATAATTTATTTAGCTGTAAAATATTAATTATTGCGTACGAAACGAATACAAAAATACTAAAATACTAATTGCATTTCCTTCCCTACTGTTGTATCTGTACAGGTATTCTAAAATGTATGTCATTGTTTGTACTTACAGACAGGAGAGATTTGAGCTCGGATTTCCATTTCCATGTCGGCAACTGCAGCGCATCAACCGGCGTATAGCATCATTACCGACGCCGGCACCGGTAGCCAACAACCGGTAAACCGGTAACCGTCCTAGATATTTTTTGATTTCTTCATAATACATAGAAATATAGAGAAAATAAACTTGACAATGAGTATGAACCTAGAAAATTAGCACAATAAATCAAATTTTATAAGGGACGGTCCATAAATGATGTCACGCAACTTATATCTCTCTTTTAAAATCCATCCACCCGCCCTTTGTCACCCCTTTATAAGATTACTTACGTAAACGGCTATCTTTAACATGGCATGTCATCAATACCTGCCTACCCTACCGTTGGCATCATTTATGGACGATCCCTAAGTTAAAATTGAACTCACAAGTACCTACTTATAGCAACATATAATAATTAATAAAATAAGGATTAAAATGTAGACACGAAACAAAAATGATATTAAACTGAACCGGATAATCTAATTACTGTAGGATTGAACCCAGGTAAGCTGAAACCAGATGAGGGGACGTATCTATATATTATGCATAATTATATGAGTCCAACTTTGTAACTACAAATGAAGCTGTGAAAGTAATTAAAATTGGAAGAAATTGTAAGTTAGCTTTTCTGCAGAACTGGATCAAGTGCGTTTCATTTAATTTTACTATCAACAATTTCTAATTAAAGCAGTTTGCAAATCATTTTTTTGTTAACATAATTTTATTATTTCAAGATTTTTTGGAAAACGGTATGGAAAAATCCATACGGGGAACCACAAGTTCACTTTTTTGTAACATGTGAAGTCCCGTAAGGAATTGTTCATTTTTTTTAGCTAGGCAATTTTGAAAAATTTCCGGCGCTGTTGTGGGAAGGCAACCAAAAATGCACTCGAATAACTATCATATCAGGACTTTACCACACCATGTGTTTATTTCCCAGCCTCTCGATGCATTCAGTTTTAAAATGTTCTCCTATTAACTCATGGCGAGATGTTTATTTAACTGCAAGGAGTCAAACGTCATAATTTTAGTATTATTGCATGATGGTATGCTTGATTTTTTAATATGCATAATAATTGTAGTCCTACAAGATAATAAGACTTAATTATTTTTAAATAATTACATTCCTGGCCACGAAAGGGAATCGAATTTGTAGGGGTTAGCTATAAGTAATTAGTAAGTTGTGGATTCGTAAACCCTTTAATACTGTATACGCTTGCTAACATTACCTGGATTATGGAAATGGATTGAGTGGGGGTGGAACTGCGCTGCGTAATGCAATCTACTACACTAATGATATACTTAGGTATATGGGTGATTGCTTATGTAACTTGAAGATTTTCACAGTCAAAAATTCTCTTCACAAATGAACTACCTTGTCTATTAAGTGCTTTAGTGACAGTTGACAGTGTATACTCCAGGAGTTAACAGCCTCAAGCAAAACTCGATTTACTGACCTTGAATTTTTGACTTTTAAAGTTTTGACCTCTGAGTTTGAGGCGAATGGGACTCGTCTATTGAATTAATTTATTTTCATTTGCATCCTTCTTGTCACAAGTTGAATTTAATAAGGCACTGGACTCATGGTCATGTTCAGCACATATAAAGAGTTGCATCGATCCGGACACTAGTAGTAATAGTATTCGTTTTCTGGAATCTTAAAAGTGAAAGCAAAAATGCTAGTCGTATTATTGTACGGGGTGTTTGCCGTTAGTCTACTTTTTATCTGTTTAATTCTTTACGCTCGGAGGAATTATGGATTTTTGGAGTCACTGAGCATTCCTGTAGAGCCGCCGACACTATTTCTGGGCAGTTGCCCATATTTTTACCGAAGTTTTCCTCAGTATGAAGATATTAAAAAATTTCATAAGTATGGCTCTGTATTCGGGGTAAGAAATATTTTTCAGGAATTCAAACATTGCACAAAGTAGTTGTAATAAATTTATTTTTAGTTGTTGTTAAATACCCAGTAATTTTAACACTAAAAAACTGCATTTCCGTTTGCTTCATGTATAGGTATACGAAGGAAGTTCCCCACAGATAATGATTGCAGATCCTGAACTAATCAAATTAATCATGGTTAAAGACTACGAGCACTTTCACAGCAGATCATCCATTGATCTTGGACATAGCATTGCAAATGAAATCTTGGATTATCTTCCAGGTCAGTCATTATCTCATTATTCATTACACCATATTTTAAAAAAATATTGTTTGTATTTTTCTTATCGTATAGCAAATCCAATTACCGTAAATTTCATGTAAACGAAATGTTGCTTAAGAAGACCCGAAATAAAATTAGGTTGAGAGCATTTTCAAAGTTGCTGCTATTTTTAACGAAATGTTTTTTTCTCTACAGATGAAAAATGGAAAATAGTAAGACGCATGTTGACGCCACAGATGACAACCAGTCGCTTGAAAAACATAGCGGGAGTAACGCTCGAAATTGCAGATGAATTCACGAAAGATCTGTCAGAAGAGTGTCAGGGGGACAGAATGAAAATCGACTTTCGAAAGTATGTATACATACATACCACCTACTTTATTTACGTGAATATTATACATGTATCTGCATACCTATGAATAATTGACCATGACATATTTCATACGTTAGGCCAGTTTGTAGTAAATTTTCGAAAGTTAAAATTATAAATAGGTGGCGTGAGCGCGCAAAATAGAGCGGGTGGCCACGATTAGAGAATTGCCACCATTACGCGCTCACCCTAATTAATTATTTTAGTTGAGAAATAGACAATAACATAAGAACTTAGAATTTTGTGGGCTTATCTTTTCAGTCGAGTTGCTGCCATTATGCTCAACGTTGTCACCAGTGCTCTGTACGGTATGCATATATAAAGATAACTTTATTCAAAAGAACAAACTTAACAACTGACCTCCATCGAGGGTAGCCTAATAGACTCAGTATACGTTTCACAAATTTGTAAAATATTAAAATTAGCTTTGCTAGTATGAAATATAATAATTGTTAAATATCACAAATTAGATATTTGAAACTGCAGAGTACAAATGATGTTGACAAATCTGCACAGATTTCTTGAGGACTGTTGTGACAATATCTTCAATAAGGAATGAAGTTAATGCTTGAGATTTCATAAAATCCAAAAAAAATTTTGTAATCGTACCGCGAGCGCCAACGTAAAGCCCGATCACCTCAATTTCGTCAAGCCCAAGTTTCTGTTGAAAGTATGGTATGCAAGGATCATAAATGACTTTTTTCTCCTTGTTCACAGCTTCAGCTTGTTGAGGGTCATTTTGCTCCATTCGAACTGTAGGGTCCAGAATAAATCCTTTTCTAGAACTTTGGTTGTAAGCAATAATATCAACCCGCCTGGAACCATCACCAGTACATTCAACCTCTTGTAAAACCTTCCACCCAGATATCTTCATTGCGTCCGCAATCAAACGCCGCACTGCATGATGTCTGTTATTACGAATTAACTCCCCCCGTGGGCACTTTCCAAGGATATGTCCTAATGTTTCAGTCTCACTACAGCCATGGCGGCAGCGGAATGATCCCTGGTCAGGTCGCGGGATGGCGTTTATAGGCATAACATTACCAACCATTTTCAAAGCAGTAGTCCATTCAGATGAAGACAGACCTCGTTTTGAATGAATCCATGTGTTAGCTTGTGGACATTCAGCAAACTGAATGACTCCTTGACCTTTTTGAGGAAGCTTGCACCAATTTTCATACTCCAAATTTCGTAAATGATCCCTAATAAGTTTACTTTTTTTCCCACGCGCTGAAAATCCAAGAGATCCTAATAATTCAATGGTGCAGCTAATGAAGAGCATTCTGTGCGAAAACGTTGTTTATGACTTTCGCTACACGCTTATACGTAAGATGCAAATATTTCTCATAAAATTAAAAATGGCGGCATGAACCTATATGTACTTTTTGAAAAGTTGTTTGGCAAAACGAGAGAGACACTTTTTTTTTACAAATATGATATTATTTGAGTTACATGTGTACTATTTAACTAGATACGCTACTGTGTTGGATAGTAAAGGATAAAGTCCAACCAAAGAAATTTAAAAAAAGACAGAAATTACGTTGTTTGAAAAAACAGGATAAGTTCATTAACAGTTTTCAAAATGAGAGAAGTCTTCCTAAAACATGCATTTCTGACTTAACTCTGACAAGGGAAACACGCCACGTGTACTCTATGGATTTTGAAAACAACACCTACAATAAATTAGGCTTTACTTGGTTTATTACTACAGATCCAAAATAACTCCACTGCATTTTCCAACGTTCGCTCACAAACGCGCGCCAAAGTTCAAAAAAATCGATTTTTCGTAAATTAGTAAGTCGGTATCGCCTACCGTCCAATTTTGAAAATCTTTAAAATTTTGCAATTCCTGGAATATTGACTTAAAATAAAAAATTAACGTTTCCGAAATTTTTGATTTTAAAAAATTTAAAGACCTGATTTTTCTGATATGACTAAAGCCACTCCAATTTTTGAAATATTAAATAACTTTGTAGATGTTTGAGAGATCAAAAAACTTGCAGACAAAAACTGTAGGAGTTACAGGGTTGCAAAATTATGAAAAATCAAATTATTTTTAATTTGGCGCGCGATTTTTAGAGAACGGCGCAAAATGCAGTGGAGTTCCTTTAGAACTGTAGTATCCAAGTAAAGTAAAGCGTAATTTATTGTGGGTAGTGTTTTCAAAAACGATAGAGTACATGCGGCGTTTTTCCCTTTTTTAGGCAAAGCGGGTTTAAGTCCACAAATTGAAATATTTCAAAATTTTCTTACAAATCTTAAAAATAGTTGGTCTAGATTTATACAGCTGCTTGTTTGTAATATTAATGTACAAGGATATGTTATGACTTTACAGTGGTTTTCCCGTTTCTCAAAAAGATCTTCCCTAAATGGCCATTCCCAGCAGAGGGTCTGGACAAGTTTCGTTCTCTCATGGAAAGTTACGTGAAAACTCGAAGACAGGAAATTGAGAAGCGTAGCGACTTTGGAGAAGCTTTGGTGGATATGATGAATCTCATTGATGATCCAGAATTCAAAAAAATTGGGCTCACTGCAGTTGCAGCGATTGCTCAAGTCGTCGAAATATTTTTTGCTTCTTTTGACACAATTGGAACGTCCATAGCCATGCTCGTCTACTACCTTGCTCACAACCCAGAAGCTCAAGACAGAGTCATCGAAGAAGTTGACTCGATTTGGGATCAATTTGACGGAGATTTGAAATTGGAAGCAGTCGGCGAGTTGCACTACATGACAGCCTGTATCACTGAGTCCATGCGTCTCGCCCCTTCCTTCATTCGTCCCGAACGAAAATGCACCAAGGAATGGACTGGCATAAGGGATAATGGTCTCGAAATAAAAATCCCCAAAGACGCCAATGTCGTTTTCCCCATCTGGGCCCTTCATCGACATCCCCAGTACTTCCCAGATCCAGAAAAATTTGATCCTGACAGATTCATGCCGGAAAACAAAAAGAATGTCCATCCGTACGCATTCTCAAGCTTTGGTCACGGTCCTAAAAATTGTATTGGGATGAAGTATGCTTACAATAGTATCAAAATTATTGCGTGCCGCTTGTACAGGGAATTTAAATTTGAGATACGGAGTGACACCAAGTTGGATTATAAACGAGGAACTGTATTCTTTACACAGTTTGGTCCTTTGTACTTTGATCTCGTTCGGCGGAAATAAATAAAATGATAGTATTTGTATTAGCATGTAAAAATGAATGCAACATAACTTTTTTTATTTAACAAAACATACACCTCAAATCCCTGCAATTATCAGTCATGCTGATTGTGAATCAAGGTGTAAAATCACACGGCATTTTTCATTTCATACATTAAGCTTGGTTAGTAGCAATTCACTATATAATTGCACTTTATAAAGCTTAAATACTACATACTTTTATTCAAGAATTCGTGATAATGTGCAAGCAGTGCTAGACGTGTAGCAGTGCATTTAGTTACGCTGCTACACTATATAGCCTTTATACGATTAGAGTACTTGTAGTCATTAGTGTAATTATCCCATATTATCGTCATTATTATTGTGTTGTCAAAAGTTCTATTATTAAACTCTATTGTGTACACTGATACTGCATCTACGCAGCGTTTCACCATTTTCTACCGCATTTCCTTAAAGATTGTTTTGAACTTTGAGCATGGAAAATTTCTTACAGTTATTGCGATAAAGTGCTTCCCGATTTGATGACGTTATTACAGCCTGAATCACACTGGCAAGCACACTGAAAAAATTGGCGGTGGCACACCGTCAATGAAGAATCAAAACGGCCTATCTCCAATGTAAGGCAGAAGTAAAAATGAGCTGTGCCAAAAAAGCACTGAATGGGATAGATGTGTAAAGTTTTAACTACGAGCTTTTGTAAAATCCAAAATGTTCTATTTACATGTTTCTTAAAACTATAAAATGACCTAGTTACATGTTAGTTGAAAAGTGAAAAATGCTCTATTTACATATTTGTTGAAAAGTGCAAAATGTTCTATTTAGGTACATGCTTTTTGAAAAGTGGAAAATGTTCTATTTAAATGTTTGTTGAAAAGTGGAAAATGTTCTATTTACATGTTTGTTGAAAGGTGCAAAATTCTCCATTTCTATGTTTTTGAAAAGTGTAAAATATTCTATTCCCGTTTTTGAAATGCTCTAAATAATTCATTCAAATGTTTTTGAAATGCTCTAAATAATTCATTTAAATGTTTTTGAAATGCTCTAAATAATTCATTTAAATGTTTTTGAAATGCTCTAAATAATCCATTTAAATGTTTTTGAAAATATGTTCTACTTATAGATTCTTTCAAATTCTGCTAAATGTTCTATATACAGGATTTTAGGATCATGATATTTTGTTTTATAGTTGGTGCATTGCATTTTTAGCTAAAAATTGATATGGGTCATTTTGAATCTTCACTCACGAATTGTCACGCTATGTTACTTACTAATGTCAATTGCCAATGATAAGATAAAAATTACACATACAACTAAAATATTATCGGAGTAAATGGAGTAATGGCAGTACAAAACACAATACAAACATTTTGTGTTCTGCAGTCTATAATTAGTTTCATTTCAATTTCTTATAATATTCTTAATTATTATTAATTAATTATGTCTGCAAACAACGATTCGCCGTTTCTGCTTAAGTATACTTATTTGCAAGTGCATTCTAAGCTGCTTGGGTTTCTTAATTTGTTTTTATGTTAATCATTAGCTAAGCTCTACGTTCACAGTATTGAGTTCTATTGTATTTAAATAATATGAAGTCTACTGGTACTGGTAGCTGGATGTACTTATATACAGTGAGTGAGTGCGATTTATCAAAAATACAAACGCCCTAATTATGCATGGAATCGAATAAAGTAAGAACAACTGCAATGAATGCACTGTTTGCTTGCATTTGATTGAGTGGTTCATAACGTTGATAAATTCCATTAAAATGAGTCAGCATTCAGCATAGCAAATGCTTTCGAATGTAATTTTAGGCTTCAGCGAACAGCTTCTATAAAATGAATGAAAATCTAGACGAGGAAAAAATAAAGTATGATTACTTCGTGTGTACTACTTAAGTACCGCTGTTTGATTTTGCTCACACAACAGTTAATAAATAATAATTATTATTACAAGCAACACCCCAATCCCGCAATAAATCTCACACACAGTTACTACTTACAAATATTTAAAATAATTATCTGAATGTACCATTCAGATTGCACTGTAAGTGCTAACACTCGTAACCTGTAAGTACTTCACATCAGCAAAATTAAATGGCATTTAATTATCTATTTAATAATAATAATTTAATTATCTAATTTAATAAATATTCTAATGACTATTGAAGAAAAGTTTGATGGTGGATGAAAAAAGGGGCGAAGTTATTATCAGTGCCCTGTAGTATTTTGAGGAAGTGTTGGGGGCTTATAGGGCCAAAAAGTATTTATAAGCTTTCAAAATTTCCATGATTTGTCTTTTAAACTTGTAATAAGTAGTAGAAAATTGGCCCTTTTCACATTTCAGACTTCAGACTGAAAAAATTACTAACAATAAGTACAGTAACTAGGTCCTTAATAATAGCTCATAATGGGGCATGGGGTCATTTGCACTCCTCTTTTCAAGGCCGGACCAATGCAAAAAACAAACAAAGATTAGCATTAAAAGTTGTCCACATATTATCTACTATAAAATTGAAATATTCAGGACCGGACGAAGTAATTGCATTTAGGCAGCACTTTGTTTCCATACAAAAATCAAACATTTTGATTTTATTGATGGTTTGGTAAAGCAAAATGTTGTATTTAAATGTTATATAAAAGTTTTAAATGTTCTTTTTACTTGATTCAGAAAAGTGCAAAATGTTCTATTTACATGCTTTTTTAACAGTACTAAATGTTTTATTTGCAAGTTTTTGAAATGTGCAAATAAAAATTATTTGCATGTTTTTGAAAAGCCAAAATATTCTTTTTACATATTTTTTAAAACAGAAAAATGTTCCATTTACATGTTTTTTGAAAATTCAGGCAGCGGGGGCTGGCTGCGCTGGTCACATTATTCGGCCGCCTCGTTTTTACGGTGTACCAAATTCGCTGAAAAAATTCCCTTTGGCCTGTCAGCAAAATTCGGCATGATGTTAAGGGAAGGGGGGGGGGGGAAATCCCGTGAACTATTAGACGCCCCCCTGCACGCGCACTATTACCCATGCCAGCGTGCTATTTTAGCAAACAGGCTAGGTAATTAATTACCTACTTCATATTTTACACAGAGCTTAAGTAGGTGGGAGATTGGGTGTAAAATATACGATGTAATTAATGCTAATTATATAAATATTGCGCGGTATTTGAAAGGACGTACAAACAAATAAACAATGACAACAAAATAGCATAGTACTAGTATTTATTTTCGTACTGTTTCTTTTTTCGTGTCTACTGATTTCCCTGGGAATTACTAGAGCCACAGACGTTGACGCTTAAAGCTAACTATAGTTACACTTTAAACTAAGTATAGGTGCAGGTCCCATATTCTCGTTTTTAATAAAGAGTTAGTAAAATAAGCTACATTCTTTATTTACTAATTAGTAGTAATTAGGTTAAGTAAAATAAATTGTGCATACGCAGAAAGGTAGTAACGGGATTGCACTGAACAGTAGGCAGAATCAGTGGTTTTGGGGTTTTTGGTGGGTTAAAATAAGCAGTAGTAGTAGTAAGTAAGTAGCACAATAAAAACATCGTTGAAGACAGCCTGAATACAAAATACCAAGGAAAAAAGGCTCTGCGAAGTTCAAATGACTGTGTTTATTTATTACAAGGAACTTTTCAGTGATCAGTTGTCAGTGGCTCTTGGTTAGTCAGTTTGCTTGTCTGATGACAATATTTCTGATGACTCATAATATTATTATACACAAATAAATAGTAGTTTAAAATATATAAATTATTTAGTCTTAATTATACTCTCACTTTATATACACTAATCCATAGCGTCTTATTGTGTGGACTTGTTACACTAACTTTAATGTAGTGTATTAAACTTGTGGTATTTTTAATGATTACATTCAACATAATTTCTGTTTGTGTTGGTAAAAAGAAATAGTGTATAAGAAAAAAGTAAAAAAGATAAAAATTTGTTTACACACATAGCATAGCAGGATTACAACTTATCACAGTGCTTAATTTACAATTTAAAATCATTCGTTGACTTTTGTCAGTATTCTTGCTTATATAGTACATGATTTTGTGACTGACACCTGCTTCTTCTTCGCTTTCGTTCAACGGTGCGTCACGGTTTTATTTTATAAAGCATCTGCATTATCATCAATGTTGTTTGATTTCAGATATGCATGTTTACTTCCTTCGGAATTTTTTTATTTTGTGAGACCTGAGGCCTGATGATGTCCTTTTACTTGTGTGATGATTGAACTTTAAACTTTAAATTGGAATCATTCAATCATATTCGATTATTAACATAGTATTATTAACATAGTTTTACAAACATAGCATCACTTATTGCTAGCAGATTTTTGGTCGATACGTTAATATATAGACAGCAAAATTTGATACGTGAGGATCCAGTTTTGTTTAAGTCTTGAATCTTTAAAAAACTACTTAAAAAAATAATAAAACAGAAATACCTAAAGGAAAAGTCGGTGGCGTATGCCCCTTTATCGTGTATGCTATTTTCTTGAAAGAAACAGAAAGGTGAAAGGTGTTGCGAGAATAGTCAAAATCGAATGGTAAAAGGCTTAGACAACTTTCAACTGTGACATCCGGTTGATACCTTTAAAAGTGAAAAATTTGAAATTCCTCTGTGATTAAATATGGAGTTGATGACTCTGAAAGAAATAATTATAATAGTATTATTTGTTGTCGTTCTCTTCTGCGTCGGGGTGCCGCTGACATTGGCTCATAATGCCCAGAGGAGTGGAATTGATATTTTTCATTCAGAAAGGTAATAAAAATAAAAATGTTTACCTAAGTTCTTACTTATAGGTAGAGTTTTTGTATTTACTAATTTTGTGTGGTACGGGTTTGTGTACATTAACCATCATTAACGTGTCATTATCATTGCAACTTGCTGTATATCTTAATATATTTTTACGTTGACCTGCAGATACTCAAAAATAGTAAGCCTACTGAACTGTTTTGCAGCTGGAATATTTTTAGGAACATGCCTTCTCCATTTATTCCCTGATGTCCGTGATAGTGTGACTCAAGTAAGGTTGAGCAGGACTATATTTAAATTTTTATACGTGTATATTTCCTTTGTATTAACAACATTGTCAGGGCCGGATAATGCGGCCAGAGCAGGCAGCCCCTGCTGCTTCAATTTTCAAGATATATGTAAATGTAACATTTTCCTGTTTTCAAAAATGTGTAAAAAGAATATTTTGACTTTCCAAAACATGCAAATAAAACATTTAACACTTTTTTAAAAATATGTAAATAGAACATTTTGCACTTTTCTAAATCAAGTGCAAAGAACATTTAAAACTTTTCTAAATCAAGTGCAAAGAACATTTAAAACTTTTCTAAAACATTTATATACAACGTTTTGCTTTACCGAAGAAAACCATCAGTAAAATCTAAATGGAGGCTTTTTGTATGGAAACAAATAGGTGCCTAAATTCAATTACTTCGTCCGGTCCTGAATATTTCAATTTTATAGTAGATAATATATGTGGACAACTTTTAATGCTAATCTTTGTTTGTCTTTTGCATGTATTAATTAGGCAGTCAAAAAGATGGATCCAGATCAAACATTTCCATTTGCTGAATTTACAATTGCCATGGGCTTCTTTCTTCTACTCACTATCGAACAGATCATGTCAGATATTCGAGAGCGACGATTTAATAGATTTCACTTTCAGCGCTTCCCGCACGACCCTTGTGAAATATTGACACAACCAGTTGTCACTATACACACACATCCAGAAGTCAATGGAAGTCAAAGCCAATTAATTGCAGAAGTAAATAATGGCGGGATGACTGGTCAGATTGACTTTGAAACCGATGACCATGCCGACCTCCTCCAACAATCCATTTCCAGTAACGATAATGATTGTCACCATCAGCAACAAGTTGAACAGCACCAACCTCCAGCTGGCCGGGTTAGCCCTCATACACAGCAACTCCAACAAATTGAAATGGCTAATAGTTACGCTTCTATCCGAATGGCGGCAATGATTGTGGCATTGTCCATTCATTCCACTTTCGAGGGGATTGCTATTGGTGTTCAATGCACGGAGCAAAACGTTATACAGGTTCAAAAACATAATGCAGAATTTAATATAATTCATTGTGAATAATTCAAATAATGAATGATACTATGTTGAGTCTTACATTCTAATCAATGTTGTATTACTTTTTACTGATTGCACACACAGATAACCAGTGCCTTAGCAATCCATAAAGTGGTCATTGCCTTCAGTTTAGGTTTAGGTCTCGTTCAGACTCCATTAGGAACTTTCAAATCTGCCCTATTTGGCCTCATGTTTGCATCTACAACACCATTGGGCATCGGAGTTGGTCTTGGGGTCACGTTGTATGAACAAGACATTAACGGATCCTTGATTGTAGGGACTTTACAAGGAATGGCAGCTGGTACATTTCTGTATGTAACTTTTCTGGATGTGCTACCACATGAATTTAAAAATGGAAGATTTCATCTGCCTAAACTTCTCAGTTTTATCATTGGATTTAGTGTCATCTGTCTTTCCCTCTTTTTATTCCCTGATAATTAATTACGTTCGAATTAAAAAAATAATCAAGACTGCCTTACTGCCTTTCCATTTTAAGATGTTTCAAATTATTTTACGTAAGGATACAACCCTATTCAAACTTGCTTTTTTATTATGCATTTTGCCATACTACTCCCGCAATCACAATTCTAAATAATGAAAATAATGATATATAGAAAGTATATAGGATAAGTAACTCCTTACAGTATAATAATATCGTCTGTGAAGAACCAAAATAGCCAATATTCAATTTAAGCCACAATCAAAATGAGCTATGTCATAAAAAAAGGAGAAACATGCGTAAACTGTTAATTAGGAGATTTAAAAAAACGTGAAATGTCCTATTCACATGTTTTTGAAAAGGTGCAAAATGTTCTAATTCCATTTGTTTTAATAGTGCAAAATGTTGTATTTACATATTTTTGAAAATTGCAAAATGTTCTATTTAAATGCTCTCAAGACATCTTTGAATACTTTCTAGATAGCTGATATTGTTTTTAGCTAAAAATGGATATGGGCCATTTTTGTTATTCACAGAAGATATACTGTTACCTAGTTAATGCAGAAATCTGCAGGGTAAATCACTGCTCAATACATTTTATATTTTGATACTAGCACCTTACAGGTCTAACCTAGTTGAGCTGGAACTGATGAAATGTTGGGAATATGTACCTTGTACTTAAATTTTAAATATAATATACTACTAGATCTAATAGATTAATGTGTAATTTAATTTTTGTACTTTTTATTGTGCTATTGTCATGTAATTTAAAAATTGCAGTCACATTCATTACTGTAATTACCCTGTATTTAAAATTCTTACTTTGGATGAAGACAGTTTTAAAAAAAATTGTATTGTATTTTAAAATATTAAACTTGTGTAACTTACCTGCACTGAATATAATAAATTAATCGTTAGTTTCTACTGATATGAGTAACATTCAAAGTTTACTCATATGAATAATATTTATTATTAGTATTACCGCTTCTACGAAGAAGATAGTTCAAAATAAATGAATAAATCGGATATTTCAAACAATTTATGACTTATAATATAATTTAACGTGAGTATGCGTAAAAATAAAACATTGAAATGAACACAGAAAAAAAACGACTCGTAATTGTATAAAAAACATGCAATGAATTTCTGTTAAGGAAAACATTGTACTGCGTACTCAATCAAATACAATTTATTCACAATAGCCACTCAATCCCACATGCATTCTTTTACAAACGTTATGATTTGATGCACTTTAAAAATCGTAACACATTATCAATAATACAGACAATTTATAGAAAAGCTAGAAAAGTAACTTGTAGTGTAGTTGTATCGCTATTGTAGAGTCGAAACTAAATACTATAGGATCTACACTAACAACAGTAACAACCTTTATAATTCTGACCAGAGCACAATTCCACAATAATAAAAATAATAAATGAATTCCTAGTTAATTTTTGTATTGGAAAATTGCAATAATTGTGAAATGATGTGGACAAAGTGAAAGTGCTACATAATGACAATAATAATTATTTTATTACACACATTTTTGATTTTTTTTTCAACGTTCAGTAGTAGACGCTTAAATATAAGAATAGTCGATACCTAGTATACTAGTCTACTAGTGATTCTACTGCAGACACACCAAAACCGAACTAACTCACATGGCTCAAAAAGACACTCCGGTCAAGTTAGTTTTTTAAATTTATTTTCTTGTCGGCTAAAGCTAAATCTGAAAATCCTACATCGAAATCTAGAGTTATCAATTGTACACTACTAGAAAACTACTACAGTATTGACTGCAGAACTACATACCAAACAAAAAAAGACAACTAGAGGAGGCTTGTTCTCAAGACATCAACGCTTTACCATTAACATTTATCAATTTTTATTACTAAAAATAATTATTACAATACAATAATAATCATAATCATTACCTGTATAAGAGCCAAGACACGAAGACATTCCAATGTACTGTACTGAGAACCTAGAGTAAAAATTAATTACTCTATTAATGATCGTGTAACATATATTTATATTGCCCTGCTTTTAAATATTTCGTTCACAGTTTTTACGACACTGAAATTACTAATTCGTTTTATTCTTTTAGTTTTTAATTTTTACAATTCTAAATGTAATTAATTGCCAACCACAGCTTACAAAAAAAATCTATAATTTGATCTTTGTTTTCCAACCGTATCAGTAATTATTACAGTACCTAGTCACATTTCAGATTCGTACTTGTATCTGCATTTTATATTATTTCCCTATAATTACAATGCTACAGTAAGTAGTGTACTCCCATTTGATTATGTATTTTCCCTCGTCGCCCTCTGCTGATACTTGTTCTTTTCATATCCATATTTATTTGTAGTAATTATGTATGTCTAGAATAATATAATTAATAGTAACAATTAGATCATTGATTTTAATATAGACTAGCCAGCGTCATTTCAATCGCATTGGCACTACCTAGAATATTATGACATACATAAGAAATATAATTAATTACATGTCTATACATATCATAGTTATATTTTCAATTTATGTCTTGCTTTTCAAATCGTACTGTGGCTCTAAGTAACTTTATTTAATTTTTTATTAGCTTAGTACGTTAAGTCTACTATATTTCCACTATAATAATTGAAATTCTTCAGATGCAATTTAAATATTGTCTTGTCTTGCTGAGTGAGTACGAAATCGAAACACGGTATAAGTAAACATTGAACATGTAAATAAAAGATATCATTACGTATACAAAGATTTTCTGCCGTACATCAAAATTCTGAACCTAAACCTTAACTATATTACGACATATTATATTAATGATAAATCGCAGTTGTATGTAGTAGGAAATACTGTAGTAGAATAAAATAAATAACGAAACTGAAAAAACAAAACTCATATAGTAAGTAGCCTTATACATTTTACTGGGATTACCTATTACATTAAAATAGAAAAGTTAAAGACTCACAACAGACATGAATGCAAATGCGTGTTGCCAGAGCTCACATATAAATAAATTTGGAATAAATTTAATTAATTGCCACTACTTTCATCGTATCGCATTTCAACGCCTGTATTGAATTCTTTTAACTGTACCTAATTTTTCGACTTTCACCTACAACGTGGTAATAATTCAGAATTCGTTTGTTTTCATTCGGATTCTATGACTAACCACATGTATTTTTTTCCGCACATAATTTTATAATTTTGAAATACACATTTCGACTATACCTGTTATTACCAACAATTTAAACCCCCCCCCCCCCAGAAAATAGATAGTAACATGCCTAAATTAATAGCTAATAATTCTTACTCTGCCTGCCTTGAATTGAAATATTGAATGCGGTATACATAGTTTTTTAATTTTTGGCTAACTTTAATAAAATGAAGGATACCTAAAATACTTAGGTACATATCCATATTTATGATAGTGATATTGCTGTAGAAAGGTAATTAAAGATTACATATTGGGGAAGTACGGATAATAACTCTAAATGTATAATATAGCTCTACGCATATCCTCCTCAACTTTATACAAAGCACGTTGTCAATTGAATTTTATTTATTTTATATGTATATCCATCTTGTCAAATATGTATAAACTATTGTATAGTAGTTTTTTAGTAGTTTAGTAGCAATGTAGTTTTAGTTACGTTGACGTGTGTTCAAGTTGTATGCAACTTTTTCCTGAAGAACATCGTAAGCTTTATATTTTTTGATAGATATAATTTTCCTATTTTAACAGAAAAATCCGGATATCATAATTTATCATAATATTAATATATAATAATAATCATTATTATTATACATTGATAATTAATTATTAAGCTTTAATAATTACATTTACTTAGACTATGACTGTGGGAAGTTTTGTCCTCCAGCAAGGAGTCTTTCTACGGCGGCATTCACGTCACCAAAAGTTGCACCCAATGCTTGAAGATTCGCTTCACGGTTTACGAAACCCATGGCAGACAACTGCTCCAACTGAGCTCTGTAACGTTCTTCTGGAGGCACTTGAGCTCCTCCCGTATTTCCAGCAGCAGCATTTGGATTCCGAGCAAGAGATGAAATCTGAATAATTAACCGTGGACAGTAATTATCATATACACATTTTGATCCATGTAAGGAGGAATGGCTTTGAAACTCGGAAGAAATAGTACAATTTAATTTTTTTTTGTCTTTACCATAGTCGCCATGAACTGATTGAGTGTGTCGCGGTTTAATCCACCTAGCCCCCCTTGCAAAGCGCTAAGATTCGGTATATTTCCTGGTAATCCAGCTGGTGCTCCAGGAGCTCCAGTTTCAGTTGTAGGCTGAGTCGTCGGTGGAATAGCTCCAGTATCCGCCCCTGCTGGTGGGGCAGCCGCTGGTTGAGTGCCTGGTCGTCCAACACCACTAAACGCAAACGGTGATGGAACCGAGCCGAAGCCAAGGCTAAAAATTTGCGAATACAAACTTTACCAGCTGAACACATACATGGCAATAATAACCGAACAATAATGATAAATTTAATTATAATATAAAAATATATTTATTTTAAACAAACACAACTTATTGCATACCTGTTAGCAAAATTAGGAGCAGCAACTCTTAACTGCTCAATCCCTTGTTGAATTTGGAGGATTGCTTGAAGAGCCGCAGGGTTGGTGAGTACAGACTGGAATTCAGGGTCACGAAGTTGACTAATAAGCGTTGGCGTCATGTTCCTCAAATGTTCCTGCATTGCTGGATTATTTGCAAACAATGGATTGGAGCCAATAATTTGCTGAGCTAAATTGTTGTCGGAGGCCAATGTTTCAAAAAGTTGTTGGGTGTAAGGTGCACTCAGTAAATTTTGCATAGCTCCTGAGTTCTGTAGAAGAGAATTCAGCATTCCCCCTTGTAAAGGATTTACGCCGGCAGCATTGGGGGCTGCTCCGCTTCCTGGTGCATTCGGAGCTCCAGTTCCTCCCCCTGGAGCTGGCGTTGTGCCAGCTGGTGCTCCAGAGTTGGGAGCCCATGGATTAGGTAAAGGATCTCGATTTTCAACTCCTTGTTGCTGTCCCGCTGGATTATTTCCGTTATCAACTAAGCCAGCAAATGGATTTCCAGACAATCTGCAAGATATTGAATTAACATAGGAACTAGATACAGGAAGTACCTTTCTTTCTAACTACAACCAATGGATGAGCGCACGGTCGGTATGAAATAGATATAATTTAAAATTACTGTCTACATGTGCAATCACCTTTCTTGGACGGCATCTAACATGGGCTCTTGAATATCTCGATACATTCGCTGTAAAGCATTGTACCCTCCTGGAATTGATTCCAAATTTGATAAAGCACGATCTTGTGTCCTCATGAGCTCTTGGAATGCTGCTGGATTTCGAGCCAACTCCATACTTTGTCGAATCACTTCAGGATTATTTAAAACATGAGTAAGTTCAGGATTACGCTGAAACAGCAAAAATAATACAAACACAATTAAAACCGCTCACATTCCCTTAACATTAATATAATTAAAAATGTGTCATCGTACAGCAATTGATAAATGAGACATAACCGCGACAGTTCCAAATCTCCGAAATCATTCATACATAATTAAATGCGTGTGACTTTCACTTATGATCACCTACGAGAAGGCCTTCATACACCGAATTTATTCCTTTTTAGTTTTTAAATGTAAGCAGCTCTATTTCTTACCTCCATAAGTTGCTGAATCTGAGGATTAGCACTTAGCATGGTTCGAATCACATCAGGAGAATTCATTATTTGTTGAACGAAGGGACTATCCAAGACTTGACGAAGTGTATCAGGATTTGCAAGAAGTTCTTGCTGCATTCGGTCATGCATATCGGCAAGTCCACCGCCTCCTCCACCTAACCCAAGTCCAGAAATGTTGGGCAATCCAAAAGCACTAAATAAGTTTCCAGGTCCTCCAGCTAAGGGCATAGGAACAAAATATTTTATTTTATTGCCAAATTACATTTTAAATTAAGATTTTGTATTGATTTTGCTTTTAAAAATAAATTACAGGAATCGCACTATAAAATTATTTTTAGAAGATTTTAGCCAAACAATTCAATTCTTTTTAGGAAACTAGCCCGGATGTTGCAATACAGACATCAGTAATTAAAAGCAAATGTTTTCTACTCTTATATATGTCTACATCTACAATGCCCACAGAATTCCAAAGGACTAAATTTTAAAATTACCTGGCGGTGCTCCAGATTCGGTCCCAGAAGCAGGCTGTCCCGTTGGTGCTGAACTTCCACTAGTTGCTGGTTCTTGAGGACCTCGAACCGAGGATTTTATCACCAAATGAACTACATACCCATCAGCAAGCTTATGACTGAGCAACGTTTCATTATCTTTCAATATTTTACCCGAGAAAATTAAACAAAGCCGGTCTTCAGGAGCACTGAATTTCTCAGCAACTTTGGCTCGAAACTAAAAGTTAATGAATGTAAGTATAATTTACTACACATAGTAAATACTCCACACTTAAAATATAAATTCAATATTCAATTCGTTTGAATTGAATCCAGCTTGATATGAAAGTATATACCTACTCAAATGAATTAAATTAAATTTTTTACTTTGTCAGTAAAATTACTAACTACTTACTTCTTTTACTAGAGCCTCCTCTTCAATTTCCACCGCATGTTGGTCTTTAGGAGTTTTGACGGTGATTGTCATCATTTTTTTCTCCCCATTTCCATTTCCACCGTCAGAGCCTGACTCTGCCATTATAATATTTCTAAGCCACTGGAGTTCCGGTTTCTACAGGTAAAAAAACGATATTAATGTGATTATTTTACACTACAGAAATGTTATTCCGCTTCATGTCCTAGTAAACTGTACTAGGTACGAGCGCTGAATCGAAGAATGCAGAACGAACAAAACAAATAAAAACATAATTTACTGACTTATTCGAATCTTGTTTTAGGTTTGGATGACTACCAAAAAATGAATGATATACAACTGACTCACAGGAGCATCTACAATAGGGCAAACTAACGTGTGTACTTATATTTAATGGCTGACAACGACTAACGTCAGTCAAAAACACTGAAGCTCCCTGTCAGCTGTACGCATAAACAGTTTTCGGAATGTTGTAGCGTCGCTTTTCATATTACAAATCATCAACCCCAACCAAATGATCAAGGTGCATGGGCAGGGTTGTTCTACAAAGCCAAACACAATGTGCTCAACACTCAGTATAGTGTCAACAGAATAATCGAAACGGTAATCTATCTATGAAATTCTCATCCCGATAACTCGTGAGCTCTAGACCGCTGCTATATTTTAAAATCAAATACAGTGCACCCAATAAAAACACCTGGATACACACTAGCGTAACAATTAAAACGAATTGCAATTTCCTCGAGCTTACTCTACAAGACACCTTTTATGATCGTTGTAGATTTACAATCAATAGCCAACAACACTCATCAAACACCAAACAGGATCGGATTTAACTCGTTCAAGCGTAACGTTAACTGTTGTCGTTTGTAGAAGGTAAGGGAACTATCAGAAGTTTGGAGCTTCGCACTCTAAGAATGACCGAAAAAAGACATACAAGATAACATATACACGAGAAAAAAATACCCAATCACTAATGTTGAATGTGAGCATAAAAATGATTACAACTTACAATACACACACTGAAAAAAGACAAACAACTTAAGGTTGCAGACAAGTACCTGATATCTCTATATTTCATATTCCTCGAAAACAAAAACAAACCCCTAAGCCAGAACCTGCCAGGATACGTATTTTAATAAAAAATCTATACGAACACAAACTTACTCTTAGAAATTCGAAGCTCCAATCAATCCAAACACCAAACACACAAGAGCGACAGTACTTATGATGTCTAATATTATTATTGTCTATATGCAATTCAGCGTCTGATTTCGTCAAGTAATGTAGAATGTAGCTCACGCACACAATGACTGTACAAAATTAAAAATCAGACAACGATTACAGTTACTGACAGTAGTCTATAAAATGCAAAAGTACACTATACCCATACCTATGGCTGGCCTATGGAAGAAGCACAAGTGTGCTAATTTAAAAGTAAAGTACCCAGGTAAAGTAAATGCCTAAAAAACTAGACTGGCTTGTGATGAAGTATTTTCTGTCCACGTTATTGGTTGTTGTAGACTGCAGGTTTAGTTAAAAAAAATGGGCTGCAAATGTAAAATGAATAAGTGCGTTACATTTGTTTTTTGTTAAAGAATAATTAAGTGTTTCTTCTTGCTCATCATTAATAGTGTGTGTACTTGATGTTCGTAGTGATAGTGACCAAATAGCTTCTTTAATCTTTGCTCGTTACAGAAAGGTATATATAATTACTCAGCATCAAATTAAGATGACAATGACTGCTGGTCTCCTGAATTCTGCCAACTATAATAAGTACTGAGTTGAGTATACTTTTAAATGTCTATCATCTATTATTCTGTAAGCTACCAGCTACCCCTCTAACTTGTGATTTTTTGTAACCTGGCTTTAAAGTTCAATTTTTGTTCGATTCATAAAATATGCACATGCAATCAACAATAGATGCAAAACCAAATATGAAATAGCAAATAGTATATAAATTATAAAATAATTACGTCGTGCTCGTAAAGAAAAGATGACGGAGATGGACAACAAATATAGCTGATGGTAAACAAAATTTATAATAGTGATTAGTGATAGTTGACTTTCAACTTTGCCTAGTTGATAACTTGAAACTTACGTAATTGAAATAATGTTGTAACTTGGTAAACTTGTAATGTCGACAACGATAAAATGAAGAAGTTGAGACGTCTCGAGAGATCTGTTACGTTTGTTTTGAAAAGTTATATGTAATGGTAGTTTGTTTCTTCTGTAATAATAAAAACCCCAAATTGAAATCAGAAATCAGAATCGCACTTACTTATTTACTTGACTAAACAAAAGTCACACAGAATAATATGGTAATCACACGTCCTACTAACTTGATTATTCACTCTCACTGAGTTTCACACAGTTCCTTCCTTTAAACAATTTCTATTGAAGCTGAATGCTGAATCATCATGCCGACTACTTCACAATACTTTGACTGCCATCCACAGCCCCATCTGCCCGCCATTTTTAAAATTTACCTCAGCACCCTTTCAAATTTAATGTCCAGAATGGTACTATAGGTGGGCATTCAAACCCAAACTTATTTTACCTACCAACAACAAATACTAATAAATTCTTTTGCAATTCCTGATCAATAAAATATCAGATAAAAAGTTGACAGTTAATTAGTTTTTACTCTCATTTATTTATTAAAGTAAGTCGTTACGTTACAGTGTTAATTCACGCAATAATTTAACGTTCATACTTACATTTCATTGATAAATTCTCAACTTGACAGCTGCATTTAAGGGAGCGTGCATAAATTACATGGAACATTGCGGGGTGGGCGGGAAGGGGTTCAATCTGCCTACCCTTTTACATATACGAACCTGCATTAATTTATTTAATTATTATCATTATTATAGACGTACATACCAAAAACTTTGGGTAGGGGTTCAAAACCTTTATGCCGGTTCAAAATTTCCGATTTTTGTACTGCGGAATTTATGCACGTTCCTTTTTGAAAATAGTCCCCTTCGAATATAAGTATATAATATATAAATATAAGTGTATAAGTGCAGTGCAGTGTACTTACTTAACAGATTTTCAATTTGATATTGCATTAAGCGCACTAGGGTGGAGATTAAATATCGGTTTAAATGCTGATTTTAAGCCGTTTGTATATGAGGACTTAGTTATCAAAACGCGTTAAGTCCATGTTGCCCAACTTTACAGGAACCGCAAATTTTGATAATCATATGAAAACGTGAATATTTTTTCGAAATTTTTTTTTCAGTAACTGCATACTACCAGGTGTATTAGCAGCCAAAATAACTCAAATCTGACGCAGCGTCGTAATTTTTTAAAAATGATTCAAAATTTTGAAATCTTGGACTTAACGTGTTTTGCCAAAAAACCCATAAGAAACAATGCAAAAAATTAACCTTTTGAATTATATTGAATTGCATGCTAATTTATGATTGTAAAATTGAAGTATAAATTGTACACTTCAATAACATGTAAATAGAACATTATGCACTTTTTACAAAAATGTAAATAGAACATTATGCAATTTTCAAAAACATGTACATAGAACATTTTGCACTTTTTAAAAACATGTAAATACAACAGTAAGCATTAATTAAAACAATCCTGCATTCCAATGTTAAATTTTCGAGTGCAAATCTACTACTCCTTAAAGAAGTTGTTTGCTAAGGGATTGTCCAAAAATGACGTCATAGAAAAGTATTCATTTTTAAAACCATGTTCCCCCCTGTCACCAGATTAATCATATTGCGTAAATGACTATCCCTAGCATAGGATTGCCAACTAGACCCATTGAACCTATCAATGACGTCATTTGTGAACGACCCCTTACTTCTTTATTTTCTTCATAAGAAACGTGACTGTTCTTTTGTACAATTTCTTAATTACTTTGTAAACCATGCTCTTCTGTATTATTAAAACAGCAGAGCTTCCAAATGTACCAAACAAATTGAAATTTAGTTTGCATATCGATCTGTTAAGGATCGTCCATAAATGAAGTTTTCGGTAGGGTATCTGAATCTAGTAATGTAGTAATGATATGTCATGCCGTGGGAAAGATAACAGATGAACGCAATGTTAAAGTGATGACATGGCGATGGATTAGCCTTAAAAAGTGAAAATTTGTGGGACGTCATTTATGGACCATCCCCTACAAATAGTACACGTGAATTTGATGTTAAAGCGAATAAATTTCGTTTCATTACAAGAAGCAGTTTTGGGAAAATAAGGATATTTTTTTATAAGAATCAGTTGTTTTTATTGGGTTTAGTGGACTTAACGTGTTTTGCCAGAAAACGGTTTTTGAGCGAATTATTTAAAATAGTTCCAGTGACCTTTGACCCGTAATATTGCACGGTGTGAATTATATGTACTTAGTCGTTCTTAAACACCAATAATCTCAATTTCTGAAAAAATGGACTTAACGCGTTTTGCTAGCAAACTCCTCATATGATAAAATTCTAATTTTATTTTGCAATAACTTATTTTCGAAAATTGGACTTTTTGATTGTGATGCGTTTTCTAAATCATAATCAGATAACATATTAGGATTTAGCAAAACGCGTTAAGTCGAGTGGACAATGTGTGAACTAAAACCGCGGTTTGAAAACAAACTCTTCATATATGACGAAGTCGCCCATTGCCCCTGAATACTAAATTCTTACATTGCCTCATTCAAAAATCACATCATAAGTATCGTCTGTGAAGAACCAACATGACCCATTTCTATTTTTTGCTAGAATTAAAATGAGCTATGTCAAAAAATACAGTAAATAAGATACATGCTTACAATGTTAATCACGAGTTTCTAAAATGAGCAAATTTTCCTATTTACATACATGTTTTTAAAAAGGTAGCAATGCCCTATTTACATATTTTTGAGAAGGTCAAAATGTTATATTTAATTGTTTTTTAAAAGTATTAAATGTCCTATTTACATAATTTTAAAAAGCGTAAAATGTTCTATTTACGTGTTTTTCAAAAGTGCAAAATATTCGATTTACATGTTTTTTGAAAATTGCAAAATATTCTATTTACTTGTTTATTGAAAAATTCACAAGGTTCTATTTAGATGCTTTCATGAACATGTTATTTTAATTTTTTCTGTAGATAGTGCATTTTGTTTTTGACTAAAAATGGATATGGGTCATTTTGGTTCCTCTTATCGACGATATGTTTTGGGCAGTGCGTAACCAGTCGTAGAATGTAGAATGCATGTCTTGAAACTCTCCCAAGGAAGGTCTTATACTTACCTCCTATATTTTTGTGCTCGAACTCGTGCTTATAATTATACTTGCCAAGTCGCATTATTTTCTTTACTTTTATTAGAAATTCTTAACTCCTTCATTAGCTTCATTATTAGAAGTCTTTAAGTACCTAATTACATCGCGGAGTGTGTAATACGCTAACTGGTAAGATTATATAGCTGCAAGGCTATAATTATCAAGTATAAGTTTTAGCAGCTATGACTATTATGTTAATTAATGCATCGCTACTTTACCTATAGCATATCTATAACTGATATATTACGTTCAGATGAGGCAATAAGTTGCAATTTAATTAGCAGAAGTGTAACAGTGTCTTACATTATAGCAGAAGGGTAATTATTTTCTCACTATTTTTCGCACAGGTATGCGATGCATGATTAAGCATTGCTGTTTAGTTTTTAAAATTGATGGAGACACATACTATATAATACAATACATACTATAAACGTAATTTATAATTAGGAAAGGGGATTTTCATGGTAATACAGTTCCTGTGCATTGCGAATACTAAATTATATTTCTTATTTTTCGCAGTAATTTCTTGGTAATTGGTTTCTAGTCTAGTCAATTAATGCTCGTGTTACCCTACTTTATTCTTGTTTATGTCTAATTTCATAGTACATTATTGTTGCTGCTAATGTTTGTGTGTCTGTTGAAATACGAGAAAGAAACAATTTATTATGTTCTATTAATTTATACTTTTCTGTAGGTGCTTTTTTTTAATTTCTGGACGTATTTTCAACGTTACTCTATACTTATTTCTGGGTCTTTCTTCCTACCCAAGGCACCTACTAAAACAGTAGCCGACCCACGTAGATATTTTTTTCTACAAAATTTTGCACATTTATCATCAATGCGAGACGAATTTTAATCAAGGCTTCAATGGTATGCAAAAAAAATCAATAAATTCAGTCATACATGGTGAGTTTTGTAAAATTCGATGCAGATTCTTACAATGCATCATTATGGCTTCAATAATTTTTGCAAATTTTCAAGTTATTTTCAAACATCAATTTTTTTTATTAAACGTATTTTTATTTATCGTACACAATCATTACATTTACATATTTTTTTTAGTATTATGACAATGACGACGAACAACACACACATAATTAAATATCTATACAATAAATGTCGACGAACGATGCAATTAATTACCGACAAGTATTTTACTTAAATTCTTCAATTAATTTACATATACACAGAATTAACTAAATCCATAATGAGTAATAATTAAATTATACTAATTGTTAATAAGTATTCTATGAACTTTAATGTAAGTCTACACATTTATTTACAATACGATATATATATAGTATTATCATGGATTATATAGTTTTGCAATTAATTTTCATATTTTGTTACAAAGCCTTTTCATATTGTGCCTATATATTTACAGAAAAATCACCAACTTCCGTACCTTTGCATGTACGTAATGGAGGTGAGTAATTATTTATTTATTCATTTGCTCTCATATATAGTATGCATTTTTGTTTTTACTTGTAATTAATTATGTTTCTGTATTTCTTTACATGGGAACTTTTGACAAGAGATCATTTCAATAAAAAATAAAACAAAATTTTTTATATTATACACTAAGGCTATAACACTATTAATATTCTAAACAAAATGACACCTACGACACTTCATATTCATAACACCTAATTATTCTTAATTAATCCTAAGTAAAAGCCTACAGCCTCACCTATGCTATATATCTATGTACCGGCTCTTCTGGTTCTGGTTGTATTTTTTTAAACTTGCAAATATTTAAATTTCGCTACGCAATAGTAAAGTATAAGTGTACAATTACGAGTTTAGTACTTACGATTAGTCAATATTTAATTTAGGTCTAATTTTTAGCTGTTGAAAATACTTATCGTACATAAACGTTTTTTTTAATTTTGATTTTTCCATCATAATTTTTATAATCATCATCATATATTATTATCGTAATCATATTTATCAAAAATCTAATTTACTACCCAAAATGGGGGCAAGCATATATCAAGTACAATAAATATAAAATCAACCTGAATAAATCTCATTGAGAAATGTCGTAGTCCAAATCAACATTGACATTCAGAAATCGAAAAGTGTGTATATGAACTTGAAACGGGTTAACGGTTTTAATAAAACCGAAATAACAAAGTGGACTAGACTTGAAAATTTTGCATTATGTATGGTAAAGGTTAAGTAATTATGAATATTTATATATAATAGTTACATAGTAATTTCTAGGCTTTAACAACTATAATTATTTTATTCTTAATCAGCGACTTGGAATTCCTACTAAAATTCCTTCCATGCCTCCAATTTTACCACCATCACATCGTAACTAATTTCAACTTTAATTTTAATTTATTTTATTTAAAATTTAAATTGACACACAGTACTGACAATGAGTGCTGATGCTTTCCTGGATTTAATTAATATTACAAAATTGAAATAAAAGGTAAACAAAAAATGAATTTTTATACAAATTCATAATAAATATAAATCCATTCTCCTTCAATGCAATAGTTCAATAATAGAAATTTAAATTGTATATGAAAATCGCAAATATATTAAAAATATAGGTAATTGCTGATTCGAGTTCAATTTAAATGTTTGAAAGCGGTATAAATACACGGAAACCAGGGGAGCAAATTGAACATGTGTAGTATGTATATACATAGTGTAAGAAGTGTACTCTCATATTTCAAATTACGATTAGAGATACATCAGTGGATTTACTTAAGGTATATCATTCTTACAGGGGCTGATGGTACAACACTTTAGCATTACGAATACGGTTAAGATACATTTTTTTAAAACAAGATTATGAGCAATTTATGAAAGGTCGTTCAAAAATTTCTTGGCAAAATACATAGATTATACTTTTACTATGTAATCGATCCAAATATTGAAAAACAAAAATCGAAAATTCGTATCCATACAAATTTTATATACTATATTATGGAAATATGTAATATACGTTATAATACATTATTATGACAAGTAAGATTTTATCATCATTTTAATTATTTTGCGACCTATATAATTTATAGTAATAATAAAGTTATACAAGTTATTACATACACGATTAATTATAGCTTACGGCTTACACGCGGCGGCAGCAGTAAAAGAACGTAGGAAATTCACTTTATTATTAAACACTCGGCTATATGTTATTATTATTATGGCTTTCTCCTTCTTCTCGCTCTCCTATTATAGTAGTAACCCACATAATATGCATAAGTATAAAAAATCGTTTATGGAGTAAAACTTGCAAAAAATAATATTGTTGATAATAATAATAAATCTGTATCTAGGTATTTCCTCTTTAATATATTTTTTTTAATATAATACAGTACAGCTTGCTATTTAAGAGGGAAAATGACCTGAACTTTTGATTCGTTGCTTCGCTTTGTATTCTTGCAATTCGCAAAATTCGCCTTTTCGAATAACGGCTGACCTTAAAAAACGCATTAATGATTATTGTGCTAGCTTGGCTTGGCTGTCAATATATATATTACACTTTTGTTAATTATAAAATTATAAATATTATTTATTATATATGTATATATATTAGACATGTACAAAAAAAAGTAAAAGGAAGAGGAACACAATAGTACGGATTATATAGCCTATAAATTAATTAAGATATAATAAAAAAAAAATTCTGTTACTGGGTATAAAAAACTATGATATTATCTAACACTAAAATGCATATCTGTATCTCCTATTCTCGAAGTTAAACGTTAAACTAAAGCTTAATCGTACTACATATGTAAAATGTAACACACAAATATTTACAACATTATTAACTACAATATAAATCTATCCAGTAAATAATTTACAATATTAATAATATATAGGTTAAGTAGGTAGGTATATTCTGTAGATCTCTATAGATGTGGCGCTCTGGACTTGGATATAGTAACATTACAATCGGTAAAATGTGTATGAGTAGTATTTTATTTTCTTAAATTTTTATACATAAAGTCTATCTGTATTTTTGACGTAATTCAATTATATATAGTTATGTATAATTTGTATAGTAAAAGTTATAGCTACAATCTACAATTATAATTACATTACATTTAATTGTATGAAATACTACACCATGGTAATATTTCTTTTCTTACTATTGACGGAGCTCATGGACCCTTGAATATCCGGGTCATAGTGCATCAAATGTGAGGAGGTGCTCAGACTATGATGATGAGGATGTTGGTGTTGATTATTGGGGATCATATGTTGGTGATGGTGAGAGGGTGGGGGAGGTAATGGGGAATTACTACTCGTCGTACTACTACTATTCATCACAGTCGAGAATCGACCATTCATGGGATTCACTACATTCATCGTGGTAGCATTTACATAGCCGTTGTAGTGATGACCCGGGGGTGGGAGATGACCCACGACGTGTCCACCTTGTGCCTGCATCAGTCCGCTATTGTTTTGTGGTGTTTGATAGTGTGGATGTCCCCCACCATAACTACTACTCCCACCACTATTCCTACTACTGTCCCTATCCATACAAATGGCGTAGTCTGCCCGATTCCGAACAGAGACTGGGACAGGGGTTGGACTATCAGGGTCATCATATGAGTCTGGACTACTACGACTTCGACTACTCGTCGCAACGTACTCACTACTAGGTAAAATATTTAAATCGTTTGGAGGTCCATGATGACCCCCATTAGAGCCAACATGACCGTCACCCCCACCCCCATCCCCAGGTGAGACATTACCCCCGTACAAGCTATGCCGCTGTGTCTTCTCATGCTCCCCCAACAACTCACTCGCTGACCAGTGAATAGGACTTTTAGGATCCGTAATTGCAGAGATCTTTGTATCCCCTGGATTTTTCTTACTGTTTTTTCGTTGACTCGAACCCACCCTCCGACAGTAGAGAAGGATGGCAATGAGTCCAGCGAGTAAAAAAACAAAGGTGACGCCGCAGACAATAATTAAAAGTAATTCATATTTGGAGAATTCTTCTGTGGAGGGTGCCATGGTACTTCCAGTGCTGGACAAACTATTTCCTGTCCCGGTCCCGAGAGCATTTGGATTATTTGTATGATCCAGTTCCTTGGGTGGAGGGAGAACTGTGAGCTTGAGAATGTTTGACATTTTCCCAGCTTTTGTGTAGAAGTCAATGGCACGGATAGAGACTTTGAAGGAGCCGAAGGAAGGGAGCGTAATGGTCACATTGTCACGGACTCCAGCCTCCAAATCCGCTGTAAATTCTGTCAAAAGTGACCAGTTCTCGTTTATTTTGTCCGCAGTGTAGAATACTTGATAAGAGGCTGTAACTCCTTGGTCAAAATCTTCCCCGGGTGCCGTCCAGCGAAGTTCTACTTTCCTCCCGGCTGCATCTATTACTGGACCCAGGGTTAAATCACCGATTCTGGACGGTGGATAAAATCCAATGGGTGGAATGTCACTGATCCGAAGAGAGACAGAATTAGAACTTCTCTCACCGAATGGAACGATCTTGTACTGTTGTTTTGGATCCGCTGGACCAATGAATGAACCACAACAGGGCTGGGCTGGCAATGGAGGATTTAACGTCTTGGACACTGTTGTTGGTGGGTCTTGGTCGACGACGATGAACTTGGCTCGATATGGATTCACTACGATCCGGCATGAAATCTCCAACTGTGTGGCAGTTACTCCCGAGGGAACGATAAAGTACCGGGAGTAAACTCCATCCCCTTTGGTCACGTCCGCATCTGTAATGCATACCAAGACAAACCATATTATGTACTACACAATTTAGACCAACATCTATACGCACAACCTATATATTATTCTATTTATAGCGAAAAGACAGAGACTCATTTAATTATACAGCATTTCAAAAACAACGAGCATGGCTGAATAATAAATGTGTATGGCGTGCATGCACTATTTTCATAAATATGTGTCTTTTAAAAAGTTAAGGGGCTTTCTGAAAACTGCACTATTATTGGAAGCGTCACTTTATCTGCAAAAGTAGAGGAAATTGTTAATACTGCAATTATACGAACAAGCGATTTCCCTAAAATGCGAAAACATGTATAAAACATATAGGAAAAAAATTTGTACTTTTCAAAAGAACCAGTTTCTACCACAAAAATATTGTGTGCAGGGCAAAATTATGTGAGATAGCGACATTTTTAGACGGAAGAACTCTTTTTAAAAGAAAATAAAGATAAAATCAAAAACGCTAATTTGAAGCAATCTCAAGCATTTACAAAATTCTTGTTTTATACATTTAAAAATTTTCAACAGTTTCAACCAAATGAGATTTAAAAAATCAAGAGAATTTAATTTAGCAAAAATAAGTCAAATTGACATTCGCTCCAATTCCAGATGAAAAAAACCATTACAATAATTGCTTAATGAGCTCAAACGCAGGTTCTAAAAATAACATCGTTGTATTTTATTTTTATTGCACATAACTACAAAAATTACCCGATGAAAAAACAGAGGAGCCAATCCTCAAATGAAACCCAAACATAATACATACGTAGTTTTGCTATAATTCGATTTAAAATAGGCTCTGTCACAGAACGTGCGGAAATACAGGAATATCCTAAATTACATTTTAGCACTTGCTACATAGGTAAGTACATATCCTCCTCACACACACTCTCTCCTGTCGACTCACTCTCCAATTTCCAAGTGAGGAAGTGAGAGAGAGAGAGAGAGAGAGAGACGACGGAGCAATCTACAAGGAAAAGCACAGCTTCTTTTTTTCTCTTCTCCACTGAACCCTTAAGCTTCCTCTCCACATTTATATTTTTTTTATTTCTTTGCCAATAATAATATGTAACTACATAGCGAATTGGAGATATCCGTAGTTCATAGTTATGAAAGAAAGCAGTGCCGCTCAATACTATATCCACAGTCCACACCAAGAAACCCAGAGCCAAGCACACACGCCAAACACGTTATATAGGCATAACATAACATAACATAACATAGCACTACTACATAACGCAACGCCTCAGCATATGGCAATAGCAATAAGCAACACATCATCTAATATTACATTATTATCTATCCCTGTATCTCCGCATACCTACCTACTAGTATGTGGCTATACCTAGAGCCTATACATTATCATAACGCTTGAAAAGATAAGAGGATGAGAGTGGAAAAGCTCCAGAGATCCGATACAAAACAAAGGAGATCTAAACATCCACACACACACACACACACATAAACATAGCAAAGCACTGAACTGACTGGAGCTGGCACTGGAGCTGGCACTGCCACTCGCTGGCATTGGCATTCCTATCCTATTAGAAAAGGTCAGTTTTTGATTTATGGATTTCTCATCTTTTTGGCTCAAAGTCCACCCGTCATACTTTCACGTCCAGAGAAACAAAACCATGTACTGGAAACCATACAATAAGCCATAAACTACGCCATGTATGTACGCGCTTTCGGATACCTCAAGTACATGTATTATTATTATTATGATTATTATAGACAGAGCTCGCGGAGATACATGGACATGGATCCGATGGAACGTCCACAATGAAATATGGAGAGATTGCTCTGAGGCTCTCGAAGGGAGTTTTCTAATATTCTAACGTAAGCCCTCTTCTCCCTCTCTCTCACTTCATCTCTCTCTCTCCGTGTCGTACATTTGAAGCATTTCAAGAATACCACGAGACGAGAGAGACGACTCTGACTACAACTTCCACCATCACCACCATCACCACCACCACCTCCAGAGTGTCCAATTCCAATTCCATACAGTACCTACCGGAGGAGAAGAGATAGATCCTTCCTTGTCCTAGTCTGGAGTGGAAGTAGAAACTCCAGAAAGCATCCAACTATGTATAATTCCGGAGGTGAAACAACCTTACAAAACTCATACTGGGCAGAATCTCTGGAGAGGATTTATGTTCACCTCTTGCTTCCTTTGAATTTACTAGTAGGTACGCAGTAGGTCCACTGCCTTAAACCTCTACGTACTCCCTTCCCTACATTTCCCCAGCTTTGTATTTTGTATTATAAGCAAGTGTATGTATCCCTGTCCGCTATACTAGTACTCGTGCACTATAGGAGCATTCGAAAGTAAGGCAGAGAAGATTTTAAGACGAAATCATATTTTGCATATTTTTGAAGATTTTTTAATTTTTACCAACATTATTTCAAAACAAAATATTTTAAGACAGAGAAAACATGAGAAATTTTTGAAAGCAAGAAATCTTTAAAAATGGAAAAAGGATTTTTTTCAATAATAATATGCAAATTATTGGGAAGCACCAATTAAAAAGGACAATTTTCAGCAAAGCATTAATTTTTACGAAACCAACTGAAGAAAAATAATATTTTAAAAGTGTTTTTAATACACACACTGTGTAAATAATTCAGTGTAATATAAATATTCAAAAATGTTGAACATTAAAAACAGAAAATATAACATAAAGAAAGCGCCAATTTTTTAAGGTGTAATTTGTAAAAAGAAAATACTCAATTTCGGGTCAAACTAAAATGAACACTAATTTAAACAGAAAATTCACAAGTCATTTTCCAGAAGCGCTATTGCACTAAACAAATATGTATTATTTTAAATAGTAGTAGACACCACTTTTAGTAGAAGTGAAATTCATAATGTAGCTATAGGTATAGGTACCTACTTTAAAGTAATTATGTCAAAATACGTTAGTAAACACAGGAATCTTCTCACTGTCACGAGGACCATCTTAACATTAAAATTGTCTGTTAGTAAATAATATACAGTATATAGACAGTAGTGGCCTACACGTCCGTATACGTACCGTACACTCGAACGAATCTGTAGAATGTCCGCAACAAATAAGGATTGAGCCAACTAAACCCTCTAAAGACCCAAGACTCAAGAAGACGAACTCTTCCCCTTCTTCTAACTCACTACAACTATTTAACAAGAAACAAGGAACGAACCACACCATCATCCAACCAAACAAATCCACTATCCAAAAGGAGGGGGAGAAAAAAAATTAGAGAAAATGTCCATGGCTGACTTGACTAATTATTATTTTCTCCGTCAAGGTGTAAGAAAAAAATCATAGGGAAACGGACTCCAGCCTCTGCTTATGTGTGTACAGACATAATTACACCAAACATTCAAAGACCAAACTAAACTAAACTAAACATAACATTAATGTACATACTATTGAGGCACATAACTTGAAGCTTTCATTACCTGCCCTCCCATTTTCCTAAAATTTTCACACCGTCACTCATCTTTATTATAACCAATTCAACACGCTTTTTCCTTATGTAACTAATACTAGCAATCTATAAACCAGGCCGCACTACACCTGTGTACATATGACATTTTCAAACTATATCCTGAGAGCACAAGTTATGGATGGGATGGCTATTACATTACACTCACTCAATCTTCTTCTTCCTACTTTCTTATGATTGCGATTATAAGACTATCCTGACTAGCGATAAGTCTACACTGTGCCATTGACGAAACCCACTCCGTCCTGTAAATAAACTTTTTTTGTCTCATCTTTAATAATCTTTAATGTAATAGTATGAGTATCATATCCTCTCAACTTTATCTTCTTCTTTTTTTTATATTAAATTACATTTTCTTTTTCTAAGAAAACGTGTGCAACGACGACAACGACAACGACAACTGCTGTCGTATACTCAGCCTCCAAAAACATACATTGGAGTAGCTGTCTTCACTCTCTGATCCCACTAATAATCCTGCCTAATTCGGAAATTCGTACTAGGTACATGTGTACACAGCTCCACTGGAGCTGGAAACTCAAACTTACTTCCAGACTTGGAGTACATATATTATGGTTCTGCTTTCCACAGTCTTACATCTAAAGGGGACCACTGCACAATATGACAATAATATTACCACTGATAGAGTGATAGAGTACAACGAATCAACGAGGTAAGTGGCGACAACGTAAGGACATAACATTGCCCCAATAAAAAAACTGAGCAAATAAAAATTAATACTTGGGAAAGTACAAAACTACTACGTATACGACGCACATGTATGACACGAATGCCGGAGCCGGAGCCATGTGGACATACAGTGTGTCCCAGCGCCCAAAACTTGGACAAATTGTTTCCACTACCTGCTCCCATGATATGATATGACTTGACATGATTTGATGTAATAATATCACTTCAGCCTCCTGTATTTTATTGAATTTTACGAAAAATACAAAACTACACATCTACACTACTGTGTTAAGATAGATGGATTTACAACTACCAAAATATTCTATCTTTCTTAATCTATACGTCTTTGTTAATACATTTTTAAAAATTGAACACCATACGAAATGTCATTTTTATATGCATAGGATAAAATCAAAACTGCAAAATGTCTTCTGTTAATTTCATTTGGAATAATGTTGGCATTTTTAAATTTACAAATTCCGCAGATAAACGGCTCTGCATTTGAATTCATGTGGCATCAAAAACCTTACGAAGATTACAGAGTAAAACTAAAAGTAAAACTATGGGTAAAGGGTAAAGTACATATAAACGACGGTAGCCAGGTACTAGAAAAGTAGGTAAATACTTTCTCTACTGGTACAATTACATTATTACACGGTTTCATGGCACGGTGTGGAAAACTGGAAGTCCTACGAATGACAAATGTATATAGCCATACACCGTATGTAATCATAGAACTCAGTCACAACTCATACATACCGACGACATGTAATTATATAATAGCAGTTCCAGAGCTCACAGAAATAAACTTGTCTAAATTTTTTGTCCCAGCGCGTACTCAAGACCAAGACCGACGACGGACGACGAAAATGTCGAGGACTGAACAACTTGGACTTGTACTTGGAATTGTAGCTAATCCGCGGAGCAACTCCAACTCCAACTCCAAGGAAATGAAAGTAAAGTAAGTAAAAGAAAATGTCTATTTCTATTTCCCTCTCTCTCTCTCTCTCTCAATTCTCATCTCTCTGTCAGAAGTAGATTGAATGCTCTCTCTCTCCTCTTAGTTCCATTGCTCCGGCTTTGTTCTTGTGAAGACGGTGGAAACATACAATAAACGAAATAACCCAGGAATCATTGATTCATTAAGAGTCTCGAGGACGTGGACAAGGGAATATTTCGTCTTCGCGTCCCACAAATAATATCCTACACTTACAATATCCGTACAATGTATATCCATATCAATAATCCATAAACTACAATCCAGACATCGAGATCATAATCCACGGTACAATATAATAAAAATGTCTGAAGTAGTGGGACATATTATAGAGATCCAGAATCCAGATCATACATGCTCGTAATATTATATAACTAGCCCACAAGTTATTCTCGTTCTCTCGTTCTCGTTCTCGTCTCGGTGATCAAGGGAATCAAACCCACTCGTGAGACGAACAAAATACCAGGCTAAAGTTAGGCTCTGGCAAAACGAAGAAAAAAAGACAAACTTATATACACGTATACTGAGATAGAGGGTGGCTTATAGGCAGTAGCTAATTCTGTATATTTTTTCGCTTTACACTATCTGTGCGTAGTATCTATGTACTTGTACAGATATAGATCAAAGTCCCCCTTATCATCATCATCATAGGGAACAACTAGCATGGGACAGTTTGCTAAGGTATTTTCTATTTTCCCCCTGGTCACTCTCTCTCTCTTTCGGTCCATTTTTTCCAGATCCAATCCAATGCAAACGTCAGCAACGACTACAACTACGACAGAGTCTACGTCGTCCAATTCCGGAGTCAAGACAAACTATGGCACTAGTAAGACAGGCGAGACGAGGGTGAAAGTGGGAACGAGGAAGGAAAGTGTAAATCCATATATCCAGGTATCTATAATCTATAGTCAAGTCTCCTAGCATGCTATTTTCTATGAATTACGAGTTAACAACCTACAGTCTGCACATACAGCTGAACTCACAGAGCAGAAACCTAGAAAGTTGAGATGACCAGTAAGCAATGACGTGCTTGTAGGTGCAAATTCTGCTATGTACACTAGGAAAAACTGTAAACGGTGATCTGTAATTATACGGTTGACTTCTGCCTAGTAAACACTGAAGGTTCAAGCATGTAGATAATTTATTATTTCTTTTAAATTCAAGACATCCATAAAGTAAAAGATGAGGAATTTAATTAAGCATTTCCGTTTTTTTAAGTTAATGAAAAGGTACATAATGCTTCAAAATCAAATATTTTGAGCATGAAGTTTTACAAAAAATAAATGAAAATATGTTTAGTTGCGAAAATAATGTTCACACATCTTAAACCTTGAATTTTGTCCCAAAGAACAACACACCAACAAGCGTGAACCGTACATATGAAATTTAAAGCATGTGGAAAGCAAAATTAGAAGCTAGTTTTTAATTTTTAAAATTTAGAGCTAGTTCAGCTTTGAATATACGTAAGACACTTTTCAATCGTCATTCATACGACTTTAGAGAATACGAAATTTGGAAAGATCAGATAGAACGTTTTGCCCCTTGACGAACAACCCTATTCGATAGATACATATTACTGAGTGCAGTACAGAACCCTGCACTGGGCAGTGAGCAGAATAATTTTCCGTCGCATCTTTTCTTACATAGTATGCTTAAAAAAACATGTACTATTAATCCTACGGAATACGGAACATAATAATATAGTATAGCCCGATGAGCAAGGAATATCAAAGTACGAATGCCAACACTAAGAGCACACACAAGTAGCGGTATATCCGTATACATCATACAAGCAGAATAGTTACGTTGAGGGCGAGGGTGAAGAAAAAAAAAGAAGAAGAAACTGGAGGATTGAAAGCCAGTGGAGTGCGATGAATGAATGAAAGGAGAATGAAATGAAAAGGAAGTTTGGTAAAAAATGATTGATGTGAGGAAGAAGATTAGGACTAGAATTGTGTTATATAGAATTGTGCTGACCTCCATTGCCATTGTCCAGGAGCCTCACGGTCCACTTCTTATTACCACTCACAATCGTAGCGTCTACATCAGCATCAATCACTGGAGAATTCTGACGCTTTACCTGCAAAACCAAACCAATCAAAACCATACATCAATATACATAAAACATAACAAAGGCCCCATGTTTTTACTATTACTACATACATCCTGAACTGAAATCATAATATACCGTATAATCCAATATTGCCTGTATAAACACTAGCTTCTATGCCTGCATAAAATATTTATGTAAGGTACTATACTATAGGCAGGTATTCGTTTAGTAGTAATAATATAATTACAATGCCTGCAGGCTGTAGCACTATCTATTCTTGTACTGTGACTACAAAGTGGAGATAGGATAACACATATATATCCTTTTGAAGCTCTCACTAAAACTTATAAAGAGATATTAGGTAGGTAGTTAATAAGATTAAGATTACAAGAATAACCATGGACACGGGATCTAGAGCAATCTCCAGAAAAGAACGCTCTCCGCTCGAGTAGCCATGATCTTGATACGATTACAATAAAGTAAAGTAAGTACAGAACTGGAGTTAGTACAGTAAGCACCGAGCATCGGAACGTGGGAATAATCTTACAGTATAACTTTTTCAAAATATTTCGCGGTAACGATACGGCTATTGAGTATTTTGTTATGCATACAACATTACATCACATGAACCATCGCATACTGATACTGCGATAATAGTTTTATAAGTTGTAGTCTTACATCGATGTAGTTTGCAAGTCTTAAAAAAGAAGCAATTCAAAACTTATTAAAACTTTTCAAAAGTTTCCAATTCAAAAATAACACGTCATTTTGTCAACAAAATTACTGCATGCCCTCAATCCTACAAGTTGGAATAAATTTTATTTAATAATTCTAAAACTTGTAAGAATGCATAAAATTTGTTATGTTTTGAAAACTTATACTGTTGTTCACCCCCATTACGCATTGCCTGACACTGTTTAAAGAGCGTTATAAAAATGTTATGACTGCATTATTGATTTCTTTTAACATTGTAAAAGCATCTTTTAAATAAAATGTAACATAATATTTTAGAAAGCAATAAAATTGCAATATATAGTGCGCTTTGCGGGACATATGAATTAGATTCCCTGCGCCTTGAAAACTGCATTAGACTTATTGAAAAATGTACAACACACGAAATAAAAAAGAACCACATGGATATGTTTCCGACTGTAAAAAATACCTACGCAGGTACCAAGGTACGAAGATTCCATGACAATACACCTTCCCATCCATGTTCAGTATACTCTTTTATGTAATATAGGGAACGTGTTGATAGAACTTATCTAAGGTATCTACCTAGGTACATGTCTATACCTTTATTTTGTACGAGTTCGACTACGGTGACGACGGTAACTAAACGAATAAGGAAAGGGAAAAAAGGAAATAAAATGACACACGAAAAAAAAACGGGAGAAAATTCCCTGAACTCCAGTAATACAATAAAATATAGACGTTTTCCCATCATCGATTATCTCACTACATTTCCTCCTTTAACAGTATTATTACATCTTTTTACATCACATCGACCATCATCAACTACAAACTACTCGAGCTTAAGTCATCCGCTTTACGGAATGCAACCAACCTACAACAACTATAGCGTTCACGTTAACTGTGTTGAGCTGTTGCTGGGTCTTCTCGTGACAGTACGACAACGCTAACAAGTGAACACTTCGTCTATTCCGAACAAGTTTATCCAAAATTGGAATTGGATTTTCAAAAGTTTTTTTTAACAACTTTAAAAAACGAAAACGACGTCGAAAAACTGATAGTGAACGACAAGGACAACTTAAACGATGACAAAACTACGAACGAGACTTTCGCTTTCGTTTGTCAGCATTAGATTTTGAATTGATTTGATCCTTGGTAATACTTTTCCCTTTACTTTTACTTTAACCTTTATAGTAAATTTCGTTTTTTCTTCTTCAAAGTTTCTAATTCATCTAAAACGTCCTGTTTGTTGTCGTTATTGTGTCGCGTCCCAGAATGCTGATAAAATATAATAAAGTTAAAAAATACTTATATTGCTATTTTTAAGTGCAGTACAGCAGGACCTTTGGAACCCCTCTAAACGTTAGACCCCTGACGCAAAACACTGTACTACTGTATTTTATTTTCCTTATGTCATATGTAAATAATACTAAATACCTATAGTACATCAAATGAACTTTTTTTCTTCTAAAAGAGTTCTAAAATCTAAAACTCTGTATTATGAAAAATTCGGATTCTAAATAATTCTCCTCTATTTCTTATGAAAGAAATTTTCTAGGTAGTATTTACGTAGAAAATAATAATGACAACTTGGGCATACATAATATTTATATTGTGCGAAAATTTGGAAATATGTATAGTGTGAAAGTATGAACTCACCTCTGCGTAAAGTATAAGTGGAGTTGAGCTCAAATTGGCAACTTTATCCTCATTCACGTTCGTATAGAGTCGAACACTTAAATCCTCTGAGGTAGACTTTGTCACGACTTGGACAAAATGTGATTGATGGCTGTCGGCTAATCTCTCGATTCGGTAGCGCCAAACACCAGGCTAAACAAAATGCACAAGGGAACAAAAAGAAAGCAAAATTTTTTTAAAATGTTCAATACAGTTACTCATATTATTATTATATTTTCAGAATTTTTCTCCCCCGACAAACATAATGCCTTTGTTGAAGAATGAAAAGAAGCCAAACGTTGTTTTGATTTTGCTAAAATCAATGACGTTATCTACGAAAAAGTAAGTTAATAAAATATAGCTTTAAAAACATCATCTAATTATTTAAAGAACAGAAATTTCGAAATACAACATTTGAAAGCGTGATTTCAAAATTTAATTATTATAAATAGAAACTATACTGTACTTTAAAAAAAGTGTGAAAGTGTTTTGGTTTTTGTTTTGAATTGCACAATATTAAAATAAGGCCACTTTCTATTCTTCAACGACACTAAATTATATGAAATGAAAGCACAAAAAGGAAAAAAGAAAGTGGTCGCAAAAGAAAGCCAGGACCATAGGACCAAGCCCCAAACCAGGGACCAGGGAAATTTAACATCATTTATTATTATCATCATCCTGTCATAGTATTATCTATGAAATATGTGAGCTTTAAACAGACTTGGTTGGTGGTTGTTTTTTTTGTAGGGTGTGTGAGTGTTCTATCTGTAGAGGGAAGAAAACTGGGAAGACGAAAAAGAAGAAGTCGTTTTACTTCGTTTTCGTATCCATCAGTCAACCGTCCTCGTCGTTGTCATAGACATTTTTATTCACCACATCTAGACCTAGACCCACACGAACCATGCATTTCCCGAGCGTAACTCTTCTCCCGTATTAGTCCCTGGTCCTGACTGTGAAAATTTGAAAACTAACAAAAGCTTTTTCGCTTTTTACTTCTTTTCACACCCACACACACACCGCCTGCCTCTCTCCGTCTTTGTACTTTGTGGTGTGGTGAATGTGACTGATAATGCTACTGTACAGGAAAACGGATTGAACACGGATTCCCAAGTCAAAAAGTAGATTGAGCATTGAACACGTTGTTCGTCTTCGTCTTTTCGTATAGATTCCGGTCCGGGGATTTGTGACATATTTTAAGACTGTTTACACAGTTAGAGCTTATATAGACTGAACACATGTTTACAAATTCTTGTGGGATTGAGAATTACTTGCAAAGTTGTCGATAGACAGACAGAACAGATGTTAGATTTAAATTCAATTTCGCACCCAAAATGCATAATATTTATACAAATGCATCCTTTCCTATTTTCAAAACAACAACAAAACTGACTGCTTATATCTAAACTTATTTTTATAATATTGAAATTACATTATTTGCTATACCCACATTTTTCGATCTTTTTTAACCAATCCAGCCAAGATAATCAAAAATTAATTAATTTTGGTAAGTTTAAATAAATCAAATCACGATTACTTCATAAGAAAAACCGAAGACGTGCTGTTTTATCAGAAGACTTTTCAAAAACAATTCTCGATAAACAGGTACTATTTTGAAAGAGTTTAAATACAGCAATATGCTGCATTAACGGAGCATGTCAGTGACCTACATTAATTCTTGGATATACAAGAGAATACACGTAAAAAACTAAAAATCGGAAATTTTAAACTTTACAAAATGTCATTTAATAGAATGGCATTTCATTTTAGCAATTTAGGTAGAAGAAGACAAAAAATGGTACAATAATTTGTAACTTTACTACGTGCTTTTAGTGAGGACTTCATAAAACGATATTGCGGTTGTAGTAATTTTATGACGACGGATCTTGCAATTTCCTAACCGGAGCCTTCGGTAAGAAAGAATTGAAAAAAAAAAACGCATTTGTTTACATGCTGAATTACTCAGCTTTCACATTGCCATTATTCTGAGGGTAGAAGAATAAGTTTTGGTTGTGAAAGTTTGAAAAGTAAATTGAAGGAAAGCTCGTACCTTACACGATAATATGTACAATGTTTGCATGCATTGCAAAAATAAAACGAATATAACAAAAGCTAAATATAATCTGTATGTATGTGCAGCTTTGTGAAGTCACCCTACAATTTCATTCGTCATATACATGACAAAAAAAACCATGTTCAAATACCAACGTAGGTAAGTACAATGTTATTGTCATTGTACCGTGAACAGTAACAGGAACCACAGCTGCCGACTTCAACGAGGAACGTGGTTTAGCTTCCAATGTTCCGATCAGAATCATAATAATATCACGTCAGTCAGTCAGTCAGTCAGTTCATGTACGCACTAGTACGTACCTACCGTAAGTCAATAACAATATCTGAACAGGCCAAAAAAAAGGAAGGGAAAAGAAGGGGGAGACGAATATAGGATCTGATTTGATCGTCATAGATTGAAGGAGTGTTTACAAGTTTATACATACATAAAAAATTCCAAGTCAAAAAATTCAAGAAAGGAAAATCTATTTCCTTTTGATCTGTATACCTCATTGATCAAAGCGTCGATTTTGATGACATTGATGTCGTGCAAATCCGAGAGTTGTGTCGTGAATTTCGCACCATTGGGACTCGTCAACTCCACACTGTTGATTTTAGGGTCGTTTGGATTTGACGTGAAGATAAAGAACTCTGCTGGGGATTGGGCTGCGGTGGCTTCAAAACTAAAGTTGGACTCAATGTATGTCCGTGAGTCACCTTTGTACTCGGCTTGGTGAATCTGTGTGTAAAATGGGACAACAACAACATAAAAAAACCGTAATGTCAAACAAATATATTTTCATTAAATATTCCTTCACACCATGTCAAAGAAATGCACAATCAAACTCATAACTTCCTAGAATTCACTATTCACCATATACCGCATACAGTCACCTTTTAAACAATTTTACACGCTCCTTTACATCCTTTGATATTATGTCCTATCTGTAGGTGCCTGCCTACCTATTTAATTTTGCATTATACTCGTCTACGCAAAAAAACATACTTTATATTACTTACACCCTTACTCGCGTATGCTTCACTTGTACGTTGTACATGCACTATCTCGTTTACCAATATGGAGTCCATCAACATCAAACTATCATCAATCTACTCCCCTCAATACAATACCAAACCAATATAATATTACACAAAAGTGTTTCGTCAGGCAAGACACAAAATACTTGCTAAAGAAACGAATATCTACTACATAAAAATACACTATACTTAAAAGCATAACATGATAAAAACATACTCATAACAAAATAATAAAACGGGTATAAAAGGAAAATAAATAAAAACATAATCGAACATCTGCGCACTGCAAAACTTGCTTGTGCCCACTAACCTACGTGTATATCTACTGTCTTCGTATATGATCTATACTTTCGTGAACTGCTCAAGACTGTCGAAAGATTTACTCGTTTAACGCACATCCAGCCACGACTAAAACACGACTAAGACGGCCGCCACAAGAGAATGATGCACTGTTCAAACTCTATTTTTCTGCGTAAATCTAGAGCAAATCTCTACCGACAAAGCCATTTTTCATATTTTTTTTTATTCTCTGGCCGTGAAAGACATTAAAAGCAAGAGGAAAAGAATAGAAGAAAAACGTTGTAAATTGTAACATTGTTGTGCATTTGATCGGGATAATCAATTTTACATATAATTAGGCTGTTTAATGTCAATGAATAATACTGAGCAAAATTATACAACAAAAAAAACTTCCCTTCATTCTTGCACAATAATATTACAGATAATTTACTAAAAGCTGTTGAGCTATAAACTATCCTTGACATAACGAGGCAAAGCTTGTAGATCCTTTGTACGCTGTGAAGCAGATAGAGCAGTTGAGCAGTATGTAAGTAAACAAAAAACATCTATGTATAATGTACTAAATTGATATCAACGTTCATATAGCTGCAGCTGAACGTTCAAAATCCTACATCTAACAATAATATATTAAACATAAAAATGAAACACTCTGACTTTGCACATTTAAAAAAGGCATAAATATATAATATTCTGACATTTTTAGAATCCAGTATAAATGGGACACTGCATATTTTGCCTTTTGCCCATTGATTCTTCTAGCCTCTAGCGCCACCAAAATTGTGTACAATTACCTAACTCCTTTTCATAGTGGCAATTTAAGTATCCATGTCATACTTTACGATTTTACGATGTTAGTAAAAGTATGAATATTTTTGCATGTCTGCATTTCTTGAAAATAGTAGATAGTATTTTTTGCGCCGTCGACATTCAACAATCTATCTAATAAATTGTGATTATGATTGCAACTATATACATACCTACTTGCTCGAGGAACAGTTATATTGCTCTTTTTCCATGTACAACTATACTATAATTCTATAATATATTAGACTATGCAGCTCATATTTTACACAGTGGAAGGAAAGAGGAAACGTGTGAGCGTGCAGGCAGCCTTGATCCATTCACCATCCATTTAAATCTTGAAAGCTATAAATCTACATTAAAGTTTAAAAGCCTCTCCGTAAAAGAAATATAATAAAGTAGTTAGCATTTCTTTACAATTTAACAAAAGTTCATCGTTCATCATGCTATACAGTCCATGCTACAAACCTACACTGCAGCTTCTACTGTCTACAGTAGAGTAGATAGGTAGGTACGTATATATAAAAATAGACCCCCCCTTCCCCTCCCACTGCTCAATGTACGTAGAAAAGGCTGGACAAATACAACACAAGAGAATAAGAAAATATAGAGTAAAACATTAAATAATCTAACCTTTTTAAATAACAGTTTCCCTGTTTTTTTTTGCTCCTTACTCTATAATTCAATGCTTTACTGCACAATACTTTTACGAATTAGAATTAGAATAGGAACTGCGAAAACTCGTATTGAGACGAATGGTGAATAAGGAAGAGGAAAATGAATTTACGCTTATAATATATTATTATTGTTACTATTCGTCACTATGAATTGTGCTCATAATAAATTATGAATGGTAAGGAGCTATTTCGCCTGGCTAAGGGAGACGGAGACGGTCGACGGTCGACGGGCGGACTGCTTGGAAATAAATAAACAGTAATAATTCATTTTCATATTTCAAATTCAAAACTTACTTTTTTTTTGCCCGTCTTGGTCTTTCTATTATAAAATATGCAAAGCGTGTTTCCTGACTACACTTAGAAGTAGAAACACAAGTAACAAAAAAATAATAGTAAAAAAGTTCCTATCCATAATTATACATTGTGGAGGGTAGTTTTTGTTGAATTAGTAGCTGTAGGTCGAGAAACGGGGATGTTTAAAGATTTTTGAAATTCCCAAACACAAAACATTAATTTTTGTACTAAAAACTTAAACGCGCAATATAAGATTTGCACTTTCTTGAATGCATGATATTCAGAAAATCAAAATTTAAAAACCGAAATTACACGATTAAAACTTGTTGAAGCAAAAAATAAGTGATAAATCTAATAACCGTATAAAATGCACAAATGTTACAAATCCATAACTATTTGTATTTCCAGTACCGAATTTAGTAAACAAATAAACATAAAGTAAAAATACATTACGTGTAGTAAAGTTTGAAAATCGCATGTTGCTGGACGTTACACACATTTAAAAAAACATTTTATTCAGAAGTTGAGGAAGAATGTGCGTGTAACTAGTATTACCTAGGAAAGATATTTCCCACCTACTTTAATTTTACTACTTTTTTTTGTATATACAGTATGGCGAATGGAATGAAAATGGTAATCATAACAAAGGACGCGGTACCTTGAATGATTTATTATCTGTAGTTAGATGGTTTTAACTTGGGAGAAAAAAAAACTTAAATAAAAGTAAAAAAACAAAATGACAGCATACACATATAGAGTTTAGTTTGTGTTTTGTTTTCCTACATATTATTACGCATACCTACCTACAAATAAAAAAATATCTGTAGCCTTACGGTACTACTGTTATACTATATTATCTTACCATAGTAGGCCAGGAGGCGGCAACGTCTTCAGTAAAGAATTTCTGAATAGTCATCAGAGCGTTGATAAGTTGGACAAAAGTTGACATATGAGTCGTAGGTCCAACTCCTGTTTCACGGATAACAAAGTGTGGCCCATTAGTCCCATCCGACAGAGTGGATATTTTCCCGTCACCTGAACAACAGACAGAACAACAAACACCCATATATAAAATAAATATAAAAAAATAAATATATGTTATAGAGAGCTAGAGAAAGAGGGAGAGAGACAGAAAAAAAAACAGATGAAGATGATGAGTCCTCAATCTAACGATACGAGAAGTGAAAAGAGATCCAATTGAAAAGTACACAAAATCCATTACAGTGCATTAGCTTTCTTTTTCTATTCTGTCCCTGCCTTCCGTCTTGTCTACTTCCACCCCGCTCCTTCAGTTCCGTTACCGTTACCGTTCTCTTCCCGGTTACCATATGGAACAGAATACATACCACACTAACGATAAGAAACCGAATTGGAATCGAAAGAAGCTCACCAATTCAATCTTGTACATACGCACTTATGCCCAAATGGTATACCTACATATTGGATCTTGTTATACAACCACATTATGTAGTAGCTAAAAGTAATATCAATTTCGCTTCGTCGTTGAGCGTTCTAAATTTGCTAAACACATTTTTTCAAAAAATCGATACATATACAAATAAAAACCGAGCGTATAACTGACATATTTTCCTCAGCAATTTATTTTAAATTTTGTACTTATAAGTATTTGAACCTTCTCACCCATCCCTTCCAGATGCAGATAGAATTTTGTGGAATCTCAGACAAATACATATTAAATGTATAGTTATGTATATTTATGGAGGGAAAATACAAGACATACGATGACGATGATGATATTACCCGACAAGGATGCCAGGAAGGAGACATTAAGCGTGCATACAATACAATTTCTGTATCTCTTGATATGCTCTATTCTATATAGAAAAGAATACAATAGAAGAAGAATAAGATGCGACCCAAGAGCTATATCCAGTTTCCTCAATCTAAAACTAAACTACACTAAAACAGCCTCGACCCCGACGACCCAACCTCCAACCTATTTACAAACTCTTTCCTCAAACGTATGCTTTTCTCTTTACCACTAAAATATTGGCTAAACTTTACACATTTATTTCTAGAGGTTTGCTTTCCTTTAGTTTCTTTTTCACTGTCCTCTTTTATTTCCTCTATACAGATTCTCCAGGACCGTAACCGTAACATGTGCAGGCAGATACTACTACACATCAGTCTAGTTATAGTTTAGCTCTTCCTTTTGTATCCCGCTAATGCTCATCTACAAGCAATTTTTTCTACACCACAGCCCCCCTCCTCTCCCCTCCCTCACGTCTAGTTTTTTTTTCCTTCCTTTTTTCTTTCTTTCTTTTAGCTTTGACTTTTCTGCGCTCCGGTTCCGTTTCGTTGTTGCTGACTGTCTGTCTATCTCTATATTTGGTTATACATATATAATCGGCTGTAGAGTTCAAATTTTTCCTGTCTAACTACAATTTTTCTTTTTTAAGGGTAATTTATACATGCGATTCGGTCTGTGGACCGAGCTACCCGCACCGGCACGGTACCGTCCTCCTTGTTTGTGAATTTATAATACATAATACTCTTAAATTATATATCAATTTTATCTTCCTAGTTCACTGTTACATTGTTAGTATGTAAACTCCGTTCACTTTGATTGGAAATACAAAATCAAATACAATATCATTCCCACTAACTAACTAACATGGGTCGAACTCAAATTCAAAAACAAAATAAGAAATCACATCACACGACGGCGACGGGTTGAGGGTTATACATTATCATAATTACTATAACATGCATTTAGAGCGCTTAATTTGAATTTTAAGAGGAAATTGACTAATTAAGTCAAAGCCAGTAAATACTCGGAATCGCTAACTTTTATACATGTATTCTGCCCAAGGCAAAGTACTACTTGAATCATATGCAGATGAAATACGCAGAAAAATGTTTATTTGTTTGATGTATGTACATAGTATGTAGTACGTGTGTATTTTGTTTTTTTATATAATGCGAGTAATTAAAAAAATCTAATTCTAGATACTACTAATTTTTAGAGACATCAAAGTGCAATATTTATGCACGCTTCTAGGTAATTCTTAATTAGATTTTGGAAGCATGAGTAATTAAAAAGATAGAGATATCATATTATACCAATCAAAATTTGGAATGAAATCCATCGTTATACACTACAGGTGTAACCATGGATTATATCATTTTTGAAAAATAATAATAATAATAATAATTGATATCAGATCCAGCTGACTACAGCAATTTAACATTGGCGTGCCTAACTGTGTATTAATGTACGTAGTACATGCAGTAACTATCTTAACAAAGTTATACATACCTAGCTATAAATATTACCTGAGCAAATGTACAGAAAATATACAAAATATATGCCTACTCTCTAACACTGTCCAATTTTTAATGCAACGTTTGCACACATAACGCCTGACTTGAATTTAAACCGTGTACAATAAATAGTAATAAATACAAGTTAAAGTCAAAGCGAACCTTGTTAATTAAAATAATGTGCTTTAATATGTTTAATGCTATGCCAATTTAATAAACTATATACTACTACACTTTGTGTAATTATATTCTAATGAGTGAAGGCGTACACCTATTTACGTAGGCGTAGATGAATAATCAACTGTAACTATGCAAATGTAATTTATTACTACTAATATAAATATTAAGACTACAGCCTAGTAAACACGGCAAACGAATAGCAAAAACGCCTGTCCCAGATTCTTAGAAAAATGCGTAAAAAAAGAATACAGGTTTTCAGTAGTACGAAAATGGAACATAGCTACAGGTCTCTGTAAAAAATGCTATAACAGCTGTTAGGCAGAAAATGATAATTATTGATGATCAATAGACACATCAAAATCAGTCTCCAAAAATCAGCTTACCTACAAACTATTAGTCATTATTACTCATCACATTATACACAGAATTCAGACGCGAGACAGAAACACGGCTAAATCTGACTGTAGATACCAACAACCTACTTATAGATAAGTATACCTACATAGGTAATTACGTACACAACCGAACGATACAGCTGTACACTCTTTAGACAAATATACAAGCTATACTATCCGTATACTAACTACCTACAACCTTCAAATCCCTTAGAAAATATGAAGATAAGCATTATTACAGAGAGACTTGGTAGTTCTCGTAAAAACCTCTAAATACTGAGCACTTTTCTCATCTCAACAGAGCAGAGAGGTAAAAAAAACTTATTAAAAGTTGATAATATTCCTTGAGGCAGTACAAAAAAACGAAGAAAAAGAAATGACTTCCTCGTCATCGTCGAAGAAATCGAACAAGATAATCAACTTAGCCTAGATTTTAAATAAAATAATTATGACGACTACCAACGACTACACACATATTACATCGACATGGACATGGAGCGACGACAAGTCCAAAGAAGAAAAACTTTGGGTATTTTCTTTTCTCGCCTTCAAAAGAGCTCACAATCAGACCACTCACTCTCATCGTCATCGTCAGGAGAACCCTTCACCGTCTGCCGTTTTGATTTTGTACGGCAACGGCATAAGATACTCCCTATATACCTGCAGATGCCAAGTTAAAACCAAACCCAAGTCATGGCACGCCATTAGCACTGATGACTCAAAACTCAAAAGTGAAGAAGCTCTCGAAGGCAAATCTTCGATTATTAGTAATTATCATCATCAGTCTGTTCTGTTCTATTACCAAACCAATCCCCAGCCAAATCCTGTGCCTTCCTCCCTACCTAACATAGGCACTTAATATTATTATGATGATTACTTATACATATAGGAACTCTATACTCCACTTAGAAACGCTGTCTCTAGCAGTATATAACAAATGCTTCTTGTACCCCATTTCATTCGCGTTGGCGCTGGCATTATAGAAAAGGTGAAAAAAAGGCACGATTTTTCATATCTAGCTTGACAGAAACTCATTTATCGGGAAATGAATGCAGAATACATGATAATGATGTGATGTGATGATGCCCCTCTCTTCTTTTGCTTTTGGTTGCACGTCGTACTACGTACATTACCAATACTACACCGACTAAACTACAGACAACCGACAACCGACTTGCTCATACTGCCGTCGACAACTCCTGATCAGTTCCTTTACAAAATTCTGATTTCTAAACACTGAGTCAAAGCCCATCAATCTAGACACCTTACTGTCTGAATAACCAAATATACGAAAACTCAAAAAAAAAAGAAGAAGTAGGGGTACAGATAGGTATGTCAATCAATATCCATATTTTAAATATTGCTTTTATATAATAATATATTAACGCCCTACACTACATAATATGCGCTACGTAAGTAGAATACACGCTTCACACTTTTGCTGATAGATCCTTCAAAAAAATTCTGCATTCTCCGTGATCTTTGTGATCCACCTTCACTTCAATAAGCCTAACCGTAAGTCAACATATTTTAACTTTAACACTTTTAGCAGTGCAGTAGTAACATATCCTTTTTCCATCCCCTTATTTCCTTTCTCTTCAATGCGTAGTAATAATGTTAATGCAAATTTGGACAAGGAAATCAGAGTAAAAAGTATCGATAAAAAAAGCGTCTGTCTACTCAAATATAATCCAAATACTGAAGAAAAAAAAATCCATCTTGAAGTGGAATTTGACTTTGACGTAGAATATCAATTCATATTAAATGTAGTTTTAAGCTCAGCTTAAAAAGGCTGCACTGGATACTGGATGTTGACTTCTATAAGTTAAATTATATTTTACTCAAGGCCTTTCCGCGAAATTCAAATTCTGTTACTTTCATTTTTACGCGCTGTGTAAGATGAGTGCAAAACGAAACTACCTAAGTTGCTTTAAAGGCAGCAAAGATACTCATATATATGTATTTTACGCTATAAAATTAGAAAGCTATTTTATTGCGATGGAACAATTTACAATTTCCTTTTAGAATCTTAGATGTCATATTTTTGTTTCAAAGCTATATACTGTAATTAAATACTTATGTTTATGTCATCTCTGACTTGACACAGCTCATCTCAACAAGAACAGCCCATCCTGATGCTTCCTCAATGATTTGACTATCACATTTTTAACCTGAAATCCATCCCTTCTCATCACATCGTCAAATATATAGAAGCTATGCTCAAGTTAAAACCATCCCACTCAACAGCTTCTCTGTATCGTCACATCATTTCACTGTTAGGATTAGCAGCGCTTTGACTTTGACTTCAACACTTGCCATTTTAAAAGCTTTTTCTCACAACTCACTTTTTTCTCTTTTCTCCCATGCATTAATACATTATTTTACCTACCTACTTACATTTTTTTTCTTCACTTTACAACCCTGCAAGAAACACAGAAATATTATGTTCGTAGGTACCCACAACATACATAATAAAATATATACTAATATGTGGGTGTGCTACTAACGTAGTAACTGTAACTACTGAATAGACCATGCACCTTCTTTCTTAATTGATGACAGCTTCTTCATATGTTTGTCTGAATACGAGTTGTCACTGTACACGTACACCAAAACAGATACAGAATAGAGTACAACCTGAGCTTATAGTGATTACTATGCATTACACCGCAAACCAATATTTTTGGTAATTTATACAGTCAAAGCTATAAACACGCACTATGGTCTAAAAACCCAATGTAGAAAATCCTGGCAGGTTGGGACCCAAGGCCAAAGGCAATACCATGGCAGGGCAGGACAGGACAGGAGGAGGGTTCAATATAAAAGTAAAAGCTAGTCGGTCGGTCTTGGCTTTGGTTGACACACACAAGTCAGAAAAGCATTTGCTTTTTAGTTTTTACTCACTGTTTAAATGCATTTGTTTGAAGGTAGCATGTGTGTTTGGGTCTGTAGTCCGTAGGTGAGTAGAAGGATCAAATAGCTATATATGCAATATGCTACAAGATATATCGAAATCGAGAATATACCGTACCTTCCTTTTACAGAGGGAGATACTAGGAGATGTATAGGAAAAGTGCTGAGGACTGAATGCCGATGCCAAGGAAGAGTGGAGGGATTGAGATAAATAATTAAAAGCTTCCAAGTCAAGTTTCACGCTTCATCTGCTACTCCTTCCTTCACAAGTATGTATACTCTATGGAGCGGCTCCGATTCTCCATCATTGGAATTGGAATTCAGATGGAATTCTTCATCATTCCTTCCTTTATACATTTCATTCACTCACCAGTATTTACTAGTGAGTGGCTCAGTCAGTGGCGTATACATACTGACTATGTATATACCTACTCACACGGGGGAACATATGATAAGAAGACAAAACGACAAGGACAACTTTGACTCGCATCATCCAGCTCATCCCACTCTCTCTCTCTCTCTCTCATCTCACCCTCCCTCATCTTTTTCTCATAATATATATTTCAAATAATTCTTTTGCCTTAACTTAACTCAATTCAATTCAGCTCGAGACTCAAGGAGACGACTCCACCACTCAACTTTTGGGCATGTCATGTCAACGTTTAATCTCTTTATAATAAGGCTCACTCCTCTCTCCCTTTCTCATTCTGTCTGTATTTTTTCCATTTTGCTACCGTACGTACACAGCGAGAGCCGTACAAACAGATTTGAGACTAGTACAGTGTAGAAAGTAAACCTAGGTGCATGCATACATATATACAGAGGCACACGTCGAGGTCGACTTTGACTTTTTAAACGGATTTTACTTCTCGTCCCTGGCAGATCCCACTTGGACACTTTATAAACTTCCCCACTTGCACTTGAGCTCCTTATCCATACCTCCCCTATACCTATCTATATTATTCTTGCGATTAGTTCGCGTTTACTCTGTACATATTAATATCAAGTATATATCTATCTCCAGATATGCATGTACATTTAAAATTTAAGCGTCCAACTTTTCCTTGTAGTAGGCAGTATAGGCAATAGGCGCAATGTATACCTACAAACTGTCTCATTTTTCAACAGTCTACCTTTAGTAAGGTGCATACACTATGCTGTGTAGACATACCATAAGTAAAAGGACTGTAATGTAAAATGGGGAAACACGTGGAGGAAAAGAAAAATACTTGATATCTATAGAGACCACACAAAATCCACAATCCACTCACTCACCCAGCCAGCAGCCCTCCGCAGACTCCGACACCAAACCAACGATGAGCATTATTATTAAGTAAAAGTAAAACGCATCTCAAATACAGACACTGACTGCCACAATGGTGATGGCCCAAGTCTCCTCGTACAATCACTCTCTCTCTCTAAGCTCACCAACTTTAACTTTACCCCCCACTCCATTCACTCAGCTTGGGTCTGTCCTTCCCTAAACCACGAGAGAGGCTCTAAAAAAACAAGTCTTAACACACTACATGCCTGATCGGAAGTAAGTATCAGTACTACGTACAGTACCTGTACCCTTAATACCTACTCTAGGTAACATAATACACATGTACGAAGCTGTCGCTGTCCTTTTTTTTGGATGAGACGTTAAGGTGACGATATGTGGATGATATAAAAAAACTTCTCATAGATACAGTTACAATATAAGAATAACATTTCCTCCTAGGTACTTTAAATTACGCTATACTAAACTATAAAACTAAATCCAACTCAGAAGGTGTATTTTATTAGCAGAGCGAATGGCAAATTCTTTCATATTAGCTGTGCTACAGAAATAGATAGTACCTTCCGTAAATATACGAGATCCTACATATAAATACAGACAGTGGCAAAAATTCGGTTCGAATGGTACGACCAACGAAAGCACTTGAGTTTCCTCTTCCCCGTTTTCCTCGGGAGTGACCTGTACTACACTACTACCCTGTACAGATCCATTGGTAACTGGTAACAGTATATATGCAGTAGTGTAAAGTATACTACAGTATATACTGCCTGTCTCCCTGCCAGTTAGTCTAATACTAATAAGGTTAACGTAGCTTGACTTTGACTTGCTTCAATGTGACTGTATCTATCGTCGTCGTTTCTCTGTCATTCCCAATCTCGTTCATCGTCTAGTAATCGTAAATTGTATCGTAAATCGTGGTAAGATGGTGCAGTGCCCCGGCACCGAAACGTCCAAGCTTATATATAGGTCTGGCATACTGAATACTCTGTAAAAATATAACTCATCTAGGACCGACAGCGTCAATGGCTATAAGGAAAACGAAAGCGACAAGTAAAAAAAGACTACAACCTCAAGTAGATAGGTAGGTAAAAGGGAACGGTAAAAACATAACAAACGGATCCATATACAAGTATCTTTGTCTGTTTTTCTCATATACGGCCTATGCGGATGCTAACTAACACATCATGCGGGTTTTGTATAAACACTTGGATTTACTTTAGGAAAAGACGCACACACGGAGGGAAAGGGGTAAAAGTTAAGTGCGTCCACATTATTCAAACTTAATGAAGTGATATATGGAATGGATTCATTTTGGCTCCGTCTTTATACACACAGACACACACGTGCCTCCATCGCATCGCAAACTTTTTACTTTCCAGGCGTGAAGCCTACAAGAAAGGGCGTCCTTAGGAGGTATCACGCTAGATTTATACAGCATTCATTGGAATTGAATTAAAGTTAAGGCATGCTTTATGACTTTATGTATTTAAAATTTTATAAATTGCCTACGTAACTATTCTTGAAACTTTCAAAGCAACCTCTGCTGCTCCCTTGAAAAATATGATATCACTTTTCTGCTTAATTTGAAAGAAAATATATGATACCAAACTTTACGGGTTTTCGTACAAAAAACTGTTACTCGGCCTTTCTTGCTCCTATTCTTACTGCAATCAATTAATATACATACCTTTTCGAAAGGACAATGTTTTGATTCTTTTTTTGAAAATACATATACAAATAATAATAAAAATAGCATTAATTTCTGTTTGTTTAAAACACTGAGAAAAGAAATTGCACAGTGGAAACAGTAACTGCATTGACTAAATCTTTCGCAAAAAATGAGAATAGGAATCATTCCATGCTTTCAGTGCATTAACATACCATATTATATAGTGCATAAACAGAAGAAAGAAGAAAGATCATATTATGTACACACACATTTAAGGACAGAGCGGAGCATAAGTTTTCCAAAAAAGTGTGCTCCTCCAACCTATATAGTGGGTATTATCGACGCACCCTCCTATATAAAATGATACCGAGGGATTGATTACATATTATATAAAAAGAGGAGCTTACCCAGTGATGGGTATTCGATGGCAGCGAGAGTAACTTCCTCCTGTCTGAGTAAATCCAAAGAAGCTTCCATGTCGACATTTGAGACGGTTCCTTGACTCACCAGGATAATCACAGACCCCGCTGCCCTTTGCTGATTACGCTTGAGAACCTTCAAAGGAAGAAAGAAAAGACAAAATTAATTTTCATCCCGGGCTCAATCCAGACACACGTAATATTACACGTGTATGTACTTACATTATGTAATGGGAACTGGGAAGCTCAAACCAAGATTCGTATTGTATTTGTATAGTTAGGTAGGTACTTAGGTATATATTATATAAGTATCTTCCAGGAACTGAAGTTCCCAGTTGGGGCTCGTGATGACTTTGTCAGTTGATTTTTGTTTCACTATATTAACTATATATTTACTTGCTTACAATATATACACACTACATTACTTGCTAAATCTAATCTACCTTGTCATTTAAGAAAAAGACTCGTCATCATTACCTTTACTGTATATTTACAGAGACAAATTATAATTAACATGCCCGCGCGTTTGAGGTCCTGTATATCCCCATCATCAGTCATGACCGAGGCCTGACTAGTAAGTTCGACCCCACACTGATTCTGATTTTCATGAAGATCGCGAACACCAATTAAATTCCAATGGAAAATTCATAACAAATACAGTAAAACAACAGCATAGTATAATATGGATGGCATTATCTACCTTTGCACAGGCAAACAAATTCTAGTACATCGACGTATATTATCTATCTACGCACTATTTTATAAACTTTTTGGAAGTATATAGATGGAAGTATATCATATAATGCATTTTTGTAAAAATTATCGATAAACTGTAAATAATGTAAATGGAAATTTGGCACGTTCAGCGTTGTGAAAATTAAAATAGCATACAGTTAGCTATGTCTACTAATCATCTTTAGTATCTCTATTTAATTTAGAATTTACAGTGCACTCCGTATACAGAATGCAAAAGAATACAACGAGCAATCATCTCATGCATCTAGAAACGATTATGGTTGGCATGTACCGATGTACCCTATGTAAAAGTACAAAGCGACTTGTATTAATAATCATTGTTACTTCGTACTTGTTTCATGTTTGATCGACCCATGTTTGATTTTTGGGTGTACAGAAAGAAAAACATGTGCGCCCGTCACAATGTACAATTCACAATTCATAGCTCAACGTGTGCAGAAGATCGACTAGAGAGGTTGGATGGTGGATAGAGATGCTAATGCTAATGTTTAAAATACCAATGAAAACCTTAACGGCAACCATCCCATTATTAGAATTACCAACAAATATAATGAGAAGAACTGCTGCTGTGGATTGAATGCCGTTTTGTGAAGCATCAATATAATATGAAAAAAGTTACATATGTGAAATTCAAATCAGAAATCAATGTAGCTCCTTAGAAAGGGAACATGTACAATGTTAAAGTAGTAAAGAACATTGTTAATGCATGTACGGTCTTGTTGTAGTAGTAAGATGAAGATATAGACAAGATTAAATGTATGGCATTCTTTCGCTACAACTCAAGACTCAAGTGAACTGTCAAATCCGTCTGTGGGGATCTTCTATGCTATAATAAAAGTTAAGTGGGCAGGGAGCATTGGTTATAAGATTGCTATAGATCGTCCGCAGTCGGTATCCACATGGACATGGACATCGCATCGGCATCGGCGCTCGATGGCGGCGGCTCGGCTCGTGAATTATCAGCAGAATTTAAAATCAACTGCTGTGTGTGTAGAATCCCGCTATGTAGATTTTTAGATAGTCCTTGTGCAAAATGTTTAAATGTACAAAACAAATCTACAATGTATACGGAGAGAATGCAGGGAGAGTATCGTATCGTATCGTGTAGTACATGTGTCGAATTTAAATTCACAATGGCTCAGTCATGCCTCATAATTATTGATCTCTGACATTTATTTGACTTGTTAAGATTTTGATCTGTGATAAACTTCTTCAGTCCCGTAACACATTCTCACCTTTTCCTCATTCGACATATTATTCGCCATTATGATCTTCTATAGTAGGTAAGTTAAATACTGGGAACTTTGAGTGTACACTAAATACTAAATACACATACTGGCTCTATGGTAACTGCCACTACAATAGTAATGTAATTTTTTGTATCAGAAAATGAGACTCTTGCTCTACAGTTTGGCCGCCCCACGGAGTCATACCATACAACGATTCAACTGTGTTGTATGCAATATATCTATACATAATAATATATAGCTGGTACATATTATGTGGTGTACGCTTTCAATTAAGACGCCTATACCTATTCATATATTTTTTATGGATGGCAAAACTGGGAAACAAAACGACGTTGGGGGTACAAATCATGAAATATATATGTGCAATCATATTCCTGAAAAACAAAAACTGTCCAACAGAATTACGCACATTATTTATTTTTTAAATTGGTACATAATTTGCATGAGCTTGAGAAATGCAAGTATAGTAATTAAACATACAGTTACGCAAAAAAGTAAGAAATGGCTATCTATGTCCCGAATACTTTTAAACACTAAAACGTGCTAACTGCATGTTTTTAAAATATTAAAAAAAAAATCTATATTTATGTTTTGCAGAGACATGTATTTACAAGGCATAGCGGTTTGTTTTATTTTCATTCCCTGGTTTCATATAAATAACGAATTGACATGGTTTTACTTTCGTTACTTTTGAAAAACTATGATATATATTATGTATGCATAGTTAAAATAATAGCACTTACTTACGTAGCCATACTTCTAAATTACATCCACTTGCAAGTCACTCACTCTATCATTTTCCCTGCATATACGCATGTAATCCATAGTTACATCTTCCATAACTTAAAATCATGTAAACCTGAAGCTTAATGCTCCGAAGCTAATCGTAAGCTAATGCTAATAACAATAATCATAGAGCTCAGTTATCATTACTAAATGCAAACGAGAAACTGGAAATACAGTACAAACTTATATATTACACACTGAAGCTCAGACACACATCCACACACTTTATGTACAGTGAACACAGTAAGCAGTGGTGGAGTATCGGGGAGCATCGACGGACACGAACTCACGTATTAAATTATTTATCTACCTAAGGAGCAAACTACCAGAGAAGACTACACAGCAGACCAAGACTAACCGATGGAGAAGCAAGCCACATAAAAAAAACCTAGGGTTAAATTTACGATTATGATTATTTCCGTATACCGTACACACATAATAATAATCAGTTTAGTAAGTACAGAGCCATAATATACAATATAAACCCCTATCACTATCAGTAATATTATAAGCTTCAGATTTTTATTCCTACAGTCCTCACTTCCGACTCCAACTCTTGAATTCTTGACTCCACAGTAGTTAAATTATACGAGACTTAAATGTGCTTGAGTATATAAACTCGAACCCTCCCAACTTGCCAATGCCAAGGCAAGGCAAGGGAGTAAGAAGAGGGAGAAAAATCTTAAATTTCAAATACAAGGATACGATTTCGAATTCACCACACACTGAGATTGAGATTCAGGACCATGCATCCAAAGAAAACGAAAACGATCTAAACAACATAACATAACGCTCACAATAACTAGGGTCTCGGAGTCAAGTCGAAGGCATGGCAAAAACCACTGCAACGTTTACGTTCAGTAGCTCAGCAGTAGTAAAGTGACTTGAATTTGAGCACAAAGCTATACAACTACAACTCCAGAACTCAGATCTCACACACAATCATCATCTACAGATAGAATGCGAATGTGAATCCCATCCGCGAACAAGCCAGTGCCAATGTCAATGTAACGCATCCAGGTTGTTTTTGGTGTTTGGTTTCTTCGGATAGTTAAGACCGAATTTATCTCTCTGTATGTATGTGTATACGTGGAAGAGTGTAGTAGAGTCATGAAATCTGGTGCCAAAACCATCTGTAGATTTAACTCGGAGCTATAAAAATAAATACCAGGTACTGAAGAATCCCACAAATTCTAGTCATTTAACCCTGCAAAAACATACAAAGTTGTTCCGTTGTCAGCACCTGCTTCCCATACCCCTTCTTCAGAACTAACATCGAACAAATAGTAGACAGTAGATAGAATGAGAGAGAGAGAGAGAGACAGAGAGTGAAGAAAAAAAAACATGGACAAACATGGAAATTGGTACCTACACACATACTATACACTAACACGTAAAAAACACCAAGTCCAAAACCAAAATATTTTATATATAATTACGTTGGATATGTATATGATAGTACTCCTCCGAAGACGTCGACGTACAAATCAAGACAAAATAGAAGACCAGAAATGACTCAAAGCTGAAAGGGACTTATTTGATTTTTTTACCCTTAAAAATACATACGTAGGTATCTACATAACATTATATTCCTTTTACGCTCAACACAGTCAGTCGTCTATCGTTACAACAACGCTCAGGCGAGGAAAGGCAAGGCACTGACAAGACAAGACAACTGACTCTGATATGTCTGGACAAAAAAAAATTACGAAGGTAAATGGTAAATCACATCACATCAGATACACAATACAAAGAACAAATTTCCTCTCGCTTGTACAGATCCATGTTCCTTTTTAAAAGTTTCAAGTGCTACTCAAGAACAGTACAGTACCAGTCTCAGTCTCAGTACAGGATGAGATCCTACCCCAGAGCCAGGACAGGAATAAGACCTCAACCCTTCCTAATTGTAAATAAGATAAGATGAAAACCACGATGTGAAATGTTGTAGAAAAAAAAAGATTAAAAAACCCCCTTTCTTCTACACATAAACTCAAAACCAAAAACAAACCTCTGGAGCTTCAGGACGGACTGTAGGTTAAATATAAATAAATAAATAGAAACCACTACCTACTATTTGTATGTAAGATTACTATCTTCCCTACAGAATTCGAATTCGAATATTCACTCCCCGCAGCAGGTTATGGTTTTGTGGAACGATATAAAAAAGTTACATGTGGTTGGACTTGCGGACACATGGAATTGGACTGTTAGATTTAGGTTATGAAGACGAGAAAAAAAGTTTTAAGGGAATGTACACATGTTCAGAGTGGTTCAGTCTGACTAGTCAGTCAGTTTTGAATTCGATGGATTCTCAATATTGGAATTTGATAGTTCGAAGTTATCGAATTCGAATTTGTTTGATTAGGTACTCTATAAAATAAAAAGTAAGTCCACACTGAGAAATTCAAATTCAGATTCTGACAAACTGACAATGAAATGTAACAAGTTTTCTAGTTTGCTCAGTTTGCTGGCAATCTTCATATTGATACACTCAATTTAATACACTCTCTCCAACATACTGCTGACTGGTACCAAGTAGTATATACGAGTACCTATACCTTCCTATATGAATCCTTCCTACATGAAATAATGCTGAGCACCATGAAAAAGAAATAGTATTATTACATGGTAAGAAGAAAAGAGAATCCAAACTTACTTCAAGAGATCGGTCAATTCCTCGACGAAGAGCAATATTTCCACCAGCATCCACATTTGGATAGTTGGGTAATTTATCAGCCAAGGCTCGCCGCAGGGTAATCGACTGAAGTGATGTCATGTTGGCTAGAACGCGCGCATCATTCGTACTGACTGTAATGAGCCCAATTTGGCTACCCGTTGGCAGGTCGTATTTGATAAACTTCCGAACCGCGAGTTTAAGGAATTTCCATACATCCTACATTTATAAAACACAACAAAAAAAACACAAATCAGTATCAACCTCGATTCAGGGTACATCCTTACACTATTAGTATAGATATCATAGTTGATAGTTAGGATTAGACTTTGGTATTTCGGCAAACCAAACCAAACACTAGATAAACCAATCGATCTGAACAACGAAACGGTGGATAATCGGCAATCATTATCATCGCCTAGACCAAGATGCTGCTCTCAAAACATATTCACAGCAGTCAAAATTTAACGAAAACGATTTTTATCTTTCGGATCTTTCATCTTTATCTTCTCCAGTCAGTAGTTCAGTTGTTCAGAGTCAGTAGACTAACTACCATGTAACTTTGAAGACTGCGGCACAGCATGGTACATGGTAGTGAAATAGTGATACGGATGATACGCTCTCAACGTTAACTTACCAACTAAAAAAACTAATCGTAAGTTATAATGTTACAAAAGGACTCAAGACGATCGTTCCTTGTCGATTCATAATTTACTCTCACTGGTAAAAGTCGACTATCAACTACTTGTACATATACACAATATATACATACGTCGCCTGATCATATATTATACTTGAACGAACATTCAACGAATTCGAATTTTCTGCAATAGACAGACAAGATACAAGAAACGAAACCAAAAACCCAACGACTTTTCCATCGGATTCTTATTCTATTTTCCCAGTTTTTTTTACTGGAATCTCTTCAATCTTATTACGCTCTTTCAACGTTTCGTTTTTGGACTGAATTTATTTGTAGAAAGAAAACCGAAAGGAAGCAGAGAGAAAAAACGCAACTAAAGAAATGCAAAGCATGCAAGTAATGTAATTCAGTGCAATTCGAAACCAAAATCTACTAAATCCATTGAAATATCAACTGAAACTACTTTCAACTACATACTCGACTTCAACAACTCAAACCCAAAAAAGAGACTAATACAAATGAAAACCGATGCCACTACCAACTACTATTTACTACACTACAAGCTTACTACTATTACAGCGACATGTGACGGTTGTAGGATTATTCCTACCCGGACTTTTCCTACCCGGACTATTCCTACCCGGATTATTCCTACCCGGACTTTTCCTACCCGGGCTTTTCCTACCCACGACCAAACCTAGGACTTTTCCTACCCATGTACAAAAAAATACTACACATCGCGCAAAGATATACCCACAGAATACAACGTTATTACCTATATCTTTTGCTGTTCTATCGTCCTTTATCAATTCATGTAGATTATATGTAATACTTTTGAGTGTTGTCTTACACCATCTTTTTCAGTTTTAATGTTAGGGATAGTTTACGTAAATTAACATAATTAATTAAAGACAATAGTCGCTATTAATTATAAAAACTTATTTAAATGAAGCATTTATTCTTATATTAGTAATAATTTAATACATTCGTTTGACAGTGCCGCATTATTACGGTACACTCATAAATAGTAATACTTGTTTTTTGTTTTATGGTCATGGGTAGGAAAAGTCCTAGGTAAGGTCGCGGGTAGAAAAAGTCCGGGTAGGAAAAGTCCGGGTAGGAAAAATCCGGGTAGGAATAGTCCGGGTAGGAAAATTCCGGGTAGGAAAAGTCCGTTTACCCATGTGACATACTACAGGCTACACACTACTAGTTTAAATTTTTCATTTCCATCTTTCCCAAGTTTTGTAGTTCACCGAAAAAAAACCCTAAAGTTTTACAATTTACTCACCAACTTGATGGCAAGATTTCTGTATAAAAACTATTTATGAGGCTTCAAGTACATAATGTTCTTTCTTTCTCTTGGCAAAAAATTGACAGCTACTCACTATACAATCCCTTGTGTCTATTTGAACATCACTAGATATTATTTGTCACAATAGTCATTAAATTCAGTTGAAACTAAAAATTATGTTTATAACTAATTACCTCGTCGTAATTCGGTTAAATAAAATTTAATTTTTGAAGCCTCAGTTAGATTGTAGATAATAATTGAAAATACTGAATACTATTTCACTAAAACTCTCCTCATTACAGTATACAGGCGCCCCACGAAGCTTATGTACTTAAATTGCTCATGCATAATAAAGGCTATTCTAAGCATAGATTTTGGTGCACTAAAGATATTAAGATCCTGAGGTTGATTAGTTAGCTTATTTGACTTCTCAAGACTCAAATTACAGCTCGTTTGTACTGTAACTTATGGCTTAAATAAGTTATAGGAGAGCGGCTCAAGTAAGAAAAAAAGGTCGCAGTTTAGTTTACGAATTACGATGTTGGACGATCAATGACACGACACGACATAGGACCAAGGCGAGGCTATATAAGAAAACGAAACACACTGAAAAGAAAAAAGTGCACAAAACTTCTGGCACGAATACAAAAAGAGGCGGCCCAGCAGCATCAATCAGTCAACTCACAATCGTCAGCATTTCAGCTAAAGCCGAAACCAAAGCGAGCTATACGAAAAAATTTAAACTATGCTGTCTACTTTAACTTTAACTAGTAGTACTATGGTGCGGTGGCGTGGTGCATTGCTGGTCTTGGTCTTGTCTGACTTCTGACTTTGGCGTTTTAAATTTTATTTATTATTTTGAAAGATCAATTCAAACATTTCAAGACAAGGAAATGACAATGACAAGATAACTTTGTGTTCTACTCTTAAATTCAGCTTTTACATTTACTTAAAAAGCCATACATCAAAAATCAAAACATTATTCACGAAGCCCATAATGGGGCACGACTGCGACTTCGACTGCGACCATCCAAGCAAACACCAAAGGAGCTAAAGCCCATAGTCAAAATCAACGACACTATCTCTATACACAATAAAATGCAATCACAACATGGTCAACATTAAAATACTGTAGTGCCGGCATGTATATATATGTCTTCAATCCAATATTTATAACATACATATATACAACATGAAAACGAAAGAATATTCAATCGGCTGTTGTGATATAGTGAGCTGACTGAGCGTGCAAATGTGAACGTGAACGGTGGAAAAAAAGGTCTGTTGAAAAGATTGAAAGAGCTTTGGCCCAGTGACACTGACACAGTGGAACGAACCGATTATCATTACTAAGCGTAAACATTTCATCTTTTCAAATATATATACGTAGGCACACACTACTGAATTCTGAATGTTGAGTACAAACAAACAAACAAACTACTATAAAGAAATATATTAAAGCCGAAAGATGAAAGACGAACACGAAAAGAAGGATGACGATGAGGACATTGCGTTGGCAGTATAGTAGGCAGTCCAAAATTTTGTCATAAGTTAACATCACGCATTAATCTGCAATTCATTTAGTAGTAGGTATAAGTTCATTCGCCGGAAAATCAAAATCAAGGTAGCTTCAGAGCAGTATATTGCTGTTGGGGTTCCAAGACTTCGTCGTCGTCGTCGTCATCGTCATCGTACTCGTGGGTAAGGTGGATGTAAGCAGTAAAGCAAAGCACTTCTATTCTAGGTAGTTACTGATTTTATTTACACATTACAATGAACCTCATTTATTATGAATGTGAATAGTGAGCAGCAGAGGAGACGAAATGAATAAATTACGGATAAAATGCCTTTGACAGTCACCGTAGTTTATTGTTAAAGGGTCTGGACTACAGGTATGGTGGACCTATCCACTATCCAGTATACCCTATATAGTTTTTTAATTTCCAAATATATGTTAATTAAATTTCTGGATTATATGTTTTCAATTCTGATTATTATTGTTACTTGGGTTTTTGAAATTATTGCAAAAGTATTCAAGCCATGGCAGATGTTTCAAATATAAAAAGGGACAACAGAACTATTTAAATGTTGTACTTAGAAGCTTGTTAAAAAAAATTATAAAAAGTATATAACAAACTGAAAACTAATTTAAAATTTCCAAAAAATTAAAACAATTATATCGAAATGTCATGTTATCTTCAGGTATAATCCTCTTTTTAGATGCAGAGCTTTTTATTTTATACAACTAACTAAATATAAACATTCCAAGTATCACAGAGATACTGTAAAAGTGTCCATTTTTTTGTGTTACATATTCTGTTGTTTGGGGATGCAAATATCAAATATCTGTTCATTTTATAAGGGTAATCATGACTCATATAACATCACCCCAAGGCCAGTGCAAGAAACATACAAAGAAACACTACTATATAAAGCCTAAATCATTAACTACATCCTCCTACAAAGCTGCACGATTTTAAATAAAAGCTAAACAAAGTAAAACCGCTTAACCTTAGCAGTTTAATGTCATGCAGCATTAAAAAAGTAAGCTTTTACAGAACAATTACACTGGTACCTATAAGTAGGTATTCGAAGGTACAATTCGTTCCACACTTTGACACTGTATGGCTGTATAGGTTAAGTTTAATGAATTAATTTACATTAATTAATTTCATTTAGGTACGCATCAGTGATTTTACTAATGCCTATATTTTGCAATGCTATCAAAATTTGAGTATTTTAAAGGCCGCAATAACATAATTTTCTACAAAATGAATCCTACGCTTACATAATATTCTATATACATTGTTACATATAATGTGATGATTAATTATGAAAATGAAACAAATGTATTAGTACTAAATGAATAAATAACTTACCCTCAAATTCATATTTCCGGTCTCCTCCACGAGCAGGACAAATCTGGGTTGAACGATTTGCTTGATAATAAATTCTGGTGGTGGTACGGGCACGTTCGGATCTCTGAAAAACCATGAAAAAAAAAGAAGAATAAAGTCTAAAGTGAATTTCTAGTTTGGGTTCTCTGGAGTTGAAAACTGAACATTGAAAACATCAAACATCTTTTCTCCGGGTCGACTACACGTCCCACTGACTGCTACTGCTGCTGCTGGTGTGTCATTATATGTATATGTGTTCTCAACAGTCAGATTTATATGCTAACGTCTTTTAACTTAGCGCTGTGAGTTAAAGTGTACAATATATATAAGGTGTACGACTATGAATAAGAATAAAAAGTAGTGTGATATATTTATGTATTAGAGATATGCATGTGAAGATTGGGACATGATATGTACCACATACAGAATTGAATGTTGAAACTTTTCATGATTTTTGAACAAAGCAGAGCAGAAAGGAGGGAAGACGAGAGAGAAAACCCATATCATCATCAGTGCCATAAGTCAAACTTTTATTCACGCCCCGAGTTCAATCTTTATCTCATCTTTTACCCTCTTTTCTCTGTCGCATCTTCTGTCTCTTTCATCTTTTTTTTGTTCCCTTGACTTTTTTCTCTCTATTTTCCAAATTCCATTGCCGCCACTTCCTTCCTCCATCCTCACTCCATTTTAACCATTTTTATAAACGAACAAAACTTATGTGTCGACGACGACGACCGACGTCGACGACGACACACGCCAACGCTCAAGGAAGAAGTAAAGAAAAGCAAAGCAAAGCAACCCAAAAAATCTCGGCAATACGACGATAATGTTCAAGTGTATAGTGGAGACGATGAAAGTATGAAAGTGCCTTTATACTCCTTACCACCGTAGGTACATATAATAAATATAAAGAAAAGGAAAAGTCCCTATCTCACCCGAATTCCGCTCCTATTCCAAAGACCGACATCCTACTTCTTTTGACTTAAAAACCGTACAAGTAAAAGCGAAGCGATACTCGACTACTCGACTCAAATCCACATCCCATCTCACTAAATGGTTTACTCCATCGTCCTTTTCTTTTACCCATGTGAATATAGCTTTCCTGAGTCATTGTATATAACTAACTATACACCTAACTAGACACATCGATATTTTATGGCTGTGGAATAATGGAGCTTACTAAGATATTATGTTTTTGAAAACATTTAAGGTTGCAAAATCATCTATTTACACACAGTCAAGCTAAACAACAAATACCACCTTATAACATCCCAATAATATGCGGTTACATTTCTCCTATTGTGCTCTGCTGAAAACAGGGAACGCCAGTACTATAGGTTTCGAACATTTAAAAGAATATTAAAGTTGACTAGTTTCTCAAACTTATTAAAAAGGTTGAACTTCCTACTTTAAAAAATTTTCAGATCCATTAGAAATGGTCAGTATTACATTTTTTCAAAAATAGTTGACCAATTTTATTGCTTATTCTTTTAAGTATATGTTAACGGCTTGCATTTTAAACTTAAACAATTACCTTAAGTATGTTACGTGTTTTACATGATAGTACTGCAAATGAGAAAACTTTGATAATTTTATGCAAGTAGATAGCCTGTATTGAACCCAATGCAATGGAGCAAAGTACGTAACTGGGCATATTTAGGTTGGTTCCAATTTAAACAGTACATGGGAGAGAGAAACTGAACGGAGGCTCTTGAGCTATTTAGATAAAAGTCCTTTTAACTTTCTATCCTGTAACCTCCGTTTAGTTGAATCTGGTGTACCCGAGTCCTTGCTTTGTATAGACAGTATGTAGTATAATGTAGTGCTACACCACCAGACTTTTACTATAGGGAAGGGTGTCTCGAAATTCGAAAGATCTCGAGTATCGCTTCTCGTTTCATTTTTTTTCATATTTTCTAACACCCAAAATTTTCAAAATCAAATACAAAACTGATTTATAATTGTAAGGAGCTATGCTTGCAGGCTTATGCAATTTAATGTATTGAATTATTGAATACTTTAATAAAAACAGTTCTTAAAACGGAAACGTGCATGAAACCCTAAAATCGAATTTTAATTTTTTATTAGTACTTAACTTTAATTTTAACTTTTCCTACATAAGTTGAGATTCTCGAACCACTTTTTCAAACTTTTTAAAGTCTCTCGAAATCCGATATTTTAAAAGAACGAGTCGATATCCCATCTTTAGTATATATATACATTATTGTAAGATTTGGAATTGGAAGGCAACGGAGTAACTCCCTTCGTCTCGTCCGTGTCTGTCTCTGTATACTTTTCACTCCTTCCAATTCAACATTCAACATTTGTTCTTGATTCGTTAGTATGCGTCGAGTTGATCTGGAGTCTTCCACTTCTACATGCTTCCAATTCCAAGACCAACTCCCAAAACTCCAACCTGGACCAGAAAACCAAGATATGTGAGTGAGTGTGTGTGTGTGTGTGTGTTTGTGTCGGAAATGATATATCTACCCAAATTCCTTCCTTCTCCAGTTTTTCCCTTTTTCACCAACTTCTTGTCGATCCTACGTGTGTGTCTATCTATCTTTTCTCCAGAACCAAAACTCCAGCCAGACCAGACCAGACCTTTTTTTTTGACCAGCTACCGTTAGCGGTCCAAGTTTCAACTTGGAACTACTTACTAACTTACTGCCTACCTACCTACCCAAAATTCAGAGTCGGGCAACTGGCTTTCACAATTGAACCGACTGACATCGGCGAAATAGAAAAAACTAGTTTAATCTTGAACCCACAAAGATGCAATGCCCGGTAAAAGGAACTCTCGTTTTATAAACTAATACGACCGTTTGCGAAGGAAGAGTATCCCACAAGGATACAGTACAAACGAAAAAGAATAAAATTGCACATGAAAAAGGAATACTGTTGTAGTAAGGTATAGCGCCGTATGAGGCCCTAGTGTTAAATGACATCTTCAACAGAAAAACGAAATTATGACGCAATGTTTTTAGAATTAAAGGTTTGGTTGGAAATTCTGTGCTTGAATTAAATAACTGGCAATTTTACTGTCACCTCTTTAAATTACGACTAGAAGGCATGCGTAGATTCAAAATTACATTGTAAATGATTCGTCTTGCACAGTGATAAAGGTATGTAGGTAGATAGCATATTATATTGAACTTTGGTTGAAGGCAACGTTTATAGTGTTCATACTACCTGCTTCTTGTATATAGCTAGTAATAATAAGAATATACTGTGAGTGTACTCCCTACATTTGTATCTATACAGGTAAGCTTCTCCCCCCAACATTATCACTTAGGTAAATCCCTATAAATATGCCCCTACACTTTCTGTACGCATAGGTGAAGGGAAGAGTGGATATTTTTTTTTTTATTCCACTTGAGATACGAAAACGACTTGAAACTTGAAAAATTGCATCCAAATCAGGGCAATTTTTTCCTCCCAGATTCTCTCTATTCATAACATGTACATTTTTTCAGAGAGGAGACTCTCTCAAAGTCTAAACCTAAACCGTCCAAGTATTTGGCGTAGGTGTATGAATCCAAAACCAAAATCCAAAAACCAAAACCAAGGAAAATATCTATAAACCTACGGCAAAATCTAAAGTTAACCTAACACTTTACACTAACCGCCGCGCCACCGTAGCAAATACGAAACCATCCTCGAAATCCCAATGCTCCTATACACCGCCAAACCAATAAGACTACCATTGCGATTTGCCACAAGGGTATATAAGGAAGGAAGGAAGGAAGGAACCTTTCTAGTTAGATTGTTCCACTTTGAGCATCAAAGCACGTGCATAAATCAATATTCCATAATTCACTTGAAAGGAGCGGAAAAAGTTAAGACAGATAAGATTAACTTCAGGAGTAGCAGTAAATGTAGAGAAAGAGAGAAAAAAAATTCCTATATGGTCGTCCGTCTGAAACTATTATGTATCGTGTATGCTATGCACACATTGTATAGGTACATATGTTTATTATTATATTACCTCCTCGTCCATGTGTGGATCTACAACATGCAATAATAATAATAGTACACTATGTATACCTGTACAAAAAAGTATTGCTAGACCTATAGATATATAGTTATCGCAGAGACATATTATGAGCTGTGTAGAATATAGAAGAGAGGAATAACGAGACCCATGTCTCAGACTTGGGACCCCCAAAAAAATGACACAATCTAAAATCCACATAGACTAATAGTATCAAAAGAAGAAGTTTAAAAAAGCTGAAGTCATATATAGCTAAAAAAAGTCCCAAAGTATATAAACTATAAACGACTCCGTTTACCTTAACATTGGGGATCGTTTCGCATCATCTGCTTCTGCTCTTGTCTGACTTTGACTTTGACTCCGCGACTTGGCCCTATATAGTCAGGCCAGGTCGGATGTGATGTGTGTGTGTGCCAAAGGTAAGGAAAGGTAAAGCCAAATAAGCGGGTTTCAAAATGGCAAAACTTTTCTTGTAAAATCAAAGTTATGATGATGATTCATCTTATATCTCTACTCCCACAACTACCTCGCTACTCTTCTACTCTCTCCTCTCTATTTCCTTAGGCACATTTAGATGAAAAGATGCACTGGGATTTTTTTTTCGGGGGGAAAAGTACAAGTCGACTTAGTAACTTCTACTTCATTTTTTGAAACTACAAGAAAAGAACGCCAACTATTTTTTTCGTGTGTCTATATTACCCAGCCATAGGACATGGGACGACGACGACGACGACGACGGAGGCAGGCAGGTAGCTCCATTATTCTACCACTCGCTTAAACATAATACATATACCATATGGCATATGCTCCACATACAATAGTTATGAATAGCGAATGCAGCCTATTTAAATAGGTAAACGGATGGCGACATATTTCTCTGGTAACTTTTAAAAAATGAAGGAGTACTACGCACAGTATCAAATCATCAAAAATGTAAAAACCCGCTCCCACATAATTTTTTCACGTTACAGTGCAATGGCAGAAGTAGCAGTAGTCAGTAGAATAATAAGAGACCCAGAAAAGCGACAATACCTATACCAGTATCAGTATCAGTACCAGTATAAGGGTTCAAATAGCTTTTTTCTGCACTGCTTGAAAATTCCCTATGGCTATAATATGTATACAGTATATATGGGAATTTCGATGCGTAATATACCTTTTAGCTCAAAATAAGCTCTGTGAAAAAGTGAATTTGGCCATTGGGAGAGCTACGCATAGAGTTAAGTACCTCTCGAGGTGCATAGATAGTGGCATGATAGTAGATCTGTGTCGTGTCGTTTTTAATGACTCGTACCTATGGTCTCCGTGGAGGTTTGTGGACCTCTTTTAGTGCTTGTAGTCCAAGTCCGAGAGAATACTATATATAGGTATTATGTCATACTAAAAATATAATTATACCTATATTATACATGTGTCCTATATCCTCTACACAAAGTTAAAGTTAAATGGCCTATTCTTTTACAACTACAACAATCTGAGCAGCATCGTTTTGCTCTGCCAATGAAATTGAGATGAGAGGCAGTGATAGTGATTGCTCCATCCGGATCCTCTCCTCGGTTCTCGCTCATTTTTTTTACCCCCTTGAAAAATGATACAAAAATTTGCTCCACTTTGTACTACAACCTACAACTCTAAAAATCTCAAGTTCCCTGTCTACAATATATGTGTACATTCCTTTGACTATTCTTAATTTCTCAATTGTACCATGTAATATTATGTACCTAGGTAGGTACTTTGAGCTATAGTTAAGCTCGAGCTGAAAGCTGAAACTGAAATAAAGTCAAAGTTGATTTGAAATTCGAAAAAATCCTATTCGAATTTCGACTCGGGAAATTTACAGGAGTCATTTTTCACTTGTGCTCTGTAGACACTAGAAAAAGATATATCAACATAGGTAGGTAGGTACTTATACCTACCTACATAGTCAACTGTAGTAAAATTCCTCCAGACCCCATAGACTACACTGCCAGGCCCGAGTCCGAATAAGTAACCATAGAACCTTTCATTGCTATACTTACATGTCTCTGACACTATATATAGGTATGTGAATTATGCATGTATGGAGTGCATATAGGAACCTACGTATATACTTTTATTCATTCCTTCCCTGTCTGTGTGTGGACACGGGGACGTGACTACATAAAACGGGTAGACCACTGGTCCTGGTCCTGGTCCCGATCCATGGCCAGACCAGGGTCCTCGCATACTTGCCTAAATATATGAACGAAAACCAAGGGAAAGACTCCCTCTGTATATGGATGAACACGGTATGGCATGGCATGGTTCTGCTTCTGAAATCATGAAAGATGTATCCCGTATGAACCCCTGACTCTTGAACACATCACCGTCCATAAAATCCGTACAGATAGATCTGCAAAAGAGTTGTGCTCGCTCTCTTTAGCACAGTTCAGAGTTCCCAGAATTTTTTAAACAGGGAAACAAGTCCGAAAAAGAGAAAAAAGAAGAAAAAAACTGAGAGTGCATTATAGATGTCAGGCTCCGGTTTTTCGTTTCAGTTTCGTATTTTTTTTTTCATTTCGATTTTTTTGTTGAAAATTTTATGTTTTCTCTCTGTCTGTCTGTGTGTGTTTAAATCGTTAAGTTACCTCGTTGTAGTGTGGAGGTACGGACTGATATGGAGAGAACGCAGAGTGGAAATAGAGATATTATGCATTAAAGTATGTGAGTATTGATACTACGTACCGTCGCCAGTACCATATAGTGCCATCATCGCTACCAGTATCAGTACCAGTGCCAGTACCGGCACCGGCACCGGCACCGGTACCGATACCGGTACCGTTGCCGGACGTGAACATGAAGTTGGAAGGGATAGGAGCATCAGCTGCAATTACATATGTAAGTACTATATAGCCACTGTAAGAAAAGGTAAGTAAAAGTAGTGAGTGTGTGGGCATTATTATGGACACAGTTTCCGTAAAAATCCCCCCTTGAGAAATTTAGAGTGTAACTGAATTGAGCAGACAAACAGACGGACAGACGGAAGATGGACGGTATGGGAAATGGCTAAAGCTAAAAGTCGTCTTATTTGTCCTTATCGTTTCACCTCACCGAGCAAAAAGTGATATCTACATTATTCAAAATTATCTCTTACCACCACGAAAATCCACTACCATTATGTATGTATGTACTTCCAACCCTTCATGTAACCAAAATGCAATCATAATGCAATGTACCCGCAATTAGTTGAATTACATTATTTTTAGTAGTTCTTCAATTTCAAACTTGCAAATGTTCAGGATCGCTCAGTCAAATCATTGAGAAAAATGTAGTAGATAGAATTGAATGCAGTTTAACAGATTTGGATTTGTGGGAGTGGAAATCTATACCTGAGAGCTTATACAATTACATAACGTATTTAATGTATATACACATATGGCATGCCATGGCATGACCAAACCTCGCCGATAAAATAATGGGCATTGGGCATGTCCAATGTCCATGCTCTATCCGCAGACTTCGTCTCGGCCTGCAACAATTTCATTACAGATATTATGTTACGTACATAATTGTACAGGTATGTACATCCGCGTGTCTATTCTGAGTGCATTTCAGTTTCAGACCAGAGTTTCAGTCCATGTCTATATAGCTATCAATGTTTCTTTATTCTGTTGATGGTGGACTGTGAAGGAGGGATGTAAAGGAACTCAAGAATCAAGACTCTCAAGACAGACCAAGTTTCGCCTTACACATAATTCCCGCTGTCCACACAATAAAAACGTCAAAAAGTCACCTAAAACTTCAGTAATCAGGGATAATATATTTTAGGCGGAAATCTTGGCACGGAACAAAAGAATAAAACTTTTCTCTCTCTCTCTCCCACTCTCACTAAAAACTAAACTCAAAGATATATCCATTATAGTCCATTGTACACATGGCAAATGTGGGATATACAGAGTATCAAAAAGCATACGGACTCAACCATAATACTAATATCACTCCGTTACCGGCCTCGGTACCGGTTCCTGGTTCCCGGTCCCGATACGAGAGTCATGTAGACCAGATCCCAGTATACATATAACCATGATATTGAATTGAATATCTCAATCTCCCTTCTTTTCTGGTTCTTGTTCAGGAAATTCTCTCTCTCTCTTGCATCGACAGCGGGACCGGTACCAGTACCGGTACCGGGTCCGGGGTTCAACAAAGCATGCGTTCCATAGCCTTTTTTTATTATTTGTACATACTTTGTACTGACTACCGCGAACGTGTGTGTGTGTCTCCCTGTAGTATAAACTCGACCAAAACGAAACCTCATTCTCTATCTCTATCGACTCTGTCATCAAGTTTTCTGGATCTGATAGAAGCTTTTTGAAGTAGAGGAAACTTCTCATTCTTCTTTATCACCATTATAAAAATGAGATTACTCTCTCAGCACTTCAAAACAATACATAAATTTCATCAAACGTTTCAATCCGGATTCCTTCAAAAAATGGAAGAAAAAAAATACTCCGACTCCCACCCCTGTAACATGCAGTTGATCCAAGAATAGGGGAAAAAAGGAATAAAGCATCTAAAAAACTTACGGTATGTTCATATATATATATAGGCATAGAGTCATCGATCCAAATCAGCATTTAAACAGTTCAACAAATTTACTCATACAGTTTTTTTCCGTTTTTTTTTCTCTGTATTCCTTCACTATATATTATACTATACTTCTTTATTCTCTCAATTCTCAATTCCAAATTACTAAAACCAAACGAACATTCTTTATTCTTTTGGAATTGAACTTTTTCTCTCTCTCTCTCTCGTGTGCCTATGCGTGTGCAGTCTGATATATTTTTTATGTATGAAATTATCTGCCAATATATTATTCTCCTGGTATCTCCACCTATATTTGAGACTATCTTTATCTTTATAGTCTGGGAGTCAGTGATAAAGTAGAAAACTCTGAGGATGTCCATTGGACAGATAATGGCCATTAGTACCTTTTTCCCTTTAACATTATACGCTGATATAGTCTACAAATGTTTCGGGGTTGTAAGTACCCACATAGGTAGGTATATAATTTAACTATCTAACTTTTTATCTATATGCATATGTTTTTTGACAAAATTCAAATTGTTCTATTTGCATATTTTGCATTGGAAAAAAATTTAGTTACTTTATTAAGCTACACACTTGTACATAGCCCGTTTTGCATTTTCATACACATGTGATACAAAGAAACACAAGAAAATTTCCGGGTACCTTCAGCAGGTGGGGCATAGCACTATACTTTCCAATCCTATTCAAATTCCATTTCAAAATTCAAACATACTATACGCACATACCTATCGTCTGCATAATGCAAAGCCATCCATAAAAGCAGACAATCATGTCGACTGTCTACACACCGTAAATAACTACACACACAGATGGAAAGATACTCCACACTCCAGAGTAGAAGACAGTGGACAGACCTCACTATATGAGACCAGAGCTCTCACGAAACTGACATTTCCAAATTCGACTTTTTTTTATGAAACCACATAAAAATTCGAACTGGAATTCCACTGTGGAATTCCAACCGAGCAAACTGCTCAACTACTGTCATCTCACTGTACCAACAAAACCAATGCCGAGCCCAATGCCAAAGTCAACGCTACCGCCTTTAACAGACCAGGACGAGAGAAAAAACCGAAATTGAAACTCTCACCAATGTAATGCATGTTCCAGCTCCAGCCAAAACCAAAAGCACTGACTCAATGCAAGTGTGTGTAGAAGGGAATTTTAAGAGCTATCGAACAAACAGAACGTATTTTACGCATTTACCATTGACGAATTCAGAGTATTTTAGACTGGGACAGAGCTCTGGCTCTGGATCTAGATGAGGATCAGAGTAAAAATCAGAAAGTGTGAGAGAGAAAGACAGAGACGTTACGTGAACGTTAAACTGAATGTTACCGGGACCAGGACCGGGACAGGGACGCTCAACACTTTTACCTTACGTTCCACTATATGCGAGAGCCCCATATAAAACCAGCACATAGCAGTCAGCAGTCCCAGTCCAGTGTCATTCACGCTTGTTTTCACAAGCAAATACCCGTATTAAAGTTTTACTAAAGGAAATGGAGCCTGGTTCATTGGAGCTGAAAGCTTAAAACTGAAAAGTAAAAGTGAACACTCAACACACTCAGCACCAGCACCAGCCCTGCACTGGGCGCGAATGAAAATAGAGAGTAACTTTCGGTTTAGGTTTACAGAAAATTGTATACTACGAATACCAGCAGATGATACTTGAGACCCGAGACACGAGACCGACGACGAGTATAGTAGCTACGAAGAGCCCGTACATATATACGTGGAGAGCGTGTGTATTTAATGCGAAGGCGGGTGTGTGTATAGATAGTTTGAGCTGATAGGAAATAGAAGATAGTAGTGTAGTTGGAGTAGTAACCAACTACGTGTGGCACGTAGGTAATTATGTACCTACTACTACCTATATATACTTTATGTTAAGATATTTATTGTCAACGAGCCAAAAATCTTGTGATAATTAAGTTGTTGAGATATCACACCCAAATGCCTCTGCCACCCTTATTATAACTATCAAGAACTATTCTCTCTCTCTCTCTAGTGTTTCCCTTTTACTTGGCTATATGCTCACAAGACTTTTGCAATAAAGCCCACATAGTAGGTACATACAAATAACTAGATCTAAAATGAAGACCATGGCAAGCACCAACACCAAACACCCCGCTCCCTCCCATATAAATACATGTTCAAGTTAACCAAAACCAACGGACCGTCGACAACATCTCTCACTTCATGACTTCATCATATTTATCTCACACATCTCTCTCTCTCTCTCTCCAAAACAACTCAAAGTCTCAAATACTCCAAAACTAAAAACATACACGCACTACACACTACTCACTCTCACTCCCAAACTCTATTTCTATCTCAGAATAATGCAGGCATGCAGGGAAGTCATCAGAAAACTTTATTTTTTCTATAGGAATTTTCACACAATTTATCCAAAAAGCTTTTCTCCAAATATAGAGCCTTTTATTTATTTTCCATTTTTCTTTAAATTTTATTTCATTGGGTTGAGTTTTGACTACATTGTAGATCTTTGTTTTTTCTTGTTGTTTAACAATGGCTGTACTTATCGTTAGGCGCGAAAAAAACATTTAAATAAATAATGTAAATAAATGTACGAATAAAAACCAAGTGTTGCACCCAGTCTGTTGATTTTATGAATAAAATTATAATTAGTATGAAATGTGTAATTGCACATTGAGAAGAATAAAGTGTCTGCAGTAGTACATAGTTTAGTTTAGAAATTTTTTTGAAAAAAATAGAACCTCCCATTTCTCTAAATATTTGAACAACGCGTTGTGTAATTTACATCGTAAAACTTTGAGAGAGGGAGAATTAGGGCTGAGGACGTGGACGTGGATGTGACACAAGATTAAATGTAGTACAATCGGAAAGTATGAAAGGATAGAGTGACAGTCTTGGAAGTACCTTGATAAACTTTAATTTAATGTAATATAATGTGCTGTAAAACTGTAGGACGACGTACTATGTATGTACATGACTAGCTGTTATTTGTGCAGCCAACTGCAGACAGTGCAGACTTGCAGACAGACACAATAATAGTTTCCCTGCTGTGCTGCTAATATTCTCTCGTACACATTTTCAAGTGATGTGACTAATCACAAGTGACGTCCTACATTTTTTTTTATTTTGAAGTTTATAATAATATTACAAAAAAATAACATTGCTGCGCCTCTACTACTACACTGTATAATAGTATGCACTTGTTCGTAACTTGAGCGTCGTACATTGACGGTTTGGTTTGGTATGGTATGGTACGGTGTACGGTATGACACAGCTGGAGTAAAAGCACTACTAATTGTAAGTAAGACACGCTTTGTTCTCTCTCTCAAATCTTTAAAAAAAAACTTTGGGTAGTTTCAGGCAGAAAGTTAAAGTTTTCATCCTGTCATCCTCAATCTCTCTCCATCATCACGTGGTCGTACATAAATAATGTTATAATGCGCTCTGTTTTACTTCTTGACTAAATTGCTATATTTTAGATGCTGCTTCATACAGATAGTCATATGGCCTGGCCTGGTTCATTGTTATTGTATGGAAAAGGTAAGGAGTTTGCTTTGGTTTTTGGATTTGGATTTGTATGACTATGTTGTATAGGGCTCACTATCTAGTTTCTAGTAGTAAATAAGCACAGATGGAGATGGAAGATAGATAATTACACTGGCTCATGCATATTACGTTGGGATCTTCATCTTCTAATTCTGACTCCGCGACTCTCTGGCTTTCATCACCATTATTATAGAAAAGCAAACCGTGTGCGGCCGTGGCCGTGGCGATATTTGTAGCGCAGTAACTTTAGCATTCTACATAATATATCGTCTGTGAAGAACCAAAATGACCCATATCCAATTTAAGCTAAAAGCTTTATCCACTACCTACACAAATATTGAAACATGTCTTGAATGTATTTTTAAATAGAATATTTTGCACTTTAAAAAATATGTAAATAGAACATTTTACAATTTTAAAAAACGTGTAAATAGAACATTTTACAATTTTTATAAACATGAAAATAGAATATTTTACATTTTTTAAAAACATGTAAATCGAACATTTTACACTTTTCAAAAACATGTCAAAAGAACATTTTACACTTTTCAAAAACTCTTAATTAACATTTTACGCATGTTTCTCATTTGTCTTTATCACATAGCTCATTTTGATTCTAGCTTAACTTGGATATGGCTCATTTTGATTCTTCCCAGACGATGTCGTAGATTGTATTCTATAAAAGCACAAGCCCTACAGGATTGTAAAATACAGATTAGTTTTACTAAATACTATGATACATGAGAGACTTATTATTATTATTACATTAATGGAAAATAGAGGCTCATAGCTATTTCGTGCCATGCCTCCTTCGGCTTTGGCATCGGCATCAGCTTCGGCTTTATGACACTTTGGATATATAGAGGGGTGTTATATAGTGTTAAAATAGAAGACGTTCTGGATAGGCTAACAACAACAGAGCGTTACGTACGATACAAATGATTAAAATTAGGATTATAAATAAAATCATAAGACGTACTATGTCTAAATGTTAAATAGAGCTAATATATCTCCTATATATTATTATATGCTATATGCTTGGAAATTCACACATAATTATATATGGAAACTGACATACTATGTATAAGGTATAGGGAAATACATAACATGAATTTATGAATGTACATAATTTGTACTTTTCTCCCTCTACGAAAATGAACGCCCGAAAATTCGTGGCAATTATATAAATTAAATAATGGCTTCATTGAATAATTTCCAAACTGGAAAGTCTCCTTTCTGTGTAATTTATAGTGCTATAATATATGTCGTAGTCCAGAAGAAGTTTAGTCCACAAGCTGTAGATGCTTCTGGACTAGTCCAGAAGAAGTTTCCGTACGTATGACCAATTCGGGCTCCATATAAAGGAATTCTACCGAAAACTAAATTTAAATCAGTGTGTTAAGGTGGAACTGTTGATAGGAAAACTCAATCAGCTGCATCGCACGCATACATCATCCTATATATTCAGAATGAGATACAAACTTTTGTGATTTTGGATCTTGTGGTCTAGTCCACAGCAAGTCATTGGAGCTTGTGGACTAAACTTCTTCTGGACTACCACATATATACTCACAAATATGCTTGTTTATAGGCATATATACATAAGATTTGTAATATATTACCCTGACCCTACCCTCATAATAACGTTTATAAATTTATCTGAAACACAGAACACAAGGCAGCCAATCCCAGTTCGAACCAAAACCAAGTTTAAAAGATAAAGATATACAAAATGGTTTCCTCTTTATTATTTTAATGCATTACTACATAACACACAAAAAATTTACAACAAATTACTCGAAAATTTCTACATTTGTTTCCATACTTTTGGTTGCATTTTTTACAAATTAGCTGAAAAAAAACATGTGACCTAAAATCTTGCTGGGCACTGACTAATTTATTTATATGCATCCCTCAAATAATATTTACACGCACTATACTTTATTTGACATTAAATACTTTGTTTGTCTTTTTTCAGAATGCGAGATCTTCCCTGGATTGATGATTATCTCAACACTTGATTAATTTATCAGTACTCAGTGAGTCAGCAACATATAAATTGCTCGCTCCAGTCACTAGTCGCTACACATAATAAATGTGCCGTGTTTTATTCACTTTTGGCCAAGCCAATATATTTCCTCGTCCTTTTTCTCTTCGTCTTCGTGCCACATAATAATTTAAGGACAGAAGAAGGAGCATTAAAGGATGGACTGTATTATTTATATGAGAAGATCATAGGACGAAGACTTGTTCTTATTTTCGTATACGTTACAACTTACAACTGACGCCGACACCGTGTTCGGTTTCGGTGTTCGAGTGGGATAAAATGGCATGTACCTCGTTCATCTTTACTTCTTGGTGGCATTGGTAATTATGGATGAGATTACTGATAGAAGAATAGCATGAGAGTGTAGCTTGTTTCGTTGGTTTTGGATTTGGATTTTGGAGTATACGGTACGTTGACACAAAGAAATAAATGGCCTACATGTGTGAACTATACCAACTACACTATAGGGATATAGGGGATTCGAATTATTTTGTATTGAGACACTTCTCAAAAAGTCAAAATGAGAGAGTTTGTACAAAAACGATTATCTACCTCAATTTTCTACCGTATCCTACATACCAGTGTCTTGCATACCTGTAGTATTTTGGATCACCTATTACTGGCTATTACCTACATTGGATAGGTAGGCAAGAGAACGAGAGCGAGCAGAAAGTCTGGGAGTTGGGAGTCAGAGTGATGAGCGTCAGTCAGACTCAGCTGACTGCTCCGTTTCCGTTACCGTCTTTGTCTCTGTCGGGACTCACTGGGTGAGTGTGTGTGTGTTGTGTGTGAGATAATAAAATAAATTACCAAGAGCCCATCATTGGCTTCGGCTTTCCCTTAAAGCTTTGTCTAGTAGTTGCCGTTTTGTTCCTGTTGCTGGTACTGTTACTGTTGCTATATAAGTAGTTGTGTCTGTTTGGAGTGTGGAGACTTTTTGGCATTAGTCAGGAGCCCCAATCCTCCTTCCCGTGTCTTCCCTGTGTTCGAGTTGGACGTCGGCTCTAGACCATTAGGCGGACTAATTCCCATGCCAAAGCTAAACTTGGAGCAAATCTCTCTTATCGTCTAATTTTACTCGTCTATTTTCTATGCCGGTGTCTGTCTGTCTACCTTTTGCCTCATCCTTTATTGTGAGTGAGAATGACTCCACAATGCAATATACAATTCAATGAATGCAATATAGGAATTAATGTGAAGTAACCACCGCACACACATACCATATACCATACCATGCCATGCCATAGGACCAGGACCAGATTATACCCAGAGACCAGAGACCGCCAACAAATAATACACTGCATGTCTCTTTTCTATATACCTTACGGAGCCTCATCCTCTCGGAAAAGATCAGAAGCCAGCAGCAGTAGCAGTAGTAGCAGCAGCAGCTTGGAATTAGAATTAGAAGTAGAATTACACTCATTGAGCTCTCACATCACCATCACCATCACATCGCCATCAACCCGTTCTTAATTCTCATTTCATTTTGCATTATTTGTAGGAAATTGTGTGGTGAAGATACAGTTACAACTCTGTCTGTATCCGCATATATACTTCCCAATGATATTTTCGCAAGAGATATATTAGAGTATTTGTAGATATAGTAGGTAGCTAAATCTATTCATCCATCTCGTCCTCGTCCATCCAGCCTTTGTCTCAAAAGTTCTCAAGTTGCAATTACGAACAATGGAAATAATTCAAAAAATAAATATTCTGTGCTCTAATTTCATTCCTTACGAGAGAAAAATGCAAAACTTTGTTTCTCAACTTACAAGTTTTTTTGGTACAGATTAATTCCTTATTAAAATTCAGATTGCAAATGGCACGTCTCCCACAGCTTAGTTGTATACACGGTAGTTATGATTTTAATATTTTAATAATTGTGATAGTTTATACAGGTACCTACTTCAATTATGTGACTCTTAACCCTTCCACCCCCCCCCCGCCCCTTGCTTTGCCCTTTGACCCCCTATTACGCCTTTTGTAACACATTGCAAACAAAAATAGCTCAAAGGAAATGTCCTTTCATGTGCACTGTCTTTCTTGATACCACACACCACACCATTGAAATATGAAATCAAAATGCCGGTTTTACTTCACACGCTCTGCTTTTTTCCTTTTCTACGTTCACAATACAGCTTGACAGCTACCTGCTATGTATGTAGTAGAAAGAAAATTTTCCGTTTTTGGGTCGGGGCACATACCTAGGTATATACCTTTAGCTTTTAGGTATTTAGGTATTTAAGCGTAATTACATAATTCTAATTAAAATTAGCATGTGACGTACATATATACATCTTGGTAGATAAATAATACACTCGTATCTTGGGCAATACTTTCAAGTATACGGACCAAACGAATAGTTGCATCTCAATCTCAACTGTATATACTTTTCACATAACCAGAACCAGAACAGCCTTTTGCCTGGAAGGAATTCATTTTCATGGAAAACATTATAGCGTATCTTCATCTGGTTTCGGGCTTTCGGGCCTGAGTGTAATGTGTACACACAATAAAACAGATCAGACATTATAGATGAGAGGATGCGGGAATGGACTGTAAGTGTGGGCAGGGCAACAAGACAGGAACATTACATACAAATATCAGTACAACAACACGGGGCTGAGAGATGTTACAAATAACAGCAACACTTTACTTTGACGTTGAATTTGAATTTGAATTTAACTCTGTGACTTTATGGCCATGTACTTTACACACAGATACAAGTCTTTCATACACGGTCCATATTCCAATCTTCTCAAGGTAATTTTTAAAGTGTATCCCGCCACCGCATCGCCGCCAGTGCAGTGCTCAATCTGAACCACACCATTTTCATTTCTACTTGTATCCTATCTCTCTCTGTGTATAATTGCATAATCTATACGAGTACTTTTATGAAAAACAAAAACTAACATTATTTAAAAGCCTTTACGGAAACGAAAGGAAGGAGGGTCGCGGCTACGGCTACACACCTTTTTACTTAAATGTATCTTCCATCATGTCCATCTCCATAATATACAAAATTCCATAAAGAACGAGAAAACGGAGAAAAGGAAACACATGTGTAGAAAAAGTGATGTGCTCTTCCTACGGACTGGTACTGATATCATGTACCCATCCATATTACTGATATTACAGAGCGCTTCTAGCAAATAGGAAGCAATCTCTTTCACATTTGCACTCGCAAGCTTGCTTGATTTCCACTCTGTAATTATTATGCACTCATCCAATCTCATGGGAGTGAGAGGATCCTTGCCCATCCTAAGGTAGAGTGATGCCCATGTTGTGTAAACTTTGCAAGAACATCAATTTGATTATAAATTTCCAGCCAAGCAATTTACTCGTATGCAGATGAAGATTCCTGTACACAAGGTAGAATGAACGTCCTCCGTGAAGAGACGGTATCAGACATTGTTGCTTTTTTTTAAAAAAAAACGCAATATTAAAACGATCTTTCTTGGGGTTTTAACAGGGACATTGCTGCATATATTCTAATCTTTAAAAATTGTGCTATTAGAATATTTCAAAGTTTTGAAGAAAAGGAAAATAATTTAATACTTGAATATTGTTTGACATAGTTTGCTCAATCATGTGTATGTAAAGTCTTTTACACTTTTCGAAAATAATTAATTTAGAATATTTTGCTATTTCACAGACATGTACACGTAACAAAAAAAACGTACTTTTTGAAAAATCACCTAATTAATAAATTTTGTACTTAAAAAAAGGAGAATAATAATTTTTTTTCAGCTTTTTGAAAACACATTAAAGGAAAATTTTGCACTTTTTGAAAACACATTAAAGGAAAATTTTGCACTTTTTGAAAGCACATTAAAGGAAAATTTTGCACTTTTTGAAAACACATTAAAAGAAAATTTTTCACTTTTTGAACACAGCATTAAAGGAAAATTATGAAAATTTTAAATCACTGTACAAAATTAAGAATTCTACTCTATGCTTTTTAAAAACATATGCATCTTACAAGCACTTATAACAATTTGCTGCGTTCAAAAGATTATATAACAATATTTTCTGCCCTTTGCAAAAACAGTTGATTCCTACTTGACCTACAAGCAAAATTCAGCCCAGCTTAATGTTAATTCATTCGAAGCTATGGACAGCTCAAAAAAAGTACTCCCTCGACTGGTGCTCGGGTCCTGGTGCCGGTATTTTATCTTCAGCCCGTGATAATTAAAATATAACATTTGACTGAAAGTTGGAGGGAGAACTATGTACCTTTGAATGCTGTACAGTAGAAGGAAAAGTGTTGTAATGATAATGGACATATTTGCAATTACCTATATGTATAATATTTATATAATTATATTTGCAAAGGTTGGCTGCGTACGCTGGGGCTGTTTGGTGGCGGACTCGGGCTGGAGGAAAGTTAGTAAATTAAGTACCTATGAGGCCATAGGTAAATCCTATTTGATATTTTGACTGATGCGAACGTCAGAGTATATTACGCAAAGCATTAACGAACCTACCTTCCTACTATACATACACATAAAAACTATACAGTAGAGATTTATAATACAAATTCATAGAGAGTAGTTTTGTGGGCAGCTTTAACTTGTAGGTTGTAGTCATTGCAGCCTCTAATATGCGGCGGGTTGATGTTAGTAATGATGTTCCTTTTAGACGTGAATATTAATGAGTGTATATGTTGTTCATGATACGAAATAATTAACAAGTGAGTAAGATATAGGAATCCTACATAATAAAATAAATAGCTGTATAAGTAGATAATTGGTTTGCGGGAAGACGTAAGTTTTCTAAATAGGTAGGTAGGCATCTGTACTTCTATCCGTAAGTCCCGCTGACACTGGCACTGGCACTGGCCATTGCGAATATTGCGTCTCGCAATAATGGCATGTATGACATTATCAGTACTATTTTGTAGTACCTACCTACTCTAAATTTGGGTCCCTTTTCCTACTTCAAATTCAAATTAGCACAACCAAAGCCAAAGCGGACAGCAAAGGTAGCAGGTAAGGCATGTAAATAATTACTCCGGCTACGGCTCTGGCTCTGACTAGGTGAAGGAATGCAATTTGCCATTTGAAATATACTACAGGATATTATTATGATTACTATACGGATGCGAGATACGGATGAAAATGGAACTCGAGGGCTGGAATAACAATAATAAAATAAATGACCTCTCCAAGCCAAATCCAAGCTAATGTTAATTACTTAATATTGGGCAATGTTCAGGAAGCACCTTACCTACCTACTTTTACTCAAAATCCTATTGCTTATAATATAGTAGCCCAGCATGGCTACCAGCATTATTACCTTACCTTACATTTTGGTTTTATTTGGACGAAAGGAGAATGCATCTATCTACCTATCTACCCATTTACCCACTCACATTTTCAGACACATTTTTAGGCATATTAAAAACTTCCAATTCGGATTCCATTTCAAAAATTCAAAACGCCATGCTTAAATTAGTAAGTTACGCACACACACACGAAGTGGGCAAGTCAAATATTAAACATTTAAATAGCTGAATTTAAACCTTTCGCATGCATTTTGTGAATTGTGTGAAACATATCAGACATAGCTGATTACGACCGTATCAAGGATTTATACTATGGTCAGTTGCAATGTTTCTAAAAACCGGTAATTAGCTGGTGCTGGTGTGTAGGTAAGCTTATTAATTATGTATTTCCAAGCTGCTTTCTTATTTTTTTAAATTTTCAAAAATACAGATATTGAATGTCGACGACATCAAATCTTACGGAGAGCATCCTCCCAAATTTATGTATTATTACTATATGAATTTATGAACTTAATCTGAACACCATGCTATGCATAGAGAATATAAAATCAAAATTAGCGAGTGCATACTAATCCAGTCCCCTGCCAACAGGGCCGGATAATGCAGCCAGCGCAGGCAGCCCCCGCCCGCTGACTGAATTTAAAAAAAAACATGTAAATGGAACATTTTGCAGTTTTTCAAAAATATTCAAATAGAATATTTCGACTTTTCATAAACAAGCAAATAAAAGTTTTTTGTAAATTTCAAAAACATGCAAATAAAATATTTACCACTTTTCAAAAAACATGTCAAATAGAGCATTTTGGACTTTTCAGAATCAAGTAAATAGAACATTTTAAACTTTTCTAAAACACGTAAATACAATATTTTGGTCTACAAAAGAAAACGTTCAATAAAATCAAAATGGTGGTTTTTGTATGAAAACAAATTGCCGCCTAAAAGCAATTCCTTCGTCCGGCCCTGCCTGATAACATACGAACAAGTCTATTCACCATATTAATTCCATTTTATTTCATTTCATTTGATTTCACTCGAGGTATATAGGCAGAGCGTATGCTAGTTAGTTATAGTATGGGGAGACATATGGAGGAAGATCATTATGAATTAGGCGCATCCAACTCGGCAGAAATTACTGTGCTCTTTAGCAGTTTAGTTATCTTGAATTATTATTATTGTATGTATAGCTAGACAGTCCATCCAGAGCCAGACATATCATACAGACACTTGATACCTGACTCGTACCAACTACACAAACACTAACATAACTAATAAAAAGGTGCGCTACGGCAACGGCAACGGCCACGGCACTCGATTGACTCTCACACTTGAAATGACTATGAGAGAAGATGGAGCAACAAACAAAAACAATGTGCAGATCCTATCCTTTATAATATCCTATGGCAAATTGGCATTTCATTTTCATCTCTCTTGCCCATTCTAGGATTCTAGGCAAAGCCAAAAGGGATAGAGAGAGAGAGATATTATTATTACTTATTACATTAGGTTCACTACTTGACTGTACAATCTTTATAGTTTGATGGGAGTCCTACACAAAAATAAAGATGTTGGCTTGTTTCGTTTTCATGTTATGGACGGAGAGAGATGGAGAGGGAAGAATATAATTTACACAATTACAACATGAAATGATATGTCTCGTAAATTACAAGACTTGTTACGAGCCTCAACTCAACTGCATAACATACATTAACATCATTAGCATCATCCTTCACGTCACATCAAATCAAATCATAAAGGAAATCACATTTCATTTTCCTATCACAATACATATACGCTATAGACGATACACTCGAATCCAACAAAGCAAAAGAGGGAATCTTCAATCTAAATCTCGCCGTCTCGTCCATCCATCCAACACAACCAACTATACAATCACCTTTATTTTCAGCTAATAAGTCAGAGACATAAGAGAGATGCTCAGAGACAGCAGCTTGCTGATTGTATATTTTGATTCCGAGCCTGATTAGCGCAAGGATATGGATAATGATAATGATAATAAGGGGTAGATATATGTATATGCACTGATATTTAATTTTTGATTTTGTAATATGTGCTTATCTCAAATCTAAATCTCATATCTGCTCACCATTATTGCCGTGGTCATTATCTAACTTGTAACAAGTATGGCCATGAAGTGTGTGTGTGTGTGTGTGTTTGTGTGTGGGATGGTAGTATGTACGAATATAAAGAAATTTTGATGATTTTGATATATAGGGAAAGTATATTATGCATGTAAAATAATAGAGTAGTATACAGTATATATATAAACGGTACTATACCTAAAATTCAACTGTCGAAAGTCTGGGTGACCATAGATGACTTCAGCCGAGGATTTGCCCTCACACATGAAATTATGTTTGGTGGGTGCCTTCCGGTTGTGTGTGGTGTCATCACAGAAAAATCGTACATTTCGTAATTGTGGCAGTGACATGATGGACGAGGTGAGGCGATCATTGTCATGTGAGAGACTCCCGCTCCCAAGCCCAAGTCCAATCCCTCCTTTCTTCTGCCCGGTCGTCCCGGAGGTTGTCGTTGTCGTCGTCGTCGCCGTCGTTATCGGGGTGAATGCACACGTGTTGGCGGCCGTAGTCTTATTATTATTATTACTATTGAAGCTCTCATTGTTCAAAGATTCATCGCACCCAGCGGACCTAATAAAAATAATCATCATCATTCTTATTACTAAAGTGTACACATGGTCATAAATATAACTTACATACATAGGTATTTACATTATATAAAATACAATGAAAATGATGGCGGCCCCAATACAATCAGAATCACACAATATACCAGTGCCTCCAAGCTACACTATGCTGCATAGCAACGGCAACAACCAAAATCTGTAGAAACCAGACAAAATGTTATTCAGCTATTCATCGACGTTTCTCTCTTTTCCCTCCCACATTTAAAATACCCAGAGATTTCCCATTGAAATCCGAACAGAAAAATAAAATATGAATTATTATGATTGTGATGATACACGTGGAGGCTGCACTGGATTGAGAGATCCCAGAAGCCCTTTCGCGCTGCTATCTAATACTTATAGTATGATTTGTATTATTACTATTATTGTTATTATTATTGGATGCAATTATGAGACCCAAATGAAATGCACTGAATGGTCCCCTTCTTCCTCTACTACTATTCAACCGCTCTACAGTATTTCTATGTTGAATCATTCAGCCCGCGTGTGATCCACCCACCACTACTACAAAGTACGAGCCGATAGCGATACCGATGCGAATGTCAATCTCTCGCCCTGGACCGGTCTGGACCTACTGCTATTTCTCTAGGGTCTTGGATTTTCTAGATCTCGTCTAGTTAGTCTGACACTGACTTGGTCTGGCCCTGGTCTGGTATATTGGTCTGACACGGGGCGGCTCAAATAGCTTTAGAATCTTTTCAATAATCCGCCTAACAATGGAGGGATCTATTTATGAAGAGCTACACTATGGCATGGCTATGGAGCTAACACGCACACGTTGGATTAAATAGTATATTGTAGAATGCAAAAAAAAACAGGGGCTGAAGTTATTGAGGTAGAGCGAGTGAGTTCTGCCCCATTTGAACATTACTGAGGCGCACAAGTCATTATGATTATTGTTATTACACATTAGGATGAGTATTATTACGTTACATTTTAGTGGAGCGCGTATATTATTGCATTTGTTTATTGCAGCAGGGAAACATTCACCTACACGGGAACGGGACACGGTTTGAAGGGGAGGGAGAAGGAATGGAACATGGAATGGGCTCCACTCAACCAAAGAACCCAAATGTAACCAAATTTGAATCTGCATCTGTAAGAAGAACGACTGAGGAACTTTCTATCAAAGCCATACAAACCACCCCCTTGTAGCAAATGCTAATACATATCGAGACCGAGACCGAAACTAAAGTCGAAGACGAAACCAACGTCGAAACTTCTTTCTCTAAAGTTTATAGGTATGAAAGTACCTACTAAAGCATTCGACTATTCTACAGTCTACAGTAATACAAGTGCGTATGTGTATGCATAGCAATTCACACAACTTTGGGGGTTTGGCTGGTTTTTTGGGTTTGTGAAGGCATGTGCTATGTTATTTGTAGCGACAGCGACAAGAAGGAAACAAGGAAGAGGATGGGGGATGATACCGTGTAAAACAAGAATTGAGAATGGATTATTGCAGTGCATAGTGCAATAATGGCCCAGGGAAGGGAATGAAAATGCATTGCAATGCTATTATGTCCTTGTTTTGTGTGTATAGTTTCGGCCTCGGCCTCGACTTGCACTTCGGTCTGGCTGGGCTATTATAGCCGGTAATAATAGTGCAGTGTGCAGCAAGGGAACGGTTGTCGGTCTCGGTGCCGGGCTCGGTGTCATTGTCGTTCCTGGTACAATCTCGTCAGTTGTGTACAGTTTTACAGGAAAGGTCGCCTCTCTTGTTCTCTCTCACTCACTTTTCTGTTCTTTCTTTCTCCGGAAGGGCTACGGCCGTTACACTCTTTTACACTCTCATTCTTTGAATTAAGCTTTTGGCTTTATGGTCACATGACATTCCCTCCCTCGCACCGGCCACCGGCACCGGTGCCGGTACTGGCACCGGCACCCCACTCCGTTCTAGAGTGCAATTCAATGCAATGCAATGCAATTTAAGTACACAAGATACATAATAAAGCAGACATTCAGAATGTCCATCTCATAATTTCCAGAAATATAAAATTTTATATCGTCGTACATCTCCTCGTAATGCGAACGTATAGGAGTCGAAGCCGAATCGAATTTGGAGGATATTAACACACGCTTATGCATTATTATTACGCTCTCAGTTTTATATTCGCACCAGTACCAGTATCACGATCATGACGTAACGACATCTATGCATAAGATTGTAGGTATGTATCTATCGAAAAGTATTCAAGATTTTATAGCATTACATTACTATGCATGTACAGTATGCATACACTGTAATCAGAAATACAGACACTAATCTCTATAATAGCTTTTTACAGAGTAGCCGAGAGACGGCCTCAGCTTTACACCATGTGCCATGTTGAGCTGAAGACTTGAGATAATAAAAGTAGAAACAATGAAAGTATCATAATTTTAGTCGTTATTTTCCTCATCATTTAACTGGAACAACCGTCGGTTACAACTCGAATCGGCAGAGACAACTCCCCCCTTTTCAAGTTTTCAAGTTTTTGAGTCAAGTCAAAAATAATAATGTGAACAAAAAACAAGTTAGGACTTGGGAGTAGGAGTCCTGCCAAATTTATCTTCAATTTTTGAATTCATCTTTCCGTAAGTAAAGGAAAGAAAAACCAAGGGCCGAAAGCCGAAGCCGAAACGATGAGACTCTTCACATTCAGATTCACTCAAGGCGGGCAGAGACACAAAGATTACTTTGATTTCTATGTTATCTGTTAATACTGTGAGTAGCAGTGTGTACCATTTATATCCTTCCTTGTTTGAGACAGAAATTCTAGAAAACTATATTTCATAATCAAGGATTTTACAGCCGTCAAAATTATCAAAAAAATTCAAAGTACGCTGCATTTTCATCACAGGGGTTCTTTTGTACTTATCGTAAGATTTTTTTTATTTTTTGACAAAAAAAATATATTTCAGTCCCGGGAGTGCTACCAGTACTACTGGTACTGCCTATGTGTACAATCAGTACCAGTCGGAAACTTCCACCCTTTTCACGTTTCTTAATTTTTTTAGCGGGTTTTTACTACACTATTTGGATTGTAAGTAAAAATGTAAGAATAAAAGTACTGTGTCTTTGTGAATGTTTTAAAATAACATTTCAATGTTGTTTAGCATTTTTTTTTAAATAAATAAATACAAATCTTTTTTACATGAAAACGCCTATCTACTGCATGCATACTACATAGTTCAAAAATTCTGTTAGGTGTAATATTTCCTTAGTAGTATGTTATTAATACCTTTAAGCTACGTATTTCAGTACAGTCAGATATAATGCATTACCACACATTTATTTAAAGTATGGATACCTAAAGGCTATATGTTTACCAGTACCACTACTATAGGCGTCCCTACTATAAAGTTTAGTAATAGGAATATTAATTTTATGGGTTGTTATTTTGTTTTGTTAGGTTATATTAGATTATCTACAGAATTTGAAAATTGGGAACGACGCTCATAGACGAATGACGAGGACCAAACCTTTTCATTTATCATTCCACACACTCTCTCACTCTCATCATTAGCACTTGGGTGTTTCACCCGCCTTCATCTTTCCTATTAAATCCCATAAATATACCAACACCATTACGATTACTTTAACAACCACAAGAGCCATTCCTTTGCCTGAGTGAGTATTTACCTCCGTATAGGTTTCCCTTCAAGAATTTTGGGCAAATCAATCCTGTATAATGTTATCCTTATTATTTGAATTTGCCCTCTGGCAATGCTATTTTCTGTTATAAAGGTAAGGTATGTAGGTATATGTAGTAAAATTCCCACTGAATTCCCCCGTTGTTTTTGTATTTTGTTTACCTCCTCCAATGCACTCCATACTCCATACTCCATCTCCATAGTGTCCAATGTATAATGTATATTAGTGCTAAAGTTACGCCTTACATAACTCTTGCGGGGTGCTTACAAATATATATTTATAATCTTTGAAGGAATGTTATTAACACATTACTATAGTTATACAATACAATACAAGGCAAAGGCAAATACAAACTATATACCACAGTACTATTGTACATTACTATGGATGTAATGTAACTCTCAGGGCTATGGGCTCCTCACATAAACTGTGATCTCTCTCGAAACCCCAACTCTAAACTGTCTCAACTCTCCCTGTGGCCTGTCAACTAAATTGCATTTCCCTCTCACACTACTGTACATATATCTGGAGTACAAGTGCGAAATTGCAAATTTGTTCTTGTTTCTCGTGTACTCCTCCCCCTCCTCCTCCTTGTCCTACAAATCTACTACGCGAAATGAAACGAAGAATAACTACGAGTACGACTACAATTACGATTACTAGTAGTAGACGCATAGCGACAACGTCCATGACTGATCCCATATACCACCACAGCCTCATAGCCACACAGCCGCAGCCATGGAATTAGGATTGAAATGAAAATGAACCATTATTGCATTATCTAGTGCACAATTTTATACACAGTTATACATATAGGGCCCGGCTTCTACAATAATCTTATACTGTAAGTTTGCGAAGGGAGCCATAGGTGCCTAGGCTACGCTATGTCGTAATCGTAGTAATAATCGTAGTAGGTAGTAAGGTGTAGGTACCTTACGTAAGCTACACCTTGATGGAGTGTGTAAGGCGGGAAACTACACTATACAACTACACAACTATAGAGTGCACATTCAGTATCAGCATGAACCGTTGATCCGTAATGTTTTCGTATTTCGTAGCTATAGCTTGAGAGAGAGAAATCGGCTCCGGCAACAAGGGGCTTAGGCGACATCTAGGTCAGGTTGGGGAAGTAAGTGTAGGTAGTGGTAGCAGCAGTAGTAAGGCCATCACGTGGGGACTGGATGAGGAGAGCATGGTCTGGTAGTGGTGGTAGTAGTACCAAAGCACTAAAGCCATCACGTGGAGACAGGATGGGCATAGTATGATCTAGAAGGATCCAGGTCGTGGTACGATGTACACGAGCAGACGACATGATAACGATAGGGACACAGTAGCAGTGGAAGGGCTGTGTAGTGGTTGATGGGGGACCGACCATGAACATCCAGGAAGACGAGGATTGGGGAGCATGAAGGTAGGCTCATAGAAATATGATAGCCAATCAGTGGAGGAAGGCAGGCTCATATGGGGTCGGTAGCCAATCACCGATCAGGTTAGGGATGCCAGCGAGTGGGGTATTCTGGGTCGGTCTTCAGGTTGAGGGCTCACGAGACGACGAGCAGAAGGAACGATTCTCATTCCTTTGCCATCCTCTACAAGAGAAGTAAGTCGGTGGAAGTACGGCTTGGTTCGTGAAGTAGTAGAGAAATCCTCAGCAGTAGAGTTTAAGTTTGAAGTATAAAGTATTTCGAATATGGCTGTGTAAAGCCATATTGGGGTTTTTAGTGAATTATATTTAAGTGTGATTAATACCATTGTTAGTGTTTATTTATTGATAGTTTGTACCGGGTAAACCGGGTATCGTGAGTGTGTTTTTTCCCGACATGAATTGACATTATTGTGGGTCGGAAGACCGAGAAAGAAACGAATAAAACGGTGTAATTGGTGTGTGATTTCCCCAGACATTTCCTGTGTGTGCGAACTAACTCTTTGGCATATGGCCGACAGCATATAGGGGGCTGTGTAAGACATTGTTTAATAGTGTGTGTTCATTCGGGTCCAAATTGCCCCGGTCAGGTAGAACCATAGCGATCATCGTCGTGCATAGACTTGGCTGGTTTGACGGACCAGTCTCATATTGCCCATAGGCGCATTATCTACCTCTTGACCGTGTGGGCTCGACATCTTGGAGTGGAGGTGCTGAGGGCGAGGTACCAGCACTTGCATACGAGTGAGGCATACTGCATCTCCAGACCACACTGCGGAGCTTGCATCAGGACGGGTGCTCCCCAGCATAACAAAGGGCGAGCACCAAAGGACCAGACCCGGGGACCTAGCTTACATCAGGACGGGTGCTCCCCAGCATAACAAAGGGCGAGCACCAAGGGACCAGACCTGGGGACCTGGACCTGAGCTCGACTTGAGATCATACCTGTCGGACGGTCGGCCGGTCGGTAGGTCCAAAGCTCAGGAGGTGAGGACGTACGGAAGTCGGCCGGACAGGAGGTCCTAGGACCTGGAAGGAAGACCTCGTGGACCAACTCGAGACGTGGAGCTCCTCTCTGTGGAGCATACAGCGAGCAGGAGCAGTAGGTCCTGAGGTCCAGATCAGCAGAGCGGCCAAGAATTGAGACGTCGGCACTTTGAAAAGAGGTGGTCCTGGTAGCAGGAGGCTACCGAAGTGCAAGATTGTGGTGTTTTAGGAGATTCCCCTATTACACTGGCGACAATGACGGACACAAGATTCTCATCTTGTTAGAACCAGCGCACAATCAGGTGAGATACACTAGTTCCTTATTTCTGATTTTTTTCCATACATTTACGTTAAAATACATTAGAGCATTAGAGTGGGGCTGGTGTAACAGATCACGAGTTCCGAGACAAGAGGTTCGACTGAGCTATACTCAGGCAGGTCAGGCGAACACAGCACTTGGAGCAACGGGGTCTAAGGGGAGAGAGAATCATCATCTCATAGGATCATATTGCATATCAGATAAAGTAGAGGTTGCATATACCAATTAATAGACCGGGCAACCTACACTAGAGGTGGGGAAAGTTGGAGTAATAGTGGCGGAGCCATAAGGACCGGGGGTCTGATCGGCTGGGCTGCTCAATTTGTCCAGGCTAAGGGTTTTCTGTCATTAGAACTGCTATGCACGGGTCGACGCGAAGATCGTAGGCTAGGTAAAGACTACAGAAGCATTGCTCACTAGTATAAGGTTGGCTCAAAATAACGTCGGTAGGCCAATAAAGCGACTAAATACCAGAGGCATAAAAAAGATCCGGTTAAAATCAGGTCTGAGACCGGGTAAATACTCGGTATTAAGGTGAGCGGCTCAAGAAAGAAAAGGCACGGGACGAATGCCGGCATCACAAGAGCTCCAGCTGAAGTTGCAGACCCTATGGAAGAAGCGGATCACCACGATGGTTCAGCTCGGGGAGCTGCAACTGAAAGATAGCGAAGAATGGGGGGACTTCTATATCCAGAAGCGATGGTTCCTACATCAATGGTCTGTCATTCGAAATGAAGATTTGCCAAAGCAAATGACACCAGACCAGGTCCAATCCCTTTTTGCAGAAAGAAATAAGGCAATGCGACAAATGGAACGCGATGGTGAGATCGGGTTTAGTGGTGTATTCGACTTAGGACAAGAGGAGGCAAGAGCTCAAAAGCCCATTCTTCCCGGACCGATGGAACCCCAAGGCGGGGAGAATCTGTTCAACCCCGACTCGCAGCAAGTACACGAGCTACAACAGTCAGTATCTGACATGGCCAAAAGGCTAGAACAACTTAACTTGTTATTAGTTAAAACCAGAAGAGACAACCAAGAGCTGCAGGAGACAGTGAAAATCAACCAGAAAGCCGTGCTGGTGAATGCAAGTCTAGCCACGAGAGACAAAAATACACAACAGTCACCAGCTTCCGAGTCTGTAGATAGCTCAGAACCAGCAAACTCGACCACCCTGGATGCTGTCCTGGAGATATTACACCTACAGATGACACAAATGTCCAGAACTCACGAGCTTCAAGCAAAACAGAGAGAGCTAACATTGGAAATGATGGCACCAACGGGCTTGAGCATCCTTCCAAAGAAATTCGACCCGGTAGTAGACATAGCATCAAACTACGTGGCATCCTTTGAGAACTACCTGGCGGTCCATGGGGTCCAGCACAAGTCTTATGTCATCATTTTCCAACAATGTCTCTCGACACCAGCGGAAGCAGCATGGTTAAGAGCAATCCTGTTAGACATTGAACCCAAATGGGGACCGGTACGTACCGCGTTCCTGAAGGCATATGACAAGACCAACATGCAAGCAACCCTAGACCAAATAGTCTACAACAAGCAGACGCCTTCAGATCCAATTCGCACCTGGGCCTCCAAGTTCTACATTCAACTGCAAAACATCCAAGAGCCGCAGCCATGGGCACCTCAGGAGATCATGAATCGCATCAAAAAGAATATGCACCCCAGCTTAGCAGGGGCCTTCCCACCAGGTACCTCTACACCTCTTAACATTAGCGACTTCATTAGCCAGGTCGAGTCCTTTCATCAGCTACGACAACGGGCGGACCGCGAACGAGACCCGTATAGTCCCATATACGATGATCAAAATGAGAGGTATGACAGGGCCTACCGGCGAACAGAGCGGACACGACGGTACTCAGGAGAGAGCCAATCTAGTCACATTACAGAGGGAAGGAGCCGGAGTTACAGTCCATACTCACGAAGACCCCGTCAAGACTCTCCATCGAGCTCGCAATACTCGAGCCGAGAACACAGAGATCAGTCTCAGAGTCCACCACCTAGGAGCTCTTGACCGGAAAACCGGCAGACTAGGAGTGAGACGAGGCGATCAGGCAAGTGGTGTACCATCTGTACCAGCAACGCCCATGACACCGTGGCCTGTAATACAACAAAGGCGAAACTCCTGGCTTATAAACTGCTGGAAAACTGCAAGGAGAAGGCAGTCGACCAAGAGGACAAGGCGAGCAAACAGGCGGAGATTAAGAACACAACCGAACCTCAAGAGACCATCAAGGAGGAACCACGACATCAGGAGAGGCTCCCATTCATCCATATCATGAACCCCGAAGATCAAGAAAGGTGGAAGCATATCAGAGACCAAATGCAACTCCCTCCAGTCAATATCATCACGACACCGCTACCCCAAACTGAAGAGTATTTAAACTGGTTTCAGACACGGACTTCAAAGGGCACCCGTGTCGAGTATATAAAAGACATATAGCCCCTTTCGCCCTGGTAAACATAAAAGTAAAACAGCAATTATTTCCATTCTTTGGGCTTATAGACTCAGGATGTACTTCATTAGTGATATCAAAAGAGACTTGCACGAAATTAGGCCTGAAGATAGAGAAACCCGTTACTAAAGTAGTCGGGTTCGATGGTATACCAAAGTTAACAGCAGGGCAGGTAACACTAGACTTTAAAATAGCGGGTAGATGGTTTAGAGAAAAATTTTTGGTTCATGAGGGACTAGGGTATCCAATTTTTATAGGAACCGCCTTTAGGTGGAAACATGGGTTAAGTTTCGATGATATCAAGGGTGAGTTGCACTGGGCAGTGAAGACGGAAGCCGAAGAAGAGCACCAAGTAGGTTACTTTGTAAGAGGTCTGGCGGTCCGATCAGAAAAAGATGTCTGTGATTTATCACTGACACCGACCCCAGATCCATATGACCAAACTTGGATCCAAAAGACCCCGGTTCAAACCTTTGTAGAAATTTTAGCACAGAAATATAATCGAGTGGTCCGAAGTGATGGTTCCTCCGGTATGACAAATGCAATAGTACACGACCTAAGAGTCGACCCCAACTGCCCAGTTATACAATGTAGACCTATTAGGCGGCCACCGGCCATAGCCAAATGGGTAGATGAAAAGCTGGAGGAATTGGAAAGACAAGGAAAGATACGCCGTTCCACTTCGGAATATTCATCTCCTTTACTATTGATTCCGAAGCCGAATGGCGACAAGAGGTTAGTAGTCAACTACAAAGAGCTGAATAAGTATACTCCAAAGATCCAAAACCCCATGCCAGACATGCACATGATCATGGAGCAGCTACCTCCAGGTCGGTATATGTCAAAGATCGATTTACGATCAGGTTTTTGGCAGATCCTGATATCCGAGTCATCCAAAAAATATACGGCTTTTCATACACAAAATGCATGCTGGGAATGGAACGTCCTTCCAATGGGACTTAAAAATGCTCCCATGATTTTCCAAGAGCTGATGAACCTGATCTTCGGTAGCGTCATAGGCAAATTCCTTTTCGTATATTTAGACGATATATTTATCTTTAGTGCAACAGAAGCTCTCCATAAGGAGCATTTAGAGTTCGTGTTTAAGACCCTTCATAACTTTAATTTATCTATTAATTGGGAGAAATGCGAATTCGATCTTCCGGAAGTCCAATTCTTGGGACATGTCATCACTAAGACCGGCATTACGAAATGCCCAAAGAAGGTCGAGGCTATTCGCAATTACCCGGTCCCCAAGACCAAGAAAGACATTCAGCGGTTTTTAGGTGCCATTGGATGGTATATGAGGTTCATTCCTCATTATGCTACACAATTAGAGCACATTTTTGTGAAGCTAAAAAAGGAGGAAGATCCTAACCGACCTTTCACTTGGGGCCCGGAACAGCAAATAGCCTTTGAAAACATCAAAGAGGAAATCGCGAAGGAGATCACATTAAACACTATCAACTATGATCAACCTTTGTATGTCTATACTGATGCCAGTGATGTGGGCCTAGGAGCCATTTTAGCCCAAGAATACTATTGTGATAAGCTTAAGGCTGATAGGTTCCGGGTGATCGAATGTCGCAGTAAGTTATTAAACAGCGCGGAGCGGAAATATGATGCGAGGGAGAAGGAATGCTTAGCTATTAGATTCGCAAATCGGGTGTTCGACCCTTATATCCGTTACCAGAAAGACGTGATTTTCAGATGCGATAATCAGGCCCTATCCTACTTGAAACATGCAGCTACAAACGACCATCTCTACAATAAACACATTGTGAGGTGGGCAATTGAGCTGGGTGATGTAGTGAACGACATCGAGTTTGTCAAAGGGTGTGATAACAAACTGGCAGACCTCTTCTCACGCGGCGCTCTGCCGGATCCAATACAGGATGACGATCCAAACCGGGTTGACCATTGCATAGCAACCTTTACCAGTTCGAGGGATAACATCGAGATCGACATGGATATGTTGGACAAGCCCATGTTGCAGACCCTGCAGAGAGCCGACGAGGCAATCGCCGCTATTGCTCGAAGTTTATGTCGGGTCGGTCATCGGTCAAGGTATAGGTACGACTATGCAGTAGTGGAGGGCATCTTGTGCAGATATATACCGAACAAGGAGCAAGGTCCATTAAAATCAATATTAAAGTCAGGCACCCATACAGATGACTTCTACAGCAACAGGGTAGATAAGCTATGGGAACAACGCCAGGAGGAACAAGAAGCAGGTAGACCGCTAGGGCAGCAGGGCTCGACAGAGGTTAGAATCACACCGTCAATGCTCCGTAGGGGCAAGCATATTAAATGGTCCCATCCACTAATAGTAGCAGACTTCTTAGATCCAGAGGTGTCAACCACTAGAAAACGATTGGTCCCGGTAGTCCCACAAGCCATTGAGCGTGACGTAATTTCATACTTTCATGATACCACAAAGGCAGGTCACCAAGGTGTTGAGAGGACATATGAGAAAATAAAGAAGCGATTCTGGTTCTATAACATGGCAAAAACAATAGAGGCATACGTTAAGACCTGCGAAGCATGTCAATTAGCTAAGCCATCAAATCGGCTGAGACCAGGTAGGATGGGAATCCACTCATATAAGAATAACATCTTCGAGTGCGTTCATGTGGACATAGTAGGGGAGCTCACTCCAAGTGCGGGATACAAATATATAGTAGTTTGTGTAGATGAGTTCTCCAAATGGGTAAGCATGGAACCTTTAACATCAGTCTCCGCGGTTAAGATCTTGAGGTTCTTGCAAAAGATATTTAACACGTTCGGTACCCCAAACAGAATAGTGTCCGATAACGCATCGTACTTTTCAGGATCAGATTGGGAAGAACAGCTCCAAGAATGGGGATGTGTGGTAGTGCATGTGGCACCTTATCATCCAAACCCGAATCAGTCAGAAAGATCTAACCGGGATATTAAAAGCATTCTCAGAGCATTTTGCCTTAAAAGCCAAACAAAATGGGCAAAACAGCTCGGGGACTATACGGTAGCATTAAATACATCCAAATCTAAGTCGTCTAGATATTCTCCATGTCAGCTCAACCTAGGCAGAGACATCATGCTTCCAATAGATCGCAAGTTGCAGCTGCAAAAGACATTAGGCATCACGGAGGAAGAGTTTGGGGTTAAATTGTTGTCAGACGTCACCATCATTAGGGAACAAGCACATAAAAACCTGAAACTGGCTCAGTTGGCTCAGAAGAAACTCTTTGATCGGAACAAGCGCGACATTGTATATAAGGTAGGCGACCTAGTCAAGACATTTAATAAACAACAGTCATCAAAGGATGCGTTGTACTCGAAGTCATTAGGGGCTAAATATACAGGACCCTGGCAGATAGTGGAGGTGCATTCGGATCTCCTAGTAAGTATTAAAGATCCGGATGATCCAAATGACATACCCTCCAAATTCCACACCTCGCTCATGCTCCCATACCATCAGAGAGCAGAAGAGGAAGGTAAAAGTGAGGTCGAGACTCAACCACGGCGACCCAGAATAGCAGTACCAGTGGGAGAGACTCGAATAATTCAAGCTGAAGGAGTCCAAGGTATAGAGCAGGTTAAGACAGGCGAGTCGGATTCGGAAGCTCAGACGCAGTCAGAACCAGAGGAAGGTAACGAGACCTGGAGGTTGGGACCACTGGACAGGTCCGACGAGTACGAGCAAGAATTTGACGCACCTCCTATACTACCAAGGCAGTCCACAAGAATTCGTAGACCTCCGGACCGCCTGGGCATAAACACAATGCAGACAGGCAGAACCGGATTCAGGATGGGAGACCTACTAAGGATGTCCTTCGACCAGGACGAGACCACAGAGTAACAGGAATAAAGCACCATAGTTGGGAACTGGTGGCATTATAAATGATTTTGGGATATATTAGGGAAATTTTTTTTTGGTGATGGTAAAATGGGTTTTAGTTAAGTTTTTTTACATAAAAATAATAAAAAAGAAAAAAAAAATATTTAGGTTAAGGCGGAAGCGTAGGGGCTGGGGTCTCTACTCTTCCGAACACGTCCTATGACGTGTACGACGTTAAACTGCGCCGTGTGCTCGTCCCGAGTTCCACCGCAGGGGCGAGTATAGGGTAGGTTACTAGTGAGTGGGTAAATAACTCCCACCGGCAAAGGAATCATAAAAGGCTGAGGATCCAGCCTCGGAGCTAGTGAGCTCCTTTGCTTTGTAACCAGCCCTACTCACGGCATATGGTGCAGAGCTCACGAAATCCACATACCGGGAGCTGGTGTCCGATTTAGATGTTGGTGGAGCACCCAGCACGGAGAAAGAGGGCCCGTAAAAGCCCTCATAGAAGGTTAGCTTAGGGTAACCTCGATCAAAGGCATGGGGAGCAACAGATCCACAGGACCAACGCGGCCCAGCATAGGTAATTTAATCACTACAGTTCCAGCGACCACCAGTTCGGTCGAAGTCAATCCACATTGTTACGCTAAAAGCTGAGAGAGCATGATAAACCAGCAACAGTACAGTACAGTCCCAGCGACCACCAGCTCGGTCGAAGTCAACTCACATTGTTTTGCTCAAAGCTGAGAGAGCATGATAAACCAGCATCAGAGACGTACAGCCGTCAGAAAGCATTACTTAGGAGAACACCGGAGGACCCCGGTATGGAGACGATCGGGTTGATGAAGTGATGGTTAGCATAGGCTAGAAGCCTACCAGGCTAGTAGATAATTCACGAATCCCAGGAAATCATCTAATTCCTCAAGGCTAGGAAGGTTAGTAAACAAGCCAAAATTTCGAGTGTGAGATTACAAAAGTGTACCTCAAGCTCAGCGATCCTCAAGCTAGGGTGGAGAAACCAGCAAAATAACCAGGAGACCGACAGGACGGTGGAATGACTCACTTTGATGAGTAGTTGAAAGTTGGGGTTTAGGTCAGGTACAGCACAGGCCAACGAGCCGTAATTGTGAGGTTCTATAGTGTTTAGCCGGGTACGGAGATACTTCCATAGGACCATGGAATGTGATAGCGCGACAGGAGCGTTGGGTAAAAGCTTTCCCATGAATATGATCTTCAGCTGAGATCCAGCTAGAAAGGTGATCGTGGGCAGAAAGTACAGAGTTCCAGCAGAAGCCAAGTAAGGTAGAAATCGAAGATTAGGCGAGTACGGAGGCTAACAGGCCGCCAGTTATCATCCAGGTCAGAGATTGTCAAGGGTCGGTTGGACCGACGACATACGTAGAGTTTGGCTAGTATAGTCAATAGAGGCAAGCAGTAGAGAGGTCGAATGGAGAGACCCAGGTATGGGGTCGGGGGGACCGCTGGAGCTGGCATGTGAGCTCGTGGCACCCAGGAGATGTGCACCATACTAAGTGATGGGCACTAGAAGGACAGGTACATAGTCCTAGTTAGGCTTATAAGGTAGGTGGAGCAGTGGCTCTAAATAAAGATACCGGAGTTCGGTCCTAGTAAAGACCCGGCCGTATCATGAATACCGAGATACCAGGAAAATGGTTACAGGTCGCAGAGGACTCTCTGTGGGTTACTCATAGGATACCGGCTTGAGCGGTGAAGTGGTTACTGGGTCGGGGGGACCGTTAGTAAATTGATTTGCACCCGAATGTAGCGCGTATAGTACACCAAGACAAGGTGTCGGTCGGCAGGTGCAGCGGCCATAAGTTGAGGGCATAAACTGAGTAGGAGCTGTACCTATGAGCGGGTTATGCGAGCACGGTAGTGGTTGTTTGGTTCATCGGTGGAACCAAGTTGGTACAAAACCCCAGGCCATGTCCAATAAAACTAGCATGTAGTATGGTTAAACATTAAAATTCAGCTTTATTGGGTTACAGTGCATGACTCTCAATGGGGGTGAAAGCGGAAGAAAATATGACCACGTATATTATTTAGGCCTTGTCTAATTGAAGGTTCTATTTTATATAGCATGGCTGAGCAAACCAGCAAAAGAGCAAAGCCAAGGAACAATGTCCTGGATGCGTCGATATGGCGGAGATGGGTTCGTCGATGTGAGAGACGGCAGGCTCAGGCAGCAAAGACACGTAAATCGGAGCTTAAGGCAATGAGAAGAAGAGTGCCAAAGGGAACCTTATTAACGTTCGACGCGGTGGAGATAGAAGAGCTAGACATGGAGGGCATGCTCAACGATGGTAAGGTTCGACCGCACAACGACGAGACGTCTGGTCGGCCACGAGTGGATAGACAGCTCCCGCGATCGTTACCATCTCCGATATCCTATGCTGCAGGAGTAGCTGAGGGACTCGAAAAGCTACAGGCACAGGTGCTGTTTATGACTGAGACAGTTTTTGATATCCGGCTGCACAATAGATCAGCAGGAGGCTCTAGAGAAGAGCGAGCAGATCCAGCGACATTCACTACATCCCACATGCAGGCTCAGGGGCAGGAGCAGCTGCAGGGGCATCGTCAGGGTGGGGCTTGGACTGGGTCTGAAACAGTAGCAAAGACTGAGTCAACGTCATCCACGAACATTTTGCAGGACGAAGACCAATATTAATAGGAGGCGGTTTATGATGAAGCATAATGTATAAAGATCGAGAGGTGGCGAGATGCGGGCGTATAAGTATTTTTTTTATTATTTAGCTTCTTAATGTATATGTAGTAAATGACCCGAGGATAGGGGCTCTATGTTGACATGGTGTATGTTATATTTTAAGTTATTTAAAGGACCCGGTTGATGGTCGATATTTAAGGTCGTAGGTGTATATTTTATGTGATGTTAGTCTCGGTTTAGATCAAAGTACAATGTTGTTTTAATATTTTAGCTAGAAGAGACCGGTACAGAGGTCTTGATAAGTACAGACTGAGGATTACAATATGTACAATTATATCTTTTTTTTAAATTATTATTTTTTTATTATACTTCAATGTTACAGTAAGCATCTCGATAGGGCTTCAGATTGTTAAAGGTGACCGGTTTACCGGCGGTCTTATTACAAGGATATGAGTTTTTATGAGTATGTTTTAACGTAAGAACTGAAGCAGCGAAGGGCTCAGGAGGTATTAAAGTTTTAATGATGTTTATTTTTATACCAACCATGGTTTTTATATTTTTACCTATTGATGTTAGAGTAAGGCCCTTGAGAAGTCGAGGTACTGAATGTAATGTATGGTCTTTTATGTCTGTATATGCTTTTAAGATAGTACAAACCGGGTGTGCCGGTATTTTAGTATGAGAATAGTTTGTATGAATTCTTTATCGATAAAACATAAATTTTGTACGTTAAGATTAAGGTCATGATGAACAGTAAACAATTTATTTTAAAGTGACTAAAGACAACTGAGGTTTAGGATAGTGAGCCATAAAAATAGTAAGCCCGGTCCAAGTGCGAATACATTTATGATACCAGTAGGTTTTGCCATCTGAAGGTACGGAGCTATAGAGCTCTAGAGGTTTCGAAGTCGGGAGCTCCGGAGGTCTTGGAGTCTGCCGTACCTGGGTTCACGAGGTTTAAAGGTCCAGTGGTCTTTAGGTCTAGGGCTCTACTTACCTATTATTTCCTAGTGAGGTCGTGAGAGAGAGAAACGGTAAGATCTTTAAGCTCGAGTCATTCCCGTTTCTGGTCATTAGCCTCTTCACTTATTCTCTTCGGTGCTCAGGCGGTAGAGAACCCTCTACGATGTTTCAGGCGCCTGGCAAAGTTGAGAATAGTGAGGGGGACAGTGAGAGAGAGAAATCGGCTCCGGCAACAAGGGGCTTAGGCGACATCTAGGTCAGGTTGGGGAAGTAAGTGTAGGTAGTGGTAGCAGCAGTAGTAAGGCCATCACGTGGGGACTGGATGAGGAGAGCATGGTCTGGTAGTGGTGGTAGTAGTACCAAAGCACTAAAGCCATCACGTGGAGACAGGATGGGCATAGTATGATCTAGAAGGATCCAGGTCGTGGTACGATGTACACGAGCAGACGACATGATAACGATAGGGACACAGTAGCAGTGGAAGGGCTGTGTAGTGGTTGATGGGGGACCGACCATGAACATCCAGGAAGACTAGGATTGGGGAGCATGAAGGTAGGCTCATAGAAATATGATAGCCAATCAGTGGAGGAAGGCAGGCTCATATGGGGTCGGTAGCCAATCACCGATCAGGTTAGGGATGCCAGCGAGTGGGGTATTCTGGGTCGGTCTTCAGGTTGAGGGCTCACGAGACGACGAGCAGAAGGAACGATTCTCATTCCTTTGCCATCCTCTACAAGAGAAGTAAGTCGGTGGAAGTACGGCTTGGTTCGTGAAGTAGTAGAGAAATCCTCAGCAGTAGAGTTTAAGTTTGAAGTATAAAGTATTTCGAATATGGCTGTGTAAAGCCATATTGGGGTTTTTAGTGAATTATATTTAAGTGTGATTAATACCATTGTTAGTGTTTATTTATTGATAGTTTGTACCGGGTAAACCGGGTATCGTGAGTGTGTTTTTTCCCGACATGAATTGACATTATTGTGGGTCGGAAGACCGAGAAAGAAACGAATAAAACGGTGTAATTGGTGTGTGATTTCCCCAGACATTTCCTGTGTGTGCGAACTAACTCTTTGGCATATGGCCGACAGCATATAGGGGGCTGTGTAAGACATTGTTTAATAGTGTGTGTTCATTCGGGTCCAAATTGCCCCGGTCAGGTAGAACCATAGCGATCATCGTCGTGCATAGACTTGGCTGGTTTGACGGACCAGTCTCATATTGCCCATAGGCGCATTATCTACCTCTTGACCGTGTGGGCTCGACATCTTGGAGTGGAGGTGCTGAGGGCGAGGTACCAGCACTTGCATACGAGTGAGGCATACTGCATCTCCAGACCACACTGCGGAGCTTGCATCAGGACGGGTGCTCCCCAGCATAACAAAGGGCGAGCACCAAAGGACCAGACCCGGGGACCTAGCTTACATCAGGACGGGTGCTCCCCAGCATAACAAAGGGCGAGCACCAAGGGACCAGACCTGGGGACCTGGACCTGAGCTCGACTTGAGATCATACCTGTCGGACGGTCGGCCGGTCGGTAGGTCCAAAGCTCAGGAGGTGAGGACGTACGGAAGTCGGCCGGACAGGAGGTCCTAGGACCTGGAAGGAAGACCTCGTGGACCAACTCGAGACGTGGAGCTCCTCTCTGTGGAGCATACAGCGAGCAGGAGCAGTAGGTCCTGAGGTCCAGATCAGCAGAGCGGCCAAGAATTGAGACGTCGGCACTTTGAGAAGAGGTGGTCCTGGTAGCAGGAGGCTACCGAAGTGCAAGATTGTGGTGTTTTAGGAGATTCCCCTATTACAAGCTATAGGCCCACCGTCGAAATTTGAAATAACTGCGAGAGAGAGAGTTAAATGGAAGGAAAACTTTTGCTTTAGCTGTTGCCTTTATGAGATTGAGGGAAAACAAAGTAAGGTGGGCGTTGACGCTCCTGTCTCCCGGCACTTAGATTACATTATAACCTATGAGGGATATAATTTACACCGTTCTTAATGGCACTCCTCTCCATACCGTCACCGTCCTCTGTACTGTGTAGATGTACTTACATAGTCGTATTTGTATGCACAAAAACGACATGGCGTAGATATACCTATATGCATTCACACTTGCGACTTGCACCATCAGCATCAGCATCCACCAAAATGTAAAGTGTAATCGTAATAATAGCATCTATATCTAGGCTCTCCAACTTTACATGAGTTGACTCCACTAAATCTGCTATACTTCCCTTAAGGAAGCAGAAAAGTTACTTTAGCGAGTGATGCGGCTCGCTGCGTTACTGTTACTGTGCTATATTGCAGCTGCATCCTTGGTGTTGGTTTTTGCCAGAGATTTTTTTGGATTTGGTTTTATACTTTATACTTTGATAATCGCGGAAGGGTTATTTATATTTTATTTTCCTTCGTATATTTAATAGTGGCAGTAATAATAACAATAGTAATAATAATGATGACAATGACAGGCCATGTAGTTGTATGCATGTGCCTTACGCCTTACATCCCATGCTCTTGTGTCATAGTGTTGACTTGGCGGCTGGCGGCCATAGGGCCAGGGCCAGGAGGCCATCACTATACATAGCTCACATAGCACAGCACAGTACTTTTATTTTATATACATGAGATTATGTTTTTCGGAAAAGGCAATTGCCTCTGAGTTAACTTTGCGTTTCCCCATAGCATAAAATTGCTCTCATGAAAGCCGGGGCTCAAATCATGCATTTCGACATGACGGTACCGGTACCGGTATATAACATGCATGCCCGTCCAGTAGTACCAGTCCCAGCAGTACCCGTACCGTACCCGTAAGCACATTATCCACATTTTCAACATTCAAATACATTTCCACATCACCCTGGACATTTATGGAGGAAAAGAAAAGTTTTGCGTTTCCGCTTTTTATGGAATTTTTTCCTGCATACTGCATAGAGTACGTCTTCCCCATTCCAGACTGCCGACGACTGTGTGTACGCCAAAACATTGTGGAGTGTGTGTAAACGCTGCTGGAATGCTCTGGACCCTCTGGACATCAAAACAGTACAGTGAAATTTCAAGAGCTCCTTCCCATAAATACTCTAACTAAAACCGACAACGGACGTGAATATACTTGAAGCATAAAATATCACGACTGAGGGAAAGAAAAAAAAACTAGAGAAAAATAGGTGTCTAACTCGAAAAGTATAAAACTCAAAAGGTAGGCAGGTCTTATTAATGTGTCCATATAAAACTGGGTGTTGTACAGGCGTAGGTACTTTATTGAGGCAATTTTACTTTATTTAAGACAAAAAATAAAAATATTATTATTACGATATTTCTACATAGAAGTGTATATCTGCCTACTACATAGATGCGTCGGCCCATGCATAATATGCAGCACATTCTTACTCTCGTTAGTTTTACAATTTACACGCTTGCTATTGTAGGTATTTATTACCTACTAGATGATATGAAATGCAAAAAGGCATGGGAAAATGTGAAAAATGCGTACACGCAAAAAAAAACAAGTGGTGTACTACTACCACAACTGCACTTATAATTCGGTCCTACTACATTGATTCTGGGTCTGCCTATGTGTTTGGATTTATCAGTACATTACCACATGACCAGTATATTATGTGGCAGTCCCGTAGTAAACCAGTGCAGTGCCAGTAGCGGCTTAACATTGATATTGATATTTTCTTACTGACATTGACGGCCCACAGTATGTTTACTACACGACCTCACACATCCTCAGACAAATAAACTTGCACCTTGCCATCATAATTTTGTGAGTGGCAAGTCAGTTTCCCTTACAGTCAACTGACGACTGACGCTTTAAGCCGTGTCACAAATACATAATAGAATTTAAAAATCTATTATCTCCGACGGGAAAACGCCAGAGTCCAACAGTTGAAAATTGAATACTTTTGAATGAATGGTGTTAATATGCATTATTGTTACAGGCCATAAAGCCTTAAGAAAAGCAAAATACAAAAACAAAAATGATTAACTTTGAGAAAGAAATTTTTGACTTTGTCCGAATAATTCAGCAGAGTGAAATAAAAATGAGAATAAAATCAAGTTCACCTCTCAGCCTCTCACACAGACTGACATTGACAAGTGACAGAAAGAGCGAGAGCGAGAGAGGACTCGCGGAAGATCGCCAACAGGGGAACAGTTAAACAAAAACAACTGAGAAGCGGCTTGAGCTTCGCTGGCTTCGGCTCACTGAGTCTGAAGATATAAAAGTTTGTGATGTGATGAGTGGGTGAGGAAGGACCCCACACACACATACATACACAACAAGTGTTGCAGACAAAAACAACTAAACAACAATAACTTATTGCCACCACTTGGACCAGGACCAGAACCAGGAGAACCGGTGACGGTGACGGTATTAGTGCCAGTCTGTCGTTATGGGAAGTTGGGACTTTTGGGACAGTTTCGATTTCAATTTCAATGAACTGTGCAAGAGGAGACCCAAGACTGTGGAGATTTATGATGAGGCCTACAGCAGGGCAGGGCGCAGGGGATATCAGTAGTTACTTAGGTAGAACCAGGGCACTAGACCTAGGTAGGTATTTACAATTTAATATATTATACTAATGTACTAATGCGATAATGGTCAATGTTCTTAATGGGAATGGTCCTTGCACTGTATGACTGAACCACATTATCCGTAATAATGAGAGTCGATGATCGGTCTCATGAGGCTCTCTTTTCAACTATTTTACTGATCACTTGTCAATCTTGTCATCGGCTTTGTTCCAGCTCCTCGTATTCTTTCTTTCTTTTTCTGTTTGCTTTTTGTGCTTATATGCCGTCCATATAATGTACTACACTACAGTTATATACATACCATATAGTTTGGCTGCCCAAAGTTTAACTTGATATAACTCACCAGTTGCCACGAAGAGGTCCATTTGTACAAGCTGTCGGTTTCCTTTCCCCATTCTCTGTGTATCCAGTAGGGTAGATGGGATCATTGATGAAGCCGATTTCTTCAAAGATACCATACCGAAATTTGGCCCACTCGTGAACAATAGCTCTCTCTGTAAATGGTTAAAGCAAAATATACACGCAATATTATATTACACCATATAGACCTACTACTATAGTTAGAAATACATTACATACATTTAGGTGTCCTATTTCCTATTCCTATTATGAGTCTCGTAGTATGTACTAATCTTTCATTGTATATTCCAAAAACTACAACGAAAACGAGGCCGAGATCATATTTATTTTTCCTATCCCATGTCCAAGTCGAAGAAAAGAAAGAACCATTTTACATTATTTTCTTTTACTCTCTTGTTCTTAACTTGTTCAGTGCTCACACAACCTTCCTTTTGCTCGTCTTCCTCTTTTTACAAGGGCCCTTAGTTTCCCTTCGCCTTTCTGAATATCAGTAAATAGCCTTTGAAGAAGCGAGAGGACAGAAAGAGATGGGATAGAGCGGAGCTAATCGCTTAGAAAAGTCAAAGTCAATGGGAGAAGGCGGTCCGAAATCCTAAGCCGTAAAAATAACATTTTCTTTTGTTGTCCACCATGTACATAGTAATATAGTAATAGTAAGTATGCACTACCCGGGAAGATCTATTAATATATATATCTATTAAGAGGCTAACAGCTCACATATCGATATCAGTATCTGTAATGCGTAGCGCTCAACACCACCACTCTATGTATGTCCATGGTGGATGAGGATGCCGATGCCGATACCGATGCCGATGACGATGACGATGAGGGCTTTTGGAACATAACCATAACCAAAGTCATGATATCCTCAGCCACATCACACTAAACTATAGAAAGAATATCATCTTGACCGTTAAAACTGTCAGAATCTGAAATAACACTATAGAAAAAAAATCCCATAGAAAATAAAAGGCTGTCCACCATCCCTATGTCTCTCCCTGTCCCTACCCCAATATGGGTTGCTCCAATGATGTGTGCTGAAGTGAAAAGAAAATCTATATCATATCCTGTCCCTATCATAATCATCATCCAAATCGTCAATACGTACTACAACAACTACTACTACGGTACTAACGCACATATCAATAGTTTGAACAATTTGTCTAAAAGATAATCTAGATATTAAACTTGCGAGCCTTCTTCTGTCCTATTTTGTCAGCTATAAAGACCGTGAAGATCGAAAATCGACGAAAGCTAAAAAGTTTTTGATTTGGAATGCGTCAGTCTAACAATAAAAAATATTCAAACAATTTATAAACTAATAAAAAGCTGCCTGAGTCAAAATGAAATATTTAAAAGAAAATTAAAATATCACTAGAACTGTGATTACTAGAGTTTTAAATTTAATTATTTTGATTTTTTAACCAACCTGTAGGGACATCACTGAAGTCAAATCCGATACTAGTGTCCGCATGTGGATATCCCCCATGACCAATGTCATTCTCATTCCCACCGCCCCCATTTCCCCCTCCTCCCCCAACAATACTATTCGTATTTTCTGTCTCATTAAATTGGAGAATGTAGTGGTAGCCGACAGAGATGAAATCACCAGAGAGTCCACATCCACGTGACTGCTGTGTCCAGGGTAAATGACCAAAGATGGGATGCTCCGTCCCAATCCGGATCGTGGCATCATTGACATTACTTCGTGAGGTGAAGGAGCCAGAGGGTAAGACACGACCACATGCCCGGGTGTCCCACATGGGTGGCACCACAATCACCACACGTTGAAAGAAAACTCGACCATCTGTGGCCCGACGTAAATAGTCAGAGGCGGACGTAAAGATTCCCTGTGAATAGACAAAATAAATAAAAGATTATGAATATGATAATATGCACATGTATGTAAATTAATATTGAAACTAAAGAGAGAGAGAGAGAGGGGGATTAAAAAATGGGCAATCAGAGCTATCATCGCTATCACTCCCATCCTCAATTAAAACATTAAAAACACATTAAATCATAAAATTAAAAAAAATAATTAATCTATCATGAGAAGAAGGAGAATGGAGATGGAATGTTGAGGATAAGTACGCATATAGAGCCATGCCATATGGTCCCAGGCGGTACACTTTTCATTAACATTTTTTACCCTATTCTTCTCACCACTCACCCCCACCATTTTTTGTGTACGTGTATAAATACTAGTATGTATATGTGTTCCTGCTAAATTTCACGCCTTTTTCTCACACGTCATTACAGCTATTAAATTCCAGATCATCTAGTCCAGATGATCATGATCATAATCATATAGTAATCATGATATCTGAATCTTAACATTGTTTATTTAAATTCCGGACGTGTTGGTCTTGTTGCATGGTCTTGCCATTTGATTTAGTGCGTATAGAGTCCAATAACATATAATTTGCGGCATGAATCAATATTGACTTTGACCATGGGCAAACTATATAAAAGCTAAATTAGTATGTTACTGTCCTTGTTATTACTCGTTCAACGAGATCGATCAAAATTCTAGACATGCTATCTTAACGATTAGATTTGTATCGATTTTAAAGCAGTTACTAGTTGAATTGAATTCATGTATTTTATTCTCAAGTATTTAGCTATACCAAAATTTAAATCGTTTTTATTACGGCTATATAGTGTAATTTCAAAATGTTTACTTTTTTTATTGTTTTTTAAATTTTACAAATGGCGGAGCTTTCAATATTCTATTTCAAATTAAAATATTATCATCATGGTTAAGTATATGCTATGGTTTTTTATGGTTTGAATAACGTTTTTTTGTAATTAGAAATTAGCTGTTTTTGAATTTTTAAAAGTGCGTTTTATAAAGATTTGCATGCTTTCAAAAAATGAAGAAAATAGTAGTTTTTGAATTTTTAAAAATGGGGATTTATATAGATTTATATGCTTTCAAAAAACCTAAAAATTGCAGTTTTTGAGTTTTTAAAAATAGCTGGTTTTATGAAGATTTACATGCTTTCAAAAAAGTTGAAAATAACACAGTTTTTGAATTTTTAAAAATAGACTATAAAAAATAGATATGCTTTCAGAAAAGTAGTGATTATCAGTAGGAGTTGCTAAATTTTTAAACAAGTTAATACACTTTCAAAAAAGCGTGCCAGACTCCTCACGTTATAACCTGTCAAAATATACATATTATGTAAGTATATACCTAGGTACATATTTCCGTACTTGTTCGCAAGGTATTATCCAGAAATGTAAATATCCCAGTGTATCTCCCAACTTAAAATGAAAAGTAATAAGCTCTCATAAATATGTAAAATAAATGACCACAAGGAAAAGGCCATTTCAAGCCCGAGACTATAAATTGGAACATTGAAAATTTAACATTGTATTCACTTGAGAGACAGGGAGATTATATAAAATATGTATATAAATGACCACGTCCCTATGTACCACATATATATGCATAAACTCTATATCTACAGCCACACAGCCTCATGAACAAAAGTGAACGTGAGAGGGCGAAAAGATATTTTAATTTTAGTCCATCGTCATCTGCATTTATATTCTGTAGGTATCTGTATAGGCACCTAACCTACCTACCTACTTTGTATTTGAGAGTCAAAGTCGAACTCGAATTTGTAATCGTAATAAATTTAAAAGGGCAATCTGAAATTATGAAACATGTCATACCATTTGTCTCTCGTCATGTCCTATTATAACTTTTATGATGGATGAAATCCCGAGGGATGAATCTGTGCATTCCACTGCTCACTGCTCTCACATCAGTGTTAGTCTAACAGTTCGAGTGTATGTATATAGGTATATGTATTCTATTCTAACCCATTACCCATTCACTTCCTTGTAGTTTATAATTATTATTGTAGATACGAGAGCTATAAGGCATATAACACTGTGGACTATGGAGCTGGGACGGAGAGAGGGAAAAAGGAACCATATGGAGTTTGGTTGAACTCGTTTTGAGAGTCTCTCCTTTTGCTTAGTTAGTCTTTGTTGGCTTTGGCTTTGGCTTTTGGCTCTGGCTATGTATTAAGTATTTAATGGAAAACATGGAATAAATACACAGTGCTTGTCTCTGTCCTTCACTCTGGTGATTATATGCTCCGTGTAAGTCACACTGTGTATAATTACTGTGAGAAACTTTGAGCTCGTTTCAAATAACATCAGCAAGTGTTTTCCTTTTCCTTATATATATAGGTATATCTCTTCCCCCACTTGACATTCTCCTATCTCTACACAGCACTCTACATTCTACATGATTATCACAACCCACGTTGCGTCCCAGTTTATGTATAGCCCTACTTCATACCATTAGAATCTGTTGTATGAAATCTGTATGTACAGATAGTGCCTTTTTCCTTTACACTTATTGCACTGCACTGCTTTACCCACATCTCAAAGTCAATGAATTATCCCAACAAAATCCAACTGACTATATAACTATACATATTGTCCAAGGAAAACACACCACACCAAACGACCACGACGGAACACACCCGTCAACCAGTGCCACACAGTACAGTAATAGTAATTGTCGCCGTGAGTGAAGATTCAAAATGGGCTATGTGAAGACCCCTAGAAAAATACATAAAAATATATTATGTGAGTTCATGTAAATTCAACTCGTAAATCAAGATAGCCCTTTTTCCAGCTCGCAACCCGCGCTTGTTTAAAATTCCAAATCCTATCTATAATATACTATTCCAATATTATGAACTGTCGATGATACAAGACACACATTATACGATAATATCCTCTCACCTAACACCATACCATAACCAAGAAGAAAAATACAAAAAAAAACCAAAACCCGAAGCCGAAAACAAGACGAAAACTTTACACTATGTACATTTCATGTATACCTATCTATCTTAATTTTTCTTCCCCTTTCCCTCAACGAATGTGATAGAAAATTGAAACTGAAACGTATCCGATACACGGACGGGAACGGGAATACGGATGCACCATGCAATGAACCGTCAGTCTCAATAGCTAGTCAGTCAGTCAGTGAGTATGTTTCATTTCAAAACATTTCCAAATGTCGACACACAGACTTTTCCTGTATAGTCTTTTGAATGTTGAAATTTTGAGGAAATGTAGTAGTAGTAATAGCTATATATTTTCCCCTCAAATCGAAATCATGGGCTACATAATATGAGCAGAGCACTCCACATCCTATGTGTACAATGTTTATATTTTATCCTTCAATTTTTAACTACATCGTTATCTAGACTGGAAGTACATCGCACATCGTAGGACAAGTGCCTTCATCTCGTTCGTACACACACACACACAGCTTTTAGCTTTCGATTTATTTCAACGAGGGTACATAGGAAACATAGGAGAGTTCCGCCTGTACCTATGTATCTTCTGCAGAGGGAGAGAGAGAGAGAGAAAGCAATAACGAAAACGAAACAAGAACTTTGTACAGATCATCTCACATTTCATTTCGTTTCCAATTCCACTCACTTTTCAGTTGAGTTTCCATTTCCATCTGTATCCAAGGCACACGAAGCGTCTACTACTAGGAAACTCCGAAAAGGAAAACGACTCTGAACGAAAACGAAAACCATCAGCCAGTCAGTCAGTCAGTCAGCCAAGCAGCCTGTTTTGCCTTCTAGCAAAAGGAAAACAAGCAGCCCAGCAGAGTTAGAGAACAAGGACAAGTGCACTGCACTGATTGCATATCGGGACGGATTGCATGCAAGTTTAACCAAAATACCAAAACAAAAAACCCAAACCACGCACAACAGGAAAGTACAGTGCTGTGGAGTGTATATAGTGGAGTCAGTGCATAGTCACGGCCACGGTTCCATGACACGGAAGAGACCAGCCTTTACAGAATTACAGATTATCCCTTATTCTTTTTACAGTCTCAAAAATTCAAACTCCACATAAATGAAGTAGACAGGGAGACATACAGAGTTCATTTACTCAAATTTCTCAAATTAAACCCAACTAATCTTAAGTACGTACTTCCGTCTTTCAAATTTCAAAATCACACACAGCCAATGTAAAAGACCGGAGACGTACTCCGTATGCTGTAAAAGAGTTCCAATTTCATTTTTAAAATTTTTCTTTTAAATTTTGGCGCTGCAATATAACACTATTTTCTGGCCCTGCGATTTCGTTCCGGTGCTTATTAATATTGCATTCCCTTCCCTGTGTATTTGTGTGCAGGATGGAAAATTTAAATTAGAAGGGAAACGTATCAAAAGCATTTATTTTTATAGTCTGCAATTTCTCTCTGCTCTGGCTTTGGCTCTATATGTACCTAGGTGTATAAATGCTTTTGACAAAGTTGAAAAACATGACATTTATGAAGAAAAACACACATGCAGACACACACACACCCACAAGTATACATAAAATATAGCGGATTTACTGACGAGTTATACCGATCTGAAAAAGGCACGACCACATGTTGTTCCGTCCAACTGGAACTGGGTCTGGGACTGGGCCCACACTAATTACTATAACACGGAAAATCACAGAGCTAACTTAAATACCATGCCATACCATACCATACCATGCCATGTGGTATATCCGCCTCCATAATACTACATATGCAGACAAATTCTCAATTCTAGGTATTATACTATAATTATATGTAGCTACTTAGCAAGTATGTGTATTAAGTTTTAAACTTGTTAATTTGAGTCTTTCCACCGGATGGTAAAGTAATTACAAGGCTTGAGAAAAACTTTTCTACCAGAAGAACCCGAACGCCGAACCACAACCACAACCCCGACCAACCTCCACAAAAAGGAGAAGAAGCCCAAGTCGAAGTTGAAGACGGAGACGGAGATGAAGGTGAAGGAAGGCGACGGACGACCAATAAGCGAAATATGTAAAGTCATATTACATCCTTATAATATATGCTATATATATTTGCAGTCATATTATCTGCGTTTCAGGTTTCATATTACTTCTGTGCATACACCCACACCCTGTGTGCTAAACTGGAGGCTGTTGGAAATTCTGGAAATTGGTCCCATGTACCACCTATATGTATGTAGTAGCTGGGAACCTAAAAGGATCGAAATTTGAAATTCGACAGGCACGACATGAGCAGAAAGACAGAGACAGACAGACATACAACAAGTTGAAAAAGACAAAAAAAATTGAGAGAGAGAGAGAGAGAAGGAAAAGGGGAAGGAAACCGAAAACCAAAGTAATTTCCTTCCTTAGTGCAGAAAATTTCTTTTTCTTACAAATTCTACATGTAGACTAAAAGAATAAATCTGGGAAAAACCGAAGAAAGGCGGAGCTTGAGGAACTACCACCACCGTACCGTACCGTGTACCGTGTACCACACACTACAGATATATACGACTCCCAAACTCTTTTTTACTCATATATATCATATATATATTATTGTAACATTTGGGTTGGGAGTCTGTATGGGAGAGGGGGAAAAAATAGTGATCCTGATAACCGACACCAACCAAGTACCAAGTACCAAGTAGGCCATATATTTATGCCATTCCGCTTCAATATCCTCTTTTCGATTCGATATGGAGTATTAAACCCATAACACAACAAGCCAAATGACAAAAATATACACACAATAACATATATCAATATCCTCACATTCCTCTATTCCTCCATGGATTTAGAATCTCCAAAAAACTTGTGTTTTAGATTTTCCTTCTTTTTTTCTTACTATTACCAGTAGTCTCTTAGTATTGTTTCCAAGTTAAGTTTTTGCTAGTAGTAGGTGCAGTTGTCTTTGTTTTATAGTTAGTTTCCTCTCTACTCTCTACTCTCAAAATCGATCTTTTCAGGTGAAATACTGATATCCTTGAAATATTACAGCAAATAGCATATCGCCAGTGAAGAACCAAAATGACCCATATCCAATTTAAGCTACAATCAAAATGAGCTATGTCAAAAAAACAAAATAAGAAACATGCGTAAAATGTTGATTAAGAGTTTTTGAAAAGTGTAAAATGTTCTATTTGCATGTTTTTTGAAAAGTGTAAAATTTTCTAATTCCATAATTTTGAAGAGGTGCAAAATGTTCTAATTCCGTGTTTTTGAAAAGGTTCAAAATGTTCTAATTCAATGTTTTTAAAAAGGTGCAAAATGTTCTAACCATTTTTTGAAAAGTGCAAAATGTTCTATTTAAATGCTTTCAAGACATGTTCAATATTTTTGTAGATAGTGCATATTGCTTTTAGCTACAAATGGATATGGGTCATTTTGGTACTTCACAGACGATATAGTAGTATATTTTCTAGAGATAAAATGGAAAAAGATACACATTTCCACACATAAGAAGGAACCTATTGCACCTAATGCTCAAGAACTCAAGACTCCAGGCCCAAGCCGAGTACCAGCCATTTAGTAACAACAACAACAACAACAGGAAAAAAAAATAACGGTTGCGTTGCCATTCAAAAAACTGAGGCGGTTCAGAAGCACACATAGCACAGCACAGTAGTTAGTGCGAGAGGAAAAAGAAACATGTGACTTCGCAAGACTGAGACTGGAAAAAAGCAAAAGGTCATTGAGAAAGTGCAAACTTGGGTTTCCCTTAAAGTAGAAATGATGTTTGTCCGCAAGGACTGGGAAACTGGAAAACTAGAGCAAAAGAACTTCTTCTATATTATGTAAGGTACATACGAAGCTATAACTGCTTCTGTTATTATACAAGACACATTGGGTGTGATGTTGGCATTGGGTATGTAGCTTATGTTTCTGTTATGGATTGGGATTCTATATAGTTGAATTGTATTGTATTTTGTTCTGGATTTATTATACTGTATCCTGTATCGTATATCATTGTATTGTGCCATTACATTACAGTCTGTTTGAAACATTGTTGTGTAGTTCGGGCACCGTGTTGAGTGTTGTATTGTGCTGGTGCTGGTGCTGGTGCTGGTACTGGTACTGGTTCTATGGGTGCGGGTGATGCTATGAGAACTTGAGAAAGGCTGTCGATACATTTCTACATTTCTACAATTCTACAAAGTTCTACACTGTATTTTTGGACGGTGCAGGGAGATGAGTGGAGAGAGTAATCTATTATTTGGATGTCGGTCTTAGTCAGTGGCAGTGGGAGTGCTAATGGGAAATATGCATGGGGCCACCACACCAAAGCAAACCAAGACACACACAATAATCTATAATATTATGTACAGTCATAACATAACACAAGAGTGGAAAATAAATGAGAATCTCTCTCTCCATTTCCCTAAACTTCTCTTTCCAATCAATGAACTTCCAAAATCCAAATCCATAAACTAAAACCCAAAATGCAATCCACAACAATCAACAAACAGCATCTCTACAATTCACAGAGCAAAGACTGTCAAGTTTCAAGACTCAATTCAAAACTGTGAAATCAAAGCAACTGCATTTTACTCTGTGATACCTCAAAAACAACAAGAGCAAGGAGCTACTACACAGGCACAGGGAAAGGAAACAATCATGATGAAACTCAAGTTATTCCAAGAACTCAAGTCTCCTTTGTCTACAACTGCACAATCCTTGTCAATATATGCACATTCTCTATTATGCATCACAAAAACGGGAGGAAGAATGGGAAACAACCAAAAACAACTTTATGCACTCACACTGTCTACTATCTACATTCTACATAAGACTTATTGAGCTGGATTTGTTGGAGTTGCAGAGAGAAGATTGGGATTGGACCAAAGCAAAGTAAAATTTGAGTAACTTGAGCAGTTCAAAATCCAATATTTTCCACAAGACTCAATCACTCATTTTGTATCCATAAGTATGCGTGTTATTCCTCCAAGCATACCTTGCCCCTGTGGATGCCGTTACCGATGACGATACCGATGCCGATGCCGACTTCAATTTTAATTTTCGATCGCAAACATCTTTACAGTAATTGATACTCAAGACTTCAAGACGCAAACCATAAGGTTGTATTTTTTCCATGTATGTATATTGTAAAGTGTCTGATTTGATTCAACATGACTGCATGACGGTGCATAATGGCAGCAGTGTACTATGGTCAATGGTGAGTGCTTGTTATGTTATTGTTATTGCAGAGTAAACTAATCGTAAGTTGTATGTATGCAATTGTAGTTTTTCAAATTGTACAGATATTTGTATTTGCAGTGGACAGACGGACACATATGCATCGGTTAAGTTAAGGCTAATCGACATCGTAGTCGTAAGTGGTAATAGTAATGAAGTGCCGATACATGTCGAGCCGAGCCGGGGACGAGCCGAGCCGAGCCGATGAACCAAGTGGACGGACCGGTTTCACATTACATTTACAATCCTTATTATGTCTATAAAAACAACAATAATAATTGATCTATAGCTTGTACATTACACTTGTAGCCATAGCCATCTCCATGGAAGTCCAGCAAGCGGCACAATATCAGTATGTACTACAGAACTGTACAGATTATAGAAAGCAGAAATGCAAACAGATTTGAGAGCCTTGGTACAAACTGCAAGGTTCATAATAATCCCATAGGCCCATTGGTATAGGTATACGTACTAATAGTTACTGGCATGAACCTGGCTGGATCTCTATTGCCGCAGCCCCATCAATCTACCGGCATGTACTGCGAGCACTGGACTAAACATGAAATCAAAATTGAAGTCGACTGGAGACTAATTATCCTTGTGCATACTTGAGCTGGGACTGGTACTGGTCCTGCATGGTTCTCTCACGTTGTTGCTTATTTTTCCTGTTGAATTCAATGTCAGCTGCAGTCTGCTATCAGTATCAGCTGTGCTATGTTCTGTTCAACAAACAAAAACAACCTTCTGCCTTCTGTTGAGATTGGAATTAAGAAAAATCCGTGTACCGTCTTGCTTCTACACAGTCTTGCTACTTTTTAACAGTAGTGTATCGTCTATGAAGAACCAAAATGACCCATTTCTAATTTATGCTAGAATTAAAATGAGCTATGTCAAAAAATACAGTAAATAAGATACATGCTTACAACGCTAATCAAGAGTGTCTAAAATGAGCAAATTGTTCTATTTACATGTTTTTAAAAAGGTAACAATGTCCTATTTACATGTTTTTTAAGTGTAAAATGTCCTATTTATATGCTTTTTGAAAAGGTCAAAATGTTCTATTAAAGTGTTTTTTAAAAGTGCAAAATATTTTACTTACATGTTTTTTGAAAAGTGCACAAGGTTCTATTTACATGCTTTCATGAACACGTTATTTTAATTTTTTCTGTAGATAGTGCATTTTTGTTTTTGACTAAATATGAATATGGGTCATTTTGGTTCTTCACAGACGACATGCATTGTAGGTTCTTCTACATTTCCATCAGTGTGTAAATAAATGGCCCTGTTTGTATTAGTTTTGTAATTGAAGACTTGAAAAACATTTAAACACATCTATTATTTTAAAATTCAAATTAAACTTAATCTGGTACTTCTCTGGTACTGGTCAAAACTAATAAGACAAGTCTCCACGCTGCTCATTTATTTCTTTGCCGCAAAATTCCAATTAGAATTATTACCGTAGGATGTAAAGTAGAACGCACCTATGTAACAAACCCAAGAAAATTTTGCACTCTGCATTATGCCTATTGCGATGAGTGGAGAACATGAGATATATAGGTACTATGCTATTGAGATTATATGGTGTTTGGACATGTAAAAAACATAAAAAGTAAAAAATGTAGAATGCATCTGTCTATTATAATTATCTGTGCAAAGTTAATCTCGAGGACTGTATTGTACTGACTATTGACATTAGACACATTCTATAAGATGTGCAGGTAGATATAATTACAGACTAAGGAAATCTCTCGTACCAACAACCATCATATTATACACTATCAGTATATTTATGACGTGCAAAGAAAGACTCCTCAATCTTAATTGATGTGCTCATCCATGTGGGCAATCAATAAGCACAAGCCAGTCAATAATCCCAATCGCCAATCGACAATCGCCAATAGGCACCCTCTTCACGCTCTCTCGTCTCTCGTGCACACACCACTCACAAAAATGCTAAAGACACACAAACTTTTCAATTCTATATAGTAACAACTTCTACAGATACAGACAAGCCACAAGACACAATCAGAATCAGTGGACATTCCACTTAGACAAGAACATGAAAGAAAAAAAATGCAGCGAAAACTTATCACATCGTTAATTTAAATGTTTCACCGCGTTCGCGTTCACGAGAATACAGAAAAAAAATAAAAACAACAACAGCAACTACAACTACAGCAACAACTGCAACAATAACGTCCCTTGAAATGATTGCAATTGCAATTCATTTTTCCTGCTGCTCTCTGTCCACACTATGATTGTAAAGGCACATTTCTTATCCCAAGATAAAGATAAGGTGGCAGTTGACAGGAGATTAGAAATTACAATTACGATAAGGAAGATACAAACTAATTTAACCGCAGTGCGTAAACTCTATAGGCACCAAGTAACAAAAAAAAATCAAAATCAAATTCAGCCATGCATGATCTGTAGAAATTATGGAATAATTTGCAAAGTCCTCAAGTCTCGTCACTTCACGTTTACGTTACGTTACATTGGATGGTACGTTCCGCATTCAGCCACTTCACCACACTAATAACCAGAACCAGTAGTTTCTTAAAGAACACACAAATTCAGCAGAAAGAAAATACGAAGACAAAAAAGTAAAAACCTGATTACTGATACTGACTATTCGACTCCCAACACTTGACAGAAACAATTGTAAAGTAGGTAGGTACATACTCATAGCATAATGGAGAACTTGACAACTTATCTCACCCAGAAACAAAGGAAACGAATATGTAATATAATATGGAAATAATGGAAATATTTGAGAAGGAATAATGAACAAGGCAGAAGACAGAAAAAAAAGGATAAAAAGATAAATAATTTTTTGAAAAGAGGAAGAAACGTCAGTGGACGTCAAAACAATTATTGATCATGAGCTCTTCTTCTTCTTCTTCTTCATCGCGACTCTTCGCTGCTCATTGAACCGCGTGGAATTTGAATTTTGAGTCTCCTCGTATCTCTTGTCTCTATGAGCGAGTGTCTAATCAGTCATTCTCTGTTTCTGTTTCAGTACATATTATCGTGTGTATGTATGTACCGTTGTAAATTGTTCAGCAGCCTTTGTGTAGTAGACTGTGTAGTTTGTGTGTGTGTGAGTAATAATGTGACGTAGGCGAAGACATGGACGCATCCTTTCATTTACATCAAAACTTTCCCATTATTCACCCAAAACGTTTTTATCACGTAGGTACATAATATGCAATGTATAAATATATGCATAGGTATGTATATTTTTTTTCCGCCGATCTGCGGCTGTAATTTTGAATTTGAAGCCTTTTTTCTGTTTTCTGAATTTGTTCGCATATTATTTTGCATTTGCCATTCCTATTTCTATCTGTCAGTTTTTCCTATGCAGGCTACAGTATAGCCTATTTGCCTTCCTTTGGAGTTTTTGAGTTTTTCTTTGACTGTATAGTTGTGGCTGTGGTGAGTTTAGAACTTTAATAAAAGAGTTAAGATTCTGCCTCTTTCTCTCCCTGAACTGTCATGCACAATTTATTCTTCTTTATTTTTTGCAACATGTGTGAAGATAGGGAAAGACGAGTATGATTTCGCTTGAACAAGTTATGTCACATTTACTGATAGCATTTTGCAGGGTGAGAAATACGTAGACTGTAGACTGTAGACGGGATTTGAGTTAAGATGGCTTATCAAGCGTCAGAGACGGACGACGACGACGACGGACGCTGTGTATACATAGCTTTTGGCCTAGGCCTATACTATAGCTCTGAATTTAAGACAGAATTTGAACTTATCTCTTTTGAAATTTACAAATTTTCCAACTCAATGGTCATGATCATGATTATGATTATATGAACTGACTTTGAGTCTTTAAAGCTTTGAGACTTTTGACGCAACCTCCCCTCATCATCAACGCCATCGTCAATCGTCAAGAGTGCATTATAACAACCAGCGCCAGCAGTATAGTGCCAGTTTAAAAATTGTAAGTGTCCAAAAGTAGTTACATAATACAGTATACATATACGAGCTATATGGCTATATCCTCATCCCTCCGCCTCTGAATTCTGAATAATAATTTTAATCATGATAATAATATGATGAAAAGTCTCTCCTGGTTCTCTCAATAATAAATATCTCCCTCCGACAGAATATTTAATATTTTCATATTTATCTTACAAACCTTTCTACATTACTCATGGTTCATGAATTTCATCTATACAGATTCTTATGTAGGAGGATTTCCTTGTTAATTATTAAATGGTTTTCCATAGGTACCTTATAGGCTATAGGTATGCCTTATAGGTATGTATGACCGTTTAACGTATTACTCTTGGTTGGTCTTGGTCTTGGTCTTGGTAGGTGAGACAGACGAGACGAGACATGAGGCTTGTCATCGCAGAACTGAAGTATTGCATTGTTTCCATTTCGACGCCATTCCTTCGACGGCTCAAGACAATATGCGTTAAAATCGTTTTTATACGCTTTATTAATTACAACAACAACCACAACAGGACGTTGAAAATACTGGTTCTGGTTCTGGTCCTGGTTCTTATATGCTTAAAGCTTGTCACGTCTTGTGAACATATTTATGAATCTATTTAATTAGCTATATGCTAAGCCAGCAGTCAAGTGCCTATATACTTTTGCCACCGCCTGGAATTCAGTAGGATTAAATGTGTGAAGAACTGGGAACAATAGCATCTTAATTGCTCTCACTATTAATCCAAATCCAATTCATCTCATGGTTCATAGTCCATGGCAAAATTGAGAAGTACCTACCTACCTACCTAATTGAGGAGATTCAAAATTGAATCCATATAAATGCGAATCACTTATCCTGAGATTTCCGACACCGACGTCGACCCTCACGCTCTCTCTCACGCTCAAGTTATTAAGGTCTACTTCATAAAACTATATTAAAAGTGTGAGGTAGACAGGAAAATAGAGTTGCGATTTTAAATGGCGATTACAATTTATTACTATTATATGCATAGAAATTAAAATTAGGGACACTTTACAGTTTACACTTTACAACTTTTTTTAACGCCGCTCTATTTAACTCGTACTCGTAGTAAGTAAGAAACTAGTAGGTAATATGGTAGCAAAATAATTTTCTAAATTATCCCTTGTACAAGAAGGTGATGGACTGATGGAGAAGACAATACAGACAATGAATTTTATTGATTACTTTAGTACCGTACGGGAAGTAATGGGAGCTGTCAGTCATTCAGTCAGTCAGCATAGTGTGCGGCAGTTTTCTTTCCTACCGTTACGTACACTGTACCGTACACGGTTTTACTGATAGTTTTAGAACCTACCTACCATTATATACCTATAGTATTAACTTTAATTTTAAATTGATAGCTTGACATAAGGAAAAGAGCAGATTGTATGTTATTTGATTTTATTGTATATGATTTAGTACATATTAAAAGTATTTGCCTGTCCCATGTAATTTTAACGCAAAAGAAAATTCGGGACATACTGATAATTCGAATAGTTAAACAAGTACCAATCTTTTTTAATGTTTTTTCCCAAACCTTAAAAGTTAAACCCCACTAATTTGAGGAAATTAAAAATTGTGAAGAAAAACTATAAAATTACTGACATAAAAAACTATCTATCTACCTGCTTACTTATAGAATACGAAAGTACTAAACTCAAATCAATTTTAAACTAAAAAGATACCCACCAAAAATCTATATAACTACAGACATAGGCTGAAGGAAAATGTCGATCGAATTGGAAATAAGCACCTTGGAAATGAATGGAATAGTCAATTATTACTATTAGCCACGAATTAATTATCAACACAGTTCTACGTTAGCGTACCATATAGTACCGAACAGGCACAGCTGTCTCAATTTTATATATTTATACTCTTACATATAGTAACAGGACCATGCAGTAATAAGCACTTTGCAAAAGACTTGAGGTACCTTACCTATCCGATGCCGATACCGATGCCGATGAGGTATATCGATAATCACAAGGTTAAAAAATGTACACCTATCTCGTATCTCATATATCATTAGGTAGATAGCTTATAAAAAGTAAAAAGGGGATTCAATTCAAAAGTACTCGCAAAAATAATAAAAATAAATCTTCCTTCCCGTTGACATGTCCAAGTTCAAACCAGCACTTATGGAAAGGGAAAAAGAAGCGGTACGCAATTAAGTATATCTCAAGCACGGAGCCCATTTCAGTCAGTCTTACAGTACAAAGTACCTATGACCTATAATACCTACAAACTATAGTAATACTTAAATCCTGTACCCAGAGCTACAGTTTACAGCCTACAGTAAATTCCTATAATTTGCACCACTTGCACTGTCTTGTGTCTAACCGATGCGATGTCGGTACCGGATACCCTGTAAAATCCTAAACTAAAAAAAAGTTCCACAGCCTTTAAATGCCTACCTAGGTATGAGACCGTGTGCGTTGCCTTGTACCGATACCGATACCGATACCGATACCGGTGCCTTCTGCCTTCGTATTTAATTTATAACCCAAGATTTAATTTTCTCAGCATCAAAACGACGAGCGCTGTATTCAATTCAATCGGCAAAGGTACACGTAAAGTGTATAGAGCGAGAGAGAGAGAAAAAAAAGGGTGAAGCCATTTATATATTCCCCATTTATTTTCATATTCATTCAATCCTACATAATTCCTAATCGTAAGCGTAATCATAATCGTAAAATAAATTTCCATTCCAAATTGATAGTCATAACAATCATAATTGTTGTGGTTGTGTGTGGATATGGGGAAGTCAAAGTCGAAGTGGAAGTGGAAGTACCTATGTGGGGGCTCTTGGAAATCAATTTTATGAGCTGATAAAATATTATATATACTATACTACTGTCAAAACTCTTCTAATAATAGTATCTGTCTTTTAGCTTTTAGCTATTATGACTATCTATATAAGCCATTGTATATCAGTCAGTAATCCATATCCTATTCTACTCCAAATTCCCTGCCTATTAATTGTTAGTTATTTTTTAACTAACTATTAACTCTAGACTTCATATAGTATTCAATCTATTATTTATATCCTTTTCCCAAAAGATAGAATATCCTTTTTTATACGCAGTAGTAGAATATATACTGTTGGGGAGTGCCACTAAAAACTGTGAGTACTCACTTTCGCGCTATTATTTAAATTTTCATTTTTCTCAAATCTCAATTCTGCCATCCAGATTTTCTTTCAGTCATATTGCAGTGTGTAGTTAAGCCGCAGCTAAACTAGCTAGTTTTTATCTACTTGTACTTTTAGTTCAATTTGCTGACTGTAGTTTGTGTATAAACTACTATTCTTTTATAATCAGGTTCCTGAAAGCAGTTATGCTGTGTTCAACCTGACGACTGTAATTTTTCATTTTAGTGTATTGCTGTATGGAATAATTCTACTATTTTTAGTGTTTACTGTAACGTACGTCATATTTTGTTACCGTAATGTATTTTCCAGTTTTACTGTTCATCAGAACCATGTCTTCTCATTACGCATTCATATTTTATGTTTAAATCTATCTGTTTGTAGTAACTTCGCTGTAAGTACCTACAAAACTGACTTTTAACTATAATTTAAGGTGCAATGTTACCTTTAACTCATTGAATACTTACTTTTAACTTGTGACTACTTGTTAGTAATCAACATAAATCAAACCACCGAGTCGTAAGTCGTATCTGTATCGTGTGTATTTTTAAGCGCTATTATATTTTATGTTTACATAATAACACATTTAATCCGCTATTGTCCATTGTATTTTACAAAGGTTCCTTTGTTTGGTCAGTTCTTCTTTTCAACCATTTTAAATCTTATATTCAACTAAGTATAGTTTTACTTGACCTACAAGCGAAGGTTCCTTCAACTCAATACTTTTAGCCTTAACTACCTAGTAATTAAGCAATTGTGTATTCAGGCTTTATTAATGTAAACTATTTTAACCCAGGATACCCTGCTCGAGTTTCAGTACTCATTTGTAACCTATAATCAATTCATGTATCATTTCAATCATTTTAACCTAGATCTATTGAACTTGGAGGTTGTAAAGGTTCCTTTATTTTATTTACCGCCGCTTACCTCATTGACGTCATTGGCATCAATCTTCGAAGTCAAAATTATACCGAAGAACTTCAACATCAAATTACTTGCTTCTAAACCTTTATTGTGAGAACACTCACTCTCTTGCTGTACAATTTACTTGTAACTTTCAACTATTTATTTATTTATTTGAAATAGATACTTCTTTTACTCCTCCGTAATTTATTTGTAAAAGAGTAGTTGTTTATTAAATTATTGTGGAGTTTAACGTACACTAAAGCTACAATTTATTTCACAATATTACCCAAGTTTGACTTCTCAATCCTTTATTTATTTCATGTGCCTTGTCTCGTGATTTAATTGTCATCATTTGGGTACCCAATAATTCAAGCATCACTCTCATCTCCGAAATCATCTCATCTCACTCACTCTATTCATCTCCCCTTGCTATTCCTCAAATCGCCTAAACAGCGTTGGCTGCCACTCCAACATTTGGTCCAATCCGAACCGGATATACTTATCTGAACATTATTGGCGGATCAAGTTTGAGGAACCTCTAGAAGCCGAGTCACCATGAATACGATTTCGTCCCTTGTGAACACAAGGGAAACATACACACGTAAGATCACGATAATTGAACGAAGTTTTGAAGACCACATCATCAGTCCACTTTGGGATGATGACATTCAAGATCTCATTGCGCAGCTAACTACTGTCACAATTAAACTGAATGAAATTTACACAACCTTGTGCAATTAGTGCACAGAAGAACAGATGGGTCCCCATCATGTCAAGCACGAACACCTTATGGAGCGGTGTGAACACCTGAGAAGAAGACTTGAGTTGCACCAGCAACTGCAACCCTCTCAGCCTCTACCGCATCAACCGCTACAGCTACAAGTCACACCTCCACCTCCGACTCCATCAAAGCAGTCAAGTGGAGGAAAACCGGAGTCGGAGTTGTTGCAGCAGCAACAAAAGAAACATGTCTTGGAGTTCATGCCACAGGGGCTAGAACTTCCATCATCCTTAACCGCATTTCCACCGATGACTCAACCAAAACAGCTAAGTGGAGTACAACATCAATTGCAGTTGCTGCAGCAGCAGCAACACCATCATGTCTCAAAGCTCGAGCCACAGGGGCTTGAACTTCCATCAACATATGCTACATTGCCCGATGTCTTAATCACACACCAAACTACATGTCACGAACCTAACCGTATTGACTACAACATTCATTCCGCTTGTCATCCTAGGGAACCCCAGTTCCACCCTACCGTACACATTAAACCAGAACACGCAACACTCAAGAATGATCCAGAATGCACAAATCCAGAAATCTCTACAGCAATGCTTCCCATGCTTCCGCCGGAGGTACCTCCACTGCTCATCACAACTGATAGCTCGCCTTCAACAAGCAGTAGTGGAGTTGAATCGACATCAATGCTCACTTATGACAAACAATCAAATTCTATGGTACCTCATGCATCCGTTTTGACGTCTTCATTCAAGCAATCTTTATTCAAATTCTTAGTCGCTCACATTCTGTCCCCTGGCTATAACAAAGATTCAAAGATACTAGAAAGAACAAGTGGACAGCTCACATCTTCTCAACCATTCAAACTGTACATCTATTTGGTCTGTTACTTTTACTTTTATCAACACTGGATGCGTAAATGGCGCTTCCGGTACCGGCCAAAGCAAACAAGTCAAAAGTCATCATCATCAATTGCACTTCAAGTCAAGCGGACTTGTAGTTTTCTCAGTTCTGAATTTCATCTCTCATCAGTGAATGGTACGATCTCCTTTTCTCCTACTCAATCATTCTGGACTCACAACTGCGTTTATTGGAATCAAACAGGATTCATCACTCAACAAATACGTCCTTGTACAGCGGTACAAGTCAACAGCAATGTCGAATTGGAAGGCCAAATCAAATCATTGTACCTAACCTACAATGTTTTTCTTGTTTCGACTAACTCCGATGCCTTACATTCTAATCCTTATCCTAAACTATTTTCAAAGTCACACCTAACCGTTTTGTTTAAGCTGAGGTCTCTCTACTCATGTCCTAATCCATGCAAATTTCGATCCATTTACAGAACTCAATACGCTGCGTCAACCTCAGCTCATTGCTCTCCTACTTTTCCAAGTCATTTTTTAATCCATTCTCTTATTTTAGCTGCCAGTTTCTCTGGGTACCCAGGTGGAGGTCAAGTCTTTTATGCACTCATGACGCTCTCCTTTTAGATCTACTTTGAAGCTGGATTTTTTACACTCAACATCATATTCTATCCTGTCTGGTGCTGTATCCAAGACATGTCGTCAATTAATACATTGGATCATGGCTCAGCATTACAAGTCAATGGGTCTTGTAAGTTGCTTTTCTCTCAACTCAGAATGCTGCTCGTGCTAACAATACAATCAGGGTTTACCATCAGCTGGCTTCTGTTTACTTTTGGGTCCTTGGCTGCGCACGCTTTACTGGACCCATGGCGGGTGCCTTCATCACCATCATCTATTCACTCTTTTGATGTCATCAATGGACTTCCTAATACCTCATCTATGGCTCAGTTCGTTTTTGTCAAGTCGAAGTTTGGAGAGTACTCTCATTTAAATCACGTATTCTGGTTGCCGCAGTTATTTTCTTGTCATTTGGAGGGTTCCCTTATAATCAACAAATCATCAAAATGGATGTTTTTCATCATCTCGAAGCTACAACTGCATACTTGTCCAACACATCTTGGGTTTGGCCGTCATCAAGCTCTACATGCTGTTGTGCTATCCAAGGGTTGTCACGTTTTTCAAATTCAATCAGCACCCGCATCTTTCAATACATCGTATGGTATGTTTAACGGCCAACAAGAATCACTAATTATATTTTCATTTATTTGTTGCTTTAGAAACGTCTGTCAAATTGTAAATTACTTCCCTTATGTTTTAAATTACTTAACATTGTTCATTTTGACCACAAGGTGTGGTGTTAAGCTCAATTCAATCTATAGGTACCTATATTCAAATATTCGTACTTTCAATCTCAACTACGAATCGTTAAATAGTTTCTTAAAATTAGGGTTTTGCAATATTCAGGAAGCCTATAGTGTCTATTTTAAACCTATTGATGCAAATTTGTAAAATCGTTCTATTTTGATTATTTAAATCACGAAACTATTTGTTATGGTAGGTTACCGTATTTTTAATTCATTACGATTTACATACGTATTCTATCAATTGACTAGGTAATCCTGTAGGTACCTTTATGTAAGTTTTCAAATCTTCACCGTTAGAAATGAATGGCTAATTCATTATTTAAAATCAATCGAATGCTATATAAACATAGGTTAGAGTTTCCTCTACACCCTGTGTGTTGCTAAATTCATATTTTTAACCTTAAACATGAATAGTTAATGTATTTCAAAAAATTAATTAAACCATATGATCCCATAAGTAACAGTCTCCTCTATACCCTATGTGTTGCAAATTTCAAATTTTGACTTCGTAAATGAATAGGCAAATTACTTTTTAAAATTAAACGTATGCTGTGAAAATACAGGTTGTAGTTGACTTAAACTCCTGCCTGTTTCACATTTTTAAATATCTCAATCTTTCACACATTTGACATCCCTAAACTTTTTGCATTATATAAAGCATTACCATATGCTACTATGCTAAACTTTCATTATAAGTACGTAAGGTGTTACCAACCTTAAACTAATGTAATATACCTAGTCGTAATAGTATATTTGCTGCCTGTGTATTAATTTTAATTAAAATTAAGGCGGGTGAATGTTGGGGAGTGCCACTAAAAACTGTGAGTACTCACTTTCGCGCTATTATTTAAATTTTCATTTTTCTCAAATCTCAATTCTGCCATCCAGATTTTCTTTCAGTCATATTGCAGTGTGTAGTTAAGCCGCAGCTAAACTAGCTAGTTTTTATCTACTTGTACTTTTAGTTCAATTTGCTGACTGTAGTTTGTGTATAAACTACTATTCTTTTATAATCAGGTTCCTGAAAGCAGTTATGCTGTGTTCAACCTGACGACTGTAATTTTTCATTTTAGTGTATTGCTGTATGGAATAATTCTACTATTTTTAGTGTTTACTGTAACGTACGTCATATTTTGTTACCGTAATGTATTTTCCAGTTTTACTGTTCATCAGAACCATGTCTTCTCATTACGCATTCATATTTTATGTTTAAATCTATCTGTTTGTAGTAACTTCGCTGTAAGTACCTACAAAACTGACTTTTAACTATAATTTAAGGTGCAATGTTACCTTTAACTCATTGAATACTTACTTTTAACTTGTGACTACTTGTTAGTAATCAACATAAATCAAACCACCGAGTCGTAAGTCGTATCTGTATCGTGTGTATTTTTAAGCGCTATTATATTTTATGTTTACATAATAACACATTTAATCCGCTATTGTCCATTGTATTTTACAAAGGTTCCTTTGTTTGGTCAGTTCTTCTTTTCAACCATTTTAAATCTTATATTCAACTAAGTATAGTTTTACTTGACCTACAAGCGAAGGTTCCTTCAACTCAATACTTTTAGCCTTAAATACCTAGTAATTAAGCAATTGTGTATTCAGGCTTTATTAATGTAAACTATTTTAACCCAGGATACCCTGCTCAAGTTTCAGTACTCATTTGTAACCTATAATCAATTCATGTATCATTTCAATCATTTTAACCTAGATCTATTGAACTTGGAGGTTGTAAAGGTTCCTTTATTTTATTTACCGCCGCTTACCTCATTGACGTCATTGGCATCAATCTTTGAAGTCAAAATTATACCGAAGAACTTCAACATCAAATTACTTGCTTCTAAACCTTTATTGTGAGAACACTCACTCTCTTGCTGTACAATTTACTTGTAACTTTCAACTATTTATTTATTTATTTGAAATAGATACTTCTTTTACTCCTCCGTAATTTATTTGTAAAAGAGTAGTTGTTTATTATATTATTGTGGAGTTTAACGTACACTAAAGCTACAATTTATTTCACAATATTACCCAAGTTTGACTTCTCAATCCTTTATTTATTTCATGTGCCTTGTCTCGTGATTTAATTGTCATCATTTGGGTACCCAATAATTCAAGCATCACTCTCATCTCCGAAATCATCTCATCTCACTCACTCATTTCATCTCCCCTTGCTATTCCTCAAATCGCCTAAACAGCGTTGGCTGCCACTCCAACATATACTGTCTACTCAAAATGGATAGCTGTCATCATATTATATCTGTAACAGCAGCATGGCACAGGCCCTTCATTTCTATATTATGTAATAGTAAAATACATAGATAAAGCACTTTACATGGATTATGAATGAAGCTATAGTGTTTTAGTTTCCGTCCATTCGCTAATAAAAAAATTAACTATGCTTAGTTCTATACTATATGAATTACACCAAACCAGTCATCTCTTAAGAATCAAAGCAGCTCATCTCTACATAAGAATGAGTAGGGACATGTACGATTTTGCATGGATCGTAGCCAAAACTATGTAAAACCAACGGCGAAATTCCAAACCTTATTTAAATGCAGATCTATTCTGCTCTGTTCCGTATAACTCCTGTACTTCGAACCATTTCACCTATGTAGCTTGACTACTTCGTTAGTTTTGAGTCCAAAGCTTTTGTTCTAGTTCACACTCTTGTAGAAACAGAGATAAGATGAGTGGAAACTAATCGGAGTCGTAATCGTACTCCTAATCGTAAGACAGAGGACAGGATTTCACAGCACGAGGACACCCCGCACAACTCAAACAGACAGAACAATATTAGGAAACATAGGCAGCGGAGAGTGTTGGTGTTTTAGGTACGGAGACGGAGACGGAGACGGAGATGGAGAATAGAATTGAATAGAGAACACCCACCCAATTGCCAAACCTTTTTATTGCACTACGTCTCTCTCCATATATACTACTAGCAGCTAATCTAATGCATTACATTGACTGAGAGCAGGGCCGGACGAAGGAGTTGCTTTTAGGCAGCAATTGGCAATTTGTTTCCATATACAAAAACCACGATTTTGATTTTATTGATGGTTTTATTTAGTCAAGCAAAATGTTGTATTTACATGTTTTAGAAAAGTGCAAAATGTTCTTTTTAATTGATTCAGAAAAGTACAAGATGTTCTATTTACATGTTTTGAGAAAAGTGGAAAATGTTTTATTTCCATGTTTTTGAAATGTACAAGGAAATTTATTTGCATGTTTTTGAAAAGTCAAAATATTTTTTTTACATATTTTTGAAAAGTGCAAAATGTTCCATTTACACGTTTTGAGAAAATTCAAGCAGCGTGGGCTCTCTGCGCTGGTCGCATTATCCGGCCCTGACTGAGAGCCCAAGACCAGGACCAGGACCAGGACCAGGACCAGAACCAAAAACCAGAGCCAAATGAAAATGAAAAGGACTACGACGACGAACGACGACGACAACAACGACGAGGAAAAGGAAGGAGGGAAGATGAAATCGACGTCTGAAACTCGTGCCAATAAATAATAACTAGTTAGCTAAAGAATCTCTAAATCCAAGTCCAAACTTCAAACGCTCAAACTACAATAACAATACATGGCATTATGTATGTACCTAGCCACGCTGAGTATTTTATTGCTCCAAAAAACTTTGAGACAAAGCTGTCTTGTATATAGCAACTACTGGTAGGTACTGATATATCAGTAGTAAGACTTCTCCAAGCCCAACCAACCAAACCAAACCAAACCCCTCCATACAATCTACACAACACACCACACCAAACCAAACGAAAGGAAGGACCAACACAGCGAGCCAACTGAGCCAATATCTTAAAGACGAGAGATACACAGACAGAACACAAGACAAGAAGAGGACAAGAGAGATAAAGCATGGAGTGCACTTCATTCACACAACTTTAAAACAAAAACACAAACAAAACACATAGGGCAAAACTGTGAGCACAAATAACTAAACTGCACGGCACTGTGTAGAGCTGTGTAGACGTAGACGGTGCCCTGTGCGGTGTGCTGGGCTCGACTCGTGAAAGTGTTAATGAGGGAGTGCTATCATATGATTATTATTATGATTATATCGACTTATATCGACAAAAAAAACTCTATTTTATAATGACTGTAATAAGACGGAGGACCAGCAGGCCAGAGCTAGACGACCACACGAGATAGAGTTGCATCATATACAATGATAGTGTACAAAAAACAACGAAACAATAATCAAATCATAATGAGCAACAATACCAGGTAGGCTGTACAGTCTACAGTCTACAGTGAGCCACAACGCAAGACCAACCTTAATAAAATAATAATAGCATGATACAGAATAGAATAGTGAAGTGTCAAAATTAAGAATGTCGAATTCCACTTTGATTTCGATTTAAATCATATTATCTGTATTATGGGATATATGCGTAATGCGTGCTAGCTGCATATAGGGATTATTTATAATAACAGTAATAATAATCGCACTAATATTAGTGTGGGCAAATCTCAATACATAAACGCAAGAAGACCAGACAGAGAGTCAAAGTACCTACCTACCTACAAGAATCAGCACAATACAATTACCTACGAAATTTTTCTACCTCTTCTATAATACTGACACTGACTATATAGTGAACAATTTAAAATTTATTGCATTGCACATTGCACACAAAGATGAAGAATCTCTACTGTTGCATCTCACACCATATCGCACCTTTCTACCTTGGTACATAGTACACATAGTATGTAATTTCCCTGCACTATACTACACAGTATATAAATATTTCGAACATTAATCTTCATTTTACGCAGTACAGCGAACATCATAATAATATTACTATATAATTTATGATGGTACTACACAACTACACAGCAATAGTATTTTCATTACGATCGCGATTAAAAGATGAAGAGCGCACTGATTGTGATTGTGATTTGCAAATTAATGTAATTGTCATTCAGATAGTCAGGTAGTCAGGTTAGTGATTGTACACATACACACTTGAATGGAGGGGAATCCTCAATTTTGCAAACAAAGTTTGAAATATGTATGTGATTTTGACTGTTGTTGTGAGCATCATTCAATTGTATTAAATGTAAATTAGTAATAATTCTGTAGGAAAAGGGCCTTGAGCAGTGAACATGGAGTATAGCATAAAGTGCCTTCATTATTCCTTGTATTTGTACAGTATATGTAATTACGCAGTTTTGCATATAGTATAGGATCCTAGCGATTACATGTTGTATAATGTACCTACTTTTGTATAATTAAATCGATTAAGTTGGTCCTTACTATATACTTTTATAGGTGCATAATATAATATGCACATCTTATAAATCCTAAGATGAATTTGCATGTACAAAATTGCAAACTGCAACTTGTCCTATATGCTATGGAGTATACCAATATAAAGACGCAGAGCAGAACTGACTAGTAGTGAGCTCTATATCATACTCATATCATAATCATGCTCATGATTACGATTATGACGTGGACTATAAAAAAAATTCTCTCAACTTATTTATAATGCTATTTACTCTTTAGTTGGTTTATTATGTAAATGAAGCGAGTAAATGTTCCATGTGGACGTAATTTATCTTTTATGTATTCTCTATGGAAATTTCAAGAGACTCATACGCACATTGTGGGCACTTATGTACACACCACGCATGGTGCTGCTATGCAGTAGAATTCGAAGTCGAATTCGAATTTGACTACTCCACTGACTCTTGTGTGTGTGTGTCTCTAAACCAAACCAAGTGCACAAACTCAAGCAAACCACAAAGTGTCAGGATCACGACCAGTACCAGAACCAGTACCAGTACCAGTGCCATAGAATAGCACCAGTGTCAGTGACAGTACTACTGATACTACAAAGTTTTTGAGAGAGAATCTTCAAACTTTTTTTCTCCTTCTTCTTTCTACAAAACCTTACCCATTTTATTATCTGTACATATTCCAATTCGAATTCGACTTGGAATTCTTTACGAGACGATACTTCTTATACCCTCTATACTGATATATGTATTCCCACAAAAGTCGCCGTATTAGTAACAGATTTTGAGATGTTTCTCTCTCTTTTCTTCAGCTAACGATAAGAAGATGAGATAAAATTTAAGCTAAAAAAAATATATGAGTCTGTGGGCTGTGGCTGTGATTGTGATTACGTGTACCTATATATTGAGCAGCCTCCTGTCCCGAGGTAAATAAAATTATATTACAAAATTTACAAATAACATGCATGGATATGATTTGATATAAGCATATCGTCTGTGAAGAACCAAAATGACCCATATCCATTCGTAGCTAAAAATAATATCCACTATCTACAAATATATTGAAACATGTCTTGAAAACATGTAAATAGAACATTTTTGCAATTTTCAAAAACAATACTTCTGTATGAGTTTAAAAAATTTTATTAATTTTTTTTGAATAAATCCGACTATTAACCTTTGAAAAAAAAACATGTAAATACAACATTTTGCACATTTCAAAAACATGTAAATAGAACATTTTTGCAATTTTAAAAAACATTTAAATAGTTTATTTTGTACTTTTCAAAAACATATAAGAAGAACATTTTACACTTTTCAAAAACTCTTAATTAACATTTTACGCATGTTTCTCATTTCTTGTTTTTTATGACATAGATCATTTTGATTCTAGCTTAAATTGGATACGGGTCATTTTGGTTCTTCACAGGCGATATCAAGCTATGGTCATGTACTACAGTCAATTCATAGCCCAATAAGAATCTCTCAAAATATTATGGCTCGACATGCCAATCCCAATAATGGAAAACGGCAAATAGCAAAAATATTTACGTTGCTGCTATGTGTGGCGCTCTGTAGTTTGTGTATCGTAATCGAATTTTTATGTATACTACGCAGAGAGTGTAATGTACATTGGGAGGTAATTGTGAGTCTTTAAAGAGCCTCATATCAATATAAATACTTGCAGCCAGTACAGCACCAGCACCAGCCCTAGATTTTCTTGGTCTTTCTTATACATTAAAGTTTGGCATGGCATGGTTATGACCACGACTCTTTCTGGTTTGAGTTCGATTCAGTACATTTTCAAGAAAAAAAACTTGATGTTTTTATAGAGAGAGAGAGAGAGAGAGGAAAAAAAGAGACGAAAGATGATTTATAATAGCTATCAGTATCGCCATCGTCACCCTACCAGAGTCCCTATATACCATGCCATATAGTATAGGTAGGTAGGTACTGTGACTGACTGCGTAAGAAGACTCGCAGAGTCCATGTCCACAAGTCCATGATATGGTATAAAGTTGCCTAGTAGTATCTGTAGATTGAAGTCAACAGTCAGTGAAGTCAAGCCATGCCTATTGCCATACCATGCCATGCCAGGCCAGAGCAAATCATAATTTTTGAATATAAAAAGGACAGGAAACGAACAAATACTCACCAAGAGTCTCACCAAATCTGACGGAGAGTACACACATAAGTGCACACAGACACACACACAAGTATTATTACAATTACGTTCCATTACCATATTATGTTCATATGCAAATTTATTCTATTACGGACATTACCTAATATGCGCTCAGCTACACAAACTTACAAAGTTACGACGAGCTGACCGGATCACCGTCCATACTACACAGCTTTTCCTTTTGAATTCATACTGGCAATGTACCTACCTACCTATTTTATATCCAGTTGTATATGATTATGCATAATGTGCATACATAAATGTACATATAAATCTGTTCCTGCAGATAACATAATGCACCAAGACAACACGCCATGAGAGTGCCATGACCAAGCCAGGCTAACAGACCAGACCAGACCAGACCACGCCAACAATTCCGTCCGATTCAGATTCAGTCAGAGAGGCCAAGCCTCTCCTTTATTATACATTATATATGATGTACGGCGTACTACATTATATAAAATATTCCTTTTGACGAAAACAGAAAACAGAATAGATTCACACACACACACACACACACACACACACACACAACATAAATGTGGCCAGTCAGCGAGCGAAAATGAAAGCGAATTTTATATGGGACGTTAGCATGAACGGTTACATAAGGAATGGCTACATAGAATAGTGTACAACATAATATACTATTCCCATATAAATGTTAACATCTACAGCCGCAGCCGGAGCCTGAGCCGCCCATAGGCATCATAATGTGTGTGTGTAATCAGAATCAAACAACCTCCAAAACCGACGGACGGACCGACCGACGACTGACTTGGATGCCGATATCAAACAGAATAAAGAATACACATAACATTACACTAATATTAAAGCAAACTACAAATACAAGTAGGTACAGTGAGTACAAGTGAGAAGAAGACATACAGTTGGTTTTGATTCAGTCTTGTTTGACTTGATCAAGTCGAAGACTCTCGTGCATGCAATCCATGGAAGCAAGAAGAAAACATTTCAAGCAAAAGTAAAAAGCAAAAACTATAAAATGTCCATGCGTCGATGCCGACTGCCGACAACTGCAAATCCTTCTATGTTATAGACGCATTTGAAAAGAAGAAGTACGACACGACACGACTTTGACTTTGCTCAAGACCAAAACGACAGCGACAACGACGACATTGACAGAAAAAAAACAAGCTGTCAAACTTAAATTGATACCCACGTAGTAGGTACATTCACTTACGTCCGACTAATATGAACACATTATTAAATTTACTCACAGAGTCTGATGCCCTTAAAAGATACATAGATAAAAATCCTTATTAACTAATGTATTACCTTACCTACGTAGGTAAGGTAAGGTTCTAGACTACTGTACTTCTCCCCCCAACTAATAGTTTTCATTTCGGAGAATTCCAATTCAAACGTAGAATTTACTCGAATTAGACGCTTGCTGTGACCGTTACGGTTCTACTTTATACACAACAAACAACAAACACTTGCTACCCTCTCGCTCCCTCGTTCATGTCACGGGAACGCAACTAAAAATAAACGTAAAAATAAAATACAAAAATATGCACGAGAAAAAAAAATACGACGCCAATTTATTTCGCATTCGGCGTCGGCAACGGCTTCGGCTTCGGCGTCGGCGCCGGTAACGTCGGATTCCTTGAATCAGCAGCATAGTGGGTAGGTACTTGTGTGTAGCAAACAGAGTAACAGTCAAATATAATGTGAAGGTAAGGAGCATGTAGTTATGTCTCTAGGTATTTATTTGGTTTGGTTTGGTTTAGTCGCGGTCCCTCTCTCATAACTATCCACTATATTGTACGTAAATTGGTAAATTATATATTCTACAAGTCAGCAGGAATAAAGTAAATTTGAATTGGAATTCAGAGACGGGTTCATAATATTCATATTTCTACACGGACTCAAACGTGTAGGATGTAAATGTACAGAGACGACCAGGACCAGGACCAGCAGCAGAGTCATAGAGGAGTGAAGTAAACATATAGCACAGAGAGAGAGCGCGGAAGAAACTCACAACTCACAAATAATAATAAATAGTAACATGTCACTTTGCATGTGAGTAATGGGAGATATGTATATTTTAATAACCTAGAATCAAATCTTCAGAGTCTATCCGCCTGCCAAACAAGGTAGTAATATTAGTATGTATATTAGTCATAATAGTCTCACTCTTTCTCGTTACCTCTCCAAACTGTGTATGTAGAATTTAGAACCCAAATCCAAGTCCAAACCAAACCAGTCAGTCATATTTATTTACTATTTACAATTTACATGCAAGTCGCATACCTGAGCATGCAGACTCACTGTCCAAGCAAATATTATTATGTACAAATAATAATCATATACATTAAGGTGGAAATATACTGATATGAAATTGGCACATGTATAGCTCCAACCATATAGCATTATCACTATAGGTAATATATTTTGCCATTTCAAAAAACTCGGTGTATTTACATTAGAATTTATATATGAGCTATTATCATGCACAAGTTTAAGTCAAAGCCCTGGCCCTAAGAAACTCTCTTCTGGAATTAGAATTGAATTCTCTCATTTTCCTGATATATTTGTATATTTACATATATGGAACTTATTAGTTTGCATGTCCCACTTATATTTTACTCAGGTACAATGTACCACATGTAATGTACACTTAACACAATAATAGGCTGGACACGACGGACGAGGGACGAGGAAAGTCGATCATACACATGCAAATATGTGACAGAATCCTACAAAAATTTCTAGTGTTGTAAAAGTAGGCACCTACTCAATAATGCACTGAACTACTGATAGTCTATAGGCAGGCTTGAATTTGAATGGCTATACTGTTATATTCTGGCTTTTATTTACTTTCTGGTAGACTTACGTTCCTGGCTATTTGCAAAGTAGGAAGCAGATTCGGCGTAATTGTGCATAGTGTTACTGCACTCAAATTAGTAAAACAAGTATTTTAGCAACAAAAGATAAATAAACCACCGCCATGCCACCACCACCCAAACAAAAGGTTCGCAACCTCTTGAAAAAAAAAGATGACATGACACGTTCCATTTTGAGTAAAAAAAAGTGCTGCGTGTATTGCAGACATATAAGCTACAGTGTACAAACAGTGTGTAAAAATGTGATAGATAGAATTTAGTTATTTCTATGACAAATTACATGGCTCTATGTAGGCGCATCCATGATGTATGGAGACAAGCTCAGCTGTGAGCCTCTACTTCTACTTGCAGGTCTACGTCTACCTGAACTGAATGTAATTCAATGTAGGTAGGTAATTACTTAAAAAAGATGCACACACACACACACACTTTGAAAAATACCTGCAATTATCTGAATCGCATGACACTGCATTGGAAATGATTGCCATTAATAGTGCATAATATACTGTGAGTAGAGATCACAAAGACTGACTCAGGTAGGTACCAAATAAGCAACTCCCAAACTCCAAACTCCATACGCATCTGGTGGTTGTTGAATGTGATGGGCTGCTCATGTCTCCTGTCAAGGCTTGGCTTGGGCATCATGTCTAATTGTTGACGGTCTGGTCTCTGGCGCTACATACGGAGAAGTCATGCCAAGCCGTCACAGGAATAGGAATAGGAAGAGAGCAAAAGAGTCGCATGGCATGACATGGACCAGCCTTATGGCAGTAAATCTATCAGATTTACTTAAAAGACGCAAAGACCAAAAAAAGAATTTAAGCTTCTCGCTATATAGACACTCAACAACAACGGCAGCAGCAATGGTTCCTATACTCCATACATTACACCAATAATCCATCTCTCTACCCTTTACCATTTACAGGAACAGGATAAAGGTTTCATACGAGCATTTAAAAAAAAGTAGTGCTTAAGCATTATAGCTCCTCTTCTTTATTTTTTTTATTGTGTATGTGTTTTTTTTATTCAGAGGAACTTTTACGGTGGCGGTGGCGCGACAATTGTCGACTTCGACTTGGACTGGGACTTCAACTTCGCTGTAGGTAGCAAGCACACCACGCGTAACAATATATATAATGCATATAGCGTGGAAAATAATAATGAGGCGCGTAGGTAGAAGCGGAGCCGTAAAGGCACAAGTTTCATGAAGAGTAATAAAAAAACCACAGATTACATAGGGTAGGTAGGTAGTATACTGAGGTATTTGTGAGTAGCTCCATTATTTGATTAGCCTCAATGACAACAATAACCTATAGGTATGAGAGAACTATCCATTATTATTTATGTACTGTGTGCACTATGGGTCTTAAGCCACTGCCACTGCCACACACAGCCCTTTATGTCTGCCTAATTCCCTTCATCTTCTTGCTACTTACTACTTGGAGGGAATTCGAATTTCCCAATCGGAATCGGCCTTTTTATATCTTGAGTTGAAATGCATCCAACTATTCTGTAGATAGATGCTGAGTAGTGAGTACTTACCAGTACCAGTACCAGCTATACATTGTAATTGCACCTAACAAAAGTCTGTATGACTGAGCAAAAGGCAGTGAAGAAAAAATGCAGGATGAGAATTAGTTGATAGACGTTATCACGAAAATTTGCTTTCCACAACAGCAGCAGCAGCAGCAGCAGCAGCAGCAACAACAACGCAGTATTGTTCCTCTACCACTGCTCGTGCTTCATTCATTTTATAGTTCAAAGTCAGAGGCCAATATCGTCTGTGAAGAACCAAAATGACCCATATCCACTTCTAGCTAAAAACAATATCAACTATCTACAAAAATATTCAAATGTGTCTTGAGAGCATATATGTAAATACAACAATTTGCACCTTTTCAAAAAAGTGGAATTAGAACATTTTGCACCTTTTCAAAAACATGGAATTAGAACATTTTGCACCTTTTCAAAAACATGGAATTAGAACATTTTGCACTTTTCGAAAACATGGAATAAGAACATTTTGCACCTTTTAAAAAACATGGAATTAGAACATTTTGCACCTTTTCAAAAACATGGAATTAGAACATTTTGCACCTTTTCAAAAACATGGAATCGGAACATTTTGCAACTTTTCAAAAACATGGAATTGGAACATTTTGCAACTTTTCAAAAACATGGAATTAGAACATTTTGCACCTTTTCAAAAACATGGAATTAGAACATTTTGCACCTTTTCAAAAACATGGAATTAGGAAATTTTGCACCTTTTCAAAAACATGTAAATAGAACATTTTACACCTTTTCAAAAACATGTAAATAGAAAATTTTACACCATTTTGCACCTTTTCAAAAACATGGAATTAGGAAATTTTGCACCTTTTCAAAAACATGTAAATAGAACATTTTACACCTTTTCAAAAACATGTAAATAGAAAATTTTACACCATTTTGCACCTTTTCAAAAACATGGAATTAGGAAATTTTGCACCTTTTCAAAAACGTGTAAATAGGAAATATTATATTTGTCAAAAACTCGTAATTAACATTTTACGCATGTTTCTAATTTTGTTTTTATGAGATGCCTCATTTTGATTCTAGCTTAAATTGGATATGGGTCATTTTGGTTCTTCACAGACTATATATGGAATGGCTGAGCTATGCCTTCTCTTATGCATGGAAGTGTTGTTGTTCTACAATTAAGACAGGTAGGTAATTCTGTGCATGATAGCAATTCCAACTACCACCTCTTTCAGCACAAAGTACCTACCTACCTATGTCTTATATACTTACGACATATAATGGTCGTATCTATATATATGCATTAATACTTAATGGAACTTCATACATATATCTATATATTTACTTAAGGGAAGAAGTTAGATTTTAAATAATGAATTACTCGAAACAGAGAGAATCAGAAGAGGAGCACAGGGCTAAAGAAGGCAAAGTTCGAAGTTGAATTCGAGCCACACATTCCCATTGTGAGTGGCTAAAAGTGGAGAGAGGAACCACAGACTACAGACACAGACGAGGACGAGGAGAAGGAGACGACGACAAGGGAGGAATCACTTCCATTACTTTACATTAGATTAAACCCTGAATAACATTACATTACACAGACCAGTACAGTACAGTGCATCGTAGCATGCATTATGTATACTGCAATGGGAATGGGACCGGGACTGCAGATGTAGACTGTATATAGCGTACCTACTACCAACCTACACGAGGAGACTTGAGAGTCTCACTCATCGGGCTCATCTAAACTCTGAATGTGTAAGTTTCTGTTAATGCTCATGTAAATTAGTAACTCACCTGTGGCCCTTTATTCTCCCTCCAATTCCTTCTCATTATGAATTAGCATTGAGAAGAATTCCAATTCCAGAGCCACATCCATATCCAAAATGTACATACATAGCTACAAATAAATATGTTACTACTGTGGATACTGCATATGCACGTATATTTGTAGGTGAGATAAATAGGTACATAAGATAAATATCGTCTATGAAGAACTCAAATGACCCATTTCTAATTTATGCTAGAATTAAAATGAGCTATGTCAAAAAAATACAGTAAATAAGATACATGCTTACAATGCTAATCACGAGTTTCTAAAATGAGCAAATTGTTCTACTTACATGTTTTAAAAAAGTGTAAAATGTCCTATTTACATGTTTTTGAAACGTGCAAAATGTCCAATTTACATATTTTTGAAAAGTGTAAAATACCCTATTTACATATTTGTGAAAAGTCTAAAATGTCCTATTTACGTATTTTTTAAAAGTGTAAAATGTCCTATTTTCATATTTTTGAAAAGTGTAAAATGTTCTGTTTACATGTTTTTTCAAAAGTGCAAAATATTCTATTTACATAGTTTTTGAAAAATGCACAAGGTTCTATTTACATGTTTTGATTAACATGTTATCTATTTTAATTTTTTCTTTAGATAGTGCATTTTGTTTTTTTTTACTAAAAATGGATATGGGTCATTTTGGTTCTTCACAGATGATATGTACCTAGGCATCTTAGCCATATATCTGAAACGCTTTACTTCCACACTTTACTCAACTCATGCAGTGCATAGTGGTAAAGGTAGGTACAGTTTTCCCCACACAGTTTGTATTGGATTATTTTGTGCTTACGAGCTACCACAACAATTGTGTGGGATTTCAAGACTCGACGAGACATTTACTCTCCTTCTTTCTGCTAAATCTACACACACACACAAACACAGAATGAGATCCGTTGAAGCCAGTGTCAGAGCCAGAACCAGAGCCAGAACCAGCAGAGTGAGAACTAAGAGAAGACCAAGACGAAGACCAAGAGGACCAAGTAGTGTGTAAGAATTTAAGAAAGAAAAGAAAAAAGGAGAAATTGCCTACTTTCTGTCTCTCTCTCCATCCCAAGCCTCGTCTTCCCATCTCGATCTCGAGCGAGTCTTCACATTGTTTTCCCATTAAGCGCCCACAATGTAAAGTGCATACCAAATAACAACAAAGCTCTCTTGTGTGCCAGTGCGAGTGCCAGTACCAAAGCCAGGATACCTTCCACACACCTACCTACGTGTGTGTGTGTGTTTCCCAGCCTGACTCTGACTATCGTGCTCGACTCAAGTGAGCCCGCTGGCATCCTATTCATACAAGCACAGAGGAGATCGCGAGCTCTATGGACTGATAATCTATATAAATATATCCATCTCCTTCAATAGAGAGATGCGCCGAGATCCCCCGGATATAAATTATAGAAGCAAATGGAGCAACTCATCTCAAGCAGCCAGTCCGAAGCCGAAGCCGAAGCCGATCCCGATTCCGATCCACATCCAATTTGATATACTACATATGGCTTATATATCCCGCATGTGCGCACTACAGTATACTACGTACCTAGTCTATAGATATATCTATAACCTTAATGCATAATGAAAGGGACCTACCTACCTACGTAGGTAGGTACTACGTATGTATTATGCAGAAGCGTAAGTAATGCTACCCAGATAGTTGTATTTATTTCCCGTGATATACCGTCACCGTGTCTGCGTCTGCACCTCATGTAATATGTATTACACTCTATGTGAGAGAAGAACAAAAACAAAAATAAATGCAGACCTCAAGAGAAGACGGGATTAAATGAAAACGAAGGAAAAAAGACTCTTCCCAAGTTTCCAGCTTCCAGCTTCCAGTGTCCGAGAGAGAGACTCTGTCTGTGTGTGTGTGTGAGTGAGTGAGTGAGTGAGTGAGCGAGAGGCGTACAGTAAAGCGTTCGTCCACGTTTACGTCTTTGCTTTATTGATAGAGTAGAATGAAAGAAAGATTTCTCCGCTATGTATTTCTGCTTATCAAGACTGTATAGTATATTATGTAGTGCTTAAGAAGTTCAACAGGATATAATATAGAGTCGACAGAACAGACGTGGACTGTCCCAAAAATACTCCAAGCAATAATCCAATGCTGGAGATGGAAGTGTACAAATACAAACACTTATTTTAAGGGCGAGTGTCCATGGTGTGAAGCTGGAGTCGCACTGGTACGCACATCCCAATTTGTGAAATACATTGCTATATAGTATATAGAGACAGATAGCTCTAATTTTTTTATCTGAGGTATTAGTATCAGCTGGCCACGGCCACGGCCACTCTGACACTCTCTGCTGCTCGGGAATGTAAGGATTCCCAATATGAGTTGGAATTCAGATCAAACCACAACTAACACATATAGCTATACAGATAAATAGATTATTCGGATTTTATTTAGGTGTGTCCATTAATGCTAATGCTATAAACCTATACTACATACATATCTGGCATGGTATACTGATACACCTACATTATGTAGTACTTCCCCACGTTAACTTAGCACTTTGCAGGTAGGTTCGCCTTCTCGTAGTTTCGTAGTTTGAAGGTATGTTAAGTGGTGAGGTGGATGTGCATTAGATTTAGATTCTCGATTGTTTTGTTATATTGTCGTGTAATGCAGGGTAATGTGTTCCCTAAGCTGTCTCACTACTTTCCTATGTCTTTCCTCCTAATTTTTTTTCTTCAACTTCAACCTTCCTCGTGGGTGATGTATGGCCAGATTGTTCCGTGTTTGTCGAGCTCGAGTTCGAGACCGACTTGGACTTTAAGAAAGGAGACGAATCTAGACTAAGGAACGGAGAAGGACTTGAGGCCTGGTCTGGAGCTGGACCGAATAAAAAAATGTAATGGAGGCAGTGCCTGAGCTCTTAAAACTTTTAAAAGGTGTTAGTAATTGATGCACGGGGAAGGTTCGGTTGGTGAGGGACGACGAGGAGAGTGTTCATCTTATTATCGTAGGCAACTCTACACGCAGTACATACGTCTCGGAAATAATGGATTTTCATACCTCCGACTCCGGCATGGCCATAGGTGGTACTATGGCTACACTGCTATACAGTTCAAATACAAATAAGCCACACTCTGTCTTCCCCTTCATTCCCTTACTTAGCAGTTCACAAGTACAGGTTGATATTATTCTGTCCAATATCTACCTATATGTAGTGTTCAAATAGTAGGCAACGATCTACACAGAAAGACGGAGACGGACATATAGCATTTGGAGATATACAGTATGTACAGACAGTATTAGTAGTTTAGTCCCATTTCACTTTAAACCTTAAACGAAACGTAAACTAAGAATTCAACACACATTGTCTACTGTCTGCACTCTACAGTTTACACTGCGCCTTAAAAACGGGGGACGGACGCGGGCATGTCCCAGCGTTATAAAAGGCCAGACCAAAACTCAAGATGGAACTTCTTTATTCTTATTCTGGAGGAGATCTGAGGAAATGGCTAAATGTAAGAGTCCTGTCTCACCTACAACTTGTACTGTCCATCTCCTCCGCGCTCTCTAAAGCTATCTATCTATCTTACAGTATTTCTGTTTTAACAAAGTGCAAGGCAAGCTTTAACCATATAGGACCAGTCCAGTACGAGGCCAGGACTACGACCAGGACCAGAAGACCAGAAAAAGACAAGATAAGAAAATGGTTTCCAGTAAAGTACCTTCTTCTCTCCAGCTCACAACATACTGATATTAGATTATATGGTTTTATAAGCAGATAATATATGTAAGGTGAGTGAGTGGTGATCGAGTACAAGGACCAAGTCAAAAGAAAGAAACTTTTCAATGGGTTTTCTTCAAACTCATATCCAAGATTCTTCTGTCTTTTAACTCTAACCAGGGGACCAATACTATAGGATATATACCACACCATTGCTACACACAGTAAAGGATAGGCAAGTACATATACGAACCTTTTCCCTCACTAAGGCCCAGGACCAGGACCAAGATGAACCAATGGATTTTACTTTTACAATTTTATGAAACAGGATTCTACAGATACTTTCTTGACTGCATGTGAATGCATGTAGGTTGTAGGTATGTAGTATGTACATACCATGTGTAAATAGTATTGACTGGGGTTGGACTTTACAGTTTACACTTTACACTTCACAGTTCACACTCCTCCATAATAAACACCTTCCTTCAATTTCAATGTTTCGAATTCAAAGTCTGTACAACTGGTACTTCAACTCCCACCACGGGTACCGGCACCGGCAACGAAACCGGCTCTGGGAAACTTGTGAAAAACACTAAAAAGCATCTCATCTCTCTTGACTGACGCTGAGAAAAAAAATCCATCCGCACTGACTGACTCACTGCATTACATTGCATTAAAAATGTTTAAGTGAAGTCGTCGGCATTATTTGAAAATCCCGAATCCAAATCCGATACAGTCCCTAAAATTTCATAATTATTAAAAATGGAAAAGTCTTGAATAAATATTTTTTATGTAATTCAACAGGAAATTTAAGATTGAAATTTAATCCCACCTTATTACTAATGATATTATGTCACTATTTAAACCTAGTCTCTTTTTCTTCCCTTTCTATGTAAGTACCTATATGTAGCTTTAAAAAAAGATCGACTTAAATTTTTCTTATATATTTTTTGAAATTTTTTCGTTTCCCTTTTGTTTTATCCTTTTATCCGAATTATCAAGGGTACTATTAAAGCTGGAACTTATTACTTAGTACTTGAGTATCTTTTTATCTGAGTTATCTATCATCCGTCTTCCCGTCCGCCGTCTATCCTCTCCACTTCATCCCGTCAATCCCCTTTCCCATTGCCTATGGTTATGGTTAGGTTTCGACTTCGACTTTGGCTGCTTCATTGTATCGCATGGATCTGGAGTTATATATGTATGTATCCATAGCTGGACTGGATTACTGGATATATACAGTGAAGCTTTTTTATATTCTTAATACTTTCACATAGGTAATCAGGATTTAAGAGTACTACACTTTTACTGCATTGCTTTAAACCTGTCTACCCGTAGCTCGTACTACATACAAACCCAACCACTCTACTGGTACACTGCAAGTTTATCAGTAATCGTAAGCTCAATAATTCTACACACAGGAACAATATTACAAGTACCTACCTACACGAGAGCTGTTAAAACCAAAGCTCAAATAATAGTAATAATATGTAATAATAATGTTACAATAATTGATCGGCTCAAAATTCTCTCATGCAAGGTGATGTTGTTATGCTACTAATGTAATGTGTAAGCTGAACCATTGAAATAACTTAACCATTTTTTCTACTTACGAATATAGGTATATGTACTAAAGCACACTATATAGGCTATGATTCTGGGTCTCACGCAAAAGCAACAAAAAAGCAGCATAATTCAGCTTACACAGGTAAAGTTGGTTCAACTGTCAAAATTTCATTACAACTATAATATTAACAATAATAATAATAATATATGTGTATGTGACCTACAAAATCCTGTACCTACTTTGGGGCAACATATTATACTGCATGTGCTCAGTTTTCTAGTGCATGGTAATGAGTGTGCGTAATCTTGACTTGGAATCTTTTGTACCTATACTCTGACTGTGTGTGAGACTCCATGAGAAGAAAATGATCAAGTTTATAAACGCTTGGATTAGATTTTCAATGGTTTGATGTTTCTAATAGACAGAGAGAGTCCGTGTGAGTGAAAGACTGACGATGAGTAGTGAGTGCCTTTGTATAAAACGTGTGATTTATCATGTGCGTAGGTAGACAACAAGAAAGCTACGAGCCTTTAAGGTTTAAGATATATCTATACACATGTTACATTAGGAAGGATCTGAGAAAGCTTTTAAAACAAAGGAATCATCCTAGTCACATTTTTAATGATGGAGTTTAACACCGTTTAACCCAAGAAGAAGTATCGATACTATCAACATCAACTGTGTATAACTGATCCAGTAGATATTTATAATGCATAACTATATGTAGGACCAAAAACCCGTCAAGAACCAGAACCAGGTAGGGTAAAGATAGTGATAGTTAATTGACAGGCCATTACACATTACGTCATTACGTCCATGTCTATGCTAATACCATCCGACGTCCACGTCCCACCATCATCAACATGTATTACGTGCCCCCTAAGAAAACCAATCATAATATTCTTAAATCTAAAACTAGGACCGGACAGGTTCTAGTTTAGTCCACTTTTGATTCCGAATTTGAATTTAAACTCTACTATAGATTCTATCTCTAATTCTAATTGGTTTGCTACTCCGTCTCTGATGTACTCGTCAATTCCTTTTTACAAATCCTAATGGTATTTGTATTTCTGGCCATTTATTTTTTTTGTGTCCACACGTACACGTGTAAATAAAGAACCTCAAGCAAAGTCAATAGTGTCATGCCTACCAATTACTAATGCATATAGCTAGATACTTTAATAGTTTGCTATACAAATACATAGGCCTCGTTACATTTTATGATTTTATCTCACATCCGGATCTTCAATCAATGCGTCAATTTACATTTCACTCTGTAACTATAAAACATTCATTTAATTTTCAATTTATGGGCCGCTGAAAAATTCACGGGGAGAGTACCTACTACACAACTCCACACACACGCCATTGATTTTTTTTATTCAATTAAATATTGATCAAACATTTTTCGAGTTTGGATTGCGGTTTTTCATTTTTGACTGGCGTTGGTGTTGGTGTTATGGTGAAGTATGAAGAACCAAAACCAGTACCAGACCTCTGCATGCATGCATGCCTTTGAAGCATGTGAGCATTAGGTAAAGTTGTCCATAATTATTGGTATACAATCCCATCTGTTTACATTCCCTCACTTCACACACACACACACACACACACACACACACACACACACACACACAACTTGCTTGCTTACTTTGCATTAGGTTTCTCTATTCCCCATTACCATGGCATTTTAGGTCCCATCATAGTTCATTTCCATGAGACTCAAACTTCCCTGTTTACTTTCTTTCTCTCTCTCTCTTTCATGATTTTACATTTGCATCACATTGAGAATTTCATTTGAACAAGTGTTTATAAAACACTTTGCTCCTGATAAATTATTCTGTCATCTTTCTCAAGCAGCACAATGCGTAGTTGGAATCGGACGGAGTCCCACCCCCCCCCCCCCCACACACACTGCATCGCTATTCCCGTCCTCCAGCGATACTTGTGTATGTGTTTGCCACAATATGTCTCGGCTCGAAAATTATTACGCACCCCTCTATACGCATCTTTCTAAATAGTGACGTATGTACGCAACTATAGGTAGATATTGATGTTGATATTAAAATTACTATTATGCGTATATGTACGCAAGGGAAGCGAGAAGTTGGTTGATTTTTTTTTGTATTTTTAGTTTACTATCAGTCCACACTTTCCACTTCCACTTGGATCGACATGGACATGAACTTTCTTATCTTGAACTCTGCCACATAAATTCCCATGTTTACTCACCCAGTCACCGAGTTGTAGAAATTTTAATAGTCGTTTAGATTCAAGCTGTTATCCTCCCCTCTGTATTCTCCAGTACCCCATGTACATGGTATGCATATATTTCTATAGGAATGGTGCTTGTTATATCAATAGTCAAATAGGCCCGTCTTTCCCGTCCCTTGTTCGTTGTTCCCGTTCTCGTCACTCTTTCAGAGAGTAAGGGTTTTGGCTCCGTGGGTAACAATTTAACTTTTCCACTCCCTCCATTCAAAATTTAGTAATGGGACCGGGGCTCATCTGTACTTAATAAATATACGCGGATTTGTAATATTTCCGTCCGCACCTCTCACCCAGTCAGTACAAATACAAACTGGGATGGCAATAAGCTAAATCTAATTTTTTCCCTTGCCACGTATTATACATATAACACTGAAAAAAATCCCTGCGCGATGCGTCGTAAATAATGCCAGTAATTTATAAAACAAATTCTAATAGTTATTGTTGTTTTCAAATTTTTTGAAGAGATTTCTACATTTTTTTTTGTAGATGGTATATTTTGTAATTTGAAAATCCAGGCGACAGTACAGTAATAGTAGATCATATACTTGTAGTTTTAGTTGCCAGCTACATAGTGGTATATGGTATAGGGCTGATTCGGACTTTTTTTTATTGCAAAAAACGAAAACGATTTTCTTGAATTCTGACACTATAACTAAGAAAATCGTAACTTGTCGATTTCGATGTCGACGTCGACACATCGTCATTTAAAAATATCAAATGCTTTCCCCCTTTTCTCGCCTTTTCCACTCTCAATTCCTGTGCAGTCAGCGCAGTCAGGAAAGTGCATATAATTATAGGAAAATTATTCATTTAGGTAGATATATGTGGTAGTCCAGAAGAAGTTTAGTCCTTTGGGCCAAAGGACTAGTCCAGAAGCCCAGGATTCTTCTGGACTAGTCCACAAGTGCCGTCCAGAGGCCGCCGCGGCCTATGGACTGGCCAGTCCAGAAGCCGATGCAATGGTATAGAATGCATCATTTTAACACATGTAGAATTGATTAATATGCTCAGTAAAGGCAATAAGATGCAATTACCTACATTAGAATTTAGATTCAATGTAAATGAATTTTAAATTTAGATTTCATACGTGTCGTCAGGTATTAGTATCAGGTGAATATTTGTACAACCCTATGCATTACATACTATGCAATGCTTACAAAAATTACTTTTAATATCTAGTCGCTGCAGCGATTGGATATTACACACACAAGCGCTGGATTAAGTTTTGTGGATGAGGATGATGTTGGGGCAACTGCGAAGTCAATACTTAGTCCCATTTATTATCTTCGCGTATAGCATTGAGCCTGTTGTACTCTCGTAGTAGAACTCGACATTGCTTTCACATTAAATGTGATTCAAATTTTAGATTAAAAGTTAACGGTCAGGCGCAGTGCGCAGTGCCACGCGCGACGATAATAAATCACTAATTTGTTCTTCACGAAGATTCGGGTATGTGACTAAAGAGTGCAAATAAATAAGAGTGCGGGATGTTAGCGTGTTGATGAAAGGGTGCACGACGAAAGCAGGCGTGCTTGGGTGAGCGATTAGGACAGCAGACTGGAACGAAATTTTCATTCTCAGACCTAGCTTCAATCCTCGGCCACTGCTAATCGTATACGGCCCTGTGTTGTACGGTATACGTCACTAAAGGGACGTCATTTACTGTGAAGGAGGGAACGGTATGAGTGAAAGGGTAATATGACTGAGACACGCTAATGCGGTAGCCTCCTATCTCCTCACTCCCAGTAAATGGTTCAGTCTGGTTGTACAGTGCAGTCGGGTTACACCGGCCTGGGTTACAACGGTCATCTTGATACACCGGTCAAATTCAGCAGTCCCGGCAACAACCCTATGCTGTGTAATGTTAAATTATAGTCTTACAACGGTCAATTTTACAACGGTCTATTTGATACACCGGTCAAAATCTATGGACCGTACAACACTGTTATCATTATAATCATATTTGATACAACGGTCTTTGGTTTTTACTACTTTTTACTGTTTTTTTACACGTTATCTATCTGTAAAACAGATGGAATAATATTTCAAGAAATAACTAGGCGGGTGGATACGAATGACACAAATTAGAAAGGGTCTAACACGAGTAATAACACTAGGTTTTAGAAATTTGTAATTTTGCTAGTTTCAAATTTGTTTTTTAGCTTCTCTTGGCGTGGGCGATTTGTTAGGGAATAAGTATGACTGCAATCACGAAAAAACATCGCAAGTAAATGACACTTATTTATAAATGTAATAACAATATTGTAATAATTGCACACCCTGACCCTGTTAAACATAAAATGTGATATTGCAGAACGGGTGCGAAGATTAGTCAGCTTTTAATGATGTGAGCAAAATTTAAAACTTAAAAATCTACGTCTACTAAACCTATACGAAGTATTTCCTGATTTTTCTAGATACTTCCAACTTTTAATTACGATTTTTTACTAATTATGTACTAAAGAAAAAAATGTGTATTAAATTAAAAAATTTTTAAATATGAAATAATGCAAAAATCATATGTTACTATACAACGGCCAAAGACCGTTGTAACTTTACAACGGCCCTTTGATCATTATTGACTTAGGTAAGTAACTTTAATGTTACGTCGAAATGCACTCAATTTTTTTGAACTCTCGTGCCTTGTGCACTATTTCTTCACGGCAATATTTCGTCGTTACACTCAATGTCTTGCGCTCTTTTGTCTTACGCTTTTTTGTCTTGCGCTCTTTTGTCTGCGCTCTAGTTTCCCGCGCCCTTTTGTCCCTGCGCTCTAATGGCTGCGCTCTCTTGTCTGCGCTCTCTTGTCTGCGCTCTCTTGTCTGCGCTCACCTGCCGTGTAGCCATAGTTTTATCATTATATCTCACAGTTGCATAATTGCACTAAATTCAAGATTATATTATCAAACTTGAACCAGATTATTGACTAAATTAATTATGTATTTTATATGGTCTGGATGGCAACTCAGGATAAATCTCAGATTATCAGCTTAAATGAAGGATTGTTATGTTGTAAGTATACTTATTATTAAAGTATTGTTTAAATTAAGGTTTCTACGGCCAAGTAATTACAGTTTTCAACTCCTATGTCGCGCACTCTTTTGCGTGCACTCTTCGGTTCACACCTTTTAGTCTACACTATAATATACCTCACTCTTGTGTACATGAAATCTAAAATGTGTACTGTTGTCTGCCTTCTCTTCTGCCCACAATCTTTAGCAATTTATAAACCCCGGTATGCTAATTTAATTATTTCACTAAGATCTTTTAAGTAATGTATTTTAAGTCACACAATATTCCACTCATTCGTAATAACGAAATTCTTATTACACTCATGCATTAGTAACACCTGCTACTAGTCAGAGCGTAAACTATGCCGAAATGTATGTTTAACGTATATCAGAAATTTCACATACGAGTTGTTATCTGTCTTACTAGTTAGGAAAACCAACGCACAGCACAACACAACTTGCCATTATTTCGAAATTTTGTTAGCTCGTGTCCATAAACTGAGGAATCGGGCTGGTTGCTGTTTTGTGACTAATTGCTACGTGTATTAGTTTCACCCAAAAATAATACCTGACGACACGTATGAAATCTAATTTTAAAATTCATTTACATGGAATCTAAATTCTAATGTAGGTAATTGCATCTTATTGCCTTTACTGAGCATATTAATAAATTCTACATGTGTTAAAATGATGCATTCTATATCATTGCATCGGCTTCTGGACTGGCCAGTCCATAGGCCGCGGCGGCCTCTGGACGGCCCTTGTGGACTAGTCCAGAAGAATCCTGGGCTTCTGGACTAGTCCTTTGGCCCAAAGGACTAAACTTCTTCTGGACTACCACATATATATGTATGTTTCCATTAGTCATAGGGCCTAGGATCAGGACTGATTGTGAGACCAAAACTAAAATAAAGACTGACTAAGCGTAAGACACACACACACACGTATAAATTTTGTACTGCAAGCTGCCGAGTCTATTTTTTTACCATGCCGGTGCCGGTGTCGGTGCGGTGCCGTTCCCACCTTCCCTTCTTCATTAACTTTTTCAAAGTTCACGTCACTGCCGTATTAGTAGCGGAGCACTTGAAACAAATTATGACTAAGCGAGAGAAGCTACCTTATACCTCAGCTCAACTCTCAACCTTCCAGCTTTACGTTATATTAGAACGTAAAAGCTCAGCTCAGCTCAGCTACTACTACTACTACTACTACGACGGGCTTTGAGTTTACCTACTTGAGATGAATCTATCCATCCATCGCTTGAAGCCACAGTAGCTCTCACTGTCTCTTCACTCTTCTGTGTGTGTGTGTGTGTATGTGTGTGTAGAGTTTTTAGAGATAAAGTGCATCAGCGTCAAGGCGTCAAGCGTCATTCAATTTTAAAAGGAATTATGCACTCACTTTACTCACTTATATTAACCATTTACTACACTCCAAATTTCCCCCCTCTTAAACACAGTCATATACATATACGTGGATTTATATACGTAGATAGAGTTTTTTTTAATAGCACTCGTCTTCTTGCTTTTCGTTTTCTTTGTCATTCCCGCCAGGCAGGAAGGTATGTATGTGCAGTAATATATACGTATGTATGTAGGTATAGAGTGTACACACAAAGTTTTTCATCATCTTCCTTAATCATATCAGTACTTAACAGCCAAGGAACGACAGTGACAACGCGCGGCAACGAATCAGCAGCACCTTACATATTATTTCTGGCATATATGTACCTATACGCATAGAGGAGAGAAGCCCTCCAGCACAGAGCAGTTAGTTAGCGCAAATTCAAAAGCAAAAGTCAAACTCAAGGCACTTTATTACTAAGGTACATAAGTACCTCGACAGATACTTAAGTAGGAAGATGCTTTTATCAACCATCAATAATTCCAGCAAAATTTGTACCCACACACTTACGACGACGACCACTTCATTTTTTGTCGTCCCCATTTATTACATTTGTCCATTTCCTCCTACCTGCCTACCTACCTGCCTCCTAAAGCAAACACACGTTCACATGACAATTAATGACAATTACGAAAGACAAAAGAGATGAAACGATAAAGATCAAAGAGGGCCTTCCAACTTCCAGGATAGGACATTGACTAGACATTTTTATCCTTCTCATTCCGCAATGAAATCCAATATAACGTCATATGGCAATGACCATTTGTAGGTAAAAAGCTGTATGTTCGCACTTTCAGAAGTCTGTAGAACAGGCTCAAGCTAAATAATTAGGTACAATAAAACACATTTTCCCAGAGTGTAAAATGTCCCATGTAATTTTCTATACTTATTTCTTAAATTGTTTGAAAATAAAAAAAATAATGTGTTAATTACTACAGATTACACAGGTAATCACACCGACTTTTAAGCAATGTTATTACTGTTGCTTCTTACACTGTGGTAAAAAACAAAATAAAATCTGAATTTTTATTGATTTTCACAATAACGTAAGTAAATAGTGTGATTTGAACTATGAAAGATCAGTAGTAATCCTCTACTGTGTATTTCCACTTCAAACTTCAAAGTAACTTACCTTCCTATAGGTAGTATACCCAATATACCTATAGTAACTATATAGCAAGTATTTATATTTTGAATTCTGATCTTACAATACAGTAGCTACTGAAGCTGTTCCCTCAGTTTAGCAATGACGTAGAGCTAGGGAGAGAGCATAAAAAGAAAATGTAATTACAATTTGACTCTGATTACCCTCACTTCCCTTTTACGCACTCGCATAATGTTCCAACCAACATTCAACTGGGAACGCTCATCCATTCAGATTCAGAAAGAAATTTCAAATAGGAAAGACATATTTCTACAGAAGTCAGAGCCAACACCGAAACATAGACACCGAGCCCAGGTAAGGAGCCGAACAATCATACAGAATACATTCCATTAAAAATATGGATTACGTATAGTACATCTGTAGCTTGACTTGCTAGGTTCGTACCTATACATACACACGTAAATAAAAAACACAAAGAAAACTAACTAATTCCCATCTTGTCTACACGTATACATGTCTACAGTTCCACACAGTTCAGTTCTATACTTGGTCTTGGTGCACTTCTTTTCTTTTTCTTTATTCATATTAGGCGGTGGTTTTAGTGTAGTGGCAGTGGCAGTGGCTGAGAGATATGTGAGCTGATCGCACTCGTAAGTAACCAGTCTTCATTATAGACTGTGAGCATTTCTTTAATTTATACCTACCTACCTGTCTTGTCTTGTCTTCGTTTAAGTTCCCCTTCCGAGTATCTCTCTCTCTACACGTCTACATAATGCGTCTCCGTGCACGCTAAGATGAAGCTCCGTTCATTTCTTACCTATTTACTATTTACCAGTAAGTAAGCACTATAGGTAGAGAGCTATGTAGCTACACAGCATCATCGTCATCGTGGTAGACCAGACCACAGTGATGTGAATGCGATGTGATGAGCTGAGCCGAGAAATACATGAAACATGAGAGGATAGTCATGGAAATGAAACAGACGAGAAGAAGAAGAGCCAGGACCAACGCCAAGAACTCAAGATGCAAAGAGATGGATGAGGAAGACGAAGAAGAGAAAGAAAGGGACATGTTTCTCTCTTGTTCTTCTTCTCCTCTCCTTCTTGTGCATTAAATATTGAACGAGCATGATTTTCCCACACACAGTCAAAGATAACTTTTATCTGTTGGAAGACTCAAACTAAAATAAAGCATGTAGGCACTATCATCCTACAATGAAAACACGAACCAAACCAAAACCAAAAGTCTCTTCTGTATATTATGTACAGGTACAGGTATACAGATAGACTATCTCTCTCACTTCAGAGTAATGTTCATGTTTCCCTCTCTTGGTATTCTATTCAGGAGAGTCAGAGGCCCCCATTGAAAACCTTTAAGATTACGATTAGATGAATTTAGGTCTAATACACCACAACCATCTCAACGTCAACATAAACATCTAATCATCTCAACACACACAGACACACACACAGATAATAGACATTTCCACGCCACAGTATAAAATCAAAATCATGCATGTAGAGATATAGGTAGATATAGGTGAGATGGTCTTGTACGTATATAGATAGTACAGTATATATGCAGTATAATTCCCAATTACACATAGGTATACCTACCACCACCACTATCTAATTATAATTATAGATATCGTTCACGAGGATGCTATGCCAAAATGTGCTATCTAGGATCAGCACAGGCCCTTTTTCAAATAGGTCATTGCAAACCCAATGAGCGTACAATGAAGTGCATTCAGTTTATTGGGCTTTATTTCAGGGCCGGATAATGCGCCCAGCGCAGGGAGCCCCCGCTGCTTGAATGTTCAAAAAACATGTAAATGGAACATTTTGCAGTTTTCAAAAACATGTAAATGAGACATTTTGCAGTTTTCAAAAACATGTAAATAGAACATTTTGCAGTTTTCAAAAACATTTAAATGGAACATTTTGCAGTTTTCAAAAACATGTAAATGGAATATTTTGCAGTTTTCAAAAACATGTAAAACGAATATTTTAAATTTTTAAAAACATGCAAAATAAATTTTTGTGTACATTTCAAAAACATGTAAATAAAACATTTTGTACTTTTTTGAATCAAGTAAGTTTTAAACACCTATGAGTCCTATGAGCATATTCGTCAATTTCAAAATTTCATAAATGTAAAAACAAGTAAAACTACTTAAAAAGTGTAATTTATCTCAAACTAATAAGGGGTGCTATCGGACTGGCTAGTGAGTAGATGGTACGTTTTGAAATTTAAAATACGACAGTAAATCTACTAATCCATTATTGCTACCAATGCAATGTCTGTACTCATCCAGCCAGGTACCCACCCACCAAAGAAGATTTTGTCTGGTTACTTACTTAAAATGAAACCCCGCTCTTACGTATATGCATTTAGGCAGGCAGATACAGAGACACGATGTCGTCGACGACGACGACAGGAAGACAACAAGGAGACGACAGCTCTACAGACTACAGAAATATCTCAACATGTATAATGTATTAGCATCTAAGGAACCCATCTTTTAATTCTATGTCTCTACCTACTACACACACATATTTCCTTATTTCTAATACCACTGTATATAGCATCTACGAAAACTCACATCTCAACACTCAAGGCTCCGATTCAAGACTCAAGACGTATCTCTTTCATTCGGAGTGCAGAGTCCAGGTAAAAGACTTGTATGTAAGACACAAGGGAGATGCTGGGGAGGTTCTCGGCGTGCATAGATAGTGCTGAGTAAGAGCAATACTGGTACTGGTATCGGTCTCGGTTTCGGTCTCGGTCTCAGTTTGCTGAGAGGACAGAGGAGACAGAAATCTATCCGGAAGAAATGTACAGAAATAGGGAGGAAAAGGAGCTGCTTCCAATGTGTAAAGCAAACTGTAGATGGTAGATGTACAATGTACGGAGATAAAATGGAGACACGGACATGTTCACCACGTTAAATGTTGGGACGGACAAAAGAGGCGGCTTCCAGTCTTATGTGTGTCCCGATGTCTGTACTCTGTGTACCTTTTACATTTACTTTAGTTCACACACACACACACACACACACAGATACTTTTCCTGAGCTCATCTTCTTGAGTTTCTTTCGTAGATTCCTGTAATTCCTTCAGAGCTTTTAAATCTACCAAACTCCCAATTCCCAAAGCACATCTTCACATCGAACAGTCCCATGTATGTATACTCCAGCTACCTATAGCATACCTATAGTATTCTACATTTTCCCGTCGAAACAGTACACTGCCTATACTGTCTTTTGTCTGTACGATTCTACAATTCTACAATTCTGCAGCTCGATAGAAAAAGAAGCATAGGATTTTTGTCCCAATGAAACTATCACATTCCCATATTCACATTCATTCCTACTGTGACTTATTACGATTTCAAACTTCAATTATACTTTACTTTGTACTCACTACTAAAACTGTGCCTCGTCAGTATAGACCCTAGTGACTGCCGTACCGTATGCACATACATCTATGGTACACCTGGCGCTGGCCCTGGAACTGCCACCGTCTCCCTCATGGCTCCTATATATCTACTACTGATAATGCATTACGTCTAATACATTAAGGAGGAGTAAAGTACGTAGGTAGGTAGGTAGGTAGGTAGGTCCTGGGTCTATTAGTATGTAGGTACATATAAGAACCGACTACTGTGGACGGAGTGTGAGTAGTAGCTCCTACCATTTCATCTTTTGGTAGTATGTATGATCTTTCTTGTACGTACGTACACGAGACGAAGTAAGGAAGTAAAAGATTGGAAGATGAAGATTTTTTATTCCATCGCAGATCGTCGAGGAGAGGAAGACGAAACAATCTTTTCTCACACAGGTAGGCCACATCACCATAATCACCGCATCATTAACCAAAATGGGATGTGATGATATTTCCCTTCACCGTGCACAGTTCCATGTTGGATTTTTGGATTGGGACTATGTGCCATGCATTTACACTGCTACTCGATCGTCCCTCGTTGCTACTGACTCTATGTATTTCTACATAGGTACATAGTACTGCAGGTATAGTTAGAGGGATACACAGTGCATAGGAGCATATAGCTATATGCATAATATTATCATATTTACACTTAATACTTTACACAGGTACGGGAACCCTGTCTGGATGATGCTCACATTTATTATTATTATCATTATTATATTATGTATATGGCTCCGCCGACGAGAGCCAGAGCGCTGGGCTATGAAGCCGCTGTACTAAACGAAAACTATCATCAAATGATTTTGCCGAAGCCGAAGCCGAAGCCGAAACCGAGCGCCGTTCAGTGCTCAATTCGAATTCGAATTCGAATTCTTGATCCTGATTCGATCCTCTATATCTTTTATGTTTGTGTGTGTGTACTCACTCCACTCCAGTTCTAGTCTTCTAGTAGGTACATTGTTATACGTATTCCAAACGCAAACTACCATGTATGTATGTTAATGTATACAGACGGTCCTAAGTAATTTCTTATATGTATATATCTGCTAAAAAGAACATAACGAAGCGATTATCTATCACACAGGGCTCTTCCCACATATTACATATGAGTGAAATCGGGAAACGGTATAGAACTGTAGAGCCACACCGCACATCTCCCATATAATAATCATAAGTCATGCCAAAATACATGGAGCGTCCACATAGCATAGGTATACATATACACTGGCAGGCATGTTGTGGAACTGTATAGATGTGAAGATGCTCAACGTTTTACTAGTAGTTTTGCAATGACCTTATAAAATATATTAATATATGGCATAGTAGTGGTAGTAGTAGTAGGAGTAGTGTGTGTGGTGCGGTGCGGTGCGGTATGGTCACATGGCATGGACGGGATGTGATCAAAGTATCTGTAGTTCCCATCATCATCATAGGTAATCATCTTTCGTGGTCTGGCATGGGCCTCCTCATCTGGCTTTGAGTCGCTATTTCCACTGCACATCGTCCTGCTCTTTTTCCCTCTCTACATACAGTAGTCGTAGTTTCCCTAGTTTTCGATGATAAGTTTTGTGATCGAAATTTTTTCCCATCACATCAATAATCCCCATTTACGATTTGTCTGTCTCTGTCTCTTTCTTTCCCTCTGTGCTTACAGCAGTAGCAGCAGTCCAACCAAGTCCTTCTCGCTTCCCTTTTTTCGTTTTTTCTCACAGATCTCTTCAAATCTGAACTCATACTTCGTCCTGGCTCCTGGCCTGGCTCGCGATCCCTTCTCTCAAGAAGAGATCTCCTTGTCATAGGGCTGTGTGATCTTTGTTCTTATTATCTTTTTTTTTTCAAGATATTTTTTGATACTGATATGTATCGTGGGGGGATATTTGGATATTGATACCAGGAAAGAGACTGCTACGAGTGCCAGTGCTGGTGCCGATATCAGTATCGGTATCGGTATTTTTTTGATTGCTTTGTTCTTCTTGTTCGGAAATTCTGAGCTGTCTAGAGAATTGAGAGGCTCTATATAGATTTGTGAGCCGTAGCAAAATCCATTATTTGATGATGATGACAATTAGGTTTTACTTTATTTTATAAGCTATAGCTACACCGCACCGTCTACGCTTCCCCGTTCTTTTTTCCCTGAATAAAAGTAATAAACCTGGTCGAACGGAATAAAAAGTAGGTAGGTAAAAGCTTTTCTCTATGCCATGTAAGCTTACTCATACTGATCCTGATATTAATTTGGTTTTGACATATGAATTTACATTTCATTCACTATTATTCCTACCAATGCTCTACATTTTCAGGACGTACCTACAAGTAACGATAAGCATACAATTTAAATTTCACTTTGTACTGTCATGTAGGTATTTTGTTTTATTTTGATTTCATGTAATTTCCCTAATTTCTCTCCAATTCAAATTCAACATACGGGACTTTAATATGGTACTGTACTTATGGGAGACTTAAGGTTACGGTTGCTGTATCGATTACCAAGCAAGTGAAGATCATACACGACGCATGGAGGTAGACAGTGGGAGTCTAATCAGAATCAAACGCTGAATATACGGAATAATGAAACTTGATAATGAACGTCACCAAACCGCCAACAACTTTAACAACATGCTAAATTGTATCCGGAGATTTCGACCAAAGAACGTTTAGCAACGGATATAAATATGTAATATTTTGGTATTTGAAATTTGAATTCGTTTTCTATTTTGTTATGAGTATGAGGCATATCGATATATTCATGAATAATTTATTGATTGCATATAAAAAAGAACAAAATACCCTTAGGAAAACAAGATGGTAGTACGTAAGATGCGCATAATATTTCCATATAGTAGTACTCGTAATGTAATAAGATATTATCAAATGTTATGTATTTTATCAATGCAGGTAAACATAGTACCTATATGTATATCCATGTTAAAAAGTTTAGAAAATTACACAACAGAAAATATTCAGAAAGGAAAAACAATTCAATATGATACTCCTTTGATCTCTGTGTTTATGTACTTTTGAGGTTGCATGTTCATCTTTGTTCAAGATTTACATACGATGAATCAAAATTAGATAGAACTTGAACAACAAAACGACCTCCACCTCCACCTCTCTCCCTCCAACAACATTTAAAACGAGAGTAGTTAATCAAGTGAGTGGAATTCTAATTGTAATTGTGGTCTGTGTGTCTACCATAAACCATACTCTCCAATATATGTGTTTCATTTATTGTCTCGTCAGGTCAGAGACCATGACACTTGACGTCCACAGATCGAATTTTGAATTTGATTTTTCATTTCTATTTTATATATACCATGGTATGGTGTACAGGTACACTCAAATTACATATGTATTTAAATGCATATTATACCTATGCCAATGCATCAAAATCAATATGTAATCATCTAAACTATCTAACGTGTGTGTACCTTTGTGCATACAGTAAACATTATTATTATGTACATTATTTGTATTTGGATCATGAGATCAAAATCAAAATTAAATAATATTTTTACTTTTGCCTATGGTCTCAATGCTCTCAGTGTAAGAGATACATCTGCTTCGTGTCATGCCATGTCATATAATAATACACATAGTATTTTACTAAACTACTCAATATACGATCCCAGTAATTTTAAATTTCCATCATTCCAATTCCCATAAGCTATGTGTGTGTATGATTTTGACAGAAATATATCTGTATTTTTATTCATCGCTTCGACGTGATTCATGGGTTCATATATATAAAATTTAAAAAAAAAACAATTCGAGGCTTAATGAGCCTGAGGAAGTCATGGGATTATGACCTGTTAATTCTCATTCTGATTTCAGAGTCTGATTCACAGAAAACGAAGAAGACGAAGAAAGAGCGAGAGAAATGCCTATGGTTATGGTTACAGTATTTGTATTGGATCACAATTCTCGTTATTACGACATGATTCACCTAAAATGTAAAATCCAAATCAAATATATACAATATATTCATTGCATTGGATTTGGATTTGGATTTGGATTGGCATACTACGCTATAGCCCGATCGATCCCGATCTTGATAATTCTCAATCTAATAATTCCATACAATGAAACGTTAATGTACAAAAACAATGGTTATATAGCACTGATTTTTGACTCATGATGCTCGAGTACATAAGGTACATATTATTTTCTATCTTCTGAGTCATCGTGCACTGCCTCCATCTCCTTGAATATTACAGGTGATCTCTGATTTGGTCTCTGATATCCTAATTTAATGATGATAGGTAAAATCTACAAAATCAAAATCTGGACTAATACACAGTTTTAGTTTAGTACATATAGTAAAGCATATAGCTCGAATCGACCTTTTATATCTTTTCCCTAATGGAACTTTTGTCTTGAAGACAAAGAGTCTGTGAGTGTGTACTTTGTTTTTTTTACCAGTCAGTCGTCAGAGTCAGATGAAATACCTGTGTGATCTCAGGTCTAACTACTTTGACTATCTACATACGTTATTACTATATCCCAATCAGTATATCAGTATATCACTGTAACACCCCTAGAAAGGTATGTATATTGTACAAATGCAAATAGCAGTGGTAGGAATGGTCAAAATTTACTTGGGATTACATAATATAGTAAAGTGCTTTACTGGTACTGGTACTGGTACTGGCTTACTCTTTCTTACGCTATTAAATTGCTTTGAATTTGCTGGAAGGTAAAATAATAAATGCAAAGTACACATAAAAAGATAGAAAAAAATCCATCTGTTTTGTTCCCTGTCCCTGTTGCATCAGTTACTTTGTATTCTGTACATATTATGCATTACGTTTTTACTGATATTTTATCAAAATCAACGACAGAATAAAATGTAATGCTCACAATGTACATAATGCAGTATCAGTATTGTACCTTCATCTTCATCAGGGTGGACGCTATGGCTATGGCTATGGTATGATATGATAAGGGTGAGGTTATATAAGTACAAAAGGTAATAATAATGATGATATGTAGATGCTGCCTATAAAATGTAAATATGTGGATGAGGCATATTAAGCATTTTAGAGCTCCCATCCAATCCACATGGATCATGGATGAGTGTATGGAAGTGATGTGATGTGTACAAAAGGTCATCCTGAGTCGTGATGCTTGAGGGGTCACAGCTCATTTTGTAGGTGTGCTTTTTCACTATCAGTATCGATACTACGCCATAAGAAAGAGCGAGAAGATGCTAAGACGCTAAGACACAGAAAGGCATATCTTATCTTAGGGGCTACAGAACAGAGTCCACAGACAAAAGCAAACCACTAGATTAGCTACACATAACATACAATCATAAACACTGACTCACACTACATAACTTTCATCTTCTATCTATCAGTATCAGGACCAGGACCAGTCCTTTCATAAAAAAAATAAAAATAAAAATCCTTTTGTTATAAAATTAAACACAGCAATCTCTTGAACCTTCACTACTTCGCTCAATGCGTTCATCTTTCAGTGTTTTTGTATGAAGGTGTTTCATCAATATTCAAAATTTGTACTAAGCATTTTGAGAAGTTATAAAATATTTCCATTTAAACTTAATAGTGACATTCAAATACAAATAGTAATTCAATCAAAAATTCAGAAAAACTTATTATGTTATCAAAATATTTGTAGGTAGACAAAATCAAAGACAATCCACAAATGAAACTATGTGGTTGAATGAATCCAATGTAAAATGTAGTACAAAGACAACGGATAAAGAAAACGAACCAGGGACCAGAACCAGCACGGATTTCTTAGCGTTGAAACAACGCGTTTTTCTCAGATTTTGAAGTCGAAAGTCGAGAGCCTGACTATGCAAATACCATTGATTTTGACAATCTTGTTTGGTTTTCTTGAATATATAGTGTAAATGTGGGTAATCTTACAGTTTTGTTCTTGTATTATACAAGGAGGGGAAGGTAAAAGAAGTCTGTCTTTAGCTAACGTAAGACACTTGAAAAGTAAAGTAGGAAGGTAAGATGGAGACGGATGGAATGATGTGTAGGAAATGTTGAGTCTAATTTCCCTTAGTTTCCCTCTCTTTGTACACTTGACTCATCTGGAGTGGGACTTGAAGAGGAGTTGAAGAGTGTAGCATGGCTCTTGAGACAAGTTTTTCACAAGTTTATCTTTCAGTTCCAGTTCCAGTTCCAGGCCCAGGCCCAGGCCCAGAGTAGGTAGGTAGGTAAGGTAGCTTATACCCTGTATCTCATCATCTTCATCTTTCCTTTCCAGCTTTACAAATAATAGTCTTACGATTACAGAATCTTAAGTCTAATAAAACCTTAGAACCAACAAGTTCCAGAGGAATAGATGGTAATGTGTATACTACTCGTATATGTTCTAATACTAACCGCCTGTTTAGTATTTATCAAATAACTAATATAAATTTCGCCCCAAATCTTACCTACCTACAAATGAATTCATGTGCAACTGCATGACAACTATAAATGTAAGGCATGTGACTGAGCTAGAATAATAATTCTTTCATAATTATTATTTCAAGTCCTTTTAAGTGTAGACATAAATGACAAACGCATGTTCAAATATAATTAGGTACATATTTTTAATTGTTTAACGTATATGAAAGCTAATAATAGCATTAGTAATGCTTCTAATTCCTGCTGTACTTATGGTAAAAGTATATGCTTATTTTTGAAATGCCTGTAGTTCCAAACGCTTCTGCTGTAGTTTCAAAAGGCGGATTAAAATTGTCTATTTTCTTTTATTATTTTATAAAGCCTGTGTAAAATAATTTTCTTTTTTGAAATGGACTTTAGGATATTTTAGCTTACCTTGAAAATTCGAAACAAGAAAATTTTTACGTTTTTTTAAAAGGTGGAAAGTTTCCAATTTTGTTACTTCTGAAAAGGTAAAAATGTGAATTTTTGGTCGTTTTCAAAAATTTGATAATAACGTGTTTTTGGATTCGAAATTTTCAAAGTGAAAATATTTTCTTTCTCAATATTTTCTAATGCGTTGTTATTAGGACCAAGGTTTCAAAATGCATCATCTCCAGACTTTTTCGTATATTACAGACACATTTATTTTACTTAAAGAATTTTTTAACTGAGATAGCACATTTTGAACTTGTAATAAAAGATATAATAATGTTAATACCAATTTTACAGGCATAACTCAATGTTTGTCTATAGGTGAGAGTACACAGTCTGCCTGCTCGTCCAATGTCTAACCTAGCATAACCCATATGTGTGGTTTACTCATGACTTGATTTAACGTTACTCCCCAGACACACGCACTCTCCACCTTGACTTCAACTACCAACATCCAACGTCCAACACACAACACACACACTCGAATCTAACGACTCGACGATCGTGAATTTAATTTGAGAGTTCAATAAAGAAAAGAATGGAATATAAAAAAAATTGTCCGGCTTCCGTACTAATAATACACACACACACACACACAACCAAAGTACACACACAAGACTCCAGCCAGTACCAGACTCATGAACCCACAAGTCTCCAACGAAAAGACTCAACACAAGAAGACTCTCGACTCCTTTCCCATGTTCTCAATAATGCACTGTTCCCATAATAGGAATCTCCGCAGGAGAAAAGAATTGCTATGCATCTCCATGTCATATACATACACATCTCCATCCCAACCGCACAACAAGTCGTCAAACATTATGTCAACAAAATGTGCTCAGACAATCCAAGATTACAATGGGAGGGCAAGCTATAATAAAAGGTTAGGGAGTCGTCGTCCTATCGTCCTACCGTGCCATTATCCATCATACAATCCACACACACACCATCGCCATGGTTATGGCTATAGTCACTAGCTATATACACAGATACAAGTGTAACCTATGTAATATCAAAAAAGAAACACTGAAGCTTCCACGTAGATACAATGATTGTGACTGTGAGGCCAGGACCCACACCGACTAAGAAAAGAAACCAACCACATGACATGACCATCATCATCTTTCTTCCCAGAATAATATGTACCCACCGACATCCGCACGGCACCACAGAAACCAGTAACCAGTAACCAGTGCCCGCTCCCCGTCATATCAAATTTATGAGCCACATAATAAACCCCGGAACACTAAGTATAGTCAAAGTGGCTAATAAGATATATTTATAGGACAGGACCTTCCACAAATAGGAGCCACTCACATATGTACGCTCCACACAACACATATCTGTATCTCTGTATTATGATAAGATGGAAATCAAAAATCGAAATCGACATACAAATCGACCTCAGACATCCCTTGGTCTACAGATAGTGGACATTTGGAAAGGTTCCTTGTACCTACCTATAACCTATACAAAGTTCCATAGATGGAAAAAATTCTTTTTGTGAATCATATAATGCCAGAGCATATTACGATATTACACGGGAGTCAACTAGTAAATAGTAAATTGTACACATTATGACATGAATGACTCTCCCAAAAATAAACTTCCTCTGGAACTGGAGCCTACTACCTATCTACCTACATAGTGAGTGCACACAGATGTGGAAAAAACTTTCTGTGTGGACACCCTATCTATTATTTATACAAGACCTACATTTAATTCAGAAAACTTGTGTGAGTGCAAGTACAAAATATATAAATCAAAATCAAAACTAAAATCAGCCATTTACGTAGCACATATTACAGACAGAGCGAGACAGAGATATGTACAGGTTTAAACAATATACCGATGCGTAGGTACTATATTATGAAAATATATCCATTTATATAGCTATATACAGTTCTTAGAATAGAGCCAGTGCCAGGACATACCCATGCCAGGCCATACCACACCATATGGATTTGGATAAGAAAGAGGAAACACCAGTGGCATGTTTATCGTCCTTGCGTATATACTTATTTCCTTTTTCTTTCTCTGATTTTCTTCAAACTGGAAGCCAAAAGTTAAAAGGCAAACTGTTTGAATACAGACGTTAGTTTCTACCCTGCCATCAGTCGCCTCACAAAAACCCAAAAGCGAAACCTAAACAGCTACCACACCAAAAAACCAAAACCGAACACACTCGCTTCGGCTTCCATATTCCAAAGTCTATCATTATACTTTAACTTTGACTTTAACCTACCTACTACCTACCTACCTACCTATGAAGAGGACCTAATGCCTACAGTAGGTACCTAGGGAGAAGACGAAGGCTCACATATAGGCATATATCTAAAGAAAGAGACTCCACGTTGGCCTGTTGGGTTGTCTGTGGAGTCTTATCTCAACGCAGTTTACTTAATGGGACCCTATAACCATTTCCATTACATTACGTTACATTACATGACCGTACAAAAGGTTCCCAGTATTTCTTCACAAATTCTATACACTCACTCTTTTTACGGACACATACGGACACGGGTAGGTACAGTGTATACTTCCAGTTTTCCAGCTTTCCATAGTGCTGGGCCAAGTCCTACGCCTGCCTACATTAGGTAGGTACATAGATATGTAAATAGACACGTACCTCTTCTATGCATCACACTTGTGAAAAGGCACTGGAAAAGAATACCTAAAGTTCTTTTGAGCTCAAGTTGAAGTCTCTCCAGTTCCAGTTCCAGTGAAGTACCATTAGTATTCGATAAAATGCCGTCCGTCCACACTACGTACGTAGCCAAAGTACCTACCTAAGTATATGAACATCCCAACGTGTGTACTAATATAGCAAGTAGACATAGGTAGGTACTTTTCAAGTATAGTGGACCCAGTTTGTGAGTAGAGTGTACGATTACACGTATAACAAAAAATAACATGGGCCCCTCCGCAGGTACTACTGGAGCCGGAGAGTGGAGACTAAAGACGTTTTGTTCAATGAATGGGACCGGATGCCAAAAGGAGAAAAAGTCATGTTTCTTTCAACTCACAAATGAAGTTTAGCATGTAGTTTAGAGTCACAAAATACCCGTTTTCGGAGTATATTATTTCCTCTATTACTCTCCACTTCAGAATCTCGAGTCGAGACAGAGAAAAAAAATATACCACAAGTCTGTTCAAAATATGTACAACAACAACAAATACAAATACGGCAACTCCTGTACCTGTACCTGTGCCTAAGAGCACCCACTATTACTTTTAGTATTACTCCAAACATTAATTTCTATACGTGAATGCTACATGCTACACGCTGACCGCTCAGTACGGACTGGATTTTTATTTCCATGAACTTCATGTCATCGGAATCTCGGACAAACACAGGGAGAGACGAGCGCACAGAACAGCGTACTTACGATTACAGCCGAACCAAATTGCAAAAGCCATTAAAATACACGTTGGTAAGGTGCGTTTATTTGTAAGTACCATACCACATCAGCCGGTCCATACAGAAAGCCCTCTATATTGTAAACTGAAAAAATAGTGTGCAAAGCATGCATGGATAGATACAAGGCTTTTCAAGTATCTATTATCAACTTATACGACACTTTGCATGGCATGGCTAGTTCTGATCCTGTAGCATAAAAATGGTAATGCTGTATGGCAACTGGATGGATTATGAGCAAAGTATGGATTGACTTAACCTGACTTTGCTTTTACTCACACCTGGATTTTAAGATGGGCAAAAAAAAATCTTGAGTTGGTGCATGTTCAAGAACCAACTCTGTACAAAGTAACATAGAGAAGAAATTGATGGAACAAACAACCTGGAGTAAACCACACACATACACACACACTATATAGACAGCACTGTCTACACACATAAGTAGGCAGAAGGCAGAACATAAACTTTAACAGTTTATACAGAGTTTAAGAGTAGAATTTTATTTTATACAAAACACCATATCCTTCAATTTCCATTCCCATTCCACCAACGTTCCCATAAGACATAGACGCACACAAGACTCTCTTCAAAAACTCAAGACAATCACTTTAAAGTCTGAATTTTTCAAGGAATAAAAATTCACGGAGAATTTACACATGAAGGTGCGTCTCATCATGATGATTTTCTTTTCCCTATATATTCTCACCATTGCATTGCAGCATATCATATTTACAGATATATACGTAGGTAGGCATATAATAAAGAATAAAGATGTCTACATTCTACAATTCTACAGAACACAACGTGCTGAAGGATGCACTTGACTTTTCTGCCTTTAGATATGACTCTATGGTCCTGTTCCATTCCAAGTGGAAAAGTTAAGTTTTGGTCTTGATGGTGGTGGTGGTTTTTTGGTGGAAGTGGAAGTGGGGAGAGAGAAACAAGTGTTTTGCATATACAAGCATCTTCTTCTCATCCCTCATCTTCATATCCGCTCAGTCAGTCAGTTCTTCTGCATTTCTTGTGAGATAAACTACACCAGTACCAGACGGTGAACTATGACTATGAAAATGAAAATGAAGACAGGCTTGGCTTTGGCATTATAGTTGTTGTACTGCTGTAGTTGTCTGTCCATCTATATTCATTGCATGTTGAATTAGAATTTGAATGTTGATACTCTCTTCTTCTTCATCTTCTTCCCCCCTCTTGACTTTTACTCTGTATACATGTACATACTTGTGTACTTCTCTCTTTTGCAGTTTACATTTTCTAATTTTCTTAAACTTCCCATCACCTGCTCCGCTGCCTCAACCTCCCATATGTACCTGTCCACTCGTACTCGTACCTTATTCCACACACTTGGAGAGGATGTTTGTATGTTTGACTTGTTTAGTGCTCACCGAACAATTCCTATCTGTATCCGTCATTCTTTCTGCGGACTGTATATTATAATACATGTAAGCATATAGGAGGAACTCACTCAGCATATTATACAAATGTACACACACAATGCTAATATGCCCAGCCATGCTAAAGATCGTGATCCACGTGGGCAGGAAAACTGGTCTTTGGTTCAAAGTGCGTGTTTCTGTCAAATGAAATGCAAACTTTTTGATGTGCTTTTATGCTTACACACACACACACACACTCACACATCAAGCATCCAGTCTGACTCTGAGTCAGTCTCTCACTCCGTCCCATGGCCATAGCCAGACCATAGAGTCATGCAGATCCAGCTACGGAGATGACCATATAGCTAATAAGTGTACGCCATGGATATTTCATGGGTAATGTAAGATGTAGTAGAAACTTATGTATATCTCACACCCATATGAGTACATAGTTCATGAAAAAGGGCGAACAAGTAGAAGAAAAAAATGGGAAAAAAAGGAAAGGCAAAAAAAACCATACGCCTCAAATCTTGTGAAAATTTACGAATTTCCATATCATATCATAATATAGCAGAGCATACCACAGCGTCCATAGAGTCCATAGAGCACCACACCACAGCACAGTGCGAAGTTAGCCCATGCTAAACCAAAACCATGGTTCATGGACATGGAAATATTATTATGGAAATCTGTCCATTTATATTAACAATAAATGTAATATGAAATTTTTTTACCTATACTGTAGAGATATACCTACAGCCTACAAGGTAGTACGTTACATCACATTAATTCAGATTCAAAATTCAGAAAGCAAGTATACCTAAGTAAGTAGACGCACACGAGCGCTGGTACCGGTACTGGTACTTGCACTGGTCCCGGCCCTGGCAAAATGAAGCATGTTTAAGGAAATTAAGAATTATTCACAATGTGGAGTCTACATGGAAAATTAAGGGAGGATAAACATGGGAATAATCCCGCAAAGATCCATGCTCAATTTCATCTTGTAATATATGGACACTGAGCCGTAGTACTTGTCTGTACAGACACAGACTACGCAGAGACTGAGACTGAGTGAGAGTAGTAGTAGTAAGATTGGGCAGAAAAAACTATATCTACTCTATATAGATATACCTTGTTGATATATTATATAATTTTGTGTGCTTTTAGTTTGTAGAAGAAATTGTATGTACATGTAGTGGAAAGTTATCAGCTGAACGTGTAAAAGATGAACGTGCCTCTCAAGCTTACTCAAGTCATTATATTAGTCGAGAAGGAGTTTTTGGAGATTCTCTCTGTTCTTGAGATTAGCTCATATAGCTTCGCAGCTTCAGAGTTCCGTCCGTTTGTTTCCCCCTTTTCATTCTGTCTATATTGTAGACACACTGCTCTGAACTGTCCGGTCGTTCGTCAGACTTGAAGAGACGAGAGACAAATAATATCACTATCTCTCTCGAACAATGTCCACATCCACATCCACCCAAGGAGTGAGCGAGCGAGTGAACAAGCGAGCGAACGAACGAACGCGTGAACAAATAAGAGAGCCATATACTATCATAGTCATAGAGCCACACTCACTTTTGTCTTGCCAAAGATCTTGAGGACAGATAGCTCCGTTTAATGAGAGTGTGATGTATTGCGGACGTGTGCATCTCCTGTACAAAAGTATGACCATCTATCTAATTGTGAGCTCCAGTCTGTATCCTCTCCCCTCACGTTGAAGTGGCTGTCTCTATGTCTTTTCTATATATCATATATTTATAGCTATTTTATTATGGTTATATAGCATCGGCTTTGAAGATTGAAAAGAAGCGAGCCGTTGGAGTTTTTGTAAAATTCAAAACGCCATATATATCACGCTGAATAAAAGCTTATCAAAAGTGCTTTTGTTTAACACTTTTAATTTTTGAACTCTTAAACACTGCATTTTTGCATTTTTTAAAATTGTAAATTGCGTGTATTACTTTGCACACGTAAATATACTCGGTTTTGCGATTTTAAAAATGAGTGAATTAAGTATTTTTGTACTTTTAAAAATGAGTGAATTAAGTATTTTTGCACTTTCAAAAATGAGGGAATTAAGTATTTTTGCACTTTCAGAAATGAGCGAATTAAGTATTTTTGCACTTTCAAAAAATGTAAATAAATAGTTGATTTTGCACTTTGAAAAAGTGTAAATACAGTAAAGTTTGCCCTTTCACGCTAGTGTACATACATATAGATTACGTAGGAATTTACAAAAAATCGAAATAATTGGATCTGAACTTATTTTAAGTAGCTCGAGTACCAAACTGTCATCCAAAATTATATTCCACACTTTTAGATTGCTCCTTTTGATTTTACCCAAACCAACATTACATGACTTGTTTTCATTCCTCCCCCACGACGCACGTATAAATATAAACACTTGCTGCATTTATAAATCTGCACAGAGCAAACTTCAAACACAGACTCCCTTCCACACTGTACAGAGGGAAACGACGTTCGGAACCAAGACTGAAGAAGTTTTAATAGAAAATGAGGAAGACGCTTGTGGACATACGACACACGGCAAGAGAAGAAAACGACGATGAGATTTCTATGGCTTTATAGCTGTCTATCTCCTCACTTGTACAACGTCAATGTACACAAAGCAAAGGGTCTATCTACCTACCATTAAGTGCGAAGTACCTATCTACCTACCTAGTACCTAGAATAGAATACACGTACCTAGGACTATAAGGAACGGCAACGGTCCAAGTCCAAGGCACAGTTGAAGCAGGACCAGCAACGTACAGAAACTGCAGACCTGTGTACTTGGTTAAAAGTAAAAGAGGAAAGTAAAGCAAAATATCTGTATAGTAATATCTCCACTACAGAGTACAGAGCAAAAGCTATAGAAAAAGATCTAGAGAGAGAGAGAGCAAAGTAAAGGATTTCTCCAAGCATGACAAGTCATGCAACTCCTTCGAGACACTAACACCAAAAACCAAACCACGCCAAAGACACAGACTAAAAGTCATTGATATAACCCTACCACTACCACCATACCACTTGGGTCATGATGCAACTTTGGCTTCGGCGTTGGCTTACAATATCTCCAGATGAGAATAAGAATCTCCGCGTCTTCTAACTAAAGGAAAACTTTTCGTCTATGTCTTTAGAATCCGAATGGAAAAACGAAGACGAAGTCGAAAAAAAGAAGAAAAAAAAACAAATAACTATTTCCCACTTACACACCTATACATATAAGGAAAGAAAGGGAAGCCCATAGGCGCACTATATACTAATATATAATGACTTGGCCTAGCTCTGCCCTAGCTTTGGCTTTGGCTCGCCGTCCCTGTACTTTTTGCCTTTTGCATCTTTTGCGCTAGCTTTGCTCGTTCTTGTTCTCGTCAGCGTCTCAAGACGGCGGAGTCAGGGACCCAAGTGATTTGAAAATTCGAATCCAAAATCCAAGTTAGATTTAGATTCGAATCCTAATCTGATGATCAAGCTTTAGCTTTTCCTTCCCTCCTATTCTCCTCTATATATAGGTTTTTACTTTTTTTTTAGTCTTATTTCCAAAGAAAAAAAAACTTGCATCTCCAGATCCAGATCCAGATCCAGCTCGTCTTCTTTTGTGTGTGTGTGTGTGTGTGTGTCCCTCAAGAGTATCAACATGAAGAGTAACAGGACGTCCACTGACATCCTCAAGACTCAAACGACACCGAGCTTTCTTTTCTATCTATTTAGCGTTTCCAGTTAGATGCTCGAGTACCAAGGGACACAAAATACTAATACTACAGGAAAACCGGTGCCGGTAGTGGCACACAAGCCTCCGTCTATGTATAGAATTAATGATATAGCAGTATTAGAATTGGTATAGGCGTACCAACCTACCGGTTACCCGGAAAAACAAAAACCCGGAGAAAGTTCTCTTGATATTGTCAGTATTTTCAGGTATATTTATGCTTTGTTAAGTGTTTGACTGCTCCTGGGCTGACGCGTGATTGGTGATTGAGCTAAGTAAGTTACTAACTGACCAGGACCAGCATACGCCATTAGTTAAGAGACACTTCCTCGCTTTAATAAATTAAACATTATATATGTATACAAAAAATCGTTTTAATGAAGACGTAGTGCTGACACTTTCTACTTTCTAACCAAGACAAGAAGATCGGGTACTGTAGAAAAACAGTCGAAAACAAATTTAATGCACTCTAAAAATAAGAGTATTATTTTTTAAACTTTTAAAAATTTAATTCCTGTCATTTTCTTGGTACCGTAATCTGCACTTAAAAGTAATTCGAGCGATAAGTTCTAACGTATGTATAAATAATGTTTCATGACAGGGATGAGTTTTATTTTTGGAAATTGTAGGTAGGTACGTAGATACAAGGTTTTTATTTTACTTGCCGATTAAAAAAAATTCAACCATATGTTATTCTTTCTACAGTGTGGTGAATGTTACTGCCAATGGCTTTCTCACACGCAGACAGATAGGGATGAAAAAATCAGGGGTTAAAATGGGAAGGGTGAAGGCTCTGATGAAAGCATGCTGAGTGTGTGACTGACAATTGGACTCAGTCCGGTTCAAGTCTCCAACTTCCACAAACAATATTTCATCCTTCTTTCATCCTCATCATCACATTTATCATCATTCTTCTTCATAAATCCGTAAATCTCAACCAACCAAAACCTTATAGTAAGTTAAGAACTGAAAATCAAAAGCATGGCCACTGCTACGGTCATGACCATGGCATACTATGGCCAGCCTACCACAGCTTACACTACGGCAGCCGTCTCTACCTGCTCCCCTAACTTCCTAAAATATCGAGACACACACACACACCTATATAGGTAATCTACCTACAATACATTTTTCATCTGGAAATCTGTACTCTGATCTGTACGTACTCCGGCACCGGCACCAGCACCAGCACCGGCACCGACCCGCTGCCACAGGTAATAATAGTAATAGAAATCAAATATCAAAAATCGAAAATCGTAAAAGAAATACGTAGACCTGTAAAGAGTCAACAAAAATTTAACCCGTGCACCAGTACCAGTAAACTATACTACATATATTTGGTTTGCTCTCCAACCTACGTAGCAACCCAAGCTTACGATTACGATTACGCAAGAAAAGTCAAAATCAAGTGAAGCTCATATAATGGAAACCGATTGGAGCATTGGAGCTGAAGCCTCCACATAACAGAGGATCCAACCCCAACGCAACGTGAACAACTACAGCTATACCGTACGTGAATATAATATTATTTGCTTTGGTTTGGTTTCTGTTTCGGTTTTAGAGGTCTACTTCTGCTATGATGATTTGGTTTTCAATTGAAAGCCACAGAAGCTCTGTTATGTAGTCCCGGCGCGACCACAGGAACAAAATAGTACAAACCATAAAGAAACAAGAGGCGAACGCACAACACAACACAACATAACGTAACAGAACAGAACAAAACCGAACACCCAGACCAAACTAACTGGCCCATGTGGTAAAGCCAAAGGTTTAAAGAGAGCTAAAAAGCTAACCCATATACCTATAGGTATATAGTCACCAGTAGTAACCACTCTATAGACTCTCTTCCTCCACACAGACTCCTACAGACTACAGACATTTATTACAGCGGGGAATAAATGTGCGTGTAACCGAAACTGACTGACTGACTGAGAACTAAATTTGAAATGAAAATGACCTCTGAATTAAAGATTGAAAACGTATGTATAGAGACTATAGCTATATATGCTATGATGATTATGCTATAGTTTTACCAGTAGAACAAAATAACACCATTGCGGCTGCTCGGCAGGCATATTATGGAGAGTTATTATAGTCGTAGTCATAATCTCATAATCGCATAATCATGTAGCCCTTCACTCCAATGTAATTGTAATTGTACTACAATCTAATATACTGAAATATACTCATGTCTATAGTAGGTAAAATGTTTAATTTTTGGTTGACTAGTGGCTATGGTACTGGCACTGGTCCTGGTACTATACATATAGGGCTGGTCGAACCTGAAATTGGAATTGTAGTTTGACGTTTGAAGAGGCTCAATTTCCAAACACACACACAAAAAACATGAAGAAGAATATACCGTTGCGTTGTTGGACAAATAAATATAAAAATGTAATGAAAATCCCACGGAAAACCTTGACCACACGTAAAAGTCCATCAGTCAGTCAGTACACTGATACTTTATGAAAAATAAAACGAATAAAATTACTTTACAGGTGTAAATCTAATATAGGTATATAGGCACAGATAAAATATATGAGATACCGATGCCGATGCCGATATACCGTACATTCTTGTATGATATATGCATAGCATTCGACATACACCCTGAGTATTCTACTATATGCATTGTAAGTAAAGTAGTAAGTAGTAATGTAATATCTAATGACACGGTAATAACAATACGAGAAAATATCATAAACAAATCTCATACTTTATACAATCTTTTTCTTTATACTCTTTTTTTTCTTCTAGTATTGTTGTTGTTGTATTCTTTAGAATTGCATACTGCCTTTGAAATTTGAAATTGAATGGCAAAAAAAAAAATTATAGACCATCACACGAACACTATAACTATGGGATACCCCATACGAATCCATATCATAGTTCATATTACGAGTTCATATAGTAATAGTAGGTAGGTAATACTAATAGTAGGAGTAGGAGTAGTAGTAGTAGTACATCATAACACCATGAAATAAAAAAGAAAAAAAGGAACATTAACCATCAAGATAAAGGTACTATGCGGTCCGGGCCGGTGTACAAGTGCCAAGTCTATACTCTCCTGTCCACTCTGCCTAGTTTTACCATTAAAAAATTACATCGACTATCTACACAAGAATATGACAGGTGTGTGAGTCTTCAATTTTTCTATCGTGTCTCTCTGTCTCTGAATGCCGTATTATTTCATCCGTAGAGTCACATTCGCATTTATTAAAGTCCAGCTAAGGTAAAGTTGGCACTGCCGTAATGCCATATTGTCTTATTCCCATATGTCCATAGTTATCTATCTCCTGCCTATACAGACTATATAGGTGCATATTTCTATAATCTGATATTCTGTCTGTATTGTACTCATCCTTTATATGTATAAAAAGGTGATTTTCTCAAATCTCAAATATCAGCGAGCAGATTACTATTTCATATACTTTTTCAACTCACATAGACAGTCAGTCATTGAAAAACTGTATATTATCTTTACCTTCACCATTACAGATACGATTACATTACGTCTACGACTTTTAGCGATCACCATTGAATTCGCCGAGACTATGCGAACTATCTGCAAGACGGCTACGGATACAGGTCCCGTTCATTACTACCAGTACCAAGAAGAACCCATAGCATCAGACAGAGCTCTGTCAAAATAATAGAAAATCAAATCTCATGACGAAATAAATTTCCTGCAAAAGTGGGTGCTGGTTCTGGTTGGCTTTGGCATTGGTTTCTGGTGTTGAGCTCCTCACAGACTGCAGATAAAACCTGCAAGAGTACTGATAACGATAACGAACGATGGGAATTCCGTATGAAATTGTTCATCAATCAAGGAAATCATTTCAAATCATGATAACATTACATTTTCTCTCCTTATGACTTTTTATTCTGCCTACCTATAGCGAGATTCAATTGCCCGTTATCGTTATACATGTGTAGTAGTAGTACTAATATAATATAAAAAAAAATTCAAAAACCAATATGAAGCTGACACGAGACGGCGACGGCTGGAAGTAAATCAATGTAATTTTTTTCTCTCAAGCTAATTGTCAGCAATGACACTGACGCATATGGCCATGGCGCTATGGGAAAAAGAGCATCAACTTCGATGACAGGAACTGAGGGTGGACTGACAACGACAACGGAAAGAGAGGCAACAATATGGACGACACTAAAAATTGTATAATAATGATATGACGATAGATCTAATCGTAGGAGAATTAATCGAATAAAATATGTACCTACCTATGTGCAATGCTATTACCTCTACAGTCAACAACAGGACCTGCTACCTACTGAATATTGTCAATAAACTTAAGGCTATACCTAAGGTAGTATTGATCTGCGATTAAATGTAATAATAATAATGGACGTACCTAATCACAAATCTATACCCAGAGAGGTACTGGTAGGTACCTGTACACACAATTATTACAGTAATTCTTCTCGAACAGTTTACATCCAACTTTTCTCTTATCAGTTCCAACCATCCAAATTCAAGTCCAATTCAAAATCATATGTGTTTTTTAAACTCATGCTCAGTTCAATTTCAATAAGGACCGTACATTATACCATACTCACTCTGCATAATTATAATTATACTATATAGTACCTACTATAAAGGTTTACTACACAGTAAATATGATGGACACACACACATACGTTAATATTAACATTAATAAATAATGATGAACGACCAGGACGGAATGAAGGCTGAAATGAACTTGGTTTGGTTTTGTATAATATTGGCGCTCTTTATCACTGTTGGTTCGGTGTGGCATTATATAAAATGTCTCGAGTGGACAATCTACAATGAATTTAAAATTCATGATCACCTCTCAAGATAAAAAAAGTGATATGTGAACATTGTGTGTGAGAAGTTTAGCTTTACAAGGAAAGATGAGAACAACGACATCTCCAACACTAGAGGAAAATGACGACGACCAAGACGACGAACACGACGACAACAACACCAAATGAAATGAAATGATTTTACATACGCGACATCATACATGATATTCAAAAGATGAAATATCCAGTTAAACTTTTTCGCTTGGCAGTTCCCCTACCAGTACCAGCGCCATTGCAGTTTCGAGTTTTGATGGTGATCCTTAAATAGGAATACGACAGGCACCAACTTCAGCTCATTTCTCATAAGGCATAAGGCACAGAGATGAGAGATCTACTGATACGCACTTTAGTATGTATCATCATTACTATATCGTCTATGAAGAACCAAAATGACCCATATCCATTTTTACCTAAAAACAATATCAACTATCTACAAAAATATTGAAACATATCTTGAAAGCATTTAAATAGAACAATTTGTAATTTTCAAAAAACATGTAAATGGAATGTTTTGCACTTTTCAAAAACATGTAAATAGATCATTTTACACTTTTCAAAAACTCTTAAATTAACATTTTACGCACGTTTCGCATTTTGTTTTTATGACATAGCACATTTTGATTGTAGCTTAAATTGGATATGGGTCATTTTAGTTCTTCACAGACGATATGCGATGCATGGGTATATTATATGACATTAAAGATCGCAGTAATTTTGCCTCTGCCCTATGCAACAACAGGTACAGTACAAAGCAAACGGACTTCTTGCAAATGATTAGATTTCAGCAGGATTTCCATAGAGAAGCACAAGCACAGGACACACAATATACTGATGTAATGTAATTTAGTGTCAGTATGTAATTTAATTCTAGATATAAATATACGTAGTACATGTATGTAGAATGCTACAAAGTGCGAAGTGAGAATGCAAACTGCCAATAGTACACGACCATAAGAATGTGGAGATGTACACTAGAGATAACCGAAACGCCGAACGGCTAAAGACGAAGACGAAGAAGCCGAAACCAAGGCCAAGACCAAGATAGAGGTAAACCCAAACCACACTTAATTCAATTCCCCCCTCCATGTCCCCCATACTCTCTCACGCTCAAGTCGAAATCTCATACGTAACAGTTAGGAGAGTCAGAGTCAACTATGTATGATGTAGTAGCATAGTAACCAGCCCCAGAGTCTGTTTCTTTCTGTTATTGTTTACAAGTTTGAAATTTCCTAGGCCTCGGTTACTCGGTGTCGTCGGTTTATAGCACGACGACATCCATCGCCATCCATCCAACCATTCAACGACAATGATACAAGATACAATCAAGCTCATATTATTTGTATAAGGGAACATCTGATTCTACTTATACTACAAGAAAACCATTTATGTAATGCGCGGTAGTCTGTTAGTACAAACTAGTAGGCACTATTTTACATAATACACAGCATCCAAATCTAATCCAGTGGTGGTGGTGGTGGTGGTGGTGGTGGTTATGTCGCTGGCTTTATTATTGCATTGTCGTGGTAAGGTAAATATTTGATGAGAATTACTGTTACTCCTAATCCCAAGTCCACGTCCAGGACCAGAACCAGAACTAACAACACAATTTTTAATGACAGTTTACGTAAGAAATGAAACAACAAACAGTCAGAGTACAGGTACATTTTGATTTTTCAATCTTTTAAATATTATCAAGTTTATTTTTGTCGCACATAATATCCTCCTACAATAATATTATTCAAAATGCCTATAATAATAACAGGGATATTTACCAGTACCAGTACCAGTGCCAGTACCAGTACAGAGATTTACTACCTTTTATTTATATACAGTTTTAATTTACTTTGTATATTATGTAATTCTAGAGACTCCAGAGAGTCGTTTCCTCTTTATATTTTGGCCATGCCCTGTCATCACATCTTATCACGATTCTTCTTGGCAACGTTCAGTGCCCTGAACATATGTATGTACCTAGATAGAGGCACTCACTCCTCGTCCTCACTACTGTCATGCCATGTCAACTTTTGAGTCAAACGAAGATACGCTAAGCTAAGCACCAGTGTACAGAGCCAGAACCAGAGCCGCTTTGGCAATGTCAATGCCAGTTCTATCTGTACAGAGCAGAGTACAGACATAGAGCAACACTATCTCTTGGATCTCGGTAAGGTAAAACACTGCTTTAATTTTAATTCTATAGATATACGTAATTTTGCTTACTGTACAGAAAGGACTGTGCCCGTTGTACATTGTACAGTGCAGACTATACACGAATGTCACATGTATCATTATCAAAATTTGAAATCAAAATTCACCTAGACACGTTATTCGCTCTTGGTTCTTATACTGAGTAAGTTGCGCTATTAAATGTTGTTGCGCTAAAAGTTCGTCCGTTCTGCCGTATGGCACTGTACTGTGTACAAGTACTTACAAAAAGCACACAACAGAAACAGAAGATGTAAATCACTAAATCAGTCTTGTGTAACAAACATAGCCCTTCCTCACATCCCACCACTATAATTCAAAATTCAAACGCAAACTATAATATAAGGGAAGGACAGGGAAAATATTAGGCCCATTATAATAATATATTCATACGAAAAACTAAAAACAGATTTAACAGATTGTAAATTATGTACACTACAATATGCATATAGGTAAGGTATAGATTTCCATAATAATATGCATCTTATAACATGGAGAATTATTATTACCAATTACCAACATAGCTTTACATAAGCCGAAGCCGACATTTGTAGCTACGTACACTTAGGTATATCAGAATTTTGGAAATTATAAACTGCATTTGCATTGCCTAAGATAAATTATGTGATATACTTATTATTATAGTTTTAGCGATGCATATATTATTTACGGTCCCTTCTGCTGTCTTGAGTAAGTCCCCAAAAACAAAAACGATGATGAATGATTATGCACAAGGAGAGAGAGAGAGACTCAAAACTCAAGATTACAGTCTCTTGGATTGGAAGGAAAGATGAGAGGAGACTGGATGGGGACTATATAGCGAAATCCCAGAGAGACAGACAGGAGACAGAATCTCTGTGCTGCATGTGGAAAGATGAGGAAGACATTGGAAAAGCCTTTCAAGTTTCTACACAGATTTTGAAGTTTGGAGACGGAGACTCTGAGAGAAGGAAGGAAGAAAGAGCGCATAGTGTTTGAGTACACACATGAGGAATGCAGGAACAACGAACAAGACACTGTGCTCTACTGATATGATAAAGATGAAGATGAAGATAAGCATAAGACTGTCCTCGTCCTCTCCGTAAGGGTTCACAGCTCTCGAGTCTCGAATCTTCAAGAGAGTTCTTAAGCAGGCAGATTCGTACAAACAGTCAACTACAATAATTCCACTCACACAAAGTCATAGCCACACAGTATATGAAATATTATACTCCGCTATCTGTCCCTACCTGCTTCCTATAATTTGGTCCTATTTATACCCTACAAAGAAATTTATATGACACTATAACGAAGCCTTAAAGTTTAAAGTGGGAATCTGAGCGTTGCGTTGAAGAAAATGATATAAAAGCGTGTGTGTATTAAAATTAAAATGACAAGGATATATGGACAGAACTTAGCGGGCAATTTATCCTTCCAAAATATCACTATTTTACACTACAGTTCCTCTTCTCTCCATTTTTGCTTTCAAGCTCATGATCATACTAATTTAAATTCAATTAAAAAAATAGATTTTACATTATAAAATGGTTTGAATTTCCCACATAATTAGTTGCACCAAAGCTAATTTGCATAATTTATCTCCATTACTTTTCTTCACGCGTTGTACTTTTAGAATGCAAGTTTTAATTTTAGTTTTGAAAAGTTTCCAGTTGCAATTCGGCGCATTGCATGGATGCATGGGGTATTAATTACTACGTAATGTAACTTTTTCGTACAAAAGTTGGCTCTATCTTTTTGGTTATAATATATAGTATATTTCTTATTTCAGGAAATGACTTGAAATTTAATTATAAGTAGCGTTCGCGTTGTATAGCTATCTATGTGGCTTTGCAAGTAACATGGCCTGCTCCCTTTAATATGACTTTTATTACAAGCCTATATATGAGAGTTTGAGGTTGGCTGTTGGCTTTCGTTCGCTCGTCGGCTTTATTATATGGAATTGGGCAAAATTCGCAGAGGATCAAAATGTGGAAGAAAAGAAGAAGTATGAGAAAGAACATACGGGTTCACACACAGACAACAGAGAAGAAATTCTCGCCACCATATCACCTCCTCCTTCACATCCTAATGTCCTGATCCTGTGAATGAAGAGGCCAAGGCAAAAGTGTATGTATATAATGTATAAGACTCTGGTTCTGACGCTATATGAACTTGGAAGACGGAACATAATCGTCAGAGAAAAGTGCGACCATGCAGAGAAAAATACAATTGGCGGTGGCATTTTATCTCTCCATTATATTATAACAACTTGTGCAGTATCTCCCTATCTACTATCTACTATAACTATCCCCTTTCTACAATATGTACATAATATGTATCCAATTCATGTAGCACACATGGCTGAGTAAGTCACAGCCAATGACAAGGGATGGAATTGTAAAGAAAAATTAGCTAGGTATACCTACTACTAGTTCCTTCCTATTTAGAATATTTTGCACTCTGTGAAATCGTAAAATTAGCACATTTTGCTTGTATCTTAACAAGAACAGTATTTAGAACAATTTGAATCTTTCAAAATCTTCTATTTAGTACAAAATAGACTATTCACAAACACGCGTATACAATACACAACACGCGTACAAAAGTTGTTGTTTCAAAAAATGTTTCATTTTTGCCTATGAATATGTCAATACAATGCGCATTTTACAAGAAGGAAAGAGCCTCCAGCTAACCCACACAACTAATGCAATTTTTCCTTTACCTTATTTGCAAAATATAGATAGAACATTTTGACACCATACGTTTCATAGGTTTGAATCCAGCAATGCCCATAATGATCCAGGGTTTAATGGGGCTACATATTCAATAATGACATGTGCGCTCTTCTGTGTTAGTTAATGCTCTTTGAAGTGGTCTATTATTTATTTATCTACCTATATAATATGCATATAGATCACGTATAGGTATATTCGTAGTTGAATATCAACATAATGCGTGCTTTTAATACAGGTTCTGACATACCCATCTAAAGCATTCGGCTAATTTCAAAAACCAAACTATTCAAAAAGTGAAGTCACTTTAAGTCATGTGTCAACTTCAGTCAAGATAGTCCAAGTTAAATCTCATGCCAATGCCATTCCAGTGCTAAAATCTATACTTATAAAATTATATTACTGTGTAATATGTAGGTATGTACAGAATTTTCTAGGAACGCCGTCTCTCTGTCTGTCTGTCCGTCCGTCCGTCCACACTATTTGAACGCGCGAAGGAAAGCGAAAATGAAAAGGAACAACTGACTTTAACATTAACATTATGAACATGAACAAGCAAGGCAAATGAAAAGTCTACACAGCAAGTCTCTGCAGAGTGCCGAAACGGAGCAGGCAGAACAAACTCAAGACACACAACTGCACGAGAAACAATAAGTAATACTTTTGGCTATACGCAGTCTGGTCCGGTATACCTAACTGAGCTGTGCATAATATATCCTATGTGTTAGGGGTATTTGTTGTGTGTGTGTGTTTTCATTGGTTTCCATTTGGACTCTGCCAGCGTCTCTCCTGTCTTCCCCTAATAAATATGCATAAGTTCATAAAATTCAAGTATGAATTCATGCATAGGCAGAGACCTCATGAACCCACAGTTTAAAGCTCACTCGGGCTTTTAACTCGGAATCCTGTGGGATCTCTTTCGAATGACTCCATCCAAGTTGAGTAAAGTAGTATACATAATAGGTATATGTAGTAGTAAGGAGTGGAAATATAGGACTATGACTATATGGAAATGGTAGGCATGATGTCATGTAAATTTTCACATATATTTATATAACGTATATAAACACATTCATATATTCATATTTATTTTGACTATGTATACACAAATTTACATCCAAAGATTTCCCATTAACTTCATCTCAGAACGGAGCCCTTTCGTCTTCTACACTTCACTTCACTTGACTTATTGTGTGTTGTGTGTGTGTGTAGTGTGCTGGTACCGGTACCGGTACCGGTACTGCGTATAGCCTGTCATGACTTCATACTTGAGCATGGTTTGGCCTGGTTTTAGTTAGTTTTATCTGTAGCTACTACTACGCCGTTCCTTTTATATCTATTATAAGTAATTTAGCTTGAATTTGAATTTTCCTTTTGACTTTGTAATTTCTTACTCCACTGACTGTGTTTTAGTAGTGTGTAGTAGTTTGTCTTTGAGTTTCCTTCTAATTCGACGAAACTATTACTATTTTGTTGGACGCAGGGTTTTAATTTTAACTTGTAACTTTAAGATGTGACTATAAACTAATTCTGACTTGGTGAAAAGATTTTCTTTTATTTCCATGGCACTTTATTATCCGGGCCATGTAGCCTGAGCGAGTAGCCTCAGCGAACCAACAACGTCAGTCAGTGAGTGTACCTATGTGTACATAATGGAGTCAGAGCGTCACAACAAAGTCGTAATCATCCATCCTCAACGAAATGGTGACTTAACTCAACGACATCACACATCATAAAAACTTGGCTATATAGTAGATATAGGGAACCAGAAAATTGCTACAATTAGGTGTAACTACATTATTTATATATATACGTGTAGATAAATATTCCTAGTTAGAGACTCTCACTATAAACAATTACAAAGCTAGAGCATGTTCAACCACTACTACAGTACTACAGTCTACAGTATATTCAGCTCACGATAAAGATAAGCTACGGACGGTGCCATAATAACATACCTTTCTACCATATAAAATACCATAAAATATTATTTTCATACCTTCTTCCTTCTTAAACTTAATGCAATAGGCACAACAGGCACAGGTAAACAAATTGCATCTCGCTGTTTGAATTTACGCGACAACTCGTTTCCACTCTTTTGCAAAGTCAGTCTCGTATATGCTCATGTCATATTTTTATTAGTTGAAGTACATACCCCTACGGTTTATTAAGGTCCTTTGGAGGAAAATATAATTGTAGAAATTTTTAAATGAGGTCACAGAATGACAGAAATCGGGGATTTTAAAATGTTTTATCTACTCTGAAAAAAAAACAATTAATTTGGAAAAACAGTATTTTTGAAATGGAAAAAATAATTTAATACAATAATTATTCGGATTTTTAAAAAGGAAATTTTAGGGGAAAAAACATTTTTGAAAAGTGTTTTATATTGTAGAATTCGGATTTTTAAAAAAAATTAAAAAACATTCTTTTTTGAAATTTGAAATAAAAAGAACCATTGAGTAGAATGTAAATCGCTAATTAAAAAAAATAAAACGTGACCTTTAATAGTTTTGTATAATTTTCACTTAAAAGCTCATTCTCTAAAAGAATTTGTCACTTTAAAAATTGGCACGTGTCACATTCTATTTTTGCCTCCTAAATTATGTAAATTAAAATAATAATTTCGGATTAAATATTCTAATTCCCTTATCGCTACCTTTAATCGTAATAATCATAATTCTGATGTCTACCCATATAATCAGCACTGAATTATAGCTCACTCTCCACTACACTGTATACATATATATGGATGGACTACGACAACGCAACGCCCTTGCTTGCGGAAATGCAAAAAAAAATTCAAGATAAATGTAAATAGCCGTCAAGTTATATTAATAGTATTAGAGAGAGAGAGAGAGTAAAAATAAATGCATGCACAGCACATGGCACGGCATGGAATGGCATGGCATGTCACGGGACTCTGCACTCTATCCACACACACATTTACATAAACTCGCCACTCACCGTTTGCCATTTCCATAACAAAATTAAATACAGAATTTAAATTCCAATTTTATTCGACTCTGCGTGCCCTTCTTTCCACCTTCCTCGATCCTTATCCTTAGTTTGTATGTACTTTGTGTACACAGCCTGAGCAAGCGTAATCTAATTGTAATTATAATTTGTAATTTCAAGTTGTTGGAAGCCAAAACCTATGTGTAGCCAAGTCAAGACAAGGGAACTCTCCTCTGACGACGACGACAAAATGCCTTCACATAATATAATTCCCTTGTTTTTATTTTAAGGACGTTGAGACGTTGAAAGAGAAGAGAGAGAATGGAACAGTGTGTAAAAGTGTGTACACTGTGTGTTACAGTTTTGTTGTGGAATTCAAAAGTTTGAATCTATCTAAAAACTTTACTCTTTTCTCTTAGCAATAACACCATCAACCATGAGTACACAGCATGTTTTCCAGTCAGAATAAGAAGGAAAACAAGCCGTGTGTTTAGTAGTGTTTTTAAAAGCAGACCCCGCTGTCTCATATTATAGTTTCTGAATAAATGATGTAATATGTATAGTAATCACTATTTGCAATTTTGAAATCAGTGGTTTTTTATTTACGTTCAAATAGTGCAACATTACTTCATTTTGCAACTTAAAAAAGGATGCAAAATGCGTGTTTTGCGCATTTTTTAAAAGCTGCAAATTGTGTTTCCATTTTCAAAATTGGTGTAAAATGTGTGTTTAGCCTTTCAAAAAAGGTGCAAAATGTGTGTTTTTAATTTTAAAAAAGGTGCAAAATGTGTGTTTAGCCTTTCAAAAAAGGTGCAAAATGTGTGTTTTTAATTTAAAAAAAGGTGCAAAATGTGTGTTTTGCATTTTCAAAAAGGTTCAAAATGTGCTTCACATTTTTGAAAGAGGTGCAAAATGTGTGATCTGCATTTTTAAAAAGCTGCAAAATGTGAGTTTTGCACTTTCAAAAAAGGTTCAAAATTGGCGTTCTGCATTTTCAAAAATGGTGCAAATAGTGAATTTTTAACTTTCAAAAAATGTACATAGTAAATATACTGTATTTTGTGATTTCCGAAATGTACAAAAAAGAGCATGTTTTAGCCCTGTAAACATTTATTACTTTAAAATTGGACAACTAATTAAAATTTGTGAATTTTAATTTTAATAAAAATATTTATTAACGAAACATATGGCTTGTTCCCAAACTTCAATTGATGATATACATCTGTACTAGAGTGCAAAGTCTTTTTCTTTTTCTTTTCTTGTTTTTTTTTGTACTTTTAATGTAGCACATGTGTACGTCGTCTGTGTCTCACGATCAGCCAGAAAACAACAAAAATCATATGAGTAGTTGAGAGTTGAAACGGAATACTTATATGTAATCTTTCCATATAATAAAAAAAGCAATCGACGCGCGACATCAGTGAAACCGCATCGCACCATCACTCCCATTAGTACTAGGTAAAATGCCTCTATAAATATATAACTTATTGTTACTCTAGTACCTCCTTCATCCTTCATGGGTCATACGGCACAAATACGATACAATACTCACACAAACACACACATCCACAATAATAACTTACACCCAGACCGAGACCAACTAAGAAACTAAACTAGTAAGTAAGTAAGTAAGAAGAACAACGATAAGATAAGTTCGCCCTTGCCGATTGGATTGACAGATTAAAAAAAAGTCTTGTGTGTGTGTGTATACGTATTTCTTCTCTTGTTTTCTCCATTTCGTCCCTACCTCTTTTTTTACGTTCTCACATCAAAGAAGTTTCTGTCATGAATTTTTTTTTCCTATACACAACACGTCGTCGTCTACTACACACAAAAAGTCTGCTACTACTCCACTCCACTCTCCACTCCGCACTCAGTACTCGGTACGGTACGACGGGCCTAATAGAAAAGAAAAACAGGAGTCGATTGCGATTGTAGAGTACAGTAGACTTTTATACTATGTATACTGTACACAGTAACTGTACTGTGGCTAAAAAAACGAGCCAAAATTGCAATCCACTTTTAGCCTACGTACAAATAACAACTCACCAACCAGCCAACCACAGGAACTGAAAGAAAGAATGAAAGTAGAGGAACGAAAGTTGGAAGGATCGAAGGACGGAAGGGGAAACACGAGGGAAAAAAAAAGAATAATGAAAATGAAAGTCTACTTTATACTTTACTTAAGAGGCTTTCTCGCCTCCTCATAGTTAGTACTTGAGAGTATTTACAGTGTAAAAGTAGACTGTGTATAGGTATGATAGGTATGATGTATGAGTTACAATGTGTGTAAGTGCAGGAGAGTAGTTTCCTTGTTTTCTATAGGTGAAGTGCCTTGACTAAGTTCATTTGTCGTAGCAAAAGGTGCAAAATATTTATGTAGGTAACAAGTTTTAAAGGGCTAAACATTTTTGGATTAAAAAAAAGTATAACACAGTTTGTAAAATTGTATTTCGTATTTTTTGGAGGGATAAAATAACAATTGCTAAAATAGCAACAATTGTTGGCTTTTTTCAAACTTGGAAATATTTTAACCTTTTTGAAAACCTTTAAATGCGAATTTTTGAAATTTTTGAAAACCTATAAATGCGAGTTTTTTGTGCTTTTTAAAAACCTTTAAATGCGAATGTTTTGAAATTTTTGAAAACCTTTAAATCCGAATTTATGGAACTTTTTTAAAACCTTTAAATGCTAATTTTTGAGCATTTTTAAAACCTCTGAATGTGAATATTTTGAATTTTTTTCAAACATTGAAATATTGATTTTTGATCTTTTTGAAATTTTCTAAATTCTTTTCTTTGACAATTTAAAAACCACAAATAAATACTAACATTTTGAAGTTTTTAAAAAACACTAAAACATAGATTTTTGAATTTTTTAAAACCTTCTAAATATGATATTTTTAGCCGTTTTAAAAACATATAATATAATAAACATTGTTTGCATTTTTTTTTTAAATTTGTTAGTTGATAGTATAGTAAATTTTGTGTGGTTAACAATTTGAAAAATTAAAAGATAGAGCACTTTGAAACTGAGCCTTCAATGACGATGTATTACTATAGTAACCAACTTTCCCCTATATTCTATACGCACTAACTGGAACGCTACAACTTTTCTCTTCCTCTCTCTCTCCCTACCTTCAAGTATGAAAACCAGTACCTACGTAAAAGCGCCCCAAAAATAGTAAACTTGAAGTTATGCTACCAATTAAGTTTTCATCTCAGTTTCACCAAACACACAAAAAAATACCAGAGCAGAACCAGAAGAAAGAAAAATGAGTACCACAACAAGAACAAGAAGAACAAGAACTGGAGCCGGAGCCGTACTTTCCACGTTTCTCTATTTGATTGGAATTTTGGAATGAAATGGAAATGCGAAGATCTGCAGTACTCACATACCTATATACATAGTCTCTAAGTTAAAGAAAAACAAACAAGAAAAAATTGAGAATAGGTAAGCAGGTAATTACATATAAATTGATAATGTGTTTACTCCTCCGTACATATGTGCATACAGAGAGATCGATTAAACTCTCCAAGTTTAAAGTGGGTGAACCAAGGCATGACGACGACGTCTACATGAACCGTATGTATATACCACACATGTATATATCGACATACTTTATAGGCACGCACATAAATACAAAACGAACCAACACATTATGTAATACATTACCTACTAGAAATAGAGAGTATTGTAATGTGAACTGACAGAAGACGTAGGAAATATCTATATATATCAGTATCGGTATATCAGTATATAGGCTCGATTTTCAGTTTTTTTCTATTTCCGTTTTGTCTGTGTAACTGTAACTGTAGTGTTGTATATTGGTAGAATATATCTGTCTGTACTAGGATTCTGGACTTGGCATATTTACACACTTGACTGCCAACTATTTACCAATAAACAAAATTCAAATACTCACATAATATCAATGAGAGGAGAGGGAGAACAAAAAAAGTAAAATACGGGAACCGAAAACTCAACTTATACGATTCCGATTACTACATATACACGACTACCGGTACCGGTATCGGTATCGGTACCGTTACCGTAACCAGTAACCAGTAACAAACCATGCAACAACCGACCGACTTTCAGCAAAAGGAAAAGGAGAACCAACCAAACAACACACAAACTTTGAATTAAACATTTCACATTCAACTTTCAACGCTCACAACTCTTCTCTCCCAAACAGGAGAACGTTCGAGGAGCAGCGTAGGCGTAGGCAGAAACAGAAGAAGAAAAAGAGTGGAAGGAGGAAGAAGAGAGGAAACTTCAACTTTCCTCGTTTCGCTCTTTCGTACATTCAATTAAATCTAGAACAACAATATCTTTCCTCTCCATATGTCTGTCCCTAAAAGTGGGTGGGTTGGTTTTGGTTTTGGTTGAGGTTCGTAGGTAGCTACGTCCACTTCCCAATACAAACAAATCCAAAATAATTCAATAAGAGACCAAGTAAAACTATATGTACGATCACCACATATACCACCTTATTATAGCCATACCATATACCAAACCGTAGTAATGATAGTCATATAAGTACGCGGGACAATAGAACCATAGAACTATAGGAAACATCCGAATCGATTTCGATTTCGATTTGAATTCGAATTCAAGATCGATGTCCAAATTTTGTATCAAGACTTCAAGACTTCAAGAGTCCTCTCATACAATTATATATTTGATTAAAAAGATAAAAAATGGTTCGAATTCATTATTTACTACAAATTTTGGGTTTTTTAAAATGGCAAAATTTTTAAAGATACCTACAGGTAACCTACAAATAAAAACTTCCAATTAAATCCGAAAATCAAAATACTGATATTCATACTAGAGAGAAAGTAAATGCATTTATTTACACTGGTACTACAATAGTACTTGCCAAGAGACACAGTAACAAACAAACATTTTATAATTTACAATGAAATTTTAATAGTAATAATTATAATTTGTTTTTTTAGTATTTTATTTTTTTTTTTTTTTTTGTATGAGTAGGCCTATACTACTATACTAAAAATACGATTTGATAAATTATAAGAAATTAATTTAATTTGCTACTTATGTGATGAGGACCTCCAAGGGATCAATACTATATTATACACACAATGGAAAAGGAAAGAATCCTATTACTAACTAGCAGATCGAACTGTACACACTACGCCTCCGCCTACTCCTATTATGAAGTCAGATTTATTTCGTCAATAAGAATATCTTTTGTTGTACTAATTTGTACAGTAGCAGTAGCAATAACGGTCCCGGTCCCAACATGAAAGACCGATGTATATATATGCATAACCTTTCTATACCTCTATAGGGAAATAGTCTCATGATTTCTATTTCTGCCCTAAAATTCGAAAGCGGATTCCGATTTCGCAATATATAATATGTCATTATAGAATAGACAGTTCACTGTGTCATCTTTGTAGCTAGTACAGCGCTCCGTTTTAGCTAGGCGCTCTCGGCATTGGCAAATGTGTTGACATTCCTCGTCTACAACTCAGTGTAATAAATTGGATCTTTCAGTTTGTGAATCAAAGGAGGGTAACAACTTTAGCCATTTAATATAACTGTGTGCAATAATATTAGTATATATGTACGCGCCGCCACGGACACTTTTCTCTTCGACCTAATCGCTCCAATTTGGGCACGTTCCTCAAAAGTAAAAGCAGAGAGTCAGTTCTGTTCTTGTCAGAAAGAAAGAGAGAAAGTCAAGCGAGAATCGAGTCGAGCAGAGGAGGAGGAGGAGGAGACTTCGCATCTTTACACAGACAATATTATTTTCTCTATATTTCTCTGTCTAATAATAATCCGAGTGAAAATCCGAGTCGGAAGCTCAATGTTGTAACATGTATACAGCAAACAAACTGCCTCTAACTACAACTACCAGTACCAGCACCAGTACCAGCACCAGTACCAGCACCAGGACCAGCAAATTGGGAGAAATACTATGGGACTGGACTCTTGAATAGACATCACATTCCCGCTCCTACTCCTGCCCTCCATTAAGGAAGGTATGTGGATTACGGAAGTCATTAACGAGACAATTACGAACAATAATAATGTGGAAAATTAAATCTAAACTACATACGGGCATTATATATAGAGAGAGTATAATATATATTAGCCCAGCTATTTTTGTCTAGATCGTGTCAAATGTCAAAAACAGCTGGCCAAAGGGAAGTTACGCGCTTTGAGGAAAATCTGCCTATCTGCCTACCTAGTAAGTTTTGCACCTTCCGAGTAATGGAGTAGGTACATCAATCTTTAATATAACCATACTAATATATATATCGTCTGTGAAGAACCAAAATGACCCATGTCCATTTGTAGCAAAAAACAATATTCACTATCTACAAAAATATTAAAATATGTCTTGAAAGCATTTAAAGAGAACATTTTGCACTTTTCAAAAAACATGTAAATAGACCATTTTACACTTTTCAAAAACATGTAAATAGAACATTTTGCACTTTTCAAAAACATTTAAATACAACATGTTACACTTTTCAAAAACTCCTAATTAACATTTTACGCATGTTTCGCAATTTTTTTTTAGGACATAGCTCATTTTGATTCCAGCTTAAATTGGATATGGGTCATTTTGGTTCTTCACAGACGATATAGTGTAGGTGGTAACTATTCTTAATTCTGTGTAGAAACTATTCTCTCTCTCTCTCTCTATTTCCGTCCCTCTCCTGATTTCACAAAACAATTCCAGTGCGGCTTGTTTTTCCCTCTTGTCGACGACGTGGGTTAGATTAGACTGCAATTATATAATTTAAATAGAAGGACCAAACACCAAAACCAAAACCAACCAACCAACATCAATACAAAGGGAGGCCATCGACGGTCGCCGGTGCCCTTCCATTCAATATACGAATCGACTCTCTAGAAATCTAGTCAATCCATGTAGAACTGTCCATCTCCCTGTCTCAAATACTACATGGAGCTAGAATTGGAAATTGGAATTTAAACCTCAGCCCGACACATCAAGTAAAATAGGGAACACCGCATTCGCACCCGAACTCTAATAACTCTACAAACTAGAAAAGGCCTAACATGTAAATCCACATATATTCTCCAAGAATACTGGACTTTACTGGACACTATGGATACTGGGCACTGGGCACTGGTCATGAAGATAATGATAGTGATGGGACTGCTGTTGAAAAGTTTTAATTGAAATTGGGAATTCCTACACTTAGCTTCCCGTTGACATTACTCATAGTCAGGCTTGAATAGATAGGTACGAACGAGTGGGCACACGTATATCTTTTGTTTTCATGCAATATCAATTTTAAACAATTACGACTATTAACACACATTTTGGTAGGCATAATATTCCTGAATGAATTACACTAACATGGGCAATGCATGATGAATAACCTCGCTTTTAAATAAATGTGTATAGAGGCTAGAAAAAGCGCGTATTCGAAAATCGTACTGTGCTCTGCTCTGTGGGGAACAGCTCTATTCCCAGAGCTTTTCCGAGTTATTTCCAGTTTTGTCGAGGGTTTTTATATTAGAAAATGTCAAGAGGATCCAGATAGGAGCTTTTGGATTTTGAATGAAAACTATAACAATAATGTGTATATCGTCTGTGAAGAACCAAAATAACTCACATCCATTTTTAGTTTCAAACAAAATACACTTTCTACAGAAAAAATTAAAATAGCATGTTCATGAAAGCATGTAAATTGAACCTTGTGTAATTTTCAAAAAACATGTACCTACATAGAATATTTTGCAATTTCAAAAAACACTTAAATAGAATATTTTGAACTTTTGAAAAGCATGTAAATAGGACATTTTATACTTTTAAAAAACACTTAAATAGAACATTTTGACTTTTTAAAAATTTGTAAATAGAACAATTTGCTTATTTTAGAAACTCGTGACTAGCATTGTAAATATGCATCATATTTACCGTATTTTTTGACATAGCTCATTTTAATTGTAGCGTGAATTGAAAATGGGTCATTTTGGTTCTTCACAGACGATATATAACACGTCTCTCTGCCTGGTTATAGGAAAAGCATTGTTTATTTGGGACAAACAGGGATGAGGAGCTCTCCCATATATTATTATATATGTAAAGTTGCGTCGACACGAGTCAATGTTTTATTTATACAGAGTCAGTGAGACGAGAAGATGATAGGCTTGCTCTGTACATACGGACATACGGGGAATGTTGTATTATTATCATGTTTGGTAGTTTCTAGTCTCACTCTGTGGGACAACAACGACATTCAATTTATACATGGTTGGTGCACTGCATTTCATTAGGATTTACAATTTACAGTGTACTACAGATTAGAGTCTCTCACTTTGAGCAAACTTGGACTTGCTTGTGTCGAAGCCTGGGCCTGATCTGCCTGGGTCCCGGTCTATGGATATTATTGTGGGCTGCTGGGTGACTAACTCTGCTCTCTGTCTGTGTCTGCCTGCCTGCCTGCCTGGTCTGAACAAAGTCTCCTACGTCTACCTATGCACTACAGACTGATACTTGGGATTCGACTGATATCTGTAGTCCATATTATTATTACACCTCACGATCATGAACGACGAAAGGAGTGAATCGGTCCAGTTGGGATAATTTCATTTTCCTCGCCTCGCTTTCAACTTTAAACTTGAACCAACTTTATTTTAAATTTCAAATACAAACACACACACACGCTTCATCAGTATATCTGTAGTCTGTAGCCTGTAGATGTGTTTCTACTACTAGGATATTATTATGATACCTTGTCTTGTCATCCTTCAGCTTCACTACCCCTACAACTATACTCCCGGCACCGGCACTGAAACCGGTACCGCGGTACCGGCACCCACACCAATAACAGACCCAGGACCCAGTAATGAGCCTATCCAATCCTATGACCTACATCTATACAGCTATAAACTATAATATATGTGACTAATTTACATAGTCAATATTTAGTGTGTGACGAATCAAAATGGGACATTTCCGATTTTAGCTACAAACATACTGCTTTATCTCGACAAAATTAAAATATCACGGGCTTGAAAGCATGTAAATATAGGACATTTTGAACTTGTCAAAAAGATGTTAATACAATATTTTGCAGTTTTCAAAAACATGTAAATAGGACATTTTGAAGTTTTTAAAAAGTTGTGAGCAGAATATTTAAAATATTTTTAAAAAACATGTAAATAGAACATTTTGCACTTTTCAAAAACGTGCAAATAGAATATTTTGCACGTTTCAAAAAACATATAAATAGAACAATTTACACTTTTCAAAAGCATAAACAATATTGAATATTTTGAACTTTTCAAAAACAGAAAATTCATAAAATAGAAAATTTTACATTTTTGAAAATCATTTTAATAAAAAATTTTGCACTAACTCAAATCTAGTAATTCCCGTGTAGAAATTTAGAGTTTGTACCTGCACAAATAAAGTGTCGCTTTATGCACAAAATTCGTGGCGAGAATTGACTGCTTTTCGTGCACAATTTATTGTGCATTTCAGATTATGCACAAATGGTATGCAGGATACAGACGTGGCTAATTTTGACTGCTTTTCGTGCACATTATATTAGGCATAATTTTTCATACACAATATTATACGCACAAAAAAATACGAGTCAAAATGAATACCGCCGTTCCAGTCTCGAACCCACGACCTCTGTAGGTTATACTGCTACCTTATCCTCTACGCCACATGTGTTTGTTATTAAGATGAGGAATATTATTCGTACTTATACAACTGGTATACTTTAAATTCAAATTGCGGCTATTTTTTAAACATTTTATTGATTTTATATATTTCAAATCATATAAATTGTTAATCTGATTTATCACTTTCATATAAGGTCAATCAGGTCATGGGTTAGCACACTATAAAACTGAATAATCAAGGATTTGCTGTTACCTCTAATAAGACATTTTTCAAGTATAATTCTCAAATGTGCTAAACTCGAAAATGTAGGTATAGTAGTTTAAATTTATAAAAAGGCCAAGGGTCAAAGGTCATGTCCAGTTTTGAATAAAACTTTCTGCATAGATATGTATGCATAAGCTGGCATGCATACCATTTTATGCATATAAACCTGTGATGAAAGATTTGTGCAGAATTTAATAAACATATTATGCATACAGTTTTGTGCATTAGACTTGTGCACAATAGATTATGCAAATAATCGCGTATGCATAACAAGACACAATATGTTATGCACAAACTATTCTGCACTAGCAGTTATGTCGTGCTGTGCATAAGACGACACAGTTTTTTTTACACGGGTTAACACTGTACGTACGTATATCTACCTCATTTAGGGATTTTTTCATTACATATGGCTATATGGCTTATTTTAACCCCAGCTTAAATTGGATATGGACAATTTCGATTCTTCACTCACGACATTATGTGGTTCATATACATATTATATAGGTTCCTATGGCCCAAAATGTATGACACTGCTCCAGCCAAAACCAAAACCAACCAACATCCAACGTTTTACTTACGCCAACAAACTCATTATTACTCGGTGAGACTCTCAGTATTCCGTTCAGTGCTCAGTATTCAATGAGTAGAGTCTGACGATGAGATGAAGCACACAAGCTTTTCATCTTTATACGTGTCGCGTCTTTTACATGCATGGAGCACCATACATAATATCCTATCAGCATCACGGCCACGGCCCTCTCTCTCTCTCATCTATACGGCAATATCATCAGTAATTATATAATTTGGAAAACTTCTCTCTTCTAAACTCTCTTCCTTCACATTTTACTTGAGCTCGGCGCATCCCATTTTGTTATACATATATACGAATAGGAGAATGACTTTAAATGAACTGACTACTATGCAAGAGCACGCCTGTCTCCTTTGTAATGCATTCTCCCACATACACACTGTACAAATACAACATTCTATTTTCTATACTATACCACACTAGCGACCTTTATTTCTCACATTCACATAAAGCCTATCTTGGCGTACTAGTAATACTAATATGCCTCGGTTAGACTATATATCTATAGATTCTATAGACTGATAGTATATCATAGACAAAGCCCAGTTGGCTAGAAAACTCCTTTGAAACTTTGTGTAGTACTATATACACAAAGACAAACTAAAATAAAATGTTCACAGACCTTCGAACATACAGAACCAACGCAAGGGCTATCATGCAAAGATAGGAAATATATATAGGGCACAATCTGTACTCGAAGAACTAATAAAACTATACAGATCGAATTTGAACTTTTAGTACTACGTTTAGAGAGCGAGAGGCGGAAACCCAAAATAGCAGAAGAATTATGTAAGCATCTCATGTATGGAGGAGCATGGAACATAATCATAATAGTCAATAGTCCTAATAGAATTGCTATGTCCTCTGTAAGTAAACTCTCCTTTCACTGCACTGCACTGGCATTGGCAAGTACAACCACACACAGGCACACTATTCTCCTGTCATTTCAATCCGGCTCATTAGAACTGAGCTGGTATTATTGCCATTTGCAATTTGGATTATAAATGCCTGTGTACAATCTACACAAAATTCTCCACGTTTACATAATGTTCATAATTGTGGAAAACTATTATCTTTTAGTAAATACAAAATTACACATGTACACATTTGAATTTCCAGCGTATAACTAAGATGGGATATTTACTATTTCATTTTCACACAAAGTAGTATAGGCAAGCAGAATTACTGATATTTGTACAAGGCACTTTAAATGTAACGTGGTGTAGTGTGTACTTAATATGTAAGTAGGTAGGTACCTTATAGTTGATTACTATTTCAGCGGCATATAATACACCTTTTTAGAGGACATAGCACTGTAATTTCTCCAAATATCTGCACGTATTTAGACAGGCAGTATAGTGTGCTATACGCTTTGGCTTTTGCATTTTGGAAAATTGGAAGGTTTTATCCCATGTTCTTGGATGCGACGATTTGCAGTAATAATTTATTGGGGCTCATCACAAAAATAAATGATTTTTTTTGTTACTGTATGTGGAATTAAAAGCTATAGGAAGGAAAAGAACTGATATGTGCCTAAGATAAGGTACATTTTACTCATGTATAAATTACTATCACGGACCACGAGAGAAAGCCCCTGAGAAGTGGAAGCACCGGTACCGGTACCGGCACCGGTACGCTTGTGCCTACAGGTAAATAGTAAATATGTAGGTACATATCATGTTTGTGTTTTTATCAAATGCAATTTTTTTGTTTTCTTCGTTCTCCGTCTTGTGTAGCGTGTTGTATGAGTATTAGTCAACTAAATAAGACATCTATACCAATTACGACAGAACAAGTGGAATCCCTAAAGAGAAACAGGCAGAGGCATACGCACTTTTGGATAGATGAGCATCAACATCATATTATCATGGTCATATACCTTAGCATTTCTTTTTCTTTCACAAATAAACACCTTATACCTAGTCGTAAGTACGTCTACATAATAAAAAGCCCTCAGCAAAAGCAGCCATATGCCAATGCTAATACCATCACCAACAGGAAGATTTTTCTTAAATCATATTATATACGGACCGTACCGTTTTTTTTTCTTTGTATTTTTTTTCGACTATTGTACATTTCTAAAAGCAAGCATGTTTTTGCTACGCCTATACGCAATGTATGATGTACGTATAGTCACTCTGATCTGACTCACTCCTGCTCCCATGTCATCCTTTATTTCAATCAAATATCAAAATACAAAAAAAAACATACAAAATATTAGTTTTAGCTCATCTCACACGATCTCCACTACTCTCAAATGGTGTTGGTGTCAGATGTCTACTGTAGTTCATATCTGTAGTATAGTTTTGGCTTGGTTTGGTATTGTTCCATATATTATATAGCTACATTAAAGGAATGGTGATTGCAACGGCAACGGCAACGGCGACGGCGACGGCAATCGTTTGTTTTCGTTCCCGTTTCTTTTTTGTTTTTGTAACATTTGCTATGCCTTGACTAAATTTCCATTTCCATGCCCTCACCATGATGGACGTGCCGAAGCGGAATAAAAACTGGAAATAGAGATTTCGGCACGTACAGAATTTGGTGGGACTAGTAGAGAAAACAAATACAAACATTCATCGTTTTTCATGCTCATGTTTATGTTGCTGGTGCTGGTGGTTGGTGGAAGAGACATGGACGGGGACGACGGAGACTGGGATGGTGACGGTATTGTTCCATGTAATGGAATGGAATCGGGTGATAGAATATATTTAAACGATAATATGAGTCACATTCTATGTGGTTCTGGTTCTAGTTTAAGTTCAGCCGTGTGTGTGTGGGGTTTGTTTGTGTGCGAGGATAACTTGTGGAGCTAAAGGTAAAATAAAATATGACTCTATGGCTGTCGAAATTTGATACGATGGATTTTCATCGTAGAATATTATTTTCATATTTTTGAGGCCTACACTTTTAAATGTATGGCTACGGGTCTAGGAGTCTAGGAGGCTGAAGCTGATGCTGATGTTATTTGGTTTGGTTGACGGCGTTAGTGTTATTTGGTCTGCGTGGTGTGACTCTCTCTCTCGATCTCTCGCTATTTGAACTTTACTCGCACTTACTGTACATACAGACAGACTTTTGCTATGCACGCATTTCAATCCATAGCATTGCAGAAATAAGCATCGCGTCTATCTATCTGCCTGCCTACCTGGATTTGGTGGGCTATTACTTTACTTACGAAAACACGGCACATTCTATATCCAACTCTCAAAGTATGGGAGGCCTAACTGTTTCTATTACAAAAACAGAAGATCCGTGTGCATTTTAGGAACACTTCATCTGTTGCCTTTGCCTTATACCTGGGCTGTTGCTGTGGCCTGAATTTACACGAGATACCATACACATTTGAATCTGCTTCTGTTGTTTTGGTTTGGTCTGGTTCTGGTTCACGTTGTCCTATTATGATTGTGACGAAATGAAATGAAATGGAAAAAAAATGATAGGGAATGTGAAAAGACTCTGTGTTTCAGCGTGACTGACTGTGTCCATTATGTGCTCTTCCATGCCATGACATGTCACATTATAACACGCCGTGTAGAAAGTAGAAATATGAAGGGACACAAAAAAGAATGAAAAAATCTCTCGTCTCTTGTTTTTTTTTGCCTTCTCCTATTCCTATATCTTCTTTTTCATAAGTTTGTCTATGTTTTTTGAATGTGAGTTTGAATACACTCTATCTATGTTATAGCTATGATAAGCCCTACTAGGCCTTACAGTACGCTCTTTTGCATCTCCTTCAGTCCTGTCATATCACATCCCATCACACATTATACACATTATGCAGAGCTTTGGTTTCTGATAGGCAGAAGCCACAGAGGCATGAAGCACACACACATTTTTCGTGCACACGTAAACCCTCAGTCAGTCCGTGCCCTTATACTGTCTTAAATGTATTCCATCCTAAAATTTAAAAAATGTGCATATACAGTATGTATAGGTATGTAGGTAATCTGTATTCTCCATACTTAAATTTCCATTAACATTATTAACACTCGCCGTATAACTTTAAGTAAGGAAGGTGTGCTCGTATGGGTATGGGTATGATGGAAGGAAACCCGTACGCAGTATTATGAAGAGCAATATGGTAATATGTCATATTATGTTAATGGTAAAATGTCGTCTTGTATCTGTGCATGATGCAGATCCTGATGCGGATGATGGTCATTTAAATGTATGGGAATGCAATCTACAGAAAATGAAAAGAAATGAAGCGGACGTAATACTGTGTGTATGCAATACATACGCCTTCCTTGTAAAAGGATATGTACCACTGCACCTATCTAGGTGATGCTCAATAAGAAGTAATAAAGAAAATAAGTGACGTATTTTCATTCCCATTTGAAACTATCTGGTCAGTCATTTAAGGGTACATATGGGACATAGATCTGGACTTATTACTGTGGAGTGGACAGTGGACAGTAGAGTTCCTTTTCCAATTTAAAAACCAAAATGTAAGAGATGCCAATAATATGCTATGTAACCTGGGATATATCTGGGCTGTGCTGTGGAATGGCTTGGATATAATATAGGAAAACGAGAAGGGTGTATCTCTCTGATTGTACGAAACCAAGTCGAAGCCGAAGCCGAGTAAGAATCAGAACCAGAACCAGTCAGCATAAATTTCCGAGATATTGGATATAACACAAACGTGAGTATGCAGTACAGAATATAGTCCATATAGCAACTGCACTATGGTCCTGGTCCTCGTAATAATAATGAACTGTGTGAAGAAGAATGGCTCAATATATGATGGCATGAATGGACGAGTCTTCCATATTATGATAATATATGATAGATTATAGGTATAATAAAAGTGACCAAGTGTCTTGGACTGGACCAAACCACTTTTCACTCCATCTTTATGGTCCCATTCCCAATGTCAGCTTGGTCAGATAGATCACAGGTAATGGTGACCAAAGTACTCATGCGGTTGTAAACTCATCATCATTCTTATACTAATATACCTTCCCATAGCACAGCACCGTAGGCTTCTATACTGCTACACAGACCTATACCTACGTCGATACAGGCAAATAACTCGGTCCCTGAGATGCTTGAGAAACAGAAACTAAAACTACACCTATACATATGTATACAGATAGTAGAAACCGAGTAGACTAACTACAATACTACAAAACATAACACGGAACGACAACACAATACAGACACACACAGAGCAAAAGTTGTATATGATGTTCAATTGCACTATGGAAAAAACTGTACATTATAATATTATACAATAATAATCATATAACGCTGAAACCGATACCGACGCCGCATCGATGCGATGCTTTATAGTGTAGGCTCTTCCCGGCCGAGTAACCCAAGAAAAAAACATAGTCAACTTGTAAAATATACGCCTCTCAAAGCATCGTGTATCCAAGTCGTAGCGTATCATGTAAGGACCTATTTGTATACATGAAAGTTACATAGTAGAAGGTAATCGTATCATGATCATCATCTGGTATCGTTCGTACAAAGCGAAACTAAAGGAAAGGAAGGAATACGAATTGGAATAATGTACGACGGGGACTGGGACTGGGACTCTGTGAGACTGGCGAATCAGGAATAATACGGCCAAATAATCTTCAATAGTCATAAATACGAATACGAAATGAAATACGAATGGACATGTAAGACCGTAACCATAACTGCATAAAATCCATACCATATAATTATATCTATATACCTACTACTACTACTGACTGATAATGATATAAAAATACAAAAGCACCTTTATTACTATATGCCAATACCAAAGGAGAAACTTTACCTTGTTGTACAAAAGTACAACCACAACCTCCGGAGATATGAACCTACCTTGCTAAAAGCGTACTGAAATTGAACCTAGATTTTTGTCTATATAGTCTATGCCTTTATTATAGAAGGATGACGGATACATAGTTCAACTCTACACTCTATTACGTCTTTTACGCTTGCTTGTATTTTCTCTGACAGAAACATTTTATGGGAAGAATAAGAGGACCGTAAAAATCTTCTTGCCTATATAATATAACATAGTCTAACCTCAACCTTTCCTCTCCCAAACTCCTTCCCATCGCTGTAACAAATCTACGATGATAACACTAACGATAATATTATGTCTACTATAATATAAATTATTAAGCATTATGCATTATTATGTAATATGCATGGATAGGTTCAGAGCTATGGAAGAAAGATAGTTTGATCTGGATCTGATCTGAATGTCTCATTTCTTAATGTACACATTTACTGATATATATTTTTTTCTGGCCAACATTCAAACAGCTATATAAAGGTTGTAGCTCTACTGTAGTATATCATTACTATGATATAGTCAAAAATCGACCACAGGCACTACCACTACACACACCTATGTAATAAATACACAAGAAGAAGAAGAATACGAATACGAAAACGACCTACCTTGCTCTAACAAAAACTATACAACAAATTGCACAATCGCAATCTAGTCTGCTCTATTGAATTTTAACAAGTTTATGTTTGTCTTGTTATTGCCAAGGCCCTGCCATTGCAACACAGTCACATACATAAAATACACGGTTGAAGAATCCATACAGATTTTTTAAGAGCCATATAAAGTAGGTACAAAGTACAAACATAGCGCGGTCAGTTTCTTTTATCATTATATAACATAATAATAAAACATACATAACGTCATCTTCCTTTTTGACAGACTACTGACCGTTGACTGATTCTTTGATAAGAAGACCAACCAAGTCAGATCAGACAGACTGGCTCGTTTTGGGTTTATTTTACTTGACTCATCTTTGCTCAGCTCCCTCACTTCCTTCCCTCCTAAGCTTTCCTGATTATTATAAGGTAGGTATAGGTCTATAGGTCTATCTAATGTATTGTACAATGTTGGCTACCTTATTGTTTACTGCTATTTTTGTAGAATTCACAACATACAATTTACAACTTATACTATGAAAGTAAACGAAATTTAAAGGTAAAAAGCCTAAACCAACAACAAAGTCAAAGTCAAAAGTATGTACCTAGTTAGCCAAGTTACAAGTTAGTTTATTTTATTTACTTTTGCTTCCCTATTCTACCTATCTATATATATATGTGATTTCTTTCCTGTTCCTTCAGTTCATGCTCCAATTCCAAAATGTTCGAAAGACTCGGCAGAAGAATCCACAGAGAACCTGCTGGACCATATATATAAGTAGGACCACAATTCAATTCAATATTTTATATTTTCGGTGACATTTAATATGGTGGGATACATTTAGTGTATGGTATGTACCTAAGGATTGCATGACCCTAGTCCTGGTCTGGTCCTGGTCCTGGTCATATGGCAATATTTCCGTTCCAAACGCCTTTTTGCTATAACATTTCTGTCTCTGCTCACTGTATATTTCTTTCCGCTCTCCTTCCTTCCCTTGTTTCTATATAACTAATTCTCTCCTGGGAAAATCTTTCAAAGAATGAAGAAGGGAAAAGTTTAAAGTTAAACAAACTTGACATTTTCTTCTCTTTTTTTCCCCCTTCTTGACTTTTAGTTTTTAGTTCAGTTTTTTTGAGATGATCTCACAATCAGAATCTCTATGAGCTGTACTAGTAGGACAAGTGTACAAGAGTCAGATGAGAGAAAACCAACCAACACTAACAATACTAACCCTCAGCCACAGAATTATCCTTTTAGTTTAGTAGTAGTGATATTGCATTGCACACATATAATTACATATATCACATATCACACAAACTGCCTCACTACGACTTGTAGTGACTTACTAGTTACTTACTAGTGAGAAAACAGACAAACTTTTTGAAACTTCCTCAAGTAAGTATACAAGTACACGAGAACAGTGTTGTCGTTGTTGTGTAAATAATACCCAAGTACAAATGACAAAGCACTCTTGTAAAACAACCTACCTTCTCATGTACAATAATACACTTAAAAGTAATAATGGTGTTTGCCCTCTAAGTTTTGTTGTTGGAAGGTGTGCCCAGAGTTATACAACTACGACATTATATTATTATCTTGTGTATAGTCTGTAATTCTACCTTCTACCATGGTATTGCGTAATATATACAGATTTCAAAGTCCATGTCGAAAGTCGAAAGGTAGATATACCTAAGTAGATATGATATATTATTATGGTGTATAAAATAAATTTTGAAAGGTATAGTATAATATACTACCCATAGACCATAGATAGGAGAAGAAAAAGATGAGCGCTGAGCTGCATCATGTGTATCTATCTCATTGTCACTTTTTAACTAGCGTGTAAAATGTTATGTTGGATGAATACCCTCTTTGTGTACACAACCCAACACCAGCACAGTCAACAGTGAATTGTGAATAGTACAGAGGACAAGGCCCCAAGAGGAAAAGCTATGGCAGCTTTGAATCTGTCATACCATTCTCCCTCATATATCAGCATGTGTATTATTATTTAGTGTTTAAACTGTATTGTGTATGATGGGCACAGATTTTCCACTGGACTGGATCCAAATGTCCAAAATCCAGTACTCTGTCAAATGTGTTACCTGAAAAGTTTTTAATTTATAATAGTATCTCTATGTATAAATATATACAAATGCTTCGAAAAAGCATTTCGTGACTCCTGCTTGCTTTTCAAAAATTTAATTCACAAGTATGTAACTACGCGTATTTCAATTAAAACATTAATATTAGTATAAGTAGTTTATGAATGAGGGGACTTCAGACTTATCATATTGGAATAATTGAAATTGAAAATAGAACGAGATTGAAGATAAGCTTGTTGTTGATAATATGAAAAGTGCAACTATCATGTCTTGCACTAATAACGCTGTAGTAGTGTCCAATGTTGAATGTTGTTCTTCAAAGCTACAAAAATGTAGTTTAGTCAGCGGTACAAGAAAACGACGAAAATACATACACAGGCACGTCATTCATATTTTCCATATGTGTTTATAAATGGTGCGGGGTGACGATGTATGAAACTATTTCGAGTGAGTCCAAGTCTCGAAGATGTGACTGACTCAAAGAAATATAATATAATCTTCTATATAAATAACTGTAGATGATAATAATGTTCAAGTTTTTTTTTGAGAATGTGTTCAGAGAAAAAAGGACGAGGAAATAGGGGGGACTAATATGATAAGAAATGTAAATACATAAAAGGAGAGAGAGATATTGAGAAAAAGAGCGGTACCCACCTGTATATTTTGGATGAGCTGTTGACACGCAATTGGGGGAACTTCCTTGCCAATGGACACGACAAGATTCTCATAGCCTCCATTCTCATTGATGTGAATGTAGGACTCGACCGAATGGAACAAGACGGACGACGACAAGAGCAATAGAAATAATAATGATGATAAAGTGACACTGACACTGAGAAATGGTTGTCGTCTCTCCTGACTCGCTCTTCTTGTTCTCGTCGTTCGCATCGTCGAAATTGTCCTCATCGTCTCGGAGAGACGCGGGTCTGAAGGACTACTACTGCTCTCGGTGCAACTAGCTTCTTGTCTCTCGAGAGCCGCCTCCTCAACTACTGACATCGATGGCATCATTTTATCTGCGAGACCCATCCGAAGACTGCTGCTGCTGCTGATGCTACTGCTACAACAGGAGTACATCTCAAGTTCCGGTCGTATTTCCTTCATCACACGAGTCCTCCGTCTCATTTTCCGTCTCTCTCTCTCCTGTAATTCGGTAAATTCGGTAAATTCTGTAATACTGCTCCAAGCTTGGGTGTCTGTCTTTTGAGGATCTTTCCTGGTATGTTGTATGTTGGGGACCGATGTGTGGACACGAAAGGTAGGTACTTTCTTAAGAAAGACTGGTTGTGCCTTGTATATTTGATAGTTGAATTATGTAAACTGTCTATGTGACGAGAGTATATATTTCGTCCAGCCTATATGGATACTTTTCCTTCTCCTATTTTTTTTCTTCCTTATGTATCAAATAGCAAGAGAGAAATGTGAGAAAGACTACTACTGTGACTGACTCCACTTTCAAAAAAAGATGTTTAAGGCAATGTAAGATGACGATGACACATACACACTCACACTAGACTTCTTCCATAGAACCAGACCCAGCAATGCAACACACTATCAACTATAAAACTCCTTAACAAGTTTTCTCCTTTCTCTCGATTTTTTTTTCAGAGTTTAAGGTTTCACCGTTTTCACACTTTTTAGTCCTTTTTTTTCAAGACTTGAGAGAGGACTTAACTTGAAGAATTCTTCCTTCCTCTTTTTTTCTCTCTATATGTATCTGTATTTTTTTTTGTTGGTGTCACCAATCACCGTTCCCACACCGTTGTACAGTGCTACCCATTTTTGATCTACAAAGAAAGAATTCACTTCTGCTCTTTTTTCTTCTTCTTTAATACTTCAGTTGTAGCATAAAGTTTCAAAGTTAAATTTACTTCCTTAGTTCACAGTCACAGTAAGTTCACAGTAGTTCACACTATATATTCTTGTAGGTATAGGTCGAAAGACGTTTGGTTCGTACCGGCACCAGTTGGGTGGATTCTTGTATGTGTATAGACCATAAGAATTCTTTGTCGAATAACTATATATATGTGTTTGCTCTGACTGTATTTTGTATAGATATGTGTATAAAATCCGGATGCCTGAGTTGAGTAGTATACAATATTCTTAAAAGACCGTGTTCAATGTACGCACGGGGAAAAAGGACCAAGACTCTTAAAATTGTCCCAGTCTCTATATTGTCATCGAAATCCGAGTCCGCACATTGACGACATGGACGACGATATCAACAAAATTCTTATACAAGGAGAAGGAGATCGAGGTATCCGCATCGACAATCCGTTTCGGTTGTTGGTATATATACTCACTAGTCAGACACAAGCTATGAAAAAAAATAAAGTGAAAAGTCGTTTCTTTCTCTCCTCTCTACTGCTCTCTTCTGCATTCGAAGAGTCAAAGAGAGACGGTGAAAAGGGAACAACTACCCGACTTGACTACTTTTTTTTTCTTCCTCTCGTTTTAGTTTTTTTTAACAATGATGTTCCATATCGAAGACGAAAACCAACTCCAAGTCCAACATTCAATGTTCACGGATTCAAGGATCCAAGTCAAGCACTAAGTTACTACCGCGATGTAAGTTGTTCGTTCAATGTTCGATGTTCTCTTATAGAAAGAGCGAGAAAGAAAAAAAATCCTTTGCCCGTCCGGGTGTCACAGTCACACACTGAGCAGCAGTACTAGCCACTAGTTTTTCCTCGGTCCCGAGTTCTTCAAGACTATCAAACCAACTGGCTATAGGTATGTAAATTTAAATTCTCTCAAAAGTAAGTTGCTGTAAAGTGTAAGCTCTCTCAAAGCTTTTCTTTTTTAAAAAAGATTGCGTGATTGTTGATAGTCTTATTTTCGTATTCTTCACAAAGATGCTCAGTTTTTCATTCAACAAGGAAAACAACAATCGAAATCGTGGGCCCAGTTTTGAGTCTGTCGTTGTCCTGTTCTGTCACTACTACTGTTTGACTGTTGAAGACGTATCATATAGAGATTGTCTCGATTCTTCAAGTCGAATTTATACTCTCGGCTCAACTCCTAGGTTATAAAATTTGCAATAGGGGTAGGAGAAAAAAGTTTTAACTTGCTTTCTGTTGTCTGTTTCCGACTCAAATGACTACAATGAAAAAGAGAAGATGAAAAAAACTAAAGTCAAGATAATTCATATAGAGCTATCTGTCGGATGCTGGGTTGTCTTGTGTATATTATGTTCTGGGAGGTTAGAAATATATATATATTGGTGAACAATGACTTGGGACGTTTTTTTTTTATTTTTTGGGTGGAAAAAGTCCAAGTCGAAATGTTGAATACTGTGCGAGAGTTAAAGGAGGCGGGTATCTCACTTGGGTCCGTTTTTCTTTCTCCTAAAAAGGCTATAAAGTCTGCACCATTCTTGACTTGACTTGACAGTCCGAGGATAATAAAGTAAAATCGTACACACACACAAGTCCAAGAAGTCCACTAGTCACTATGGGAATAGTACTATGGTCTCCAAGTACCGTAGAGTGTTGTTGGGGGTACCTCTCGTTTCCTCGTCGATGTCGTTTGGAGTATTGTCACCCAAGGAAGTTTCGAGTCTTTTCGTCTTTTGCGAGCCCCAAAGAGGAGTAGTGTGTTTGTCAAAGTGCAATATGTAAATAATACAGAGGAGTGTCGAGTTATGTTTGCTATATTGCCTCTGTTTTATTACTTTATTTGCCCTCTGTCACTTGGTCTCTCTCGCTCTCTCTGTTTGTGTAGCTTGATCTTGCAATTGCAATTCAGCTGTTTCTGTTTAGCTATTCTTATCGAGTTTTTATTACAATCAACTTTTCACTATTCAGACAATTCAGAGATATATCTTCCCAAGAATCGGAAACCCCACCTAATTTAATTCACTTCACTTCTGTCCGCCTTTGCTGTATAACTTGCTGGCTGCTCGACTTTACTTATTGCTCCGTGCACGATGCTCGACATTTACGAGACGTTGTATGTACTCTTGGTTTAACTCTCTCGTGTTGTTTCGACGTTCATTTATTTGGCACCTTATTAATCACTCAAGAAGCTTCTTCACACCACCGAAATATATAGTGGAATTACGTATATAGGTACGTCGTCTTTTTGTATTTATTCGAAATTCGAAATAGTCTCTCTTAGCCACGGCCAACGGCACAGTCAGTACTACACTGAATTTTCAGTTTAATGGAAATCAATATATAAGGTTCGTTTATTTTTTTTAGTAGGGTTTTAACCTCTTGAAATTTCACCATTCACTTTGTATATATAGTTATGTATATATTGGTTTTGTAGTTGATCTTGATATATACTCGAGTTTTTAAATAAATGCCTTTCACAGTTAAGTGTATAATTGTTTCCGCTCGTAGTTTATAAGGAACTAAAGTAAAGCCCGGTTTCGGTTTTCACAGTATTACTTATATATAAATGTTCTTTGTCCTTTTTGCTCTCGGGTATATGTATGTGTAGTTACAGATCCAGAGCCAGAACGAGGATTATCCAGATTATAATCGTGATCGTAGTCTCGGTAGTTGGCTTCGAGAGCAGCCAAGAACTTGAACTCTCTCTCTGTGTGTGTTATGTATTGTAAGTGCTCGAAGAAAAGGGAACGAACAAGAACTTCTACTTCTACTTGAGTGCCCCACAACTTGCAGTTGAGTTAAGTTGATCGAGTCTCGAATTCGAACCGAGACGGGGACGGGAGAACGGTATAACGGTAACGACAAACGGACTATTTGACTATTCGGTAACACGGACTGACGGAGTTGATAACATAAATCTCTTCAGACTCTATCTGTCTTGTTGGATGTGTTGTAGTTGTAGGAGTAGGAGACGGTGTGTATATATGGGAGTTGGGAGTCTACGGGTTTTTGGATTCAGAACTTTCGGTCTATGCTCCACCGTCGTCGTCGTGTCTCCGTATCGCTTTCACGGCTTGGCTTGAGTGGAGGGGTTGGTTGTCAAGGATTTACTAGACTGTAGACGTGTTCCACTACTGGACGACTGCTCTTGTAATATAGTAGTTGTCGACCAGAGTTCAACTCCAACTGAAAATTCAAACAGGGAAATAAGCAATAAGTAAGTTTTGCAAGTGTATTGTAAGTTATACCTAGGCACTATAGTTTTAGGTTCTATACTCCTGCACTTTCAATATTTGTATCAGAAGTTCTCTGTGAGTCCTTCCGTTTCGGAGACTTAACAATATAATAACATACTCAAATTATTATTATAACGTAATGCATTTTCCGAGTATGGTTTCATGTCCTTTTTGTTCTGTTTAATACTGCAGTGCATGAATACAATATATTATATATAGCTAAAGGAAAATCAAACTCAATCAGACCAAATCAAACTCCAAAGCGCGACCCATTACAATAATGGATTGGAATCAGAATTAAGAAAAGCGTTATATAATATGTATGCTAAATCCCGGGTTCTTTCCATCCTCCCCTATACCCAAAAACCGTCCTCAAAGTTAGTGTATGGTGATTGGGAGTTGCGCTATATGCATTATTTGTATCCCTTTTAGCAATTAAATTACTACTTCGGACGTCGTACTTCAATAAATAAGTAGTTTAGATAGTGAAGAAATTGAATAGCTTATACGATTTAACAATAAGTGTGCTAACACAGGAAACCTCCTCTTTTGTTGGAGCGATATATTATCAGGATCTATTTTACAATTATAATTACATGTGTAGTGTGTTTGATTCCAAATTTCGATGTGGATGTGGATTTGGTTTTTGTATAATTTTTGTGTGTAAGTAAGTCAGCAGTCCTAACTACACTAAATGTTAAATGTGATTTCCTGAACAGGTTCCTAGATACGATTATAAATACTTGTACGAGAGGACTGTACGAAAATACAAGGAAACGAATCCGGAGCAACAGTACCACGATCATAATAATAATATCATGAACAAAGCGAAACGGTGAGATGCGAACGGACTAAATACCGCCGGGAGAGCAGAGCAGCAGTAGTCGAGGCAAGTCGAGACCGAGACTCAAGATTTGAGACGTGTCGTATAAAATGAACTTATATAGTAGTAGTAGTAGTACTGTACCGAAGCCAAGTTATAGTACAATTATAGTAGTAACCCAAGTTCTATCTAAAAGTAAGGTCTCCCACTAAACTAAACTCCTAAAGCCTTTAATCTCCATGTAATTCAAGTCTTATCTTCAAATCTGATTCACATTAAAATTACTTACTGGCTCCATGGTGAGCCCATAATGATCTATTTAGACAGAATTGGATTTAGATTTGGACTCAAGTTTACGAGCCCACAATGTTGAGTGTACATATAATATGTAATGGGGCAGGCGTAAAGGGCCGAGCTATAATTTTGTACACAAGTTGATTTTCTACAAGAGAGAGGCAATATATAGGCGATTTCGCTCCGTCCCGTGTGTGTGCAGTTTGTCGAAGTCAAAGTCGGTCGAATTCATAATCAAAAGAGTGTTCGTTCAAATACAGAAGAGAGGAAAACTACTGACTACTAAACTACTACTGACTCTCCGACTCCACACTGCCTCATATTATGATATTATTATTATGTAAGTTTTGGGTTGAGTTCAGAATCTACTTTTGTGTGTGTGTGTTTCTAGCTCAAATGATTTAATACAAATAATTCTTGTTCTCGTCGACTAAAATATAAAGTAGTAGTAAAGTATGACTGTGCAGTGGCCAGTTATAAATTATCTTTCTCTAGGACTCTCTATTCTCAAAATCTCAAGTCTTAAATTCTATACTGAGCAATAAATAATATTTTATTTCTTCTCAATTTCTCGGATTTTCCACTCCGGATGTGAACATTGAATGTGTATGTGTGGAGGGTTTACTTATACTTGCTTGTGTATGTGACTTGAAAATTGGTTTGGTTTCATTTCGTTTTTCCTTCCGTCCCTGCCCCTATATTCCCGGGTTTGGGTTTACTAGGTATGTGGATTTGTGTTGTTGTTGTTGTTACGATTTTACTTTTACGCGCGACTCTACGTACACACTCACGGCGGCTATATAACTTATAGCTTTTTGTTTCTGGGATAGTTTTTGGGATTGTGTTGTTGGCGTGAGATTTCTCGTATAACGAAAACGAATAAAATTATTCGATTATTAACTTCCTTTCCGCAAAAGCACAGGGTCCAAAGCGAAAATAACGTTATGCTGTTTTTGTACATTTGTTGTTGTTGGAGCAGTAAATTCTATACATTTATACAAAAACTGTTGACTTTTCTTCATAATATATTGTAATAATAATGTGTATAATAGATTCTGTCTTAGTGAATAATATCAGTATATATAGAAAAATCCTATATTATAGCCCTAGGTTGTTTTTCAGTTTTAATTGCTATTATTGTAATTTTCGGGTTTAGGTTTCTCTTGGTTCGAGCTACTGGTTTTCCTTCTTCTCGTCTTTCTTATGGTCTCGGATCCTGGTCCTGGTCCACATGATTTCCTTTTCAGTTCATCGTGTCGTGATTACTAGTATGAAATTACAGGAGGCGGCTATTAGATTTATGTGGTAGGTATTATTAACATACACATATAGTAGTGACTGCAGTGTTTTTATTTTTACACTTGAGTTTTCTTCCTTTTCTTCTATACAGATATATTTTTTTTGATTATTGTCTTCCCGTCTGTTTCTGTTCTGTTCAAAACAATTTTTTTTGTTTGGTATTTTTATTTTGAGGTTATGCGTGCAGCAGCAGCAGCACCAACAGCAACAGCAGCAGCTCCAAGTTTCTCCACCGTCAAATAATAATAATAATGATAATCATAAGATCATGGGAATAATAAGACAAGGGAAGACAGGCGAACGCCAGCGAGTGGAAGGATATATAATAGTAATGTGTTAAATTTTTGACTTTGTTGAATTGTTCTTGGACGTAAATAGACAGTTGAGACGACTTGGGAAGTTGTTGAGCTATATATAGTGTTTCTATCTATATATGTTCCTTTTTCCATTCGAAATTTTCGTTGTTTTGAGCGGACGGGTACTCTATGTAGAATGTAGGAAGGTGCCTAGCACTTTGAAATAAGTTTTGTGAGAGAAGCCTTGTGCACGAGATGAATGGGGATGGGAAGCCTTCAGAGATGTGTTCGATGTGAGTTAATGAGACACGTATTAATGAAGCTTAATTAGCCTCCGGACCCAACCAAACCAATAATGAAGACAGGCAATGGGGAGTTTATTATACTGTGCAACAACAATAAGAAAATTCTAATGTAGATTTTCTGATATATTTATACACCAACTGCCAACCCTCACTAGTCAGAAGAGGATGAGGACAGTCTACTTGTACATGACGTGAATGTAACCCTGGCGCTCGCTTAAATTTTGTGTTTCGTCGTACTCGTATATTTTCGTATTCTTATAGTTATATGGTATTATGTGTGTTTGTTTTAAGACGCGTAATATTATAGATTCTCCAGGTCGCAGGTAAATTCAAATAATAGTTCAACATCAATAGGCAAAAAAACCAAAAGAAATACCACGAAGAAATTTTTTCTCTGATTACAAAATTAACACACAGACACAAGCACTAAAAATCTATCTCTATGAAAATATTTTTATATATAATCTTACCTAAATCTTTTTCCCTATTATATCTCCACTCAATTCACTTGTTTGATTTCTGATTTTTTTATATATATTTGAGAGATTTCCACAGGCACAGGCACACTCACTGAGACACATATGATTATATATTATTCAGCACATATGTATCCATGAAGACACTGTGTATAGATTGGTATACGGAACCGACGTTCTATCCACAAGAATAGTCAACAGTTTCCGTGTCTGCCTTGAGCCAAGTCAAGTCCAAGCCACATGAACCACGTCTCTTCCCTATCCTCCGTCGATCAAGATAAATCTCTTCACGGGCTTTAGAATTTTTTTCTTTTGGTGGTGGTGGTGGGAGTCTGCTGTCTCTGACTGAGTTGAAATACTGAAGGAAAAAAAAAGTGAACTTCAAACTTGTAGAAAAGAAGTCTTTTCAACTGGATAAGAAATAAAATGGTTTGTATTGTGAAGATAAATCTGATTTTGATTCACACATTCACCCACTACACGAACTGACTCTCGGAAAATCGGAGGGTATTTTTTTTCCGGGAGAGTCGGCGGAAATGGAAAATAGGTGTGTGTTGTGTACCTTGTTTGTAATAGGAATCCTGTTGTACTTGGTAATATGGGGATCAGGGTAAGTAGTATTAGTAGTAGTAGTAGGTATGTATTTTGTGTACTTTGTAGTATTTTTTTTATTGTGTATGTTGAGTATATATATTTGTATATATAGTTGTAGTAAGTTGTGCAATTCGATTCAATTCAATTCAAATGCGAGATGTGATGTGATCTTGAATGAGAGAAGAAAAAAAAATCTTTGAGAAATACTTCCCTAAGCTCCTCACAGCTCGAAAGCACATCGTGGACTGACGTTCAAATGTATCGTGAAGCGAGCTGAGGGCTGATTCAGAATTCTGAAGCTCGGGATCCCCTGCACGTCCTTTCACTCTCTTCGTCAGTCAGTCGGTCGGTTGGTTGCTGGTTGGTACATAGTATAGTGTTAGTTGACTGGTCTGGTCTGGTCTGGGGCTCGTCGCGGACTTCTCTCAGTTTGTATATATTTTCTGTATTGAAGTTTGGGTCCCATCTAAAATACATGCTTCATGCCTCAAGACTGAAGAGCTACTACGAGACGAGATGACGATTACTATTACTTCTACTACGTTTTTTTTCTTCTTCTTTTTCTTCTTGTAGAGTTGGAGTTTTCCTGTGTGTATGTATTCATAAGGGATTTCTTATAAAAGCCTCTCGGAATCTCATCCAAACCATCAACCATCCATCCACCTGCTCACTCATCCCGTGGATAGCTATTATGCAGACGAGGGCGACGGTGAAGAAGAAGATCTTCCCTACACATGCACATGGAGGAGTACGTACTTCACTTCCACCACCACCAACAACCACCACTGCACTTTTTCTTGACGTTGACGTTGGTCTGGTCTCTGGACTGGTACTGGTACTGGTCTTGTGCACTGGCTCCTCTGGCTCTGGTTCTGGTTCTGGGACTACTTTAGAAAACAACTTACAACTTATTATAGAGAAACAAAAACGCTCATGTTATTTTTTTTTGTTGGAACGCAAGGTAGGAATTATTACATTATGCACTTTGATGCGTTACACGCTATATATACGCAAGTATTTTTATTTTTATTCCGCATTTATTTTCCCTCCTTCCTTTTTTTTCTTTCTTTCTTTTTAGATCGTCTTGTTGATCCAGTCCAAACATTAAAAAAAAATAGACAAAGCCAAAGCTATAAGGGATTAGTTTTATTATTACTGTGCATGCAGTAAGTCTCAAAAGACTGAGTAGTACTTTACTTACAATATATCAGATGCTTCCTCTTTTATAAATCATAATACAGTCATGGTGTAGTATTTAAGGAAGGTGCGGGTATAAAAGTGCACACATGTATGTAGTATGTGTGTGTATTACTTTGAAAGATTATTTTTAAATCCCTGCCCTACACCACTAAATCATTTTTTTTCTTTTATAATTTTTTAGCTTTAACATAAGTGAATGAGTCTCGTACTTGAAAAGACATATAGTAGGTCTGTACATAATATAATTATTATATTGTAATAATAATGGGGCTCGTCTGCTAGTCTTATTTTCTTCTACCTTTTCATTTTATCCTTGTTACTGCCTTCAGCCAGAAGAGAATCTTTCAAACATTCTATGTATTTCCTATGCTAGCTATAGGATTTGCCATAGTCGAAATTTTTAATAGATTTTAATAAGCGTTTTCATAAACACAATAATCATAATGGATTATAGATATATATTATGCACCTTAAGGTCCCTTTATTTTGTGCATTGGTATTCTTATTAGTTATTTCCATTGGAATATTGAAAATCTGGCTCAGAATTATTAGTTTCAGAATTTTTGAGGAATTCTCCCATATATTTCCATCTATTACAAATCATACAAATGTAGTGCATAAGGCTAAGGGCAAGGATAAAATTCATACCTGTATAAGGTTAAGTTCAAAGTTTTAAGGCGATGCGATAAGGGATGTTGGAAATGCATTGTAAACGTAAAAGATGTAAAGTATTATATTGTCCATGTGTTTTTGAGTATGTTTTTAGAGCTTAATCTTGAGGACTTTCATATAGTATCTTGTAATAACTAACAACTGAAATTCAAATCCCATTATAGAATATATAATCCAAGAGCAAGAATTCCAGCTAAATGCAGTACATTTACATTTCTTTAATGGCTTCCCTGGCTTGGCCCTTGTCAAATCCGGGATCCAAATACATAATAATACGAAAAAGAATTAAAATTACATACATACATGTGTTATGTTAGCCCCAACTAAATCGCTTTAAACTCATATTGTAATTGTAAATACTAAATACCAAATAGTCATCGTAAATTTGAAGAGGCCCAAGAAATGGAAGGACAAGTGTAGTCTTATGTTATATGTAGAGGATACAATTACAAAATTACAAGCAAAAACATGACGATGATGATGATGATAATGTGTGTTGAGAATGGGAATCAGGTAGGACTTTTGGGTCGAGTAACAAAGTATATTATGCATGGGTAGGTTAGATATGAACCTAATATGTATGGGAATTCTATGTATATTTCGTGTAAAATAAACGAATAAATGTAAAACATTACTGTAGGTATGTAAGGTACCTAAGGTACATGTATCTTATGTACATTACTGTGAATGTATTTTTATATGTATGTGAATAGTATATAGTACTATATAGCTGCTGTAGCCTTTGAATTGTCGAATTGTGTGTATAGTGTTACCATTGCTATTTCCCTCTTGGTCGGTCTAATGTAGCAAAATGAGGTTTAAAGGATCAAGAATGGCACTCGAACTAGAGCTAGACACCATGCCACTAATCCGGGGAGGGTTTGAATGAAGCTTAAAGTCTTAAAACCGTGTACATTATTTTTCAAATGTTATTATTGTATTTTGTTGTTCGGCGGATGAGGAGGAAGCTGAAGCCGAATAATATGTACGTAGCATTTAGCATGCTCTATGTATATCTATTCACTTGTTCTGTGTTCTCTCCTCCTATTTTGTAAGGTTTAGGATTTCCTTTGTAGTTTATGTACTGGACTGGAGTATGAGCTACTAATCAGGTTTAGATAACTTAATCTACTTTTGTGTAGGTATCCCTGTCCCTGTCCTATGTACCTAACATACCTTATTATTCCGCAAGCTTTCAAGCTTCAAGCCCCAACTCCAGTCTCATCGTGTGCCTATATGTCTCTGACTGAATGTCACGAGAAGGACGACGACGACGGGATGAGGCCAGAGCAGGTCACCAAAAAAACAAGTAAAAGTATAAGCCCAAGTAATTCAGCTGTAGTAATGGGGAATTATGTGCATAAACATTGTTGTGCACGTAAATTTCAGGATCTACCGTGAAAAAAGAAATGAAGTTGTTCAGGATTTAAGAGGGACACGAGTGTCATATTGGTTTGGTTTGGGTTGCTTCTTTTTGGGTTTTTAAAAGGTATAGAGTTCACAAATCCACAATTACAATAACAACTCATCACTTCACATAATGGAGAGGATGACATCCTGGGGAAACAATATATACATGTCATGTGATTCCATGAATTTTCATTTCGTTTTTCTTTGGTTGGATTGGACGGCAAGCTGACAAACATTAATGACGCAAATTATTTTAATTCTATGTAGGTATGCACGACATCCAATTACATACATATCACGAAGAATTTTTGCGTTTTCTATGTCAACTATACACAGCAGTTTGCAACTTTAATTTGGTACTGGTATTAATTGGCGTATATTAGTAAGTTAAAATTTGCAATCAAAATCAGTACAAGCAACTTTTTTTAGAGACTAGTTTGTTCCAGTTACACTATTTTTTAAATTGGTGAATGATTTTTAAATACCGAGAGTTTAAAAATACTCCAAGTATTATTTGGATTTTTAGTTCTAATAAATGGACATGGATAAAGCTCCAAAGTTGACCTTTTCGATGCAATGCACCTGCCTACGTAAGAAACTTTAGCAAATGGGCCATTATTGAAACTGGAACCCGGTAATGGAATAATAGTACACTATGTCCTTTAATATAGTAGCTGGCTCTAGTACTGCATGTCGATTATTTGTACGTAGGTACATGCAAAAGTTTTTCACAGTTGAACAAGAAAAGTCTCATAAAAAATACATAACAGAATAATTGTATGGTATTAAAGATTAACAATTGGAGTGCCGCAAAGTACTTGAGTCCATTCAGCGTTCGTTAACATGGAGCTGGGAAGAAATGCATAGTGGAATGAAATAAAATGAAATGAATGTCTTGTGATGTAGTATATAATGTAATTGTAATGCTTTCTTTCAGTCAAATGATAAGCAGCAGCAGCGTCAGAGGAAAGGGAAAAAAAAATACCTACATAAACTTTTTCTACTTAGCTAGTTTGTTTTTCGACTCTTGCCACGTGCTCTCTCTCGGTGCTTCGTCAGTCCCACTATAAAGCAAAATCATGTATACATAAAAGAGGTAAAACAGAGAGACTTTGCAATGTTGTTGCTGTTGCTTTTGCTGCCGTTGTTATTGTTGTTGGTCCTATGTTCTTGTTGAGTGAGTAGATGTCTGTATAGGGATGGGGACGGGAGGTAAGGTATGTTCTTTATACTACGATCTTGTCTGGGCTATTACATACTATTGCCATTTTTATTGTCATGTAATAACTATCTGTAATGTTAATGTTAGTATTTTCCTTTTCCTCTCTCACAAAAATATCTGTACGTATATAACAAGTCAAGCCCGTCTCATAATTTTTTCCTCACGCCGTTTTCTCTTGTTGTTGGTTTGCAAGGAAAAGAAAAAGGGGAAGACATTTGAAATTCGAAGAAACACACAGTGTGTCTGTGTTGCTATTGTGGGGTTCTGGTTCATAGGACTTCACGGGACTTTTGCTGGTCTGAACAGTATAGCTCTGAGTGCTGTGTACCATGTACTATGTGGTGTATGGTCATAATGACCAAAAAAGTGAAGTGAAAGAGTGAGTGAGTGAGAGAGACGGAGAGAGAGAGAAGCGATGTCGACGATATGCGGGAGGGTTATCACGGTGTCACATCAAATGCACTTGTCCCCAGGAACGAGAAGGAGAACGACCAAATAGATGTATTTTATTTGTGTACCTACAATAATTGTTGAGTCAAGATAAGCAAAGTTGACAATTTCCTCCGTGAGGCTCTGTCCCGTATGTACGTCATGGTTCTTTAATTGTGAGTCCGTTTTATTCCAAAATTGTAATTGTAATGGGAATGGCAATGGGAACGGGAACGGGACCAGTTATAATCATAATAAAATTATTATATTTTTGTGTCGTGTAACATGAGGCAGGAGACAGCCCGCGCCCGGTCGCTCGCCTTACTAACTTACTATCTGACTAACTCAGAAACAGAGCCACTGCTTGGGAGTGCAGCCGCAGCAGTCGCTCAGCCATGTTGACTGTCAACATCAGGCGAGCAATTCAGTGTATTTAGTACCTTAGTGTACAGATTGTAGCCATATATGTAGTTTTTAGCTTATTAGTATTAGTTACTGTATAGACATTAATAAGGAGGCTCGTTTTCATTTTCGTTTTCATTTTCGTCATCGTCGTCGTGCCTTTTGCCCCGCACACCCAATTAATTATAGTGAGATCCAGCGAGACACGAGCTATATGAAGGTATGTAGAGGTAGGTAGGTCCGACATAGGTGTATAGGTAAATGTCTCAAATTATATATTACGATTATATCATCAACTAACTAAAGATGCAAAAGGTAGTATCTATGAGGTGGATCTATGTACACTGTGCTCTTCTGTGCTGTGTAAATATTTTGTATTGCGGATCATGGGATGGTGTGGTATAATGGTAACGGTTAATGGTTATAGGGAGCCAAGGGCCAAGACGATCTTGAGTCTTAAATCTACTGTAAAATGTAACAGTTGAGTGTAGACGTCTGAACGTCTGCTTGTGCTTCAGTTTGAGTTTGATAACGCAGGCTGTTATACTATAGGCTATGTAGAATGTAGATACTAATTATGTATGGAGTGCGAGTGGGAGTAGGTAGGTAGGTCGTACATACATAGGAAATATTTATAAGACTGTGAATTATAACTTATAAGTTGAGAGCGAGAAGTTAGAACGTTTAATTTTTTTACAAGACAGTAAAAGTGTAATATGCATGTATAATTTAATACAATATTAAATAAAATTAACGTATCTCTCCCCACGGTCACATCTCTCCAGCATATGTAGACTCTAATTAATTACGACAGACTTTTTTTAACGCTACGGCAGCAGCATCTTTTAGAATTGCCAGAGCTTATGGGAAAAGAAAACGAGAAGGGAAAAAAGGAAGATGACTTTCTTCTTATTTTTTTATTAATTCTGTGTACGATTTAAGCTGTACCTATATCTATATGGTGTGCCCTATATGCCTATATTGTTGGGTTGGAAGTTGGAATTGGAACTAATATAGCTACAGAGTGAAGTGGGTTTATTTTCATTTTTTTGTATCTCTATACCTATTTATTATATCTCAAGTTTGTTTTGATACCCTATTGTGTATGCATGAAATGTGATGTCGTACTACATATATATATATATTTAGTGTTATGTATGTATTTTTGAGATGAAATTTTCTCCATAACCTACATTACTCATTTTCTTTCCTGGTTCTTACGTCCTTTAGTCAAAAGTCTTAAATTTCCACTAGTCTGAGCACCACTCCTTGTATTTCCGTCGCGCCACGTCTAACAGTCAGAGACAGAATCGGAGTTGGTCTGGAGTGCGAGTGTTTCGTTTTTAGTATTTCTATAATCATAATAGTAATTTATACACATATTGTTTGTTTACGTTGCTTGACTAGCGAAAATAGAGATACCGGTGACAGGCCAGTACCGGGACCGGGACCGGCCAGTATGTACATAGTACAAGTGTGTAGATATTTGTTATCCTATATAATCCCAATTGGGAATTCCTATAAATTATGAAATAATATTTTGTATATAAAATAAAATTGTGTATGGTAATGGTAATGATAATCAAATAAATAAAAATGATAATCATACAGAGGAGCGAGAAAAGGCAAAAATGAAAATGACGATATAGCCAAAACAAAACAAAAATGATGCCACTATGTCATTGCCAGTACCAGTACCAGTACCAGTGCCAGGGAGAGTATGTCACTGTCTCGGAGTTTTGTTGCTGTTATTGTTATGATTGTAATATTGCAAAAAAATCTTTGGGTGGGACAGCACAGAACGTGCTAGTCCGTCCCGTCCCGTGTAAGTGCAAAAGTACTTGGAGATAAGTATATTATATGTACGCCATGACCATGAAGATGATAGCATTGTAGGTACTACATGTAAAGCATCTTTTTTGAGACATTTTTACCTTTCTTCTCTATTATGTTCCCTGTCAAAAAGTATTTCTGCCAGTCCCATGCTCGTAAATTAATGAAAGAGAAAAGTCACAATGTAGCAAATGAAGTTCATAATTTGTATAAATTTTTTATTTTTATGTGTTTATACATTTTTTATATTATTATCTATGGAGTCTGAGTCTGGAGCTGGAGAGCTTAAAATATTTTTTGTCAAAAGTCTCTTTCTCTCTCTCTTATAGAATAGATAGGGAGTCTCAGTCTCTGAGTCTCAAGTGCATCATCAGACGAGACTCAGATTCAGAACCAGAACCGAAAAATTTGAAAATATGAACGAGAGAATTCGAATTCGAGTTCGAATGGAGTCAGCAGGATACGAAGAGAGGAGAGACGTTATGTAGAAGACAGACAGTGAGAGATGCGAGGAGAGAACAGCAGGCAGGCATAGACATTGAAATTTTATGATGCATCAAAAGATGGACGAGAATAACTTTCGGTCCGCTTCTTTTTACCACACACATGCATGCATGTCGGGAGCAGGGTATATGTATACTGACTCAACGAAAACTCTCAACATTACTATATATAGGTAAGGATTTTTGTATCTATTTTTCATAAATTCTATGAAACAATCTACATTTTGTCTTGTCTGGAGTCTTTATAGTGTTGGGTCGTGTGCCGCATAGTTGCCTTTGCCAAAAAAAATATTAGAAGTAGGTATATATCTTCACAGTATATAGCGCTATTTATATTCGCTATATTTTTGTATATAGGTAGGTACATATTTCTTTCTTTTGCCTTCATATACGTGAAGTAATTTTATTCAAAATGTTTTTTCGTAAAATTCAAAAATGGTGTTGACCGTAATATTTTTATGCGGCACTGTCTGTATCCTGCACATATGGGCGAGCACTGGCACTAGACTGGACTGGACTGTCTGCTCCCTAAAGCGCACGGTAAACAGTAGTACATATTTGGCTACGGTTGTTTTGATATTTTGTGTATAGTGTGTAGGTAGGTACCTACATTCTTTCTAAATTCAAAGCAGATTCGAATTCAATTTTCTTTTTCTTTACAAAGCGGAAGATCGTCTGCCTGTCTGGGGTCTGGGGTGAGGAGTCTGGATTCTGGATTTTCCTGAAGATCTCTTAAGAGCCGCTCAGAAAATTTTCAAGGTTGTTGCGCGCTGCTGCCTGCATATGTCGTTTCGATTGCCTATTTATTGCCTGCATGAATTGCACCAAATTTCATATGAAAGTGAAGGTAAATTGACAAAATATGAAATAAAAATCAACGGCTGTATTATACGTATGTGTCCTAGTCCTGCTTTGTAGTAGTAGTAGTGCATTCTGAATTTAAAACTCGGATTTTGAAATCCATTTTGCCATTGATTTCCTATATGTGTGTGTGCAATTTCGGCAATTTCAGCCTCAGCTCTGTACCAAGTCCCTGTATGGTTTCCCGATCCCGGTATCAATCTGCACATTTTTCTAGCACATTTTTATTTACGTTCACCATATAGAAGTTTCAAAAGACTTTAACTACTGTGTCATTGATTTTTATTGGATATATTATTTTGAATTTTGGAGAAATTAATGTACAGATATACTAAAAAGGAGGTAAATCAAAATCGTTAGCAGCTTATGATTAGTGTCAGCAGCATCTTTAGAATTTTACTCGACTTCTGTATGCTGTCAAGCTGTTTTTGTATGCCCCTTACCTTGCCTATATCGCTAATAAATTGTGCCGTGATTTGAACCTGTACGCTAATTGGGACACTTGTTTGGTTTTTTTTGTGTGTGATTTTCTTTAGGTTGTTACTGTATGTATGTTATGTTAGGTAGCCTTTCAGTTTGCTGTGATTTCTAATCATATACTTGCAGGTAGGTACATACTTTTGTTTCTGTTTATTCTTAATTTAAACTGCGATGTAAAAATTTCTATGCGTACGATTATTAGGTACTTGACGATGTCCATAGATGAGTCACCGGGCGTTCACTCGTCGGGGCGAAATTCGTCGACTTACCATTGCTAGTTTAGTTAAATTAAGTAAAAAGTAAGAGGTTTGGAGTGGTTTGCTATGTGAGTGTCTTTGAAACAAACGAAGAATGGATTCATCAATCGAAATTAGTGATTTTGAGTTTGAAAAATAGGTTAGCGACGTGTCCCAGTACCAGTACCAGTACCAGCTCATTTTCTATACTATACTATACTGTATGCGTCACTCAATAAAAGTAAATCTAGAGCTTATAATAAATTGGTATTGCCGTCACTTGAGAGTCTTTTGGCGTTGACGCTGAGATGTTGACGTTATATACTACAGCATCTACTTGACAGAGTTATTATACTCCCATAATAATAATTTTGCCATCACTCAATTTTAATCTCTGTGAGTATAAAACAATAGTTTAGATTAGAAAGTAAAGTATATAGAAAGAAATGGAGAATATAAAAATAAAAGCGCTTTAACCATAGAATTACAAAATGAAAAAAGATACGAGAAATATAAGCTAAGACTCAACGAACATTTTTTGAGTAGATTTATAATTATTAAATACTCTTCTCCTGTGTATAGTACTGATATATATAGCATATAGCTATATAGCTATTCATAATATAAAGTATTATTCCTCAGCTCAAAAAGTAGTTGTATCCGTCGTAGTCATATAGAATAATGGTCCTCGTATAAAAATTCCCCCTGCAGGGGGCTTGAAACGGATTTATTGAAGTTTTAAACAGTGTCTAAATTTGATGATCTTTCAGGATGATGTAGTTCTTTTTCCTACTTTAATTCCTACCATCCATGATGACATGCTTCTACATTATAGATATGTACCTACCTAGCTAATAATATGTCGACAGTTTCATTTTCGTATATTGCCACTGCCAGTGTAAGGCAGTGGTAAGTAGTAGGAGTAGAAAGGTAGTTAAATGTAGATACCGTGTTATTGTTGTTGTTGTTGCTTTTCGTTGCTATACCTATAGACATTGCAGAGATATAGTATATAGTTAATATAGTATAGCGGTTGGTTTTTGAATTTTGAACATGAGAGCATTTGTGCCCGAAGTGCGGCCTCCTGCTTCTTCAGTCAAACGATAAGTGCTGTAGATCTACTCGGTAGACTTTAGTTGGAGGAAAAACCTCTTATTTTAACAATTTAGCTGTGTAGACAGACGGTGTAGACCTATGTATCTAAATGCGTATGGGTTGTTTCGTTGCTTGTCTATAAATATAAAGAATATAATAGAAATAGCGACGGTGGACGGTGGCAGTTGTAGCTGTATTATGTTGTCTCCTATGTATGTATAACTATTATACTCGTTCCTATTACAATTTGTAGGATTAACTATATAAAAGGGTTGTAGTACATACTATACAGTGGCATTATAGTGGTCCTTGTAGTAGTTTCCTCGACGATCTTTCTTCAACAAGATTTCTACTTACAAAGAAAATATTAATTTCTATTTCTTTTCTCTAGCTTCCTGCGGTTACTTGCCTCATCTGAAAATCCAATCCAATTCTCCAAGCACAAGTACAACTTACAACTTACAACTCTCCACTTCGACTATACAAGAACAAGGAACATCAGCAGAACCAAGAACGACGAATGACTCCCATGTTATCAAGGAACATCATACACATACAGATATATATGTACTTACACATCTATATGAAGTATGAAGTTAAAAGTTAAAAGTTTTGCACAGGATCTCGTATCCCTCCCCAAGATCCCCCTCTTCGCATCTTCCCTCTATCCATTACAACCTCAGCATTGCGTAATAAACTGGTCCACTTTCTACATTTAGTTAAGTTTGACTCGGCTATGTCTTTGAATGGTTGTTGTTGTTCTTCAAGTTCTTGTTCGTTGTTGTTGTTTGGACTTGGGATATTTGAACGCACATTTTCAAACCGAAGACCCATCATCTCATCATGAACCATACCGAGAGGACCAAGTCAGAGTTACGGATAGAACAGAAACTAGCCACGAAAAGGAAGAGAGGGACTCGTTTTTAGTTTTCGTTTTCATCTTTCATCAGACTCCCTGTGTGTTTTCCGTTTTGTGTTTGTGGATTGTGGAGTCCCAGTCCTCTACAGACAGTCTCATCCGCTAACTCACCACTGCACCACTGTTTTAAGGTCCGGGGTCCTAGTTCTCTGAACTGTGATATAAATTAAATTCAGGTACACTTACCAGCATCCCATCTCAAAGTCTCAACCCATTCCATGTATATTTCCTGTGGTATTGGATCAACCTTTGGCTTTAGTTGTTTGGCTCTTTCTTCGTTCCTCTAGTAAGATGTGCCCCTTCTTGTCTACAGTCTGGAGTTCTGGAGTCTACAATGGAATGATGATGGGATTTGAATTGAACTGTAAGTAAAAGGAAGGGAAAGAAGGGGGGAAGAAACTGAAATTCTAGAACCTTGGTCTGCCTGGGTAGATTGTTATTGGTGTACATCCATTTTGTAATGTTACCACCAACATTAATTTACATTACGCTACGTTATGTTACGCATTGTGAGGAAATATTTTAACAGGGAAAATAATAGACGAAAGAATGATATTTGTAAGGAAGACAGGAGCACTAGCTGCGTTATATGTATTTTCAGAAAAGGGTAAATTTTTAAATTTAAATAAAAATTACTATTTATCTACTAGTAGTTTCTGAAATATACCAAGTTAAAAGTTTAATCATGGTTTTTTGAAATGGAACAAAGTGTTTAGATTTATGGGTTTTGCACCTTTCCAAAAAAGCGTAAATAGGTTTATTTTGCAATTTCAAAAAGGTATAAATTGATTTATTTTGTAATTTCAAAAAGGTGTAAATAAATTTATTTTGCAATTTCAAAAATGTGTAAATCGATTTATTTTGCCCTTTCAAAAAGGTTTAAATAGATTTATTTTGCAATTTCAAAAAGGTGTAAATAGATTTATTTTGCAATTTCAAAAAGGTGTAAATAGATTTATTTTGCAATTTCAAAAAAGTGTAAATCGATTTATTTTGCAATTTCTAAAAGGTGTTAATAGATTTATTTTGCAATTTCAAAAAGGTGTAAATAGCTTTATTTTGCACTTTCAATCCATGCAGATAGTGCGTTATTTTAAATTAATTTCTGCGTATTTAAAAAAAAAAAATTTAAAAACTTTTGATTTTATTTATACAACGAAACGGTGTTTCACACTGCCCTTTATTATCTGGATACATTCCATGATTTTAAATCTAAAATTTCAAAAAAGAATGATGATTGAGCGTTTAGTAATCTAATGAAACTGTATTATTATGTTTTCTGACTGAAGCTAGGTTTAGCACCGCATGCCGCATATCCTACGGTATGTTAAAATAGTCTCTGGCCCCGTCTTTTGTTTCTGGGAGTGCGTAATACTACTGTGAGCAAAGTACAAAGTGGGACAAAGATTTGTAATGGTATTGATACTGGATTGGATTGGAACGTGTTATGGTGGTTGTGTGTGTGTGTATGGGTAAATGAAGTTCCTTGCCCTTGGTTTTCTTTCTCTCTCTCTCGACTATGGGTCTTCATCTTCGTCATCACATAACATATGATATGATGGTGATGGGGACGACAATGATGATGATGATGATCGTAGATGGTGTAGCTGATGTAACACAAAACCCAAGAAAAGGAGTCACCGCTACGAAACCACTCTGACTCCTCCATCTCCTCCTCCTTGAATGTCCTCGCATAGTCCTCGTCCACGGCCATGTGTTTTTGTCCTATAGTCTGCCAAGTCATAATCCAAAAAAAAACGTAAGACAAGTCATGAAATAGATATGGGCTTCTTGGGGTAACCTTCCCTTTCTCCTATTCCTATACCTTCTATATCTCTCCTTTTTTCTATCTTTTTTTCTTATTCTTTTTTTTCTTCTAAATACAACTAAACAATTTATTATATGTTAACTGGGAACATCATGTCTTGTGTTATTATGTAATGTCCACACTTTATTTTCCTTATCTCCTTTAATATCCAAAAACAAACTCAGACAGAGAGACTGGAAGGAGGAAAGTGAGGAAACATGAAGGGGAACAAACTGGCTACAAAATAGTATCTAATAATCTACACAATCTACTACTATAGTACAGATAGTGTGGCAATAACACATGTGTCGTACATACGTAATCATAATACATGTATGTACATTCAGTGCACGTGGTGTGAGAGGTCCTTCTCTACATTGCCTTGCATCATAGCCCTTTTTATCGCTAGTGTTATCGTTGATCTAGATTTTGATTTCGACGCTTCTGTATCCTCAAGTACGTACGCGCGGGATTAATGACTACGTTAATATTTAATAGATTTTTTTGGGTGTAGATTTTTTGTGTAATTTATGCAGCCTTCTTGGTCCACTGATTTTCATCGTTTGAAAAATAATCACGTACAAATTACAATTAGAATATTTTCCAGTTGAAAAATTGCAATTTATAGGTTATTTTGAAGCTTTCAAAATCACGTGATTAGCCATTTTTGCAGCTTTCAACAAATTTGGCTGAAAGAGATTTTTCAGGATTTAAAAACACGTAGTTAGCCCTTTTTGAAGTTTTCAAAAAATGCAGCTAAAAATATATTTTTGTCAGAATTTAAAAACACACATCGTCTGTGAAGAACCAAAATGACCCAAATCCAATTTTAGCTAAAAATGAAATGCACTTTCTACAAAAATATTAAAATATCATGATTTTGAAAGCTTGTAATTAGAAAAACTTGGACTTTTAGAAAAGAAGTAAACAAAACATTTTGCACCTTTCAAAAATATGTACCTAAATACAATTTTTCAAGACACGTAAATAGAATATTTTGACACTTTTAAAAAACTCGCATTAACATTTTACACTCATTTTTAAAGAAGTTTTTGACACAGCTCCTTTTAATTCTTACTTAAATTGGATATGGGTGGTTTTGTTTCTTCACTGACGATATTTAGTTCTTTTTAAAGTTTTCAAAAATGTAGTTGATATTATTTTTCAACAGTCAAAAGGTGATCATTTTCCTGTTTTTTATATCGTTTTTATGTTAACTGATTTTTTTCCTTTTAAAATTATGTAATTTAAGCCATAAGCGTCTATAGTGTTTAACACATTTTGAATCACTTTAAACACACGGAGTTGGAATTATTTATCCTTCAAAATTTTTAAATATGTATACAGTATAATACTATATACAATTAGCTTATAAAATGGTTTTTTTGTATTTCGGACATAAAATTTCCACACGGCGGTTACATAATTCTATAATATGTTCTCGGTGGTCGTTTCGTTGTTGAAACATGGACTTGGCGGGACCCGTTATTTTTGTAAGTAATAATCTACGTTTAATTATAAGTTTGTGGATTAGAAATCTGACGATGTGGAAGCAAGACAAAGAGACAGGCAGAGAGAAGTTGATGCCGAAACAGAAACTGTTTTTAGACATAACGAACAAGAAGAAGGAGAAGGAGACGCAAGAAGACAAGACTTAAAAATTATCATCATTCTTTCCTCTGTATCCGTTGTCGTTCATTTAAATGTAATACAGGGCATATCCATATACTCTGTATATCAGTAGCTCTGTCTGTAGTAAGTGGATTCCGTTTGGTGGTGTGACTATGGAGCCTCTAATGAGTGTAAATGGAGAAAATACTAGGAGGAGATGGGCTGCTTAATGGCTTTTTTGACACGTTGAAATAAAGGATTGGAACTCCGGCTGCCAGAAAAAATTACCACCCTCGTATAATAAATCGGGAGAGGAGAAGAACAAGACGGGACGAAAACGAGAGAGCTCAGAGAATATCTTAAAAGAAAGAAATATACATAAGTATAGAATTTTTGGAGGACGAGGAGGAAGGCTCTTGTTTTACGCCTCTGAACAATTCTAACATCTCTCCAGCATCTCCAGGAATATGCATGAATAAGACTATGTACAAAAGTGTACCTTTCTGCATTATATATTGTTATAACCAGTGTATAGGTCAGGTATATGGAGATGCTGGTACGTCCCAGTTCACCGTCGCCGTCTAACTTTAACTCCTTCAAAAAGCTTGAGGCTGGAAATCTTGAAAACCAAAACCAAGTTGAGAAAATATTTTATGTCCTCAGAGAGTTTGTCTTGGCCTAACGTAAGTAGGTAGCTAGGTAGGTATACATATGTAAGTAAAAGTTCTGTCCTATATATCACATCACACAATATGCGTACTGGCCTGGCAGTTGGCAGTGCAGTACTACTGCTATGCATCACGCATGTTTTCCCATATTCCCCATTCCCACTGACTGTCCCTGTACTCTGTACTGCGATAAGTATGCCCCGAAATAATATTGTAATATCCGTTGGAAGGTAATGGTAATATGGAAAGGAAACCAAGCTCGACGACGACGACGACGACGACGAAACCATAAGATCCATATGACACGATACGACGACGACACGACACATCTCATTTCTTGAGACTACCATATTTCTATTCAAAGAAAATGCTCAAGTTGAAACAAAGACAGGGACAAAGAAGAAGAAGAAACCCAATGGTAGAAAAGCGAAGCCGAGTCTAAAACTATAACCACATTTTCTTTTTCTATATTCATTTTTGGATATCTGTAGTGCATTTACAGACAGTCAGTAGAAGGTCCGAAAGGTTCTATCTAAACATTTTTTGTGCACACAGCTTTCTTCTTATTGTTAGATTGTATTTTGTTCAGTTTTTGTGTCATGTATTTTAAGTTTTTTTAACACTTTTTTGGCAAACTTTTGATTGCAAAATTTTTGGGAATTTTTACGTTCTGCGAAACTTGTAATTAAAAATGCTAGCCTGCTTTGAAAGCATTCAAGTATGGTGTATTGTTCACGTTTTGAGAACAGGAAATTAGAAGGAAAAGTTGGAATTTTCTGTAAATGGATATATACCGTAAATGACTGAATAATTAGCGCTGGGTCTCAAATAAACCCCGGGATGACAGTCCAAAATATTTTGTAAGTACCGGGACGCTTACTTGGTCATTTACGGTAATTAGTAATATTGAATTCTTCGATGTTTCTGAAAAAATCAAGTTAGGAATTTAGGATGCTTTACAACTTTTGTGACCATGTAATAAGGTCGTTTTGCACCTTTCTAAAAATGCGCAATTGGGAATTTTCCCCTTCTTTAGGACGAAGTGAAGTTAGGAGATTTTAAAATTTTCTGATAACATAAATATGAAAGTTTTGCACCCTTTTGAAAAATTATAAATTGGACATTTTCCACTTTTCTAAACACATAAAGCAGTAATATTTTTGTAACTTTTGACCGTGTAAATAGACCCTTTCCTCTCCTATAAAAATGCTAATGCCTTCATTTTCATTTGGAACTACCTATATGCTTTCCCTTCATCTCCTACCTACCTACCTACCGTCATGTTAAAATGTGTGCGTGCATGCCCATTAATGTAGCTACATATGCATTTATCTGGTGGAATGCGATTGGAGCTCCAGCTCACGGTTTTAAATCCGTGATGCCCTGGTGCCCCCACACTTGACTACATTTTTTTCCCCGTTTCTTATTATTTTTTGGAACTGGGACATTTGCTTTCCACGGACAGGGACTAGGGGCAAATATGTCTGTGTCTTCAGCACACACGCATAGCCCATATATTTCTCCTATTTATTTGGGCACATGTACGGAGCAGACTTAATAGACGACCTTACAAAAAAGAAAGACTTTGCAGAACGGGATTCATTCAGCATTGCATTGTATCAGGGCCAAAACCATACTATGGGATCACGTTTGAACCCAGGGAACGTGAGGTGCAAAAGGTGGTAGGGCGTCTATATATAGCCGAATGAATAGTGGGAAGATGTAACCTTTTGTACCCTGTGACTCTCCGTGTGTCTTTTGTTTTTGTTGACAAAGTAGATGTGCGTGTGTTTACTTGGTTACGTCCTGATTTGAATGAATATCCTACCCAGTCACCAGTACTACCACCACCAGTGAAAAAAAGGACTGCTCGCTGCTTAGTCTATAGTAATGTGTAGCGACGAGCGAGAAGGATTTAAGGAAAACGAAAAGGTGTAGATGCGTAGACTGCAGAGAGTGTAAATGTTTCATCTCGTTTTTTTTTCCTCACAATTTTTTTTAACTTGTCTTCACGCTCACATTGTTCTCAGAGTTATCGTCTTCCAAAATATATTTCATTCCTATTTAACGTCCATTTATTTCATTTCACAGTTAGTTTACTCTCTCGAATACCATATCGCCCTGCCATCGCACACCCGTCCAGGTCCGTGGTCTTTTCTCTCTCCTCCGTACACCCTCGTCCATCACCATGGTCCAAACTGTGGGCCATGGGCCATAAGCTCAGGACTTTCAGGATCCGAATTTATCATCCCACTTTTTTTCTTCTTTGTTTTTTACTTCTTCATTTTTTTTTCTTCAAGCGCTGTACTGTGCTTGTGTTTGTGTGTTACTAAGTTACTAGGACTCTTCTTCTTGGTCCTCGTGAGTTTGAGTTGGTTTTTAAAGTTTCGTGGGCCGTGTGTGTATACTCCTCTTAAGTCTCCGGCTTGAGCGAAATGTACTCAAGTCTAAAAGTAATGGTATCGGCACAACACTTGGAGGGTATTTTAATTCAATCAAAAAATTATATTTTATTTACTGGGTTTTTTGATGGATTTTCAAAAAACAACGACGACTGTCAATTTTACATTTAAATGATGTATATCGTCTGTGAAAAACCAAAATGACCCATATCCATTTATAGCTACAAACAGTATCCACTATCTACGAAAATATTGAAATATGTCTTGAAATCATTTAAATAGAACATTTTGCACTTTTCAAAAACATGTAAATGAAACATTTTGCACTTTTCCAAAACATGTAATTAGAACATTTTTTACTTTTCCAAAACATGTAAGTACAACATTTTACACTTTTCAAAAACATGTAAATAGAACATTTTGCAATTTTAAAAAACATGTAAATAGAAAATTTTGCACTTTTCAAAAACATGTAAATAGAACATTTTGCACTTTTCAAAAACATGTAAATAGAACATTTTGCACTTTTCAAAAACTCCTAATTAACATTTTGCATAGGTCATTTTGATTCTAGCTTAAATTGGATATGGGTCATTTTGGTTATTCACAGACGATATGTTTTTCAGTATTTACAGTTAGGAAGCCTGTAGAAATTTGAACTTTTAAATTTAGCAGGAAATTCAAATACGCCTATTTTTAAAATTAATTTGTACTTCAAAGTCGTTTAATTAGTACACTATAGAACCTGAAAGCTGTATCCCGTATACTTTTAATAAAATTTAATAATTTGGAAAATTTGAAGTTTCAAAACGAATATCTTAAAATAGTTCTTTTGTACTCGCTGAACCCAGGAACCCCGAGGAAGAACTCCTCAAACTGAAGAAAGGAAAGCACTCAAACAATTCAGTTGTGTAGCACGTATATATTTCTCTGCACACGGCAGTTATTTTACCCTTCTGGCTCTGACTGTAGTGTGGCTGTACAGCTCTCGAGTAAAACTGTGGCGTCTGACGCTAATGTTACCATGTACTACAAGTAATTTTCCTTGTAAGTTTTTACACAGCTGTAGAAGAAAAGACATTGTCCTCTCGCATCCTTTTGCTCTTGTTATATAAACCCTTTGAATTTAAATGCTAAATTTTTGAATTTAAAATTTAGAGCAGAACCTTTAAGTCTTATAACCTTAATAATTGAAACATAATTTAAAAGATTCAATTTTGAGTTTCAGCTTTCGTTCGTTATGTAAAGAAAATTACCCTATGCCTTCCTCGCGAACGGACCTACTTACTACTATATGACAATAAAGGACAAGGGATATATATCCAGGAAAACTGCGACGACATGGCTTTCGGGCATTTCTACGCCTACAACAGAACAGACATCAACTGTACTATGATTCTATATTATCTATATCCTACTTGTGATTATGCATATATCAGAGCTTAGATTATGATTATTTCCCTATATGGTAATGCTCTGACTCTGCTGTACATTTGTGCTAAGTAAACCATGTAGTTTGTGACACCGACACGGGAGCATCCGGTCCCGGTCTTGCATGGCATAGTCCCGGGTCTTGGGTTCAAATGTCATTGGAATACAAGCAGAACCAGAACCATCATAATAATGCATAGAAACATAGAGAGACCAAAACTAAAAAACTAGAGCGAGAAGAAAGGCTGACAACCAAAACCAAACCAAACCAAGCAACGACGTCGACTGACTTTTAAGAATAATTTTCCTTCCCTTTTTTTCTTCTTCTTCGTCGTCTTCTTCTTATTCTCGTAACGATATTTTATTTTATATCCTCTTTTTTATGTGTGTGACGACAGGCAAGGATAAGGGTATAAGGATAAAGATTTCTTCGCCAGCTCTACAGTCTACAGCAGTCCACGCAGGCAGATCCGTAGAACCAGAACCAGATCAGCAGGACCAGGACCAGCACCAGGACCAGAACTAAAGCGAGTATTGAACCGCCATCCAGCCTCATAGCTCCAGTTCCACGTTTTCAGTCAGAGTTCCAAGTCCAGACTCCAGGCTAATTCAATACGTAAGTAGTAAATTGTGATACAATGCAATGAGGGCCGGTGCCGGTTACAATAATACAGGACTGCAATGGGATGCAGTACGGGTAGTGGTACGGATACGGATATCGCCTGTGAAGAACCAAAATGACCCATATCCGATTTATGCTACAGTCAAAATGAGCTATGTCATAAAAACAAAATGAGAAATGTGGGTGAATGTTAATTAAGAGTTTTTAAAAGCGTAAAATGTTTTATTTGCATGTTTTTTGAAAAGTGCAAAATGTTCTATTTACATGTTTTTGAAAATGTTCAAAATGTGCTAATTCCATGTTTTTAAAAAGTTGCCAAATCTTCTAATTCCATGTTTTTGAAAAGGTGCAAAAATTTCTAATTCCATGTTTTTGAAAAGTGCAAACTGTACTATTTAAATGCTCTCAAGACATATTTGAATATTTTTGTAGATGGTTGATATTGTTTTTAGCTAAAAATGGGTATGGGTAATTTTGGCTCTTCACCGACGATATACAATGTTAATATTGTGTGTAATATATAGTTTTAGTTTAATAGTTTTAGTTGGGGAGGAGGAGGAGGCGGGTGTGCAGTGTGCATGGGAGATACAGATAGTGCAGAGGGTAATTCGGTGAAAGATGAAAGTGAGCCAAGTGCTGAAGAGAGAGAGAGAGAGAGTCCCATTGAGGAATTCAGCCTTTTCTTTCTTTCTTCTTCTTCTATCTCGTTCTCGTTTTCTCTTTCCATTTGAGCTCGAGCTGAAGAGCATCTCTCCGTGATTTAGTTTGAGTACGTAGTGAGAGTGTTAGTGCTCTGTGTGTCTATGGGGGAGTGTGAGAGTAAGATGTTCTTCTGCCTCGTTTCCTCTTCGTTTGCATTTCATTTTCAACTCGAGTCTCCAACTCTAACATCCAAATCCAAATCCAACCCTCTGCTTCGTCTTCTACTTCTTCTTCTACTTCTACGTCTGTGTCTGCACTTTCTGCTCCTTTTCCATGGGACACACATTACACAGGATATGCATATGAGCGAGCGGTAGGGTGGCCGTGGGTGAGAGTGAGAGAGACATCCGTGGAGATGGGAGCATGCACGTAAACGTAATAATCTGACATTATTATCCTTCCGCTGTCGGATTTACAAATTTACATTTACATGCATACGTTTAGCATTTCCATATAGCTCCTCGGTTGGTTTCCTTGTCGCTACATACTTGCGTAGTATATAGGCACAATTTAAATAGGAGATTTTATAGGGGTCTTGTAAATGTCGCCTCGGTGAGACTGACGATGAGATGATAGGAGTGGTAATAGGCCGCCTACAAATTCGAATATATGGGAAAATATAGGGAAATACGGCGATATGTATGTAGAAGGTATGTATATAGAAAAAGGATCTCATTTGTCGCGGGTCGTCGCGAGTGCCCGTTTCTCAGACCAGGACCAGGACCAGACCAGCCAGACCATAGACGAACCATACCGGATAACCTAAGTGAATCCGAATCCTAGCAGAAGAAATAGAATGTGGAGCTATACGATAACAATTAGGTTGAAAACAGAGCGCAAAGCCAAACCCACCCGTCACCGCTGATACCAACTACAACTACCGAAGCCGACACCGAGACCGACACCTACAGTATTGTACTGTGACACCCTTACATAGCGATACAGAACCTACCTTTTTTATGTCGGGCGTACATGGCATATTATGCATATGCATAGGTATATTCTCTGTCGAAATCGAAATGCAATACGTTCTATCTACGTAATACATGCTTTAAGTATTAAATTTATTTAAATATTAATTATCGAAAATCTAAAACTTAATATTTTCACATTTTTAAAATAACGAAAACAGTACGATTTTTCATGTGTACTTTTTGAGCTTTGTTTTCCCGCCTTTTTTATACAATTCTAATACAAACAAAAAATACTAATGTTCTAAATACTGTAAAATGTATTAATAAAAATTGTTTTGAAAAAAATTAAATATGTACATACTTACCTAATGATTATGTAGGTACATACAACACACATGGTGGCCTTAATAGTACAGATAATGCGATTAAATCCAGACTGTGAATCTATGAGAGATACTGATATCGTTTTCAGAATTTCACAGATTGGATCTTCGGCGCCCCTCCGATGTGGAACCTTATTCTGTAGCATGTATCTGTAAAGGGTATAGATTGCAGATACGACATTTTGGAAATCAAAATCCTTTTCGGATGGCATTGATATAGACTGTACTGAGTGCACTATACATATAACCCAATAATACATACAGGTATAGGAGGTGTGTTATCTATAATCCGTCTGTCGTCATAGTCATCTTCCTGGATCTGGATCTGGATCTGGATCTATGGTTCTGGTTGTGAAAACTGAGGGAGAGACGAAAGAGTTTAGAGGAGCAAAGCGTTTTAGATTTTTTTCCCTGCTGCCTTCTCTGCCTTTAGTAATAATGTAGTGGAGCGAGGAATGTAATGTCACATCTGTTTTGGTGACAAGAGCAAACCAATTTGCGCCCGCAAAGCGGTCTTATACTTCCTCCACTCCTCCATTGTACACCATCCATATCCATATCCATCCATCCAAGGGGTCGTCCACAAATGACGTCATCCGTAGGGTCAATGGGTCTCTATGTTAAAGATAGCCATTTACGCAATGCTTAAGCTAATAACACAGTGGGGTGAAAGAACCCTCGAAATTGGAATATTTCGATGCAATCATTTATGGACGATCCCCGACACCAACTTTAACTCAACAACTCTACAGCCAATGCAGAATGTAGTATATATCAACAGCAGTAGGAAAAGTGCTCAGTTTCCAAAAGCTATGTATGTAGAACTTTGAAGGAAAAAGAAACGCGGAGAGCGAGTGAGCCAACCGGTCGGTTATGTTATTATGTTATGTTTTGGAGCAGTCGGCGTCGTTCTACGAGGCGGGCAGGCAGTTGTAGTTTTGTACATATATTTGTATTGGAAGAGTAGCAGCTCTCGTTTTCGTTTTCGTTTTTACAGGAACAGAATTTACAGAATGTTATATTGCTTTTGCTTTTATTTCAGTCAGCGTTCCTACACCGGCACCGGTACCGGCACCGGCACCGGCCACCCGACCGAATACCGAAACCGAAACCGATCCTAGGAAAAAAAACTACTGTGATATCCATGTAGAGGGATGAAACCGGCGGAAGATGTAAAAGAAGACGCACCTACCTATAGCTAAAGCTTAAGCCGAAAGAAGATTACTCGCATGATGGTTTGATAAGGGAATGCTTTGTCTTTGGATTTCGTGGTGGCTGAAGTCGAATTCGAATTCTGAGTCTGTATAAGGAGACTGCATTGGATTTGAATTGCATTTCGAATTGACTTGCATCAGCAGAGCGGCAGAAGTAGAAGTAGAAGCATCATCCTTCTTGTCCTTGTTGTTGTTCTTGTCTTTGTTCTCTGAGTTCCGTCTTTCTCGTTTGCGTTTGTGGAGATGCTAAACTGCGGTTTTCCCCTTTCCTCCCTTTTTGTCTCACATCACATGGCGCAGCCCATCGTCAATCGTCACTCCAATTTTGCTGTCCCTGCTGCTGATGGAGTCATTGCGAGGAACAATGTTGTCAATTGAAATAATGAAATAGGAGGCTGACTGAGTCGCTGAGGCTATGTGGCTGATGGGACGGGAGCTGGAGCTTGGATTTTGGTATTTTGGTATTCGTAGCTTTAGTCTTGCGGTTATTTTTTGTTTGTGGATTACTTTTGACTTTGACACTTTTGAAAAGTTTAAAAGGTGGAAAAGGAGCTATCTACGTTTTTTTTTAATTGTGAAATTTTCATAATAATGAAAGTAACTTGGTCTGACTACATATGGCATAATGTACATATTTAACTGGCTGTTTTTAAGCATGTAAAACTGCCTTGTAAGCATGATTTAAAAAAATTATATCGTCTATGAAGAACTAAAATGACCCATTTTCAATTTATGCTAGAATTAAAATGAGCTATGTCAACAAAATACAGTAACAATACAAATAAAAATACAGCTTACAATGCTAATCACGAGTTTCTAAAATGATCAAAATATTCTATTTATATGTTTTTAAAAAGTGAAAAATATTCTATTTACATGTTTTTCAAAAGTACAAAATATTCTATTTACATGTTTTTCAAAAGGGCCAAATATTCTATTTACATATTTTTTGAAAAGTGCAAAATATTCTATTTACTTGGTTTTTGAAAAATGCACAAGGTTCAATTTGCATGCTTTCATGAACATGTTATTTTAATTTTTTCTGTAGATAGTGCATTTTGTTTTAAATTAAAAATGGATATGAGTCATTTTGGTTCTTCACAGACAATATAAATAATTTTATTACAATGGCTTATTTTTGAAAATGAGCAAAACTTTATAACAGCGTACATTTTCAGAAGCAAGTTTAATTTGCTATTACTTTACATTTAATAAAAAGAAATTTAAAGTAAGATATTTTGAACCAATTTTAACTGTAAACCACAAATTGATTACATCATCAAATATATGATGAAAGTAGTTTAAAGGATCTGTGGATCGTGTGTGGGTCTCTTTTCTTCCACTAAAATTCACCCTTTCTCCTGCTCTATAAGGTAGTGTCTGGAGGGACACCCGGCTTTGGCTTTGTAGACGAGATTCGGATTTCGGATTGTATAAAACAATGTGTTTCATTCTCATTCAAGGGAAAGCCGGTGCGAACCCAAACGCACCCGACACCCTACACACCCGACACCGACACGACCCGACTCCCCAAAAACCCGACCTTATGGTATTTTCCCATTTTATACAGAGCATTGTGTCTTGTTTCGTCTATCATCCTCATCCCTGGCGTCACATTCCCTTTATTCGCTTTATTTTATTGAAGCCACACGAGGACGAGGAAGGTCTATGCCTATGTCAAGCGTCAAGGTGGTGCACCTTAAACTTGAGGGATACATATAATGCGTAATTCCGTATGTACCTACACGTTATTTATATGGATCAACATACGTCTGTGTGTATGTAAATTGCAGTCGGTGGATTAGAAATTGGATCGAATTTGAAATGTAAATCGAGAAAAGGCTCCGCAATAGTAAAAGGAACCAAACATATACTTAATCAATTTCTTTTCATGTGTCATCAGCAAACATTCCTATTATTGCTAAATTATGATTATTCTGCTACATGTATTTCCTTCTTTTTTTCCTACTTCCTTCTTCGTTTTCTTTTTGTTGTTTTTGTTTTTTCCTTTTATTCTTCACAATAAAATGCAATGACGGCTACCAGTACCAGTGCAGTACCACCAGCATTACCAGAACGTAATAGTAGTTACTCTCCAACAACAGACCTCAAACGAGAAACCAGCTATAATTAATATGGGTATGTAATTATAGCCATAATTATTAAAATCATATGCAGTATTTTCAGTGCTCAGAAATATTGTACTGTAGACGTGACAGTTTTAGCATTACAGTGGTGTTTATTTCTTGTAAGTACATATATTTGGTGCTGTTGGGCTCAGGGGAGGATCTAGAAATGTTTTCTGAGGTGGGCCATGCATAATATTGTGAGTCAAGATCAAAATGGTCCATATCCAATTTAAGCTAGAATTAAAATGAGTTTTGTCAAAAAAACATGTGATGGATGCGCAAAGTTTTAATTTACGAGTTTTGGAAAAGTCCAAAATGTTTTGTTTACAGGTTTTTTGATAAGTGCAAAATGGTTTATTTACAGGTTTAAAAAAATGCAAAATGGTTTATTTACAGGTTTCTTGAAAAATGCAAAATGATTTATTTATGTTTTTTGAAAAATGCAAAATGGTTTATTTGCAGGTTTTTTGAAAAATTCAAAATGTTTTATTTACGTGGGTTTTGAAAAGTGCAAAATTTTTTATTTACAGGTTTTTTGAAAAATGCAAAATGATTTATTTACAGGTTTAAAAAAAATGCAAAATGTTTTATTTACAGGTTTTTTGAAAAATGCAAAATGATTTATTTATGTTGTTTGAAAAATGCAAAATGGTTTATTTACAGGTTTTTTGAAAAATGCAAAATGATTTATTTATGTTGTTTGAAAAGTGCAAAATGGTTTATTTACAGGTTTTTTGAAAAATACAAAATGATTTATTTATGTTTTTTGAAAAATGCAAAATGGTTTATTTATATGTTTTTACAAAGTGCAAAATGGTTTATTTACATGTTTTTTGAAAAATGCTAAATGGATTATTTACGTGTTTTTTGAAAAATTCAAAATGGTTTATTTACAGGTTTTTTGAAAAATTCAAAATGTTTTATTTACAGGGGTTTTGAAAAGTGCAATATGTTTTATTTACAGGTTTTTTGAAATGTGCAAAACTTTCTATTTAGGTTTATATTTTCTTAAATGTAAAATGTTCTATTTACGTGTTTTGGAAAAGTGAAAAACTTTCCATTTACATGTTTTTTGAAAATACAAAATATTCTGTTTACATGCTTTTAATACGAAAAATATTTTATTGATGTGTTTTTTGAAAAGTGCAAAATACTCTATTTACGTATTATTTTTTGTACCACGATACTTTATTTGTTTTGTAGATAGTGAATTTTGTTTCTAGCTAAAACTGGATATAGATCATTTTGATTCTTCACTGACGATATAAGTGCACCATCTTGGTTTATATGACCGACCCTATGTTTGCTTATGCTAAAAAATTCTTTTTGTTTCAGTTTCCCACCCCCTGGATCCGCACCTGATTGTATTTTATTAGGGTGGACGTCGTACGGGATAGAGGACAAAGTATTTGAATGGACAGAATACAGATAGAACATTAGTACTTAAGCATTCGTCATTCCATTCATATTCCGTATTTCGTGCTTCCTCACCATTTGAAATAATAATTAGATTTAAGTCTTGGATATCTGCATTTTATTAATGGGACTCATTGTGGGTTCAGTTGTGTTCGTGTCACATCCGAGTCCAAAATGAAACCTAGAGAAAATCAGATGAGATGATGAAGGCTGGTAGGTTCGTGCTATGGTGTGTATCTGGTGTTGCTTGGGCCTCGCCTTCGTCACTCCAGAGGCGACTGTTATTGTCACATCAGTGGTGCACAGTGTCAGCCCGTCATCCACTTCCAGTCAGTTCAGATAACTACTGCAGTGCCCACTATTACTCTATATTGAGTACACATACAGCTATATACTCTCCAGCTATATATGCATCTTTTTTTGAGCAGTAATAATTATTGTTGTGTGCGCTGAAACTGACTGCCCATTATAGAGACGGAGAGTGAGACTGAGGGGCAGCTAAGCAAGCTTTTATTATTGACACTTTACCTTTCCCACGATTAACTATTTACGCGTATTTACGATTTATTAATGATATGTTTTAACTGTGAGTGTAATGCTATGAGCCAGCTGTGTTGATATTGATAAAAGTACAACTACGAACAGATACGATAGATAGTGAACCTATACGCAGTAATATAGGGAACTGTATGTTAACTCTAGCTATGAATTACATAGTGTGGGTTATAGAGGTTGGTACAATACTTCGTATAGTGTATTTTAAATCTACAGATATTTTTGTTTGTTTTTCCACCTCTTGTAAATACACCTCAATAGTATAAACATTTATGCAAGTAGGTAAAGGAGGGACCTACCTAAATATTGTTTTACTTTAAATTTTAAACACAAATACATGCACAGTAAATAAGGCGTCAAGTACGGAATTCGTTTCATACCTGTGTACTTATCTAAGGCTCATATCAATAATCAATAGCCTATTACGTAAGACGTAAGGTAACGACAGCGGCCAACGTTATGGTTTGGTTATTTTGGTTATATACATCGTGACTAATTGTGAGTGAAGAATCAAAAAGGTCCATTTCCAATTTAATCTAAATTTAATCTAAAATTAAAATAAGCTATGTCAAAAAACAGTAAAAGTAAATGAGATAGATACGTAAAATTTTTAATTAAATACGAGTTTTAAAAACTAGCAAAATGTTGTATTTACATATTTTTGAAAAGTGTCAAATTTTTCTATTTACATGTTTTTGAAAAGTTACAAATTTTTCTTTTTATGTGTTTTTTCAAATGTGCAAAATGTTCAATTTACATGTTTTTGAAAAGTTACAAACTTTTCTTTTTACGTGTTTTTTCAAATGTGCAAAATGTTCTAGTTACATGTTTTTGAAAAGTGTCAAAATGCTGTATTTGCATCTTTTGAAATGCTCAAAACGTTCAATTTATATGTTTTTGAAAGGTGTCAAATTGTTTTATTTACATGTTTTTTTTCAAATCTTCAAAACTTACATGTTTTTGAAAAATGCAGAATGCTTTATTAGGTTCAAATTTTTTTATTTCTGTGTACATAGTGCATTTCACTTGTAGCTAAAAAATGGATACGGGTGAGTTTGATTCTTCACAGACGACGTTACGCAGTTGCAATATGCCACCAATGCAATAGTTTGACAGGTATTTTTGTATTTATATTTTTCAAATGCAGCAGGTAAGTAACGTAACGTAAGTCACCTACCTATCATTGATCATTTCTACCTATTGACTACTGATATCTGTCTAACGAGAAATTCGGATAGTAAGGCACCTTACTTTGCTGTACAGTGGCAGTGGTAGCCTCCAAATTCTCCAAACCAAATCAATATAGTGGCTATATTTACTTATTTATTTTCTCCCTGTTAATCCATTCTCAATCAAATTCAAAGTCGACTCCGACTTCGACTTTGCAATGGACTATCCTCATCCTAATCGCAGTCACCATCAATTTTTTGTTTGTCTCCCTTTGATTTTAATTTCTATTTAGTATTGACTATTTACACAGCTATGCACCCCGTATGATTTAGGAGTTTAGGAGGACGTGGACGTGGATGGGAACGGGGATGTATGGTAGCGTGTGTTGTTAGCTTAGGTGATTGAAATAGTAATAGTCGATTCGATTGGAATGATACGCTTAGTTTATTTCCATCCGAGAGAGAGTCTCGAGTCTCTCGCGGAGATGTAGCAACTTTTTGATTTAAACCCCGCTGAATCATTTAGTGCTGTCAGTGTCAGTGTGTATAGGACTGTCTACTGTACTGTACGTAGAAGGGTAGGACAACTTCCCTTCCTTCCCGTTTATGTATACTAGTAGTAGCAGAGTCACAGTGGCAATCACATCACAGCAGCATACATAGTGGCAGTGGTCCTGGAACATAAGATTAAACTGATAGCATAGGCCGGTATATAGAGTTAAGCAGAAACCCTCAGTCAAATTCCCATTCAGCTAAGCAGGGCCGGACGAAGGAATTGATTTTAGGCAGCGATTTGTTTCCATACAAAAACCACCATTTTAATTTTATTGATGATTTTCTTTGGTAAAGTAAAATGTTGTATTTACCGTATATTCTATAATAATGCGCGGGTCTGTAATAGTACGCTGGTCTGTAATAGTACGCGGGTCTAAAAGGTATCAGTTTGTATAGTACGCGGGTCTATTTAACACAGTATTAAATGGCAGTACGCGGGTCTGTAATTGTACGCGGGTCTGACAGGTCCAAATTTGAATAGTACGCGGGGCGTACTATTATAGAATATACGGTACATGTTTTAGAAAAGTTCAAAATGTTCTTTTGGCTTGATTCAGAAAAGTGCTCAATGTTCTATTTACATGTTTTGAGAAAATTGGAAAAATTTTTATTTCCATGTTTTTGAAATGTACAAAAAATTTGTATTTGCATGTTTTAAAAAAGTCAAAATATTCTTTTTACATATTTTTAAAAACTCCAAAATGTAACATTTGCATGTGTTTCGAAAATTCAAGCAGCGGGGGCTGTCTGCGCTCGCCGCATTATCCGGCCCTGCAGCTATGGATCTATAGAATATATAGAGACGCATTTCTCCAAAGTCCACATCCACAGGTCCACGGAACGACGCGGGACCGGTAGTCGGTAGGTCGTAGGTAGTTAGTTTATGCAAATGCGTAAGCTAAAAAGTACGGAGTGCGAAGACGACTCATGCAGCATTGTATCAGTATGTAGCATTCAAATTCAAAAAATTCAAGAGAATACACTGACAAAGACGGGAAGAAAGAAAAAACGTTACTACACACACGCGTAATAGGCTAAATACATAGAGCTACCCAGTTTACATGTACCTACATATATCTATCCTATTTGAATGAGAATTGATTTGATAACCCCGAGACTATTTTTCTTCTATTTTTTGTGAATGTGCTGTATAGTTGAATTGAAATGCATCTTTTCTTTTCCTGTACCAATGCATATAGCTGGTTTCTTGCACTTGGAATTTAGAGTTGGGATTGAAAGCGGAGGGGTTCGGGTGGTGGTGGTGGTGGTAGTACAGTAGTGGACTTAGACTTATAATGTTTCAGACGTACAGCGTACGTTTCTAATCCGAAATCCTACAGAAAGCCGAAGCCGAGTACCACGACTACGACTACACTAAAGTAATCATTCTTTTTCCTCCGATTTTTTTTTCTTCTTTGAGCTTTAAATGGGGATGAACAGAATTAGGAATTACTCCGAGAGGCGAGAATGCTCAGTGTAGAAAGGCGTAGTAGTGGAGAATTTAAGTTACAAAGGGAAAAGAGCTAAATAAACGGGAAGAAAGAAAAGCGTGCGTTTGAATGTGTAGAAGTGTAGAATTGTAAAAACCAGAACCAGAACCAGAGCGTGTCCATAGAATATCCGTATGAATGCAAAGGAGTGAAACGCTGCTCTAGGAAATGCATGGGAAGTGTAGTAACAGGGAAAGCGTTGAGGGTGTCTTCATTGTGTACATTGTACATACTCTATGATTTGACATGACATTCTAAAGCTAAATACTAAAGACTATAATACAGTTCAAAAAAGCTTTGCATTCTTCACATAGGAGAAGCCTCTCCCTCCTCTCCCCTCATCTGCATTATCAACATTAAATTGTATCGAATTGAAAAGTAAAATGCACGAAAACGAAGGAACGGTATCGATTCCATATTTTTCATCCTTTAAGCAGACAGTTATTCATAGGTTTGGATGCACCTAGGTACTTTCTATCTGTCGAAATCTGTATGCACGGCGGAAATACTGACAGAACTACCCGGACACAGGGACCGGGACTGGGACCGGGATCCAGTCCGGCCCGGATAAATATAAATAATAAGCAATAATCTAAATGCACCATATGAAACTGAAAGGGGCTAACGCGCTGACGTTTAACACGCGAGTGCCAAGCGCCCATTTCAAACTTAAACACAAGACCTATACAATACCTACAACTACCTGGCCAGGGTAGGTACTTGGAAATAAAACTCGCCTATCTACGGAATGTACGATGCTTGCATATTGTGAAAGCTTGTTTAAATTTCCATTTAGATATGTTGGACACGTTGTACTGACACTATGGGGTTTGATACAGTCAACAGTACAAAGAAGCGAAGCTAAAGCCAAAGCCATTTTCAACATTGCATTCAGAGAAATGACAGCATCAGTCAGTCCGTTCGCCCGTCTGTCCGTCCGTCCGTCTTTCACGTGAAAGTAAACGTGATCACGAACGAGAACGAAAGCTGGGAACGGAAAACGGAGGAAGAGAACAAAGACAAAGATAAATACAATGCAGAAATATAGTTAGCTATACCTATATACCTTATACATTGAAGTGCATAGGGCATAGGTAGCTGCCCATTGTGGAACATGCAACAATAAATAAAAATCCCTGTACCTTTTACCTATCTATCTCTACACTGACTCAATTCGTGAATGTAATAATAATGCATCATAAAGCAATCAAAATCACACAGCATATAGTCAAGGCTGAGCAGATTGAAAGTTGTTGTGTTGTGTGTGTCGCTGGTTGGTTTTGGTTGGCTCCCAACGAACTATTTCTTTAGTTACTCTTAACTGTTATGTTATGACATGGCTTTATATACACATATAGCTATGGTTATGGCATCGCCCCCCTCGTTTGAGATTTTTTTTCCTATTTCCTAGAATCCGATTGACGAGCGCTCCAGTTCCAGTCTCGTTTTTGTACAGATAATCCGAAATCAAATATCTATACAAATATGAGCAGTTCGGATATTCGGATTCGGATTTTTTCTTTATTGTTTTTTTTCTTTTGCATTTTCTACATTGAATTTGCTCCAATTCCAAGCTTATTTACCTACCTACCTAGTTAGTTATTATTGTACATGCTATACATAAGATGGGCATTATGGACGTTCGTTCAGTCTGTGCTGATCAATAATTCTTTGAACTATAATAATTTTAATAATGTACATGAAAAAAAACTAATAATCCCTTTGCCCTTATTGCCCTTCACCCTTCCATGGCAGTGCATTGCATTGAATATTGAATTGAATGGACCTTTGTATGTATGTTGTTCAAATATATTTTATTTCCTAGTCACACAATCACATGGACGTTGACGTTGTGAGTCCGACGCTATGTACGCTGTAGAGATGTAATGTGAAAGATGATCCTAAATCACGGTTCAAATTCTGATCCAGATCCACATCTAATATCTGTATCAACATCAACAATAACTATCCACCTAATAAATAATCATCATAAAAATTGTACGGAATACAGATCGCTCGCTGTATTTGCTTTACCCCTGTTCCTCTTGCCCTTGTTATCTCACGTATGTAATAGCATCAATATGTAAATTGTGAACTGTGTAATCCTATGCCTTTAGCTTGGAGCGTACAATACAAACACAGATAAGACACACGTTACACATACATTTATAGCAATAACACATTATACAAAACAAACACACAATGCAGTAAAAGCAGCATGCTTTAGTTTTATTTGAATTAACTGGGGCAGAATCAGAGTGTGTTGGATTTTTATACGTAAACTACATAATAAAATATGTAAGCAGAATGCAGGTGCTAGTGCTGGAGCACTTTGGATACATAGGGTAAATGGGAATTGAAAATGATATCATATCACATCACTAGTGGAGCTTAGGCTTTAAATACTGTAACTGTGATAATACTCAAGGGTGAAATTTATTTTATTTGAAATATATATCAGTTGATGCAACTGGAACAGCGAGGTTTGTGTGTAAAGTATATAATTATATCTGTATAGTATATTATGAAAAAAAAATGAATTGCAGGGAACGAGAAGGAGATGAGACGATGAAAGGGATATTTTATTATGTAGAAAATATACAGTAACTGAGTATAATGGAAATCTGGGGCGAGTCATAATCATGGTTTCGTTTAGGTTTTTGGAGAGATGGGGATGGGGGGATGATACTATGGTCGAATTCGAATTGTAGGAAAGAGAAAGAAAGAATGAGAAAGATTGAATCACAAGTAATAAATAATAATTTTACAAAATGTAATCAGCAGGTTTTCACCCTATGTACTACAGTACAAAAAGGTATGTTGAGTTCTCTATGTGGGCTTTAGGGAGTAAATGGGGAGAAGGAGAATGGAGAATTGAATAGGCCACATGCGAGCCACAGGCACGAGAGAGAATCTGTTTGAACTTGAGGAGATGAGAATATAAAATTCAACTATATATAAAGCCCTATATATATTGTGTGTATAGAGCGTGAGCGTTATAAGTAGCTTTAACATTATTTAGTAAAGGAGGTTCGAGTATGTATCTTGCCATTGTTGTTGGATTTTTGGACGTGGGGCTGATCTGTGATTTTGATTTTCCTTTGAAGCTGAATCTGAAGCTGGTTCTGGTCCTGGTGCTGGTCCTGGTCCTACAGAATCTGTCTGTAGTGCTGTTGTAGAACTTTTAGAGTAACCCATCCGTCCGTACACATAATAATATTACCTACTCATATTTTATTATGTGTACATTCTACACACGCTGACTCGCACTTATCCCATCACAATTACTTGCGTTTAATCGCTCGGATCCAATTCCAATTCAGTTCGCAATGTTTAATCCAATAGGCATATGATGCTGCCATGCCGTCCCATGCCATACTTTGGCCAACAACATCTCTATAGCTTATATTTCCATTCCCTTGTTTCTCTACTGTCTGTCTCTGTGTATATATAGCCTCCTATCCCAAGCCCAATTGAATTTTGATGCTGATTTGGTCTCGGCTTTGGCCTCTATAACATTGATACACCGCACCGGTTTCGGTTTCGGCTTGGGTTTGGGTTTTCAGTTTGCAGACTGCAGCGACTGCAGACAGACAGAATAAAGAGATTCAGAAAATGTGGAAAAGATCGTTAAAGAGCCTCCAGCACTTCTTCCTTTGACTGCTTTTATTGGCTTTTTGTACTTTTTTCCCCTAGACATATTTCTGTTTCCATCACCGACATGCAATATTTGTTGTGGAAAACGGCGGCGGCGGGAACGGGAGCGGGAACGGTAACGTAACGTATCTTAACGGGGTAGTCAATAAATAGTACTGTACTTACCCCTGTCTACTAGTACAAACCAATGTCAATTTTTCAGATTTCTAGACTGATATGTATGTCCTGTAATGTACAGTACAATCAGGGCCGGATAATGTGGCCAGCCCAGGCAGCCCCCGCACTGCCTGAATTTTCAAAAAACATGTAAATGGAACATTTTGCAGCTTTTAAAAATATGTAAAAAGAATATTTTTACTTTTCAAAAACATGCTCATAAATTTTTGTACACATTTCAAAAACATGTAAAATAAAATTTTTTCAACTTTTCAAAAAACATGTAAATAGAACATTTTGTACTTGTCTGAATCAAGTAAAAAGAAAATTTTGCACTTTTCTAAAACATGTAAATACAACATTTTGCTTTACCAAAGAAGACCATCAATAAAATAAAAATGATGGTTTTTTTTGTATGGAAACAAATTGCTGCCTAAAAGCAATTCCTTCGTCCGGCCCTGAGTACAATATCAGTATGACAGATGAATGGAGGAACCTTATAGTAAATATATTTATAGTTACTTTTTATTCATCTGAAAGAAAGTGGAAATATCTATTGGCTATGTACTGTACTACGCACAGTAATAAAAATAAAATCAGTCAACCTTGCAAAGTTACGACTGTGAATAAAATCAAAGGGCATATAGGTAGGATTTTGTTTGTTAAAAGGTTTCGTCACAGGTTTCAAATGTCAGATGTTAGAGTTGTAATTTTATTGGGAGTTCATATTTCTATTTTTATTTGCAATTAATTATTCATTGTACCACAAATTATATATTTAACAGTTTTTGAACTTTATTAAATCAGTAGTATATAAAAATCCAGGGAGTTTAAAGTCAGATTGGAAATCCAAGCTATATAGATATTATACCAACTGGGAAATGGTTCGGCTTCGACACTCGGCAGTTCGGCAGCGGTGAAAACAACTGTAAAATGAAAAATGGAAAATCGACCCATGACCGAAACCCGAGAGAGAAACTGGTCAGTTAGTTTAAATTGTACAATTTTGTAACGTAAATTCATATGTATTTTAGAGTTTTGTAAGAAATTCAATGGATTTACGAAGTAAATAGCAGTAACAAAAGTATAACAGTAACCGTAATTTTTCTACTTCAAATTGAAATTCAACACCAGCACCAACCATGTACATAACACATAACAGCCCCAGCAATATAGTAGTACGTACATACGTAAAAAGTATTACATAGAATTCAAATGCCTCGACGTATGTCGTGTAATTATTAGAATTGAACGCCAACGGAAAAAATATTTCTTGTGTGTGTGGACTACTTCATACGTGGAAATATGTGCTGCATACAACTTCAAGTGGACTTTTGAAAATCATATGCCACGTAGTTTGGCCTTCTATAGTGTCGATTTCAGTGTCGTGGTAATTGAAAGTATACATATCTATAGGTTGAAAGGGCAAAGCTGTGTGTATGTATACTGAGGAAAATATGGAAATGCTCGAGTTGCATTGATATCTCAATCCAAAGTCCAAAGAATGAAAGAAAAATAGAGCAATATAATATATGGCATATGGAGCCGTTTATAACCGTTTTTCAATTTTTCCGATGGATGCACTCAGAATGCAGCAGACCGGTTTCGGTTTCGGTTTTGGTCTTGGTCTCGGCCTTGGCCTCGGTGTTGGAGTGTCGGAGCCGTTGCCGTTGCCGTTCCCGTTTCGGGAGCCTATTCATTTCATCTTTTGTGTGTACGTGTCACTGACAAAGGCAGCGGTGCGTTATGGTTTTGCGTAGTGTTTAGTGTGGAATAGAGATAGGGGTAAAAAAGGCGGCAGGAGCGGGAGCGACTTCTGGTTCTGTGTGTATTCCAGCTCACAGATCTAGCGAACGCTTTTACTTTTGAGGAAGCTTTTATTTCGAGTAAAATCATAACAGTTGATATAGTTGAAATTTTTAAAAAATATAGAATTAATTTTTACATTAAAGAATTGTTGTGTGACTTTATTATGTGGGAAGTTTTATGATTTAACATGAATACTACTGATGGCAAAATACATCCAAATTAAATATTTTTGTAGCATTTACTTTGGGAAACAGATGAATTTTGGTATTTTTCAAGATGTAAAATACACGTTTTGCACTTTTTTGAAAGTACTAAAATCACGTTTTACACCTTTTCATAAGTCAAAAAACACGTTTTGCACTTTTTCGAAATTAATAAAAAACACGTTTTGCACCTTTTCGAAATTAATAAAAAACACGTTTTGCACCTTTTCGAAAGTCATAAAAAAACATCAAATACGTTTTGCACCTTTAAAATGATAAAAAGCTCGTTTTGCACTTTTTCGTAAGTCATAAAAAACACGTGTTGCACATTTTTAAAAGTCAGTAAACACGTTTTGGGCATTTTCCAAAGTTATGAACTACACATTTTACACCTTTTTGAAAGTTATTGTAATACGACTTCCATTTAAAAATTTAAACACGGCTTTTAAAAATTGGAAATGCACACAGGCCACCCTTTTGCATTTTAAAATAATGTAACAGTTGTCAAGTTGTCAAATGGTGACATATTAATTGTGGATAGAAAGTTATACTTCTTATTAACTTGGAGATAATTGCTCATTATCGTATTCAACAATCAAGCATATGCGTCGCTTTCTTCTGTCTGTACTCCAAGTTCCCATCACATTTAATACTTAAACAGATATTTACCGTTACCTATTATTTTACTTTGTACTTACCGAGAAGAGGTAGTTGCTCCGACTCCGCTTAAGCGGTGATAGCTAAACCGACCAGACAAAGAATTCAGATTTCCCAATGAAACCACTTGAATATATTTAGTCTACACTTTATTTAACTGATTTCCATTAAAATTCATATCGTATATTTTCCTATACTTTCAATTCTCATATTAATTTTGACAAAGTACGTATTGTATAGTAGGACCTTCATTCGTAAGTACATTCATGCGTGTACGGCGTACATATAATTATTATAGCACTTCAACTATAAAATATAACGCACATACGCACGCAAACAAAAAGGAATCTCACAAATGATCCGAGTACTGTACGGTTCGACGGTGCGGTTCTCAGAATCTGTGAGGCCAATGCCAATGCCAATGCAATGCTTAAATAAATGATGCATAATACCGGAACCATAATGTGAAATCATATGAATATTACAATCTATTAATATTAATACTCATGCAACTGATCATGAGGGAAATGAAATGGAAAGGATGGAGCGTAGGGCGAACATATTTAATTATATTGTACGCACGACGCAGCACACACGGTATGCTGTACAGATGCAGATGGTATGTACACTCACAGTAGAGAAATAGGGGCTAGGCATAATATGAGATGAGATAGTTTTGAGAGAATTTAAAAAGACCCAAGAGTAAAGTGATTGAGGTTCCCTTCTATTTTTCTTTCCCCAACATTTTCTTTCTGTTTTTCTGTTTTTGTACGTAGCAAAGTAGGTATCGCCAGTGAAGAAACAATATGAGCCATGTTCAATTTTAGCTACAATTAATGTGAGCCAAGTCCATAACACACCAAATGATACAAATGCGAGGCAATGTTAAATACCCGTTTTGGAAATGGGTAAATAAGGCTCTATTTACATGTTTTTGAAACTTGCAAAATGCTCCAATTATGTGTTTTGAAAAAGGTCAATATGTTCTACTTACACATTTTTAAAAACTCCAAAACGTTCTATTTACCTGTTTTTGAATAGTGCAAAATGTTCTATATACATGCTTTTGAAAAGTGCAAAATGTTATATTCAGATGTTTTTGAAAAGGGGAAAATTTCCATTTACATGTTTTTAAAAAGTGCAAAATATGTTCGATTTACAAGTTTTCAAAAGTGCAAAATTTCCATTTAGGTACATGTTTTTGAAAAGTGCAAAATTTCCATTTAGGTACATGTTTTTGAAAAGTGCAAAATTTCCATTTAGGTACATGTTTTTGAAAAGTGCAAAATTTCCATTTAGGTACATGTTTTTGAAAAGTGCAAAATTTCCATTTAGGTACATGTTTTTGAAAAGTGCAAAATTTCCATTTAGGTACATGTTTTTGAAAAGTGCAAAATATTCCATTTACACGTTTTTTCAAGTGTAAAATGTTCTACTTACACGTTTTTGAAGCTGAAAAATGTTCTACATATTTACATGTTTTTTGAAAAGTGCAAAATATTCTTTTTACACTTTTTTTCAAGTGTAAAATGTTCTACTTACACGTTTTTGAAGCTGAAAAATGTTCTATTTACATGTTTTTTGAAAAGTGCAAAATATTCTTTTTACACTTTTTTTCAAGTGTAAAATGTTCTACTTACACGTTTTTGAAGCTGAAAAATGTTCTATTTACATGTTTTTTGAAAAGTGCAAAATATTCTTTTTACACTTTTTTTCAAGTGTAAAATGTTCTACTTACACGTTTTTGAAGCTGAAAAATGTTCTATTTACATGTTTTTTGAAAAGTGCAAAATATTCTTTTTACACTTTTTTTCAAGTGTAAAATGTTTTACATACCCGATTTTGAAAAGTTCAAAACGTTCTATTTACACGTTTATGAAAAGTGTAAAATGTTCTATTTATATTTTCCGGAAAAGATGTTCTATATTTACCTCCTTTTACGATCATCACGTTTCATTCTTTCTATAGATAGTTCATTTTGATTTTAGCTAAAATTGGCGATGGCTCATATTGATTCTTCCCATACAATATCCGCATTTGGCGTATGTATTGCTGTAAGAAGGACATGTGGAAGTGGAAGTGCTGGTGTGAGCTGCGTACTTGGTACATAATATGTCATGACCATAGCCACGAATTGGACAGAATTGGACTGGCAGCCGAGTTTTGTGTGTGTGTGTGTGGATGCATGTGTATTTAATAATACAATACACATCACATCACTCTACACCCCCATTATGGTTGTTAAATGGACCGAGAACAGATGAAATAAATATGCGAGTCTCTCAAATATATAACCAGACTAACTCGGAGGGATTGTGATGGAGAGCTACCTTGCTTAGGTAAGCTGCCTAAGTACTATATAAACTCATAGTACCTACACAAGGAGTGAGATGTACATACGTCATAAGAGGGTTCTTTCTACTTGTACTCTTGGCATTGGGAGAGGAACATGCGATGACATGACATTGCTATAACTTAAATGGGAAGCAGACGGATTCTCGTTAGTGTTCGCTCGTCCTGCTGAATGAATCCTTATTATTATTATATGTTATGCGATGGGGTGGTGGTGGATGGTGCCGGTGCTGATGTTGGGCATGGAGTAGTTTGAGTGTGAATATAATATGTACTTAAGACTCACCAGTCAGATTGCCGTTACTTTCCTTCCTATTTGCATGTTTCATGTGTACTTTCCCTATCCCAACAATCCCCCCTTTCTCGCCCTCCCTAAGACCTTGATTTCACTACAAAAGTTAACCATTGTTAGCCTTAAGAAACTCGCTTTCAGATTTAACAATGGTTAACTCTGAAAGCGTGTTTCTTAAAGCTAACAATGGTTAACTTTTCTAGTGAAATCAAGGTCTAATCCACGTTTCGGTTTCATTCAAAATCCAAAGTAATACTATGCATTTGAGAGGAAGTAAAGAATGAGAGTATGATTTAGTTGTATGATATACGCTAAAACATGGTTGGTGATTGTGAGGGTGATGACATTGTAAGTACAGTGTGTTATTATTTTTCTCGAGTTTCATGTGGATAGAGGGATTTGGATCCAAGGTGCAAAGGAAGCTATCTACTATGGTTTTACGTTATTAGATTCAACATTACGGGAGAGCGTCGAATTAGGTTCGTATTAATTTTAAATGGAGTAATTCTCCATTAATTTTATTATTATTTGCACCTTTATTTTGCACATTTTGAAAACAGGTAATTAGAACATTTTGCACCTTTTGAAAACAGGTAATTAGAACATATTGCACCGCTTGAAAACAGGTAATTAGAACATTTTGTACCGTTTGGAAACATGTAAATAGAACATTTTCCACTTTTCAAAAACAGGTAATTAGAACATTTTGCACCATTTAAAAACAGTTAATTAGAGCACTTAGCACTCTTTATAAATGTGCAGTTAGAAAACTTAGAACTTTACGAAAAATAAGCAATTACAACATTTTGCAACTTTTGAAAACAAGTAATTAAAAAATATTGAGCTCTTCAGAAATACGCAGTTAGAAAGCTTAGACCTTTGCAAAAACATGTAATTAGAATATTTTGAACTTTTTAAAAAATAGTATATTATGACTATAACAAAAATCACACTTATTACGTTCAGGAAGATACAATATTTAGCACTTTGCAAGCTACCTTGTGTACGGCTCACCAAACTCGACCATATCCTCACATAGAGGATTTTTGCACTGCCTTTTTTAAATATCTTGTAGAACATTTTGTTCAGTTTCCGTTCAAGGCCATGACGGTAATATGACTTAATATTATTACGTATATATGTCATGCTAAATGTTGTCATATGGATTAGTATATTAATACTATTAGGTGCATGTCCTCACTATACAGCGAAGGTAAATGAAAATGAAATAAATATAGATTTCCTACTTGTAATGCACTGCGCTGCACTGCGGTGGGGTGCTGGTGCTGGTACTGGTGCTGATGTTAATTTGACTGGGGATGAAATTTCTTTATAAATAGGAACTCATCCCTAATGAAAAGCTTGTTGTGAGCCAAAGCCATGAGGCCGAGTCCAAATCCGCTTCCGAGTCGAGCGGATATTGTAGGAGGTACCGGTGGCGGTGGCTCCGTGGCTCCACCGAGTCATACGAGAGTGTGTGTGGAGTGAAGTAGTTGAATGAGCTTGACAGAATGTGATGACTGTTAAAGTGCAGTCAGCACATTAAGAATGCAGTTGGTGTAGTGTATGCACATTGTTAACCTAAATGGAGTTTACAATGTGGACGTGGAGTTTGCGACGTGTCAAGATATGTCAGCAGATTCATAACACCATAGAGTATATTAATACTGTATTGGCGACTATTATTTTAATAGTCGCCTCATCATTAAAATTGTATTGGCAGCTATTATTATCTATATGATAGCTGCCCATTTGGTTTGATTATGAATGTATGTAATTTGTAACAAGACTGAAAATTACGTGTGAATGATATAATAAAGATTTAGTCTAGAAAATAGATTCACAGGCGTTGGACGTATTTGTTGTGAGTGATCTTTATTTGCATACGGCATAGTAAGATTCGATGAGCATATACAAGTATCTATGAGCATATGGGCATAAAGCTAGATACATCCTACACGTTCTCGAGCACGGTATATACATACTTAGAGACAGAAATAAAATTGAAGTGTGAATAACACTCATTTTACGGAAGAAAATTCAAGAATCCAAGGAAAAGTAAAGTGTTATTTTTCGGTGAGTAAAAAACGGGTGTTTGTTTTTTAAACTTGAATTAAAATGTCGGTGGTTAACAAAATTGACCCCAGAGGGGTAGGTCAGTTAAATGACAAGAATTTTGCAAGGTGGAACAGGCAAGTGTCTGTCCTTCTGAAGTCGGCCGAGTTGTGGAAGTATGCAGACGGCAGCTACCCGAGACCCGAGGCAATCCAGGAGACTGCGGGTGCTCATGGACACGGCTTAACGCTGGCGAAATACCAGCTGTTATGGGACAAAGAGGACTTACAGGTACAAACGATATTTCTGACAACAATTTCTGACGATTTGTTAGTTAGCACTCAGAGTTGTGCTACAGCAGCAGAGATGTACGCCACCTTGGAGTCACTTAATTGTGACACAAGTGCAGTTAACTTAACATCGACCAGATTGGCTTACTATACACATGTACCCAAGCCGGGTCAGACTCCAGTGGAGATCTTCAACGAGTTAGCCTCCAAGGCTATGGAACTTAGTGAAAAGAAGTTCCCTGTTGAAGAAGTGATGCAGATCCAGAAAGTGATAGAGTGTCTACCCCCAAAGTTTGAATATTTTGTCGAAACTTGGAAAGGGGTTCCAGATACTAGAAAAACACTTAAAGAGCTACTTTCACGGCTTAAAGGTCTGAAAGTGGATGGACTTGCAACTCCTACGAAAGCCTCTGAGAATAAAGCGTTCTCGGCTGCGAGTACTAGTGCCGGTAAAGGAAAGAAGAATACGAAAGCCAAAACGAAAGAGCAAAAGGAGGCAGCCAGAGCAAAGGCAAAGTGCTTTGGATGCCAAAAGATTGGACACTACAGATACGAGTGTCCAGAGAACAAAAAGGCCGATAGCGAGGGAAAGAAAGATGAGGAGAAACCAAAGTCTGAAAAAGACGGTAAGCCAAAATTTTTCAAAGCTCATATGGCTAAGGGAAATAGGAACCGACAAAGAAATAAGGCAGTGGACCCAGTAGTTTTCACCTGGATATGCGATTCGGGGGCGAACAGTCATTATTGCGGAGTGTCTGAGTGGTTCCAAGACCTTACGGAGTTTACGAAACCCGAGCTAATTGAGGTGGCCAGTGGGAAATTCATAAAGGCCCACGGGTTTGGAACAGTTCCGGTGCAGGCTCAAGCGGCCGACGGAAAATGGTTCGTGTATGAGCTCGAACGAGTCATATATTCACCGGGGATGGCCAACTTGTTCTCAGAAGTAAAAATGACGGAGGCCGGGTACTCAATTTTCAAGAAAGGGATTTTAGTTAAATTTATCCCTGGGAATGAGGAGGATCCAGAATTGACTGGTGTCGTCTGCTCAGATGGCATTGCGGAAATGATATTTAAGCCATTCATTTCAAACCTGGCTGTGGCGGCCAGGAGGGTCAAGGGCTCCAAGTGGCACGAGAGATTCGGCCATGTAAACTATCAGTACATAAAGGATACTGCTAGAAAACAGGCAGTTTGGGGACTTCCGTTCAACTGCATCCATGATCAGTCACATTGCGGTGACTGTATCAAGAATAAAATGACCAAGAAATCATTTAACACACTCCCACAGACGGACTACCTTCAACCGGGTGAAAAGGTAGCCATTGACCTATCGGGCAGGCAAAGTATTAAATCTCTCGGAGGTAATGAATATTTTATGCTCTGCAAGGACGTGGCCACTGGCTATAGGACAGTGTATTTCCTAAAAGAGAAAAGTGAAGCCTCCAAGTGTATTAGGCAATATATTAGGGATATGTTCACTAAAACTGGAAATAAGACCAAGGAGTTGAAGACGGACCAGGGAGGAGAGTTTATGAGTGAAGAACTCATTGCTAAACTCGAGAGACTGGGCATAGAGATACAGAGATCCCCTCCGTATTGCCCTCAGCCAAACGGCTTGATTGAAAGGGAGAATAGGACCGTAAAGGATTCGGCACGAACAATGCTGAATGCGGCGAAGCTCCCTGCGAAGTTCTGGGGAGAGGCAGTCGATTGTGCTGTCTATTTATTGAACAGGTTACTCAATAAAAGGAGCCCAGACAAAACACCCTATGAAAGGATTCATAGGAAAAAGCCTTCAGTACAACACCTAAGGGTGTTCGGCTCAACAGTGTACTCTCTTGTCAGAAGGAAGCCCGGTGAACAATGGGTGGAGAGGGCCAGAGAAGGTATACTGGTGGGATATGACTTAAATCCTAGAAACTACAGGATTTACGACAAAGAGTCATGTGATGTGATCAAAGCTCGCCATGTAACCGTGGCAGAGGATCACATATCGATGGATATGAATGAAGAATTCTATATCCCTCAGGAAGATGTCTCAGGAACTTTCCTCGAAATAAGGGAGGGAGACTTGGAGTCTGAACGAGTCTATACTCCAAAAGAAATACAGACTCAGAAAATTCAAGAAGTGAGAGAAGCCTCTCAAAGAATTAAACAAATGCGGGTAGACAAGGACATTCAAAAGATGAATGTCAAAGAATTCAAGAACACTGCGGAACCCAACTTCACAACGATAAGTAAAAACAAAAGGTATTTATCGTTCGAGCAGGAAGTGGAAGAAGAGTGTGAGGATCCTGAGGATGAAGGAGGGAGAAAGGTCAACTTAAGAGTTGACGTCTCATCTCAGAACCTCAACCAGGCTGGTCCAAGTCGGGCAGAGCGTCTGGGGCCATTACCTACACCAACAAAAAATCGATTTTCTCCTCTCCGGACAGAGTCAGTTTCTAGCGGCTCCAGTTTCGAACTTGTTGAAGAACAAAGTACAGATGAATCTGGAACTGAAGCTGAGAACGAGGAGGAAGTAAAAGTTGAAGGTGAGGAAGGTATGGAGGATCAGGAGGACGTGCTAGATCTTGTGGCACCTCCCGAGAGTGAATTAGGAGCTCCACCCGTGAACGAGAATGTCTCTCAAGAAGGGACAAGTGAACCAGACGAACTGAATGTATCCACAGTTAAGAAGGGAATTAAAAAATTCTCTAAGTCTGAGAAGAAGACAGGAGGGAAAACCTCCGTCTCCTTAACCTTTGGGAAAGAAAAAAGTTCTAAAAAGGATAAAGGTAAAAAGAAGACCAAAAGGAATGAGGACACAGAGGCAGCTACAAGAGAACTGAGAAACAGAGGCCAACTACCAGTTATTGAGAGACTGGGAGTAAACGATCCTAGGACTATGGAGGACTATGGTGTGAATGACTTCTGCGCTCTGACTGCCGCTGTCCTCACTTTGGATTACACTAATGATTTGGACTTAGAGGAGGATACGGAAAGTCCAAGGGAACCAGGATTGCCTAGGAACTACAAACAGGCAATGGAGTCCAGCGAAAATCATAAGTGGGCAAGTGCGATGAGAGAGGAAATGACTAGCCTCTTTGAGAATTGTACTTGGAGAATGGTACCGCGGCCAAAGGGTCGACGGGTACTTACATCGAGATGGGTTTATACTATCAAAAAGGACGAACAAGGACGGCCGATCCAACATAAGGCTAGGGTGGTCGCCAGAGGTTATAAACAGGTAAAAGGACTGGATTATAAAGAGACGTTCGCCTCAGTGTGTAGATTCGAGTCGGTGAGAACCCTGCTGGCCATAGCGGCTGCAGGAAACTTTAGCATTACTCAATTCGATGTGAAGACGGCTTTTCTATACGGGGAGCTGGACGAGGAAGTATTTATGGAGCTTCCTGAAGGATTCGAGGAGGGTAATGAAGACATGGTCTGTCTATTAGTGAAAAGCTTATACGGACTGAAGCAAGCCCCGAGGATCTGGGCTGAAAAATTGAAAATAATTCTAGGAAAGATAGGATTTGTGGCCACATTGTCAGACCCATGTGTATTCACTGGGGAGTTTGATGGATTCACGGTCTACATAGCTATATATGTAGATGATGGACTGCTATTGTGCCAGTGCCAAGAAATCAAAGAGAGGATCCTTGACCAATTGACTCAAGATTTGATAATTACAGACGGGCCCCCATCGATTTTCCTAGGGATTAGTATAAAAGTCTGCCCTGATGGAGAGATAAGAATCTCTCAGGAGCATTATGTGCGCGAGCTTTTATATAGATTCAATATGGTTGACTGTAAAGGGAAGAAGATTCCCATGTCAGCTGGCTGGTCAGCTGAGAAGCTGAAAATTCCAGATGCGAAGTACCCATATCAAGAATTGATGGGAGCTTTGATATACCTAGCAAGGAACACTAGGCCGGATATTAGTTACTCAGTCTCTAAATTATCCAGATATCTTACAGGGTACGGTGAGGAGCATTGGAACGCAGCCAAGAAGGTACTCAGGTACTTAAAGGAGACGATCACAAGAGGAATCTCGTTTAATCCCATAAATGAGATGGCAGTGATCGGATATTCGGACGCAGACTACGCGGGTGAAAACGTGAATCGGAAGTCAACGACGGGCATGGTATTCTTAGCGAATGGATGCCCCATCATTTGGCGATCACAGCTACAACATTGTGTAGCTATGTCATCTACGGAGTCCGAATATATCGCTCTGTCAGAGACAGCTAAGGAGGCTGTATGGCTGACAAGGTTCATGGAGGAACTAGGGTTCTGGAGGGCTAATCCGATGAAAATCAGAGTGGATAACCAGGCGGCGATAAGGCTGGCCAAGAACCCGGAATTTCACCAAAGAACAAAGCACATAGATGTGAGATATCACTATGTGCGGGAGCAGATCGAGAAAGGTAAAATAGATGTAGAATGGAAACCAACGAAGGAACAGTTGGCCGACTCATTTACCAAGGCGCTCCCACATGAAACACTGAATGAACAGATGACTCGAATGAACCTCAACAGGGTCGAAAAGATCGAGAAGTTAGAGGCTGAGGAGACTTTTCATTCAGGTGAAGAACCTGAAACGCCACCAAAGAAAAAGAGGAGGAACGCGAATGTGGAGGATCCAGAGCAACAGAGCATTCTAACAGGGAGATTATGTGGTATGTCCGCGTATATGTTAAATGTTATGATGGTGCTGTGTTTGATTGCTCCCATCTCCTCCCAGACGAAAACTGGAAATGTCTTATGGCGTAGACATCCCAGTCCGGTGGCGGGTGGTTTTGAGTCCATCCACATGATGGTATCCTTACTTTCACCATGTACGGTCGTGGAGAAAGATAGAACACAAGGAAAACTGGGTGAAGAAATTCACCGTCGATGTCTAGAATCATATGAAGAATATTTTCTAGATGAACTGGAAATCCTATGTCCTCGGAAAAAGTGGATTTCTACTCGTGGAAAAAGAAGCCCATTAATGTTGGCTATGACTCTCATCGCAGTTGTGGCGAGTGCGGGTATCGGAATAGCAGCAATGTCAATGGCAGCCACCAACAAGGAGGACATTAAGGTTGTTCAGGAGATAACCGGGAACCTACAGAATAGACTGGACGATTTAGCATCAAAGATTAATACTGGGGACAAGAATATTCACCACCTACAAGAGGAGCTGATAAAAGTGTTGTCCCGGACAGAAATGATCAAAGTTGATCTGAATGATTTTAAGACTAAGAATTTGGAGTCTAATTTCATGATTTCGTATCTAGTAGGAAGGTTACTCATTGGAAGGTCCATAATCCAGGAGTTCAGGAGAGAATGGGCTGATGGAAAGATTTCGGGGGGATTTTTGGATTTTATGAATCTCACTCTTCCCTGTGGCGGAACCTGCCCACTCAGATTCTCTCAGCCGAAAGGCTGTAGGCTCAGTGAAGACAGAAGTAAGCTGTTTCTGGATTTTCTAGTACCTATTGTAAATACTGGATTGGTACTAGTGGAGGCGGACCCTTTTACTCTGTTGGTGAAGAATCAACAAGGTAAGAATTGTAAACTTGAATATATAGGGCCTATGAATGCTTTATTATCCAAGAAGGAGGATTGCCTATATGATGTGGATATACGGTTACCATATCCGGGGAACTTAGTTGTGTCCTCATATAGTCAATGCCGAAAAGGGCTAATTTCTAAAGACGAAATGGCGCCTTATGTTTCGACTGGATGTGCGAGTCAGGACCATGGAGACGTGAAGGACTTCGTACAAGTCAAACTGTATGACGATAAATACTATATTTATTGTTATGGTTCAGAGTATCAAATCGGACCCCGGCAGACGCAGAAGTGCCCCAGGGAGGTATTTACTTTACCTCTTGTGACGACCTTTTCTATCAATAAAGTTAAGTTCGAGGGTGCTATGATCGATATGAGTTACACTGAAGAAGTGGACCCATTGTTCGCGGAGACTGCTGGCTTCCATCTGGATTTGGAATTGAATTGGACCAAGATTAATACCGAGCTCGAAGAGGGTTCGTATTATTCAGTACTTAATAGGGGAACTAAAGGCCCTTCCCTATTGTGGACAGTGTTAATAACCTGTCTATGCGTTTTGTTGACTTTAGGTTTGGGAATTGCTATTATTCTAATATGCAAGTTCAAGTGGACCTGGAGGATAAATCGGTCTGGACACGGAATTGGATTCGGTGATGATGATGAGATACTTGCGCTGTTGAATGAGAGCCATAGTAGTGCAGGAGGAGGGAACTTGGATTCCAGTGGAGCTACTGAGCGTAGTCCACAGCTTTCTGAACATTCTTCATCTACTGGATCTGATAGTCCATTGAGGCTGGTGTTGGTAACGCATGAGAGGGCACAAAGAATCCGGAACATGATTTTCGGATTACATCCGTCTCCTCCTCGAAGAGAGCCGGAGGTGGAAGGAGGAGCAAGTCATTAACTACTTAGGAGGATGTAGGAGGTACCGGTGGCGGTGGCTCCGTGGCTCCACCGAGTCATACGAGAGTGTGTGTGGAGTGAAGTAGTTGAATGAGCTTGACAGAATGTGATGACTGTTAAAGTGCAGTCAGCACATTAAGAATGCAGTTGGTGTAGTGTATGCACATTGTTAACCTAAATGGAGTTTACAATGTGGACGTGGAGTTTGCGACGTGTCAAGATATGTCAGCAGATTCATAACACCATAGAGTATGTTAATACTGTATTGGCGACTATTATTTTAATAGTCGCCTCATCATTAAAATTGTATTGGCAGCTATTATTATCTATATGATAGCTGCCCATTTGGTTTGATTATGAATGTATGTAATTTGTAACAAGACTGAAAATTACGTGTGAATGATATAATAAAGATTTAGTCTAGAAAATAGATTCACAGGCGTTGGACGTATTTGTTGTGAGTGATCTTTATTTGCATACGGCATAGTAAGATTCGATGAGCATATACAAGTATCTATGAGCATATGGGCATAAAGCTAGATACATCCTACAGATATTACGTTGAATATTTCATAGATACATATATTTTATAGATTTCCATCTTCCACTACATATACACTCTACTACTCTGCGTCTCGGTTCGGAACAGTAATAACGCACGGGAACGGGAACGGTAACTGTAACGACTCTGAAGCAAAACCAAAAAGCAACGGTCGGTCAGTTTGGCTTCGGCCTCGTAGCTCGATCCTGTGCATTACTTATACATCCGTTCCTTACATTAATGCATTGTGTCTTAGCTGCAATCTGCAATATTTATTAATGCAGAGATGTAAGACCTCCATTTCCATTAGTTGTGAGCTGCCCCTTGTTTCAAATACTGCATTGAGCATTGTCCATGTTGCATGTGTAAGTTGTTAGTCCGATTCCTTTAATGGCAATCGTTCGTCATTGTCATATAGAGTTATATAAAATTAATCTGTCATGCAATTCGGTTTTCGAGGAAATACTTAATAACCCGCAATACTATAGAGAGACTAAAAATACATATGTATGTAGTGCATTAACGTAATATCTCACTTAAATAATAATAAGTGTGTAAAAGTGCAGAGGCTTAACCGTATAGCGGTAGCGGTAGCTTGCTAAATATAAGGAATTATGACGACATTGATTGAACCGGCCATTCTACTACTGATACTGATAAGTTACATATCGTCGGTGAAGAACCAAAATGACACATATACAATTTATGCTAAAATTCAAATGAGACATGTTAAAAAAATGCAGTAAATAAGATACATGCTTAGAATGCTAATCACGAGTTTATAAAACGTGCAAAATTTCCTACATACATACATTTAAAAAAAACGTTACATGTCCTATTTACATGTTTTTAAAAAGATCAAAATGCATAATGTTCTATTAGCATGTTTTTGAAAAGTGCAAATTGCTTTATTTACACGTTTTTAAAAAATGCAAAATGTTCTAATAGAATGTTTTTGAAAAGTGCAAATTGTTTTATTTACACGTTTTAAAAAATGCAAAATGTTCTAATAGAATGTTTTTGAAAAGTGCAAATTGCTTTATTTACATGTTTAAAAAAATGCAAAATATTCTATTTAAATGCTTTTTAAAATTATGCAAATTTTCCACTTACATGTTTTTTGAAAATTGCAAAATATTCTATTTAGGTACGTGCTTTCATGAAGATGTTATTTTAGTTTTTTGTTTAGATGGTGCATTTTGTTTTAAACTAAAAATGGAAATGGGTCATTTTGGTTCTTCACAGTCGATACAGGCATTAGCAATCGCACGCTGCCTTTGGTTTGACTTTATATAGTAAAATGTGCTTTAGTAAATGTGAGCACTTTAGATTGACCATTGAAGCTTATAGCTTTTCCCATTCATTCATATTGATGTGGTATTATTTTTTTTTTGAGGTATTGACCAGATCAGCTGAGAGTTCGAGATTGAACGTGGAATTTGTATGGGATGGTCCATAAATGATGTTACTCAAGTTATCACTTGTTTTAGAATCCTGGCACCCTCATTATGTCATCCCTTTAACATTAAATAAACATAGCTACCTTTAGCATGGTATGTCGTCCATACCCGACTTCCGACTAGACCCACTGACCATACCGATACCGATGACATCAATTATGGATGATCCCTGCTCAGTATTTAGTGGTAAATGGTGTACTACGCTGACGGCCTTGGTATTCGACTTGGTCAGCGACTACTGATATATATACATAAGAAGGCATGACCACGGATTGTCGAGATTGCTTTTGCATTTAATAATTTTTACACTCATTGTACCTAATTTCTATTCGTAATCAGCAGGATATGCAGTCTAACGATATAAGTAGGATTTTATATCCTGACTGACGATGAGGCTGAGTTTCTGGAATTTTGAAGGAGACTCTCATTTACGTTAATTAGGAGAATGACGTGCGGATCTTGGGTGCATTCGATAATTGTAAAAAGTCTGGTCCTGGTCCTGGTCTGGTCCGTAATAATAATGATAATGTACATTGGATTTTTATTTTTGCAGGTAGCACCGCACTGGACCGTATAGCTGTACTATGTAGCACGTAGTAAGACGTGCATGCCGTTAAAACGCATTGGGACCTGCACAGACTTTGGCTTTGGCTTTCGACATGAAGAATATGACCTAAATAAATTTAATTCAACGTAGTGTATATCTACTCATTACAGGTCACGAAGCTATTGGATTAATTGCATGTGCTGTAATAATAATAACATTGTATTATGTGGGTGTGTGGATGTATGTATCCTATAGCCCAGACTTCCAGACTTATACCCGAACCCGGAGCAGAACCCGGACCCGGTCTGTTCACTCACGTACAAAATGGTTGGTTATATTTTTACTATTAATTTTGAATCAAACGCAGTGCAAAAATAATTAATTAATTATTTTTGTATTTTTGTTTAAATAATGGAATTTACTATACATTATGCCCTTCTTAAAAAGCAAAGCATGAATTTCAAAATTGACAAAATTGAGATTTTCTTGACTTTTTGAGAATTTTCACGTAATAGGATTTGTAATTTCTTCTCTGGGTTAAAACTGTTAAAGGTATAATTTTTTTCATTTTAGAGGTTATTCTAAAAATAAGATTTTTTTTTGTAGGATGAACTATATACACAAAAGGTAATTAATTAAATTTTCCTGAAAGGATCATAGCGACAGAGAAGGAAAAAAAATAGTAAGGCTACGAAAGAATGTAAGAAATAAGAAAGAAAGGATGCAGTTTTATTGTGAATATGATTAACCTTTTTCTGTTCCATAATGTGGTACATAGAATACATTTTAGGATTTAATGGGAAGGCATAGAAGAAGAAAAAATAACTTTTTTTTTGCCTTTTTATGGAAATATTAAAGCTTCATAATGCAACCAACGCTGTATACATGTGTGGTTTCATATTTTTGTGAGTTCTTCTGTGAGAGTTCTGTGACCTTTACTCGTCGCTTTCCCGTCGTCGCTCCGTCGAAAATAATCTGGAGAAAAGTCTTTGTATTTGGTAGAGCCACGAGTACCAGTCATACCTATATTCTATGATATAAGACATTGTTTTTTTTCCAGATTTTGTTTTTGTATACTTGCATCTATCGTGAATATATTTGCTCAAATGGCTTCTGGCGTAAAAATGTGGAATTTGAATTTGAAAAAAATATACAGAGGTATCTGTATATCAGTTGGTAAAAGATTTATTGGACTAAAAAACTGGAGAGCTATATAACGACAACGAAAACGACAAGAAGAAAGCCAATGGGCTCTGTTCCAATTCTTTTTTATGACCTATGAGCTGCATTTAAGAATAGTAATAATAATATGTGTGTACATATGCATGTCACCATCACAATCGTCAGATCCTCATTTATAGTATGGGATCACATTACATCGCTACGGGAAGTCAATGTTGACTTCCTAGGAAAACAAAAAGGTGTCATGTTCCACACACACAATGTACGTTTATATGCATATTGAAGGGATCGTCCTTTAATGATGTTATTACCTTGGTAGGGTGAGTGGATCTAGTCAGGTATTGATGACGAGCCATTTTAAAGATAGAAGTTGACGCAATTTTGAAATCTGACACGGAGATGCGTGTGTCCTAAAGGAGGGATAATTTGGGTGACATTACTGGTGGACCATCCCTAGAGGAGTATGCATTATGTATAATTTAATGTTGCAGAGTTGAATCACAAATCGAAATATCAATCAGGAATTGACAGTATGTATTTCTACGTGTTTTTGGTTTTAGTTTTAATTAGCTTTATTAAAGAATAAAAAAGTCTAACTAAGCAAGTAAAATTGGTAAGACATGTATTATGAAAAAAGGTTTAATTTTGATGTTTTTAAAAATACTATTCTATACAATTTATGAGTTTTATACATGGGAAATTTTTTTATTCGCATGTTAGGGAAACTGCAAAATTTCCTAGTTCACGGTTTCTAAAAAATTCAAAATTTCTTAATTCGCATGTTTTGAAAAACGCAAAATTTCATAATTCACACTTTTTAAAAAATTCAAAATTTCTTAATTCGCATGTTTTAAAAAATGCAAATTTTCATAATTCACACGTTTTAAAAAATGCAAAATTTCTTAATTCGCACGTTTTGGAAAATGTCAAACCTTAATTTCTTGTACTAATTTTGCTTATGTTTCAATACAACCCAAATTGGCTAGCATAATTTATTAATTTTTTAAAGTGAACTGTTTAATTATATGTATGAATAAGCCACATGTAATAATAATTACACGCGTTTAAAAAATATCGAGATGCCCTAAATACAGTATTACAGGCTTTTCTTAATTTAGGTCCTTGTCCAATTTCCAATCACCATGCAGCACCCGTCACTTTCCGTGCAATTGAAATGGTACACTTGTAGTGTGGGTACCTCTTTTTAGTAGTCTGTGTCAGTAGTATGTAATCCAAAAGGTAATGTCTTTGTTAAGTTTTCAAAATATTATGCAGACAGTTTCGTGAAGCCTACTTTTTTGAATTACCTACTTAGTACTTACATTTCCACATTTCACATATGTACTAATAATACGTACCTATTATTCGTTCTACTTTTTACTTGAATAATGGGCTGATCGGCAGAGAACCTAAACCCACGCCTATACCACCGGTTCGTTTGCACTCGCGTGCTTTCTGTATATAATTAATAATAATTATACCCCAAGTCACAATAAGTCATTTCACAAGAATCGTTAGGTACCCAGCTCACAATACCAATATCCAATGTACATGCATCATTTATGCATTGCACATACTTTGAATTTCCCAGAGTTTTAGTTAGTCGGAGCCGGAGATGGATATTGGGGATATTAGTAGACTGGAGTTGACTGGAACTGGCAGTATTTTCTCTGATCTCTGTGTGATGATATTTTTGGACATGAAGAGGTTTTTGGCAAAGCGGGATAACTCCACATAAAACATGAATTTCTGATTTAAATTTGGTTTTCCAGTGGTTTCGTAGTTTGTAGAAGACAATTGCCGCGCATAAATTTTTTATGCGAGAAAGTATAAAAGTAAAAAAAAACTGGTTTCACTCCAAACGATTAAAATCTCATCTCACCTACTTTTTACTCCATGTTAAGTCATTGATTTTGAGGCAAAACTGAAAAAGTCCACAAATTAAAATTTTGCAAAATTTTCTAAAAAATTCCAGAGTCAGTCCAGATTTATGAAACTGCTTGTAATAACGCTTCGTCAGTTATCGTACCTGTAGAAAAAATTGAGTTGGAAAAAATAATCCTGTCACCTTTTATTCATTTGAAATTCGTGGTTCCTGTAAAACTTGCATCGATGGACTTGACCCGTTTTGCCAAAAAACTCTTTACATTTATGTAGGTTGTTGTTTCTTGGACTTAAAGTTTGGACTTTCTCAAAGAAAGTTACTTGGACGGAGAGTGAATCATGGCTATGTGGTCAATGATTTAATAAAATATTATTTATAATAATTTGTAGGAAAATTTGAGAGTTTATGAATTATTGTGGGTATTTTGAACAAAGTATTGTTTGGAACACACTGTTTAAAGTTGGGGACGGGGACGCGGAAGCTACCGCTGAGCTAATGAGAGTTGAATGCGTTGAAGGCGAAGGAAAGGGGAAGTGATCTTTAAATACATAATATGCGTGTATTTGAGTTCATTCACTTTTGTTAGCCACTACATCATACGTAAGTACAGCCAGAAACTGAAACTGGAACTTGGTGGAGATGATTATTTTATTGTTCTTGTTTTTGAAAATTTGGAAATAGTTTATAGAATACCATGGCGGCCTGCATATTATTCTGTAGCTCTACAGATATTTGTATTCTAACCCAGTCAGTAGTTTTGTATATTTCCTGTTTTTGTTTAAATAGTGATGGTCATGATCCTTGATAAAGCGAATAATATGACAATGCACAATCAAAGTTTATCCCTACTCCCTAATAAACAGATTATAGAATGTATAGAATTGAATTCGGTTTCGGTATTTCTTTGGGTTTGGACTGTGGCTCCATGGTCTCTGGTTTCTTTAAATATTCGCGCAGCAATAGACTTGATAGAGAAAATTCTTCGTTGTTGTTGAACTTTCCAAATACTGAAGAGATAATTGAAATGGAAAGGAGAGTTTAGCAGAGGTAAAGTTTAAGTTTGTAGTTGTAGGAGAATGTTAAGCGAGACTGTTAAGAAAGTCAGACTTTCTGGTTCTGGTTTTGGTTCTGGTCATGAGTCTGGTATTAGGGATGGTCCATAAATGACGTCATCACAATATCTTAATTTGTTTTGGACCCCCCCCCCCTGCCATCAGCTTAACCATTGCGCAAATAGCTATCTTTAACTCAGGACTCAGGACTAATATGACCCGAATCTAGGTCGTCATTTATGGACGACCCCCCGATTTGCCTACAGGCACTATAGTATAGTGCAGTGCTGTTATATGAGTGTAGTTGGACGGGAGTTCTAGCCTAGATGAAATCTTGTATAATTACTGGTGGAGTACACTCTCTCAGTAATTGTTTTATTTTAGTGGTGCTTCATGCTGGATTGGTTTTGGTTTGATTGTTGTTGTTGTGCCTAAGTTGATCATTGCACTGGACTGGATTGCATTATATTTATCGTTTTCGTACGTAGCTGGTGGATTACGTTGATATGAGGCACTGACACTGCGACTGGATGCATTGAATGAAATTGAATTAAAATGGGCCTTTTAATTATATCACAATACTGTGAGTACATGCATGTACGTGTACCATTATATGTTTTGTAATATATTTGAGGCTTATGTAACTATAGGGACGTACGTGCCTTTTTCCATGGAGTGGATCGATGGAGTTGCCTACAGGTAGTCAAGAAAACTAAAAAAGAGAAATGTGCACATCCGAGTTTGTCCTTGCCACTATAGAGTTTCAAAATATTCTATCTAGCTGTTACGTGGGCACATTCGGCAGGGCTGAAAAAGAGAATATTTGTCATATTTTAAAACTTAAAACTTGCAGCAAAATAATAGCAATTGCGACTAACGCGCTAAGAAGACAGACTGTAAATTGGATATTTTAACGGCATGTTAAATAAGTTTTGAACCTTGCATCTGCATGCTAAAAGGATAATTATAAAATTTAATTATCTTTTCAAAAATTGCAGAATCCTTTAATTACATCTTTTAACAAAATGCAAAACCTATTAATTAAGCTTTTTCAAAAATTGCGAAATCTGTTAATTTAGCGTTTTCAAAAATTGCAAAATCTGTTAATTAAGCCTTTTCAAAAATTGCAAAACATATTAATTACGTCTTTTCAAAAATTTCAAAATACACAAGTTACAGCTTTTTAAAAACGTTGCATTGCAATGAAAAGTGTGTATGTGTGGTTCCAATTGTGCAGCTAAGCATTATCTACTTACACATACTTTTTTTAAATCATTTTTAAAAATTGCCACAACAGGTCAATTTAAAAAACATTATACGTAATACTAAAACGAATTATTTAAATTTGAATATCCTCTTCCCTACAGCGCCTTTAAAAACGTAATCGTTACTTTAAAAAATGAAATAGCTATATTTCTACAGACATTTTTACCAATTTTTTGAAACTGTTCCGAATATAAAAATGTACAGGGGTGAGAGATAGGATATTTTAGAACTGAAAGTCATTTTTGGAAAGGACCGCAAACTTTCAAAGGGTTGCTGATGACAGCGAACGTTAATGCCTGTATAATATAAGTCATAAGCTATGTAGTGTAGTTTAATATGAGATGTGATGAGAAAGTTAGTTATTTAATCGTGAGTTGAGCTTTTTGTTTTTCTTGCATTATTAGACTTTGTGGCGGTGGATGGGCTGTGCAGAAAGAAAGGGAACAGAGGGTTGCAGTGGCAATTATGAATTAGGTAGGTACATATACAAAGATAGTTCTGGTCCTGGTCTGGCCCAAGTACTTACACTGGACAAGATGAAATGAAATTCTGGTCCTGGTCCTGGCGTTGTTGGGTAGTAAAGAGTTGAGGAGAAGATTGAAGATTGGACTGTGCTGTGTGTGCTATAATGCGGCTGCACTACTAATAATAAGCGATGGACGGGAGAAGGACCATATAACCATAAGTACGTTGTACCTAGGTACGTCTGTACCTACTAAGAAGTGGTCGTAATTTTTGGATAAGTCATTTCATAAGATTTATTACTCGAGGGTTGACATTTCAACAAAATAGAACAGCAGGAGCCGAATCCTTCATTTTCCCTTTCGTCTTTCGTCTCTCGTATTTCGTATTTCGTCTTCTCTCTTTTAGTTTGGGGTCTGTCCGTTTCCTATGCTTAACTATGTAAGTACAGCTGACTTCTTCCTTTGGTCCCCCACTTCTCGTGTTGTTCCAACCCAACGATAAGTGTACGGATATCCATATCTATGTATATGCATAACCTTTTTTAATTTTTTTTGTATATAATAATCCTTCAAATAAAATTATTTCCATGATGCCCTATATGCCTATGATAAAGACCCAGGTCCAGATCCAGCAGGTCCATAGGGCCACAGCATAGCGAGCGTCTCAACTACAGTAGGTACTTGTTAGCAATAGCAATTTTCTCCTTCTGAGTTTCATGTTCTTGAGTTACGTGCTGTGTGTTGTTGTGTGGAAGTCTTGAATTGTTTAAGTTCTCAATCCACATCCACATCCTCATAACTTTACAAGTGAATAGTGAGCATTTGGCATTATGGCTATAGAGCTATAGCTACACTATGTAGACATAGATTTTGTATAACTATATGTACATGACAGACTGACTTAGGCAGAACGCCGTATGTTCCCCATTACTCGCCACTTTTCTAATTTCTCAGATATTATAATCGAATATTTTACCCCACGTTTCCTTTTTTACCCGGAATATAGGTACTAGGTACATATGGCTCGTAATTTGTGTTTTGACTGTGTAACATATCTCTATGCCTGCTTTAATTATTTATGGCAACATTCCTTACCATTTATTTTAGGGGAGATGTGAGGGTGAACGGTACCGGTACCAGTGCCGGTCCCGGTCCCGGTCCCTTCCACTTATTAAAATATTTGGCTATGTGACTTATTTCAGTTCGTATTAAATTTCAGGGGACAATATATTATTATGGGTTGGAAAGCAATTTTAAGTAGACGCCTGGGACAGTGTATGTTAGATATGCTGTTTTGCTTGGTAGGCTTTTAATTTACATTTCTTTTACAAATATTACGAGGTTATTGAAAATGACAGGCTCCCGCAGTTAGTTTTTAGAATATTTTATTTTTAAAGTAGAATGTGTAGATAGCGCTTTTTTTAAATAAATCTCCAGTCATTTACTTCAACTTCATGAAAAGCATATTGAGATTGTGCATAGTAAGGCTGGCTATAGAAAATTGTCTATGAAGAGCCAAAATGACCCATATCCATTTTTAGCTAAAACCAATATCCACTATTTACAAAACTATTGTAAAATATATCTCCAAAGCATTTAAATAGAAAATGTTGAACTGTTTAAAATTTGCAAATAGAACATTTTACACTTTGTAAAAAAATTCATAAATAGAACATTTTGAACTTAAAAAAAATGCAAATAGAACATTTTGAACTTTGTAAAAAAATTCATAATTAGAACATTTTAAACTTAAAAAAAATGCAAATAGAACATTTTGAACTTTTTAAAAACATGCAAATAGAACATTTTGAACTTTTTAAAAACATGCAAATAGAACATTTTGAACTTTTTAAAAACATGCAAATAGAACATTTTGAACTTTTTAAAAACATGCAGATAGAACATTTTGAACTTTTTAAAAACATGCAAATAGAACATTTTACGCTTTCAAAAACTCTTCAAAAACTAATTAACATATATTTTACTCATGTTTCTCAGTTTTTTAAATGACATAGCTCATTTTGATTCTAAATTAAATTGGATAAGGGTCATTTTGGTTCTTCATGGACGATATGTAAATTATGAAAAGTGTACCCAGATATGAGCTCTTGACACTTGAACAGCGAGCGATAACATTATGCCAGACGCTCTCACACAGACGTTATTTATATTTGCTTATATATTTGAGTTCACACTTTTATTTTATCTCCATGCATTATTGCCCTATGGTCCATGTTCTCCATGACTCCCAGGTTCTGGTTTTTGGTCGAATGTATTGTTATTGTTGAATCATCATGATGAGAGGATCGTTTAGATTCAAATTCAAATTTAACCATCCTGAACCAATGTGATGGCGATGGCGGGGAAGGCATAGCGAAGAGGGAAAAGGAAAATAGGCTCAAAAAAGAAAAGGGGAAAAAATGATGCTATGTTTATTTAGAAGTATTTTGTGTATAAATTATGATGTAATATTATTCTACACATTATATTACGCACAGGGATATGCAGTAAACATTGGGCAGTTGGAGCAGTAGAATTTTACCGTATGTTTTTTGGGTATTAGCAGTGCCCATAATATGCTATAGGGCTTTAGAACCAAAACCTGGAAATTGAAGTTCTGCCTCCGTGAGTTTCCTCTTTCCATGCTCATTTATTTAGTTATACTCATTTTTATTTTTACATTATTTACACTGGTCCTTATATATTTTTGTCAGTTACTTCCCGGGATTTTTCTGCGTCGTTCATCTTCTTCTTTTTATTTTTTTTCTCACTTCCTCCCACACAGCTTGACTTATATCTTAAAAATTCTATTGTGCTCTCTCTCGTACGACTTAAGCTCCCATATTCCAAAACTTGCAACTCTATTCAGAAATCTCTGTATTTTTATACGTATTATACCTTTTATACCGGTACCGGTACCGGCACCGGCACCGGCCTCGGGTCCGGAACCGGGAACACTGGTGTTTAAGCATTACGTCGGTCGGTGGTACTGGTGCATATTTAAATTTTACAGTGATGTGATGTGACAATCAAAATATATGGAGGCGATATTTTTGCTATGTCCCTACTATGCATAATTATATTATGTATATCGTATCGTCTGTGAAGAACCAAAATGACTCATATCCATTTTTAATTTCAAGCAAAATTTACATACAACAAATCTGCAGAAAAAAATAGAATCACATGTCCATGAAAGTATGTAAATAGAACCCTGTGCATTTTTCAAAAACAAAGTAAATAGAATATTTTTGTCCTTTTGAAAAACATGTAAATAGAATATTTTGAACTTTTCAAAAACGTGTAAATAGAATATTTTGCACTTTTCAAAAAGCATGTAAATATAATATTTTACACTTTCAAAAAACACATAAATAGAACATTTTGACATTTTCAAAAATATGTAAATAGAACATCATCACCTTTTTACAAACATGTACATAAAACAATTTGCTCATTTTAGAAACTCGTGATTAGCATTGTAAGCATGTACCTATTTACTGTTTTTTTTGGTTGAGCTCATTTTAATTCTAGCTTAAATTGGAAATGGGTCATTTTGGTTCTTCATGGACGATATACTTTATTTTTTTTTTTTTGACTTTAAGCTTTGTCTGTAAGGCTTCGCGGCCTCGATTTTCTACTTTTTAGATGTTTGCGTACATTTACTATATGAAATATATGAAAGCTTTAAAAACAATATACACAAAAACAAAATCATCAAAGTTAAGCTCAATCGGCCACTTCAGTGAATTAAATGGTAAACATCATACACGGTGAAAAATAAACATTCCTCACATCTCTCTGCACAGACCAAGAGAAGCTGTACTGTCAGGAGAAGAACATTAAATGTAAGGCACGGTGCTATATGGTTACGCTTGATGCTACCGGTTCGTCAAAGGACTCAGATTCAAAGGGAAAACTGCCTCTCAAAGGAGAGTTGAATAATGGTGAAAGTGAAAATCAAAATCGGATTTAAATCGGAATAAATAAGCTCTTTCCGTACTTTGACTTTTCCATCCGTCTCAATTTATACATAGAAGTACATAGTAGGGTAGCCTTCTAACTTCTACGCAGGTAGCTACGCTGGCTTTTTCTTGTTTTTTTCGTGAGTTACAGAATTTTCAATACTTGGAATTGTTGTTAGACAAATACGGTTGAGATACGCTTAATTTTCAGAGAATTTTTGGGTGCGGGTAAATACCTATACTAAGTAACTAGGTATGTACATACATATGTGTAAAAACCTACGGCAAGATCCATGTAAATAGGAAAGTCGGCACCTGTCAAGTCCAATTCCAATTCGAGCCGAGCAATGTTGGTGTTATTTGGAATATGTATAGGTATGTACCTACGTATGGAGAATGTAGACAAAGCTCAACCCGTTAACGCTCCGCGTCAACCGTTAGACCGCTCTTTTTATAATGGTTGTTTGAATTGAATTGGATTAAATTAAATGCTAATCCTTTGTATTGTATTATTCTTACGTGATGTACGTGAGCGTGTGCGGTGAGTGTTTGTGACTGCGACTGTTGGCCGGTCTGTCGGTAGGTTGGTGCTAGTGGTACCGGTACCGGTACTGGGACCGGGACCGGATCCCAAGTCTCATCCACTTTTTCACTAGCACTTGGGTTTGTTCTGCCTGTAGTGAGTCTGCCTTTGACTTTGACTGTGGCTTTGAGTCCTGGATTTAATTCTGATCTAGTTACGATTTTAGATCCGAATTTGAATTCGACATCAGCAATGCTGATTTAGAATTTTAGAAAGGCTATAGATAAAAAAAGGGATAAACTATGCAGCAGCAGAGGCTAGAGTAGAAATTAGATGAGAAGTATAGAGCTTGTAGCGATTAATATAAAATGGAAAGAAAAAAAATCTGAATGGAAAATTAGAATCCTTGAGGAAGTGGAACTGCGGAATTGTGGAACTGTGGAAGTTGGCAGGGAGAGATCCACAGATTCGCTTTTTGTTTGTGTGTGTGTTTTCTGCACTTGGTTTTGTGTGCTCTACAAAAACAAATCTGCGAGGACTTTAATTCAATTTAGATTGCTTTATTGTGTGCTGCTGTGTAGTTACATGAGATCTTATATCTACCTTCTTTCCAGCAAGAGTCTACACACTACATTATGGATTACATACAGTACATTGTTTTATATAAGGCAGTAGATTTGATTTGCGGTGTATGTAATATTTTTATTTTTATATTTTGCTTTGAATACTATAAAAAAACATAGTACATACTTACTACAGTAAAAATTAATCATATTTTTTTGAACAGGTATTATTACTATGCACATAGTAGATTTAATGTAAAAATCATATTTTAATTCCAAATATAGTTTTTTTTTGTACATGTGAATTCTTGCAACTTCGACAATTTTAAAATGTAAAATAATCCAATATATATCAGTTTGTAAGATTTCTAAAAACATTAATTCATATACTAATTCATCCTTTTAGAAACTTATAATATGCTAGCATAGCTATATGCACCTTTTTAAAAAATAAAAATGAAAATACAAATTACCTAATTACCGTATATTCTATAATAATGCGCGGGTCTGTAATAGTACGCGGGTCTGTAAAAAATCAAAATGTGGCTTATACTGACTTTGATTTTTGAGCTACCGACTAAACATCGTTCGTACTATATTCACAATATATATGCCTTTTTAGGATAGCACTTTGCATATAAAACTAGTCGACTATTTAAGAGCAATAGCGTCGATATTTGAATTTTTAGTCTTGTGTTACAACGTTCAAAAAATTATTTTACTGCCCTTAATTTATGTCGTTCAACTCTAAGGAAAACGACAATAATACCAAAACCAAACCAATGCCAATGCCAATGCCAAGCCAACGTCGACAACGACAACGACGACGGGAGGACACGCATAAATAATGCGTACAGACTACAGAGTCTATATACTCACTTATTTATTTGAAATTCTGATTCGCATTTGGAAAACAGGGAGAGGAGTTCTATGTATAACGAAAGACGATGTACTCCGGCTGCCGGCTCTGCATGACTATGACAGTCAAGTTTACAGGTGTTCCTCCATCCGTCGGATTTGTTCCCTTTGCTCCAGTGTGGAGTCTACAGGCAGTCTACTACTTCCGCGCGGTCTTCCCCACATCATAGTACCAGAACCAGAACCAGATATCTGCGTATTGTTTGTTATTGTATTTGCTGATACAGATAAAAGGAGCGACGCAACTCTACATATAACATATCGTAATAATGTATTAAATTATCTACGCGACCGACTCCACTCACTCTCCGCTTATAAAAACTGGAAGTTGACTTTGCCTATACTACGAAATATAAACGACAAACGAATCCATTGCATATTAACGTACATATGGGGAGGTACTTATATATCGTCTGTGAAGAACCAAAATTTACCCATATCCATTTTTAGCTAAAACAAATATCAACTATCTACAAAAATATTCAAATATGTCTCGAGAGCATTTAAATAGAGCATTTTACAATTTTCACAAATATGAAAATATAGCATTTTGCCCTTTTCAAAAACATGGTATTGGAAATTTTTGCACCTTTTCAAAAACATGGAATTAGAACATTTTGCACTTTTTCAAAAACATGAAAATAGAACATTTTACGCTTCTCAAAAACTCGTAATTAACATTTTACGCATGTTTCACATTTTGTTTTTATGACATAGCTCATTTTGATTGTAGCTACAATTGGAATTGGGTCATTTTGGTTCTTCACAGAAGATATCTATGTATCCTAGAAGGAGCCGAGACCGAGACCGAGACCGAAACTGAGAGTAACGACGAAAACTACGAGACGAAGAAAGGCAGACTGATGTTGAGACTGTGAGAGACTAAACGCACCATGAAAATGAAAAGGTTTCTCGTCAGCAGCCAAAAGGAAATGCTTCTCTACTAATATATTCTCTTTCATTTTTCTCGCTCTTCTTCTCCAAGTCTTTTGCATGCATATTACACTCACTCTCACTTTGACTGCATAAATATTTAATTTATACTTTAGCTCGTACAAGAAGAGCCTTCAAAGGTAGTGTGTGTGTACAGAGCGTAGATTGTAGATTTTAGATGGTGGATGGATAGGCGCGCAAGAGACAGCATATGGTTATGCTTATTTATGAAGTTATGATTGTTTGTATACTACGCATAACTTTATACACATTTTACGCATTTTCTCTTTGTACCCCTGTGTACATTATAATATACACGTGCATGTGCGCAGGAGGTACCGGCACCGGCACATGACACAAGACTAACTATAAGCCATATGTGTGTGGTGGTTTGTCTTCTTGGTTTGGTTTTAGTTTTAGGTCATAATATACGTAGGTAAGGAAAGTTAGTAGGTAGGTATAGGTAGGTACGCTGGTGGCCGCTTTTATCTTTCCATTATTCCCTTTAAAGTTTTTTGGTCCACTCCTTGAGTACAATTAAGTACAATTTAAATATTTCATGCATTCTTCTTTCCTATTTACCAAATTATTAGATCTATTCGCCAGTCCCATTCCCCATTATGATTAACATTACGATTACTAGTACAACTATATTTATTATTGTGTACTGTGGTACTAGTAATGTTCGGATATAATGTAATGGTCTGCCTGTATGGGATATACAGGTATCTATATATCGTCTGTGAAGAACCAAAATGACCCTTATCCATTTCTAGCCAAAAACTACTATCGCTATCTATAAAAATAATGAAATATATTTTCAAAAACTTGTGAATAAAACATTTTGGTATTTTCAAAACATGGAAATAGAACATTGTGCACTTTTGAAAAACATGCAAATTTAACATTTTGGAGTTTTAAAAAGCATGTAAATAAAACATGTTGCACTTTTGAAAAACATGAAAATAGAACATTTTGCACTTTTCAAATCATTCAAATGAAACATTTTGCACTTTAAAAAAATTTAAATAAAACATTTTGCACTTTTAAAGAACATGTAAACAGAACATTTTACGCTTCTCAAAAACTCTTAAATTAACATTTTACGCATCTTCCTCATTTCGTATTTTCTATGACATAGCTCATTATGATTCTAGCTTAAATTGGGTATGGGTCATTTTGGTTCTTCACAGACGATATATACGATTGTCCGAAGATGATTTGTAAGTATGATTTGATTTGCCTTTCCTTTTTATTTGATTTTGTCCAGAAGCAATTTGTAGGTACAAATCTATTGGGTCTTGCGTCTTGGGTCTTGGTCGGCTTCGGCTTCGGCAGACGTAGTACCGACACACACACAGGAATGAAAAAAAATTATTTGAGGCATGAAAAACTGGTATAAGCACAGACAAGCGAAAGGAGATAATAGCAAAGATGTAGTTGGTACCTATATCAGTAGTAGGTAGGTGTACATATAGGTACCTACTCCACAATATTAGGTTGGAATTTTTTGTACTATTTACATATTATTGTTCTTGTTTTTATGGTTATTATTATGCATCGTCATTTCACGTTATTTTATATAGATTGAGATTCGAAATTGAAATTAGCCATAGTCATAGAATCAGCGCTGCCCCACCACTGCCACGGCACAACCAGAGCCAGCACCAGAGATGCAAAAAAAATATAAAGAAATGGAAAAAGAATCTTTGGTTCTTGTCTTGAGAGATTCAGAGCTTATCTCTCTGAACAGCGAGCACAGAGTGAGACTGAGAGTGACTGAGAGAGACAGCCTGTGGTATGGAGTATGAAAAAAAGAAAGAATTTAAAATTTAATAGTATGGTGTGTGTATGATTATGATTATTATATGGTGTCTATATAGTCTCTACATTACTGTACGTAACTCCCTTGAAAATATTAAGTATAATTTATAATCATATGCCTAGGCCTAGCTACACGCTAAAAAAGGGTAGAATACGCTTATTGTGTATGTGTAGGCTGATGAAGGTAGGTGCCCACTTTATGTAATGTTAGAGAGGTAGGTACATGCTGGTTTTATTTGACCCGGCCTCGCGCTTTGATACTGCAGCTGGAGCTGGAACTGGCACTATGCTTATGATGGGCTTTGCATATAGTTGCTCATAGGAAGTGACGTACATACATGTGAAAGATTATGATGATTATTTTATTATGCGGATTATTATGTATTCTTTGATTCGAGGAACTTAAAAGCCATCATCATCACATGGGAAAGCGGAGCCAAACCAGAAGGATTATCTCTCTGGCGAGTCAAAGTCAACATATTAGGACATTCAAGTGCAAGGAGCCGTACTCTCATTGAATTTGGATTTGAATTCAAATTCAAATTCGAATTCGAATTTTGGAAGTGATCATCTCAAGCACTACCACCACCACCAATAATGACCAACCCATCCATAATCCATGCCCATAACCCATGCTAACACATTGTATTATGCATAGATAACACAGATATAAAGGTGGTTTGTTCATAAGGGATCGTCTATAAATGATGTCATGGGTGACATGGCGTTTTCCTTATAAATCCACCCAACCTAACAACTTATAGAATGAAAACTTTTTTAACATGGGCTGCGGTTTAATTTGACCTACCCACCCAGATGATGACATAATTCAAGGACGATCCCTATTTCTATTTGTAGCAGTTGTAGATATGTCCCTTGGTTGCTCAAATACAGAATTCAGCTTTATCGTTAGTCAGCAGTGTGAGTAAGTCAGTGAGCCACAGTTACTACACTGATAAATCCAAAACCAGAACCATGACGATTGCTATGTAGATAGTCCGTCACTGCAATTAATTTCCATTTCTAAATAAGCATAATTAGCTAGACGCTATAGATTTACATAATATGCATGTTACAAGTTGAAATTGGAATTTGAAATGAAAGGGAAAATGAGCGAGGACATAAACAGAGACAGAGACAGATGCAGACGAATGGGCCACTGAACACAGGGAAGACGAAACTATGGAGATAGGAATTAAAACACTCAACAGACAGAGTTGTATCTGACTGAATAGTTGTCGACGCGTCCACGTCCATTACAGCAAGTCCATGTCATGTGTGTCAGTCAGACACAAACAGACAGATAGACGTCACACCAGGACCCACTAAGAGACATATAGCTGCTGGTTCTGGTTCTGGGTATTTATAAGTGTATATAGCAGTATAAAGTGCGGTTGTGCTATGTGGTTGGTGTTAACGTGAAGCGTACAATAGAATTTTGAGAATTAATAAGTAATCCTCAGAGCCATTGCATTGGGATTTATGATGAGGATGATGATGATGGTGGTGGTAGAAATATATACAAGATGGAAGATCCCATATATACTTGACACATTCACACCACCACACAATGGTGTACACATAGCACGCAGAATGACTGACTGCCTATTAATATTAATTATCAAAATAATATGACATGGACATAAATAAAAATCCTGACACATTTTGTCGATTCCTTCTGACTTGGGAACACCACGTCAAACATGAGGCTTTGAATTGTGATGCGATATATGCCTTGTATAGCTTATATCTGCAGTAGCTTGTGGAAGCCCAAGCCGAAGCCATCAAGTGATTATTACGGAATTACAGTCAAGTCTGTCGTTGGGAGAGCCGTTGTGTAAATACAGATGCAAATTCTAATGAGTACTATGAATATGAATATGAAAGCGTGTAATATTTGGATTTGGTTTCGGCTTGGGCTATTTTGTATTGGTGGTCCTACTTATACTTCACCACCTTTATTATTTGAAAAGATATATATGCTTATTTATATATATATCCGTAATCTGAAGTTTTGCTTTATATTTTAGCTTGGCTTCGTTGGCGGTTTGCTGAGTTTCCTACGGGCTTCTTTGTTATATTCCTACGCCATAGTGCCATTTATTACCAGGCTTAACGTTAAGTAGGTACCTACCTACCTATATGCATTTATACAATACGTACATTGCAATATTATTGGATGCAGTTTTCACTCACAACAATCTGTTTTAGTAGGTACAATAATAATAGCAATACTGTATGTAAATCACATGATATGATTTTTAATTTATAGTTTGATAAATAAACCTGTTTTACCTGTGTAAGTACACGCTCAACAACGTTAAAGTGGTCAGAAAAGCAGGTGGAAACAGAAATGATATAGGAAATTTAATATTTTTATTTTTATTTTCATTATATGTATTAGCGTCATTTTTCAACCTTCCACTTCCAACGGACTGTCTATGTGACTTGTAAAATTCTATAAACAAAACTTTGGTCGGTCCTCTGGTCGTTTTTTCCCATAACGAATATGAAACTAATTATTATAATCATAATAAAAGTATTATTATTATTGTTATTATTACTGCGGATGTACAGTATACATAGGCAGAGGATTTGTTTTTCTTTGGCGTGCAAATGTCAGATGGAAACTAGCGATGAGTGGCAAGTCCGGCAAGTGGCAGGTATAAATATTATGATTTGCCCCTATAGCTATGTACAGACACATAATAAGTACAGTAAAATTCTAACCACAACCAACAACAGGAAAGCACTTAGCCTAAATTTCTATTTTGGGTGTATATTTGCATTTATTCTTTTATTAATAATGCATAAAATTATAAATCAAAATAGCAAAATTTTAAAAGTAAATGAAAATACGTTGTAGTAGTAGATGCGGAGATATTACAAAGAAATAGAAATTTTAGAGCAATTTAAGAAACTTCTCTAACGATTGGTATAGCAAAGAATAAAAATGTGTTCATAATATATTTTAACAGTACTTTTTACAACTCAAAATATATTAGTGAAATTTTTTTAAATACATTATTATGCATTTCGTCTAATAAAATCCAAAGTAAGTCAAGTGAGCCATGACCATAATACTGCGCGCCATGGTCATGGTCTTGGTCATTTACCACTACTGTTGACTGTGTGTTTGTTATTATTATGTGAAAAATATATAGCGTTAGATTTTCCCTTTAAATTTTTGAAGGTGACGATTGTTAATATATAGTACATTTTTACAGAATTGATATACTGTATAGATGGTCCCGATCCCGATGCTTTACTAATCCCGCTTAGAAGTTCACAATCAAATTCTTCACATTTTAGATTTTAGTAGACTCACGAATACGATGTACAAGCGATGTACTGTACTTTTATACGGAGCTGAATCTAAATCTGAAATCTGAATAGACGCACACATTGTATTCTTTTTCTCAACTCTTCCTTTTTGTCTGATCAAGTACTACGTACATCGTACAATGGCGAGGCTGCTGAGGCTCAGTAGGTTTTGGTTTGGTTTAGCATTATGAATTTGAATTCAAATCTGTAATAATTTTTTAATCTCATCTTTATGTTTCTCACTTTGACTTTTGAGAAGATCTCATTGTGCCTATACTGACTGTATTTGCTGCACACTACTTTATAGCATAATATACTGTATGCAACTCCTGTACTGTATCCGTATAGTACGGATGGACGCATGGACATACACGGACTTACAAAAAAGAAGAAAGACGAAAGAAATCTAAAGAAAGAAGGAAGGAAAAAAACTCGAAGACTCGAGAATTGGTTGGGTGATGAAAAGGAGGAATGACTCGATGAGTGGCCTTCTATATTCTTTTCTCTTGAGTCTCTCCACTCACTCGTTCTTCAAAAGAAGGGATTAATAAACTGCAGTCTAAGTCTGTACAAGTCTCGACAGAAACAGAAACAAATTCTCTTCATCTAACTTGCATTTAAATACAAATACTTATATATTCAAGAGAAAAAAAAGCAAAAGGTATAAAGGAGTTTACACGCACGTTAATACAGCTCTCCGGCACTGGCACTGGCACCCGCACTCACTCACAATAATTTGTATTTTCCTTTTTACAAATCTTATTTTGAATCTTGTTTGTGTAAAGTGTCAGAATATGCCTATTAATAAGTATGTATATATTTACCTATGTAGACTTTTGAGACACGCTATATATATGCTACCTATAAGAAAGCACGAGCACAATTATTTGGATACCTGTACCTAATTATATTGTATGCTACGCGTAGTATATTTTGTATTTTTATAGAGTGTAGAGTTTACCAGATGAAAACGAGCCTCCTCAATTTACCAATATGTTAGTGTTAGTATGTTTGGGCATGCCCGTATATACAGTTTAAACGGGCTTTATTATGTGCGTATATGATTCTGTAAAAGATTCGCGAGTGTGGCTTTTATAGATATACCGATATAAGCACATATCACATTAATAAAAATGAGAGGGACATATTTAAAAAAGAAGAAGAGAAGGAGGCTGAAAAAAAATCTTTAAGAAGCTCAGCAGGATCACTTGATAAAATATATGACTAATCATTTTTCTGCTCTCGTGCTCCTACTTTATCTTTCCTATCTCATCTTCTCGCAGACCCAAGCAAAGCAATGGAAAGGAATACACTTCACTTGAGACTCCAAGTCCAAGTCGAAACATCAAAGCCTCAAGTGTTACCAAAACCAAACCGAGAAGAGAACAACAACAATGCTGCAGTCAAACTCCAAAAACTCCAAGACCAGCCTTAAGAATACGTGGGTATGTACTTACATATGCCTCCTACCTTGAATATTTTAGACAGCATTTTATTTCCATTATTGTATATCGTATGTATTTAAGCATATTGGTAGGTACATGTATAATATATAGCTAATACTTTTATTAGTCTATTGCTATTGCATTGTGTAGAAGGGAATGATAGAATATACTGACGAGGGAGCTGAAACGATTACGATTGCGATGACGATGTATGATACGATTAGCTAAAGACGTTAAATTTGTGTGGCTTGCCCTGGCTTATTGGCCACTTGGCTGTTGTTGTTGTTGGTTGGTTGGTTGTTTCTATACAGAAATTTGTACTTGAGACACACATGCTGGAACAACGTGGACGCGAGATAAAATATAGTCAACAGTTTTCAAATCTTCAATCTCAATCTATATCTATAGCCACAAGCCACAAGGAAAAGATATATGTATGTTGAAAAAAATCGAAAAAAACAGATGTATTATTTGATTGTATTTTTTTATTATTACTAGAGATATTTTTATCTGATATGGTCATGGTTCTGTAGGGAGGTATACACACTACAGGCAGAGTTAGCTACACAGGAAAATTTGAAATTGCAAATTGTAAGATTGAAATCAAAATTATTATATTGTGTTGCAGTTAATTAAAATTAACAAGCTGTTTTGCTTTATTTGTGGAGAAAATAGTAATAGTAATTTGTTAGTGTTAATTAAATTAATAAATTACTATGGCTCGGCTGCTGGAAAAGGGCTGTGACACATCTACGCATGAACTCTGGGCTACGAGCGAGTGCTGTTGAAATTCAATGAAAAAGAAAATCTTGAAAATAATTGAAATTGGTATTACTGCTTTCCTTCTATGAGTACTGTGGATTTTAAATTGGAATTGGAATGATGGATTTGGGTCCAAGAATAATTGAATAATAGAAATGATAATAATGATAATAATGGATGAAGTATTATGAGCTCTCCTCTGTATTTTTTTTGTCAGACATTATAGAATTGCGCATATACCAATAAAGCCTATCCATATACTATAAGGGATATATGGAAAGGCAGGTAGGCATAGGCATAGGAAATTTAAAGTCAATCCATAGCATCCGCAGAGATCTCCATGGACTCTGGACGTGGACTAGATTCGAATTCGAATTCGAGAGTAGCTTGAGCTTCTATTATTGAATTTGATTGAGTTGCATTGGATTGGATTCGGGAATTGGATTAGTTTTGCTATGCAAATGCAAAATACAATTTATTATATTTACTAGATCACTATGCTTGTCTATATTATGTTAGTAGTGGGTTGTAAGTAGTAGGTAGTTGGATTGGTAGTTCACTCGTGGGTCTGTCGGTCGGTCGGTGGGTCCTCCTCTGGTCTGGTTTCTCACTGGATTGGTTTCGGTCATACATTTCTCATGTTATGGATCGAATCCACAACCAAATCGAAGCTACACGATCACACGGCTACACTAGAATAATGTAGAAAAACTCTGCTCAGAATTTAAATGCAATATAATGGAATATTCGATTTCAAATTTCAAATTTGATCCTCAATATGAAAACCGACTCGACTCCCGTCACCGTCACCGCAGAATGCAATCTATAGAGTAGACCATCATGTACAATTCAGTATACTACTGCCTCCAGGTGGGATACTATATAATTATATATGCATATTTTATAGGCCAGCCAGTACAATATTACCGTCATTATCGAGCATATACCTTATTACAGGTATTTTGTATTTATATGATACTAGCTGTGTGAATTCATATGTACATATCGTGAGTGAAGAATCAAAATGGCCCATACCTAATTTAAGCTAGAATTAAAATGAGCTGTATGTAAAAGATAAACATTAAATGAGATGCGTAAAATGCTAATTACGAGTTTTTAGAAAGTGCAAAATGTTCTATTTACTTGTTTTCTGAAAAGTGTAAAATATTCTATTTTCATGTTTTTGAAATGTGCAAAATGTTCTATTTACGAGCTTTTTAAAAGTACAAAATATTCTATTTATGTACATGAGTTTAGAAAAGTGCAAAAATATTAATATTACATGCTTATAGAATCTTGATATTTAAATTTTTTTTGTAGATAGTGCATTTTATTTGTAGCTAAAAATGAATATCTATATGAACCATTTTGATTCTTCACTGGCGACGCTAAGCTTCCTCTCTATAGAATTAAAGCCTTAAAATAATTTGGCTCTCAATTCGATTTAATGCTTATTATTATTTTCAAGTGTGAACTGTGTGAAGTCTTTTGTATTCCTTATTCTTATTATTGCAAATAGAAAACATGATAATAATATTATAATGTTGTATAATCCTGAATTTTCAATTTACAAAAATGTTGGCGGTTTTTTGAACAAGATTTACTACTATACAAATACCTATGTCTTATACACGTTTTTATGCTTTTAATATACAGGCACAGGCTACAACGGCCTATATATTACATTTTACACTTTTACAGGGATGGTGCTGGTTGCTGGTTGTTGGTGTTGGCGTGGTGTTGGTTTAAATAGCTACAAGGCGATTCCCCATCCCGACGAAATGAATTATGTGGAAGGGGATGATTACATCTTGTTGGACGGTTATAGAATGTACCTACCTCTAATACAAAAAACAACTTTGCTTATATAATACACTAGGTATATGTAATACATACCATACTTAAACGTGCGAGGCAGAACTTTTAGCGTAGCTTATAGTGAAGGGTGGGCAAGTGTATAAGGTAAAGTTAAAATACGCTCAGTAAATGTAGAACCAGGACCAGAGCCGAGGAGGTCATAAATTGAGTGGATTTGTATTTCCCATTATGTGTATTACTTGGATGAGGTATTATTTAGTTTTCACCTCTCCACATACATACAATCAAAAACAAAATCAAAAACAAAATCAAGGGAGGACTTTTAGACGCACTAGACACAGGTGGGTAATCGAATTGGAATTGGAAAATTGAAATTTCTCACACAACACCTTTAGAGACAGTCCTATTCGTCCTCTGATCTGAGAGTAGAGCGTAGCCACGTAGACCGTAAAAATGAAGATTTGAAAACTAAAACAATAACAATAATATTACATTATATTATTTGTAATATAGGTTAGGTTTGAGGTATGTAATCTCTGATTTGATTTGATTTTTTAATAAATTACATTACAGGGACGGACACTCATGAAACGATGATGGTACAATAACTATATGGAATACACCTTCCAATTTTAAAATGCAAAATTCAGTACGTTCTTGTTCTTACTTATATCTATTCAATAGTTTATTGATGATGAAATAATGTGAAGGGATCTTCCCACTTCCCATCGATGCTTGTACCTATGGTACGGCAATAAACTGGCTGGACTTGGATCCAACTTGACCTGATAATGTTCTGATTTCTCACACCCACGAAAAACAATGACGGCATAATGATGGAATTAAATGGCTAAAATAAAATTTGAATTTGAAATTGTATTGAATATTGAATCAATTTTGATTTTCTATCATTAAATTGTCTGCGTATAATAATAAATTGTGCTAATGTTGTGCTGTTTGTAAAACCTAATTTTCAAAATTTCCCGCAAACTTAGCCATACCATACAGTACCATATGACATTGACATTGAAATCCCATTTCCATTGCATCGGGATCGGGAGTTAATGGTAATGATGTATCATGCATAGTTGCTGATGGCGAAGATAATTCAATTTTTGTATCACTTTAAAATAAATGCTAAACAGTAGCAATGCCCTGTCCTCATAACAATAACAATAACAATAAAAGAATAAATTGCAATCATACTCAGTACTCAGTAATAATAAAGAAGAATGCATTTATTTCAATATTGATTTCGATTATGACGAATTGAATTTTTAGTGGAACTGGATTACCATTATAATCGCGAATGTGAGCTGCAGTAAGGAATGCAATATAATAAATTCTACCATTTGGATTTATATGAACGAATCTTTACTCACCACAAAAAGTATTGGGTTTGAATTTATTTTTTTTGCATAATATTTGGGAATAAGACATAAAAACGATTAAGATGCACCGCAAAAGAAAATAATGGCAGAGGTCATGAAATTAAATCAGAGTTTGTGGATGTTGGTAGTTAAAGTGGTAATTTGGAGTCAGTTCATACACTGCGAGGCGAGACTGTGGTGGTGAAGGTTACAGTCCTGTTACAGATATTATAAATTGTGCATTAGATCCCAATCAATGTTTATGTTTGAATCAAGCTCTGTCAACGTATCAATCAGGTATTATGATTTATACTTTGTGGATTTCTAAATACACTAAAAAAATATATGAAACGTTATATTTATGTTTATGTCATAATCAGTGTTGGGATGCGGTCCGGTGTTGTTGCCGTTACCTAATTGAGAGTAGAAGATGCGGAAAGCGCTAACAATTCATGGCTTTAAGATGTGTAAAACGTGATTGTTGCATGGGAATTTGTTAATACTTTTAATTTATCAAAAATTTCTTTGGGTAAAATTTGCAAAATTTTCTTATGGGTTTTAGAAAATGTGAAAATTGTATTACAGATAAATTGATGTATTGAAAAATTTGCAAAAAATTTCTGTTTTTCAGGCTTTCAAAAACGTGAAAAATGTTCTTATTTGGGGTTTGGAAAATTTGTAATTTGTATAAAATTCATGTTTTCAAAAATGTGCAAAATTTTCCACTGGCACACTTTCAAAAAGGGGAAAGCTTTCTAACTGGGTTTTGGAAATATCTAAATTGCATTAAATACGTGTTTTGAAAAAACCTCAAAATATTCTCCTTAAATCCTTTCAAAAAATTGCAAAATGTTCTAATGACGTGCTTTGAAAAAGGTGCAAATATTTATATTTGGCAAATTCTGCCTGTTCATATAGAAACCAATGCGTACTTTTGTGCCAGGTCAAATTCAAATTCAAATTCAAACTTAATCTACCTACCTATAGCTGTAGTATACATAAACTTAGGATGGAAAATCTGTGTTTGATTCTGCGTCAAGATGCAAATTCATCTCCAAGTCTGCCTTGTCCAAGGCTTCGACGAGTACCGTAACCGTAAGTCTGTGAGCAGTGGAAGGAAGGTGGAAGCGGAGATAAGTTACACAGAAGATTTCCAAAGCAGATTCTCATAAAGTATGTGCACAGTAAGGAAATAGTACGCATCTTGTGTGCGATATCTGTACGGTCAGAGTCAGAGTCAGAATATCACTCGGTGGACTTTGGCTTTGAGAGTCTATGTGAAGAAGATGAAGAGAAAAAGAAACTTTGGCTTTAATAAGCGTAGTAGTCCACGTTTAAACGGTATACAGATACGCTACACATATCCGCACTGTCTTGCGATCTTCTACATTATACAGATATCGACTATCTCCTCTACTGGTACTGGTGTGTGTGTGAGGATGCCGAGTGAATAATTTGAATAGTATTGCATAAAGAATTGTCCACGTTTACACGGTCAGAGAGAGAGCAGAAGTTGAGAGTCTATAAGTCCAAAGCGACGGTGACGGTCATAAATCACCATGAAGATAGCTTGCTGTGCATTTTCTGACTTGAGAGACATTGCCGTGCCCAATATTATGACTCTAGAGGTCTTGAAGCCGTTTTTCCCGTCGTCCCCGTGTCCGTGTGTCTCGCAGTCTCCGTAATAATAATAATGCTCCTGCTACTCCTTTATATACTTCTACTTCTAACTTCTGCGGATGCGGATGCTCTCTCTGTCCAATTGGAATAATATTACTCAGTATTCCACTGCGCTACTATATACCACACCATTAACCACGAAGATCCTCTCCTCACTCAAATCCTCCCCACTAATACTTTGCTCTTAAACTGTGAGAGTCAGTTGAAAGTTTAACTTTAAAGAGACAAGGAAAAAGGAGAAAAGGACCCAAAGTCCGCGTCCACCATACCACTATACCACCACCACCAAGATGAATAAATTCTGAGAGACTCTCTGTCATTTTTTTTGTAAATGAAGACGCGGTCGTGGTTGCGGCCTGTCGTGTCGTGTCATCATCAACATATATAGTATATAGTATTTTCAAATCACATCGCACATATCACAACACAACCAACCAACCAAACAAAAACAACAACCATAATAATATTATTATACCGTATAGAACATAGTATACTACAAGTTTCTTTGATTCAACACTATATAGCAACACAGACGTAGCAAAATAATACGGAGCTTTCCTTTCCTGTACAAAATGTACAAAAAGCACACACACACACAAATAACATTGTAATAATAAAATCCAAGCAGTTCAAATATGCAATTTCCATATTTCATACTTTTCTACAGATTTTGACTGCATAGACGGAATTACACTTGTATTTACATTAATGCGTACGAGGAAACTTTGGGTCTTTTAGTACTCCTATTAAACTAGTAAAATACGCATACTATGGAGTATGGAATATGGAAGCATTAACTATGTGTGTAGGTATAGTGTTTAAATAGGAGCAGAATCAGGAAGTTGGAATCTTTGAAAATGTTCAAATGTGCTCAAGTATGTTATGCTTGCCGTATTTTTTTAATTTTTTTAAATCATGAAAAGGCACTGTAGAATATATTTTGTTGTTTTTCTTTTCATCGTGAAAGTAGGAGTACTGGCACTGGCACTGGCACTGGGATGTTCAAAAAGGAGAAATTGTTTTTTTTGTAGTGCTTGAAAAATGTACCTAGCTTGCCTAGAATGTTGTCCTAGGTGAAAGTTTTTTTTAAAATTAAACTATAGCTGTTTAAGTTAGTGAATATTCTATATTATGATATAAGCAAAATTTAAAAATTAAAATGTGTGGGAGCGATTTATGATTTACTTACATCAGCGTATTTACTCAGTTTATATAGATTCACGATCAATATTTCCCAATATTGAAAGTTGGAATTTAAAATTGAATAAAACATTGTTCTCTTTCTACCTGCTGAATATTGTATAATATTTCAGTTTTTAGTTTTCAGTATTTATATTTTACATACATGTTTATTATGTAGCCAAAACTTTGAAATTGTTATGATTGAAAATGAATATTTAATAGAGGTTTAAAATTGACTAAGGTTTGGGTTTGGAAAGAGTCTCGAAGTCCTAATATATCCAAGCTACGAACAAAGAAAGTTTCAAATCATTAAAAATGTACCCACAGTGACAATACATATGTAATGAAAGCTATAGTAAGTTCCAGTAAAATATAAAAATAAGCACTGACTGAAAACTCGACCAAGGTTAAAGTTCAATGAATATTGATACTAAATTTCCAGATAAAAATAAAAACTTTAAAAACAAACAAAAATGCTGCTGGTATTGTAATATGTATGCATATCGTGAGTGAAGAATCAAAATGACCCATATCCAATTTAAGCTAGAGTCAAACTGAGCTATGTCATAAAAAAACACTAAATAAGAAAGATGCGTTTGATGTTAATGCAGGGATTTTGAAAAGTGTGAAATTTTCTATTTACACGTTTTTGTAAAGTGCAAAATGAACTATTTACACGTTTTTGTAAAGTTCAAAATGAAATATTTACACGTTTTTGTAAAGTGCGAAATGAACTATTTACACGTTTTTAAAAAGGGCAAAATGAACTATTTGCACGTTTTTGAAAAGTTCAAAATGTTCTATTTAAACGCTTTGAAGCTCATGATAATTCAATATTTTTGTAGATAGTGGATTTTGTATTTAGCTAAAAATGGATATGGGTCATTTTGGTTTTTCATCGACAACCTATGTGTTCAATCATTACTGAATTTATTTTGGATCAATAACACACCACCACTGCATATTAAAGTGGAACCCGTTCAGTTCCTAGTTCCTAAAATTTCTATTACTAATTCAATATCTTACAAAGGGGATCTCATCAAGCAGTTTAAAAAAAGTAGTGCCTGCAGTTTATACACAGTATAAAAGGCATGTATATTTTTTGACAGTACGTACGTCTTTTTGGAAACGTCGGAACGTGTAATATCAGTATATCAGTAAACACGTTTTAAATGTGGAAAAAAAATGTGACAGAATATTTTACACACTTGAGTTGAGCAACGCCAAAGACGACGACGACATAGCGACACGGACAAGGGCATAAAACGAAACATGGAATTTTGCATTTGCGGCATTCGCTTTGAGAGTAAATTTTTTCTTCTTGATAGTTTTCTTACGGATAGTGATAGCGATGACGATGACCGGGGACGGCGACCGGGACTACAACTGGTTGGCTTCTGGCTTCGACTTCTGGCCTGGCTGCCTATATAGTACTATATGCACTCTCTATGTAGCTTTCTTGTAAGAAATAACATTCCTTGAACAATATTGAAATCCATTTGGTATGTATACCTGTATGGTCCAGTCCCAGTGGGAAGTGGGAATGATTGCAAATATTTCCACTTTCACGCTTTCACGCACCTGCCGTCGATTTTAATATAAAGTGTCTGTTTTTATGAAGGGGTGAGAGAGAGAGAGAGGCAAGAGAGCGACGAGAAGATGTTCTCTCTGAGTTGGCAAGTTCGAGTAATTCACTTGTAACTTTAACGCTAACAATATTAACCTGTCTATAAAATCTATAATGCATTATACTTTAACGGCCATACAGCACCACCTATTCTTCCCACATTTCCTCTCTATATACTCGCTTCTTTTCTTGGCATTCGCATTCTTTCCCACTGTACAGTCAGTCTTTTTGAAATGGCTATACAGCTGGGAAGGATAGTTCACCTTGGTGCTATACTGCTATGGTTTAGTGTCTTTAGCTATATACTGTACGTGCAGTGCGTATAATACTACGCTACGCTACTATGCTATACCGTATTTTTTATTTTATTACTCATATGCCTATATGTATGTAAAAATAGGAAAAAAGGCAAGGCGGAAATACTATGTATTAACTATTGACCAGAGTTTCTAAGGAAGAGAAAGGTATAAAAATACGCGCAGGTAACATCATTCATAAATACAGCTAGTACAAAATTGACATTCGAATTTTCACCCCAAAATTTCAAAAGGTATTATTATAGGTTATACTTTCGGTTTCGGAATTTTTTCCGAAAAGATTGTACCAACCATTTTATAAATTTTGTTAGCTGTTCAAAATATGTACATTCAATAGTTGGCTTTTTAAAATCTGTATCAACATTAAATTTTCCACGCTGTATTTTTGTTGTAAATTGAAAATGTTTTAGTACCTTTGAGTCTTTTTAAAACATGTTAGATATACTGGTCTTTGTGGTTTGTTTCTTTCAATTATTTTAAGTGCATTTATCTCGGTTTGCATTTTGAAGAAATTGAACTTAAACAGTACTTTTTGCGCTTTTTAAAAATTGGGCTTAGATTGTTTTGCGCCTTGACAATAAAATACTTGTAAAATATTTTGTCCTTTTAAAAACGAGTATTTATTACATTTTATGTTTTTAAAAAAGAGGTTTTACCTTTTCCCTTTTTAATAAAGTGTGTTTATTTTACATTACACGCTTTTTAAAATGTGTTTTTACGTTTCCCCTTTTAATAAAGTGTGCTTTAGATTTTATCATATTTAAAATTGTATGCATTTTGGATAAACTTCATTTTTATATTTTTTAAATACGTATTATTTCGTATTTCCTACTTATAAAAATTGATTTAACAGTTTTGATCTTTATAAATATCTGTAAGAAACGTTGATTGTCTATAGCGATAAGTCAAGTAAATATACGCAATATACATAGTAAGGTTTGATCGTTTTAGCAATAAATTCTAAATATGTGCATACCAAGAAAAAAACTGCATACATATTAAATTAAATTTACTGCCTATATACAACAATGCAATAGGCACGTATTTTTACAGCCGCTTCATGCACATGAACATCTTTTGCTGTTTGACGTGAGTCTGCTGACTTTGTGAGTCAGACAATAATATCCACGTAAACGTAAACGTTCTGATCCACGTTTTTAGGCAATTCTTTTTGTAAACGTGTGTGCATATCAAAAATTCAATTATGATGACTAACGTCTATAACTATACCTACACTGTATGTATCTGTAAGTTATATGCAGTATAGCACATTATTTAAATATGTAATGGTTATGGTATGGAAATAAAGTTCCGAAAAAGACGAAAGTGCATTGAACACACAAGACACACCAAAGAAAGAGTGAATATTTCCTGTGTACACACGCAAAGACGCAGCCAACGAAACATAGCGGCTATGTGCATATTATATAGCTATATACAGGAAATATCCTCCACAACTCAAGAAGCTGAACATGAAAGAAAAGTACAATGAATCGAGTTTAGTTTCTTTTTATAAAGAATTGTAACTTCCATCTAAATGATAAATGTATTAATAGCTACACACACAGGACGTATGTATTCCAATGTGATGTAGTAGTGCAACTGCATTTGGCATTGTAAAACAGGACGAGCATCCTCCACAGTGTTTTGGTCTTTTTTTTGTCTCCGTATTTCCTCACATTACAATTTCTTTTCTGTATTTTTTTTCGATATGGAAAAACTTTTGTTATGAAAAAAAATGACTTATTTAAATATAAACTAAACTAGGTACTATACTAGTTATAAATCAAAAGTTTTTATTTAGGAACTGGACAATCAAATAGCAAGTGCAAAGGGTTTTAAGTAATATAATGTCAAGTATTTTTTTTAAGAAAAAGTTCTATCTAATGGTAATTGAAAATGGGGTTCCATCTGCAATTTTAAAAAATGTTTTTTAAAGCCAAATAAAAAGGTTCTACCCATAACTATAATTATTTTTAATTAAAGCAAATTAATTAATATTCAGTTATAGGTAGCCAAAATAATTAAATTTAAAAAAAATGATGTATGCTGTTTATTGATAGCACATTGTATAAAGATTTTAAATAAATATATAAAATTTCGTTACAATATAAAAAAATAATTTACAAACAGAATTTTCAAATATGCGTAATACGTAGAATAAAATTCTATCGCTTCTTGAATTTCGTTGGAATGTGCTGAAACGACCGGGATCGGTAATTTGCATATAAAATATCAACGTGACTTTTAATCTCACCTTGAAATTAGAAGCCGAATTCCAATAATTGTGTCTAATAAACTTTGTGATTACCAATTTACAACAATCTTCCGATACACGCAAGAAAGGCTTCAGCAATTGCACGCACGCCATACTTTACACAGTCTAAATACATATAGGTATAATTTGCATTGTTGTCATATATTTGCGTACTACACGTGTGTGAATAAACACACTATAAAAATAATGACCTTAATTTAATCATGACAGCAACAGCAATATGGTAGATTTGTGTGTATAAAAATTACAAAATTATAAAATCAAATCAATATGTCGTCTCCTGTCAAAAAAATCGCGCTACCACAATAATTATTAGGGATTTGATCAGAGTCGGCGTCGTCCGCATATCGGCATCGGCCTCGGAATTTGGAACCGGCATTAATCCCTTTCTCACTCCTCACCCCATCCCATGATTATAGCCTAGAAAAATTGAGCAATTTGAAATCCTCGCCTCAGTTTCCCGTTAAGCTTCAGTACACAAAACAAATTCAATGTCAATAGTCAATAGTCAACACTTGTGTTATACTTGCATAGCGTCCCGCATAGTACGCCTGCCAGTTCTTTGATGATAGACATGATATGGCTTTATTACTATTACACTTTCCATTAAGATACAGATTAAATTCTGTACCACATTCTAACTTGTGAAAATCCAACTTAAAAAATAAAACAGGTGTTCAGTGTTCACCTTTCTCGCGCATACATATAGTGGAACTGTTCAATTTCAAATAATTCGAATAATTCCAAGCAAATATAAAGTACAATAAAATAAAATAAAAGACGCTCCTGTTCACATAGCGGCTGGGTTTACAATGATTTAAACACTCAATTTTTCACACATGTAATGTCTTAAGTTGTTTTTTTCTTTACGTCTTGCTTTGGTTGGGCCTTTTTTTATTTTGGTCATATATACACTACATATGGCGCTATAGTTCCTTGTTCTCTAATCTGTAATGTTATTGGTACAGGAAGCCACAGAAATGATGATGATTTTGTGAGTTTTGTGGTTTGACTCGTGTGAAAAATGAGGAGCAATAGAATCATAATCATAATCTTACAAATTACTTGTGATATCTTTCAATCTTTTTACATATATGTAGAATACACTCTACTCATATATGTGTGTGTCTTTCCCAAATATTATCACGCTTGCGGTGTGCTAAATTTTGTGGAACTTTTCTATCTTCAATCTTCTGCCTCGCTGTCTTTGGTCTTGGTCTTTGCCTTGGCATGCATTCGTTTGTACAGTACGAAAAAGGACGGTGCCGGCGCCGGTCCGGTGTAGTAATGCATATACCTAAAATATAATATAATGTACGAAAAATCCGACTGCCATTTGACAAATTTTCCCATGGCGTGATGAACTACATAGAAAAAAAACAAAGTTCTTCTGTTTTCTATATATTTCTATATAGAATTTAGACTATAAATTTGAATATTTTTAATACATATAAATGTATAGGGTATAGTGAAATGAGTCACTACATACATACTTTGAATTTAAATTTTACTTGTACATAGACACTCTATGTATGTCTCTATCTCTATTTCTATGTTGTTTCTGGTTTCTGCTTTAAAAAAATTTTAAAATTTCAAAATTCATAACATGAGGCAAAATAGCTTTTCAACTGTTTCAAGGAGAACTTTTGAAAATGATATGCACAGTATTATGTAACGACGACTGACTGTGTGGCGATGATGTATTGCTTTTGGAATGATGTGTTTTTTTTTATCACCGCTTAAAATTGGTCAAAAAAAGACGAAGAAGAAGAAGAAGAAGAAGAAGAGAGAAAAGTAATAGGCTTTTAAAGTATCAAAGTATTACAATTCAGAATTAGCATTTTCAAATAGGCAGAGGTGTTCATATACTCTATGTGAGATGAAGTAATATCAATTCGTGTGAAGAAAAAAACATACACGAAATATTGTAAAAGTAAAAACCGCATTGCATTTTTGTATTTCTTGCATTCGTATTGGTATTGGTATTGATGTAATATGGTGTGGATTTCAAACGTTGAATTTTGAAATCGAAACAAATGCTTAATGGTCTGTGTACGTGTGTGTGTGCAACGACAACGAATATAATGTTTTAAATGGATGATGGCTGTATTATTTTACGGAGACGTGATAATTATTTTATTTTATTTAGAATATTTTTATTTAGTTTATTTTCTCATAATATCTTCTGTGTAACTGTATAAATTTTCGAATTTTTCTGATTTTCTCATTAGGTGTTTTTGAAACGAACAAATTACTACAGTAATTCGTTGTTTTAAACAGTACAAAATGCAGAAATTACTATATCATTTTTTTCAATTTTATAAAAATTTAATAACATATGTTTTCTGTAGACGTAAAATGTTCTATGTACGTGCTTTTTAAAATAGTTCAATTTTCTTAGTTTTATCACATTTTAAAAGGGCATTTTTTTAGTATTCTGGTTTGAAAAATTGCAAAATATTGCTAAAACACGCTTTTAAAAAAATTCAATTCACCTAAATGTAGTAAAATATTGTAGTTTTTGGCTGATTTCTGTCCTGCAATATAGACTTAATATAGACACTCCATTCTGCTCGTAGTTTTAGAAACATAAAAAAACGAAAACATTCGGCTTCCTTTCATCTGATCGTAAGTTCCCAAACTTGGAAAAATGTTGGCGATATAAATATATTTTTCGCGTTTATTATTGCGACGATATTCTATACTATAGGAGTATCTTACCTGACACTGCGATGCCAAAACCAATAGTATACGCAAAAGAAGGCACGCACAAACTTGAGGAAAGTTGGATAGGAACTTGTAAAGATATTTTACTTATGTTTGAGACTTTTGTGATAAAAGTTGTACACTCAAAAAAATTATTCATTCTGCGGCCATGTATGTCCATTCCCCATGCCGGATGCCGCATATGCCATGCTTTAGAGAATAGACGAGCACACATGATGACGTTACTTTACTTTATATACTTTTATACTTTCATCTTTGGTGGAAACGTTGACGTTGAACATGAGAGAGAGAGAAATTTGAGCGTCTTAACCAATAAGTTTTTCTTCCATATTTTCCCGTATTTTTTGTGTGCGTGTGTTTCTTGATCTTCTTATATTCGGGTTGACGATTTCATTTTCGTCGTCCTGTCTTCCGTTTCGATTCTTTCTTACACAGAGAGAAAACTGCAAAAGACTTATGGTTGCCTATAAAAACTATATTTGTAGATTGTATGTTTATCCCGAGACATCTGTAGAGTGTGTAGAGGTATACCTCTCCAGGTTTGTTGCATGCTTGTAAATAGATATACAAGGTATATCTGGAATGAGATATGCCTATAGAATAAAATGCGTGAAGTGTGTGGACTGGTTACTGGTTTTCTGTCCGTGATATTCAATATTTCAGTGGTGATAGTCTGAGTGTGTTTTTGTAGTCGTGCCTAAATTTTATTTTCCCAGAGAATGTTTTCTTGATCGACGAAGACGAGGAAGATTGTCGTATTTTGGTCCTTTAGCTGCCTTCCTTTTCGTGTATCTGCTTTATAGTGCCACTGAAGACTCAATAGTAACCTTACGAGCATTTTTTACGTGTAAAACTAGCATTAATTGAAACATTTTAATTGGCATGATTTAGCTGATTTTGCAATTTCGAAAACAATTTAATTGAAGTGATACATTTGTACACTTTCTGACTTAATGATATATTAACTTTTCAAAAAATGTTTTGAAAGCTTTTTACACATTATGAACTTTTATAATTAACTTAAAATTAGAGTATTTTGAATTTTTCTAAAGCTTAAAAAAACACTTAAAAATTTTCCAAAGCGTATGTAATGAACACATTTTGTACACTCTTAAAATCTAAAATTCAGGGCCGGATAATGCGGCCAGCGCAGGCAGCCCCCGCTGCATGAATGTTCAAAAAACATTTAAATGAAACATTTTGCAGTTTTCAAAAATATGTAAAAAGAATATTTTGACTTTTCAAAAACATGCGAAATAAATTTTGTTTGTACATTTTAAAAACATGCAAACTAATTTAAGACTTTTCTCAAAACATGTAAATATAACATTTTGCACTTTTCTCAATTAAGTAAATCGAACATTTTAAACTTTTCTAAAACATTTAAATACAACATTTTGCTTTACCAAAAAAAACCATCAATAAAATCAAAATGGTGGTTTTTGTATGGAAAAAAATGATGCCTGAAGGCAATTCCTTCGTCCGAAGCCCTGATAAATTTAGCAGAGCAGATGTTGAAATTTTTAGTATTTTCTAAACTATATATAATTAGACCATTTTAAAAACATGAATTCATTCTATCTATACCTTTTTATGAAGTAGATACAACGGCAACGTCTAATAATATCGGTATTGCCTCTTCACCTGTAACTTTTCCCATTTTACTATTTTAGTAAACGTATTTGCTACGTAATTTTGTGTCGCTCAAAAGACTACCAAGACTCAAGATATAAAATAGAAATAGGAAAAGGGAAAAACTGGATGAGATGAGTCTTTTTTTTAGTCTCTCTCTCCCTATGTCTTCGGTGTCCTCTCTAGTTTGGACTTTTTTCAATGGACTTTTGTGGTGAATGGAAGTGAATTGGACACGGCTGGAATCTTCCAATCTATCATTTCTGGTGACCTTTCCCACTGGACTTGATGTGGTTTCGTTTGCTTGGTTTCCTTTGGTGTGGTCTATTCTGATGAGTGAATGTGTGTGTGTGTATGTGTGTGGTGTGGCGAGAGGGAGAGAGACGAATGCCGATGAAGCCGAGTCCTGTGAGTGAATGGTGCAATGAGTTCAGTGTTCAGTTCAGTCCACAGCAGAGAGCAGATTGAACTAAAACTGAATCTCTCTCTCCCTGTCTTCTCCTCTCTTGCTCTTTTCTCAGTGTCCCAAAAGCTCCGTCCAAAACCAAACCGAATCAAACTAAATCAAACCAAGAAGACCAAGGCACATCACGGGTATAGAGATAAAGCTGACCGTATGTCCAGACTCCAGTTCCAGTTCCAGCCCACAACAGTGTGCACATGCTACACACTGCTTTGTCTTGTTTGTATGTGTTGAAAATTCATTCAACTATAATCGTATGTGTAGGTACATATACTAATAATGCAATATCCTACATATTCTTCAGACCCATTTTACATTTTTGTTTTACCTGGTAATTTTACTTTGATGCCGCAACTGACTGTGTAGCTTCAAAATACTAAAATAAACCAACTGGTTTGTAATTTACTGTTAAGCAAAAAAAAACAAATTTTTACATTCATTATGTATAGTAATATTGGAATAATTTTGAGAAAATGGTCCCAAATCCGTATTGCTTACTGTGGAAATTCCTCAATATATGATTATACGGGAATTCGGCTGTAAGGGATAGAGTTTTCGGGGTCCATGAGAATTCCCTTATATGCGAATTTGACATTATTTATGCCATTTTGACCCTCAAGAATTTCCTATAGTTTGTATGGTGAATGGTCATTTTACTGTGTATTTCAGGTGCTCCAAGACTCCACAAAGTAACAAAGTAGACACTGCAAAAATATCAGGGGCGCGAGCGTTCAAAGTGACAACAAGTACTTTCCAAAGCTAAAACACTCCAAAAATTAAAATCCAAATCCCATGAAAACGAAAGTAGTTACAACTCTCTTACAAACATTAACATATTCCAAACAATATACTCTACAAGCATCGAATCGAAGATTGTGGTGTCAACTACTAGTTTGTGAAATTTGATTCAAAAAACGAACGGGATATTTTTCAATTGCTACCTCGTGCTAAAAATAAGAACACCTAACAAAACCTGGAATACACAACCGCCCCTCCACTCTCAACTCCACTACAAATACATGCAATCAGTTCATTTTGCCTAGATAGAAATATCTGTAACAGTGGAACTAAAAGCAAACACGTTGTAGGTTTTACTACATTCAAACCTCCAAATCAATTTCTAAAATTATTGACTCCAAAAATCATGGAATTTAAACAAGAATTTAACGAACTCAAACAAGAATTCTACGAACTAAAGCAACTTCTGCTAATCTACACCGAGTCTGTGAACAAAATCCACACTGATCATAAAAATGAACTCCCAAATAAACGACAAGAAACAAAATCAGTTGGAAAGAAGTTTAACATTCAAGAAACCAAAAATAATCATTCTGAATCTACAATGGCAAAGGATACAACAAAAGTCAATCAATCGGAGCGACTGAAAAACAATATGATAAACCAACTTAAGGACATGAACAAAAACTTAAAAACAGACCAATCAGGCGCAGTTCTACATGGTGCGGATAAACAAGACAGTCCCGTGGATTTAACAACTCAATCAACTGAAAATACCATGGCAATTAAGGACATAACTATACTTGCAGTAAAAACATTAAGAAAGGAGAACAAGAAACCATTGCCCATCCGTATTCATCTGCTTAATAAAAATGAAACAAAATGTAAGAAAAAAATGGTAATCAAAATCAAAAAGCTAAAGGAGGACGGGAAAATGGTCAAGATAAAGCTCATAGTATGTGCGAAGTGGACTCTGTAATGCTTATAATGGAATGCGAAGACTTGAAAAAAAAAGCTCAAAACCTAGTTCAATTCCAGTAAAAAGGATAAAGAAACTGAACTAACATATAGTCCATGGAATCATCATTTTCAACAAATAATTTTATTTCATTAAAATACTTCAGTCCAGTTTAATTATACGGTTTCCAGAATTCAAAACTTCAAAACACATCAAAAAATCTACCATGGAGACATAAGTTCAATAAAATTTAAACAAATGGAACTGGATCTAACCCAAAGTCAAAATTGATAATCCGGCTATCAAATAAATTTATAATTCTATAATAACAACTTATATACAACTATGTAACCTCTAAAAATTTTAAATGCCAATTTATTATTATTAATATACCTAGGGGGAAACCCGATGAATGTTTCCCCCTAGTATTTACTATTATTTATTCAATGTATCAAATATGTACTGTCAAAAAAAACTGTTGTTAACTTTGTGTGATGGGTGTTACGCCTTCAGGCACAATAAAGTAAATCAATCAATCAATCAATCAATCAATCAATCACTGCAAAAATATCAAGATAAATTTAGATTACCAGACCAAACCATAGGAATAGGAAATACAAGTCGTGCACGTGGCATGGAAAACTGACGACGGTCCTGTGGCAAATTCAACTCTCTCCACACATTATGTGTGTATCCGCAATGAAATGGAATGAAATAGAAAGCATCGGAGAGTCCATCCGTTGGTCTTTCCTTCTTCACGGTGTCGGTTTTCCCTTTTGACTACTGCCCTGGAACTGGCAACTGGAACTGGAACTGGACGGACTCGTCTGCCTCGTCTGCCCTTTTAAAATCGTGTTTGCAATGTCTGAATGGAAATAAAGGGGAAGCTTTAGACAACCTTACATTAGACAGTCTAATATTGTGTAGGCTGATATTCGAGCCCATTATTATTATTACGTAGCAGCTTTCCAATCTTTTGCAAAATTTCTACAAGTCTCCAAAAACCATCAAGGCATGAGGCAACTGCAAACCATGGCCATTTCCAAAGAACACACACATCACATGTCTAGGAGCCAACCACATGTGAGGCAACGGCAAGAGCATTTGAGAATTTTTGGAACGGAAACTTCTAGAGCTGGACATTTCCGGCTAATATACCTACTCAAAGCCAAATATGTGTTTTAGTCCATATCCAATTCTAACGAAGGCAGGTGAGGGTTTTTTATAGTAGGTATGTCGTAGTACATATGTAATCAGTGAAGAAACATTTTAGCCTATGTCCAGTGGACTAACGTGGGCATTTAGACCAAAATGTTTCTGCCCGATTTCTGAAAAGCCCGACATGATGAAACAAAGTCTAATTCCAAATTTTAATGGCAAAAAACTAGAGCATTTGGTCTACATATAGTTCAATTCAACCCTTCGTCTTGAAGCTATACACAGTTCCTTTCAATTATAATCATATTTCATGTGTCATATAAAATTACATAAAAAAAAAGAACATCAATCAAAAATTTTGAGAAAACGGAAATTATCTCTAACTGAAATTTGACATTAGTTTAGGTAGCTCACACTATGCCATGTTTTATTTGTGTGTAATTGTAATTGCCTTCGTGTAAGTACCTACAACTGTATGGTATATTTCCCATTAAAATGGTAGGTACATTTTTATAGGTGTGTACTTTTTGAATTTGAATTCAAGCATGTGTATTTAATGACGCCCGTGGAACGCATGGTATGTACATAATTTAGTAATATAGAATGGTTAGGTTAATTTATAAAATAGTAATTTAAATAATTTCCTTGTGTACAAAGATGGAGATATAACAGGTAATTGAAAAAACTCAAGTATGTGTTATACCATAACAAATATCAGTAATTTCATTCTATATACCATACAGTGCAGTGGTATTGAAAGTGTGGCATTTCCTTTCTTCATTATAGACTTTGAAATGATTCAAAAGTTAAATTGTTTGCTCACGCTAATTTTCACTGTTTTTTTTCTTTAATGGGCCACATAGGTATAATCTCTGACATTTTTACTCAAAAGTATATAATAGTAATTAATCATAATTATGTAGTTAGCAATATCACCAGTGCCAGTGCCAGTGCCAGTGCTAGAGGACCCAGTCAGTAAGCATTGCTGTAGCTGTAGGTGGGCGGGTAATGTGTACACATAAAACATTATTTTTCCGCAATTTATTTTCTATATAAGTACACATGATATGTAGAGACATATTATAACACCTGTTATAAGGTACCAATTAATATAATAAAATCTCCTTTGCACACCTTATGAATGAGCAGGACATCAATTACACTACAATAATACAAAGCAGAAAATTAAGCGAGAAAAGTCCGAATTAGAGCTCGTATGTTAACTTGCGGATAGCCTCATAATTTATAAGAAGAAGTAATGAACGGGCGATGAATGACTGTGTACTGTCAACTGTAGGATTGGCTATATCACTATATTATGGTAATTGTAATTATCAGAATAAATAGCAAGCAGCGCGTTCACATACAAATTTAAATAATTTTTAAGTACAATAGAAATATATGGCAAAATTTAATACATACATCTATGCAATTTGTTGACTTATCATTACCATAATAATTCTGTGCTGTTTTATTAAGTTAGCGTGGGCATTTTTATTTTTGAAGACATTACAAACCAGACTACAGTGGAATTTGCAATCACATAGGTATATAGTCTGTGAAGAACCAAAATGACCCATATCCATTTTTAGCTAAAAACAATATCAACTATCTACAAAAATATTCAAATATGTCTTGAAAGCATTTAAATAGAACATTTTGTACTTTTCAAAAACATGTAAATAAAACATTTTGCACTTTTAAAATACATGAAATTAAAATATTTTGCACCTTTTCAAAAACATGGAATTAGAACATTTTGCACCTTTTCAAAAACATGTAAATAGGACATTTTACATTGTTAAAAAATATGAAAATAGAACATTTTACGTTTTTCAAAAAACTCCTAATTAACATTTGACGCATGTTTCTCATTTTGTTTTTATGACATAGCGCAGTTTGATTCCAGCATAAATTGGATATGGGTCATTTTGGTTCTTCACAGACGATATGTACCTACTAAACATGTTATATGTATGAAATTGTTAGTAATAAATTCATCATTATCATAAATACATTTTTACGCTAGCATGTACATATATGTGCAAGGAAATAAGTCTATTAGCTATATTCTGTGTGGGTTGGGTTTAGTATTTATTTTTTATGACGTGGTAGTTATATACTCTTTGTCGTCGTTGCATAAGTTTAAAGTGAGTAATTGTAATCGTAATCGTAGCGTGGTCATGTTAATGTTTTGTAGAGGTGGAGTTGGCGGTGGCGGTGGGTGGGTGACTGGACTGATTGGAATTGTATTCTGAATCATTCACAGTCCACAGTTTACAGACACAGATACAGACCAATTTTCATTTCTGTACAACAAGAAATTTGAAGAGACGGGCAAAAGGTAATATGGAGGAGGGATGGCGATGTCGATGTCGATTTTGAATTTGAAAGTGTAGAATGGATAATGGCTCGGAGGTGTAAAGTGAATCTAATTGTAAATGAAGAAGGAGAATAATAAGAGCGACAAGACAAGACAACGCGTCCACGTCCACTCTCCCAATGAATACAAAAGAAAGCTAAATATCTCCTGACGCTTTGATTTGAAATGAAATCGAACGTGCTTCGGCAACGGCTTCGGCAACTGCTTCGCCTTTAACTTTTGGTGGGTCTCAAAGTCTGTGAGAGTGATTCTCTCATTCCGATTCTGACACAACTTCCACTCAACTGTCCAACCATCCTTTTGATGGACTAACGTATGTATACACACACAATCATAATTTTTTTATTATCTCCTGGCTGTTTAGCTTCGGCTTTGGTATCGGCTTTGGCTATAGTCGGCTGATCCTGGCCCTGGTTTTTTTTTGTCCGGCCGTCCAGAGTCCCAGTCCAGACGCAAGTCATTATGAGTTCTTAAAAATGGTACAATTTACGCCTTGCTAAATGTTTCAATTTCAAAGTCCAATTTTTGTTTTTTACTTGTGGCACATTTTCGACCATGCTTTATTTTTAAACTGTTAGTTTTAATGTTGCATAATGTGTTAGGTGTGGATTTATATTCAGTATAAAATCAAAACTGTGGATTGATTAAAAATAGGAAAATTCTGTGGATTTTTATTTTGTGTATAGAATATTTATAATGCATTAGAGGCATGCATTGTATGCATTTAAATTTTAACTTGGCTAAAAATTAAGTCCGGTAAAAAAATACAACTTTCACAATAAAATTTTTTCCGGTCTGGTCCCGGTCCCGGTCCCGGTGCAAAGTAAAATCCATAAAAGAAGCACCATATATTATGCAGTGAATATGAACGCAAGGTTTTTAGGTTAGTTGACAAAATTTTTAGCACTTTATAGAGGACAATGCAATGGTAAAGGCTAAATAGTAACTGGAAATGGTAGTTCGATCAGATCAATTCTATTTAACCATCTCAGGCGATGGCACTAGTTTTGAACTAGGGGACTGGGACTGAAAAGTTTGAAGCTAATGTAATTATTGTGACTGTCAAATCCTGTCCTATATGTCACTGGTTTTACTTGTTTATTTCCCAGTCACATTTGTAGCGTAGTATATTATTACATACTAATGATATAGTGATTGCATATCTACTTGCCTAAACTAAGCACATATTTTTTGGATTCCGAATCTACATATTATGAGTTACATATGGTCTGTGAAGAACCAAAACGACCCATATCCAATTTAAGCTAGAATCAAAATGAGCTATTTCATAAAAAAAATGAGAAACATGCGTAAAATGTTATTTAGGAGTTTTTGAAAAGTGTAAAATGTTCTATTTACGTGTTTTTGAAAAGGTGGAAAACTTTCTAATTCCATGTTTTTGAAAAGGTGGAAAACTTTCTAATTCCATGTTTTTGAAAAGGTGGAAAACTTTCTAATTCCATGTTTTTGAAAAGGTGGAAAACTTTCTAGTTCCATGTTTTTGAAAAGGTGCAAAATGTTTTAATTCAATCTATTTGAAAAGTGTAAAATGTTGTATTTACATGTTTTTGAAACGTTCAATATGTTCTATTTAAATGCTCTCAAGACATATTTGAATATTTTTGTAGATAGTTGATATTGTTTTTAGCTACAAATGGATATGGGTCATTTTGGTTCTTCACAGACGATATTTAACTTACCATACGAATGTAGTTATTACCATTTGAACCAGAGTTTCCCTGTAATACGCTGCCTCCCATTACAGATGTATTGATTGCAAGCGTAGATTGTAACATTTTAAATTACATACTAGATTTTATAAATACAAGAATATTTAGTTTCCACTAACATAGTAAGCACAACGTATATAATGTGTATACCGCATTTACCGCAAGCTTAATTTCAGTAATAATCTGATATGTAGTGAGCCGTTACTGTGTAAATGCGTTACTTGGTCTATCAATGCAATGATTACTGATATATGATTATTGAGCGTGTAAAGTTGTGAGACATTAGCCATGCCATGAGTAATGTGAAGTAATGTGTTTCTATTATTTAGCTATTTTTTCCGTTCAATTGCTCAGTTCGTAGTTGCTGTACACTGGGCTGGTGCTTTCTATATTGCTGTTGATGGTGCTGGTCGAAAAATTATTGTGCGTTCTGCTGGAAGGGAGCGAGAGACGTGAGATGGATGGGTGCATAAATAACTGATGAACATGTGAACATGATTTATTGCCTTAATTGAAGGAGGAGAGCCAGGAGACTTGAGAAGAGGTGTCAAATTGTCATTGAAGACCTTTCAAGGTTCTGTCTCCCTCTCTCTCTCTCTCGCCATCCACTTCCACCTGTGAAATATGATTTCATCCCTCCATTTTTTAACACCGTACACTCCATACTAACTCCCCAACACCACAGCACTATAGTCATATGCCACGTCACTATCACTATTTCACACTCCAACAATATAACAAACTAACAGGCAGACAGACAGACAGACAGACTGAACAACTTACAACACAATTGAATACATTTAGCTATAGGGCCATCGCAGGAGACGAGGATGGACCATAACACGCAGTGATGAGGTAAATCCAAGAGCGACAACAACATCAACAGCTGTCATTTTCAACGTTTGACGTATAATATGGAATACAATACATAATATACCTCCACTGATATATTATTGATAGATGCTTAATGCATTATATAGGTATTTAATCACGGGTACATCATTACACTTTATCATGTGTATAATGTATGTGCTATGCGTACTTGTAAAGACAGACCTGACATAAAATGCATAATATTTGTAACACCATCAATTTCCATTTTACATGGCGTAAGCTATATGGTATGCTCTCTAGCACTATACTATTACGTTAGACGTAAATGTACTTAACCTACGTATTTGAACTATTTTTTAGAAAATACCAGTTTATATTGAAAATCATTAGTAGTTTTTGCAAAATCTTTTCAATTAATGTGCACAATTTCACGTGTTCAAAAAGATTGTTAAGTTGAAACATATCGTCTGTGAAGAACCAAAATGACCCATATCCATTTGTAGCTAAAAACAATATCCACTATCTACAAAAATATTGATACATGGCTTGAAAGCATTTAAATAGAATAGTTTGCACTTTTAAAAAACAAGTAAATAGAACATTTTACACTTTCCAAAAGCTCTTAATTAACATTTTACGCATGTTTCTCATTTTGTTTTTATGACATAGCTCATTTTGATTCTAGCATAAATTGGGCATGGATCATTTTGGTTCTTTACTGACCATATAAGGTTTAGGATTTTTCTAATTGAACTTTAAAATAAATAGAACTTTTTCCAGCTTGTTTTTTGAATTTTTGAATAAGTTTAAAAAATATCATTTTTATTTTAGGTAACTAGCATTTCCAATTACTATAGTTTGTATTTTTGCAATTCATCTTTGACAATAAACGTGGTTTTTTATAGCTAGTTCTTAAAACACTGAATTACTAAAGGAAAAGCTTCGTAAGATGATTTTTAATGCATTTAGATTGCGTTTGAAATTTTGCTTTTAACGTTTTTAAAAATAATACTTTACCTTCAGGTAGGTATGTACAGATATATGGATATTGTGACCCGGTTTTGAACCCGGTTACGTAAGATGTAGGCAGATAGCTCCTTTTGAACTTCAATATACAAAATCCAATAAATATTCATGCGATGTAGGTACCGACTAAATACTAAATACCAAAAAATACCTATATGATAATGACTTACACAGTATATTTTGCATTTATGCTTATATCTAAATAGCTTTAGGTAATTACGTCCCTACTTACCTACCACCTCTACCTCTACTTCTACTTCCTGGGTGTATAGTAAGGCACGTAAATAGTAACTACCTGAATATATACACACACCAACCCGTATATAAACCACTGCAGACTGCATTATTGATTTTGTTTTCAAATTTTGACTATTGAATCGACCTTTTTAGCATAAGACTACTGCCTCCAGGTACTAGGTAAGGTACTTACGTCTACGATTAGGTAAGGAAATAAAAATGTAAAATCGATTGGCATAATAATACATGTACGAAAATTGTCATGACAAATGACAATGATGACGGGTATAGATATACTACTAATATTCCTATATGTATCCACATGCATCACATACGAAACGATTACGATTGCGCTTCAATTCCTCTATTCTTCTCCCTGACAACTCTCGTTCTCGTTCTCGCGGCCTCGCTCTCCGTCTCGTTCACTATCTCATCTCAAGTCTGTCTGTCTGTTTCTGCTCTTGGTGTTTGAACATTCCATTCGGGAGGCTAATTGTGATTGTGTGTAATTCCACATGCGTACATGGTTTGGATTGGCAGGTATAGGTTGCATATCGTCAGTGAAGAACCAAAATGACCCATATCCATTTTTAATTAATAACAAAATACAAAATCCATTATCTAAAAAAATATTGAAATATTCTATGATCTTGCAAGCGTTTAAATAGAACATTTTGCAAATTTCAAAAACATGTAAATGGAACATTTTCCTCTTTTCAAAAACATGTAAATAGAACATTTCCAACTTTTCAAAAACATGTAAATAGAACATTTTCCACTGTTCAAAAACATGTAAATAGAACATTTTACACTTTTCAAAAACATGTAAATAGAACATTTCCCACTTTTCAAAAACATGTAAATAGAACATTTTACACATTTTAAAAACATGTAAATAGAACATTTTACACATTTTAAAAACATGTAAATAGAACATTTTCCACTTTTCAAAAACATGTAAATAGAACATTTTAAACTTTTCAAAAACATGTAAATAGAACATTTCCCACTTTTCAAAAACATGTAAATATAAAATTTTCCACTTTTAAAAACATGTAAATAGAACATTTTCCACTTTTCAAAAAAATGTAAATAGAACATTTTACACTTTTCAAAAACATGTAAATAGAACATTTTACACTTTTCAAAAACATGTAAATAGAACATTTTACACTTTTAAAAAACATGTAAACAGAACATTTTACACTTTTCAAAAACATGTAAATAGAACATTTTCCACTTTTCAAAAACATGTAAATAGAACATTTTAAACTTTTCAAAAACATGTAAATAGAACATTTCCCACTTTTCAAAAACATGTAAATATAAAATTTTCCACTTTTAAAAACATGTAAATAGAACATTTTCCACTTTTCAAAAACATGTAAATAGAACATTTCCCACTTTTCAAAAACATGTAAATATAAAATTTTCCACTTTTAAAAACATGTAAATAGAACATTTTCCACTTTTCAAAAACATGTAAATAGAACATTTTACACTTTTAAAAAACATGTAAATAGAACATTTTCCACTTTTAAAAAACATGTAAATAGAACATTTTCCACTTTTCAAAAACATGTAAATAGAACATTTTAAACTTTTCAAAAACATGTAAATAGAACATTTCCCACTTTTCAAAAACATGTAAATATAAAATTTTCCACTTTCAAAAACATGTAAATAGAACATTTTACACTTTTCAAAAACATGTAAATAGAACATTTTACACTTTTCAAAAACATGTAAATAGAACATTTTACACTTTTAAAAAACATGTAAATAGAACATTTTACACTATTTAAAAACATGTAAATAGAACATTTTCCACTTTTCAAAAACATGTAAATAGAACATTTTAAACTTTTCAAAAACATGTAAATAGAACATTTCCCACTTTTCAAAAACATGTAAATATAAAATTTTCCACTTTTAAAAACATGTAAATAGAACATTTTCCACTTTTCAAAAACATGTAAATAGAACATTTCCCACTTTTCAAAAACATGTAAATATAAAATTTTCCACTTTTAAAAACATGTAAATAGAACATTTTCCACTTTTCAAAAACATGTAAATAGAACATTTTACACTTTTAAAAAACATGTAAATAGAACATTTTCCACTTTTCAAAAACATGTAAATAGAACATTTTAAACTTTTCAAAAACATGTAAATAGAACATTTCCCACTTTTCAAAAACATGTAAATATAAAATTTTCCACTTTTAAAAACATGTAAATAGAACATTTTCCACTTTTCAAAAACATGTAAATAGACCATGTTACACTTTTCAAACACATGTAAATAGACCATGTTACACTTTTCAAACACATGTAAATAGACCATGTTACACTTTTTAAAATCACTTAATTAACATATAACGCATCTTTCTAATTTAATGTTTTTATGACATAGCTCATTTATTACTCTAGCTTAAATTGGAAAAGGGTCATTTTGGTTCTTCACAGACGATATAGGAGTGAGCACGAGACAGAGACGGAGACAAGTACACGTTAACATACGTACCTATTAAACATACAGTAAATATACTACATATTTATTCCATTAATTCATGTAATGGACAGGTGTGAGGGCCGAAGCCGAAGCCGAAGCCAAAGACGAAGACGAGTGCCATTCAAGTTCCTAGCACTGATATTACATAACTGAGGATGAGACCGACACCGACCCGTGTGTGTCATTCATTTTCTCTCATTTACTACCTGTGTAATATTAATGTTTATATATTATTGCTATGTGACTATATAGATACATACCAAACCGACGATCCACTCGTTGGTTATGTACGCACTTACAATTATTAAGCATGTCATTAGACACTATTACAACACCTGACCAACACCTCGCTGAATACGAAATTACGATTAAGATTAAGAGCGTCTCAGCTCAGTCTCAGTCAGTCTCAGTCTCAGGCAGCTTCATACACTGTACACACGCCATCCGTATAATATATTACGTAGTTAAAGGATAGGTTTTCATCTACAAGTGGATTCCAATTCAAGTTACTTTTTACTATTTAACAGAGATTTACCTACATGTGCGTTATACCAGTAAGCACTATTAGTATGTACTGCCATGTGTATATATCCTCGAGATCGTTAGTCGTTAATGTTTAAGCTGTAGTTGATTTTGAATAATTAGAAGAATGGAATAGTGGAATGGAAGGCGAAGAAAAAGAAAAAGATGGGAGTTTAGACACGGATTATCTGTAGAGAGGGATTAAGTCCATATAATTTTATGTGGTAGGTACGTATTTGTTTGGTCCTGTCCCGGTCCTGGTCTTACGAGTGAGCGAGTCAGTGATATGATGCTGCATGAGATGCTGATGCTAAGCAACTTGTCTATGGGCTATTGAGAAAGAAAAGAAAAGAAACAGGACTAGGGGATGGGATAAAAAAATAAGGATTGAGAGGAGGGAGAGTGTGAGTTGAGTTGACCACCATTTAATCACCTGTATCACAACTTATTATTTTCAATTATCCCTACGGCTGTTAACTACAAGCTAACGTAAGAAGGAGATGCGATGGCCCTAGACCGCGACCGCTCATACAACCAAAATCTAATCGTTTCATAAGCCATGCTATACTCTATACTACACTATAAAATGCAATACATTTCAAATCGCAACGGCTACACCAAATAAAATGAACAGTATTGTACTATACAGTGAAACAATGCAGTCTTTGAACGTTACGCTCCCCCTGTGTATAACAAGGCACTAGTTACCAGCTAGTTAATTTCTTGTACAATGCACTAAAAGCGTTAAATTGAGGAAATCCAGATAAAATGAAAGATCAAAAAATGTTTTACAACCACCAGTATTATTCTTATGGCAAAAAAATGCTTGAAAATACTAATGATTTTTGTTCAAAATAAATTTGCAATTTGTTGTAGAAATAAATAAAACGTTTCAAAATAGAAAACATTTAACAGGGCCGGACGGAAGGAATTGCTTTTAGGCAGCAATTTGTTTCCGTACAAAAACCACTATTTTGATTTCATTGATGGTTTTCTTTGGTAAAGCAAAATGTTGCATTTACACGTTTTAGAAAAGTGCAAAATGTTCTTTTTACTTGATTCAGAAAAGTGCTCAATGTTCTATTTACATGTTTTGAGAAAGGTGTTAAATTGTTGATTTCCATGTTTTTGAAATGTACAAAAATATTTATTTTGCATGTTTTTGAAAAGTCTCAATATTCTTTTTACACATTTTTGAAAACTTCAAAATGTTTCATTTACATGTTTTGAGAAAATTCAAGCAGCGGCGGGGGCTCGCTGTACTGGACGCATTACCCGGGCCTGGCATTTAAAATTAGATTTTTTAAATAGTGTATATTTACATATAATATTTACATGTCGTGTATTATTATTTGTGTTTGTGATTTATTCCGCTCCTGTGTCAAATATTGTGACGGCCTCACATGACTAATGCTTGTTCAGTCTTATCTCTTTATTTTATCATTTACCAGTACCAGTACGAGCAAGATGAGCCTCCGAAACAACTTCAATATTACGCAGTCTACAGTCTAAACCCCCGTGCGTAAATATGAGTAGAATTAAAAGCGAAAATATATGAGAGAAATACGCATATTATGTAGCTTTGTATGAGGACGACCGGACGACGAGGAGAAGCGCGAGCCCAGATTTGAATTTAGATTCAGTCTTTCATAGATTGAAGGTTTTGTTATCTCCATTCGTATTGATACTGATACTGATGTTTCATCTCATCGTTCCATGAAACTGATGGCATCGGTACTGGCACTGGCACCGGCACTGGCATTGGTCCACCTCGTCTCTGTCTTGCGCTTGTAGGAGTAATAATAATCTAATAATGAAAATGTGAAATATCTTGGCTCATCTTTGATTTTTGAATGTGTGGATGGGAGTCTTGAGTAATATTGTTCATTATGACTGATGCGCTGTCTTCCCGTCTGTCTCTGTCCATGTCTCTCTCTTCAAATGTCCAAACCTCAAAACCTTTCTTCCCGTACAGATCCATAGAGAGAGAGAGAGAGAGAGAGAGAGAGATCCTCTCTTTTCAAATTTAAATTCCAAATTGTAATATAAATGTCTCTGCTCTGACTTTTACTCTGACATCAGCCAGTTCATATAGCTAGCTCCATATAGGAGATATACATACAGATATCAATACTGATGACTGATAGTAAAAGCTATAGAGATGTAGTATGTAAAGTGCTGAAGGTTTTTTCTCTTGAATTACATGACGTGATGGGATGTGATGATTACTGTGAGAAGTCAAAACAATGATTCATCGGTCACATTTGTATTCCTATTCCTATTCCTATTCGTTGTTCTTATTCGTTATTCATCGATAGGCCAGAGAGGCCATGCAAAGAGCCTGAGCCAAACCAATAATAGTCATAAATATTAACTATTGGAAATAGACGAACGAATGCACACAGATAAGCACGTCCCTATTGTTATATGCTACATGTGTCTATGGCCGCTCTTTGCTATGACTATTTATGCGGACGTGGCCGTGGATTAAAGTCCATATTCCAGTGCAGTGTCTGTACTGCATGGGGCGAGTGTGAAGGTAATTGTGAAATTATTCGTGTGTTACGTGTCCAGGTGACTTAATAACTCTCTCAACTTTTTCAGTCAAGGATTTTTTTTTCGTTGAAATCCTCTGGAACAATATTGAGATTTGGATTTTGAGTGAAGCATAATAACGATATATGTAATTTGTACATACAACAATATGTATGTAGAATAGCAGATAATTTAGTACTACATATTGGTATTTTTAGGGGCTTGAAGTGCATTGTTTGTAGATATGTATTGGAATGTGGATATACCTATATAGTAAAGCCATAATGGTTCTAATATGGAGATGTTATACATATTATACTGTATTGTGTGCGCCATGTCAATTTTTAAGTGTACGTGTATTTTGAACGTAGTACGTACATTTTTGTTCCATGCTGGATACAACGGACTGTGACGGAATTGCCTGACTAATTTCCTTTGTTTTGCCTCCAGACTCCAGGTAAGTTGTTTGTTCCAGGACCATCGCATCATCAGGGCGATGAGAAGTGGAGCCCTTCATACTAATATTTTCATTTCGAATTCTTTTAAACTGTATCCATTATGAAGATGATTTTTTGTATTCGTACCATAGGTTTACTTTTCTTTATTACTATAGCACGCGCTTAAGCTTTTTCAAGTATTTGAAGCTTTAATGCCGGCCGTAAAATAATCTAATTCGAACAGGGCCGGATAATGAGGCCAGCGCAGGCAGCCCCCGCTGCTTGAATTTTAAAAAAAACATGTAAATGGAACATTTTGCTATTTTCAAAAATATGTAAAAAGAATATTTTGACTTTTCAAAAACATGTAAAATAAATGTTTTTGTACGTTTCAAAAAAATGCAAATAAAACATTTTCACCTTGTCTCAAAACATGTAAATAGAACATTTGACACTTTTCTGAACCAAGTAAATCAAACATTTTGCACTTTTCTAAAACATGTAAATACAACATTTTGGTTTAGCAAAAAAAACCATCAATAAAATCAAAATTGTGGTTTTTGTATGGAAACAAATTGCTGTCTAAAAGTAATTCCTTCGTCCGACCCTGAATTCGAAATAAGCGGCAATACTGGCTTACAAGAATACGTGTAGATATTTATTTCAGAAAGAGAAATTTTTGAAAAATCATTAATAATTTATTTTAATAAACGGAAACATTTTTGAAAAGGCCATGTTCGTAGTCCACACCACTGACTAATAATCATACAATAATTCCTAAACTAATGGGACCAGACATACATGTAACTTATTAACGGGTTTATAGATTTTTAAATTATTTTTTTTCTCATTTAATTGGTGTTCATATTTTATGAACTGTACGCAATTGGGCAAAGCGGTGAATAGAATAATTGGCATTTTAGAAAAGGGTAAATCTCGAGGCAGTAACGAACGCTCAAGCTGAGTGTGTGTAGGTTCCTAAACGTATAAAATCCATTCAGCTGGGATATTCATTGTAGTGCTATAGAATTTGTAAAGGTAAAGAATTATGCTGTTTTAACTAATTAGACGTTAATTTTGACATTGACGCCCATACTGATTCATCTTGTGTTGGATGTACAGTGTGATAAAGTGTGTAGCAGAAGTAGCGTAGGTTGGCAGGGCCAGGGCTGTATACAGTTGACCAGTTGAATGTGTTTTTTTGTATGTAACATGTGCGCGGGTCTGTTGTGTTTTGGTGTTTTGAGCGTTGTTGTCTGTTGTTCTGTGTGTTGAACATGGAATTGAGCAGCAGATATATAAGAAGTGGTGTTGGTGGTGGAAGAAAGGAGAAAATACAATATACCTACCTACAACAACAGCAAAAAATGCTTGAGGTGGAAAAGTAATGGTGACGCCGTCCCAATTTATTGCCCATAGTTAATTTGTAATTTAATAGCTACTCCTAATTGTGAGTCCAATAGCCCGCCTCATGTCACTTCATTACACTGGATCCCCTCAGTATTTTACTGTACTCCTTGAATTCGAATTCTATAGCGTGAGTATACATTACACAAGCAAGCAATGATACACACAATGTATCAAGCTAGGAGCAAAACGTGATATCTACCTTGATCAAAAGGTACATTATTATAAAAGCCGGTTGTTATTACTGTATTCATTTTCAAAAAGAAATATCGTCTGTGAAGAACCAAAATGACCCATATCCAATTTAAGGTGGAATCAAATTGAGCTATGTCATAAAACAAAATGAGAAACATGTGCAAAATGTTCTATTTACATGTTTTTGAAAAGCGTAAAATGTACTGTTTACATGTTTTTGAAAATCGTAAAATTTTCTGTTTACATGTTTTGAAAAGTGTAAAATGTTCTATTTTCATGTTTTTGAAAAGCATAAAATGTACTGTTTACATGTTTTTCAAAATCTTAAAATTTTCTATTATTACATGTTTTCTTAATTACATGTTTGAAAACAAAAAGTAGAATGTTCTATTTACATGTTGTTGAAAAGAGTAAAATCTATTAATTACATTTTTTGGAAAGTGTAAAATGTTCGATTTGCATGTTTTTGAAAATTGCATAATGCTCTATTTAAATGCTTACAAGACATATTTCAGTATTTTTGTAGATAGTGGATATTGTTTTTAGCTAAAAATGGATATGGGTCATTTTGGTTCTTCACAGACTATATCTTCTAATTCGATGGTATTTTTTAGCAAATAAAAAATTTCAACTTAAATTTTTAATACAGGTAATTTTTAAATGACCCCTCTAAATTGTAAATAAAGCTTTAAAATAAACTGATAAATACGGAAAAAATAGTGATACGACTTTTTGAAACTAAAAAACAAAAGTGTAAATAACTAGCGTAGCGAATTTTGCACGTTAATTAAATTCTTATTATGTTGCTCGGGAAAATTTGGAAACTTGGCGTTTATGGAAATGTATATGCATGTGTAATAATTATACGCCTATCAATGCACAGCACGTGTGTCATATCAAATCACCGCATATAGTACCTACATATTTGAAAATACACTGAATATAAAAACATTTTTCTTGTTCCTATTGCTATATGCTCAATCAGAATTAGAATGCAGTGGACGGGCTGACAGGGACGACCTCACTTCAGACAGGACAGACTTTACTGTGGACATAAAAATATATAATGAGTTGGATCAGCATAGCATTTAAATTCGACAGTTTTAATGGCTTGAACATTTCCAATAAAATCCAAAATGCAACGTCATAAAAATTCCAAAAAATCAAAGGGATCAAATCAAAAGAACGACATACTTTTTTTCTCTTTTTACTATATGCACGCTCACCCATCTTAAAGGAGGCTCAGCAGTTCAGCAGCAGTATGTATTTTATATTCTAAGCCTGCTGTCTTCTCATCCTGTCTCCCATCTTGAGACGTGCATAGTTAGTACTGCTCAAGTTATCAGTAGTAGTGACTAGTTACTACATAGCTTGTTACTCCGCGTCCACTTTTTAATAGACTTGTTTCTCCCGTTTCAGCTAAAAATCCTCTTATCCCACAAACTCATCAAATTTTTACGTGTGTACAATTTAAGTTGTTTTTACTTTTTAGTTATTCTCGCCATGTATATTGCATATTATATGCATAATATTATCTTGTATTTTTTTCCTATATTTAAAAAAAATTTATATAGATATATTTATTATTATATGATTATTATTTTACACTCAAGTTTTATTTTTTAATTTGTCCCGTAGATTGAAGTTAGCCTTAGAGTTTTTATAGGGCAAGATTTTTTTTGTTGGAAACTTTATATTTTCTTGCTGAAATCGCAGGGGAAAAAACTGGTCCGCAGCTTAATATGAACTAATTTCAATTTTGAGAAGCTAATCGTCAACCATGTTTAATGTTTAAATTAAAAAGAAAAATAATTATACATTTAGGTACAGATATGAGCATGTATAGTAAAAATGAATTAGGTAGAGCGTATTTTTTTGTTGTATTTTTATTGCATTGTCACATAAGGAGCGACAAGAACAACTATGATGACAGTTTAAAGTGTAAATGTCATTTAAATTTTATTGACAGTCGTAAAATACAATCCAGAGAGCTCGGTAGTACTCGATGGGTTACTTTTATTTTAATCCTGTACATAATTTATTGTTTGTAGGTAATCAAAATAAAGAAATATATACCGTCATCGAGGAGCCATAGCTGCGGCTTGTAATGTTTAAATAAATGCAAAATGGCGTATCTGATTTCCAGGCAGGGTCTATAACGTGTAGTATACACCATCATTAGGTAAGAGTTTAATAAAACATTCGTGCATTGGAAAAATTAGTTAAAACAATTTGTTTCAGGAATAATTACTTCTAGGCAGCAATTTGTTTCCATGCAAAACCCACCATTTTCACTTTATTGAAGGGTTTATTAAGTGCTTCATTTACATGTTGCAGAAAAGTGCAAAATATTCTATTAACATGTTTTAGAAAAGTAAAAAATATTCTATTTACATGTTTTAGACAAGCAAAAATATTCTATCTGTATTTACATGTTTTAGAAAAGTGCAAACTATTCTATTTACATGTTTTAGAAAAGTGCAAAATATTCTATTTGCATATTTTTAAAAAGTACAAAATAGATGTAGAAAAGTTGTAAATGTTCTATTGACTTGATTCTGAAAAGTTCAAAATGTTCTAATTACACTTTTTTTGAAAATTGTTAAATATTTTATTTATATATTTTTTGACAATTCAGGCAGCGGGGGCTGCTGCGCTGGCCATATTATCCTGAGCGCGCATTAGTTTGAAAATTTTGATGTGTTTTATTAACAATGTAGGTACTTAAAGTCTTTTAATATTTACTATTAAAATTCGCTGAATTGATCGTTTTTTTAAATGATGTAGTTTTTACAAATTTTTTTATTTGATCCTCAATAAAGTCGAGTAGAAAAAATGTAAAGAAAAACGTCAATTAACCTCTATAATAATCTTTCTAATAATCTACTTTCTATAGAATTCCCCTGCATTTCAAAGCAATACTAATGATAATAATACAAAAATTAAACATACTCTAAAACTTTTAGTCAAATTTACATAGCTTTTAAATCCTATGTATACTGGGAAGCTAGTGAAAATCTTTTCGTTTTCCAGCCACTTCATGTACAAGCACAATTAATAACAACAGCAAACTTCAATGCTTAAGAAATAAACAAAGACATACGAGGAAAGCAAAAGTGTCTAGTTGCCTAGAAAAAACCATTTGTCAGTAAAGTTTGAAATTAGAATAAATTCTTATTATGCTTCAGTATTCTTATTTCATGTGTAATCCCTGGGCAAACTCCTATGGCCATAGCTATGTAATACGATTTGTTATTACAAGTCAAAACCGTATCGGTATATATATCGGACGTCGTACCCTATAGTAAAAGCTTTTAAGCTCTTAAATTTATTATTACATTTCCATCCCATTGGTTTGACTTTAACCTTTGTTGTTTGAGCATTTTAAGTTGCTTCTAATTATCAGTGCAGCAAGGGCCGGATAATGCGGCCAGCGCAGGCAGCCACTGCTGCGTGAATTTTCAAAAAACATGTAAATGGAACATTTTTCAGTTTTCAAAAATATGTAAAAAGAATATTTTGAATTTTCAAAAACATGCAAATAAAATTTGTAGTACATTTCAAAAACATGTAAATAAAACATTTAACACTTTTCTCAAAACATGTAAATAGAACGTTTTGCACTTTTCTTAATCAAGTAAAAAGAACATTTTTCACTTTTCAAAAACATGTAAATACAAAATTTCGTTTTACCAAAGAAAACCATGAATAAAATCAAAATGGTGGTTTTTTTGTATGGAAACAAATTCCTGCCTAAAACCAATTCCTTCGTCCGGCCCTGAGTACAGCTCAACTAAACTAAAGGAAACGGTAAGAAAACAAAAGTTTAAAGATGTATATAGCCACCAATAGACTGGACAGTGCTATCCATACCATTACGTAAATAAGTACATTTGATAGAGTAATTGTTGAAAAGTGTAAAGTGTGGAGAGCGAAAGGAGGAAAGTGTGAATTGTTGGAAGCTTTAAAAAAAAGAGAGTAAAAGGATTTTAAAGATTTAAAACTTGTGTTAATATAATGAGAATGCTAATGTGAAAAATGAAGCGCAAGAGTCCTGAGTTGTTTGAGTTATAAGAATAATTACGAATCTGAATATCTGTAGTTTGTGCTAGAGGATGAACTAAAGGCTAAGGGTAGATTTACAATTACAATTATTGTCACTGTGAGAGAATAGGGCTGTATTGTACTATGGTAATTCCTTATAAACACCTCATTATGTATTATGTGAGGACTTTATATAGACTGGCTATAAGTCAAATACTCCAAAAAACTCGAGTACAGGCCTCCAGCCATAGTCATAGCTATAGCACGAGAAAGCGGTATACATATTATAGCGTGTTTAATGTTGTAGTAGGTACATTATTGTAGAATGTTAGTGTACAATCAACAATGAAACATGAATACAATGAAGGAGGCTGGGTGCTGGTACTGGTACTGGTGTGGATGTCATTATTGTGTGGTATTACAAAATTTCAATACAAATGCAATTACGTGGTGTTTTTTTCCCACATGATACATACCTACACCTACACTATTTGTTTATTTACTACACCATGATTTGTTGGGGGTGCTACGGTATGTGTAGTTGCTTAAACCCTGTGTATTTTTTTTACCTGTAAACTGCAGGATTATTAACAGCTGGTTCTGATTTTATGTTACATAAGAAAGATGCACCCATTGTAATGCTTGTATTAAATAGAATAGCATTTCTGTCATTAACTTTCAGACTTTGTAGCAGTTTTGTACTCAATATATTATGTAAATAGTAGTGTTGCTTTTTTGATCTATTTTGAGGGTATTAGCGTATCTCTATACGTGCTTTTGCTTCCATTTAATTTCGGTAAAAAAAGATAAAGTTAAGTGGGTGCTCTGAAGCTGTGATACACTGTGTGAGAGAATAACAAAAAACTCTTTTTTGCCCTTGGTTGTGCTTAACTTTGATCCTTTCAAGTGCTTTTCAGGGTAATTAGTATAAAAGCTAAGCTTCACTACTAAGTAAGTTCCGTATTGAATTTATTTTCGGATGTAATTAATTTTTTACTTTTTATAAGCTCTTGCTGTTTTTACGTTTACGTAACTTACGTTTACGTAACTTACATTTACGTAATATAGATTATTTTGCAATATATTTTTAGCCTCTGGCTGCCTTTTCCTATACATCCGTAGACAAAAATATTGGGATATACAGTCTATACATTAGCAGATTACAATTCAGCCGCCCACTCCAGACTCCAGAGACTTTTAAAAATTTCATTTGGCACTTTTACATTAAAACTTTTAAAGTGTGAATTAAAACTTATTTTTTGACAAAGTTCCTAAATTAGAACGCAATGTTATCAGCTTACTGATATTTTCTTTGGCAAATTTCGATTTCGATTTATGTGCGATATTAATCAATCCCAAAAAATACTGTCAATACAAACTATACAGAATTCGATGCAGTGTAGCCGTTACATTTTGAATTCCCTTTTGCCTTTTGCATTCTTGGTTTCTACGTAGTCGCCTTTAACGTTCTTTTTGAATGTTAATAGGAAATATGCGGTAGGAAGAAAAGTTGTCGGTGAAGAGTGGAGAGTCAGGCCATGGCCATGCTTTACCGTTAAAGGGAAACTGCAAAAAAGACATAGCACCTTTATTTGTATTTTCTATTAATTCTATATCATTTTGTTTAGCAATATCTAATAGATCACAGAGGCACAGGATGATGGCTCTAAACTGTTGACTGTACAGTAAATATTTTAGCATGACGACAACAAGTATAACAGTAACTTGAGTTTGTATTTAGTATTTATCATGACAGCCATAGCGACTATCTGTAGGACCAGGCGATAGCTATATGGCATTCAAAATTGACCACGCTTGCTGCATTTCCTTCTATTTCTTTAAAAATGTCTAAGGGAAAACATTCTATGTACTGATATAACGTATAAGCTGGCTTCGTAAATTTTCTGACAAAAATACTGAGGATGAGAGTACACTGCAAATATCAGTACGCGCGAATAAAACATAGCACTATATAGCACTATAACTATACAATGGCTTTAACTTTCTGCTGGGTACGTGAGCCAGTACGTGGCTTGGAAGCAAAGGCGGAACTTTAACGCTTTAATGCGTTTTCCTTTTCGTCGATTTGGACATTGGGGATTGGGCACTCATCGTACATACTACGGCGGCGATGAGATTGCCGCTATGAAAAGAACTTGAAATTGACATTGACACTGAATTTATTATAGTTTTAATACCGAGCAGAATGCAGAGAGTCAAAAAATACAACTATCTGTATACTTGTATAAAGAAAAGATGGTTGTTTATTATTTTTATTATTATTTACCTTAATAATTACAATCCACTACATTACAGTGACAGTCACACAGTTCTACTGCATCACAATTTACTGTTAACATTTAGCACCAAATTACAATTTCCTTCCACGTATTTACATTGCATGAATCTGCTCCATGCATTTCTTTTATTTATTATTATCAAAAGAATTACCGCTCAAGAATGAGAAATGCATCTGAGACAGTAATACATAATAGTGAAGTCTCGGAACGGCCAATAGAATACTAAGAAATTAAATGTCACCATTTCAAGTCACAATTCTCTGACGTCACAGTCCATGTTTTCCCCCAAGGTTTGTATATGGGACATTTTTATGACTTCCATTTTTTCCCATTGCGCCCCTTGTTTTTTCATATCATTATTTTCAAATTTTTTTTATTGCGTTGAAAATCTGCAAAGTTTTACATTTTTTTAAATGTATGGCGACTTCTACTTTGACTGCCAATTCACTTGTAAAGTGTCTGCGATATATTCCTTTTTCAAAAAAAAAATAAACCTGAGCGAGTAATCTTATAAGAATGTAATAATGTTCAGCGTTTTTATTTAATTTTGGACTTTTACGTGTCAATTATCTAGCGGATGGATGGGTGAAAGTATTTGGTAAGTATTTATGTGTGTGATTAGAATTTATTTATTTTATAGTGAAATATCAGTAGTCCAAATCCGTCCATGCTGTATATAGATACATATCGTCTATGAAGAACCAAAATGACTCATTTCAAATTTATGCTAGAATTAAAATTAGCTATGTCAAAAAATACAGTAAATAAGATACATGCATATAATGCTAATCATGAGTCCCTAAAATGAGCAAATTTTCCTATGTACATGTTTTTAAAAAGGTCAAAATGTTCTTTTTAAGTGTTTTTTAAAATGTGTAAAATGTCCTATTTAAGTATTTTTAAAAAGTGCAAAATATTCTATTTACTTTTTTTTTGAAAAGTGTAAAATTTTCTGTTTACATGCTTTTTGAAAAGTCCATCATATTTTATTTACTTGTGTTTTAAAATATGCACAAGGGCCTATTTACATGCTTTGATGAACATGTTATTTTAATTTTGTCTGTAGACAGTGCATTTTGTTTGAAACTAAAACTGGATATGGATCAATTTGGTTCTTCACAAACGATATCTAACCATTAAGAAAATCAGCAACTAGTAACCAGCTCTGGCTTATAAAGTCATAGACAAAGTTAAATACTCGAATAAAAACTACTTGTGTTTGATATTATGTTGTTCTTGGCTTTGGCTTTAGGATTGTTGCCATTACATATTACACGCAAGAAATACAGATATAAATCCTGTGCTTTTTTTGTAGTGTAGTGAGATACACATACATATATAAGTACGTAGTAATAATAATCCTGCAATGGTGATGTTAGTGTCAATGTCAATGTCAGTGGAAACAAGATTGTTCAATGTAGAATATTATGTCTGTCTGTCTCTATATTCTATGAGGGCGATGGCAATGGTCCTGCAGACGGTTGACTTTGACTTTGATTTCCACTTCAACTTCGACTTGGACTTGACGCTTCAAAGGAATAAGTATAGCGGCTTTTAGTATACTGTACTCATCGACTCATATAGAGAAAGGGAAGATTATAAGAGAGCTATAAACACATCTCTACTTTTGTAAAATGTGATGATGCTAATAATGAAGAATAAAAAGTTGAGAGCTATGGAGGAGATTTATTCTTACAATGAACCATTAGAGCATTATGACTGTATGGCATGGGGTGATAATTGGCCGGTCAAGTTCCCTTCCACTCACCTCAATGACAAACAACACAGAGTGCCTTTCAAATCCCTTCTCGTACTCGTACTTACGCCTTCCCATCAAGATCTCCCAGGAAGACGACTCATCTCTCACACACAAACAACGATCTGTCAAGTGAGGAGAGAAGACAGAGATATAGTGCAGTAAAAAGAAGACCAGTATACTAGTCAGTTCACTTTGACAATTTTATTTTAAGCTCTTTTTTATGGGGTACACAGAGGTAATATACCTATAGAAAAGCTAACCATAAAAATGCAGTTACATACTTTTGCTTCTATATTTATTCAGACATGATTAAATCCCTGCGTGGAGATGGGTGCAAGCCCCGCTATCTTCACTGACTGAACTTGAAAATAAATATCGTCTGTGAAAAACCAAAATGCCCCATATTCATTTGTAGCTAAAAATAATATCCATTATCTACAAAAACAATGAAATATATTTTCAAATACATGGAAATAAAACATTTTGCACTTTTTAAAAACATGGAAATCAAAAATTTTGTACTTTAAAAAAAATGGAAATAAAACATTTTGCAGTTTTCGAAAACATAGAAATAAAACAATTTGCACTTGTCGACCACATGGAAATATAACATTTTGGACTTTTCGAAAACATGCAAATAAAACATTTTGCACTTTTCGAGAACATGTTAAAGAAAGCATTTTGCACTTTTGAAAATCATACAAATAGAACATTTAATTTTAAAAGCATGAAAATAGAACATTTTAGGCTTCTTAAAAACTCTTAAATTAGTATTTTAATTAAGCTTCCTCATATCCTGTTTTTTATGACATAACTCACTTTGATTCTAGCTTAAATTAGATATGGGTCATTTTGGTTCTTCACAGACGATATGTATTTTGTAAAAAATAATTATTTAAATTTAAACTACAGTAAAGTCCGACTATAAGGGAACTGGGGGGACCGGCATTTTTAGTCCCGTTTAGCCGAATTCCCGTTTAACCATGTAAGGGAATTTCCTATAAAGCGATAGTTATTTACAACTTGAAAAACTGTTTTATTTAGTCAAAAAAGATATGTACACCGATGTTTAGTTATGATAATTGAGATTCAATGAAAAAGTCAGTAATAGCAGTCTTTTCTGTGTAAACCATTCAAACAATGCTTTGTCAACATTTGGTCTGCTGCACAACTTCTGCTTCTTCACGTTCTGTCCTTTTAGCCAAGTGGCTGTGATTTTGTTACCTTCTCGCTTAAAAAGTAAAGTAAAGTAAAGTATCTTTAGTTTCAAGGGGTCAAGCGTTTCAAATCACTTAAGATCTGTTCTCCCAACACGGACCCCCGTGTGACTAGCTTACCCCGTACTAACACAGAGCCAAGTAAGCCTTTTATAGATCGCCACACATGTGGAGAGCCTGGCGTTTAAGATCAACTTTCTCACGAAAGAGATCCGCGAGGCAAGTGGGAATCGAACCCGCGCCTTGTCAACAGTGTTGGAGAGCCTCAGACGCTATGTCTCGCCCGGCACCACTGGACCACCAGGGCTCTCTAAATTCCTAATTCTACTGATTACACTAGAACTAATACCTGTTTTTTTGATGATGTCTGTTTGCGTTTCGGTCTTTAAATTTTGTAATATTTGATATTTTTGTTCAGTGTCCAACGTGTTTCTTTTCCGCTTAGCCAACATTTTCGGTTGCAAACTCAATAAGAACTGAATAAGCAGTAAAGAATAAGAAATAACAAAAGAAAAAATGCTTCGTGATCTATAAATAGACGACCTACTTATTTAAATTAACGATAATGTAAATTTTGAGATAAAAGCAGTCTTGTGGTCACATACACAGTCACAATTGAGTACACAGTAAAAAATAAAATAGTATTCTAGAGAGAGATAGGAACTATTTATTTACAACTCGGCTCATTTTATTACAATTTCCCTTATAAATGATCTAAAAAGGCCTCAAATGCATGAAAAAACAGTCCCTTTAATCCGAATTTCCCTTGTATCGGTTCCCTTAAATCCGGATAATTTTAACATTGAAAGCATAGCTGGCCAACCAAATATTTTAAATTCGTCCCTTGCAGCCGTTTTCCCTTAAATCAGAATCCCTTATAGTCGGACTTTACAGTATTTATTTTGCCAATTTTTTCAAGGACGGCAAACGGGAAATCTGCCATTAAAAAAGAAGGAATTTTTTCCATGTCCATTTTTATAAAAAGTCGAATAACTTTTGTTTTTTGATGGGCGAGCGTGTTTCTTACATAGCAGAAGAAACTTAAAAATCAAACTTTAAAAAATTTAATTCATGGAACTGTTCAAATTTTTAAAAACGGTGATAGGTACTTTTACATCATAAATTAAGATTACTCAAACCGCAGTGAACAGCAGAAATCGCAGCTATGGACATACAATATTTAATTTAGAAAGTCTGTTGAAAACCTCAGTTAGTTGTAAACATAATTATGGCCATTTCTGAATAATAATTACCCATCTCAATTCTGAACATTATTTCATTACTGAATAGTTATATATGAAACCATACCGTCCCTCACATAGTACCGTCACCGTATTTTCCCATATACTAAAAAACTTAAAATTTACCAAAACCATTTCAACGGGAAGAAATAAAGTGCAGCAGCCTTTATATTAACGCTATATAGCTCCTCGCTATAGTCTCTTATGTCTCTTATGGTCATAAATTAAAGAAAAAAAAAGTGTTTAGAACAAGTCATGAAATTCTGAGGTGGTACAACATACAAACAGAATTACAGACTGAACATTCCCGTGTAAGGTACATACAGTTATGGATTTGGTATAAATGCAAAGTGATCTGTTGAAAAACAAGAAAAAACCTCAATCTCTCGCATTCTCTCGTCATGTAAATGTGCATATAGTGAATTGTGATGTACAGATGAGACTCGTGCTTTATACTGCCAACGCCATGTGTAGTAACTTCTTCGTCTTCGTCTTATGGTGTAGAATAACAGGAAGGCAGAGAGGAGAAGGATTGAATGTTAACGTTTTGTCAGTCAAATGTTGAGCGTTTAGAAACGTTTAAATTTCATTTTCTCTCAAACATCTCTCTGGTCTGACTGCTCACTGTGAAAGCTATGACATCATATATCACCGAAGTTACCAGTACCAGTCCCAGTCCCGCAGTATCATATAGTACAGGCAGATGACTGCTCACATTTATTTTCTTAAATGTAAATTCTAAATTTTATTAGGGACTATGACTGTAATATTATGGCTATACTTATAAAAATAATATATTATTTGCCAGTGTTACGTGTGTGCAATAGTTACAATACGATGATTACGCCTGCATGGCTTTGCTTGGGCACTTATGGTACTTGTTTTAATACTTGATAGAATACAAGCGGGAGGTTGCCATTACTGATTAAAATTTCCATTTGCCACCAAAATATAAAATATGGTCCTTAGATTACATGTTTCATTTGATCGTTTTTATGGAATTTCTACTCATAACATTAATTTGACATGCCTCCGCATTTAAATGAATCATTATTTACCTCTCCAATTCCGCGCGTTAAAACGTCCCCGTGTTTCCAGTAAATATTTTTTTATTATTACAGTACTACTATAATATTTAAATTTACATAAATATGACAGTAGTATATAAGGTCCATGTGCGTGCTACACATATTTGCCTGTCAACGGCGGGTCAAGTTACCAGTTCAGTATGGACTTACATCTGCAGAAAGACAAATAAAAGTTCTATGTCCGCAATTTGCTCATTTATACGTTGTGATAAGAAACGTAATTTTTAGTATCGCCAGTGAAGAACGAATTTTCCAATTTAAGCTCGAATCAAAATGAGCTATGTCATAAAAACAAAATGAGAAACATGCGTAAAATTTTAATTAGGAGTTTTTGAAAAGTGTAAAATGTCCTGTTTACATGTTTTTGAAAAGTGCAAATTGTTCTATTTAAATGTATTTTAAATGTGTTAAAGGGAGTATTTACGTTTTTAAAAAGCACAAAATGTTTTAATTACATATATATTTTTGAAAGTCTATTTAAATTCTTACAAGACCTATTTCAATATTTTTGTAGATAGTAACATATTTTGTTTTTAGCTAAAAATGGAAATGGACCATTTTGGTTCTTCACAGACGATATTTCCCCAGTAGTTACAACAATCTTAAATTGAAGCTTTTTGCACTTTGTAAATCCGCATCAATGCAAACAAATAAATATTGTATGTTTTATTATATATCTATAAAAAATCGACTTACTATATCTATATGCATTGTTGCGTGATATATCTAAAATAAAATATTATTATAATGCAAACATGTATTCCATAAGTATTACCCAGGACCATCTTACCCATACAACTCATAATAATATTATTACTAAGTTGATTTTGAATACGCGTATATAATAATCATTATAGTTTCTACTTTTCTAAGTGTACGACAGCAACTGTGAGATTTGATTTAATGCCACCCGCTACATTAGCATTCGACAGCTACCATATCAATCCAATGGTTTTTCATAAATAAAAATTGAGTTCTGTCTGTAAGACTGCATGGCATTTACTTTGTTTTTTTTTGTTTTTGTGAGGAGGTCGAAGTTTACATTATTTAGTTGTTATTTCATATTTGATTTCATATACTTACTCTTTATTGTAAATGAGAATATGAGGGATGCTTCATGGCGGGAGCAACAAGTGCTATCTTCCTCGTGTGTGTAAGTGTCATGTTCATGTGGGCCAAGTGGAAAGTTATCATAGCATGTCACGTCTTCGCTCTCTACTGTCTGACTGTATACTGTCTACTGTTTTTATTTCATATGATTTCTGTCTGATGGGATGTGTTTTTTGTACTCTGCGCATCTTAAGAAATATTTACACCTATCAGTAGAGTGTACAGTTCAGGTAACATATATTACTGTATTATAAAAATTAAGAAAATGATTAGTTTGTAAGAAATTAATGTGTTTTTGGTTTGGTTTTTATGATTTTTAGATTTGATCAAAATATTTATTACGCTTTAAATTACACTTTGTTTTTCCACCATAGATAGTCACAATTTCTCACATTCTCACCCTTCTTCTTCTTCTTCTTCGTCTTCCCATATAGCTATAAGCTCGGAAATTGTGGGAGCGATCATGTTTGTAGGTTTGTATACTGTATAACAGTATCAATGAGAAAAAGATGAGGGAATAAGGAACGGCAGCGACAACAGCAGTACAGTCTAACTAACGGCTATTTTGTCAAGGTGTTGTGCGGTACCGGTACCGGTACCGGTACGGCAGATTGGCTTGGTCCATCGGTGTTATGGTTAATGGTCAAAATCTATACACACGCTTCTGTCTCACATTCAAATTCTACATACGTGAGGCAGGGGTGGGATGGCCATGGGAGTGATAATGATAAGACACTGCTGTAAAGATCTCCATTCACTGAACCGTAGAACATTAGAACAACCAGGAGACGTGTTGTAGCTAGAACCGTACCGTGGAAGAAGAGTCAAAGACATTAGCATAATGTATTGTAAAATCCTTATCTCTCCCACCATACCACAAAACTCATCATTGGAAAAATGTTATCAGGTATCGCAATAATGTGCTTAATGTCCTCATGGGATCCAAAACCCATATGCTTCTCACTTAGTTTTTCCTTCCTTGTCTTTTTTGCATTATGGGCATTGGTCCCGTCCTCTATGACTCTGGCTCTGGTTCTGGCTCTGGTCAGGACTTACTTTTTGACTTCCCTGGTTGGTATTGGTTATGTAACAATAATAAAAAAACAACAACAACAACACAGGTGACCAGAGAAAAATTTAAGACGTTTTCACAGGGGATCCTATATCACAGGGTCATGTGAAATATTCCATAATATAAAAGGCTTTTATAAATTTAATTTATTTTAAATTTGCATGCTTATACAGGTAGTCTAAAAAAATGTATGTCAGGTAGTTGATCCCTTTGAAAGTGATAGAATTACCGTTATATTGGGGCTAAATTTAAAAATGTAGCTTCGAAATAGAAATTTTCAAAATTAGTATTCATTATTATCTCGGTATGTATTTGTATTTCCAAGTTTTTCTAATAGGAGTTAATTTGCCTTAAAAAATCTAATTTTTGAATAGGCCCTTAATCTTTTTCGTGTGTTTTTAAACCCTCTAGTACAGTCCATGATGACCAGGATCTATATGTGTGTACAGTTATTAAAATGCCCCTGATACAAAACAGCTGTGACCCAAGAACAAGTGCAAAATTTACTATGCCCAGACCAGTGACCAGGACCAGATGACCAGGCATTGTACGAAGGAAGAAACCCTTGTAACCAACATTAAGAGAGAACCTCTGTCTACTACACAGAATATTTTGTGCCATATCTCTCTGCTGATCCAAGGTAGTTTAAACACTATAAAGAAAGTGCATGATTATGATTATACACTTGTCTCTATGCGCGTCTACACAGATATTTGTAGTCTGAATCTAAAAATCTAAATAATTAAAGGCTTGGCACAAAATATCTTACATGCATAATACATAATGATAATACTGTTTTCATGAGTACGTCATAATAAAGTGAAGACGAAGAAAGAGGTGTAAACAGTCAAGGAATATCAGTAAACGAGAGTTGAGTATGCAAAATATAAAAAATGTAAAAAAATTATGTATATGTATATAAGCAAAAAGGGGAAATCGAAAAATCGAAATCGATGTTCTTCTCCCTCCAGTCTTGCTTTCCTCATTATAGGATGGTCATGGTGATGGTGCTGATCCCAAGCTATGAGATGAATGCGAATGTGTGAGTGGAGAATTAAAAAGGAAGAAGACACATAGAACAGAGGAGATATCAACAATTAGAATCAGAATCATCATCAGCCAATGTATTAAAACAAGACTTTCAACTCCTCATTTGCACGTTTCATTTCAATAACCAACGGACAACGGACAGCTTCGACCAAAAACCAAAACCAAAACTAACTGTGTAGCAGATTGTCTTGCACATAGTACATATAGTGTAATATGCATCTCGAGTTTGTTCAATAATAATTACTGTACAAACAGGGATTTCAACTTAAATTTCCTGTAAGTTTGACGTCTTGGTCTTGAGACTTGGCAGTTGGCAGGGCTTTGCTTGTTGAAGTATAGGGATTATCTTTACATCCGTCGTATATTTTACCCGTAATCCCTTCCATGGTGTTGCTCTGGCTTTGTATATACAAATTGTCTCCTATATATTACTTATATTTTTGTAGATCGCGATCGTAGGGTTTAGTTAAGTTAGCTAGTCACTGTTCATGTTCATAAATACACACAAACAATCAAACTAGCAACGTAAAAGAATTAAGATTTTATTTTCGATTGCGTCTGGGGAAAGGAAGCTTTAGGATTAGATCAGATGTTCAAGGCAGTTCATACGGTTCACACTCGCATAATTCAGGGCCTATTTTAAACGATGATGTTCATAGTGAAAGGCTGGCGCTCTCACCTCTTTAAATCGCGTTCCCTGAAAGTCATATTTTTGAACAGCTAAAAGTTTCTACCCGCACCGTCATGTAATGATGTAATGCACTCCTTTTAAAAATCCGTTTTCTATGAAATTTTTTAGGTAATTTATCCCGAAATGAATCTTTCATTTTGAACCTAGAATTTAAATCGTTGGTTGATCTAAAATAATTCATATATTTTGCAATTTGCAATATACATAGGAAATTGAACGCTTTTTCATCATTAGAAGCAGTGTACCTTCGAAATATCTGTAAAATTTTGTCTTACCCTTTGTGCACTTGTTTAATGAATTTCATTGCAAGTAAACTTCTGCCTACATATATATTATAAGTACCTACATTTAATGATGCTTGCCATGATTAATTTGATGTTTAAAAACGTCCCTTTGTCTCATTATTTGGCAGGGGGAGATTGTGAGTCATTATAAGTATTGTACATAAGTAACTAATAAAGGAAGGGGTAGGTTTCAAGTTTGAAGTAAAGATTTTTTGAATGGATATGAATTCTAATAAAAATCAAGGGGATTGGCATTTGGCTTGAAATTGACAGAAATCAATTAGTATGCAGTCTGCATTCTGCATGACCAATATCAATATCCACATCCACGTCGTCTTTCGTCTTCCACGATGAGGACTTCTTCCTTGCCATAAGGTTTAGTGCAAAAGTTGTATAAAGTTGAGAGATTTGAGATTATTAATCTGAACAACACAACTCAACTCATAACTATCTGTATGGACAAGTTTCCTCCAAACACACGTTTGGTCAGGTCTGGTCTAAATTCAAAGGAACCGCACAAGAATTAAAAGAGGGGAACAAGGAGGACAGGACATGAGCATGGAGCTAAAAATTCTCTATGTAGTTAGATATAATTAATTTTACTACATGTATCAGTCTATGTATAGGCTACATACCCACATGCATGATTTCTTGTGGATAATTATGGTTACGTAGTTAATAGTTATAATTTAATAGTTGCAAATTGTATTTTGTTCAAGTTTGTACTTTGTAATGTTTGCAAGTTTGAACGCTAAACGGGGGTGAAACTGATTGACTTGTTGCAAAATTACCAACCTACGTTACAAATACTTACACCATACCGACACCTTGCTTTGACCGTTAATTTTCACTATCGCACCCATCTTCGATCCTCTCTGCTCCCAACATCAAGCTCATCTGGTCCGGTCCGATGCGGTGTGCAGTACAGTGCAGTGGACTGTTGCGCGGTCAGTTAGTGCGTAATCATAAGCACAAGACTCATACTAAACTTCTACTGATAATCGACAGTGAATATTATTACTCTCATACTTGAAATTTTATAATTATACAATTTTTAATACTGCACATCACTTATTCATACTGCATACAACTTGTTAAATAGACTTGAATTCAACTGCATAGTCTCTCACTGGTTTTGGTCATGGTCAATTGGCAGATTGGTACGGGTGCTTTGGTAAGACTCGCTTTTCTACAAAAATCAGTTGGATACAAAACATTGACGATTATTTGATGATTACAACTTGCACTAGCCATTGCCATACAACAATTAGCATTTTGATATTGCGATGCCATGCGCGGTACATAATTACAATTGTTATTACTGCAGTAAAACTCCGAATTTTCCTAGATGACATAACAAAAGTGCATTGACTGCATACTGATACTCCTCATAATTTAGGTACATATTTATGCCCGCACTTTTTAATGTTGTAGTTCATCGTAATATGTACTTGTAATTGTAATCCATTGCATATATATAGATTGCAGAAAGTAAGTTTATTATAGTTAAGAGTTGACAATGCGGACTATGCATGTATTATGCATCAAACCAAAAGCAATATATTGAATAAATGATAAGTGGATCAATGCATAATGGTGCGATGACTTGAGTTTCTCTTTGAATATATTGAATTTTGAATTCAACTATAGTCTATAATATGCACCATAAATATACAAAGTAATAATAGTAAAAGCGTTTAATAGAATATTAAGTCAGAGTTAAATCAGACATAAAAGGAACTCTCTTAATAAAGACAGTGCAGTTGAATGTAAACTTACATAATAACTGTGCATTTGATTTCGATTCTGATTTGATTTACAGACACATGAAATGAACATGATAGTACACATTCTGTTTAAGTTGCAGCACAATGTAAAGTACGTATTACAATGATACAATATATTATTGTTACTATATTACTGTAATACGTATCGTTAGTCCATAGGTTATTTTAATTGTATTGCATAATACATATCGTAGTCACCCGCAGCTCTTGCATATACATATAAGGTATTTATTATACCTTTGTAATTTTGTAATTATATTAATTACAATGTATGGTCGGTTTTGCATCGTATTATTGACGTTTCATAGGTATTATACAGCGGGGATTAAGCCATTAAGCATATAGTAAAGAATAGAAATAATTAGTATTAATGGTTTTATCTATTAAATCTTAATTTCAATTTTCAGTATACTTCGTATATAGTATTCTGTGCAATATTTTATATATTTATTTATTTATTACGATTTTACGTCAGTCTTTAATAAGTAGGGTAGGCATTATCTCATGTGCAATCTCCAGCAATGTTTTGATTGGACGTTTCTTGAAGTTCTGCAGAGGCAAGTTTAAATAAATCAGTTACGTGCAAAAAAAAGTATTGAATGTTGTAAAAGTAAAATCAATAAACTGAAAACTAATCGACGAAATATTAGTACAGTATTTAATTGTTTAACTAAGCATAATATGTTTGCTGAATCTCAATCAGGTAACTGAATTCTTTGCTGTTGTTAACCTTTAACTCTGCTCAAGTCTTATTCGTCACATGATTGAAATAAAATAAAAATTAATAAAAGTCGAAGTCATACTTTTTTTACAGTTTACACTACACGTCTACAGCCAGTCTATAGTATTTATTACAACAGGTAAATAGGTTCTGTGATATGATAAAGTGCAAAATGTAAAAGCGAGTGTAGTACTAGATGTACGTAGCTGATTGCTGTTTCTGGTACTGGTACTTGTTAGTGGTTATAGTTGATTGTGATTTTGTTTCTTTTTTTGCGGGCGTCCCCCATTATTCATAAAATATTATGCATTGTTGGCTCGTTGTTGGCAGTTGGTAGTTATCAGTACCAGTACTTGTCGGTGCGGTGGTCTTTTCCTTTATTAGCCTTTTTATACAGCATGGCATGGCGATGTTGGTGGAGAGATTAAATGAGAATGTAATACCAATTGCAAATTCAAACTGTAGTGTTGTTTTTTATTATCATGTGTGCAATTTTATTGTAAATACTTATTACCTACTATTAGTTAATAGTTTAATATTTAGTAGTGTATGTAATTCATTTTTCATTTCATTTCGTTTGATGAACGTTTTTGCTCCTGGCTTATTACCGCCACATGTGTTGCCTTAGCTATTGACTATGCTTAGATGTAGTTATGGACGTGAGACGGCGAAGACGTTCCTTTCGTGTTTGGCTTGGCTGTTTCTGTTTAGTTGTTGAGTTGAGTGTGTATTATGTCTATATGTATGATTGTAATTTGTAATAATGTCAGTTTAAAGAGTTGAACAAAGCTCATTACAATTATTACATTGCATAATTTCCCTGGCGGTGGTAGAATCGTAATAATTGCAATAAATAACATGTGTTGGTGTTCCTTTCAGTGTTTCCTTCGGTCCTTCCTCCAGTCTTCGATGTGGGAAGTCGAAGTTTCTACAATTGTACAGTTGACGTAATAGACACGCACTGTGGCAGAGCCAGAGCTCTACCGCTACAAGACTACAGGTAAAATTGACGATGGACTTGTATACAAAAGAGATTCTACCAGCAACTATAGTACGAAACTTCAAAGTTGGAACGGAACGTCGAAAGAACTATGAAAGAAAAGAAGAAACGGAATCCATCATTCAATGTCGTCTTCTTCACTGCTGGATTTTTTGAATTGGATTGAATTGCTCATTCTTGACAACGAGGAAGGAAGAAGCAACAAGAGGACTAACCAACCAGAGAGGACTGTAATAAAAGTCTCCGAGACCCAGCATCGCCATTACCATATGATACTAATGTTGATGAAGACTATTAAGCGAAAAGGAAGATCAGAGTGAGTAGGCAGATTAAATTAAAAGCCGAAGCCAACTAGGCATGTCTTATAGAATGTTCTATTCATGTTATATTATGTCTTTATACTCTCACACTTAATACAATTTCTATGTTGAACTTACTAGTTAAAGAGGATGTGTGAGTGGTAGGTACTGTGTATAGCGGCTAGATACTTGACTAATAATAATATACAAAAGAGCTATAGGTCTTTTTTGGTGTGATGTGCGTGTGTGAGAGAGAAACAAATGAGTAAATGCTACATTATTACTTACATATTTACATGGAAATGGGATCATTTGTTTATATAACGGGAAGTTGCAGTATTAATGAGGTAGGATTACGTTGCTATTACAGCTGCAAGCTAATTAACTGACTGATGACCGGCACCGGCACCTGTACCGGCGTTATTGCGGTGTTGCTGGTCGTGCTAGTCACTCTCAACTCAACTATATTTGACTGATGCAGCCGCGCTGTGTGATGTCTATTCGATGCCGATTGTCGATGTCGATTCAATGTGTGGGATATGATCCGTCAATTTTTTTTATTAACACTTTTTCCCTTTGGCTTTTTACTGTAGGAAGGTAGAGCAGACAGAGGAGACTTCTACCATCAACCACCTCCGCAATATCATCTTTATCATTTATGCAATTCACAGACACAGACAGTCAACAGTTCCTTATATTTGAGTTTCAACTTTGGGCAAATCAGTTTTTGAATATGCAGATTTTTCAATCGAATTCATCATCTCCATTCCTCCGGCATAACCGTAATCGTATTCGTAATCGGAATTTTGCTGAAACTGTTGAAAGACGTTCATGCAGAAGAAAGCCTCAAGTTTAGAAGAAAGAAACTTGCCGTTAAATTCAAACTCACTAGTCAGCCCAACGGAAAGGAACTTACTAATAAACTAATAAGAATAACGAATGTTGAGGGGAGTTTAGTCAAAGTTGGAACCTGGTCACATGGATGGACCTGGCTGTATTGGGTTGGTTGGCATGGCTGAATGGAATATCAAATATGTACAAGTTCGTGGTGGAGCTCTCATAAGGAACGAAGAACTCAACACTTTAAAACGCAACTCATTAGTCAGTTAACCATAAATATGAAAACGTTTTAATTTTGTATGAATATCGTATATCCTTTTAAGTGAGTAAATGTTGAATCCTTGAATGTTAATGTTGTGTGGTTCATCAAGTTAAACATTAGTTTAACTCCTATATACTCACAACAGCTACAACTACAATGAAAGAAAGTACTAACTTCGAGCGTGGTGTATCTATAAAGGAAATGGATGGAAAAGAAACTTACCAGTGCAGTGCAGTGCTAGTAACTTTTTTTTCGTTTGAGTCATTTGAAATGAAATGTCAGTGGCATAACATTAATTATATTTTCATTTCATGATGTCGATGTGTAGTCGTGTATATAAGTACAGTTGCTACTTACTAACACAAAGTAGGCATCTAAACACATATAGGTAGGTACTTTATATTATTATTTAATAACAGTTAACAGTACGTTATGCTAGTACGGTGTACAATCACTACAAATTACAATTATGGTATGGACTATTGTAGAATGCATAAAGATCGAGACTTGTTCTGTGTTATGACTACAGTAAAATGCATTTATGGAAATTATTTAATTTTCTCAATGGCGATTTAGCGATTTGAAAGAATTGGTCATTTGTTTATGATTTGGTCATTTGGTTAACTTTTTAGCTTTTGTTTTTGTCATGTGGTTAATGCTTCATGTTTATACAGATGTGAATAAGGCATAATGCTCTTTTTGACTTTGAGAGTTCAAAGATCCATAAAAAACATAATAATATTGTGTGTATGCTTTGATGTATGCAAAATCAAATTAATTAAGTATGATAATATAATGAAACGTAGGTACTTATCTACATATTATGTGAAATGTTATTCAGTGTTTCCTGTTGTGTAGAGTATGAATGAGCATATTATGTATATTTTTTACATTATTAATAATTGAGTTTTTGGTTGTAACCGTTTCCAGTTTTTTATAGACTCTACTTGACTAGCTTTAAGTGAAATCTCCTCTGACGAAATCGGCGTTTCGGGAAGTAAATATTATTTATTAATATTGTAACATTGGTGTTGGTGTCTTTGACTGTAAGTACGTTTTCTCTCTCAGTCGTAAGTAAATTAGTTTTTTTATGGAGTCGTATTATTGTGTTGTAATCATCAGTTTAAGTTGTAATCACGAGCCTTGGGGAGAAGTAAGAACGGCTGATTTCAAAGTGTATTATTTGTATTGCTGCATAATCATTTTAAACTCAAATTCTTACATTGTTAAACAAGTATTTAAGAGTTTTTTTGACTTTCTTGTATATAAAAGTTAGCAGTACAGTTCTTTGAATGTTTTAGTACCATGCTTAACTTATTTATTATTTAGTTTATGTGAATTCTGAATATATTGATTTCTTAGCTCGAAATTTGTGTATCTTCCAGTATTTTTTCTTATTTAAGTACTTTGACAGTTTTTCTTCGTCATCGAATCTTATCATGAGAGTGTTATTAGTTAAGTCGTAGTTTTAAGTCATAAATCCTAATTTATGATCTAATTAAAATAAACATTAAAATTGAATCTGTTTGAGAGCAAACGCCGACGTGTATGAAAGATCCTCTCCAAGAATTTAATGAATAATCAAAAATAGAATCCACTAGTCCATGGGCGCGTAGGTGTATGTTTACTTTTTGTAGTCGTAATAATGTTTGAGTCTGTTTGTGTTATTTGATATTGGTGACATAATTTAATTTACTAGGGAGTAATAATCCCGCACAAGTCAGATTAGTTGTATTTTTGAAACTGAACCTTTCTGTTAAACATTTCTAGAAAGCGTTTTTATCTACCGCAAAGACAAAATTAATAAATGTATGTTGACAGTACCAGTCGGAAGTAAATATTATATTTTGTCCCTCACTGATACGCCACGAATACAACTGCAAATGGGCCAATATTAAATTTATAGGTGTGGTTTTTTGGGTAGTTACAAAATATTGTCTTTGGGATTAAGGAAAGGATTACTGTCGCCACCAAAAGCCTGGGTCAGGGCGTGCATGCGTTTGCTACACATTTCCATTATCTGGTTGTTTGTACTAAAAGATGCTATACTTTCTTGTATCTTAAGTCTTAACCTTACAGTATTTTAATTTTAGTCTTGCGATTATAAAATTATGAAGTGATGATGATGAAATAATCTTCCGTGTGAGATTTAAGGAATTTACGGATTTTAATTTTGACATCAAATCTTTGAGGATTTTCGTGCTATCTCCTACAAGATAACATGGTTGTAATTTTGTAATTATTGACCCTTCGACCCCCCCAGATCACTTGTTAACAAAAACTGGTGGACAAAGAGAGAAAAGGAAGAGGAGAAGCGAGAAAAGTAAAGTACCGTATTTGCTCTAATAGTACGCGGGTCTCTAATAGTGCGCGGGTCTCTAATAGTACGCGGGGGGTCGGAGCTCCAGATTGAATAGTACGCGGGTCTCTAATAGTACGCGGGGTATGACGTAATACACTCGAAGAACATCGACGGCATCGAGAGATCATTGAAAGCCTTCATGCGCGCTAAAATTCAAATCTAACATCAAGCTGCATCTCAAGACTTAATGACCGGCAATAAATTATTAATTTAACCGTACGAGGTTTAAAGTCTAATCTGCATTCTAGCTTAGGTAGGTAGGTACTTTACTTGCTTTCTGCCTAAGTAATTTAAGTAAAGAGTGATGAAGACGAAGAGAAGAGTGATAAAGACGAAGAAGAGAGTGATGCAGAAAGTTTGAATTACAAGAGCGTGTTCACTGATAGTGAGGCTGATTCTGATTCCGGCCCCTTGTCACAAAATATTTTTTAGTTTATATCTTATCATATGCAGTAATTCATGTACGATGTACCTTTACACTTGTAATTCCTGGGAACCGGCAATAAATCTGATTTTTCATTAAAATTATGGAACTAAATTTAGGCTCGATTTTTTGAAAATTGAATAGTACGCGGGTCTCTATTAATGCGCGGGTCTCTATTAGTACGCGGGGGGTCGGAGCTCGAGTTTTAATAGTACGCGGGGCGTACTATTAGAGAAAATACGGTAAAATGAAAATCTTCTTCTTGAAATGAATGTTGAATCTGGAAAATCTCGTCAACATTTTTTTTTTCAATTCCAGTTCCAGTTTAATTTTCTTATTCGTGTCTGTCTATCTGTATCCATACAGGGGAATTCATCTTTTATGACGTTGCTAACATTTAACATCAACATTCAAAAATGATGAACACCAAACTAACCAGCAGAAGAATGATTTCTTACCAGCCAGCTTCGTCTCTCATTGTCAGATGCGATGGCCGGGTGTCGGGCCCTACTTTCCGTAATACAGATACGCAGAATAGATTATTTTCTAGTTCCAGGAGGTCATAAGAGGTAACAAGTTCTTACACAGAGCCACATCACAATCACAGCAACAGCAGCCGTCTGCCTGGAAGACATAATAATAATAATATATCTAATACATATCTACAATCTCCAGTCAACCCATCAACACGGGTTCGCCTCGGCTTCGGTCGGAGACCAACTTGGAACCTCTTTTCTATTTGTAAGTTCAACTCATAAGTTTCTAACTCCATCCCATTGTTCTATGTACATACAGCGTTTAAAAACTCAAATGAAATTACCACAAAAGCCACCAAATTTCAAATAGGCAGAAAATGTTAACTATATTTAAGACTACAGGTATGTACATAATATTAAGTGTATAGAAACGAATTTTCTATTTTTCATGCACACGCAGCTTACTATGTATAAGCTCCCTTTGATATTGTACAGTGTTGATTGCTCTGTTGGCGTTTGTAAGTAACACGCAATCTTTAGAGCTACTAGTTCCTATAGTAGTAGGTAGGTATAAGTTACAGAAGACTGTTTCTATTTAGTATTTAGCTAATGACAGACATCCAATTTACTTGCGTATGTACATACGTAGCTAGACGGGGGGAAAGGTATAACTCAGGTTAGGTGCGTACCTTCCTATGGAACACTTTAGTTATTTAAACACATTTGTATGTATGAAATGCACGTACCTGTGTCCCTTTTTGTTCTGTATGTATCTACAGGCTCACCAATACAACACTGCTGGGTAGTTGTGGTTTTTAGTTTTGAAGGTTTATCAAAGTGAGTCAGTCCGAGAGAGTCCACAGAGTAAAATACAGGTTCGTGCCCCCCCTTGGCTCAAGTCTGATCATGACCCCTGGGTTCACTATATTGCACTGCGAGGGGCTTTTGTATGCATACTAATATACTTCATCTTACAAGAGAAATAAAAAAAAACAAAAAACAAAAAAATAGTCAAGTCATTGGGCATTGGGAATGGGTTTAGAATTGGAATTGAGAATTTTTGGAGGTAGGCAAATGTAAAAGAAAAGCAAAAGCAAAGTAAACTTAAAAACTTAAACATTTTTGGTCATAATAATATTTATGTTGGTTTCTTTCTTCTTTCGTAGGTAGGTACGTAAAGACAACGATAATAATGTAATGCAGTAGTGGGTCTGAAGAGTGTTCAAAATACAAATCTAAATTTTCTGGGACATACGTTACGTGTCTTAGGTAGGTACCTGCTATGCATATTATACTTACATATGTAATAGTTTTAACGATCACATCTTATAATGCCATATAACATTGTATGTATTTTGTTTCTTTTTTTTCGAATATCGTGCGTCAATTCCAGCTTCATAATTCAGAGTTTGGACCGTCTTCTATTTTCTATATTTACTTGATTAGCTTCTCACTATACATATATTTCTCTGAGTGGTTATCTCCTGTTGCTTTTATTTTATTTTAGATGAAACCTGGAGCTACTCTTTCGCTGCATCCTCCATCTGCAGTCTGAAGTCTCCCGTAACTCCCGTTTATAGTCCGGTCCGGTCCAGGTCCAGATTTCAGCTCAGTACAGTGCAGTGTGTCAGTGTATAAATCTCTATAGAATTTCTTGATATCGTTGTAGTATAGTAGTAGTAGTAGTGCCTATTCTATTTTTGACTATTAATTCTGTAGTGCATACCTACATACTGCGATACTCACTGGACGAATGGACTTGGACTTCGTATATGAAGAATACGAATATAATTTTTAAAATTTTGACGATATTTTTAAGACCCTAGACACAAAAATAGGAGGAAAGAGTGCCAAAGTCTATAGAGCCTGGCCTGAATCCTCTAAAAATCTGTTCAAAATCATGTTTTTCCCTATAAATAATTTCCTGGAGAATCCCATTAGATTTTTATGGAAATAGGAATGCACCTTTATTCAGTTTATGTCTTGTAGATTGTAGCTGTGAGAGACTTTATTTGTGTACGGTTGGGATGCTATGCAGTGCTATAGATATAGTCAACTTTACTGTCTTTTGATGCCCTTCAGACTGCACTGCACTATTATGCACACTTACACTTTTTTAAAGTTGACTGGAGATGCGTCCCAGTGGCTTTACAAGGTGTACCATGGGTCCTACTATTACCCTCAAGTCTGTATTTTGTTATTGTATTGTAATCGTAACTTGACATGACATGAAATGGTTTTACGACCTCTAAATCTTGTAAGTACAGATAGGGTACGTATACAGATACGCTTAGCTTCACGCACTTTGTTCCCCACTACATCTACAGTTCACGCTCACACACACCGCATTGTAGTAGTAGGTAGTTTGCTTTTCATTCGCATGTTCTATTGCTATTGCTTCAAATGTTCAAATATTGTAATATATCAAACAAAAATGTTTCATGGATTTCAACTTTTTCTTTGTTTTTCGTGGTTATTTGTTATTCGGATTTCAAATCCAATTCCAAAGCCGATTTCAATATTTCAATATTTTTGAGAGATACATAGGTAAGTGTGTAGTACGGGGACTGGGACTGGGAAGCAGCACGCGAGCAGTCAACAATTCAAAATCCTTTATTCAAGAAACAGTTAATATTTCAAAGCACTAGGAGGGAGTCCTACAAGTACCATGACCATCCGGGCATATTGTACTTGGTTGTATATATGTACCTTAAGGTATTTTCAAGTGATAAAGAGCGTTAGACAAAATCGTAAGTGCGTACACATACACACGGGTATTAAAACTTGATGGAATTTAACGCACTATATCTAAATTTAAGAACTGAAAATTACGGCCTTATTACGAGACATTAGTGAATAATTCTTTATAATCAGGAGACTGCTGCGCTGCCTGTGTGCAACAGGCAAACAGCGGAAACATAAAGGCACTCAAAATTTACGCTTTTATGCAGTTCCTATATTTTTTTTGTGCCTGTGATTGTAATTTTTTTAAACTGTTCCCCGTTACGTAGTATTCGAATTCGAATTTATTCTTATTATCACAAGTTTACAAGGTTCTCATCACCTAGCTGGAGACCTGGAGACGATTTTGTTAGATTGTATGCATAAGTAATTTTGACACTAGCATTCTAGCATGTGCATCGTCTTTGCACCACTCCAGGACGAAGATTCAAATTCACGCGCAAGAATTCCAATTCGAAATTTGAAGTGACTATAAAGTTTGAAATGAAAAATCAAGCCTAATGGAAATTTTTATTAAAATCATGAGAGAGATAAAATAAAACAAGCACATTGTTTATTGTATTTTTTTAACTATCCAGGACTAGAACCAGGACCAGAACCAGCAGAGCCAGAACCAGGAAACAATTACCATCTTTTTTAAACAATGGGCACGAACGTTTGCATTGCGATTACAAGGACGATTACGACTTTCAGTACGGGCTACAAATACAACTATGTACTTTCATGCATGGAGTCATTTGTTCGTCTTGGACTGGAACAAATGATTTGTTGAAAAAAAAACACTGAAGAGATTACTGAACACTAACTGTGAGCTGCGAGGATTTCTAAAATTAAATGAATGTATGGGTCTTGAGTCAATCGTCGTCGTCAATAGCTTTAGTATTCAATGTTTCAATTTTCGATGCTTCAGAAATGCCAGGCAAAGAATTATACTGTTCCCATTTCTTGAACATTGAGCAATTCAGTCCTCAGTCCTTCGCCCTAGGTTCATTCTTAATGTGTGTCAGTATAATTTAAGCCCTTGAAAGTGTACTCACGGATCCTTTTTGTATAGATACACGAAAGCCTGGAAACATAAGATATAATAATTGTATACTAACAATATTGCATGAGTGTGTGTGTGTGTTCTATTCTGTTCTATTCTATTCTGAAATTCTAATTCTAAATACATGTTTATGTTTTCTTTCTAGATCCCGTTGCGTTGAGTTGTTGTAGCCGCAAGTAAGAAACGAAGAAGAAGACAAAGTGGAAATATCTGTATAGAGGAAGAGAAGGGAATATTTTGTGTGAGTAAAAATCATAGCACAATGGGTGTCGCGCACAAAACTCCAAGACTCACAGACTAATTTGCAACCCACAGTCACTCCGTAAATTTTCTCACTATGAAAGCTAATTGGCTCATTATAAGGGCATAAATTTACCAAGAAATACGCTTACATTTATTATTATGTATTACTTTACTTGGTGATTAGATTCTACATTCTCTCTCCTGCTAATCTATGGTACATCCATATTTATATTTATTATGTACTCTGTCTTTTTTCTGCCCCCTTCAAAACTTCAGAGAGTCAGCAGAAGAGGAGTAATAATAATAGGAATAACTAATCGTAGTAAAAGCAAGTGGAAGTTGTAAATAGTAAATATCTGTAGTGTGTGGTGAGTGAGCATACACACGCGAGCGTTATTAGCATCATCATCACCAATAGTGCTTTAGCTTTTGTAGTTTTCATCGTATAGATAGATACGTACGTAGGTACTTTTAGGTATGTAAGAACTTTAAGATGTACCTACCTACCCTCATAAGAATGGAGAACAAGAAAGAATCAACTGTTTTTTATCCCCATACACATTTTACCTATATATGGCTGCCGTTTCGGCTCCCAAGTAAATTAAATAAGTAGCTGTATTGGCATTGGCAATGGACTTTTGCCGTTATAGGACTTCTGTCGGGCCATTGCATTGGTGTTTTATAATAATTAAGTAAGTTGGAAGAAACCAGAATACGAGCAAGAAATAGCGAGAAAATCAAGTGTAAAATAGATGAACGGCTAAATCTCTAACGTTTAACAAAAAAAAGTGCAACGTGTAAGTTGCATAATGTGGAAATCGCATGCTTGCATGTATTTTTAAATACTACCAAACCTCTCATTAAATTATTATTTTCAGTAGTAAAACTAAATTTTAAAAAACGTCATGTGCAGAATTTACTAGTTAGTTTGCTTTGATTTTGAATTTTAATATTTCTTAACCATTTTAACTGGAATAGGAGATATAGCCTTTTTTTGTACAATTGATGCAATTAATAGATAGGACTTTTTGTACCTTCAGCGACGGATACATTTATTTATTTCATTATGCTGATACAGTGCTAATGGTTTGGTGATTGTTCTTTCTATCTTTACAATTTATAATAATTACTGTTACTATTACAACCTCAAAGACAAAGTTTGAATTTCCGAATCCGCCGTCTATGCCAAAGCCGAGTAATTTACGTGAGCAATTACATGCATGCGAGAGGGAAATATCTACAAAACTACATAATATACATACAAGACTACAAAAACCAGAACCACTACAGACTTAAGACGATAGACAAGTGAAATGAAGGAGGTTTCTTGGTTAGCTTTATTAGAAGCTTAGCTTAAGTGTATAATATAATAGGCAATAGGCATAACTAAAGTAGCGGTAGGGAAGTTATATATGCATTTACAAAACACCATATAGTAAGGAGTCGTTTAGTCTCATGCTCTCTGCCTGTGTGTATCCTATTAATCTTAAACTTCAATCTTATCGAAATCTAAAAAGAAACAAATACAAAATACATTGCTTCGCGGCCACTTCGGCGTTGTTTTGTAAAAGTGTGGATGTGATGGTGTGAAAAGTTGCCGACTTAAATGAACAACTAATAAATGAGAAATGAACAGACTGACACGACACGACAAACTATCACAATACCATACCACCATCATGGGCCGTATAATTCACACTACTATATAGGCATTGACTATATTATGCTATATTAGTTGAAGCTTTAAAATATTCTATCTGCCTACGTAAACTTATACCTACTACCTACTATACTTACCTCCATATATTAAAAATGCTGCACGATCGTGAAGAGATGTGATGTGATGGTCATGCATATCACGCTTTTTCGTATGTATTTCAAATGTTTTACATTTCCACACTTGACACTTTTACGATGGGGATTATCTCACATTTTTATTAATTCACGGGAGTTGGAGGCAGGCAGGGTAGTACAAGTACGTAAATACAAGTGGAGCCGACACTTCACGTTGTATAAGGTGTATATATCCCAGTGTACCGGGATATATACCTATTTCAACTCCGCATACATCTTGTGGTGGATTGTAGACGTGGATTATGTATAGTGGGTATCACTCAATGGACTTTGGTTCTATTGTTTCAGTTTTCTCCAAGACAGGCACAAGATAAATGTGTACGGTTTAAAATTTGAAAGCATTATATAAGTATTGCTTAAGCAGTGAATGAATGGGTGCAATTAAGTCATATGTACTCAGGATTCAGAGAGGAGCTTATCTCCGAAGGAGCAGTTATTCATATAATCAGACAAAATATATATAATCTTATGTAGCGTTTAAACAAAGCTTGACAGCCAGAGTCACATCATTATCATTTTATGGGAGGACTGTGTTGACTGTACAAAGCAAAAGCAAAGGAATGGAAAGGAAAAATCACAGAGAGCAAAGCCAATGCTTTATATTATACTTTAAAAGAAAAACCATACGGACAATAATACAAAATTAAATAAGCTAATCGTATTGTAATTGTAAAAGTATTGTAGTATATACTTAAGTATGTAGTCATAATAGTGGACAAGACAAATGAGAACCGAGTGGGGATGGAGTAGGAGGAAAGGGAAAACAATGGAAAATAAATATTTTTTTAAAAGAAATATTTACAAATTATGGTTTCCTTCTCATTTCTTTCGAGTTTACTATGAAAATATTTAAAAAATCCCAAATATTATATAAGCATTATTATGGTATATTATTATTACTATATGTTTGAATTACGAAAAAAAAACTTTACATACGCGTCATTAAACTTAAAGCGTGTGGGGTATAAGTTTTAATTAGTTTAAAATTGTGTATATATGTATAATAATTGTAAATTTATTTTAAAGTCAGCCTCAGTACTGTATCTTTAGTACAGTTTTGAATATAAATAATAGTTTAAAATAATAAATTATTATTTTAAAATTGTAATTTGTAATGACCGCAAGATGTAAAATGACCACCAGAGTTGAAGTGGACATTAAGAGAGGATGGTCGACTTCCTAATACGACTCATGAATATGAGAATAGAATATGTACATGAATGTAACAATATACCTAATTCTATCAGTAGTTGTGATTAAGTCAGTGACTTTGGCTTCTTAAGTTTCTCACTTTTTTATTATTATGTGTGCCTTTTGGTTTGTTGGGTCGTGTATAAAAGAAGGAGCAGGCAGAATATGCATACGTAAATAATTACACAGATACAGATTCAAATTCTCTTGGCTATAACAATATGTCATATTATGAGGAGTGAGGAGCCACAGAGCCATTATTTTGCCGTGCCCATGTGCAGGACCCATAGGACCAGAATCGCAGAAGAACCAGAACCAGTACCAGTGGGGATAATTATAATTTTATGATTAAAATTTATATAGTAAAGTTTATGTTATTGTCACTGTGTCGTTGTGATTTAACAGTATGTAACTTGCATACGTTATACTGTTCAATTGAGTGAGTGAGTGCGGAGGAGCTAGAAGGGACACACAGAGACCGACACCGACGAGACCACACTCTTCTCATCTCGTGAGAGTGAAGACGGTGACAGGGACAGAGACCATAGAGACAGAGAGAATTTAAATTTTCAATTTTAAATTCAACATTTTCCAGTTTTTGAGGTCAATGTATTCATTAGTATTCATTATTCAAGGAGCTGTCTCATAATCTGGCGATTAGCTTAAATACATCTTCTCTCTCTCTCTCTCTCTTCTCGGAGCAACCTGTCTCTGTGTGTCAAGTGAAAAGTACAAAGTATGCTACCTATACTAAAGAAGGAGATATATGCACAGATAGATTGTACCTCACAAAGTTAAAATTATGGCGTGTTGTTGAGGATGTTGAGATGATAATAAAATAATATATGATCATCTGTCAATGGTGGTGGGTGTCTGTTGTGTAGTACTACTTCTGTATGTTCGCTCCGGCTTTATACTTTATATAGGTACTTTCCATATCCACTCACACACAAGTCACACAAGTGCTTTCAGGGGATGTTACTGTAAAACTTGAACGTAAATTAGCACTGAAGCTGTCTACAATTGATTTAAGATTTAAATTATGACTTGGAACGACGGTCATATTGGCCAATTTAAACTTCAATTACCGTTTAAACGCTTTAAATGAATAATATTTCTCTCTCTTTCTTCTTACAGAGATTTTTTGTAATCAGGTGGTGGTGGTGGCAGGCAGGACATTTCTTCTTCCATTCCTTTCCGTTGCGGTCCTCTGAACAGAAACAGAAGAACTCACTTATTAATTCTTCACTCTTCATCTGCATAATTTATATCCACCGAAATGGAAATGAATTGCCGTTTGTAATTTTACAATTTGTCTTTTATACAGACGGAATCTTTGTGTGCTTCGGCTTCTGTGACTGGTATGTACCATGATGATGAGGCCGAGGTACTGGTTTAATTGCGACTGCGACCAAGTTCTGTACGTGTATAGTAAGGTTACTGTTTAATAATTATTATCATTCCAAAAATGTATACCACCAACATAGTATGTAGCAGTATTCTAGGTACATAATATATGCTAATTTTTATATCTATGTATTGCTCCTTGTTATAATCTAGTTTGAATTTAGCTACATAATAATATATTCTCTGAATAAAATTATTAATTTTAATAGCAAAGAAATTAAGAAGAAGCAGCTGAAGTGGACTGTTTAATAATTTTAACGTTAATGTTTATTACCATTAGGTTTTGATTGAAATTTTGACTTTTGAATGCTTTTATTTTTAGACATTAAATATATTAAAAATAAATTAAAAATACGTTAAAATGAAGATATTGTATGTATAGAAAATGTAAATTTAAGTATCTCCGCCTACACTACTACATTTTATGCATTTAATTTTAACGTGATATTAAAACGTGAAACTTCACCTCTATAATAAAAATACATACAGTAATTTTTAATTCATAAAATTCATAATCTGACAATGACGATGAGTTATGTTTTCCGTATTAATTGTTAATTTAATTCGAAAAGTTCAGTGCACTATGTAAGAAAGCGCATGACCTCCCACGCGTAATATACCTTACCTATAGGAAGGTGCATATCGCCTGTGAAGAATCAAAATGACCCATATCCATTTTTAGCTAAATACGAAATGTACTGTCTACAAGTCTACAAACAAATATGTATGTATGGAAATTGTGTAATCCTTAAGGCATGTAAATAGAACATTTTACACTTTTAAAAAACGTGTAATTAGAACGTTTTACACTTTTCAAAAACGTGTAATTAGAACGTTTTACACTTTTCAAAAACGTGTAATTAGAACATTTTACGCTTTTCAAAAACGTGTAATTAGAACATTTTACGCTTTTCAAAAACGTGTAGTTAGAACATTTTACGCTTTTCAAAAACGTGTAATTAGAACATTTTACGCTTTTCAAAAACGTGTAGTTAGAACATTTTACGCTTTTCAAAAACGTGTAATTAGAACATTTTACATTTTTCAAAAACGTGTAAATCCAGCATATTGCACTTTTAAAACACTAATAATTAACATTTTACGCATCCAATTAATTTAGTGTTTTTTATTAGGCAGCTCATTTTATTTCTAGCGTAAATTGGATATGGGTCATGTTGGTTCTTCACATGCGATCTCTTTGGGATAGCGGACAATACAGCGATAGACAAGTGACGCTGAATATTCAAACTTTATTCAAGTTAATATTGTATAAATTAGTAATCATAATTATTAAAGAATCTGATACTAGAAATAACACTAGAAATAAATATGATCTACCTACCTGTAATAATAATAACAATTTAAATCATAACATTGTAGGTACGTGCTTGCGGGAGGAATGTGACTAGGAAACGCGTAAGAAATATTGGCTGCAAAATTGCCTGAGATGAGACAGGCACAGACACTGCCCTGGCGCTATAATATGTTATACGAACACTATGGAGACGGAGACGAGACGGGTATGAATAAGAATCCGGATTTTACGCCGGTTTTAATAATAAATGAAAATTTCATAATAGCTTCATAAAATCACTCTAAACTACAAAGCCTATGAATACATGGCTGAGCATTGAGCTTGTAGAGTGAGAAAGTAAAAGTGTTCATAGAATACAGAAAATGACAAAATTAAAATTTTATGATCATTTCCAACGTAATTAATTAATGTTCTAATATTCCTCTTTCTTAACTATACATATTCCGTCACCCTTTCCATCGTCCAAAGTCATTTTCATCCTTTTATGTCTTTATGTCATACTTGCAGAGAGAGAGAGAGTATCCAGAATCCAGATGAGAGTCAGGCCACAAGGCTTGTAGAAATAGTCTCGCCATAATTACAGCCATCATCCGTAATTATATATATGATAGTTTCCGGTCCCGGTCCCAGTGCCGGTACCGGTGCCGGTCCCTATACCAACTTGAGAGAGAATAATAATAAAAATCCGTATTCTTATCCATGTCCCGTTCCTTTTCCCTATGTCCGTAATTTTCAAAGCTCTCTATTCCCAAACCCAACTACCATCACCACTTTGAATCGCGATCGAGAGACATTAAATTTTTACGACGTTTTTTATGTTGCTGTCACCTACTATGTCTATATGGTACAGTGTGTGTCCGTGTGTTCGTGCAGACGAGGAGCCAAATGTGTGGACTGGAGATTCAATTTCGATTTCGATAGTTGACGAAGGCCGAAGCCGACGCAGAGGTGTGACATTTTCAATTCTAAATATACCTCTATAACTTCTATACTCTATAAAACCTCAAAGCTCACCGCAATATCAATATCAGTACGAGTGTATGTGTTGGTCTCATTGTCTTATTCTTTATTAATAGGATTCAATTTCGTCCAGCCCTGGCCCTAGTCTGACTTCTCCAGAAATCTCTTCACGTAGACCCTAAATAAAAAATGCAAGGACTCATTACAGACGGAGAGATCAAGTTTTAGTATTAACAGTACCCACGTCTGACGATGAGATGGAGATCAGTGACAGAAAAACGTGTTATCGATGAACAAAAAATAGAAATGCTGCGAAATTTAACAGTTTCAAGTCTTAGTCCCGAAATTATTTCCTCCCTTCCTACTTCGTTTTTGCATCCCAACGGCCCCGCACGCTATGCATTTTTAAGACTACAGTGATACATTTTGTGCATTGAAAATTGAAACTCACTAAATTGGAGAGAAAAACAATGAATAAATACTGCATCAACTCCAATTGTGGAAATCCCATGTCTCATTACAGCAACGGTAACGGACAATGCAGAATTCCATGATTATAGCGGACATAATATAAACCAATGCAATGGTATGGTACGAATGTAGTGGCCAACGATGGACATGTGAAAGGTTGGATGGAGATGAGTGATAAAATGAACTGGAGACACATTTAAAGCAATGAAGCTAAATTAATGCTTACGGGAAATAATCGAATACGAATAATCATCTACAATCGTTGTGTTAATAGCAAATACTATTAGATTATTTGTTGGTATATCTGTATTGTAAGCTAAAAGCATTCGAGTAAATGACCACCGCATCGTAATTTCAATATCGTTTGTATTGAATGTAATTCAAGTGAATAGTGAAAAGTTTCACACAATTATATTATGTTCCTTCTACAGATTAGATGCAGCGGGCAGAAGCAGCTTCCCCCTAAATTCAAATTCCATTTAGGGAATCATTTATAAATGAGCGACAAAAGACCAGGACCAGGAGACAACTATTTTAAATTTGAGCCTATTATAGCTGCATATGGAAAAGGCCCCTTCATGGTGGTACACTGCTCACACTGTAATGTACTGTACTGTACTGCACTATGATGGCAAGGGAGGGGGGAATATCTTTAGAATGCTTTCAGTTCTCTGGACTTCGAAATAATGTTTTTTGTATGCATGTAATACATGTATTATTAATATTTACCAGCATGTAAATACATACATAGCCGTATGCACATTAATTTAAATTGAAAGTATTATATTGTATGTAGTAGTAGTAGTATGTATACTGGGCTAGGATCGGAAAGGAAAGTTTACGAGGAGGAAAGAATGTGTGCGTACAAAAGACATGATTGAGTTTCTAAATACACGAAAGACTCGACGACCAATAAATTATTGACAAGAATCAAATATCGTTTAGGTGCATGCAACCGAACTCCCGAGAGAGCCTTGCGGATCGTGAGCCGTGAGCTAGGCATATGACATTAAGGGAAAGGGAGGAGGGATGGAGGATGGAGATCGTCGAAATTCAAAGTTAGAAATTGAATTCGAAATGGAAAAACCATCATATAGTTTTAGCTTGGCTCAAAAGGGTGTATAAAATGTAAAGACAAAAGGAACGACGAAGGACGATACGAGACGGACATGGAGTGGTGTATGTGTGCGAGCCCAGCGTTAAAAGATATACAAGGGATACCAGGACCAGGACCAGAAGCACATCTTCAATTCCCCTCACATGGTAAATACTCTAGAATTTGTTGACGGTAATAAATGATGTCGTTGAGCTCCTTTAGCTTTTCCGTTTCGGAGTCTTCTGCGGCAATTTACTAGAGTTTCTATTTTGTATATTTTCATTTTCTATTTGTATGGTATTTGTATTAACCCCTCTGACTCTTCTACAATTCCATTGCCATTGCCAGGCCATTGAGACACAGAGTCAGAGTCAGCAGCATACCATCACAATGTTCTCTCCTCGTCCCATTCCCTAAGTTGTAAAATGTTCTATTTCTATTGTACTCTGCGGTCCCGCCCTGCCTGGCCCCAGTCCTGTTAAAAAGCCCTCTGTCTATTACTACCCTATTACTCCAACTAGCGACCAGCTCCGGTCTCGGTCCTCGGTCTAAAACCTGAGCTCTAAACGTAGACAACACACAAGATAAATAGATATTTCCTATAATTTTCTCTGTCTCCTGCTCCTGCCTTAACTTTCCTGGTGCTGCTTTCGGTTTTGGTTTTTGTTTTCGGACCCGTCGTGCCGTGCCGGGTAGCTATATAGTTGTGGAGGATATGATCTTTAGATGAGGGGTGTTAAAACAAAGGGAAGACAAAGCCGCATGCCGCATAGCCGCGGCAATGGCACTGAGCACCGACACGGGCACGGGTAACGAGAACGACAAGGCGGCGGTATACCAGACCGGCAAAATGCTTTCACAAAACATAGTGTGGGTAGGTTTACATATTTCTTCACACCGACACCGACTAAACCCAAGTAGTGTGGGTAGGGAGGTACAAACCATAATAGACCATAGGACCCGGAGCCAGAGCAGCTATAGACATTTTGAACAACAAACAGTTAAGAGTTGTTTTGAAACCACCGCAAAAGTTGGATTTACATTAGATAGGATTACAGGGCCGAGACCCAAGAAGATGGACCAAGTTCCCTCCCTACGTGTAGTATTGTTCTGTATAATTTAGACATTGAGTCACAAAAATTGTACGTTTCCTCGTTAATAGTAAGTGCCGTCGTTAAGAATGCACAACATTCCATCTTCTACGTATTTATTAAAGTCTGCAAACAAGTCTATCTGCACTGAGGCAAATTGGAGATAAGCACTTCAGTCAGTTAAAAAAAGTGATTTAAATTACTTTATTTTCAGAGCGAAAAATATCGTTTGTATGATTTGTTTTGAATTTTTAAAAACGTAAAAAAGTATGAAATGAAATATCAACACAAATATTATGTAGTTGAGACACTTTGCAGGTAGGTAAGCTTTGTACTTTTGGAACTTTGAAAAAATGTAAATTCATAGAACGTTTTGAACCTTCACCCTCTCATCGTCAGGAAGTTCAGTAGCTAAAAGATATCCCTGTCCCACTATATTTCTATAGTAGGTAAGCCTACTAGGTATTTATACAATTATATAATTATACCCCATATGTAAAATGTATTGTGTCCTGTAGCAACATTGAACTCCCTTGAGTAGCTAATACCTATGCTACGTGTGTATTGTTGTAATAGAATAATAGTATTTTCGAGCCCGTTTCGTTCTGGCTCTCGTAGTCGTAAGACATACTCAAAGTGGACGTACGCAGTGCATGAATGTGTAACATGTTTTTATGGAATGCAGTTTAAATTCAATTTCCCTTCAGCAAAATAATAAAAGTTGATCTCCGCTCAGGGTTTACTTTATTCCCTTTACGACACTCATTGCTTTCCGGCAGAAGATCGAGGACCAAGAGCCAGCAGATCAACAGCAACATAGAGCAATGAATGAGATGAGCCTTAAACTGACTCCTGGATACAGACACGGAGACAGAGAGTAAATCTATCTTTTCTTTTTTTACGTTTTTTCTTCTACACGGAGCGTATATCGGGTAGACGTAGAAAGGCACGGAGGTGGACTTTTCTCTCTCCTTTTCCCGATTCAGAATTCAGAGAGGAACTGAGCTCTTATAGTATATGTATATAACTCATATTAATACTTGTTTGTAGTTTGTGGGGTCCTACATACGCAGTACATGGACTCAAGATTGGAACTGGAACTACGCTATGGTCCTGGTTCTGGTCTGGTTCTGGTCGGCATTCGGCAGAGGCAAGAGACTTTGAAAGTTGAGAATGTTGGAGAAAAGACATTATAGGACGTAAAGAGCCATTTGCAATAGGTTTCTCTGTGGCCTGTGTCTGCCCTTAAAGTTTAACACAAATTCTCCTCACAGTTTTTCTTCTTCTTTTACTTTGTTTTTATACACTGAGCTTTCCATGGTATGGTATGGTGTGGTATGGTAACTCACGCACTAATTTTTTCCTATCAAAACCTCCAGAAAAAAAAACAGAAGAAGAAAGAAACTGAAACCCACCAAGACAGAACAACACCCATCTTTCTAATATGCCTCTTGAACTTGCGCCCTAACAGCGTATTGTACTTTACTATAAAAATCCTGGCTACTAGATTACTCATTCAGATTACTCTGAAACTGACACTGAAGCTACGTAAGACGTAAGACGTAAGATGTAGCCTTAAGATCCATATGTATGCAGATTATAAGTATACATAAACTGATATTATCTTGCATTAATTATCAAGGACACGTGCCGACTTCTGAGACTTTAGACATCTTGTACGTAACAAATTTAGAAACATTTTATAACATGACTAAAAAAGTGGACGGAGCCGGAGCATAGCATAAACTTAAAGTAATTATTTCATAATTATTATAGTAGTTAGTAGTTTTAGTAGTAGTAGTAGTAGGGGGGAGGTACAGAGCCAGAGCCAGATTGCCTACAATAATAAAGCTATCTGTATGTTATTATGACGACACACAAAAAAAAATAAATTTAGTGTCCCCTCCTTCCCATACTCACAATGACAATGACAGTGGGCAGAACGACATGAAAATAAAAAAGTTTAAGACGTCAATATATTCACAACTTCCACACACATATTTACATACAAGTGCAGAGTTCCGAGTTTTTACGAAGCGGTAATTGAGACATAAACTTTCTACTTTCATTTCCCCAATATTTTTAGACTATTCAAGTGCTCATAAATTCTTGGATGACGTGTGAATGAGGCTGCATTCTATGCACGGAAAAACATATGTGGAGTACACAATGTAGGTAGGTAGGTACCTCCGTACTAATATATTAGATGGATATACATGGATAGGCATCATCCCTTCGCCTTCCTTGGACAATCTAGGAATTATTATGACTTGACTTTGCGTAGGTACTTTACTTTGTACCAAAACTTTGAAAGGGTGGGATGAGCATATAAAATGTGAGGCTGGAGAGTGTAAAATGCTTCCATATTTGTATTCCTGCTCTTATTGCCCATTACTACTACGATTACTATTACAAACTTACATTACCGTTTACAGTTGGCTAGTATTCTTAGTGTTTGTAACTACACACACTTTTTACTTTTTACAACTAGGTCATAGGCATATAGTCATAGAAAATAATACAAATGCACGCAGTAATAATTAGTGCCTACACCTACCCCTACAAGTTACATATGTATATGCAGCTGAGTAAAATATATATACTGCACTTGTAGGTAAATCATCTTCAGCTTCTGAAGTAAAATGAAGCAGCTATCTATGCGTATATAGATACCTATTAAAATTAAAGTAAGGTAGACTTTTGAAGAATGCTACTGCGTTCGGAGTCTTGAGCTAAGATTACATGAAGAACCAAGCCAAAGCCAGTGCAATGACGACAAGTCAACGAAAAGTATAGAGTGAAGGAAAGGAAAAGGACGCGTTACCAAAAACTAACACTAAAGACCAAGACCAACACTATAACCCCCTTCAAAAAAGAAAGGAAGAAAAAAAATATTCGAGGAAGACATTTACAGAATGAGTGCTCAGGGACTTCACATAAAGCGTCGTCAAATAGAAACACGTCTACAGAATAAAAAGTGACAAGTGACGAAGGGAGATGTGAAGGGTTTCTAGATTACTCCAATGAATATGTCATAAGTCCAAGTCAAAAAAGGTAAGTCAAAAAGTCACGTCAACAGACACGGAGAGTCTCCGAGAGACATAGAGAGAGGGGGAGAGTTGGAGAGACAACGAAAAAAGAGAAACAGATGAAAAAATTAAAAAATGAGGGCGAAGCTATGTAAGGTGTGTGTACAGATATAGACAATAGAAAAGTATATACTTCATATTCAGACTCTTACAAATTTAATCCGAATGAGAAGGGAAGCTGGGAAGCTGAAATAGATACAAACGTAATAAGAAAATAGACTGCTCCACATTACAGAAGGGGACTTCGACGACGACACATAATTTCTGATAATATTATAGATTACGACACGGCAGCCGTCCAGATCCTGGCAGCTTTGGAGCATTATTTCTATCTTATTTATAAGCATAACTGACTACGTTACACGTTTATTATTCCCAGTGCTTCACACATCTAAGTTAAAATAAAATTCAAAGAATCAAAGCAAAATACACACTCAAAAAGAAATTCCTTATTTCTGTGTAGGGACATTACCTTAGACAAGTAGAAAACATTATTACGCACCTACGAAAATATAGTAAACTAGCGTATTAAACCTTGTATTTTCACTTAATACTTGTATTTAAATGTTATGTAAGTCAACAATTCAGAATTACGATTATAATAAAAATTTTACTACGAACTGTATATAGTACTATTCCGAGCTGTATTAGCAAGTACATAATGCAAGATTTCAATGGAGCCTCTTTTGTGTGTATAGTAACGCATGTTTGACTTTGAAAGGCCGGAGAGTGAATAAAATTATTACTACGATTAATTTAAAATTTCAACGACTCGTATACTATTGTTATTACATGCACTTGCTTTGCGAACCTTGGGTCTTCGTCTTTGTGTCTTGATTCTGATTTGATTATAGCATTGATAACGACACGTAGTTCGTGAGTAACTGGTTGAATCCAGCTCTATATGCCATTACACATGTGTATACTGTATAACCATTTAGATTTTGATTTGGAGCTTGAATTGAATTGCACCATATAAAGACATTGACATGTAATGTGCCAAAGTCACAGCCAAGCGCCAAACTTGTATCTGTAATCTGTTCATTTAACATAAGCATTATAATCATTAACATTAAATAACATTGCATTATATTTTATGCATCAGGATATTACACTCCATTATTATGCGAACCTGCGAACGCGGACAGATGAACGAAAAGAAATGAAATTGAAATGGGAAAGGACGTGAGGCACTTAATGCATTTTTTTCCTCGTACCTGTCTTGTCATTGTCATGGTCAACCTTGACAGGTGAGTTGATAGTTTTAGATTGATACTGTCTCTTGGTCTCGATTCTTGATCTTCAACTCACATTTATATGCACACATTCATTTGACAACAGAACTGCAGCAGCATACTATAGTAGAAACATTGTCTTCCAAGACATGTAGCAAAAGTGCATTGTACATAGAAGTACAGGTACAGGACCTGACTGACTGGCTCCGACACATAGGCTGAGGAGAAACACAAAAAGGGCGAAAGCAACATGCATCTATCTGCATTCTACATCTGTAATGAAAATAAAAACAAAACAAAAAATAAAATTCAGTATCATTACTCTTATTTAGAATTCAGGAGCTGAACCAACCAGTAGCAGGAGCAGTAGCAGAAGCAGATGAAGCTCATGACAGAAAACCAAAATTAGAATTCTTGACTATAGGACAGTTGAAATTATGCATAAAAACAAGAGTCTTTTTCTGATTTGAGTTTGTCTTGTGTTTCAAGATTTGATTCAGGTATTGCATGTAAATTCAAAAAAAAATCAAATTAAAATTTCTGAAAAAAAAATATTAATTTTGTCATCACACAGATTGTTATTTATGCATACTACTGTAATAAACACAGAATAATAGAAAAAATTTTACTCACCTTTTATTCACATTTTAATTCGATTTCTAGTATTAATCAAGCTGAAGTAGCACCTGTACCCAGGTCTGGAGGTGGATATTGCTGGGAAAGTTGGTCACACTAAAATGTATAAAAAAATCAACATTAACCATTAGATTTAATATCACGATGCACTATCATCATAAAGTTATTCATAATTTCATAATAATATGACTGATATTAGTGCCGTGCTAGAAAAAGGCAACTAAAGTTTTTGTTTCTCTACCTACGACTCACAGTTTTTACAAACTTGAAGGTCCTCTCTTTCCTTTTTCTTGTACTTGTTCAATGTTCAAGTTTCAAGGCAGGAGTCTCGAGACTCGAGACATAAGAGGACAAGAAGAAAAAATAGTGAGAAAAAGACGGAGGAAAAGTGAGTGAGTGGAATAGTGGATTGAAATGTGCTGCTCCAAAAGAGGATACATATTTCGATGAAAGTGCATGTAATTTGTTCTAATGGAGTGGACAAAATAATGTGTGTAGTAGTCTAGTCGGTCTCGGTCTTGGGTCTTATTTTATTATTATTATACTGCTATGCTGTTCAAGATTCAAGATCAACCATCTGTAATGTGTACCTGTAGAATAGAACCGTAGAACAGGTGTGACGCTATATAGACAATGCAGAAATAAGTTAACAGACATGTTACACCTACCTACCACCTACTCCTTCACTCACATCACACATCACTATACTTCGTTTACAAACTACTTGTCTACAATATCGGGTAATGCAGTAGGCAGGCAGGTTAATGATGGGCACTGGGAACTAAGTACTAGTAGGAATGGGAAGGAGAATTAGAATTTAGACTGTATATTTGGATTTGGAGTCAGTTTTTTCATCAACTTTTATCTAAGTCAGCGTTAACTGTCGTAGTTTGTAGTTGCATTGCAATCGTAATCTTAATCTTGGTTTCTTGGTTGTATTTTGGGGGGGGGGGGGGCAGCTACTGGTACTGGTATTGGTCAGGCATGATTTGAAATACCTACATTAACATTAACGATTATATGTATTGTACGAACATATAGATATAGCAATGTAACCACATATATGTTAAAACAGTCACTTTTTTTACTTATTATTATTCTATAATAATTGTGTACACGCTAAAACAATTAGGTATCAGGCTCATTAGAATATCTGAATATCTTTAGAAGTTTCAGAAAGATATTACTAGGTATGTAGGTATTTGGTACGAGTCATAAGTTATTAGTCAATAGTAATGTGTCATACGAGTAGCGTAGTAAATTCTATAACCACCGCACCGGGACCAAAGCCAACTCATTAGTTAGCTGACTAGTGAGTAAAGTATCCGCAGTTGACTGACAGTCTCAAATGAGCTGAAAAAGACCCATTAAGGTCTTTATTAATTTCCTTTTCTTTTTCTCAGTCTTTCTTTTAACATCACAAGCAACAAGCCCAGTGTTCTACGGCATTTACGACAACGCGAGATAAAAACGGGATTCATCTTTAACACTTGTCTGGGAGTTGTTGAATAAAAGACTGAGTGAACACTGAACACGTACACACACCACATTAATAGAATGATACAATTCACAATTCCGGATTAAAATCATAAAGAATTAGGAGCGACATACTAAAAGAATCATATTTTTTTCGCTATTCAGTCCTTAGCTTTCAAGCTCAGCTCAGCTCGCACTTCACAGGCAACACGTCAACATTGTCTGTCAGCATACTTTGTGTTGCAAAAACATATAACATAAGTAATAATAAGTACCTAAGTACTTACTTGCCAAAAACAACTAAATAAAAATTCACTTCATTGTTCTTATTGTTCTTCAATCTTATCTTAAAACAATTTCAATTTATTTTAACACAGCAATTTGTCATTTGATGTAAATTATTTATGATCGACAACTACCTACACTTTAATAAATTGTAAAAGAATCAGTCATCGAGATTAAAATTTGTCACACTGCAAAATAGACACTTCGAACTGTCATGTCACTACTTGATACTTCTCGTCTGTCGCCAGTCAGTCAAGGCAACTCAAAAATTAAAATGAGAGAAAACATTAGTAAGCATAAGGGATTATTAAAGGATAATTAAATGACGATCTCAGATTTATATTTTCCGAGGAGATCAGTGTTTCAGTTGCCGCCTCCGTTTTCCCATCGTGAAGTGCGAATGAAGTATTTTAGAATACTCATTGGTGTTGCTGAGCAGAAGATGAATTAATATTTTTATTTCATATTTTGAGTGATTGTTGTGGTGCCATCTGCGGCAGCACATAGATTATTATTTTGCTATGAGTTATGAATTTGTATTTAGTGTGTGTGATGAGTGGATGGCGATTTTTAAGTATGTATTTAGTTTCCATTTGATTTGCTGGAAACGTTCTTGAGTGATTTAAGTCGTAGAAGGTTTGGTAAAATAGCCATGCAGTTTAAATGTAAAGTGTACGTCCGAATTTCGTATTTGTGGCGTTGTGTGTTAGGGAATAGAAAATTCGAGATTGTTCTGTTTGGCTGTATGTAGGTATGAAGGGACGTGTCTTTTCCTTTGTAATAGTTAGTATCACGGCGAACGCGGACAGGAACAGACACAGAAATATTATCGTCTTAAAGTTTTGATTTATTCTGAGTTTCTTTGTGATTAACGAGATTGCTGACTTCTCTTAATCACTGATTAATGAATTAAGTGTTCGATTGACGTGTGTGAAAGAATAATAAATAGTTTCTTTATTTTTATTATTTATAAATCCGTGATACCCGTAGTCTGACCCACTACGTACATTTTATTCCATGGTGCATCTTACTTACTCAAGTGAATTGCCTTCGCATCGGACTGCATCAATTTTAAAGTGACATTGGTGACCTTTTTTGGCAAATAACTGTAAGTGCATACTTTGAAGTAGGAAAGTTTTAAGAATAGGGAAATATCGAAGGAAAAGTTAAGTAAAAGTAGTGTGCTCTATTTACACGGGTACATTTTGGTCCTTGCGAACCGCGGATCAGTTCTGTGTACGAGCTGTCCATTAAAGTGTAAAGTAGATTTTTTTTAACTTTGACTAAATTGTTTGGATTATTTAACCATGGCTGAGAAATATCCAACTGACGGTGACGGTGAGCTGAGGCGAAGTGAACGTGATAGAAAAAAGCCCGATAGGTATGGGTCATGGCATACTTCAACACCCAAAGAAGATAAACATGTGGGTGTTAAATCGAGTGTAGGCCATGGTTCCAAAGTGTTTACCGGACTTAAAGGTTTATCTGACATTCGCAAACCTCATCTTCATTCTTCTCGAAATAGTGTCAAGTCAAATGTGAGTCAACGTTCTGTCGAGATTCAAGCAGAACGTCGAAAGAAAGAACTTGAACTCAAAGCAGCAGAAGAAGTCCATCAGTTGGAAATGCAAGATCTCGCCATGGCAAAACAAATTATGGAAAAGCAGAAACAATTTGTTCAGAAGAAATTGGATTTTGCCAAGGCTGATATTGACATGGAAGTAGAGCAGTTGAAGGCTGAGGGTGAAGGTAGTGCGGGAAGTCAGTCAGGGGACGAACATGATAGTCAGGAAAGTGTTCAGAAGTGGCTTAGGGATTCTGAGGGTGACCATAGTACTATTGGTACTTACGATGGTGATGTTCAACCTCGGCTTAATTCGACATCCCATGGCATTATAAATTCTGAAGCCCATCTGAATTCCATTGACCAGCTGGCTCAGGCTTTAACTGATGCGATCACCCGAGTGAATGTTGCTTCCACGTCTCGTTCTAGCCATGGCAATGACAATAACAATGTCAACAAGTTCCTTGCCCGGCAGTCAGTCAGCAAGGATTTGCCCATGTTTGGGGGGGAGCCTGAAGAATGGCCTGTTTTTAGCGCCCAGTACCAGCGATCTACAACTCTGTGTGGATTGTCAAATGATGAAAATATCATCCGACTACAAAAGTGCCTTAGGGGAAGAGCGAAAGATGCAGTCCAGGCCATTTTGGGAATTCCCGAGAATGTAAAGGAAGTGATTGAGACTTTGAGGATGAGTTTTAGTCGGCCTGACCAAGTTATCAAGTCACTCATTCTCAAAGCCAAGTCAACGGGGTCTCCAAAGGAGGGAAAGCCGGAAACTTTAATTTCTTTCTCAAATGTGGTTCGTAACTTGGTTGTTACTATGAAGACGTTGAGAAGTACGGGCCACATGGAGAACCCTCAACTAATGGAGGAACTTGTCAGTAAAATGCCGTCTACTCTTCAGCTTCAGTGGTGCATGGTAGTCTCGAGAGAGGATCACGTTAATTTAGAAGATTTTTCGACATGGCTTCGGGACATTGCCATGGCTGCTAGTTATATGCCGTCAGTTAAATTACCAGCTGAAGAAAAAGTCAGAAGTTTTGAGCCAAAGAAATCTTCACATGCAAAACAGACTGTGCTACAGACTACTACTGATGATGGCCATGACAATAACAGTGAGTCCTCAACAGTTAACAGTAAAGCAAAGAATGACAAAAGTTCCAATAATTCCCCAAATCAAAAGACTGAATCAAAATGTATTTTTTGTGATAAGGAAAACCATGGCATAGTGAAATGTTTTGCATTTTCCAAGCTCAGTCAAGATGATAGGTGGAAGTGGGCTGTGGAAAAGAAAATCTGTTTTTCCTGTATGGCCAAGGGACATCCCATTAAGTTTTGCAAAAATAAGGATAAATGTGAAATCAAGGACTGCAGTCGCCGGCACCACACTCTACTTCATAAAGTGGAAAAAGTCAAGCCTGAGGAAAAGAAGGAAGAGGAAACGCCCACCGCAGTTGACAATCAAAATGTTGTTACCCATGTCAATAATGCCAATAATATTTTTTTAAAAATTCTTCCAGTCAAACTTGTGGGACCTGCTGGCATTGTGGAGACCTTTGCTCTATTGGACGAAGGGTCAACAGTTACTCTTCTAGACTCAGCCATGGCATTGAAGTTGGGATTGACGGGAAATATAAGTACATTTTCCTTCCGTGGTGTCAATTCGCAGACTCAGCAACGGTGTGCTTCCACGAAGGTGAACCTTCAAGTTAAGTCATCCGTCGGGAAGTGCTACGATTTAAAGAATGTCCAGACTATTAATGACCTGGAGCTCCCCATGCAATCTCTTACAGCCAGTCAAGTCAAGAGGTGGGCTCATTTACAATCCGTGAAGGTGGGGTTGATGCAAGGGGCCAAGCCAACCATCCTCATTGGACAGGACCACTGCGATTTGGTGGTGAGCAGGGAGGTGGTGTCGGGTCCAGCAAATGCTCCTGTGGCATCGCTCACAAGGCTTGGGTGGGTCATTCATGGACCAGCCTCTTCATTTAAGGGACGTGTCGATGCCAATTTCTCGTTCCACATTTACCACCGGGACGAGGACTACGACATGCTCCATCAAATGGTGAAAGACTCTTTCTCAGCAGAATCTTTTGGAGTAAAAGTCACCAATCCAAATTCGAGATCTCGGCAGGATCGAATTGCCGAGGAAATAATGGAGAAAACTTCCAAGAGGGTTGGGGAAAGGTTTGAAACGGGGCTGTTGTGGAAGGAGGGGATTTCAAGTCTGCCGGAAAGTAAAGCCATGGCAGTGAAGAGACTGAGCTCCATTGAGCGGAAGATGGATAGAGACCCCGCCTATGCGCAACTGTATGGAGGTAAAATACAAGACTATTTGGATAAGGGATACATCCGGAAGTTAAGTGCAGCTGAGATTGTTTTTTGTGACCCACGGACCTGGTATCTCCCACACTTCGGAGTAGTCAACCCTAATAAGCCTGGAAAGTTGCGGCTTGTGTATGATGCGGCGGCCAAGTCTCATGGAGTAAGCCTAAATGACTGTCTCTACACCGGACCGGACTTACTTAAGAGTCTCCCAGGGGTTTTATTTAAGTTTCGGCAGCGGAGGGTGGGCTTCACTGCGGACATTCGGGAAATGTTCCACCAAGTCCGAATTCGGGATGAGGATCTTCCGGCTCAACGGTTCTTGTGGAGAGGTATGGACCGGAACAGACCGCCTGACATTTACCAAATGAATGTCATGATCTTTGGCGCGGTCTGTTCCCCGGCATCAGCCCAATATGTAAAGAATAAGAGTGCCATGGAATTTGTGGAGGAGTTTCCCGAAGCTGTTACTGCTGTTGTGCATCGTCACTATATGGATGACTACTTGGACAGTGCAGACTCCGACAAAGAAGCCATGGTTCGATTCCAAGATGTCATAGAGTTACATAGCCGTGGAGGCTTCCACATATGTAACTGGATTTCGAGTAGTCCCGAGGTTATTAATAACCTTCCTCAAGACATGGTAGCTGAAGGGATGAAGACCTTTGAGAGTGACCAAGGCATGCCCCTCGAACGAATTCTTGGACTAAAGTGGGATGCCATGGCAGATAGTTTTGTGTTTACTCTTAACTTCCAAAGTTGATCCAGATATTGTGAATGGAAAGTCAAGACCTACTAAGAGGGAGGTTTTAAAATTAATCATGTCTATTTTTGATGTTTTGGGATTTGTGTCGCACCTACTCATCAAAGGCAAAATTATATTGCAAGAGATCTGGATTTCAGGAATTGGGTGGGACGATGAAGTGACAGACAGAATTCACGTCAAGTGGTTGCTATGGATTGATGAGCTGCAGTCACTGGTGAATTTTAAAATCCCAAGGAGTTACTTACCATCATGGTCTATAGGAGATGCCATTGCAACACAATTACATATTTTTTGCGACGCAAGTGAGAAGGCCTATGCAGCAGTTGCCTACTTCCGCTTTATTAATTTTCAAAAAGATATTAATGTGTCATTTGTGTTGTCAAAGGGACGAGTTGCTTCTACTAAGCCCATGTCAATCCCACGCTTGGAGTTACAAGCAGCTCTCATGGCAAGTCGTATGTCTCGTGTCATCAAGGACGAACACGAGATCAAGATTGATTCGACCTACTTGTGGACTGACTCACGCACTGTGCTACGGTGGCTTAACTCTGAGACCAGGCGCTTTAAAACTTTTGTTTCGCATCGTGTGGGTGAAATAGAAGAGCTGACTGAAGTTAATCAGTGGCGCTGGATCTCTACTAAGGAGAATGTGGCCGATGAAGCAACTCGGGACAATCAGCCATCTGATTTTGGTCCAAACAGTCGATGGTTAAATGGCCCAAACTTTCTGCATCATCAAGAATCGGAATGGCCCTCAAGTGATGATGATAAATTGTTAGATGAGGTTAAGGTCGAAGATTTGGAGCTCAAAGAGGAATTCGTAGCAGCCATGGCAAATTTAGACTCCAATCTTCCTAACATATCAAGATTCTCATCATGGCTCAAGTTGATTCGAACTACGGCTTGGGTGTTGCGGTTTGTAAGTAATTTAAAAAGTAAGGTGAAATTACTTACAACAATTAAAAGTGAACTTTTACCAAGTGAAATGAAAAGTGCGGAAAGGCTTTGGCTAATACAGGAGCAATGGGAGTGGTTTCCGGCAGAAATGAGAGCGTTGACTGAGAGCTCCTTTATTGCTAAATCTAGCCGAATTTTGAAGTTGCTACCTTTCCTGGATAAGGACGGCATTATGAAGGTAAAAGGAAGACTGGATCATGCGGGACAAGAAGTTATGCCATGGTCTCGTCACTACGTAATTTTGGATCCAAAAAGTCAGTTTTCCAAATTACTTATCCATCACTATCATCTAATGGCAGGTCATCATGGGCAGGAAATGGTGGTGAATGAGCTTCGACAGCGATATTGGATTCTGAATTTAAGGCAAGCTGTTCGAAGCTCATGGAATTCCTGCATGGAATGTAAAGTGCGACGTTCTATTCCCCAAGTGCCAGAAATGGGACAGATTCCAGCAGTAAGACTGACTCCGAATCTACGACCTTTCACATTTACGGGCGTTGATTATTTTGGGCCCATGGAAGTCACAATTGGGAGTCGACACGAAAAAAGGTATGGGGCTTTGTTTACGTGCCTTACTATTCGTGCTGTTCACTTGGAAATTGTTGAGTCAATGTCAACTGACTCCGCAATCATGGCAATAAGACGATTTATTGGGCGAAGGGGTTGTCCTCAAGAAATGTGGTCCGACAATGGGACAAATTTTCATGGAGCTGACGTCGAGATGAAAAAAGCCATGGCGGATTTGGATAACGACAAAATACAACGGGAGCTGTTCGCTAAAGAAATAAAGTGGGTTTTCATTCCTCCGTCGGCGCCTCACATGGGTGGATGTTGGGAAAGAATGGTGCGATCCGTCAAGACTGCGTTAAAGTCGACTCTGAAAGAGAGATTTCCAAAACCTGAGATCCTCCAGACTTTGTTCGTTGAAGCGGAAAATATAGTCAACAGTCGGCCGTTGACTCATGTTCCAGCTGATCCCGAGGATGAGGAATCTTTAACGCCGAATCACTTTCTTATTGGATCCTCAAGTTCAGCACCGTCTCCAGGACTATTTGACGATAAGGACTTGTGCTTGAGAAAACAGTGGAGAGTGGCTCAACGATTAACCGATGCATTCTGGAAGAAGTGGATCCATGGCTATCTTCCAACTCTTTCGAGACGGGAAAAGTGGTTCCAACAGACAAAGCCGGTTGCAGTTGGAGATTTAGTATTCATCGTGGATGAAAATCTGCCCCGCAATGTGTGGTTACGGGGAGTAGTGACAGCAACCTACCCGGGAAAAGATGGGCTAATCCGTATCGTCGATGTGAAGACCAGTCGGGGAACATATAGACGTCCAGTGGCTAAAATCTGTGTTTTGGACATTCGAAAGGCTCAGCAAGTGGATGTGAGTCAATCAGATGGTGATCTTCAGACTGCGGGGGAGGATGTTGCTGAGCAGAAGATGAATTAATATTTTTATTTCATATTTTGAGTGATTGTTGTGGTGCCATCTGCGGCAGCACATAGATTATTATTTTGCTATGAGTTATGAATTTGTATTTAGTGTGTGTGATGAGTGGATGGCGATTTTTAAGTATGTATTTAGTTTCCATTTGATTTGCTGGAAACGTTCTTGAGTGATTTAAGTCGTAGAAGGTTTGGTAAAATAGCCATGCAGTTTAAATGTAAAGTGTACGTCCGAATTTCGTATTTGTGGCGTTGTGTGTTAGGGAATAGAAAATTCGAGATTGTTCTGTTTGGCTGTATGTAGGTATGAAGGGACGTGTCTTTTCCTTTGTAATAGTTAGTATCACGGCGAACGCGGACAGGAACAGACACAGAAATATTATCGTCTTAAAGTTTTGATTTATTCTGAGTTTCTTTGTGATTAACGAGATTGCTGACTTCTCTTAATCACTGATTAATGAATTAAGTGTTCGATTGACGTGTGTGAAAGAATAATAAATAGTTTCTTTATTTTTATTATTTATAAATCCGTGATACCCGTAGTCTGACCCACTACGTACATTTTATTCCATGGTGCATCTTACTTACTCAAGTGAATTGCCTTCGCATCGGACTGCATCAATTTTAAAGTGACATTGGTGACCTTTTTTGGCAAATAACTGTAAGTGCATACTTTGAAGTAGGAAAGTTTTAAGAACAGGGAAATATCGAAGGAAAAGTTAAGTAAAAGTAGTGTGCTCTATTTACACGGGTACACATTGGCGTTAATTGAATTGAATGCAATGAAACTTAAGCCTCCATAGTAGTCCATAGCTTAGTAGGCTTAGTTAGTGGTTTGCATTTTAACCAATTTAACGCCCTTAAAATGCCAGCATCCTTAATATTGTATTTATTTGGAGGCATATCATATCGGGACTAGGAATGAAATCTGGCTGACATGACAGGGTAATTAAACAACCTCAAACTAATGATTTAATTTAAATAAATTTGATTATATGCCTAGCCCTAGCCTTACGATTACGATTAGCGATACTCTTGTAACTGCGTTTTAGAATTTAAAAAATCGAACAGTATTTTACGCACAGCGTGTAGATTATATACCGTCATATACAGTTTAGTCATAGTAGCACAGCCACATCCTATTCGCAGAAGATAATAAACGGGAGAAAGCGAATTTCAATAGTTGCGACGACGATCAACTGACGATAAGAAAGGCGACGGAAAGCAAGGAATTTCAGGCACGTGCCATTCTTGATTCGATCCGATCCGATCTAATCTAATGCAATAAAGTGTCATTCAAGTATTTCATTTATTGGAATTTGAACTTGGAAATTAATCCTCTGTAACGGCGGAAGATACCTCTTCATTTCTATTTACATCTCGAGAGCCATCGAAAGGGGAGAAATCGAGAAATAACACATATTATCAGTGGAATAGAGAGAACGGATCCAGAAGCACATACAGCTGCCTAAACCAGCGTGCGTAACCGTATACCGCTCTATACAGATGGTACGCACATAGACACATGCATATAGACAGACTACGCAGTACGCAGACATTCGAGTGACAGAAAAGGAAACCAATTAAAATTCAGTATTGTTCAAAGTCATCATGTACAGTTAAGTTAAAAGTTTGTGCATCCATTTTAATGGGGAGTAATAAATCAAGACTTAATTACACGGGAGAGATCCTGATAGTCGAATTCGAATTAACTCTGAATATGTGCGTCTATATAATATGTAATGTAATGCTGCGGACTACTGACGAATATACCATTAACTTGTTTGTATACACATGAAATCTTCACCACGTAGCACGTAGGAATACATAAGGATGTAGTATAAAGTACGGGTTTCGTCGGGTGTTAGTACATACGTCTGTAATAATGTATGAGGGAGACACTCGTCTTATCAGTATTCAAAAAAGTATTTAAGTCTTGAGTATTTGAAAATTTGAATATATTTTGGCTCATTTTCATTGAGAAAGTTCATTTATTTAGCCCGTTGTAAAATAGTAGATATATAGAGACGGAGGATGCGATGGGGTAATACAGTTTTTCAGCTCAGTTCAGATCATCATAACTTTAACTTTTATCTGAATTAAAATCCCATCAAAGAATGCTCATCAGCTCCAGTTTAAATCCTAATGTAATGGAACATCTGATCAAAATTCAAATTTAAATTAGGGCTCACAACGAGAGACCATAACCATTCAAAAATAAAATAAATCTTGGTACTTACAAACTTGTACAACCAGACTACCAGACTACCCATGTACTACCTAATACAGCATACAGCTTATAATTATAAATAATCCTACCCTTAAAATATTATACTCACTAGTATTCTATTAGCTCCATTCCTCGTATGAAAATGAAATTGGCTGACGCAGACTGGGAAGAAGACGACGCATTATAGCAGGATTGCATTTCTTTATCTCTATATAAATAATAATTCGAATTCGGATTCGGCCTCGGATATGAGAGTTGCACCGGGCATTGCAGTTTGGGTCCCCGCAATCTACAATGACAATTATTTTTATCACTGTCTTTATAAAATGTTCCCCCACTTCGCCGGGCCGTCTCGTGCTCATATTCCGAAGTCGTAATCGGCGGCGGTTCATTTCTCCACTTTTTTTATGTATATATCTATTTTTACATTCTACAAAGTCCCTTAAACTTGGTTGGAGGATACATACCACATTAATCTTCCTATTGTCTCTCTGTGTCCCGCTATGGCTCCGACATTTTAGTCTCTATCTGCAAGCAGTAAATAAAAATAAACCAGTGGACCAAAACCAAAACCAATAATGTTCATGTTAGGCAGACAAGCTGCATAATAGTGCAACATCAGTAGTGCAAGTGCATATTATTCTATTTAATTGCATTGATGCGTTGCATAATGATAAGGATAATAAAGCAATAATAATCTATAGAATGCAATCTATTGAAAAGTATTTGAAAGAAAAGACGAGCGCTAGCATTTAGATATTGGAGATAGGCAGATTAAAAAATGTAAGTACTCACAGTTCTATTGCCTATATATATCTGCAGTAAAATAAAAATTGCTACATACTACATAATATAAAAGAGCCTACTGCACCGTAAATACTTAAATAGAATACATATGTGGTATAGTCGTCATAATCGGTTTTCGGTATTTATCATTTCTCATTTATATTCATAATATTATTGTGCTTCAGATAGCTTGGGCAGAATACATATATTAGTATTTTGTGTGATGTGATAAGATGGAAAAAAGAAACCTACCGTCATTGCCGCATGGACTGAATGGCATATAGGCATATAACAGACATGGACTAATCTGCTGTAAAAAAAAGAACCTAATCATCTTCTAGCACTTCATCAAAGCTCAATGGAGTCAACGTCAACACAAAATAGATATTAACCAATTTTTTTCCCTTCCTTGCTTCATATTTCATATTATCATATTTCAAAATTTGTATCCTCGGTTACTGTTCTACATACTTGTCTCTATCAGGAGTACCTAGTTCATTTTTCATTGAAGCAAAAACCCTGACATGCCATGCCAATGCAAACCCAAAAGTAAAATAAAGTAAGGAAAGCTACCACTACTAACCACTATGTACAAGTACCACCAGTCTACCAGAGTTTACCATCAGGATCGGACCCATGCTATGCCAGGGGACGCACGGATCCTGTCAGTATGCACAATCTTGGAGGATGAGGATACGAGATACGCATCACTGTTTTTAGAGAGATAGATACTGCAGCCTGCACCAGTCACCAGTCCCCAGTAGTATCAGCGTAAGTTCCCCCAAAAAGTGGCACATCATATATTTTGATTTTGAATTTGAACGATGAGTTGTGATGTAGTCTGTAGTAGTAGTTGTCTAGTAGTCGTGGGTAACGTGTTTCAAGGATTCGAGAATATATATAGTGATGAAGGAGAGGCACATTTTATGGCTATAATCTGTAATTGCCTATTGCCCAGGCCCAGACCGAGGCCCAGGCGAGTGAGGCATGCGAGGGAAAAAAGGAAAGGAAACCACACAATTATTATTATGTAGAACGAGTCAGAAGATGATTTGTCTAAAAACCCAAACCCAGTAGCTTAATAGCTTTTCTCCCATTTTTATCACGAAAATGGATCGGAAAACATTTTATATCTAAGTACCTTCCACACATTATGGAGGACGGAGGGATATGATGTACTTACGTGGAGGTTCGAATTCCGTAAGAGTACGCGCAAAGAGTTAAGTGTATACGAACTCCGTTCGAATTGTTCTTGTTCTTAGAAACTGACCATGAGTCAGTTCGATCTTGGGAATTTGAGAATTGGTCTGCGTGTCCAAGCTGAAATGGCAGTATCGGCCATTCGGTACGGTGTTTTCCTATCATGAAAAGAGTAATTCTTGATCCAACAATTCGTATGGAACAAAATGATCTTAACCAAGCTGAAAATGTTAATGAAGAAAAACAAAGAATCTACGATCCTTGCATTCCTTACTTCCAGCAAAAGTTGGGCCTTGATGACATAAAAGTGATAGGATTGTACATCGGGGCGAGAGGAACAATTACTAAATTTTTTCAAAATTTTATGAAAGCTCAATGTTTGCCTTCAACGCTAATTGAGGATATCGTGGTTTCGGTTTTGAAGAAATCCGCACAAATATGTGTACATCATTTATATTCATGTGCTCCTACAGATTAATTTTCGAAGATCATCATACATTCTTTATAACACAAATCAATTTATGTACAACAAGTTTTTGAGCCGTATACTGAGTCCTTTGGGCTATCCTCATTGGAGGACAGTGTCAAATTTATTTTTAATAAAGTTGTCTTTCTCTCTATAATTTACTGTAAAACTTTATGCATAAAATGATGCTTCATCAGTGTGTGTAAACATACAGTTAGGTCATTTTTAATTCTACTGGAAAAATTAAGGAATTTTTTACTTTTACTACTACATGTTTTTGACAGGAACAAAATGTTCTAACTAGATACAAAAATGATGCTCTTATTACGTGTTATGCGTAACTTTTAAGATTAGTAAATTATATTATAGCGTCTCAAAGGTGCAAAAACAATCAAATTACATAATTCTGAAAAAAGCAAACTGTTGTAATTATTATATACTTTTGAAAAAAGCAAAATGTTCTAATTTTTGAAAAAAGCAATATGTTCTAATTACGTACATTTGAAAAAAGCAAAATGTTCTAGTTGCACACTTTTGAAAAAAGCAAACTGCTCTAATTACATAATTTTGAAAATAACAAAATGTTCTAGTTACACACTTTTGAAAGAAGCAATATGTTCTAGTTACAAACTTTTGAAAAAAGCACAATTTTATAATTGCATACTTTTAAAAATATGCAAAATATTCCATAACTATACATTTTATTATGTATATAGAAATATTATGTTCCACACAAAAAGGTAAGTAACTTGAACAGTAAAATGGTGATATGATAGATCTTCTGCATCTTAAAAACATCCATTTTCATTTGTCTCATATTGCTTCCTCAAAACCAAGATGTTGTTTCGTCTCTCTATATGATATGACAGTTCACGTCCAGACCACGAGGCCAGACAGACGAGCCCAGACGAGGGCAGTAGGGAACCAGGAGCAGAATCATACATACCATAACACATCCATTTGATCTTGTTCCTTGTAGATTAGAAGGTATTTGCTCCACAAAATGTAACACCTTCAACAATCAAATCAAATTCAGATTTAAATTCAGAATCAAGATCATATTATATAGTATCTGTAATAGTGTATAAAGAGTCTCACTGAGAGACTATGAGAGTCCGAGGAGATAATGCGAACGAGATCGTGAGCGCCGAAATTCTAAAGGAACTAAAAGCAAGCTACCTACCTACTACCTATAAAGCCATGGATGCTGCTACGGTGACTCTACTGACTCACTCAAAAAATAACAAGGCTCTGATGACTTGACTCTTGGGCTGATTCTGATTATTGTAACGCTCAAAAAAGTTGGGTAGCTTATTTTTCGTTCAAGTTTTCTGATCTTAAGTCGCCCAATCTCATTTTTATACAGAGCATACATGTAGTATTGTTGTAGGAAAATATACATATAGGTATATAAAGTACCCAGTACTGCCACTGCCCAGGTGATGCAGTTCTATTTATATGTAAAATACTGATCAAACTTATAGATATATAATATATACACTCATCTTTGTGCCTCTTTATACCTAATCATATTTGTACAGAGCTTGAAGAGCGAGCGAGAAAGCCTTCCTCATTTTCTTATTTCATCTTCTCATCTACTTCACGAACTAATCATCATCAACTGTGACGGAGCAGAAGGATTTATTAAATATCCTTTCCTTTGTCTTACTTTATCATGTCTTCCGATTCCGATGCGATGCGATTTCAATCCCTCCTTTAGAATCTGTGCTAACACTGAAACTAGCCACGTCAGTTTATCAGTCCTAGCTATGCATCACAGTATATAGGCATACCCCCTATATCACCGGTACTACCAATTTACCACTCTGTCTGTAGACTGTAAATATAGCTATAGATATATCTATGTAAGGTTTTTTGATTTACAGTTAGAATTTCCATTAGGAGACCATCTCTGCTGGGTTCCACTCTAATTTTTTATTCTCTCATTTTTCCATCTCCATTTTTGATACCTCAGACTTGACTTGAGACTACTAAGGAGACGAGCCGAAGCACCTTTTAGCATTCATATTCGTTCTTCTTGTTCTTATGTATGTAGTGTGTGTACTCATGATCCATGATAAAGTATAGGCACTACAAAAGCTTTACATACTTGCGTGGAATTGGATTACATAAGTTGATGTGAAGATTGGCTTATCTAGTTCATCTGGCCATACAGACAGACACAAGAGATATTTGTATTTATTTATCACTGAGGAACACAACTACTATGGCAAAGGCAAAAGTTAGTGAAGCAAGCAAAAAATATGGAGAAACTGGCCAGGGCCAGAGCCAGTGCCAGTGCCCAGTCTACATTGTATAAATAAATAATACATAATAATAATATAAATATATGCCAGGAGGACAGGATAACAAATTCCATTTACTCAATATTAACACCACAAATATCATAAATTATAAATGGAGTACGAAGCGAAAGGCTAGAGAATGCACATAGCTTCGTGGCTGCTGGCGCTGGCTGGAAAAACGTTTACGACTTGGACTTGGAATAGAAGATTATACGAATTACAATATTTCAGATGTTTATGTATTAAGATATGGAAAGTATTATGCTGCCACAAACAAAATAACGTAGGTAGGTACGTACTGCACTATTTAATGAATATAGCCTAAATACATGTAATCTGTTTTGATAGCAGTACTTCAGGAAGACACTTAGGTATAGATATACTGATTGAAGTTGTATGATGTACGTATTACATAGTATTATAGGGATTTCCTTTCTTTCTGCCTATAAATTTGTTCTCTTGAAAGAAGATAGGTCTGGAGTCTGGTGGCCTAGCTAGATATATTGACGGTATAGCCAGATTACTGATATACTGTATGCATTGCTTGTATTACATAATCGGGAAATTAGGACCGAGACCGAATTACAAGAACAATGCAGGAATAGTTAAAAGGTTTTATTCAGCGCGGTTCTATGCAATTGTTGTAGCTGGAGTTCTGGAGTTGGACGTTGGCATTATAACTATTATTCCCAATGATTCGATTTGATTTAATTCAAATTTTGACTTTCTAATATGATGCTTTTGTTCTCTAGTTCTATCTTTTTAAAAGGCTAAGATGTGCCGAGTCCAGAGTCCAAATCTTTTAATAAGTTCTGTTTGCACCGGATTTAAATATAGGGGAAAGCTACCTACCTACGTTGTAATGCATTTTACATTAATATTGCCCACATTTCTTTACTGCAAATCCAAAAACATGCTACACGCATTTTTAAAGGGTTTAAAAAGGCGTTATCAAAGCAAATCCCACGTTTTTAATTTATTAACGGATACCATGTTTTGCATTTTAGGAGTAAAAATGAGATGTGAAAAAAGATATATTTTCCCAAAATGCTAACAAAGTTTATTAATATTTCCAACAATTTCTAAGTGATGTTTAGTATTTTTTAAGAAGTTAAATGGTAATATAAAAATAGCAAAAAATCTCGCTGTTTGAACTATTAAAGCCTGTAAGGTTACAAATATATAGTAGAGACAGCACGCAGCGCTAGGAATAATGACTAAACATTTCGTACATATCACATAATGCAGCTACAAAATAACACAACACTAACTACAGGGATAGCGAGGGAAGAGGACATTACATAAGGAAGCATGTTGAAACATTATTGTTATGCACCCCCATAAAAAATGACGAGGGGTTGGGAAGACTCTGAAAAGGGGCCAAGCCCAACTGAGAAGTTATTTCACTCACTATATTTACGTCCACTATGAAAACAACAGTAGCGATGGTGGGCAATCGGATGGTAATATTTCAAACTCTAATTTAGGATAAAGAGCCCAGCCAAGGCATAAGTACTCTTCGCTCTTCATATAGACACACAAACACTCTCAAGAACTGACTCAACTACGAACTACGGAAGCCAGAACGAAATATGTACACGAATGCAGAAACAAATACCATGTAAGCTTCGTATTAAGAACTAAGGATCTGTAATTAGGTATGCATAATAATATCACTTCCCATTTCCCATCTATGCATATATACACTATAGCAATAATAACCATACATAATGTATGCGTAATGCGTACAGATTACACATAGTAATGCATAGGAAAATAGGTACTTGAGACAGATAGTCAACTACATATCAGTATATACATATTTACAATCAGTGTTTAGTTCTGGTTCTGGTGGACCTGGTCCTGGACTGTGTGTGTTTGTGTTGGTGTGCTGATGACGATAGTTTTGGTTGTTGATGATGAAGTGCGCGGCTCGTAAATAAGCGTGTTAATGGTTGACACGGTCCACACCCAAAAACTAAAGCTAAACTTAAACCGTGTACCTTTGCACTAATTTCATTGCGTTTCATAGATTGCATTGTATTAGTCTTGTATTGTGTTCAAAAGGCCCAAAAAAAATCAGAGACTGAACCAGCGCTATACATAGAAAATGAAAGGAAGACGGGAGCCAAGACGGAGGAGATGTGTTGGCATTTTCTATCTACAAATTGCTTCTGTTCTACAGTCGACTCGACAGTCGACAGTACTCCCCATTTTCTCTCACATATCCTTCTCCTATCCTAATCAGCTGTGCTGTACGGTACGGCGCAGACCGCAGATACTTATTATAATGTAGGTTAGGCCTAGTAGGTGGTGTATTATAGTGTCAGTGATGTGATGTTGATGACGGTCTTGGTTGATGTTGGTGTGAGTCCTCTTGGCGTTGGCGCTGCCCTATTCCACGCTTCTTCCTTCGTTCGTTCGTGTGAGTAGCCTATAGAAATAATAGCCAACAATAATAATAACAATTGCAGTATAAAACCTGTAATAACAATAGTCCAATCTTGAGTAAATCTGTGGGATTTTGGATGTTGGATTTGGATCCCAGCCCAATGCCCAACTCAAAACAATCCCTATGACTTCTACCCGTATCTATACATGTATTTCGATATTTTTTATGTAGCATGACTGGAGTGCTGCTCCTTCGGTACCGGTACTGGTACTTTTATACTGATATTACATACCTAGATATTACGATCCGGTTTTTACAGCGATTCTTCTATCTATTTCATTCGCATCTTCCTCCACGTCCTCATCCTACTGATCTCGTGAACTAATTCTTTTATTTTGACTCCAGAAAAAAATCGAAGTACATACATACTCATAGAAAGGGATGGGAAGAAAAAGCCAAGGAATAAGTCGAACCTGTGAGTGTTTTTGTTTGGAGTTGGTAGCAAAACAGTACAGGGATTGATTTTTTAAATTTTTGACTGTTGATGGAAATGTATAGTAAATTGATCCTGATAATTATACATTTTAGTAATAACCTTTTGGGTTCTGTAGTTCTGTCTTCTTAAAATTCTGGTTCTGGCTCTGGTTCTGGACCAGCAAGACTTTAGAGAACCTGCTGGGCATTGCGTGTTTCATAGTTTGATTTCGAATCGACAAGCAAAGTATTAATCGACTTTTGATTTGAATTCTAGTTGTTGTAACTCGTGCTTTGATAAATATAAAAGCGAATAAATCTGGAAATATTGTTGCGGCCGATACATGAGATTTCCGTGTCTTCCTATAATAATTATAAAAAATTATTATTTAATTACCAATTAATGTTTTGATTTTATGCTTAATTAGAACTACGGAGAGAGTTTCAGACTGTTTGTGATTCTTTTATTATTAAGAATTATTGTTGTTCCCATTTTAATTAAAATTTGTTATATTGTTATAATTTTTGCATTATCATATACTCGTATTTGAATTTTGGACTCTAAAAGCTTTTACTTTGGAATCTTAATTGGAAAAACCGGGTAAATACATGTATATTTTATACGATACATGTGAATAGGTATATCTACTATCATTTGTAAAATATAATTTTAATTGCATGTTGTATTTCGCAGAATCAGAATTTTATTGCAGTTCAGATTTAGATAAACTGTGGTGTTTCTTTTTGGTTGGGAGTAATGCGATAATATCGATAATTAATGGTTTGTAAAATACTTGTTTTCAATTATATCGAGTACTAAATTATACTGTAAAATGTAAAAATATGTGCCTACTATAATATAAGTTTCTATTTTGTTTTATTGTAAAAGGCGATAGTGATGAGCGACGGCGATCACCAGTCGTGTCCGTGTGAAACATGTTACATGAATCCATTCATTATGCATTTAGCTTTTTTTTGTGTTAGTTTCTTTTTTCGTGTCTTTGTAAATGAGTTAATGAAAATTAGGGGTGTGAGCATGTGAACTGTGAACAAGTACAAATTTTAATGTGAATAAAATGGGGGTTACCGTGTTCCTGTTGCTCGGCATATCAATGCTAATGTAGCAGCAACCCTTTTATTTGTAGCCTTTAATTCACTTTACCCGTTCCCAGCCTCCTTTTTTTCTTAATAATGTAGGTAGGTGGGTAGGTACTCCCTTTTTTCTGAATCTGATTGTGAGTGAGTCCAAGTCATAAGCAAGACATTTTAAGAGTTAGAGTCGGGGAATCAGAGAATCATGAATCAGGATCAAAAATCAAGAGCTATACACAGCGTGCATCAACAGAAAAAAAATAATGGGAGGAGGAGGAAAATGGAAAATGGACTAAAAGGCTTAAAAACTGCTCAAACTGCTGTGAAACGGCCACTTTTAACTGAGCTGGGCAACTTCTGTCTGAACTTCTGTTTCTGTGTGTAGCCAGCACCGTGTAATTATCTACATTAACATTCTTGATCAATTTTTATAACGTGTTATTGCTATTCTTCCTTAATTCCTTTTATACAACTTACACCAACGAGGGAACACAACTGTTTTTTATACAAACTTTTATTTAGCTTTATATGACGACGATGTTAATACCCAGAAACAGATCAAGATATGGGATGTGGACTACTGTCTTCTGTACTGTTGATGTTCAATGCTAGATAAGCTTTTAATTTCTCATTCGTCTTTATTAAGTATGTAATGTGTAAAAGTTTAAAAAGTTGCTAGTGAAGCTAGAGTATTAATTTAGATGCGTTGGGATTTCTTGTTATTTCTGGTTTTGGTTTTCTGAAATTTTGATCATACAGGCGTATTTGAGCGTATTTTAATTTTAGTGCGAACTAAAGTGGCGGGAACGCTAATTTTTTAAAAATAGTATTTGTCGACTGTTCAGTATTCAGTACTGTTCAGGTTTTGGCTGACCGTTGACGTATTTTATTTCATAACTGGAAAACATCGATACTTTGCAAACATGCTATCATTTCAGATATTTTCATTTCTTGAAAGCTCCATCGAATTTTATTCACACTTCACAAGTAAAATTACTTACGACTTACATGTGCGTATATCAGGGTTGTAGAATATGTAGGAATAAAACAAGGGCTAAAGCCCTTGTTTTTTGCAAACTTAATGCAAAAAATTCCTTAAATTCAGGTAACATTGACGTTAGTTAACATTGACGCAAACATTTTCAAAGTTTAATTTAAAAATTGTTAATTTAAAGTTAATTGCAATTAAAAAAATAGATGAAATAATTTTCAATTTTAAAGGAATTTTTTTGTTTTTAGTTTTCAAGGGGTTTAAAAAGATGTATTGTATATGTAATTCCGTTGAGTAACTCAAAAACCAATCAAATCACGTAGATAGGTAGGAATAGAGAAAAAATGAAAATTTGAATTTCCCGCCAAACATAAAATGTCAAATTTCGACCGGTCACTCTCTGCAACTATGGACAAGTGATAGATCAAAATGACGGCAATTAAGAGTAGAATAATATGTATTATGATTGACGCGCAAATTATCAAAGCTTTAATTTAATATTACACATTTAAAGTTAATTATAATTTAAACAATAGGTAAATTAAATAATTTTCAATTTTCAAAGAATTTATATTTTTTATTTTAAAAGAGCTTCAAAATGATGTATCATATGTGTTATTCCGTTAAGTAATTCAAAACTCGAGTAAATTATGTAGATAGGTAGGAAAAAAAAATACATTTCGTCTATGAAGAACCAAAATGACCCATTTTCAATTTATGCTAGAATGAAAATAAGCTATGTCAATAATGTCAAAAAAAGACAGTATATTAAGATACATGCTTACAATGCTAATCACGAGCTTCTAAAATGTACAAATTGTTCTATTTATATGTTTTTAAAAAGGTAACAATGTCCTATTTACATACTTTTAAAAAGGTCAAAATGTTCTATTTGAGTGTTTTTTAAAAGTGTAAAATGTCCTATTTACTTTTTTTTTAAATGCACTAGGTTCTATTTACATGTTATGTGAAGATGTTAATTTAATTTTTTCTGTGATAGTGCATCTTTTTTAAAACTAAAAATGGATATGGGTCATTTTGGTTCTTCACAGACGATTTATTACAAGTTGCAGAACTGCTGACCACTGGATTGGTTTAACATTCAAAATTGAATTTGGATTCGTGATGCATTTCCCTCTTTGTCAGATCTCAGATGCAGTTCAGTAAGTTAGTTTTTTTGGTTTCACCATAGACGAGGAAGAAATGCAGAATCTGGGACGAGACACTGTCACGGTTCATTTCATATCATTAAAAAAATAGAAAGAGTTATTATCAACCCAAGTTTCAAGTCTATTGTTCTGATGCATCCACTTGCTTTTTACACATATAGGTGCATCATATTTTCAACCTACCTTCTCATCTTCTTCCTCATTTTTTTTCTCCAGTTTTTTGTGAGTGAATGCAATGGAACGAAACATGTTGTATGTGCATAGTGAAAATGCCACGCAAGTGCTACATAGCTGTAGGGAGTAGGGAGTGCATTTTGGTTTTGGATTTGAATGGGAAGTGGAAGATGTGGTAAGTAATGTTAATGTTTTATGAAATAAAGTGCGGAAGGTGAAAGTAGATGTCGATCGTGGATGTGGAAGGTATACAGATAGTGCAGAGATGGGATGAGATTTGAATTGGATGCGTAATAAATAATAATAGAGTTGAGGACAGGATAATGATGAGTCGTTTCCCAAGCCGTCTCATCAGAAACACTAATGGAAATCCAATGACCCTTGGCTATTAGTACATCTCTGGTTTTTTTGTAAGTTTGTAAGTACTGTTGTATCTTGTAGTTTCTCGTTTTGTCTTTTAAGCAATATAAGTCCTGAGTTAGGGTTATTTAGATTTAGAATCAAAATTTAAAATTACTAATCAAAATGTATTATTATGCGTTGTAGACCATGGCCGTGTCCGCGCTCATGACGGTGTGCAGATGCATACAGATGCAGTTTTACAGATACACGAAACGATTACTACTTTATTACAGTGAGTTTTTTTATGTGTGGGCAGTGTGGGTCCACTCCATCGTGGTCCAGGTCCAGGCTGCCAGGCACGCACCTTTTATTCACCTGTCATTTCTTCCTTTTCCTTTCTCGTAATATCTGTGTATTATTTCGTTAGTTCTTACAGCTTACTGATATATATATAATATATATGCATAGTCTCATGGATGAATTAGCATAATACGAATTTAATACGTTAAGTAACTTCCATGACATTTGTATTTTGTATTCTGTATTGCTTATCGAAGTAGAATAATTGTTATTGTTATGTTTCTGTTCTGAGTGCATTAACATTACATCCATGAACTATACAAACTATTTAAGAACCAAATCAAAGTATCAAAAGCTTAATCTTAAAACAAAAGAGCTGTAAGTTGTGTATTCATTCCCATTTGTTTTTTCAGTTCCATTCCATTCGTTATCATCCATTATCATGGATGTTGATGCTACTATCAAAATCGAAATCAATTCAAAAGAAGTACGGAGTGATTTGAATTTATTTTGTGTACTTATCTGTGAGTCTATTTTAACATCTGTAAGTGCATGGGCATCCTTTGAACAGAGTCGACTGCCAGCTAAAACAATACAGCCCTTATATGCTTTTTAAATATTTTGAATTAACTAAAACAGTCTCACTTTTTAGTCATTTGCAGTATCATTCCGTATAAATAACCTTTAATGTTTGTCGTATTACAGTAAATATTCCAAGTTTTTGCATTCCATAATGTTTGTATAATGCAGTAGGTTTAGGTATGCACAGTATATTATACTTCACCGTTTGAGCTGAGCTTCGTACGTACACATACATTTAGACAAAATATTTAGTAATTTTAGTAGGTTTTTATGTGTACAATAGCATTGCAATGCGTACATACATTTGAATGATTTGAATTGCTTCTATTACATCTTGATCTTGAACATTAATCTTTTGTATTTGGTGTATCCGCAGTCGTGCTCATATAAAGGGAACTGTTTAAGACAAAGAATTACCAACCATTTTTTATTCAATTCGATGATACGATCAACAGTAAGGAAAGGATGAAAAGGGAAGAAAAAGCACAGCGGCAACCGGCCGTGGAATAGCAACGTCAATAACTAAGTACAGATAATTGCAATTCTACGGTCATTTGTAATGGAGGCGGTTTTTATACGAACGTGTTTGGAATCCACGGGAATTATTTTACAACGGCTAAACGTCAAATAATGATAAACTCTGTAAACTGTAAAGTGTAAGTAGTTTTTATTACTTTTGTGTTTTTTTGTGTACGTTGTGCTTACATAATAATGTTATGATTATGTTTCCATTATTTGGGTTTAGGTTCGGCGGGCTTGCTGCGGCTTGGATGGAAAATTATTTTAGTGCGTGCATTTATCTTAATTTATTTACTGCTGACCCAAGGAAAGAAAAGGTCTATTGAAGGATGGATTCCTTTTGTTTTTTCGTTTTTGTTTCAGTGATATTTGGAGTGTTGTAATCTATAGAATCATATCATTGTCGTTTTGTTTTTGGTAGAAGGGTTGATGGTCGATCAGGTCAGATTTACTTACTTAGATTTGACTTTCAAATTTTGTTATGTGCAGAGGAAAGGGAAAAAGATTCAAGTAAAATAAACGGACCATCTCTTAAGTCTTAATTGTCCTCTATTTACCATTTTTGTTTTGGTAATTCGTATTTTTAATGCAGTGGCAGTTTCTTTTATAAACTCTCTTGATTTCTTTCTGAGTGAGTGTGGGTCTACCAGGTAGACCTGCTCCAGATTGTTTGTCATGATAAATATTAGTATGTTGTTTTTTTAATGTTTTCCATTTTTTAAATTTTTTTTAACTAGCATCCACATAACGAGAATAAGGATTGAGAACTGACTGTGAGGATTATATATTTTTTTAGCTCTAAATCTTGAAGTTTGACTATACCTGTCTTGACTTGTATTTTGCATTTTCTTAATCCGGATACTGAAAAACTGGAATCAATTCACGCTATCTGTATAAATTATAAATGCCTTAAGCCATACGTGGATATACGAATTGTACATTATATTTTATTCATTGGTATCATAATTGTCTTTGCGTTTTGCAATATTGACATGTGGTAGGTCGTGAACTAAAATATTATGGATTTGAAAGGGAGGACACAAATTCTGCAAATTGTATGTAATTTAAAGTCACATTATTATAAGTCAGTGTATTTGTGCTTCTTCCTATTTTCATTGTACGCTTTGTTTTTTGGGTACATTTGTATTTCGAAACCGTCGTATGAATGTATTTGGAAACGGTCAAAGGCGCGATAGGCGGATAATAACATTTGTGTATATTATATGCTATCTAAATATCTCACAAAGTGAAAGGCACTACTACAATAAATTCTATTTAAATATCTGATCATATGTGCAAAACGTTAAGGATTAATTTTGTCAGTACCAAACGTTCTAATTAAATTTTTAATGTTTCTGGCAAAGTTTGCTGTCGGACATCTGATTAATACAATCAATTCAATAATGATTTCTTTTGGGGAATGCAGGCTTTGTTCAATACTGTGATTATAAGCAATGGATTTTTTGAAGGAATTATATTATAGTATTTTAGTAGTAGTAGTTTAGGTGTATTTGATTAAAAATTTTAGAATTTGTCAATTTGTCGAATATTGATATTTTCAAAGTCGGGCAAATAGAGTTTTAACGTTGTCTAAAATCAGCCTAAATAGATTCTTTTATAATTTGTGAACCTTATATACTCAAATAGAACAGTTTTTGTATCTATTAAAAGCAGAGTTCATTTGAAAGCCAGTACTCTGAATGAAACAACGAACCACGAGAAAATGGTGTGTTATCCTGAATGGTGTGGTAAATTGGTACATGGAGAGTTGTTCTGTCTGAGCCTGGTCTATCTGGGGAATACTAAGTAGATGAGTGAGTGCAGTTCAGTTCATTTTACTGCGTCAATTTGTATGGCTCATAAATATTTAAATTGCTTGTTTGTTTTTAATTCTGTGGCTTTAATCCGACCCCGAAATCGTCTGTTTCTCGTCGGCTATGAGGATGCATGGGATATTATTGTATTTTTATATCTACGTCTAACACTGGTTCAGAGCGCGCGGCTTCCGACGCTCTCAGACTCCAACAACAACATGATTTACGACAAAAAATTTATTGGTACACAATTTAGAGTTGTAGACATTGTAGATTATAATTATTGAAGAGAATGCTGTAAAATGTAATTATGTATGACTGATGACATAAGGGAAATTTAATATACTTGTACTATTGTGCATAGCGTCTAGTTTAATGTCATTAGTGTGACAGGACTTTTATTTATTCTTTGTTTTAGAAATTTAAGTGCATTTTATGAATGCATTTAGTGGGATTTTATCTTTAAAGAATCGCAGTAAAAAGGAATCTAAAATGCAGCGTCATGCCTCAGTCAAGCACTATTTCTTTTTTTTCGGGTTTGTCGGTTGTTTGTACAATTTGTTTTTACAAATTACGACTACAAATGAGCCAACTCAATCATATTTAAGATTCATATGAGTAATGAAGGACTTTTTATAGCTTTTAATGGTTTTTTGAATCTCACAGTCAGTTAATGTAGTCGAAAACTAAATAATATTGTAAGTTGTAATTTTCGTCGAAGATGCTTAGAGAATGTGTATTACTACAGCGTTCAGATCTATGTTTTAAATTGTACAAGTGGATATCTACACTTTCGAACCATTTCACTTTTCTTTAGTAGTAGTAGGTACATTATTATAGTAAGAGAATTTACTTGAATGTATTTTTGAATCATAAATCGATAGTATAGGTTAACATTCACAGTTTTGAAGCACGTGTTTTATAGTTTTCAATAATTTTGAGTAGGCAGATAAATGTTTGGTGGAAAAAGTGCAAAATCTCAGGATTTGAGATATCCTAGTCAATGTTTTATAAGCATTAAAGTGCTCAAACCAAAAATGTATTCTGGGTCTGCGTGTAGAGAAACTTGCCTTGTACCTTTATAAAATAAAGGAAGCTCCTGCATAGTGGCTGCAGTTGAAACTTTAAAGCAAGTGTCACCTTTTTTTTACATTCCAGGCTCCACTACATGGACACTGGTTAGGTCGGTTTGACATTCTAGTAATGACCCAGTCTAATGTGATGCAGCTGATGTGCCTGTAGATGTACATATAATCGTTACAAATTGCTTTCGATTTTAAATTGGGATGCACACACAGTGCAGTGTAATTAAGTAACTGGTTTTGTAGTTTCTTTTATTCTAACTCTAACATAATTTGATTTTGTCCGCAGATCCAGTTTCCATTCCCAGATCTAGGTCCAGAGATAAGAAGAAAAAATCCAATTCAATCCAGTGTACTCTCCTCTTCACAGTAAAATGCATGCAATGTCGTTGTCGTTGTCGTTGGGTGTCCTAAATTTGAATTTCTACTCCTTTTTTTTCTCTTTCTTTTGTCTTTTTTTTAATGTAATGATTATGGGGACGATTGGGATTTGTGAGACACATACAGATAATAGGTTGAAATTACAAAATGACAATGCCACTAGGAACTGTAGGAAGAGCGTAGTAGTCGTATTTCTAGTCAAAGTACTTTCAGTACATAAAATTCAAATGTACTCATATATAGCACAGTTTGAAACACATGCATGGATCAAGATTTCAGAATTGGCAAGCCGTTTGAGCGTTGAGGTAGTGCGAGTAGTAGTAGTAGGACAGTAAAATTCAAGTGTAAACTGAATCCTTCTTGAGACTTTCAAGAGATATACGGAGGAGCATCTCATCTTACATTGATGATGACTATTAGGTTTTTTATTTTTTCGTTTAAAACAAATTTAGTGGATTATGATGAATCCCATTCTACTTGAAAGTTTTCAAACTAAATCGAAACTAATGCAAATAGTATACTCTTCAACTTTTCTCATTTTCATTAAATTAAAGTCCCCCCTCCCCAGAAGAACAGAGAATACAAAGGAAGCAAGTAGTTGCGAGACTATTTTAAGAGATACAATCTATGTAAAAGCAGCCTAGAAAATCAGAAATTTAAAGTTCAGTAGCTTTTAATAGTATAATAGTAAGTTAAAGGGTTAACACGTATTTTTAATACTGTTGATTTTAGTTAAAATACATTTAGTTTATGTGCTATTTGGAATTAAAAAACTAAAAATATTTATCGCAAAAATGTTTCTATTTTACAGGACTTTTGTTTTCATTTTGCAGTTTTTTACTGGAGCCTATGTAAGTTACAAAGTTTGTACTGTTACAGAATTACGCTGCGACAGTGCTACATTCTCAAGTATTTTACATTTTGTAATAATTCTTCTCCCTTCAACTCAATTTGACACTATCGAATGGAAAATGAAACGGGTATACAGTGGTATGGTGATGGTAGTGATAGTAGTTGACGTTGGGATTGCCGGAACTCGGGAAGTACCGTATTTGCTCTAATAGTACGCCCCGCGTACTATCCAAACTCGAGTTCCGACCCCCCGCGTATAATTAGAGACCCGCGCATTAATAGAGACCCGCGCACTGGCATTTAATAGTGTGTTAAATAGACCCGCGTACTATCCAAACTCGAGCTCCGACCCCCCGCGTACTATTAGAGACCCGCGCATTATTAGAGACCCGCGTACTATTAGAGAAAATACGGTATATACTTATCGTTTATCGAGTGGCTCTCTGGCAGTGGCATGATCAGTTACAAAATTTTTCACTAATGATTTTTCACCCAAAACTTTTTTTTATCCTTATTAGGTTACTTTATAGTTGGTTCTTCTTGTTCTTACCCAGTGACGAAGATGAAGAAAATTAGACTGCATAAAATGAAATGAGAGTATCTATCTATACAATTATAGTATATACATCTTACAGTTAAAAGTGTAGAAGGCAGAAGGACTTTTTGGGGAAAAGGAACCGGGCCGCACGGAAACCAAGTACACTCTTTAAGGATATCAGTAGATGGGTGGATGTTTCTTCTTTCCATCGTATATTCTTTTTCATTTTCTCGCTCTCCGTGTTATGTAAGTAAGCACTTGGTTGGTATGTAATGTATAGGAGTAAGTTTGGATGTTCGAATAATTTCATGTCTGTCCGTCCATTCCATTCTAACTAAAAATGAATCATCATTTCCGAAACTAGTTAATCAAAAAGTTACGTCAGCGTCAGCATCATTCGTTCGGTCGGAGAGTCCGTACCAGAACCAGAACCAGGGCCGACTGACGGAAGAAGTGGAGTCAGAGTCATCATCATATATGGATATATATAGAAAAGGGAAACCAATGCTCACTTAGCTCAGTCCTTCAGGAAAAGTCCCAATCCAAACCTGGAAATCGTAATCAATAAAGAGCAGTAGATGAATCTTTGTGTACGTCTATAGATGGGTATCTAATAATACAGATGTAATGTAATGCACTATGTTCGTAAGTTTAAAGAAGTAAAATGTCCTATCTAAACTTTTTGAATGTGGTAAATATATTATTACAAGTTTTCCAAATTGTCCAAAATGTTCTATTATTGGCGAGCTTCCAAAGATAGTCAAATTAATTTTATTACGTATTAAATATTATTTAACAATTTCGTTTGATTTCATTAAATAATTTGAATTTTATTTAATTACTTATTGTGCAAATTAATTAGGCATTACCCGTATGTTACTCAGAATTACATACATTATTACGTGTTTCATTAATTATTATGCTTAAGCTACTAATATCATTATTAGCATTGCAGTAGGTAAACAATTCCAGTTATAACATTTTGATCTTGTTACGTTATATTATTACGATCTAGTAGCATTAAAAAAACGTGCGGTCGCCATTTTTGTATTGTACCAGCATGGTATTTTATGACAATATTTTATCGCTTTTCCCTCCAACATGCAGATACCTTATTTTGCCCTGTCAGCAGCAATATACTACATAAGTATACATATGTAAAAGCCATCTATAACTTTTAATACATAATACACCCTATATTATGCTGTCAACTATATACTCATTACCTTATAGATATTATTGAAGTGAAAGAACACGTCATTCTTTCTCATATTATAATCCATATGTATACTCAGCTGTATAATTTGAGGGTAAAATGTTGAATGCTGAATGTGGTCCTATCAAAAATTTCAGAAGCAATCAACTAATTACTCTCCCAAGATAATATACAGAGATAGAACCAAAAACCTTCTCCTTCGCATTGCGGTTTGGTTATAGAATTATTATTTTGGTTCTTTAGTGTTGGTAACGGTAACGGTGGTGGTGGGGAAAAGGAAGAGAGGAAAGTGAAAGCGATGGATTATATGGATGGGGTATTGTGAGCAACTGGGAATTTTATTAGAAAATAAAATTTAAGTCTCGAACGTTTATTAATGTAAAAGTAAAGGGGCAGAGCCCAGTCTATACTGATAGTCACGGATATAAGACGGTATATATTATAGTATGTATATAACTTCCAATAACTACCTAAAGGTATGCATATATTTATCTGTGGACTTTTCGTTTTTACCTTCCTTCAATTTCCAAATTCAAACTTAAGTCAGTGAAACCCACACACACAGGGAGAACAAAAACCAACTCATCGTCATCGTCAGTCGTTAGACACCAAACACGCAACACTTTCAACTAACGTCAGCTTTTAGGAGGACAGGTATGAGGCAGGAGCAGAAGTTTAGTAGTGAGTCAGTCAGCGAGGAGGACGAATTACGAATTAAATGCAGACAGTATAGATACTTTATGTACCTACCTAAAAGTAACATACTTATTGAATTCAAATACTTTTGAATTCGGTAGAAGTATAAGTAATATACAGTTTGTATGTAGGTATATATAATTCCCATTTGGGAAATTACAAAATTGAAAATCCTTAAAATGATCGTTCGTTGATTCACTCAGCCCAAACCCTACAGTGAGTCCTTAAAGTCTGTAATATGTCCGCACTTCTATGTAGATATATTTCTGCTTCTGCATGTACAACTCTTCAGATCCATTATGCTAGCCAGGAATTTGCAATAGGAATATATATAGGATTATAAAATTATTTTATGCGTAGGCTTTTATAAGGATTGTCTATTACCTATTTTAGCTCCAGTTTCAGCTCACAAATATTTGTAAGTAAAAGTAATGTAGAGCGTAATTACATAATACATGTGTGTGTGTAGCAATGCCAATCTTAATTCCAATGCAATTGCCAACACCAAAAACACAATGGAATTATAATTATCTGACTTGTGAATGATTATGATTAGTTTTAGCAGACTAGTTAGTGGAACTATACATATGGGATGGATATCATGGGGCTATATAGCTAAAGGTAATATCCCTGTGTAAGCAGTTCATGTCGCAATCGTAATAAGAGGTAAAGGTGGATGTGGATGTGGATCACAATCATAATAATGTTTAAAGTAATCAGATCACTCCTGCCTCCAACTCCCACCATCTAATTTTTCACTTTGGATGATTATGAATTATGACTCCTGAGCTGTCTCTTTACTCTTATTGTTTTTGATTACCGGAACGAAACGCCAACGCGAACGAGCTAAGAGAATAATGAGAGGGGTAAAGTCAAAATAAAATTACTGTGGCATACATATGCCTAGCCTACCCTACCTAGCCTAGGTAGGTAGGTGCTTGGTTGTTTTAGGTCGAGGTGGAAATAATAATTGTATCACATGTTATTGATATCGATTCAACTCTACATTCTACTCAAACTAAATTACGTACCTCTGATCTGATCTACCAAAATAAATATTTCCATACGTGCAAAACGGGATATGTGTCTCCATCTTCCATTCTTTCTCCAAGGCTTTCCATCATTTATTGTTAATCAGTAAAGATTCTGATTAGCACATCTAACTGCCAGCTTTTTGCTACGTTTAAAATTTTTCCATGATTTACAATTGATCGAGTTTACGCTTTTCAAACAGTTACGCTAATTAACGTAGGCAATTAACGTTAATAAATAAAAAAACATGGCAGCTTTTTGTTCGTTCTTTAATACACTTAAATTTTTAAAAAGGTGGTTGATACTTCTTAACATAATGTTTAAGTACGAGGGAAGGATATTTTAAACTCTACACTTTAAATGGTCAGGAATATTTTAAATGTGTAATTATCATTTTTTGTTAAAGATGTAGCTCGAAAAAAATAGTGAAGATAGCACATTTTGAACTTTGGACAAAGTATGACAGTAAATTGTAATTATATCAACCAAAATAGTTGAGGTTGTATTAATAAAGTGCATGTAGTAATAATTATGTTTGATATGGGATAACACGGCATGAGGCATGAGTCTGAAAATAGCAATTGCAAAATCCTAATAAGGGAAGGAAATGTGAGGATGTGTGTGGAATGTTGAGTGTTTTTGTGGCTCCACCATCCAAACCAACACCGAGCACTGCACTCTTATTAGTAATAAGGGAAATTTAATCCGTCAAAGTACGTGTGCGTAATCGCCATCGTAAATTTAGGTATTACATGCAATAATGTAGTAGGAAGCAATATGTAATTCTCTCATTTTGTCTGTGCGCCTATAGTGCTAATTTATTAATTTTACCTTAACCACCTTTACCGTAACTGTCGTATAGGACTATGTAGAACCAAAATCAGTTTACACACAAAACTCAGAAGGTTCAAGGCAAAAGTGAAACCGTCGTAAACAACAACGCCAACACCAACACTGAAAATAATAATTACTAGATACCTGGATTTCACAAAAGCGTAAATACTCTTACCCCTACTGATATATAACTAAACCAACAAATACCACTATACCACCCACCCAGGCCTACTGAAAGAACCGCAAACCACCACCACACAACACCATAATATTATGTCTCATCATTCGAATTTCGAATATTTTAATTTGACATGGCTAATTAATAGCCCATAATTAACTTAACCTTTTACGACTGTTCCACCTTATAAACCAATTATAATTATGTATCTGTATAATCATAAGCGCCATAATCTTCAGGAGGAAAGGTTAAAAGGATTGTTGTTATGAAAATGCCGAAAATGGTATACAAGTAAAACTTGGTATCTTCTAGGCTACTATTGGCATCTGTAAACATACATGCAATCTAATGTTTACTAGCAACTAATCTGTTAAAACGAGACATAGTGCATATCATATTACGCAAATTTCGAAAGCACTCTTTCAGCTTGGTTACTACCAACGAACTCAACAGTTAAACTCATCGTCAGATTCAAAAGAATGCATGTACCGTATTGCTTCTAATAGAACCCGGGTCTCCAATAGACCCCGGGTCTCTATTAAAACCCGGGTCTTGCTGAGTATTTTGATATACACCCCGGGTCTCTAATACACCCCGGGTCTCCAATACACCCCGGTTATTTAATGCACTGCGAGCCTGGTGCAATTCATATTTCAGCTTATATTTCATTACACTATCATATGGTGTAACGCTAAGCAATATTATAACTACGTTTTGGGCAATTGAAACGATTTTAGTGCCATTTACTGTCCCTTAATTTTTAAAATTACCATTTGAGAGCGCTGATTTTGGGTATAACCCGGGTCTCTTATACAACCCGGGTCTCTAATACAACCCGGGTCGCGAGCCAAATTTTGAAATATAACCCCGGGGTTCTATTAGAAGTAATACGGTACCTACCTAGCTATTTCACCGTCCAAGGAAACTATTATCACTTTATTTGGAAATCCAATACAAAAACTTTCCTTGGATTCAAATTTATTACGATTCCATTTTGAACCAATTTTCTCAATTTCTAATTACACAGATAAATGTGGTAATGCTATAAGGATAAAATTACCTTCAGTAACCGCTATTCACTCTCAATGTTCTACATAGTTGGGAACGTAGCATAAGCCTGATTGAGTGGTCCTTGTTTCTTGGAATTATAGAGTTGGAATACTAATATAATAATTTTTTTTTATTAAAAGCATAAAATATTTGTGGGCCAATAAAATACGGCCGTTTAGTTTCGAATAATCCTACAAAGTATGTATACAATGAAATGACGTAAACCAAGTTTATATCCGTATTTTAATACGGTCAACTGTATTAATGAACCACGGATGGCTGGAAAATGGAAATAGAAATATCAGTAATTGGATTTGAAGCGTCGGTACTTTTGGTAGGCACGTAATCTTGCAATTTGTATGGCACTTGTAACGAGAGGGTGCTTTGCCGTATCGTAAATCGTAATAATAATGATGACCAATATTATTTTAATATTCGGTTGCGGTTGATATTATGTAGATACTTAAACTAGCTGGTGTTGTGTAGGATATTAAACATGTAGGCTGTAGGTATAGGATTTATATTTATTGTGTATAGGATATGACGATATAGGAGGATGAATTACACGGGGCTTGTTTAACTTTTGCTTTTTAATCAAGATCGACATTGACGACTTGGAAAACTTATAACCTTCCTAAAATGGGAATTCAATTCGCTACGCACTGTGTACGTATTGTGATATTTTGTATGGGTTGCGATGCGATTTAAAGGATGATGGCTAGTCTTGTATAATGTAATGGTCAGCGGTATAGTGCGCTTGTTTGGTATATTAGCTATTACCAGCTCATTTATTTCTATATAGATATATGTACTTAAGTATTTACACGTCCACCGCTTTCGTCTCTCATGTCATATGTCTGATCTCTTCGTCTGATAAGTTACTAGCACCATTCATTCACCTGAATGCTGAAGCATATCTTATATATATAGTAATCGGCGCTGTCGCTACACGCTATTGACACTTGAAAATAAAATTTACATATTGTTACTGATATGCTTAAATATTCTAGATGATTATAGTGATATGGTTCTAACACAACAAATAGTAAGAGCATATATCCCTGTGCCTGTGTGGACCAATGCATGGGACCAACTACTAACGAATTGAAATGAAGTGACATGATTATTCTATAAAAAAAGCTTTTTTTATTACATTATCCGCAATACTCGATAAAAAACACTGCTTGGCTTTTAATATTGTGACTGTCAACTGTGAGAGTTACAGAACTACATACGATAGGTTTGGAAGTTTGGATCGAGAATTGAGAGCTGTGCTGTGGTTGTGGTCGAGTGTGGCCGTGTAAATTACAGCTATTCAAAGTCACACTAAATTACCGACTCAAGTGAAGGTAAAAAATGTAGTTTGACAATAATCAGTCCTCGGACAAAATTAATCAAACTTTGACAGTCGTCACCGTACGTACCATTAACGGTGACCGGTGACCATTGCCACTACTCCTCATGTCGTGTGGCATCTACGGCTTCCTAGTCTTATTCGTATAGTTTGTAGCCGTGTTTAATCTTGATCCAATGTTCTTTCATTCTAAATATGTACATGATTCACAACGCAGGCGGAACCAAGAATTTAAAAAAAAAATTGGGTCTGTCTGTAATGTAGTCGATGTAGATAGAACGTGGTGAGATTTAGATTTACGGTACAGCTTCATATAAGGGATATAAAACTAGGCATAAAAAATTTTCGGACATAAATTATTTTTAAATTTTATTAGAAATATATGCGTACCTAGATGTATTACAATCATCGACATGATAGGAAACCAGAATTGAATATTTACACAGCTCCTTGAATTTGTGTTGCAACCTTAGTACCTTTTGGAATGACTCCAGACTCCAGAGATGATGATTATTAATTGTAGTACATTGCTCACAAAGTTGAGATTGGAAATCGGTAGTGGTAGGTGTGTATAGCTAATATGATAATTCCCACCGCAGCGCAGCGACAACCCCAAATCCAAATGAAATTCAAAATTAAACCAAAATTCAAGCGTAAAACCCCAAGATCTATAATATAATCCTTGATGAATTGAAGAATTTCCGACTGGAAATATCTGAACCCGTCGTCGACCCGTGTGGCCGAGTTGAGACACAACAGAGCAGAGCAGAGAGGCCAGGAAGTTAATGGTTGATGTGGATTTCGGATGTTTCTGCTTCTGAGGTTTCTTGAGGTTGACGTTAAGAATAATGATGGAGTTGAAAGGAGAATTGCAAATGAAAGGTTGTATGTACACGCATAAGGCGTACAAGCAGGAACCGAATCGGATGTATCTATAGAGACACAGTCAATAGTAGGTTAGAGTTCCTACTTGACATTCTAAAATAAGTACCTACGTGGACGAAGTACGATAATATATATGCATAATGTATTATTCCTTATATACAGATTTACAAAGGTGCTCCTACACATATAACTACAAACTGTATATGAAGAGTTGTTTGGAAAAACGAAATAAGTCCACCTAAACTATGCATATCTGCTTTTTGGTTTTTGAGTGTTTTCGTAGTTTGTAGAAGACAATTTGCATGCGTAAATTTTTTATGCAAGAGAAAGTTTAAAAGTTAAAAAAAAGTTTGGTTTCACTCAATACGATTAAAATTTCTTCACACGGACTTTTGACTCCATGTTAAGTTATTGATTTTGAGGCAAAACGGACCAAGTCCACAAATTAAAATTTTTGAAAATTTTCTAAAATATTCCAGAGTCAGTCCAGGTTTATGAAGCTGCTTGTAATAGTGCTTTGTCAGTTGCATAACCTGTAGAAAAAAATTAGTTAAAAAAATAATCCTATCACCTTTTATTCATTATTCGTTGTTATTATAAAATTTGCTTCGATATTCGATGGACTTATCCCGTTTTGCCAAAAACCTCTTCATGTGTATACAGTCCACTACTAGAGAGCGATTTAATGGCATAGATAAAGTAGGAAATTAAATGTTATTTTCGATATTAATACATGTTATGATTGTAATACATTTTAACTGCAAAGGCACTAATTCAGCATTAGAACCTATAAGCCTAGAACGTGCGTTGCGTAACATGTATTGGCAGAGAATGTCTGTTGCCTGTTCCTGTTTTTGTGTATAATGTTTTCTTTTCTGCCTCGTGGCTCTGGATTCCGGATCCGGATTTGGAGATGGATGGAGAATGGAGTTGAGGGGAATGGAGTGGCTGTTATTGTGAAGGTGCGAGAGAGACGACAGAGTTGATTAATTTGGTACTTTGGCCTGGTGAGTAAATTATCTTGTATTGTCAACCAACAACAACAACAGCAGCAGTTTAGGTTCACTCTTGCTGATGTTGATGTTGACGATGAAGTTGGTCGAAAGTCGAGCTGACGAAAATGGTGAGAAGACGTGTCAGAGGAGTTATTCGAGATGTATATTATACACATATAGGAGGTGTCATGGACAGGAGGTAGTTGTGTGTAACTCAAGTCAAGTTGGACCTGTCGGTTGTCAGGCGGGGATGGCTATATAATAGTATAGCTCTGTATGGAGTATAGGCATCCTCAAGAAATTCAAGAAATATGTGTCAGGATTTTAGAACGTGAGTTGTGAATGCAAACACACTGTATTAGTATTTGCAATCTTGCAATCCTACTCCTTTAATCCTGAGCTGTGGGTTTGGGTATATTCCCATTACGAAATGTACCGAAAACCGAAACACATAATAATAATATTACATATAAATTTTGATAAAGACCATCATACCTAAAATAGAAGGTGCAAATCCTGCAGTGTCGTTTAAATGTTTCCAGAAGTTTAAAAAAATTCTTTTCCCAAATAAAGGAGAAAATTTATAAGTGACATTTTCCATGGGTGTCAAAAACTGGAGATGTGACTTTTTGTACCTTCCCAAAAGCATGCAAAAAGGGAGATATACATAATGAGTAGGGACATTTTAACATCTTTGCACGCAAAGTCAGTGAATTCATGCATACAAATGTAGATTAGTTAAGTAGGCGACATAACATAGGGGTAAGGGCGCACTGTAATTCACTGTAGGATACCATATAAATAACAAATAGCTTTTAAGAACCTTCACCAATAAGCCGAAGACGAGATGATCCGAAATTCCCATGGGAATAAATTGTAATTTCAAAATTCAGATCTATTCATAATTCCTTCCAGCATTAATACTGCCGGGTGCTAAAGTGATGACTCTTTGGAGCACTCTGCTATATATGCACAGAGACACTTTACCATAGTATCCGGGACCACATCCGTATCCGCAAACCAAGGCGAATCCGCAAGCCTAATAACCCATACCAAGAAGAAATACTCAAGTGATTAAGTATATTATGTGTAATATATGTAGTATGTATAATGTGTGACAAGCATGTTTGTGTTTAAAATGCATTCTACCATCGCAATAGACAATTTAATGTGTATTATTACAGGGTATAGCTGGCAGCAATAACATTTACGTGTCTCTAAATGAGTCATTTCCACAGATATATTGTCAGTGAAGACTCAAAATGACCCATGGACGTCTATTTTCAGCTGAAATTAAACACACATCAAAAGAATATTTTGTACTTTCCAAAAAAAAACAATAATAGAATATTTTGAATTTTGCACTCTTTCAAAACTTACACAATTCAAACAATTTGCACTTTTAAAGAACATGCAAATAAAACAATATGAACTTTTCGAAAAGGCATAACTAAAATTGTACACATTATTTTCTATCTCATTTAGTGTTGTTTGACATAGCTCACTTGAATTTTAGCTTAAATTGGACCTGAGTCATAAAATTGCAGTTGTCCATTTCACATTAAAAGCATAAATGCCGATCTTCATTTCGTATTAAAATCAAAATTGCTGATCTCCATTTTTTAATGTATTAGTATAATTGTTTTCGGAAAATTAAGTAGGTGTAGGCATTTCTTATTGCTTATTATGCTGAAACCCCAAATCAAAACATGGAGTTGAACAATTTTGCTTTTAGTGTGAATTGGAAAATGCCAATTTTACCATTAGTGAGAATTGGAGATTGGCAATTTTGCTTTTTCAGTAGAAATATATAATGTAGGTCGATGGACACTTATTATTTTCCCAAGGTAGAATAAAGGACAACATAATATAAATGATGAGTATCCTTATTCTGCCAGAGAATGAATGACACTGTAGCTACATCTTCATTTAGAAATATTATTACGCATACTTCCAATTTTAATGCAACTCTAACTACTTACGAGTTAGTAAGTCTATACCTAAAAAAATTTAGGTACCGTAAAGCCTCTAATAACTTCCGGAATCTTTAGCATTCAATCAAATTGAAAGAATTTTGTTTCTTATACTTTTTATTTCTAATAGCTCCCGTGTCTAAATCAAAGTTTGGGATAACTCCTCCCAGGAGTTATCAGAAGCTTTACGGTGCCTATAGGCAATAGCATATACATGCTGTACAATATTGAAAAAGTACATATTATGTACTTGAAGTTTTGCCATTATTACTGCGAGGCTTAAATTAGGCAGAGAATGTATTAACATGCATCCTTATGACCTCTTTACATGACAGTACCTGGAAAAGTGTTTTTAATTATTATATAATTCCACGTATATTAGATTTCTGATCAAAGAAGATAATTTTTAAATTAGTTCATTAAGTATTGTAGGCATGTACCTACCTCGTTTGCAAAACAGTATGTGTATTAATTAAATACTGCTGAGTCGCCTTTAATTTGCATAAGTGGACCTCTTCTGGACGTAAAGGATGATTATTTTTTACACACACACACTATATATACCTGCATAATAAATTGTGCGCTGGGCAATCACTACTTCAAAATGACAACTTCCCGGAAAGCCCTTGTATATCTATAGCTATAGGCTAAAAACCAATAACTTTGAATTTGAAAAATAGGTCATGGAGAGATAAGAAAAAAGACAGGACATTGTATAATAATTGCAAACTATGGCAAGTTATGACATGGATGCAGTTATTTATGGAGACAGGGTATAATAGTATTTTCCATACAGATAATAATCACACATGTAGCATTCGAATAAGTAGAATTTATGTGTAGGTTTACGCGCACTGTATGTATATAGTAAATACTATATCGCAGTCGGAGGCAATCAAAATCAGCAATAAATACACTGAATCGACACACTCTCCACACAGAGAACTCCATATTTTGATAAAATTTCCAGGAACTTGGGATTTGAGATACAAACAGTTAGTTATTTACTTCCATAACGGAGGACTTTAGATGGGAGTGGGAGATAGACAATACGACAGACAGCGAAGCGTTCGCATTCGCGGCATCATCTACATCACGAATATACGTTTTTGTGTACAGGAAAAGTTGGAACGTCAAAACATTGCAAAGTTCTTAGTAGAGCCAGAAAAGGATATCAAACTGCATATACACAACTAGGAGCTAACATAATTTTATTTTTACTACCAATTTAAGGCATCTATGGTACGTAAGGTACTTTGATACTATATTACGAGAATGAGATAGATACGCAAGTTGATTTAGCTTTCGACGAACATCAAAGAATTTCCACAATGATAATTTCGAGCTTGACTGAATGAATGGTGAATGGGACAGTAGAGTTTAGGATTGGGACTGTGAGATTGGATTCAACATTGATTGGTTTTTATTTGGACCATATAAGGGAAGGAAAAATCCTCCAAGAATAGAATAGAGTGCAAATGGCAATTTACAAGGACAATGAGGAGTAGGTAACTAATGAAATTACAACATGACAATAGTGACTCACAATACTTAATATGTAATAATAACCACAATGCAACATTACTAATAGTATAAGCACTGGTTGAGTATTATAATTCGAATAAAAACTAAAAGATCAATGACAATAGCAGCGTAAACTTTTCTGCTTTATCAGACGCATATCGTCTGCGAAGAACCAAAATGACCCATATCCATTTATAAAAGAGAGTCAAGAATCAATGTTATAATGCTGAGCTCAAAAAGTCACTCGCCAAATCCCCAACATATTTTTTTCCACTTCCTTTTCACCTCCAAAATTTCGAATTTGAATTCCTAATGAGATGAATACGAGTCCGGAGTTCAACATTTCCAAAACCGAGGCCGAACCCGAGGTCAAACCCGAGGTCGAACCCGAATTTAAGCTATACATATATGCACCTATGTCAGGTATTTTTAACATAGTTTTCACATACGGGCGGTGTGTATGTATATGGAATGTAAAGTGACAATATTGGGTGGTTCACATGGAAGTACGTACGGAGAGAATCGGTGAACAGACTTTTCCTACCCGGACTTTTCCTACCCACGACCACGACCGAACCTAGGAATTTTCCTACACATGTACAAAAAAAAAGAAACTACACATCGAGCAAAGACATACCCCCAACTTTTGTATTGTATTATAACCTTGAGTTATTTTAAATAATGTAGACTTTTGCTAGTAAAATTATCTTTCCCACTTTATCACATTATTTACACACACAAGTTAAGTATTCAATATTATGACGACGAGCTTTTTTGCCCATGCGAAATCGTTGTGAATTTTTTTTTCTTGCTTGGGGATCGTCCGTAAATGATTTCATCGATGTATATAGGTAATATTAAGAACTTGTATATGGGTGGATCGTAAACACAGTACAGTTTGATTTTGGTACAGCAACAATGATTAGTTTTCAACAAATTCGTCTTTTTAATTTTAGAATGGGTTGGTCAACCCCAAAAAGAAAATTTTAGTACTCAGTATTTCACTAATTTGAAGAAAAATAATTGCTTTAAATATGATTAGAGTACTGTAGTTAGTGTATAATTACCTATTTAAAATACAGATGCGAAATTTTTAAATTAATTGTAGTTGACTAAATTGGATTTAAATGGGATAATTATTTTTTGAATCTAAACAGAATGTGTTTAATGTAATGTAATCGTTTTTTATGTGTTTAGTGTTGGCTTATTTTTAATATAATATATACATTTAAGTATAATGAAATATATCAGTCGCATGCTTTACTTTAATTTTACTTGAAAAATACGTGGCAACGCATCGACAACACTATATCCAATATAGATCCAACGAGGATATAGAGCGATATATGTATAGTGTATGTACTTACATGCATTCCTAATTTGTAATTAAAGTTTAATTGCTTATAACTTTTTTGGCCAGACCCGCTCTGGCAAAATTCCAAATATCACATACAGCTCATTTTTTTTCCAATTTTTGAGCTATGACAGTGGATTCTGACTAATGGAGGTATGGCGCACCCGAAAAAAATATCGCGTTAACTTTTGAAATATGAGCCTCCCTGACCTCTCCGATTTCATTAAATATCTCTAGCTAAAAACAATATCCACTATCTAAAAAATAATGAAACATGTCTTGAAAGCATTTAAATAGAATATTTTGCACTTTTAAAAAATATATAAGTTTACACTTAACGCTTTTCAAAAATAGGTACCTACACAGAATACTACGTTTTTCAAAAACATGTATGTAAATAGGACATTTTACGCTTTTTAAAAACATGTAAATAGAACATTTTACGTTTTCAAAAACATGTAAATAGAACATTTTACAGCTTTCAAAAAGATGTAAATAGAACATTTTACACTTTTCAAAAACTCCCAATTAACATTTTACGTGTGTTTCTCCTTCCGTTTTTATAACATAGCTCATTTTGATTCGAGCTTAAATTGGAAATGGGTCATTTGGTTCTTCACAGACGATTTTATGCCTTTGATGTAAATAAGAATATCAAAAGTTGGAATCCAAAGACCAAGATAAAAAATTAAGTTATTTATTATTTTTGTAGCTTTTAAGTAGTTTCCAGATTTTTGCTTTGGGATCATTTAAAACTTTACGAATATAAATGTATACCTGGCAAAAATCCAAATATATAGTTAACTGAAACAGAATTATGCCAACAGCATTAACAAAAATGGAAGAATTAACAATATTAAAGCCAGACGTCAGTTTTAACTAACAGTTTTCAGTATGTATCAAGTACATCATTTCTAGCATTACCTACCGTTTGCATTGAAACTCCGGGTAGTATAATGCTTTAATGCTTCCTTTTTCTTGCTTAGACTAAGTAAGTAAATACACATTTTCAAAGTTTTCTCGTAGACGTTGATAGTTTGGTTTAGAGTAGAGAAGCTGAGGTTTACAGTAATAACAGTAATCGGGATCTAGAAAACAATGAAAGGAGAGGTGATCTCCCTTTGACAATAAAGCGAGCGCAGGTATACGACTGCGTGTGTTAGAGATAGTACAACAGTTCATTTATATACTGTAGTTTCTTTTCCGTAAGATGTAATTCTACCTAGTGAAAGAGAAGGCGGGGGTTGCGTTGGTTGGGAGGATACGTCGTTGTTGATATAATAAGATTCTGTCATTTCCAGACAATGACAACATCCGGATCCCTCTCGACCAAATCATCCAATTCAACTTGAGTCAAGTCATGAGCTAAACAAATCTCATCATAGGTATGCGTCCCATCAAACATCTCATAGAGAGCATTGAATTTCTTCCGATGTCTCATCAAATGTTCCCGACTCTCCGTATCACTGATGTTATTCATCCCGTATGGGATTCGGAATGCTTTCTGAACCAAAAGACTCTTTTCAACCTTTCGAATGATTCGATGAGTCAAACCAAAGAGAACTAGACGCCTCTCATCCACCACACTGAGAATGGATTGGAATTCTCCAAGATGTGCAACTCCGTGACCCTGAGCATGATGGGATGAGGTGGATGAGTGTTTGGAGGAAGACATCAAATTCCCTCCTCCAGTAGTTGTTGTCAGAATTGCTGAATGTAGTTTTACGGGAGTTGTTGGATTTGATGACGTCCTTGACTGGGCCGAAGAAGATAAGGAGATGTCACTGTATTTGGACGAGGAATGAATTCGTTCTAATAAACTACGACCCATCGGGGTGGCCGGGATTGAACGAAATCGACTACAAAGATCCTTGATGGTTACTCCACGTCGCATAGCACAGTAAAAACGGACAACGTCCGCAAAATGTGGTTTTGTCTAGAAAATAAAATGGGGAAAAAATACATAACATAACATACACTGCAGCAGCGATAGTGGAAGGGTCAAAATATGCGACACAGATTTTTCTGGTGATAAGGGAAAAATGCAGTATAAATAGTTTACAATTTACGTTTTTAAAAAAAGTGATGAATGTTCCCATATACAGTATTTTAAAATAAGTATAAAATATCCTGCTTCCGATTTAAAAAAAACAGATGAAAAGCTTAAAAAAGCTATAAATCAGTGACCATCTGTATACCTAAGTAGATATACTATGTTTTGTGGTTTGTAGAACGCTTTTTAAATACAAATTTTTCAACATTACACACGGTTGAATGTGCTTCTATGTACATACTAGATATGTAAGTAGTTTAATCATGAATAATTTATATATTTTAAAAATATTCCAGATGTGGCCACTTGCCTGCCACTAACATTTCCTTTTCACTTCTATTTTCATTTAGATTTGTCTAGCAATCCGAATTCTAACGAACTTTTTTCTACTCGGTTTTATATGATTTATTTAGTAGAGAAATAATTTTATTATATTTAGAAAGAAGGAAAAAAACTTACATGCTCAAATCGGGCGACAAAACTTAGACATTCCGCTTTAAAAGAAGAACTCCCGGTTATAAGCTTCGTGTGAACTAGAGGTGTGGTACAGTAAGTATTTCCATATAAAAATAGCGGTATAGTCTTTATGACTCGGTAGTACAGAAGATTTTGAAGGCATGTTTTCACTAAGCTGGTATCCACGTCTGCTAGGTTTGCTGTAAAAAGCATAGAGACATTAAAAGTAAAAATATCTTTTTGGGATGAGAAATGAATAATTTTGAGTCCATGTTAAAATCTACATTGACTGCGTGTAGAGGCGTATGTATATATCAGTTTTTAGAATACAAATTAAAAATAAGTAATGGAAATTTTTAACTACGCAAGACGGACAGTTACGGCATATTTCGTGTTTTTGAAAAATTCACTTTTATTACACGAATTTGGTTAAAACTTTCAATAAAAGCTTGACCAGTAAAAAGTTCGTATGCAATTTTTAATTTTCAAAATTCAAGATGAGGAGGAGTATGTAATTGTCCTGAATATTGACGCTTTTCACACCGGGCCGAAACAACAAAGTAAATATTAATGAACGTATGCGCAAAGTATTATGTACCTACCTATTTTTGTAACATGATTGAATCCATCTATGTAAGGAATGATTTGTTGAGTTGTTAAATCCCACTTCTCGAATGGAGACACGTCGCTTGTAAAAACCGGTACTTCGTGATTTTGAACTATGGGAGGGTCTGTAACGGAGGCTAGCACCACTTTTAGCTTTAATAATCGATCCCTAAAAACAATGGAACACTCCCGGTGGTAACCATTAAGACCGTGAAGAACATTCTCAAACATCTTTTCTAACTCTTTCTCACTTCCACTCCGAAGTTTTGATAAGTATTCAATTTCTAATTCAAGAGAGTTAAAAAATTCAGAAAATTTAACTAAAACTTGTTCATACTGAACTGTTCTTGCCCAGGCATCACAAACAAAGCAGACATTAAAGTAGAATGCATTTCTATCATATTTAGCATTTTTGATTTGAATTGGATAACCCAAAATCTTTTTCCCCAGAGCGTTTACTGTCATGGACAATCTTTGTAAATGCGTTTTGGGAATAATGTAAGTTGACAGGGGATCAAAAATTTCTTTTGAGATAGTATCGGCTGGGTACTGAACCACAACTTTAGGTCCCGCAACAGGGTGAAATTCACTGAGGAAAATTGCTCGAATGGGTCCTTCTCTTCCACAGCCTTCAAAAAATCCATCATTGTCTCCACCACTGCTAGCTGAGTTCTGATGAATAGAAAACATCGCTGTGGCGCTGTCCTTCATTTCTCCTAGCTCTTGATGCACCAAATATTTACTATAAAAATAAAGTAGGCAGGAATTAATAACCTTGTGCTATCATTGTGTCCAGTCTAGCTTGGTAAGTTTTATATGTAAAAAGCTATAATAATTTTTAATCGCAAAGAAGTATATATAATTGTTTGTTATTTGAATTGAAAACACGAAGTATTGAAAACACCTATCTGTATAGAAATAAATAATACAGCAATATACGATGCATTAAGTATTATTTATCATTGAGAATGAATTTCTCGTGAACGCTTCAATAACGGATTAATTAATTCACACATTTGAATGTTTGAAGTGAAAGCAAATCCTGTATGAATGGATATTTGGTTTGTTTAGATCTATGTATGTATATTATATTTTGTAGTTGACTTGATTCAACTTTGCCAGAGAAAGTTCAAAGTTGTCTAAACTGCAAACATAAAGCACGATACGTGTCATTTACTGTTTAGTGTATATTTTAGATTAATCTTCATAATACATTTTCTGTATTTGAAAAAAATAAAGTAGAATATATGAATCGGGTTCAATATTACAAGTGACATAAGCTGTAAGCATAAGGCATACCTTGTCGAAAATTAAAAGGGTAGTCAAAACAATTACAATAATACATGCAAGAATAAATACAAATTAAACCTTACAAGTGACAGCGACTGAACTTGAAGGTGATCCACTGTCAGAGCTCAATGTCAAATGTCAAATGGCAGAAAAACAGTCGACCAACAGTTGCCTGTCACCTGTTGTATATTTATTTGCTAGTTCAGTTCTTTGATCAATGCCCGGCTCAAGTATATAAACAATAAAATAGGAAAAAAGAAAACTAACTCCTCTTTAGTTTTACAAACACAGTTTTTTAAATGCCACTGTTGATTCCCAACTGCACATTACATAATTCTAGGTTAAGTAGCAATTTTCTTTTATTGTTCTTTAAAACTTAAAACTTGCTCTTTAAATCTTTACCAACATTTGAATGAAATTTCATACTTTCGCGGCATTTTACAGCGGGAAGATTAAAAACATACGGATACGGCAACACAACACGGAACGGAACGTAGTAGAAGGTGAAGGCAATTTTTAATAGTTAAATTAGTTCTTTATTAATCAAGTTTTTAAAGACGCGTGGATTTGGATTTGTGCAGTCAGCTTTGAATTTATACCAAATTAGGAGAATTTAACACAACCAAGAACCTCGTCTTCTGGTTCTGGACTCGATACCCTGTTGTCTTATTTTTACCCCCCATTCACAAGTACATTTTCTTGTCATCACCAGTTTGATTGAATCTTAAATCGTTATTTGTTAAGTATTTATTAATTATTGTTCTTTTTCCCACTGAATTTCGTGCTACGTACATTCAATTGAAAATGCCGAAAAGATACAAGTCTAACAAGTACTGTAACTACAGTTCAGTATTGGGACAGGGTCAGGTAAATACACACTTTACATTTTATTCTTTAAAATAACTCCTCAAGACGCATACTTATATCCACCTATGCTATATAATAAAATGCTATCAGCCAGCTAAAAATTACTTATATTTTAAAATTAATTTCAGGACTATGGTGCTACGGAAACTTGGGACGACACGGAGCTCATAAATCAATTTGACGAAGCGCTCCGAGAGTGGAAACAGGAAAGACAGACAAAGAATGCTTATTTTAAAAATGAACACTCCGATACTGAACCAGAAGAAGCCCCGTACATGGGTGCATGGGTTGAAGTTGAACAGGAAGCATTTAATCCAGAAACCGCAGCTCAGAATGCAGTAATTTTCATTTTTACGTCATTCATTCATCATTACTCGATTCATTACACTGCACTGGAGTCTTTATTAAAGCCTCAATTATATTCAAATACATATTAAATTTAGAACAAACATTACTATAATTAATTGTAATTCTCGCTGTATTTTCAGCATCATATTATGGGGATGTATTTTATGTTGCAACTTATGTATTCTTCCAACTATTATTTCAGGATTTTGTTCCTGCTTTGGATGACCACGAGATGACCGCATTGTATGATCAAGCTCTTGAGGAATGGAAAGAAGAACGAAAGCCTGAGAATTGGGCTAAAATATGGGAAATCGACATGGCAGCAGATGTGAGCTCGGAGACAGAATCTGTTCCAACTTCTAATGCTCAGCCTGACGAGTCTACAGTACCGGGTCCATGGGTAGTTGTCAATCCGAAGAGTGATTTAGAACAGCTTGCGGAACAAGCATTGGTACGTTCTACTATTTTAGTAAAATGTCATTTTTCAGAAGCACGGACTAAACTAAATAAATGGAATGTAAAATACTACACAGTAATTAATTGAGACTTACTAGTTAAGCAGTTACAGTTGATTATTTATATTGAATCTGTTCACGATAAATATAGGCTTACTCCAAGGAGCGGTCTGAGCTCATTGAGGCTGCAACTGATAAAAACATACCCGAAGACCGAGAAATTTTAACTATTTACGATGAAGCTCTGCAAGAATGGAGAGAAGAGCGCCAGCCTACATTGAACCTGGAAAAGGATCAAGGAACTAAAACCTCTGTTGTCACCATTAACTCAGAAGAATCATCTGAATCTCAACCGCAAAATGGTGACACCAAATCTGAAGACCCTCATGTCGCATCATCAACTTTAGTTGTCGGATAATGTATAAGTTTGAATTTTGCATCGAGAAAGTAATCAGTGTCCACTGCAGCTTTACTTTTATCCCTAGGTCTGTTTGGATATGCTTTATTTCCTTTTATAACCAAGGGTTTGTCTAATTATAAAACATGCTTTAGACAAATTTTCTTAAAGTAAGTCCTTGGAAATATACTTTTCAGTTACACTAAACACTGAAATTTTTAAAATATCTTCGTTATCTGTGGAATTTAGACACATTTTTATTTAAAATACGGCTCCATTCTTCTACAAATATTGAGAATTCAAGTCGTACACATTCGTACACATAGCTAGGAATTATGAAGTATGTAAAAAGCTCTTTCAAAACAAATTAACTGTTTATTTTATATTGCTCATAAAATATCTGATATGAAGGTTGGTTAATTCGTTAGTTACTTAATGTTTAGCTTACTGTTTAATAATACATTTAATGCATGTCAGAGTGTATTAAATTGTTTTGTACATAATATATAAGTTAGTTGTGTAGGATATTAATAATGTTCAATGTGACACCATAGCTTTTACTTACATCCTACATACAATTTATCCTATTTGTATAATAATTCGTAATCGTAATATTATCGATTTTAAAAAGTACTTAAAATGAGGTAGCATAACCTGTAATAAATAAATTTACATCATTTATAAAAGTAATTAATAACAGTATAAATGTCAAGTGTACTGTGTATTTTATGTAAATATTAAAATTATATACATTAAAAATTAAACCTTCGTACCTACGTATTTATCTTATGTCAGCAGTCATACTGATACAATCATAATAATAATTATTGTCTAGATAATATCTATACCTCATGTGAATAACCAAAATGACCTAGGTATATCCATTTTTAGCTAAAAACAGCATCCACTAGCTACAAAAATATTAAAACATATCTTGAAAGTATTTACATAGAATATTTTGCACTTTTCAAAAACATGTAAAGAGACTATTTTACACTTTTCAAAAACATGTAAATAGAACATTTTACACTTTCAAAAAACATGTTAATAGAATATTGAATATTTTACTTTTCAAAAACTCTTAATTAACATAATTCTCATTTCGTTTTTATGACATATAGCTCATTTTGATTCTAACTTAAATTGGACATGGGTCATTTTGGTTCTTCACTCACGATATACTGAATATAATTCAAGTATAGTTTATTGAATATAATTATTATAAGTGTTAGAGTTACAAAACTATAGAAATACCTATTTAACTATTTCAAGCATAACATAAAATAATTATACTATACGCACGCAAGGGCGTACTCGCTTACACTACTACAACATAATTATACAGCCAGTCAACAGTCGATAACATGGAATTTTGGTATTTGTTTTTGGTATTTCAGATTCAGTTCTACTTCTACTTCTACGTGCTGCTATTTATTTTTCAATGATCCTTATACTAACAGTAAGGCGTTCCAAATCTATCTATACATAAAAATAATTTTCAAAAGCCATAGGAAAGAAATATATTTCTCAAGAAATGAGCCGGAAGCTACAACTAATATTCTCGCTGAACCCGAACTGCTAGAAATAGAATTCAAAGTGGAAATAGAGCCACTATTACTGCTCGACTCAGGACCTGACCCAGAAGACGAGGACGAGGAAGAAGCTCTTGAAATAATTGTATCCTCAGTCAACACCACACAATGATTATCTTCAGAAACAATGGACGTGTTCCCACATCGACATCTCCCCTCGTGACACTCAGCCAAGGCCGCAGAGTCTTCCATACACTCGAAAGACGACTCACACGTGGCTCCTAGTTGTCTCCGTACATAACATTTCCCTTCATGATACGCCGTGGGGAATTCCTGAGAGCACTCACACTTGATCCGATCCTCGTTACAGTACGACAATGGGCCCAAGTCACTCCTCGTACATTGTGAATCCTCATCGCAACTGGAATTTAATCCAAATTTTGCAATTTCTAAACATTTTCTCCGGTCTGCACTTGGGACATAAAGACCGTCCTCACACGCACACAGTCCATTCGAACAGAGTGAATTCTCTGTGACCTGGGAGCACTGACCGTGGAATTTACAGGATTGACCCAAATATTTTGTGGAGTGACACTTGATGATGGCTGGGCTCGGTGTCGGCGGTGTTTGAAGTTGGACATTGAGATTGTGATCATCGTTATTACTGTGGTGTTGATGTTGGTGTTGGTGATGGCCTCTCTCCTTTTCCTTCTCCTTCTCCTTGCTCACCCCTTTGATGGTGGAATTATTGTCAGGATTGAAGCATTCGCACTTCCGCTTCGTCTGATTGCATCTGGAGAAGGAGCCAAGTTTAGCACAGTGACCATTGATTGTACATTCAGGTTTATCTCTCGTGTCATTCCCTGTCCCGCCCCCGCTCCCCGCCCCCGTCCCATCCGATGGTGCGATGGGTTCCGGGAGTGGGAGACAAGCCGTTAAATTTGCATTGGGCATGAAACCGGATTGACAACGACACTTCCCATCCTTCCCACAGACTGAGTGGAGTATTTTTGAACTACATTGGGGAATGACTTGACAGACGTCACCGAGTCCAGCACCAAAATAGCATCGTCCCTGATGGAAGACCATCGGCACCATCGGAATCTGATAGCACTCACACTGCATTCGCTCTAAATTACACTCGGAGAGCGTTCCCAGGGGACTCTTCTCACACTGAATATTCTCTTCACAGGGCGAGTTGAGACCCTGTGTCGCAATCGGGAGACAGCGAGACTTATCCCAGCTGGGCACATAACCATCTTTACACTGACAAATCCCCATCTTACACATGGCATGAACTGTCGTCGTACTGCACAACCCATCAATCTGACAGTAGTCTCCCAGACTTTCTCCATAGTAGCATCTGTTCAAAATTAACATATTTATCACACTGCTAGTTCAACAACACAACATTCACATTCAAAGTGTGGTGCTTACGTATACCTACAAGCATGCATTTTTTTATCATTGAGTTTGGCATAATTTTTAGTTGTCATTGGTAAAGCGAGTATTCCTATACAGTAAAACACGGATTAAATACCCTGGCTACACGCTTAGAAAAAAACTTAACAAAAATCTTGTACGATGGGGGTAACAGGTTAAGATGTTAACTTTAACAGGTTTATCAGTAAATTTTAAAATATTTAAGAGTGGGGAAATTGGCTAGTCATTAACAGCGCTGTATGTCACAAAACAGAATAGCAAATCTGTTAAAATCTACAGTAAACCTGTTGAAGAATTTATGTCGCTGTATATGTATGCTAAATTAGTGGTACATTACTAAATGTGATGCGTCAGTCCAGTTGCTAAGGAGGAAGGTACCTTTGACGAAGTTTGCGGGTTCGAAACCAACTTTTGGTGTTAGTTTTTAACGAATAAAATAGTTCAACAGGATAAGCTGTTGGGTGATTTTGGTAAGCCTAATATAACTGCAGTATCAGGAAATCTCTAACTGAAATTCCTGTTGACCAATGTTAACAGCTTATGCTGGTAATAGTAGTAGTAACAGCAACAGTTACATGGTAAACTCTCCCATATTTTTCTAAGCGTGTGTCTATAATATTTACTCAGCTGCCCCTGAGACCCCTGCTTGTATTAGATGCGGGGCTTTAATAAATAATAATGCGGTATCAATAAAACTGTGCTTTCAAGAGTTTCAAGTGCGTAATTTGTCTGAATCATATTCTCGTTAGGTTTTTTAGTAGGTGCCTATAAGTGTGTGTTTTTGAATACAAGAAATGAAATACTGAAGTTGTAGAATGTCTTTATTTAAAGACATATTATTTTGCTTGTTTTTTTCAAACCTGCCCTGATGAAAAACGATGGGGAGAGTGTCGGACTCGTAGCAGCTGCATTTGTTAGTCCCAATATTACACTCGGACAGTCGCCCTAATAAACTTTTCCAGCACTGGATACTTTCATCACATGGTGACTCCAGCCCGTAGCGTGCCACCTCAAGACACTTTGTCCCATTCCGACTTATAGTATAACCAGATTTACAGTCACAAACACCTTGGCTACACTCGAGTGCCATGGCCATGTCACAAGAAGCAGCGCTTCCGTTCCCACATTTCTCGCCTTTTAAAAGTACAAATCTGGCTCGTCCACAAATTATGAGACTTTGAAAAATTAATGGGACTATGAGCAAATGCCCCAGGAATCCTTTGGAGGCCATTTTTAGCATACAGCAGTAATTTACACCGTTCCACTATTACACTTTCACTTTGGCTTTTTATGCGTATATTTAATAATGTTCAGCCATTTAAAAATCCTTGTGATTCGATGTTGGTGTGGGGAAAATGAGACAAACTCGTTTTCTTTGGAATTAAATGATAGAGCTTTTGAGTGTAGAAATTAATATTCTTTTGGGTGCAATAAGTGATATCTTGGTATTTCGTGTTTCTGTTTTTAAAAAAATGGGAAAGCACCCAATTTGCAGTAACACTCAAAAACTTCCAATTAAAGCCCTGGAGTCGCTGGAGGTCTCTTGCCAAATTTGGCTCGGATTTTGGGAGGCTTGCAGTAGTTTATTGTTGTAATTTTATTATTATGCAATTAAATTAAAATTGCTCTGGGGTGCAATAGAGACTGCATGGGCTTTGCTTTGTTGAAACTGCCGTATGGACTTCTAATAAGGCTTTAGTGGAAAAGGGGTATTGCCCTATGCTTGACTTACTTGCTGTCAGAATATTAAAAAGTGATGTGTTCGCCCTTAAAAGTAAGAAAAAAACTTAATTTGTAATATTGTGCAGATTCCTCGTTTTTAAAAACTGCGTAGTACTTAATGCAATATGTTTATTTGCTTAAAATCTGTTTTTAATTAATCATTCGCATTTCTTTTAAAGCTAAAGGAAACTAATGAGCCTTGCACTTTTGCACTTTTTCTATATAAAATAACTTGAAACAAATTAATTTGGAATTTTGAACCTTTTAAAAATACGTAATTCTAATATACTGCACTTTTAAAAAATGATTAATTAGAACATTTTGCACTTTTAAAAAATGTGTAATTAGAATATTTTGCACTTTTTAGAAATACGCAATTATAAAATAATGAACTTTTAAAAAATGCCTAATTTGAACATTTTTGCACCTTTTAAAAATACTTAAAATATGTTGCACTTTTCTAGCAATAATAGACTAATTAAAAAATTTTTGAAAAAAATTTAATCAAACTGTTTCCCACTTTTCAAAATAGTACAAAGTGACAAAGCTTATTTTGAATTTTTAAAAATTAAACTCAAAATTAACATTTTGTCAAATTGGTTGAATATTTTTTTATAGTTTATAATAATATCAGGATCCTCAAAAACATGCAAAACTAGACTTATGATAACGTCAAGTAACTAAAAATAATACACAGATATCATACTTTGCACCTTCGAAGGAAACAAAAACTACAGAAATGAAGTACTGTTTGCTTGAAAGTTTTGAGTTCTGCTGAAGCTCATGCCTCTGTCACTTGTTGGGTGGTTGTGGTTTATGAAAAAGGGATCGTAATCATTTTTTTGTCTGCAATTTTATTAGAGATCAACAAGTGTTTGATATGAATTTTGATTTTTATTTGACACGGAGACACTACTACGACGCACTGGATTTAAGGAAGTACCTACTTAACTTCTGTATTGCAGATTTGAGTCTGAATGTCTTCCACTAAATTGGATTTGTGCGTGTTACTAATGTAGTGTAGTAATTTTTATTAATGAAATAAAATGTGCTCTCTGATGGTGGTTGTGTGTGTCTTGTTGTTGGTGGTTGAGCTGGAAATGAGAAAGGAAGCCTTGTTGCAGAGACTCAAGAACTCGAAAGAAGGCTCAAAAGAACTGAAAAAGTCCATTACACATTTACACACACATCCATTTGATGTCGACAAATATTTTTTTTTCCCTCTTCCACAACTTCTTTTACTTTTTGAAACCATCTCATTGAATCTGAATCATGTACCTTGTTGAGCTCAAGTCAACTTCAACTTGTTCACCATTCCATAACCACACCACGCCATAATAATCATTTCCTTCCATACCAGAGGCAAGCCAAAGCCAAAGAACCAAACTAACACTCCGTAGTTGAAGTGACAGTACTAGCCACCTATTCGTTTTTATGTACCTATATAGGTAACTATGTGAAGAGCAAAGCATGCATTAAATTGTATTGTGCATCGAAATTCCTGGGCAGAATAATTTAGCATACAAATGTATAAATCACCGGCTGCCGACTGCCAATAACTTACTAAATTAAATACACTAATCTACAAACACTACAAATAATGGTGTTGGAATATTTTAGAGTCGTTCACGAAAATAATTTTAGAACATTTTGAAGTGTTCAAAAAATATAATTAGAACATTTTGAATCTTAAAAAAAAATTTTAAGAACATTTTAAAGTGTTCAAGAAATAGAATTAGAACATTTTGGCTCGTTTGAAAAAATACAATTACCTAGTACAATTTTTGTTCTAAATAAACTGAACTAGAACATTTTTGAATCGTTGACAAAAACAAAATTAGAATATTTTGAGCTTTTCAAAAAAGTAGAATTATACAATTTTTAACCATTAAAAAAATAGAATATTAGAACATTTCACAATGTTCAAAAAATAGAATAAGTACATTTTAGACTTCAAAAATACTGAATTAGAATTTTTAATACATCTTTCAAAAAAAGAAAATCAGAGCTTCGCAGAGAGTCGCTGTCTGCAGAGAAGCTTTAATAGCAATATTTCCAGCGTCATGAAATACTTTCTCATAAAACCTTTTGCAGATTTTCAACAAGAGAAAAACACTGGATCGATCACAATTTTTTTTTAACATATTGGAGAAAATTTAGTTGGAAAAACTGGAAAGAATCCCAAGTCCCAAGTACCTATATACTACTATATAGCATGTAAATTCGATAACAATAGTATTTAATTTTGTGCCTGTTATGTTTTGTTTACTTCTTAGTTAAAATCTGGGTACAGATTTGTTATTTAGTATCGTGCTTCCAAAATGCCATATGGCGAGTATTAGCTCGTCAGAAATGATGGTTGCTACAGACTGCAGACGGCAGATATAGAATAAATGTACCTACACCTATGTAGGTACTTACGCAATATGTGCCTCCAAATAGCAGTTCTGTAACTAGGAATTCCTCTACATTTGGAGTTGGTATTGGTCTTGTTGGTGTTGGTGAAAGAAAAGGAAAAGGAGCCGTACTTACGCATAAAAAAAATTAGTATAATAAGAATTCCTTTGATTCAGATTGGTTTGGTTTGGGTGTTTGGCGTTTTTCGTTCTCCGGAAAAAAGAGTCAAAAAAGTCAAGTGGGGGCAGGCAGAGAGAGAGAGATGCAGGCAGGGCAAGTAAAAGGAAATGAACGAAAAAGGATGCTCAGTTTTTATAGCACAAGTAACATTAATACAAAAATCAAGTACGTAGCCAAAAGTAACTAAAGATGCTAACGATGTACAAAGTACTTTAGTGCCTAGACACACACACACACACACACACACACACACACACACACACACACACACACACACACACACACACACACACACACATGCGGAGGCACTCGTACCAGGAGGATAGGATGGAGGACCAAAGTAGTAAAAGTCCCGAGAGCTTTTTAAAGGCTATCTTTTTGAGACCGTTGATGGGAGATAGCTTCATTTGCATCTTATATCTTTTATGAGCTCATTCACGACTCGACTCCTTGAGCCTCATCATCTTCATCAACGGTACATTTTTATTTACTATATAATTTATCAAATACAGATTTAGAGAGGCAATAAGGAAGCTCCCACATACCTTCAAGCAGTCAACATCAAGTTCAAGTGTATAGCCTCAGAGAGTCGAGTGCGTATGTGTAAATCCGGACTTTTATACATTATTATTATAAATCTCCTTCTTTGGACTGCGGGTCTGGTCTGGGCTTGGGTGGCGGAGCCTATTTTAATAGGTGAATCGAAATTAATTCTTGCGATTTTAGAGGAAGGGAAGAGGTAGACTAATAAGAATGAAATTAGAGCATTTGGCACAATTTGCACCGTTCAAAAACATGAAATTAGAAAATTTTGAACCGTTCAAAAACATAAAGTTAGAACATTTTCCACCGTCTAACATACAGTTAGAAGATTTTGCACCGCTCAAATGGAACATTATACACCGTCCAACATGGAGGTAGAACATTTTGTGCCGTTCAAAAAACATCAAATTAAAACATTTTTGACATTTCAAAAGCATGAAATTAGAATATTTTACGCCGTTCAAATAAAACATGAAATTAGAACATTTTGCAAAATTCAAAAGAACTGAATTAGTGCGTTCTGCTATTTGCAGAAAGCCATATAACTATACACTGTATTTTACAACCTATTGATTTACTTTTTATTATTAAATGGATACGGTGGGCGCTTGTACGAAAGCGTGACAGATGGCTGCGCCACACGAATAACTCGTCCCGCGGGGGTGAAAAAGAAAACCGCAGATAAGAAACTTTAAGGGACATTTTGTGGTGAGCCGTGTGGGGTCGATTTATTCGTAGGGCGCCGCTATCTTTTACGCTCTTCCTCTTCGTTTCGGCCACTGACTGTATGCCACATTTAACAATCTATAGCTAATACATACCAAATACATAATAGTTAATAGCACATATTATATCGTCGGTGCAGAAGCATTAAATTCGTATCTTCCAAATATTTTCCGAAAGCAAATCCTTTTAACTTCCCAAAAATGTCTAAAAACAAAGTAGCATCTTTCCCTATAGAAACATTGGAAAGATAAGGTTCAGCTTTTAGACATTTTTGGAAAGACACGGATTTCCTTCTCCCCTGACGACATTTTTAATTTTGCTAATTTAAATGCATGCAATTGCATAGATACTTAATAAGGGAACTTTCCTATAGCTCGGCATTCGGCATTAATTACCTTGTTAAAAGAAGCTCTGCCCTTTACTGCCTTGTATTTTAATAACACGTTCATCCCTAAGAGACTTGAGGCCACTACGCACCTACATGAGTGAAAGAGGAGTGTGAGGAGTTTTAATTCGTGTGCAAGTGCATCACAGAATCACAGAGAAGACGAGTATACGACGACTGGAAGACACTCAGCATAATTTATCGTCAACAACTGCACGCTTCCATACTTCCACTGTCGACCGTATTACTACAAAGCGTATACCGTATACCGTAGTACATTAAACCCAGAACCAAAAACTAACAACAAAAAGACTTACCGAAACTCGACTCGAGACTCACTAGTGAGGCCTAGTGATCAAGCTCAAGCAAGTCAAAAAGTGGAAGTTACTAAATAAAAAGTTACTAATGCGTATTATGTTTAGTTTAGGCTATATTAGCTACGCACCTACATCTGGATCTCTGGATCTCTGGATTCCCATACTCCGCATCCCTATACATACTATACACATTTACTTACTTAAAGTTCCATCAAGGCAAACCGTAACCGTCAAATTCAAATTCACTATGATATAAATTATGGATGGGAATGATGGAATAACAACCGAGCATGGGATTGGTATGAAGTATGGCTCATCTCCTCTGCTGTGCTGTACTTATGTGTTGTTGTTTGAAGTTTGGATTTTGAATATTTGGTTATAATATGGCACCGGCATCGGTACCGGCACCGGCAACCGCAACGGAATTGAAATTGGATTTGTACTTACTCCTTAGTCAGTAGTTTTTCATATTATATGGAATTAGTTTACTGGAAGGTTCGTGTGTTCGTATGCAGATGTGTGTAGTATAGTATGTAGATTGGTTCGTTACTTTGGTTTTTGGTTTTTGAGGGACGGAGCGTTGAAGTAGAGATTTACGCTGAAACATTTTATCCTTTCCTTAACGATAAACTCCATTTAAGGAACTAATACGAGAATTTCAGAATCCCAGCAGAACCAGAACCAGAACCAGAAACAAGACTGACAGAAACCAATAAGAATGAGAAGTGCGTACATATGCATATGCATAGAAAAGGACGGTGATGTCGACTTGGACTTAAGACGACTATCTTCTGTACGACTGTACGACGAGGATGAGGATGAGCTACGGAGGAAATTCTTTTTAGACGAAGACGACTTATTACCCGTTCTGTCGTTCTCTCTCTCTCTCTCTCTCTTTCACAAGTCAGTGTCTGCCTGCCCCCATCTCATCCTCTACGATAAGTATGAGAGTGCGTCTCTTTTCGGTTGTGCTGTGTTGTCTCGTGTCTTCAAGAAATGTTGTTGTTGTGGACCTGTGAGCATGTTCATGTTGACTTGAAAAATTATCTCTCCTCAATATGTAATCCTTATTACTTACTTACTTATTGAGCCTCTTACAGGGCCGGACGAAGGAATTAATTTTAGGCAGCAATTTGTTTCCATACAAAAACCACCATTTTTATGTTATTGATGATTTTCTATGGTAGAGCAAAATGTTGTATTTACATGTTTTAGAAAAGTGCAAAATGTTCTTTATACTTGATTCAGAAAAGTGCTCAATGTTCTATTTACATGTTTTGAGAAAAGTGGAAAATGTTTCATTTCCATGCTTTTGAAATGTGCAAAAATTTTAATTTGCATGTTTTTGAAAAGTTCAAAATGTTCTAATTCCATGTTTTGAGAAAAGTGGAAAATGTTTCATTTCCATGTTTTTGAAATGCGCAAAAATTTTAATTTGCATGTTTTTGGAAAGTTCAAAATTTTCCATATTTACATGTTTTTTGACAATTTACGCAGCGGGGGCTGCCTGCGCTGGCCGCATAATCCGGTCCTGGCCTCTTAATGGCTTGCTGCAGAGATGCCTTCTTTTCGAAGTTACAAAAGCGAATTGAGATTGGTTTCATTTCGTTATGGTTGTATGTTGTATCTGTACATATATAGGATTGGTTGGGTGTTGGATTTGGATTTGGGTTTCGTTTCATTTTCATTTTCGTAGTTTGTTACACTTTTGAATCTTGGTGGAGTTGATGAAAGTAGCAGAAGAGGAAAAGAAGGAGAAGCTCGTAGCAAGATCCGAGAGGAATCCGATCATCCACAGATCACACATCCACCAAGACCATCAAGACCGAGACCGAGGAGGCGAGGAGAAAGATGCGAAATGAGTTTCTTCATAACAAACCAAGACGAGAACTGATCGAAACCTTGCTAACGATAATGATAACGACAACCAACAACGACAACGAGGAGGAGAAGGCGTAGAGTAGAGCAGTGCAATAAAAATTCATGGATAATGGATAACGAAGGATGGGATATTATGTATGTGTTATAGACATACTGTAGGTATAAGAATTATACTCAAGCTGAGAGTGTTCTCAATTTCCGTAAAATATGTAACCAGATAAAATATATTATCAGCACGCTATATCAATATCATTAAATCAGTATCAAATTTAATTGTGTACTTTTCCAGTTCAAAACATTGCGTATAGGTGTGTGGATATTTTTCACGAATTAAATACACGTTTGAATTTATGTATTTATGTTTTTGAAGTTTCCACTATTACAGACAGGCCCGTCTAATGTTACAGAAGATACGGTACTTAACAGGGCAGGATAATGCGGCCAGCGCAGGGAGCCCCTGCTGCTTGAATTTTCAAAAAAACATTAAATGTAACATTTTAGAATATTTTGGCGTTTCAAAAACATGCAAATAAATTTTTTTGTACATTTCTAAAACATGCAAATAAAACATTTAACACCTCTTTCAAAACATGTAAATGGAACATTTTGCACTTTTCTGAATCAAGTAAAAATAACATTTTAAACTTTTCTAAAACATTTCATTACAAAATTTTGCATTACCAAAGAAAACCTTTAATAAAATCAAAATGGTGGTTTTTGTATGGAAACAAATTGCTGCCTAAAATTAATTCCTTCGTCCGGCCCTGGTCCGTATATTAAGTGTGTGTGCTTTCGAAACTGCAAAATAAATTATATTGTACCTATACGTACTTCAATATATGTATTTTTATCGCTATTGATAAATATTTTTAAAATGCCGAGATTGATTCACCCACAGTGATTTAAGAGATGCATATCTAATCTGGATATGAGTAAAAATTAGATAGTAGAATGTTATATTATATACACTGCTGTGCGCTACAGTATGCTATATGAAAATGTACCGCAATTGGAAACTAATAGTTATAATTATCATTGAGTGATGTTCTTAAGTAATACTGAAATGCAGTAATATTTAGTAAAATATCTAATGCACATAGAACCGGTACCGGTACTGTAAGAACCGGCACATTCTTATCGGTTCGCCTTCTTATTTTATCAATAGTGACTAACCTATAGGAAATTCAAAAATTTTAAACTTGTTTTTAATCTCATCGTGTAGCATGCTTTAGCGTGTACCCAAAACGAAAACGATAACAAAGTTCAATTTTAAAGCTACAGATCACGTAGGATGGCGGATGGGCGATCGTTAGTTAGTGGAAGTGGAAGCTATGGAATCTGGAATGTATCGTATGTCATGTGTGTTCGGTTTCGCTTTTAAAAATACAAATATCTGTATACTTACAGGCCAAGTGAGAAAGAGAGAGAATTTTGAGAATCCTCCGTAAAGAAAATCCATCAAATCCAAATTCACAGATTGCTTAACATTAACTTTAAAACCCAAAGCTAAAAACCATGATCAAGTATCCAATGCAATGCGCTTTAGATGAACTCATCTTGGCCCTGGTCCCTGGTCCTACATGATACTCATGATACTGACTATATATATCGTCTGTGAAGAACCAAAATGACTCATATCCAATTTATGCTAGAATCAAAATGAGCTATGTCATAAAAGGAAAATCAGAAACATGCGTAAAATGTTCTATTTGCATGTTTTTCAAAAGTGTAAAATGTTTTATTTACATAGTTTTGAAAAGTGCAAAATGTTCTAGTTACATGTTTTTGAAAAGTGTAAAATGTTCTAATTACACGTTTTTGAAACGTGCAAAATATTCTATTTAGGTACATATTTTTGAAAAGTGTAAATTGTTCTATTTACATGTTTTTGCAAAGCGTAAAATGTTCTATTTAAATATTTTCAAGACATGTTTCAATATTTTTTTAAAAATATGTTTATGGATATTGTTTTTAGCTACAAATGGATATGGGTCATTTTGGTTCTTCACAAACTATATAGGTATAGGATATAGTAGATATAACTGATATGGTCTATACTTTATTTTGAGGTAAAAAATACATATAATTTTAAAAACAACTTTTTTTCTTTTTTTTTCAATAACTATTTATACACATGTGAGAGAGAGAAACGGGCAAAGACTTTAAGATTGTGGATTTCGACGGGAAAAAAAGGAGAGAGAAAGAGAATCTTTTAGATTTTGAGCTGACTGAAAGTTGACTGTCGATGTCGAAGTCGAACTCGAACGTTACGTGACTGAGACTCAATCCCACGCCCCACGCTTCACATTTAATTCAGTAGCATCTACACTATCCCGAAAATCCCAAACTTGGTAGGTACCTACATGCTACAGATTATATATTACATTGAAAATCTGCAACTATGTGCACTGTGCATTGAAAACCACCCAGACGCAGACACAAACAGTCAACAAATACAGCGAGAGGGAGAACGCGAGGCCATCCCGAGACAGAGAGACATGACAGCTTGAATTGAGATTTTTATTTGTAAATATATTGAGTGTTGCAATTGAAATTTGGGATTGAAATATCATCAGTATATTTTGGACTCCTTGAAGAAATGTTTATGCATCTTTTGACACTTGCAAAAATATCTCTGTGTAGTGGTGGTGGTGGTGCAATGTGAAAACACATTTTAAAAAAAAACTTTAAATGGAAGCCGTCTATTCTGTTTTCAAAGTCTATTTTTATTTCTATTCTATAGTCGACGTACAGACAGAGTGATGTCAACACTTTGTAAACTAAAAAGAAAAAAAGAAGAAGAAAAAAAAAAGCTAAACTTGATCTTTGATTTTAATTTTGACTTTGCAGCTCGATCATCGCATCCGGTGCCGGTGCCGGCACCAGCACCGGCGTCGGCATCATTGCATATCCCATCCTTGTTTTGCTAGTTGCTGTTTCTCTTGCCCTCAGTGTATTTGAATTGCATAAGTTTTGGGCTTGGGCTTTGGTTTTAATGGCAGTTATTTTGGTTTTGGAGAGAGTGAAAAAGGCCTGTCTGGTCGTCTCTCAGTACTGTACTTGTGATCTATGTAGACAGTTTAATGCAAACTTAAATAATTGTCTCTTGAACTTGTACAATTTTTTTTAAACTTCTCTAAGGCTTAAATATTAGACAGTGTCAGATTTAAAAGTGCGAAAGTCTAATCGTAATCTTAAACCTTAAGACTGCCTTTTTTTCTTCTGTACATGATTAAAGAATATCCTTTTCTTTGTAGTGACTTGCTCATGTGTGTAAGCTCTTACTCTCACTGCGGATGTTTGTAATCTGGATTTATTGTTTTTTTCTTTCATTTTTTTTTAATGTGTTTTAGTTTTGCTAAGGTTAGGCATTGCATTGGTTTTACCAGTGTCCAGTCGTAATTTTCTATCGCCAGTTTTTAACTTAAAAAGTATATAGTTTGGTTTTTAAGCACAATATAAGCAATAGAAATACTTGTACTTGCTTATTTTGCCAAAAAAAGAAATTCTACTGGGAATTAAATACGTTTTAATTTTGCTTTATCAGTAGCAGATATCGTCTGTGAAGAATCAAAATGACCCATTTCCATTTTCAGCTAAAATAAAAATCAACTGTCTACAAAAATGTTGAAATATGTCTTGAAAACATTTAAATAGACCATTTTTGCATTTTTCAAAAACATGCAAATAAAATCTTTAACACATTTAAAAAACATGTAAATAGAATATTTGTAATTTCTGAAAAACATGTAAATAGAACATATTACACATTTTAAAAACATTAAAATAGAACAGTTTACACTGTTCAAAAATATGTAAACAGAACATTTTGCACTTAAAAAAAAACATACAAATAAAGCGTTATACACTTGTTAAAAACATGCAAATAGAATATTTTAAACTTTTCAGAAACTCCTAATTATCATTTTACGCATGTTTTTCATTTTGTTTTTACCTAGTAGCTTATTTTGATTCGAGCTTAAATTGGAAATGGTTCATTTTGGTTCTTCACACACGATATGTATATTGATATATTGTGAACATGGATATTTTTGATTTTCAAAAAACGCATTGTTTTACTATTTACAAAAATGTTTTGGCAAAAAATGAGAAATTCCCAATGCCGCATTTTGAAATGTGCTAATCTTCTGATTTAAGTGAATTAAAAACGTAAAAACATTCATTTATTTGTACGTTAGAATTAATTTAAAAAAATTGGGTTTACTTTTTACTATGCAAACAGGCTTGATAGTAATCAAGTCGAATTTCTCTCCTTTTCATAAAAATTCGCAACATCAACGATGGAGTAAATTTAGAATTACAGAAATATTCTAGATTCTAGATTGTATATAGATATACTCTCCATTTCCATTTTCAGATTTTTACGAATATAAAATTGAGTGCGAGAACGCTGTATTGCTGTACATATGACACAGGTTAAAAGCCTTAACTATTATTTGAGGTGACAGCAGACGCTCAGAGTTTACTACGCATACTTGTTGAAACAAAGGCAAAATGGGAAATTATGAGAATATTTATAGCCTTCACGTTGACGATTTTAATGATAGTAACTAAATCACGTCTGATTTATACAAGGGGAGGAAAAAAGGCTAATTTTGAATTTAAATTTGTTACAGCACTTCCATGAAGTAACAAGAAGGCAGGAAAGACAATTACAATGACAAGGTAATGGCCATGCTAGTGGCACTATATTGGATCTCCGTTCCAATCTTCCAGCACTAATTTCAACTTGAAAGTTGAACACAGTTCAATACGTATATATTTTCATTTAAAAGCATGTTGTCATTTTTTCGTGCCCTGTTTTTTTCTGCTTCTTCTTTTCTATTTCCTATACTATATACAACATCGTTTTTTTGTGTGTGTGATGGCACTGTAACTTTATTGTAGGAAAAAAAGGCTATGAAAGACGTCATCGGATTTAATGTTTATGGCGTGACTGACTGTTCAGGGTTTTATATGAGATTCATATCGATGAGGCTGTCAATGTCAATTGCAATCAATATTTATAAATTAAATTGAGACGCTATATGTTGAACCGCGGAGTCGCGGGGTCGGAGTGTCCAATAAGCCCCACAACGTCAACTATATATAATGCTAAAAACCCATGCTAATCTGAAATCGTATCGTCATTCAAAATTGTGTAAGTTATAGTTACATATCATACATCATACAGAAGATAGAAACCACTATAAAAATATATATGGACATTGACACTACATTCTAGGTACTACATTTGAATAATACACAAGTAACATTATAATATCAATTTCACTACACTGTAAAGACGGCGATGATGGTGATGATAGAATCCATTTCACAATTTTATTTCCATCATGTCAGATTCTAATGCACATTTTGAGCGAGACACGTGTAAAGTATTTGAAATAATATCAGGACCTATTTTAAGACGTGCGTATAGTACTCGTACGCGTGTACATACAGTATAGACAGTTTAACATTACCATATAAAATTGAAATAAAAAAAGACCATGATTATCAGTATTTTGGTTTGGATTTGGAAATTACATAGAAACAAATATCGTCTGTGAAGAATCAAAATAACCCATATCCAATTTGCGCTAGAACTAAAATGAGCTATTTAATAAAAAACGCTAATTTAATTGGATGCGTAAAATTTTAATTATGAGATTTTTAAAAGTGCAATATGATGCATTTACACGTATTTGAAAAGTGTAAAATGATCTAATTGTACGTTTTTGAAAAGTGCAAAATGTTCTAATTACAAGTTTTTGAAAAGTGCAAAATGTTCTAATTACAAGTTTTTAAAACGTGCAAAATGTTCTAATTACAAGTTTTTTGAAAATTGCAAAATGATAAAATTACATACCTTAAGGGTTACACGATATTCATATATTGTTTGTAGATAGTACATTTCGCATTTAGGTAAAAATGGATATGGGTCATTTTGATTCTTCACAGACGATATGGGATTTTCTATTTTCTGTACGAAAAAGAGACATACATTTTTAAGAGCCTTTTTTATTTTTGTAAAATTTTACTTTTTGACAGTCGAAAAAACGTTGAGGCTTTTAGACCACACCACGACCACACGTAGCAAGAATTTGTAAATTTTTTAAAGCAGCACTACTTAAGTACAACTTTTTGAAGAAGAATTTCTTTGCATTTAATATGTACTTGTAGGAAAGTGAAAGGGCGGGAAAGGGGCGTCTTCAAAGTTTTACTTTTACTATATTTAGCTCTATCTCTATCTCTATTTTCTCTATTCAAGCTTTTATTTTTGCTTTTAAATCTTTTGACTTTGATATTTTCTTTCGTATCAATTTCCATTCTAAAGGCTACGCTGTCTGCCAAAGCAAAATGTGTGAGATGTAAGACTTATTATAATAAAGAAGCCACCCTTTGTTGTGTAGGAAATAGATGGCAGGTCTTATTTATAGACCTGGGCATAACCGTATAACGTGTAAAAATTAAAATAGTCTCGCACCACGTCCATCTGGAATTTTATTGGGTGGAGGTATTTAGTACCATAATATATTCGCAAAGATGTGTCTGTAAACTGTAAAAGTACTCAAGTAAGTAGACAGTAGAGAGTTTTGACACCACTGCGATTACGATTACTATTACTATTAGGTGATTTAAGCACGCCACGCACTATATATGCTCTTACTATGTATATGTGGGGGAAGAAATGATTTTTATTTATATTTCTGTGTGACATTTTTCTTTTTCATGCTGTAGGAATTTTTATTTGTCATTCCGATTCCAGCATGTAGCATTCCACAGTCAGATTCGTTCGAGTCGAGAGTCATCCCAACCATTACTGTTACAAGCAAAAGCTGAGCGGAGAGCAAAAAGTATCATAATAATATTAGAGAAAGAATTTAGATTATGTGGAATCGTAGAATAGGACTTAGAACAGACGAGTACTGTTTTTGGTACTATTTTTGTTTGTGTGAATTATTATTATTCAGAATATTTTGACGGCTCGGAGGGCACGTCATATATAGTAAAAATATTAGCTGTGTGGAAATTAGAATACGGGATAAAAATTTACAAGTACAACAACAACAACGTACTACCAACACCTACAGGTAAGTAAGTAGTACTTATACCTGCGTAGCTCATTCAGAGTGCTTTTTCTATTGGATTATTCACACGGTTGACGACTGAGGATAAGCTATAGGTTAGCTATAGGTTCAGGGTCGGACGAAGGAATTGCTTTTAGGCAGCAATTTGTTTCCATACAAAAAACACCATTTTGATTTTTTTGATGGTTTTCTTTGGTAAAGCAAAATGTTTTATTTACATGTTTTAGAAAAGTTTAAAATGTTCTTTTTACTTTATTCAGAAAAGTGCAAAATGTTCTATTTACCTGTTCTGAGAAAGGTGTTAAATGTTATATTTGCATTTTTTTGAGATGTACAAAAACATTTATTTGCATATTTTTGAAAAGTCAAAATATTCTTGTTACATATTTTTGAAAACTCCAAAATTTTCCATTTACCTACATGTTTTTTGAAAATTCAAGCAGTGGGGGCTGCCTGTGCTGGCCGCATTATCCGGCCCTGAAGATTTTGGATGGCATTGGGTAAATTCGTAGCTTGTAGTTTAGACGGTGGTGATGGTGGTGGTTGGTGGTAATGTAATAAGTATTATTATTATTTTGATTGTTGCCTCTAATCGGATAATAAATGTGTCGACAGTTCTCTGGACTGACGTTTCAAGTTTGAAGTGGACTGAACGAAAACGAAAAGGAACACTACATTGTCTATGTCTTTCCCCGTATTTGCAGTCCATAATGTGTCAGTCCGCCTTCATTTCTCATTTATTTAAATTTAAATTCAATGTAAATCCCTGGAGAGATAAATACAAATGGGATGTGGGAATCATGCTGTTTAAGCCGTAGCTGGGGAAGTTGCCATGTATTGTATTTTTTAGTACTATAAATGTAAAAAGGTCTGGCTTCTTCTTCCTGGGCTATGGAGGGACTAACTATGGTCCTATGGTACTGGTATTGCATTTAGATTTACTTTTTAGAATATCTGTAGAGTGTAGGTACTTTACATGGTATTATGGGCTCATAAAATGATAAAATAAAAATAACAATACTTATAGTGTATTATGGCTATGGAAATGGACATGTAATGCGGCCCCTTGTGATTATCAAGCACCTTACGAATGCGGACGCTACTTACGACGGACTCAGACTTCAAATGGGCATTTATTCGTACTTATCGTTATAGTTTCAGATTCAAAATGAAGTGCCTGTATGTATTAATCCATTAGCGTAGGGACCTAGCGCCTAGGTAATGTTAGATGGACAATAATATAAATTAATAATATCATTACATACGAAATAAAGTAATAGCAACCGTAATCGTCATGTGTACAGTGTATCTGGCCTGGCTTGTACCTGTAGTTATTATAATGTAGAGAAGACTTTTTTTAAACAGTATTTTCAGTCTCAGTCTTGCATAGTAATATTACAGGTATATGTACATGTAATTTAAAAATTCAAATGAACATTCTTGAGCATGTTGTATCCTATATAGCATTTCCTTATTTAGCTATATGCTTTCTTTCTGATTTTACACTTTACTGGACACTGAACCCAGATATAGCTGGAAAAATTTTAACCCAGGCTATTTTAACAAAATGTGAAATCCTAAATTAATCCTTTTCTGAGCTGTTTTCTAACATTCTAACCCGCTGTACTACGTAATACACGTATAATATTTTACTGATCTGGGCTTTTACAATCGATACAATATATCGTAATAAAAGACATGTGTACTTTAAAAACTATATAGGCACAGACGACACTATGTATTTTTAAAAACTCCCACAGAAAATGCATTTTCAGGCTGTTTAAAAAACTTGTACTGATAAAAATATAGTTAATTCAAACCACAATCGTCTTTGATTTGCTGTAAAATTATTACATATCGTCTGTGATGAGTCAAAATGGCCCTGATCCAATTTTATGCTACAATCAAAATGAGCTATGTCATAAAAACAACATGAGAAACATGAATAAAATGTTAACTTTTTTGGAGTTTTTGAAAAGTGTTTAATGTTACGTACATGTTTTTGAAAAGTATAAAATGATCTATTTACATGTTTTTGAAAAGTGTAAAATGATCTATTTACATATTTTTTAAAAGTGTAAAATATTCTATTTAAATGTGTTTAAGACATTATTAACAATATTTTTGTAGATAGTGGGTGTTGTTTTTCGCTACAAATGGATATGGGTCATTTTGGTTCTTCACAGATCAAATCCTGCCTCATACATAATTATAGTTTTGATTAAAATAGTCGCTGCGTGCTGCGTACTGTTGAGAGTGTAGAATGCCGAATACTTGGGTTTCGTGTCGGTCTTGGTATGGGAGAATCGGGTTGCGGACTGACTGGTCTGCTTTGTTTCTTTCAGGTGGATGGAGATGAGATGAAAGAGGAAGACGAAGTGGACCGAGGACTGAAGAGATATGAAGTTACGTTCCATGTTTTATTTTTAAAATGACTCTGGGAGCTCCTTGTAAGGACGGAAAGAGAGCAAACCGCTACTTGATTTTTTTCAACCCCTCGCCCTCTCACCAGCTTACTATCATTTATTGTTATTGTTATGGCATCCAGTCTCCAGAATAGAGTACAGACAGGAGATATCTGTGGAAGTGGAAGGGCTTATTGAGAATGCATTGGATTAAGAAGTGCATCTTATACCAGAGATCTGAAACCAGAACCAGACGCGACAAGGACAGGTTTAGTAATGCTTAATGGCATATAATTATAGTCAGGAGTCTGAAGTACTTATACTTTAGCAGGGTAGGCAGGTCGGTTTCGGTGTCAAATAGAAATGAACGCAGTAACTCATTGTTGCTGTAAGAATTCTTTTAGAATGCCCTATTGTCCTTTTATTACCGAGGATTAGACTAACAAATGAAGCTCGATCTATTTTTGGTTCGACTTTTATGATTATAAATAATAAAAAACTGAGTAGTGTGTGAACTCTATGAACTTGAGCTGCACACTGCATGCACATTGTCTGTCTGCACTGTGTTCCTATTATGGGCTGTGGATTTTTAATTCATTACGTATAATAAAATGCCGGTATACAAGATGCTCTTATGATATTGTATGGCATGGTATGGAATTCGGCGTTATTGCTAGATATAATTACACTTCTCATACACGGATCTGCTGACTATGATAAACGGGATCCTTGCTTATTTTACCTTTCGCTGTGTTCATGGTTCCCGTTTCATGGTTTTATGTGGTATTGTCCATGTCTATCTAATTGTGAGTTATTATATTAATAATGTCAAATGTGCGTAGGTAGGTTGACGCTGACCTAAAGCCGGAGGATATTTTAAATCTTTAAGCATTTAATAATTACGAGTACATATAGGAAGGAACGTACAACTTGTATTAACTATGTGCTATTATAAAGGTGGTAATGTTACCATTAGAATGATCCTATACTATGAGACCCCGAACTGAAGTAAAGATTTAGTTCTTCATGGAATAGTTCGGCCCTGGGAACTATACCGACAAAATGTGTACTACCTAAAAATTATTTTTTTAAATACTCAAAGAATTTGTTATTTGTGTCTCGTGATGCATGTAAAATATCTAATGCAATTGGAATACTCCTCATCTTTATTTAAAACAATTTTGCAGGATAATTTTAATTAATTGTGATGGAATTCCACGTTATGGATTCATAATAAAGAATGAGCATTAATTTACATTTTTAATATTTCTATGCATTTTTGAATTCTTGACGGTGCGGTGGTATACTAAATTTTACTGTGATTTTGATTAATTTGTAAATCACTCTACTTAGTTGTCTAGGAATAACTGACTATTATTTATAATAATGTAAAGTCTAATTTTGTGAGTCACGTTTTGAGCATAATATTATATTTTTTAAAATAATTTAATTTAATAATATTATTTAAAAAAGCCACCACCATAAAAAATGTTCTTGTCACAGTTTGTTTTCTCTGTAGGCATGCATTGCAACACATCGCGTCAATCTCACCAAAATTGTTGACTTTATTGTCAAGCAAACTGGATTACTGGATCTGGGTCTGGGCTGGAACTTCTGGCTGGGATGTGGATGTAGAATAGAGGAATTTGCACTTTTGCAGTAGTCCAAGTCCAAGCTTTAGACGCTTTTACTTAATTTCTAAATAGTATAGTAGATCAAAATTTATTTATCAGGAAGCTTGATTAATTTGACGTAAAATTAATTAGTAAATTTCTATAACAAAAACTTCTATTTCTAATCCTAGGTTAAATACCTGTCACCTACGTTCGTTTAGTGGCACCGCAGCTGGTGCAAGTACGAGTATCAGTACTAACAGAAAGACGGATTCTTTTCACATTCCATAGCCATCTCTCTCGGTATAAAAGATTTGTAAAATTCTTTGGCAAGCGTTGCTTGCATTCAATGTAAGCTGTAAACCTTATAGCTACCCACCTGCTGCCTTTCCCACGGATTCCGCCTACTACGTATTGTGCCACCAGCAAAATCACTATGTACTATGTACAAGGCTGAAGAACATGATTTATATTTCATTGATAGTAAATAGTAAATAACTATTAGAATATTCGAATTTAAGGGTATTGCTTGGTTTATATGGAGCATAATACACAAATGAGGAAAAATGGCACAATGGTTGAGTGGTCTTTATAGATTTTGCGAGCTCAACTACAACTACAACATCATGCCCATTTAATAATAATGTCTGGTCTTAACCTTAACTTAATAGTAATTTGTACCCGGTAGAAGTAATCCTGCTCAAAAATTAGTAATTTTGAAATTCTGTTGATAAATGGTAAATGTTCTATGTTCTATTTACTAAAGACTACCTATATTAAATATTCTGAATTCACATAATTACTAAAAATTACAATAATAATCTAAATATTGAATTGTGTGAGGCAGGCAATAGTATTGGACACCTCCCTCGATACTCGATGTATTGCCGCAATACATCGAGTAGAACTCTTGCCAAAACACATAAAATTTTCAAAACCAAAAATATGAGCTTTGCATTTTTACAATAGATTTGAAGCTTACCCAAGAGCAACAAAGAAATGAGTGGAAAAAGCGGAAGTAAAATTCCCAAAAGGTCTAAAAAGAAAACACCCTCAACTTCCACCAAACCACCAAAAGTTTCCAAAGCGCCACACCGCAAGCCAAACCCAAACCAAAACCATACTAACCATAAACAGAACGTTGTTAATGTCGACAAGCGCCATGTCAACTTTAACATAGGAGCTCCTGGGATTGGGATTAAAATCGGAAATGACCCAAATGACGAAACTGCTGATAATGACAATGACAATGGCGGAATTACTTGTATTTACAAACAAACTAGTTATTGTTCCTTAGGATCCGGCTCCAGCAAGTCTTCCAAATCCTCAAAATCTGTCAACTCAAGACATTCTAGTGCGTCCTCGTCCACTAGGCGATCCTCTAGATCAATATCTTCCACCTCTCATCAAAATATGCACAAAGTTTGGCAAGTGAATTAAAAATCGAAAGCAAATTACAAAGTCTATTCCAAGCACAAGCACTTCTTGTCATATATAATATAAAAATATTTATTTGCGGCTGGTTAAGAATACCAACACATGTGTCGTTTTGTATTTGTTTTTCTTTTTTATTAAATAAAACACAATTTTTTGCGCTTACTTAGGATGTATGAATCAAGAAAGAGGAGAAAAACCTCCCAGGAGCAAATCATCTCCCCGTATCTTTGTGAAGTTGTTAAGCATCCTCAGAAGAAAGCCAAAGAATACCAAGAAATCTACGTTACAGATAGAGAATACAAATTATTGCAAACTGCACTAAAATATCAGGATGCTCGTTCCACTACCAGCCGACGACCTGGAGTATCCTACAGAAAAACTCTTTTTGGCTATGTAAATTCCTCACCGGATTGGATGGAGGCTGAAAATGAAAATAGGAGTCAATCGACTGTTAAAAATTCAAAACAAAAGTATCCACTACGCAAGCCAATTATTATGTCCTCTCAAAAAAGGGACAGTGGCAGCACTAGCAGAAAACATGGTAAAAAACATGCCGACTCCAAAAGGAAATCGGAGCCGGAACATAATTCGTATGAAGTCCCGCTAACTGAGCAAGACATGGCTTTCTTCTTACAAGAACAAACTGACGAGGAAAATAGATTAGACACAGTACTAATACCAGAGGCGACTAACATGGAAAGCTGTAATAATAATTGGGGATACGTTAATAGCATCATTAGTTCTACTGGTTCATTGGAATCGGAGGCAGAAAAATGCAGACAGATGCTAATTCCAGATCTGGTGTCCACTGAAACGGGGATTAACGACACTGTTACCAGTGCCAGTACCAGTGCCAGTACCAGTGCCGGTAACGATACCACCCAACTTACTCACGATAATCGGGATGACCCAGGAAATTTCAGTGAAAAAGCACACAAAGAAGTGGAAAATAGTGGAAACAGTAACAACACTGAAAAATATGAATCTGAAATTTTCCGAAATCGAAATCAAGCAGCAACGTCTCTCCTGTCTTTATCCTGCTCATCCATATCCGCAGATATCCAACAAAATATACCAGTACCAGAACCAGAATCTCGTAACAAGACCTCCGAACGAGAACTTCAACCATCATTATTTCTAAAAAACACTCCAGCTCAAGAAATGATTTCTTCATTGTTAGCCACGTCCGAAGCAAGTGTAATCTTGATGAATACATTGTTTAAAGGTGCCTTGGATGATCCGAATTCTTTAATAATTTTGAAGAAGTCGCGATTATTTCAAAAGTTTGTAAATGTACACAGTGAAATAGAAGCCCTGGCGAAGGCAGGTACAATTTTTGTTAAAACTAGTGAATCCATTGATTCTTATTTGTTACATCTGAAGGACAATGAAATGGGTAAGAAGGCTCCTTTAAAAGGAAAGGCGAAACCTGAGAGTATTAGTTGTATTGGAGAGAATCAAAGTCTTCTCCGGGACAACTGTGCCGAAGGAAAAGCAGGAGCGGAAGCACCTTTTCAAGATAATTCAGATGTTTCTGAATATAATAATAGTGGTGGCACTCTGGCGGACGCTGTATCTGCAGCTAGTACTAAAACTGATCAACTGGATTCCAATTGGTATTTTAGTGTTTCTTTAATTCGTTTTTGTACTTAGGAATTTAGTCATTCATTAATTTATGGGAAAAATATCTTTGATATCTACTAAACAATCTTACGCAATTTATCGCCGCCAGTCCATAAGATGACATTACAGTAAAGTTTAATTTTTAAATATCGTTACCACTTGTGCCGTAGGATATCCTCCAATCTAAACGCAAACGATGATCACCCATCTCTATCAGAGTCGAGCAAGAAAATGCTTCCCACAACATCAATCACGACTTCTTCTGCCCCCGGCTTCCTCCAACAAACTATTGCTTGTAGAGGCTACGAATTTAAGGTAAATTTCATAGGAACTTCCAGAACTGTCAAGTCCTTGATATCCTCCACTAAAACAAAGTCGAAATTAATGCCACTAGACCCACTCCAACTAATTGAAATGATATATCAAACACTTCCTTTCATTGTGGTTCGACTCAGCACTGCTAAATCCGATCTTAACGCCGCTTCACAAAAAATGGGCACGGTAGTAGAAGAGTTTACAGCTGGGAAGCACGGACGCTACTCCAAGACCTTCAAAAAAGCAGTTAAAAAACTTCGTGGACTGAATATTTTTGCAGGGGTCATTCTTCAAATGTCCAAAGTGTTCACTAGTATATTTGAGAAGCTTCAGAGTGCTTTAACAATACTTCAGACTATTCAAGACATTTTAAAAATGAACCAAAATTCAAATTCAAGTTCCGCCACTGTCCAAACTAAGGACTCACTCAACGGAAGTGGAAAGGATGGTATCATTTCTGATACTGACTGTGAAATGATAATACGATTCGTGTCCGACATCGAGAATGCAATTGAGATGGGTAAAAATTCATTGGCAGGGATCCAGTCTAAAACACTCTTCCCTTCAGGGGAAAATGATGAGCAAGTCCGTGTCAAAAAATTTCTACGGGAGATTATTGAAGATGTATTCCAAGTAGCATTGCAATTTGAGTCTCGAGATGAACTTGACTTTGGTTCCCTCATAATGTCCACAATTTGCAATACGAAAGAGTTGCTGTATATTTTGAAAAACAGAGTAAATAATAGTTCCGCGTCGGGGTTGGTTCCACAACAGGTAGGAGTTGGAGTCACCGTGGACAAATGTATTCAAAGAAATATCATGAGTAACTTGGACAAAATCCAGGGACTACTTCGAGAACTGTGTAATATTTCGGGTAGGATGACTTTCGTTGCAAGTTTCCTGGCATCCAAATCCTTTTTGAATTTAAAGCGAAATAGGGAAAATGCTCGAACTATGATGGATCACAAATCTCAGTTGAAGTTGGCTCCATGGTATAAACGGAAACTATTTAGTCAAATGGTGGGGAAGTCCTACAGTTTAGTCAGTGTACCTTCTCCAGGCTCTCCTGCCGCTGCTCCACAAGATGATGGCATCCGGGTTATTAAACATATTGATGGTAACAAGTCGGGGGATGAGGAGTCCGATTCGGGTGAGAGCCAAGTTGTGAGAGTGGAAGGAAACAGTAGTAGGAGTCAATCGCAATCGTAGATGAAAACAGGGACGATGAAAGGCAAGGCCGAGATAACCATATTTGATTAGTATTTTATGATCAGTGAATTGTTTTTTATTTTTTAAAACACTTAACATCCTATCATATTATATATTATGGAAAACATTACATTTTACTCAGTTGAAATGAAAAATGTTAGAAATAAAATTTTATAGCATGAATTTTAATTTATTAATTGAAATATAATAATGCATGTACTTCTTGGTCATTTCGCATGACTATAAAATTATTGTTTATTTTGTAATGGTCCATGCGAAGTGCGAATTTATTCGCGGCAGACGAAAGTGTACGCTTTTGAATAACTACCTATAAAAATACACTAATCCTAAGTATAATTATTTTTACGTTATTTTGACTAATAGCTCTGAAACTATAAAAATTCCATTTCCACCTATATCTTGTTGCATTTAAAATTGAGTATCAGTCAGGGAGGTTGAAATTTTCATGCATAAATCTAGTGAAGCTAGCATTATCAAATCCGCCGTAAAGGGTGTCATTTAAAAATTTGTAAAATTCAAGAAGGTTCTTGTTGTACTGAGTATTATTATGAATGTTCCTGTCCGTCTCGTTTGAAAGCACGGGGAGAGTCTCCTCCTCATGGACCGATCCACTATCAATTTCACTACTACTGTGAATTGAAATTCCAGTGTCCGTATCTGTCTCTGTGATTGTTGAGGTCGGAAACGTTATTTCTGTTGAAATATTTCGGAAAGGAACAGGGGAACAGAGCCTCTCCTCGTTGCTCTCAAAGCCTGGGACACAAGAGCAAAGGCCAAATCCTAATCGTTCATGTCTGTACACACATTCAGAGTTATCCACACAGATTGGGGGCGGATCGGATTTGAAACAAATTGAGCCTACCAAACCAAGACACTTTTCATGTGCTTCAGAGAACATTTTCAAATCTGCACAAGAACATTTCCCATTACGACACTGAAGTAAAGCACTGGCGCTGCATTCATCCACCACCCCTGAAGTAACACCAACACCGATACCCATATCCAAGGGGCCCGTAATGGAAGGAGGGGAAATACGTCTGGAAATACGACATGACGTCCCAAATGACTTCTCACAGTGTTGTGCCGGCCCAATCATAAAACCCGGCTTACAATCACATTTACTATACAACCCGCTTGTGTTACAAAAGGATCCTGGGGCACAGTCCACAGATGACGAACATGGGCCAAATGCATTGACCAAGCACTTGCTTCCCCTTGTGCTGTACGTCTGATATTCGGGATATGGACATTTGCAAGTTCCCTGGACACAGGAAAAGTCATGGCCACAAGAACTTTCATACGTACAAGCTTGGTTGAATTCGCCATGGCATTTTTTGTCTGTTCCTCTGGAGTAACCATCAAGACACTCGCAAATGGCGTTGCCCTTTGGAATTCCTGGAATCCTTTGTGAAAATTCTACACAATTTCCTTCTATGGCTTTTTCACCCGCCAGACCAAGACATCTAGAAGTAAATATTATCTGATTCATTCTTAATTTGTAGATAGCACATTTTGGACTTAAATAGTTTGGACTTTGGAATACAACTCTAGCTAAGACATTATTATAGATAAAAAATGGTGTACAATTATATTTACGTAATTATTTAACTTACAATTCGTAAATTCCATGTTTGACTGACACTGCAGGGTCACACTGACACTTGCCTACTATACACTGCAAATGGTAGTCCGCCCGACACTCCATATCATAATGACAAGGGATTTCAAATCCTTTTTGAGGCAAGCATGTGACGTTGAAGGAGTTGAAAAATCCTGGTAAGCATTTGCACATTCCATCAGTTCCACAAACTCCATTCAAAACACACGGGATTTTGACTGGTTGAACAGGTTGAACTTGCTGATTTAAATTATTTCGTCCTGCAAGTACGCACAACAATTAACACACACCAGAGATAATTTCTAGAGATCTACAGTGTTGTTCGATTCTAATAAGCTGAAAAAATATTTGTTCACTTTTAAATTGATGTAATAACTTGGACTCTGTAATTAGTTACCATAAGTGCATTTGCTTCCAGCTTTAGCCACACATTGACCCATGGCCACATCGAAAATCATATCGTCTTGATGGGTACAAGTACAGATTTGATTCTGACACGTTAGGAGAGCTTTACTATCACAGTTTATATTCTGACGTAAATTACAGTAGTCCCCATAGCTCCCGCTCCCTTCATCCCCCGACACGTAATGACCACGCCACGGGCGTCTTCTGGTGAAATTACGCTGCGACGTCACCCTCAAGTCTATGAGGTTCAGGATGAGGAATAGTACATTTATCAGAACTACAGATACCAAGCTAAATTTGCTTTCCATTTCGACCCCTTTCAATCCTAAAAGTTTAGCAAATTATAACTGACGAATACGCATTATAATACACAATGCACAGCTAATTTACAAAAATATAATAAATTACTTCAATTTTTTTGAATAATTGTTACCAAAGATGAAATATTTACAGCGATGTTTGTAGTAAAAGTATTATGCTCACGTTTAGACGGAGGATTTTTCTGACATGATGGGCATTAAACATTATTAATACAAAATGTTCTCATGAAATGTCTAACTAGTAAGGTAAGATTTGATGCAAATGGAGCATGAAGTAGATTACGCTCAAAAACTCTGCTGGCAATAAACAGTCATAAATAACAAAAATGTAATCGCTACACTGATAAATAGAACTATAGCGGTATGTTAGAGAGGATGGAGGTTAGAGGATGGACCCAACATCCAAAGGTTAAAGGTGAGGTGTAAAGCATGTAAAATGTTGGTAAAAATACTGAACCCCATTCATCCTTTGACAACGTGAGGAAATTAAAGTGACCACCACACTATCAAGTATGACATAATTACAACTAATTCTATGAAAACAGACATTGCTACTTTGATATGACATGCTGAGCAACTAATTAGCCTTCAGTATAATCTGTATAATGTAGGTACGTGCTTACATAATTTATTCTGGTAAATATTGTTAATGAATTCAAGTTTGTGGTAATTTAATTCATTGCATAATGATATTAGTGATGTCTTACACACATTCAATTAGTGAAGAAAATCGCTGTTCAAATTTATTTTATGATTTTTAATAACGACCTGCTGATAAGCCATATATATTATACCGAATAAAAGTATTATCCGTGATACGTGAAAACATAGGTTTCTGGTACTCAATTTACTTAAAACTATAACAATGGATAATGATTCTCTATAATAGATATTAACTCTCTTTTTAAATATTAACCATTACTATTTTTAAAACAATAATTATAATCTGAGCGCTTAAACAGCATGCCGTTCTACAATATCTATATCCGTGTAACCTATGCGTATGGTTACTCCTATATTAACCTACTAAAGTCAATCAACCATCTCTGAAATTTATTAAGCAGGTACGTGTATCATATTATATCGTCGGTGAAATCAAAATAACTATGACGTAAGTCCAGCGAGGAGTAAATAGCTTTTGTGGCTCCGCTCCGGAAGGATTTCGGGGCGTTTAGGACTCGGAAATGCATGTTGTGGATGGGGAACTCTACATTTACTTCTGTATAAACAAAAACCACGGGCGGAATTCGGAGCTATGTCATCAAGGCCACTGCCCCCAATGATCCCATGAGTGACTGGAGTTCGCACATTGAGTGAGTCCCAATTCTATTTTGTTTTCTTGTACGGCTTTAATTTTATTAATGCCAAAATGTAATTAGCTACGTTCATTGTGACAACTACGATTATTGGTCTAAACTCTAAAAGGTATGCATAAAACTGTGCTCATTGAAATAGTTAATAGTGGTGTGCTCAAGTTTTTGATATTTAAATTTATTTTGACCAAAATCTATGTTATTTATTTTAATCGGTTATAATAAAATGTATATTTAGGACAAACGCGCGTCCAGCGCAGCGATCCGTTAAAACTGTTTTTGTAAATTAAAATGGGTTTAAAAACTGATAAATAATTAAGCTAAAGTGGAATTATAAACTAATCTACATATTATGCAGCCATTGCGGAAGGGGTTGAAAATGTTACTACTTTAAGGCTAATAATTGTTAATTATGTTTGTCCTGGGTCATAATACATATTATTATGTCATGGAATTAAAAAAATTTGAATAGCCAAATATTTTAAATACTAATGACTTGCCGCAAAAATACGGACATAATGACGAAAATATTTTCACGAGTTTCTTGAAACCTCATCTGCTGCCTCAGCTGACTCATCACCAGTTTCATTTGCTGCGCTGATGGTTCTGTAATAAGTGAGAGGGTGGAGAGGGTACTGACTTTCGTCAGGCCATCTGAAACAGAGGGGAAAATTACTTTTAGCTTCAAAAACGAATAGGTCTATACAAGTAGCACATCATATACTGAGTTTACTAAATGATCAGGCGGTAATCAATAACTTCAAAAATACTAAATATAAATAATAAATAGGAAAAGCTTTTACCTAATGGTTTCTTCCCATTCGTCATCAGCTTCCGCCCCGGAAGCCCGGTCCATGGAGTCGCCCAAATTAATTTCAGCATCCTCGGGCTCCTCCTCCTCCGTAGCTACTTCCCCGTGAGCCTCATCCTCAGTTTCTTCTTCTGACTCCTCATCTTCCGTAGCGTCAATGGAGCTTTGGGAACATGAACCTGCTCTTTCCAGCCCTCCCTCTTCACTGTCATCTCCTTCGCCTTCGCCCATGATTTGCAAGGAATCAGCGGCGGCGCTCAGGTCATCCACTGAAGAAACGGTTTCGGTTACTCCCGCTGATTTCGTTGTTTTGATGGCGGACGGTGGAGGAATATCCCCAGATTTCCTGCCCACAGCTCCCGGTTGCCTCTTCTTTCTTGGTTTCAGGGGATTTGGAGGAGGTTCCACGGGGGATTTTTTATTTTTCCTGGGCGTCCTAAATGACCCTGTTAATCCGGTCCCAGTCAATCTCAGAAGCTTCCCACTTTCCACCGCCCCATCAAGTCCACGCTTTAAGTGGTGATTTGCAACAGCTGCAACTGAAAAATTGTTGCTCAAAAATTTCCTGATTGCTTGGACTGAGGAACCCTTTTTGTGCAGAGAAAGAGACTGCACAGCCTCTGTTACCATCACTTCGTAAGTCTTGGTATTCTTTTTTCTACCAACTGCAGCCATGGTCGCTATGAGCTAGACCTAGAAATGACAGAATAAATAACACGCATTAGGGAAGGGATCGTCCACAAATCACGTCATCGGTATTGTTATTTCTTCTACTTGTGTACTGATGACATCTCAACTTAAACATTTTATTTAAAGGTATAGTACGCAATAATTGAGCTCATACGGTCATAAAAATTGAAAATTTTTGATGACTGATAGTGATAGTCAATAGTATTAACGTTTTGTTAATTTTATAAAAAGTGTAATCATTACTGTTGTGGCTTACGTCCGGAATTCAAAATTAGATTAACTGGTAGATAAGTAAGTTGCAAGTATGATGAAAAAATAATCAGCAGCTTGTAGATATCCAATCCATGGACCCAGCTCTCCAAAAATTGAAAACTCCAGCAGAAAATAAATTGTTCTAATAAGGCATGATCGAGGCTATATATACAAATATACAATATATAATTACAAATTCTAATAATTTTTAAAATATGTCAAATTATTCTTAAAATCAGAAGTTATGAATTTCACACCTCACTCAAGATTAAGATTTTAAACAGTCAGTGGACATTGTCTAGATCTAAATGATCAGCATTTAGATTTAAATGCACGAAATATATTTAAATCTAAATACTGCGTAATTAGAAATAAATACTGGGCATTTAAATCTTAATGTTTATCGTCAAAGTAATTAGATCTAAATGCTGATCATTTAGATCTAGACAATGTCCACTGACTGTTAAATAGTAATATCACTACCTGAATAATACAAGTTACTTTACGTACTATTACTTAATTAGCAATTCAGCAATAGTATTATTTATTTCGTAAACAGTTGAATGTTGAACAAATAATATTTGCAGTGATCTGGCTGAGCTAACTGACTAGTGAGTGCTGACAAATGAGAAGTTGAGAATTTTAGTTGGCTTGCTGGACGCCGAGGACAGCGACATGTTCGATTAGCCCGACGCCCGAATTAGCTGCATCGAGTCAGTGCTCAGAGTTTTAAATACCAGTGAAGCAGAAGCAGTACTATAAACTGCATTTTTGTCTTTTCATGCACTACTTAAAAGGAGAATAGAAAGAGCAAATTAGGGATCGTCCAAAAATGATGTCATTGGTAGAGCCAATTCGTCTACTTGGCCGATAATGACGCCCCATGCTAAGGAAAGCCATTTAAGTAATGGTTAAGCTCATAGGGTCATAGAGTCCTAAAAATTAATTTGATTTTTCGGAAACGTCATTTGTGGATAACCCCTCATGTAAATGACATCCAACATCTATAAAGCTTGTCTAAAAATGGTTAGTATATTAAAAATAGTACGATATTGTATTATTATTGTTGTAATATTTTCTCCAGGTAAAATTAGGTATTATAATATAATGCAAAATGCTCTATACTTAATAGTTAGGTATATTAAGAAACTTACCCATCTAATTATTATCCTCAGATCCTCACGTTGACGTATAGCATCTTACTCTTTCTACGACGTAGTTACAGAAAAACAACTTATGACCTGACACAATAATATAAGATGGACTTCAGTTCAGAGGTCAATGTCGCTTTTTTGTTGATGCATTAAAATAAATTAAAATATTGTCAACAATTTACATATTGAGGATCACCTAAGTATAGGTTTTAAATACTATGAAAAGAAAGGGGACACTTGCAAACCTTGTGTATAATTTTCGTCAATTTTCGTGTATGATTTACCTGTATACTTACTAGTTTAAATTTACAATTCACTGTCAACTGTCCTCAGCCGAAGTAACAATGATTGTATAGCATTACAGAGGTATCTACAGACTTACGATGTTTGCGATGTCTATAGCCTCTAAAAAGTGGCTGTTGATGTGGATTTTTACTTAGAAGGATGAGGTAGTCAAGAAAAACATTCATTATTGTCTTACGATTTTATACAGAAAGATCGAACAAGATGTCTCGGTCCTACTGCATAGCTATTTTGCCTTCATTCTTTACAAAATTTACAACCTCTGAGCCGGACGTGGACTCAGTAGCGTCTATTTTAGAATTTGATTCAAGTACTAATGAAAACATGGGAATGGAAACAAAAACAGGGGACTCTGTAAATTCAGAAAAGGATATTGTAGACGAAACTGTGAAGGGTTCAAGTAAGTGTATTAAAAACATCTTTTTTTCGACATCAAAATATATGAAAATGAAACAGGCATCACCACTTTTTCAGTTCATTATTACATTTAACACAATGGATTTCCTTTATTTAAGATAATCTAAACACACCAGGAAATACATAGCAATACATGTTATGAAATAATTGCATACAAACAACAAAAGTAAAATTAGTAAATATTTCGAAAAGAAACATAAAAAGGGCCTTCAGTCGGCACCCTGCCTGCATCTGATTGCTCAACTCACTATAGTCAGTAGGAATAAATTGGGTTGGTGTCAGCGTGTGGGGCGTTTTTGAGGGTTTCAGTCAAATCGCCTCAATTTCATTTCAACAACTCATCGTCAGATAACATCTTTGGAGTCCGAAAATCAGAAATAAACTGCATGATTGTAATGCATCAATGCTTAATCCTTAGTTGATCTCCCAATCTCCTCGCTTTGTGTATGCATGACTCAGTAGCTATTTTATTCCATTTCTTCATAACAATAGTCTTGCAATTTTATAAAGCCATCAGGACATTCACATGTGTAGCCTCTACTTTGATTTTGACTGGGAGGCAAGCTGAAGCAAAAATGGGAACACGTCACGTTAGCATTGTCAGGGTCAGAGCAGCTGTTACTCCCTTCTTGCTTACCCGGTCCAAACACCTTCAGATGTCCAGCAGACGTTCCACCCGCACTTTGAGTCGCGAGCGACATTACCAAAAATATATCACTTTTAAAATTTTCCCTTGTTTTATTCAAAGAGTAAATCCCCTTAGTTTCCCAGTCATACCAATAAACCAAATCCTCGGTCACTCCTGCAATATGAGGGGAGGTCGCTCGAGCATCCGATTCTTTTCTGATTAGGATCCTTATATTGTTTCCATCCAAATCAGAACATGCTAATAGGCCCAATGAAATGTCTGCCCAGTAAAGTCTGTCATCTTTGTAGTCAATTGCAAGGCCGCTCGGATATTTTAATTGCACTTTTGCATTTGGCTCAAGCTGATTGTGGCCAGGACCAAGCGAATTTTGATTACCAACGACTAATCTTTTCGCGTGGCTTCCATCCAACCATGACCGGCCAATGAAGGGGCGCGACCAGGCCCAGTCAGTCCAAAATAAATAACCCCTCTCAGGGTGGACGGCAACTGCATGTGGAAATTCTAAATCGGGAGATTTCAAAATTACTTTGGATTTATGCACGGGCAGTGAGTGATTTTTTTGCCTTTGTTTTCTCTTGAAAGAATCATCTGTTCGAGTTGAAATTTTGATTACTTGGATAGATGCATCTTTCCCATCGCAAATGTATAAATTTTGTGACATCCAATCTAACGCAATATCCTTAACTAATGAGTCTCGATTAGTTTTGATCAATGTTTCAGTTGTACTGTTGAAATTTAAATGTGTACTTCTGGAAGCAGCGTCATTGTTCAGTTTTAAAGAGAGTCTTACGACCTCCATGTTATCGAAATCCGTCCAGTAAATGAAATTACGTTTCATGTCAAATTCCAAAGCTGTGATTTTTCCATTTTTCTTTAATGCCTTTAAAGGCATTATTATGGTTTCTACAAAACTTAAATTATTTAAATATATTCGTTGAATGAGGTTCTTGGCGGCCCGTAGAATGAAAATGGTAGAATCGAATTCTATAATTTCTTCCGAAACTCCCAATACTCCGCTAGATGAGTTTTGATTTTCAATTTCAATGTTGCCCATACCCATACTATTATTGTACGTATTGTTGTCAAAATTTGAAGGGGTTGTGGTAATGGGAGTGGGAATTGTGTCAGGTTCTGATATTTCGAGATTTAGATTTACTTGAAGGAGAATCCAAGCCGAGGAGCTTGGCTCTGTTACTGTTTTCCTTGTATCGATTGTTGAGCCAATAACTAAGAAATTCGCCGAATTTTCTAATACACTCCCCATGAGACCAACTACCCCAATTTTTTCATTGTAAAATTTGTAAGTTTTCCAGGTTTGACCTTTGTCCATGGAAACCAAGAGAGTCTCCGTGGCATCTCTCATTTTATTTTGATATAGTTTAATTGCAATTGTAGCATAGGTTCCTCTCTGATTTGAAACTGTAGCGTAGAGATAATTTCCCTCTAGGGATTTTCCCCAGCTAGAACCACCATCTCTGGATATATAAAGTCCTGGCGCAGATCCCAAATTGTCAATGATATTCAGCCCTGTTGCTATAATGTAGCCAGTCGTAATTGTAGTGGAAGATTTTCGTGAGATAGCGAGCAGAGATTTCAGGGAATTGGCATTGTTGGCGTTATTTTGTAAATTACTAATGCGTTGCTGTCCCGAGTGCAATTGAATTCTTAAGGAGCAGTTACTCAACGATTGTGCACATTTAATGGGCTTCCAATGACCTCCGCTGTCAAAGGTCACCATGGAAATTATATCTGAATTTGAATTACTTGTTGCAGAATCATCAGTTGTTTTGGTTGTCGTCGTGTTATAAGCGTTTGCAATAAAAGTCCTTGGTAGCCCATCCACTTTGTGAAGATCGACGAATGTGTCGCTAACTGCCAGTGCAGTTTTCTTAAAATGATCGAAAAAAATATTGTTCGGCCTGAAAAACACAATCCTTTTAAGCGACAAGGTAAATTGTGGGCTTTTCAAATTTCCTGTAGGAGGGTTTGCGACATACAAATTTGAGACACTACTGTGACGGTCATCGTCACTATTTTCAGACGTTATGCAAATAAATATTCTACCGTCTGGGGAAGAGATGTGTGCAACGTGGAAGTTTGTGATTGGATCGTTGTTTGGTGTTGGAAATACGGCACGGACAAACGGTTCACGCTTGTAAGAAATCCTAAGTTCAGTGGTACTTTTACCATTTAAATTTTGTTCAGCTTCAGTAGATTTATTTCTTTTTGTGGCAAACATGTAGTCGTCTTTTATTGCAAACTCGTGGACATCTTCTAAAATAACCGAAGTGGCAGTGGATTCGTTTTCGTTTTGAGATTCTTCGAGTTCCAATTCAGAAGTGATAACTACGGAGCGCTCCCCCGGCTCTGTTATGTGAACGTAATATCGTAATTTTGAAGTGGTGGGATTCCATGGTTCTACTGAAATGGATTTGACAAAATTGTGAATCATTTTCCAGGATTTACCAAAATCTCGGGAAACCCATAGTAGTCTGTTGTTCGTGGCCGTGTTGTTAGTGTTATTGCTGTCGCTGACGTTAGCCGTAGTTAAATTTTTCACTGTCTCGTAAGCAAATAGCACTTGACCCGCGTCCTGCTCGAAAATAATTTCGTCTGGAACAAAGGGAATTATACTTGCATTGAAGGAAGTGACATTATAGGGATCGTCAGTTGTAAAAAGTAACTGATTTTTTTCATCAATTAAAGCAAATTTTTCACTCACACTTATTGTGCTACCACTCATTTTTCGTGATGAATAAATTTTATTAATGACGATTTTTGGATTCGATTCAGTCTGATTATTGTCCGGCGTGAAATTTGGCGAAAGGAGGCTTTCAGTTAAAAGATGTGACGCATCCTCAAATTTTCGTCCGGAATCACGAGAAATAAAAATGGTTGATGACGCTATGGTTAAATTTTGATTTAGGGTTTTAAGCAAACAAATTATGACACTTTTTCCAGTCCAAGAGATGGCAAGTGTTGTCTCCGTCCGTCTCTGTTGCTGTTGAGTTTGATTTAGTGATGTCACTGATACGGATTTCACAATTTCTGTTTCAACCTGAAAACTTTGTAAATTTTCAACGTTTTCGCTATCACTTTCTGGGATTTGGATTTGAATGGACCGACCACCGGTTTCATGTTCAGTGCTTGGAATTGAAAATATCTGGTGAGAATTTGAAGATTTGGATTGAAATGAAAGCGTGGACACTGTCATTCCATCAGTTCCGGTTCTTCTGCTTTCTGCCCCAGTTCCATCACAAATGCTCAGTGGAAGGTGGTTGACTTCGACCACAATAAAAAGAAGTAGTAGTTGTGTTAAGGACTTCATATTTAAAAACTATCTCAAACACTGAAGAGACCACGACAAAATGAGGAGCGAGAAGAATTTACGAGTAATCGCTAAGAGAGAGAGAGAGAGTATATAGGTATATATACAGATGCAATGTACCAGCACCAGTTGTATAGTGCAAAAATGCAAATAGTATGGTACATAGTAAGTAAAATAAAAGTTTCTTCGTATTTTTACTTTAGCGTGGTATAAAACCATTGCCAATTTTGGTGTGAAAAATATATGTAAAATAGCAAGCTACATACTTAATTAAGTACGTAATATGGGTATGATGAGATGATTGTAATATATTGCGAAAATAATGTAAGACTTTTTATGTATTTTTTTGTATTTAATCAGCATAATATAACATCCCGTAGACGTAGATAGACTGACAGATAGATATGTTAAAAAGACGAAAAAATGCAGCACACAGGCTCAACCAGTTTTAAGGCCGGGGTATTGCTATGGTTCATTTGCCCGCAGAATTAAATTGAAGCTTGTTCTAATCGTGTGAGTACTGTGAGTCAATGAGTGTGATAGCCATATTAGTAACGTAAAAAATGTAAAAATTGTATGTGCTCAGATTTATTTATACTACCACTATCATATGGATACCCTTGCCTTTTTTAGAGTAAAGGGGAAAATCAAATTTATTATTTCTTTATTAAAAAACAACAAGAAACAAACCGGAAACTTTCCAGGAAAGTTTCGAAAACTAGATCATTTGAATATTTTTATTTGTCCATCCGATCCGCCACCCGTTGACACCAGTTATGCGGAGATTCTTGGTCAAGTAGGGATGCTGACCACCTAAGTAATGTGGATACAATTACGCATTTAATTTTAAAGTCCAATCCTAATGGCAAATAATAAATGATCAGTAAAGGAACAGAGCACACTAATCGAAGTAGTAGACATTCGAAATTCGAAATGTATAAAAAATAAAAAAATGTTTATTTTATGTTCAGTTCACTGAGTATCCAGTTTCCGTACGTAAAGCTCCAATTAAAAGGATTAGACCGATTTGGTGCCACTTGCATTTGCATAGTAGGTGTACGTATGTAAGTACGGACAGAGGTACCTAATTTTTTACTGTCAGTGTCAGACCAAGACTATTTTGTTCTTGAATTTGATCTCAGTCTCAGTGTCTTGATCTCCTTCTCCCTCCTTCTATCTTGCATCGTGTGAATCTGAGATTGTATCCTTGCTGTCCTTGAGCAACTTGAATCGTAAAATAATTATAATCCTCGTCATCATAATATAATCAAGTCAAAACAAAATTGTACAATGAAAACTTCGTTAGAATGGGCATCCATTATGTTATGTAGTTAGGTTTATAATTTTTTATGTAACATGTACTTATATATGCAGCAGTCCTGTGTCCTGTTGCATATTTAAACGTCGTTGTCGTTTCAACTTCCACCCCCAACTAACCCAAATAGAGTTGTTGCTACTTTTGAAGGGAACCGGACATCGGAGCGCAGACAAAAGAGCGCAGACAAAAGAGCGCAGTCATTGGAGCGCAGGGACATAAGAGCGTAGGACATTAGAGCGCAGCAGACAAAAGAGCGCAGACAATAGAGCGCAGTCAAAAGAGCGCAAAACTATACAGTGTATGGACAAAATATCGGAATTTATAAATGAGTGAAATATGAGTGCAAGGCAGTAGAGTTCAAGAAAAAATGAGTGCGTTTCCGACGTAACATTTAAGTCAAGTCAACGCAGCTCTTGGAAGTAATTAGTGTATAAACAGGGGTTTGTTGTGGGTTATAGTATATGATTTATGCTATACGTCAACAATAAAATAACAAAAAAACGTATTGGGGGATGCCGTAATTTATAACAGCATATTGCTTATGCATAAGCTCAGCCAATTGACGTCAATCATGAAACCAAATTTTCTAAATTAAAGTAAATAATTATACTACATCCTCGTACACAATTATAATATTAATAATTGCTTTTATTTTTTCTGTTTATTTAACCTCCTAAGGTTACTACAGTTTAACAAAAAATATCAACACTTGCAAGCTAAAATTTAGACAGAATCCATAAGTATTGTAGTTTATAGTTAACTACAAAAAAATTAAAAAGGTTGCCTTTCTCTAAATGCACTAGAATCAGTGACGTCAATGGCTGTAATCTACTGCAGTACCGTTGTAACTGTAGTAAACTGAATGCAAGCTTTAATTTGCTGGAAACAAAACTAAGTTTACCATTTTACTTGAGCAAATCATAGCAGGTCAAGGTCCTCCGGCTAAGAGACCCCGCTACGCTAAACAAGCAACTCGCATGCGTCGCATTGTGGAGACCTATCATCCACCCGATGTTCGAACCATAGACTATCTTCGCGGAATTGCCCACAACTTTGATTTTGAATAATATTTTTTTGCAAAGATTACTTTTACATTTTTACACTTTTATTATTGTTGACATATCAACCAATTATAACCAACGGCCCTTTTAAGGGCCACAAATTACTTCTAAGAGCAGTGTTGATACTAACGTTAATGTAACCTAGAAAATGCACTCATTTTTTCTTGAACTCTACTGCCTTGCACTCATATTTCACTCGTTTATAAATTCTGATATTTTGTTCGTACACTGTATGGTTTTGCGCTCTTTTGACTGCGCTCTATTGTCTGCGCTCTTTTGACTGCTGCGCTCTAATGTCCTACGCTCTTATGTCCCTGCGCTCCAATGACTGCGCTCTTTTGTCTGCGCTCTTTTGTCTGCGCTCCGATGTCATGTAGCCACTTTTGAATTCTTCGTAAATAATGTGGCACACTGAACAATCACATTGCATAGTTCCTACCAATATAATAGGTATACAAATATTTACAGATTTAAACTTGCTATCAATAGACACTCAGCTGAGTGTGCAGTAAAAAGAGATACGGATGAATTGAGACCATGGACAAGAAGTTTACAAAAATTCCTGTCACATTTCAATTCTACATACAACTTTGTGATAACAGTATCCTGTAATCCTGTATTATTTAAGTAACTGCTGTGTGGATTTATTTAAATTTTTATCTGCAGCGAGATGTGGGTCTAGTATTTAGAATTTGCATTATCACAAGTAGATTACATAATATATGGAAAGATAAGGCTACTTCCGGCTCCGGCTAAATCCCTAACCCAGGTCAGTCAGCAAGAGCCCGAACGCTTGCAACGTTATTTATACTTTCCTTACAATAATTTGTAATGTAATTTAAATTAATTAGAAATATTGGGTGCAACATCTTACATTTGTAATTTTCGTAGTAAAATAGTACTTTCACTACTCTCTTAGAATTTTACTAGTGGAAATCGGAAGTGGAAGGTATCATTTTTTGAAAAGTTTATTACAAATAAAAATGTAAAAAACAAAATCCTCTCAATTTGATTCAATGCTAAAGACCCCGGGAGTTATTAGAAGCTTTACGTTACACTGAAATTAAGTTTACCATGGTGACGTACATTAGTAAATTTCAATGTTAGATCATATATTAATCTCACCTTCTTATTTTCCACTTATTTGCAATCTTGCAATTGACGGAAATGACGGAATAGCGCATTTTATTTTTGAAATAATTATTTATTAAATATTGCAGAGTTACTTCCAGTCGTTACTTGTGTCTAGTCCAGAGTTATGAGCCGTGCTAGCAATTTATCGTTTAAAGATGCGATCCAAAGTGCATTTCTTGGCATGGGAGGTGCACTCTTGCAGCGTGAAATTGAAAATACAAAACAGGGTAATTGGCAGTTTTATAATTGAAGCATTTGCATTGTCTAGAGTTATAAAGTAATAAGGCTTAAATAACAAAAAATCAAATAAGCTCTTTCTTGGTAAGACGGTTGGTTACTATATTGTGGTATTTATAAAGTTTTTTAATTAATAACTACGTGTAATATATTATATAGGCTCTTTATTTTCGTTTCTTAGGGAAGTTTATGAATGCGAGAGAATTGGTAGGATATTTAATTCCGGGGGACCTCGTAGAATTTGATCGTGGGTCTTACAATCATTGGGCGATGTACTCGGACGTTCATGGCCATGTCTTTAATATTAGTTCCGAAGACAAGAATGAAAACCGGGCAAAGATCACATTGGAAAAATTGGTGGATGTGGCCAAGGGGAGTTTAGCTCGTAGGAATAATAAAGAAAGCAGTGCGTTGATGAAAGGGCTTAAAGCAAGACCAAAGGACAGAGCTATCCATGATGCTCGTTTAGTGCTCAATAAATCTTTGCCGTACAATTTGTTCAAGACCAACTGTGAATTCTACTGTACAAAGTGGAAGTATGGGACCGGTTTTACAGATCAGGTAGTCAATAATAATTCGAATGCAAAAGTGCTATTGATATAATATAATAATAACTACCAATCAATATCATACCTGACCCCTTCCATATGAAGCAATGTAAACTTAAACTGAATAATTTAATTGATAAAATTTCGTAACTGAATTATATATAGGTAAACAAAATTCACGGAGATTATGACATGTGTAGAAACTTTTATCAGATGGTGTAACTTTGAACTACATATTTTGCTTCATATAATTATCTGTATGCATCTCCCTCATAAAAATTTTCCAAATCAACAGGTAGAGCGGCCACTGCTTGGAGTGGAAGGAGGCATAGGTGCTGTGCTCGGTGGGATAATTGGAGGTCCACCTGGAGCACTAATTGGATATGCAGCAGCAAGTTCCATTACAAATGTTGCAACACGGCTGATGCGCCAATAGTACAATAGGAATGTGCCCGTGTCCATATCTGCATAAATATCTATAAGTGCGAATTTAAATTAAGTGCATCGTGTTCGTTTAGTTGTATTGTAGTACGTGTGGTTTTCGTGAAAAAGACCTTTTAAAGTTTCAACAGTTAATTAGGAATATATCAATTTAAGCAAGTGTGCTAGAAATTAGAGGAGTGCTTATGCTGTCAGAGAGACTTTGAGTTTTTCTATCTTATCCTTATCTGTAATCTGTACTAAAACTGCCCTTTATGAGAAGGCAATCAATCAAAATACTTACAATCAATCAACGATTTGCAATTGAGCCGTCTTGCCACTACTTGACCGATACTTTTATTTGACAAATTGTAAACGAAATTGTAATATATACTTTTACATAAAGGTGTGCTGGTCGTTTATATATTATAGAAGAGCCATATTTTAGGTAAACAAGTTGTTTGCGAATTTAATTTAAAGTTCTTGAAATAACTTTTTAAGCCACAAGTGATTTTACGGGTTATCTGTTTAATGACTCTAATAAAGTACTGAATTAATAGAAAATTATCATGCGCTATGTTAGTATAACTATAGGTATATTGAAATAAATGCACAGTCCGTCTAATTTGATTGATTTATTTATATTGTTGAACTTCATATCCAACAACATACTAACATGAGAGTCTAATAAATTAAATTTATTTCGATGCCCTTCAGCTCAGTATCCTCTCACACCTTGTGTAGTGCAGAGAATAAAATTGTGTGTCAATCATCAAAGTTAATAACTACAAGAATTCACCATGGCATTTACAAAAATAGTTTGTGTTTTGTTCATGTTAGTATCCGCTGAGTTGGTTGCTTCCGCATCATTAAGTTCTAATGCGAGTATCCAAGCTACATTTGCTAATCCGATTTTGGACGAGATAGCTGCAGATCCATGCGTTATAAGGCACAATGGATTTTACTATTTGGTTATTTCTGTGGGTGGTAGAATCACAATTTTCAAAAGTAACGTCCTAACTAATTTCCGGAATGCAGAGCGTCAAGTTGTTTATGATACTCCTCCAGGAAGAGCCAATTTGTGGGCTCCTGAGATGCACTTTATCCGAGGAAATTTGTACATTTACTTCACTATGGATGACGGAGTGGCTGATCAAAATCATCGGATGTACGTGATCAGAGCCAACGATCCAAATAATCCATTTGGTGGATGGAGCAGGGAAAAGAGGTAAGGCTATAAAATGCATTAAAAATAAAGCTTGCAATTTATTATAATTTTTTAATATAAATTTTACATATCGTCGATGAAGAATGAAGTTTAATCATCTCCTTTTCAAGCTAAAATGAATAATGATCATCTCCATTTTTCATGAAATACGACTAATGCGATATGTTAATGATGAGTTAAGGGTTTAATAATTCGAAACTAAGCACATTAGGGGTCACCCCTAAATGATGTCATCAAAATATCCCCATTTTAAGTCCGTATGACCCTCTGTCATCAGATTACCCGTTGAGTAAATGGCTACCTTTAGCATGCGATACCATAAATATCCAAGTAGACTGCTGGGCAATACCCATTACATCACTTATGGGCGACCCCTTAATTTTTTAAAAGTTGCAATAGTGGTATAATGATGAACTAATTCCTGATCTCACAAATGATGAAATAATTTATAAATTTGATTAAATTAATTCATAAATAAATCATTATTAAAAGCTTAAAAAAATTAAGGGGTCGCCCATAAATGACGTTACGGGTATGGCCAAGCATCCTACTTGGATAATGATGGTATCACATGCTAAAGATAGCCCTTTAGGCAACGGGTAATCTGGCGGCAGGAGGGTCAAAGGGACTTAAAATGGGAATATTTTTATGACGTCATTTATGCGCGACCCCTAATGTACTTTGTTTCGAATTCCTAAACCCTTACGTAATCATTAACATAACTCTTTAGCCGTATTTCATGAAAAATGGAGATGATCAAAACCAATTTTAAATCAAAATGGAGATGATCATAATTCATTTTAGCCCCAAGAGGAGATGATCAAACTTCATTCTTCATCGACGATATACATACTCTAAACAAAATTAATCTACAGGGTGTGCCCTAATGAAGAGATCTATGCAATTGATGGGACGGTCCTTCAATATGGAAATGGTCAATTATATTTCATCTGGGTCGGGAATCCTGATGCTGGAAGTATGGGACTTTTCATTGCTCCCATGGTTGATCCTGAGACAGTCTTAGCTCCAAGAATTCTACTCCGACGACCCAAGTCTGCCTGGGAAATGCATGGATTCCCTGTCAACGAAGGACCCTTCATTATTGAAAATCAGGGAAGGACCTTCTTGGTTTTCTCGGGCTCATCCACATTCACTCCCGACTACTGCCTGGGCATCATGGGGATTGATGGTTTGAAAGACCCATTGGTTCCAGGAAACTGGTGGAATGACAAGGACGAGTGTGTTTTCTCTAGAAATGATGCTGAGGGTGTTTTCGGAACTGGACACGCAACATTCGTCAAATCCCCAGGTAGAACACTTATAATAATTATATAGGATTTCCCGTAAGTATTTAAGTTACCAAAATGGACGTAATTGAATAGTTGTATTTAAAATCCGTACTTTTTAAAAATTTTAATTTGCTATATCACAGATAATACTGAAACCTGGATGATCTACCATGCAGTCAATGACGTGAATGATAATGGTGTTCATCGGTATGCTCGCGTTCAGAAACTAGAATGGAATCCAGACTTGGCTCCACGATTCCCACCAGCAGTGGGAGTGGGAAAACAATTACAAGCACCAAGTGGACAGTAAAAGATTTACTCGAAGCTGAAGCTCTATTGAATTTTGAATGAATTTTGAAACCAAAACAACATGCAAGAAATTTGTAAAATAATGTGGCACCTACTTCAGGGATATATTAAAAAGTACATTTTACTTGCTGTGTTGATATAGTTCATGTTATGCTGTATATATAATTTGACTACTATTGACAACTGAATTTATAAGCTAAATTAATTTATTGTAAAGTAATTGAAGAATTGTCTATGGTAAAATTGGTATGAGAATAATCATATACTTACATCATTGCGAAACTAATTAAATGATTTATTTACTATACATACAGCCAAATAGATATAAGTATCTGTGCATTATGCATTTATTTTCTTTTTCAGTAAAAAAAACTGGCATGTACCTACTTAAAATCAAAATAAATTTTACATGCTGTGACGACTGGCTGGTACATGATTAATCGGGTGATTCCCAATTTTCCCTAAACGAGCCCCAAAGTAGGCTTACTTACTTTTAGTTCAAATCCCTATGTATACGGTATAATCCCAATCGTATTTTTTGAATATCTAAAATTGGAATAAATTATACAAATAGTTTGACGTTGACGCATAAAAAACGTACCTACACATAATATAGAGGGTTTAGACTTTAGACTGCATAGTACGGATAGCGTTCGTTGTGGACATTATAAGTGGCTTTTTATGTGGTCGCAGTGGAAATCCCGTGGAATTTACCAAAAATGGTAATTACCTACCCATTGGTAAGTTAAGTACTAAGCTTATATTTGTTATTTATACGCGGGGTTACCCCCATCTCCGCACAGTTGTACAACTGTTTGCAAACAGAACCTAAAGAGACTAAAGACACTTTACAACTTTACACTAAAAATTTTGTTCTTTCCACGAAAGAATGATATATCTTTATCACTATCACTAATATTTAACTAGCCCATCGGAAATTTGTAGTTTCCACTTTTCTATTCACATTCACTTCAGCTTAATATTGTGACTAAACGTAATCTTTATAGATTATCTATCATCTGTATAAAACTTGAAGTGAATGTAAACGCTACGCGTTCGAATGTCCATAAACCATAATATTTCTATAATATTTAAATTATTATATTTATTCGAGTATTGGCTTGATTTTCAGAAAAATTATGTATGTCTTTGTTATTATATGAATGAGTAGTATGTTTTTGACCTATGTCATGTAAAGTACTATCTACGCTGTAGTATCTACAGTCTACACTCCCAAAATGGTTTTACTTTATTTTTAAAAGGACGAATAAATGGGACGTATTCTTAATTCTTACAGTGCCCTACAATCACAAGCCACTACAGCGCAGTGTCTTTGATGTGTACTTTTGACATTTACTACTATAGCATACTTATTATGAATATTTATGTAGTTTAGTTAGGTATATAGGTACGTAGGTATGTACTTTGCTTACCTATGTAGCATAACGACCGCTAAACCCTCAACCTATTTTATCTTGTCCAGTAACATTCCATTCTATTCCCGTATACAAAAGAACGGAAGTCTTTTAAATACAAGGGTCTTGCTTATTTGACTTCTTCACTATAGTTTTCTAGGCACAATCAGTAGTCAGTAAGTGGCCCGTAGTCGTACTCGTAAAAAGGGATCAAACGACCAAGCTACATAGCTAATTTACACTGTGCCAATTATTTTATTTATATGGTATTTGTTATTTTTTGAGTTTTCCAACATCTAAACTTTGCCATCAGATCAATCAGGAAATACGGAGAAGGGCGACACTAACAGATTTGATTGTGAATGCAATTAAAATAAAATAATTCTCTCTGTGAATTAGAAACTAATTACCTGTGTGAGCAGTAAATTCTCAAGAGAGAAATCGAAATGCCTGGAACCGACAAATATAATATGGATTCTACGGCAAATCATCTCAGGACAGCTGGTATGAGTAGAACTGGTGACTTTTTACTTTCCAATTCCGATGATAATGAAAACATCATAGAGGTAATAATTACTTCCCTATGTATTACTGGGTGTACAAGGTACTATTAAAATTATTTCAATTTTATTGAGTCGTTATAAATACGTATGTACGCTATTTACAATATAAGGCTGTTTTCTAAAACCGTAGATTTTATTTATACAGCAATAGGTTATTTATGTCATGATGTTTACATCATTTTCCTACATGTAATTTACATTTTTTTAGTTGACATTTTGGAAAATTATGTATAGCATTTTATTTGTAAGTATTTTGAATTTTATACACTAATTTAGGTATTGAATTTGTTTGAGGGGCGGCAATGCTAACTTAAAATTTTTAATCTTTTGTATAGAAAATAAACCGTCAAATCCCCCGTCTCAAATTCCGTGACTGGTCGTTGGGCATTGATTTCAACCCAACAACGAACACAGCTTACAACAGCATTATTGTTCCTTCGTCAGATTTCAATGAGAATCAGAATACGGAGCTAAAAATCGAAATTGACACTGCGAATGGCCAAATAAGTGATCAACATCAGCAGGAAGTCCCCATAACCGAATCCATGCTAACATTCTTCCTGGGCTCAGCTCTGCTGTTTCTTGCAGCTATGATCCTCATCGTTGCACTGGTTCTATCTCAAAGGGCGTATCGTCACCGTCGATGGATGAATAATTTAAAGTCCAAGAATGACAAAATTTCCAAGAAAATTGCCCTCTACCCGGTTCAATCCATTGACATTCCCGAAATGGATTTGGCACTAGCGCACAGAGTGGCTGTACAGTATCCCAGAACAACTGGGAGTGGGCAACATTCCTTCGATCCGTTTTCTTTTTAAAGCATAATTTTACTGTTCAATGTTTATAAAGTTTAATTTGTTAGTCTTATACATTATGTTATCACATTTAATCTTAATCATTTACTTAATCTTAAATTGAAGCCACAATATTATTTGCTGGCGTTTTTGATTATGTTGTATATTTAAAGTTTTATAATTTTACTTATTTAGATATAGGTATACATACTTCAGATATTATTAAACTACAAAAAGTTATAACATAGTTATTTATTAAAATTTGCATTATTATTTTCTTATATCTACGTAGAACAGAGGTTTGTGCTATTCTATAACTATTTTGAATGTCTAACATACAATTTACATACCTACGTGTTTACTGAATTCAATATATTAATTTAATTTTGCGTACTGATTACCCAAAATACCCGATCTCTAACCGATAATCAGTATCTATTTAAACATACTCAAGAAATCGGTAAAATATTCTAAAAAGTCATATTTTTAAAATTTTCGTAAAAGTTTTCTATTGCACAGAAACGGAAACACATTATTGTACTGTGACACTAAATGTACAAAGCGTCTATTTATTAGATACGCTCCAAAATCCCTTTGGGTAACTGAAAGTGATAGCTGGCAAGGATAAAATTTTCATTTGTTTGCGTGGAAAATTTATTCTTCCCAAATTCCAAACTATCACATTCGGTATCTGTCTGTATTGAGGTTTTAAAATAATTCGAGAAAATCTGTAAATAAATCTATTAATCTACCATTCAGTAGTTTAAGCTTCCACAGCAATATGTGAACCAACAAAGTAGCATTGAATTTATTTACTTTATTCACTTCATTTCTTGGTAATGACTATTTAATTAAGACTGGTTTTGATGTTTTCAATCATACCATGTAGCATACCATTAGCAGTCCCATGGGCGCCCGCCCAAACGGGACTTACTAGCTTGTATGCCATAATCAAAAAACATGTTACACCATACTATGAAGGTTATAATATTCAAAAACGAACATTTGTTAAGATTCATTTTAGAATAATGAATTCCTAGACAGCTGACGTATACAAACATTCTTCAAACTCAACCACGAAACAAAATCTAAACTACAAAACTTATTAGCCAATGCTAATGCTATACTATTACATATACAGGGCAGGGCATTATGGCACTAATAATAATAATAAGGAAATATGGAATATAGAGCTGGAACATAGTTAAAACAAAGCATTTTATTAAATGCATAATGACCTGTGTGCCTTCACCATCTATGCTCCGTAGGGTCGTGATCGTGGTCCGTCCCGTCCGTGTCCCTGTGTCCTGTCCGTCCGTACCCGTACGTCGTCTGTGCCCGTCTCCTATTGCCCCGGTTGCCCGGCGGCAGTGGCAGCATTGGTAAGCAGCAAGGCTATAGTGCGCCTTGGTCCAATAATGACATTATTGTAAAGCGGTACGCCTCAAATGAAAACATCACAATCGGCAGAAAAAGTAAAAAGTTGAGAAAAAGCAACAGTGAGAAAGAACTGCTTTTCATAAGATGGACAGTATGGATATTCAGCGACACTTCGACACCTCCAGTTCCATTCGCTCTCACTAGTCAGTCATTTATTCTCGTCAGTTTTAATTTGACCTTAAACATTCAATATTTGCAGCAGATTCGAAACAAAAGCTCACCTGTTTGACCTGTTAAAGGTACATCGGTACAAGTACGTAAGTACTTAATAGTGACGCTACCTATTTAAATATTCTTGTTTTTGCGTATTCAACAAATATTAGGTTGTAATTAATAATTGAATTGGTTTAATGTATTTTTGTTCGTATGTTGTTAAAGAACATGTATGTTGCATTTGAGTGTTGCCTAGCTAGTTCATAGTTAAGTGACAATCAAGAATAAATTGCCCTTGCAATTTAGTAAATAAAGATAAGGAATTAAATAGCTGTGCTGAAATCATGCCGCCTACTGCCTGTCATGTTCACTTCACTTCACGACAATTTCTTTAATTCGCAAGCATTGAAAATTGGGACTAACGTAATTTTGTTCTTCAGTAATTTATTTTGTTTAATTAAGTGTTAAGTGTTTTGAAGTATTGAAATTGTTAAGTCAAGTGCAAAATAGCTTAAGTGCCAATCACCAATCAAATAGGTAGTCGAATCACGAATAGTCACCTGGAAACTTCATCATGGAAACTACCATTGGTGTAAATCTCCGTGTCACACAACACTCAAACCCGGGGGAACGAGAGTACATGGAGGACATGTCAGCTATCTCCTATCAGCAAACATCGGATGGAAGGGGTTGCTGTTTCGCTTATTTTGGAATTTTTGACGGTCATGGAGGTAGCGAAGCTGCTGTTTTTGCCAAGACTCACCTTAAGAATTTTATTGTGGCAGAAAATAATTTTTGGTCCGAGGATGATGAACTTGTTAAAATAGCTATTCGAAATGGATTTATGGCTACTCATAATGCCATGTGGAAAGAACGGGGTAAGATAATGTTCAGTGTATCGTATTGGTAAAATGTTCAGTTAGTTATTCAGATAAGTACTTGAAGCTATTGCGTGTATGTTCAAACTATATCAGTTGAGTGGTAATGTGTTTACAGTAAAATAGTGCTTCTACTCCGTTTTAATAACTTCATTGGAATTTATAGGAAATTGGTCCAAAACAAATTCTGGATATCCTTCAACTTCCGGAACCACAGCTAGTGTTGTCTTTATACGTCGTGGGAAGATGTTTATTGGTCATGTAGGGGATAGTGGAATTACACTAGGACTTAAGGACACAGATCCCACGTACTGGGTAGCCAAACCTTTGACTATGTAAGATGGGGAAAAAAATTTGTTTGGCCGAAAGATGCCTTTGGTCTGGATGTCGCCGTCAGGCTGGAATTCTTTCAGGCTTGAGTTCGACGATGGGATTAAGTGGTCTTTGGGCCGTAGACCACTCAAGCCGAAAGACGACTCTACCCCAATCTTATTTTTGAGTGGAACCGAGTGCGGAGATAAGATTGGGGTAGAGTTGTCTTTCGGCTTGAGTGGTCCACGGCCCAAAGACCACTTAAGCCCATCGTCGAACTCAAGCCTGAAAGAATTCTAGCCTGACGGCGACATCCAGACCAAAGGCATCTTTCGGCCAAGCAAATGTTTTGCCCCGTCTCACATATTATTATTAGTGTACACAAGCCAGCAAATATTGTCGAGCGTGATAGAATTGTGAGGTAATGTGAATGCTACGAGTCAAAGTGCTCCTTTGTATCTTTACTAGATTAATGTCTGAGCAGCATCGAAAGTATAGAAAAAATATAATTTTTGTATTATTTTTGCATGTATTTACTTACTTAGGTCTGGAGGCAAAGTCATGGTTAGTAAGTATGGTGTGTCGAGGGTCGTTTGGGGCAGACCTCAGTTGAGCCACAAGGGTCCAGTAAGAAGATCTACTCACATTGAAGAAATTCCATTTTTAGCAATAGCTCGATCGTTAGGTAATTAAACATTATAAATTCAGTTTAGCGATCTCGTTACATTGATGTGCTCGGCACTCATCTTTTGTTTTACTAAAATTAAGAGAGTCTTGTTGGGATCGTTATTACTTGATTAGCTCCTACTTAGTTCTCATTGCGTTAATCGAATGTTTTAATTATTCTAAATTCCTACCGAATTACGTCCGTAAGTCAGTATAATACTTAAATAAAGAATACTTTTATATTCATAGGTGATTTGTGGAGTTACAATTCCGTTAAAAATGAATTTATCGTATCTCCAGTGCCGGATGTATCTGTAGTAGATTTGGATACTGCTACACACAGATGTATAATTCTGGGAAGTGATGGTTTGTGGGATATGTTGAGTTTCCAAGAAGCAGTAAGTTCCGTTTTCTTCGTGGAAGAAATTAGTGGAAATAAATTGCTTTCATGTTCATCCCAATCCGGTATCAATCCTTCTGAAGACTCGAGAATTAACCCTTCGAAGAGATTAGTAGAAAGAGTACTAGATCGTTGGGAATGTAGAAATGCAAGGGCAGATAATATTTCTGTGATAACTATCGTCATTGATCCAGATGACCCTGTAAAACATAAGGTAATTTTCCGTCGTTGTGATATTATTGATGCATGAGTAAATTATTAGCTATTTTGATAAGTAATATTACCACTAATTGTAAATAATAATTAATACTGAAAGTTTTACAACTGCATTTATTTGTGATAACGTAGGACTGCTTATTTGAATTTGTAAAATAGAGATACACCTCTTCAGACGAGAGCGGGTTGTTGTGGTCATGGTCATTCAATCAACTAGATGAATAAAAATTTTATATTAGTTTTTAATTCTATGCGTGTAATGGTGTATTATTTAAAAACAAAAATAATATTATTAGGCTGATATCTCACTACTTGACCTATCGTTCTAGTATTATGCCAGTAGCCTTGCTACTTTGCTACTAAAAATCTGTGAAGATGTTGGCATTGTCATAGCCAACACCAAAAACCAACAAATTGACTGTCAAATTTTGGCTTCACGAAAACGATTAGCTAAATTATAATAATGATTATTGTAAAGATAATTATTGTCCTTACTCTTTTATGTTTACTTCATTTGCAGATAGATAATTACCAGGCAGAGTTATCGGTCACCGATGAAGCAACAGTAACTAACCAAGCAATAGCATCAGTTGAAGGGTCAGATTTACGCAAGAATCGGTACCGCTGTACCAGAAGTCACATTTCACCTCTTACAGATAATGCTAAATCGTCTATTACAAAGTTTTCCAAAACAAGAAAACTCCTGTTACCAAGTAAAGAAAACAATAATGACGCTTCTGTTGTTAAACTACGTGCGAATCGAGTCTCAGTCTCCACTAGAAATAGTTTAGTTACAAATTCCAGTAAGGGCTCAGTATGTGTTGGACCTGTCAGGTGTAAACGACCTTTAGCTGGCTTCTCTGATAGTCCATCCGGGAGTGGAAAACGTACTAAATTCCAACGATTTGAAAAGTCGAAACCAAAACCACTAGATAGTGGTTATGATTCAGGGATAGATCTTATATCGAGTCAACAAACTACCAAAAGAGTTACCAGAAGTATTAAAGACAAGAAATAGTTATTTGAATTTGTTTTGCTTAGTTTGTTTTGTTGTGTGTGTCTAATTTATGTTCGCTTATGCGAACTTCACATGTTAGAAAGAAACACTGATATTATAATCGTATAAATTTTTTGACAACCCAGATTTCACTCACCTCTGGTCTCTTGGTTTCCTAAAAGAGCCTAATTTAAATTGCTACAGATTTTCTGGATTGAGAAAATAGCTATAATAGGTCTATATTTTTATACGATCTCATTTAACTAATTACAGTAGTGTGGGCAAAAAGTAGTTTACAATTAACATTGGCATAATAGTTCCTGTAATAGTACACCCGTGTACCATCTACTATCGTGGGCCTGCGTACAGCAATATAATCGTGATTTAATAGACCCGTATGGTATTTTAATTAAGACCAGTGTACAATCACACGAAGTATAGAAGGTAGGTTTTTAAAGGCTGACAAAATTTAGTATGTAAATGTATAACATGAAGTAGGTCTTACATAAGAATAATAATTTAAAATTAATTTAGTCGATTTGCTCTAAGCCCATACAACAGTTATTACTCTTATATGTATATGTATTATAACAATATTCAGTAGTTTAGCAGTTTATTTGAAGGGTCGAAGGGTGAAGTTACTACAACTTACTATGTGAATTGTGTAAATCTCACTGTTTTCGCGAAATTGTGACACACGAATGTGCGAAATGGAAATACAAAATTATTAACTAAACAAATAATAATTACGTGCTATACTGAAGCTCAATTTTTACAATAAAAAAATTATTATGACGACTGTGATAATATGGTGTCTTAAAATATATATGAGTAGAATATAGAATTACAAATATTCTAACTGAACATGCTAGATAATAAATATGGAACTTTCAAATTTAATACATTTTGACATTTTGTTGCATTGGTTATTTAATTACCAACTTTAAGAAGAACACGACATGTTCTAGTATTGACTTTCTAAATTAGGCGAGTTATTACTAACAAAAAATAAAGCCATGGCTTTTACATTATAATTTAGCAAAATTATAAACATTAAAAAAGGAAGAATTTTGCATCGCATCGTTGTGGTCCCTCAGGAGAATAATATTTAAGGTAGCTTCGACTGCAAAAACAAATGTAGAATAGAACAAATCAAATTATAATATTGGTTCATGAAACACTTCATTAAAAACAAGTACCTCCTTAGATACTTAGTACTTATGTTTACTATGTGTGTCCAACCTTGTATGCTAAATTGCTACAAGCATATAATTATGATTATCAAGCAACGAGTGAAAATAGTTGATTACCTCCCTGTGGATGGCAACCATTGGGTCATGATCTCCAATGAGCTCGTTAGAAATGGACATCGAAGCCACGCCTTGGGGATCAACTCTGATGACCTTCCCAGTGCAGTCGTCATTTGCCAGATTTCCAGAAATAACATCGCAGTATAAACCAGGTGGAAGCCCCGTCTGTGTAACAAAAAAGTATTGCTTAGTCAGACCGCTTCAGTTTGGAAATGTACAATTTTTTCGCAAAAACAAAATTAATATTGTATAATTGTACTGGAATTGCAGCATTCAGGGGGACGTCATCGTTGTTGATAGCAATAAAGCCACTATTCCCACGTGAGAATGCTATTTGGTCCTTTCCATTGTCCCACCAGAGGTTCACATCAGTTCCTAAAAAAGATATTAGCGTAATTTCAATTTCCATACTTGGGATCATCAACTAAGCAAATCTATTCTCTATTACATTAATTACATTTTATAATTATATTTTATGATTATTGTTATGTATGTATTAAGTCCTTATACCTTTTACAACATTACGGAATCGAACCATATTGTAAATCTGTCGCCAACGGTGCTCACACATCCATCCGTTTCCACAAGTCATATTTGGTAAGACAGTGACAGGCAAAGTGTTATATCCAGAATCGTGTGGTGGTCCAACCTATGTAATTTTTAAAAATCTATTAGAACTCAAAATTAAACCGCATCTCCGAATTTCTAAAAAAAATCAAGATTGTGACTTATACCCAATCATTCAGATCATTTCCATTTTCATCTGGATTTTTATCCCAGTAGTAAGATGACATGACGCGAGTAACACCATAAGGCCAAGAGAGGAAAAAGGCTTGGGCCATTTTGTACAATTTCGATTCCCGGAAAGTAAGGATGCTAGCACCCCCAGAACCATGCCCTCTTTGATTGTCGTGATTGTCCACAAATGTGAGTGCACTAGCGTCGGGTATAAAACCCCAACCCGTACTACCTTCTCCGGGTCCGAACAGATAAATAGTATATTTTTAAAATATCAATACAAACTGCGTTTGTACATTGCATTTCAATTTACAGACTACATGAAATTAATTACTACTGATTATAAAATACGAAATATTTTATTTTATATAGTTTTTTAGCACAATTGTACAACTCACCCCAGTTTTTAAGATATCTAAGCTGCTGGGGTGCTCCGAATTGTGAATCCCATTTTCTAAGTACGGTACCAATGTTAGCACAACCCTTTAGAATAAAGAAGAAGCGTTATAAAGGCTTAACTTACGCATGCAAATACAAAGGATACACCACATTGAATTGTTGACGCATTTTACTAATGTTAAATGATAGTTTCAACTTATGTCTACCTTAAATTCCGTAACTCTTCCAATCCCAAAATATTCGATTGCACTGATAGCTTCTCCACCTGAAATAAAATAATAGTGTGGAATCTATTTATGCAATTAATTAAGTTCAAAATAGCTAATCCTATCACGAGAGCTTTTTAACTATAGGCCAGGTAATATAATGCAAATTACAACCTGCCATTACTATTATCTACATACCATTGTCAATAACTTCTTGGAAAATAAATGGACGAGATTCGGATGGGAAACCGTGCTCAACGGGGAGGGAGTTGACTCTAGAAAAAATAATTTCCATGTCTCCGGGCCACATGTGCTTAGAAGCATCCACTCTGAATTATTTCAAGATATTTCATAATTTAATTTTAATTTGTAAGTGTCATTTGTTTTTCTGCGCTCATAATAACTGAAAGCTTCATATTTTTGATTAGAGGGAATCTGCATAGATATAATATAGAAGTCAAAACAAATTTATTTTATTTACCGGAAGCCAGCGACTCCAAATCTAACCAATTTATTCAAATATTCAACAATTCGTTCACGCACCCATTCCTTTCCGTGGTTCAGATCGTTTAGTCTACCCAGTCGACAATTTCGCACCTAGGGATCAAATCAACTAAGCAGGTAGAATCTAATGCTATGTCATTGTGTATTAATACATTGTTGGGAAGCGCTTATATCCACATTTTCCACATACATATTAAGTTATCTCATTTTAAATTCTATGTTGAAATTTTGAAATTACATAATATTATATACCTGAATCGCATCTCCATAATTTTCGATTTCACCAGAGGCTGTCGGGCAGTCGCTAGGTCCGTTGAAGTCAAGATTGGAGTACGGAACGCCTGTGTAATTCAAAGCAGTGGAATCATACCACGACCCGTTTGTTCCAGTTCCACTTCCCCAGTATTGAAAATAAGTCATATGATTGATTACAGCATCGATGTAAATTCGCACACCTACAGCATTGCATCGTTTAACCTACATATTTTAGGAAAACGACTGTCAATACCTCAAAGCTATTTGCACGATACAGCGCTTCGGCAAGTGCAAGTTTGTTATGGAACAGCAAAAAATTATATTTTTGAATATTTTTATCACCATTGATGCAAATTCTTGCTCACTTCCAGATCTAGTTTCCAATTTGTATGAAACGGGTTGATAGCGTTCCCACCATGGACGAATTTTCCCCTCCTTTTCTGCAACTACATTCTCGTTTGGAGGCGAGGTCTAATATTTGATTATAAAGGTACATTATTAAAGTATAAGTATTAATCAATATACAATTAATGACAATAAATCCTTAAAACAAATCATGAATATATAATTAGATTTTTTTAGCAACTTAAATTTCAAATTACATAATTCAATGTACCTACCTGCACACCGCCGAAGCCATACGGACCCAAAAATCTCTCACATTCCTCCGCAATGTCGTTCCATCTCCACTCAAACAAGTGAACGATGGTGGTTCGGTTTTCTGTGAAATGTGGATCCCATTGTCCATTCACTGGCTCAAAAAATGCTACAGCTAGAAATACAGTGGCCAGTGTAGAGACTGCAGTCAAACCCTTTAATTTTGTTCCCATTTTGCATGAATAACTATTATAATATTTTTATAAATTAAAAAGAAGTAAAATCGGAAGACAGGTTGCAAATTCACTGGGAATAAGAATAAATGTTGTGTAGGTATAACCCATGAATGTATGTATACCGGCCTGGAGTAGATGTGGTTCTGCACTTAGTTTCGTAATAATTACTTGCATAATACATCGTACTACTGTACATCCGCTATAGATATTAGCACCTAACTATAACTATACAAAGTATAATTATTGTATTCCTTGATTAACGACAACAAGCGAAACGGCACGTGTTGATAAGATTAAATTATCTTCTAGCGCCTATGGGTATAATCAAGCCCAGTCACCAGTGGTCACTGTCATATGCTTACCAAACATAATATTGATTTCCGATTGCTAAATTTTCGAAGTAGTTTTTTAACTGCTAATTTAAAGTACATTCCTATATTATAATACAATACTATTACAGTGTTCAAGCTAAAATCGCAAAAGTTGTAATTTGATGGCCAGGAGACCGCAGAACTTTCGTAATTAGGATTTTGACATGTTGTAATTTTGCTGACGCTAAAATATTTAGTTATTTCTTCACATGATTCTAACAAATTTTATCAAAACTTAAACTTGTATTGCAACATCAATTTTAATTCACACCTACATACTTAGGCACATCAATAATATTATGCGTTTCATTAGTAATGGGACACATGATGCTTTCTTCCAAAGTCATACCTGGCCACTAAATACTGCAATCAGTGCCAACGGTTAGGTTGATGTTCAGGAAATAGAGCATACTAGCTTATTTACAGATTTGAGATGGCTACGGTCAAAGTGACTTAACTAATAAATCATTATTATTACAGATTTGGGAAAGCCGTGAAGTTATGTATGTATAATGGCTACAGCATAAGTGTGAGTAGTAAAAGTAGATGATGGGTATGAGGAAACCAGTACACCAGTGGTAATAACGGTCTGCCAAAACAGTGCAAGTGTAAAACAGCATGGTAACTCATGATATTCAATCATATTTGCAGGGGCATCTTTATTTTTACTTAGATAAGACAATAATATTTTTACAACGGTCTATACGAGTATGCTCCATGCGGATACGATTGGACGCAAAAAGATAACAATAATATAAACATACTAGTACTAAGGTGCGTAAATGTGATCACCCCTTAAATGTGATCAGTGGCCGCCGTTCAAATATTACCGCCTTTAAAAATCTGTGCGACTAATTCATACAGCCTATAGTCTCAACTATCTTTACTAGTGATTTCAGCTTCTTTCCTTAAAAACTCCGGCTATGTAAAATCATGAAAGTTTTGAGTACTTTTTTGAATTTGTCACATTTAAGACCCTACTTTACCATTAACTTTAAATGTATTGATCACATTAAGGGCACTTGGGCCGTTGTAAGACTTTCCGAAGTTTTTTCGTACAATGACCTGTATCTCTTGCAACTTTTAATTTTCGACACTGAGTATTTTTGTGTGCATAAAGGATTAAAGGAGAAGTATAATGATAACTTCTTCTTCATTGTGCGTTGGCTAGGTAAAAAGTTACAGATTTTCAAAGTTGAAAAAAAATGAACCCGATCACCCTTACGCGCATTAGTACTATAAATAATAATACACCGCAGTTTAATTACTCTCCGATGAAGAGGCTCACATTAAAACACATTTGTCACATACACTTGTTTTGGCAGCTAAATATGGTCCAAAAATATTTTCTGTAGTTTCATCCGCACGATTGGGAATCGACTCATAATGGTGAAGCATAATATCGTCATCGTCTTCCAGGCAGAGCGTATGTACAAGTAGAGCACCTGGTTTCGTGGAATTCCAATTCATTACTTTGTTAGACCCATAAACAGGGTCATCGTTACAATTAACTACGGACGTTCCACTTTCCGCCTGTTGAATTCACATCAGCCATCAGTAAACAGTAAACAATTGTACATAATAGAAACATACACGAATGTATAGTTTTGTTTCCAAAGTTTGAAAAATGAAGCCTTATTTTTAATTGCTAAAAAAAGTGGATATTTTTCTGACCTGGTCGGAGAATCCAACACCATATTTCCATTTTGTACAATAATATTCTGAATTTTTTCTAAAAAGATTGTAATGAACATAGTCATTGACTTGCATGGAGGCTTCCAGGAGTGCTTCTTCATCTGATCGTGCTTTAAGTCCCCGCCTATGGGCACTCCGAACGTGATTGTTCTTCCAAACCAAACTCTCTCCGGCAACGGTGACCAATTGATCCAGAGAAATCTTAGCTTCCGAAGCAGAGTCACTCTGATTTTCCACATAGTAAACATGGCCTGGAAAAGCGTACATTGCCCAGCGATTATAATTTTCTCCTTCAATTTCAACAAGATCTCCAGGTTTCAAATAGTTTAATAATTCGAGCGCACTCATAGGCACTGGCATAATGGCGATCTGTTTATTAATTAACTTTTGGACAATGATATAATGTCTATAATGATATTTTAGTCAAGAAAACTCAATTCCTCAATTAATGCCAAAGTGAAGGAATTAAAATTAAATAACATTCGAGAATAATGTGCGAGTTCGTATTCCACGATCACAGTTTTCCCTTCTGTCTCAAAGACAGCCACAGTCACTGTCACTGTTAAGAATTAAAACTGACTGTGTACTAGTAAAGCGGAAGAAGATATATAATATAGACAAATATGGTCCTTTTCATATGTCGCCTGGTCGTTGATATACAAATTGAACCTTGTTTCCAGTTAAAAGTTTATCAGTTTTATAGATACGAATGCATATTTTCTGAGGAACATCATGTTGTTGTAAGTTTAGCGGGCTTTCGTTCCACTTACGACAAAATGATTTTCCCCGGTGACATATAACTAGTTGTGCAAAATATGCCTATATCAGCCTATATGTATACACAGCAAGGTATGTGTTGTATATAGATAGCTACCAGTTGAGCTTAAATTACACAGATGTATATTTACTATACATCCATATCCAGTCTAGGCAGTAATCATGTTTAATTAAATAATCAAGTTATTTATTTTCAGCCAGTTGTAAGCAACCTCTGACCTTGTGGGTTTTTTTTCCTTTAATTTTGATAAATACTATCACGAAGGAATATTACGTATCTACTTCTGGGAAAAATGAATTCATGTTCTTCCATTGAATTGAAATCTGCATAGTGTGTATACGGGTGAGACGAGACCCACAACAAGTTAACAAGGAAAATATGGACAAGCTGATGCTGAAAAGACGTTGTGCTGCACAAATAGTAAGTAGAGACTAACTACAAGTAGGCACTTATGCTTTTTTAATTTTTCAGCATGGGATAAGGACGACGCAATGGTAGCCAAATCGTAAATCGATTAACCTTAATATAATATTATGGCTTATACTCTAATTACGGTAGCAAGTAATGCTCACAAGAGCCTTCTTTTATTTCGATGGGTAATATATAGAAACTTCCAAACTTCTGTAGATGTTCCCTTCCTAGTTTCCATCTAGCACTTAAGGGGGAGTCAGAAGAATCGAAATGTTTAGCGTTGAGTCTTATGAATGGATGTATTGTAGTAGGTATTGGGACAAAAAAGTGTTTCAAAATTTTCTCAAATTGGCTACGAAAAAAGCTCCAAACATCCTATGACGCACCCATAGGAAGTGTCAAAACCTGTGTAAGCATAGCAGAAGTGGGAAGTTGTAATGGGGCAACAGGAGGCCACTAAACATGTGTGAAATGGTAACAGAATTTCTGCCATCTCTATTGTTGCCAAGATTTGCAATTTAAAGTGCTTGGGAATAAATAATTCTAACTGATTGTTGCTCCATATGAAAAGCTTTGATTTGTCAAACAGATCACTTTTTACTGATTTTTATTTGGACAGCTTCAACGTCGTTCGAGTTTTATCGTTTATTCGACATTATGTCAGTAAAAGTGGAAATTGTACCTTGTTTCAGTTTGTATAGGAAACATCGATTTAGGTTCTGACTCCCCCTTAAATGCTGTACCTGAAGGCCTGAAGGGTACTGTAGTACGGTAAAGTGTATTACTACTCGCGGTAAGGGATCGTCCAAATTTCACCAGCAAAATCCTCCAGCTTTCGCAATTCACAATGGCAATAATCAAGATGAATAGGTAACCATGATTTTATGTTTTAGATTAGGGATCCAAAGTACCACGCGCTGCATTGCTTTGTTACTGTGATTGGAGATTACACAGATTTTTGAATACTTAAAGGGTTTTGCGGATGAACAAATAATTGGGTATTCTTTTAAACGCTTTTTTACAATGCGACGATTTTTATTATTATTTTTTTGCAGGGCAAAAAAGATTGGGATGGGGAGTTGGAGTTGGAGCAGACACTTCCACCTCCAGCAGCTGTTAGTTATTTGAACACCCAATCGGGTGGGATTCAAATTCAGGTGCACAATTGAAAAGACGAAATAATATGCTTAATATAATTTATTATTTACTTCAATATAATCGCCTCCACAGACCTTTTGCCGAATGAGGTTGGTTTTATTTGCCACAAAGCCCATTGGATATAATGTTATGTGTTCGTATTCGTTTTTGGTAGCCAACCAAAGGAAACAACCGGGCAGCTGTTCAGAAAGAGGCAGGGATTACGACACTGGTATGAAGAAAACTGAAAATGATAATTAATGGATTCACAGGTTCAGGTGCAGACCTCGTGGCGTGCCTTCGAAACAATCCACACAACTTTAGTTCTCAAAGATAGGATAGGTTATGACGAGTGAAAAGGTATTTTTGAAAACTTAAATTTATGAATGAAGAATTTATTGATATTTTCTAATACTTGAAGTTTAGGCGGAGCCCTTACAACCCCGTATAATTACATGGTTGATTATATTGTTGGGATTGTATTTACTATATAAAATAAAATCAAGCAGGCGTGCTTGGGTGAGCGGTTAGGACTGCAGACTGTAACGAAATTTACAGTCTCAGACCCGGCTTCGATCCTCGGCCACTGCTAATCGTTTACGGCTCGGTGTTGTACGGTAAACGTCACTGGATGGTTGATTGAAACCCAATCTCCTTCGGTGCTCCTTAGTGACCACTACTTACTGTAGGGGCCTAGGGAATACTGTGGAGGAGGGGACGGGGATAGGTGAAAGGGTACAAAGACCGAGACGATCTAACGCGGTAGCCTCCTATTTCCTCACCCACAGTGACTGGTTGAGTCTGGTTGTATGAACTTCGGTTAAATCGACCCAATGAATAAATTATTATTATATAAAATAAAATGATTGAATTTTATTTTGACACGCATGCATTAACAACGTTAACGTAAACCGTCACTTTAGGGCAGCTGTGAAAGGTTCGGTGAATTTTAATTTTTAGTCTGGCATTACTATATTCGAAATTTAAATACCTTTGGTGGTAACAGGTGGGAATATTTTATCAGTATCGTTCGTACTACTATATTTCGCATGGCTTCGATTTTTTGCTCAATGTTTATAGTAATAATTCAAAAAATGGACAAATTGGAATTTCCGGCCAAATCAAAAAGTTAAATGATATTACTGTCGGTAATTCACAGCACTGTAAATAATTGTATGCTGAAGGTACACATCATTCAAATGTTATGTAATATTAGGCAATTGACGCGGTCAAAAAGACATTGTTAAAAAGTATTCAACTGCCCCCCCCCCGGACTTTTTTAAGTTCCAAAAATGAGTATATAAAAAATATGAAATAGAGGAATTCTGTACTTCTGTAATCTTTATTTTTCAATAGCTGTAAAATGATGTAATTTAATAGTTATATGAAATCTGTTTGCCATCCTCACAGGTAGGAGTTAGAAACTGCTTAGCAAAAGGGATAAATAGATTACTCATAAATCATAATCCTGACAACTCTTTTCGCTAGTCGTTTCCAAATCCGGCCCCTTACACTGACTGTAAACTGGAACCTTAATATAGTAATACGTTTATCAAGCAGCCAAAAATAGCCATGGCAGTAATTGAAACCCCACCCCGGTATACTATTTTTGCAAATGTGGAGACTCTTTATGCTGTAAAAGAGACCGGCACTCCTCCGCCTTCTTACAATTAGGTAGTTTAAAATTGTATCCTATAATCCTACTTGCTTTGGTAATTTACAAATTACTTTTTATATGAAGCTTCAGTTCGAAATCAAGGAAAGCATTTTAAAATAATTAGTACTAGAAGTGGCTCATATTTTTATTTAAGAATAAAAAACTATGGTAATTTTAAATTGCACCATATATTGTAATGGTAATGGTGTTCTGTAACGAAAAAGTTGTATTTTATAAAAACAGTTAAAAATTCAATCCAATCAATTCTTAATGCTATTAAGTAGAGCTATGCCAAGCATGCAACAATAGAATTAACTTAGTAATCAAACATCTTGCTACATTGAAACCTTAAGAACGAAAATTGGGATTCATCATTCCACGAAACTGAGATGTACAGGAACTCTGATTGGGACTATTGAGAATCTGCTGAAATATGGGAGAATGAATGTAGCCAATTCCTGAACTGACTCCAGACAAAGATGTTACGTTCTGTGGCTGAAGACGAGGAGATGGTGCATAATTTGCAGCCTGTCCAGGACCGGAATAACTGTCACTAAATGTAGTTGGTGAGGATGGAACGCAGTCTGGAAGCTACCAGTAAAAAATTCAATCATTTCAGTTAATTTAATATAGAATACTATGTGCAGGTAAACGAGTTGATAATAAATTATGAATTTTAGTTCTTCTGATTTATGTCGTGACTTACATGTCCTTTAGCTGGTAGATGATAGAGCTGCTGACCAAACCGATCAATAGACGTCGGCATTTCAAACCCTGAACTTTTCTCCATATTCCTAAATCCTCGTGAAGTCTCACTGCCACTTAAAGTTCTTTTCGGTCGCTGATCCTGATCATTGTTGGACCAATTTTTAAGAGCATCCCAACGGTCATTCATTCCCGGTTTATTATTGGCACCAGCTTTATTATCCGCCGATGGCTTTCCCCAGTAAACCTGGATTTAATAGATAAATAATAATTTTGACTTACACTTACTACTCATGTTAGTAATTTGATAAGCTAAAGAGTTTAAACTGAACTGAAAAATATTATAAAACTAAATATAATAAGTATTGCATACACGCAATGTACCAGTGTGTTTTGTTTACACACAAAAATCAAATGCATTTTATTAATTTATATTAAAATACCAGGATTTTCCCACTGCCAATTACGGTCCGGTCTAACGCCAACCTAGCAGCATCTGCCTGTTCGTGCGTTTCAAATGCAATAAATGCATAGTTCTCAAGTTTCTTAACACGACTAACACCATTATTTGAGGCTTCGTTAAAAATATTTCCCAAATCTATCTCAGTGATTCTTGAATCAATATTTCTAACGTACAGATTCGTAATCTGGAAAACAAACAATAACAAAATAATTAAAAGTAAAACACTAATTAAATAACTTCAACTACAAGTACCTTCCCCTTCAGGTGTATTTATTAATGACATTTACGTACTTGATTTTCAGCCTCCGGTTCCGCCCAGTCGACGGCAATATCTTGCCCCCACAAGGTTATATTCCCTGGAATCAAAATTCTACGAGCCATGGCTGCATTTCTATAATTTTGACCAAATTAATACACTGAACTTATGCAGCCCAAACTTCAAACATTTAAAAATTCGCTAATAGGAGGGCAAAGTGACCAAAATTATTTATGTCTGCAAAGATACGAATAATTTATAGTTGTACTTATGACAATTGTATTCAACGAATGCAAATCCTTGATTGGCGGCTCTTGACTTCGGCTTTGGAATTACAATAACTTTTGTAACTCCGTCAGTTAGTCTGGACATCTCGTCCATAACTTCCTGCTCAGTTTTGTAATTCGGAATCCCTCTGATGAATAAGCGCGTATTATCCACTGATTTCGTTACTCCAATGGTTCGACCTTCGGGAAAGAAAATAAATTTGATGAACTACATGGGAGCATACTAGCTATTAATTTTGGATTAATCTGTGCGATAATAAGTTAAGCAAACGAATGGTTTTGCAAAAATACTGCAACACATACCGGGAAGTATTTCATATTCATTAAGCTCACAAATGGCTTTATGAGCGGCACCAGCGTCTTGAAATTGCACAAAGCAGTAACCACGGTTAGTGCCAGAAAAATCCATCATAATGCGCATTTCGTAGATTTTGCCTATTTTGCTAAACACTGGAACTAAATGAGGCTCAAACACAACCTTGGGCAATTTGCCAACGAAGATTTCACATCCTAAAAAATTGAAAATTCATACAAATATCAGTTATACTTAAAAATACTAAAATACACATAATTAAACATTCATATGCGTACAGCTCACTGTTTAACTTGATATTAGCTTGTAAACTAATGGTATTAGATAATCGCGTCGAATTATATAATTCATTAATATACCTTTAGGTGGGGGCGGCCCATTCCAGTCTCTTGGAGGACCAAAAATACGCTGTCCGTTTTCTTGTGTGATAGGCATATTTGTTCTATCGCTCACTTCTTGCAATTGGTTAATAATTTGCCTTGAATGCCAATATGCTTTCTTCATATGGAGCTCCATCTGGACCAGCTCTTCACTCCATGGCTGAATGCAAAGTCAACAGTATTTTAATATTATGGAACTAAGCAGGCGTGCTTGGGTGAGCGGTTAGGACTGCAGACTGTAACGAAATTTACAGTCTCAGACCCGGCTTCAATCCCCGGCCACTGCTAATCGTTTACGGCTCGGTGTTGTACGGTAAACGTCACTGGATGGTTGATTGAAACCCAATCTCCTTCGGTGCTCCTTAGTGACCACTACTTACTGTAGGGGCCTAGGGAATGAGACTCCTTTACTGTGGAGGAGGGAACGGGGATAGGTGAAAGGGTACAAAGACCGAGACGATCTAACGCGGTAGCCTCCTATTTCCTCACCCACAGTGACTGGTTGAGTCTGGTTGTATGAACTTCGGTTAAATCGACCCAATGAATAAATTATTATTATTATTATTATATTATGGAACTGAATTAAACATATTATTCAATATCAATTAAAGTCAATAAACTTCGTAATAAACGTGATCTGAAATTGATTTAATTAACACCCATAGACTGAATTATAGCTACTAGCTGATGGGGGAAAAACTTGACTGGGGTTTTTAAAATTTTGCTAGACCCACAGCACGGAATCCAACAATCATGCATGAATAACTAATTAATTGCAGTCAAGCTTGTTTTACCTGCAGTAAAAAAAATCGTAAAAATAACTGATCGCTAGATTTTCTGCTTCTAGTGCATGTCCATGTGTATCAAATAACTGAATACTAGTTTTCTTGCAAATAATGACAGAAAATCAGTACAATGTCTGAAATGTCTCTTGCCTCTTAATGGTTCGGACAACCCCCCCTTTTCTCTCCTCTTAAAAATTCAACAATAGGTCAGACTGTATGATGTTACCCATCGAATCCTACGTTTCCACATTTTTGACATTACTTAACAAATGGCAAGCCGAAAATGATCCAAATTTCATTCAAAACACTATCACCACTGATCATTATAACTTTATTAGTACACTTATGACGCTATGACTTACATATTCGCCCTCTATTCGGAGCATCCTCCTACGCCCGCTACCATTAAAATGTGAGTTTTCATTTAGGCTCATCATGGCTGGTGGTAGGATCGGTTCCGTAACCGTTGCAGCACTTGCAGCGCCAAGAAAATAATATCCAGGGTCCCACTTATATCTCTTTTCCCTCAGTATGTGTTGTGCTGGAATTATAATACAATACTAACCTAGTAAGTGTACTGAATTAATATTCTGAATGAACCGGTAAAATACGACTACTTACGAATATGCCATAACACTAATGAAAACTTTCGAACAACCCGACAAAATCTAATCCTATGTCAGTGTGATTCAGTCCGAAGACAGAAAGGAGAGCAGCAAATAAAACATTATTATGATTATGATACGCAATATTAGTAAACCCAATACATTATAATATTATACTGTATGTGTATAATAATTATTCAAGCATTTAAATGTTAATTGTTAATAATAGCTTCAGACATCAGACGAGTAAATTTATTTAATAATAAATAAGATTCAAGATATTATCAGCCTCCGTCCACCTTTCTCATTTCTCTTTTACCAATTTCTAAAGAATTACTTACCAGCTAATTTCGATCAAGGATTTTACTTAATAATAACTGATAAATACGTGAAGAGAACACGACATATTATAAGAAAATAACTTTTGTGAAACAATAAGTCTAACTTTATAATAATTTTTCATTACTGCCACTACCACACCACACCCAGCTAATTTTCCACCTTAAGCCCTTCGTTTGCAACGACAAACTGAGATTTACTAAAGTCGCGCCTCAGCAACGGAAACGGACAAAGGAAAGCAAGCGGACTGAAGAGTGGAAAACTGGAGGCGGCTTCTCTCGTGCCTTCTGTGCCATTACAAGCCGTTGTTGTTACACTCAGTAGCTTCTAACTGGTAACCAGTGGGAGTGGGATGCTGTGCGCCGTGGCTCGTAAAATAGGATGCAGCCAATGCAGCAGTTTGACAAGAGTTTTCTCACATGCGAATGTTCCGCTAAAATTTAAACAAAAACAACAAGATGCTTTCTCCTCTACTCCTCTCTAACTTCAGTTTTTAAGTATCCGTCACCAAACCCATAAATACATTTTCAGATTTTCATGGCACCCGGTGCCGGTAAATAATCGAGACCCGATGATTATTTGGGCTATAAAATACATGTTACGTATTTGCAAATATTGATAACTTACTGAAAATAACTGAATCAGATACGAGAAAACTCATATATTATGTAATAGGAGTTACTCTATACTAAAGTGCCATTAAGAATGCATTAAAATGTGTTTTTTGTATCATTTATATTGTTTAAACCAACAACGTATTATGTCAAGTCTTTTTTTAACAATAATTAGTTTTTGAAGGTACAATATCTAGCTTGATTTGGACGGGAAAACTGACACAGGAAGTCCATAATTGTTTTTCAAGGCTGAAATTTTATTTTTTGACTCTCGATGGTCTCAATTTAATTCATTCACATCGCCATATATTGTAATTAAAATTAATTTTTATTAAATTGGTAAATCCTACAGAAGGGGAGTACATGATTATTAACAGCAGGTTTTATTGTAAACAAAATAAAGTAAATCTGATTGTGCCCCACAGTACAGTCACAGTACTACAATCCCGTTACGATCGTGATTGGAGCATAATATTATATTCCCTATATTAAGTAAGCTGCTTTACTTCAAAATCGGGAAAACTACGAACGACTGTATGCGTGTGACAAAATTCGGAGAAGTCATAATACCGCAGCTCGTCTGACAGTTTGCTTGTAATACATTGTTACGTGCTAGCTAATAATATGTATAACGAGCCAACATAGGCTAAATATATACATAAGGAGGCCACATATGCTAAATATATAGAGGGACCACATAGGGATGCCACCATAGAAATCTATGGATGCCACATACGGTTGCCATATAGACTTGGTCGTATCGGCAACACGGGAGGCCACATAGGGAGGTCACATAAGAAGGCAACATACACGGACCACTGCCTTACTCCATTCAAGACCTGGCACTTATTTGAGCCCGGCTCTCATTTAATATTTTGGAGCTTACAGTCAAAAAATGAAACTAATTCATACAAAATCATGCCTACAATAACCGCCGTTTTTTAGTTGTTAAAATAATATGTAAATTAGAGACTACTTTTGACCAAATTGTGATTCTACTCTCATTAATCTATTTTAAATATGTTCTATAATGCTTCTAATATGCTTAGGGGTATTTACAACCCGGCGCTTATTGCATTTTGGGGAGTGACAGTCCAGTGCTTATTTGAGCCCCGGCGCTCATTTGCTACTCGGTGCTTAATCGAACAACTTAATATCTAATCTTATCACATCACACATGACACTTGTAAACAATTAATTTTTCTAGCAATTTGATTACTATTACTTACCTACGGTACGAATTATTGTATTTTGTCTGTAAATAGTATCTATTAATATAGTTCTGCATAGTAGTAGTGTGCGTATGTGTGATCACCCCTTATGTGTGATCAGTGGCCGCCGTTCAAATATTACCGCCTTTAAAAATCTGTCCATCTAATATTCATACAGCCTATAGTCTCAACTATCTTCACTACTGATTTCAGCTTCTTTCCTTGAAAACTCTGGCTATGTAAAATTATGAAAGTTTTGAGTACTTTTTTGAATTGGTCACATTTACGACCCTACTTTACCATTAACTTTAAATGTATTGATCACATTAAGGGCACTTGGGCCGTTGTAAGACTTCCCGCAGTTTTTTCGTACAATGACCTGTATCTCTTGCAACTTTTAAATTTCGACACTGATCATTTTTTTGTACATACAGTATTAATAGAGAAGTACAATGATAGCTTCTTCGTTATTCTACGTTGTCTGTGGAAAAAGATACAGATTTTCAAAGTTGATAAAAAATGAACCCGATCACACATACGCACTCCCCTACTAATATAAAAACTGTGTATATTAAATAGCATATACTTTATATAGAGATTCTTTCTGACTGACTGATGTATCATAACGTGATATAATTAATCCGTTATGGGCAGTTAATTATAATAAATAATAATAAAAGCAAGGGCTAAAGCCCTTATGTTTAATATCAGATAGACCTAACAACAAAATTAGGCAGTTTGAACTTACCGCCAAATCTAGTTGTCAATTTACAGCGTATAACTTAGGAGGCCGTAAAATGGTTAGTTAATCATAAATAAAACAATTAGTAAATAAAACAATTTTCAATTTTGTATGAATTTTATATTTTTAATGATTAAAAAGCTTCAATACGAATATACGATATATTGCATGTATAACTCCGTTCAGTATTTCCAAAGGTTCCTAAATTATGTATAGATAGGTAGGAATTATATAAGTTTAGTTTACTTATATTTTAGGAATACATACATCAACAATCATCACACCTGTCACAGATCTGTCATATTTCATATCCATCATACTTTCGTTTCAATTATTAGTAAACAAAATACTTGAGTACATCACAAACGAAAAGTATAGGCGAAAAATCTAATAATTATTAGCTGACTCCATTGCCAAGGTAGTGGAGGCATTTTGAAACTTGGGAATTGAAGTGTGTGGATTGCTTACGAATTGCTAACCGTATTGAAAGCGATGCGAAACATGCGAACATGTGATTTTTATTCCAATCACCAATTCAAAAATAACATTATTTAATGTCAATCAGTCATCAATCAAATATTTAAGCTGATTCCTGAACTATGCACACACGATCGTACCAAGCGAAAAGTAGCTACATATGTAAATAAAATTAAAATATTACAACAATAAAAATGAAACAACTTTTACTGACATGTCGAGGACGAAGTATCAAATTGGTTCGCTTCCACTTTTTGCTAAAAGCAAATTGGTTTCCTTCCATTTTTTGTTAAAAGCAAAATGGTGTCCTTCCATTTTTAGCTGCAGACAGCCCTTATACATGCATAACCACATTAATTGCATGGTTTTATTGGGATGAAACATAAATGACGTCACGCAAATTAGGGGTCGTCCACAAATGAAGTCATGGAAATATCCCAATTTTAGGAACTCTATGATACTACTATCAGTATCAGCAGCTTTACTATTATGTAAATGGCTATTTTCATCTTCAACATGAGATATGGTCGATATCCAAGTATACCTGGTTCCAAGGAAACCAATTTGCTTTTAGCAAAAAGTGGAAGCAAACCATTTTGATACTTCGCCCTCGATGTATTGATTGATTATTTTCGTCGTGTAATCTCATTCAAATCCAAACCAAACCACACATACATAACACTGGTAATGGATCTCAATTGGGATTAATTAGAAATACTGCGACTATATAAATACAATTGAAAAAATGACTTTCAGTTTAATACCCTAATTCAACTCTGGACATCGACTGTAACTTGTTGTCTGGCATTGGCGTTTGACACTATTTCTAGTTCTCATTTTTACCAGAGTAATTAATAAAAATGGGAATCAAACTACAGGGTTTGACTTCCCTCTTGTCCTTGACCACTGTCATTCTTGCTGGAGCTTTTTTTCTTGAGCCAGTAAATGGACAATGGGATCCTCATTTTACAGAAAATCGAACCACCATCGTTCACTTGTTTGAGTGGAGATGGAACGACATTGCGGAGGAATGTGAGAGATTTTTGGGGCCATATGGCTTCGGTGGAATTCAGGTAGGGAGATAAAATAATATTTTTTGTAGTAATTAACAAAATAAGCAGTATTTTTAATGGTAACTATATTATATGTAGCTGTTTTTTATTGTACTGGCTCCATGTCTTCTTCGCTCTCACTTCAAAATGTATCAGCTTCACCTTAATTAATTTTCATGTTTTGTTTCTTTATAGACTTCACCTCCAAATGAAAACGTATATTTTGCCAAGGATGGAGTAATCCGGCCCTGGTATGAACGGTATCAACCAGTGTCATATAAACTGGAAACTCGATCTGGAACAGAACAAGAATTCGCTTCAATGGTAACTGAATTAAATAATCAAGCCTTATAATATGTGTATAAGCCTTTAGGTTTAAGTCAGAGTTCTCCTTTTTTAATTATGGACGTTTAATGGAATAGGGTTACATTATATTTTTTAACGCTTATCATGAGTAAAGAATAAAAACGAATAATTTTCAATTTGAGCTAGAATTAAAATTAGCTATGTCAGAAAAACACTAAATGAGATAGATAGTGTTAAGTACGAGTTTTAAAAAAGTGAAAAATGTTCTATTTACATGCTTTTTAAAAGTGCAAAATGTTCCATTTACATGTTTTTGAAAAGTGCAAAATGTTTCATTTATATGTTTTTGAAACGTGTAAAATGTTTCATTTACATGTTTTTGAAAATTGCAAACTGTTCTATTTCATGTTTTTGAAAAGTATACATTCTATACACATTTATTGAAAAAAGGAAAATACTATAATTCCATGCTATCAAGTGAATGATGTTTTAATTTTTTTGTAGACAGTGATAGTGCATTTTTTTAGTAGCTTAAAATGAATTTGAATCATTCTGATTCTTCACAAGCGATACAGATATACACTTTTAAAGTCCATAATAATTTCACTATTTATTTCAAATTAACGCTTTATGTAACATTATGTTTCTAATAATTTTATTAGGTGAGAAGATGTAATGCCGTTGGCGTGCGAATCTATATCGATGCTGTCATTAATCATATGACCTACTTTTACTACTGGGGTGCTGCGACTGGAACTGCTGGCTCTCAATTTCACTCTACTGAAATGAGCTACCCGGCTGTTCCCTACACCATGGACGACTTCAACACAGCCAACGATGAGTGCCCGACAGCATCCGGGGAGATCGTAGATATCAACGACATCGTTCAGGTATCCCACTACAACAATTTTCATCTCGTGTTGAATCTTCCTTCTTAAGGAATTTAAAACTCAAAAACACATGAAAATAAATCGCGGTATAACTAATAAGAATAATCCAAATATTAATTTATTGATATTTTCAGGCTAGAAATTGCCGCATGTCCGATTTAAATGATCTGAACCAAAGACGAGAGTCTGTGCGTAAACCAATCGTGGACTTTTTCAATAAATTGGTCGGATACGGAGTCGCTGGTTTCAGGTATGTACATAATATAAATTGAATAGTTTTTAGCACTTTTTAAGTTTACAGCGGTAATAGCACTGCTGTTATGGTGGGATTACTTGAAATGAAAATGCGCATGGAAAACTATATCAAAAAATACACTTAAGTGGTTCATTATTTTTGTTTACTCGTTTAGAATTGATGCATCCAAGCATATTTGGGTCGAAGATTTGGAAGTCATTTTAGGTCGTGTTAACTCTTTGCCCGTTGAGCACGGCTTTCCATCCGGAGCCCGACCAGTTGTTTTCCACGAAGTCATTGAACACGGTAGATAAAAGCAAAATCGCATTGCTTCATAAATTTAAACATTGAACGAATTTTTTCCAGTTGCTGTATGTAATAATGTAATCTACGGAATTCTCAGTTTAGAATTTTTAATCTAAGCAAAAATAATATGAGCTAATCTGCTGGACATTTGTTTTGTACTTAGGTGGAGAAACAGTCCATGCCAGCGATTATTTTGGACTTGGAAGAGTTACCGAATTCAAGGTGGGCTGGTCAGATTCAAGAATAGCAAGATAATGACGTGGCAAAAATTTGTTTTTGTCATACATACTATTCGAATTTTTAATTGATTTTTTTTACTTTGCCACATAGGCTGGCGCATACATTCAAGGGGTAATTAGGAAGTTGAGCAACGGCAACGGCAACCAACAGATGAGCTATCTTAGAAACTGGGGTGAGAAAATATTCATGTATATTCATAGTACTGTTAAAGTCTTTTTTATAAGCACATGCTCCTAATAAAACACAAAAATATACTAAATTAAATAATTTGAATCTTAGGCCCTGAATGGAGTCTCATTCCCGACGGCAATGCCCTCACCTTTGTGGATAACCATGACAACCAACGAGGTGTTCATGGTGGTGGCATTATTACTTTCCGCGAATCCAAATTGTACAAAATTACACAAGCTTTCTTCCTTGCTTGGCCATACGGTGTGACCCGTATCATGTCCTCTTACTATTGGGAACAAAATCCCGACGAAAATGGCAATGACCGTAATAACTGGGTAAGTCAAACTGCGGTCAGGAAAAATGCAAAACGTTAATTTCGCATAGTAAGGGATCGTCCGTAAATGATGTCATAGGTAGGGTGGGTGAGTCTAGTTGGGCATTGATGACGTGCCATGCTATAGCTGTTTACGTAATGTAACATGGGGTGGGTGGGTATTAAAAGAGTGATAATTTGGGTGAAATCATTAATGAACCATCCCTAAAACAAAAAACAAAACGCATGCACGTATGCTGCAAACAAAATGAGGTTCGACTGTAAATAACATTTTAATTATGTGTATAAATAGTTTGGACCTCCCCATGACAACGACTATAACATTCTCCCAGTGACTGTCAACCAAGATTTGACCTGTGGAAACGGCTGGATGTGTGAGCACCGTTGGCGTCCCATTTACAATATGGTTCGGTTCCGTAATATAGTAAAAGGTACGAGGGCTTAAAAATCAAAATATTCCACCATAATAATTGTTATTAGTGTACTAGTAGTAGACCGGTTCCTTTTTTCTTATAATTTCTTTTTTTTGCTGTAAATTTAAGAAAATTCAGACAATAATAATTTAGAATTGCTGAACATTTACAGGAACTGCTGTGGAAAATTGGTGGGACAATGGGAAGGACCAGATCGCTTTCTCTCGTGGAAACAAAGGCTTCATTGCTATTAACAATGACGTCGTTCCGCTAAATGCTGCTGTTCAGGTATTTACACCTATACTTATACTACGTACTAATGTTTCGCTAAAGTTGGATATCGTACAGACAAATTAAAGTTGACTTTTAATTTCTAAATAAATATATTCTCTTTTTTTATAGACTGGACTGCCAGGTGGCACATACTGTGACACTATAACTGGAAATTTGGAAAATGGCAGATGCACTGGAAAAGTCATCGAAGTTGGCTCTAACGGAGTTATTCCACTAGTCATTTCTAACACTGAAGAGGATCCCATGATTGCCATCCATATTAACGTAATTAACTATTTTCAGATTTTATTAATTTCAATATACTGATACATATGTACGAATTAAACCGTATATCCACAAAATAACCTACCTAGTTTCAAACTGTAATATGTGCTAATGAAATTTTGTATGTACTGGTTTTAAATACACAGGCGAAGCTCTAGAATTTTAGATACTGTTAAAAGAAGAAGGAGCAGAAAAACTACAGTGCCGTAGCTGGAAGCCGTTTTTCTCGAGAATATTTCATGTGTTTTTTGTTGCAATGAAAAATACTTGACAACGTACCATTTTTATTTTTTTTTAATTCCAAAATGACTTTATGTTTATGTACTGTTCAAATGTTCAAAAATTATATTTTGTGTAGATATTTTTACTACGTTCACTCTTTAAAAATCGTACGTACTAACATACTTTTAAAATGTATGAATTTATGCCATGAACAATAAATGAAAGAGATTTTAAATTATTTACATGCTTTGCGTCTCAATTGTTGTTATCGTCACTATTTCTATTGCCGCAGCCACTAAAATTATGTAAATAGCTTCACGTAATATATATAAATGTGCGAAACATTGTGTTTGTTGGCGTCTAAAGAAATTAAAGTTTAGAAATAGGGCACTAAATTTTGAAGAATTCTTCAATTTAACTATTGTATAATACTACTAAATACTGATTTCATGTATTTATTACGTAACTGTACAGTTTATTTAGGAATAAGAATAAAAATCGTGAAATGAGACAGTGCACTGCCAACTGTTCAACATTATTGCTCGAGTGGTAAATAGTAACAGTAACTGAGCGGTTTCAGCGCTTATGCCAATTTCAAATACTTTTAATTACTGAGGAAGCATAATATACAATGGAGGTAACCTCTCTAAGCTATTGAACACTTTGATTTATTTTCCTTCCGTCCTTTTCTTCCATTTCCATACTATAAGCAAATCAATCAATAATATAAATTCACAATTAAATCAAAAACGAAAATTACATGGAATTATATATACATAGTAAAATGCATTAAAAATTTAAGAAAACCAGCCCGGCTACTGTTGGAACCCTGTTGCATTTAATCTTTTGAAAAACAGGAACATTTTAAACATTTGAAAAACATGTAATGTAAATGGAACAATTCAACATTTTCAAATTTTCAGAAGCAGGTAAATGTAACATTTTTGCACTTTTCAGAAGCAGGTAAATAGAACAATTTGCACTTTTCAAAAGCAGGTAATTAGGTAAATGGAACATTTTGCACTTTTCAGAAGTAGATAAATGGAAAAGTTTTGCACTATTCAAAAACATGTACATAAATGGTACATCAACGGTGATTTTATAATGTGTAGGTACATTTCATTTAAAAAGTACCAATCTTTGATCATGAAAATATAAGGTTTATAAATTAAAAAGTTCAAGTTCATTAAATAAATATAAATCATCATAAATATATAATTTCAATCCCGGAGTTAGGAAAGTTGACATTTAAAATTGGCTAATTCTTGCACTTAATCAAACATTTACGGGATGTACATTTTAAAATTAAAAAATTAGCAAATCAGTTAGTTTTTTGTCAAGATCCAGATGCTTCAAAATTCCAGCCCTTATAAGTGATACAAACATAGTAATAAGTAAGATATACTTTAAAAAAATCTAAACCTTAAGGGCAAGATTTGCCGCACGCGTGAAAACTTGGTTGACTCCAGAATGAGTGTTTGGGGAACACTCAATGTAGGAAGCTGCATTTATCATGGCTGCAAGGGCCATCCCTTGTCCTGGGCTGAGTGTCACTTTTCTTCGATTAATGCACATGCGACTATTGTCACATTTTTTCTCTACTATTTCGTTTGATATTTTATTTTGCTGGCCATGGTCACCGTCACCTCTATTGGCGAATTTCAAATTTTCCTTTTGCTGGATTTGTTTTTTCAAAAGTCCTTCAAATTCTACGTCGAGCTCAACGCTCGATTCTGTTCCTGCTGTTGTGGCTTCGTTGATTTCATTCACGGTGGTGGCTGTGGTTGTTGAGTCGGAGTTGGCTTGCCATGCAATAATTGAAATAGGCAAAGGTATAGTGGCGTTGCTTAAATTATGAGCATGCAAGTCCGAATGTTTGACCCCAACGAGGACAATTGGGACAGTGGGGCAGTAGTGACAGAGTTGAGGGTACCAACGCTGAATGATGTTCGTGAATGATGTGGGGCTATCAATGGCGAAACAGAGAATGATTGCATGGGCATTTTCGAAGGAGTAGGGCCGAAGACCCTCGTAAGTATCCAAGCCAGCCGTGTCCCATAAATCTAGTTTCACCTGTTAATTTTAAATTTTTCAAGCAAAACCAAAATTTAATATAAATACAGTATTAGTATTTTTAAAGGACACACAAGTCACAAGTTATAAAGGATGTTTTCACACTGGAGATATAGTGTTTTCAAAATTTGTCTCGCAATTGTTTTTTACTTTTTGAGATCTTCGTCGCCGATTCCATAATCGAACGGTTGTGGAGTAATTATCAAATACAGTAGGTTCATGAATTTCTTGACACGGACCAGCGGCCATCCAGGCCTTTACGAGACATGTTTTCCCACATTTGGAGTCCCCCACAAGAACTAATTTCCGCTTCTCCGTCGTACCCGAATCCGATTCAAGTGTCTCTTCTATTTGGGCAGATTTTTTAACTTCCTTTGGCTTTGTTTTCGAGTTTTTGCTAATTTGCTTCTCTGGCTTGCTAATTTTCTCCATACCAAATACCAAGATACCCTCAACGCAACTACGCAACCGTTGACCGGCAATGACCGGACCGTGTGTCCGGAGACCGAGATCTAATTAATTGAATATCGTTATGCAGCTTATTATGTGATAGCGATACAGTTCCTGCAGTCGTATGTGCTGCACATAATGTGCATTATATTACTGACCGTATTTCCTGCAATTTGCAATAGTACGCGGGTCTGTTGTAGCATAGCCTGAAAATAGTTTACGGGTCCGGGTGTGGTCGTGTGGTCTGATTGTGCGGCGTTACAAAGCAATTTTACTCACATAAAATTAATTTAAAGCAAGCAGTAATTTATTAAACAAGGTTTTTTGTTATTCAAAAATAATATGCTAGCGAGTCATTCAAAATTATTGTGACTTTTGTGAAAGCTTCTTTTTTTAGTGTAATGATAATAATATTATTATAGGATTGCATTTTTCTCCATTTAATAATTTTGTGTTCTAGAATCACTTTATTGCAGAATGCTAGAAATTGGTAGTTATATCGATAAAATCTCCCAACTCAATATTAAATTTATATTTTTTTTGCAAGCTGATAGATCATGTGTATACATATTATGTTGACCAGCAACATTATTCTGCGTAGGAAAAATATCAGCCTGAAAACGAAGAAGATTAGCGATTCATAAATGAAGCGTATAGCTCAGCAGGTGGTACATGTTTATAAGATCACCTATATGTTATTTGATGCTTTTGAAAGCTTGATTTAAATCATTTGTAATAATTGCTGTTGCACAAAATTAAGTACATATAAAAATTAAAATGTATAAAATGCTAAATTACGGTAAAAGGATTTCTCCCCTTTCAGTTGTGCAGAATTAATTTAATCAATTAATGCTAAAATAGTTTACATAACTTTTAAACGCAGCATTGTGTTTGGATGAAAATTCACAGGAAGTATGAAGGAAAAGTGACTAAGTACGGTCAACGTTCGCTCATCACTAATCAAAAGTTGGTCTGTGTAAACATAGATTGAGAGTCCAAGTTACAAACCAGAAACCAGAGTTTTATATATACTGACATAAGTACATATAATATAAACTCAATAATCTACATAATTTTTCAAAATATTGATTATAATATTACAATGAGCAATTAACACATGATAATTATTATACGGTACAACGGTGCCATAATCATGGATTTTTGTCTATTTGAAAAATAATGTTATTCCAAAAGTATGTATATATATAGCAGTTTTGATATAAAAATTTTTGAAAGTTGTGATGGACATTTTGCACCTTATCACTTTTCAATATACTACGTAAGAAAAATGAATTATGGATGTGCCCTGCAAAATTATAAGAATATTAGTTAGGCAAGTATATGCTGCTAATATTTTTGAATTGTCATAATGCTGATTTTCCGTGTTGGATTGCTTGGTCTTTGGTGGTTGTGGTTGGTACCTATATAGGTTCTCTTATAAATACACAGATAGTAGGATTTGCACCTAAACCTACTTAAATGATGCTTCACAATGTAATATGCATAATCATGTAATGCCAGTGATGCGTCATTATAATAAATACTCTTAGGATTTTCCTAAATTCGTAGAAATCAGAAATTAAAAACTATACAACTAACTCAAGTAACTTAATTTTCCTTATTTAGGCTTATTACAAGCTGTCCATACGATTGTAGAGCATTACTATCAAATATTAATGAACTAATTTTTTTTACACTGCGCCAGTTGCTTTTGCATCAGGATAGGAGCATTAATTATACGTATTCCCAACCAACAATAAATTGAAAATAATCAATAGTTCATGATTTCCTAGTGCTTATAACGCAACACGCAACGGCTCAAAAATAAAAATGAAAAAAGTTCACGTAAAGCTCCTTATCTCCATTTTTACGGCTGTTGTAATTGTAAGTTAATCCATTACATACAAATTCTTTTATGGAATTACTGATGGAATTTGAATTCTGTAACCTTATTTTGGTGAAAACCGGTGTTATATTAGTAAATTTATTATTTTAGACTTGTAGATTTCAGGTACTACCTTGCTGGTCATATCCGTCAAATTCCATCATGAACAAACTAAAGGAGCGAAAAATGCAACAATCACAAGAGGTGTACTAACTGTTCTCAAAGAGTATCATCAAGACTTTCATTGCAGTCAGTGGGACAGTTTAATGCATGGCAAACATAAATGTGGACAAAATAAACCAAAGTTTGATTATTGGGAAGATTTGTCAGAGTCCATCTGTCTCAAATATTCTTTGGCTTCCACCTACACTATTTTAAGTTTAGTGGGCATTTGTTTTCCCGTCATCATCCAGATCTTGGTTTCTCTCTGGGCTGCTTTACCTATTTTTGATGTAATTTGGATCTTTTTTTAGTATTTTTTTTTATTATATAATAAGTTCCATTTGGGCTGACGCCCATGGAACTGGATAATTTTTATTGCTCATTATAATGGTTGATATACATTACTGAGGGATTCTGTATATTAAAATGTGGTGATCTTTTTTTAGTATACAGTTTGTTTTTTCTTAAACTATGATATCCTATCTAATAAAAATCGAACTTTAAACTCCTGTGCTTACTCATTATATGATATTTGAAAATTTTTTCTATCAATGTAGAGACACTTCAGGGACCAAGAATGCATTCTGAGTATCTGGATTAGTCGTGGTTTGGAAGGTTTCCTGCACCTCATGGGAATTCATATACTCGTCGCCCTCATGCTTTTCAAATATCACGGAGAAGAATTAGATTGGAGGGATGAAATGAAGAGAGAAGTGGATGAAGTTGTAGATATTAATTGCAAAGAAAAAGAGATCACCCTCAGTTTGCTGGTCTTATGTCAAAGGATAAATATTATTGTCGTACTCGTCACACTCGTTATACTGCTAATTACTGGACTGTGGGCCGAACAGGACGGACCTGATTATAAAGTAATAAGTCATCAAAATGAGAGTGAAGGGGTTATCGGAGAATGCGAATGTGATCACCCAATTAAATCACAGCTTACTTCAGTGGAAAAGTTCTTGAGCTCACAAAATGACATCAAAAAAGAAGAAAGTGCATCGATGACAATTAATTTTAACCGTGACGATCATCAAATTTTGGAGGAGCTGATGGAACTGGATGACGAGGCAGAAAATAATCTGGGGGGGACTTTCGCCCCTGATGATGAAAATTCAGTGGCAGAAGTACAGGGGCCAAGCATGTCATCAGCTGTGCCAAGTGGCAGAGGGGTCCAGGACGACGACAGCGGCAGTTCTTCCAGCAGGCTAAACGCTAATAAAACTGCCCTTGGTTTAGCTGTGATTCACGGTCAACTTGCTAATAGTAATCCTAAACCGTCACCTAAACCGAGAGAAACATCCAGTAAATCCAATGCAATGCGTAGCAATATTAATTCAACAAAAATCTCAACCCAAACGGGGAACAAGTCCGTTCACAATAGAAAGGGTAATTCTAGGAATGCACCCGGAATGACTGGTTTCAGTCGAGCTGGGTTTCGTAAATAATTTTTATGTATATTTTATTTAAATACAAATTTTAGCAACCGGCCACAATTAGGCACTCTCATCCTGTCTTTTTATGTTTTATTGCTGTTATAAATGAACAAAACAGCAGATCAATTTCAATAATAAAATTAATAATAGTATGAGCCAAAAATTACGTCATTAGTTAAGGCTTGCGTCAGAAGTAAGAAAAGATACTACAATAGCTTCTATTACATCATCGCCATTGAACCGGTATATATTTTTTCAGCAATGCAGTTGCGGATGCATATCACATCATGTAAGCTGAGGCTGGATGTACTTACATAACGTCAAACGCACAACGCAGTTACCGCTTTCTTACGAATATCCATTGTCTTTTATTTTATAATAATAATATCCTTGAATCATTCCAGTTCCATGTAATTACTTTTTATCACTTCCAAAACAGATAGTAAAAATTTCCAGCTATATCACTGTTGCAAGTAAAGTTACCAGCTACTCAGAATTGTTATAACAGTACCATAACTTATTGGCGTCAATCGTTTATATTATTATTCATTCATTGAGCTCGTTTATAATCATAAATTTTCAGTATACTATATAGCTGTTTGTAATGCCATAATAAAACGCTAGTATAAAATAATTTTTGCAACTTGATATTCATATACAATCCATGTAGAGACAACCTATATATATAGAGCAATATGAATCATATTATATTTATTGTAGTTTAACCTTATGCTTGATGCGGAAGACTGGAATCGTAATATATTGAGTCACTGCGGGATCAAATTAATCTGTTACGATTTTCCAATACTAATGTCTAATGTGCCACAAGATTAAGACCACATGACCACAACTTCCTTTTATTTTATCTATTGTCATTTAAGTAAAAATACAAGACGTTGTCGAAAGAAATGTTAACCAAGAATTATGAAAAAATCTCGATCATTCCTTGTGACCGTGCATGGGTGTACTAACAACAAGCTATATTCTATAGTCTCCTTTATTTTTTTCTAAATGGACTGTGGCAGTTATTATGTATTAAGTAATTTTGGCAGTTGGCATCAGTAGCACTGTGAAAATTTGTGCGTTCGTCATGAAATTTAAAAATGTAATAAAAAAGTTTGCTATTACATTATTACTGTTGATATTTATATACCTCAACAGTTTAGCAGTCTGTTTCGTAGTATCGGAGTCAGTCAATAATGGCACAGTTGCTGATACAGGGAATTATATAGCCACGATATTACCAGATCCGAAAAATGTACCCGTAAAATCGTGCAATGGGACGAATCTAGAATTGTTCAACCCAATCAATAACAGGACGGATCACCTGAGGAGCTTAAAGGAAAGGTACACTAACTGCACTTTTGTGAATGGCAACTTGGAGTTAACTTGGATAGGAAATAATAAAACAGATATTAATTTTCTCCAACATATCCGTCACGTCACCGGCTACGTCCTTGTGTATCGCGTTAGTGTCAATATGCTAGCACTGCCCAGTCTTGAAAAGATTCGTGGTCGAAGCCTGTTTGACCCCCATCAAAACCAAAGTTCTAAAACTGCTACTGCTAACACCAGTTTCAGTCTTAGCAATAAGTTTTCTCTCCTAGTGACTGAATCACGAATCGATGTTCTAGAACTTCCCAATTTAGAAGGTTTGTAGATTTCAAAGGCTTCAAACTAAATTGCTAATAACCTCAAAGTAATTACTAATTACACACGCTACTTACAAGGAACGACGCGACATGCAGCTGATGCAGCACCCAGATTTCACAGAGACCCATTTAAAAAATCAGGCTACTTTTCAATAGCACAGATCCAAAGTAACTCGAGTTCATTTTGCGTTGTTTGGCTACAGTGGCCCGCCAAAGTTTTAAAAATTCAAATTTTGAAACTTTGGCGCCCTATAATTTCTACAGTTTTCATCCGATTTTGATAAAATTTGAGTTTTTCTAATTCTTAAGCTATATTCTAAAAAGTGATTTCAGGATTATTCGAAAATTTCTACTTTTTTCAAAATATTTGTCATTAAAATTTGCACCTCAAAAGTACAGGTTTCTTGAATTCTTTTTTAAAAAGTAAAAATTTTCGAATTTTCAAAAATCCTGAAATAACTTTTTAGAATATAGCTTAAGAATTAGAAAAACTCAAATTTTATCAAAATCGGATGAGAAGAGAACTGTAGAAATTATAGGGCGCCAAAGTTTCAAAATTTGAATTTTTTGAACTTTGGCGGGCCACTGTGGCCAAACAACGCAAAATGCTCTCGAGTTACTTTGGATCTGTGCTATTGAAAAGTAGCCTGATTTTTTTAAATGGGTCTCTGTGAAATCTTGGTGCTGCATGTCTTGTCGTTCCCTTGTTAGTATATATAATTGACTGCCATTATTTAATTTTGTAATTTTATTATTATTGCAGCTATTACGAATGGAGACGTAGGGATACTCAACAATTATAAATGGTGCAATGTGTCAAGTGTAAATTGGGATACAATAGTAAGTAGTCAAGCCAATGGCACAAAGTTTACGCATACCTACAAAAAACCACTCATACGAGATTGCACTGATAAAGAACTCAACTACAAAATGAGAGAAAAATGCTTAGATCTAAATCTAAATGAATGCCCGTCTGACAATTTGTACTTGGATGCTGAAACTTCTGAATGTCTTCCTTGCCATGAGGATTGTATTGGATGTACTGGTCCGTATGCAAATAATTGTATCAATTGCAGAAATTATAGAATTTACACAGAATCAACATTAGATGACCTTGGAGTTAAGACTGGCCATAATTTAAGTTTTAACTGTACAACGTCAAAGGCATGTCCACCGGAATTTCCTCAGAAGAACATACCAGGGGAGAGAGACAGGGAGCAGTTCGAGCCGTTTTGCTCGACTAGAGAAGGAGAAAAAAGATTACCAGGATATACCATTGCCATTGTAACTATTGTGTTCGTAATTGTTATTGTAAACTTTATAACTGTAATTCTAATGGATTGTCTCAAGAAAGGAAGTGAGACGGCTGAGAATAATTGTACATTATTGGCAATTGAGAAAACTACGGACGAAAGACCTAAAATCCTTAGAGAACTTACTGAGTATGCTTTTTGAATAATTTTTTGTATTAGTCTTTTTATGTTGACTAAACTTGTAATCTCTGTCATACTGTCATACTTAGGTACATATCGTCTGTGAAGAACCAAAATTACCCATATCCAATTTAAGCTAGAATCAAAATGAGCTATGTCATAAAAACAAAATGAGAAACATGCGTAAAATGTTAATTAAGAGTTTTTAAAAAGCGTAAAATGTTCTATTTTCATGTTTTTCAACAATGTAAAATGTCCTATTTACATGTTTATGAAAAGGTGCAAAATGTTTTAATTCCATGGGTTTGAAAAGTGTAAAATGTTGTATTTACATATTTTTTAAAAGTGCAAAATGTTCTATTTAAATGCTCTCAAGACATATTTGAATATTTTTGTAGATATGTATTTGATATTTTTTTAAAGCTAAAAATGGATATGGGTCATTTTGGTTCTTCACAGACGATATACTTATACTTTGAAAGTGTGCACCAATTTAATTGGAAGCGCTAGTATTAAAAATGAGGTAAGACTGGCATTCAAATCAATGTATACGCATTCCTGATTTATAAGCAGATTTCACTTTAATTTAATTCCGTAAAATGTAGTTTTTTTTTTAATTAAAATTTATAGTATAAATTGTGTAGTACTTTAAAATTGTGCTCAAGAATTCACATACATTTAAAATAATTAAAATCAATAAAATTTAAAATGGTTTATAAAAAGTACAAAGACTGAGCAAGTTTCTCTGATGGCACGCTCTCCAAATGTTCCCCCACAAGATAGGCTAACTTATGAGCATACTGACAAACTGCTGGGACCCTGATAGTCCCTGGCCAATTAAAATACATAAAAGTAGTAGCATACGCAAATTTCTGTATTAAATCTGGACTTATACTGCAATTATCATCCACTACAACGTAATGTGTGGGAGTCACTGTCCCTTCCCGAACAAATTGTGAGACGAGGAAAAAGTCAAATAGGTATTTTCGCGTCACTGTATGATCCAAAACTGTACCAGGCAATGGATTAGTTTTATAGTTTTGCCCGGATCCATGCCCACGTTCATTCCTAGAGTTGTCTGCCCTGCCACTTACACAATCATTATTTTCAAGATAAATCCGGGTATTTATTCTCTTTTGAATGACTGTAAATGTAAATTTGGGTCTTTTCTCCATCATATAATCTAAAACATTTAAAAATTGGACAACTTCATGTTCACGAACTAACTCTAGCTGCCCATCGCCTACCCCATCCCTAAAAACCACGACCCTATCAGGGAAAGCATGGTTTTCATCGAGAAAAGCTGCCAGAGCTTGACTAAAACAACTACCAAGACTATCACCGGTCTCTTGCCCTGCCCTTTGAAGAATTACCCGGGAGAAGAATTTAGTGTGTTGACCATTCATTGTTGCAATCATGGCCGTGCAAGAGGCTCTAGCTCTGAAGTTTTTCGGGTCGTGATATACATCCATCCCAACAAACATAATTCTCTCGGCCAGAGGGATTTGAAGGGACCAAAGGAACCCTCCAAGTTTGCAATTTAGCTGTAAGGCGATCTTGGTAACGATAGCTCTTATCCTTTTCTCCGAAGTTAAAGTTGCAGACAGGATCATTTGAGTAGGAACTACGCTCTCCGTCAACGTTAATCTTTTTATTGACCCATACACGTCTTGTCGTTTCGATGGTAAAATTATAACTAAAAATTGTACGTGAGAATCCAAATAAGATACGATAGCCTTCCGAAACTCATCCCCTAATTTGCGTCCCATTCCAGGAATTTTAATTATTTGCGCATCCGAAGCAACTCTGATACCTAATGGCCCTGTCACTTGACGATAAACTGCTACAAAGCGGTTCGCCTTTTCAAAATCCTGAGGAAGACACATCACTGCCCATTTTTTGACTGTTATAGGATTCACTAAAGAACTCGTCATCAATTCTTTAGAAAAATCGGCAGGCGCTTGTTTCAATACACACAAAGGGTTTATTTCAATATTTGGGCCAGTGATTGCTCTGGCTTCCAAATTTATTGCACCGCCCTCCATTCGCAAACCCCACATATTAAGAATGGACGTAATTTCTGGGTTAGATTTTATATTTTCGATGAAAGACTGGAGTGATAGGTATCTCTTATTTGGGGATAGTCTTGTGTATGAAGAAATATCTTTCATTGTTCCGAAACTATTTCGAATTTCCTCACTAAGGCCAGTACTGTAACAAAGTTCAGGAATCAAGCAAATAACTTCTGCTTTATTGCTATGTTGAAGCTGATATTTTGAATTTACAGTATCCCGAGATTCTTTTCTGTTGATGTCAATGCGCTTAGGTCTGCTGATGAGCAGAGGTTGAGCCAAGTCCTGAATTTGGATTTTGTGGTGATTTTGATAGTAGGACTCAAAGGTAACACTTTTAGTACCTTTATTGAAAGAGCTTAAGGGTGTCTGCTCCCATGCAACATCATCAATACGATAGCTTTTATTATTATATCTTGTGAGTACAATTTTGTTCAAAACAGCTTCAAGGAACATTTCTCTATATGCCTGAGGAGTAGGGCACGACTGGCGGATTTGACTCAGTAAGTCTAGCACTGTTACCTTACTTAGCACACGAAACGAGCTGTCACATGTGAGCATAAGACCCCCCTCATATTCATCCACAGCGGTGACCATGCCTGGCCAGATTTCTAACCTATGCAAAGGTACTGCGTACGTTTTTTTGGGGTCAAAGCAATTTCTTCCCATTTGGACCATTCCAAGAATTTTCATAAAGTGACGGAAGAGAAGATTGTAAAAATGAACACAGTTTGCCATTCCATGACGTTTGACGAATTTTATTTTTATTGCAACTTCTTCTGATGAGTTATGCGGATGAGGAGATCGAAAAGTGGTTTCTTGTTGAGGAAGTTCCATGGGCAGGTATAAAAACGTTCCGTCAAATGTTCTTGCCTGGCCAAAGTGGTCACGGTGGATCCACAAGATTTGTTTTCTGAGAGAGAACGCAGGAATATTTGGCACAAACTCTACGTGATACTCAAAGTAACCCTTGAGTTTTTGTACTGATAGACGAATGTAATTTGATGTGACAGCCAGTGGTTTGCCCTTCTTCCCTTTTGTACGTGTTGCCAATGTGGTTTCGGTACCGGTCCCAGTCCCCACCGGATTTGAGAATTTATCCCCGTCTTCTGACACAGCGTGCTTTTCTTCTTCAGGTTTCAGTTCTTTTAAAGTGATGGCTGAAAACCCATCTGAAATCTGTGTTAGTGAAGTTGGAAAAAGATTGCAACTCGCAATAGAAAGTGGTTGTAAACCACTTGTTATTATTTCCCCTAAAAAAATTAATTTCTATGTTTTATGCATGTTTATAGCATAATTTGACATGTAAATTTTAAATACTTAACAGAAAAATTATACAATAATTAGAATGCAATACCATCAGGACTTCCAGACATAGGAAGATTAATTGGTCTGAAAAATGAAAAGTTGTCTGCCGGTTTAATCAAACTTGCTGATCCAACAGGAGAAGACAGTAATCCAGCTGACTTTAATCCTCGCCCACGTCCAATATATCTGGTAGGTAGAGAAGGACGCTCTTTCACAAAACTGACTGTTGTTGGCTGTAAGTTTGACCCATGGGCATCAACATCAGGAGCTGGAATCGGTGGCGAAAGAATTGCTGAGGATTGACCGGGCGATATTGCTGAAATCAAACCGCGTCCTCTTCCTCGACCTCGACTTGAAACACGACCTTGACCAGGACGAGGTTGCGATGTGGAAAGATTTTCCATTGTGATATTGTTTATAATACTGTCGATGTAAAAAGGGAAAAGTCAACAGCTCAAAAATGGCAAAAAATTTTCTATATAGTGCAATTATAACTATGTATTGTCGAATGTTTATAACTAGGCAGATGGGCAAAGTGTTCAAACAATTTTATGCCCCTGCTACTAATTGTAAGTGTACAGGGCAGGGTTTTGACACCCAATCTGCCTAATTATAAAAATTCGACACTATATAAACATTATTTTTATGCTTTCAACTTACATCGTTAAATCCTCGAGTTTACGGGTACAATTATGTATTGCTGTATTGTGTTTGTGTATATCTAACTATAGTAGCTTGTTGTTGTGTGTCACAGAGTGGCAGTTGATTTTTAATTATTGCACGTTTTAAATACGCATAGGTTTCACTGACGTTGAAAAATATATAGATATTATTTCGCGTTTAGCATGCTTCCGTATCTTTATGACTTAATTCCTTATAAATTGATAACATAAACTGCACTATAATTATTTTTTTTTAATTAAGTAGATTCGGCATAGTCGGGCCTAGGCTCACACATATATATAAGTATGATAGTATAATAGTGAGATATTTAATGGCTTTGAGTAAATACAACAAATAAATTCAATAATTTATACTACTGGTCATCTGTCAACTGTGTACTGACGATGAGCCAAAGTTTATCGGTATCACATTTATAAAAATTACTACTTTGCACTTGCCGTTACTTTTATTTGTAATTTCGTAATTTTATTTGCATTAAAAAAATGTTGTTCCGAAATCCGAATGACCGAGGCTAAATGATTGCTGAGCTATTGTATTATGCATTTTATAACTAATCAATCCGCAAGCCAAGACTAAAAACGATCGCAGCAATGATTAATAAGCGTATAAATGTATTTCAGAACTCAAAGTTAATGATAATGATGTAGTACATACTACTAACTAGTAAGTATGATTGCTAATATTTGTTTGTACTGCATAACAATTCGTTACAATACGATTTCCAATTAATTTGAACTTTTGATTTTTATGAAATGTTGGGGTAATACAATATAGCGTAAAACTCAATGTTAATGGTTAACTATTTAATTCACTATTTTATCCTGTATATTTTGCTTTACCATTTATGTTTCAAAAATCCAATTGAGCGTTGGCAACTTGTAGATGATAATGTATAGAACCAAGTAGGGCCTACTTATTATTATTCCATATTGAAAAGTAAAAACATTGCGATATAATTAATACTATACGTCACCAGATTTAAATGATGAGTAAACACAAAACTCCGAACTATATACTCCGAAGTAGTTCTAGTTCCAAAGAAGGGTAACTACAAAATTAAATTTGCAAATAATTGTTTGCAGTAGTTTTAGCTGGGTTATACTTTTTACCACTACAGTACAACACTTTGTAATACTTTGTATTGTACTATTCACCAGATTTAGCATTAAAACGCACATAGTTTGCCGCCCCAGTTTTATAAACTATGCCAAGCACATCTGCTTTTAAGCTTTGATTAGTTTGATTCCTATTATTTGTTTTTTAAAACTATAGTAACTATACTAACTATACTTTTAAAAAACAAATAATAGGAAGACTATACTATAACTATTAAGCTAGTTTGCTATAATTAAATATTTTTATTTTATTTTAAAACTTTCATTAATAAAAATAAAATAACGTGTTTGTTATACGATGCGACTGATAAATGTGGATTGTGTTATTTTGTTGTGTATTCACTGAGCTGTATTTTAACTATACCGTTTACAATTAGCACTAAACATGTATGTAATTATCTACAGGGCTATCGTGGACCATTTGTTTTTCATTTCTGATTGGGTTATGTTAACCTGTTAGTCTAACCGAATAAAAACTTAATCTAATAATAATTAATAGATTAATTTTTAAATATAAATTTTCTAAACTTTAGCTAACTTAAGTGTCGACATAGGGAGGGATGGGGCAGGAAATACAGAGTGTGAAACGTGATGCGAATGATTGTGCATAATTATGTAGACCTTAGGAAGTCTCTAGTCTCTTGTCTCTATATCCCCTCCATTCTGTTGACTGTTGATACAACCATACAATTGCATGGGCGTGGAGAGGTAAAAACATAATTTTATTATGAGGCTTTCATTTAAAAGCATTAAAATTGTACTGAATAAACCTTGCACTTAAAAAAACAGCAAAACTTATACTCAATAAGTAATTTCTACCAGGTATTTAGCACGTATTTAGCCTGCATGCAACCATAGCTTTACCCCTCGTTTGTGTGTGTTGCTTTTTGTAATTTTTCCGAGACAAAAAAAAACAGCGGATGCAGGAGCAGGCAGAAAATTGGATTCAAAGGAGGAAAGGGAATTTTATGAAAAAGTAAAACATTATAATTTATAATATTTTGTATTCAGATCAAATAGCTTATATTTACACTAATACTAGTAATTTATACTTTTCATTTTTCTTCCCGTTTGGCTCAGGTTAACTCAGTTGGAAGGTCAACAAATTACAGGGAAAATTCTAACAAAAACAAATCCTATCTCAATCTATTTAAACAGTGTTGAGCGGACATTCCGAGTGTTAAGTGTGCAAAAAATATAGTTGTGATTCTCCTTTTTAGCAAGATTTTGATTTTACTAATTTTTTTCGTTTCTTTTTGAAGAGGAAATTAAAATGGGAAAATATGGAGTGGACAAATGCCTTTCCATATTTCTCGTCATTGCAGCAGCAGCATACATTGCTATTGTACAATATATTTAGATAATACCATCATTTACTTATACAATATAGTTAATTTTTAAAAGACAATAAATACAAATTTCCTATTTAAAATTGTACAATTAATGAAAATTCATTTTATATTATTGTGTCATCTAGGAAAACTTCAACGGCATCAATGCAGAGGACGCAGTTGACTTGGCTGCGGAAGCTGAGCACTGTAAAGCACTTATTACAGATGCAATGAAGAGAGGTTTAAAAGAAATGGGAAATTGCTCCAAAGCATTAGGTTACAAAACAAAGGCGGAGAAAAGGGAAAAGGCTGCTGTAAATAATTTTTGTTTTTTAAATATTAAATCACTTAAAATGTGAGCTGCAGTTAATTATTTACATGAAAAAATGCATTAATTTTTACTTTGTTTTCATTTCTAGTGTGTTATGAAATGTGTGGCCACTAACATTGGCTTGGTAAGTTCTTTTTTGTGATCATAATGCATATCTTTACTTTGTACTTTAATTTTTTTAAATACCTATAAGTATGTAGTTAAGGAATTGACTTAAAACTGGAATTTTGTTGACAAAATACATTATAGTTGGGTGATGATGGGAAAATTGACGAGGAAGCATCACTCATGTTCGTGTTGGAAAATGTACCCCCAAAGTACCAAGATAAAGCCATCGGTATAATGGTTGGTTGTATGGAACATGCAGGTTTGTTTACTTATATCCTTTCATCGTAAATTACTTCTAAACAAGAAGTTATTACTTCAAAAATTTGGATTAGTTTCTGCTGAGTAGATAGCAAGAAGGACATGGTAGCCGTGGTCATATTAAATTAATAAAATTTTTACACTCTTCGTTTAGGTAAAGTAAATCCAGGAGAGGCAAATTGTAAGAGCTACGAGCCCATGTTCCATTGTGTTCAAGACTCAGCAGTAAAATTTGCAAAGGTATATAAGAAAAATACCATATAAATATAATAAAGATATATAAAATAATATTATACATTATTTCAAATTCGCTGTCTAATTGTGATGAAACAGCTGTTAGATATTATCTGCTTTTAAATTTGAACTTGTAAAATAACTAAATTAATTTTGTTGAATTGTTTTCCAATATTAGTTGTGTACAGACGGCCATCTATAGAAGAAGAAAAGAAGACTATACGTTATAGTTTAATAGTATTTTAACAATCAACTCTTTAATACTTTCAAATTTGAATAATTTTTTGAATTTTTTAATTACGGATATAAATTTTACAAAAATTAAGCCAATTTAATAAAATCCAATTATTAAATTTAAGTAATTAAATTCAAATGTTTTTGCAAATACAGTATAAGTATTTGGCTGTTTTAAAAAGTGTATCAAGGCGCAGTATCCCTGTAAGCACTAAGGAGGCATCAATTAAAAAAATAGTTTGGTCACTTTAATATTTCTCTTTTTCATAAAACCAATCACATTATTCATCTTTGCAGTCGCAGATTAATACATAAAGCCTTTTGGCACTTTTGTGCGACGCAATTTTATTGAAAAGTTGAGTTGGCCTCTGCAGCCAGCATGCCACAGATGCACACCATTTGGGTACGTTTCATCATTTCATAATACATACAATTTAATTTGCAAATAAAGCAGAAGCAGACATTAAAATTTACTCTGTCAGTAAATCCATAGTAAATCGTAGCGTTTTGTTATTGAACCAGGAAACCCTTTGAAGCTGATGCAGATGATCTTGATCTGCAGACATGATCATGTTTTCCTATTTCCTACAAACTTCCTACAAAACATGTAATTCATTTTAGTCGGTATGATAAAGTACTGGGAGGACTCATGTAATTCATTGAATAATTATTGGTTAATAGGTTCCATATTATACAGTATCTTATCAGTATCAATTCTGTGTGTGAGCAACATGCTTTCTCAATCATATCCTATCGTGAAGATAATAAACCTGCACTAATTGTACCAATTCTAAATTTAATTTCAAGGCTATTTTTTTACATTGTTTTTACGCTTGATCGCCGATTTAAAGATAATTAGTCATAGCTATTCTGTGGTACGTAACCGGCTAGTTACAAATGCCCTTAATTTTACAACAAATTGAGTGCATTACCTTGAATCACTGAAAGTTAAAGTATTTATTCCGAATTAAACTACACAGTCGTAAACAAAGTTCGGGGTCACACATGTCAAATTCATGTTAGTGATTCCAGCATTTTTAGGTCTCCCTACTTTTTAAATTAGCAGTAATTAGAAAACAGTACACGAATTGTTGTTTTCTATTGCGATGGCTCGTTATGGCGAGGAAGTCTTTCTGTTGCTCAGCATACTTCTCAGTGCAAATCTGCAACTTACATTAAGTGAGGAAAACTTCGCCCGCTCCGAGATTTTGTCAGATTTCTATAGAGTAAAATGGGAGGTGGACTTTGCGAGTCAAAGTGTGAATTTTGAGGTGGTGGCCAGTACTACGGGCTATGTTGGATTTGGCCTTTCTCCAAATGGAGGAATGAAAGGTGCAGACATTGTTATCGGAGGGGTTCACAGCAATGGGACAACATACTTTGGCGTGGGTCATGAATAAAATTAAAATTCGAATTAATATGATGTTAATTTTTTAAATGTGTGAATTCTACCAACTAATTTCAATTACATATAAAATCATTATCTATTAACAAGTAACAGAATTTTAATTTGGCATGCTACCACAGGACAGACATGCAACGGGCACTTCGCTGCCACTGATAGACCCCGTACAAAATTGGTATTTAGTAAGCGCCACTGAGGATCAGTCGTTGAATACGACAACGCTCAAATTTTTCCGCAATTTCGCAACTTGTGATGAAAATGATATATCAATTACGGTAAGTTTATTCATTACTCTATTTTTACAGATGCAGAAATTTATTCCAGAATTTCATAATTATTTGAATTTATTAATAAAATTATTGGCACCCACTTTTGTTCTAATTCACTTTTATTTCTGCACCCTACGCAGGATGATACAACACATTTAATTTATTCCATTGGAAAGACGGACTCTCTTGTGAAGCATGTTGAACGGGGAACAAAGGCAGTTAACCTCCTGGACCCACCTAACCCTCCAGTTAATATTGATAGGTGCGTTTTTTATCCATACACTACATTAAAAATGAAAATGAAAATGATTTAAATGATTTTAGAAATTATAATTTATTTAGTGCCTATTTTTTATCTGAAGTATAAATAAAAAATATAATGCATGGCTTCGGCTTGCTTGTGGTTTAAATTATTAGCTTTAACACCTGGAATTTGACGGTTGAGACAACCCTACCGGAACAGGATACTACCTACTGGTGCACCATTCACAAAGCACCTATGTTTAACAAAACAGCACATATCGTCGGGGTAAGTTTTTTTATATTAGCTCCGAAAATACTTGGGTAATCCGATTTCCACTACTACAGCTTGAAACATGATACCCGTCTTGATTCTGGGAATACAATCAAGACTATAGCAACCTGATCACCTTTCCCCAAGAGTGTTATTGATCCTTCCGCTAGAATATATTTGAATTTCCTTGGAATTTAGACTAGAATTTACCTATATAGATAAACCCGATATCAGCGATTAGAATTGTGGTTGAATCATAGCATATATTTTATTAAAAGTTCGCAGTGATGCTGGAAAGTGTAGAAGCTCTAAAATACACACACCATCTCGTACTGCATCGCTGTATTCAACCAGCTGGATCGGAAGTAAATTTGACAGAGATCTTGGAACCATGGCTTTCACATCCTGGGGAAGAATGCTATGAGGACGACACAGTTGCTACATTTTTTGAGTACTGCAACAGTTATCAATATGTTTGGGCCAAGGGAGGTGACGTAAGTATAATTTATACATTATTAAAAGTATTTCCTATCGTTGTTACAAAAGTATAAGTTTAAAAAATCGTGTCTTGGATATCTGCAATTTGCAATTTTGATTCTTCACTGACGATAACTGTTGAATATTCCAGCCACTACTACTTCCGGAACATGTTGGATTTCCCATAGGGGAAGACACTACGCAGAATCATTATTTTATTTTAGAAATCCACTATGACAACCCCGACGTGGACAAGAATGTCGTTTTAAAATCTGGTCTCACCGTCTACCACACCTATGACCTTCGGTTTACATTTGCTATTTTTATTTATTTGATATGATTATTATCAGTTAGGAAAGCATTATTCTATTTTTTAGGGATCGTCCACAAATGATGTCATCAACAATCGTCATTTTTAATTCATTTCGCTTATTTTCCTAAGCTTAACGTGTGTTAATTTCACAATTATTATTAGGAAGAATGACGCTGGGTTACTTGTCGTCGGTCATGATCCCCATCTAACGATGGTAATTCCACCAAATACTGCAGACTTTGTTATTGTGGGCCACTGCGCTTCAGAGTGTACCACAGCTTCATTTCCCCCAGATGGCGGCATCAATGTTTTCAACGTTCTATTGCACTCTCATCTTGACGGTATGTCGCATCGTAATTTTAAAAAAATCATAATGAAGGAAACTGGGATTTCGTTAATATGGTGTTTTCATATGACGTTTCGTTGTAAATATAATTACAGGGAGAAAATTAAAAGTGCGACATTTCCGAGACGGAGAAGAACTTCCATGGATATCCGTTGATGACAATTATGACTTTGATTACCAACAAAATCGTCCGTTACGGAAGGAAGTGAAAATACTCCAAGGAGATCATCTTACATATGGTATTACCATAGACTATAATATGATATTAGGCTATTTAATTTTATAGATTTGTAAAGTAGAAAAGAATAACGATTATTGTTAATTATTTAGAGTGTACATACGATTCAACATGGATGGATCCGAAAGTTGTTACAGTTGGTGGAATCTCGACCAGACATGAAATGTGTGAGACTTTCCTTCTCTACTACCCGCTTGTTCAAACCGTTGACTTATGCGGAAGCTCAGCTCCGTTTGAAATACTTACTGCCAAATTTGGAATAGAAAATTACACGTACGTTTATTACTCAATTTAGTCCAGTAACTATCGAAAAATTCAAACGGAAATAATTAAAGTAAAGGCAGGGGTATGAAATTTATATATATTTAGTTGTAACTTTGCTGGGTGACAGCCACAAAAATCCCAGTAACCGTACGTACACACGTAAAATTTACATTCTAATAAAAATATAATTTTTCAAGGTTTTAAATTGTCTTTCTTTTAAAAAAAACAGTTATCCTTCTTCTGACCCTATCATAACGGCTCCTTCAGAACTAAACGGTATGTCTTTCACACAAGTTTTAAATACTAAAGTGAACTGGACGAAAGAATTCGTGGAGGAGGTTCAGACTCTGGAACGTGAAGGTGACCACTATATGATCTGCCTAAATTACAAGGATCTAGGAAATTCATTCAAATATGAAGGCTTGTCAATGACAAAATACCCCAACATTAGAGAACCATATGAACCACCTCAAGAGGTATGCAAGGGCTTGGGTGGTGCTGGTTCATCTCATATAACCTCGGTGGCAAATATAATATGCATGCTGCTTGTGCTTTATATACTAGCCATGTCAAATTAAGACGCTGCTTTTCGGTATGTGGTATAGAAATACTGATTAGATATTTCAGTTATGAATATCCTATTGATTTAATATTAAACACATACATATTTGTCCTTGTTTTAACATATGTAACGAATATATATACTGAGTAAAATTATATAGTGAAGGTGTTTTTATATTTTATTACATAATTTGGCACTAGATAGCCATGGACTTTCGTGGTATAGGAATAGAACGCATATTTGCATACACCTATTTCATCGTACTATTTTTGTCAATAAACCAGAAATAAAAATGAACTCTATTGAATAATACTGAATGCTTGTTGAGCTTTAACTTTAAAACATGTTCAAGTTTCAAGTTATTGCTGATTCATGCAAACAATTATTAATGTCGGTATAATGTTACAGTAAATACAGTAGCTGCTTGAATAATTACAGAAGTCGTTATATATGTATGTAATTAATATGATACATATATTGCAATGGCTCGTTATGGCGAGGAAGCCTTTCTGTTGCTCAGCATCCTTCTCAGTGCAAATCTGCAACTTACATTCAACATTAGGTCAGGAAAATTTCGCCCGGACCGAGATTTTGTCAGATTTCTATAGAGTAAAATGGGAGGTGGACTTCAAGAGTCAAAGTGTGAATTTTGAAGTGGTGGCCAGTACAACCGGCTATGTTGGGTTTGGCCTTTCTCCAAATGGGGGAATGAAAGGTGCAGACATTGTTATCGGAGGGGTTCACAGCAATGGGACAACATATATACTTTGAAGTGGGTCATGAATTAAATTACTATTGCTAATCTTTTAATTCTTGTACCTTTTTAAATGTAAAAAATATATTATTGTGAGATCTATAGCAACTAATTATTATTACAAATAAATGTTATCTGTTAATTAGTACCTTACAAGAGTTTTAATTTGGTTTGGTACCACAGGATAGACATGCAACGGGTACTTCGCTGCCACTCATAGATCATGTACAAAATTGGTATTTACTAAATGCCACTGAAGACCAGTCGTCGAATACGACAACACTCAGATTTTTCCGCAATTTTACAACTTGTGATGAAAATGATATATCAATCACGGTGAGGTCATTAATTTATTTTCATGGGTAATATGTTTTATAAATATACTGATATTAGTACCTAAATCAGGGGAACTATAATTATTATAGTCAGATTTCAGAAAATAATTTACTAGAATTTCATAATTCGAAGTAAATACTGTTCCCCGCTTTTATTCTGATTCATACTTCTATTCCTGTGTAGGATGATACAACACATTTAATTTTTTCCATTGGAGAGACGGACTCTCTTGTGAGGCATGTTGAACGGGGAACAAAAGCAGTTAACCTCCTGGACCCACCTAACCCTCCAGTTAATACTGATGAGTACGCTTTATTCTTTTAGTTTTATATCCTTACACAATTTTAAAAGATTGGCGCAGACAGCTGAACTACTACTACCTCCCATCCCAATTTTTTAATTAGAAGTAAATAATTTGTTGAAATACCTTGCCCGTCTTTTGATTTAGTTTTAACACTTGGAATTTGGCCGTGGAGACACGCTTGCCAGCACAAGACACAACCTACTGGTGCACCACCGTTCACAAAGCACCTAAGTTTAAAAAATTGGCTCATATCGTCGGGGTTCGTTTTTTTTACATTTTGAATAATAAAATAATTAGGGCTGATGAGGTTATATTAATTTGCGTTTTGATTTAATGGGTACGTTTATAGTACACAGTGATGCTGGAAAGCCTGGAAGCTCTGAAATACACTCACCATCTTGCTGTGCATCGCTGTGTTCAACCAGCTGGACCAGAAGTAAATCTGACAGAGATATTGGAGCCTTATCTTATATCTGTACACCCCGGGGGAGAGTGCTATGAGGACGCTAACATTATGGATCTATTTCAGTACTGTAGAACTTATTTCTATGTTTGGGCCAAGGGTGGTGATGTAAGTTTATTGCATGAATAGCATATCTTCTGTGAAGAACCAAAATGACCCATATCCAATTTTAGTAAACAATATCAAAACAATATCAACTATCTACAGAAATATTCAAATATGTATTTACAGCATTTAAATACAATATTTTGGACCTTTTCAAAAACATGGAATTAGAACATTTTGGACCTTTTCAAAAACATGGAATTAGAAAATTTTGGACCTTTTCAAAAACATGGAATTAGAACATTTTGCACCTTTTCAAAAACATGGAATTAGAAAATTTTGAACATTTTCAAAAACATGAAATTAGAACATTTAATTTGCACCTTTTCAAAAACATGGAATTAGAACATTTTGCACATTTTCAAAAACATGAAATTAGAACATTTGCACCTTTTCAAAACCTTGAAATTAGAACATTTTGCACCTTTTCAACAACATGAAAATAGAACATTTTGTATTGTTGAAAAAGATGAAAATATAAATTTTACGATTTTCAAATACTCCTAATTAAAATTTTACGCACGTTTCTCATTTGATTTTTATGACATAGCTCATTTTGATTGTAGCTTAAATTTGATATGGGTCATTTTGGTTCTTCACAGACGATATCGTCATATAAGCATCAAAATACGTAATATAATTTTAAGCGTGTTTCTCGGAAATCGACGGAAATTCACTAACGAAACGACATATTTAATCCTACATTAATATTTTTAGCCACTACTACTTCCGGAACATGTTGGATTTCCAATCGGAGAAGACACTACGCAAGACGAATACTTTATTTTAGAAATCCACTATGACAACCCAGATATAGACAAGAATGTCACTTATCAAACTGGAGTCACCATCTACCACACTTATGACGTCAGGTTTGAATTGATCATTTGCTTTTTTGATTCACTAACAGTGCCATAATATTTTGAGTTACACTCAAAATGATAATTTCACTTTCGTAATAATTACTATAGAAAGCACCATGCTGGTTTACTTCACGTCGGTCATGATTCTAGTCCGTCGTTGGTAGTTCCACCCGATACTAAAGACTTTGTTATTGTGGGTCACTGCGCGTCAGAGTGTACTGCAGCTAGATTTCCTCCAGACGGCGGCATAAATGTTTTCAACGTTTTATTGCATTCTCATCTTGACGGTATGTGGGATCATAATTTCAGCTTTTAATAAAGAAAACTGGGATGTAAATAAAGCGTTTTCTTGTATGGTGATTTGTTATATTATTTTAGGGAGGAAATTAAAAGTGCGGCATTTCCGAGACGGAGAAGAACTTCCATGGATATCCGTCAATGACAATTATGATTTTAATTACCAACAAAACCGTCCGTTGCGGAAGGAAGTGAAATTACTTGGAGGAGATCATCTTTCATATGGTATTTCAGACTGTAATTGATTACTTATTGTTAGTCGCAAGTGCAGTGACTAATTGAGCAATTGAATTATTAATTATTTAGAATGCACGTACGATTCAACATGGATCGAACCAAAGAGAGTTACAATTGGTGGCTTGGTGGACAACCAACAAACCATGAAATGTGTGATACTTTCCTTCTCTACTACCCGCTTATTCAAACTTGGGACTTATGTGGTAGTGTTCTTCCGTTTGAAAAACTTACCGCTAAATTTGGAATTGAGAATTTTACGTAAGTTTATAATTTAAGGTCCGGCCTGAAATAATAAAAACCAGGATAAGTGAATTACGTAATTAATTGTACAAAGTCAGTCAAAGTTAATTTTAAGAAATAAGAAGGTAAGTTGTTGCGTTCTCACGATCAGTCGTGTGACTGTTTTCGTCGTGTTTTAATCGAATGGAATTAAACCATTCATCGTAGGAAATACCAAGCAACTTTCATTTTTTTTTACAAATAAAGTGACCCCTCTGATGACCCAGTCGTGACGACCCCTTCAGACCTAGCAGGCTTGCCTTATACTCAAGTCTTAAACTCTAAAGTGAATTGGACGAAAGAGTTCGTGGAGGAAGTGCAAAATCTGGAACGTCATGAGGACCATATGTCCTTTTGCATTAGCTACAAGGGGGCGAACAAATTCAAAAAAGGAAATTCATTCTTAACTTATAGTGGCAAATTTGAAGATATCCCAATGACTAACTATCCCGAAATTAGACAATCATATGAGCCACCTCAAGAAGTATGCAAGAGCTCTACTGCTGGTTGGTCGCAAGTAGCCTCTTGGTCAAGCATAATTATCATGCATGGTACTTGGATTTTATGCCATATAGCCATGTCATCCTTATTGTAATTTTATTATTATTTCCTGCCGCTTAAATGCAAGTAAATAACTTTAACGTAATCCACCAGAACCATACCAGAATTCACCTTTAATTGCATAGTATCTTAATATTACTTTGGAAATATTGTGTGTAAAATCCAAGCGTAGTTAATTATTTTTATTTACTGTTATGTCAAAATATTTAATTTAACATGGATTTAACAAATTAATAAATTATTGAAAGCTACATTAAATTAAAAAAAAATTCATCAAAATTAAAAATAAAAAGTTGCAAAGTAACCGCAGTCGTGTCTTCTGACCTTTTGCGACGTGCGACCCATAATGCTACTTCAACAATAAGGCATTTTTAAGAATCTTATCAGTCGCCATTAACGAACGAAACATAAAGCACAATAGCACAACCACTGAATTTCTGTCGTTTCTTAATAATTAGATATATCCAGCTCCAGTAAACCATTCTTATTAAATTATTCTTAAATGTTATATGTTTAGTTAAGCACTGTTATACGCAGTGTTTTTTTAAAAGTTAGACTTCTCAAAAATCATGTCAAAATAAAGCCACGTAGAATGAAAATGTGGAATAGTTGTGAGTTAGTGGTTTTCCAGTTTTAAAAAATGGCAGTGAATTAAAATTGAAGCCCGGGGTGTCATGTAGCTTATTTTTGATATCACATGGAAACCTGTACACCACATAATTATTGTCAGCAAAATGCCATTAAGCGAGATAGAACCAATTACAATAACACAAAAACTGGGTTCCATGATACTTTTGACATGTATACTCATAGTACTGACAATCTCGTGGATAGATTATCCACCTAAACACGTTGACATATCTTCCGAAATTCGAATATTTGTTGGAGTTTGGATTCCAATTGCATCACTGGGAATCATTTGGGTTTACTTCCTTCAGTCTCCACCACCGGAACTTCACTTGGCAACTATTTTGGAAATACTCTGGTCAACCTCACTCATAAGTGCCTTCTTTGTATTTCTTAACCATTACGATGATATTATGATGGGTTCCAAAGAACTCTGGGGAGAAATTGCTGGACCAATTCTGGTTGGAGTATTCCTCAGTTCCTGGATGTACATCGTCATGAACTATCATTTGGAGAGAAATCAAAATTATTAAACTCTTTCAGCTTAAAATGACATTGGAGCCGTTTTTAGTTTAAATAAAACAACTGCTGCGCTGGATGGGATCAATTCAAGTTAATACGCGTAATATTTTATTCACGATCCAAACGTAGTAGTTAATTTTTATTCAAGCTAAATATTTTGAAAATTCGGGCTTAACAAAAATATTATAATAATTTACTTCACTCCTTTTTTAAAACAATTTTGTGCAAGGAAGAAAATATAAACACTAATAATAACTTAATGCTGCCATAGTCGCAAGCAAAATGCCATTCAGCGAAATAGAGCCAATTACGATAACACAAAAACTGGGCTCCATGATACTTTTGACATGTATCCTCATAGTACTCACAATTTCGTGGATAGATAATCCACCTAAACACATTGACATATCTTCAGAATTTCGAATATTTTGTGGAGTCTGGATTATAATTGCATCACTAGCAATCATTTGGGTCTACTTCCTTCAGTCTCATCCTCATCCTGTGCAACTCACCTTTGCCAGTATTTTGGAAATACTCTGGTCAACGTCACTCATAAGTGCTTTCTTTGTATTCCTTAACCATTACGATAACATCATGAGGGGTTCCAAGGAACTCTGGGGAGAATTTGCTGGACCACTTCTGATTGAAATCTTCTTCAGTTCGTGGATGTGCATTGTAATAAATTATCATGTGGAGAGAAATCAGAATAATGAGAATGAACCCCTTGCATCTTAAAATGACATTTGTAAAAGCCTTATGAGTTCAAATAAAACAACCGCTGCATGAGATCAGTTCAACTGTTTTTTTTAACCCATTTTCAAGCCTACCAGATATTTTGTTCAAAATAAATATTATTGTTGTAATAAAATCAAAATTAATTAATGAAGTTAAGCACTTCAACATCCTGTTAAAGCTCTCCCACCATAAAAGTTTGAGAATGTTTTATAAGTTATTTATGCAACAACGAAACATACAATGAACACAATCTTCCTTCGATGGCGGCAAGGAGAATCTGTAATGAAATGTGGTAAATTGAACAACTTTTACTTTTTCACGACTGCGACTGTTGGTAATTAATTATACAGTCAGAGTTCACCAACGCAACGACCACACAGTGTTGTTCCTTTCGTTGTTATTGGTTCAACGTCGTTTCATTGTTAAGGTGTGCTAAGCGGGAACACTATTAATTTTTATGATGTTGAAGATTTAGCAGCGTGAACGTTGCTAGATGTTGAACAAGCTAAATGCGAATGTAAGACGACCCCATATTAGTGTTGTATATGTTTGTAATAATAAAATGTTAAAATACTTAAAGATGTTTGGTTGAGCATGAAACGAACCATTCCACAGAAACCAGGAGTAATAGTAAAGAAACGTCCACATTTCGATCCAAATTCTTCATGTCGCTGGTCATATAGAATAATTTTAGTATTTAATTCAGACATCTTTAGAGCCATTTTCACCCTGAGAATTTTACTATAACATTGACGGATCTGAAAATAAAATTTCTCTCTTTAGTTGTTAACTTTAATTATTGCATTAATACATGGAAGCCATTCAGACCAAGCGCAGATACAAGGGGGGGGGGGGGGCTATAGGGGCTAAAGCCCCCCGTAAATAAAAGGGAATTCTTAACATTGTGGAGATACGAGCGACCATTTTCCAAGATGGCCGCTTAACATTGTTAGCCCCCCCCCCCACGACCAAATCATGGATCTGCCACTGATTCAGTGGCATTCATTCGAACCGCAATCTAATTGGGAAGTATTTTAATATATCATATATGACTCATTACCATAACATTAATGTCGGCGGACATTTTGCAGAGATAGAATATGAGAAATGTATACAAATACTGTGTCAGTTGCCAGTCAAATTGTATATTTTGAGTTGCACCAAGAATTTCCACGCTGTGAACTGACTCATAGGACACCACTGCGACGACCCATACAATGTTTAGAGCTGCCATGTACTTGTTTCTCGTCCGGTGTAATTCTTTCACACTTTTGTAAAGCTCCATGAACTATATAACATGCAAACGGGAATTTAAGTAACGTTGAAAAACTAACCAAGTAAACCATTCTGATATTTTTTGTAATAAATGTTGTAACTGTACACGCTTAAAAAAGATCTTAATAAGAATGTTGTACGATGGGGCTAACAGGTTGGGAAATCAGTTAGTCACGTGTAACAGCGCTGTTTTTACAAAACCCAACAGCAAATCTGTTGATATCTGCAGTAAACCTGTTAAAGCATTTATGTCACTGTATATGTATGCTAAACTAGTGGCCCATTACTAAATAAGTTGCGTCAGTCCAGTGGTTAAGGCTGGAGGAAGGTACCTATGACGAAGGTTTGCGGGTTCGAATCCAACTTTTGGTGTAATTTTTATCTATAATAAAATCGTACAACAGGAATTGCTGTTGGGTGATCTAACAGTGATTTCGGTAAGCCTAATATAACTGCATTATCGGTAAATCTCTTACTGAAATTCCTGTTGACCGCGGTTAACAGCTTTTACTGTGGATGTCTGAATAACAGTGAAATCAGTTACAAATTAACAGTGAAGTAGTATACACTCATATTTTTCTAAGCGTGTACTGATATAAACTGCTACAAATAAAAAGAAGTATGAAATGGTTGGGGGGAAAATTTTCATTACCTACCTTATCCTCCGTCATCTCGAGATCTTCGAAATCCAAGTCATCATTTTGTCTTGATGATGAAGATCTGTTATTATTCTTCAAATGAAACTGACTGTTCAAATGCGTCACAAAATCTTTTACCATGAAGCTTTCACAAATAGTAGTAATAATCAAATGCAAGTCCATGAAATGTATGAGGAATATTAAATGAAAATGAGCCACCAGGACAGAAGCGTGAACGAGGACGAACAAGTATGGATTGCCCATGTGCAGAAAGGAATAGGAATTTTCCACCATTCGGTAACTCGTGTCATAAATGCCCCTAAAGTCCCACAGTTCTAGTCCCAAAGCATTGAATGAGTACACTACGGGGGCCAGGGTGTAAAATAGTTGTATTCCAAGCATGCCAAGGCGAAGCTGTAAAATGAAAAAAAGTAAAAAAGAGTGTTTTTAAAAATCCATACCAAGCATATAAGGCCAGTATCTCAGATATTGTTTTTGCATATATGTACCAATTACTCAATAATAAGATAACAATTTTTTATTTCATTTAGTAAGCCTGTTACCCGGTAATACCCGATTAAAGTTAAACGGACTTTATTTTTTTACAAACAATCTGATAATCTGAAGCCTAAATCAAAATTCGATCTATCTCAAATTTGTTTGTTTGCTTAAAGTCATACACATGATTTTTTTCAGAATCAAATCTGCCAAGTAACACCGAATTTCGGATTTTCCCGTTTTACCGAATCCGTCGATGACGTCCATGGCCACCATAAGTATTCACATTTCTATAGCTCAAAAAAATTGCCATTAAAAGTTATGGGATTTTACAAATTTGAATACTTGTGCTGGCCAAAAAAGTTATGAATTTGATCAAAATTTCGAAATTTTGTATATATACAACATATAAGCAGGCGTGCTTGGGTGAGCGGTTAGGACTGCAGACTGTAACGAAATTTACAGTCTCAGACCCGGCTTCAATCCTCGGCCACTGCTAATCGTTTACGGCTCGGTGTTGTACGGTAAACGTCACTGGATGGTTGATTGAAACCCAATCTCCTTCGGTGCTCCTTAGTGACCACTACTTACTGTAGGGGCCTAGGGAATGAGACTCCTTTACTGTGGAGGAGGGAACGGGGATAGGTGAAAGGGTACAAAGACCGAGACGATCTAACGTGGTAGCCTCCTATTTCCTCACCCACAGTGACTGGTTGAGTCTGGTTGTATGAACTTCGGTTAAATCGACCCAATGAATAAATTATTATTATTATTATATCTACAACATATGGCGTGACGGCTGTGTAGTGTAAGTAGTGTAACGCCCACGTCATAATAGCGGCGCGGGATCGTACACAGGGCCTGGCAATTGTATTTTTGAACTTTTTTTGCGGGAAATATTGATTATATGATTCAGTTCTTTTCCTAGGTCCTAGATAGTATCAAATCAAGGCAAGGCACTGCTTTGCACATTTTGATGGTAAAAAAATATTACTGTCGTCTGAGAATGCCCGCCCAGCAGTATGGAAGGGGTCTGAATTTAAAAAAAAGCTCTCACAACGAGTTTGACACAACAAAATCCCGCAGCAAAATGTTGTACAGTTGTACTGGAAGAGAGAGCTGGAAATTTTTTGATTAATTTTTGTCCCATTTTTAATTTCGCCACCCTCCAACTATTTGTCCTCTTATTGATATTTTGACCTATCTTCCACCTACGACAATATTTTATAGTCGACCTGATTCAGCTGACCACGGGTCATGACAGTGCAGTTGACATTGATAAAACTTAACGGGATTCTAAATTTGAAGATATTACCTCAATTCGATCTTTAGCAATACCAGTAGCTACAATTGGATTGACCTGTAGTTCTTTCAAATAGTTTCTAACGGGCTTATTATACCCTAAATTGTATGAAACCAAGTTGTAGGCATAATACTGTAATGCTAAGAAATTGCCAAAGTTGAAATAAGCGACGATATCATGATTATTTTCTCTCAGAAATATAAATCCTTCTCGAGCTTCAGCTAGGAACTTTAGTGTCGTTGCCGTATAGCACATTGCACACAGCACCTAAAAATATATAAAAAAAGTCAAAACATATACATACTACTGTTACGGTTTATATTATATTAATCTCAATAAGAGTTGTTTGGAAAAACGGGATAAGTCCTTTTTTTAAATGAGATTTTATTCATTACTCGTTGCTCCTGTAAAATTTTCTTTAGTGGACTTGTCCCGCTTTCCCAAAAATCTCTTCAAATATATATTTATGTATCTGAATTTGTATAGTAAAGTAATTTTTCACTAATTACTTTTTGGATTTTAGAGTTATATTTGAGCTCATAACGCTGCTTGCTTTTCGAATAGCCTAGATGGTAGGTGGTGCAAAGAAACGTGGAGCCAAAAACGTAGAAGGAACTCAGTGCTTCAACGTACACATGAGCTTTGGCCACAGTACTCGCCTTGGATTTTAACAAACGTTCAAAAATGTTTTTAATTTTGAGCATTTTGGCTATTTAGGGGTTTTGAGTTTTAAGGTTTTTTAAAGGCATGTTAAAATTTTTAAACTATCCTATTTAAAAGATAACGAATTTTATTTTTGATGGATGCGTTCACTTTGTGGACTTATCTTCCTAAAATTGTATGTAACACTAAACAGGGAGTTGAAAACTTCTGAAATTATATTCTTACAATGGATTTTAAGTTATTGATTAAATACAACATTTCACAGGTTGGAAGTATTTTTTGTATATTTTTATGTACGCAACACGTCAGTCTGTGTATTGCGTTGTGTGTTTGAATGATTTTACGATTTTACCTTGAAATGTTTTGTTTTTTTCGCGGACCGGATTAACAAGCTTTTCTACTCAGTAGATTAAATTATTTATAGTTTTGAAAGGGAACCAGAAAAAAAAGCAATTTATGAAAAAGTTGATATAATATGTTATGTATAACCCAGCATTATAAATAATTTATTTCAAATAATCATTGGAAAGCTTGCGTAGTTCGCAGTATGTTCAACTGTATAAGCATGCTGCTAAATATGAAACATATAATTATATACATACGTATGTAGTATTTTTTATACTAAATTACATAAATCGATTTAGACATTGATCCCAATTTTCCCGTCAAAGTATTTTACTTCTGGACTTGGAACTTATCAATTATTTACGTGCTTTGCCTGTGATGACCAAAAGTCAATGTCAATCGAATGTAAATAGTGTAAACATGTTTTTTATTTCGCGATGTTTCTTTCTTTCTTTTGAGGAAACCCCGTTTTCTCTTAAATCATTTGACTTATTATGTAAATATGAAAGCTTAAGAAATTTTTGTGGATGCTTTAAAAATGCTACGCATCAATTTTGATTTATTTTGTATCGTCTCTTTTTTAATACTGTTCAATAAGGGCCATGTTGAAGTTACTATCTGCTGGGAAATGAGCCATGATGATGACTTGTATATAGTACTGTTGTCAGAAACGGGCACTTGGAACCATTTTATTGCAGAAGATACGAAAAAAACTATGAAGTAGTTTTATATGTAAGCGTTTCGGATGATTGCATAGTAAGTGAATAGTAAATAGTAAATTAAAACAGAATATAAATTGAATCCCCAATGAAAGTTTTTAATAGAGTATTAATTTTAATTTCAATTATCTCGCAAACGTATTTAGTATGCAATATAGAATATAGATCATATTTTCCATTAAAATACGTGACGTCTGCAGCGTATAGACGCAATATATATAGTAAAATACCAAAGCCAAGGTGCCATGCCAGTGTGATGGAAAACAAAATTTCCGCTTTCCCTTTCTATTATTTTTCCCTTGGGTGGAAATGGAAATTCATGAAACCAAGACAAAAAATAACAAAGAGTTTTACTTAGTGATTTGACTTGTGTCGTTAATCTTTTCCAGGAACTTTGAGGACTTATAATACGCTGCCGTTGTCACGGAATTTTTTTTAACAGGACCAGGACCGAAATACTCAAATAAGGAAATCCCAATGGAGTGCATGTCAAAGCCTTATTGATTTAAATGTACTAATAATTATTGTGTAGCACAATGACGGTAAAACGTGAAAGCCTTGAGCCAGTACAATCTGCTGAATACCATTCACGGGGAATTAAACACAATACTTTTACTATATTCACCTTTCGGCTGAGCTTCAACTCTACGGTTTTGCATAGTTGCATACAGGTATAGCCTATGAACCTTTTTTACATTTTTTGGGAATTCCTACCTAGGCGCCTGCTGGACGCTGGATCACGGCTTATCGTTACTTGAACTTGAAATGTAATTATATATGGCTGCCTATATTCTGTTTATTTTGCTTGAATGGATGAATCATTCTTGAATGCACGCTTAACAACCCCATTGTCAGAATCATTATTTTTAGAATACTAACATTCAAATTTCAACTGTCGACTATTTTGTATTTGGTATAAAAAGAAACACTTCAGGTTCCACTAGTACATTCAAATTCAGTATTTGAGAAATTGAGAACAACTGCAGACTTCAGTATCAGTTCCAGCTCCGCTCCTTTGAAATTTTCACGGTTTTATTTTCTTTTGTTTTCAATAAATTATAAACTCCATTTTTACTAAATTAAATTATATTCTTCGGTGTAATCACTCCAGTAAAATCAATTTTCAAAATGGCTGGTACAAGTATGTTGTTTAAAATATTGTATTCTCTCCTTGCCCTGACAATTCTTGTGAGTTTGGTGAGTGGAGGTATAACTCTAAAGAAGCCTGGGACCGGGTCTAAAAAATGTGAGTTACTGCTTTAATCTTCAATTAATTAATTCTAAAAAAATTGTTTGATTTTTTAAAATTCATATTGAACATTGAAGTACCAGGGGTATTTTTGATGTTTTACCGCTCAATAAAGTAATGTGAGCTACTATAGCAGTATGTCTTTTTAAAAATGGTTATAACATTATTATCTTTTTTTGTCTTCCAGCTACATCTTCTGCTGATAAAAATGTCTTAAGAGAAGGAAGACAGTATTACGGACACGGGCACAGAGGATACGGAGGTTATGGAGGTTACGGAGGAGGCTACGGTCATCATCATAGACATGGTGGTTATGGCTACGGGTACGTGTTTTTACTGTATTTTGTCACTTGTGCGGCTAAATATTTGTTCAGTAATAATTATTGGTTTTATAAGTTAGGACTGTGCACCACTTGCGTAATTGGAGTTTTTTTTTAAATAATATAAATAATGTTTGCTATTTTAATTGCAGGAAAAAGTAAATGCGCCTCGCTTTTGATGACACCGGCGATTTTGTTCCTGACTCAATTCTTGAAGCATATGTTTATGGCGACTGAATACTGCAACTGGAGGGGATCTCTGTTCCACTGTTCACAATAATTTGTGATTGTGGTGACTAACAATGTATAAAATTTGTATATACTTACTGCATTTATTTATATTAAACTTTTATACTATTCAAAACTAATTCTAAAATATCAAATTGTTACTTGAATTTTTGTAGTTTTATAATTTACTACGATTTATAATTTTTAATAATCATCTGACGATGGCATTTTTGAGCTATTAAGATAAAAGTTGTTACAATTGAAGAAATAAAAAATTTTATTATTAAAAGTGAAGCAACTGGAAAACGCATTTATTTTTTTACACTATTATGAACGCTTTTCTAGTCATAGTTTTAGCTATTTTTTATCATTATTTATTGGGCATTAATTGCAATAAAATTACAGTATATTCACTGGAAAAATTATATCAGCTGTCTATAAAATCATGCAGGTACAAAAATCTACCCTCAACCAGTTGAATCCATAATTGCATAGTTACCATTTAGCCATAAACAAATCCCAGCGTCAAAGCTATATCAACAAGTAGTATGGCATCACGATGGTCATGGAATTTCTCAACCAAATAATCATACAATTTTCATTTGCAAGTTTAAATATCCCAGTTGAGCTAGCAATACCACACCAACTCACCGAAGCCCAGCTAACTAATTTATTACGGAATTATAATTAGCATTTACAACCGTCATACGTATAGAAATAATATATTACCTGTGAACCTTTTTACATTTTTTGGGGTTTCCTGCCTTGGCGCCTTGTTGAAATGCATATGATTAGTCATTAGATACAAAGTATAAATTCCGTTCAGTATCTTTTGTTTAGTCTTATTTTTAGAATGCAAATTACTTATTTAAGAATTTCAGACCACTTTCCCAGTTCCAGCTCCGCTCCTTTGACATTTATACTTTTTTTTTGTCACAAAGTTTATTCGTTTATAATTTCAAAATCCGTTTTTTTACGGATATTCTTTAGTGGAAGCACTCCAATTCCAATAATCGATTTTCAAAATGGCTGGTAAAAGTACGTTGCTTAAAATATTGTATTCTCTCCTTGCCTTGACTATTCTGGTGGGTTTGGTGAGAGGGAGTCCGGCTCTAGAGAAGCCTGGGACCGGAATAACAAAATGTGAGTTACTGGTTTAAATATCCAATCAATTAATTAGTTGTAACGTAAGTATGTGATGTTTTTGATTCACTCTACACTGCGCAGTGTATTTAGTGAAGTAATATGCAAACTTAACTAGCAGTTATTTTTAAGTCAAATAATGTATAGGTGTAGGTACTCGAATAATTCTCTGTTGTTGTTTTTTATAGCTACGTCTTCGGATGATCAAAGTGTTTTAAGACAAGGACGACATCATCATCATCATCATGATCATCATCGTGATCATCATCATCGTGATCACCATCATCACCATCACCATGGCGGCTGGGACTTTGGGTACGTAATTTAATTCTTTATTTTTAGTAGCTAAACGTATCATCTAGATAATCTAATAATAAAGTACTTACTGTATGTATTGGCTATGTATTGGTTGTCAAATTACCTGAAACAAAGTTCAAAATGAACATGTTTTGGATTTTTTCTAAAGGCTAATGATTTGTTCAGTAATTATTTTGTATAGGTTAGTGTAGTGCATCACTTTGTTGATTTTTGAAATTTACTTTTTTGCTCTAGACATTTTCCCGAATTTTTCGTTTGAATGTGTGACTGTTTACTTGAATGTTATGACCTACTTTCCAGATAATAGTGAAGTACTAATCTTCGTCATTTTAATTACAGGAAAAAGTAAATGAGCTTCCTTTTTGATGAGATGGGCGACTTTTGTTCTTGACTGGTAACGGCTGTGCATGACTGACTACATACTGAAAGGGGATGTAATCAATTCCAGTTCCAGTAACTTTACTAAATTGTGTTGACTATTTATTATATATTTATTCATACTAAACTTTTGCTCTATTTAAGTCTAATTTTAAAATATCAGATTACTTACATTCGAAATTTTGTAATTTATTGTTAAATGTGTGGATTTGATGCTGGGTATGTTGAGGTAAATAAAGTGAGTTTGAAGAGAAGCTGTAAGAGTTAGTTGATTTTGACAATCAAATTACGTTACAATTTATTGATCACTTGTCAATGCGTAATTTGTTAAAGACTAACTATACAATTTAAAAGAACAGATACAAGTAGTTGGTTTCGTGGTTGGCAAAGGAGTGTTTTCTCCTTTCAATACAATATCTGAGACAAGCTCAAGAATTCAATCCCATTGTTTTACATTACACAATTAATTTGCATGATTCATTACTTACAATAATTATTACATAATTTGAAATTCATAACGCATGATTCATTATTAACAAATACAATTCTCGAAGCTCGTCCTTCGCTACTTCCTTTGGCCTACATTATTAAATAAGATTTAAATAATTGTTACATCACAACGCATTTATTTTTAAATTACAATCCTATACCTACATACATTATAAGCGATGCCTACATCGCTATAGCTAACACTCTACCCATTATTTGAAGATATATGCCCTCATATATCACACCAATTCCCCAGTGAAATTAAAAATTCAAAATTACAAATAATGGTAATAATGTATGTTAAATTAAAATTCTCATAAATTCCCAAAATATAGAATATTCACCCTGATATATTCATGACTAAATTATTCACTCCAAGCATATAATATATCACTTCAATCTTATAAGTTAATTAAATTATTCACCTTAATTCAAAATTAAATTATTATACCTACATAAATCGCATAAAAATAAAATATCCAATATATTTTCCAAATAAAATTATTTCCAATAATTAAAAATAAAATTACATACCCATTATAATTCACAATGAATAAAAATTCTGTTTACACTAATTCCAGTTCGATGACTCTCTCTTTCTTTCTTTCCGCCTCGAGTTCCAGTAAATCCTTTTCTAAACGTACTCGCAGAACTGCTGGTAGTAAATCTGAAGTCTTCTCTAACGCACTTCGAAATTGTCCAGCTTCTGAAAGAGTTTCTGCATCCCAATCTTCAACGGCCACATCTTCGCCTAAGTGTTTCCTCGCGAAATCCTGTCGAGTTGAGTAGCGCCTGATGGAATCTGGACAGAAAGCACAGGACAAACCGGAAGGGTGGGCATGCTCCTGCAAGTAGGACATCTTGTTTGTTAAACAACGGTTATTTTTCCAGAACTTAACTGTAGCATGTGCCTCTTCTTCCAATGCTGATAATTCGCCTCCTCGCCATGCACCACGGATTCGACTTCGGGTTTGGTAGCAGTATTTATACTCCCAAGCCACTTCGGGGTCGAAGCCGTAGGTCACTCCATCTGTTTTTATAAACGTCCCGAGTTTGCCCCAGCCCCCCAAGTAATAAATCCGGTCCTGTCTTGGTGTGTCGCAATATTTAAAGTCCTCAGCAATCCCAGTAGGCCTGTGACACCACTCGCCCGTCGTTCTCCTCTTACATTGATGATGAATGGCTCCACCAGTGATCCGTCCCCACTCCCTTGAGAAACGTGGAATTGGAAATTCTTCCAGAGAACGTTGAATACTTCTTTCCTCTTTTTTAAGCACCTTCATTTGCCACCGAATCGCCTCCAGTCTCCTCGTCATTTGCTGTTTGGTGCCGTTTGTGCTTGACACCGCTCGTTCATCGTCGCTTGAGTAATCGCTCATGTTGTAAACGAAAAAAGTGAAAAATACAACAATTAGAACTTTTGAAGTTTTGTTAGTAAAAAACTTTACCGAACTGTTGAGGGCTATCGCCAGCGATTCGAAGGGTTCCGTCAAATGTGGTGTGTAGTGGAGGAATGATTTCCACTCTCATATATCTCATGGGCTTGCGGATTGTTCTCCTTGGCCTTTGCGCTGCCTCAGCATCTACTTCAGCTGCCTTTGGGGTCAATGAATTTTTCTTTTTGATGAATTTCCTCTTTCTTTCCCCTGTGGATTTCTGCGTGTCATCTCGTTTGGATTTTTTGTTTTCCGTTTGCTGTCCCCTCTTAGTCAATCCCTTCCTTTCTGGTAATTGTGGAACAGGATGGAACTCGCCAAAGTCAAAAGGAATTTCATGAGTTCTCCATTCCTCTGGATCTCTAATAACAACTCTCTTTAATTGTGAACAATTAACAAACTTAGGTATTTTTACGCCTTGATAATCAGGATGTAATGGCCTGATTTCAACATTTCCATACTTATCTTGGTCCTTAGTAACAATACATGGACCAAAATATTTTATAATTAATTTCTCTGCCATACCTACTATTCTTACTTTTATGCCTACTCTGACCGTATCATTCACTTTAAATACATCCTCTCGACGTTTCCTGTCGTAAATAATTTTTGCCTTTTGATGTGCGTCGGCTAATTCTTTAGCCGCATTTTCCCTGTTCTTAAGTAATTCATTTATTGTTGAATTTCTAGAGTATCCCTGTGAGCTAAAGAATGTGTCTATAGGCAAGATAGGTTCCTTTGCATATAATAATTCATATGGTGTATATCCTGTGCTTGCGTTCACTGCTGTGTTAAATGCAAATGTAATGTATGGAAGTATTTCATCCCAATCTGTGTGTGTTTTATTTACATACATACTTATCATAGTGGTCAGTGTTTGATTAGTCCTTTCTGTGAGTGCATTCCCTTGATGGTATGTAGCAGCTGTGGACCTATGCCTAGCATTTAGCTGCATAATAACTTCCTGAATTACTCCACCTTTTAACTCTGCTGCATTATCAGTTATGAGTTTCTTGAATGCACCATATCTACATATTATTTCCTCTACTAAAAACTTAGCAATGCCCTCAGCCTTTCTGTTTGGAATTGCCTTAGTAATCGCATATCGAGTAAAATATTCTGTACAAACTATAACATACTTATTTCCATGCAATGACTCAGGAAATGGACCTAATAAATCCAACCCAATAGTATGAAACATGTACTTTGGTACTATAGGTACCATGAATCCAATTTTTCTCTGAGTGGAATGTTTCCTAGCCTGACAATGATCACATGTAGAAACAAACCATTTAATATCCTGCTGCATATTAGGCCAATAATATTTTGAAGTAATACGTTTCTCTGTCCTCAATACTCCCTGGTGTGCAGCTAGATTATCTATATGATATGCTTTCAATATGTAAACTCTTAATCCCTTGGGGATTAAAATCCTCGGCCACTTAGTATGTACTGAATGATATACCCATGCTCCGTCCGCATTTCTCTCACAGCTCCCTTTCCTTTTTGCTATGAAATTTTGTAACTCTTCATCCTCAGCCTGCCTTTTTACTAATCCTAGCCCTGACGGTATGTACTGTTGATGTGTTTCCCAGTCCTCCTCTATCATAGTTATTTTAGCTATATTTACCTCAAAAATAGCGTTCCCTTGATATGCATCTATATAATTATCTTTTTCTTCGTCCTCCTGTGTAGCCTGTGTAGCTGGATGTCTACTCAATGCATCTACATTCGTATGGTTTTCCCCTGGCTTATATTTAATGTCATATTCATAATCTCCTAATTTTATGAGAAACTTAGTCAATCTACACGTCTGGTCATGCTTTTTGGGTTGTAAATATTGTAATGCTGAGTGATCTGTAATTATAGTAAATTTTCTACCATATAAATACTCCCTGAATTTTCTGCATGCGAAGACTGCTCCCAATAATTCCAGATGCCCTGCTGGGTAGTTTGCCTCTGCCTTCGTTAGTGACCTGCTTGCATACATAATGGGTACCTCTTGTCCATCGATTTCTTGACTTAGAATAGCTCCCAATCCTTGATATGAGGCGTCTGTTGAAACGATACATGGTAAGTCCTCTCGAAAGTGATGAAGTACAGGTGCCGTTATTAAAGCTGTCTTAAGGGTCTGGTAAGCCTCCTCCATTTCTCGAGTCCATTCGTATTTTGCATCTTTCTTCCATAATTCAGTCAACGGCTTCGCAATCTGTGCGTAATTAGGTATGAATTTTCTATAGTATGAGGTCAGTCCAACCAATATTCTCGTCTCGTGAACGTTCTGTGGGCGGGGAAAATCTCGAACTGCTTTGATTTTTTCTTCATCTGGGTAGATACCTGTCCCGTCCACAATAAATCCCAGACAACTGATCCTCTTAAATGCAAAATGTGACTTCTCTGGATTTAAGGAAAGTCTGTACCGTCTAAGTCTGTTGAATAGCCATCTAAGCCTCTGCTGGTGTTCCTTGAAGGTCGGCGCGTGCACTATAATGTCATCAATAAATACCAACACATATTTCCATTTTAAATTACATAATGCGGTGTCCATAAGGAATTGGAACCATCCAGGACAGTTCTTCATACCGAACGACATCCGTTTATACCGATAAGTCCCGTTCGGAGTGATAATCGTAGTTTTGTCCCGGTCCTCCGGATGTATAAGACCCTGATGGAAACCCGCATACAAGTCAACTGGGCTGAAATACGATGCATTTCTCAGCGCGTGGATGATATCGTCAATCCTGGGCAACGTCCAAGTGTCTGCTATTGTTACTGCATTTAATTTTTGATAATTAGCTACCATACGAAAGCTTCCTCCCTTCTTTTTTACCAAAAATACCGGTGATGCCCAGGGGCTGTGTGACTCTTCCAATATGTCTCCTTCAATCAACTCGTCCACTTGCCTCGCGATCTCTTCCATCTCCTGTGGTGAACCTCTGTACGGTGGGCTGCTCTGCGGTGGATGGTCTCCAGTATTAATCCTCATTGGAGGTAAGTCGGCTGGTTTAACTTCCTTAATAGACCAAGCAAAAATATCAGAAAATTCAAGACATAAATTGCGTACCTCTTGTTTTTCAGCCTCCTCCAAATCGGGATTAATATTCAATTTATTCAGTTGTTCCTCTGTCAAGGGCTTGAAATCCTTTGGTGGTGGGATTTCTGCCTCTGCTGGTTTCCTTTGATCTGCCGCTGCCCGTTTCCCATGGATTATAGTGTAGCCGTCCTCATATGTACCTACTACCATCCCTCGAAAAATTTTCTTTGGTTTTTCCGATGGATTGTAGATTAACACTTCTGGATTTTCTCTCTTGATAATTCCTCTTGTTACGAATAGCCTCTGCTTTATGTACACATTTTGATTTGGTTCTAGTAGTACTTCTACCTTGTCCTGATGATTATAGATGAGTTTCACCATTGTAGCCGAACGTGGGGGTAAAAAGACCGTTTCCTGGATCCTTGCCTTGTCATTTCCATCGTGGATAGGTACTGTGTACTTGGCGTACTTAGAATTCCCTACTGCAAAGTCGAATGGCTTGAGGTCTCCTTTCCTAGGGATACATCTCTGCTTTGCTGTGTCTATAAGTATGTCATATTGCTCCAAAAAATTATAACCTAAAATTATAGGTGGTTGTACATTTGCCAATACCAATGCCTCCACATTAATTGTATCACCATTTTTCAAAAGAATTAAATTTGTCATTCCTATAGGTGACTGTGTCACACCTCCCAGTCCTTCTACATGAAAATCCAATAATGGGTAAATATTTTCTGGCCTGATAATTTCCTCACTAATAAGTGAAACAGTAGCACCCGAGTCCAGTAATGTAGGATAGTCGATTCCCTCATAGTTCATAGTAGTATTCGGAGTTCCTTTTCCATCCATAGACATCATAGCCTGTGTTGACGTTGAGTTTTTTCCTCTTGCTCCCGCTGTGACGTCAGTCTGCCTGTGGATGGGTTTACGTCCTTGCATTCTCTTGCCTGCTCTCCACTCTGCATTCTGTGGTACTCGTTTCCTAGTTCTGCTCCCGTGGAAGGCCTTTTGGAACTCAACCTCCATCTGCTGCCAGTCGGTGGCATTCTTTCGAGTCTCGTACCAGTCCACTGCCACACCTCGCATAGTAGATCCAAATAACTTACATTTCTCCTTCTCGTCACGCACTTCCATGATAGCCGTGATCAGATTGAAATGATTGATATGGTCTTGCATATCTTCCAGTGCTGGATCGAAATAACGCTTCATATTCCCCCATGTAGGATCTTTTAAACTCATACTGATTTTGTTGCTCTATTCCACCTTGCTCGTAGATACCTACTCGTATATGTACTTAACAATAATGTAATTATTGAATAAGCGAGCAACAAGGTGATTGTGTCAAAACTAAATTGTTCTGATTGCTTGAGGATTCAATTCAAAATTTCCCCAATACTGTGGATTTTATACTAACTACCTACTCGTCGTCAGAATTCCCTTCGTGACCTAACTCGTCCACAATCACCCAATTCGATCGAAAAATAATATGTATACTATTAAACCCTTTATATAGCCTACATATGCTCATGAGACTTCTCCCTAGTTAAAGCTTTTTGAATCTTAAGAATTTACATACCGTGTAATAGTGTATGATGGATCCAGACTCCAGTTGCCAGTTACTCGACCATGAACCTCCGTCCTTCTTATTGTGTGTATTTGTCAGTTTTGTCCACGTCAACTTTTTCTCTTCTCGAACTTGACTTCACTCAGTGTGTTGTTATGCGTTTGCAGAATAATAATTACTAAAGCTACTAAAAATTAAGCAAGGTCGGGAAAAGAATGTGGGTAGTGTGCACTTTAACTATCTACGGTGTTTGGGTTTTTTGCACTTATCTACGGCACAATGAACTACTTATTCTGCACTACAAGCCTGATTACTTATCTCAACTTTTCCTGACAACTATCAAAAATCCTCACCACGGTGGATACCATAGGAAAAAATAAAATTATTCTATAATCTTTCTTTCTAGAATTAATAAAAATAATATTTTGCCGTGCTTATTGGTATCTCACCCTTTTCCTCGAGGAAGGCAGTATTAGATTTTTACCAATGAAAAGAAATTAAATTCGACCAAAAATAAATAAAATATTCTTTGAAAATAAATAAATCAAAAATACCTTAATTAATTTTTACTGCTTATTAAAATGATTGCGCAATACTAATACCTTTTTCCGCCTGAATCACCATGTTAAATGTGTGGATTTGATGCTGGGTATGTTGAGGTAAATAAAGTGAGTTTGAAGAGAAGCTGTAAGAGTTAGTTGATTTTGACAATCAAATTACGTTACAATTTATTGATCACTTGTCAATGCGTAATTTGTTAAAGACTAACTATACAATTTAAAAGAACAGATACAAGTAGTTGGTTTCGTGGTTGGCAAAGGAGTGTTTTCTCCTTTCAATACAATATCTGAGACAAGCTCAAGAATTCAATCCCATTGTTTTACATTACACAATTAATTTGCATGATTCATTACTTACAATAATTATTACATAATTTGAAATTCATAACGCATGATTCATTATTAACAAATACAATTCTCGAAGCTCGTCCTTCGCTACTTCCTTTGGCCTACATTATTAAATAAGATTTAAATAATTGTTACATCACAACGCATTTATTTTTAAATTACAATCCTATACCTACATACATTATAAGCGATGCCTACATCGCTATAGCTAACATTATTATACTTGTGTACATTATTAAAAATAACCTGACTTACCTGACGATAACATTAGAACTATTAAGATTTTGTGTTTACCACAATTAAAATAATAAATGATAATCAAAAATTAAGAATGTTACTAACGTTTATTTTTTGACATTAAATTATGCACGCTTAAATTAGTACTGGCAAATTAATTATTATTATGAATACCCATTGCAGGAAATTAAAGCACATCAAATCTTGATCGCGTAATCGCATTTTATATCTCTTTGTAAATTGCATATTAGATTCTTTAAATTTAATCCTTACAAATAATTGTGTTCTAGTTGCGTAATTCTTCCGCACAGCACAGTGTATATTTTTAAACTTTAAATCATTGTAGGCCGTTCATTGCAGTACTTACGTATTTAATTTTAGTTAAATAATTCAGTTATCTCTATAACATCCTACTAAAACTTACACTAAAGCATTTGGGCCAAACATACTTGATCGTACCCTTAAGCCATAAACAAATGACGAGGCACTATCGAACTTTTTGAAGTGGTAGCACGGCGCTTATTCGAGACCCGGCGATTATTTACGCCCGCCACTTATTTAAAACCCGGCACTTAATCGAACATTTACGGTATATTCATTTCTACCCTCAGGTAATTTTGGTAACCAAGTTTGGAGGAAGAAAATAATGCATACTGTTCAGTAGTGACTGTACAGCATGGTCAGAAATTTTCCATGACGTCAGAGCATTTGGGTTTGGGTTGCTCTCAAACCCAGAGTACTGAACGACTCTTAAGTTGCTCTCAAACCCCCACTTTTGTATGGGTCTGAGAGCTTCAAGTAGTAGAAGGAGCCGATGCCTCAGCATTGGCTCAAACAAAGGAAAGGGAGCAGTAGCAGTCAGTCCCTTTTGGCACTGCTCCCAGAGATCAACCAACTTTCCTAGAGTACGGACGTGTCCGCTCTCGAGTCTGACTCCAACTGTGCTACTGAGACGATCTCCCTGCTCTGTGCTCTGAAGGTTCCGTTCCTCCAAAATTACCTCAAATTTATATATTTCCAAGTCGTGTATTAGTGTAACAAATTTGACGTTAATTAAATTGTTATTAGGTGTAATTAAGTGTGTTAGTGATTAATTAAAAAGACTAAATTGGTACTTAATACCAAAAGACAATCACGTATCAAAACACCGGCATTTTATTCGAAATTGTGCTGCCACACCTTAATCTCCACCACATAACCATTAGTTGCATCACAATTCAGATTCTCAAGTGCACCATACCATTACTTTCCACATATCTTGCTAGTGCTGTTTTCATGATGTTGCGTGTAGTCAAGCATTGTGCATCTGTGGTCATCGCTCGTTAGGCTGCTGTCATCATCTTCTTGAGCTCCGAAAACTCGAAGAAGACAGAGAAGACGGTCACCCGGGCATCGCACGAATCTCAACACACCCCAGGAACAGAGCCACAGCAGCGGGACCGAAGGTATCGTCATCATCATTGTTGCTCGTTTCCCCGGTCCCCAGACATCGGTCACATCCAATTTGCACTCCAGAGCACCTGCCTTAGCACCAGGACCGGACCATCACTGCTCCTTATTGCCTCGGTCCTAGGACGTTAGACAGGTCTAGACTCACAGCCACAGTGTGCTCCCAAGCACCCTCCGTGCTCTCTCAAGCAAAGGCCTTGTGCTCCATAGCACTTTCCTTGTGCTCAGCACGAACCGCGGTCTCCACTCAGTTACATCAGGCTAGGATCCATCTCACATCCGCCTCCTCGGTCAGAGCTGCTCAACATACCTCGGATCAGACTCTCCTGCCAGAACCATATCAGGTCTAGTCTACGGCCGACCGACCGACCAGCGTACCGGCCTACTTCCTCAGCTTTACCTCAGATCCAGGCTCTGGTCCCATTTCAAGATCAAGACCTGGTCTCTGCTCATAGGTACAAGTCTCAACAGGTCTAAGCCTCACCTGGTCCCAGGTCCAAGTCAGCTCGTAAGCTCTTGGGTCTCATCTCAAGCTCTGGTCCCAGCTCGAGGATCTCATCTTGAGCTCTGGTCCCAGCTCTCGGTCCCATCTCAAGCTCTGGTCCCAGCTCTCGGGTCCCATCTCAAGCTCTGGTCCCAGCTCTCGGATCTCATCTCGAGCTCTAGTCCAAGCTCTCGGGTCCCATTTCAAGCTCTGGTCCCAGCTCGAGGATCTCATCTCGAGCTCTGGTCCAAGCTCTCGGGTCCCATCTCAAGCTCTGGTCCAAGCTCTCGGGTCCCATCTCAAGCTCTGGTCCCAGCTCGAGGATCTCATCTCGAGCTCTGGTCCAAGCTCTCAGGTCCCATCTCAAGCTCTGGTCCAAGCTCTCGGGTCCCATCTCAAGCTCTGGTCCAAGCTCTCGGGTCCCATCTCGAGCTCTGGTCCCAGCTCGAGGATCTCATCTCGAGCTCTGGTCCAAGCTCTCGGGTCCTATCTCAAGCTCTGGTCCCAGCTTGAGGATCTCATCTTGAGCTCTGGTCCCAGCTCTCGGTCCCATCTCAAGCTCTGGTCCCAGCTCGAGGATCTCATCTCGAGCTCTGGTCCAAGCTCTCGGGTCCCATCTCAAGCTCTGGTCCCAGCTCGAGGATCTCATCTCGAGCTCTGGTCCAAGCTCTCGGGTCCCATCTCAAGCGCTGGTCCCATCTCAAGACCAACTTCTGGTCCCAGCTCTCATCTGGTCCCAGACCCAACTACTGGTCCCAGCTCTCATCTGGTCCCAGACCCAACTACTGGTCCCAGCTCTCATCTGGTCCCAGACCCAACATCAACTCACCTGGTCCCAGGCCCATCTCGGCACCTGGTCCCAGACCCAACTTCAGCTCACCTGGTCCCAGACCCAACCTCTGGTCCTCAGCTCTCAGCTCAAACTGATCTCAAGACCTCACATCTGGTCCAAACCTCCTCACATCTCATCCGAACCGCATCATACACGGTTGTCTCCATCATCCAGCCAACTCCAAGTACCCAGATATCGACTATAACACAACCAAGCAACCCATCAGACACGTCTTCATAGTGAATTAGGAAGAGACCATCCAATCCTCTTATTTACACAGAGGAACGTCAAATAGGGTTGACGTTAAGGTGCACCGGGCCTTACAACCCCAACATAGTGTGCATAACCCCTATTCATGGTCCTTCGAACCGGATCTTCCTGTCCTTTCGAAGACGTCCTACAGCATTCCGTGTTTGTTGATAGCAAAAGTTGATTGTGAGTGAGCATCGCAGTCATTCCGTTTGGTTTTGTTCAACTTCAAGGGCTCTGAAGCGCCCTGTCACTGCTCAGAAGCCTCTTGCTCTTTCCCTAGAGCACAGTACAATGGTTTCACTACTCTCAAGAAGAAAGTTTCTTGCGTCTGATCTCAACTGAGAGTTTTTCTAATTATGTAGATACATACTGTCCAAAGCATCCACAGAGATAGTTTACCAATTAGGCCCACAGGTGAGTTGGCCGCCTTGGTTAAAACCCGCAACTCATAAAACCATTTTCTATATTATATAAAAATCAAAATCCTACCTTAAATAATTTCCCGCAAACGAAGATTTAAAATCGGCTGTTGTAACAAGGAGATAGCGAAATAATAGAGATGCTTCAATGGTTGGTTTTGTATACTGGTTTAAGATGGAGGGCGCATGCGCGGCCAACTCACCTGTGGACCTAATTGGTAAACTATCTCTGTGGATGCTTTGGACAGTAGAAAGTCCGGGAGACACATGGAAATATTTTAATACCCAAGAATGATAATACTTCTTTACACTTCACAGACAGGCAGATACTTTAAGCATTAAATTAATCTTTATATCGCTTTGTGAGCTACACAGGTCACAGGTCTCATCAACCCATATAATTTGAAGAATTAATTATGTATAAGCTTGCAATAATGCAAATTTTTGTATTATTCGTATTTACGTAGAAAAGGAAGTTTTATAGTCTACCACTGTTTATATTTTTACTGGGAATCCTCCAAGGCAAAAAATCCGAGAACAAAGATGTAACAACAAAGGCAAGGGCCAACGATCAGCGGGGAATTCTATGAGAATTTTCCATTGAATTTTCCAGAAAGAGGGATAGGACATAGGACTAGCACTTTCTGGTTAATTCTCACAGGACTGACTTACCGTAAGAACAACAAGGCAACTGCACCGTCATACCCGTGACCCGTGACAACTGCCACTCAATATCAGTGAACGAGATTGTAAGAAGCAACCCAAGACATTGTGGAAATTTTTAAACTGTTCAAAGGATTATACCTACCTACATAATTTGGATTGCTTTTGAACCTTTTTATAAGGTTTTTTAGGTCTTCTGGTTTCCAACCTTGGTTCCTGGACCTTAGATTTTCGTTTTATAAAATCAATATACCTACATACATAAATATGGATCTATAAAGGCATATCGAATAATTTTAATTTCTACTGATTTGATGAATCATCCTTCTTGAATGCACTCTTAACAATGCAATAGTCAAAGTGACAAAGTTCACGTTTTTAGAATGCACTTAAGTAAGCTAAATCAAATATCAACTGACAAATAATTTTGTTTTTTTAGTATAAAAAGGAACACTTGGAGTTCCAGAGCTGCATTCTAATTCAGTATTTGACTATTTGAGGACTTTAGAAGCCAGACCCAGACCCCAGCAGTTCCAGTTTTAGCACCACTAGTTTGATAATTACTTATCACAAAGTTTATTTGTAATTAATTTCAAACTATTATTTTTATACTCTTCCGTGTAATCACTTCAATAACCGATTTTCAAAATGACTGGGACACGTGCGTTGCTTAAACTAGTTTATTCTTTCCTTGCTTTGACTGTTCTTGTGACTTTGGTGAGCGCCAGTCCAGTTCTAAAGGAGCCTGGGACAGAAGTAGAAGTTACTGTTGAATGTGAGGGAATCTGGTATTTAATCAATTAATTATAAAACAGTTAGTTGCTATTTTCGAATCAAATTGGGCACTGAAGTAAAATTTATTATTAAGGAATTGCATTTTTGAAGTTGTGTTATTTAATAAAATACAGTAAAATAATTTATTATTATTCGTTGTTTTTGTTTTGCAGCTACTACTTCCGAAGATGAAAATGTTTTAAGAGAACCACGACATTATCATCATCGCCATCATCATTTACATGGAGGCTATGGCGGTTATGGCGGCTATGGCGGTTATGGCGGTTATGGTGGTTATGGCGGTTATGGCGGCTATGGGGGCTATGGCGGTTATGGAGGCTATGGCGGATATGGCGGCAATGGCGGCTATGGCGGATATGGCGGATATGGTGGCTATGGGGGTTATGGTGGCCTTGGTGGTTATGGCGGTTATGGCGGTTATGGTGGCTATGGTGGCTATGGCGGCTATGGAGGTTATGGCAGCATTGGCAGCATTGGCATTTATGGCGGTATTGGGGGTTACGGTCGTGGATATCATCACAGACATGGCGGCCACGGCGGTTACGGTCATAGACATGGATGAGAATAATATCTGGCGGAAGGGTAGGAAATAATTCTAATTCTATTTTATGTATATTTTAGTTGTTATGCGATGTACGCAATTATTGTGTTGATCCCCAAACGGTATAATTAATTGACATTTTATTTTTTTCAAAAATTCAAGATTACCACAGCGAATACAATTTAATTAAATACATACGTTAATAGAACGCTCAAGAAAAGATTTACTATTTTGCAAGTGATTTCTAAGATTTTTACAATTTTGTTACATTTTGTCAGCGACGTTTAGCTCAGTTTTAGGTTTTAGCTCAGGGTTTTTAAAAACTTCGTTCTTCGAGTTTACTGACGTTGATGTATTTACACATACTATTAGAATATTGATATTGTTGACGTGTTAATATTTATTTAGTAATAATTATTACATTCTTTATCTTTTTATTTTAATTACAGGAAAAGATAAAAGAGCTTTATGTTTGACAAGATGGTGGACAAGATTTTCGCGGGACCCGTGACCTAATTACGCATGTGAATGACTGAATAGCGGAGATTTTATGGATTCAAGTAATCAAAAAATAAACTGTGGTGATTATTTATTATGTTTATATTTGTACTTATTCCCTTTTTAATTTGTTTACCTATGTTTATATAACACTTTTGGTTTTTGAAAAATACCACTTAATATTCGAAATATTCTGTAACTGTATATTATACGTTTTATTTATATTATATTTTTAATATCGTTTTTAACTATACGTATGCGCTTCACTCATATCATTGTTATTACGTGTCATTTTTACCTATATTCATAATTTTATTAAAATTCCTATAATTCTGGTGCTACGCAAATGTATTAATAATGCTGACGGAAATATTATAACACATTAAGTAAGTTCTAACCTTGTCTATCTCTGAAAACCGATTTTGATTTTTCATGGCATTTTTTGCATTTTATTTTAAGACAAGCATGAGATCGCAGTTTAGGATTTAAAAAAGTGTAAATTAATTTCTTCCGTATTAGTAACAAGTTTAAGTTACAACTTTTCAAAAGTCATCTACCATTAATTATATGGATTGGTATAGCTTTTTGGTTTCCTATGCTTCTTTAACGATATAGTCCCTATATAAATAATCAAATTGCTAACTAAACAAGGCAGTAATCTCTACTATTTTATATTATTGTAAAAATATATAGCAAGAAACGAAAAATCGCTGTAATTGGAAAGGCATTCTATATCCTTCATTTGTAACATAAAGAAATTTTGCATTTACCTACATATAAAAGTGGAAAATTACAATGTTACCTAGGTACCCACCTATCCATATTCAATCAACACAGACCTAGATTATCAATGCTTAACTAGGCAAAAATGCAGTAAAAATTTAAATGTCAAAAATGCGTAATTAATTATATCTGTATAGGAATGCAGGAAAAGTGGACAACTCCAATACACTTTTAAGTGAAAAACAGTACATTGAAATTGTGGGATGACATAATTAAGTAATTTGAATTGTATATCATGCCCGTCCCGGCTGCCACTCAATATCAGTGAACGAGATTATAAGGAACAAAGCATCGTAGAATTTTCAAATTGTTCAAAGGATTATATCTACATTCATACCTACATAATTTGGATTGCTTATGAACATTTTTTTAAAGGTGTTTTAGGCTTTCTGGTTTCCAGCCTGGGTTCCTGGAAATAGGATTTTCGTTTTATAAAATACATGTGGATCTGTATATAGTCCATAGGCAAATCCAATAACTTTAATTTCTACTGATTTTATGAATCGTGCTTCTTGAATGCACGCTTAACAATACAATAGCCAAAGTGACAAAGTCCACCTTTTTAGAATGCACTTAAGTAAGATAAATCAAATATCAACTGAGAACTAATTTTTTTGGGTATAAAAAGGAGCACTGGAAGACTTGAAGTTCCAGAGCTGTATTCTAATTCAGTATTTGAGGACTTTAGACGCCAGAACTAGACACCGCAGTCACCCAAGCAGTTTCAGTTTTAGCCCAACTATTTTTATAGTAATTTTATTACTTATCACAAATTTTCTTCGTTTTTAATTTCAAAATATTATTTTTATATTCTTCTGTGTAATCACTTCAATAATCGATTTTCAAAATGTCTGGGACACGTGCGTTGTGGTTTAAGCTATTTTATTCTCTCCTTGCCTTGACTGTTTTTGTGACTTTGGTGAGCGCCAGTCCAGTTCTAAAGGAGCCTGGGATAGAAGAAGTTATTGAATGTGAGTGAATCTGGTATTTCTTTAATTAATTAATTCCAAAACAATAAGTTGCTGTTTTCGATTCAAATTAGGCACTGAAGTAATATTTAATATTTAGGAGTGGCATTTTTGATGTTGTGCTATGTAATAAAATAATGTAAGCTAGTAATACTTTTTAAAATAATTTTAATACGTTTAACATAATTTTATTATTACTCTTTGTTTTGCAGCTACGTCTTCCGAAGATGAAAATGTTTTAAGAGAACCACGACATTATCATCATCGCCATCATCATTACCACGGAGGCTATGGCTATGGCGGTTATCGTGGTTATGGTGGTTACGGTCATAGACATCATCATCACAGACACGGCGGCTACGTTTATATATATGGATAAGAATAATACATGGCGGAAGTGTAGGAAATAATTTTAATTATTTATTGTTTATATTTGTACTTATTCCACTTATTTTTTTTACTTACGTTTATATAACACTTCTGAAAAATACAACTTAATATTCGAAATATTCTGTAACTATTTATATTATGTTTTGTTTGTATTATGTTTTTAATATCGTTTTTAACTAAGTATGCGCTTAACTGACAGCATTATTATTACGTGAAATTTTTACCTATATTCATAACTTTATTAACATTCAACATTCTTAATATTCTTATAATTCTGGTGCTACACAACTGTATCAATAAATGATGACGGAAATATGACAAATTAAGTAAGTTGGTCAGTTCGAGTTCTATCCTTGTCCATCTCTGAAAACCCATTTTGATTTTTCATATTATTTTTTTAAGAGGAGCATGAGATCAGATTTAGCATTACAAAAAATGAAAATTCATTTCTTCCGTATTGGTAACCAGTTCATGTTACAACTTTGTAAAAGTCATTTACCATTAGTTATATGCACTGATATGGCTCTATGGTTTCTTATGCTTCTTTAACGTTATTGTTACTGGATAAATGATCAAATAGCTAACTAAACAAGGCAGTAACTATAATTTATACTTATAAAATTGTAAATGTATATAGCAAGAAAAGAAACAATTGATGTAGTTGTGAAGGCATTCTGTATCCTTCTTTTGTACCATAAAGAAAAGTATTTACCTACATATATAAAATTATATAAGCGCACAACTTACCTACATATCCATATTCATTTAATTCAACACAGAGCTACTTAGCGTTAGATTATCTGTGCTAGGCAAAAATGCAGTAAAAATGTAAATATCAAAATGCGTATGTAACTAATTATATCTGTGAGGACTGCAGGAAAAGTGGAAACCTCCAATAGACTTTTAGGCAGTTTTAGGTGAAATACAGTTTGTAAATTGAAATTTTGGGATGACATAATTAAGTAATTTGAATATGAATATTTATACATATTTGGTCTGCTATAATTATGCTAACAGTCAAGTATTTAATCTATGCAAAGCAATAAGATGCACCAGACATTATAATCTCAAATCTGAACCAATTTTGAGAAGTATACGGAGGCATGACAATTGCTTCAATATCAATGTATGTACCTAGGTATTTAAGTATCGGCGTACTAATTATATATAGCAAGCAGTCTTCAGTATTATTATTATTAAAGATAGGCTATAGAAAAATAAGACAAGTCAATACTAACTTGTGAAATTACGTATGTGATATCAATAGGCATGGGCTGTGCATGTGCGTCATTCCCGACAATTCAAAATATACAGTACCTACTTCTGTACTTGTGGCATTTAGTTTTTGCATTTTTTTATAATCTAGATTTTTGACTAGTTGTTCTACTGCCACTGCATGTTGGGCTGTGTCGCTGTGCCCAATTATAATTACTTATAGTTACTATACTTCTCAAAAGTCCGACGGTGTTGATTGTGTTTAGTGTTTATAGGGTGCTGTAAGTAATTAGGTAAGCAATAATTTCTAACAATTTATTTACTACTAACTATAAGGCTTGAGCATTCGAATTTCGAAATCAGAATGGTTGTAGTGTAAGTAGTTTTATACTACGAGTTAAAGTGAATTGCAGTTAGAAACTAGGATTTAAATGACACCTAAAGACATTGTTATCCACACATTAAATTAGAAATTCAAGGAATGGTATGATGGCGTCGCAAAAGAAACGAAGGAAAATTGAAAGTGTGATTAAAATCGAAGCTGAACAAGCAGCAGAGGCTGCAAAAGCATACCTGTGCTCAGACGGGCAAAGACGAAATGATCCAGTCTACGCAATTTTTCTGTATCCGGTAATTTCATAATTTTATAATTTCTTTGTTTCCAAAAATATAGGTATTTTTTATTTAAATAAAATATTATATGTATAATTAGATATATACAAGCACTTCTATTTATTTAATCAATTACACGTGACATTTTTGCAATATGAATTTGTGTGTTTCTGTCAGGTGGCTCATAAATTCTTGGGGCTCCTAAAATTAGGAGATTTGAAGAATGCTCGGCTCGTCTGCAAGCTCTGGGAAGAAATAAGTATGGAAAGTTTTTATAGAAAGTCTGCAATTAGGATTTGCATCAACAATGGTTCAAATACTCCCAGCGATATAATTGATTCCGAATACAAGGATTTTTACTCAAGCACTTGCATTAGGAATTTGTTACTGAAAACCTTCGTCGTCCCATTGCCACTGACGAGTAGCCAAGAGATGTACTGCTGGAAACAGTTGAATGAGCTGACCATCGGTGAAGTCAAATTTAGAGACTGTCATTACGTTCTACGCTGTCTTTGTATTTTAGTGCCCAATTTGAGTCATTTGAAGTTATTTTGTGATTCCAACTCCCCTCCTGTACTGGGAGCTGCTAAAAAATTTCCTCAATTTCCAAATTTTGACACGTTTCCTCGGAAATTACAGTCGTTTTGTCTAAAAATTGATTCGTTCGAAATTGAGGTGGCGGAAGGACGGGGTCATGTAATTGAGTGCGTGAAATATTTGCGGCTTTGTCCGGACCTTAAAGTAAGTTTTCAATTTTTGAGTCTAATACTAATTACGAATAAAAAGTAAAAATTAGATTATTCAATTTTAATGCATTTTGTGGCTGACGATTTTTGATTGATATTTCAGGAGCTTGAACTGGATTTTCGCCTAACCTTCATTCCTGAATTATTCCTCTATGAATTTCTACGACTGAAATACAACGCTCCTTTGTCATATAACTTGACTACCTTGAGAGTATCTACATTGTACACGTCAGTGGTTCAACGAAGTGTAAATTATTTTTAGTTAAATGTTAAAAATCCTATGTATGTAGCTTACAAATTCTTTTCCGTAACTTTGTAGAGATTCAAAATTTGATGCTTCCAAGCGAATACTTGAATACATGTGCATGTACTGTCGGAAGTTCCCATTAAAGGAGTTAGATTTATCTTTTAACACTGGATCCGGAATCATTCAATGGTCTGATGTCATTCGAAATCTGCCAATGTCCTTGGAGAAGATTAAAATCATGGCTATTTTTTGTTGCGATCGTTCTGAAAATATTTCCTTTGTCTTTGACTCAAGCACCTCCTCACGTTTAAAAAGCCTAGACGTCCGCCTATGGAAGATTAATGGGAGACTCATAAGCCATTAGAGAAACAAATGAATCTTGAAAATTTACTCGAATTCAATTTGGTACTCCCGGATTCTTCACACTTGTGGGATTTTCCACGAAACTTAGCAAGTTCTTGCCACTCCTTGAAACGTCTCTGTGTGACAGTCAACTTGAGGGATGAGTTTATTCAGATCGTTTCATTTTTGAAGCAGCTCGAGGACTTTGAGATTTATGTTCGACATCATTGGTTCACAACGAAAGATGTTGTTTTGTACGGTTCGGATGTGAGGAATGTTGATGAAATGACCTTTCGAGGAGTTTGCCAAATGCAAGGTAGGTACTACTTAGGCGTATGCTTTACGTCATTATGTATGCCTAATTTAATTGACTGTCCGTATTTGATTATTTTAATATTGGAGCATCAATTGTTGAAATTGTAGAATTACGTCGCTTGTCCCTTTCTCCATCTTTAAACTTAACGGACGAATGTGTGAGTGGATTCCTTCTGATGCCCAAGTTGCAAATCCTAGAAATATTCTTTGGAATCGGATCTGTGCCTCAAAATAATAAAGTGAGTTAAGAAATATTAATAATAATAATAATAATTTATTCATTAAGTCGATTTGGCGTTAGCCCATAGAGTTAAGAAATATTGGAAAACGTAGTATTATACACTATACTATTGTACTTGTCCGTACTTATAGGGTTTAACTTTGAATTTATTTTTGAAGTAATTAGTAGTTAAATAAGAAACACTATACCATTAGACAAATTGACACATATCCATTGGTAGGGAAAAATAAAAATGAACTATTAACAACAAAAACTTAAATTTTATGATCTTAAAAGCATGTAGCATGAGACCATTTTACACTTTTCGAAGAACTGTTACGTAATATTTTTTACACTTTTTAGAAGCACGTGAATATATAGAACATTTTGTACTTTTAAAACTAATTAATTAACAAATTAGCATCGGTTACTTATCATCCCTTAATGTTAATGTTTTTGACATAGCTAATTTTAATTAGAGCTTAAATTGGATATGGGTCATTTTGGTTCTTCACACACGATAATTTGTGGTTCACACTTTACAGATACACGTATTTTATCAATCATCTGTAATCGGATTAAAAACCAAAACCAATAGATTTTTCAATTAATATATTTTGCTGGGCGTAAATTGCAGATTTCTGAGGCCGGCATGAACGCTCTGAAGAGAAGACACATTTATTTTTACCAGTTACCCAGCATCCCAGGTCATTCGTAGATCTCCTCGGACTATTGACTGTCTTTAGCAGCTTTTTTGGTATGAAATAACGATAAGTAATGATAATCTGTGGGTTGTCGTTGTCAGCAACAGCAACTTCATATCTGATATGAGTAAACTATAGTTATTTATGTAATAATTACATTGGTGTGTACTACTAAATTAGCAAATGTTAAAAACGTTCAAATTTATTATTTTTATTGTAAGATATTTTCAACTATGTGACTGAAGCTTACACAGACATGTAGAGTCACAATTTCGTTTTTTAAAATGGAATCATCGTTTAGCCATGATTACTATATTCTAATGGGCATAAGGCAGGACTCAAGGAAAGTTTTACTTGTACATATTTAAATGATATTCTTTATTTTGTTTATTAATTCCTTTTACCATTGCCATAAATAATAATTATTAGCTACCTGTTTACATTTTATTCTTGTATTTAAAGTACTTACAGGGTTCCACATGATATACTTGTATTACTTTTAATGTATCTAGAGATTATTGGAATCAAATTTAAACAATGTGTTTGTGTTTTATTCATTATCTGTAATAAAAAGAACATAATACCTTCTACCTACTTGAATAATAATTACGCACTTTTTGCTACCTATCTACATAATATACCGGAATTTTGAAAATTTTGCAATACTGGACCAATTTCATCGAGCCATATATATCATTCGAAAGGTAATCACGAGTAGAATTCAAATAACGGAATGCGTCTCCATTATAACAAAACGTTTTTAAGACAACGGTCTTTTATTAAATGCATAATTTAAACAAATTACATTTATAGCTATTTAGACGTAAGCCGTGTTTGTAAAAAGAGATCGTCCATAAGCCATAAATAATGGCAGGTATAGGGACAATGGGTGTACATGGGTCATGATTCATGACCCATGTACACAGGGCCCGATAATGGGGCCAGCGAATGCAGCCCCCGCTGCTTGAATTTTCAAAAAACATGTAAATTGAAAATTTGGGAGTTTTCAAAAATATGTAAAACAAAATTTTGACATTTCAAAAACATGGAAATAAAACATTTAATACTTTTCAAAAAACATGTAAATAGAAAATTTTGTACTTTTCTGAATCAAGTAAAAAGAACATTTTCAACTTTTCTAAAGCATGTCATTACAATATTTTGGTATACCAAAGAAAATCATCTACAAAATCCAAACTGGGGTTTTTGTATGGAAACAAATTGCTGCCTATAAAAACAAAGATACCCATTTGCGCAATGGACATATAATATAGCTGATGACAGGGGATCATAGGGTCCTAGAAATTAGGATATTTGGAAGACATCATTTATACCCTAAAGAGTCATAAATACTGAGGTAGGTATCATATGTACAATTCCATAATTGCCTTAAATTCATAAAACCCGCAGGGACCTTAAATAATTATAACATTATATAATTCATTACTGCTTCCAAATTATCAAAATTACTGGTATCAAGTTCACACATTTTGAACAAGAGTATCATAAAAACTTCAAAAATTAAGAACAACTATTAAATAAAAAATGTACATGACAATGCCGAGTATGACGACGCTTGAGACACTCAACACCCAGAGTCCAATCAGCACATTGAGGACATCCTTGTTCCATGGATATATCACGGGAATTCCAGCCAACGTCTCCAGTTCATCTTCATCCATGTCCAATACAGTTATTTCGTGCTTCCTGACTAATTATATGGCAGACTCACAGCATATTTTATTTGTGTAATAAATTTAAGAGACGTCGACGGCGACGGATGAGATTACAACGACCAGAACATTTCTCAAGAGTGTCATCTTTCGTGACCTGTGACACAACACAAATATGAAAATTATATTATTTGACACACACCAAAACCAAACAGCAAATGATTATAAAAATGATTAACAAAGCAATAATAATACATACAATAACAAGCGAAAAAACAAAACTGAAATAATCAAAATAAGGAACGTTTTTTAAAACGAACAGTCATCCAGCAGGAAGTTTACTTTTATATCAACAGAGCAGCTGCAAGTAGCTCCAGTCAGGTCCTACTGATGTGGAGATCAAAATTGATCTGATGGTCGTAACACCTAAAATATATCTAATAATAATTAGTTGCCTTTCTCTTTTGCTTAAGAACGCTCCTCGAATCATCCAATTATTCTAGCTACATTTTGATGCTGGTTATTGAATTAATTACCAATTGCACCTCACCGTCAATAAGACTATACTTACTGCGGAAGTATTTAATTACTGTAATGCAAGTAATTACATATATCTGGTTTTATGGTATTCACATACAGTATCTGCAAAGTAAAAACATAACTAACTAAAGATAAGTATACATAGTGACGGAGTGACGGTTCGTACAATATACTTAGGTACACTGAAATGAGCGATTTAACTATACAATGTAACCAATAGCTTGTAAACACCTCAAGAAGAATTCCGCGGAAAACTGAGAATTCGACTATAATGCTCTTGACAACGACAAAATAATAGTTGAGTGGGAGTTCTACTCTTCTACTGAATAGAAACCCATCTTTTTTGACATTTATTTTTTGGGAGTTTTTAAAATTATATTCGTTGCAACGGTTTGTTTTTGTCCTAGGGGTCGTCCATAAATGGTGTCATCGAAATATTTAAATTTCTAGGACAATATGACTCCCCTGTCATCAGCTTAACCATTGCGTAAATGGCTATCTTTAACATGATATCATCATTTTCCAAGCAGACTCATTGACCCTACCCGTGACATCATTTATGACTGATCCCTTACTAACTTTGAGTAGACTTATTACTAACGACTTGTCTTTTTTGACTTGTCTTGGTCTTGACTAATTTTAAAACTAATGACTTGTCTTTGGTGTACGGAGTAGGCGCTGTTCTACACAAAGATGCTTATGTGTAATGCGGTAAAATGAGCCCATTGCAAGACTACTGCCCCTTACGAAACAACAGTGAACTAAGAAAAAACACAATGCAAAATCATACGTATTTTTTAATGGCTTTATTTCCAATATGAGGTTTATAGGCGCAAATTAAAGATAACTGTACAATTAACACTTTAGGATCATTAATTTGTAGGTACCATGCATGTGCTGACCGTAAAATTGATTCACAGGTCAAATTTTAAAATTTGCGACCCGCAAAAACGTTTTACAGTGGAGAAGAACTAAAAGATGCCCTTAGTTCTTTTCCACCTTTTCCACTGTAATACTTTTCGCGGGTCGCAGATTTTAGAATTTGACCTGCGAGTCAATTTTACGGTCAGCACAGGCATGGTACCTACAAATTAATGACCCTAAAGTGTTAATTGCACAGTTATCTTTAATTTGCGCCTATAAACCTCATATTGGAAATAAAGCCATTAAAAAATACGTATGATTTTGCATTTGTTAGTTCACTGTTGTTCCTGAAGGGGCAGAGTAGTCTTGCAATGGGCTCATTGAATTTCTCTGCTCCTGGCTCTGGCTTAGCTTTAGCTTATTGTTAATTTTGATAGCTTGTCATCATTCCGTATTGCAAAAAATCACATACAGAAAAAAAAACGAGATTTCGTCTACAAACTAGGAAAACTCAAAAAACCAAATTTAAATCAGAAAATGTTTGTGGTGGGCTTATACCATTTTGGCAAAAAACGAAATTCTGGCTATTTTAAAAAATTGCTTTGGTTGAACTTTTACCTTTACCATTCAACACAGTATGTATCTAGCTGATTAGTAAACGTAGCGCAAAGAACCCCATTTTGAAAAAAAAAGAACTTATCCCGTTTTGCCCCAAAGCCCCAAACAACTCTTCATATGATGCTGTACAGAATGGCTAGTAGGTAACTTAAGTGTAAGTGCCGTACATCTTCTAATACAACGCGGGTCGTTGCATTAAAACTAGGAAGCTTACCTCCCCCCCCCGTTATATTAGAGACCCGCGTTGTATTAAAAATTTTGAATTTCCAATCACCGATGTGCAATGTTAAAGCATAGCGAACCCCCGCGTTATATTAGAGACTCAAGTTGTATTAAATGTCTGCGACGTCTACCCCCCGCGTAGTATTAGAAGATATTCTGTACTTACTGAGTTACTCTGTTCTGTCCTAATCTTATATTTCCCAGGAACTGCTATAAGTTAAAGTATGGTTAGGTTATTCAAAACGTCTCGTAACAAATATATTATCGTTAACATTACATCTCTTAAGTATACTGTAGACCATGGGCTCGCTTATTGTTTGTTAACTATGTGTTTTGATCGAGCATAAAAACATTCAGCATTTAAGTTCTTACTGTAAGTAATCCATTCAAACGAAAGCTCATTTTACACTCGAAAAATCACCAAATAATTCTGTAGTTAGTAAACAGGAGTGTAAAATGAAAAATATGACGGTAATACGGTGAGCTGAAAATGTGATGTTGGCCATAGAGCATGTGATCTAAAAATGGACAAGTAAATAAATTAACTGTTTGTTGTTGCCTGCATGGCATGGTCACGTAATATTTTTGTCTGTCTTATCTTGACACTGACATTTTTTAATGGGGTTTTATCAGTTCCAGACTCACTTTTGTTAGTCAAATGTGAAATGAATTATGCAGAGCAATAATTAATGGAAACGCTAACTGATCTATATAGCAGTTTGTGGAACTATATAGGTACATATCTGTAATGTGCGATTTCGTTGCATGCTTCCACTTTCATCCCTCATAATATCACTATGATTTGATTGTCTACACAGGCACTCTGTGATTTACCGGCAATATTTATTTAAGCATCAAAATAAAAATAAATACTGAATTTGTTTATAATCATCAAATTATCTGCTTATGATTCCTGGACTTCACGACATGGTCATGGCCATTGTTATCACTACTTTGCCGAAGTGTGGAAGCAGAAATAGAGACAGTTTTTACACAAAAGCAATCTAGCTACATACATACTACTTACAGTATAGCTGGGGATACTGTGCTGGGGTTCTGCTAATTTTTTTCTATTAGTAATTAGTTGCAAATGAATATTGCATGTGGGCACTATTTAAATTACTAAATCTAATTCATAAAAGTGGATTTTAAATCTTCATAACAAATTGTTCTAAACTATGAAACTTGAAACACAACACAAGTCCCAAATTTTTAATATTAGAATTTTGCTTGAATTTGTATTGATAACCACATTTCCATTAACTAATTGTTTGTATTACATATGGGATGGTGTGTAAATAACTTGACTATCCTTAGCATTATTAAACCAAATTAAGTGTTTTTAATTGAACGCATTCCGTCTCAGAAATTGTCTGAATCTGATCACAGTGACAGTGCAGTGTCTACGTTTACGTACAATTTTTTTTCTTTTGGATATCATGGCCGCTACAGTTTCTGTTATTCCAGATGCAGCTGGACAAGACACGATATCAATGTCTAACAGCAACGGGACGCTACTAGCAGATTTAGTTACAGAAAGTGTTAAATTGTCTCCACTGGAGAGTAAGGCTAGCAAAAAGAAATTAAATTGCCAATTAGTCAATTAGTATCAATACATTATTTTTGATATTTAGTAATTATTTCAAATTGTATTTACAGTTTGGGGTTATGGCTTTCTTTTTGTGACCCTGATTAACATGTCATCCGTAATGGGGATAGTATTCTTTCCATTGATGGGGAAAAAGATGTATGCAACCATCATGAGGATTATGATTGGTCTAGCCATCGGATCCCTCAGTGGCTCCGCTTTATTCCATTTAATTCCCAAAGTATGTAAGAGTACTAATATATTTATAGGCTAGACATGAAATTTTACAAAATAATAATGAATTCTAATTTTATTCGAAAATACCTGCATTTTAAAGAGTGCAATCAGTTGTTTTTGGTTTAAAATAGAAAAAACATATTCAGTTCGTAGCTTAATAGTGAAAACATTTCCTTTCTATAGGCACTTAAATTAAACGAAGACTGTTTAACCACGCTGGCCTTCGTTTGGATCAGTATTTGGCTCGTAATGCTTCTTGAATGCACCATGAAAATTGCTTTAAAAACAAAGGTTATTTAGTCATAATTACTATATTCTGTATATTCTATAATAATAATCCCCAATCACTATTCAAAGTTCCAGTGAACTTCCGCTGGACTTACGACAAAATAAAATGAGTCTTTACTGACAGTCTTACAAAATTCGATATGACTATACTGCTTGCATTTCAGGGCCGGACGAAGGAATTGCTTTTAGGCAGGAATTTGTTTCCATACAATAACCACCATTTTGATTTTATTGATGGGTTTCGTTGGTAAAGCAAAATGTTATATTTACATATTTTAGAAAAGTGCAAAATTTTCTTTTTACTTAATTCTGAAAAAAGCTCAATGTTCTATTTACATGTTTTGAGAAAATTGTTAAATGTTTTATTTCTATGTTTTTTAAATGTACAAAAACTTTTATTTGCATGTTTTTGAAAAGTTAAAATATTCTTTTTACATATTTTTTAAAAGTGCAAAATGCTCCATTTACATGTTTTTAAAAAATTCAATCAGCGGGAGATGCCTGCGCTGGCCGCATTATCCGGCCCTGTGCAATATATAGTGCAATAGTATAGGGAGGGATGAAAATTTGCTGATTCTAATATTGTTTTTTTGACTTTAATTATTTTGTAGTCACATAATAAGAAATCACAAGATTTTGACGACGCGGGTTCATTGTCAAAGGACAGTTACAGTCTGCAAGGCAACAATTCTCACCATTCAATCCCAGAGCTAACGCAGACTACAGAGGAAACAGATGATGACCTTGACGGCAGCAATTCGTTAGTGGTATAAGAGATGCAATATTTAAAATATCCCTTGTCGAAGAAAAACATTAATAATTGTTGTATTAATCGATATTAGAGAATCCACTACTATCGAGTACTAAAATTTGATTATATTTCCCTATAGAATCAAATTCCAATTTACCATAGCACGTTTAGTTTGAACAAGCATGCTGCAAAAACTCTTCGTGAGGATTCGGAAAACAGTATTAAACGAAGGTCAAGTGAAGATTCTGACTCGGATCCAAAAGCTATTAAGACAGTGGCTTGGGTCATCATTTTTGGAGATGCCCTTCATAATTTCATCGACGGCGTCTCTATCGGAGCAGCGTTCACAACGAGTTTTACAACAGGGACGGTCATTTGCTTGGCAATTTTTTGTGAGGAATTCCCTCACGAATTGGGTAAATGAACGAAGCACAAAATTATTACTCCGTATAATTTAAAGTTACAGAATCAGCAGAACTTGAGAAATATATGGAGCATAATTTTCATTTGGAAATTAACATATAGGGGATTTCGCGATTTTAATAAACTCCGGATTATCAGTAAAGAAAGCACTACTCTTTAACTTCATGTCAGCACTGACCTGCTACTTTGGACTGATCTTGGGAATATTACTTGGAGAAGAATTTGATTGGTCCCACTACATTTTTGCAGTGGCTGCTGGAATATTTTTGTATGTTGCTCTGGGAGATATGGTGAGCTATCAAATATCAAAATTATTATCTTGTTTATACAAATGTGGAGATAACAATACGAGGAATCTTCTTGCTGTAAAAGCGCCATATGTTACAAATATTCCATTTTACTAAGCAAACAAACAATTAATTGATTATTTGGAACAGGTTCCTGAGGTGACTTCAATAATTGAGGAAGTAAGTGATGTAGCACCCAAGCAAGCATGGAATGTTTTATTAGTTCATCATTGTGGAATATTTGTTGGCATCTCAATATTATTTATACTAGCCAAGTACCTGCCGGGATAAATATTTAAATACTCTCTGACACAGAATGGGAAATTAATTTAATATAAATGTGTACTGCTCAAAAGGAAACCCTTAACCCACTCTTGTGTCTGAAACAAGTTTTTACGCAGTAATTACGCGAAATAAAAATGACTTTCCTTTCCTTTGATAGGAATATTCTTTTTTTCATGATAATAATTATAACGGGGAAGCTATACGTTTTAAGCATTAATGCTAAATAATGTTTGGCTTATGTACTTAACAATTACTCTTTCTATTTATAACGGGTATATTATATTTTTAAAAAATATTAAAAAAGCTTGAATAAAGTGTTTGGAAGTATGGTCGAAAGTGTTTCTATGGCATATTTTACAAAATAGTTTACTTATTAGGAGGTATAGTTTTAAAATGCATAGCATACACAAGGTTTGTTATCACGCCATCACGCCCAAGATTTATAAGGTAAAAGCAAAGATATTTTTGTAAAAGAATAGATTTGTGTTTTTCTCCATTCTATTGAGAATATTAAATATAAATCAAAACAATATTAATTTTTATAATCCATATAATATGGACGAAAGAGATACGGCTTTTCTTAGAAGGCAAATGTGTACCTAGAGAGAGAGAGAGAGAGAGAGAGAGAGAGAGAGAGAGAGAGAGAAAGAGAGAGAGCAAATGTTTATTTACAATTGACGTCACTATTACGCTTGCCATTTAGACACAGTAATAACAAAAGACGCCATTCACAAGATAATGATAATTTTAAAATAATACTCTGGAGATCTCAAATCTGCAATCAGAATATTTTTATTGTGCATCTAGTTGCTGAGGTAATTACTAATTTTGCTCTCGCCATTTTTGGCACATGGCACATTCTTTACCTTACGTCATTATTTTGATTTCCATGTAAACTCGCACATATTTTTCCAAGCGTGTAATTACAAGGGGCATACCGTCAATGAAGAACCAAAATGACCCATTTCCAATTTACGCTACAATTAAAATGAGCTATATTAAAGAAATATAGTAAATAAGATACGTGCTTACAATGCTAATCATGATTTTCTAAAATGAGCAAATTGTTCTATTTACATGTTTTTCAAAAGGTTAAAATGTTCTATTTACATATTTTTGAAAGGTGTAAAATGTCCTATATACATGTTTTTTGAAAAGGTCAAAATGTTCTATTTACATATTTTTGAAAAGTGCAAAATATTCTATTTACACGCTTTTTGAAAAATGCACAAGGTTCTACACTTACATGCTTTGATGGTCACGTTATTTTAATGTTTTCTGTAGATAGTGCATTTTGTTTTTGACTAAAAATGGATATGTGTCATTTTGATTCTTCACAGACGATATTTAAAATATTTCGAACGAACAGCCATCTGTCTAAAAGAAATGCGGGCTACTTACTAGTAATTAGCCCTGTACTGCTTACTTGCTACTAGTACATATAATATTATATACATTATTGTGGATTTTTATTTAACTCACAACGTCAGAGCGTTGTCAGTTGCAATCAAAAGTGCTGCGTACCAAATAATATAAGTTGAATGGGCAGAAGTCAAATCAACACACAAGAAATAAGTAATTTTGTATGAAGCCATAAAGTTTGAAAATGTCTACGAGAACAGATTTATATATATCCAATTATATAAGTCCGTGACTGTTTCGAAAATAAAATGGTTTGATTTGTAATTTGTAATGAATTCCAAGCTGAAAGTTTATTTGCACTGCTCAAGTACCTGCGGTATTGGTATTGCCTAAGTGTGTTATGTGTTTGTAATAGAACGATAAGGAAACCTTTGCCTTCAAATTTTGTCTTTTATGACGATGCGACTGCAGATATTTTATGTTGCAGACAAAAATATTTTTTTTACAATTTAAATATTTGATATGCTTAAAACGGCACGCGTGTCGAACCTAAAAAAGGGAAACGTTTTTAGGTAGTAAAGGTTAAAGGTAATAATTCTTTGAAACTATAATATCTTCTCAACGTGTAAATGGTACTAAACACGACATTTATCATTAAGGTAGTAATAATAATAAGTATCATATAATAGTTTTATTGTCTGTAAAATAAAAATTAATATAGTACTTACGAGTCTAAAGTTTCAATAAAATAACTCAAAACCAGACTGCTCACTAATAATTCATAACTTAAGGAAGTATATAAGAGTAGCAGATCGAATATCGAATCAAGACACAAAGTTTTTACTTTTCAGGGAGGATTAACAGCGATAGACATCTAATTATTTCCTGTAGTGTTCAAAGTTAGTTGCTTAAGGCACGTTAGTGGAGGAATCTTCACATAATTGACTTTTGTGCATTCATTATCCTAAAGTTTACCGTACTGAGTTTGTGAATTTTTCATCTCGAGCAGTCAAAATGTTCAATTGGTTTTATGAAGCGTTCGCTCCTGTCGTGGTCGCCTGGACTGGGATGCAACAGTTAGCTTCCTACGACTACGACTCCATATTCTCAACCCTAACCCCAACAACAACAACAACAACAACACCCGATTTCAATTTGGATGTCCCTGCATCCATTCCAGACGGAATTTCTAAGTTTTCTACTGCCTTACAAGGAGTACAAAAAATTATTTACTCTGTATTCTGTATTATAATAACTATAAATTAATTAAACTGTTGATAATGTAGCAAACATAAACTTGAATTGTTTTGTTAAAAGTGGCTAAATATAAACATTCTAATGCAAATTTTACCAGAGCATCAAGAACGAGCATCCAGGGAACATAATTTTATCTCCATTCAGCCTGTGCACTCTGTTTGCAATGGTAGAATTAGGAGCTCGTGGAAAAACTGCAGAGGAAATAGCCAACGGGTTTTATTTCCCATCATCTAGTGATGAAACTCTTCAAAACGGATATTTTAAACTACTGACTTCGTTAAAAGTGACAAATATCTTCTAATTATAGTAGAAATTTATTCATATACGTTATGAAAAAGCTTATCCTGTAATGCTTATTTTGATTTATTTTCACCAAAGAAATCTGATGATGACGGATACATCCTTTCGATAGCAAACAAGTTGTACTGTAGATCTGGGTTTGAACTGAAAAAAGAATTTCAAGAAGCAGTCACAAAATCATTTTATTCCGAAATCGAGCAGATTGATTTTTCTGAAAATATTGCTGCAGCTAAAAAGATAAATGACTGGGTCGAAGATGTGACAAAAAATAAAATTACGAACTTAATCAGCCCAGGTAAAGTTTTTCGGTTTCGGACTAGTTAGAATAAATGTATCATTGATTATTGTGAAACTACACGAAAGCTATGTGTATGCAATCGTAATTTCATAAATTATAGGCTGTCTTATTGATTTGTTTTGTTTGTTGGGGTGGCGGGGACGTTCACAGATTTACTCAACGATGACACATCAACGGTCCTCGTTAACGGTGTTTACTTTAAAGGACTTTGGCTCCATAAATTTAATTCCCAAAATACGAAAAAATCCCCATTTTATTTGAATGACAACCATATAAAAAGTAAAGAAGTTGACATGATGTACCAGCGGAAGAAGTTTCCATACGTGGATCTTTCTGAGCTTGATGCAACGGCTGTGGCACTTCCGTTTAAGGTATATTATAATAACTTATTATTAGTTTACTACAAATCGTCGCATATTTATAAAAAACCAAAAATTTAATTTCCGATTTTAAAATCATTAATTGTACAGGGTGACCGACTTTGCATGATTATTTTGCTACCAAAAAATCTGACTGAGATGTCCAAGTTAGAAAATGGGCTTTCAAATTATACGCCGTCTCAAATTCTAGAGAAAATGGACGATTCTACACTCGTTGATTGTTATTTACCGCGTTTTAAAATTGAGACGAAATTTAATTTCGAAGAGTCTCTGAAAAAGGTTTATAAATAATATCTAGAGTAAAATACAGCACTGCAATGAACCGGTAATGTAAATTTTCAACATAAATCTAATTTTCACTTAGCTTGGTATGGAAACAATGTTTAAAGAAAAGGTTGCTGACTTCAGTGGAATTTCCTCAGAACGACTTTACATGTCACAAGTTGTTCAAAAAGCCTTTATTGAAGTCAATGAAGAAGGAAGTGAGGCAGCTGCAGCAACAGGTGACTATGCCCATTTCATGTTGTCCCATTCTTTTTTTATTTTATTTTGGATTTTCAATAATGTCTTACAATTTTAAAGTGCTTGTTTATATAAAGAATTACAACTTTTGTATTCATGAAATCTGGTTCGGGTTAAACCATACAGCCAATTTTGACTAAAATTGAATTTGACTTGTGGCATTTATATAATTTCAGCAATACAGATGAATATTCAGCGCTCCATCCCATCCTCATACCCAACTGTCTACTTATTTCAAGCAGACCATCCATTTTTATTTCAAATTGTGGATAGTTTAACAAAGGTGGTGCTGTTTGCTGGACGTTTCACGCAGCCATAATAGCTTTATAGTTTATAGTGACGTGGAAAAGTACCTTTGAAATGTCAAATGTCATCACTTAATCATTAGAAATGATTTCATTTAGCTATTATAAAAGTATTGAATTTAATATGCAATATCTTTTTAATATTGTTATAAATCATTAAAATAATTTTAGTCTATTCATGAATTTTAACGTCTATATAGTCGTTAAGTAAAACCCAATGTATTTATTACTTTTTAAAAATTAGGCAAATAAAAAAAATCTTAAAAATAAGCATTACGGCAATTTAATTTTGCTTTGAAATGCCACGTCAAAAAAAAACCGTTAGGATTTACAGCATTACAGTCACTCTGGATCTAGATTATAATCATCAGTAGTTTCATAGAGTGTCTGGCCCATGAACAACTGGTAGTAGGTTCCGTTAACCGCCAGCAACTCGGCGTCTGTTCCCATCTCGACCACTAAACCATCTCGAAGAACAACTATCACATCTGCATTTCGAATCGGTTCGATTCTCCTTGAAGCAACAATGAAAGTACGACCCACTCTCAATTTCATTAATGAGCCTAGAATACATCGACTGCTTCCATGGTCCAAAGAGAATGTACTTTCATTCACAAGCAGGATTTTCGGATTATGAATCCATTCTCTTGCAATTGCCAGTTTTTGACGAAAAACAAAAGTAGCTGGAGTTTCCGGCAGTTCTTCTAATTTCGTTTCATATCCCTAAATTTTATGTCAAAGGCATGTGAATGTAAAAAATCACAAGTATCATGGGTGTATAGCCAACTCCGTATCTTTCCAAAAAAGGCTAAAAGCAAGACCGTAAAGATTTAACGATTTTTCCTTATAGAAATTTAAGTGGACTGGACAGATACAATTTTGCTTGTAGAAATTTTTAGAAAAATACGGATATCGTCAGTGAAGAACCAAAATGAACCATATCCATTTCTAGCCAAAAAATATCCACTATCTACAAAAATAATGAAATAATTATATTTTCAAAACATGCAAATAAAACATTTTGCACTTTTCAAAACATGCAGAAAGAACATTTTACTTTTCAAAACATGCAAATAGAACATTTTGCACTTTTAAAAATATGCAAATAGAACATTTTGCACTTTTAAAAATAAGGAAATAAAACATTTTGCACTTTTCAAAACATGCAAATAAAACATTTTACGCGTCTCAAAAACTTTTAAATTAACATTTTACGCCTGTTGTGCCTTATTTTGCTTTTATGACATAGCTCATTTTGATTCTAGCTTAAATTGTATATGGGTCATTTTGGTTCTTCACAGACGATATGCTTCTAGAAAGTATATTGGAAACTCACGGATTTTCTTCTATGTACACTGTTGTAAAGCGACAACACGCTTTTGCACTGTTTTAAACCCGCAAATTAAATTACTTATTTATATTTCTTTAAATATGATCTATTTTTGTTTATTGTCGAATAACTTACATTCTCCATACTCATTATAGTAGTGTGAATTTGGGATAATTTAGCAGCTTCTTCAATTTCCGGCGGCTTTACTTCCCTGCTTAAATCTCCATAGGCAATATTTTGAGCAATTGTTCTTTGGGGCATAAAAACTGAATCCAGCTCCACACAACCGACAATTTTTCGGATACAACTACTTTTTAATTCCTTGTAATCAGTTTCGTTTAACAACTGGATAAAAATAAATGAAAGCATTAGATAGACAATGCAGATAAAAGAACAAAAAAGCACTTGTATCAATTTTAATATGCGTCCTGAATTTATAGTTTTATAAAGTAAGATAATTTGAACGATTCTCACAATAGAGCCTTTGGTTATTGACCACATGTTTTGGATTAAATTGAGCATTGTGGATTTCCCCGATAAAACAGGGCCAACCACAGCCACGTACTGGCCAGGCTGAATATTTAGTGTAATTCCTTTGAGAACCCACGAGTGCGGAAAGAGCGGATAGGCAAACTTAGCATCTTGGAAACGAATACTCGGAGGGGGATCTTCTCGTTGGGAAACGAACTGACGATAAAACATAAAGTATTTGATTTTTAACATTATAATTTTACCAATAAGGAAAAATAGTTGTAATTTAGTAATATTAATGTAATAATATGTAAAATAACCAAGTGGAGTGTATTCTGAAGTTTGCTAAGTTCAAACGACTCTTTAGCAGTAGCCATGATGGCTGAAAATTCTTTAATTTCCGCATAGCTTGGAAGTGTGGCTAAAGCCCGACCAATACAACGTGTAGAATGGCAGGCAATTTCCCCAATGCTGTACAAGTTAGACAATAAAAAGTTAATACGCAACTACACGTATACATGCAGTAGTTTATTTTACTAATTTTATAGTACACTGCAAAAACAAAGCCTTACATGACAAAGTCAAAAAATTGAGCCGACGAGTAGCTCGTTGCAAGTGTTGTATGCGCTATAGCTAGCCATATTGAGAAGGGAAGAGCAAAACCACATTGGGTTAATCCGTAAGCTAAACAGTTTAATTGATCAATGTTACAGCATCTAAAAGAATGGAACGTGTTTTAGATAGTGATAGTTAATCCGAATGTTCAGCCCTATGTCACACCACATCTCGTCTATGAAGAACCAAAATGACCTATTTCCAATTTATGCTAGAATTAAAATGACCTATGTCAAAAAATAGACAGTAAATAAGATATATGCTTACAATGCTAATCACGAGTTCCTAGAATGAGCAAATTGTTCTACTTACATATTTTTAAAAAGGTACCTAACAAACAAATAAATAAAAAATAAATTTGAGGTTGCCCCGATTTAACCGCAGTTCTTACAGGGTGCCCGACCTCGAATTCGCTTCTTGCACTGTGCCATCACACAGGTTTTGTCTTTCCAACATTAGTCGGGCCTACTTCTATGGCGAACTTCATTTTACATTGACGTTCACGTTCAGAGCCGCCGAGCCCTTCACTGCCTTGTGGACAAGGAAAACCCAGTGGGAAAACTTGCCACCGCCGCTGGTCTCGATCACCAAGACCTGAAGCGAGCATTTGCTTAAACAGCAGGTTCATAGACATCAGTGCAGTAAGCACTGAGCTGGGCTCGCTTTTAAAAAGGTAACAATGTCCTATTTACATATTTTCGAAAAGGTCAAAATGTTCTATTTAAGTGTTTTTTGAAAGTGCAAAATATTCTATTTACTTGTTTTTTGAAAAATGCACAAGGTTCTATTTATATGCTTTCATGAACATGTTATTTTAATTTTTCTGTAGATAGTGCATTTTGTTTGAAACTAAAAATGGATATATGGGTCATTTTGGTTCTTCACAGACGATATGCTACCATTAGGAGTAACTTGCATAATGGTGATCGGTTTCATTTTCACTATTAAGCGTGTTACTCCTGCATAAAATAAAGCATCGCAGCGTTCAATGAAATGAAATATAATTGTTTCTTTTAGAAAATAATACCGCACATTTTCTGACTTGCCACTAATGTTCGGTATCCTTCTTTTAGAAAATGTTTTTCAAGTTGAAGCGCGATTACAGTTCGAATATTAGCTATCATGTCAAAAACAACCTTGAGTAGAAGAATATAATGGAGGCATGTACTATTACAATTAAAAAAAATAACTGAAGATTCAATATATTAATTTAGAAGACTTTGTTCGTGAACTGGAGCTCCTCTTACTTGTGGACCACCCTCAAGAGTTTGAACATAGTAGATGCTGTAACGAGTTTTTAGACGATCACAAAAACAGCGGATGAAAATAAACAAAGGAATGCAAGCTGAAATCCAGTAAAGTTCTCTATGAAACCCTTTTGTCTGGAATAAATAATGGTAGGCGAGAACAATCATGAGCAAGCTCTGACTAGTTACAGTCATCAGTGTAACTATGGCCTGGAAAATAAAATAAATACATTCATAATAAATAGCTTTAGAGGGACATAATTTAGCACGTGTAAAGTCTGTAAAGTACCTACACAGATATAGTAACAAAAAAAGTACTTTTAAATATTTACACTTTGAAGATTTGCCGTATCTGTCTTGAGACTATCACACAAAATACTAATATCATTTTCTGGATAATCAAACCACCCAGTCTGCTGTCTCAAATATGAGTCAAATAAAAAAGCTCGCATCCTATTATTTGCCCAGTAACACCCAAATCCTGCAATTATTTCCTGGAAGTAAGCGATTTGGAAGTTTCCTTTTAATAGCACTAATAAAATTGGTGTTTGGCAATCACATAATATGCCACATAGAATGTAATTAATATTACAAAAATATTTGATTTAGTCAACTGTTAACTTCTTTTTGTACCTGAATGAAGGCTGTTGCTGCTGGAATAGCGCTGAAGTAGCACACGTAATAGCATCTCTGTACTAACTCTTCATTTTTGAAATTTAGGGTATGCTTGTATGTTTAAAAAATAAATAAACGTAAATAATACAAATATAGCGTGAAATAATGTCTGATTTTTTAAATGCTTCTTTATACCAAAAACGTAAACTCACTTTCAAAATAACTGCAATTTCATAATGCACAAGAACTACGGACGCCCCCATGAAGGCGGACGTTCCCATGACCAACAACAAAAAAGGCCAAGAAAACTTTACAAGTGAAAAAATTGCTGTGGCAGTAGATCCTTTCCGAGCTAACTAAAGTTGTGACACAATGATAGAGAGAGAGAGCAACTAAAGGTTAATTTATTTATTACATAGTCCCAATTCCCATTGTTCGCAAATTTTATTTTAAGAACTAAAAAAATAGAATCGAAATTTTTGTAAGAATTATTTGAATTTTATGAATTAGTGTAAAATAAATGATCAATAAAGCAGGACGTACTGCAACTTGAAGATTAAGATTATACTCATTCCAGAAAGCAATGGAATCGTCTGAAGAGATGCTACTATCATCTGCGGAAGCATTAACCGTCCATCCAAAATAATTTTTTAGCCTCTGTTCCATGGCTGAAATGTATTTGAGAAAGGGACCTCCACAGTCTGAGGGTGATCCTGAGGCTCCTCCTGACTGTGCATCCAAGGTTCCAAGATATGATAGGAATTTAGCTTGAGATTTTCTCTTTGTAGTAAATTTACGTATGTCCACGGTACTCGGCGGTCTATTGACATCATAAGAAGTTGGGACTGGATCTATAAATCTTATTTTCGTCGTCCTCCTTTTATATTTTCTAGCCATCCAGTCAACCTGCTCAGGGGTTTCATAATTTCCAGTTGTAATGCCTAGTTTAGAGCTACTTCCTGTCTCCGACAAAGAAGATCCTGCAGATGATGACGATGAAGTATTCGCATCCTTATCTATTGAGGGCCCTGACCCAACAGCTATGCATATTCCAAATATTAGGAATATTAGCGACGCTTATATTAATTAACGTACAATTTACTGTTAATAATTTATTAAATTGATAATTTAGTGTCATGTACTAACTAATAACGCTGTATTCCCTTCGAGGAGAGTCCAATTTTCCGATTCGGTAACGATTGTCAGTGTCCGGGTCCCTTGAGGTAATGGATGAGGATGCGATTTGGATAGGTAGAGCACCAGCACCAGTAGTTGTTGTGCGTCCAATTCCAGCAAAATCACTTATAAGTGCAAGTCTTTTACTTTTAATGCTGTTCCCAGCTCTTGATTTTCTTTCTTCGCTTTCTATTGACATTTGAATTGTCTCCTTTTGCATCATTTTGTGCCGGAAATCTAATCCATACAATTTTGATAAACGGTAAAATTCAAATTTTATCCGAACTGAAAAAATGCAATGCATTGCAATGAAGTTTTTCATACCACGCCGATGTAGTAAACAGCTCCGAACCAACTGCTTCAGGTAATCTTAAAAATGAGGGCAGTAGTAAAGCATAATTTACATTTGGTATTATGTCAAGCGGGCTCAAATTACAAAGTAATAATTATGTATCATGATGTAATATAAAAATTAAATTTAACTGGCATACATATGTCTGTTTCAAAATAGTAAGCAGTCAGATAGTGGAAGCCACCGATAATCCTGGGTTCAATAGGACGATGCTGATCTTCAAAGGAATGTCTCTAGTTCCAAATCGGTTACCAATCATTAAATATCAAAACAATTTAGTTAGTAAGTCATTATGTAGAAATAGATTAAAGTTATTCCATACAATAACTAATACTGCATGTGTCAAGAAATTTTGACCAGTATTTATTTAAATAATATCGTCCGTGAAGAACCAAAATGACCCATATCCATTTGTAGCTAAAAACAATTTGTACCATCTACAAAAATATTTAAACATGTCTTGAAAGCATTTAAATGGAATATTTTGCACTTTTCAAAAACATTTAAGTAGAACATTTTGCATTTTTAAAAACATTTAAATAGAACATTTTATACTTTTCAAAAACTCTTAATTAACACTTTACGCATGAACGCATGTTTCTCATTTTGATTTTATGACATAGCTCGATTTGATTCTAACTTAAATTGGATATGGGTCATTTTGGTTCTTCACAGACGATATGGTGGTGAACCATTTAAATACTTGGAAGTAGTATTATTTGGAATAATCTGTTGTTAAACTCACAAGATAAACGGATCCCAAAATAGCTTTGTCCGTAATGTACGACTCATAGTTAATTTCATGCATTTTATCATCATAATTATGCTTTCTTTGTAAGAACTGAGCAAATTTAAAGTTTGACAGTTGTGAGCGCACGTAAGGCTTTAAGGCTATAATTAAACAAGCATTGAAGCATTTATCAGATTTAAAACCCTATATAGTTTCAAAATTTACGTTAAATTACAACCGCAGCAAACTGACTTCGTACAATTATTTTAAAAGTTGCAGTCAAACCTACACATCGTGTTCTCTGTGGTGTGTTGAACAATTTTGTAATATGCGTTTTTCTTATGCAGCAATGAATTATGATTTCCAGTTTCAATGATCTATCTTTAAAAAATTGGAATTCACTGATCAAATAAATCTGGACACGCACTGACTGGTGTGGATTGGAAGATAATAGACGGCAGCGTATTAAAAATAAATGTAAGTAAAGAAAAAGGTAATAAAAATGTACTTTGCCATTCTTCATGACGAAAATCACATCAGAAGACATGACAATTGAATTAAATTTGGACATAGTTAACACAATAGTATATTTCCCTTTGAGGCTAATTAGGAGCGACAATAAAAATTGTTGAAAATCCTGTCCGTCTGCTTCCGATACTAGATCAAGGTCGAGTAGAAGTATTGAGGGTTGCTGGAGTAAAATTCTAGCAAGTAAAATCTTCTTAATGGTTACTTCTCGTAAATTTACATTTGATTTTGAACCCACCACTGTTTGGTAGCCCTGCGGTTGGTGCACAACATATAATAACATGGCTTGCTATAAACATACTAACATATTTAATCAATTAATTTAATCAAATTTAATTTAAATCAAAAACTTACATTGGGCAGTGAAATAATATCAACATGAGCTCCTGCTTTGATGCACGCGTCCACCATTGTATGATAAGTTGCATCAGGAACACTGTAGCGAAGATTCTGTTCAATAGTGGCGTTGAACAGCTTGAGATCTCGAGAGATGAGGCCGAACTGGGAGCGATACCATTGAACATTATACTCACGAATATCTGAGCCATCTAGTGTAATCTATAAAAATTTCATTTTAGTTCAGGGGTAGTTTTCAAAATATATGTCTTAATATGGATTTTCTTCGAGGCCGTCCGGCGTCCATTTCTAAATGAAAATAAAACTTACTTTTCCAGCAGTGACATCGTAGAATCGGAGAAGTAATTTGAGAAGTGTTGACTTCCCGCAACCCGAAGCACCTAAAATTGTTACCATTTCCCCTCGATTAATTGTCAAGCTGAGGCTGTCTACAATGTTCAGCAAGGGTTTTCGGGGGTAGGCAAAACTAACGTGGGATATCCGAATTGTTCCCTTGGATTTATTCTGGGGTGGAGTGATTCCACTATCTGACAGATTGTCTATACTCGACCCCCTGAGAGAGAAGGGAATATTTTTTGCTTTTTTATCATGAATGCATAATTGATAATAATTACCACTGCAAATAGGTACTACGTGTGGTATCTTCTGTGAAGAACCAAAATGACCCATATCCAGTTTAAGCTGGAATCAAAATGAGTCAATGAAATTTGTTATTGTTTTTAGCTAAAAATGAATATGGGTCATTTTGGTTCTTCACAGACGGTATAGTAATTGTATTGGTGTTCCTTTGATAAGTGATGGCTAGGCCGGTACCGGTACCGGTTACCGGTACGTGATGGTCAGGGTATGACAGAGGAAGTTAATATATGAGGCTAGCCTCATCATACCAAAAATAAAGAAATTAAAACTTGAAATGACTAATAAAACTGACCAATCGATGGCAAAGAAAACTTCTGCTGCAATTCTCTGTGCTTTTCGTATCTTTCGTATGAGAAATGGAAGACCGGATAAGTAAAATGTTGCAAAGGGGAAGCAGGTGGCTATCTTCAAAAGTATTAATTAAGCTCGACTTTAGTTAAGAACTTTTACTAATTACGATTAAAGTTTTTAAATTAAGTCAGATAATGCTATTGGAATTGGTAAAAAGCAATTACTACTTATTACCACGATCCCTTCGCCAATCCTTGTCAACTGAAAATACTGATTACGATTGGGCGGGCAGTCAGGACCATCGTCATAGTGTGAATTCTCTGAAATTTCCAACTCGAGGACAGAAATACATATCAAAACTACCCAACTGCACATCGTGACATACCAACTTAATCCTCCAAAAATGGCTGCCAAGATCACTGTTCTGGCCAAATTGCAAGGAGACACAAGGGCTGATCGGTATGCGGCCAGCTCTTTCTTTTCAGCGTTGAAACACCAAACTGCTTGAATATTCGACAATATTTTGATGGCCAAGTCATTTACTTGAGCTTCATACGCCTTTTGCTCGTTCTCTACTAATTTGTACTCGAAGGATACTTTCCAGAAAGAGATCAGGACGGAGATGCCAGTCAGAAACAAAGCTAGGAAAGCGAGTTTGTAGTTTATGTAGGTGGTCATTATGAACAGGAGGGCAGATGTGGTGAGGCCAAAAAGTATTTTAGGAAAATTTTGTAAACCGTGTCGGATTTCAAGGCAGTCACTATATAGAAATTCAAAAATGAAATGGATTATAATCTTGTAATGCATATTTTGCAAAAATGTGTAGACTATCAAATTTTTTTTATAAAACATGCTTTTACTCTTGAAATGTCAGAATAATTTGTAATTATAATATACTTGATCTGTCTAAGAGCCAAATTACGGTCCAAATTAGTGTCTAGCCAAGAATAATCTTTCCGCATTAATGAGGCCAAGTATGTCATCTTAATATCGTTAATCTTTTGACAAATATCAATTCAAAACCACGCCACGTATCAAAACAAAAACATACATTAAATTAAAGAGGCTGCTAATATTTTTCAAAAACATGTCGTAAGCATTATATTAGCTAGATAATTAATAAAAGCTTTGATTTCCATGTGTGAATAACTAACTTGCCGTGAAGTAGCTTGCACAAAGCAAAAGTTGTACGCAAATGAAGTAAAACCAAACAAGATTGTTGAATAAATTAAAAATAAGTATCCTTTTTCTTCCCTGAAATTCAAATTGTACGCAATATAATAATATTTGTTATTTTTTCCGTACTACTTACTTTTAGAAGAGTATAAATTTAATCATGGTCAAAATAATAATATATATACATACATATTATAATGATGTATTCATGAAATTATTATGTAACACATTTTCTTGGTGTTAGTGGTCTTACCTATGTCCAGGACAGGAATGTACTTTAGCCTGAAGACATCTATACAGCAGTCCATTTCTAATCATGCATAACAACTTTATTTAGCAAGTTAAAAAAATACATGAAGTCAAGCGTTGGTGTTCTAAGTCAAAGTTGTTCTATTATATAATGATATATACTAGTATACTAGTATATACTAGTATATATGTATATATATATATATGAATGAGTTTTACTTTACGTGTAAAGAACAACGGGAAGAAGAATGGAGCTGACCAATGCTAACAAAATTCCAATGAACATAAAAAAATAATCCCGACATGATGCAAAGCGTAGTAAAGAGAAAAAGCTCACTTTGGTCAATCGGAGTGCTGCTTTTTTGAGTAAATCCGCCTTGTCTTCTTCTCTTTCTCTGTAATAAAACATTTTCAGGATAGTAATGTTATTGTTATTCATTGAAATTCAGTCAGTACAATTTCAAAAACAAAGGAAATTGAAAATTGAGCCCAACCTTCTTGTCTTATATTTTTGCGGTCTTATTCAAAATATACTAAATGAATTCAAAATATTTGAATTCATTTAGTAGGCATCGAGTATCTACCAGAAACAGGAACTTACTTTAATTCTCCAAACCCATACTCCTCTGACCCTACTTTTAACTCTGCTGATATTTGCGGCAGTGTATTTTGGTCTTGGGGTTCGGGAACTTCTCCTTCGGCAGGCGGTACCGGTGGGTTGAGCTTGGTTCCTTTCGAAATAGGGTCAGCAGTATTTGAATAAGTAGCCATCCGACTTGACTATCTTTCTAAACTGGATTCTTTCAGAATGCATGAATTCCTACTTTCTAACAAACCAGTAGACGAGATAGGCGACCGATTTATACCTTTGTTTTGATTAGTAATAACTGCATTCACACATATTTAAAAACAAAAAAATGCAATGATGGGAACGTGTCACAGGTATAAGCATAGGTAGCTGTCATTGTACAACTGTATATTTATTTTGTTGTGCTATATTATGCGGCCAGGCCACATTATTTTGCTACACAATAATATAATCATTCTTTTTAAACATTATTTACTCACAGCTGTGCTATTGTACAACTACAATAGCCTAAAGAGACTCAATAATAATAATATTCTTGATATTATTTTATTAGTTTTTATGATAATAAAAAAATTATTGGAATATTATCAAAAATCTTACTGAAGACAAGGCTAAAACGTTTTACGGCTAGTTTTTTAACTTTTAATGTTGATGACAGACTTAAGTTTTAACCTAAACATAATTAGAATCTGTATTCAACCTTGGCAATATGTAAGATTTAAACCATGCTAAGTAATTCAGTCATCAAATAGTTCCACTTTCCATGACTTGTTTTCATATAGATTAAAATTGCTCTGCAGATGAATAAGTTGTTCAATTACATACGTAAAATAGCGTATTGAGTATAGTTATAATTCAAATTCATTTTAAATTTATTTCAATTTCAAGTTAAATGAATATTCATATAGTACTTTATCATCAACTCAAATCACAACAGAAGTAAGTTAATTCAAAATGTATATTATATTTCTTTAAATTATTTACGAACACTTATACACATAATTCAAAATTATATATCAGCTGAAAACTCAGTAATATTCATGTGTCCTGTAATCATATATCATTATATGTACAATAAATACATATTATGTAATTCCTACGTGTCCGCTGAATTAATTAATTGAAACATGTAATAATAATTATATATATATGTAGTGTAGTCGATATAAGTGTATAGTAATTATGTATATATAATATATTCGTTCAGCTCTGCAACAGGCAACAGACAGAGTAAACAGTGTAATCAAAAACAAAATGTAGTACAACAATGCTACTCTATATATTATTCTAATTAAATACCTTTCATTTTAATATATGTTTTCTTTATAATTACAATCACAAGTTATTTGTAAATCTAATCATAATCATTAAGACGACATAACATATATGAACTAATAACTAATAGTATGATGTGCAAGAAATATAACTAAATATTTTTATTAAAATAAATAATTACATACTGCTGCTTTCAAAATTCCAACCGAGAAATACATCATTTCATAATATACTTATAGTATATCTGCTTTTTACAGTTCTGTAATGTAGGGTAGTAAAACCCTAATTAAATACACTTGTATTTATTAGATATTAGAATCATATATATGTAAATATTTTTTTTTCAAATTACTACAATCTATTATTTAAATGCATTATTAAAATATCCAGTATGAGTTGACGATGACGATTGACGCTATAACAGGTACCTACACAATATACTTACGAAACGCAAGAGCGAAAAACGATCGACTGTGCTGTACTGTGAAATCTGTGGTTACTTTAATGTACGCAGTAAATTTGCAGTAGGTACATACTTACTAGGTACTATAGTATTTTTAAATATATATAACTATAGTGCTAATAATTAATAGAATTACACAAAAAAAATCTAATTAAATGCTACAAATAAATTTAAGAGACCCGAAACCAATTGTGAAACATTTGACATGAATTGTTCCACCTTTGGTACTTGAACTGAATATCTTCACAACATTAACAACTGTCTTGTATATTAAATAATAAAGTCCGTGCAAATCCAATGTAATAGAGGGCTACACACGCAAAACAAACCATAAATGCAGAGAAAAATTATTTAGAACACCAAAATATGTCAACAAAATCAAAATTCATCACGTTCACGTTTTCAATGCAATAATTATAACTAATTAAGTAAACCTAATTACCTACGTACTTCGCACTTCTGAGTCATAAGTCGCATGTATGCATGTTAGCTTTAGACAGTTTAGCACAGAGCATAGTGCGCTGAGGACGAGAACCTTTACCTTTGGGTTATTTATTTTCAATTTTTTTATCTTAATATGAATGAATCACGCAACAAACTTCTGCTGGTAAGTTCAATGTCAAAAAATAGTCGTGGCTGAGAGCGCACAACCTTTCATATTCATAACCATTTAATCGAAATAATTGTGTAATCATTAAAATTATTTAGATAATTCAAAATTTTCTTTTCCTTATAATATGTAACAGTATTGCATTTTCATCGCCTAGAAAATTAGTAATTTCGTAAATTACCATACATTGTGATGGTAATTACTTCTAAATCACAACAATTAAGTATTTAGGTTCGAGTTAATTATCATTTTTGTACAGTCCATTTCAGGTTTCAATTAGTTAATAATGATCATTGAATCATTAGCTATAATTTATCGAACGATGCAGTTTAATTTTGCGCAATTGTAAATCATTACTTATTAATCGTTGCAAGAAAATAAAAATAATAGAATTCTTGTGGTACTTACTTTTAGACTAATATTCAAAAATAAAATATTAGAACACAAAATATTATCTAGTAAATAAAATAAATAGCAGTAATAGCCAATTTTGAATCAAGAGCTTTATCGACTTTTCCTTGCAATACTTCCATTCCCATCGTAAAGTTTTGAAATTTGAAAATACATAATTACTTTTGGTTTTGTTATGTTTGAATGTGTGTATTTTAGGGGTCGATAAAAAAATAATAATCATCACGCGTAAAAATGCGATTACGATTACGAGTGAGGGAACACTTTTAACTTATAGTAATTATATTTGACTTTTACACAGAACAGAAACAAGTTGAACGTTGTAAATTAATGCTAATTAATAGGCAGATACAGGGGTAATTCATAGCGCTAATATATCTAAGTAATTACGCGCTATAATTATTTTATTATAGTAATACAGGAGAGTGCAAAAATTACGTCATTAGATTTAGGGGGTAGGAGTTCTAAAAATTACGAAAAATAATGTGGAAGAGGGGGATCTGTAACGAAAATGACTTTATTGTCAAATTAAGAGTTTCCGTCCCGCGATACCAGAAGTTTGTATGGGATGGAAAGTGCCGGCAAAAGTGATATTTATATTTCAGTCTCAAACGCTCATCCGCTTCGGCAGAAACACTGCATTGCTTTTGGAAAAGAGACGTTTACAACTGAGGTCCTGGAGGGAAGGGGATATCAGCTCAAATATGATGATAATTTACGGAGGGGTAGGGTGTCAAAACATAGAGGTTTTTACATGTCGCAATTTTTGCACACTTCCAACTTCCTAATTTGATTTTTTACCTATACAAGTAACTGAGACATATAATATATATATTTATTTATTTTATATTTGATGTAAGTAACATATTACTAATTACTAGTAGGTACTCAGAATCCCTATTTATTTCATAGTAGGTACTGAAATTACTTAATGCTACAACGCCACTTTTTCCTTCATTTGTTTTTAAGAGTTACAAAGAACATACAGGGACATGAGGGACAGAGAAAAACATAAATCAAAACCAATAAAAGATTATCGATTGGCTTTCGAAAAAAATCGATGCCTACATTACACAATCCTTAAATTTTAATTACGTTATCGTTATCGTTCCGTGAATTTATGAGTCAACCATAAGCTCATCAAAGGTCAGAGGTTGAAAGGGTAAATTATTTCATTCTACCATTTTGCACTTCCCCCTTCTTTTAATTTTACTACATTTAAATTTATTAAATTGCAGGTAATAATTATTAAGTCTATATAGGTTGTATTAGCTCAGTGGTTTTTTAGTTTTTAAAATATTACCATTAATAGTCAATTTTACAATTTATGAAAAACATCAACAACCAACAGTAGCAACATTTTAATTAACTAACAACTAGCTAAGTAGGTTAGTATTTCGAATGCTTACACTTCGAATTCGATTTCACTGATTCAAAAATAAAGGAAAGCAGCCTTACAATGTATAATAGAGGATGTTAGGATATGATTTAAATTTTGTCCACTACACTGGAGCCCGATCGAAAAGTGTCAGGTGTATACGAATTGTCTCATTATTTTTCAATTTTTGATTTGATTGCAATCAACATTATTTTTGAAATACTTTATTTACAATTTTCTTTAGTGCTCCACATTGCCTTGAGGTGAAGATTTACTCAAAAGCCATTCGACAGCTTCGTCCAAATTACGATTAGTACGTTGAAGGGCTCGGATGGCTTCCTTCTTTTCAAATCCCATACTAATTAAAAGTTCAATTTTCTCTTCTCCAGAAGGAATTGGGGTTGCATCCTTGACTTTATTCTTCTTCTTCTTTACTTGAACCCACTCGTCACTGTGATTAATATGATTTGAGGTCCCACCAGTACCAGAATTCCCACCGCCACCACTACTGTTATTACCAACACTGTGACCCACACTATTACTATTGTTAGTTTTAGATGCCTTTTGATTGTTTTGATTATGATTGGATTGAGTTTTGGATCCTTGTTGTTGTTGGGTGGACGACTTTTGCTGCTGTTGTTGCTGCAATATTTGTTGCTTATGTTTGTCTAGTTTAGCGGATGCTGACTCGGACAAAGTTGGGAATTCACTGGAGCTCACACCGAGATCTAAGGTATCTGAGGATGAAACGGACATTGCTGGACTGGCATTACGAATTATAGCCGCCCCGTATGACATATTATTTCCACTATTATTCAGGCTGCTTACCGTCGTACTGTAACTATTATTGCTGTTAATATGTTGGTTTTGATGTTGATTTTGGTTGCTACTATTGATAACATTATTTGTAAGGTACGCGGGGGTAAATAATGGTGTATGTTGATAACGAGGCGAAGGAGTCCCAATTCCAATCGAATTCGGATTGGAGCTACTGGAGTTTCGAATAGTTTGTCGTAGTAGTAGTTGCTGTTGTTGCTGAATTTGATTTTGTATAAGTGGTGGATACATTTGCTGCTGCTGGATTGAACCTAGTCCTTGACCTGGAATTGGACTTGGCACGTGCCGATTGGAATTCAAACTCTGAAAGCTATTAATATGATTATAATGATTCGGATTTGAATGCGTAGGACTATAATTCAATTTGGATTGATTTCCCAAAAATGGATCCGCTGACAAATTCCAGTGATCTTTTCCCATTCCATTACTCCCTAATCCATTATTTAAAGCCCCACAGAGACCCAACCCTATTCCAATATTACTAATAGATCCAACACTAACGCCAACTGCATTAGCATTATTTGTAACAGAAATACTAGACGATGTAGAGGATATTCCGTTGCCACCAAAACTTAGTAAGTCCTGTGGGTGATACCGAGGTATCTGATGATGCGAATAATTTGGATGTTGATGGCTATGTGAGAAACCTAGTTGAAAGCCAGGAGATGTAGAATTGTTGAAATTAGATACTTGGTGCTGGTGTGGAGAATTCAAGAAATTATTCAGGAGCGACTCCTTTGGCAAAAAAGATGAGGACTGGGACTGCAACGAGTGTATAGGTAATTGCTGCTGTTGAGTATTCAAATTGAGCTCATTGAATGATGAATCAAAAGGAGAGGCCGTTGAAGGGACAGTTGTTCTTGTCAAAGAGTTTGAAATGGTCGTAGATGTACTATTAGCTGTGTCTTTGCTGTCATACTGAAAATGACCCAAGCTGGAGTCAGAACTAGGGAATCCAGGAAATCCATTGGATGTAGAGTAATTATTTTCCACATTATATTTACTTGCTGTTGAATTCAACATGGGATTTAACGGTTCAGATGTGATTACTGGTTCTAGAGAATATGACGGTTCAGTAGCAGAAGAGACTAAAGGTGCCCAAATATTCTTTGTTGAATTTTTATTTAAGGATAATATCCCGCCATTTGTAATTGCATTAGGAGATTGTACCGAATCCAAAGATAAAGAATTTCCATTATTCTCTGAAGTATATTTGTTGTTGCTACTACTATTTGACGGCGCTGCATTTGACCATAAAGAGGCTACTTCGGGAAAAAGTAGTTTGTCAATTACTTCCGCCATTTGTTTTTCATCCACAGACTCGTCCAGATCATTCGGTGCCATTTGATCTATTTTACGACTTTGGAATGATGGGGCGGGTGCCATAATTGATGCTGACACTGTCGACGTTGGGATACTGCTTGATTTGGACTCGTGACTAGAGAGCTGCGGGTACGTTGACATTCCCGAAGATGTTAATACAGACTGCAGTGATTGCTGTTGATTCTGACTTCCCTTCAAGTAAAGCGGTAGCGATGGTGATGGCGACGATGCTGATGAGCTCTGGGTGTGATTTTGGATCAGGTTCGAACTAGCTTCGCTTGAATTTTGGGTTGAAACAGGGGTTGGGAGGACGCTAGAATGCTAAAAGAATAAATAAAAAAATATGCAATTTTAATTCCATACATAAATAATCATACTATTATACGAAATATATAGCAATACTAATAATTAATTGTAAAACATTAAATTCATTAAATATAACCATACAACGTATGCCGTAGCCAAAGGATTGTATCCAAACGTAGCCCGCATTTCCAAGCCTAAAAGTTGCTGTTTCAATTCCACATGATTCATTCCGAAAAATGAATTATTTACCGCCGCGATTTCCGTTAGCTCACCCCACAAGCTCCTAAAAGCAGAAGTTAAATAACATTCAATCAATTAACTGTGCATTCAGGAGCTCAATAATCATCTCCGTTTTACAACAACAATACATTTCTTGCATCAAATAAAAAACATTGAAAATAGTTAGTAATAGAGAAACTACACTAACCGGCATTTTCCCATTGAGCAAAGACTCACTGGATCGCCAATAACTGCAAATAAACTCTGTGCTCTAGTCATTGCTGTATTGAGTAGTTTTGGATTGGACAAGAAACCCAAGTCGACACTCTCATCGATTTTTACCCAAGGTTTCTGAGTACGTACCGTTGACACAAATACAGCTCTGAATTGTTTACCTGTCCATCAAATATCAAACACAAAACTAAATTTATAAATTCTGAGTTAGGAAAGAGTTTGCATGGTATAGAAGAATAGATGACACTTTTTTAATGTACCGTATTTGACCTAATAAGCGCCCCGGGGCTTAATACATTTCTTAGACTAACAGCCGGGCGTTAATTTGAGACCTGGCGCTTACTAGAGCCCGGCGGTTCCTTATTTTTAAATTGAGGATAAATAATATAACTTGTTTAAACACAATTATTATGTAGACCACGTGCACGTTTTATCCTCAAGCTACCGTAAAATCATTTAAATTACAAATAAAATTGTGTAAATAAAAAATGTTAGGCTGTGCTGTATTATATTTATTTACTTCTTTAATATTAGACTGTAGATAATTTGTGAGATGGGGAACAACTTAAGGTATATATGAATAATTACATAGACGGTTCCACGACCGTGAAACTATAATGAAGTTAAATTAGGCAAATAGTTATTTAGGTTACCCTAAATAAAGTCTAAACTGAGGCAATCGTTTATGTTTCGTTTCTCGCTCATTTTAAAAGATAGTAGACTGTATAAATACATTCAACGATTCAACTAAAACTTTTTGGTTTTAGTCTCAAATTAAATTGAGGCATAAAATAAATATATTTAAAGTCGGCACTTCAGACATGGACACCAAAGGTATATCAACACAATTAGTATTCTTTTCATTCTCTTACGGAAAACTAAAAATCCCTGGCGCTTACTTGAGCCACGGCACTTATTCGGTCAATTACGGTATGCAATATTACTGTGTCGTAAGCGTAGACCGTACGTAGAGGTGCAAATGCCTAGTGTCTAGATGGTTCCCACGCTCAATTCCCTTAAAACACCTTACAATTATTATTCTACGATTACACAATGTAAATAAATATAGTATTCAAATAAAGACTTAACGTGTGAAACATAGCTTTCAATTGCAGTCAAAATTTAAATACCCCACTTAACTAACACTTTTCCCTCTTTTCTTACATCGTTAATTCATACATTACACTGGCACTAACCTTGAACATTGAAAACCCGTTCAACTGAAACAAATCCAAGGTTGCGAGTACGAAGTTGAGTGCGTATCCTTGTGACTTGCTCAGCATACGGCGTAAGTACAGCAATAGCATTATCGGATTTGTAATTTCCCCACTGTTCTGGCCACGTTTTAATTAATTCAGCAATTCTTTCAGTCATTTCAAACACTTCAGCCATATTATAAAAGGATGAACCGTTTTCAGGTAGAACATCTTCCCCCCGAACAGAAAATATTGTAATGGGATACCAAACAGGGTGCCAAGGCTGTAAACTTGCACATCTTAACTGAGCCCCGTAAAAAGATTCACTAGCAAACCGTAAAATAACTTCATGTGATCGATAGTTCTCAGTAAGAACAATACGACATGGATGCGCTTTAGGATACATATGATGTAATCTTTCCAGAAGAGAAATCCCTCTGCTTTGGGAAAAACTGGAGAAAAGTTCGGGCGAAAGTTGCATATGATCTCCAGCAAGAACGATGCGGGTAAGAGGGCCAGCTAACATTAAAGGTTGGATTGCTTCTGTCTCCAAAGCTTGCGCCGCTTCGTCCAAGAGTATATGTGTAAAAGTGTCTTGTTGAAGACCTAGCTCAAGCAATTCTGTTGAAGTAGACAGCGTGACGATTACAATCTGGTGATCCAAAACCTCTTCTTTCGTTGGGTAACGAAAGTTCATCCCGTCTCCAGTCATTAAACAATACTATGAAAATATTTCACAAAATTTACTGTAATTATTATTGGCAGATTTAAAAACATTTTTACAGATTTTACACAATTGTCTTCGATTAGGTCAATATTTTTGAGTCTGAAAGGCATTTAAAGATTTGTATAGCTTGAATTCAGAAACCTTTTTAACAATATGAGGTACAGTTTGAACTAAACGGTCGGCATAATATATGCGAAGTGGGCGAGCTGAACGCATTCCTTCCTCAAGCCATAGATGAAGATAATTAAGAATGTATCTAAAAAGAAAACAACAATTTTAATGAATTGATTCTTAAGTTGTATTTGTATGTGATAAAATAAAATCGACGAAAATTATGCTCACAAATCCGCTGCAGAATTTGAATGCGTACAAACAAGAATACGGGAAGGTTTATGAGCTCCTTTATTACTTGCTAAAAGTTTTTTCAAACACTGGGCCAATGCATACGTTTTTCCAGTTCCAAATGGACCTATAATTTCAACAGTAAAATAATTATTAGGCTCTTGTTATGAGTACTAAGCTGAAGCATTTAAAGTTTAAAAACATGTACAAAGTACGTACAAGGGTATGTTAGACTTTGTACTTACCTATTAAAAGCAAAGGTGGCATAATTTGTTGTTCTAAACTAGTAATTGCGTTGTACGCATCCAACTGCTTTTCATTCAGAGTAAAGTCACCCTCAAAAAATTCTCTAAAAATTAAATGAAATTATATCATTTTAAAACTGAAATTATGCTATACATAATAGAATGTTCCGGGAAACATCCATCATGCTGTAGCAATGAATTTATTATTCAATGTTCTTTAAAAAATTTGCAAAAATGTGAAAAGAAAACTCACCCAGTAATGTGACTCTTATGTTTACTAAAGTCTACTTGATGACTAAAATCAGGAAACAGAATATCCAACTGAGTATCGCTAATGGATTCCAAAACTGTTCTCATATCTTTAAATGATCTTTCTTCCAAAAGAAATTGCACAACAAAATTACGAGAGGTGTTATTTTCCAAATGTAATTCTTGAACTGCTTTCGGACCCACAGAAATTATGATACTTGATTTCATCTTATCTGCTATTTTACACACATATCCTCGAGGCTTCGAAACAACCGCATTCGTTGGTGCTTCAATAAGTAAAACATTCTCACAGCTACGAATTATTAAACGTCCTATCTTCGTATCTTCGCTTATTTCCCTGTAAATATTCAATGAAGTTTTATAACATTTAACTTAATGTAGCTCATCCTTTAGTTAAGCACTTTCTTAAGCTCTCTCATTTTTAGTATTCGCGCATCATCTTACTTTCCAAGATTTAATTTGGCATAAAGCTGCCCTTGCCAAGAGCATTTCAGTAGCGACTCATAGTCGCGCTCGATGGTGTAGGTCTGAGTTAACTCCAAGCTTCCTGTCACATTATACTTTGATAATTCCTCCTGCCGGGCTTTTTGTTCCATTTGAATAAATCGTTCTGTAATACAAAACAAAATTACCTAACATACAAAAAATTTTACACAAAATAAATTGTTCATACAAGACAAACCGTATTTCCTGTAATAGTACATCCCGTGTACTATTCAAATTATGAACTCCCAGACCCGTGTAAGTACTATTAGAGGCCTGTGTACTGCCATACAAGAGTGTGTTAAGCAGACCCGAGGGCTATTTAAACTCCTACCTCTCATACCAGTGTACTATTACAGACCCGAGCACTATTACAGGAAATACGGTACTAAATATATATAAATATTGTTGGTTCCAGAAATTTAATTTAGATACAGCATTTTTCATCTACAAAAACGGGAAGTGTTTCATAATCATATAGCATCAAATATTTTTACACATACCCATAGCTACGATGTAATTGTCTCTACGAATTTCGTCAGTTACACTGAGTAGAGAATTAGTTGGAGATTCCGGCTTGGAGTTACAATTAGAATTGGATGCGGAAACGGATGGAGATTTACTTGGAGCGGCTATTAAAGAATTCTTTACATAAAGTCCAGCATCTGCATCTACTACTTCAAAATTTCCCAAATTTATTGGCTGCGTACTTGGAATCACTTTTAAGCAATTCTCAACTGGCAAATTTTCGAAATTAAATGTGTCGGTTGGAGGTGGAATCGGAACTGTTTCAGGGATTAATTCCACAGACAAATGCTTTACAAGCTTTGGGTCAGTTTTGAAATCGAACATAATTGTTTGGCGGAAAGAACCGTGAATCATGGAGAAAAAAGTTAATTCAATTTTGTAGTAAAACCAATCCGGCCATCCACCCAGTTGCCCAAGAAATATATGTGAGGGAACAAATGTATTCGCAACTTGAAGCTACAATGGATAAAAATAAAATAAAATACAACCAGCAATTACTAGGTGTTCATCAAAATTCAAATTCTGGATACAAAATAATTAAAGATTGTTTTTTGTTTGACGAAGATTGAATACGACATACCCTAGGTGTCCGGTTGACTTCATGAATGACAAAAAGATTTATGTCTGTTTTACAACTTGCCGAATGAAAATATGCTGAGCTAATCCAAAAATTATTACGATGTACATCATGAAGTAACGCAATGGTGCGGACAGGAACCTTAGATACAATTAGCATGGACCACTTCGTATCTTTCCCTCGTTGATGGCTCGTTATTTTTAGTGGTTGAGCACACCTAAAAAATATACAAATTATAAATTGAAATCAAAAGGAGAGAAAGACAATTTTATTTAAAAAATAAACTTAACACTGTTTTTGAAATTCGATATCATAAACGACTAAAATTCAAAAGAAATGAAATATAATTCAAGTTCATCTTAAAGTGATTTCTTACCTATATTTAACATTAACCAGATCGTCCGCCAGTAAGCTACGAATATTAGTAGTTTCATTAATTCTTTTTGAGATGTCGATAAGATATTGCAGGCTACTATTAGGCTTAACAGTTGATCTTGCTGACTCCCAATTCTTATTCCGTATCTCTTGTCTTAGCTTCCATTCCGCTAGCTCTCCAGCACTGTGAGCTCCAATGCAACACTCTCCATAAAGACAAGTATCTGGCCCACCACGAGTACACATTAAAAATGTGGCTGCAAATCGTGGGGGTGGTCTAAATTGCCAACTGTTGTTGTCTTTACCCAACCCTAAATTTCTTTTATAAATCCATTCTGTACTTATTCCCAGCGCTTGCTCGATCGTTTGAAATACTTCCATGGGATTCATTCCAGAGCGAACAGCTGATAAAAATCTTTCTACCTTCTCCTTACAATCTTGCATTATAACATCCTTCGGACTTTGTTTCCCCCACTGGCTCAAAACTTCACGCACATCATCATACTAAATAAAAAAATTTTTTTAAAATAATGTAATTCATGATATAATAGCTGAGAAGTATCAAAAATAGTAATAACAAAAATAAACGAAGAATTTTTTTACAGGAAGAAACACTCACCTTTCCCATGTGACAAAGTGCGGCTATAACACATTTACAGATAATAGGAGTTGGTCCACGCTTCCCAATGATTCTATAACCATCCTCAACAACTTCATTATACTTTTTTAATTTGAGCAAACAAATAGATTTCTTCTCTAAAAGTTGAACCTCCATCTCAGGCTTTATATTCGCGAGAGCACTATTCGTGAGACGTGCTTTACTATTTAACACCGTCAAAAATTGATTAATGTTTTCTAATTCTTTTTCTAAATTTACTTTCTCCTTCGTCCAACTTCCCGTCGTTCCAGTGCCACTGTCAGTCAAATTCGTTCCATTGACACTCAAGTCCCCACTACCCACGTCCTGATGTTCTTTCGTCGAAGACGACGTGGACTTTGTCGAAGATTTAGATGTCGAGGTTGTCATCCTGATCTTATTAGTGTTCTAAATTTGCTATTATTGCTAAATTTCGAATCCAAATTCCAATACCAGTACCAGCACACTGCAAAACAATAAATATAAGCATTCAAATTTCAAAGCTATATCACAAACTAAATTATTTAGAATTTAATAATTATCTAAAAATAAAATATGAATTAATACTACATACTAAAATGTTCAATAAGCTTTCTATTAATGATCACTACAATAACAAAACTTAATTCTCAAACTAAACAATAGCAATGGTCAATGGTTAACGGTAAAATCCTTTTATGAACAATGATTAATCACTTGATGCATTAAAAGATAAAAATAATTAATAAAATAATTAACATAATTATCAATAAAATTCATACTCATAAGAAAATATAAAAACACTAAGACAAAAGACGACGTCGTCCCACCCAACGTCAAAGATATCCTACTTAGGTATTTGATACACGCCACAGCAACGGTTGAAATAAGTAAATGGGTAAGCAAACAATATATATTTAACAGACTATGTGAACTGAGGAGTGTGTGGAGGACCATTACCAAGATCTAATTTAAAATAACACTCAATTTAAAAGTTTAGAGATATTTTTGAAGTTATAATCTAACAAAACATGTGTATTCAAGATAATAAAATTAATGATTTTTCACAAGTTCAAATGCACAAAATTTCTACCTGTACCTACATACATATTAAGAGTATATTAGCAAACCGCCTTAAGTCCAGATGATAAAGTGTGGACTTTTGAAAAAAAGCTCTTCATATTATCATTGGAAAAGAAGAGAAGGTAGGAATAAATCACATATTGAATTCTGTACAATCAAAGACAGGAAATAAATATTACGCAAATGAAATATTACATTATTGTGAAGATTTAACGTACGTATGATTTAGCGAATCGTTTGCTGCTTGCTAAAGCCTTGTAAGAAAATACAATATAGGTATGCACTCAGTACCTAAGCACTCAAAAGAGAAACAAGAACAATACCATTTCTAAACTATAATCAAATTCTATTTCAATGTTTAATTTGCATTCCCTTCCAGGGATTTTAAACAAATTTTTGATAACTGTATTCAACTTTGTATACTGCTACTTGTATACTTTTGCAGCTACGTAAAATTGGTACAGTTCATCTCACTGCCAACAGATTAATAAGATTAATAAGAAACTAACGTGCTTACCATACGGATTTTACACAAAGAATTTCGCACAGATAACTGTTACTTACTATTGTAGTTTAAACTATGTGATGTGCTTGTAAAAATGCATAGTGATAAATTTATGCTGAGCCGATGATCTAATCTAGACGATTTTACACACATTCAGCATAGCGTCAGCATTAAAAATTCAAATACTTGCCTACATTTAGATTTTGAGTGACATGATTACATAAACTGATACATTTTATCTTTTAGTATCTACCTGTCTGTGTACAAACAAAATAAACACAAATTTTAATAATCCTGACAGAAATTAGCTTAGATTTTTTTTCACGTTGTGGTGATACATTCATATTAATTTTGGTGCTCATTTGATTCTGGTTCTCATGGTGTGGAGGACATGATGCAAAAGCAAAAAAGCAAAAGCAATGGTGAACGAATTGAAAAACAAAAGATTGAAGGATGGGGTGCCAATTGCAAACAAAAGTTGAATATATTAATAGGGCAAATATCAAATCGAATTCTTACATGATTTGACAACTGTATTAATTTCTACTCAAGATTCAGCCTACAAAAACGCACTATCACCCTGTAATATTTGTTTCCTATTATTGCATAGATCTGGTATTTTTATCAAAAACAGTTCAAAGTTGCATGATTATTTTTAAAACTTGAAGGGGTTGAGAGGACTTAGGCCGACTATCAACTGGATCAATAAATTATTCGTAGCTCCCAAATCTACAAACTTCCACACAATTGGCTTGAGCAGTGAGTCTTGAGGAGTCCTGAAGCTCCTAATTTGGATTACGTAACACTATAGACTTGTTTTGTTTTTGGCTTTGTATAAGAACTGTGTCAGTCATCTTTAAAGTCTGAGTGTTAAAACTCAGTTTTCTGGGCTGCACGTTTTTTTATTTTTGGCTTTATATGAGGTAATTATTGTGTTATTTCAGTCTAAGGCTTTATAGTTGTAATAAATCTATATTAATAATGAATATAATCAAATATAATGTGTATAAAACATTACATTTTTTTGATGAAGATGACGATACGAAATATAAATAGTTTAGCGAATGTTAAATGTTAATTGGTTATTTTTAAATGGTTAACGTACTTATGTATACGTTTCTCAAAAACTGCTGAATTCAAAAATGTTACACTTGTTCTTTGTTCGATTTTTTTTTTAGTTTTGGCTTCGACCAGACCGCCGTCTTTTCTAAGTTCGTCCATTCACGTTTCACGACATGCTATGTATGTAAATTTGGAATCACATTCTAATAGATTTAGATTTGACTGAATACTGACTGAAATGACTCAATAGTACCTGGTGGCTAATGGCTATGTGGTGTGAAGTTAAAATAAATATGTAATAATGAATGCTGGAACTGTCGTAACATGTGTGTAGTACATTGGCTTATTATTATGTTGAAGTTGACTTTCGGCGTTCGCTGTAGCTTTAGAGCTACATATGTAGTACTAACGGCGAACGTGCCAAAAAGTCAAAAGGGGAAAATGAGAGTAGACGTGTGAGTAGTGAGTATGGACATGACAGTTCTCCTGTTCTCCAGGTAGGTACTTACTACTAGTTACTACTTTGATAGTGATAGCTGTCCGTAGCCCAGTAGTAGCATCACAAGAGTTAAAGTTTAAATTAAAAGTACCGGAGCCTAAATTGACTGGCAATGAGTCAGTATGGAGTATGGGGATAGAACAAGCGAGAATGAGAACGAAAACGACCACGACACCGGATCGGACAGACTAACCCAATGCCAATGAGGAATGAGGATGAAATAGAAAATTAATTATTATGGATATCGATAGGTGAATTAAATATCCAACCCAAAACCGAAGAGTCCGAATCCGAATATAGGTAAAAAAAAATTATTGATATTGGCATTGAGATATTGAATATCCACTCACCGCTACTTCTACAGTCTCATTATGAATGAGAATGCATAACATACGAGAGTATGTGACCTATTTTCTTCCCCCTCCAATTTTCCACTTTACTTACGTGGCATATATATATAATATACTCTTATATATAATTGACCGATATTCCCGTTCCCGTCGTCAGTCGTCGTCAGCAGAGCTTTAGAGCACAAACTCAATGTCGACGTCGACTTCAACAGTTTAACTTCAACTCACATATAGCGAAAAAAAAGAAAACGAAAGAAATAACCACAAGCCACAGAAAAGCAAAGGATTTTATTCTATTTGCCCTTATTACTACTACTAGTTGTGTAGTAGCCTATACCTACTACCTATTCTTACTGACTTATATACCACATTTAATAGCATTACCTACCTAGGTATGTTAAATTGGCTGTAAGTACTAACTGAAATACAGACAAGTTTATTTTTGGTTTCCGCTGACCTACGAATATATGACGACTACGAACAAGTGAACGGGAACGAGAACAACAAGAATAACTATACAATGTATGATTACGAATATGACGATGACTGAAAAATGACGACTAAACAACTACGATGCGATGGGCCATTTAATATTTATAACTAGCTAGTTAACGATTACAGTAAACGACTACTTACGATTAGGTTTTATAGTTTGTAGCCGCACTGTATTATTAGAATCCACCAATTCTAATATGTAAGTATCAATTAGTAATTAAAAGTCTAAGTTTTGTAATTCACATAGGACACTGTAGTTATCACTAATATGTTTTCTAAAGCGCAAAGTTGTAGTGTAGAGGGTATACCTAATTGTTCGAAATCTATAAAGCTAAAGTTCTTTTCCAATAGGACTGAAGAATAACAAACTCCCACAAGACACTTTATAATATTTCACACTGCTCACTCTGTACTATAAGTATGTTGCAATGTACTTCATATCGGAATTTAATTTATATTAGTAAGTAGGAGAGAAGTTGTAGGAGAGTAGTCAGATTAGACAGAAGATGCAACTCGCTTCTTCTTCTTCTTATGCCTGTCGTCGGTACTTTCTATATTACTTCAAAAGTGGAGACTACTGACAGGGTGCCAGTTGACTATTCGTAGAGAAGCAGATTGGTTTGTTGAAGATTTAATTTTTTATAAGTTGGTACACAGCTCAAAACAAAAACAGAGTCAGAATGATACAAACAAACAAGGCAGGAGGATATGAGCCAAGTCGACGATGGTCAACTACAAAGTAATGGGACAGACAAAATATAGTAAATAGTAAATTAAATAGAAAGAGGACAGACAACAAAACTGAGCTAGTCAAAGAAAAGTTAAAGCTAATGGCTTTAAGTCAACTTGTATGTACGGTGCATTGGAAAAGCACACGAGGAACAGAATAGACAAAAATGATGGTCGGGAATAGAGAAGAAGAGAACCGACCAGTTGGTGGTTTGGTTCATTGGTACACTGACTGCCTTGCAAACTACAAAACTGCAAACACAAACTAACCAAGAAAACCAAACCGATGACTAAACGCTAGATATTTAAATACGCTTCTTCTTCCCTTTTATATTATATGTATGCAACTACATAGTTAAGACTTGGACTTGAATTTTTACTGACGACATAGGCATTATAGTATTAGAAAATTCATCCAAGCAAAGTAAATAATAAATAGGGCATACTTTTACAAGTTTAAGCAAGTAATAGTAATATCAAATATATTGGACTGGACGTGTATACCACAACGCACTAACCCCGCACACATCACACTGATTGACTTATTGCTTTATTAAGTATTTCGCTTACCTTATATTTCAAATTGTTGATCTTGTGACTTGTGTGATTGTAATAATTTTTATCAAGAACGTGTTAGGAAATGGAATTTATTTTGGGAATAGTATGTTGTAATTTTGAATTTTGATAGGGGAGTGGGAATTGGAATTTTGGTTTGGATATGAGCACAATGAACTCCAAATCTGAATAAAAACACACCGAAAATAATAATTTAATATGATTATCGGTTCCAATTCCAATAATATTATTAGCTCAATCCACTTTGTGCCGCCGCACAAACACCGATACCGCCAATAATATAATCAACACCAACACCAACCACAAACCACAATGTCCCTCATCAGCTGCGTTCAACAACGTACTTACTTGCGCTCTCTACGTGCCAACAATGAAAAATTAATCACGATGATCCATCCGCGAATGACAAATACACGACACTATATAGAGGCCACTAAGCCACGATATGAATGAGATGCAACATTAAACTTAAGTGGGACAGCTTTTGATTTTCACTTTAGCTCCTTCAGACGTGTTTTTATAGGCAACCATTAATTTTTTTTAAAGCTCAACCATTAACTTGTGCGGACGATTGAGAGTTTGAACAGTGAAGAATACCGAAGTATACCTACTAAAATATTAGACAAAGAAACAGGCTGAAATCTTATCGTATTTGTTATTTGTAGACTGTTGACGTTAATTATGTACGCATGCTAAGTTCATTATACTATGCTGTACGCACGCCGTAAGTAGGTATTGTTACTGCTGACTGTAATGAAATACATTAACATAATACTATTTAAAAAGTCGGTTGACAACCAACAGCAGGCAGGGAAAATGGGCTACGGCAAAAGCTATTGGATAATGGCTGTTAAAAAACCTCAACTACTAAATATTTTAGTTGTTGTTATTCTCACTTTTATTGTTTGTTTATTCAATGCTGAGTAGAACAGATTCAACACATGGAACCGCAAATTTGAAGCCAAAAGATCTAACAAGTTCAAATTCGGTAATTCACAATTCCTAATTTTTCCTAGTCCAATTGAAATCAGTTACACAAATCGAAACCAAAATTGAAAAATTATCAATTATTGAAGTTTAACTAGAACAGAACTGTTTCATATAATACATCAATTATTACTTGATACTCATATCAAACTTTGTTTTGATTGTTTTATAATTTCAAACATACGCTTGTTGTATAGTCCTACTAGTTAAAGTCAATGCCAAGTTTATTTTGTTGAATAAGGACGTTTCTCTCTGTATTCAACAATTATGAAGTTTTTACTGTTGCACTGCTGTGCTGCACTCGACACTAGAATTGTATTTTTGCAAGTTCAAAGATATGAGCTTCGCACTAGGACTGCAATCCCATGATAGTGCACATATAATAGTATAAAAGGCTGATGTACAATTCTTGAGCTATTCTAAGGAATTTAAAATAATTTTTGAATTTGCAAATAAAAATAAGTCAACTTACAGCTATAAATAAAGAACAGCTATACAGAATAGTTTCGTGGTTAATACTGGACAGAGAAACGAAATCCAATCGTACACATTGCCTACATGCCTACATACGTATTGATTATTATGGTACTTTAACTTTTGAACTTTGCTAACACAAGTGACAAGTGATGACTATTGCCACCTAATTTAATTTGAAAGTTGTAAGCAAACCATTCACATTCGTCACGTACTATAACCTATAACTCCTTCAAATTGTATTCCATATTCTGCCTGTTAACCCTGCATCGAAATCGGAAACTGATGGCTGAGTTTACCATCACCATATCGCATTTTAACCGAACAAAGAGTTTATCAGGGTCAAATATATTAACTGCTCCATACAAATTATAGGTATCCACGAACTTCACACACAAAGTATGAACTATTATTATCATTTATGGTTACACATTAGGTGATGGTTGCCAGTTCCAGTTCGCTAGTTCTTGAAATTCAAAATTTACAGTTGGAAATACTAATTGACGATTGATTCCCGACGCATGTACCAGTCAGATACTAGCAACTAGAGATAAAGATCAAATTCAGAGTAAACAAGTGAGGTCAAGATAGCTAAGAAAGGACGAACACTGAAACTGAAACTAATTGGATTTATGGTTGGTGTTGATGGTTCTGGTTCTACGCGTATAAAACTATAGTATATGTTTTGGGACTTGGGACATGGTCCTGCCTGGTAGGGATTTCATGACTGATAGATCAAATATTTTAGATTTAATATTTTTGAACGGAACCTTTGATTTTCGTCGGGTTTACCGGAGGAAGTGGAAGGTAGAAGATAGATAATGAACTGTCCCGTCGTACCGTAAACCGTAACCGTAAATGAACTGTAAAAGGGTATACTAAAATCCTATTAAAAGTGAAAGAATCCGAAATCCGGAGTCGGGAAAAAGCTTCAGATGAGAAGCACATACACACACACAGCAATAAGTACACACTACTATTACGATACGATTTACTACTACAGATTACGGATACAGAATACAGAAGAATAGCGGACGAGTGGCTGAAGTCAAAAAGGGAACGAAAAATCTTGAGCTCGCTGATTTGCTCCATGGTTCTCTTATACTGTTCGTCCGCTCTTCATTTGTCCAGCCTACCTGGCGCTTCTTTCTGAATCTTAATTGAGCATCCTTTAACCGGGCTGCGGGCTTGTCTGAATTTGGAAATAATGCAATTCTGAAAATTCAATAATAATATTGTCTAAATAGTTACGGTTTACTTTACGTACAGTTACTTATGATTTACAATTCAAAATGGAAGTGTCAGTGAACTATATATTTGATTTTTAATTCAGTTAAAATCTTGTAAAATTTACTTTTTACATTGTCAAATTCGTTAACACTTTCAAAGTTTATTATTTCTGTGAATTGTTGATTGTTTGAAAACTAATTTCGAACATAATAATATTCAATACACACATTTTATTTGTACATGAGTGAGTTTCGAATAGAATTAACTTTGAACTTCGGCATCGTGTTGGACTGATTGTTGATTATTGAATCAGAGTTGTTTGTGCTATTCACAATTAAAAAATTAAGCGTCAAACAGGTGACAGGAAAATTGCCCTACGTTGAACGTATTTTGTTTTATGTGGGACGTTTGTGACTGTCGTGTATCATTATGAATGACGTTCGGGATATTTTGGACATTGACCTGACGACCGGATCCAGTAGCAGTATCGGTGGAAATGGGAAAAAGCTTGGACAAGGAAAAGGAGGTCCAAAATTTAAGAAGGTGGGAAGTTTTTTTATTCTTAATCTTATATTGTATATCATATATTATTAATTTTTGAGCTTCGTTTATGCTAATATGGTTCTCTTCATACTTTTGACCTTATTGTCAATTGTATATTTACTTAGGTCATACTTAGGTCATACATGTCATAGGTAATAGGTAGTACTAGGGAAATCAGGAAAGAGAAGGGAATTGCTACTTTTGAAATCGGGGCAAATTTACTTCTTTTACATTTTAAGTTTTAAGATAGCATTTTTGAGTTAACGATTTACAAATATAGTTTTATTATTGTAGGTTAGAATGAACTGTTTGATCATCGTTCTAACATTTAATAAGTTTAAGCTGATGGAACATATAAATGACACAAATCACATAAAATCTTACTGTTTTGTCATTTCAGCACTGAATAAATGATGTGCTGATGGTAATTACTGGTATTTTTACTTGACTAATAACTAATTCACGGTTGAAACTGACGTTTAAAACTTGATTTATTATTATAGTGTTTTTTTAATAAGATTGTTGTGTGTGAACGTACAAACTTTAAAATTAAGGGTATTATGCAGAGTTTATATTTTTGCTGAAATTTATGTTTACTAATGTTGATGTACATATAATATAGTAATCGACTTGAATTTTATGGCAAATATTTTTTTTAGTCATTTATATAACCAATCTGTGAATTTCCACGAATCATCAATTGTTCACGTGTTCATTTCAGTTGAATACTTAATTGCTTATCCTAAAAACCTATTTGATTTAGGCAAGCACTTGTAAGTATTCTGTTATTACGACATTTCAAAATATGTAACTATTCAGTATTTAGAGTACTGAATTCGATGTATGCAATGGTTGTTTTGTGTTAAATAAAGTTCCACAATTAATTTTTAAAAAAATGTATAACCAATAATACATTGCAAATAATATAGTAAATATCATTAATTAATCGGACCCCGTTGAGAGTCAACCTTCTTACTTGGTATGCAGTAGTAGTGCGATAAGAAATTCAAAACTTTTGTTTTTATGCAGCATGAAATGGGTTTAATGTGTCATGTGAAATTTAACTTTTTTAGGACCAACCTTTCAAGCGCCCTGAAGGAATGCACCGTGAGCTGTACGCTTTACTCTGTGCAGATGGGGGCAAAAATTTTAATGATTTAGCACCATTATTGCCAACGGATGCAGCCGCTGGTTACAAAAAAAAAGCAAAGTTAGGTGCAAAACGAGTTCGCTCATGGAAATGGACGGGCTTTACAAACCCAGCAAGAAACGATGATGCTGTTTTATACCATTGGAGGAGAGAAACTGACGAAAATAGAGAATATCCGTTTGCAAAATTTAATAGGGTACCAATATTTAGTGCTGTGAACTCTTTGGCACCTTAAAATCCTATTTTTCAATATTTATTTGGCATATTTTAGACATTTTAAGTCTATTAAATTATAAACAAACTCAGAAATTCAATTTTTGTTTCTTTTTTCAGCAAATACCTGTACCGGACTACACTGATTCTGAGTATATCACGGCTTTGGATCGGGAAGGGTGGTCGAAGACCCAAACCGATCATTTGTTCGATTTATGCCGTCGATTTGATTTACGTTTTCCTGTAATCCATGTAAGTAATGCCGTAAAACATTTCAAAACCACATGATACTTGCTCAGCCAAATTGCCTGAAAATTATATTTTCCATTTCAAAATGGGGTTCCACTATGTTCTGCTGTTCATTTGCTGTTTGTTTCATTCAGTGGATGGTTTATTGTTGTATTTTGAAATTCTTGCCAGGAGCCGAAGTTGCGAGTTCAATTTAAAATCATTCTTATTGGGATAGTGATTAAATTAAAATGCCCTTCTTAACTATTGTTGCACTTTCAAAATTATAGGTGGCATAGTTTATGGTAGTAGTGTGTAAATATAAATGCTATTTCCAGTTATTAAATGCAATTCTTCAGCAAATAAATACGATTCTCTCTTTAATTAAGGACCGATGGGATAAAGATGTTTATGGTCAGAAGTCTATGGAAGACTTGAAGGAGCGCTATTATGAAATCGCTGGAATGTTGACTAAAGTCAGGTGTGACCCCTCCCTGCCGGAGCCGAAAACGTTTGTTTATGATTCTGAGAGTGAGCGTAAACGTAAAGAGCAGCTAGATCGCTTGTGGAAACGTACACCTGAGCAGGTAATACAAACAGTACATGGTATATGGTATTATATGTAACTATCAAACAAGGGGCTACGCCCCTTGTTTAATGGCAGCCTCAACAATAATAAAGGGCAGTAATTTTTTTGTAGTAATAAATGTTAAGTATATCGTATCATTTTACGCCGTTCTACGATAAATGTATAGTAATATATGTTGCTGCCTAATTACGTAATTTAGTGCGCTTTTTAAATACTGGACTGATTTGATTTCTACATATTTACATTATTTCGGAATTTTGAAATGCTTCTTCGATTTTGACGAGCTATATACCATTTTGAGGCCATTCGAAAAGAAAATTCCCGAATTTTCTTTATTCACTTCCAGCCCATACACATCTTTTGTGGTGATTTTAGCCCTATTTTTTCCTGAAACACTCAAAAACTGTTATAATATCACGCTGAACTCAACCACAGTTAGATTCTATTCATTATTGCCGTTCCCATGACGTATCACTTGTATGCGCACTCTGGGTGGTCGAAATATCGACTTTTAGAAGAGTTTGGAATTGAATGGAAAAAAACCGAAGTGCCCACTAATGTTAACATTGCAAGTCTGAAAAAAATCTCATATGTCCCTTTTAGCCAACCTTAATTTTGGAAATAGGCCGTTTTTTGATATTTTCCATGGATTCTTTCTAAAAAATGCTTTTCTATAATATTAAAATCCGGGTTTTCTTCGACACGGGTAGTCAAAATTTTTAAATTTCAGCTTAGAACCTTATTGTTAGCTACCAGGATTAAGCCATAAAATTTTGGTAAGAATATGAGATGTGTCATTTTAAAACTCATGAAATAAAAGAATAACACACAGCTTCAAGATGATTTTTGTAGGAAATCGAAATTGCCTATTATTATTATGCAGTTTAACATTTTACACTGGACAGATCCCCGTATAATATAATGTCTATGATGAAAATACCTGACACGATAAAGCGACCCACCTTCAATCGTAAGCCAATTTGTGAAGCTTCTGCCATAAACCTATTTGGGGCCGAACACTAATGGTGCCACTCAAATTTACGGAATTCTGGATTCACCCCCCTTGTCACCCTCGTAAGCACTGATTAAATAGCTATGCTCAACATGCAGTGTTTTTTCAATGTGACATACCCTCAACATGGATGACGTCATGTGTGGCCGGCCTCATTAAGGGAATAGTGTTAGGAGACAATTTGAAGTTCCCTCTAAAATCTTGTCGAAACCGAAAATCCGGTTTTTAGACTGGTAACTTAACGAGTATGGGCTAAAATGATACATCATTCGAACGGTAATGATTAGCAGAATAAAACTGCATTCGAGTTCAGCGGGATATTCCAACAGTTTCAGAAATTTCAATAAAAAACCAGTTTTTTTTGTTGTAAACTTGGGCGAATTTTTGAAAATTCCCTCTAAAAAGTGTTGTATGGGCCCAAAGTAAAAAATGAATCCCCCAATGTTTTTATTTTTTCAAGGGCTTTAAAATAAGCTATTGCGCGTCAAAATCAGCCAAGTATTTCAACAATGTTATAAATTATGTAGATAGGTAGAAATCATAATTTTGCCTTTCCCAGTCGACGAATGATTTTCTCAGTTTTGTACGTTATCGAAAAAAATCGATTTTGTTAATCTTTCTTAATGCATTTAACTATTTATTGTTTTTCAACCGTACGGATGCAAATCAGAATTACTTTTGAAGCTTTGGTTTCTTTCGTGTACTATAAGTGCTTCATTATCGTTTAAAGAAGTTTGTAGAATAAAAATCAATCTCTCAAAAATAAAATACTTCAAACTCAACTCAAAATGCGCAATTATACACATAATTTTCTTATTTTTTAGTTTTTGTAATAATTATATATAATAAATAGTGTAAACTGATACATTTATTATTTATACAATGCTGATGCCACTAAAGTACGAAATCACTAAATAAAATTCTGTTTTAGGTGGAAGAAGAAGAATTTTTACGTGCAGAACTCAAAAAAATTGAAGCGAGAAAGAAGGAGCGAGAGAAGAAGACTCAAGATTTGCAAAAATTGATAACAGCCGCTGATGGAGGACAAAGTACATCACAGGCTCCAGAAGGCATATCGAAGAAATTCCTCACTGAAGCCAAAAAGGGATCGTCTTCAGCGAAGAAGAAATCTGGCAAAGGTATGAATAACATAGAGTCAAAATTTTGCTAATGCTGCAATAATTGTTAACAAACAAAACGGTTTCAGAAGTGAAACTGACAAGTATCAGTGGTTTCTGAATTATCTAAACTTTATATAAGCTTTTCTCTTCTACGTGGAATTAATTTAATCTTCCATCATTTTCGTTTCAATCTAGCTCCATTGAACCGTAAAGATACGATAAACGCTACCCCTGAAGTATTTAGTGCAATTAAATGGCCTGATTTTAAAACTGCTGGAGTATCTGTAAGAAGTCAGAAGATGAAATTGCCTAGTTCTGTTGGTCAAAAGAAGATGAAAGCTATCGAACAAATTCTTAATGAATTAGGAATTGGTAAGTAATATACGAAGTAGAAGATTTTTTTTTTCGTTACAAAATTCATCGATTCCTTCAATTCCATTAGTAGTCTGCATCACTGCATCTGCAAGGTTCGCAAAAATTCAAAAATGAATGCAGTGTTTAAAAAACTTGTTTGTTTCTTATTTTCTAGAACTCTCCCAAATCCCGACCGAGGAAATAGTTCAAGAATTTAATGAGTTAAGATCTGACATTGTTTTGTTGTACGAATTAAAGTCTGCATTGTCTACGTGTGACGTTGAAATTCAGTCTTTAGCAGGGCAGTACGAAGTTTTAAGTGGTGGTCAAAAATTTCCTATTGAAAATCATGGATATAAAACACCGGACTTGAATGTGTCACTATTGGACACATCCACTGCTGCGGGTTCTCCTAGTAAGCAGTGCTTGAGTGGTGTTATAGAACTCCCAACGATGCCAGCTGTAAGTTCAAAACGACATAATTACAAATTTTGAATTTTGTAGATATTATTAATTATGTATTCATACCCAAATGTATTTTACGTAATTGTTTTTCATTCAAACAACAGAGAAAGAGAAAAGCCGCATTGGAACAAAGCAATGTGCTAAAGAAGTTGAAGTCAAAAGTAAGAAAATGCTTTTATTCAATTAAATTTAATGGAATATTTTAACATTGGAATAAATTATTGCAGTAGGTATTTGCACATTTGAGTGGAAAGTCTTCTTGTTCGTTGATTATATATAACTTATAACCATAATATTTAATGACAGATACAAAGTATTTTCTATTAAGTAATTAAGTTATGTAGCATATAGTGAAATTATTAACAATTAAGTACAGTAGTTACAGTACAGATAACAATTACAATAAATATGGTACAGTCAGATCTTTTCTACGTTCTACGTGAATATTTTGGTAGAGCCAGATTAGGTGTAATTTTGAGTCAACCCCTATATATCCTTAGTAAATTACGAATGTATCCTTAAAGTTCTTCTCTTGTTACCGTATCGTCTCGATCTGTTGAGCTAACAATTTTTTTATCTACTCCAGGAATTGCAACTCCATCAATAAGTGCTTTGACCGCCTCAAAAATGGACTCAACGGAAGTATTTGAATCCCATGTTCGCACTACTTTACCTTCTCCATTCACGAGATACTTTTGAAAATTCCACTGGGGAAGAGAAGATTGTTCTGTAAAGATACCCAAAATTATTCATATTTTAAAGTTTGCAATTCGGGGTTGCAATTTTTGTGCCGCATTCAAATATATATAAATTACATGCTGTACAATATTTACACATGCAGCTTGCGAATTAAAAGTACTTAAATGTGAGAATACCTTTAAATAGAGAAAAATATTGTCTTAATTAGAAAATAAATACTGCACAGTGCAAACTGACTTCAAGCTGTGTACAACTTGTAAATTCAATTCTTTTTTGCATACTGGTAGTATTACGTAGGTTGTCTATTATAATTTTTAATGCATTACTTACCAGTCAGAGCTTTCCATTCTGGACTGGCATCAACTCCTTTAACATGGCGCTTAGCAAAAAGTGGGAATTCGGCTTTAAAATGTCCCCGAACAAATTCTTCAATCTCTTTGTTTTCCCAAGGCTCTTGATCACTAAAGTCATTGGATGGAAATGCGAGGACGCTGAACTTATCTCCGAAGCTTAGAATGTCATGCATTCTTTTCAAAGCTTTATAGTGAGCTTCAGTAAATCCACATTGAGAGGCTGTATTCACCACTAATGTCACCTAAAAATAATAATTACAACAATTATTTGTCAGTTTTCGTCTGTAACTAGAAACTACTTCAAATTCGTCAATTATATTATTTCCCAATTGCTACACAGACTCTTCCTTACCACCTAATTATGTAATTATCTTATACACGCAGTCAAGAAAACATATTTTTTAAATACATCCTTTAAACAAACTGTCCACCGTACTTATGGTCTTGAGTAGTAGCAACCCCAAAATTAAATAAAAATGTGCATGACCATCTTCAGTCAATTTTGCTGTTTTATTTCTCCGGATTTAGAATATTCTCCCACATACTTGTGAAAACTTTGAAATTGGATTTTACGAGGATTTGACGATTCATGGGAGGCAGTGATAAAAAAAGTTATGTCAACGATTACGATCTTCAAACAAAAGTGAGCTCCCTAACTCATCTAGTTGACTGACTACCTGTTGCTACTTCATACTTCACCACATATACAGATTCTGTACCCATACAATTATTCCTAATATTTTTATTTTTTATTATTATCATTATCATTACTATTTAGTATCATGCGTGGACCGTAAAACATACAGCTAATTATATATTCTGACTGGGTTGAGATTATACGACGTAATTTTACACATTTACCCCACCAATCTCCATTAAACAATAATTTCCCATGTATCTAACTACATATAGCTATATGGCATACAAACATCACCTAAAGCCTGCACAACACTTACTCAGTTAACTAGCCAAAGACAAACTGAAATCGAAAGTGTAAAAGCAACTCTTTCATTTTTTTTTAATATTTAAAAAATACACACAAATTGCTATATCAAATTTTTCTTAATTAAACTATTAAAAATATAATTATTATAAATATGTAGCTTTTATATTATGTGCATATATATATGTATATAGAGAGAGAAAGAGAATATTCTACCTTTCCATTATAATCGGCCAAATCAACTTCCTTCCCTTGAATGTCATTAACTTTGAACGAATAGAATGACTTTGAGGACTCGCAGGAAACAATTAGGAGACAGAGAAGAGAGACTAGGAAAACTGCAGGTATTTGAGATGTTGTTTGCATTTTGAGAATTTGAGCTTATGATCTTCCTGTAGACTAGGAAAACACAAAATAAAACGATACAATATTGAATAACTTCAACTTGAAATACGAAGAAATCTGAATATTATTTTCGATTTTGACAGACAAAATTTTCAATATGGACTCCAATCTCCAATCCACACCGAATATGCTGAACTGCTGACTTCCAGTCTTATTGTCTATGTCGATGTCGTTGTCTCCCAACCAAGCCTTTTGTATTGTATTATTATAGTGCAATATAATCTCTAAAGTCAAATTGAAGATGCGGCTTTTTCAGAATTTTTTTTTGCTGAGTTGAAATCTCGTCGTCCTTCACTAAACATGCTTTTAGCTCCCTATACAGATATTTCTTATAGCCTTTCTGCCTCTACACTACTTAAAGTATAAAATCCAATGTATTTTCTATATGCTGATAGGCGAGAAGATGTAGCATCAGCATCATATCCAAAAGACCAACAACCCCTCTAGCAATTCAATCCTTCATCGACCAACACCAACAACTTCTAACCGAGAAGATACTCTGACAAAAACTTACAAGTGCATTTTCCCTCGGCATATACCTAGGTACATACATAAATATACGCGTTTATACGCGTTTTATTATAGTAGAAGTTTAAGTACATACTTGGAGTCAAGGTTTCAGTTCAGTCAGGAGATTCTTGGACTTTGTGAAAGACCAAAGCGAAACGAAGAAAAGACTGATGCTGGGATGTTTCTGAGCGAGTTTAAATACATGGGTGATACGCAGTGTTTGCGGGATCCCCTTTCACATCAGATCACATACACAAAAACGTCTCTTGGATTCAAAACTAGCTATCTCTATTTTGCAAATGGTCCTAAGTAAACACATATCTACAAGTCCCCAAAAGTACTGCTAACATCATTAATATGTGAGTGGTTTTGAAAAACTGAGGCACGTGATGATTAGGAACTTAATTAGTGACTTACTAATAGCTCTTTTTTTTAAATTTAATACTACTTAGCAAGCAAATTTTGTTTCTTTTTGGAAAATAAGTAACTAAAATGATTTTCAATTTTTGAAAAAATGTTAAATCGTATTTTGGTTATTTTTAAAATATGTATTTGGCATGTTTTGTTTTTGTTTAAATACGGATTTTTAGCATGTTTTGCGTATTTCTAAAATATGTATTTAGCAGTTTTTGCTTATTTCTAAATTATTTATACACGTTATATAAGTTTTGCTCGCTATGCCCTATTATTCTATTGTTCTCTTTCAAAATTTGTAAATGTTTTTTGTAATAGCATTGTTAAAAACAATTGTTTTTGTAACAAGAACATTTTTTAATTTTCTGATTCAAGTAAAAAAAACAGTTTAAAACTTTCTAAAACATGTATATGCAACATTTTGCTTTAATCACCAAAGAAACCCATCAATAAAATCAAAATGGTGGTTTTTGTATGGAAACAAATTGCTGCCTAAAAGCAATTCCTTCGTCCGGCATTGTTGATGCATTGGACATTTTTATACTTCGTTTTATTTTTTAATGTGTCTAGGTAGATAGCAGGTCTTGCATCTTAAGCTTATAACTATTAAGGTGATACATGTAATTGCAATAAACCGTAGTACATATTACAATGAAGAGAAATGTTATAAGACTGAGTTCTTCGACATTCAAGATAATCTAATCATGAAGCTTAAGTCTTTCACAGAGGGGACTCACACAGTACAGAAATATGTACTTCAGGTACTCTGTGACGCATCTTATATTATATTATATTATGTAGATTTGCATGGACATTGCTGCTAGTTTGCTAGCTTCTAAAACATTGCCTGAGTTAGTTGGGTGATACAGGTATGCGTTTATAGGCAGGTGTACCGATATGTAGGTAGTTGTTTAGTTCTCGTTATTTTATAAGAATTTATAATGGATACAAACGCCAAACGTTTTACTCTGTAGTATGTTGACGTGACGGAGACGCTAAAACACAAACCACCACAATGAAATTGAAGAAAAAAATAAGTCTGGCACGAAAAAGAAAAACCCGTGAAACATGCAACATTTTTACTCCCTATTTGCATTTTAAATACATGTATATATTCTTCGTGTACACATTTATAATGAGATCATATTAATCTAACTAGTAAATCTGTAGGATAGGGATACTGTCTAATCATTATTAATTATGTCGCAAAATGATTATATTTTTTTGAGAAATGCGTTTTTCATTGCTCTCGCTATATACTATACGAATAGGCGAAGACGAGCCATGCATAAAAACAGAAATGGCTGGAATTCGAAATTATTGTTGCATTTCGTTCCGTTTAGCAAGCACATACTCTCTTTACCTCGCACGTCCGCACCTGACAAATGCGTTGCAATTTTAATACTGTACAATTTCTATAGAATCGAAATCGTATTCCGTAAAAAATAAAAAATAGTACTCAATGTTTGCGTATCATATAGGTATGGTATAAGCATAATCTGTCTCTGGTATTAAACTCAAATAGTATATATACGAATAAGTAAAATCAAAATGTAAAGCGCATCAAACACGGAATATTTGATAGGAAATAAATTGTAACATTACTCCTACTCTTACTAAAACCCTACTTTCAAGTTCAATTCCTGGAAATAAATGGAAAGTGTTGATGTGAACGGTAAAGATAATGACATGAGATTTATAGGCAATAACACGCTTAGAATCGTCAGCGATGCATCTATTATTCAAGCCCGCAATAAAAGGCAAATGATCGCAATCGAGATATCCAACTAGTTAGACATGTGCAACAAAGAATATATAAAGAGCTTTTGGGCAAAACGGGGTAAGTCCATCGAAACAACAGGAAAAACGAATTCAAATAAAATGTGACTGGATGATTTGTTTAAGTATAATACTTTTCGACATATATACTGTACCTGACGAAGCACTAGCTAGAAAAGTTGTGGGTTAAATCTGGAGAGATTTTTCAATTTTTTAGAAAATATTTGAAAATCAAAATTGTGTGGACTTTCCCAAAAAAATCAATAACTTACATGGACTAACAAGTTCCAGTGAGATAAAATATTAATCGTAATGAGTGAAACCAAACTTTTTTTTAACTTTAAAAATTTTGCTTGCACAAATAAATTTTCGCACGTTGTCTTCTAGAAAATACCAACGCACTCAAAACCCAGAAAGTTGAATCAGAAACTCATTTTTTGGGTGGATTTTTCCCGTTTTGCAGAAAAACGATGAATAATTTTAAAAAATTTCTCTGGTTGAACTTTCACCTTTATCATCCAACACAGTTTTACTTATCTAGTTGAATAGTGCACTTAACGATAATAATCTCATTTTTGGAAACAAAAACTAGACTTATCCCTATTTTCCAAGAAATTCTTCATATGGACATATCAATCAGAAGAAAGAGCATATACAGTTCTGCCCTATATTTTCAGTCAATAAAAAAGGAAATTAAAAACCAGACTCTCTTCTCTCATCAGCATTTGACATATAATACTATGGGGAAACAAATTATGTAGATATGATTTATGATTTATTGTATTAATATATTATAGTCAAGAGACACAGATAAGACATTTAATTTTATTAATTTTGAATTATTTTTATAAATAATAATGTACCACTTGTTGATTTTCTTGCTTCTATTGTCCTTGTCGATGTCGCTCTATAGTACGGGCTTAATGTATTCTCATGTACATTTTTATCACAGTGTAATAAAATTAATTGAGAATGATTTATTACACCTGTAAACTAGATCCGATGATTTTTATAATCTACACTAGTCACCAGACTAAGTACACCTTCACCTTTAAACTATCAACGCTGTACAGTATGCATAGCTAATAGCGACTTCGACCACGAAGAATAGCGAAAGCAGATCAATTCTGAATTTATCGCTCATGTTTGTTTACGTTTAATAATCGTTGCTATTACTTTACAATATTAAAATCAATGTCAATTGTTTATAAAGTTCAGCAGTTCCCAAGTCACACATGCAATTGTCGCAATTTTTGACAAGTGAATGTTGAGAGCATTGCCGTTGTTATTGTGTTCATGTTGAATGTTCATTGTTAGCGGTTGATTAGTTATTCTAATACATAGGAACTAGGCACGCAGTCAATACCCTTTTAAATAAAACAATCAAATCAGAAATCAGATCAAATCCATTGTATTATTACAACTATCATAACTACTCCTATTATAATATATAATATATACCTTCATTATTATATTCGCATGTATCAGTTCGAATTCATTGAGAGCATATTTTATATTTTGCATTTATTTTTTAAAGTCAAACGTGTAGGTATGAATGCTTTATTCTGTAGATATTCTGGAAAAATAAGAATTTAAATATACCTACCTATTAACTATATTATGTAGAATATAATATACACATATTGTCTGGGAAGAATCAAAATCACCCATATCCATGCTTAGCTAACAAAACAAAACACTTTCTACATAAAAATAAAATAATACCACAATATGATCCTTAGGACATGTAAATAGAACATTTTGCACTTTTCAAAAACGCGTAAAAATATTTTGCAATTTTCAAAAACATTTAAATTGAAAATTTTGCACATTTCAGAAACGTGTAAATTGAACATTTTTTAAATTTTCAAAAACTTTTAAATTGAACATTTTGCTTTTTTCAAAAACGTGTAAATTTAACATTTTGCAAATTTTAATAACGTGTAAATGCAACATGTACTTTTCAAACACGTGTAAATTTAACACAAGTATGTTTTTGGTTTTTAAAAACGCGTAATTAACATATACCACATCTTGCTGATTTAGCGTTAACTCGACTGTATAGCTTAAATTCAATTAAAAGTCATTTTGAATCATAACAGACGATATTTTGATGAATACTAAAAGCCGCTGTCACAGAAAGAATATTTGTAAATATTGGTTGTAGGACAGGTTCCTCCTGGACATTTTCCTCCCGGACATCTTCCTCCCGGACATTTTCCTCCCGGACTTTTTCCTCCCACACACACACGGAGGACCTTTTCCTCCCAGCATCGAAATTCATATGATCACAATAAGCAAGTGCTTCTTTGCAGATAATGCATGAATTTGTAGAAATTCTCGAAAGTATGCAAAATTCTTATTTTAAGTACTAAAATCGATCGATCCCCATTTTTTATGAAATTATGATTATCTAAATATTTATTAATCGAGTGTAAGGAACGTAATATGAGCATCATTGCACAAATTATGCCAACAGATCAACTGAATCCAAACAATGTTAAATACAACACCAGTCTAGTACCTTCAATAATTAATACTAAAAAAATTCGTTTTTCACAATAAATAGGATAAAAGGGTGCTACGTAGTAATAAAGTAAAATAAATCAAACTAATATGTTAGAGTTAACGTTTCCGTGCAGAAATGTACGTACTATACTATTTGTCATATATCACTAAAAATGTCCAACTGTGGACGCTTTCAAAAAAATACTTAAATATAAGTCCTAAATATAAGGTATATAAAACTGCTGGCAATATTAACTCTTTTCACTCAAATCAAGCATATGATAACGGAGGAAAATAAACAATGCGTTATAAGGAAATATAATATAAGGTAGAATTATTCTAGGTACAAATTAATACCATACAGTTGTGAAGTACAGTCGTATAACTAAAAATTAAATCTTATGGTGTGACTTTCGAGAATTTATAAAAATGCATGAATTATCTGGAAAGAAGTACTCGTTTATTGTGGTTATATGAATTTTGATGCTGGGAGGAAAATGTCCTCCGTATGTGTTTGGGAGGAAGAAGTCCGGGAGAAAAATGTCCGGGAGGAAAATGTCCGGGAGGAAAATGTCCGGGAGGAAAATGTCCATTAGGAAAGCGTCCGTATACCGTAAATATTGCGTAGACCTAGATAATATTGGCTAAAAGGGAAACATTTTTATGATTATGAAGTTTAAACAATGGGGAAGTTTAAACAAACACTTTACAACAATAACAATCATGATGATCAATGATCAACAGTTTGGACAATATATATTTGATGAAACGTCAATTATAAATAGTTTCGCTTGAATATTTTATGGCTTGAAAATTATGATTGTTGTAACTAAATACAAAAATACTCCTATTAAATACTTACAAAGTTTAAATTTGAAGTTGCTTCCTTATGCTTTTGATATTTGTTTGTATTCGGTTTTGATTCTTATTGTTTGCTTTTATTGTTTATTGCACTGACTGACTGACTGACTGACTGACTGACTGTCATCATCGGGATCTTGACTTCCTCTGCTAACGATAGGTAGGTATAGGTACATTTTATTTTCATTTTTACCATTTGCCGGCAGTTGGGAGAGAGAAGACACGTCACGACAGAATATAACAATGACACTGTATCACGAAATACGAAATCCAATTTGAATCGAATTCCTGCTGACTTTTTATTTTCCTGATAGTTTATCTCCTGATCTGGATCTGACAAACCTGATGATGTGGACGTGGGACATGTGGTCGTTAAGTTCCGTCATCAGCATTATCTCATGCTATGTATTGAGTTTGATTTACTCATGAGATTGTAATCGTGGACTTGAGCCTGATTTATAATTATAGCAAATCAAACGAAAATCAGATCACTGACTAGGTACTTTACTAAAATCACTTATTAGGTAGGTACTTATGACGTAGGTACTTGCTTCTCCATAAAAGGGATGCCGCCACAGCTTCAAGAGTAAGAATCTAAGAGCACCTCAACACCAATACTAACGAGAAAATGTTTTAGCTATATAATACTATGCTATTTAAAGTATGTATACGGATACCGTACTGCGATTTATAGTGGGATTGCGAATTTGCAACGATGAACGTAAACAGTAACAATCAATATATTTGGATCTTATAACGCAAGTAATTTTGCATTCGCACAGAATTATTTATACAGACTGTTTTAAGTTGGAAGCTAGAATAAAAACGAAACAAAGCGCATAGAAAAAGGTACGAAAAAGATTTCAGACGAGAATAAGTCAGATACATAATTACCTAACAAAACGTAAAAAAGATGATGCTTAAAATGGGAACGAATACTCTATAGAAATTAAATAATTAAATAAACTCCCATGTATACATTTTAAATGTAATGGTTTTTAAATTTGGCTTGGAATTCTTAAATTCAAAATCACGTTTACGGACATTTCCCCCTGGACATTTCCCCTCGGACCATTTCCCTCCTGGACATTATCCATCGGACGTTATTCCTTTATGTTACAACAATGCGCAATGTAGTATCTAAAATACGGATTGGAGCGATGCGTCCCTTGCTACTGCTCTAGGGGATAATGTCCGCCGGAGGAGCATGTCCGGGGTGAGGGGGGGGGGGAGGGGGGGAAATTTCCATGGTGAAAATGTTCTACAACCATTTCTATAGGGTGTATGTTTTACCGGCAACCAAGAAAAGTGCCAGTGACTTCAATTTCTAATTCCAGCGGCCTCATTCTCTCTCATTCCTATATTCTTGTGGGTCCCGGCCCAACGGTAACGGTTGTAGTTCGTAGTTGTTATTATTGTTGTTGTTGGTGGTGCTTGTACTTTTTATAATTGACAATTTTACTGCCTCCAGCGTCGTAACCCAGCGGATACAAATTATGTGCCTCACATCCACATCACACTTGAGTAATTTTAATTGTAATTTGTAATTAATCTACAATCTGAGTGAGTGAGCCTATTTGATTATGATAAATATATGTATCTAGTTTTCACTAGTTACTTCGCTAGCACCAGCTCTGGCTTCTTCCTCACACGTTGAACACAGAAGTAAATAGAAAATTAGATGTCTTTCTCTCTCTCTCTCTCTCTCTCTCTCTCTCTCTCTCTCTCTCTCTCTCTCTCTTGTCTGCCCGTTTCTTTAATGAACCACACAATTACAATTAAAAAAGAAAACCTCATCTCTCCACTTGCCTTGTCTTTTCATGTCATATTGGTATTATTATTGTTGTAACCGACACAGAATATAGACCATAGACACAGACACTACTGATACTACTGATACACTGCTGCGGATTCTTATTGTTTTAATTTCAAATACACTGCTAGAAGCGTCAAGCGGAGAAGCGGATAGAAGATGAATGAGCGGGATGGACATGGAAATTCGAAAATGGAGCTTCAGAAAGTCAAGAGATTTAAATACTTACACACACATATAATTCTTACATTCATTGTCGTCATAATTTTATTGTATAGTATCAAAATGTAAATCGTGTGTGTGTGTGTAAGTGTGTGTGTAGAAAAAGCGTGATGAAACAATTGGACCACAAAGACCACTCCAAGCCAAAGTCAATAAAGACAGACGAGACAAGATGGGAAGAGACCAAACAAAATCCAAATCCAAACTGCAGACGAGGAGACCACAAGGCCCAGGCCCATGAGCCATCATTATCGTCATCGTCGTCCATCGTCCACATGTCAGGCCAGTGAGTAAAGCTTAAGCTAAAAGAGACAATGTTATTGTCATGTCATTGTTGTACTTGTAAATTGTCTGTTTCTGTTGTGATGTGATGTGAGTATCACTTCTGTTCTGAGTCGCGCGTCCATCCTTCTCTCCTCTGGCTCTGGCTTCGTCGTCACTATCCTCAGTTCCTATTAGTCCTATTTGATTGTTATCTTAGCCTATATTATTATGGTGTTCTTCAGTCTTCAGTTCTTCAGCAGAGTCTTTCTTCATCTTGTAGACTTGTGTCTTCCCGCAATCAGAGTCAGAATCCTTACTAATTGACTTGATAACTTGCCTTCGTTTCCTTTAGTTTATGTATTTATGCATAATTATCCACATCTGTGAGATGCATCTGTACCTGCTTAGCATTGGGTGTACTCCTTCCCCCCTTTGTCTTGATGTCTTGTATATATTTTACTTGGTATTACTTGCCCATTGATTATTCCTACGTTCGATTTTCGATTTAGTATTCAGTGTATCTGGTATCTACTTAATTTATTGGGGGTTTCTGAATAGTAAGTTTATTGTAGTGCATAATATGTAATACTTATGTAGTATGCAGGAGATATTTTATTTTTTCTTTGAACAATACTCGATCCTGATGAAATATATGTATTATGGGAAGTTTCAGTTCTACTCTGTCTGTTTCTGCATTAAATCTTTGATAACGAAATGATTACATTAGATACCTTCAACCTTATATTACCAATATCTACCTACCTATACCTACATTTATTATGCCATATTTTTCCTGTTGGTTTTGGGTTTTATAATATTATCATGTTGAATTATATGTTATTGAATAATATAATTTGAGATATAGTAGTTTGAACTATCTGTAGATGAAACGAAGATGACAAAATCGACAATTGTCGATGTCGATGCCGATTGTGATGAGAATGGGAAATTGTACTCGAGTTTAGTAATCCACGGCGAAATCACCATCCCCATCCACCTGTGGAACTAGTTGTAAAAGTTTAATGTTTAACTAATCGACCGGTGTCGGTTGACGGTGGTCGACTGATGTCGGTACCGGTACCGGTGCTGGTGGACGCACTATGAATATGATATTATGATATGAGGACGGGGACAGCTATATGGGATAAGGATGAGGATGAGGTTCAGTAATTGTTTGATATTTGTATTTGTTACTAGTGTTTGTGGTTAGAAAGATATGTAAAGTGCATCCAGGGTGGGCTTGAGGATAATCTTCACATTTTACATGCAACATTAGCATAGGTATTTAACTAATTCCATTTTTTTACGTTATGACACACTGACAATAATGCAATAGGAATAGTAATAGCACAGTATGACGAGATGCAATCCATTGCTGGTTAGATTTTTTGTTTGAGTTTGAGGCTTTTAGACTTTGAGAGGAGTGTTTAGTGTTTGGGGTAATTTAAACTTTGCTTATTTGCCCACAGGTATCAGTACAGGCACAGGCATTACAGGTGAATCACACATTAGGTACATAATACAGTAGGTACAGATTACGCATGATACATCTGCATCTTCTGCACTTTGTATCCAAATTGAACATGCATCTGTTGTTACTGCTGCTGCTGCTCCCCTGTGGCCTCCTGGCTTTCTTAAATATCTGTCGGAATTCAGGTTCCAATTTATATTGCACCTGTTTAATTACACAAATTATGAGGACATAAAAGTACAGACAAAATGCAAAAAATAAATAGAAACAATAATTCAATAGTCGATGTAGGTATTGTAGGTATATAATTATATACGAAATTATTATGAAGCATCTATTTTTTTGCCGTCTGTTGCATTCTAGTAAAATATTCAAGTAAGCTCAATCGAACCATCACAAGATCAAGACCAAGAGTAACCTACCTATACCATAGTAGGTACGATTCCATATTCCATCGCTGTTAATTTTGTTGTTCATCCCCATCCCCCGCATATGACATTGCTACTATAACATATAATGCCCCTGTTACATTTCTTGTATTCTTGTCACTTGTTTTATTGTAGTATACTTATTACTATTACGGATACAGCTGAGCATTAATGTGGGTAGGCACAGAAACATACGTATATAAATAAACAAGTTTGTGTGACAGTCACCAAGTCACCAAGCATTGAGAATGAGATTATCATTTCTATGTTTATTCCATTAGTTTAAGTAAGGAGTAGTCTAAACAATCCTTTGAGTGAATCTAGGTACTTTTCATGTATTAAGTCCGTCTTAACTTTAATCGTAAGTCGAAGTAAATATCTATGAAAAATAAATTTTAGAAATATTTTTAATTTTAATCAAATCGTTTGGAATAACAATGACATGGAATGACAATGACATCTGTCATCTACTGTCCTCTTGCATCTGTCCTGCTGGTAAATCCTGTTTTACCTGTTGCACATATCTGTAGTAATATAATGTTGCTAGATACTTTTAATACATAAGAAGGTAGGTACATAATTAGTTTTCACATTCAAATTCCAATTCAATCGCTTGTCAAACAATTGGAGCCAATTGTAAAGCCAGAGCTAATCTCTCCGAAAGTGCAATTAAGTTTAATCAGTTTTGAAGCCTTGAAATTGAAATTGAAAATGAAAAGTTTTTTTATTGCAGCTATATGTAAGTATATGCACTTCGTTGCGCCCGGCCGTTGTCTATTGCTTTGTTATTTTTTGCTTTTGCTTTTTAAATGCATCAGGCCTAGACCAGTTGACGAGGATTGATAACCTTAGGGCTGTATAGTGTACTTACATTGTTAGTGCAGTTCTTACGAGAGATTAAGATACTTATACTTTTTTAGCTTTTGCTTGAGTTAATGTTCTGGAATGTGTTCTGGACAACTGAATAGTAATGCATTGGTATATGTAGATCTCGCCTTGACCTAAAATCAAAACGATTAAAAACTATAAGTATTAAAATTGTCAATTTTTATTGTATACTTAATTACATGTTTACAAACCCACCCCTTTAAATTTGAAAATGTATGTTAAAAGCAAGCCTGTACATACAATTTGAAATAATTCCACCCTCTGCAGATATGTGCTAATATATAGACCAGTGATTTTAACAACTTCTGATACCGCCTGTTCTAGTACCAACACCCGAGGACTGAAGACGAACCGACCTGCTTTAGAATGGAATGCAATTTGAGCAATTTTAATCATAAATTGAGAGCTGAAAACTGAAAGGTGAGAAAATTTGAAGTCAAAAAGTACTTTCTTTGCTTAACAAGCTTGGACAGATGCAGCGTGCAGGCCATTAATCTAACGATAAGGGAAAAGCAAGGGAAGACTAGCCACCACTATATAGCCTTAACTATGAAACGTACATACGCAATTACGCGGAGGTAAGTCACAATCTCATTTTGGAATTTGAAGATAAAAATATTTTTACGATGCAATGAGGAAAATTTTTATTGGGCTCTTCTTCCTTTTCTTTTTCTTTGGTTCAGAATTCAGAGAGTCATACTGTTATTGCTATTATAACTATTGAATCTGTGGCATGACTTTCTTTGGTTAATGCTGCTATATGGTATAGCTTAGTGCTCGTTCCTTAGTTTTGTTAAGTGGTACCTAGTATCTATCTAGCTATGATGGTTTGTTGTAGTTTGTAGATATATATTAAGTTTACACGTATTTGTATTTTGTATAGACGAAGAAATAGAAAATAGAATTGTGGACTCTCTTGTCTGTTTTGTCTGCTGACTCTAACTGACTGACTGACTGATAGGATGTTAGTGTTAAATCGTTGGATGTGTTTTTGCTCGAGTTGTGGAGATTATGAGGCAGAAGCCCTTCACCTGCTGACCTACTTCCTCTACCTTCAACTTCCAAATCCAAATCTTCAAAATGCTCTCTCAAACACATTTCTCAAATCTACAACTTCCTTTTTCAAGGGACCATCAACCATCAACTTGAACGCTCTGACTGAAGATAAGAAATGAAGAAGAAACTCAAAAGTAAAGTACATATAGCTCCAAACTAACACCTTCACATTGTGGCCTATCAGCCAAAAGCCAAAACTTTAAAAGCAAGCAACAAGCATAAAGTAACCGTCATAATCACAATCAACTCAAACATCTAATACTTAATACTAATGCACCATCTAATATCTCAACACTACTAGAGGACTAAAGTATATAGTGAAGGTACCTAATAATTATGTATGTAGTGTACAGTGAGTATAAAGCACACGGCACACACAATGCAGATACATGCGTGGGTCCACCTATTTTCCTTAACAGCTCAAATGTTTGAAGGTACGCCATGTACATATTAAACTCTACACACCATTAACCGATACTGAAACTGAGCTTAATTTCGAATAATGTCTTTTACCTCATTTCTTACATCCAGAACTAAAACTAGGACCCGATCCTCCCAAACTTTCCAATAACAAAAACAACCATCACTGTGCATATAGTGTATTAAATGATAAAAGTTGGACGAAAATGAAATGCAGAATTCAACGCAGGTACTTCCATTAACCAGACAGATCGTAATAGAATAATATTATCATTTCAAAAGTACATAGAGCTATGGTAATTTCGAACTGAGCTGAACTATTGAACTCTGCTTGTACTCACTGTAGTAGTTAAATTCGAAATACTTTGATGCGATATTGCAGAATAGTTACCGTATCTCCTGTGATTGTACACGGGCACATCCATGGTATTACACGGGCCTGGAACTTAGGGATGAAAATAGTACACCGATCTATTAACGCCAAATTATTATATAGTTGTTCACGGGCCAATACGGTGCGATAGTACAAGGGTCTGAAAGGTCGGAATTTGAATAATATGTATACTGGTGTACTATCACAGGAAAAGGTATGCTGTTAACTTCCTGTTTGTGACTAACAAAGGTGTCTAGAGTTTAGATATCAAATCAGGTGAAATATTGTGTACGCTATTGCATGGTGGCTCTATTATGTATTGATTAAAGAGTGAAACTGGTGTAAAATCTTGAACTATTGACCGATGACAAATAATATGAACAACTTAAAATCAACTATTTTATTTCTGTGAATATTATTAAACAGGTGAGTAGATTTCGAGATTCGATATCACGTCTTGATTTGGATCCAAAAAACCCACCCAATTCAAAGGGCTCAAGTCAATTTTAGTATCTTCGAAATTTGGGCCCTGAACTGGAAAAATGGAACTGACGACTACAGAATCAAGACTGAGACACCGTTAACTATTGTAGGAAAGTACAAGGACACGAAAACTATAAAGCCGAGGAAAAGGAAACGTCTCCAAAGTTATGGTTTAGTCTAATACCTTGTCATAGTTAATAATATTTAACCAGTGCCAGTAGACTTGGTATTTATCTACCTCACCTGGTCTGGTCTGGTCTGTTTTGCGTCTTTAATCACAGTGTCATCTATATTAATGCCTCATGTGTTTAATGTTTATCGTACGTATATGTCGTCTGTCTGTAATAATCCTTTGATTTTAAATTGAAGCAAGTTTCAACTTAAAGTTTCCATTGTGCAGTTGAATGGGGAAAAAAGTGAAATGATAAATGATATATGGCCTCATTGGAGGAGGAGTGTGTCTGTTCTCCTGTCTCCTGTGCGGTGTTGGGGATGTGTTTGAGGATCAATGGAAAACTCATACTTTTACAATTTACTACTATAATGTGGAATGTACTAACTATGGAGCTAGTTCTTGTTGTTTCTATACATTCATGATTTACAGTATAGCACAGAAGTGAGAATCAGAAGACGAGAAACGCATTATCACCGGCAATATCAACATCTAACATCAACAACGACGTTACACAGAAGTCACGAAGTCACTTTTGACTAGCAACTGACGACGATAACGACTACTGGCTTGACGTACACGTTCAACATTCACTGTTGGCAATAATGATATTTTGTTCACGAAGAGAAGACAGAAGATCAGAAGACGAACTTACCATGCAGTTAGTATACAGCTTAAGAAGTACTATTATAGGGAATAGATGTAGGTACTTCGTTGCTTTACTAAAAATTTTATGGATTTTGAATGGGCAGGAACAGGAACGCAGGAAGGTATAATTATATTCTTTTAGACGAATTCGACTTGGAATTGGAGGGTTCGAATAATGGGACTTGATCGCAAGGTGCAAATCAGCAATGCTGAAAGGCAGATTCAAAATTCAAATATTTCAAGCAGTCAGAATCAGTTTCAGATGAGAAGATACAGACAGAAGATTATCGTGAAATGAAAAGCACTAGTGTGAATCGTATCATATCAGAGCAGACCAACTCCAGTGTTAAGAAGTGCAGTAGCAGAACCGTATCCATATCATTGTCATAATATATTATAGTATACTTAAAAATTGTGGATTGTAGTGTGAATTTTCGATATTCAAGATAAAAAGCATGATAATGGTAACAATTATTAAGTAAAATAATATACGAAGTTGAGGATGTAGACAGACTGCTGAGACAAGATTCAAGATCAACTGATCAGCTGACTGATGATCAACAACAAACAACTCTCTACAGATTGTCATTATCGTTATCATTCACATCTATATCATCACACGTCACATAGTATATTCAGTGCTGTGGTACGGTATGGTATGGTGCACAGTATCTACATTAAAATCAAAAATATTGACTGTTACGGATATGAAATTCTGACTTCTGCTTATTCTACGATTCACTGGCTACACTGGTACTTTGGTCATCTACTCCACCTGTCTCTTATTTTCTGCGCCTCATTAATCTGTAAATCCCTAACAACAACATTTAAATTGACATTCATCTACACATCTACACCAAGGCAACTCTCTCTCTCCACTTTCTTCGACTCATCGTCAATCGTCAGACTTGCAATAAATATTTAGTTGTGCGTTTTCGTTATTTAATTATTGACTGATTGGTTCTGGTGTATGATGTCTTGTGCTTTTCAATATTTTTCATTTCACTGTTTAAGTATCCAGCCATATTTTAATTTCTTAATAACACAATGTACGAATCTACTATTTTGTTACAGTTAGTACATCATAACTGCGAATTTCGATTTCAATATCAATATCGATTTCGAATTTATTCCTTACAAGACTTGTCTCCTGTCTAACTAATAAGTAACAAGTAACATTAATAACTAATAGTGTGTCAGACGTCAGGAAGATCAGATCACTCATCAGTGAATTGGAATTTGAATTTCCAATTTTCCAAAGTCAAACGATGTTGATTAGTTGATTTTCTTTGAAATAGTGACAGCTACTCAGAGACTCACCACAGCAGTATCGACATCAGCCGGTCATCAAATCAAGAGCGGACTGCCAATAATTAGACGTGTGAAACATTTCCCGATGATATTAGAAAATGAAAATGAAATTCAAATTCAAGTCTAACTGAACACTCAAGCTGATGTTTCATTGATCTGAGCTGCGGTCCCTTGTTACTTCTTGCTGATATGGATGTATTGGTATGTTATTGTCAGTGTATGTCTAATAATTACTGATCGTCTATATGTATGGTCATAGCTATTATTACCTTAACCAGTAATCTTTATCTTGAGACTAGTGTGAGTCTTGAGTTGATGTTGCGAAATAAGTACCTACTTACCTAGCTACCTAATGTTCCTGCAGTATGTACTTTGAAATTGAAATTTCAATGGAATGATTAACTCTGGGGTGACTATGTATTTAACATATCTCCGTTGAAGAATGAAAACAATTCATATTATGTTTTTATAAAAATCGCAACAGTATATAAGTCATATCGAACAATACATTATTGAAAGTTTTGTTTCCAATAAGCTCGACTGTTATATGTGCAAAAATTGGGAAAAAAATCAGAATTTGGACTTCAATAAAATTTAAAAATGTTTTTTTTAGGTTAAATTACTCATTAAAATAAATTGTAAAGGAATAAAACGTGTTCTGTTTACACTTTTAAAAATAGATTGATCAGTTTGATGTTTGATCAGTTCTTATCAGTTAGAAGCTAAGATACCAGCTGGTTTCGATTTTCGCACAAGTAAAACTTTATATAGTTTGTTTTCATTCTTCAAATATATGACGCGGAGCTATGCAAAAATTTGTGACAACGCTTGGATGAAATCCTGCCGATGACTGATTGCTGGTAATTCCATGCAATTCGAATTCGTTCAATAATTTAAAGTAAAATGAAAAAGAAAGAAGGGACCAAAATACTTAAATGAAAGGACGGAACGATTTCATTTGAGGAGTCTATTCGAATTGAAGTCAAAATCAAGAAAGAAGCTATCTCCCTCCTCGCAGAAGTAGAAATTTGGAGGAGTCCTCATGGACGTAAGTATATACCTATATATATATTTGTTTCTGTTTCTGTATTAATGGAAGTAGTAGTAGTAATAATGGTGGGTCGTTCGTTTGGTTTGGTGTTGGCTCATGGTATCATATATGATTGTTCATTTCGTTGTTGGTTTGTTAGCAGCTCTTCTTAGGAAGTTCAAACTTCAAATTCAAACTGAAACTTCTTGGTGCAGAGAAGAGAAAAGAAAAAGTAAGAAGAGTGTGTTAGTAGGACGGTGACTGTCGGACCGTCAACAAGTCTTCGTCTTCCACATAGACAATTCAGACAGAGAGAGAGATATATAGAACCCACAACAGCCCACAAGTACGAGCACAATAAGAAAATCCTACCGTAATACAGTCAGACAGATAATCCTCAGAGTACTTCAGTCTTCTGTAAAGCAACAATTCCTTAGACTTATACCACCACCACGTATTTCTCAAGTAGTACCAAACTCAACTAATTGTAAGCTAAACGAAACTAAACTAAACAAGCTACTTACTCACACATCATCAGTGTACTCATCATCCCAAGTGTTGTCTCTGTGTTTGATTTTTGCTTTGGATTTTTTGATATTATCGAGAAAAAATCGAGATCGATATCGAGATCGACATGAACCTGTGAAACCATTCATTACTCATTTCAGACTTGGTATACTTATTGTAATTGCTGCGGAGCAGTCAGCCACAGAGTTACTTGCAAAGAAGCAGCAATCAACTTTTGATCTGATCTCAAGATCTCTTCGTCAACACAGGCAAAAAACAACAAACGAAGGAACATCAATATATCTATACATATATTGACCATCAAAATGAAGATGTCAACTTCCCCCAACATTGGGCTTCCTCAACAACAAAAATCAACAACATAAATGTTTTAAACAAATTGTACTCAAGATACAGATATACATATATTTATTTATTGCTAAACTGAGAGTAACTTCGTGTCAATTTAAATTAGAGTTTTTTCTGGAAGAGGAGCACTCACAAGAAAAGACGTGTTCCCCTCATGATTGTGGCCACCTCGACGACCACACTAACAACCAAGTTCAATACAAACTTTCCTACAGTTAAAATAAATATAAAATGGTCACTTTAAAATTAAAGCAGTTATTAAATTTTACTAATTCTACTAATCCACATGGAGGAAGAGGAAATGTGGATGATGGGGATGGGGAAGATAGTTCCACTGTGGGAAGAAGTTCTAGTTCCAGAAGCAGATGTGCTGGAAGTAGAGCACGAGCAAGTTGCCTCCAAAATAGCTCCATTTCAATTTTCAATTTTTATATATTACTATTTGTGAATAGTGCTCCTTTATTTTGTTTACTCTTTCTCGTCACCTCTTCAAATGCTTATACTTTTAATGGTGAGTAATTATACTTAAATTTTTTTATTATATTTTTAATAAATTATTATTGTTAATAATGATTTTAGTTTTACTTTTTAATTTGTTGTTTTATAAAGTATAGAGCAACCAATACTTAAGTATACATGAAATATACATAATTTAAAATACTCGTAAAAGTATATACTTGTTTCGTATTCAAATTTATTACATCAAGTTATAGGATTCTGAATGGTTCCTTAAAACACCAGTACAATTATTTTATGCTCATTTATTACGATTAAATGGTGTGTTTTAGAGAGTTGATTTTCATTTTGATTTCGATATATGATTTATTACCTTGCCGTTCAATTTGATTTTCATTTTTAATTTTATGTTGACGTTGAGATGAGCTCCTATGTATGTAGCTCTTGTCTCGTCTCGTCTTTTCACTGTCATGTGCTGTGTTTTAAAGTGTAGCTAACAAGCAAGTTTGTGCGGATTTCAACTTACTAGTACCTACATAATATGCATAATGTGAATGGGCATAGATACAAAGGCAGTCAGACACAAATCGAATGGGAATGGTGCACATGTATGCTAATTTAAATTGCTGTCAAATGCCTCTAGGCTTCAGTTTAATAGTTAATAGATTTTTCCCCCGTGTAGTTTGTGTGTTTAATCGGTAGTGTATTTGCACTATTGAGGAGATAAAGAGAGAATTTATATAGGTAGCGTAAAACCTACGGGCAGCATAGACAGTGTGTGTGAGGGTCTATATAGTTTCGATACTTACCTACACTATATACCCTCGATAATATTTAATTATTTTATATCTATTAATCGACAAAACAGTAACAGTGTGGTCATTGGTATTGGCATTGGAACTGGTCATCGTCATCCTCCTGTGTTTGATTTTCTTTTCTAATGTAATAAATTAAATTAAATGACAGAACTTGACATGGTTTTCTCGCTCTTGACTCTGAGTTCTTTGTCTTTGACTCTGAATGCAAATACAGTTCAGAAATCAGAAATACTTGTACAAATCCATGTAACTTGTTATGCTTATTTACTTTTATACCTACATACATATGTGTTGAGCTATATACTCGTAAAATATTTATTGTCTATATAGACACATATATAATATTATATTGATTTACCATGGAGTAGAAATTTGAATTGAAATATGAAATATTCGATTTCAATGTGTGGATTATTATTCTCGAATTTTAATGAGTTGATGCCAATAGGGACTTACACTGGCGTAGCTGTATAGTAAGTACGTATGTTTGCAAAATTGCTATGAAGAAATAATGCATAATGCATAAGTGTGACTTACAAAAACGAAGAGAAAAGAATCGTAAAATGATGCGCCGTAAATTGTAACACTATTATGTACCTACAGGTAGGTAGGTAATTTGACTGTTGACAGGTGTACAGCACTGCCATTGCTACAAAGTCACGTTTCTTTTTAGTCAGGTGTTTTATTGTTTATTATAATGGATAAGAAAGGCTATGGGAGATTAAAATCATTGGATTCAAAATATATCGTCGTATCCTATAGTAATGGTAATGGTAGTTTTAGTAATAGGGATTTTAATTACTTTATAGTGAAATATATATTGTGTGGTCACGGGGGCACAATTTTAGTGGAGGTACAGTTTTGGTCAGTGTTGTTCATTTTTTTATTCATATATATATTGGCATTATAAGCCATATAGGGCGGCCATTGCCGTATAGCGAAAAATATATTATATATAGTGCTGATCTTTTACTGTAGAGTATGGAGTATGGTATTGGTAGTTTTTCTGCATCAAATTGAAATCACACGAAAAGAAGAAAAAAAAGAACAACAGAAACTGTTAGATTAGGATTAGACAATGCGTTTCATAGATTAACACTCATACATACTAAGTAACTATGCAGACAATCTTGCATGTGCTTCCTCACGCATCACATACTCACACAGAAAGGTACACGTTTCAAATTTCCATTATGAGATTCATTGAGATGATACTGTACTTATGTATATATAATGTATAGTGTGTGGAACTGAAAGGAGAGATAGTGTTGCATAAATCACACTCATGTCAAAAGGATGATGCACACACATTTTGTGTGGTACGCACACACACAATATTGTGAGTAATTTTAATTTTAATTAAGATTAAGCCTATACATCTATTAAAGACACACATATTATATATCTCGTTTGATACAGTAAATGTTTAATAGTTTATGTGTTGACTGTTTATTTTTGTATTTTACACCTCGTGATTTAATTGTACCTATATGATATTTTCCCACTAACCTGAGTAAGTACATACATCACATATACTATGCGCCGGCCTTTAACTTACTTGTGAGTATTATTGTTTACAGTTTATTTATTTTAATTGTCTTTTATTCTATAAGCACTATGGTCTATGGTGTTTATACTATTTTTAAAATGCGTTGTGCCTCACGTTTTTGTTTGCTTTGAAGATTTTAACATTGAAAATAATCTGAAGACGAGACCTGTTGAGATATAGTGCATAGGGTGATGATATATGATGGCATGGTCAGCGTTACATTTTTATGATAATGTAGCAAGCAGTAGTGCGGAGTTGTTGGCGGTTATGGCAGTGCATCATTCCCCATGTTCACACATTATATGGGACTTATTAAGCAGTTTTTAAAAAATTTTTAACGCTATTAATTTTTATAGCACATCATATCTATACCATATAACGTATAGGACAACCTTATCCTTAATGTTCCGTTTTATAATATTTTGCAGCTATTTAGCGAGTATAATATGCATATAAATAGTTGGTTTGTATAGTTATACATATATTCATAAATCTTAATTTTGGGAGCTGACCTTTTCTATAGATACACACGATTTATTTAAATTTTCTTTAATTACCCATATATGTTTTAATTAAATGCATAATCCCGTAATCACATAAGATTTAGTTTTGGTTCTGTGATTTTATTACTTTTTAATTTAGCTGGATGATACTGGGACTGGTAATTCAGTTTAATTAACCAATTATTACGACACTATTTTTTATTCAGTAAACATTCATCATTTTAAAGCTACTTTTAAGTAAATCTCCAAAATTTTCCAAAAATACTAGTAAAACCTTTAGGGTAACATACCTATTTAAATTGTAGCACTTGATTTTATAGCAAAAATATAATGTGTTTGATTATCAAGCATGGTGAAATTGCAAAACACACAATGAGATTAGGAGTAACAATGATAGTGACATAAAGTGTCTAATGCGGCTAAGTGAGTTAAACTCAAAAGAAAAAAAGGACTGTGTGTATATTGTATTGTGTAAAATTCCGACTATTTTCCTCTCTGTATATTTGTATATTTTCGGAGTGAATTTGAATTTAATAAAGAGGAGATATACGGCATACCGGCTGTAAGGCAGCATTGAGCTAATATAGGGTGGTACATACTATGAAGCTATGTACCTACCTTGTATAATTGTCAATTGAAATGTAACAAGAAAGAATGCTGAAGCAAAAAAAAAAGAAACTAAAGAAAAAGAATGCATTTCGGCTGATGCTATGATGCTGATGTATATAATAGATAGATTGGGGTAGTTAGTAGAGCGTGTAAACAATGTCTCACAATCAGCATGAGTATACCAAGATATATATATATATACTGTATAGCTATATCTATAGAGTAAACTCAAATAAATTGTAATTCTGCTTCGTATTTAACAAGGAGATGGATACATGTTTGTACAGTATCCAAGAACAGTAATATAACTATTTGTTATATTCTCAGAGAAAAAGAAAATGTATGAGGGGATGTATGTATATGGATCGACTCGCATCTTCTTCTTCTTCTTCTTCTTCTTTTTCTTGGTTATGTTACGAGCACACATGTATGTAGCTATGACGGTATAGGGAATAGGTATTCCGCATGCGATGTGCTTTACTCCTATTGTTAAGTTTGAATAGTGGAGTGAGAAAGACAGAGGGGGATAATAGGGATAGGAGAATGCTATAATACAAAATACCAAAATTGGAATGAAATATAAAAAAAAGGAAAACAGTAGTAAGTCATTGTGACTTACTAGTTTACTTAAAAGGCAGAATTAAAATGGCAAGGTAACACGGACAAATACACAAGAGACATGGAAAACAAAAAACCAGTACGGCTCAAACTAAATGCCAAATGTAATTCCAATGCCAATGGCTGTATTATTGATTTGAACGTGCGTACTGCTTCTTTCTACCATTACCAAATTGCCATTACCACTATGACGTCTATGACTATACTATAAGTACCTTAACAATTTTTTTCTTATTCCTTATATTTTTTCCGTGTGTTTGTATGCATATGGAAGCATCCTTTTTTTGCATACTACTGTTTACTATTTGTGAGTGTTCACCTAGTATGTACAGGTGTAAGGATTATGTATTGGCAAAAATTTATAAAGTGGGTTCCCTCATAGTCTTATATGAATTATTGATATTGAGTAAGTTGACGACGGCGATGGAAGATGATAAGATCGTCGTCGTAATCGGGATCAGTCCCAAGATCGACTTTTATTCATATGTATATATATAGGCAAATTTTATTTTACACGTAACTAGTAAAGTCAACATTACACCAATTTTTTTTTCTTGAAGTCTTGAGGTTTCTCTTTTTCTTTTTTATGTATTTGTGGATGAGTTTTAGTTTTATAGCATATATAAATATAGCATAGCAGTTGAGTTCTTCAGTGATCTCTGGTTTAGTCCATTTCCCATATACTGTGAATATCTGTGTACAAAATATATTCCAATTCTCAGGAAAAGATACAGCCCCACACTGCACAATAATATAATACCAGACAAATATTAATTTACTATTAGTCCGAATTCTTTGTACTATTTGTATTTACAATTTTTATAATTATATGTTTAAGGTGCAAATTGAATAGGCCATAGTTTAAAATTTCATAGCTTAAAATATTTTCTTTTTTTGGGCGTTGGCATTTTTGTTGAGCAATTATTATCTGCGTGCATGGGAAAAATAATATTAGTATATGGTAATGTATAAATAATACAGGTATATAAACTTGAATGAGATGAGCGAATGCATTAGTATTATGAAGTTTTTACTCATTACAATTATGACTTGGGCTGAATTTATACATATCGCACGCAAGTGCGTCTACGCAGAAATTTTGCAGTTCTAGGTGTAGATATATAACATAAATTTCGAATTGATTTTCATTATTGCTAGTTAGTAGTAGTTAGTTGAGGTGATGTAAAAGTTAAAATTTTTGACTTATTGTTATATATTGTTAGAAATTTTACAATTAGTACAAACACCATTTGGGTTTGAGACGCTTCGTGGGCGCAATTAAAATTTATGAGAAGCAGAATTTGAATTATGAATGTAGAAATTTTTGTCGTTGGATTTTCTCCTTTTCTTTTTTTTTCTCTCTCTTTGAGGTGGTGCACATAATGCTCTCAAAATTGGGCACCACACCATCGCATCCTTCGTAATACCATTACATTGTCATTTTAATGTCATTGTTTTGTTTTTTGAGAAAGAATAAAATCATTATTGTAATTTGTATTACTTACCATTAGTTTTACACGTTGTGAACATGAACATCCAAATTATGATTACGTACACGATATGATTTTCTTTTATAACTCGGTTATAACAGTTGTTGTTGTTGTTGACAACATATATGTATAGGTACTTATTAACGATAAGGAACGTCATCATTACAATGATTATATATTACTCTAACTAAACCATCACCCATAACCAAAATGAAAACCATTGGAGTTTGGAGACATATCCACATGAGAGTCCTGTGCCTTTATTGTTTCTATTGTTATTTTTATTGTTATTGTTACGATTATTATCGTCATACTTTACTTAACAACCCAACGTCAACGCGAACGCTAACAAGTATAACAACCCGTGTATAGGGAATTCTATATACCGTCTAATATGTCTAATAATTTTGGAATTTTAAAATAAGGTACCTACCTAAGCTACAACACATGGTTTACAACAATGACATGACGTACATAACAAATATGACAAAGTACTTTTAAATTTTTTAAGTAACATCACATACTATTTCTTTTTTACTTTTTTTTATAAGTATATCATAATCTTACATTGCGATGCGATATTACATTGTGAGAACAAACTACCTACATAAATAATATGTACATAACTAAGGCAAGTACAGACAAATTCACTTAAAAGGGACTCCGCGGGACCGACCTAATTTGTCCCTTATAACCGAATTCCCTTTTAACCGTTTAAGGGATTTCCCTTTTAAGCGTACTCCAGTTATCTTTAAAAAATTTAAGATTTCATTTTTAGTAAAGGAGTAAGGTATTTAAAATGTTGTCCGTGGACAGTTAATTGGAATGGTAAGAAAAGTCAGTTAATTCGGTTTGTTTGGATTTATTTTGATTTTGATTTTGATTTTTGCTTCTTTACACTCGTTTCTTTCAACTATAAGTCTGTATTTTTTTCACTTTCCTGCTTAATTCTACTTATTACACTGGAACCTAAACCCGTCTCTTTTATTATTTCAATTTTCTTGTGGGTTTTCAACTTCTGCACAATTTCATACTTTTGTTCCGTACTTAAGGAGTTTCTTTTTCGCTTCAACATTTTGCCTAGCGAACTCAGTAAAGCTGGACTGAGCAGTACAAGTTAGAGTCAGATTCAGAAGACGCGAAGTCAAGAAAGCTTTACAATCTATAAATACAGCGACCTACTTAGATGCTAGATAATGTTGATTTTTATCATTTTTTTTCAAAAATCCCTTTTAAGTGACAAAAAATCCAAAAAACGGTAAAAAAAAGTCCCTTTTAACCGAATAATCCCTTTTAGCGGTTCCCTTATAACCGGATAATTTTAGCATTGAAACATAGGCTGGCCAACCAAACACGTCAAACCTGTCCCGTTTAGCCGGTTTTCCCTTTTAACAGAATCCCTTTTAAGTGAACTTGTCTGTAGTAGTAATAAGCACTTACATTAGACAACTTTTAGTACCAAGCAATAAGGCTCTTCGTTCGTTGTATTGTACTACTTGTATGTATTTAGTATTTAGGTGTAAGCCAATTGGGAAATACATGTATTATGTTGATGTAAGTACAAGATGGGCAGGTAGTGTTTGAGAAATTATGTAGAATTATGATCTGTTGAAAGAAGGTGGATGTTGACAAAGTTTAAAGTCAGTTATTATGTTGTATATATGCAGGCCAGTGGATGTCTTTGTTGACATTTATTATTCAAAAATATTGAGATTTAAATTTTTCTGATCATGGGAGAGGCTGTTGCTGACACTATGCTGTATAGTTTTTGTCACCTTTTGTCAGTCGTAATACTAATTGCAATCGTAAATTACATGTAAGGATTTCATTTGAATTGGAAATGTTGTAAAATTTTAGAATACTACACAATTTACTACGGGGACCTGTATAACAGTCAGCAGGATACGCAGTATTAGGTCATAGGTTTGACAAAGTGTGTAGATGATTAGGTACTACTTAAGGCGTGTGTTGTGCGTGCAGCCGATACCGGCACCGGCTAAGTATCTCGTGTTGTTGATGCTTACGAGTATACTATATCTATGTAATTATGTTATTACGGGTTTCGTTTAGCAATGTCAAAATAACGATCACGAATCGTCAAAAATGGGCATAAAGAATTAGACGTTTCCAAAATTTGAAATACGTAATTCCTGCTAAAAGTCTGCCAATACTATTATGGCTGGGTATATTATTTCTTTGTCATAATCTGATAATGGATCGTCAACTGTTATTTTTATGATTGACAAAATTTAGTGTAATAAGTTGATTAGTTGATTAATAAATTAATGAAATTGTTTGACAATTGTTTCCAGGTTCATACAAAATCAGTCCGAAGCCCTGCACAGTGGATGAGAGGACGGGGACATGTATGTTCGTGTGGGAGTGTTTAAAGACGGAAGGGAAGCACTTGGGGATGTGTGTGGATGGCTTCATGTTCGGCTCTTGCTGTGGACACAATGCATCTTCTAATTTTGTTCTCGATCATAATTCAATCTCAATGCAATCTCCCTCCTCATCCCTCCTCCATTCCTCCTCAGCCTCTGCCTTCGTTCCCGCCACGACGATCAAAACGACCACAGGGCCAGTCAATTCAAACACGGACTCGGATTCTTCCTCCACTTTCCATTCTTCTCATGAATCTATATTTTCTACTAAATTCCCACATACTACCACAACGGAAAGGACCACAACTACAATTCCCACAACTACCACTACCACCCCCACTACGACTACGACTACTTCCACAACAACTACAACTACTACTACCACCACTACAAGAAGGCCTTCAACTTCATCTTTCTTTAATCAACACCCCCCTCTTCATGCAATTACTTCGAAACCTGCAACAACAATTAGCAGCAGCAGCAATAGCAATTTACAATTCCCCGGTTCGGGCTCCAGTCCCAGCAGTTCGTCCGCATCTCCGTCCAATACTGTAGAGCTTAAGCTTCCATTTATCACATCGAATGGGAGCAGTCTTCCGGACTCTGTCCATAAACCATTTCCCTCCTTAACTCTGTCCCAGGCTGAGGCCCAAACGCAAGAGGCCAACCCGCCTCCTACCTCAGTTAGTACAGGCACCGGTATCAGTTCAAGTTCGAGCGGTCCCACGTTTAGCTTTCACACAGGCAACACAGCCGCGGCCTTTACCACAAGCACTCAGAATTCCATGAATAATAATTCCCCTACGTCCACATCATCCACGACATCAACAACAACAACATCAACGACTTCGACGACAACTAAAAAACCGGCTGTAGTTTTTAACCACAATTTCTCATACTATGGACATAATAAGAAAACAACGCAGAGACCCACAACGATATTCATTGATCCCCAATCCACCACAACTGCCCAGCCGAATATCAGTTTAGACAAGCATTATGGATGTGGCGTGTCTCCCATGCACCCGCAAATGAGGATAGTTGGGGGCAAAGAAGGTATGTTTCTCGTATATGCATTTATAGTGTTTAAAGTTTAAAATGCCTACCTATAGCTAAGAAGTGGAATTTTGCAAATGGATTAATACCCTGTAGGATAACGGAGTAAGTATATGTATTTGCCTTGGTACTTTCTTATCATTAGTGTTGTGTAGATTTCAGTAGTAGTAGTATTAGTGGGAAGTTTTAGCAGTGTGCGAAAAAATTGGCGACATTGTAACAAATTTCAGAAACTGTGTGTTTATCGCTACTGAAGAAGCAAAATGGGCAATCTACGGAAATAGTGGAAATAGTGTACTGTACTGATAGTTGGAATTTAGCAAGTGTAAATCCATACCAGTGTAGATAACCTTTTTTGAAACTGTATAACGAAACTATCAAACAACTACCTACAAAATATCTTTATTAGGACTCGACACTATGCTCTACGTAGTACATAATGAATTCAATCCTCAACCCTCATAATTTTTACAAAGACTCGATTAATTCTAATTCTAATAAATTCTAATTTGCCTCGCTCCTTTTCCCCTCGCAGTCCGCCTCCACAGGTTCGCTCTCATTAGCCATAAATAATCCTTCCTTCTAATTAGAATGAGGCCTCCTATTCTAGTTATGCCAATCCAGTAATTTTCCTCGAAAATAAAATGACTTTTAAAGAGCACAAATAATACAGATCAAAGTCATAAGGAAAATATAGGTATAGGTGTTAATTTGTATTACACGCAAAAAAAACGAGTAAAAGGTCAAAGTCACAGCCGAATTCTATGTCGGTAAAAAAGACTGCAAAACATTAAAAATAAAAGGAGAGAAAGACCCTATAGACTATAGAGTATAATAATATAGAATATAGACATAGGGACATTCATGCGTAGCCATTATTGAAGCCGCAGATAAAGCTACCGCCGCCGCATGTTGCATTTTCCATTGCATTCTATGCATTCTGATCTGCCTCCATTCCAATTTGGAAAACGAAACACATCATCTCATCTAATTGTTCTCCCTCTCATCTCACTGCGTTTCTTCGCCTAGAGATAATATATACCGATATACCGACTGCCGACTGCCGACTGCCGACGACCGACAGACACAGACTCGCACAAAAACTTTCTTTTAATTTTAACCTCAAAATGGGCCGTCAAGGAGCTAATTTCAATGATAATTATATACACTACTGCTATATATACATACACTCTGTGTTTTATTCTAAATTGTAATTTTCTATCTGTGTATCTTGTGACTCACAATCAGATGAAAGACGAGATCCTTTTTTAAAAATTATATCTGTATATAGAACATTGAAACGATAAATAATATACGAATTTTTAATATATATATAGGGCATTTCTTTTTTTTTCTATTGTACAATTTTTAGAGATATCCGCTCTGTAAAAATGTGTCTTCTCTCTCTCCCTGTATGCAAATTTCTTATAATTTCTATAGTAAAAAGTGAATTAAGCCCAAATTCTTCGCTTAAGTAAATACTAGAATAAAAATACTGTCGAATATATTATTATACAGAAGCAAAAATTCCGCACCCATCATCCCAGCAATATCATCATGACCATGACCGTGTAAGAAGTAAAGGAAAAAAAGAATAATATCTTCTTAAAAATATAGAGGGTAAAAAAAATTAGCAAATTATCTCCGTCTATTTGAATGGCCAGGCCATCGCCATAGGAAACTTGAAGCTATGAAGCTGGTGGCTGAAGCTGAAAGCATGGAATTTACGATTAGCGTAACAAAGCCCTATAAGTTAAGAAGCTCACCTGCTCCAAGCCGAAGCCTATTTACAAAATTAATCTTAAATTTAATCATAAGGAAACAGAAATAATACATACACAACGCAAAAAAAAGACAGTAGTATAAGGGCGACGACAGACTGACAGACATTATTCAGACAGGTAGGCAGGCAAAACCAAAAACCAAAAGTCTAAGTAAGTAAAAGTTACGGGAAAAAAAAAGAAGATAAAGAGCTGTACTTAAGCTTAAAGGAGCTTTGTAATGGAAGTACATCTCTAATTGTAAATTGTAATACTGATAAATAAGGAAGGGAAAAATCCAAGAGGAAAATGGAAACCTTGCAATAATAGAAAGGCGTATATACTTACATATAGGAAGTGTGCTTTATATGTACCTACCTAAGGAATAAGGAATTTTCTATATGTAGCAGTAGAGTATTTCCCTTTGTAGTTCGGTAGTTAGTTTAGTCTATTTAGTAGAAGTTAAGTTGGTAGTTAAATGGGAAATGTGAGCGTGAACGTGAAACTCATTAGCTTTTTCATGCTCACCTACTTTTTTTCTCTTCTTCTTCTACCTTCAGAAAATAAAAATTAATTTTAATCTATTCCACATCCTAAAATCTTCATCGTTTAAATCCCTCCCTCCCCCTCCAAAAAAACTCTTATTATATTTTTGAAACTGTGTGAAAAATAAAAACTGCAGATAAATTATGACTTTTTTGTAGAGGCGTGTTTTTTGTATGGAGCGATTATGATTTTAAATTATCCCCCAAAACCAAATCAAATCAGTCACTCAAGTTTGAAGTTGTAAGAACTGACAACAAAAAATTTTGACATGCATAGAAAAATGCATAGAAAAGTAAACATTTTACACATTTTTTTTCTGTGTATTTAATTTGAATTTTAGAGCGAGTAAAAGCTTCTTCAAGGCTCGTCTTCAAATTAAAAGTGAAGATGAAATCAAAAGATGAAAAAATGATTATTGCTCATATTAATGTGTGCAAAATGTGTGCAAATATATTAGTAGAAACTTTTTAGCATAATTAAATTTTTTATTTGGTTAATTTGATGATTATGCGGTCTCCCTTTGCCTTTCATTTGATTTGATTTAATTTAGTTAAGGATCTTATAATTTTCATATTGTAATAGTAATTTGTGTACACATGTATTTTCATTTGATCTAATTTATTTTTGAATTTTTGATCGCATTTTTTGTTTTGCGAAAAAATTGGAGCAGTTATGCTATTTCTTACTCCTCATATACTACTAAGGTACCTGTAGGTACATATATTTAATTATAGGCTGCATACAGTTTGGAGTAGTGTATAATTATCTATGAAAGTTATTCCGCAGGTTTGAAGGGTTGCTGACTGTAGTACATATAAGGCCAAGGCGGGAAATATTTATTATAAACAGTATATAATTACCTATACCTACCTGTATTATTACATGGTTCGTTTAATGGTTTTTTAATTTAAATCTTAAATGTTCTATGCATTACAGCGTTGCATAGAGTTTACGTATGTACGAAGTTAGTTTTAACTTTTTAATTAGAAGCGTTGAAAATTATTATCTGCTGTTTTAAAATATTATCTTAAATCCTTAAATTGTTTTTCTATAAATTTATAATTATATGCAGCAGCGACATAGGAAGTTTGTATGGTCACGTTTGCATTATATTTTGTGCACAGATGTTTTGCTTTGAATTCAAACTTCATTGCTACTACATTGCTAGATTGGTTTGTTATTTAAAAAAAAAAAATATTATGCGATATACGACAGTCTAATATTTAAAAAAATGGTGCAAAGAAACATGTTATCAAAATTTTCTAGAAGTTGCAATTAAGGGCATTTACATGTCTTTTCCATATACTTTGAAATCACCCAATTTTATTCGCGGTATTACACTTATCAAAAACAATGCTATTAAATATGTTTTGAACTTCTGCCATAAAAACATGTTGGACCATTTAGAAATGTTTCAATTGAAAGATAAGAAAATTGCAATTTTTTAAAATTCAATGCACCTATTTGCCTAAGTAGATCTTGAAGGTAAAAACAATACTCTGTTAACATGAAAAATCTCATGTAGTTAAATTCGTTATTTTGCATATTCAAATTGATTCCGCACGATGCAAAGTGCCTATGCGCTTTCTCACGCTTCTAGTATATAAGCATAGTGTAGGTGTAGGTCCTAAGTCCTACATCTGAAAACATTGCGAAATTTGTTTTTGCACAGAAAATTTTGTAATTTGCAAAATATTATAATTTTTTCTCGGTTACAGCCTCCTTCGCACAATTCCCTTGGCAAGTGAGCGTGAGGCGCACATCATTCTTTGGCTTCTCCTCCACACATCGATGCGGCGGGGCTCTTCTGAATGAGAATTGGATCGCAACAGCTGGACATTGCGTGGATGACCTTCTCACGAGTCAGATCCGAATTCGGATGGGGGAATGGGATTTTTCGGCCACGAGTGAGAAGTACCCTCATGTGGAGCGGGGCGTTGTCAAAAAGGTGAGTTATCAGCACCATTGTACCAATCAGTCACTCTGATTGAAAGTTAAAATAGCAAATTCCAGGTGCCTACGGAATACAACATATCGTTGCTCTAGAAGCAAAATGGTCAAACTACAATGTTAATACAAAGCAGATTGACCATTTTGCTTCTTCAGTATCAAATATCTATCAAGTACAAACAAAACAAAAAGTACCTACTCACATCCTACCGTTTTACTGTGCATTATTCCCGTGCCACACTGCTATCATCAATATTACTTTTTTGACCTTGACATTCATATACCACATAGGAAATGGCTTATGGCTTATATTGTAAAACCACCAGAATATCGCAGTATTATAGCCTATTAGCGTTAAAACCATAATAATATAAAAGAGTCATTACTTTAAAAAGGTTTCTCAACTTTTTTTTCATGTTCTTGTTAACCCTTTTAAATTACTTATATATATTTATATTGCTGTAGCCTATAGTCCTATAGCCTGAGCCGTCATTATGTTGTCATGCCTTTAGTATATGATTATGATTTACAGTAGCAGTATAGTTAGGTAGGTATTGGTATAGCTATAGCTATAGGTATATCCATATCCACCACTTTTACAAAATATAATCTTGTTTACAGAGAGTGCAGAGCGGAGTCAGACTCAGGAGTCAGGTCGTAAGTTAAAGTCAACTTTAAAGTTGAAGGCTAAAAAAGAGTTTTTGTTACATACTGGTAATTTGTGATAATCATAATGATAGTGATAATGATAATGATGAGGACGATTTATAATCTAATCTAATGGGAGGGAGGCAGCAGGTGTTTGGAATGCATCATCGCATCATCGTCTCTCCGTCTCCCATCTCCCATCTCCCATCACCGCGTCTCCGCATATTTTTATGCACATTAATTTTATGTCTATGAGTCTATTCATTTTTGCACTGTTATACTATAGACTATATAGTCTACTATATAGTCGCACTGTGTAATGTGAGTGCGCATTAAAACGTGAGAATGAGAACAACAACGAGGAGAAAAATAATCTTGCTCTCCTCTGCTCTTGCTTTTACTGCTCAGTCAGGATCATGTCATTATTACCATGAATGAATGAAACTCAATGAAGTTTATATGAGGATCATTAAAGCTCAAGGCTCAAGCTAAATACATACTGAAACGTTGATGTATTACACAGGCCGTTTCACTTACAGGCAACTTACTACACAAACATATAGTGCAACTTTACTAGGATTCCGATGCCGATACCGATGCCGATGCACTACTAATAAATTGTGCATCTCATTTTATTCAAATTTCAATTTCAACTACCTTTACTATACGGGACGTACATACCTCATTAAATATGTATAGCCCTCACTTTTACTATTATTATCGTCCCCGTAGTGCCATAGTACCAGTCCCAGTACCAGTTCCTGCTTTGCACTACTCTGTTATATGGAATTGGTTTATAGTTGAAATTGAAGCGAGAGTGGAGAAGTGCCTACTTACCTGTACCTGTACTTAATTTACAAGGAAAATATACATGTATAGACCTGTACAGATAGAGACAGACAGTACAAGTCGTGTAATTATTATAGCGGTAGTAAGTAGTAATATACGGAGAGTAGTCCACGTTTGTTTTCTATACGAATTAGAAATAAACTTTTCTGTGGACTGCCTGCCGTACTGCTCAAAGAAATAGACATGACAGAAGGCTATAAGAATAAGAGTAAGAATAGGGACAAGACAGACAGGACAGAGCAGGACAGAAGTAGAAGTCACTTTCCCTTCTCTAATTGCACCTACAAAAGTACAAAAGGGAAAAAAGAAAAAAGAAAAATCCTGTCGTGTCTACTACACATATATCTATAGCTACTATCACCTGCCATACAGACTGCAACTGCAGGACAATTACAATTATTATGTTGGGATATAATTAAGGCAGGTTATATTTCCTATAGTTATAGTTGGGCATTAAACTTGTACAGGGATATAGGCTATAATGTTATGCCTACAGTCCAAGTCTAACGATAAGTCGAGAATGAAGGAATTGAATGAACTGTCTGTCTGGTCTGACTGACTGACTGACGAGGGAACAACTTGTAACAACTTTAGTTTTAATTTTAACTTTACGTAGTGAGTAAATGGACAATGGATATAGGGAATGGATGGAATAGGGATCTCGTTCCGTCTTCAGTCCTTGTTTTCGCTATTCGTGTAAATGTTCGTGACTTTTGTTGAAATTAAAAATCTTATAGTACAAGCTGCTATAGGGAGATCATATTGTGTTTTTTGGGAAGAGTTGTACTGCTTAGTTAGAGAGATAATTAAGCTGAAAAGGGACAGAAGAGACATGTCATCTGTGGTCTCGCCTCGGCTCCTCGACCGCTTGCTCACATTGACGTTACTAGTTACCTACTAATTATAATATATTTTAAAGTTGTACAATTTTACTCTCGTGCCCCATAAATACACTGCGGAATGCTCACATATACTTAATTAGAATTGAAAACTGTACAAGTTTGTATCACTGTCTGTACAGTCTGTATACAGTTTGATTTATTCTATTTGAATTGCATTGTTCTTTTTTATGTTTTGGTTACAAGTGAAGTTCAACCTCGTTTGTCGATGTCGATGTCGACTCTCGTTTGTAGTTTGTCAAATGAACGTTTTACTTTTTATTTTACTCTCTCAATTTAATCTCCATTTCGTATAATGGACGGCACGGTGTATACCGTGTACCGTGTTACAAGCCGTGTTGTATTTTGTATTAATTTGCTTACGCTCTTTTTCTTATTTTTGTAGGCCCCTCGTTTTCTTTCAAAGTTCGTACATGTGTATCTTATATTAAAACTGCCTTATTTTAAGTACAGATCCAAGCACAAGATTTAATTTTGGTGCAGTAATTTATAAATATATTTAGCGTGTGAATGCTAATCTATCCGTAGTGATGAGATTATAAAGGCATAAGATGATACATTAAAATTGAATTGACTCTTAATTATGTATTTAATTTAAACTGCCCCCTGAGTCCGAGCTCCTTGATTTATTTGCGAGGATTTTTGAATTTACAATTTTTCTGAGTGCATAATATGGATGCGTTTAGAGTCTAATGAGATACTGATTTAAAATTTACATTTGTAAGAGATGCAAACTGAAAGAGTGAAGAAGCATGTCGGGGTTTCATTAATAATATGACTAAATATATGGTAGTCAGACAGAACAGAGTCAATTCAAATGACATGTATGTGGCAGCCTACATATTGCATATTGTATGGCCCACTCAATTTCGTTGGTGTGTCTTAAAGGGATTTTTGAAGTGAAGTTGTCTTGTGTGTTTTGCGCATGAAGTATGAGTGGTTGTGATTATTATAATAAAGCAAAAATTATTTCTATTGTTGCAAATAGAATACATTTGTAAGTTCTTATATATTATGGATTTAAAATCACATGTGTGATTGTTTATGTGATGCCTTTTGCTTCTATTTCTATTCTATTATTCGATAGAATTATTCTGGTTCTAGTCTTCTAGACTATGTCAATGAGAATATGGGAAATTAAAATCAAGATTGTGCGGATGCTTGTACTATAGTAGTGTATGGTAAGTGTGTGTCAAGTGGGTAGTTAAAGTTAAAGGCAAGTGTGTGTGTGTGTAATAATAGAAGGAAGTGAGACATATAAGTGTGGGTAGGTACATACATTCAAATGAATGGGGCATGAGTGCATACATTTAAATAGTTAATAATTACATTGACCTGGGTTCTCTGTTTTTCTGTAGTTGTACATAAATCCTAAGTAGTATTCTGATTTTCTATATAGCACCATTGTTAATGGGCCCTATGCTAATATTGTTAATGGTTGACAGGTAATTGTAATAAATTGTGGTCGTAGGTCAGTCGTGTATAGTACTGTAGTGCTGTTAGCGTGTGAGTAAAAGTGTGGCTAATTGTATTTTATGGATATATGCATATAAGTGCGGCAGACAGAGGAGATGAATTAAAAGTGGGGGAGGATCCACATCCACATCGAAATCGAGACATCAAGATGATATTATAATATGGGAATTGAAAATAAAGGAGGACACATCACCTTTCGATTTTAACCATCACTCATACACACACGTAGAATAGTGCACACAATCATAATACAATACAATGCAAAAATAATCCTACACATATTTCAATTTACAATTCAATTAACCTACCTGAGCTACATCCCTTATAACACTTAACGTCCACCCCGTGTGTCAGCAACTTTTGATATATTATTTTGACTTTATGTATATTTGTACTTACATTTTACATTAATAGAGTTTTTTAATACGTGTTTTGTTAAACAAGTTGATTTAATGTCGTATTTATTTAAGTCGTTTTCGTTGTAGTAATAATGCTCATGTAGGCTGAATACTTTGTACTGTGGTTTAAAGATCAGGATATAATACATACATACTATTAGTATTAATGCTATGCATTATGGTACATAATATGTACCAGAGTATATGAGTCATTAGTATAAAATATGCAAAGGCTATACAGCCCAAAAAAATAACTGCTCCGATTATGAATTCTGATTGATTTATAATGAATAACTGTCCGTTTATTTTCTGTAGGATTTGTTTGCTAAAGAATTTGTTTGGAGGATTATTTAAAAAATATTTAATGTCCGTTTTTTATTATGGTAGGTATTCAGTCAGGATAATGTCAATAACCAGCAGGTTTTATTAAGGGAAGGCCAGTAATGCAATGCAATGACACTCACTCTGATCTGACATATGTGACGTGCTTCTTTATGCTTGTTTATTTTGAGTTCCTACAGCTACGCGTATTTTTTGGGGTTAATGATTCCATGATCCTCTCGCCTCGTTTCAATTGTACCAAGTTGAAATGAAAAGTTTTTTCAAGTTCCGTTTTTTTTTGTAGTTTATTTATTTTTTCAGTCAATTTTACTACTCACACAAAGTCGGCATCGGCATCGACATCGGGAATCTGTTTACAGTTTCAACTATGTATAGTAAAAAATAATAAGGGAAATGAATTCATACTTCTTACTGATATGATGGGGTCACACGTCACGAGGAAAGTTCAGAAAATATGAAATAAAAACAGGTCGACTCATAGCATAGCATATATTATCTGTAGTAGTTACTAAATCGTAAATCACTAATAGAGTTAAGACATATGATTGGGCGAAGACGAAGGCTATGTGTATTGCATACTGAGTGTTTTTTTAAATGTTTTATACTTACATTTAAATTACAGTACTAATACTAAAATCCTATGGGTTATTATGCACAGTTTTAGAATTTTAGTGTACAAGTAAAGCTTGCAGAGTGATGCATATGCTATATGTACGTCCTGACGTAAACTGATATTTTTTTGTAGGAAATGTGTCTATAGTACTGTATAGTAATTTCGGGGTCCCAAGGCTTTTTTTCCCTTCTGTCATAATAAACCTGTCTGTACCGAAGGTTTTTACCTTAACCTATTTCAATGCCAGCTCCAGTTCCAGTTCCAGCACCAGCTTCAGAATAGTTTTGGCAGTTTGTTTAGTACAGCTTCAAAGCTGGAAAATGCTGGGGGTGCTGGTGCTGGAGCTGGATAATAGACCAGGTGCACCGTATTTGAATTCTGTAGAGTCGGAACTTTTCCCTTAAAATACATAATAAATGTCAAGTTTTAGTTTTGTGGGAGCAGTGCAGTAGCTTATGATATGGCAGTATATATGTACACAGTACTACCTGTATTGGCAACAGTAGAACAGGTCGTGAGGGAGAAATATCGCACCTGTCTCTGTCTATATACTGCTCTGACTCCATTTATGGTTTTCCTGGATATTGAGTATGAGTCTGATTATGAGTTACACTTACTATAGGGAGAGTTCATTGCCGTATTTTCCAGAGTAGAATTTTCTAGTATTATCAGCAGAGTAATAAAGTAATTAGAGAATTAAAATATAGAATAGATTTTATTTAGATATGGTTATGCAATAAAGACGTACATTAATTATGTATTTTGTACATAGTTGCCACACGCAAGGAGGTTACACGTCGTCTGTGAAGAACCAAAATGACCCATATCCAATTTAAGCTAGAATCAAAATGTGCTATGTCATAAAAACAAAATGAGAAACATGCGTAAAATGTTAATTAAGAGTTTTTGAAAAGCGTAAAATGTTCTATTTACGTATTTAAAAAAAGTGTAAAATGTTCTATTTACATATTTTTTAAAAGTATAAAATGTTTTATGTAGGTACCTACCGACCTGTTTTTGAAAGGTGTACAATGTTCGATTTAAATGCTTTCAAGACATATTGAAATATTTTCGTGGATAGTGGATATTGTTTTCAGCTAAAAAACTAAAAATGGAAATGGATCATTTTGGTTCTTCACAGACGATATAGCTTGATTGCCTAATAAATCATAGCAACTTGTAAGGAGCTATGCATATCTGAACTTAATTATCGTTGGTTTCTAATGTATATCCTGCAATCATGCTAAAATTATTTGATTAGTTATTTCTCAATTTAATTAGTAATTGAAGTGATTTGTGAATTTAAACCGAAGTGGTATTTTCCTTATTATTTAAATGAGGTCATAAATAGTATAGGTAGTCTAAAATAGGATTTATACCAGTATGAACTATAATTAATCGTAAAAGTTAGAATGTATATTCTTTATTGCATTTGTAGTAGATTGATGTCGTAAAAAAAAAATCGTAAAAGTGTATCGTACATCGCATATGTGTAGTTACCACCCGCCCAATGTTCAGCATTCAGTGTCAGTTAAATACTGAACAAATGGTTCATACAGGAAAGTATATAATTAAATGCGTGCATGTTATGAAGATGGACTGGATTGAGTGTGCTGTATGGAAGATAATTGATAGTAGTAATGATAAGGTGGGTAAATGGTCATGGTTTTTATTGTATTGTTGATTCATATACAGCTATGTAGTATTATTCCATTGGATTAAATTTGTGAATAGAAACTTTAATTCCAGGAAGGTGCTCATTCATATTTTGGTAAAGGACTCGATCATTGATGTCATAATAATTCTTGTAATTTGTAATTTGTAATCGTAACTCCCATAAAATATTTTCCAATGAGTAATGAGTAATTCTCCTGACTTTTTAATTTAATTATCTAATAAGTGAAGTTACATTATTTATGATAGTCGGAGTAGGATATGAGATATGGTGCTACCTACCTAAATCGTCCTACTCGTAAAATTTATTGTGTAAAAATAATTTAAATTTACAAATTGGAAAGCTCATTCTTTGATTTAAACGTATGACGTTGAAGAACACAGTTATTAGTCAGTGAGACAACGACGACAACCGGAGCCAAGAAATGAAAACGAAAACGACAACGAGCGAGACCATAATATTAATAATTATGGTAGTGGTGAATTGGTGAAAGTAACAGGATATGAGTATCACATTCACTGGGACTTTATTATATGAGACTATGAGACGGAGCTACGTGATACGTGATGACATTTTGGAATCATTTGTTTTGTTACCCCCTTCACTTTGACTTTCCACTTGACTCATCATATCATATCATCCCATCCATCTCCATCTCCATATCCTCCTCATTATTATAACATTCGCATTCTCTCTGAACGGGAAATTGTGAAATCTTTAACAATTTCTATAACTGTCATTTAAAAGCGCTTTAATTCCTATTCAAGAAATTACACAATTAAGACTCATAATTACAGACGATATGACACACACGGTGTATCTGAACCCTCTGTACCTGTAATTTGAATACTTATGGGAATACCTGGTGTGCATTTTAAAATTTGGCGCTAAGATCAGAATTCCAATTCGAATAACTGCATAGATAATTTGTTCATTTGAAATTCCAGAACAGATGAGCAAATGAGCAAAACCAATAATGTTCCCCATCGAATTTCTCGAACCTTCATTTCCACGAGGATGACAGACCACACAAAACAAAAACGTTTACTTAAGTACGGTGCTGATATAGTAATGTGTTCTATGTTGTGCCCACTATTTTGCATGTAATTGGAGAGCAGAATATTACACTTACGGATATTTGTATGCGCTGTGTCATTCTTGCGTTCTGTTCTTGTTCTACTATTTTAATTTGGTTTTTGGAATTTCGATGCACTCCCCATCGTCACTTTTTCTACATAGCTAAATACATATTTAGGACATTTGCACTTTGCTTGTCTGTGTAATCAGTGGATCGATTTCCTATATGTATTCTTAATACTTATCGTTAGACCGTATTATAGCAAGTGTTTAAAATCAATTAATGCTGAGGAGGCCATTTGCTTTTGTCGCTATGTCACCCTCATAATATTTGCATTTCATTATCGGTCGTCGTGTGTAATTATGATTGTGTACGATAACGGGCCGTGTGGTGGGTGCTGTGTTAAATCTATGTATGAGTAATTTGCATTTTTAATGTATGGAGGTGAAGGTGTTTTCCCTTGAGGAAGGAAGCATGCATTCATAGCATGGGGCAGACCAGCAGGGTGGCAACGGTGACGAGTTTCGCGTGTGTAAACAAAGATATAATTGCAAAATTGCGACAAAGTAATTGTAATTTACTACGCACCAATGATGTATGTAGTATGGGGTTCAAGAGCCAGTTCAACTAAAGTTTCACTATTTGCTTTTTTTCCTTTCGAAATCTTCCAAAAAGGGCAACAAAAAAATCGCTTCTGGTTTCAATCTATATCTGTAGTTGTTTTGACGATGGTACTTACAAGAAACTTATTATAAATTGAGCGGTATTATTAGTGGTCACTTCAAATGAAATTGAGTCCATATATATAACCTATTGCTCATAAGATTACTACACCCTAAGATTGGGTCAAAGGTTATCGGAAATGGGCGCGTGGAAAATTCAAGGGGAAATTGTGTAAGTCGTACATTATGGACAAATATTATTGTAAAGTACGTTTTTGAATGATGGGCAGTTTCGTTATTTTCCTCAGTTGTCAAATTAAGATGACCTCATACAGGCGTAATATTAGTCACAAATATTTCCATTTCATGATCCCAAACTAAACGTAACGGGGGCGTCATCATGTATCAGTATACATAATAATGCGCAATTTCGACTGGTTCGTATTTCACCGATAATACTAACTAAATTAAACTTTTGTAGCAATATTTATTTTGAATCAATTAAATAACAATAGTAAAATAGTAACCATGAATTAAATTTCGTCAATATTTTTATAAATGATTTTCAGGTAGTTCATCCCTCCTACAATTTCTTTACATATGAGCATGACCTGGCACTGATCAAATTGGAGACACCCGTCATCCTCACGCCGCACATCAGCCCGATCTGCCTCCCTGGAAACGATGATCTACTCATCAATGAGAATGCAACAGTGTCCGGGTGGGGACGCCTGAGCGAGGGGGGACCCCTCCCGTCCAAACTGCAGTATGTGTCCGTCCCAATCCTGAGCAATGCAAAATGTCGAGACATGTTTTTAAAATCTGGCCGAGTGGAACACATTCCAGAGATTTTCCTCTGTGCGGGCTATGAAAACGGGGGCAAAGATAGTTGTCAGGTAATGGACTTTTCGGATTACAATTTTGATATAATTTATCCATAAATTGATGTTGCTAGTCCGTCCCCATCATAATACTTGGGTGTTTTTGGAGCTTGAGAGATTTTACATTGGAACATACGATCTTTATGTTTTTCCTTATATTTTTCATTAGTGAAGTTGAGTGACCTTTTAATTTCTTGATGCTAACGTAGTAGCTCCGCGACGATATTAGGCTATTAGGCTAGATATATAATTATGTTAACCTTAACGGTGCTAAGTTAGGAGTTCAAATATTTTTAAAAAAGCAAACAATTTTTTTAAACAAATATTTTGTATTTGAATTGCAATAATTTGAAAAAGTTATCTTGCATTTTTGTAGAATTTTTAATTGCTTAAGCACGTAGGCACTTTAAAGAATTCGTGATCTAAGAAACATGTAAATAGGAATTTCGAAATTCTGAAACAATTATCTATTTGTAACGATTTAGGTAGTTACATTTTTAGATATATTAAGTAGTAGAAACTTTGGAATTGATTTTTACAAATATTTGGAAAGATGCTATATGTCTTACAGCGTATGCAAACATTAGAAGCAACGTAATTCTGAAATATACAAATATTTGGAAGGAACTTGCAATTTTTGAAACACATGCTTCGAAGAATTCGTTATTCCTTAACTAATTTATATTTTAGAAATTTTTTTGTACTGATAAACAAATGTTTGAGTATCTTAAAGCCATTTTTTTAAAGAATTTATTTCTAAGTATCGTAATACTCATTATTATATTGAAAACAGCGTTTAAGACTTGTACTTACTTAACTATACTATACAAAAATGAATTTATACTTCTATATCAGTATTTTATTTCGAAAAGCGTACGTGCTATTTTTGACAATTATCATTGTCGGCGTTGGCATATATACGCGTTGAAAGATTTTAATATATTTGAACAGCGACTATTATTATTATTATACATACAAACATCATTAAGGTGACCCATTTGATTAGAATACAACATCCCCAATCCAAGCCCCATTTAAAACACTGTCTCATTCGGCTACGTGAGTATTGATGTAAAATGAAAGATGGGTGGGTAGCTGTGTGAGTGTGAGTTGTAGGAAAAATGTAAAATGAAATGAAACAAAAAATAATAATCTAGATGAAGCTCAAGAGAAATTATTGTCTTTGAATTTATTCGAAATTCAGTTAATAATCCAAGAGTAATTAAGGATAAAGTTTGACTTAAACTTACTAAGAGTTTAAAAAAAGACTAAAGAGGAGAGAACAAAAAATAAACACAAAGTATTGTTATTGTAGTTCATAGTTGTAATAATTATATACTGGTTATTACAGGGTGACAGTGGCGGACCACTTCAAGTTCGGGGTTCTGACAATCGGTGGTTCTTAGCTGGAATTATTTCTTGGGGAATCGGTTGTGCAGAGCCAAATATGCCAGGTGTATGTACAAGGATTTCAAAGTTTACATCGTGGATTCTAAAACATGTTACTGCCTAGTCGTCTTTTTGTAACTTTATATATATATATGTAGCATATTAATTAATTATTTACTTACTTTACTTATTAACTTACGCACTTAACTAATTATATATCCTTATGTATACTGTATATATATATTACCTATATTATCATTACTTACACGTATGAATAAAAAATTGATACTTTATTTTACAAAAAATTGCGATACAATTGTACGAGTGTTGTTAAATTTTATTAATCTTCTGCCCCATGATTTGTGGATTATTACGACGAATTTCAGCGGCTCCCTGCTCACGGTAATTGTAGCTACAGTCATGTTTGTCACTGTAGCGATGAAGAGAACAGAACAAACCTCCACAGCGACAATCGAATCCTACAATCAGACAAATATATAATATTTTTTAGCATCACTATCTTCTTTTTAATTGAAGTATCAAGACAAACAATGAACTAGGAGATGAATCCGAAATATGTATTATACAGCTATTTTATTTATTGATTGTTTACCCTTACCAGTCAAGCCAACTTTTTTCTTGCAGGTATCACACCGATTTTTTATTTTCGTCGGTTTTTTTTCCTCTTCTTCTTCTTCAGGGGGTTGTTCAATGGAAGGGCCGGCGAGTGATTGTGTCACCTGTTTTTCACAAAGAAATAAAAAGAACACTTTAAAATCGGTTCACGACATTATTAGTTATATGAAAGACAAATTGTCCAATTACAGGCTAAACGCAAAATCAAGATCGAAAACTAATGGTTAAAAATCATTGTAATTTATCCAACTGAGAAAAACTGACATCCCATAGGGACCTTTTAAAGTACAATATATATACATTTAACTGTAACTGTAGGTTATTCGTGACCGCGAAGGGCAAATATATGCCCATGTCCAGCATAACTTTTAACGAAGTTTCCATTCAATCCATTATCAAAGTGGAACAAAGCCTACATTACTATCACTGACTACTAGCATTGACACAAATAAATAACATAATCATCTAACCTTACATAGAAACGGGGTTATAAAGCGTAGTTTCTCATATCTAATACTTTTCACACAATACACTTCTCCTAAAAGTTATGATTAGGGATAAATTACATTAACTTAGAGCTGCAAACGTTCATGTATAAGTTCGTATACAGACCTTCCATGAATTATATGCTAGTTCGATATCGGACAAAATTCGTTCGGTGATGAATTGCATTAAAGCTTTGATTGTAACCTTTGGAGCTAACCATTAATGCAAAATTGAATAAGAACGTTCTTTCTGCTATTTGTTTGACATTTCACAACTTATTAACGAAAACTTAGAAGGACAAAACATTACATGTCCCTAAAATGTATTTTAATTGAAAAAAAAGTAAAAAAAAAAAAAAAAAAACAGGGCAGATCAGAAAAATAAAAAAAATAATTCATGGAGCAAAACATTACACAACGACCATACCATGGGTAAAATAATCAGAGAATGTTTAACTTATTTATATTTGCCCTAAGCCCAAAGTATACCGCACGATTTCATTAAAATATGCCGTACTACTGACATTGTACTGCACACTGACAACTGACAAAACGTTAGACAACTTAAGCACAGAGACCAGCGTAATATCCATGATAAAAATAGAAATTTACATATTGCTTCTATGTATTATGCAAAATCAATGAGGTAAGTTTTGAATCTAATAAACTCTAGCTTTTGTACCACTGTTCTATAATTGAAGTATTTAGTAAAGAAAATATGTCCCGCAAAATTTTAGACAAGTATTTCAAGAAGGCACTTCTACTGCGTTGCATGACCTACATGCATAACTCAACTCTAGACGGAGCAAATGAAGGAAGCCAACAAAATTTTGCCTCCCTAAAATGCTTAAGAGGTCCAAACAATGAAGATGTTTTCTTTTTGAACTCAAATTCAAGTATTTTTAATTTATTTTGGTTGACTTACTACATCAATAATGGCAGAAGCAGTAACTGATGTGGTTGATGGCGGCGAAGATGATGATGATGATGTTGAAGATGGTTGATCCCCGCTTGGAGTGAGAGCAGCGGGTTGTTGTTGTTCTGCTGGTGTACCAGAAGTAATGGGAGTGGAGGCTCCACTAGCTGACCCTGTGGAGGCTTGAGTAGGAACACATTTTTTCTTCAAAGCATCTTTAAAACAAATGGAACATAGACCATCTGTGGCACTTGACCCATAAAATCCACACCCCGAGCGGCAAAGGGTTTTGGGCATTTCATCGCGCTCCATTGTGATTAATTACGCTTGTTTCCTTATATATAAATAATAGATTAATAGCTGGACACCCTTATGATTAGAACTTCGTATTGATTGTTATCTGTAGAAATCTGCAACAAAAAAACAAAAAAAACAACAGAATTAATATTAATTCAGGTTATAACAATAGGTTATCGACAACATCTAACATGACTTTAGGGGAAGGGCTGTACAACCATTATCACATGGGTTTTTAACTAACTAAAACAGAACTTTCAATTTTGACAAATTCGATCCCTAAATTATGGAACAAGCGTCAAAAAATTACGACCATCCCCAATACGTTAGACCTAATCTCCTAGTTTACTCAATATCAACGCAGTTTTTTCTCTGATCAGATGAGACAAATACAAAATATGACTGCGTAAACGTAATTCGAAGATTAAAAATACACATGAACTCTATAAGAAGAGAACGTCCTGTCTTGAAATATGGGTAGATATATCCTATACTACTCTACAACTCTAAATTCCAATAATTACTCATCATAAAATACTTAATTATCTTATTCGCACTGAAGTACGGAAAAGTTTAACACCAAAAACTAAAACCAGTATAGTGCAGATCTTTTTCGCACCCAACTCAACCCAGGCAGTCCCTACTTAGGCGGAAGAATAATAATTTCGCGATAATTAAGCATAAAACAGATAAATTTTAAACTGCCACTGCCTTCTCCAACTAAATGCTAAAAAGGATGACGAAATACAACGACTTCAACCCTGGCTAATAATGAATAAACCAAATAAAAAAGTTAAACTAGCTAGTGCTTAACCCTAAGTACTACCTAAAATTAAATATAATTAGAGACTGAATTAGCATTTACGAAGCCAGTACATAATAGCTAATTTCAAAGGGTTACACTACTTACAACTTGGAATCAAAAACTGAATCGACAAAAATGAAATTTTGAAACGAGAAACTAATGAAAATCGAAAACAGCAGTCGCAGATCACATGTGACACGAATTAGAATTAGAAAAGCAGAAGAGAGCACGACTATATGCTGTAGCACTGTAGCACATTCAAATATCAAGAATGACTCGACCAGAATACCAGAGAATACTAACTGAACAAGACAATTGCGTCACACAAAAAAATACATATAGGACGATGAGAACAAACAATACGATGAGCCATACCCACCACGATTACGATTACCAATATTACCATATCATGAGCCAGCTCGAACCAATTCTAACTCACAAATTCACAGAACTCCACCAACGTAAAGAGAACGAACAAATAACCATATGACAAACCAACTAACAAGGAAAGATGAATGATCCTGAGCCTAGCAGGCTAGGCCCAACAATTTCAAATACACGCTATTCTAGAATATTTATATTATACACTACTACAAAGTCCAATCCACGCATACTGATTGACGACAGACCACTAAAATTAGTTTGCTTGTAATCCGTAACCTTGTATATTAATAATCTAAACGAACAAATTACGGAAAGTTAGTAAATCACAAAATTATTAAATATTTGATATTGTTCAAACGAAACACAAACACATAGGCACACAAAAATATTAACCATTACCTAGCAAAAAAAATATTCTAGACACTTCCATAGACCCTCCAATGAAGACTGATGAAAGTCAGCGTAATTCGAGTCAAAATTCGAAAACAAATAACGAACTACTTGTGAATTGTGTATACGACATTTAATTTCGTCCTTTTTGAATTTTGCAATCCTTGAAGACGAGAGTTGAGAGTCCTTCTTGAATGTTGAAAGCCTCACAATCAAACCATAGAGACAAACACTAGTCTGGACAGCACTACTTAAATTATGCAAAAAAAAATAAAAAATAATGAAAATAAATCCCAATCCACACAACCATGAATCAGCTGATTAAAAAACTACAGACAGGAGAGGACAAGACAGACAGGAAATATAAATGTGAAATGTAAATATATGTTGACTACGTACAAAAGTGTATAAGGGGTTCGCTCTCTCACACAACACGAGAGATAGATGGGATTCGATAGGGATTGGGGTACAAATGGGACTTAATACGATATTACAACACACAAAGAGAACAACCAGCAGAACGACAAACTAGAACTAGTCTTTTTCAATGTAATATTCAAGGAAAAAGAATAATCATATAGACACTTGTCTCGACACCAAATCTAACTGCGTTGTTGTTGATTTTTAATGATAATTGATTGAGATCGAGAGATTGAGGGAGAGAGAGAATACTATCAACGAATCAATAATGTACACTTACAAAAATTTAAAGGGAAATCTACAAAAGAACAGAAGATCACTCACCAGTCACCATGCACTTTTTGTGTGATAAATAATATTATTTATTATTATTTTTTGAGTAACACTGGAAGGATATTATATTATTGAGACTCTCGAAAATAAAAACAGATATATAGATGAAAGAGAAAGGAACGATTAAAAGAAAATCAAATACGTTCTCAATGGATAATTTTGCATGAGTAACCGAGTTTTCTTGACTGGATTTTTGAGAGAAAATCAAAATGGAGAGTGAATTTAGGAGGAGTTCGACGATCCACGAACGATCCACACAGCCACCACTACCTCACCATACGATCCACGACTCGAGCTGTAAAAGAAAACGTCTTGGTTTTCTGTGGGAGAGACCCAGTCGTGGCCGTCCAAAGTCTCACTCGCTCTCTTCTCAAGGCATGTACACACATTACACTTTTTAACACAGGCAGACGAATGGTACAGTGCATTGGAGTCCTAACGTTACTGCGCACATGGTGACGCCAGCCTTCTGACGTCACTACTCCGTCTCCCGTCCACCCTACGGAAGCGTGCATACCTTACGTAGTACAAAAAAACTCTGAGGTTTTTTCTGAGACCCCCTACCCCCATCTTGTGGCATGGACAGTCAAACTCCCCTGATTAACGTATGACAAAATTTAGGCACGCTCCCGCCTCCCAAAGACAGCAATGCTATTCAAATGCAATTAAGCAGCAGTAGCAGTATGGCAGCAGTGGCCTTAAGTACGTTTTCTCTATGTTACCAGCAGAAACAGATATCTTCCATGTATCTGCCAAGTAGATAGCCACCTCTGCACCTATCGATTTTGCAATACAGCAGCACTGGTGACTTCTTTGGCTCGAGCTAATGGCTTCAAACATACTGCCAGCCACTGCCTTCCCTTGATTGCCCAGCAACAAGCTTAGCCAGCAGAAAACTGTATCTACAACGTGGCTGCGCTGTAGATAAAATGTTTTTTTGCTCATATTTTTTCACAATACAGCACAGCCTTTGCTTTTACTACCTTTACTCTACGAATCATCCCTAACTGATGTAATTGAAAGGGTGAGTGGATCTATTCAGGTATTGATTACGTGCCATGTTAAAGATAGCCGTTCACGCAATGTTGAAGTGATTGCATGGGGGTGGACGGGTTGAAAAAGGAAGTTCATTTGGAGGACATCATTTACGGACCCTTTCTTATTGTATGTATTTGGTGGATTAGTCCTCGAACAAATGCTAATGTTTTTTTCCGAATGCAAACGCAACTATCTACACGGGTTGAACCCTTTCGTCCTCGAGTCACATTGTAGGGTTTGCATGGAGGAAACAGCTGTTTTTTAAACCCCTCCGTCTCTGATGGACTGATGCGATGGTTTTCTCATTGAATTTCTGAGAATTTTACCTTGACTTCTGGAATTATTTTTATTTTTGTTCGAATTTTCGTGGCTGTGGCTGTGCTGTGCTCTGATCCTCTGCTGGTCTCTGGTCCTGTTCGTTATCGTCATCGACATCATGTTTTCTTTGGACTTGTTCTTGTTCCTTTCGTGATCGTTCGTGTTCGCTTCGTGGTGTGTTTTTCCCCTGCCTGCGTAATATTAACGTCTTTTCCATTTGGATTTTGGATTTAGAATTTTGGAGTTTTGAGCAGTGTATAAGTATGTGTTCTGTAATGTTATACTGTCGCATTGATATTATTTGCATGGCTTTCCTATCACAATCACAATATTTGGGTTTGGGTTTTGGTTAAAGTCTTTGGATTGCGATTGGGGCTTGAGGAGATGAGGATGATGAGAGTTGGGGATTTTATGGTTAGTGTTTTAATATGGCGAAGCTTCGTCATCGTCATCGTATTCTCGTATAATCTCCTAAACCCTAAGTACGTCTCATATAAATATAATATATTCTTTCTATAATATCCTCGTCGTGTTCGTAGGTAATTCGCTTTTCGTTTTAGTTTTATACTATTTATCGGGGAAGGTAGTTTAAGGTAGGAGTCGTAAAGCTAAATAGCTTTACCAAGAATAGTTTTAGTTTGTAAGAGCGCTATATATATCTATAGTTGGTATTTGCATTTACTATTTAAACTATTTTACCTCGTGTGTCTGCATTTGCATTTAGTTGTTCGTGTGGTATTGTGTGTATCTATGTGGAGATTACTTTGGATAGTAGATAGCACTGACGATGAGTAGTGAGCTTGTTAGTATTGTTATATGGCATAATAATATTGTTTAGCTTGATCTTTAATGGCGGATATATGTCTTTGTTTTCAGTTACGGTTGCCTCGTGTTGATTTTTAAATTGCTGTCGTCGTTCAAAGTGCAAATCATTCTACTAGTGCGTGATTACGATTGCAGATTATAGTTTGTACGACGTAAATTCACTTTTTTGAAAAAATGTAAATAGTTATCTGTCGAACGTAGTAAGAGTAGTAACTGCTTTAAGGAAAATTTAATGACAGATACTCGTAGTTAATGACGTTGAAAAAACTGTTCATAAAGTTCGTATTACATAAGAAATGCTATAGGGGAAAGTGGAAAACCTAGGCAACCAACGCAGTCCTCATCCAAATGCGTACCTATTTATGGGTAAGAGGTCACAAATTGCAAGAATCATTAGTTTGGTTTTGAAAATCTTCAATTCTAAAAATAAACTAGAATGAAATATGAGAATAATTATTATTAACACACTTAGAAATTTCTGGCAAGTCAGCCCAACGCGACGCAACGGCTCGTTTTCTAAAATAATCAAAAACAGACAACTACTTTAGCTCACTGTTCTTTGAAGAAGCAATACTATTGATTATTATTAGATAGTTTAGTTTGCAATTAAACAAATTGTGGATTTGCGTTGACTTGTTTTTTCTTTTGTTAATTTTGTTGCACAAAAAAAACAGTTTCTTGTCACACGATACCCCTCCATTATTATCAGTATATACCTTGTGTATATTAATTAAAGAAGATTATGCATTAGAATTAGATCATAAAGGACATACATATATATAGTATGTACGTACCTACATGCGTGTTATTGCATTGCCTTGTTTTTTAAATATTTACTTAGACATGCCGAGGCCAGGGATTTTAGTTTCATGTCAACGGAATTAATTTACCATAGGAGTATAATATAGGACCTTATAATATTACCTACCTACCTGCTTATATATATTGAGTTATTTTGTGTGTGTTTTCCCAGCATATCCAATTACATTTTGGTCTTGGTTTGGTCTCCTTCAGATTCAGAGTTAAGAAGCGAAGTTTGGTGCTAAACGAATCAATAGCAAAGTTGGTGTTAAGAAAGCAGAGATAGTTTACTTTGCATTTGGTTATGGAATTTGAATCCTTGTTAAGTGTGTGCTGTATTGTTTGTATTGTATTTCAATTCAGGACTCGCACTCATCGTCAGTGCTGAAGAGTACAGAAAAAGAGGAGATTTAAAAAAACAGTGAAACAACCTTGTCTGTCGTCATCACTTCAAGAGACAAAACGTCATCAAATCAAAAGGGGGAAAAAATAACAAAACATTGCGAATCAAAAGGAGAAGCATAGGCAGAGTCAGAGGCAGAAAGCAAAGCTCTTTAAATCTTTTTTACACTCTGCATAAATATATCTGCAATGAGGGACTTAAAGCAACTTCGCTAGTCAACTAGTCACTAGTCAGTTTCAGTTCGCAGTTTCGCACAAAATTTCCATTCAATGTACTCTCTTTATACTGTTCTACTAACTATTTACTTTGTCTCGTATACTGCGCATTAGCGCATTTATCTAATTGTAATGTTGCAAAAAACATCTGTGTACAGATCTACCTGCAGAGTTTTGGTTTTGGTTTTGACTATTGCTGTGTTGAACTGCCTTTGTACTTCCAAGTACATAACATAGACTTTGTCCTTCTTTATATTTTATAGTTATAGTATACAGTATATTAGTGCTTAATGTTTAAAAAGTCCCTTGGTTTGCATTTTCGCAATTTCCAACCGCAACAATGCGAAAATAATAATAATAATAAAAATGTATTTTTTTTTTGTATTCTGCAGTTTCTTTATAGAGTTTTTATTATTTGTTCTGAGGTCTTTAAATATAATCTTAGAGTCATAAGGTAAGGTACATATGTTTTAATTTAATAACTACTACATTTTTATACTTTATGCTGCCTTAGTATAGATATAGATATATATGCGGTAAGACCGTTTTTTTATTGTGCGTTTTGATTATTGTATGCTTTTGTATCAAACTACTATCAAATTCTCCGACTTGACAATTATGTATATACATAGTAAGATTTGCACGTTGTAAATTAATCTAAAAATATATGCAATTGTTAATTGCTGAATTGTTTGAACGTAGATATACAATATAGAGAAAGGAAGGAGGACTTAGTAATAATACTTTTATTATTTTTGTGCATTTTTTTAATGTTAGAATATTATTAGGGTTTCTTGTCATTAACACTTGTCACTATTAATTAAAAAATGTAATCAAAATGCATACACTGAAACACGGGGAGCAAACTGAGTTTGCTCTTTCCATAGAAACACATTTGGAAGTGATTACTGACCCCTCCAAAATATCTATTTTTTTTTGTAAAATATATTTTTTGTGTAAAATTTCCATCTCGATTTCCGCCAAAATCCTTTAGTACTTCAGTGGTTTTAAATGGGAAATTATTTATTACAACATAGTCCTGCAATTTAACATCTTTTTAAAGACATTTTTTTCAGAAAGCCCTGCAGTTTGCCCCGTGCGTTCGTTCTTGCCAAATTTTGATTTAGTTAAACAACGACCCGCGAAGTAAGAAGACCTACTAATAAAAATGTGAATTTGTATAGCGGGCCTTGCTCTTTTGGCTTCCATTTCACTTTCACAGATCTTCTGCTCAAAACATAAGGCATAATATTATATTATTTACATAATAATTAAATACTATCATAAGATTTAACATGTATAGGCTTGTAGGATATATCTCTAATTTTTAAAACAATACTGCGCGCGCGGATTATGTTTATTTCGGAGCGAGAAAAGTAAATAAAGTAGCACACGCTTCAAGAATAACATCTGTGTGTTTTGTCGTTTTGTATGTATTTCAGTATTTCCTTCGCTGTCTCGGTCTCGCATCGATATTCACATCGACATCCTTATCAATGCTTATATCTATATCCTATACTTAAGTACTGTCCTAGAAGATCTGTAGGTATACTATACTTTAAATGAAAATATAAAACAATAGAAAGGAAATTAAGTTGCGGCTTTTGCTTTCAGTCTTTGAGTGTATCAAGTCAATTTATGTAATAATTATATGTACTGTGTCATAATAATAATATAAAATTATATAATATCAGTGTTGTCCTACTACTACTACTGCTCACTACTTAAAGGACTGCGACTGAACTGACGACGTACTCTATTTCTGTTGGGTTAGGCCAGGCATGATGAGGCAAGTGTATAGCAAGTAAAACCTACTTAATCCATTTAGATTTGACTATAAAATATTGCACTACTGATATTTCTGCTATAATATTTGCACTTGGCTTGTTTTTGTTGGTTTCAGTGTTTCAGTTTTCTTTTTTTTTTGATGATGTTATAGTATTTATTTTAGTATTTTAGAAGGTAGCTTAGCTGGGGGCTGATATTATTTTTAGTTTTCTTTTGTCGTTACTCTCTTAACTCTTAACTATCCTCTGTGCTGTTAGTTGTAAAGTAGAACTTTGGTGCAGTGTGGAGGCTCATCTACTAGACAGTCAGTATAGGTTGCTGGTGCTGGTCTTGGCCATGGCGATAGTGATGGTGGTGATGATAATGATGGTTAATAGTGATGATGGCTCTGGCTGGGCTTTGAGCTTAGGGCTCTGCAAAATGAAGTCAGCCTGAGGAATATTTACGAACAACGTCAAGGAATAACGAATGAAAACCAAGTTGAAGTCGTATTCGAATTCGAATTTAATTATTCATAGCATATGGGAGAAGAGTTTACAGAAAACAGAGGAGAAGGCAGTCAAGTCAGTCAGCCGCAGTCCCAGTAGTGGGGTAAAACTAACTCTAGTTATAAATAATGCAGAATAATGAAAAGTGCTTATAGTAGTGGTTATGGTCGTTTAGTTTTTAGTACAATTATAATACAGAGACGGAAATTTTAATAGTAATAAACTATTGAGAGTCACTACACATCGTCTGTGAAGAACTAAAATGACCCATTTCCAATTTAGGCTAGAATTAAAATGAGCTACTTAATAAAAAACATTAAATTATTTGTATGAGTAAAATGTTAAATTATGAGCTTTTAAAAAGTGCATTATGTTGCATTTACACGTTTCTGAAAAGTATCAAATGTTAAATTATGAGCTTTTGAAAAGTGTAAGATGTTGCATTTACACGTTTTTGAAAAGTATGAAATGTTCTAATTACACGTTTTTGAAAAGTGTAACATGTTGCATTTACACGTTTTTGAAAAGTGTCAAATTTTCAAATTACACGCTTTTGAAAAGTGTAAGATGTTGCATTTATGTACACGGTTTTGAAAAGTGTAACATGTTGAAATTTTTACACGTTTTTGGATAGTGTCAACTGTTCTATTTACATGCCTTAAAGATTACACGATATCCATATCCATATATTTTTTGTAGATAGTATATTTTGTATTTAGTTAAAAATGGAAATAGGTCATTTTGATTCTTCACAGGCGATATCAGTATTTGAAGAAGCACGCACTGCTCACGTTCCTTCTATTTCTACTTTTACAGATTACAATTACACCTATAGCTTTTACTAGCAGCTAGTTAAGTAGTTTGGCTTCGGGATTTAAATTCAGCTGCAGCTGTAGTAGTAGGTTTCATACATTTGTATTATGTGGGTTCATACTGCCTCCACTAACTTGGAGAATTGGATAGATCTATATGCATAATAAGTTTATAGACCTTTAACTTTTAGAAGCTATCTTCAACAGCTATCCTTGATACAATTGTCTTGTTACGTTATTACGTATAGTTACAAGTAGTTTAAGTTTAGACCGATGCCGATGCGAGCATCACTTCTGGCGTCTCGCGTTGAGCTATGTATGCTACAGCAACAAAGTTGAAGGCAAGTCGATGTCGATCAGGATCTCGAAAAGTAGTTTAGAGACAGAGAGAGAGAGGAGTTGGGATTTTATATTTATCTTCTCCTATGGCCTTTAAGTGTATTAATAAATACGTATAGGATTTTAGACAGTACCTATATAGTTACATTGTTTTATGTTTTATAATACATAAGTAAGTACCTAGGTAGGTAGTTTTCCTTTACAGTCTGCAGTTGTAATTTCGTCGTAATATAGCAGAATTGTAATAAATGTACTCGACTAATATTTCTGCGTAGATCTCCTGTCTCGAACTCATCTGTTTGATATATGTTGTGAGTTTGTGAGTGTGGGATGCGTACATATGACAAAATATTGAGTTTTTTATGTTAATGCTAATATTTATCTGTATACTTCTAATTTGAATGGGTCTGTTCTGTTCGGCTTCGGCTTCGGTCGGTTCGCTGCGAGTTCGAGGATCCATGATTTGTATGTTGGAGGTTGCACTTGGCTTGTAGTATAGTGTGTATTAAGGTACTCTTTGTGTATGTAAAATGGTATTTGGAACACGTTTCCATTTATTTCATTTTATTTTATTAGCAAATTAGTATACTTACTATGGGATATTTGCAAACATGTCTGTTGTGCGTGTGTGTTATTTTTTATCGTCATTATCAGGATTAATAGTATTACTGTTATTATTATTACTAGTGGATTGGATTGAATTGAGTTCGTCCTTCTGGACTTGTGGACTTTTGTACACTTAAACGTTGTAAATAGTAATGTTATATAGTAATATTTTAGAATTGGTTTGGTTCAGTCTGTGTGGTAGTCTGTTTTCTAGCTTCCTTGTACGTCTCACTTTCAAAAATTTCAACTTGCAGGACTTTTGTACTGACAATTAGTATTAGTATGGTTTGGTTTGACATGGTTTGGCTTGGTCTGTCGACGAGGCGGCGACAGTTCGGCGTGTGTATTAATTTTATATTATTATTATTATGCTAATCGTAAGCTTTTAGAGTGTTCGATTTTATTTATATTTTAGGAAGATTATTTATTATGATAATAATTATTATGATTCAGGATAGGATTGTGTTTAATAATTGGGTTTGTTTGTGAGGACTTACTATTTTAGTATTTATCATGGAAGTACCTACCTACTTATAATGTATAGCCAGTGACAAAAGTTGGTTTTATTTTTGTAGTAGGCGCAGCAGATAGTTGATATTTATATTTATTATTATTATGAGAGTATTTTCAAATACTATTTTGCATGTGAAAAACTTTTACAGATTATTTGATGGGTCAAGTGTCTCAGATTAGTTGCTAAAAACATTACCATTAGTTTTAAACTAAATTATTAAGTTTTGTAAGGATTGGCTTTGGCTTATTAGATTTCCGCGCTTTTATGTGGTAGTGATATCACTGGTACTATTAAAAATGTTTTATATAAGTGCCTATGCTATTACTGAAACCGAAACTGAAAATGTTACTTACTTGGGATGGTTTTAAATTGATAAAATAAAATCAATAAACTTATTAAATAATTATGAATTCTGATGCTAGTTGTGATAATTAAATTAATTTTTTATTTTTATTATTACATCGTATCGTCTATGAAGAACCAAAATGACCCATGTCCGATTTATGTTAGAATTAAAATGAGCTATGTCAAAAAAAGGCAGCAGAATAAAATAAATAAGATACATACATGCTTACAATGCTAAACAAGAGTTTTTTTAAATGAGAAAATTGCTCATTTATTTACATGTTTTTAAAAAGGTAACAATGTCCTACTTACATATTTTGGAAAAAGCCAAAATGTTCTATTTACTTAAGTGTTTTTTAAAAGTATAAAATTTCCTATTTACATGTTTTCCTAAAGTGCAAAATATTCTATTTACATGTTTTTAAAAAGTGCAAAATATTCAATTTACATGTTTTTAAAAATATCAAAATGTTCAATTCCCATGTTTTTAAAAAGTGCAAAATATTCTATTTACTTGATTTTTGAAAAATGCACAAGGCTCTATTTACATGCTTTCATGAACATGTTATTTTAATTTTTCTGTAGATATAGTGCATTTTGTTTGAAACTAAAAATGGATATAGGTCGTTTTGATTCTTCCCAGATGCAATGTAAATCATGTTTTTATTCGTACATGAATAGTATATCCAGCCTGGAAATTGCCATAGTATATCCAGCCTGGAAATTGCCGTTTAAGTATGTTGAAATTTTGAAAATGAAGCTAATAAATATTAAATTAAAAAGTTCCTTTATGTTATTTTGTTTGTAAGTCGCTCAGAATTAAATCGAAATTAATAATGTTTGGAAAATAAATAAATTACATAATTTTTTGCAATTACCCAAAGTTGTAGTTTTACAGGGTGTAATATTATAAACAGGTAAAGCTCGTTAATAATGGCTTAATTAAATATAAATTCCTCAAAGTGCAGCTTTTTTTGGTGATGTTTCTAAATTGCGATATAAAAAATCAGTAAAAATCAAGACAATTAATGAAGCTGCCCTTCCTTATTTTAGACACAGTGCAAATATAATGTCACAGTCATGGATCACAATATATGAATGTACCTAATTAAGTAGGCACTTATACCTGCTTGTGCTGTATTTATTTTGCGTGTTTAACTTTAACCTATAAAGTTGTTCTGCTGCTGTCTATATGACTAGTGAGTCAGTCCTGTGTGTATGGGGACACGTGGGTTTACGTAAGTATGACATCACGATCACGATGTTGTGATTATGATAATGATCTGCACAAGATCAAACGAGCATAAGAAAAGATTCACTCTGGCTCTCCGGACTCTAATAAAGATTCTTGCCTGCAAAATGGAACAACTCCCCATCATAATACATACGTTATATGTCCCTCCCTACACACACACAAAATGGAAACGTCTTTCATACAATGCTTCCCACTTCCCACGATGTCATTATTAAGTCTCTGTCCAGTCCAGGACCTCCATGTTTTACAGTAATCAGAGCCGTAATTGGCATTGATAATTATTTGCATTAACTATATACATTATATTCTATATATTTGTTTTTTTTGCGCTGTTTTTTTCTCCGGCGGAGGACATTTTTTTCACGTAGTACAGTCACTAATAAGGAAATAGAAATGAAAAGGAAATGGCTACAGAGAATTTTTTTGAATCGCAAAAATTATTATTGTTCATATAGACATTCATGACGTCAACTATTCATAAGGATCTAAAGGTCTAAGGTAGGATTATTACATTACTACCTACTTATTTATCGTTAGCGCTATGCATAATGTATGTAGGTACCTGAGAGGGAAAGAAATATCTCGTGGTTTTTAGACTGTAAATTCTAGACTGCTGACTGCATCTGTGTGTGATCTGTGTAATAATAATGAGTAGACATCTCGTCTCGACTTATGGTTGGCCACACATTGTCTGGGTGCTAAGTTTTCTATAAATAAATATTAAATCTATGTTAATAAATTATCATAGTGGAATATATGGCTGCAACGTAATTTCGTTTTCATTAAAAAAAAAATAATTTCGCCTGCGAAGAACCAAAATTACCCATATTCATTTTATGCTAAACAAAAAATCCACTGTCTTACGATTAGACAGTCTACAAGATTTTAAAATATCACTATCTTGGAAGCATTTAAATGAAACATTTTACACACCTTTCAAAAACAGGTTAAATATGAAATTTTGCAATTTTCAAAAACGTGTAAACAGAACATTTTGCACTTTTAGAAAACAACGAAATGTAAATTTTTGCAATATTCAAAAGCAGGTAAAAATAAAACATTTTGTACTTTTAAAAAACAAGGAAATATGAAATTTTGCAATATTAAAAAGCAGGTAAAAATAAAGCATTTTGTACTTTTCTAAAACAATTCAATAAAACATATTTCACTGCTTACAGAACAAGTAAATAGAACATTTTGCACCTTTCATCATTGACATTTTTCGCATTTTTCTCATTTACTGTTTTATGACATAACTCATTTTGATTCTAGCCTAAATTGGATGTGGGTAATTTTGTATCTTCACTGACGATATCTATTTACTTATATTAAGAAAATTTGAGTTTTACCTATAATGTAAGCTTGGAACTTAAAACATTAAATCTATTTCATAATAAATTATATAAACACGCAGCTACAGTCGTAAGTTCAATAAATCCACGCTTAAAAATGCATTCAACATTGTCAATTGTTAACACAGTACAGTAAAATAGAATGCAAGCACATAGTATGCTATTACAATTACATTGGTATTAATGTAAGTAACGTGTTTCAAATAAATTATTTCAATTTTAATTATTGTATATACGAATTAGACATTATCAAAAGCAAGAATATTCCCATGTAACTCATAATTTATTTGTAGTTTTATTTTGATTTTTATTGTTAGCGAATCTCAAGCAAAAGGTCAGGACATCGTACGTTTCAACCATATAGCGTAGGTAACTTTATTAATATTTCATGCATTCATGCTTGAAGGATATTAATCTCGAGGGAAATTCATTCCGGAAGTTTTCTGTTCTTGATTCTTTTGCTGTACATAGGTGTAAGTTTAAATGCTCGTGCTCCGTTGTACGGCTTACGGCTTGTACTTATGAATTTGTGTGCAAATACCGAAGCTGAAGGTCGATGTGTGGAAATGATGTTTTTGGATGAAAGTAAATGCTTTGGATATTTAGAATAGTATATGTAATTATGTACGTAGTTTTTATTAGTGTTGCTGCTGAGTTTATAGAGTTTAACTTTCTCTCATTCTTTTCTCCAGTTTCTGGAGAAATGAAATACTGGAAATTAATATATGAAACAATGATTGTCATTTTGATCACGTATAAAAAAGGGCGCAAAAAGCGGAAGTAAGTAAGTAGGTAATTAATCAGGTATAATCAGGTAAACAATTTAAATATCGTCTGTAAAGAATCAAAATGACCCAAATCCATTTTTAGCTAAAAACTAAATGCACTATCTACAAAAAATATTAATATATCATGATCATAAAAAGTTTTGAATAGAGCATTTTGAACTTTTCAAAAACCCGTTAGTAGTATTTTTTGCACGTTTTCAAAAAAGTGTAAATAGAAAATTTTACACTTTTTAAAAAGATGTAAATAGAAAATTTCGCACTTTTCAAAAACTCGCATTTAATTTGTTTACCCATATGCAATTTTTGTAGTATTGTAGTATTTTTTGAGATAGCTCATTTTAATTCTAGCTTCAATTGGATGTGGGTCATTTTAATTTTTTGCAGACGATATTATGAATTTTGTTGGTAGTTTACAGATTGTTATACATAATGCATACTGAGTTAATTTCATGCATCGATTTTAAGTGAAGCATGTATGTTTAGTAGACTAATAATCTAATTTTTTTTCTAAAAGTCACATTTTCTATATTTCTGTCATAACACAAATACGTACCTCATTTATTCCTAAAAATAAATTTCTTAAGTCTCCTTTTTAAACCCCATTTAATAAAAATTAATAATTTTGTGAACTAAATTTTATAAAAGTTCTAAATAAATATAGTCTCAAGGCTTTATAGGAAAGTTTGGGAAATTCATATGAAATGAAATCTTCCATTTTCAACTGAAAAGTTTTCTGAAAAGTCATTATATAGCCTAATTATAAATACTAAAATGTTATTTGCAAAACCAATAATTGTATTTTGTAGAACACACTTTCCGGAAATCTCAACTTAAATTCTACGTGGTACTAAACTTTTTAAAATTAATGGCAAAGTTCATAGTTCATCTAATTTCAATACTAATTTCAGCCCAGGGCTCCGTCACTCCGAAAGGTGTAAAAAAAGAGGCTTCCTCATGATTGAACTTGACAACTACATATTATATGCAGTATCCCTATTGATGTGAATCTTCCAATAGTTCATAATGAAATAACGCCAACGCGTATTTTTGTATTACACAAAGACATACTATATGCCACATCATACTCGTTGTGTTCTGCTAGCTACATATGCGTCCATATTTTCCAAAAAAATACTAGAAAGTTTAAATTGGCAATCTCGAAGGAAATCACTGGAGAAAGCTCTTTCCATAGCAATATTAAACACGCGATATCAGTATCCTCTGCACAGTTAATTGCATTTAAAAAGAATGTCTGGAGAGTATAATATAATGTGATATGGTCGTTTACGAACTATAGCCCAAAAGCATAAGTACCTGTCTTCCCCATTTCATTTGGTTTGTTATGATACATGTATCAATATCTATCTACCTACGCTCAAGTGACGTGGTTGGTTGTTAAGTGTCTATGAACGTTGAAAAAAATATAAAAATACAGGTACTTTTACGCCTACATAGATATTGAAAACAGAAAAACGCAGGCTTCGTCTTCATGATGCAGTTTCATCTACACATAAAAAGCAAAACTGTCTATCTGTTAGATTTTCTTTTCGTTTTGAAACTGTACAACTAAAATTTTGACTTAAAAAAAATATCATTAAAAAGCAAAACTGAAGCAGTAGTATTGAAAAATCTGCAAGGAAAATTCATCAAAATATGGATAACCGGAAGTTTATATATTTATTATTCCGTTTTTGAACTTTGAATCATTCAACGCATGTAAAAAAAAGGAAGTCATATCACAGGTCACAGATAGCATATATATTACGCCTTAATGGCTTATAGGATTTCAACCACAAAATGTAAATATACTACATGCAAAGCATATTATATTATAGTTGATATGCGTATACACATTTAAAGAAAACAAATAAAAACTTCGTTGTTACGCATTTTTCCATTAGATGATCCGATGCGATCCTTTGAAACGGCGTTTACACACTTCATTTCCATTACTCATGAAATATTATTCAGGCTAAAAAAAGTTTATTATATAGATCTCCATCGAAGAAGGAAAGTAAAGAAAAACTGAGATAGCCGAGTAACAGTGAGTGGATCGTATATTTCCATGTAAATAAAAGCTGGATTTGGAGAAATATAAACGAGAGAGGAAGTTGCTGTCGTCCTGCTGGTGGTTCTGCTCTGTTGGTGATGGTGATGGTGCTGGTCGTGGTGATCTTATAGCTTTTATGTGTGTTTGTTCCCTTCCCGTTCCTGTTGTCTAATGGGAATGGGACTCCTGGAGAACTACTGCTACTGGAAATGGAATGCGAATTCGAGGGGAACGGTCGATGGTCGCGCATGGGGAAAATCGGGTAAGAAAGGAAGGACTCGGGTCTCTTGAAAATTTTCAAGTGTTGGCTATGTGCAGTAGTGAGTACGTACACGAACGAAAGGGAAAACTGTTACGACCGAGAGTGAGTTCGGGTAGGAGGATATGAAAATGTATGCTTCAAAAATTCCTTCTTCTTCTCCCGTCCAGGGTATCGATTGGAAAACATCGAGATCGACTGGCACTGGCAGTGGGACTGGGCGCTGGATCGGGCTCCACATGACGGCAGAGGTGGAAGTGGTGGAGAGAAGGTGAAGGCAACCACTACTACAAAAAAGAAGTAAAGAAAAAAAAAGAAGAAGATAATAAAAACGAACAGGAAAAAAAAATCAGGACGACGTCGACGATCCTCCACACCCGCTCTCGTGTACTCTAGTATTCTCCAGTTCCAGTCATAGTCATATAGTTCCAGGCATTCTTCATCATCCTTCTACTTACGTTACCGTTCCCGTTCCTGGTGCGACAGATACAAAGACTAACCCAGAGACCAAGCCGTGGCCGTGTTCTGTCTTCTGTCTCCTACCTACGGTGTACAGGAATTTACACTTGAAATTTTCTACTCTGGAAGATACTCCGAGAATTATATATTATGCTCCGTTCTTCACCTTCTTTCCTTTCTTTATACTTTCTTCAGACAGAAGAGACTAGGTCGTCGATTCTTCTGACTTCTTCGGATTATTGTCGTTAAAGTTAGTGGATCTTTATACACACAAAAAATCCAAGAATTGGCAGTGGTTGAAGCTTTTCCGTTTTTTTCTTGTGTGTGGTGTTGTTGTGTGCCTGGCCTGGTCTGGGTGACGGGTGACGGAGACTGAGTATTATTGGCTTGCTGTGGTGATTGATAGACGGGCTTTGGCTATGGCATAGTTTTTGAAGTATTTTTGGGAAATATTATTGTATAATTACACGCCTCACATGTTCATACTGATATATCCAAGTGGAAAACCTATAATCCGAAGCTTCAGCTAAGGTTATGTATTTATGAAAATAAAATTAATCGATTCGAATATTATATATAACATATATAAAAGTATTATAAACATAGTAGAATCAATCCGCGCTGCACCGAGAGTCAAAGTATATAAGACGTAAATTAAAAAGGGTGGAAATTATAAATTAAAAAACAAAAAAATGGATCAAAGTAACATGGTGTACCAGGAGACAGTTCAAACGGGGGGTTACTCCAATGTCCCCCCTGGGGTTCGTCCATACACGGATCCAAATGAGACTGGCTTTGTGGATGTGAGTAAGTACCCTGAGCCTGTGGACTCGACCAAGAAAATTCGGGGCAAATCAGAACTTTTGGAAACTTTAGTTGGGGGATTAGAGCCGGAATTAGTTGTCGCCAAGGTTCGTTATTATTAGCTTATTTTCCTTCCTTCTCCTATATCTGTATTGCACTCTTATTTCTACTTTTCATCATCAATTATCACCATTTATTTTTTTAAATGCACAGTTAATGTTATAACCTAGGATTTTGAATGACAAATCGAAATTACCTACATATAGGTTTCCCACTTTTAGGTTTAAAGTTTAGTATTAAATTTTAATTTTACTCAAGTTTGATATCATATTTGTGGAAGTAATTGACGGGATGTTTATGTAAGAAATTAGGGAAATTTGTGAACTTGATATTTTGATGATGTTTGGATGATAATAAAAATGCTAATGGTATCGTTATGGTGGTCGTTGTGCTACTAAAGTATTTGATTACGTAATGGTTGGTTGGATTTGAACTGAAGAGATGATGATATATTTTGTGTGGTAATTCCAGGGTTTTTATTTTTTCTTCTATGCGGCATTTGGCTCATTATTTCCCTTGATGGGAGTTTATTTCAAGCAATTGGGTTTAAATGGAGCGCAAGCCGGAATTCTGTCTGGTTGTCGTCCTCTTGTTGAATACATTGCCGCTCCGATGTGGGTCTCTGTGGCTGAGAGGTATGTACATGACATCACCTAAATCATATCAAATGACAAATTAAAAACGATTTAATACACATGTTTACTTTTTATTAGAAGGTGGGTATATTTCAGATGCCATGCTTTTCCGCAAATTTCACATTTTTTTGATTTCAAATTTAATGACTACCTGTATAACTACAATTATTTCATAAAGAAGTTTAACAACCGTTTAAAAAAATACTATTGTCGAAAACTCGAACGTTATTATTTTCAATGTTGATACTATGAACTATAATCTTTGTCGCAGTAATTAGCACCTTAAAACGATTGAAATCTAGTTTCAATGAAAAAGGTTCTTAACTGCAAATTAAGATATAGTTTTTGAATCAATAATTATGTGAAACCTCAAAGAGTTAAATATAACAAAAATAAAGATTGTATCTCAAAAATGACTGAAATCTTAAATCTGGCATAAAGAGGTTTCTGCAAAAGGCTTCTACGATACCTACTTTCCTTATGTACGATTGACTATATAAAGTCCATTTCTTTGATCACTGAATCACTGCGAAGAATCTGGAGAAGTCCAAAAAGCAGATGCTATGGATAAAACGATAAAACTGAAGTCATTTCGAAATAATCAATACCATTTGGCATTGAATAAGCAATGAAATGAAACAATGAAAATGTAAATATCTCATCTGCAAAGTTTGAAGCAGAAATCGTTCTCATTCCACACATTTTAACTTCGTAATACTTATTACGAAATGATCCTTTGTTCCCAAAAAGCTCTCTTTTTATGGCTTGACTAAAACTATTTTTTTTACTCCAACTACTTACTTAGTACGCGTAATTTTATAAAAAGTATTTTTCATCCCGAAATGAGGTATTTTCAAAATCTATTTGCTGCTACAAGCCATTCCCTTTCTAGCAAAATTTCATTTTTAAAAATGCAATTTAAAAAATCCAGGGTATTTTTAATAACGATAATATTTCTCAAACGGAAGGAGTTTCAACCGCTTTTTCAATTTTCTGATTTTCCCCCTGAAAATATTGATAGAGTCAATCTGGCTTTTATTATTGCTAAGTACTTTAAATACATACCAACTTAAAAAAACGAAGTTGCCAAATTGTAAATATTTTTGCATTTCATTCACATTTTACTACTAGCGCCAGCGCCGTAACTGTAACCTGTACCATGTATTCAAAATAAATTGAAATAATTTGGAGGAACAGGAATGCTGAACTCGATTTTGTCTTACCGCAACAAATAATTATAGTCCTTAAGTATATTTTGTGAAAACACTGAAAACTATCCGTCGAATGTACTGCCTTATCATTTTCTTTTTTCAGTTTCTAGAAAAATCGTAGAACTAAATACATTTTATGTTTCAAGCAATTTCCTATACGAATAGGTACTACTGTACTACTAATTTGAAAGTATTTACAAAGAAAATATGTAATAAATATTTTGAATGTGCCATTTTCAGACAAGGAAAAGCGAAAGCAATATTACTAGGATCATTGATTTGTTGGATCCTTTTCACGTTCCCACTGGGCTTCGTCCAGCCTGAGCCGGTCTCTTGTATTTACAAACACAATGCTAGCACTGCAAGTCTTGCCACACCGGACGTCATCGGAGTACTGAATAAGCGCGAAGCTCCGAATTACTATGAAGTCGAGCCCAACCCTCCTGACTTTCTCACCAACCCTATCGACGAGTCTGCACCGGAAATTGAAATTCTAGCTGACACGGCTGAGGGGAAATTCCGGTCAAAAAGAGCAATTCCAAAACCTTTACCGGGCGTGTCCCCACTCAAAATCAACTATGCAATCAACTACAAGAAAGGATCGGAGCAGGATGGCTGGGTCAGTCCAAGTTTCTCCAGTCAAGTCTTCAAGAAGGATGATGTGACCAAGGTATTTGACAATTTTTGACATTTTTCATAATTTAATATTCATTATTGAAAGTTCTCATTTTTGTTATTATTATTATTTTTACTGCTACCAATTCATCTGTATAATGTTGGCTCTATTATTGAAAAATTCCAGGATATTGGTAGTTTTGATTTTCAGTGTCAGTGTTTGGGATTTTGGGAATCCGCGTTTTAATTAATTTTGCATTTTGCAGTAAATCTTTTGTGTTTTGGAGGTATTGAACATAAACAGAGTTTTTAAATTAATCACCAGTGTTTTATAACGAGTAAATTGCATTTATGATTTACAATTGTTAACTGATTCGTTTTGGTATTTGTTCAATAAAGTACGATTCAGTTTGTAATGATTATAGTTATTGACATTAGTGACAATCGTCAACCGTAACTTTGTATATGAGTGTTGCTCGGGTGGTATTCTATGTTACTACAATTTTGGTATCAATTAAAACGTGACATGGTATTAAATCAGTTGTTTTTATTTAACAAATTAATTTTAAAAAACAATTTGTGTTGATAGTTAGTAGCATTGGTAAATACGAGTGTTTCTGTTCATATTATTATACATGTCACCAAATTTCATGAATAGATCACGAATTTTCATGTCTTTTATTATATTTCAGGTTTTCTTCCTGCTTCTGTTGCTAGTGATAATCGGCGAAGCGGTTTCATCACCTGCAATAGTTTTAGCTGACACTGCCGTACTGTCATTCTTGGGTGAAGCAGCAGGTCATCGATATGGCCACCAAAGAATGTTTGGATCTCTGGGTTGGGCTATTGCCATGTTCTTCATTGGAATTGCTTTGGATCACTCCACTTTCCCGGACCGTAAATGCACACCTCTCAAGCAGGTTTGTTACCTGTTGTTCTAATAATTCTGTTTGTGTTGTTCCTCAGACTGTTTGTCTTTAAATTTTATAAAGTAGGTACCATGGTGGCGTATTGCTAAAATTTGCACTGTGCTTAACCACCGTTGTAGGTATCTACCTCTAGTTTATTCTATACTTCTTACTCTACAACATCAACATTATTATTCATTACTGTTGAAAACTTTACAAGTTTTACCTCATAAGTAAATGAAAAACTGGCCTGTACACAAACAGACTTACAAAGTAATGAAACAACACAACCTGTAAATTTCAACTGTCAAGCAACCTAATTCAAAGTTCTCTCCTTCTTCGAGTAATAATATCATGTTTTTTTGAATAATGAAGTCCTACTTTATTTACATCGTCTTATATGTTTTTTACTGCTAACTTCAAATTTCGATTCATTGTAGTAACATGCACACGTAATTTATGTAACCGTCTAAATTAGGAAGTATGTATAAAAGGAATTGCAGTCAAATTAATGAAACGCGACGATCTCGATCTCTGATTGTTAGTCACTGTTTGGTGGATGCTATTGCCATTATAAGCTTTGTGGCAGCAGATCATTCTTGAGAAGCAATTACACGATTCAGAATCCGAGAAATGTAAATCGGAAATTGTATATTGTACATTGTGAAGGCTTTGTAAGTTGGTCTCTGGAAAATCGTTAAAAGCAGTTTACGAGTTTAGCTGTTTAATACTATCAAAGAATGAAGAATACATAATGTGAGTGTATATACATAGGTACCTAATGGCGTATGTGCAATGAAGATAAAAAGTACTCAGACTTGACGATTAGTTGGGGTTGATGGTGGTGTTGTTTTCTTTGTGTTGTGGTGGGTTGAGTTTCTACAGTGTGAGTATTTGTGAGGTTAAATTCTACGGAGCGTATCTAATTTGTGATAAATAATGCAGGAGAAAAACTACACGGTCTGTTTTGCAATATTTGTGGTTCTCATGGGATTGGCTACACTGCTGGGTTGGCGATTGAAAATGCCTGAGATGTCTATACCCGGAATTGAATTGGAGAATCAACAACAACCCGGAGGATTTGAGAACATTGATATCGACTCAAAACCCGTAAGTAAATGTAGAACTCAAGCTCAAGAATTTAAAAATATATCCTAAGTAAATCCAACCCGAGTTGAAACCCTACTAACCGTCATTTACAATTTACAGCCTGTTTTAAATATACATACATTCACATTTTATGTGTGTGAACTAATACTTAATACAATTGAAGAACGTCTAATTTTCTTCTTATTTTCATGAATTTCCAAGCGTATCCTTTTTACAGCTAACTGTATAAAATGATTGGCAAACACGCTCATCGTTATTCTTATTCTTGAAAATGGAAAACCAAAATTTCCGCAGTGTTTAAAAAAATAACTTCTGAAGTTTTGCATTTTGGTTTAAAAACAATTGCTTTTATGAACTTCTAAAACTGAGCTCCAAAATCCTGTTCCTGCTCATGGCAATGTGCGTGTCAGATTTTAAATAAAAAGTCTGTAAATTGTACTCCCTTTGCGAAAAATTCATGTTTTGATTTTATTACCGAGAGGTAAGCTTATTTTTATTATTTCGATTCTAGTTAAAATGGGCTCTACTGTCTAACTTCGCAGTTCTCACTGAAGCTTAAAACTCGGCACAGCCTCGAGTTTTATTTTTTAGGCATTTCGTTCACATATGTAAGGTACAGAGTACAGAAAGTACTTAAGCTAGAAGCACTTAAAGTTAGAGCTTACATTATCATTCTCAAGTTCCTTATGTGAAATATATTGGATGACTAAAGGTAAACCATCCATCTCTTTTATAGTGTAGCTCTACCCCATTTTACATCTCGTTTCGAACAAGCTAATGCCCAATACCCGGTTCTATGTATGTTTTGTTCTGTGTAGCATCTATGGAGTTTCTTATAGACGGTTTCAAGATGCTAACGAACTACTACAAAGAGAAACGACGGCGAATACGAGACGAGAGACTACCCAAAGTCTGTAATCGTAATCCGTAACCCGTAACCTTCCAATTCGAAGTTGTAGTAGTCGTCATCGTAATTCTTAGTCCAGGAAACGGATCCAGGATCTTCTTGATTAAATATCCATGAACAGGCTTCAGAAAGACACCTAACAAGTACCTCGTTGAAAATTTTATTGAAACTGATTTCATGGTCCCACTGGCAATTCCGGGAATGCTCTTTTTATTTATTACACAAAAGCTCTTCCCACATTGTTTCAAGAATGTATATGATTAAGTCAGTTAGGAGGTTCTCGTAGCCCCATTGTAACTATGCACATCACTGTGATTCATTCTTATAGGGCAAAGTGAGTTAAACATATTTTGAAAAATATGCACAAAGTATGTTCACTGGGACGAAGCTTTTCTGAAAGATTCCAAAACGTTCTATTTGCTGATTATTTTATTTGTTTCCCATTGAGTAAACATGAATTAGTTATTAATTTGAATATTTCGTTTACCCGGAAAATATTAGATACCCCCTTTGAATGTTTTTAAAGATCCTTGATGTGATTAGATACATTCTATTTTAGAGCTCATAAGAATAGTAGATTCTATTCCACACTTACATGTGAAAAGTTGTAGTTAGACTCTTTTTTAAATTTCCAAGCCTGTAGACGTATCAATACCGAGTGTAGTTCTGAAAACAATGAATAAAAATTTTGTTTTGAATAGGATGTGTATTGTGTATAGTTAGACCTTTTTAAAATTATGTTAAGAATAGTTTTTAGGCTCGTATATAACAAGGTTTGTACCTTTAGGTTGCAGATATACTTGGGCGTATTACTGTTATTGTTATTTTTGTAAACAGTAACTATTGCAAAGCATCTCAACTCTCAATGCACTCAAGACTCAAGGCTTGCTCTTTAAAACACACACCATTACTCTTAATGTCGCCGCTTGTCTTCCGTTTCCGTGTTTTATTTTATTTACATTTACCCAGCTTTTGTTTGTTGATTCTCATGGGCGCCTCTCTTTTTGTAGATTAGATAAGGGCTTGTTTTGTTTTCTTTTGTGTGAGCTCATGGACTCTAGTTGGATCGGGAGTTGGGATGTTCACAAAAAACAAAAGGAAAAAAACACGTTGGATTGGTAGCTCGGATTCTTCGTAATCCATATCCATTACTTTCGGTCTCGTCAGTTGTTTTCTAGACTTTTTTTAGTGTAATTAGAAATTTTGTTTATTTAATTTACGAGTTAGTCCTTTTCAAATTTAAGTGTTTGTATTGATGATAATTGATATCAACATTATTGTCACTAATGATTTTTGTATGTATTATTGTTGTATTGCAGAAAATAACATCGGAAGGACTGCCGCAAACAACGGTGTTCGCCCAAACAAATCGTCAACTTCCTGAATGGATTATCGTTCTCAAGCATTTTAAAACGCCGAATTGTATTGCATTCCTGTTTGTGGCGTGGCTCATGGGAATTGGAATTGGACTTATTTTCACTTTCCTCTTTTGGCATCTACAGGTTTGTTTAAAACTTATAAATAATTTAGATAGATTATGAGTTGAAAAAGAATCTTTGATTTTTTAAGAGCAAGCCTTTTCTAAATTATGGGAGTCAGTTTGATGTATAATATGTTGATGGTTTTTGATTGATTTTCTAATCAAATTATAGGATTTTGGTGGCTCACCCACACTCTTTGGCCTTGCATCAGTCATCAATCATGTGTCAGAAGTCTTTGCCTATTTCTTCAGTTCAACTTTCATTGGGCAGCTGGGACATGTCAAAGTTCTGTGCATCGGACTTCTCTGCAATGTTCTTCGATTTCTCTACATTACCATTCTCAAGAATCCGTGGTGGGTGCTACCATTTGAATTTGTTCAAGGTAAGCTAAACAACAGGCTTGATTACAATAATTTACTAACATTTTGTAGACTACATTGTTTGCACAATATATAGGCAAGATTTCGTGAATAATAATTAGGTGATGTCATTAGGTAGATCTGCTTTTTTTGGTGGAAATGCTTGTCGCTTGTTATCCTGAATTTTTCATTGTATTTTGTTAGTGTTGGTAATGGTGTTACGTTACGTTCTTTTCTTTTGCCAATTTATTTGTATTGAAAATTAGATTCAATTGTGTTAGTCTAGGGCCCTATACCTACTTATACTGTATTGTAAGTAGGTGCCTACGTTTTATTGATTTGATTTCTTGCCTAACTGTATATTGAGCCTCTTTGACTTTCCGCTCCGACAATGTAAGGCTGAAATGGCATGTTATACATTCCATGAGTGAGTCGAACAGTAATTGTACTTATTTCGTAGTATGTTATTCGTTTATAATAGCCATTCAAGTAAGTAAGAATTGTATTTTATTTTATATTTGCTCGTATTTGTATTGGACACACACGAAACCAAAATCCTAATTTGAGCTAATAATAATAGTAGGTAGGTAATTTTGTACGTGAGAGAAAAATACACCACATGATTAACTTAAATTTTATGACAGTCCAATTTCCCCGAAACAAATTCGTTGAGCCGTTTAAAAATACTTGCCTCACCTATACTACTCATTCCCTTTAATATTGATTAAAATTCCTAATTCGTAATTCGTATGTCTAATCGTAAGTAGTAAAATAATATTTATAATCATATCATAATTTTTGGGGACTGTAGAACTGCTGTTGTGCTAATGAATGGTCTAAATGGGGAGGTGTTACGTGCTCAATTGCTGACTCCTGGTGTGTGACTTATCGTTATCGTCCCTATAGTATGTGTGTGTGTGAGTAATTTGTTAATAGGGCAATAGCATACACTTCTTGTAATTTCTCTACCTGTTTCTCAAAGAGCGCATATATGTATAAAGGACTTTCTCCTTTTCACCATAGGAATTTTTAGTCAGTGTCAGCAGTGCCATGCCATGTGTGTGTGTGTCTGGGTCCTGGCGGGTTGTTGGGTAGGTCTCTGCCCATGGCAGGGATGTAAGTACAATAAAGTAATAAAAGGTTTAAATTGATATTGGTGTTTGTGTCCTACATATTATATAGACGAGAGTTTTAGTGTATGTACTACACTCCCGTTAGCGTCGTTTGTCCTTTCCATTCCCATTTGGAATTTCCAATTTTCGAGTTCCATGTTTTTCCATGTGGGTGTTTTATGTGGGTACTTATCTCTCTGTTTCATACCATTTCCATTTTATTTCATGATTCCATTATGTATAGGTGATGTAAAGTAGTCTGTCCATACGTGTGAGTGTGTGTGTGTGTGTGTTTGAAGGGTGTAGATAATATATGGTGAAATATCGTGGGTAGAAAGGGTAGAGAAAGGAGAAGGCGAGAAGGGGTTCAGTTGTCGTGTCGTGACAAGAAATCAAAATCGATTTTACCCTAAAGTTCTTACGTGCTCGGAGAAATGTTCTTACTTTTACTTTTGTATCGAAATCTCTCTCTCTCTCTCTCTCTCTCTCTAAATTATGCATTATGTTCTGTGCTCAGTATCGGTTGGCTCTTGCCCCTTTCTTTGTCTAAGCACTAGATATCACATCACATGCCGTCATATTATGCCGTTCACGAAGCAGTATGCATAATATGTAGCACACGCAACATTTAGCGTGTGCAAAACAGAAATATTAGGATGCTACGCACCTATGAATGTTGTCACTTTGAATCTGACTTTTATTGACTTACTGATTCAGAAGATTTCAAACATTTCTAAAGCATATAATAATAATTATTATTAGAATATTCTACACTTTTCAAAACCATATTATTACAAGGCATATTTCCCCTTTCAAAATTCTTATGTATTCGTATGAAAGTACAGCATTCGACTTTCTACACCTTTCTAAAATAACGTAACAGTGGAGTATGAAAGTTTTACACATTCTCGAAATAATTATGCAGTTATAACATTTTTGTTTTCAAAAACATATATATAATTGAAATATTTCGCCCCTCTCATAAACGAAAGCTGGACATTTTTCACCATTTAAAAAACACGTAGTCCGACCATTTTTGTATTAAAAATAAAACGTAATTTGATACTATTTTCGGGTTGGTCTAAAGAGACTATGGGGCCATTCTGAGATGCTGTATATGAATGAACTTAAATGTGAACTTAAATGAATTAAATCCAGCATAGGGTTAATATACTAATAATATTATTAGAAAATCTTGCATTGTTTGAAAATTGCTTCCGGGTGCAATTGCATCTCCAGCGTCGTTATATAATAATTATGTATCCATTCGAACATAATACCTATGTTTTAATCAGCTGAAGTGCTCAGCCCGTGTACATCCTATCATTATAATGGTGCGTGCGGTTCCATCAACTCACCCCTTCTTGCCTTGACTGCTCCGAGGTACTTAATTAAATTGATGATATAGACCAGCTATATAACGAAGAAGGGGGTGGAAGTGGAAGCCAGACAAGAGACAGAGAGCTCTCGAATGATTATTATGGAGAAATGTAATCATGCATTTATAGACACGACACAGACTGCCTTGATACCTATATGTAGATAGTACATTAGATTATAATATACTTATGTACTTTGCTATGCCATGTTTACTCCAACCGTTACCGTTACCATCCCCTCTAGCTTGCTGTCTGTAGGACACTTACAATTAGACTAATCCGCGTTTCCGTGTCACACCTGGACCATCATGTCATGCTGACGTTGAGTCCCAGATAGAACGTTATCAGTCTTGACTTGACATTGACGTTGACGTTGGCGTTTATACGCTCCCAGTCCAAAAACTCGGATCACTATATAATTTTGTCACTACTAGTCAGCGCAGTTCTGTTCCTTATATAGGGATATAAGTAGGTATTTTAATGGTTAGTGCAATACAAACTACGACTACATTACATGTTCAAATAATGCAAATCGAAATGGACGTCTACGGACATGGACGTGTCGACTGTAAGTAGAAAAGCTCTAACACTCTATATACACTGCTCTATTTGCCGCGATTGTGTTCGACGCTGGATCCCCCACATACTTGTTTCGCACGCCGTCAGCTTCATTTTCTTCACTTTCCTGGTTCCATTAAAGCACGCAACTTTAACGATGATTCGATGATTGTATTAGATTTTTTGAGGCAGGGACTATTTTAAGTCAAGAAGCATATCGATCGTAGAGTTATGTCACTGTAATAATAATGTTGAAGTCGAAATTAGTTTGCAGTACTAAAAATATTTATGATAATATATTGCTTTCGCCTAATCGAATGTACACATAGGGAAATAGAGTTTTGAAACATTCTTTTTGGTTGGAGGTTGGAATATACCACAGAATTTTACAAGCAAAAATTCTTTTGAAAATGGAGGATAATTAATTTATCCACTTTTGTAAAGAAATGTTTATGGAACATTTTATACCTGAATGAAAGTTTGAGACCAAGTTTGCAAAAATAAAATTAAGTGCCTTCTAAATGAATTGGGCAGTCAGTCTGTCTGTACGGAATTACAGAATGAAGAATGGAAACACAAAATATGCTTAGGTAGCTTTCTATTTCAGTCTCTGATTTTCCTCTCCGTTTATACTGCTGTAGTTTGCAAAATTGAGAAATTCATGGGAAAATGGAACACGGTGGTTTATTACACGAATTTAGGAATGAAATGAAAGAGGGCTAAAAAGCTAAAATGCTAAAATATGCTGTGTCGGCTCGAGGCAATTTTGTCGATTTGAAATGTAGTAGCACGTAAGAAGTTTTTGGCTTTGACTCTGGTTTTGGTTTGGCCTAGACTAATCTCTTGAAATATGTTCTCGACTGTGTAGTAGTAGTAGTAGTATTCGAAAATTCAAGAAACCATTGAATTAGTCATTACATATTGTGTACAAATGCTTTCAAAGCTTTTCTCATGTTTAATTACTAATTGCGTTGTGAGTGTTTAAGTACTGTGACATTAGAAGGAGCTTAACTGGTCCATGTTTTCGGTTAGAGCCTGAGCGCCTTCAGCTTTTTCAAGCTTTCCCGTCTTGTCTTATGGTCTTCCCCCAATGAGAATAGTGCTAAATCTAATTAATGGCTCTAATTTGTATTTGTATTGTGCACATGTCTCAACATAATAATATATGTATATATATATAGTTGCATATAGCATTTAGGTGCGTGGGTAGTTTCAATGTTTCAAAGTATAACTATAACAGAATGAGAGAGAATCTAAAATGTATATTTTTGTCTATTGTCCATATTCGACACATATAGGAATAACTCATGCAGCAGTTTGGGCGGCTTGCTCCAGCTACCTCGCACACAATACGCCACCCGAGCTCCGACAACCCGCTCAGTCCGTTCTTCAAGGACTTCATCACGGTTTGGGTCGTGGGGTAGGGGCTGTGGTCGGTGGTCTCTTCGTCTCAAGCATTGGAACAACCTCAACATTCCGCCTCTACGGCTTCATATGTCTCATCACCCTCGGAGTCTTTGCATTCCTCAACTTTTACAAGAAGGACATGGGCGGCTTCATCTCAGAGATCCCAGAGCAATATGATCCTCACATGGTGGCAAGTGAAGAAACTTCCCATCTCGCTCCTCATGGCGTTCCGGGCTCCATCCCGCGCGTCCACTCCAACTCCCGACTCGAGAGCTATGATCAACAACATCAGCAACAACAACCACCATCACTCCAACAGCAACAACAATCACCTTACCAACAACAACAACAGCCACCACCTCAACAACAGCAGCAGCAGTCCAATGACTACATGAGCTACCAGTCAACTCATCCCACAAATCCATTTGCAACAGAACCACCGCAGCAACAACAACAACCACAAAATCCAAACCAGCAATATTTCATTCGATAAAAGAGAATTTTGAGTTAATCAATCATATCATAGAAAAAAAAACAAAGTCAAAATAATCTTCAAATCAAAATGTCAAAAAACACTTCAAGACACAGAAAAATAAAAGATATATAAAAAGCAACTGAAAATATATATTAAAAAAAAGAAGGAAATGATGTGTCTCTCAAATGTGTCTCCTCCTATCTACTCTCCAAACAAAAAAAGGAAGTAGATAGAAGATATATGTATATGTATCCAACTTCAAGGTGCAAAATGTACTATCGTGTTATCGTTCATAAATGTGGATAATGTCAAAGAAACAATAAGCAGTTTTATTTGACGTTCAATTTGAAAGCGCAAAATTCGTGAGTAAGCCTAATTTATTGTTTTTTTACAGTTTTGAATCTTGTAATGTAATAAAATTACTACGTGTATAGCTTCCAAAAATTGCAGAAAATTCTAATTAAATGAATTTCGGAAAGTGCAAAAAATGGATTCTTTACGTAGTTTTACAAGAATGTAAATGAGACATTTTGTTTGTTTTGTTTTTTTGAAAACGTGTCCCATTATATTGAAGGACCAGCATCATTTTATTTTTCTTGACATTTTTTAAATGTATGAAAAATACAAACGAACATTTTGCGCTCTGGACGACGATGCTAAAATACGCTAAAAATGAATTAAAATGACTAAAAAATTGAGAAAGTATGAAAAAAGTATCGAAGTATCCGTAGTAGTGTATTAAAACTATAATAATAATATATATATAATAAATGATTAAACATTGTTAAATAATATAAAAAAACTGTAATAATATAATATATGAATTAACGTGTACTTACTGTATGAAATGCTCTATGGTAAGATAAATATGAAAGAAAATGTGACAGGAAAAATGATAATTGATGCTATAATGAAATAACAATAAAATATATATATCCCAGAGAGTATAACATATAAAAAAAGAACCTATACTATTAAAATAATAATATAATTACATCTTGCTATAAATCAATTACATAATCTATATTATTTAAATTGAAAAAAGGAAAAATCAAGTTTAAAGATACAGAAATATAATTAAAAAAAGGGAATTTAATGTAAAAAGAAAAACAAGTAATAAAATAATAATATCATGTGTAATCGTCAACAATTAATGTGTGTGTCTAAGTAAAAAATAAAAGTAAAAGAAAAAAAAAGAAAAAAATCTGAAACCAAAAGTAATTTTTAAAAAATGAAGAATTCTGTAATGAATTACCTATGTATGATAATCATCACCATAATACTTAGTAATAAATACTTGCCCCCATTTCCAATGACCATATAACCTGCCCTTTTTCGTGAGCCTCGCAACGAAAGAAAGAAAGAAAGATGCCCTGCGACAAAATAACAACGCAACTCTACCACCTTGTTCAACAAATCGAAATCTGACTAGTGAGGATGAATCAAATTTACCGATGACCTACAGGATATACTTACCTTGAAAGACCTCTTCACTGTTTAATGCAATCTCATCATATAATGATATACTAGTAGTATATAGGCGTATCGTATAAGTATATATTAAAATTATTATATAGCTGTAAGAATTAATCGATATTGATAATTGATATAACATTAACATTTTAGCATTGACATTGATTATGAGTTGTGTATGTAGTCATCACAATCTTAAAGTCAAAACCTTACATGTAAAAAAGAAGAAAAGAAAATCTGAGAAATTATGAAAAATATTAACCCATTCCATGCCACTCTGTTGACAGCAAAAAAAAAAAATATATATGAAATAAAAAGAAAATTTCAAATCGAGTTACTGTGCTCTAAAAATCGAATTACTTTCTTTTGGCATATTATGCATGATAATTTTTGAAATTCATAGTTTTCTCCACATTGCATTGTTTTAAAGAATCATCCTTGATGCAATAGTAATTCTGTATATCGTCTGTGAAGAACCAAAATGACCCACATCCAATTTAAGCTAGAATCAAAATGAGCTATGTCATAAAAACAAAATGAGAAACATGCGTAAAATGTTAATTAGAGTTTTTCAAAAACGTAAAATGTCCTACTTCCGTGTTTTTGAAAAGGTGCAAAATGTTTTAATTCTATGTGTTTGAATGAAGTGTAAAATGCTGTAATTGCATTTTTTCAGAAAGTGCAAAATGCTCTAATTCCATGTTTTCGAAAAAGTGCAAAATGTTCTAATTTCATGCTTTCCAATAGGTGCAAATGATTGACTGACAAAAAATATGAAAATAGCGATGAAATAAGTCATAAATTTTCAAATTTTGATACCATTCCGTTTTAAAAATGTTTGCTTTATTTACAAAAGAGCAAGCTCTCTCCTTGTGTCTGTATGTACATTATACAAATGTTTTATTTTTTGTTACTTTTATGACTGAAGGTTTTTGTTTTTTCATTTTCCAACCCCTTCATAAGAACAAAAGTATCATCATTTTTACCATCGTATCGTATCATACATAGTTTTTTTTATTATATATATAATATAAGTAATAATAATATTAATAATATATGTTTAAATGTAATATAATAATTAAGTAGGTAAGTAGTAGTAGTAATATAATAATAATATTATTTTATTTCTTTCATCTCTCTGTCTCTCTCAAATCTATTTTATTTAGTATTATAATCATATTGTATTTAATCGTATCGTATTTTTCACCTTTTTATTTCTTTTTAGCTTAGACACTATTCATTAAGTTTTAACTGGGATTTTTTTAATGTTTTTTTTTAAACCTTAGCTTTCCTTCTCCCACAGTAAATACTTTCTCAATTTTTATTTTTTCATTTAAACTCTTTTGTTTTTCTTTTTAGATACTTTTTTATGTGGGTAGGGTAGGTTGCAGTTAAAACAGAACTTATGTTTATCAGTAATATAGCTACGTGATATGAATATTAGCTTTTTTTTTGAAATATTCTTGCAATTTGTTTTCCTCTGGCATTTTAAATATTTTTTTTTAGTATTTTAGTTTATAATTTTATTTTTATACTTCCTTGGCATTTGCTCTTGGTTTCATTTTATTTTCTTACTTTAGATATTTTGTGTGTGTGTACATGTGTTAGTGTCTATAAAGTAGTAATTAAATGTGTGTCCATAATGTTCTCCTCTCACTATCGACTATGACCTTTTTACCCTTCACTTTGACCTTTGACTTTTGATAATAATTACATGCATAGTATAATCGTTATATACTGGCACTGACTCTCTGGAAATACTATTGACTAAAATTATTGACTATCAACTGTGAGTTTTGCTCTTTGTTGCTGACTAAATTCCTTCCTGCTTTCGGTTTCCAGTTTCCTTGATTAATTTAAAAAATCTCGCTATAGAATTTTATTATAGGATATAAGATACAATTAACACGGTGTAAAGAGTCTCTAGCTCACTTTCAATGTCCCTTGTTATTTAGTTACACTGGTTGTTGTTTTACTACTAACTAAAATTGCAGTCTATTTTGGTTTTCTAATTTTAAAACTGCCAACTAATTTGTAAGTAAACTAATTATCTACCAGGAAATCCGGTCACCGGTTTATATATTTACAAACTACATAATCAGTGCTATATAAACTAAGTAAGTAGGTCCCTTTATACCTAATAGCATAAAAGTCGTAAGTGACCTGTACATCTTACAGGTGTGAGCACACCTACTCACATATACATATGTCCAGGTTTTGTTTAGTAGTTAATTACTCATTACACACAATTTCCTGTCAACAATTTAATTATAGTAGGTACTGAATATTAATTGAAAAATTGAATGGTTTTCAAACGTAAAAAAGTGGAAAGGTTCAAAAATAATTTTTATTTAGCACGTATACTACGTTCATTTCACGGCAGTCAGTGCTTTTTATTCCTTCTTCACTGTCTGATGTTGCGTCAAAATATCGAGCTTTCAACATGGTACAATTTTCATGTTCAAATAACGTTTGAAATTAATAAAGTTAAATATTTTTTAATAAGTTACTTTTATATTTTGGGCAAAATTCGGAGTAAACAACGGAATAGAATTAGGTATAGAAAAAAGTAATCAAGTAGGTGGGTGTAAATCAGAAATACTTTTGATTGTTGATAGTTTATAAATCAAAGTTCCATGACTCAATATATTAACTAGCAAAAACCAAGTATGAAATAACAGCGTAGAAGTTCACAGTTTGTATAAGTAGGTAAGTAGATCATGCGTAAGTAATGTATGTATATGCATATAAACTATAGCAATAGTAAATATAATGTATGTATATGTATAGTATTGGGCCTAACTTGCTAAAGATTTAAAAGTCCTAATTGTGTCAATTAAGTTAACTATGGTTAAAATCGCAGTCCCAGCTCATTAATAATACATAAAGTATAATTCATAATTCAATTTTCCACTTTTTAAGACTTTTAAACTTTGCCTCCCTTTTCCTCCATTCTTTCTTTGCCCTTGATTTTCTGTATTAGTTGTGTTAAAATCTTAGCTCTAAACCCTTTTTTAATTAAGGGGTATAATAACCTATAGTTAATTTTACAATATTACTTTCCCCTCTATAGTATGCATTTATACATAATTTTAATACTAACCTATAAAATTCCTAAACTACTAAATTACTAGATATAGTCTAGTAGTATATTAATTAACTAATTAATAATAATAAATTATTATCTCTTATATATTTTTTGCTCAATAATTTTTAAAATTTGTTGTATTTTTTGTTAAAGCTATTAATTACTCATTGAATACTATTATTTCATTCACATTAGTTTTGTTTTTTTTGGCATCATACTTTCACTTGACTTGGTTGGTGGGAGTGTATGTACGTACAATTCGTTTTCTTTTTCAAAATTATTATGATAAATATTCATTCGCGTCCTGTGTGGGTGTGCATCCTTCTTCCCTATACTTTTATGTCATCATTTCCTCAGTTTCAAAGTCAAACAATTTTCTCAACGATTGTGATTAGCTTTGTTCTATGTTTTAAATATTTTCTTTTTAAATTCTTATATAATATACCCAGAATTCTAAAAGTTGTATATATATATGTATGTAAAGTTGTTTTGTTTTCTATATTTTATGCTTTTTCTTTTGCATTGAGTAAGCAAATTTTAGTATATTTTTTTGTTTGTAAAATGTTGAAATATAATATTTTCATTTTCACTACTTAAAAATTGACTACAATAAGCTTTTCAAACTTTCAACTCTACAACTCTTTCCTTCTTCTTTCTTACTACACTGTCACCACAGTCCCATAGTCACCACTTTACTCCACGCAAATACTTTAATAATACTTTCTAACCCTCCCCTCTACTTTTTTTAGTACTTTGACCTTTACTTTTCTCACTGACTGACCTTAGACCTCCCTAAATTGATCAGTTAGTTCCTGTCTACAAATGGGTGATTGATTAATAATAAAAATTTGTTTGTATGTTTTTTTTTCTTCTTGAAAAAATTTTGATTTTGATTTGCTTTTTTTCATTCTCATTTTTTTTTAAAGTTTTGGTTTCTCTATAGAATATTATGAATATTGATAGCATATAATAATATTGTGTTTCTTTTTTTTCTTCTTCTTCTTTATAATATACTTCAGTGTTATTATTGTGTGTATTATAATAATCATGTAATATGTATTTTTTGTGTGTGTATCGATATACTAATAATTGGATCGATATTGACATCGATCTCGAGGTCGATATCAAAATCGATATACATATTACCATATTATTATTATGCTACAAAAATATTATATTGGTATCATCATGGATTATGGTATTGGTATATGGTATGGTTTTTATTGTGATTATATTTTTTTTTATTCAAAAAAGAAATTCAAATTGTCATGTTAGTCAATATTAGTCAATAGTAATAAGTAATATATTAAAATTCTTATAGTGGTTTTTCTACTACAAATCTTTTAAATTTATTTATACATTTTTGTTGGTTTGCTAAAAACTATTAACGTACTTACCATACCTTATACCTACTTAAGGTATTTCCCATCCCCTTCACCACCACCACCACCGTCCCTCAAAATTTTCTGAATTCAAGTTTAATTACGTCATACGTACGTACAATACCCTCCCCTCCTTTTTTTTGTAAATTTTACTTTCCACTTCTTTCTTTCTTTCTCGCTCACTTTTGACAAAGTACCAATATACTTGTATATATTATAGACTTATAAAGTACTTAAATATTTTTTTAATTTTTGGCCATCATGGACTAGAACTATGTTGTATGTAATTATGTACTCCCTAAGTATATGTATGTAATTATAGCATTATATAAGATTATATTCCTATTATAGCATAATTATATATGTATGTAGTAGAATGTATGTAGTTGTTTTCTTACTTGTAATTTTTTGCAAAGTCATAATGTCAAATTTTTTAAAAGGTTAATATTTTTTTTTGGTTGTTCTTTTTTTTGAAATAGTATAATATAGTGTGTAGAGTTTGAATGTGTAAACATTGCTATGCTATATATATGGCTATGACTATATGGCTGGCTATATATAGTAATAATATATAGATATATGGTTGTATATATATAGTATATATAGTAATAGTAATGATTTGATTATTTTTCCGTTTCCCATATTTTAATTTTTGCTGCTGATAAGACAGAAAGATTTCCCTTTTCCTTTTATATACCTGCACTAAGCCCTATATATACTGCCTTAATATAGTATAGTATGCAGTGTATATTAGTAATATTAGTAATTTAGATCAGTAGTAGTGAGTATATAGTAACTGGTAGTAATGGTATAATATAGTAGAATAGAATAGTAGTAGAATAGTATATGACTTGCTATAACTACAGTACAGTAGTAGAGTATGTAGATTGTAAGATTGTATATAGAGGATATACTATATATATAATAATAATTATATATATATTTTTTTTCATTTTTTTTTGGTTATATATGTAGATATATATAATATAGATATATATATATATATTGTAAAATTAATAATTTAAATTTATATTAATTTTGTAAATATTTAATTAATGTTTTTAATGATTGTAATTCACACGGTCGAATATGTTGGATGCGGTCTTGTCTCATGTATCATATCATTTTTTTTATCTCCCTCGTCATATATAGCTATATATATATATCATATCAATTCAATTATTACAGCATATATATAATAATAATAATCATGTTATTATTATTATTACTATTATTCTAATATATATTTTGCATATATAATAGTCTACTTCTTCTTTTTTTTAGCCCTTTTACTATTTAGGTTTTCAAAGTTGAATATAATATATCTACTATATTAATAAGTAATAATATATGTTGAATATTTTTTTTTTTGGATTTCATATAATCTATATCGTCTAAGGAGCTACGTAATGTATATGTATATAGTAATGTTGTTGCTGTTCTTGTTGTAAGTATGGGTAAGTAATAATTCATTTCGTAAAATGGAGTATAGGTATCTATACTATTTCAAATTTTCAATTTTCTTCTTCTATATGCGGAATTCTATTGAATTATTAGTTACAATTTTTATGTGTGTATCATCTATTGGTAGGTTTTTATTTTTCCTGTCAATTTTGTTTTTAAATTCACTTCTTCAAGCCCCTCAAAAGTTATTTCACTTGAAATTTTAAAATTTTGACTATTTTTTCAAGTATGGGTTTAGTAGTATAGCGTTTTCTAATATTTTAAATTATAGTTTAGAGATTTTCAACTTTTAAATTTTGAAAATGGTATTATTTAAATATTCACTGATAATTGAAGTTAATAGTTTTAGCTAATGATGAATGTTAATGTTGTCGTTCAATTTCTATCAATATTTTATGGGAAAACGAGAGACAGAGAAAGTGACTAATATTTGAAGCATAATCTATTCAGTGTACAGAAGTTGACCACAGCGACTGAGTGCACAGGCACACGGCTACGAATTTCGTAGCTCGTAGCTCGTCGACTCGTAGCCGCTCGTAGCTGACTTCAAAGTACTACGTACACTGAAAATCACTACTTACTTTTTGTTACTGACGCTGATCCGCACTACTATTTTTGTAAAAAGTGATTAGATACCTATGCGAATAAATCATAAATCAGAACAAAAAGTGTTAAACTTAGAGCGAATTAATTAATTACTTAAATTATCTTACGGCAAAATACGGTAACGGTAGCGATTATACTGATAGACTTACGTAATAAATGTATCTGGATATTTTTTGGTTGGTTTTGGTTTGAATATAGTACGCATTATTATGAAAGAGAGACAATTGTTCAGTATACATTATCGGTTTTGGATTTTTCCAAAAATGTTTCAGAGAGAAGCTTACATGCAGATGTAATTCAAATCCAAATCCACACGCCGCACTTTCACGTAGTACTAGTACATATGGTGTGAATTTTAGTATCTTTTTTGTAGAAGATAATTAAATATCATTATGCTCATTATATCATATATAGTATTATTATACAAAGTACTTTTTGTTTTTTGTATAATAAAGAATGTGCGATGTGTCGGTTGGTCACGGTTCACAGTTCACGGTTCACTATGTATATATATTGTAAGTAAGTAACGGTTATATTATATTAGGTAAATGGTATTATGTGGTTCACAGGGCTGTCGACTCCTGACAGGGTTTTAGTTACGGTTACACGATTTCTTTCGGGAACGGTAACGGAACCAGAACCAGAAACGGAAACAGATATTCGTAACAACCAAGAACGTAACGGTAACGCATAAGGGTTGCGGTATAGCGGGTAATCATAGGAAATATTAAGATATAGTCACAAAAACAAAACAAAATAAGAAAAGATTTATATAATACATAGTAGTAGTAATAATCATAATAAATAATTATACAGTGTATATAGTTTTTATATATCTTATGAGAGAAGTTACTTTGTTTTTTGATTCTTTTTTGTTTGTCAGTTAGTTAGTTTCTTTTTGTTTGATGATGAATTGACTAATTATACACTACTACGCATATTATAATTATATATAGCGGTAAAATTTGAATTTGGATTATAATATTTTTTTTTATTTGTATGTGTGTGTGTTTTTATTTTATTTTTTTTGAATATTTGAATTGATTTGACTTAGTATGGCCTTGATGCATCTTTAGGCCGTTTCAATTGGACTTTAAGTCTCTTCATGCCAATTTGGAATCCATTCATCGCCTGGATTGCTGCCTGTGCGCTGGCCGGATTGTCAAAACTCACAAAACCTAATTTAGAAGCAATTACCAACCTTTTGTTTTTTTACTTAGTTTTTAGGAGAATCAAACACAATAGTTTACATACACAATGACATAGAAATATAAAAATTACTATAACGAAAAATAAAGTAAAACTGTGTTTTAAAAGCAATTAATTTGTATAGGAAGGAAAATTATAAACTGAAAAGGAATAGTCGAGTAGTTGGTAGTGAGTAAATAATGTAAAGTATAATTATGTAAATAATTAAGAAAGAAAAAAATAGGAGCTAAAGCGTCCAACTGTCACCATTACCATTAGCAAGACCATTTTGACTATTTACATTACAATGATAGTACACGGCGCGCTAGTTTTACTGTGGCGTTTATTTAGAAATATAATTTGTGCAGCAGACAGCTATACTATATAGTTGGGAAATATTACTATACAGGAGTACACCCACTGGAACCGGAACCATGTCCGCAAAAAGGTTTACTCTCGTATATTTTTATTATCATATGTATATAGCAGCGTCTTACTACACTGGTACAATGGAAATGAAAATGAAATCAGAATAAAAATGTTTTGTTATGTTGGGAGAGTCAAATGAAAATGAAAGTTTTCAAGCCCTATGCATACTTTGCTATGTATACAGAAATCTTGGAAAAGTTTTAAGTTCAACAAATGGAGAGAGCAGAGAGAGAGAGAGAGTGTGAGAAAAACAAAATAGAGAGAAGAGAGCTTTCTAATAAATACTTGCTAATGCTTTCTTGCCATTACTTTTACTTTACGTTTACTTGTAGAGCTGTTTTACTTTTACTCTGGAGCTGAAGGCTTTTAGCATGAGCTGTATATATGCAGATAAAATTACGTACTAATAGTACGTTTGCTTGGCTACTTGGCTTGACGCTTTACTACTCTTAAAAGAACTGTATAGTTAGTAGTAGGAAAATAAAGAAAGGAATTTTAGTAGTCAAAAGAATTGCAGAGCTTGTATTTCTTGTCCTGTCGTCAACAACTACGGAACGGAGCCTATTATTGCATGTTTTCTCACTTGCCTACGGAAAAATGTAAAGAGGTTCGATACTATAGAATTTTCAGGAGAGAGGAATTTTCTATATTTCCTATCCGTCTCGTGCTTTGGTTCCTTTTTGTATTGCATTCAATCCGCGATAATTTCCGTTATTTACAGACATGTGCAGGATGTTTTGCAAAAAATTGCAAGCTTGTTTGAAGCAATGCAATGTACTGCCCTTGGAAAAATGAGTTAGAAAAAATAATTTTTTGAATTCTTTTTCAGCCCTTTTTAAAAAGCAACAAATTGCAATTCAAAAAATATTTTTTATGAAAAATTGTGCCTAAAATGTATTTTGTAATACGTCACGTTTGACGATTAAATCTTTATGATTTTTTCACTCAAAAAGTTCCGAATGATGAGCAGGGCCGGACGAAGAAATTGCTTTTAGGCAGCAATTTGTTTCCATACAAAACCAACCATTTTGATTTTATTGATGATTTTCTTTGGTAAAGCAAAATGTTGTATTTACATGTTTTAGAAAAGTTTAAAATGTTCTATTTACTTGACTCAGAAAAGTGCTCAATGTTCTATTTACATGTTTTTAGAAAAGTGGAAAATATTTTATTTGCATGTTTTTGAAATGTACAAAAAAATTTATTTGCATGTCTTTGAAAAGTATTTGAAAATATTCTTTTTAAATATTTTTGAAAACTGCAAAATGTTCCATTTGCATGTTTTTTTTTGAAAATTTAAGCAGCGTAGGCTGCCTGCGCTGGCCGCATTATCCGGCCCTGATAATGAGTAATATGCAATGGTGGAAGGGCCTATAATAATACTCTGGTATGCAGCAACGCGAGTTTATAATGGCACAGTAATGGCATCTAGTACACCTCTATCCGTAGTTTTAACTATGTGGCAGCAATTTTCTTAAAATTGGTAATACCGTACACTATTTTGCAATATCATAGAAAAATACGGTATTAGCAATGTTTCTGACGTCATCCGATAAAACTACTGCACACAGTCCTTATGTGGTAGGTGTAAGTACTTACCCAGAGAATCGGGTTCTGACTTATGCGAAATTGTGACATTGAAAAAAATTTGTTCTGCTTTGGTTCCGTATATTGTATCCCACACTATATTACGTATTATTACACAAGTTTCTGTACAAGCTCTCCCAATAATTTTGACTCCATTTTAATTTGTCATAAATTAATTCAGTAGAAATAAAAGAAAATAATATTGTACACTTATGAATTTTGTTATGTAGAAAAAAAAGCTAAAAAATGTCAGGGAGCAAGATTTTTATCAGTGTAGAAAAATATAGTAAAAAAAAATCAAAAACTTGAAAAAAAAACTATATACTATTAAAAATAATATTGGACACGACATCTAGATAGTGTGGGAGATTAAAAAAATCGAAAGGAAAAGAATTAGAGCTAGATAGATAGAGAGAGAGAGTCTAACCAAAGCATTTGGACTGATTCGTAGCTCGGTCAATGAAGACTTTGGACGAGATGACATTTCCAAAAGGAAGGAACATCTGCATAAGTTCAGCATCCCCGAATTCCTGAGGTAAATGATAAATGAAGAGATTGCATCCCTCTGGACCAGAAATGGAACACCCTGTAGTGGTACACAACAGAGACAAAGACCCCCACACCGTGCCACCAAAAAAAGGACAAAAAAAGACAAACAAACAATAGTATACAGTATACTGATAGTTGATAGTAGTAGTAAGTGTAAAGTTTAAAGTTTTTAGAGAAAATCAAAAAGTATAACAAAAGTCTATACATTAAATTTAAAAGGAGCTTCCATAAATCACTTTACTATATTTATTACACAAAAAATCAGAAATTATAAATGGGAGTAGGCAGAAATTGGGTCGTGAAAAAACGTCCCCAGACGGCATCGCGTAATTTTTGCACGCTCCCTTCCATTTCTATTTCCCATTAAAAAAACTATCCGAAAGTAGCGTAGCATATTCAGTATGACCCCTACTAATTTTCTTAAGTAATTTATGCAAGCTCACGAATATAATCTTTTACTATGCTGCTATATGATATTATATAGCTTCTAGTCTCTATTCAAAAATTCTATAATTTTTTTTACTATTGTTAGTCTTTATACAGCAAAGCATTCACAATTATTACAATCACTATTAATAGAGACACACAAAAAAGAGAGAGAGAGAGAAAAGAGACAGAAATTACATTACATTACGCTTAGAAGGTGGCAATAGTATGGCATGTTCAAGAATTTTGCATATGTTCAAAAATGTACAACTTATCTGCACGTAAAACAATCTACGAAATTGTCAAGATTTCAAATTGACTATATAACATATAGTTTTCTAGGGCTGAAAGCTTTTACATGTGCCAATATAATGGCCCAGAGTCCATGATAGAGTTTATGCAGTTTATATTGAGAGCGTCATTGAAGGTCGAAGGTACGAGAATTTTACATGTTTTGTTTTTTACTAAAAAGTGTTGTATTTGGAAAGTACAAAATTTACCAAGTTTGTTAGCAGTGCAAATTATCGTATGAAAAAATTGCCGCTGTAAACAGTAGCAAATTGTTGCAATAATTAATGCATTTTCAAAATAGGCAGGAATTTCAAAATTCAATGTAAAAGTCTCGCGCACGTTCGCCTTCAACAATACTTACAACAATACTATTTAATAGGACGAGACACAGCTTAGAGAGTGAAAGAATTCTACTGTATTACTCAAGGAAAAATCCGGGGACAAACAACTGCAGACTATTTTTCCTCCACTACAAAAATTTCAAATAAATTGAAATTATTTGAAATCCTCCCTGATTTATTAAATAGTACTTTGCAAATTTTTGATTTTTTGATGATTTCTTATGCCTTTCCTTGCGTCACACACGCACAAAGAATAATGTAGGTAATTATTGTTTGGTTTTTTTGGAAAAAAATATTATAAGTTTTTTTGATGACTATAGACTGAACTGAGAAAGAGAGACAGATGTAATGTAAGAGAATAACAACGAAAAAATTAAAAAACTTTACAAAAAGAAAAACATCAAAATGGAAAAAAGACAAACCGTCAATCAAACCATCATGACCAGGAGCCATCGCATCAGCCAGCGCGTTTTGACGTCGGGCGCGAGAGCGTGAGTAGTTAATCATTGCGAAGAGAGACTGTGACCCGACTTGACCGAACCGAAGCAATTTCCAAAGCAATTTTTTTTACACTTACATTCAAATACTGATATTCTAAAATTCTATTACATAGACAAGCCTTATTAGCTATATAAATATATATATAGATATATATCAATATATAGTGGTAGTCAAAAACAACCATTAAAAATGTAAGTAGAGGGTATAGGTAAATAGGTATAGGTATAGGTGGTAGTTCAGAATGAGAGGTATGTATAGGTTAAGGTTATAGGTAGATAGTAGGTATAATAGGTGTAGGTGTACAACTATAGTATGCTATATAGTCATCATAAAACATGCATGCCCACACTGTCATTATACCTTATAGTGGTATATATATATAGTATATTAAAATTGTCAAGAAAGACAACACACATTTAAATAAAAAACATGAACAAAAAAAACCTGACTTATTACATTAAATATTAATATTACAAATATGTATATTTAAAGATAATAATACTTATGACATGTATTTAAGTATTTTTGTCCACTAAGATTTTTTTGTGAATGTTAATTGAATGAGAAAAACCACACACACACATATATATATAAGATTCTAAAATTGTAAATATTTTGACACTCAAAATACATGTACATACATATATATAGGTTGAAATATTTAAAAGCTATAAGACTAACATTTAATACTACATTGAGTATTATTATGTGAATTATGACTATAGAATTTATCATTATTAATTATTATTATTATATGTATGACTATATAGACAATTGAAAATTAAAGAGTTTGAAATTTTAAAAAAATGTTAAAAAAATTGGAATTAAATATTAGAAAAGTATTTTATACCTTCACGAGTACTCATGCCCATCGAGTGCTGAACCAATCCCATGGGTGGTGGTGAGCCGTAAATCCCAGCCCCTCCTTTTTTTTAAACAAGTTTTTAGTTTGTCAAAAACATTCCATTTAAATACAATATATATGACACATTAAACATTTTACTTACACATGAAAAAAAGTGAATTTTTAGAACAACAAAAAAAAGTGTTTTTAAATTAAAGAAAAATTAACATCGTAAATATAGTAGACAATCAATAAATCAGATATTTTAAATGAGCATCATATTTGTTGGAGAAACTACACAAAATATTATATCTGCATCTAATTTTAAAAGCGATTTCTATAGATGATGCAATCGTATTTAAAAGTATGGAAAATGTCTAAATATTTTTTTGCTATTTCTATGTAAACGTTGAAAACATCTCAACATAGTTTTTTAAATATTTTCTGCAAATTCAAATTATCACCTTCGAAAACGTCTAAGCATAGATTTTTGCTATTTCTAAAAATGTATGAATACAGATAATAACTATTTTTGAAAAAACTAAACAAAGATTATACAATATTTTCTGTAAGTGTTTGAACACAAATTATCACTACCTTCAAAAACGTCTAAACACAGATTTTTGGTAGTTCTAAAAATGTATGAATATAGATTACCAATATTTTCAAAAAACGACTAAATGCAAATTTTCACAATTTTGAAATCTTCTAAGCACAGATTTTTACTATTCATCAAACCATTTTAGCGTAGATTTTCCCTATTTTAAAATCATCTATAAACACATAAAGCCATTCAAAAAATTCTAAACAATCTAAACTCTGACAACTAATTTCTTGCCCCTCCCTCCAAATTTGTTAGTGACCTACATAACATAATCCTAAACAGCAGATAGTATATTGTGCAGTTTCCAAGATGTGTGTACACCTACAGTATGTAAAACTTGTAAACAACATCGTAAATATAGAACACTCCAGTACACAGTACATTAAACAGGAAACACAAAATAGAGTTTGACAATAATTATATTATTAAGAGACAAATATAAATAAGTTGTTCAACAAGTTTATCAAGTTGCGAAAAACATTTAACAATTAACCATCAACAAAGTATAAATGAAACATATTTATTTTTAAAAGAAGCAGTAAGCGCGCCCGGTTAGAACATCAAAAGTCCAAAAAGTGCTTTTCGTCCATATGTAAATATATATTTAAATTAATCATAATAATAACGTGTTGTTGGGTTTTTCTTTTATAATCAAATTCGGAGCCCTCTGTCAATTATATAATTTGTTTTGTTTTTGTTGTATTTTTGTTCTGTGTGTACTCAAGTTGAATGTGTATAAATACCGGTCACCAATATATAGTAGTATAAAAACCAAAGTATAAAGTTCGTAGAGAATAAAATAAATAAAAAATCAATAAAAAAAAATATAAAATCAGTATAATTTTTAAATGATGTATAAAAACTATAAGTTAATTAGCCCAATATTTAGTAGCTGCCGTAGTAATTAATGTAGGTACCTAGTTAAAAAGTGACACAGTGGAAAATAACTGAGGAGGAAGTAACTTTCGTTTAGGTACTTTTACCCAGGCAACTGCTAAACATGAGGTCGACTATGTACTATTTTGATATTAAAAAAAAGATTAATTTGATAACTGACCAACACCAGGATAGGGTTGAAGTCCCGCCGCCGCAGCGGCGGCAGCCGCGGCGGCTGCAGCTGGGTATCCCGCAGTGTGAAGAGCTGCGGCGGCAGCTGCATCAGCTCCATTAGGCAATCCTTGTCCGAGCAGTGCTTGAGGTAAAACGTCAACGTATAAAATCTGTTGCTCTCTCATATCTGGAGAATCTAGAAGCAAGGAAGTCAAGGTCAAAGTTCACCCTCTAAATCCGTCTACACACTACGCAGACCCATTCCAAAAGAGAGACAATCTATACACCTTATTATATCTTTAGTAGTGTAAATAATTGTATTTACATCTTTTAGTTTTAAGTAAATTATCATATGTGTTTACACTTTTTTAAGAAACACATTTGAAAGCATTTACACCTTTTTAAAAATGCAAAATTGTGCAACATTTACAACTTTTTGAAAAGACAAATTGAATTATTTTGTACTTTTTGAAAAGTTGTTCATTTTGCAACCTTTTACAAATAGTGTTGCATTATTAACACATTTCTGCAAAAATGCAAATTTGATTATTTGCAATTTTTTAAAAACAAATAAAAACATGTATTTATATATAAAAAAAACTTTCAACAAAATTTCAATTCAAACCCTTGTAGTTTATGGACTCACCTAAGTGCGTGTTACCTCTATATATTGCATGAAATACCTCTACACAACGCAACGGACAGTACTAACAAGATTGGCACTGTAAAAAACACACTAAACTTTTGTAATCATCCGGAGGTAGGTACAATTCAAAATTTCATATTCGTACTTCCACAGTAATCCCTAGACAAAAATGTAGTAGTAATTCGCTTACGTAAAGTTTGAATTCAAAAATTAATTAAAAGGATTCCGTATAAATACAATTTTTTTTACTTCCACTTGCACCGTCACCGACACCGAAACCGACGCCGACAAACCCTTAAACTTAAACGTCCAACTCCAACGTAACAAAGTAATTCTGTAAACTATATGTCGTATATATACACAATTTCAATCTACGCCGGATTATATCTCAATTTCCTACACCTTTATACCTATACTACCTACCCCACCATCAATACAGATATCCCAATAACACAATACACTCACGTCTCTTCGTCTTTCAGCACTGATCGAGACTCTCACAGAAATAAAAGAAAACGAGAACGAGAACGAGAGCGCTGACTAACAAGTCCAATCCAAAATCAAAAGGCCCAATAATATCTGTACAGTGTGGTGAACAGAAGCCGTTGACGATCGCTCGGATCCTCCTTCAAATTACGAATGTTCAATGACGACTGGAGGAAAATGTGAAGCTGAGTCCGAAGCCAAAGCCGAAGCCGAAATCAAAACCGAACAAGAGATAAAGTACAGGAAATACATGGAATGAAAGAAGCTCTATGGGAAAAAAAGGATAAAATCTAAGACTCTCACAAGAAGAACTCAAGAAAGCTCAAGACTCAAAAACCTAAAAAGTAAGAAGAAGAAGGAGAAACAGAGAGACAGAAGAAGAGAAGCACTTCTCTCATCTGCGACTCACACATAGTCACCACCGTCGTCCTCAATCCCTTCTTCACCTCTTCTGTCATCTCCGTACGCCCTATGTACCCTACCCTCCTATGTAGCTATATGTATTATAATCATAAAAGCATGAAAGTTCTATCTACATTTCCTTATACATACACACTCAAAGAAGATGGATATTTTAAGAAAAGGCTTAGCAATGGAGGAAATGGGGAGTTGCATGAATGTGTGTCTGTGTGTGGAATCGTAGGATCTTGGAATAAGAAAGCGAGCTTTCACCGGGACAGGGACCGGGACCGGAGTCGGTACCGGTACCGGTGCCGGGATCTGCCATTGGACTGGAGATTGAAAGAGAAAGTAGAAAGTGAAAGAAAGAAAGAAAGAAAAAGAGAAAGTAAATGGAAACAGAAATAGAAATTGAGATCGGGCTGATTGGCTCTGATTGTAGTAGAACGAATGGAGAAAGTGGAAGACGCCTATGGAACGAAGTCCTACATGGGAGAGAAAGTCGTCCAAAACGAAAACGAAGTCGAAGACGAACATGAGGCTGTGTGGATTCGGAGGACGGACATGGACATGGTTCATGCTGAGACTGATAGCTTAAAAGGTAAGTCTTAATGCGAAAGCCAAAGTCGAGAAGTCCACGTAGATCTCTTGTCTGTCTTCCCTATATCTTCCCTCTACCCTTCACTCAACTACCTGGTCCTGCTCGTGGTAATGGTACTGGTACTGGGTTGGGTCTTGAGCTTATGGATTCGTATGTATATATGTCTTGAAGCCCCTGATTTCTCGGGTTTGAGGATATGTATTCTACATGGTTTTGTGTGCATGGAGATGGTTATCTGTAAACGGATTGGAAGCTGAAGTTCCATTTCCAATTTCAATTGACTAGTATGATAACACTCCATTGTATTAGATTGGATGAGGAAAGAATCCGCACTCGTCTTCGACATACTATTACTGCTGCTGCTACTACTACTACTACTACTACCACTCACAATACAAAAATGCTGACAGGGGATAATGGAACGGAAAATATCCAAATAGAAAATATTGGCAGAGGAGAGAAGTGTATAGAGTGGTAGAGTAGATTTCCTCATTCATTGAATGAGTGAGTGGGGGAAGTGAGGAAACAAGCCGAATTTTTCTTGTTGTTGTTATTGTTGTTGTCAAGATCAAAACGTCACAAATCAAACTTATCTACTATACCGGTACACATCCTAAGAAATTTTCGAGTGTATTATTTTATAGTCGCATATTTTAATATCGTCAAAAATGTATGGTTTTTAATTTTGAATTTATTAAGTAATTATTTATTGAAAAATTAAATTCTCAAAACTCAGCAATTCTAAAAACTAAAAATAATTTCTACACTTTAAAATTCACACTAATTACACTAATGCATTAAAGTAGTGCTAATATGTCGACATTATAAAGCGCCCTATCACCTATATTTGCACACACTGAAGTCAGAAGTATGTGAATAAAATATTACCTATGTATATATAGATAGATAAATCGAAATCAAACTTTCAAATAACAGCATTAAAAATCCCTACTGTTCCTACAATGCCAATACCAATACCAATGCCAAATTCTACGAGACACAAAACTACTATACGAACTACGAGATATTCTGTTTTGATGTAAAACCTAAAGTTAAATAAAAAAATCAACCTGCCGCGCTCCTCTTCTCATTCTACCCGGACAAATTCGCCGACACTTATAGAAGAAGGTAAGTTGTAGTTTTGCATGTAGTTGAAAGCTACTCTATTAGTATTACGGCACTCCATGCTCCACACATACCCAGAACACCCACCGTAGGTATTGAGGAGCTGTCGGCTGTCACTACCATATACAACAAAGCATATAGCAAATCTATATAGCATGCGTTGTACGTTGAACAGTGTAAGTTGTAAGTCGTAGTCGTAAGTAGGTACAAAGGGAGGTACATTCTATTCAATCCCTTTAAATTCCATTGAATTCGACTGAATTGGATTGGGGAATTTGGACTCACAAAGAAGACGACGAAGGAGGGAAGCAAACAGGAAAAGGACTTTCTCTCTCTCTCTCTCTCTACGTATCTGGGAAACAGGTGATCTGTACGTCATGGAAGCTTACACTATATATATATATAGTGCCTATATATCAGTCCGGTCTTAGGTAGTAGTTATGGGCAATAAAGCACAGAGATCTGGAGCTACGTACATCATGGAGCTGCTGGAGGACATTGGTATGAAGTATGGATATGGATATGAGCCCACACAATACCCACTCCTCCTTATTTCATCCAACAAAATACCAATTTCAATTCCAAGTCGAATTCGAATTCACATCCGACAGATAAGATTCTCTCTCTCTCTCTCTCTCCATTTCCCATCACTTCACTTCATCCCAGCATCAGGCACTCACACACACACACGCGAGAGATACAAAACCAAAAACCGAGAGCAAGACCAAGGAAGCACGAGGACGAGGACGAGGGAAAGGACGCGAGATAGGGAAATACTACATCGGGCTCGGCATCCGATGGAAGGAAGACAAGAGAGAAATGAAACGGAGAGATAAGACCAGGTATTACCTTCTAACTCTATGAAAACGGCCAGAAACGGAGACAGAGATCCTATCCTATACATATATAGGTAAGAGTAAGGTAGGTAAGATATACTCTACATGGATAAATCTACAACCTTGAGGGAATATTAGAAAAAAATACTTTTATAAAAAAAATAGAGAAGGAAAGTTTATGTTAGAGTGAAGCCTCTCTCCTCCCCCGAAAAAAAGGGTTGAATGAATTCCAAATTTGGATTTTGAATTCACAATTTTTCTGATATTAGAAAGTAATAGAAAGTCGTCCATGTTCCTGTCTATACCTATATACACAAAAATGACATATACGGTATGTGCCTACACAATGCCTATATCCTGTCTCCTGTAGATATTTTCCCCATTGTAATATTCAATGCAAATCCGTCAGCCGTCATAATCACAATGGGAAATGGGAAGAAGGTAGAATTTTTACAATAGTGTACTCCCTATATACATGAGTGCAATACCATCGATAAAAATCAAAACTCATTCTTCGAATCATAGTCAATAGTACCTACATATACACATTTCCTATTTCCCATATAATTTTCTACGAGTGGGAATATACACCAAGAATGTCTATACTAAAGATGCACATACCCTCCATTTTTACGATTTTTCTTTTTATCACTTGGCAAAAGAGAAAAAAAATACGAAAGAAATGCAAAACTTTTTTAAGCAAAAAAAAAGACGTTCTTTACATGCAAGTGCAAAATACATAATATTAAAAGAAATCCAAAACCTTCCCTCTTTTTTGTTGCACAATACACCAAGAGTTTTTACACCAAATTGTATTTTACCCTGGATAACAACGTCACCTCCTCCCCGGAAAAAAAAGATTGAGAAAATTCACTTTTTAAAAATAACTACCTACACTAGGTAGCACCTGCATAGAAATACTGTAATACCTGGAATCGGAATCGAAATCCTGAAGCCAGTATATGTAGACATACATAGTATGTAGTACAAAAAAAAATATAATGGGGTTTGAATTTTTTTATAGAGGGATTTTTTTGGAGGAAGGTGTGATAGAGTAATGCAATGTAATGTGAAGTAATATTGGTAGTAGATAAAAATATAAAATGGATAGCAGTTCCACATTCTATACATTCTACTGTGGATGAGAGCCTAGAATAGGAAATGGGAGTGAAATGACGGAAAGTGAAAGTAGTGACACACTGGAGTGCATGTAGGTGAAAGTAGGCACTTTCTCCCCAATTCCTAAAATTCCTACACACACACACCTTACAACTCCCTTATTTTTCCTACTATTCTTTTCGCAATCTTCACTTCATCTCTCTCTCTCGGTCGTCTTAGAATTCTTCCCATCCTAACATAATAATAATAGTAGTAGTAGAGGGAGAAAGTCCAACTCTTCCCCGCACTCGAGTTCCAGAGTCTACAAGCCTATAACTTTGGGTTCCAATACTGAAAATAAGGGGAAAGAAGCAGGCAGAAGGATAGGAGCGCGTCGAATTCAAAATAATGCTCGATTGAAAGTCCACATGGAAGTGAAAGGGAAATCTGAGTGGAAATCGAAGTGGAAGTCGACATGGAAATAATGATGTCATCACCATCATGATAAGGGAAGTAAAGTGAAAGGGAAAGGAGTGGTGAAAGCAGGGACAGGTAAGGCCGATACGGATACCAGGACCAAGACCAAGACCAATGTAGGCCCAGAAAGTTAGGGAAGAAAGGGAGCAGCTGAGGCAGGACGATGATGTTGATGACCATCATATGAGAGAGAGAGCGAGAGAGTTCATTTCATAGAGACGCTTTAGTCTTCAGTTTCAGCCTTCCAGCTTTAATAATAATGTTCTAGTTATACTTGTACGACAAGACCTGGTGCCAGTGCCAGTCTGTCAATATAGAAAGTTAGACAAGAAGACGAAGAAGTCGAAGACGAAGGCAAAGAAGAACAAAAACGAGGAACTATGGCGAATGGCTAGGAAATTGAACGTAGAAAGGTAGCAGCCCAGCTATAGCTATATGAGAAAGGTACACAGAGACGCGCGGAGAAAGCCATTTCTGGGGTGTTGGTCCCGGTCCGGAGCTCTCTCATTCCAGAATCTAGAATTCTATAGAAAACGGGAGTTTTTTTCCACTGACTTTCTCTTTACTTTCACCAACTTTCACCGACCGACTTTCACCCATGAGATGATAATGATGAGAGCTCTTTTCCTTCCCGTTTCCTCCAACTCATATCTATCTTGAGTCTATACAGTCTCTCCAGTTGTAAGAGTCAAGTCATAAGTTATTCCTCTACGTTTCTACATTTTCTCTCTGTGTGTATTTAGTGCTGTCGAGGTGAGTGTCTGTGTACGGAGGGTGGAGGCATATAATTATAGACATAGGATATCGGTATAGGACAAGTTTTGCCCGTGGTGGATATGGTGGTGAGTTTCTATATTGTATGACATAGAGAGAGAGAGAGAGAGAGCTAACAATGGGAAGCAATAATGTCTGGCCTCATTCTCATTTTCATTCTGCTTCTTTGGACAACTACGCGGCTGGAAAACTCCCGATTAAAATGTCTTTAACTTCATGGATAGTATCTATGTATGAGTAGCATGTAGACTCTGGAGTCGAGACCAAGTACCCCGTCCAAGTATAACGAAATCAAACTGAGTCAACATAATTACTCAACGTTGATGAAGATGTAATACTGCTCTCATATGAACTTTTGATTAGACGACTTGATGGAGGTACATTCAAGTATTTTGTAAGCTTAGAACTAGTGCGAAAAAATTTGCGAGTTTTTAAATTGTGTAATACGTACATAATTTGAAATTTATTAAATCTATTACGCAAGCTCTATAATCTTGCAATTAGATGATCCTAGAATTTTAGAAATACTTCAATTCATAAATTAATATCGATTCTATGGAATTTTAATACTTCTAAAAACTAAACATTATGCATATATTTAAATATATTGCTAACGCACGATTTATTACCAATTTTCTTTGAACTTGCAATTAGAGCATTTTATGCGTTACAAAATAAGTCATTAAACAGTTTTATCCTTTTCATACATAAAATCTTGGTATAAAATTTAGCACTTTTTGAAAGGAGGATAAAACGGGATTTTGCGCCTTGTAAGTATGTCGATAAGCATCTAGTGGTGTACACTTATCATTATTCAAAAAAGCCTATCTAGGTTTAGCTTAGTTTAAGACTTGGCTGGCTCCAAAATTTGACTGCTCCAAAATGTTTTAATTAACTACTATTAAAGTAGCCATATAGTACAGCTAACAAGTGTACTATGCCAGTCACTTCATTTCTATTACGCCGTGCCATTAGTCTTATAATTGTTACACACTGAAGAAAAGTACTCATACATATCAAGCATATAGCTCCTTCAACGACGACATAATTACATTTAAAAATCATTACATGATGTTTCCGCCCGCGGGTCTTGAGCCGACACTTTAAATTTCCCTCACTTTTTGAATACAAAACAAAGTGAACAAATTAGAGTAAAGCAGTATTTTGCATTCTACAAAAATTTGTAATTACATCTCTCAAGTTAAAATCAAATTGCTTTCCTACTCCGTATAAAGTAAGATACAGCAAAACTACTTGAGTAAAACAAAATTGCTCTTAGAGAATAGCAAGAAACTCCAAAAATGTGTTTGAAAATTGCTATTATTTTTAAAGAGTTCGAATTACCTCCCTGCCTTTCTAATACAGCAGGTTGAGTAGGTAAACTTTTCTGCACCTGAAACTGCCTGCTATATGACACAGTATAAGTAATAGCAACTACGTAGATATTTGACAAAAGTTTATGCATACAGTAGTACAAGGACATAATTTTGTAAAAACTTGAAAACTGGGAGCACTCATTTTGAGAAAGACACTCCACCTCACTCTTGATATTACATTACAATTCAAATTTTTTCAAAGTGAAAGTATTTGTGTGAGCATTATTTCAAAAAATTTTACGATTCCTCCCCATTATTCATTCATATATGCATAATGTCTGAGACTTAGGACTATATCCGGTCCCGGTCCTATATTACCAGCCATATCCCCCACCCGCAGTGGTATCGTATATACTCTATAAATATAATATGTACGTATTAAATTCCCTGTAGATTGTCACCGTAGACACCAGTAGACACAGTGCAGTGGCTGGATGGATGCAGATGGGCTGAGATGAGAGCAGAAATATTAAGGAACATTGTAGTTTTGTATTCGCAGTTGTAGGCTACGCCTTGAGGGACACAAAGGAGACAGAAATACATATGATAGCGTTGCTGAAGAGTGAATAGAGGCCAAATGCCTACATAAGAATTTAAAAACAACTTTGGAGGCTACTTTTATCTGATTTTGATTTTTAAATCTAGCTTTTTCACTATGCTAAACGGTGGAAAGTTATAGAATAGTAGATTCAGCAATTTAAAAATCGTTAAAAAAGTTTATATTACACTAATTCAACAAAAGTGTACTCAGTGTTTGTTGTTTAATAGAGGATTTTGCAGGTTTAAAAATATCGAATTTATTTTTATCTTTCCAAAGGTGTAAATCATATACAGATATTTAAATTTTTAAAAACCTGCCAATATTTGTCTTTGAAAGCTTTGAAATGTTAATATTGTAAACTTTAATTTTCCAAAAATGTCTAAATTATCTAATTCATCATTTAAAGCTTAAAAACAAGTATTTTGAACGATTTTTAAAACTTGTAAATAATCAATTTTGCAACTTAAAAAATTGATTTTAGTGTCATTTTAATAATATTAATAGCCTGTAAATAATCCATTTATGTGACATTAAAAATGACACATAATTACGAATGGTAATAAGAGATCATTAAACCCCTATCCTTTTTAAAATCTAGACTATCTCTGCCCTACTCATACGCCCTACATCTTATCAGGACCATTTCTACACTGGTACTGGTACTAGTGGAAAGGATCCGTCCTCGTCCATTAGCAAAATACACACGTATCAACTCTCAAAAAATAAATGAGCCGCATCATTACATATTTAATTCTGTAAAAGCCACATTATCATTACACACAAAGCATGTCTGCCCTATTCTTCGAGTCAAAACTAGCGAGAAACTTGGAAGATAGAATGTTTTGATTTATGCAAAAATACATGTTACTTTCCACTTGTTTTCATTCTTCAACTTTGAGAGGCAGAGGCAGACAGAGGGAAGTATGTAGACAGGGGCTATATGGGCTATGGGATATGGGGGAAGAGACCGTTGGGCCATTGGGAATTCCTTCTCAAATTCACAATGTTCAAGTGCTCAGTGTTCAAATGCTGAAACGCTCAAATGTTAAAATGTTCAAATAGGCATATGTATGTACCTACTACAATATTATTATGATCTCAAGTACCAGCCCAGTAGACACTCCCCTCTCCTGTAGAACTTATTCCTTGGCTATATAGCTTGCATTCTTATGCATACCAGTATATGGTCTAATAACAGTAATAGCATATAGGCTCTTTCCCTATACTATACATACATCCCAATATTTGAATATAGGGAGCTACTCTGATATACCTTTTATACAAATGTAATAATAATAATGGGATAATACATAGGGAATAGTCAATAGGTCCAATTCCAATTTCAATTCCAATATCGCACAGACAGCCCCCACTTACAATGCACTATACTTTCAACCTATATGTACATAAGTCCTATGCCTATTATGGGTATAGGTGTAGTGCATGACCCATCATATGATATGGATTTATTATGTACATACGACCAAGGAGCAGGAAGGTAGGAGCTCGTCTGATTTTGAGCGTTGAAGGAAGACGAGGACGTCGTCTATTAGCCAAGTGGCTAACAATAAGTAGACCTAAGCATGCCATAGATAAAATGTGAACTTTCTCCCCAAAACTCTTAACTTTCACTATGGGGAAAGACTTTGGAGAGTTACACAGTTTGGAGAGAGAGAGAGAGAGAGAGAGAGAGTTCTTATTTCAAATGAGAATTACTACAATATTTTACTTTTACTTGTTTCAACAGTCTTTCAAGTGAGTCTACTTTCACTGTCTACTTTCTCCAGCTACCAATTCAACATTAGTTCACTCCCCACTCCAGACTCCAACAAGACGGCAATCTGGAATTGGAAACTATATACCAACCATCCTCTCTGTCAAAGTATCTATTTTTCTATGTATTGCCTTGGGTATGTATAACACTGGACCAAAAGGTATGCACTAGTATCCAGGTCTTTTGAATGGCCACAATTTTCATTTCATGAGAACCACACAGCCAGAGAGAGAAAGACAGTGGCTGCTGGTACTGGTCCTGCTTCCTATGATGCTGTGGGAAAAAGAGACAGACGGAAAAAGCCTCATTACTTTCCAGTTTTCTTATCTATTTTTACTATTTTTTTTGTTCGTACCATATTTCCCTTCATACGACTGTAGGTCCAAATCCAGCTATGTATGTACATAAAGCACATGGCTCATGGGCACTTAGTTACAGCATCGACATATATTATTGTATCGTTATCATTACTGACGTTGGAATCGAAATCCAAGTCGAACTTCAAGTCGACATCGACATCGTGATGGTTATTGAAGCTGAAGGAGGAGGAGGGTGGAAAAAGGGCTATATATCTCCATGTATCTATGACAGTATATATTATTATAAACTAAATATTCATGTGTTTATATTTACAGGCACCTACCTACAGGCACCTACCTCTCGATTTGCAGTGTTTAGAGTGTTGGGGGCGGCAATACTGGGGAAAGTTTTTTTGATTGGTTTCTATTAAAATTAAACTAAAAGGTAATTTGCTTTAAACAAGTAAAATTTTTTGGTTTACAAGTTTTTAAGATAGAAACAAAATGGTTACTGGTGGTGGTGGTGGTGGATTTCAAAAATGAAAAATAATTTACCTAAACTTTTAGAAAAAGAAAGTCTTTGCAAATTATTATATACAGGGTTTGAAAATTTCAAAATGCTATTTAGATAAACGCTTTTTTGAAAAATAAAAATTGCCCTAAATTGCATGATTTTAAAAGTGAAAAATGTTAAAATACTACATAAATGCTTTTTAACCAGTGCAAAATTTTCTAATTCTACTAGTTTTTTAAACAGTATTTGAAAATTACCAACGTTTCTATAGAAGACACAAAAACTGGTTTTTAGCGGTTACAATTTTCAAATTTATAAAGCACAGCAAAACTTTAGTTTTCAGCAGGTATATAATAATAATAATAATTTATTCATTGGGTCGATTTAACCGACGTTCATACAACCAGACTCAACCAGTCACTGTGGGTGAGGAAATTGGAGGCTACCGTGTTAGATCGTCTCGGTCTTTGTACCCTTTCACCTATCCCCGTCCCCTCCTCCACAGTAAAGGAGTCTCATTCCCTAGGCCCCTACAGTAAGTAGTGGTCACTAAGGAGCACCGAAGGAGATTGGGTTTCAATCAACCATCCAGTGACGTTTACCGTACAACACCGAGCCGTAAACGATTAGCAGTGGCCGAGGATTGAAGCCGGGTCTGAGGCTGTAAATTTCGTTACAGTCTGCAGTCCTAACCGCTCACCCAAGCACGCCTGCTTTTCAGCAGGTATATTCCTTAGAACGTCTAAAAATATCTGGGATATAAAAGAGTATAAAACGAATTTTGATTTTTTGGGAAATTTGCTACATGGAATGTAGAATGTACCCTTTCTTGCTTTTTTTTTAAAACATTGTCTAGTAGTAAACCCCCACTCTCTCCCCCCTTCCATTTCAACACTCCAGTCTCGAGTTCTCGAGCCTAAGGCAAAAGGGAATATGATAATAATATATGTGAGTGAAGGCATAAGTAGCCAATAAGAGAGAAAGTAATTCCATTCTGTTATTTTCGTTTTCCTATTGACGATGAGAGAAAAGCAATGCTTTTTAGAAAACGAAGCTAAAAGAAGGGATAGAGAAAATAGAAAGGAGTGAAGTGAAGGAAGGGAGGGGAAGGCGGAGGATGTTAAATTCAAAGTTATGTGCAGCTTTTCTCAGCCTCGTCCTCGTCCATCGTCTCATGTCCACTTCATACATTCTCCTCCATGTACGTTTGTCTAGATAAGCGGTTTCATTTCCCTTTATACTTTTTATATACTTTCCCCACACCACTTTCTTCCCTGAGCCTATTTTAAAGGATTTTCTGTCTGTGTAATGATGTAAGGATAACTTCACATTTGAATACTCTGTTGTAATTTAATATTTTTATACCTGGTTATTTATTGAATCGTTCGCTAGGAATTTATTAAATTAAAAAAAAATATGGAAAATCTTACTATTAAGTCTATATAATGGAAAATTATGTTTTTGTAAGATGCAAATTATATAATTCAGCGAAACCAAACTTTCATATAGTTACTTGTAAGGCTTTTGAAAAAGTAGGAGGGAATACTTTGTAATTTAGAGTTTCTTTGTTTATTTATGCATTTGAAAAAATACAAATAACAACTTTAGTACTTTCAAAAAGGACAAATAACACATTTTAAACTTTTAAAAAAGTGTAAAAAGCACATTTTTCACTTTCAAAAAAGTGTAAATTGCACATTTTACACCTTCAAAAACCATATGCACCTTCAAAAAATTCCAAATATATCTTTAGAAATTTCTATAAAGTGTAAATATGTTCTATTTTGCAAGCTCAAAAAATTGCTCAAATCAGAATAAATATTCCACTTGACAATTTACCAAACAAATGTGCAAATTACGACGGAAACTCGAAAACTTACAATCACACATTACACAAAAATAAAAAAACCTATAGCAAATAAATAACCTATTTAAATAACCAAGTCAATTTTGAACCTACAATAATAAAAAATAAATAAGTTAACTTCATAATTTAAATTCCTAAAAAAAAAAGAAATCAATTTAAGCTCCTTCTGCCTCTTTTATAGTGATTAATAATCATAAACTTGCGTAAACAGTCCTGTCTAAAGAAACGAATCCAACACTAGTTAAATTCTTTCTGCAAAACAACTATGTAACAAGCTACCTACGTTAATACAAGTGCAAGACAGTATCAACATATATTTACGACGTGCCCTTTAAATCCTCAGCTTAAAATAGACTCTGATCGTGAGAACCCATGGGTTTGGTCTTGGCAGAATATAGTGGTTTTGTTTGGGGTGTTCAGTTTCTGTTTTTTTCCGCGCACTACTGGACGTATGTGTGACTGGGACGTGGGACTCTGGTGCTATATAGTAGTGCTGGGAATGAAAGTGAGGATGAAGTACTGACAAGTGAAAGTCAAGACAATGAGTGGATTGGTTGGTTGCTCTTGGTTTTGTCTTTGGTTCCTATGCTTCTTTTTCTGGTTGTCTCTGTGTGGATGTGTGGAACTGTGGGGGCTGGGAAGGCGAAGGGGAATAGAGTGGATGAAAAACAAATAGTAGACTTCCATAATATACTTTTAGCAAAGTATATGAAAGCCTCAGCCAGGCCCGTTTCCATAAATTGTACACACACACACACACACAAGTACCTACCTATGTATGCGTAGTCAAGGCCTACGGAACAACACTCTTATTATTATTATTTCTATTATTATTATATGAGTGTATACATTCGTTTCGTATACATATAAATGGAGCTATAGAGAGAGAGAGAGAGAGAAAGACATGTATATAGGGACTTCCTTCTCTTGGCGATTTATATTTTTGTACATTTTGGTAATTTTTCTAATGGTAGGTTTGTTCGAATGGAATGCTTAATGCTCCCAATGCTTCACATGTTATTACTATCATCAATGTTCCTTCTATTTTCTCTATATAGTGGAGCTCTATTTCGTTTTCGTATATTTGCTCAGCATATAAATGCACCGCCTACACACATACACGGGCTCTGGCGGACTCGGACTCGGTCTCGGACTCGCGGACTGACATGACATTGGGGTCATTACTGCTCGTCTATTTCTATTCTTCAGGATTTTGCGTCTCCCTTTCTCCACACATTCAACATCTCCCACTAACGTCCACACTTCCACTAAAACATGACTAATGTCCACTTCATATAGACATGCCCTAATATACAAGCTATCCCCAGTGTCATTACGTCTATCAATGTGGGCAGACGTTGTTTGTTTCAAACTTCAAAACAGTCTATCTACTTTAAGTACTTAAAGCACCTACAACATAGAAGTTATGAAAATAAATACTTCAAATACGGACACAAAACGTACGTAACAACGCAACAAATTGGAAACTATTCTATCAATATAATTCGTGAATAAAAACGTCTTAGATTCTTGAATTTTTGAACGTTTTTGGAGTCCCACACCAAACCATAGAAAATATGCCTGTAAATTCCATAGGGCATCTTTACAGTGCTCCTGATATTACCAAATTACTGGCACGAAAAAATTTCAAATATGTTTGACCGTGGATACAAGCCTACAGATAGATGGTTTTGCAGGATTCCCTCTATTTCTAGAACTATGTATAAGTATACTATATCTTCTACAAAATTGAGAAAATGACTTTCATGAACGTATGTAATTATATAGAGTACTCGTACTTGTTCTGATTCTACGACTTACGTATCGGAAAGTACAGGGTAATACATACGGACAAAAAGTATGTGAAATGAGAGGACTGTAAACTGTAGAATTGTAGAACTGTAGACTTGAAGACAGACAAAATATATGATTATTTCCCTCTCCCATATTTCAATGTAGAATCTTCTTTCTCTCCACTTTCTCCACTCGACTTTCTTCCTTCCTCGTGATTCTGAGTGAGCTCCGTACATTTCCCTTTTTGACTTACGAAGAATACGATTAGACCAGAACGAGAAACGAAAACGAAAACGGCCACGGTACAGTCATGTGATTCTCCCTGTCATCTCATCCCTTCAGACCTCCACACTCATTGTTTCCATTTTTTTTCCCCGTGTATTTTTTTAAAATTTTTATAATATACTTAATGGCTCCTGTGTCTATATACTCCAAATTTAAACTCAACTCAACTCGAAAAACATAGCCAGACAGGTCCAGACAGAACACATAGAATAATAATAATCTCAATCTTATTCTCGTTTTTATTGTAGTATTGTAATAGTAATAGCCTCATATCAGTAGTAACTAGTGGCTAATGGCCACACATATGAAACCTAGATCCTTACTGCTCCGTACATGTATGTGTAGGTACTTATGAGGATATTTAAGGAATCACATTGTGTTTGAGTTGGAGAGTGAAGATACTTAAAAGGAAAGTTGTGGAGTTGAATGAAATGACTATATATGGGAATAGGAAAATAAAATAGCTCAAATACTGAAATATACTCTGAAATGGCCAAATGTAAATTTTATACATCATTCCATCATCTCAAATGGCTCATTTCAATTCATGGACATGAACAAATAACAACTGCAAAAAGGAAACGGCCACGGCCACAACACACGGCCCCGAGACTCTTCAGTCAGACCTCAGAAAGGGACTTTCTAAAATACAATAATACACTCACCCACTCAGTCAGAGTCTCAGGTCTCAGAGTGAGGGCCCTCAAATACAAGAGAAAATGGAGCTTTATATAGTTTTCTATATACATGGTCAGTATATATAGAGGAAAAGAGATATAGGGACGAGACTTCCAATGTTCCAATGAACAAACAAAACATATTTCCTGGCCTGGGATTCTCGGATGTTTAATCTATTATAAAAATAATAGGGTTATATATGTATATGTGAATGCGATACAAAACAATTAAAAAGACGGAAGGGGTTGCCCATGAATTATGTCATCTCTATTGAAGTAAATGTTAAAAACGTCGTCGCATTCTACTGTAAGTGGGTTTGTGTCATCCACGACATCGTTTATGCACGGTTTTCGGTATAATATTATATTCCATTATTCCATACTCACTATATTATATTCCTTCTGTGCGTATTTACAAAGTACAAAGTACAACTGATAAAATCCAACGAGCTGAATAAACTCTTATATATTCTATATTTACAGTTGGAAGTTGAGAGAGGATGGGAGGGGGGGGGGAGGGGTGGGAATTGAGTGGGATATAAATACACACAAAGTAAAAGCCAGTCAAGCTGAACAATTATATTTAATTATATCGTTATAATTTGAATTTCGAATATATGCGTATCGGTCTATATGTTTTATTGTATAGCATCAAAGCACTATAACTGCTTGGATGATTTTCTAACTCAGTGTAATAAATGTACAAGTTGTACTAATAATAACTTACTAGCAGTCAACATTTCAAACTCTAAAAAAAAGTTTCAAAAAGCGATGCGATTTCGACTGCGCGAATTCAGTCATCGATATTAAAATTTAATTTTAGGCTTGAGTCCACGAGACAGTGAGAATCTTGAATTTTAGAATAATATGTACTGCACGATGTAAATAAAATGTTAATAAATAATAAATGCCTCTCATATGACCTGGTAGAAGGATATTTAAAAAGAATTAAAATATAAATACTATTATATGTTCTGCAATCTATTTAAGATAAAGTTGCGGGAAATGGCGCAATCCATGATTTTGCAAATTCATACAAGCAAAATATTACAAACTAAAAACGAATTAAAATTCGCGGAAGAATTATACGCTTGTATACGTTTTTTTAAAAACGAAAAAAGAAATACCTACATTACATAAGAATAATTTATTCATTTAATAGATTTATAGATTGGGCCGAATCACATAAAATTTATTTACAAAGTGTATGCTGTATATTGTGACATATCGTCTGTGAATAACCAAAATGACCCATATCATTTTTAGCTAAAAACTATATCAGCTATTTACAAAAATATTCAAATATGCCTTAAGAGCATTCAAATAGAACATTTTGAACTTTTCAAAAACATTTAAATACAACATTTTACCGTTTCAAAAACATGGAATTAGACATTTTTGCACCTTTTAAAAAAATGATATTTGAATATTTTACACTTTTCAAAAACATGGAATTAGAACGTTTCCCACTTTTCAAAAACATGGAATTTGAACGTTTCCCACTTTTCAAAAACATGGAATTAGAACGTTTCCCACTTTTCAAAAACATGTAAAAAGGACATTTTACATTGTTGAAAAACATGAAAGTAGAACATTTTACGTTTTTCAAAAACTCCTAATTAACATTTTACGCATGCTTCTCATTTTGATTCCAGCTTAAATTGGATATGGGTCATGTTAGTTCTTCACAGACGATATAGTTACACGTAGATAGTTATTATGTGACGTTTTTACATGTATTTAAAATAGGATTCTTAACCTTTCAAAATGTACAAAAAACCTTTTAATTTCACTTTCCAAAACCTTTTTAAGGCGTAAAACGTTATATTAAACTGTTCTTAAAGGTGCCACAATTATATAACTGTGTGGGTGGATATAATGTGACAACATACTTAATTTTCGCTTTTAAAAACCAGCAAAAAGCTAAAAATTGACACACTGCACTACGTTGAAAAAACTGCTATTCGCACTTTAAAAAATATTATAATCGATCCTACAATACCACTCATATAAATCTTATTTTAGCATAATAAAATAAAATAGAAATAAAGCTTACCACAAAATTAAATTGTGTGCAAAAGATACCTCGCTGTGTACTTTCATACCTACGTACCTAAAGTCCAATCTAAACAATAAACCAGTCTTGGTCTCGGATCCGGACCCGGACCCGGTCTAAGGATGAATATCAGTACTGAAACGGTCAAAATACCGGTAAATAATCCAACTGTACGCCTTTCTCCATATGACTTGGAGCCGAATCGGAATAAAACCGGAGAAGACTGGAGCCAAAAGAATAAAATTAAAGGGAAATGTATTTAGAGGGGTAAATGCTGGTTGAATCCTTGATTGAAAGAAGAATCCCAAATAGGAATAAAATGGGATACAGTCTTCAATGGTACTCGACCGTAATAGTTATTTCCCTCTCATACGCTCCCTGCTACTCCTATCAACAGCACACTTGCCCTTTCCCTATAGTTCTTATACGCTGTACATACGTGATGGTGGTGGACCGGGACCGGGACCGTGAACGGTACTCTTGCCAAAACCGAAACCAAAACCAACACCGGTGCTTTGACTCAAGCCCTAGTTTTCTTTCAATGTGTGTTTCCTCATTAATAAAATATTAAAGGAGATAGAGAAAGCGAGAGAGAAAGGGAGGTAGGGAGAGAAGGCCAAATAAGTGAAAAGAGTGCGAAGGCTATGAAGGGAAAGAGTGAAAAAGGGGCTGAAAGCGAAACAATATGGAATTGAGAATGAGTATTTGAAAGAGCGATAAAAAGTAATCATTTTCTCCTTCAACTTTCACCACAAACCCGTAGAACGGAGCAGAACCCCAAACTCCAAACAGAGAGAGACAGGCAGTCAGGCTGAATACAGGGAATAAACAGAAAAGGAGAAAACGATGGAGACTCGCAACAAAAAGATAGGACAGCGGTAGTGCACCAGCGTGCAGCGTAGACAGCAGCCTGAACGGGAAACAGTATACAGAGTGCAGTGTATGTTGGCAGTGGCCAACGTCAAAGCCGAACGAAACGAACGAACCCAAAAACCCTAATAACTGTTATTATTCCCTATTTTTCCACACTCACTCACTCACTCAATATATATGGCCAGGCCAGAGCCAGAGCTAGAACCATAGGACCTGAACTACCAAAAGAACGGAGCTATAGATTCAAGAGCTCAAACAGCCCATTCGAAATTCCCTATTTCTCTGATAAATTCAAAACACATTATCTTAAGATTGTTTTTGAGGACTGCGCCGCCGACTGATTTAAATTTGAATCATCTGTTTATTTTGTTATATTTATAGGCGAAAGTGCAACAAACAGAAATGCTTTTGAAAAATCGATCAAAAACAAAACACCATTGAAAGTTTTCGAGGTTTTGATAGAAAAAAACATGTTTACACCTTCATGAAAACGTTCCAAACTTAACCTGGATACTTTAAGCTCACACCACAAGGATGTAAACTGAATAGGACTTTCTTTAAAACGTAAATAGTAAAACTATATTTTACACCTATGTTGACAGCGCAGCGTAAATTTATGGTTTTATTTGGTAAAGCAAAATGTTGTATTTGCATGTTTTTAGAAAAGTCAAAAATGTTCTTTTTACTTGATTCAGAAAAGTGCAAAATGTTTTATTTCCATTTTTTTTAAATGCACAAAAGTTGGAACAATGTTTTTGAAAAGTCAAAGTATTCTTTTTACATATTTTTGAAAACTGCGAAATGTTCAATTTACATGTTTTTTGAAAATTCAAGCAGCAAGGGCTGCCTACGCTGGCCGCATTATCCGACCCTGAATTTACTACATTGGGACGGCCTTTATTTTTTTAGCAATATATAACGAAAATAGCTTGTTTTAATTCTTCAACACAATATATTATGACGAGGGCCAACTTTGAATTTGAAAGGGATGGAGAGCTGCCGTGTGTGTGTATTGTGTAGATGCTTTCTCCTGCTTCCTATCTTATTCGTCTCTCTTATCTCTTCCACTCGAACAGTGAACAGGGAACAACACTGGGAGGCGAGCCTTATAGGACAGAGGGCAGACAGAGAAAGGAAAATAAGAGCGAAAATAGACAATAATATGAGAGAAAATATATATACGAGTCAAATTGGAGAATGTGTGGGAGAAAGGTGGAGAAAGTACAAGTCATTTCTCGTTTACTTTCCCATTCCCTTCCTCCTATTTCTCGTTCTTTCTCTCTCTCCCTTATCTATTATGCATCACATCTCTCAACATTCACAGATAAAACTATTACACTTTCCCTTTACTTTCACTCTGGCTCTTCAACAAACCAAGCCAAACCACCGCACCATGCCATACTACACCAACCCGTCTCCTCCTCCACCTCCTCCTTCTTACAGAATCATCACTTGTGTGTCTATTTCTATTCTCCACACTCTCAACCAAAATTCAATGACTGAATGACTCAAAAGTGTCCAATTTTGTTCAGAACTCTGAAAGTTTATCGTTATGGCTCTCGCCTAGGATACAGGACTCGGACGCAGGTAGTCACACTAAAAATTATAATGAAACGTTGTTTGGCAAAACGGTATAAGTTCATCGACATTTGGCAAATACAACTGGACGTATCCCGTTTTGCCAATAAACAACTTTTCAAATAAAAAACTATCCATATAGGAAATAACACATCATTATATAGAATTTTGAAATAAAATCAAGAATTCTTAACCATCAAAGTCTCTTCTCTGTCTCTACAGATTGCAATATATTTTTTCTCTTTTCTCTTCAATGGAGTCTCTTTTTAAATTTGTTTTGTATACAACTGACGTAGAGGGTTACTTTTAGTTTAAAGGTCGGGGCTTTGAATTATCCTTTGAATGCATCACGACTATTAAAAACCAAATGCCACGTTTTTATTATACCTACTGGTGGTTCTGTACAGTAAACTTAAACATAAATCAAAATCAATGAACTGTAATACACAAAAAACCTCATGAGAAAATAATGTAACCTCTGAAAAATACGTGGGTAGATAGATCATATTTATGTATTACTGGGATTTTTCACTTTTTTGAAAGGTTTGAACACATCGCTACATATTTTGCTGACAAAAATTGAAGTGCCTGTATGCACAGATTTTATTTTTAGTAACGTTGGAAACTCGCTATTTAAAACATGTTTTGGAAAATATCTTTCAGGTGACAAACGATTCTGTTTTCAATTAATGTTTTTTTCTACTACGAATTTTTGTCTCCTTCGACAAAAACATCCTCAACGTTAAGATGTCAAATTATAGGCTAAAGGTGTGTCCATTCAAAATTCAAACTGGTTTGAGATTTCCTAAACTTTCCCTTCTTTCTTCCTACTTATTTACAAAACTGGGGTAAGAATGAAAATCATCTTTTAAAACTTCAAAAAAACGTAGTATCATAATTTCTGCACCGTTCCGTTTTCCGTATGACTCAAATATTTTAAATTTGAAAAACCTTTAAATGCACCTTGGATTCCAAAAAGAAATTATATTTGAAATATTTCAAACACATAAATGATAAATAATCGTAATATTATGATGTTATATGGATGAACGAGGAGATACGGTAACCGTAGAATGCATATGTATGAGCACATAATAAAGAGGGTAACGTGACTAGAGTATAGATTGTCTCTTCTTATGGAATAGTTAAATAAATAAATGTATAAACTGGAAGAGGTTGAACTCACGGGCTGGGTAAGACTGGGTCAATCCATTGTAGAGATCACTTCCATTATGTTGACCTCCCCCTTGACCTCCATTGAGGATGCTGATGGCTGGGGAGGAGAGGGTCGTTCCGTTCATTCCGTTTGTGTTGGGGGTTGAAGATTGATTATTGGCTGCGGCGGCAGCCGCTGCAGCGGCCGCAGCAGCCGCATTCAGACCATTCAGACCGACAAGATACGGGGGTGGAGGCGGTGGCGGTTGCTGCTGTTGAAGATGATGATGTTGATGTTGATTTGGTGGGGGTTGATGGGCAGAAGCGGCTGCCATAATGGCGGCCTTCCAAATTTTACCCAATTAACATCAATTAGTTTTTTTGGTCAACTACATTTTTTCAACAACTACATAAATGAATATCTCACATTATGATTTGTTTTCTACAAATTCTACACACAAAAAAAGGGGTGCAATAAAACGTACAAAAACAAGCAAATACAAACGTAAAAGAAAACTGAAACACTAAACAAAAAATTTAGAAGAACTCTTTTATATAGTTATAACAGTAATATGAATAAAATACAATAGTTAAACTGTCATGAAAAATTTCTAAATTTTTTACAAAGTTTTCAAAACTTTGTGTTGCCAGGATTAAATTTTTTACAAATATATACTACAGAAATGAACCAATTTTTAATTCTATTTTTCGTTTTTGTTTAAACAAAAAACTTATTTAAATGTATCGCAAGTCTGTCTGACATTTACGTTTTAAGACAGATTTGTACAAATATACTATTAAAAAATGTCAAACAGTGCGCGAATAGAATATTTCTTAATTTTATAAAACTTTCCTGTATTTCACAGAAAGAAAAATGTGTAAAATGTAAAAAAAATACAAATAAATAATAGTAAAATAAGGTTTTACTAACGTGTAAAGTTCATTGCTGTTATACACGCTGTAAAAAGATTAAAACTTCTAAAATGCTCTGATTTTGTCAAAAATAAAATCAAATTTAAGCGCAAAAATAATACATTTTGCGTTTTAAAACTCATATATTAATTTTTTTAAAAGTATAATCATAACAATTCAAAACTTGATCGACAACACTGTAAACAAAAATTATTTAAAAAACAATTTTCAGCATTGTCGTGGGTGAAACACGCCCCCGCCCTCCCCCCTAACATTAGAATTCATACAGTCTTACATTGCCCAAGGAAAACAAGTTGTAAACAAAAAGGAGTCAAAAGAAAGCCGCCACATGCTAAAAAATGAATTATTAAAACAAACTAGGTAGGTAGGTAGGTAATTTTGTAGTCCCTCCACTACACCCCATGCGTAAACAAACCAACCAATAAAAAGCCAAGAACAAAAAAGAAAAGAGAAAACATTTTTGTTTTTGATGTCAAAGAAAATAAATGAAATGATTTTAAAAATGTGAGATATACATGATTGAGATTGAGGGATGATTTTAAAAAATATTATCTATATATAGTAACAAGTGTTTTTGAACAACCTGCTGCTGTGCGGCGGCCATGTACGGATAAGGACCGTATGGATTGAACACGAAGGGGTTGAGTATGCCCATGTTCCCCGCCATCTGTTGCATGCGGCGAAGTTGCCTCTCCTTCTCAGTGTCAGCGAACTTGACCACGAGGCTTGACGAGGCTCCCTTGACAACGGAACTTTATTGATTATTTTCACCCTCCAACTTTTATTCTCCCCCCACACACACAAGACCAAAAGTACACACAAAATAGACAAGAAACCAAACCAACGCGAGCGAGCGGGCGAACGAGCGAACGAACGAACCAAGAACCAACTACTTCCCAATCCCAACTCCAAACGCCAACGCTTTCACTCAGTCAGAGATAGAGAGAGAGCGAAGGAAAAGGAAAGCACTTTCTACTTTCTCCCTCGCTTCAGCTCCCTATACCACTACTCCCTATATGAGACTAACTCACTGGCTCCGTGTCTGTGGTGAGACTCTGGGTCTGGGTCCAGGGTTCGGATGCTTCCACAACTGAGCTTCACCTCACTCACTCCTCACTCACTCCAGCCAACAGCGAAGGCGGTGCAGGCGGGTAGGAGCGGGTCTGCGTCCCTACTCTCAGTCTCAGTCTTCAAGATCCTTCCCACCTAAACTATAGTAGAGTATGTACAAGCCCTGTTCCACCTCCTATCTCTCGCTCTCCGGTAGGACTGGGGCTTCCGACGCTCCCTGTGAAGACTGTACACTCACTCTACGAGCACGTTGCGGCTCCTATTCCACAGCTCCTCTTCTCCTCCTTCTTCTTCTTCGTCTCTAGTAGGACTCTCTCACTCACACTCACAGAGTGCTCGAGTGCTTCTCTCGCGTCTCATAGCAAAACTGAAAGCCAAACCGAGGAGCCTCCACCTCTTTGCTCAGAAACCAAAAATCCCCATCCAGAGAGAGAGAGATTGTAGCTTGCATGCTATAGAGACACACGCTGTCTATAGGGAGCCATCTCCACATATATGCTGTCTACTATCTTGCAATAACCAAACCAAAACCAGTCTACGGCTTCGCCTACAGAGAACTTCCATATCTCTAAGCACACCGTATACACGTAGTCCACCTATTTATTTTCCGCTCTAGTATAGTATAATGGAGCCGCTCCATAAACCTATATACAATATACGAATACGAATTTCGAGCCGCCCTCTGTAAACTCTCCTATGCCCATCACATGTTCTATGTTCTTGCCTGTATACCTTTCTACATTTCAGAGTCGAGGCTATGGCTATAGGATGGGAGTTAAGGCAAAAGCCAAGCCAAGCAAAATCCTGCCGCCTGAGGCGATTGCAACGTCTATTCTGTACTATAAAGAGTCCCTACCTACCTACCCACCTACCTACCTATGACTACGCTACGAAAGCACTGAATTTTCTGATAAACTTTGAAAACGTTAAGACGTAGATATATTTAATGTAAATATAGATAGCGAGGAAATTCCTCGTCTAAAAACTATCGACAGAACTCTCACTGAGCTGAAGGAGCTATATAGGCACAGGGAAGGGTAAGCTATGAGCGCATATAGACAAATAGAAACGGAACCAGAGTCAGAGCCAGTTCCAACGCTGGATTTATAGAAACAGCTGAACTCTTAACTCGTCCGCCTTTCCTTGCCATTTCATGGTGTATGGTGTTTGAGTGTCTCATATATAGTCACTGTGCTGTGTGAGCCAGCTCATAGTCTATATACGTCTCTCTGGATTGTTCAAGAATATAACTATAGCCTGCCTCTGGATGCGCAGGACATATGGGAATATGGAAAGAAGAGGACGACGACGACGGAGAAGGCAGAAAATGCTTGGGTTGGTGGTAGTGGTACTCTCAAGTTGGTCCTGCTTTCGGTTTCGTATCGGTATCGGTCTCGCGGCTCGGCATTGGTCTCGGTCTCGGGTCTTGGTATTACTTTTGGTTTGGTTTTCGGATTTGGTTCCCACACATATAGAATGTGGGGAATGTATTTTCTACAGAGAGAGAGACGGAGACTAGATAGACTTGGACAGGAGGAAGACAAGTTGGGAAGAAGATAGACTTACCGGCATAGTTTGACTGCCATGTAAACTATTGATTGCTGCTGCGGCCTCCGAATGAGACCCAAACTTGACGAATGCACAGCCTGGAAAAAAAAGAATACCAAGAAAAGAATATCAGTGAATATTATATGGAACATTAGAACACGGAGACAGAGCACACACACACCTACTACTCCCATCACTATCAGAGACATACAGACAAATACATAGCATATATATATATATATAGGTAGCATAGGGCAGTTCACAAATGACGTCCTTAACCAATGTGGGTGCTGGATTCGGGTATACTTTCTCCGCTTTCACTCTTACTTTACATTCCTTTTGCATACATAAAATTATTTCGTCATTTTTTATTTTTGATATTTCGAATTTTCAAGAAAGATGGGAGGACCCATAAACGGAAAGGGTGGGGGGGGGGTGTTGGATTTAAAAACATCCTTGGCTTGACTAATGAAATTACTACTGGATGCCTCCTCTTCCTTTTATATAGATATATCACCACGGAACAAACTGATAGATACTATAGGCATCCCCCAGATATATATATCTAAATCCTATAGCTTTCACTCCGCTCTCCTCAAAACTCCTATATATAGTGACATGACAAAAAGAGAAAAGGAGAAAATAGTTACTCTCCTGGTTGCCATGACAACATTATCGATTATTATCCTTCCCTGTTTGAGTTCAGCTCTCAGCCAGCCTGTCTCACTCTCTATTTCCCAGGCTATTGATCTTCTCGTCTCTCTTCAAAGGGAAGAAGTAGAAGGGAAAAGCGGAGCCTCATGTAACTTCAAGCTTCACTTTCTCCCTCTCACACATCTCCACAGAAGACACACATCTCTCTCTCCACACACACACACATACACACTTGCTCGTGCGAAATGTTGAAGAAGGTGAAGCGTGGAGAGAGTGAGCTCCACAGGAGTGAGCGAAGGCGGAAGGGAGGGAGGCTTCCCGAGTCTTGGCGTATATATCTCAGGATCAGTGTCACTCTTATTACAGGGGAAAGCATGGGAAGGAAAGTTGATAGAGGAAAACCAAGTGGTTTGTTTCCTTGGATTCGGATTTGGGATTTCAAATAGATTGGATTTATATGTACTGCCTCTGTGTGTCCCATATGCAGGAGGTACTTTTCCTTGTATGCACATATTCATCTTGCCACTCAATCTATCCAGAAGCTATATGGTGTAAGGCTGTCTATATATTGGTAGATGTATTTTTTTGCAGTTATAGACCCTATATTATATGGATAGATAGATGATGGAACAGAGTACAGAGGTTGACTAGCAGGTGGTTGCCATGATGATGACAAGGACAATAGGAAGGGTGGTAGGGGAACGGGATGGGGACTATATAACATCTCACACGATCTACCATGTACTCCATTACTATATGGTCTATGTACCCTATACATTAAACAATATCTATGTAAATTCGTATATACTGTACAGAATATACCCTATAATTATAAAGACCGCATTCCTATCTGTCTCCCCTTTCCCCACTTTCTCCATTTATTTCCCAAAAAAAGGAAAACAAACGACACTTTGACTTTCTTTTCAGATATCTTTACATGCCAATATTTTTTTTAAACTGTTCACTGTTCAGTTTCCGAGTAGTTTTGGACTGTGTACACTATAAATACACACAGGCAGTAGGCACACACAAAGTAAGTCTACTTTCTACTACTTTCAACATTCAAGCTTTGAACCTTTTTCCTCCTTTCTTGTTTTTTTCCTTTGAGCTTTTTGTTTGGTACGTAGAACGTACGTACGGACGTACGTACTTTGACCCTTTTATGAGTCCTCCCTCATCTTGTGCATACATGTTGAGAAAATAGAGGAAACAGAAAAAAAGGGAATTCGAATTTTCAAATAGTCGGTCTATCGACCTTGAGGTCAATATTGTCAATAGAGCTTTCACTTTGATAGGAAACGAAGAAAAAGTAGGAGGAAATGGTCAAAATCAAACGGGGGAGAAGGCATTTATACAGTGAAGAGATGAGACAAAGTCAACCGAAGAAAAATATCCGGAACCGGAATATAGTGTGTCCGCCGGAATCCAGATTCCGGCTCCGGAATGACATATGTGATCTTGAATGGAAGACAAAAAGCCACCTACGACTGACTATGTACCATCAAAAACACGACATTTCTCTTTCATTTATTTACCTATTTATTTGATGCTCTTCAATCACTGCTCAAACCTTTTAAGTACACTATACCCCGGACCAGAAAAAAAATCATTTCAAACAGAGTACAATAATACAGAGGGACAAAAGGTAATTTGAAAATTGGAATTTTTCTGGCCGACTTTCCACAAGGGAGAAAGTAATTATTATTGGAAACTTAGCGACAAGGCGGAAACTTCCTACACAATGGAATAAAAACAAAGTCGCACACACACATACAGACAGTCAGAATTTAAAAAACTATTCTCCTTCAAAATAATACAAGTACAAAGAAAGGAGAGGGAGGTCAAATACAAAGTTGTGTACAGAGCGAACAACGAACGGTGAAAGTACAATCACAATCACAGGACCAGAACCAGGACCAGGACTCGAGTGGCTACTTGAAAATATCAAAGGGAGGCAAAGCAATAGCATAGGAATATCGAGAAAGTTAAAAGTGTAGGTAGGTGCAGTAGCAAGTGAAAGGAGGGATCGAAACATAAATAAAATTAATGAAAATGGGAGAAAGTCAAGTCAAAGTGGACGTCGAAAAGTGAAAAATAAAAAAAACCAATAGGAAAGTACCTAGTGAAATGGTGAGACTGTGTGAGGGAAAGTAAGTAAGTGAAAGTGTGTGTGTGCTGAAAGACTGAGTGAGCCTTGGTTCGTGATGATAGATGATATTGATGGGATTGGGATACGCAGAATATATAGTGAGAGAGTTGATAGTCTATAGTAATGGGAGAGAGAAAGTTATAAAAAAAAGTAAAATAAAATAAAAGAGTGAGTACCTTTGGAAGTTCCATCTGTTCCACGAAGGATCGTACATTCTTCAATGCCACCGTAGGGTGCAAATAAAGCTTTCACGTCCTCCTCTTTCTGTGATTTACTTAGCATCCCTACAAACAGTTTCCTGTCTTCTCACCCCAACCAACCAACCACCAAGTCCAAGTCCGAGCGTAGTTTCCCATATAGAGTCATAACCATCCAACCAAAGAACAACAACAAATAATAACAGCACCATAGGACCACACAGTGCATCACATCGTTCCGTTTCGTTATCGACATCCCCAGCCCGAGCCAGAGCACACACATACACACACACACACAGAGCCAGCGTCAGACCAGAACAAATCCAATTGAGATGTGATATTGATATTTCATAAGGAATCCACATACAAGAAAGAAAGAAAAACACAAACAAAAATTAAAATCAACCAATATTTTTTGCTTAAAGTACAGTCCTACTTATACGTACAATGTACATGCTACAACTATTATTATTATTATATTTCAAATTTTCTTTTTCTATGATATAATACACATATATATACAATAATTATATTTTACAACACAAACAAATTTTTGAATTTTATATTTTTTTTTGAACACGTCTTTTAAAAACAAAAACCAACAAGATTTTCAAAAAACAGAAAAAAAATTGGGTTATTGTTGTAAACCTGACGGTTGACTATTGTAGAGGCAGATCATGTCTCAGAAATTGAAATCTCAGAGTCTAGTCAGTTTTCTAATTGGAAATAAAATCATCAAAATTCGAATTATTATTCATCAAATTTTTTTTTCAATTTTGTGACACCCAAACAGTATATGGTACAGTTACTAATACATTCAAAATTTAATTGTTTTACAGCTATTTTACATTTTTTTGTACATTTGTTTTGTACATTTGTTTTGTACGTTTTACATATATTTAAAAGAAAACTGACTCCAAAATTTCCTTACATAAAATCATAAAATTTATAAAATAAAAAATTCAATATATTTTTTTGCAAAGAAAGCATACTTAAAATTAAATATTTATGAACTTTTTATCACTAATCTAGAAATGTAAAAAATAAACTAAAATTTAATGATTAAAATTTATTAAAAAAATACCAAAACATACCTCCGCGGTTATCCGAATCCGCAGGTTTCACTTGAATGGGACGGTTCATCTAAAAACAAATGAAAGGAAATACGATGTCACGACTTTGCTTTGTTTTGTGTAACGCTTTTATATATTTCTTATTTGGTTTTTTTGGCGGTTGTTTTATAAGTTTGGATTTTGTAGTGTTCCTTTCTCTTTGTTTTTGTATAGTTTAGTTTTTGATATTTTTCGTTTTGTAAATTTGGAGAGTATAATCGTATTAATATTCTTTCAGAATAAAAAGGGAGGGATTTTGATTCTTTCTTTATTTTTTTGCACTTTCTTCTACAATATTTTTTTCAAATGTGTTCACTGTGATTTTCAATATGTATATGTTACTACTACTATTTGAAAATGTTATGTAATATCTACCAATAAGTTGACTATAATTAAATTTGAAAAATTGGCTAATTTGAATTTTGGGCTTTGTTTAGTATCTAAGTAAGTTACTTGTTGCAGTTCAAACCGTGAGTGATTGTTGTAGTAGTCATATGTAGGTAGGTAGTTATATAGTCGTGGTGTAATATATCGTAATATCGTAATCGTAACTTTAACACACAGTTGTCAAAACGGTTCAATGTGTAAAATGTAGAGAGTAGGAATTTATTAAATTTTGAATGTTAACCTTGAGTAACGTGTAGCTTATATACCATTAGTAAATTTTAGTTTAATTGTTAGTAGTTACTTTTGTTGTTAGTAATTAATTAATTGATCCAGGTAAATGATTTATGTATATTAATAATATATATATTTTTTTAAAGTACTTTAGTTTAAAAACTGTGTAAGCAAAGTTTGATTGTATTTGCAACAGTCATATATAATATATATAGATATCTTAGGTAATAATGTAATGTACTTATATTACATGTATATAGCATTTAGTGTATTAATTAATATATCAAGTATAGTAATAGTTCTTGTAAGAATACTGTATATTATTAATACATAATATATTAAACCTAATTGTCAAATTGTAGTTGTAATTCATTCAGTAATTCAACTAGTATAATTAATTAATTAATATAATGATTGTATTATATTAAAGCTCGACAGGTTGCCAGAAATTCAAAATTATAAACAATAACCAATATATTGATTCACTTTTCTCACCCCACAAAATGAAATCACAACTATTTTACAAAAACAAATATACTGACAGAAATTTTTACAAGAATTATTAATTTATTTTTGTCACAATTGTCTTTGTAAAAAAATTCTCAAATTTGATTCAAAGCAGCTTTGCCACACTGACTCACGACGACCCACGAATATATTATGACGACAATAATTAATGAACAAACGCTGAACGTAAAAACAAAAAACGTAATGAACAAATTTACAAACGAACGAACGAACAAACGAACGAACGAACCAACAAAATTCACACTTAAAATCACAATGTTTATCAGTATAGTTCCTTCTTTTTCTTTGTCTCTCTCTCGCTTCTACAAAATTTTATTTATATTTTCCTATATATTCCAATAAAAATTCTAATCGTGAATATTGTATTTTTTTAGTGTTGATTGAGTTTTCATAAAATATTTTTTATTTGTGAACTTTTTTCGACTGTCCCTTTTCAAACTTGAACCTTATTTAATTGCTTAATATGTTTTTTTTTTAAATTCAATGCTAAAATTCTACCATCGGGTTAAAATCCAAGTCGGTTGAGTTCCTACTACAAGTTCATATAGTATGTATAATTATACATTTTTAATTCTTTTTTTTACAAAGTATATAGAAAGAAGCACAGGAGAATTCTTTTTGGCAATTATTGTAATTATTATTATAAATTTTGTCTTTCCAATATATTATCCAGTTCCCTCCTTCGTCACGCAGGATAATTATATACTATACAGCACAATACTGACTGAGTATAATATCGGACTCGGACAATCAATCGGCTCTCTCGGGGAAATTTGGAAATTCGGATAGTTTTAATTGAACTCTTAATAATAAATAGTAATAATAATAATACTTGAATATTTGATTAATATTTTGGCGGATTTCAGTTTCTTTAATAATTCTTTATCAAGTTATAAAAAACAACCACAACATGTAATTATTACAGATTTAAAATGTAAAATGTATTTCTATTAATTCTTTATTTTATTTTTGACGACTCTTCTTGGATGTGATTTATGATTTTAGATACGTATGTAAATAATATAGATATATGTGTATATATATAAATGTATATATAGTTTATAATATAGAAGATATATATGTATAAATATTATTATTTTTCTTTGTACAGTAGTTAACGTGTCCTTTTTTTTGGTTGGTTTTAGTTTTGATTTTGATTTTTAGTTTTTGGTTGGTTAAATTTTTTTTAAAGTATCTGTGTTGTGTGATCTGGTTTCTTGTTGCTTATTGTGTCTGATGGCTATATATATATAGTAAAGGGTATTTATCTAGAAATGTTAGTTTGTTCAAGTAGTAAGAAAGGGCTAGTGTGTGAAAAGTGTGAAAATCTATAGGACATAATAGTATCAAGTAAGAATGATGGACGAGTGGTATGGTATGGTTTGGTATGTTATAGTATAGTGGTTTGGTTTTAGTGTGATGATGGTGGTGGTGGTGGTAGTGGTGCTGCTGGTGGGGGAATTGTTATTAGTACTGTGATAATTGACAATTGACAATTGACAGGCTACAGAGGTAACATTGACGACGAGAACGAACAAGAAGAACAGCGAAGACACAGAGAGAGAAATATACGACGAAAAATAAAAATTATGAGGACAAACAACCACCGACGAGAAGAAGTTACTAATAATATTTATATGTATACGAATATATAGGACAAATATGACGACGACGACGACGACGACGACGACGGTGACGACTAGGACGACGACGACGACAACGACAGAAGAGGAGAATGGAAATGCAACAAGAACAAGTGGAGGGAGAACATAAGAAGAAGAAGAACCACGGGTCGTGACTAGACCTTCTGAGGCGAGAATAGGTACAGGAAATACTCACACAGAATACCCGTAGATGGGTCGGAGTGGTAGCGTAGTGCACACACAGTCTGACTCTGTACTGTCTATACGGGCACGGGTACGGGTAGTAGTATGCTGGCTGGCAGGCAGGCAGGCAGGCTGGCTGGCTGGCAAGGCGACCGGGAGAGAGAGAGAGAGAGTTTATACGACCAGTCAGCAGGCAGCAGCTCAGAAAAGCGGGTAAAGGAGAAGAAAGGGACAGACTCTGTGTGTGTGGAGGAAGTTCCACGACTCAAAACATTCAGAACTGACTCGTCTCTCAACTCTGGACTGGCAGGCTGGAAGGCTGGCGGGCAGGCAGGCAGGCAGCAGCTCACCTCACTCACACACAAATGCACCGAGAGAGAAAACCCAATAAAACCGAAAAAACACAGCAAGAGCAGCACCCAGGGAAAAACGAACGAGAGGACTCTCTATCAGTAGACCCAACTCAAAGACACGACCACGAAACGAATGCGAATATGCGAATTGAGAGAAGCAACCCCATCCATTCCATATCCTACATTCTACGCACCGGCACTGGTACTACAACTACAGTACCATAGCCACAGCACGTCAAACAACCAACCGTTCTCGTTCTCTCTCCCTCTTGCCCGCTTTTTCCCTTTTTCTCACACACACTCCGATTTCGGATTCCCAGTCAATTTTCAATTTACAGAGGAACAGTAGAGCAAAGAAAGAGAGACACTTTCACGGAATTTAGAGTAACACCATCCACGACGACGACCCACGATCAGCAAGAGTAACAGTAGCACAGTGAGTGCATTACTAGGTAGTTACTACTGTACTGGTACTGCTACTGCTACTGTACTGCTCCTATGTTTATTAAACTTCTTACTTTTCAAAGTCTCCATGACTCACTCACCTATATATAGAGACCGCAGTACTTACAGAAACAGATACTCATTTAGTAGCTAGACCAGTCGCCAATGCCATTATTTAAATGTAATAGGTATCCCTCTATTTCTATGAGTATTGAGTATGAGGCAGCATGTGAAACAATGGGTAATGTTCCATAGCACCATCACCATGGCTGATGGGTATTAGAGAAGATTATTTTAATTTATTCATTAGCAGATCATAATTTATTCAGTATGTAGAATTTGAAAGTTCATTGGCAGTGTGCAAAATATAACGGGATATGCATAATTATTATATTCCTATATATAAATTTTATTAAAAGGCACTTTTGCACAATTGCAATATTCTATGTCGATCCCGATGTCTACCGTCTGCCAGAATAGTAGAATAGTAGAATAGTAAAATGGAAATCATTTATTTATAGAATTTCAAATGATTTCTCAATTTGTTAGAGCGGAAAAAAATGAATTTTTAAACAAGAACTTTAAAACATGTCTGAACCAATAGCCGAACCGAATAAGCAATTACTTCATATTTATTTTATAGACACAATGGAATTTTACAATGGAATCAAATTGTAGTTTTTTTTATAAGATTATATACAACCCCAAGTGTCTTCTAATAGTAGGTAGGCACTACTTTAAAAATAACCCTCTATACATATTGCTTCGTGAAGGATAACCACAAATAGTAGTGGAAGCTTTGCATTGGTGAATTGGTGGTGAATGTATAGGGAGTTGTGCCGTGATTTCTCCACTTAGTTAGGGGAGAAAGACAAGGTCTGAATTGAGAAGTTTGGACTTGGTTTAGATTTATTTACCCTCCAGCGCTACTTGTGATTTAGACTTTGGAGAAATCACGCCGGTCTCAAGCTCCATAAATTACAAGATAGATTAAATGCAACACTTAAATCCTTAGTAATGTACCCACAATATTATGTTTCTAATCTAGCTTCTACCAGTAATTTTGCTACAATTTCTGCTTTCTATATTCCGCGTCTTTTTGTTGTTGAAAATGCCGCTTGTAATTAAAGTCAATCCTAACTGAAGAATCAAAAGGTTGCTGTCCCGCAATTTATTGCGGCCATTTTAGTTGTTCATTAATGACACAGGTATAACTTAAAAATTATGATTGCCGAAAAAAACGACAGGAAAATTGCACACTTCTATAGAGCGACCGCACTCTTTTATGGCATTAACGATAACACACACGGCATTCCCAAATACACATTTTTTTAAACCAAAAAATGTAACATAGTCATAGTGCACACACAGAGACAGCACAGCTGTAGGTACAATAATCGTCCGTCGTCGATAGAATATTTACGAGGAGGAGATTGAATTCTCCCACTGGAATCTATGGAACTGCACAGTAAAGTTCAAAGTACGAGTGAAGTGAGTCAAGTGAGTGAGAAGAACCAAAACAAAGATGCCATACTCCACACATATGTGACCATTACATAACATTACATCATGCATTGCATGGGAAGACACAACATACTACAACACAATACAGCACCAGCACACACATGGGCTCTCACATTATCCTCCTTCCATCCTCTACCTCCGAAATCCGAAATCCGAAACTGAAAAAACCGAAGAAGAAAGAGGAATTTTCCACATGTAAAACTCAGAGGCTAACTTTAAGCCAGGACAGGCCATACGATACCATACCATACCAGACGTACGGTATGGCACTGTAACGGTGACGGTAACGGTAACAGCGAACGCTGTGAAAGGCGATTTCATACCCATACCATACGATATAGCACACAGCAGGGATAGAAGATAGAGCCGAACCAGGGCCAGGGCAGCAACAGGCTTGGACCTTTATTGCTCATGACCAAAGTGAATACTGAAAAGAATTTCAAATCCGACTCCGTCTCCGAAAGAATACAAAAGCATACATATTTAGAGCACACCAATATGCACATAAGAATTTACATAGCCGAGGCCGAGGAGCGTACAGAGCAGACGGGAGGATGAGGATAGAAAGAAAGAAGGAAGGAAAGAAAGACTGGATCTTGAAACTGGAGCTGGAGAAAAACATGAGACGGAGACGGGAGCTGTGGCTTCTTCCTGGAGAAGGGCAGAGCGCGGAGAAAGGGGAAAGACGTAGATAGCCCGGAATAGAACTCGTCCGCTGGAATGGAATGGAGTGGAAAGTGGAAGATCGTGGGAGCTACGTGCTATACGAGGGAACATAGTAGACACGTGATATAGCTACGTGCCATATATAGGCACGTGCCCCTCATATGCACTCACTCTCCGCTCAGGCTATAAACTAAAGAGAAAGAGGACTGTGAGCTATACAACGTAGTGAGGATGTAGTGCCCCTTCCTACCCACTGTAGCCTGTAGTGTAGTGGAAATGGAAACGTGGAGAGCATCTCAACATCTCCATGGAATCCAAATGCCCGAATCTTCCCATTTCCTCCGCGTCTTCCACTGAACTTCGTTCTCGTTCTCGTTCCATCCCAAGACCACCAGCACCAGCCACCAGCTCCAGGACCAGGACCAGTACCAGTACCAGGAACCAGGACCAGCTGAAGAAGCACGTCTTCACATATATATCCCCCATCCAAATCATTCCCAACCAAAACCAAATCATAATGCACCCGGACCCTACCAGACCAGGCCAGACCAGAGTACCAGACCAGACCAGGATGAGAAAATCCATACATATCTCCCTCCATGCCAGGTACATACATAAACAGAGCCCGAACTGCACCTTATAGCTCCAGCTCCGTCGTAGTATTAGATTCCGTATTGTTTATGGCTCTGTATCTGTAGCTCTGCTCTCCCTTTAAATTGTCCGAGAGATGTGCTCGTGCGGGTTTTGGCTCTGGCTCTCGTCCTGTGGCTCTGGGAGTGTGGGGACAACGTATGATACAATAATAGAATATAGGTAAGTCAAATCCAAATTGGACTATAGTTCCCTTGCCACCAATATGCATGTAGAATGTAGATGGATGGGAGGATGGGTAGTTTATAGGGCGATATGCAGACCGTGCTTTGGCTTTCGCTTTGGTCTGGCTCAGTTTACTACTACACAGTCCTACAGAGCTACAGCTGTCTATGTGTGAGCTATCCCCACACAGCCGACAGCCCCACATCACATCACAGTACAGATAATAATGTATAGTCTGACTGACTGAGCGTGGATTGTGGATGTGCACTCCTCACACTATGGCTCTGGCCGTATCCGTATCTGTATACGTGGGGAGGTTGCGATGGGAACGGAAAATCGATCCACACCTGTGCTCCCGTCTTCTTCCCATTTCCTCCCTTCATATATTCTCTCCACTAAAGGAGATTCACACGAGCCTCCCCGTCTCACTCTCTCGTCAAAGTTTCAATGTGGAAGGAGAGAAAAGGAAAAGGCTCGTCTCCTGGTTCTGGCTCTGTCTCTCTATATCTCCATACTCCATAGGCATATCCTTCCCTTCCTTTGTAGTGCATAGTACGGCGCTCTATTCTATTTTGTATCCTGTACACAAAATATGGCACTCGTACACATACACACACAGGCTGAGGCACACAGTTTTTTACTATCTGTATGGAGCTTTTACTACTAAAACAAATACATTTTTTGGACAGCTCCTATGAGTCTACCATGTGCCATATATCCATGTCATAGTGTCCGCTCCACGGTATGCACAATGTTTATGGCTATGAATATACAGTGTGTGTGTGTGTGTGTGTGTGTGTGTCTGACAGACTGACGGGACTGTGTACATGTTATCTATGTAGTCCTCTGCCCTCCCGTCTGCCACTGCCGTCGCCGTGGCTCATGTTCATACTTACTAGCTAGTAGGGCAGTATATCAGCTGTGAAGTAGTTTAGCTATACAACTATAGGTACTCCAAAGGGGTATGTTTTGGAGGCATATAGTGAGTTCATCTCCTCACGACGACCAAGACGACTGACTACTACATACAGTGAGAAAGATACTTGAGGGGATAGGATATATGTTTAGGATGTGGACGTTGAGATGTTCCAGCTTGCTTTCTTTCTACGTCCGACGACGTCCACCCACCCAAACACAAATACCCAATGCCAGTGTATATCAAACAGTCCCCCACCACTATGAAGCACTCGCACTAGAACTATAGAACTGGTTGAAAAAAAAACCAAAATCAAAACCAAAACCCGTGGAGAGAAGATTGGGGAATGAAAAAAAGTCTCATACTTTCTGTCATGCTTTTTCCATGAATTTGAATTTTGGATTTCTAATGTAATGTAGCGTGTGCCTATGTCATCTCACTATAGTATAGTGGGTGAGATCTCTGTATATCTGTCATATGACTTTTGACTATCTGTAATTCTGATGGTTCACGCAAGAGATACTTCCGTATAGTAAGGGATGCTATATACTGATACTTGCTATGGTAGTATGCAAATTTGGAGTCACATGACCATTCCTTTGCTGATGCTGAGTAAGCAGTAAGTATCTGTGTACGAGTATGAGAGTAATAATCTACTTCTTTCTACGATTCTACACTCTACCAGAACCAGACCATGGCTATATCAGTTTAGTAGCTTGTTACATAGTATAATATAGGGTTCTGGGATTCTATTAGTATCTAGTTCTATATAGGGTACATTATAGAAAGGCATAAGAAAGTTCAAGTGTATGCGTCTAACTGAAGGACATGTGTATGCCTATGGGCTATATGTGGACTCATTGCAAATTCAAATGTCCGTATACTTTAACTCCACTTTAAATAAATCTTCTCTCTTCCCAAACCCCAGACTATAAATCTTGTCCTCTTTATATAGAGACTCACTCGGACGTTGACTGGAAGAATGTAGAAATGTAGAAATGTGGACTGAACTCATGTTATGTCTTCTCTATTTTCAGCCCCAACAATTTTTGTAGGCACCTGTTTTCGGCTTCGGTACGTTGGTAGGTAGGTACGAACCTATATAGGCTTCCCTGAATTGTGTGGCATATTTGTAATATGTTATTGTTGCAGGATTTTTTATGGAATTTTGAATGCTATAAATGTGACGGGAATTTTCTGTCTTTTTTTTCGAAATAGGGTTTTATTTCTGCAGTGAAAAAATTGAATTTAGGCAGTGATCAATTTTTGAAATTACTGATAATAAAGTTTTTTATATCAAGTTTTATATGATCTATAAGTGATTTGTAAAGGTTTAATTGGAACATTTTGCACTTTAAAAAAAGTGTAATTAGAACATGTTTGCACTTGTTTAAAAGCCTGATTCGAAAATTTTTGCACTTTTTGAAAGTTTAATTAGAATTTTTTGTAAGTTTTTAAAACACACCTATTTTAAAAAATGATCCCTTTTTGAAAACATGTAATTCGAACATTTTAAAGCTTTTCAAAAAATGTAAATAAATAATTTTGAACATTTTTAAAAAGTTTAAAACTAGAAAATTTTGCACTTATTGAATACTTTAATTAGAATATTTTCCAGGTTTTAAAAATGTGTTTTAAAAATTACATACAGCCCTTTTTGAAAGCATGTAATTAGAAAATTTTAAAGCGTTTTGAAACATTGAATTAGATCATTTTGAACTTATTAACTTTACTACACTAGCACATTTTGAACCTTTTAAAAATGTGTTCTGCATAGCAGTAATATATGAAAAACGCTTTAAAATGCAGATAGAGTATTTTGCATGGAGAAACAATAAAGAAACCCGAACGTAAAGCTTCCATAAATACATAGTAAAAGGACGAGATTCGAGATAATAGATAATTATAAGACAGAGAGTGCTAGAGTGAAAGTTAGATTTGGGCATTTTGGGTTTTGATTCCCATTTATTTAATTTAATGTTTAGAGCCAGAGTTAAAAGTGAAGGGAGTTGGAGGAGTTGGAGTTTATATCCTAAAATCCGCGAATCCTGGATTCCAACTGAGAGACCGACACCGGGAACGGGACGGCTTTGGAGCTGTCACCTGTAATTTCCTAATTGCTAATTTCAATCTCTATTCTGAATAGAATTAAATATGCATTCCAACATGCCATGGGATTCGGAATTGCCATGAAGTTCCCGAGCTTTCCATTACCCTGCCCCATCTCCCACTTTACCTTCCATTTTATTGTACTATATATATACATGTACATCAGTACTATGTACAGACTACCGACTGGAGATACATACGGACATGAAAGGATGAGGCTGGGAGGCTGGATGATGGGAATGGCCGCAATGTCAAAGTAACGGTAATGCTAAGAGGCAGAAGAAGAAGTAAGAAGAAGAGTAGAAAGAGATCGTGGTCTGGGCTCGTCCTAAATTATTCATCTCATTATAATCTCTGTAGGAACTGGAGGGAATGAAAGGAGAGAAATTACTTCTCCTCAACTTTCTTCCCTCCCTCAATCTCCTGTCATTTTCAATTTCTTTTTTAAAATCGCTTTCATACTTTCATTACTCCCTTGTCATCATGTATTATCTACTGTCTTATTGAGTTACCAAGAAATTTTTATTAAAACACATTTTACTATATTGCATAAAAATAAATATATTATTTTTTAACTTAAACTTTTTAAATATATATATTTCAAAAGGGGATTTACTTCAACTGCAAGTTTCTAAACGAGGTAAATTATTTTTATTACGCGTCTGCAAAAGAAGCTTACTATTGCAATAACAAGTTTTTGAAAATGTTTAAAAGTTTTTAAATTCTATATTTTTGAAAGAGGGAAATTTTCAAATAACAAGCTTTTAAAAATGTTCAAAATGTTTAGAATTCGATATTTTTGAAAGAGGTAAATTTTCAAATAACAAGCTTTTAAAAATGTTCAAAATGTTTAGAATTCGATATTTTTGAAAGAGGAAAATTTCCAATTAACAAGTGTTTGAAAAGGTTTAAAAGTTTTTAAAATCCCTATTTTGAAAGAAGCTAAATTTCTGTGTTTGAAAAGTTTTATAATTTTTCAATTACATCTTTTTGAACTAAAAACATTTTCAATTACAATTACAGATATTTAAAAATGACAAAATGCTCTTTTTACACATTTAGTTTGTCTAAAAAATGTGCTAGAAATTTTATAATCAAACTTATTAAAGTTATTAATTAATAATAAATTAAATTTATTTTCTAAACGTATATCCTATGCTTATGTATGTAGCAGTATTAATTCCATTTACGCCCACATTTCAAAATTGGGTTATAGTCCCGTATTCAAACCTAAACCTGGATTCTCAAATGTCAGTGTAAAATCCACTATAGCTTTAAAGAATTTAATATTCCAAACATTGGAAAATTTAGAGATGACAATTTTGAAAGGCTGAAGAAAGGACAGAAGATACATAATAATAAATGGGAAATACCGTATTTTCTCTTAAAGTAGGTGGGTTAACGTCAACATAGTAAGCGGGTCTCTAAAAAGCTCACGGGGGTAAGATATGCCACAGTTTAAAAAGAAGCGCGTCTTTCACACTGTATTGCTGCACTCTATTAGTAAGCGAGTCTCTTATTGTACACAGTAGACGAGACGGGGTCTGGGTCTACTACAGTATAAGATAAAATACGGTATATACTGTATTCATACCTAAAAATCTATGCAAACCTCAACTTATATTTGTTTTCTAAAAAAACCGTAAAAACAGTGCGAATAATAATGCATACACTTTACACCTTGAGAGAGAGAACGAAAACGAAGGGAACAAAACGTAAAAAAGGATAACGAAACGAAAAGGAGGATGACGTGGACGAAGAGGCTATATATTCTTTATGCCACTCGAACGAAGGCTTTTGCTATTTGCATGGGATGGAGTACGGAGTATAAAGGACAGGGAGAGAGTTGCTTTTGTAATAACTCTGCTGAGACTCTCTGTTCTCTGGAGCTGTAAATGTTTTATGGTTTTTGAAAAAATAGGAAAAATATAAAAATATCGTCTTTACATCTTCCGTCATCGGATGAGAGCGGATGTGGATTTGTGGATTTTGGATTCATATAGAGAGAGAGAGGGAACATGACGGAAGTCAAGCAAACTATAAAATATTCTATATATGCCTATACTACTTACACTCTATACTGTACTATATAGTACCTACTGCTACCACAATCCATATCCAGGCACTATATACACCGCACACTACTAAATCTTCACCAAAACCCAAATCTTAAAACCCATTTTTGAACTTTAACATAAATCTAAATCTTATCTGTACAACTACCACAGTACATGTGCATCAAATATGAAGATTGAGCGTCAAGTATATACATCGCAATTATACGGGTAGTTCAGGACTATAGTACATAATATCGCCATAGTCGTTTTCGTTCTCGTTCTGGTTATCCTTGAGATGATGAATAACAAAAACCAGCTAAAGGTTATTACTCAAGCCAAACTAATCTATTATCAGACATTCCGGCTACGCTATTTCTGACAGTAGTTAGCGTCATAAATCTGTAATTAAAGGTATAAACACATTATGGTGACTTGCAATTTTAGAAAAGCATGAATTTAAAGCACGTATTTCGTTTTTTGCAATATTTGAGCAACCAATCTGCGGGGTCTTTTTTTCCCTGCTTAAAAGATTCAAAATTCTGTAATTATTCAAGCTTTGAAAAAGATCTAACGCTAAAATAGTATAAAGAGATTATTTTTATATTCTAAAAAAATGTAATAGATCATTTAATAGATTTGCAATTAGTGTAAATAGTGCGCTTTGCTTTTTGAGAAATGCGTTAACAGAGAATTTTGAATATTTTAAAAGATGTAATTAGTCCCTTTTGCAGCACCAAAATGACGTAAAACCTTTCAGGGGCGTCTGTTGCCTTACGACATGATATACTGTTTTAGCATTGGCTATAATATAGAATCCCTATATGCATATCTGTAGCTATAAGAATTTTTGAATAATGTGACTTATTACGTCCTATCTAATGCGGGCGCTCAACTCTCAAAACTGAACCAAGTCAGTACCAAAAAAAACACAAAAAATCTGGACGTTTTCATTTTTATCTTTACAAAAAATATCTGTCCTGTACGAAAGTTAAATTATTATTGTTTCTCCCAAGCCACACGTCATACTTCAAAAATTTGAAAATCCCCAAAACCAGAGTAGCATAATATACATGCATCTTTCAAAAAATGAAAATTTATATTTCTAATTTATGTGCACACACGGTTAAGATTCCAGCTCCGGTGACGGTTACGGTTACGGGAATGGTATATACAGCAAGATACATACTATATGTACATAATATATGTAATATTGTGGGATGCGGGGCGAAAACTAAAAATTGATTTAAAAGATGGGAAATATAGAAGTGAGAGAAAGAGCAGAGAGAGAGAAGCTTCCGAGAGAATTACAGTTATTTTTAAAGCGACTGTTTACATGACAGTCGATAAGATAAACAAACAATAGGGTGGTCTGGTCTGGTTTGGTCCTGGTCCTAGTCTGGGTATGAGCTGGTCTCTGATCCTTGATCTCTGACTCCATCTCTCTACTCATCCACATTCCACACACTTACATACTACACCTCATACTTTCCATCTCCTATTCCCTAAAAAATTCCAATTCCACACAAAATCCACTTGTATCTTCCGCATCTCATTTCAAGCACAAATATAATATGAGTACGAGGCAATCCATACTCAAAACTATGCATTAAACTTAAATATCTATAACGACAAGCCCAGACCCAGACACCTCACGACAGACCTTCAGATAAGAGCCTATAATAATATAGTATATCGCATTACGGTTACCGTTACGGTCCAAGTCGTATTTAATTGCTACTGCTACTGCTACTGTCACCCAACCAAAGCAATACTGATAGTATTATGCTTTCGCTGCCCTGTATGCACTTTAACGTAATTATGGATGCATGCATGAACCCATATGTACTAACAGACAGTAGACACAGTAGACTAGTAGACACGCATAGCCTAAGCAGTACTTATATACCATGTCAATTACCAATTCTCTGTGTCAGTAGACGGAAAGCTTTGCTAAATGTGGTTGCCGTGTGTGAGTCACATTCCGAATTTTACTGTTAATATTTAAATGTCACTTTAGTTATTTTTGTACATGGCCAAATGTAGCAATAAATAATAAGCTACTTCTACCTATGTATCTGCTTTTATGAATGGCAAACGCTTACATATTTATTTGATTTTTCATGCCGAAAACTGGGATTTAAAAAAAATGCTATTCTTCACTAAAGAGCAAAATAATAAGTCTTCTAAAAAGCAGGCTTATTAATTTTGTAAGTAATTTTATATAAATATTATTAAGATATATCGCCTGTGAAGAACCAAAATGACCCATATCCAATTTAAGCTAGAATCAAAATGAGCTATATGTCATAAAAACAAAATGAGAGACATGCGTAAAATGTTAACTAGGAGTTTTTGAAAGGCGTCAAATGTCCTATTTTGCATGTTTTTGAAAAGTGTAAAATGTTCTATTTACATGCTTTTGAAAAGTTTAAAATGTTTTATTCAAATGTTTTTGAAAAGTGTAAAATGTTCTATTTACATGTTTTTGAAAAGTGTAAAATGTTCTATTTACATGTTTTTGAAAAGTGTCAAATGTTCTATTTACATATTTTTTAAAAGTGTAAAATGTTCTATTTAAATGCTTTTCAAGACATGCTTCAATATTTTTGTTGAAAGTGGGTATTGTTTGTAGCTACAAATAGATACGGGCCATTTTGTTTCTTCACAGACGATATGTTGATTTATTTTAATTCAAAACAATTTTATTATTTTTATTTTGAGAAATTACTACCAAGACAACCTTCTAATGAAATCGAATCAACACCATCTTTAGCCCACTACACAACCGAATTTACAGAGATAGAAAAATAGAAACCAAAAGCTCTCTCTAACCCCTGAACTCTCTCCTACGATGTTACAAACACAAGCAAAAAGAAAAAAAAACACTTTCTGAAGATGACGAAGGCGAAGACGAAGAGGAATACGGAGAATGGCAGAGAATTATTCAGATATTATTCGGATTTCTATTAAGGCATTAAGAAAAATCAACTGGTGAATACATAATGCATAAAAGTACATATATCCAAATACCCGAAGAGAATGCGATGAAAAGAAGGAGCACTCAAAAACTCAAACTGTGTAATACTTTGTAAGTATCCTGTCTATTATAGGCACTCCTACCGCCACTCCTCACTCACACAAAAGGAAGCAAAGCCTCAAAGATCAGCAGGAAAAGACGACGACAGCGAAAGAGAGAGAGAAGCGAGTGTCACAGCTGATGTTCATTGCAAGTCAGGCTGTCTCTGTCTCTGGTCTCTATGCATCTGTATACGTGACAATGATATGTAAATGTGGTCATAGTGTCAATGATGGGAGGAGAGAAGAGCACACAGCCGTCAAAGTTGCAAAGTCCTCAACATTCTAATTGCAAATTCTAATGAGATTCAAAGTATGCAGATTGTGAGAATATTTTGATTGTTCATAAAAGTTGATGATATAATAGACGAGACATTACTAATATGTGTTCCAGCACCAGCACCAGCACCAGCGCCAGCTGATGCACATGCCTTATTGAAGCTGTAATGATATTTTGAATATTTTCCATGACTTCCTAGCTATAATATTTAGTACTACTCAAATCCCATACTTGTATATACATACTTTTATCGTTTATGTATCTATTCTAGTTTTTTTTAGAGATATGTTAATGAGCTCGTGAACTCTTCATTCTTCATAATAATATAGTCACATGTTGCTTATTTTTCTTTTTCTTTTACTTGAAAACACTTCTTGAACAGACAGATAATCTTTTATTATTCTTATTCCTACACAGTATCACTATTACTATTCCACATTACAAGTATATAACAAAAAAACAACAACAACGACCAACTTTTGGCTCGTTTACTTCTTTCTTTGGTTTCGGGGTTTGGTTTTGGTTTTGGCTGAGATTCTAATATGGCTCTGGGTGGTTTGTATTTGGGGTGTTGTTGTTGTTGTTCTATTAGGTTATTTAGTTGAGATGTTGGTTTGGTAATGTCATGATTAGCATATTGCCATCTCATTTACGCTTATTGATATGACCGCCAGACCCGCACCCTCAACCGTTTAGACTCATGTCTATATCCGGCCGGGTCCGGGAGCAGTAGTGTAGTTAACTGTGTCTCGTCTGTATGTGTTTTGTTTCATGGATGAAATTGGAATCTGAATTAGATTTAGATTAATTCATATGATTATGATCAGGATCATTATCATTATCGGGATAGAAACTGTACTATTAACTGAAACTGATGGGCCTGTAAATACAGGGAGATTCCCATATTATGTCGACTGCGTATTAGATTGACCTGCTTTATTAGATTGGCTTACTACAAATACTACACACTATTTTGTTTACTACGGAATTGATTGTTTGTTTGATAGATTGATATTTTCATGTTTTTTGAGGAAAGGATGCATAAAAGGCATTTGCCGAGATGTTCGTTTAGCAGAGCCGGAAGAGGGAATTGCTTTCAGTCATAGCAATTTGTTTCCATACAAAAACCACTATTTAGATTTTAAAGCAAAATTTTGTATTAACATGTTTTTAGAAAAGCTTAAAATGTTTTTATTTATGTACTTAATTCAGAAAAGATCAAAATTTTCTAATAACATGTTTTCTGAAAAGCTTAAAATGTTTTATTTGCATGTTTTTGAAGTGTACAAAAAAATGTATTTGAATGTTTTTGAGATGTACAAAAATATTTATTTTGCATGTGTTTGAAAAGTCAAAATATTATTTTTACATATTTTTCAAAAACTGCAAAATGTTCCATTTACATATTTTTTCAAAATTCAAGCAGTGGGTGCTGCCTGCGCTGGCCACATTATCCGGATCCGGCCCTGTCGTTTAGATAAATAGATAATTAACGTAGAAACGCACTATTTTCTTCTTGTGTGGAAACCAGGACACTTCAATTTATGAATTTATGAACAGTCAAACAAGGTACGAAAAGCGGAGCGGTACTGGTTGTACCATTAAAATTTAAATATTAAACCAACATGAAAAAAAGTACGATCCGGTTCCGAACTCGAACCCGAATTTTGCACTTTTAAAAGGTAACCAACTACTTATTCCAATTCCATCAAAATCCCATAATAATTGTATGCAAAAAGTCTACTACTGTAATAATGCTCAAGTTGTAAAATTCTAAGGAAACTCTACTTATTAAACTAAAGTACCTTCTTTCTTCTACAACAGTCCAAGTCATCATGAACAAAATATTCGACAAGGAAAGTTTTAAAAGTGCTCACATACACAAAATTGTTACGGAATAAAGTGAGTTTGTGAGAGGACTGTTAAGTACAATGATGAGCACGTCTCTCTCATGCCCATGTTTATGTAGATGTCTATATGTCACAACTCTCTTTCGAGTTTCGGCGGTTTCTGTTCCTTATTTTCTGAAAGGAAGGAAAACCGAGAAAAGGACACAAACGAAAGGGATAACCCAAGAAAAATACTTGTAAGAATGTTATAAGAACAACAACACAGGAGAAAAAGGAAACATTTCCATCCCATATCCAATACATCTTCATGCAGACGGAACTAAAGCCATAAAAATAATAATAAAAATCCACCGATTAAAAGTTTCATATAAAAACTGTTGAGCTCTTAAGTAAGTTCAAGGGAAAGTTGACCACGCAAGAATATTATGTCGTATATATAACTGGAATTTTTATGAATAGAAGTATATACAGAGACACGCGGATACGGTTACGGATACGGAATACCGAGAATACCGACAGAGAGAGAGAGAGAGACAGGGACAGTGAGTACTGAGTGCACACGATAGAAAAGTTTCAAGTTTTATTATTACTTTGTTCATACACAGTTTTGTGTTTGACAATGCAAATATTTTATGCTCTCCCGACTCAAGAAAGACTCTAGTACTTAGACACACAGTTTACTCACAAACAAGGAAACAACTACATATATTGAGGACAGAAGAATATTTCATAATTCATATACTTGAATGGGAAAAGGGAATTCCACAAACAAACGAGAGTTTCCCTATTCTATACGATCAAAAATAATAATAGTAATAATAACATCACATGACCGACCGGGTAATGCCCATCGTAGTACACATGTTCGGGTCTTATTAATTATTGCAAGAGTAGAATGGACGGACCTAGGTATTCCTACATATGCATGTAAAAAACTGTTGCTTCTAACAACTGCTTTTGTAAAGTACCTTCTTTTTCTTGCTCAAGATTCAAAAATAGTCATATGTTAAAACATGGTCGCTAAAATCCAAATAAGTTCTGGCAAATAAAGGTGATTGAACATAATTGAATTGTAATTTTTGTAATTGTAACAAATTGTTTTGTTGTCAGCGAGAATCAGCTGATTTTCAGGAATAGAAAATTCTTCTAGGCACCATAAATACTCTACAACGAAGATCTTTAATAGAACGCGGAGGTCTGCTATGCTTTAAAGTGCAAAATACACGCTGTTTAAGAAAATTATATCCTATAGATTTTTAAGACATTTTCATTTTGGCAGTATGCCTTCTAACAGCGAGGTCACACCTGTCCCATTTTGTGTGTTTTGGTCACCCAATTTTAAACACCCAAGTACCCTATAAATTTTCTAGCGTATTGTGTAGTGTTAGTAAATTACAGTACACAAATACATTTCTACCAAGCAATACATATTATGATATTTATACAAAAACTTCATTGTAAAAAAAACAGTAAGCTTTTAGCATTAAGTTACACCCAACACCCACTGACCAATCTCAAGAAACTATTTAGGTAGTTACATTTTTTGTTCTTGATTTGTCCCCTAAATGGCAAAAAAAATGCCATGGAAAAGGAATGTCAAGTCAGAACTTAAAACTGTCAATATATCACAATTCAATGCCAATTCCCCAATTTCGAAGCAACTCCCCACACTCCATATAGTGTAGAGTAGTAGTAGTGGCAAGTATTTACGAGTTTTAGATTTACTGTTAATACTCATAGAAAAAGGAGCAAGAACCCTACAGAATAAACTTACTTGATACGTTCATACTTGACTAAAGGGTAAACCTCAATGTAAAATGTAGATGTAAAACTACAACTACAACTACAGACTACATTATGTACACAGTACAATGTACATAATATGGGCTAGTGCTTAAATATCTATGAAGGTGCTTCGAGTACGCCATTATTAAGTGTTTGAGTTGATGGTCTCGGTCGCCCCAAACGCAAACGTCATGTGCTTATAGGTATAGGTATAGGTATAGGAGAAACCTATTCATTCAGATATAGGTACTTCCAAGTTTCATCCCTAAACCTGCAGACTACCTACACTTAAATAACGTATTTATACTTTATAGCTACCAATCTATATGACTACGAAACTATACCTTAGGTGTACCTACTACTTATAAGGAAGGTAGATTTGGATAATTTAACTTGCCTTGCATTTTCTTTGGCTTTTTGCTTTACCTTATGTCTCCCTAGATTTAGCATTGGTCTGACTAGTGAGTATACAACTCTACTACTACCAGTACCTTGCTTGAGTTTAGGATTTGTGATTAATTATTAAATTGCAAATTATTTATTCAGGACCGCTCATACGCTCACTGCTCCCATACATTAGGGAACATGCTGTGTACATATCCCTCACATCACATCAAGCTTCAACGTCAATGGTGGTTCATATATAGCACATGCTAAATGTAGTATACATAGATACTGCACAGTAGTAGTGAACGGTGAGCGGTGATTTGAGCGTAATTTGAACAGAATTTTGGAGTATTCAAAATTCCAAATTGAAACTCAAAATACAGAGTTGAGAATTGAGAATTGCAATTAAGTTTGAAATGGAGTGATGCCTTGTAGGGCTTGCGTCCATTATAACAATAATATAATGTGGGTCCTCGTTCAGAGAATAATCATCAAAATATTATTGTTGAGATAATTAATTTTAAATTGGAGAACGGAGGAGGGAGGGAGACAGAAAATTATACACATTCTGAATTGATTTCATTTATGTATGTACACAATAATAATTCACTCACATGGACTCATGGCCACACACACACACGCGACTTGTACTTTAATTTGTACATAGGCATAGGCATAGGGTAACACTGACACTGACTGAGTCTTACAAGCTGATTGATGTTTCCATTCTTGACGATGAAAATGGCAAAAATTTAGAAGTGAAGCTTACTAGTCAGAACTACATACAGCGACACCGAAGACGAAGACTCGAAAACGAGCAGAATTATTGTAAAATCAATGACAAAAGCAAACAGAAGGTGAGGATGACGATGATGACGACAAACTTTTTCATAAAAAAAAACTGTCAATGTTTTAAATTTATGCCAGGGCCGGTACTTTCTATTCGATCGATGTCAAATTCTGGGACGTTTATATTTTTCACGTTTATTTTGATTTATTTTTTTAAAGCTTATGGCTCACGCTATATATTAGATTATACATATATACTTTTTCATACCGTGCTTTATCACTAGTTTACTTCCATCATATATGTACTTACGATCCTCTTCGCCAATTTGGCAATGAAGGCATAAACTGTACATATACATTATGGTTGTGAATTGTTTGCTGTTTTTTTTCTGTAAAGTAAAGTTTTGCCAAATATACGAGTCAAAAATATCCACCAAAATAGTATATTATGTGATATGAGGAAAGTTTGCGTAACTGGAATTGAAATATTTAGTAAAGTTATTATACGTTTGAAGTTTTTTGAAATTGGAATGTGCCTACCTAAGTAGAAAAATAAATTTTGGAGGAGGTTTCCTCTATAATTATACTATCATTTTCAATACTAATAATGCTGTGCCTATAAACGAATATACTCTATACCGTTGTGTGTGTCTGTTTCGATTATATTAAAACAGTACAGTACCTAGTCGAAGTTAGATACCACCAAGTTACTAATGACATGGTATGTTATTTCATTCATTTCCAGTAATAATTTATAAGTTTAAATTTAGAACACAATGAATGCTTTTTCTTAACAATTTTGTAAAGCAATATTTTACCTACACAAAAATGAATACAAAATAAAACCAGCCAGCAAATCAAAATTCTGGCATTTTAAAAATGGAAACCCCATTTCAAATTTTAATAATCCAAATTTAATTACTGAGGTTTCTAAATTTCAACAGATATTAAATCTAACTCCATACTTTTGTTAAACACTTTACAACACCACATATTAACCTAGCACTTTACATCAATCAGTCAGCAGAATCACAGAGCCATATTAAAGCTTCTGGAACCAACTTAAAATCTGTAGGTTTTTTTAGTGACAACACTTATTTATTACGGGAACTAACTCCTTAAATTGATTCAAAGTAGACAGACAAATTCAGTACATACCAGTAATGATAAATAGAATAAATTTAGCAAGATATTTATTTTATACATACAAAATTCCTTCAGAATTTCATGACGTAATTTTGTAATATTTGAAAAATTTATTCTCCTGCTTCTTTATAGTATAATAATTTTAAACAAAGGAAGTATTAGTTGAATCTGAATTTAAATGATTTACAAAATTAATCAATGTTATTAAAATTAATAATAATCTATAAAGAATGTTGTGATTTCGGTTTCGGTTTTAGAATTTTATAACGTTATATAATATAATACATGCTAATATACGTCTAAAAACTGATCGTGAGAATATGATATCAGACAGTTCTTAGAGGTAATCTAACCTAATATTATGTTACGTAACAAAGTCAGTCATATGTTACGAGTGAGCTCCTCTCTGTAGTCGATGTATATTCTGTACTTTAAACACGGCTCAAATTTTATTTCTAGTTTTATGAGCTGTTAATAAAATGTGCCCACACGGAGGGGAACTATGTACACCCTACCTATAATATACTACACACCCAGAGAGCTGTGAATTACATTTTCTAAACGGTCCAAATTAAAATAGTAGGTACTTTGTATGCTGCGTGAGAAATACATATATATCTATATGTAGACTGAAACAAAAGCGTAATGTAGTCGTAGTCGTAGTCGTATAGTAAGTAGTCCCAGTCCAAGTCCAAGTCGAGTCTCTATAATCCCTACATTGGAATCGTGTGGTGTAGTTGAGCAGAGGAAAGTGTTCATGTAATAAGTGTAAATAATGTAAATGGTAAATATAATAGTGAGGATAATAGAAAAGAAATGAGATTGGACTCACCCCTGGTAGAACGTGCTTGTCATGAAGAGCTCTTTGCGCGAGGATCGCACTCTCCTTGTGTACATATGTGAGGAATGCACAGCCTGTAAAATATGAGTCAAGACAACTTTTACTTTTACCAAAATTACTTTTTAGTTGAGAGAGAGAGAGGAAGCGAGGCAGATACAGAGAGAGAGACAGAAAAAAGGAAGGAGGACGCGAACGAGAACGAGAACGAGAGCCCCGAATTCGGAGAGAGAGAGAGAATCGAACTCAACTCAGTATCAGAATCAGAGAAGAGAAAACTTAGCCAGGCCAAGAGAGACGAAGACGACAGAGACAACAAGAGTAAGACGAAGAGGCAGAAGAATAAAGAAAATATATTTACTATAGTAAGGAAAATAGAAAAATACGAAAAGGAACAAGAGCAAGAGCCAGAGAAAGGGAAAAGGACGTCCACGACGACCAAGTTTTTAACACAAGACTTTCGAGAGAACGGAGAAAAAACACACACACACACAACCAACCAACACAGAGAGAGTCAAAGACATCAAAACCACTCAGTCACTCAGTACATAGGAGCAACATAGATGAAAGAGCTAGAGAATAGAAGAGCACACAGTAGTAGTACAGGCAGACGAAGCACAAGCAAAATCCCAAAAAAGCTCTTTCCGAGAAATCCGAAACCCAATCCGGGAACTACATGCTCTTGTATAGAAGACCGAGACTCACAGTCTATACTGGAGTGTAGAAAGTAGAAATGGAAATGTGGTCCAGGTGGCGCTTTACGAAAAAAAAATCAATAATTGATCAAAATTGTCTATACTCACTAGATTTCACATTTTCACACTAATTCACATATTTCATATATCACCCTATCTTTCAATACTCAATACTCAATAGCGCTGTATGCTACTACCTACCTCAGTCCCCACAATTATCCGTATAGTGTAATAATGTCCTCCCGTTTTTCCCGTCCTCCAGGACCCGGATCCGGACCCGGACCTGGTGCCCGGCACCCGACCCGGAGTGCTTACCTGAGTCCCGATAAAAATTCCAATACAAAGCCTAACAACTAGACGGATAATAATAACGGTACATAATGTACAGGTCGGTGTTTCTTGGACGTGTGCACATATGTACGAGACCAGACCACTAACCAAAAGGAAATAACACTCAAACTGTCAAACTACATAATCATAATAATAGAATTGTATAGAATGATATAGAGATAGAGATAATTATATAATAATATATCATATGGGACGAGGACGAGACTCTTAAGGACTCTAACAACTCAAACTGCACACTCACGAACGGAACCGGGGAAGGGAAGCAAGACTAGGGCTGGCGGACTGGAGCTCCTGGAAATACTGACATGAAATTATGGAAACGGTTAACGGTTCCGTTCACTTCACACTGGACAAGTGAAAAACCTCCTTGTGTGTGTGCTGGTGGTGGTGAAGGGAGTAGAAAGGGGCAGAAAGGGCAATACATATGCAGGCTTGGCTAAATAATAGGCTACGGCTATACGACCACGGCACGGCTGATGGCTGAATACCTATATACAGATACTAATATGACTTTGGCCGACATTATTTTTCGGGACTCGGACTGGCTACATTATTACGTTGAGTAGCTGTATAGGTATAGAGCAGACAAAATAAAAGGGTCAGACACAATTATAAATTAAGAAGGAAAATCTCCTATCTGCAATAATAATAAATTTAAGTTAATAATAAAATCATTTCTCCAATTTTCGGTGCAATTAAAAACACGGTATTTGCAACATCATGAAGCCTTTTCACCCAATTAAAGTGCACGTATGAGAAATGGAGTAATTAAAAAGTCAAAAATACATTAGTTTTGTTAATATTAGATTAAAATATTCATTACTCATTCATAAAATCCCCAAATCAAATTGCTATTCCAAAGAAAGGGGGGAGCATCTCACGAAATGAGAACTGTAATACATATAGTATTCTCAAGGCTCAAAATTGACGACGAAAAAGATGCTAATAACAAATAAGGATTTTGTACTACGTATGGGGGAAAATAGAAAAGGGGAACGGGACTGAAAAAAGAAACCAAAAGCACAAGAGATGCTATTATGTATGTACCACGTTGAGTGCTCATGGTTTTCATGCTGACTCTCGTGAAAACTGATAGCTCAGTCAGTATTTTGAAGGGAATTTTGAATTTCGGATTTTGGATTCACATCTGACTCGATGGAAAATCCCACTTAGAGTTTGCACGAGGCAGCCTCTCAAATACTATGCATGATGATACATAAAAATATAGGAGGCTATAAGTGTATATCTGTATCACACAGATATACGCAGATCGAGATGAGACGACTCGGTTCGGAGCGTATTCGGACGGATGAACGGACGGACTGTAATCTTATCGGGGAGAAAACCGAATTACATCGAAAAGTGAAAACGGGAAAACGAATCCAGTACGAAGCGTTGACGAGGGAATTTGAACTACCAACTACAGACAGAGATGTTGGAAAACGAGAAAATACGAACACAAGGGGGGAAAATCTAACTCATCCAAAAGGAACATACACCGAAATACGGAAACTGAATCCGAGTTCAAAGTCGACTCATGATCACAGTATAGCATTAACCATAGTTTTGCACTGAAGGGCGCCTCTCGGAAAATCGGAAACCCGAATCCGATGTAGAACCCGAATATGGACGAATAAATGTTATGTACGTACCGGTACCAACAAGACTATATTATTTCTCCAGTTCGAGTCCAGGATTTGTGCAAAAGATACATAGAGCTGGCTATATAGCACCTGACTATCAAACTATACACACACAGACTCAAGACAGTGGAGTCGTCGATTCCCGGATTCGAGGATTAAAATGCGTTGGAAACAAAACTGTATACGACGTAGATACCTACATTTTGCTCATCCTTCTTGGTTTGGCTCTGGTTTTTGGTACGGTTCCCATTACGACACCATGTTATTATGAGGCGCACATGGAAAATCTGCCCACGCTACCCGCTAAAAATCAGGTAAATACTAAAACTATGGAGCATCAACTCAACGCTAAACATCACCAAGCAAACTGTATGGAAAAATATTTACAAAAAGCCGAAGCCATAAACCCCGGACTTAACGCTTACAACTAAAACCGCAACAAATAAAAACGAACTCAGTGAAAGATAGAGTCAGTTAAAAGAAATAAGCTTTGTTTAAATTCAATTGAATACAGAGCGAGAAAATGACAGATGAAAATGACAACGGTACAGACAATGAGACAAGTTCGAAAGCCGACTTGTAAACTAACGGTACATTTTACAACACAACGATGAACAATGACGAACGACATTGGCAGATAATTTGAATATCACTTTTTTGGCGCTCTTAGCCAAACATACCTTTATGAATGCCAGTTAGCTTATCCTTGAGAATGGAAAATTCCAAAATGGGTCCATAAGGATCAAACAGAGGTTTCAACTCATTTTCACCCAGATGTCGAGGAATTTGTCCTATAAACAATTTTATTCTCTCTCCTTGCTGAACTAATTGTTGTTGTTGCTGTTGTTGCTGAACGACTTGCTGTTGAACGGAGACGGAAACAGGAACTAATTGTTGCTGTTGAACCACTTGCTGTTGCTGACTAGTAATGATGGCAAGTTGTGTTTCTTTATCGTACATTTTTGAAGCTTGATGAATTTGACTGTGATGTAAATACTCACTTGATGATACTCTGAGCGAGGTTGTGTTGGTTGTTGTTGTTGTGGGTAAGTAGGGGACCACAAACGTCACCATGTAATTCGTTTTAAGTAGTGTACGTAGTTAGTATTAAAATATTACAATCTTTATGGTTCCTTTCTTGGTCTCGAATGGCAAAACTTTGAGATTCTTTTCAGATAAGATATCAAGTATCAAGATGTAAAAGTTAGTGTTTATTTAAAGTATAATGATAGTCTACAAGGTGGGGTGAAGATCAGTTTGGTTAATATTAATTGTGACTTGGATTAATTGTTGTGCGTTGTTTGTTTCCGGTTTGTTTTTGTTTGTTGAAGGAGTCAATGTGATTATCGTGTGTGTGATCGATATCGTCGAAAGTTCTAGTAGTTTGAAATAGTATTACTAAATATCGTTGATCCTTTGACTTTGATTTTAAATTTTAATCGTGGTCGTATAGATCGTGTATGATTATTACTTATTTTTAGTAGTGAAATAATATAATATTAATTACAAATATTCTAAAGACACTAGTCAACTAGTCACTGTAGTTGTAGCATTGACGTCGTACTAACTAGTAAGTATTATTGATTTCCTTTGTTAACAGTTGTTTTTGTACGTTTTCTGGCAATTATCGCTGTACTTCATTTGTTTCGCTTTACTTTTTGTGTTGTGAAAAAATAAGGTTAGTTTGTTCCTTTGTAATTTGACAATCTTTGAACGTACTTTAGTAATTAATATACTATTTTATACTATTACTATGATGTATTATCTACTACAGCTTACTAGTGAGTAGTTTTCCGTCTAGATTAATTATTAAATTATTTATTAGTTTCAGTTAACCGTAGTGTATTTTTATATTACTTATTATTATGCGTAACAAAAGTTTTATTTCTATGTTAATTATCAATGTGTAGTATGTCTCTTTATTGTACTATTTGGCATATGTATCTTTGTATATAAACTTTGATATTTGATATTATTTTTTGTAATATTTATTTATTGTTTTCCGTTTTTATTGTTTTTTTGCTAAATCTAGAATTCTTTATTTTCTTCCTCAGTGACTGACAGCTATTACAAAAAATGACGTTGACACACGGACCAAAACTAAAGCCAAAAGACAGTTTGCTTGTGAATATATTATATTGTATGTAAGTAATATTTTATATAGCATATATATATTACTATGGACGTCAATGTCAATGTTTACAGTATCAATACTCAATATATATGTATATATGTAGGTAAATATATGTAGTAAATATATATTTTGTGGTGATATAAAATATGAATATGCAGAGTAGTGTAGTATAAGGAATGTGGTATTTGATGATGTGTATATATATAGATTATATACTACAGGTATTCATATAAAAATATTCTCACACTTTTAACTAAATAATATTATGTAAATAATGTTTATAATAATTATTATTACTTATTATTCTCAGACTCTTTTCGAATGAAGCGAAAATACAGATAGAAGCAGCTGATAAGCTATAATTGATTAACAAAGAAGCTTATTATACTGTTGTATATGAGGAAACACTGACTGACTTGACGATTGACGATTGACGACGAGTAGACTTACAATATAAAATTGACTGACTATGAATAAATGACGAATGACGACGATTGTTGACGACGTTGACACGATCAAGAAAAAAAGGACGACGAGAAGGACAATAAGGAACTCACAGGACTAGGAAAAAACGGCCACATGAACTCGGATGACTGCGAACTGACTGGAAATCAAATAACAACTGATGATGACTCAGTTTTTGACTCACCCTTCATCCCCCTTCCTTTTCCTTATTTCGCTTTCCGTTCGTTTTCCCTGTGTAGTCGTATATGTAAGGTAAAGTTACTTTCTACTTCCAGCTTCACTCTCTTCTGTATGGGTTACCCTTATATATTATTTTATATTGTTATCAGTGTCTGTAATGCAGCCAGGGGTTTTTTTGCTGACTCTGATCGTGCGAGAGCTGGAGGAGTCTGGAGTAAGCACACCACCACTCTATATACTACCAACACTGCTGTTGCTACCACCACCACCACCACCAAAACTAACTAGTAAGACCAAGTAAGAGGAATATATTTTGAAGGTGTAGTTATATTACAGATTATAGTACAGTTACAGTATGGTGCTTCTATTGTCTATCTTGAAATATTAGATGCAGGATTGTGTAAAGGACTCTAGGATACTCACGAATACGACTACGAACATCAACTCCAGGCTACGACAGCTTTTTCCCCCCACATCGATGTGAGTGTGTGAGAGAGAGAGCGAGAAAAAAGACAAGAGCACGAGGCGAGGGTTAGAAATCTGTAAGTATATGTAATGTAAACTTCCGTGTTAGCTTATTATGTACGTACCTTGACTTTCAACTGTGATGATTACATATTATGTAGGAGCTAGAGCTGGAGAATCTGACTGGATCTGTATCTGGATGTGCGGGTAGTTCGTGTTTCGTAGACGTAGCTTTCCTGTACTACTATCTGTGAAGTAGGGTTGAATTTGGAATTGAAGTTCTCGGCTCTGGTCTGGTGGTGGTGATATAGGGAGCCGAATGCTGTACAATATCATACACTGTTTACTCATATAAGGGTTCGAAGGCTACATATAGACGGAGTAGCTATCTGGACAAAAAGTGAAGTAGTTACGGGACGCTACCGCGATTTTGGAAACGCTCTCACTTCCACCATGTGTGTGTGTATACATTATGTACTCCATCCACTTTGGTCTCCAGCTCCAGCAGCAGCAGCCAGCATAAAGAGAAGTAGAAGTAGACTTTTGATATAGAGGCAGCAGCCACAGCACGTAGCAACGTGCTTTTGGTTTTCCCCCGAAACTTTTCCAGCTTTTTTTTTCTCCTTTGCTTTCCGTCCTCCGTCTTTCCTTCGTTCGTTTCTCATGGAACGTGTAACTATATAGTAAGTCGAACCGAACCACTCAAGTCTCCTCTCGCTATAACACAAGGCCTTTTTCTCCTTTCCATTTCTTTACATTTTACGAGGGTATTTACATTTACATATTTATGTCTATATCTGGGATTCGTTTTGGTTTTCCTCAACTTATCTGTGTACTTATGGAGGAGCGGGTAAAATATAGTAGGGAAATACCTACTAATGCTCCGCGTATAATTATTATGTATATAGGAATATCCGAATTTTAGATTGGAAAATTCCCCATGAGATCCATAGATTGGGATCTTTAGAGCATCTATCTAGCAGAAGGGAACGGAATTACTGGGAGCCCTAGGACTTCCTCATCCTTTCATGCATACTGTGTACAATGTACAGCATACCCGGGCAATATGATCCCAGTCTCATCCTCGCCCTATTCTGCTGTGTATAGTTTCTATGGCCCTGACTACTACGTACACACACTCTCTTTTACTTTTACTTTCCATTAAGACTCCAACAACGACGACGACCCTTGCCCCATCCATCTATAATGTTACTGTTGGGAAGTTAAAGACTATATATCACAGTATAGAGAGAGAGACTCCCGGGTAATATTGAACGTTGAGTGTAATGTAAATGTAAGCTCAACGAATAATATTATTGGATGTTGGTTGTATATGGAAACAGATTATATAACACTCTGGGATGCTCTCCAGGAAAATTCCAAGTCCAAGTCGACAGTCGACTGGAGAAGCGAGCACAGCAGAGTACATAAAGTTACCATAAGCACAAGGTACCTGCTCTGCAAATTTAGGAATATCAAATAGGAAGGTATATATATATAGGGGTAAGGGGTAACAGCACTACATGCATGGCTGGATGTGGATTGTGGATGTGTGTATGTGTGTGTGATGCGAGTCTGTTTCTGTGTCTGTAATGTGAGTGGTGGATGTTGATGTTGATGTGGAATGGAATAAGATGAGATGAGAGAGTGGGGAAAAGTTTTTGAAGGAGTGGAATAGGGACAGGGAAGGCGAAGGGAAAGGAAGAGCAAAGGAGAAAAAAGGAGACGAGAGAGAGACAAGGAGAGGGTAGAAAATAATCAATAAAGTTGATGGCGTTGGGGGTTGACAAAATCAATACACTTACACCTTAGCTATCTCTCATGAACATGAACTATCTTTCGTCTTTTCCGCTCTCTCCCAATGTCCCAATCCCAATCTTGAAATGTTCAACTTGGAAATTATTATGTTCCACTCTCTAACCTATTCACACGGAACGCCGGAGTGTACCTATCTACCCGTAAACTCTCACACTCATAATATTTCATATATATACTATATATTCACAATCACATCAGACACAGACGCTTGAGTCTTCCCTTTGACTTTCGAGTCTTGTGTCGCAGGGAAAATAAACGACAAAAAAGGGACAGGAATGTAATTTAATTACACCTTTGTTTCGTACGAAGGACGTAGGTGGACACGTTGGTACTAATGAAGTAATAAAAAGTTATAAAAAAACTCATATACGTATAGTACCACCTAGGTATGTATAGACAATCATTAATAATGCTCTTGCAGTAGTTAATAATATTGGTTGAGGCACTTACAACACAAACAAACAAATACAATTAATCAATCTCTATAATTTATTACAGTCATTTTTTTTAAATTGATATTTATATCATAATCATAAAATATATCAATATATCGATCACATTATAATGATAATAATTAATTTCGATACATTTCTACACATAATTAATTATATGACTTATGACACAATACATTCACTATGTAATTTCCTTTTTTTTCTTATTGTCGTCCTTGCTGAAGAAGAAGAAGACACACTCTCTGCACAACTCAAATACAAGCTTTCAAAAAAAAACCTTCCTTGAAATATTAGTATTGGACTTACGCAATACAATTTATTCTAGACACTATGACATATAATAATATTATTATAATATTAAGTAGTTTATTTAATTAAACGTAGTAGAATATCAGGAGTACAGTGACAGTGGACAGTGTGTACACAAGTAATTAATTACTAATTAAAAATAATATAATAATAGAATAATAATAAAATAATAATAGTTTGTCTTTGTTTCATTATTCATTATTGTTAATCTTTATCGTGTTTTTTTAAATACTTAATCTACATGAAATACCTATATGATATTTTTTTGCTATTGTTCTGCTTTTGTTTTCAAATATATTCCGATAATCTGGACGGATATTTATTTTCCTGCCTTTTTTTCTTCTTCTGGATTGGGTTGGATTTATATTATGAAGACATTCTAAAATCCGAAATCGATGTATAAGTAAAAAGTAAAGTGACGACGAAGACGACCCGGTAATAGGGTAGGTATTTATAAATTTTAAGAAGAATTTACAATTTACAGAAAACAAGAAGTCGCAGATGCAGGGGTTGTTGTTACTGTCAATTAAATGATTTTGCAATTATAACAAAGTCCTGGCTGGCTGAATCATTGGACTCGGAGTTGTATTTCTACTTCTACATCTGGGTTATATTTTACTTGTGGTTACATATAGTAATGTAGATAGTAGATTTTGTTTGATAGGTTGAATGAATGAAAATGTAGTACATGTAGGTACGTTTTTTGTGTGTCTGTCTGTGTATGATGCTGTTTATTTAAATAGGTAATTTAGGGTTGGTGGCACGAGCGTATTTGAGTAATTCATCTGAGTCTTCGCAGACAAAAGCTTTGGAGTGGTAACAGGCGACGTCATGCCAGTGAATTCCATCCTTGTACACATTGTTCAACATAGCCAAGCATGACTCAGGAGTTCCTATATGAGACACACAAAAATTACAATTTATAAAAATTACAATAATATTTAAATTTCCTTCACTTACTTCACACACATAATAATATTATTATTTTTATTATTATTAGTCTATCAATTTTCAACATCGTCATTGAAAAATACCATGTTCTTCCAACACATAAAAAATATTAAATAATTTAATTTAATTTAAAAAAAACAAATATGTGTAATTTACCATTGATATCAACTTCTGCGTTGTCTGGTTGAGGTTTCATGCCATTTCCAGTGTAAGACCATGGCTGTAAATCACAATTAGAATCAAAATTAATTATTTGCTACTATCTTTAAACATATGTGTAATAATTACCCAAGTATTCAAGTATGCAATCATAATTTGTCCCTGCTTTTTCTCATTTAGTAATTAAATTAGTTTTTATTTAACACTGTATATACACATGAGTTTGCCAACCAAAAGCCAAAGCTATAGGTAGAGGTAATGTATGACACTGCTGGGGGTAGTGGTCTCAAAGGGAAAATGAGAGTGAGGAAGAAAAAATCAAAATAAATCTCTATGGCGTTTCCATTGATGATAGCGATGGCCTTTGTCATGTGTCATAGTAGAATAGACTGGACTCTGTGGACGGTGCTGGATTCAATGGTGTCTGGATATTTCTTCTTGCTGCTTGCCTCTTTCCGTCTCTCTGCCCTGACATAATAGGGAATAGGGATGGAGAATTGAGATGAAATGGATGGAATGACCAGGATAACCTTATCCTTCCCGACAGTTGCACTCTATCGATTTTTTTTTCATCATTCATTTCATGTCCTCGCTGTCTCTCTCTCTCTCTCCCGTCCTCGTTCTCGTCCTCGTCTGTCAGACAAACAGGAGAGATGATGAATAAACTCATGGGCTCTCCGTACACTTATCCATCCATTTTTATCCCCATCAGTGTAGATGATGTATAGAACTGTGTGTGGATGTCGACGTGGAGCTGCTGCTGCTGCTGCTGTTGGATGTGTAGGAGATTGTCGCTCTGTATAGTTTGGAGAAGTGTCGAGACTGAAGAACTATTGACTCGACTATTGAGATCGAGCACTGAATACTCAATCTCAAAATCCCAATCTGAATTTTTGAATCTCATCTCAACCCTAACAACAACAACAACCACGGACCGGGACCGGGACCGAGACCGAGCACTGAACCACCTTCATTCCAGTCAGTTCAAAATATATAATACAGTCTTCAATCAATGGGAAGGGGAGACGGGAACGGCGAGAGCAAACACGCAAAAAAACTGATCGTGATCGTGACGGAGTGAAATTTACAGAATACTCAATACATATATATAGGGCACTCATAATATTACATGGAGGAGAAAGAAGGCTTCGAGAGATCGACAGAGACTACAGAGACAGAGATGCCCCCGCGGATTGACAAAAAAATAAATATCAAAATGAAAGCCTGGAGCCGTAAGGGAAAAGGAACATAGAAACAGGGAACTAAGCACTGGGAATAGTAGTATAAAATATATAGTGATGAAAACCCAAATCAAAACGTACACACCAAAGGCACACTAATATATACATGTAGGGAACATTGATAGATTTGATACTACTCCTGCTCCTATGCTATACTAGTACAGCATGTTTATATTTTGAGAGAAAATAGACGTGAAAAACTGACTTGATAGTCCCATCCTTGAGGCTTAGTGTTGGTAGGAGCCATTTTCGTTCCTGAGGCGGACCAGAACCATCCATTGACGTTAATTGGTTTCAAATCAGCACGTTCCGCACAACCTGTAATCAAATGAAAAAATAAATCCCCTTTGAAATACTTTGAATATTGCCCATAACTATTTTATTTTTTGAGTAGTTGAATATTAATTCTCAGTCATGTTTTTGTTTTGATCTTACGATTAAATTGAAAATAAATATATTATTATTAAGAATATAGAATGTTTGCGTGTGCGCTAGTAATTTATCTAGTAGAGTTTAATTAATTAATAATAATGAGATACCTTCCATTAATAATTATACACTGTCTACACTGCCTACAGCTATAACTACAAATTGTATGCTACGATAATTATACAAAACATTGCCATGTTTATATAGCTATACCAAGTAAAGTAATTAATCGAAAACACAAATGCTTATAATATTTTTAGGACAGTATTATTTTTTCTCTCTCAGAAGTGGGTACCTTCATTACATTAACAACCTGCTTCTGTTTACTTTCACTTTTTTAACCATTTATGTTGATGATATCTACATTCTATTTTATACACTTTGGTATACTACACATACACTGTATTACTGTATATATACCCAGATACAGTTTCATATTCCTTTTTAAAATCAATATTTGAGACAAATAATTTTATTTGGTAGTGTTTATGATTATACTACTACACTGCTACTACTACTGCTCTGCTCTGTCAGTCACTCGCATTGTTAACTGTATAATGACGTCGACCTGTCATCATTATCAGTCCAGTATTACTATATACATATACCCTACACGTGCCCCTTGTTTTGTTAAGCAAAAAATGTTGAGTTTTCTCTCAACGAACGGGTTGCATTATTGCTCTAGGAGGGTATCGGTATAAGTATCTAGCTCTGTATAGTATGTAAGTACTGCTAGGTTAGTTAATAATGTTATAGATTTATTACAGATTATATAGAAATTGAATTGGGATCGGAATTTGAATTATATACTTGAATATGGGTTATAATCCCCTTTGGTTTCAGTTTTGGGTCTAACTAACCAACTACATAGGAAGTTTGTTTTCAGTTGTTTGTTTTCATTACATGTTCAATGTATACGGGACGATTGGATTATTGGATTTTGTTTTTTATTTTATTTTTGTTTTTTTTTCTAAGCTCATATTCCATTATGATAGGATAGTATACATTTCAGAGTAAATGGCTATACACACATAATAATAATAATAGTAACATAATATGTAAGGTAGCCTGGCTCTGGCTGCACTATCTATCTGTAGTAGTCTGTAAAGGTAGAATGGGAAGGGTAATGGCATTGGCTGTGGTACTTTGAAGTTACTTTGTGTACCTTCGTGCCCTGTGCCATCCCATAATTTTCCTCATATCGACCAACAAGATCTCGAAGTCGAAGCCGACGTCGAAGTCGAAGCCCAAGTCGATGTGGATGGAAGTAGACGTGACATATGGTTGGCCTACATATAGGTATCAATTCACCACCAAAACTACTGACTAAACAGTAAAGGCACCCGCACCGATACCGATACCGGGACCGGGGGTATATAATTTATACGTAATATTTGGCTTTGGTTTCTCATTCAAGTTTTGGATTTTCTTTTTCCGCCATTGAACATAGAATATTCTCGTATATTATATTATTATTATTCGTAGTCGTAGTCGCAGTCGAAGTCGTCTATTCTGTAATGTAGTACATAATAAATATATATGCTTACATAGGGACAAGGTAGCGGTAGTGGTAGTGGTAGGAAGCAGTCAGGGTTTGGGAGTGGACTGATTGTGAGACCCAGAACTAATATAGGACCCAGACCGACAGTTTTTTAAAGGTTTACTGCAATAGAATAGGGCATAATACATAGGGCCAGGGCTGAGAGTGGAAATATTGGATTGGGTGTACATAATAATATTATATAGAATAATATACAGATACAGAGAACCAAGAGGGACCGTTACAGCCATATTTATCACAAGATTTACATGATACAGCAACCCGCACTATGTAGTTTTGCTTGAGCATTATGTAATATATGGAAGGCATTCGTAGGTAGTAGGTAGGTTTCATCTACAACCACAATACCAATACAGTCCTCATTACAGCCACTCTCTATTTCTTTCCCCTTATGGCCCCGCACTATGTTCGCACTGCCATACTGTACTTTAACTAATAATGGTCTCCTCATCCACAGCCCTCTCATCCGCTATCTGTCTTTCCCAGGACAAAACCATCTATCTGCAGTTTCTCACACTTTTCCATTTTAGTTAGAAGGTGCTCTCCTGGCTCGGGCATAGTCCATAAATTAATTCACCCACTTGGTGGGTGGGTCCTAAAAACTTCTCCATTTAAACCAATGTTAAAAAAGTTGTCATTCTATCCTTCGAGTGGGTGGGTCTATCAGAAAAAGGCTTGTCATCGATGACATCATTAATGGACTATGCCTAAGTCTAGGTGAAGCACAATTAATACAGAATATACTTTGACATACAGTTTTTGCAAGTGGGAATTCTTCAATATTTGACTAATTCTAAGCTAAATATTGGTATTAGTGATGTGAGAGTTTTTAAAAACTAAAATTTTGTGAATTCATGTTTTTGTAAATAGGATTGTAATAATTGTAATTTAAACTTTTTTGAGAATGTAATAATTTATAATTATAGGCTATTTTAACAATTTTAATAATTGTGAGAGCAGATTTTTTGGAAAAGCAGAAGTGAGGGGATTAAAGTTTTTTGAAAATATTCAGAAAGAAAACTGTGATTCAAACTTTTGTTTTTGAAAATTTTTAATACTTTTGTGAACTAACTATTTTGTAAAGTAATACAGATATTTCCCAGTTTAAAAGGTGTGCAGATACTACCATTTGACACCCGAATCTGACTCCGAAAAAAAATAGATAGGAGATTTTAGGCCTGAAGGAAGGCATGGCAAGGCAAGACTTTTAGCATACATTTCGTGCTACATTGTTATTACGTGTCATTTAATTTTATGTTCGATTCCGAGTCCCTTATCTCCCATCGACAACGACAACCAACGCCAACAAAATAACCAAGTCTCACAGTCGAACACCAACCAACACACTATATAAAAAAACTCCCCTAAAAACCTACAAATAAACGTACGTGATGTGATATATGGGGGCATGTACGTGTGGTGTAAGGCTGAAGGCAGAAGGCGGGCAGCTTCTGAGACCAACAAAACTATATAATAACCAGAACCAGTAGCTCCAATAACCAAATCCAAAAAGAAAAAAAAACTAGACAAGTAAACATTTTATTTTGTTGGGATGTACATACGGCATACGGAAACCCCAACATACCTATATAAACCCCCTATAAGTGTCCCCATGTAAAAAATGCATCTTTCTTTTTAAACTGTGAACACATTTTTTATTCTTAACTCCTTCTTGTTCTCCAGTCAGCCCCAGAACCAGTACGAGTACATATAGGCGGTCTAGTGGAAAAGTCTGGAAAAGATTTAAAAGTCAGGAGAGACCACATCTTGCTCTTATTTGTACATTGATGACATTCACCATTTTTTACCCAGTACAAATACAAGACGATTTCTTTCTATGTATGTATTTCCAACAAGAAAATAAATAGGCTCCTTTCCTTCCATTTAAATTCATATTGATTCAGCTTCAACTCTGCCATATATATAGCACGACTCCGAATCCGACTCCGAATCCGACACAAAGGCACTCTTACAATCAGCAGCAGAGTCAAAATAGACAGAAAAATACATTTATAAAATTGTATACAACTTTTAGAACCCTATGGTGCGGGTGCCTGGGCTCTGTGTTGACTTGAAAAAGCTCCAGGCTAATTTTATTTGTTTTCTGTAGTATTTTGTATTGCTACACAAAAGTAGGTACCTACGACGAACATTAGGATGTAGAATGAGGAGAGAGATATATATTTAATATTTTTCCTTTTTTTCTCTCGTATTTTTTTTTGTTACTTTATTTTCATCTTACATTTCCTTTTCATCCCATTGCAGAGCTTTATTTTGTCTCCGGAATTCGAGTAAATGATGTATTAGGGAAAGGAAAAGTGAAAAGACTTTCTTCCTTTCACCACTATCTATCCGCCGAGTAGAGGCCGGAGTAGAATTACAAATGTATCATGTAAAATTCAAATCAGAGCTCGTGGCAGACAAAAACAGAAATAAAAGAAGTTTCAGGCACTATATTCAAAATGAGAAAGGGAATGAGATGATTTTGAAGGGTTTCAACGAAGTTTCAATAGAAGACTGTACATAGAACTTTTCAAAAATGTTTAACTACGATTTTTTGCAATGTTTTGAAAAGTGTCAACAGAGTATTTTGTGACTTTTAAAAAGGTATGGAAACAGGGTTTTCAATGCTTTAAAAATGTGTGAATAGGCAAATTTGCCATGTTTAAAAAAGTGTCAATATAAGATCGTGCGACTTTTCAAAAAGGTGTGTAAATACGATTTTTCGCAATGTTTCAAAAATGTGTATTTAGAAGAATCTGCAACATTTTTTTAAAACAAAAGTAGCGTAAATACAGTACATCAATTTTTTAAAAATGGCAATGAAGCCAAACGGTTGCACATATTTTTCATACAAAAATTGTAACTTGAAGATAATATTTTTGCAATCATATTTTTTTTTAAAAACGTCAAAGCAATTAGAAATACTAATTATTTTTTTAGATTTTATAAAACGTCTGATTACTGATATGACTACAATTTTCATATGGTTTCCGTTTCCGCAAATATTTAGAAAATAACCTAATACCTACTGGCATCTCTTGGAGATACTGTTACTGATAGAATATTTTGCACTGGAAAGAGCCAAGGCTCAAGAGTAAGACTATTATAAAAAAATATGACAAAATTGATATTGAGGATATTGAGAGAGTATGATCTTCACTACGTGTAACGCCTGTGTCTCGTTCAGTTTATTACGGTCGTCTTTGTACTTTGTATGAGGAGGAAGTAGGATGTGTAGAAAGGAGAAGTGGTAAGAGATTTTGGTTGGTTGTGTGTGTGTGTGTGTGTGTGGGGAAAATAATATAGTGAAATTGAATTGAACATTCAGCTCAAGCGACATTGACAGTGACATGGACCGACGCCGACAGGAGGAGAAAGCAGATGGAAGTATGGAAGCCCCCACAGGTATACGTATACCTATGATGATGTAAGGTTCCCTTTTCGGATGTTCTTTGAATTCAAATTTGAAATTTCAAATCAAACATCATTTTCCCATTTAAGCCTTCAAGTCATTTTCATTTTGAGTCTCATTTTCATGATCTTCTCTCCACCATCAGTCCACAGTTTTACACAGAGGCATGTACACTTTCTCTCTCGCTCTTTCTCAGTAAGTAAAATACTCAACCCATCTCTCGACTCGACTCGACGCTATCTTCATTCTATAGTCTACATAAGTTCTGTGGAGCTTCGTCGTTTCCCTTTCATTTGAGTCATTTACGACATGTTCACATCGGCACTGGGACTAAGAGCCAGGCAGTATCCCTCCTCCTATCTCTGTCTCTACTAATATCCAACAGCCAACCCCCCCCAAGTGTATTGTAATTGTAATGCATTTGTCATTCAATTTATTTGCCAAGATTTAGATTGAGATTGAGACTCGAAACACTATCAACCCGAATCTACATGCTACAATGTTAGAGATGAGAGTTGAGGTTCTCGTGAAGAGACAATACTACAAATAGAAATAATTAACTCCACATTTTTAGGTCATTTTTGTTTGGTAACATTATGTTCATACTTGTGGGGGAATAAAGCATTCCTGCAATGGTAAGCATATAGAGGATCTATTGATCAAAATTTGCAGTTTATAAAATTGAGCTATTTTTTAGACAGTGTAGTTAGATACTTTTGTATTTTTTACAATCAAACAAGTCCAAACACGGAATTTTGTTTTCGTCAAGAACATGCAAATAGAAGATTTTTCCATTTTGAAAATTTTCATAAGTAGAAAATGTTGCTCTTTTAGAGATGATGTAATTAGAAAGGTTTGCAATTTTAGAAAACATGTAATAAAACATTTACCATGGCTTTTCATAACGTGTGTAATAAGATTATTTTGTCCTTTTAAAAAACATACAACTGCACCACGTCCTACCATTAAGAATCGTTCAAATAAAAAATTTCGATACTCGTAATACCATTTTGTCAAACTTTCCCAAGTACCTACCTACCTAGGTATTACCCCTACAATTAAATTAAATTGAAGGCAACAGTTACCACAATACTAATACCAGTACCCATAACTTGACAACAAATTCCAGACCCACAATAACAACTGTCTCCCACACAAAAATGGCTGGTACTGCTCCGCCGGTCTCATCCCCGCTGAATGCTACATCACGAAACATGAGAGCAGAGGTGGAAGGAAAGTAATATAACGTAAGTAGCAATATAATGTCAATGTTATGTTCCCATTAGCCGCCCGCCTCCCACTTATTTTCCCTTCTTGACATTTGACATTTTATTTACAAATTATTCCTTCCGTCTCACGTCCCGCTCCCGCGTCTTCTCAACTCATATTAAAACTACACATCACGACCCAGACTCCACAGTTAAAGACACCGTCCCATCTCTTATACACGTACCTATGTAGGGAGATACTTTCATTTTACTACTCCTACTACGTATATATATACACCTTCGCTTCCATCTTGAGTTTTCGTGCGAGATATGATGCGGTATGTAGATAGCACGAAAGAGATAATGGTTGAGCATAAGGTGAGTGAGCAGGAGTAGACATTGAGCAAACAAAAAGTCCTTGTAGGTAGGTACATTATATTGTACACTGTATCCGAAAATCCCGATCCGGATCCGAACCGAAGTTCCGGATCTCCAAGTTGGAGTCTCTCCGCGAGTGAGTGATACAAACACTAATACAAATACAAGGGAGCACGTTCAATTTAATTTCAATCTGGACAGCTTTTGATTTCCCGCAGGTGATTTCCGTGGATCCCCACTACTATTTCCCAATGAAGGAAGGCAATGCTGCCAGGACCATGACCAAAGCCACAACTCAAACGAGAGCTAATCCTTATCCTTAAGCTATACCCTCACAAACAAACAAAGTCCGAGTCAAGTAGAAAGTAATCAAACTCTTATATACATACAATCTAATATGTAGGCGCGGATAGTTTCTGCTGTAGTCAAAATAGAAAATTGTACTTTTCGGAAAGCCGACGGAAAAGTCAAAAGCTAAAGCCCAAAGTGAAGTCAATTCAATATTGAGAATCAAACCACCATGGCCATATATATGACCATACGTAGTATGTATTCAGCATCCATAGTATCCAGCCACGACGACGACAAAAACACTATCATGTCAGAATCAGAATGAATTCAAAACACTCAGCGTGAGATCAATAGGCTCAGAAGACTCAACACTTAGTGCTCCAGGAGACTGGGAATGGTGTATAGTTATAGCTGTAGTAGTAGTAGTGAGTGCTATGTATGCTAGTCCAGTAATTTTGCCAGCGTGTGGTTCAGAACGTGAATTGCAAATTTCATAGTCAGTCAGAGACTCTTTTAGCTTTGAAGCTTAACTATGATCATACAGTCGTAGCTATATTACATAATACTTATTGCACTGACAAAATGGAAAATTTGAGGAAATTATATGAAAATTATACTGTTGTATTTATTATGTACCTATGTAGATGCGGATTCTGTTTACTTGAATGAACTTTTAAAGGGAAAAACGGGAGCGAGGATACTGATTTCCTTAAACTTTGATTTTGTTTGAGAGATATTATTTGGTTTCCGGGAAAACGGACTTTGTTTTAGGGAAATTGTTTATTTTTCCAGATAATTTTTCATACATACGAATTTTGAAGGGGATATTTCCGTAAAGTTTTTGTCAAGGGGGTTTGGCTTTTTGAAGGGTTTGCTTGGTGGTGATGGGAACAACGAAGGCGAGGAACGTACTGTCGTCAACTGTTCAAATAACAGATATAGCAGTGAAATGATAAAAGTTAGTGGACTACTTGACTAATAGAACGACGTGTCACAAAAATAAATTTAGAAAGAAAATGACTCTTTTAAAAACGCAGATTTACTTCTAAAATGACTATTTCAAAAAGTGGATTTACCAATAAAATGTATCTTTTAAAAAAATAAATTTATTTCCAAGAAAAGGTTTTTTAAATTGTGGATTTAACAAGAAAATAATTTTTTTTTAAATGTAGGTTTTCTTGTAAAACGATTTTTAAAAAAAAAGTGGGCTTACCAAGAAAAGGTCTTTTTAAAGTAGGTATCTATACATATTTAAAGCTAGAATGCCCTATCCAAAAAATAGATTTGGCATTAAATCAATTTTATGTGTGAAACTAGAATTTTTACAACTAAAGATTTTGTTTTTTGCTTTTTAATCATAACCAACTTAACCCAGTGTTTAAAAACACTACACCGCTACGAATAACAAAAGTACACATTTAAAATACTATGTTTAACATTTCAGAAATACAACTCATCAGCCACTGCCACCCCAAATCATCAAATTGAAATAGTCTCACACAAAGTAAAATCCTCATAAAGTAATAACACATACGCATACACCCACAACACCAACTGTCACTACCACACTCCTGATCTCATATGACATGACTCACACCGAGCCAAAATCTGAATATCGAATTTTGCTTTCTTCTCACAAAAAAAAATAATCTAAAAAAATTCTATAACTAACATGAAATCCTCCAACAAACTAAGGGGAGACCATAACCAAAACAAATTCTGAATATTTTTCAATGTTATTACAAATGCCAACTCTAAAATTTTGAAGGAAACTTTATAACCTTTTGTGATTCCTAAAATTACATTTCTAATACCTACAAACATATTGCTTTCTCAGTAACTATTCACAAATACCCAAAATAAGCTCTTCGTAATATGCAAATATACATATACAAAATTTTAATATTTGAACTTAAATACATACGCACACACAACGTAATGTACAACGTAGGGAAGTAGGTACATATTTATGTCATCTGCACAAACCACTTCATTCCTGCCACTGGGTCTGTGGTACTATATGCTACGAACTACGAGGTAGTCTCATTACAGACGATGCAGTGGTTTACACCATTATACATCCATATAAGGCCATGATACTTTCACATTAGATCCCAATATTAATCTGTCGCCGGTCTCATATCCCTGTAATGTACATGTCATAGGTAATCCCTACCGTGTTTTTACCTTTACTATTTATGTTTCCACTTTCACTCCGCACTTTAGGCTCGGAAAGATATATTATGTAGTGTGCATAAGAGACTGAGGAAAAAAAAGTGAAAAACTTAGCTTACGGTGAAAGCCAAAGTGAATCCAGTGGCTGACTACTGACTAAACTTTAAATTTTTAGCCTCCTATACTATACATTCCCCACGTTCTCTCCATATCCATAGGACGCTCAACAACATTCGAAATTCGACAGCGAGACTTTCCCCCATTTACATCCATCCCCAACGTCCCAGAAGTAGTTTAAGCTCACCGAGAAGGAGAGAGAGAGAGAGAGAGAGAGGCAGACATGGAAACGGAAATATTGATATTTTAACCTGTAGCTTTCGTCAGCTTTGACTGGGACTTTCATTTCAATTTATAACGTAAGGTAGGCTACAGGCCTAGCTGTCTGTCTCCCTATGCATATAATGTCAAGTAATAAAATGGCAATGTCTGCACAAATTGGGATACGAAGCACTACGAGTGAGTAGCAGTAAACCTTGTCATATATTATATAGACATGTTCTGCATCTACTTTTAACATGATTATATCGCATCATAATATCATATCATATGACATGTCAAATATGAACGCTATATATATAGATTTTTTATAGGGGTAACACGGTAAATGGTAACATCTGTACTTTGGTTGGGATTCGGATTCGGATTCGGGTTGGGATTCTATGGTTCCGTTTCTCTGGTTCTGTACATAGAATTTTTATTTTTTTTATTACTACATTTCCGTCCGCATGTCTGCCTATGTTTGACTCGCTCCGCTACTCACTCCCTATCTATCCGTCTGTCTAATAATCGTAATCGTAAATGCGTGCAGTTTTACAGGGTAGGCTGTTGCTGTTGTACTGTAGTGCTATATAGTTGCTCTAGGTATATATTCTAGTACTAACTCTTATGCAGTAATTCTCATTTGCTATGCTTGATGCTTGACAGTCGAGTTGGACTTATGGACTTGGACCACTGCTGCCCCACTGTCTACGTGTCTACTACGACTACGCTACGGTCGGCGGTCTGCACGGAAAAACTATTAAATGCTCTATTCGAATTTGAATGCATACCTCTAATACGATTACGATTATGAGTGACGATAAATAAAATGTTTCGCTCTGGATTCTGGACTGCGTCCTTTCGTTGGAGAGTGGAAACAAGCCATATGTTATTCGGGCTACAACTAGAAACTAGATAGGCTATCAATGGAAGTAAGAGTAATGGTTTTTAATTTTTAATACGTACTACTCACATTGTAAAATTTTCCAGTGGGAAAACATGTTATTTGATACTTTAGGAAAGGGTAAGAAAAATGATATTTACATGTTTTTAAAGTGCAAAATATGCTACTTACATGTTTTTCTAAGTGTAAAATATGCTACTTACATATTTTTTGAAGTGAAAAATATGATATTTGGAACTTTGCGGAAAGGCAAAAAAAGCTATTTGCAAGTTTTTGAAAGTGCAAAAAACGCTGTTTAAAGTTTAAATGTTTTTTAAAGTGAAAAAAATGCTATTTATAAGTTTTAAAAGGTTCAAAAAATTCAATCACATTTTACACATTTTAAAAATGGCAAAACAGGTTATTTGAAACGTTTTTAAACGGTAAAAAACGCTATTTACATGTTGTTGAAAGTGCAAAATACACTGTATACATATCTAAAATGACAAATTATACCTACTACCCATTTTTATAAGCGCTAAAATACCTTTTTTGCAATTTAAAAAAATATAAGTGACAGGTTCTTTAAAACCCGGACTTCTAGGACCTAGTCACCAGCATAAAGATATATGGCTAGTTTTCATACTTACAATTATCTAAATGTTTAATCCTATTATAGTTACAGCATTATTGGTCATATTACATAGAAAAATACCTGACGTGGCTAACTATTTGACTAGGAATTTAATATGACAAGGTAAAGAAGGAAACTGGAAGCTTTCACCTTTTCTACAGTGTCGGTCGGTCGGTTTTCTGTAGTGTATAATCCAAATGCTCTGTACAAACTACGTAGTATGTACTTGCATGTCAACTCACTCATAATCTAAAATCAGGAATAAAGTCATATCTGTAGTGTTTATCTTTATACCTTGTGATTCTAATTGCTGCTGTGCCTGTAAGTTTTTCACTGATAAATGAAAATGTAACCGGAAAGGCCTACTCTATATAATAGACATTACATGTGTCATTTTCTCTCATGCTACACATAATAAACGCAGATGAGAGAGTAGATAATAGTCTCTAACCATCGAATGTATTGGTAGGTAAGTGAAATGCCGCATGCCTAAAATACGGAATACTGACAGGATGCCGACAGAAGTATGGAAGTAGAAGAGCAAATGCAAATACCTCTAAACCAAGATATAGATTAAGACAAACTAAACACTTGTACGTATGACGTAACTTCCTCTGTAGGTATTAGTAAAGTTCCTTTTCCAAACTTGACTTGGACGACACGCACAAATAATAACAAAGAAATCTAACAAAATACCAACTACTGATGATGAGTATATTTTTATAGAATTGAAGTTGCTATTTATGCATTATGTTCGTAATGCCATTATATGTACATTTAAAAGCATATAGCTAAAGTAGCAACTTTAGCGTATGACCTAACTTGCTAATAAAAACGTTGACTTTATTTTATCTATGTAGGTGCCGCTATTATCTGCACACACAATGAAATACGCTTTTTTTATACATTTTTGAAAGTGCAAAAGACGCTACCTACAAATTTCTCAAATGCAAAATACACTATTTACACATCCTTTTAGAAAGTGCAACATATAAGATTTACACATTTTTGAAAGGGTAAAATACATTTTAAATCTATATGCTCTGGAAATGGCAAACAATGATTCTTATAACTTTTTAAAATTCCAAAATACGCTATTTACTCATTTTTGAAAGTGCAAAATACAATATTTACACATTCTTGAAAGTGCAAAATAGCCTAGTCATACATTTTTAGAAGCAATGGAAAGTATTATGTAATGTGTAAATGTATGCAATTTAATAGACCATTACCATTAATTGCCTTCTGCTTCTACTTCTACATTGACTTCCATTACGATTGCAATTCTCATTAAAAATACATAACAGTTACGCCGCTCCCACACAATGTCGTGTGGAATGCAATGGCGTATAATACTGTAACTAGTGCATTATCTGCGCTAAGGTTTGTATCTTTACAACTACGTAATTATATTTATTTGTGCATCTATGCACGACCTAATTAGGTAATTTAGTACATGGTTGGTTGTAATGGCGCTGGTGCTGGTAATACTCCTAAGCTGCCACTACTAATGAGCAAATACAAACTCGAGTTAAAATTTTTCAAGATAATTATGTAAGTGCATTATTAAATTCGACCTAAAACGGTGAGATTTAAGCACAGATAATAGGCAACAGAATAAAGTATATAAATCCATAGAGCCAGATACGAAATTATAAAGGAGAGTAAACATTGATTTTAGTGGTCAGATAATAATGCTAATATCAGTAATCAGTATTAAAAAGAAGAGTAGTATGCAAAATCCTACAACTCCATGTTTCTAAAAAGTGTAAAACTAATTGTTCCCTAGTTGGACTTTAATGGACAAGTTTAAAGAAATGGAATATATTGAAAAAACGCGGGCCACAACAAACACAGACGTCCTCCGCATACTAAAGTCTAAGTCCTTCAAGAAACGTCAAGCAAGACTGTCAAGTGCAGGACAAAAGTTGCCAGCATAACGCCAGAAGATCCGAAGAAAAAAGAAGAAAAAAAACCGACAAAATAAAAAAATAGAAAATACAAAAAAAGTGGTAGTCAGTAGTCACGTCATGGAGTGAGGGAGTCAAGGAGTGTCAACCTGTGAAAGTACGGCGGTCACGGTGTTCCTACTCTGTACTGTATATAATGTAAAAGCTCAGTACTCACAGAATAACACACTACACATCTCTCTCTCTCTCTCGCCAACTCAAAATCTAACCTGTTGTTCCTTTTACTTTCCCCCTCCTCAATCCGACTCCATAATATATTCCAAATACACATACGCATATAAGCCTCTCAAAATATCTTGGCTTAAACTTATTCCCTTCCCTAACGGTAACGGTAACGGTGGCGTTAGTGTAGGAATAGTCACGGTTTCTCTTGCCAACATAAAATGTACCAAAAAAAGAAGAAGAAAAAAAAAAGACTGGAGACGAAACCAAAGCTAAGGACATAGCCAAGTGAAAACTGAGAAAAAAAAATAGGGAGAAAAAGAAGGATTTGGATTTGAATTCGAATTTGTCTCCCTGTTGTCGTTGTCCCGGTGGTTGGGTGTTGGTGGTCGTGGCGTACATATAAAAGACATACAACAACTTCGTGATTCTACTGGGATCCTGCCCTCACACTTATTTGTATGGAGAACTGAGCTCTATGCAGTTTAGACTTTTAAAGTTGAAGTTTTTTTTTCCAAATAAAATTTGGAAGTCCTATATAGACGTCCGTGTATGCATGGCCATAAGGCCTTAGGAAGGTTACATAATATGGACATGACTGGAGCCCTGGGTGTGGATGGCGACGGGTATTACCATGGAAATTGAAAGTGAAGCTGTGAAATTATTGTGTGATGGCTCGGGAGCTGGAGTTGGATGTGAATGAGCTCCATGCATCATGCAAGATCTTCAAAGTGCTCCACTACTATCACCATTACCAACACCAACCAATACACCAACCCCAAACAAAAACATATGAACAAAATCCAACTAGCCAACAGATGTTCCTGGTTCCTTCCATAGCAGAGGACACTACTGTATGGTGTACAGTCAGTAGGTTTAAACATTTTCGTACCCTTTAAATTACAAATTACAAAATTCAAATAGTGATATCTTTCAGTAGTCAGTAAATAGGGACAAATTCAGACGGACAGAGATCATGTATAAGAAATACAACAAATTAATTTGCAACCAAACACCAAACCAAAATCAGGCTTTCGGCAATCTAGAATAATTCTAGATGCTGTATATACATATTATATACATATTTTGTAGAGAATATTTTAATACGTGCAATTAAATAATTTATTTTATGTTAGTCAAATTGTATCATACAATCCACCATTTTGGTATCATTTAGATATTAGTTCTGTTAGATGTGTTTTAATAATTAGTTAAGTAGTAACTAGTAACTTTTGGTTAAAAATCAAGTAAAATTTAAAAAATATAGATATCCCTGCCGTCAAAAACTAAAATTGGATTCAAATTTTGTGCAAATTTTACAGTGTTAAAAATAGTATTCAGTTATTTCAGTTCAGTTATTAATTCAGTAAAAGTTAGTTTCAAGTACTTTTGTTGCTGTTAATACTGTTGCTGACTAGTCTGTCGACTTTCAATTGTTAGTATTCTTAAAAATTGAAAAAACACTGTATTTTAACTTACTGATTATGATAATTTGTTCTCAATGTTAGCACATCATTTTTTAGTACGATTTATTTTTAAATTGGAAGAGATGAATTTTAGTTGTTAACCATGCAAAATCATTAGTTGTAAGTTTAAAGTTAGTTGTTTCTCTTATCTTTAAACCTGAACGGTTCATTGTGATTAGTTTTAATTAGAAATTGTGTTTATAGTACCCAGAGTTAAATATTAGTTAAATTGTCCTCTCAAAATAGCCTCTGAAACTTGAACTCGTAATCGTTCTGGTAATCGTAATAGGAACCACGAAGCTACAACTACTGTTCCTACATCAACTATATCAACAAATCAGACAGTACCATAGACCCTCTCTGCACGTCTCTCTCTCTCTGTCTGGGAAGGAAAGTCCAACTCGAAGTGGAAAGTGACTGAGTAATTGTAATTGAAGGGGAAGTATATCTACATCCAAGTATGTGGGGAGACTAAATAGTGAAGACGTCCCTCCGTTGTCTTGCTATAAGATTGGGATTCATTGGAATCGGAGTCGGTCGGGGATGCTGAATGGTGAATGGCGATGGCGAGTGGCGAATTTACAAGTTACAAAAGTCAGAAGTTAGAAACAAACTGACAGAGTCCCAAATACGAGCCCACGCGGACACGGACCAACACCAACATCAACACTCAACACACAAAATATATTTACAAAAGAAAAAAACGAAACTGCTATATGCAAAACATATACCAATACAGCACAAATATCAACACTCTATATGTATAACTGTAAAGGATATAAGAGCCCCTATACATAATAGTTGAGTTCAGCAAGCACAGCTTTCAACATCCATGTCCAATGTCGGCCGCATCCGTACTTACTAACGTCCATTTCAATCTCATCCCTTTTTTACTTTTAACTTTCAATCCTAATCCTACATGAGTAATACACTACGTGCATAATATAATAGCTGGACTTGAAGCAGTAGTAGCATAGACGAAAACGAAAGTAGTAAAAACAAAAGTTAATATATATCTGTACCCTATACCCATATGTTACCTATAGACCTATATATAGTTTCTAATGATGATTCTGATTCTGTGTTTTAAAGGGTGGACTCGTGGACGTGGACAGTGGACCGACCACACCATAGGATAGGAAATGTGGGGAAACTACTATGGCACTCGCTCCTGCCTCATGCTACAGATATACGGGATTATACATATTGGAATGAAAGAAAGGATAAAAGATCGTGAGACTAATAGTTAGAACGGAGAGGCAGACATAGTGTCTGACTCCTCACGCTCAGTTTAATGGGAGGATTGTGCATTGTGGATGCATTATGCATAGCAGAGCATCTCCTCATCATTTTATCTCCCTTAAATACTCACATACTCAAAATTGAGAAGCCGGCCGAATGCTGAAGCCGAAGCCAAGCCAGGCCACTCACTACTCTGTCTGTGGAACTAAAACCAAATGGCCATTTTTACACTCAGTGCCACACATGAGTGCACATCAGTAGATCACATCAGAGCACACAGAGCAGTATGGGAGAACCACAGAATATCTGTATCTGTAGGGGAGATAGAAGTACAAGTACACGCACCAGTGCCAGTACCAGAGAAGATCCTCTATTTATATACATGTACACCCCATGGCCCATGGCGTATGTGCAATAAGCGAGGAGATGTGCACAGACATTCGCCTATGCAGAAGATGTGCTAATCGTACTCGTAAAAATGTGAGTTTAACTATGTGGTACTGAAGAACCCAAGAACTATGGGAAAAGCTGTAGAGACAGACAGAGCTATGGCTGGCTGGCTGAGTAACAAACAAAGTAAAGTATAGTGAAGATGTGAAGAATAAAAGGATGAATGAGGGCAGGATGCAGAAAATAGGAATAATTACAGGATGCTGCTCTCTTCCACTCTCTCTCTCTCGTCCCTTTCTCTTATTTCGCTCTCTTCTCCGCTCCTCATTTCTCCTCTGGAATCCTTAATGAAGGAGGGCAGAAGGGAATTGCCAAATATATATCATCCACGTATTCAAGCCTCCACTGTTCATATCATTGTCATTAATTTGGAACTGGAAACTATGGATACGGGATGGTCTATAATATAATATTATGCAGAGCCATGTAGTATACTGCGGCGTCTACTACAGTCTACATTCTACATTTTATTCATACAGTCAATATTAGAGTAGGGACCTAATCCTAAAACCCACCTACTATCCGCGTACTTGGCGTTGGGTTACTAGGGTAGGAGCATATGCATTGGAGCGGTAGCGGTAGCGGTAGGAGGTAGTCATGGCCATATCTTAATAATCCAGCCAAACCTCAACGGAGCGCAATGCATCGTCATTAAAATGAGGAAGGAATTCAAATGTTATATAATATCTGGATTCTAGATTCTTGAAAATGAGAAAAGATGGGAATTTATTTATGAATATAAAAGGAGCCTACTCTTCTCCTTCCCCTTTTTTAATACTTTTTTCTATGGTACTATATTCTGTGCTCTCTGGTAATTTTTTAAATTCGAATTCAAGTTTTAATGAGATGTATCTGTATACAGTTTACAATAAAAGGTAGAAATGGAATGGTAGCATTAGTTTTTTAAAAGTATTCAAATTTGATTTATATTAGTTTTTTGAAATGGTTGGAAGTAAACATATAATATTAGCACAGCACTTCTTTCAAAGGAGGTCATAATATATTTTATGGGATCTGTCACTTTTTTTAAAAAATGGAAATTTTTTACACTAGCACCTTTTGAAAAATTGAAAAAAAGGTGATTTTTGTCCTTTTTTTAAGCATTAGCACTAAAAAAATTAGTGTTTACTTTTTGAAAAAGTCCAATTTTAATCCCAACATTTTTTTGGTGAATGTTATATGAAATTTCCATTCTTTTTGAAAGACCGATAAAATTGAAAATTACAAACTTTTTGGGAACCTATTTGTTGGATAAAAATACTTTATACGGAATTAAATAAATACAGAATATTATGTAGATTACGCTTTTTGGAGGATCAAAATTTAATGGGTAGTTGGTGGTTTAGTTAGCATACGATTTTATAACTATAATAATTCAACTGCACTAAGCTCATTAAGTTCTTGTGTGTGTAATTTGTAATGTTAATGTCAGCGTTGCGCTAAGCTACCTACCAACGTAGATAAAAGAACACCTTTTGTGTAAGAGCACATATTTAATGATAAAGATATGATGCAGTTTCTATGTTATCTCTGTAAAGGTGAGCAGGCTGAATCTTACACACACATTTGCATTTATTTCCTATCAACATCAACTGTACTACTCAAGCCGAGCGCCCATCTTCCCTCTCTCTAGATATATATCATACCTACCACTACCACTTTGTTTTGTTGGGAAAACTAAACTTGAACTACGGTACTGTTGTTTTTGGCTAGGGCTGGGCTAAAAGTTGATCATCTCCTTGATTATGGAGAAGATCATGTGAAGACGCTGCACGGTGATGCAGAATGCGAGAGTGTGGTGGTGGCTACGTTGTACATATATCTGTAGACTTATCGTTAGTATTTATTCAAATATGTTCCATCTCGAGTCTCCATGTGCTCTCATTATTGCTCCTTTCTGGCTCTGGCATGGACAGAGTGTCTCTCCCCCTGTCGTATTATATTAAAGAAATTCTCCTATATACATAGTATAATGAGCATACGGATATATGTATCAGTAAGTAGGTGGGTACTTTTGCGTACATTTTATAGTGAGGTTTTTGGTCTATGTTTTGGTCTCAGTTCTGTGGCTATATTAAATTTGCTTACTTGTTCTTCTTGTATAGGTTAGAAGAAGTACAGATGATATTATATACCTACATTGCTGGGAGAGAGGGAGGGAGACAGAGACAGAAGAAGGAATAGACAGCAGAATAATTTTTCCCATCCATTAACTTTTATGATTGGAACATTTTTTTATTTTTTTACATCAATATAATACTAGCCCATATAGCACCAGCACCAGGATAGGAGCAGCACCACCCGCACCAAGAAGTTCCAATGAATAAATACAAGCTATTTATACAATGTTGTTCCTGAGCGGGTCAAAATCGGATATCTAATTAAACTTGTAGCTATACACTGAAACTAACAAAAAAATTTAGGAATCAATAATTCGCGTTTTCTCATAAAAAAAGCACATTAATTTAATGTGTGTATCTAGTTGAATTTTGAGTGGGTAAAATTCTATACGTACTTCTTTAAATTGAAAAATTCACATTTTACACTTTTTGGAAGGTGGGGAAACTACCATTTAGGAACCTATACTTTTTTAAAAGTACGAAATAAATTACTGATGCGTGGCTTGGAGATGAAAAAAACATAATTAGATTTTCGAAAACGCGAAATCAACTACTGACACGTGGCTTGGAGATGACAAAAATCATATGTAGGTTTTTGAAAGCACGAAATCAACTAATGTACACTGTTTTTAAAACGTAAAATAAGCTGTTTAAGTAGCACTATCATCAGGAAATCAGGAAAATTAATGTTTTAGGTTTTATACAAAATCTGTTGATCTTTAGATGCTAATTTCATGAACGGAAATGGCTTGGCTTGTTTTCCCCCTTCTTCAAAGGTATAATATGTACGTCTGTGCCTGCATCTATTTTATTATGCAGTGTGCATCTATGTAGATATGATAATATGACAGACCTATAAATAAATACTTATAGATAATGTAGTCTATAGCCTGGTCATGGTCCTGGTCCCTGTCTATACTATCTATATGTACAACGTTTTTGTCTCCCTCATTTGTAGTTTTATGATGAGGCTGGAAGCTATGGAAGTCTCAATCTCATTCTCATCTCATCTAGTTCTAGTTTCATCTCCTCCTCCACATCATATCATTCTCCCTTGTATAATCTCACCCAATCCAATCCAACGAGATGCGATATAATTTATATAATGCTCATTGTTCTCCATCTTTCTCCGTCTCTTCCATTTCCCCGTCCACGTTCCTTCCCCGTCCACTAATTCATACAATCACAATGAATTTTCTTTCCGAGGGAGAAAAGGGGAGAGAGACAGAATAAACGAGATATTCAAGACATAATAATATATTATTACTTTATTTGCTTTTTTTTCTTTCCTTTTTGTTTATCTACCACAATAAAATGAGATCGGGATTATGACATTAACATAACTGACATTAATGTCCACTGTACGACAATGTAGCTTTACTTGTACTGCACTTTCTGTATATAGTTACAAACGATAGTTACTAAGTTTGTTAAGTAAAACCGCATTTTCAAAATATTCTGTCTCGTGCTTACCTGTTTTAATAATTAATCATTGTTAACTAATTGTAAACTTTTAATTTGCAAAATGTTAAAATTATTAATACTTTTTAAAAGTGGCAAGTTGTGTTAGTTAATACATTTTTTGAAACTTGGAAGTTTTTAAAACACTATTAAATGGTTTTGAAAACTGCAAAATATTATAATTAACTGATTTTTAAACATGCAAATTGTTTTATTAATAGCTTTTTAAAAATTCAAATTGGTCTAATTGTGTTTCTTAAAAGTATAAAATGTTCTAATTGCATATTTCTTAAAAGTGAAAAATAATCTAGGTAATTGTATTTTCTGAAACAATTATTTTGAAAAAAATACTATAACATGTTTGCAAATTCTTAGAAAAATTCAATATGACCTATCTAAATATTTTGAAAGCTGATAGTCATATATTTAGATATTACAATTTTGTTTACATGTTTTCGAAAGCGTGTATCTGTACTTAACCTTATGAATCAGTCTTAATTGTGCATTTTGACTTGTGTAATTATGAAAAATGCTACCAACTAAGACCTTTTGCAATATTCCAGATCGTTATTGCTATTACTACACAAGTTATTACATAGTATTATCTAATAAGTCTGGGGATTACCTACAATAAGACTGCATACGCAAACAAATCCAATAAACCGCGTACAGCATGAAGCTTTATTTATGTTCTTCATCTTTTGTTTCAATCCTACATGTAATTTAATATGCATCCTCATCAATTTTTCTTTTGACAAAAAAAACCCAAACGCAGCCTTTTCTTTCCCTTGCTTAGATATGCTGACCAAGCTAATTTAGTTTCACATATACTATATATAGACTGTACTTCGGATCGGAATAATAAGAAAGGCTAGGTAATAAAAAAAGTATATGTGCTATAGGTAGGTACTTACATACAACTATGTCTATTCTTGTGCTATTCTGGCAGAAGAAAAAAATTAATATCAATATCTATAACTGACATCATGCACTTACTACCAGCACCAAGATCAAACCAACTCTCATGCATCCGTATGTCTATATTACACAAGTACAATACAGCTACAATACATACCTATAAAAAAAGCCTACCTAATATCAAATTACACTTGGTAGGTAATTACTGTGTAAACAAAATGAAAAGCAAGGTCTCCTCTCTCACAGGTCTTATGGTTTACGGGATTGATTTATTATTTTGCGGGCTTTAGTTTCTTTGATGATGTGGTCGGGGTGCGGGGCATTGGGGCCTTTCGTATATCAATCTAATAAACTAATATATGTAGGCAATATAATTTTATATAATAAAAATATATACTACTATATAAATGAAACAAATAAATATAGAAAAAAAGAAAAACAAATGAAAACGACGTTAACAGAAGCTCAAAAAACAAATCCAATACCAAACCAAAAAACACCAAAGCTAAATAAATTTGATCTTGGAAAAATCCTTCTTGAGAACTTTTTCTTTAAAGTTTGCCATTTTACTCCTGTTCCGAGCAGATTTGGAAATTCAAAAACAAAACAAAATCACAGTGAAAAAAAGGAACACAAAAAATGAAAAATTGAAGGAGAAACAAGAAACTTTGTTAGCTCTGTTTCTATGTTGTTTGGGATGGAAGTTTGAAGTTGAAATTGTTTTTTATGGGTCCCAAGGACGCGTGCTAATGTGAAGATAAGGACGGACAAACGACGGACGACGGATGGCGGACATGATGACGAGCGCTATAATAACTTTGGTCTTTGGTTAATATGTGTCTAGTTGTTGTTTTTTGCAAAATAATTTTAGCACATCTTTTTTTGCACTGTGACTACAATTGCACGTAAGTACTCATGCCATATGTATATAGTTATGAGCAAAAATTAAAAATATCCAAGAGGACACAGAGTTTATTTCGTCCCTGTCCTATCACTGTGAGTGCTTTAAGTGCATCCTCGTAATATGCTATATGGTATGGTGCGTGAGTGCATCAATTTGGATTTTGGACTGTAAATTGCAACTGCATAATATAGTATTAATGCAAATTGCAATCTGCAGTTTATCATTGCAATTCCACGTTTGATATTTGGAATCCCAGTCGTAGTCAATAATAAAAAGTGTCCGTCAGAAAATAAAAGTGCATATAGTACACTCCTGAATATATCGCATAGATATAGAAGCTATTATGTTACTATACTTTAAAACTTTTTGCGGCCGAACCGTGAGCCGTTTAAGTTCACTGTATATAAAAGATAACACATAAAAAAAGGAAGATCGTAGCCTAACCTTAGCCATCGCCTTAGACGGTACATAGCAAAATCTGCTGTCGTAACGTAGCGTAGTAGCCAGATCCAAATTCCAAATACGCAAGGTATGGTGCAGAATACAGAATTTCATAAGCGTTTTCTGTACATAAATTTTTTAAACTTGAAATTTTACAAATTTTACATCTTATGATCTCCCATACAGAATAAAGCGTGAAAAAAAGTGATGTCTCAGACTCCTCAGAAAGAGCCAGAGCCAGGCCAGGCTAGAACTACCTACCTACATACATACCTGTAAATTTTTCTGTTTGGTGATTACCGATGCAATCGAAAATCGAAACCATAACCATACACTATTAACCATAACATAAGACGTACGGTGCTGTGACAACGACAGCGAGTCGGGAGTGGACAGTGAATACCAAATTCAAATTTCATATACGAAATCCAAATCGAACTTAGAAGCTCTTTTATAATAGGACGATTACGATCGCGATTACGATTACGATTAATATCCCATCCCATTGCACTCCCATGCATGGTTTGTGAGTGACTGTGGATAGGCTCACCACATTATGCGTGCAAATAGTTAGGTAACTGTTAATAGGTAACACTTCTTTTGTATCCACGTCGACTTCGGTAATTGTGTATCCATTTATCAAGTGACAATTATAAACTGCTTTCACATAATAAAGGTATCAATTAATTATCCGCTTCGCGGCATCAAAGTCTAAATGGAAATCGATCGTGGATTGTGTCAAGAGTATATACCTATGCCACTACTGCCACACCACGGCCCATCCAATATTAAAATGTGTGATTAATCAATAGTCTTTGCATGGATTGCATATTATTGAGTGAGTAGAAGGCAATAATGATCCTCCTGCCACAGGCTACTACACAGCTGGAATGTAATAACAAGCACTGTAAAGTCATGCCGTGTCGATCCTGTCGATACGGCTGTTTACTCTGCCTGTACCTGTACAACACCTGCGTGTTCTATTCTTAATTTCTAATGTTATCTATTACGTGTATTCTGCTTTTCCATTTCACGGACATCTTACATTTTGACTCGGAGACGAACATACCTATATAGTCAGTAACTAATATAACTAAAATATCAAACTCGAATGAGATTGAAAAATGATGATGAACCATTAATTTAATTATACTTATCATTACAGATTAACATTGGAAAAGTAGTGAGAATCAAAAATCAAAACGATGATTAAATTATAATTACAATATTAAAAGGGAAAAAAAGAAGATAACTGATTGCAAAAATAATATTATAGCTTCGGGGCGTGAAATTGACTGCCCATTTTCAGTATTGGTAACTCATTGATATTGATTATTGGCATAGGTAGGTGCATTATTCAAAAAGTATTCAAAGAGTACAAACGATACAGTTACTGATGATAGATGATAATTATACTTATCATCATCATCATCATCATCATCAATAGTATAAAATTAAAATTCGAATTAAACAAAAGTAACTTAAGATCCTCTATAAATGATTAACGAGTCTATTTCTCGTTGTTATTGCCTTTGTCCTCAGACTGCTGAACAGCACTGATCACTAAAGTAATTAACAAAATGATACATTAAATTAAATATTTACACGCTTATTTATCCGCCTCGCATCGATGCATATGGAATGAGCACACTGACAACCATTATCCATAAAGTACAAAGAGCGGCCCGGTGTGTGTATAGAGCGGTGGTAATAGCTATTTGATTTTGGGCACTATCTGCAGTGATGCAGTGAATAGTTTGATAGTTGTAAGTAATGATAAATGTAAAGTCCAATACTGAAGCCGAAGCCGAAAACCAAGACCACGACCAAGACCAACGTCGAATTAGAAGTCGAATTTGCAATGGACGTGGACGATGACGACGGTGTTCGATGCGATAATAATGGGACAATGAATGACAAATGTGGTTGTCGTCGTTCCATTGATAGAAAGAGAGAGAGAGACTCGCGACGAAAGTCACAACAGAATGACATCAACGACAACGCATCCCATCGGCATCGACAAGGGACAATGCTAAAGGACAGGGAGACAGGTACATGATGAACAAGAACAGAATTATTACAGGACAAGCCATAGGAATGACTAATGAGACTGACTGATGATGAGTTGACTGAGGGAGAATAGAAATGGTTTGTCCACTTGTCCCAATGTCCACTCAGTTGACTGGGTAGAGAGAAAAAAGTTTCTTCACTGTATTATAACCACTCTGACTGACTGTCTCTCTGTCGCCTCTCTGACCTACAAGCTGACGCTACTGACTTGACATGAACAATGTTCCAACTCCTTAAGTCGTGAGTATTCATCGAATCGTCGTCAACTGCGGCGTCGGTCAGGTGTGAGGCTTCATATCCACGTCCACCATAAAATATTAATATTGAATTCAAAAGGAAAAGGAGAGTAGGTAGGTCCCTAAGTACCTACCTACCTAAACTAAAAGCAAGAGCTAGAGAGCTATACGTAGGTAAGGTACATAATATGAGATTGAAATTTCAATTCGTTAAATCGTTAAAGAAATGTTCAATATTTCACACGACTACACCCATTCAGACCTTTGTCGCTACATGTAATAAATGTTAAGTCTATGACGTGAATGATTTTTATGAGGTGTCAATAACAACCTGCTGACGTCGAAAACTGCAATAAATATTCTCACGATCTTCAAATCGCGTAAGTCAGCAGTGAGCAGATGCTGCAAAAAAAGCAGGTGCAATAACAGTAACCTGCTACTCTCTATATATATTCTTCAAGCAGCAAGTCAAAGTCAAATTTAAATTCAAAGATAAACAAAAACAGAAACAGAAAAGAGCAAAAATGACTAACATTCAAATTCAACATTCAAGGGAAACAGTGATCATATATGTACGATGCAAAAACCGTAGTAATACTGTATGGATGGAGTGTAACCTATATATTGTCTCAGCGCCAAGAAGTTAGACGAGATCATGAGAAACGAAGACAGGTAACAACACTTTGGAACTCCTAAACAATGTCAAATGTGTGAATTATTATCTCATCTATTCCTGTAAGTTGTAATTTCCAATGTAATATGACTGCTAATCAAGAAACGTGGAAAATCCTAACGATTATATGCAGCAAAAGTTGTTGACTAACTCAACGCTGACAGGGTAGAGCATCAATTAAAGGTAATTAACAATCAATAACAATTAATGACGTGTCAAATCATGAATGATGAAAACGAAACCTTACTCACACGTTTTTTAGTGTGCTTATATGATTATGAAACATGATATTCGTTTTTTTTCTTGTTGCAAAAAAATAACACTATAACAATCACTGACCTTTGAAGTCACAAAGTCGTCCACTTGTCCAGATGTATTTCAAATTATTTTCCTTGAGTAATTCAACGATGATATTATTCTCTTCTTGGCTCTCCATGGAGACAGTGTCCATACAGTATTGACGACAGATATTTCTTGCCTCAAGCCAGTCTACTTCTGATCCACGGTACTTGGTCACATTCCCCGAGTAAAAGTACCAATGGCCGTCATAGAAGAATTCTTTGGGTCGTTTTGCACATTTGGCTGCAACCAAGAGAAAACGAAATACAAATAAATAAGTGCCAGACATTATTGCATTGCATGGTCAGAACGCTAATCATTAACATAAATGTAAGAATCTACTACTGACTACTGTCGACACATAATTTTAATAAATACATAATTATACAACACACACAGAGCTTCAGTACCTAAAATGTACCTAAATAAATGTAACTGTTTTCGTCGTGAGCATTACAATAATAATAGAATATAATAATTAGCACCTCGTAAACCTAATTTCTCATTTGATAATAAAGTTTGTATATATATATTTATTGTTTATAACTCACGATTAGCACAGTACTTCTATAAGGACTATCAACTATATCCCTACCATTGTCATTAATACTCTGAACCCAAAAAGTTGGTTCAAAACATTCAGTATATTTATTTTAATATTTAATTTACAATCCAAATAGAAAACTATTAAAAATAGAAAAGGGAAACTGAAATGTAAATAGCAACGAATAAATAAATGAAAACCCACTTCGACACTGCACCAAACCAGCTTAGCAGTTGCAGTTGTCAGTTAGTTGAACAAACGCTAGTTACTTCCTTCAAGCACTAAACAGACATTCAATAACTGACCATCTACGCCAGGGTGCTACACTATGTTACGTAATAGCTTTTATTAACTAATTAATAATTACAGTTGTGCAAGAGACTTGTCTCAAATCCTTTAGGATTCTTCCCGGGAAAAATTTTATTATATTATTATTATTTTTATATTAATTATCTTACGCTATCATTAAAATTAAAAGGTGCGTTGAGATGAAAACTACTAACTACTTACTGCATGCTGTCACTACATTGACAATCACTGTCAACTTCAACACTTACTTAGTCGCGGTTTCACAGCTATACCTAACATGGGACGGGGTCCAAATAATTCTCACTAGTCAGTGAAACACTTCGTGTACATACATATTTCTTCAAATTCGATTTCAAATTCGTGCAATAATCATAATAATTATAATTACACGCTACTAATTAGCATGTCATCATACAATCAACGCTGACGGCGCATCAAAACCAACTGACCAAAAATTTTACTGTAATATACGCGTTCGCCACAGTAGACAGACACGAGACCGTCTTTTGGCGCTCTCATTAGAAAATACAAAGGAAACTCCATTATATTACGTTGCCGTCGCCGTCCGTACCATTGACCGTTTAGTATTACGATATTTTTTAGCACAACATGAAAAAGGAAAAGCATCTACAATTTTCTCACTGTTACAACGAAACTGTAATGTTAGCTAGTTAGCTCAAGTTTAATAAATGCGACTGTCATTCCATTGGTTAGTGAGATATAGAATAGAGAAGAAGATGAAATATTCCGTTACGAATTTCAATTCACTATTCAATTAGACGTATTTAGTAACTTGGAAGAAAATTTCAATATTTGTTAAGATAAAGTATGTGGTTTCGGCCTGTGGCAGTCAGTGGCCACGGCTGTAGATCTGACATCTTCAATCTCCATAAAATAGTAATGATAATAATTACTACATTTATTATTATTATTACTTTACATAGATAATTTAAATGTTGAGTATTCCTCTCTGCTATTGCTGTATAATAGGTTACAACAACCAACAACTTGAAACGCACAACCAAAGGCAACACCTGCCTGGCTGCCTGTATAAACTAGGAACAACTATTAACTGCTGACTAAGGATCTGACTGAAGGATGACGGAAGAAAAGAGGCAACGATAAGATTTGAAATTCAAGACTCAAGAGATTAGTGATTGAAATAATTGAAATTGAAATTTTTTGAATAGGAAGAAAAGAATATTTGAAAATACAATTGCCACAGACAGACAGAGCCTAGATGCCAGAGGCGAACGGATGGACATCATCAGTCAGTCACTCAGGTAAGTAGTAGTCAGTTTCTTGGTTTGGTTTTGTAGTTAGTAGTTGGTGTTTTTTTTAATTTAGTGAGGCAGCGTTGCATGAACTCATCAAATCATTCATTCAGCTCAAGACTTGAGAAGACTCGTCTTTAGCAGTCGGCAGTGCAGTATGTGCAGTTATACATTTCGCAATTAATTAACAATTACAATCAACAATTATTACAATAATTATTACACACACAGAGAGACAGGGCAACGGTTCGTAACATTCGTAGTTTCTCGCGTATTCGTTTTCCTCCATTCATGAATTATTACTGAGTTATTAGTTGTTGTTGCTCTCACGTCAAAAAAATTCAAATTCAAATCATCATCCTTTCATAGTTTGATGTTTTTACACGACACATTCAGAATATCAGAATAATGTCTCATATCTATAGTCCTTATTCTTCATACTTTGGAGTTGATGCAAAGTTTGAAGTTGAAGTTTTGGAGTTGCAAAAACACTGTAGGAAGGTACCTACTTACATACTTTGTTTTAATGTGTGTAAGAAATAAAATTGTATCTACAACCTATACAATGTGTGTATAATTATTTAATATTTAATGTTAATCTGAATGGACTCTACTCTGTATATACATAGGAATGTGTTTCAAGTATCAAGACTCAAGACAAATTATCAATTATCTCCAAAGTTATGTTGTCGTCTTATCCTCAACGTGAGATGATGTGTAAAGAGTTCAAACGAAGCAAAAACGAAACGACGTAAGTGAGAATGAAGGAAGACTACTATACTGACTATATAGCGTACGAATAATAAGACACACATGTCATGCCGTGTTAGTTTTTGATGGTGCCATTGCCTCATGATTATTGTTGTTATTATTATGATGATGATGACTGATATGTATGTAGTCTGGCTATACGGATAGCATCCATAATTTAGTTTTTTTTTGAGAGTGTGTATGTTTGTTTGTCTCCTGCTATATATGAGAAGATCAGCTGTAATTGTAATTGAAAAGGAGAGACTAACACTGCAGCCATATAGAACCAGAACCAACAACCAACTTCCCATAATAATTCATGTAATTCATTTTCATAATTTATAATTCATCCAAATCCCAACCCATCATTCATAAAATAACAACAATAACAAAACAATCCGTCAAACCATCACAAGTTTGATTATCTCACTCCTTGCATGTGTACACACTGAACTATTCACGAGATGTGTAGTCGTATAATGTGGCTACGTCTTTGTCTTATGTAAAATGTAAAGTATAATATTATCAGCATATCTACTAGGTATTTATATTTTATTATTCAGTATTCATGCGCTACATGATGGCTAGGGCTATATAGTCCTACATAGTATTGAAATCGAATTGCTAATAAGACATGTGTAAGTATAGTCTTTAGAGTAGTGAAAAAAGTGAAGCAATTCCTAGAAAGTTTAAGTTCCTCACTGTAACTGTCTCTGTATAATATTAATATTATCTGTACTGTTTAACTTAATGTTATTACCGTGCAATACTATCTGCATGCACTTCGATTTCCCTGACTGTTGACATGAACGCGTAGCAATTTCGTTCTAGATTACAATTTAAATTTATTATTTTTTAAATCCTGCCCTTATGAATTTCCCCTTCCTTTACAGTAGTTTCATTTTGTTTTTATTTATATTTCTTTTAAAATTAAAACGATTTAAAAAAAATACCGGGTGCTAGTTACAAAAGTATATGTATCTAAATCATATGACTAAGTGACTTGGATCTCGATAAAGAAAATATGTAAACACTAACCGGCATCAGGCAAGTCCAAAAATCGGGCTTCGTCTTCAGCAGCTGTAAAATTTAAAAATAAAAAATGTTTTGCTTAATTTTTTAATGTAAATAAAATTAGATGTAGGAAATTCTTAGATTTTTGAAAACGAACTTAATGAATAATACTAATACTCTATTCCTATTGTAAATACTTGCTTAATTTTAAGCAGCACATTTTATAGAAATGAAAAATTTCTAATTTAAAATATGAATTAACTTTTCCAAAAATGTGTATATACTTGTAACTAAAAGATTGATTCTTACCGAGAACTTGAGCGACGATGTAGGCAAAAAAGGCAAGAATGATTTTGCAATTCATTTTGTACAATGTATAGTGACTGAGTGAGCACGCCGCACCAAAAAAAAATATATGTATTATTAACTAAAAAACAATAAAAACTTATGTAGCACAACAAATAAGACAAAACTAGAGCAGATTCCGCCAGAGACCGAGTTCAATTCAAGAAAATTCCACTGAGAAAAATGTGAACCAAGATTTAAAAATGGGAAGTTAAGAAGAGAAAAAGAAGATGAGCCTGAGAGTGAGAGAGAGGATATGAAGAAGTAGTAAAGTAGATGTAGAAAAGAGAAGATGAGGATGGTGATTCTTGTTCTTATTCTTTTAATTTGATGATTTGAACGAACGTGGATATGGATGTGGACGCGAACGTTATATGATTGCGGTTGTTGTTGTGAGAGTGAAAGTAAAATGTTTAGTGCTCAGCTTATTTATATGGAAGCTATAATAACCTTCAAATTATATAAGATGTATTCAGGAAATATGAGACATTATAGGACGGCATTGAATCTGAACATCTTTTAGCATTTAATGATCACCTTTGCAAATTCTCAAAACTCAATCCTCATTCTTCTCGTCGTCATATACTAAGGAGGCATGATGAGAGAGGCAAAAGCAAAGCCGCGAAGCCCAAGCCAACATTAGCATTACGTTTACGACGATTACGATTACCAAGATGCGAAGACGCGATCGAGTACAAGTCACACCAGAACGGAACGTTACATCACAAAAAAATCTTAATAGCACGGCAACTTTACTACTGATTTACCATAGAAGGTATACATATACTAACTATAGTACATGCCTATATTCTACGTATATACTGTATACCTCCTTTAATTCTGTATGTCTTACTTAAGTGCATATCTGACTACTTAGACATTAATGAACAACCACTGAACACACCTGAACAACCATCTTAAAAACATAAAAAACAGTTTAAAAAAAGTTTAATAATTCTATATCTACTAAGCTACTATATCCACTATACGTACTTAAATACTCTTTCTTTCGACTTTGGGCTTCGTTTTGATTTTACTTTTAATTTCGTTTCCCTCTATAAAGACTCTAAACGTCAACACAGGATAATTACCATCATTACTTATTCACGTATGTATTTATAGCAATACCAACAACGACAGTAACAAGTACTTTAACTTTATAACGTCTCCTGATACATTATGCTTTATATGTATCTATAAGAAAACGACAGTTGGCAGTAGACAGCACGTTTCATCTGTCCAGGAAAATGAATTAATTCTGGAGAGAGACAGGAAAATTACAGGAATCAATAAAAAAAACATTACATATTTATTATCATCATTATTTTTTTTACGCATTGATTTATGAACATACAGGAAAAATACATAGTCATTCATGATCATGGAAATTTGGAAATGCAGGTGGAAAATATTATTTAGTTAAATATTGGAATTTATTAAATTTATGAATGGTTGACGGTCAGTTGAGGTGAGCTCTCAGCTGGCTCAGCAGAACCACGTGTCCACATTATTTTGTGAAGGAAATTACTGAGTACAAAAATTGAAGTAAGACTATACAGATTTTTCAGACAACTGACAAGAAAATTGAAGAAAATGTCAATATTTAACAAAGCTGCAACTTGGTTTGAAAATTCCGCCTTATCATAAGCTGCCAATACTTGACCAATTATTATTTCATCGATTCTGTAAGAAAATTATTATTAACACGTGTTTTGAGAAAAACACGTTAAATTATTCGTTTATATCTCCAGTTCTACTTAAGTGCATTATGGTGGTGAACAGGTTAATTATTGGGAGTGAATTAATTGGGAAAATGTTGTAAATACATTATCTTCGCGTGGTCAGTTACAGTCAGTCAGTATGTCAGTGTGGATGAAATCTTGTGGGGAAAAAACAGCATTTTTGCTTCGTTTTTATTTTATTTCTGTATTGTTGAATAGTTCTCCAGATATTTTATTCATTCTGTTTAGTGTGCATATAATATTTATGGCCAGTCATTTACTAGTTAGTCACTTTGCTTTTTACTACTTTAATAGTAGTGTTGCCAGTTTAGTCTGACTTGTTCAGTTTTTCTCAGAGACAAAGACAAAAGATACTGGTTTTTCGTTTTGATTTGGATTTCGTCTCTTGGGAATCTAGTTCTGGTTCTGGTAGGTATAGGCACTGTTTTTTCGCTAGAAAATCTACCTAATTTTGCATTCAACATTGACGTTCAATTCGACAGCAGCATTTAATCCAGTAGTGTGTAAAGAAATCCTTTAAATTTAAATTATTGTATTGTGTGCTTTGTGACTTTTGTCATGTGGTAGATAAACTATATTTAAATATTCAAGGCTATGGTTATGGTCCTACAACATTATGCGTCACTTATTGTTAGTTAGCCTAATAAAACTGAACTGCTCTCACCTCTTTTTCAAAGAAGTACTGGTAGTAAAAAAATCCATGGGTAAATTAAATACCTGTGTACAAATGTTTGCATTATCTACTTTGTTAAGTTTAAACTTTTTCCATACTTTCATTCAATTACCTATTCTATCTACCCAAGAGATATATTACAAAAAGCATTAAAAAATATTTCCAGCATCATTAAATCCAATTTTTTTACTGGAGACCACATACCCCATTATAATATGCATTTATGGGGAAAGGGAAAAAATGAAATAAATGGCTTAAATTACAATTTATAATGAGGTTTTTATATGTCTGCATTTTAACTATTGTATATTATTGTAAGTATATTGTAAGTAGTTTTTGGCTTCGACTTTGGCTGTCTTTGTTTTAAACCGGCGGTACGAGTAACGAGTACCGGCCAAAGCCAAATGAAATAGTAGTGCTACGATAACTATGTTACAGAACTTGGATCTATCAAAATGGAAAATGGAACTTGAATAAATTACTTTTAATTTCAAGCCTGGATTCCTGGATCAACTATTAATGGCTCCTTTGTGTTGTGCCTTTGAGTGACATTTGTGGCTATAATATTTACCACCTGTAATTAAGAATCTTAAATCGGCATTGGCATTTCGCTTCTAACTAATAAGCTTTATTGAATCGCGTTAGTTTCTAAGCTTTTAGTGCCTATGGTTTGTACAAGGTACATACTTGAATGCTATGTGAAGATTATTTTGTGGTGTGATTAGTGCGTAAGTAGCATTGCGTCTTCCTTCGTGACAGTAATTACTTAGAATATAGAATGAAATCGTATTTTTAATTGGACTTACTTAGAGCCGTAATTCATAATTTGTGATGTTGATCAATGAAACGAGAACAACTAGTGGCAGTGTCAGTATTCTTACATTACAAATTTTTCGTAATATTTAATTACTTAAATTATTTGAAATTTCGATTCTTTTTAATTTTTGAAATCTAATATGTATGAATATTTTTCACACGCGTCAAGTGGGTTATTAAAAAAGAATCTATGCGACTGCTGGCTGGTTTTCTTATCTGTTTCGTGTAACTTTTTGTGTTCTTATACTATTAGAGATTGATAAGCTCGAAATCGATATGTTTCGATTTCGTTCGAGTTGGACATCAAGTCGTAGCTAGAGTTTGATTTCCATGACCAACTTTTTTTCCTGATCAATTATAATTTTATCTAAATTGCAAAACTAGAACTATCCCACTTGAACTTGACACTTGGGAAAATAAAAGATACCAAAAGGAATTGTTATAAAGTGAATTGAGGCATAAATACGATTACTATAAAACAAAATTATGCAGCAAAGGCAACTTTAAAGTGGAGTATTCTTATGTACACGTGCCATTCCTATTTTTTTTAAATGGTTAAAAATATCTGCTTAATTTATTCTTTCAGAAAATTGAATATCATTTTAGATTGAAATTATAAGAATGACTCGGCTCTCCCAGTTTTAAAGTGATTTTTAAAGCGTTGCATTTTCAAGAACACTAATGTGGGATTTTATTTATAAAAAATTTTGAACTACAAAAATTCGTTTCAAAATTTTTAATTTATTAAATGAAGAAAACGTAAAATTCACTTTATCAAGAGCCAAATTTTATTTCGCATTCAAATGTACTAATAATTTAAGTCATGCCGTGATTAAGTGATCCCACACAGAACAACGTGCATGATGGAATAATTTTGCAAACGGCTACAGCACGGCATGCCATAGCCATACAGATATTATAATAATACGACCAAACCAGATCTATACATTTGTACAGTGAATTAAAGATTTAATAGAACCAGAAGAATTAAAGAATAAAAATCAAAACCTTGAACTATGAAAATGAAAATAATCTGACACTCACAGAAAATTCTAAAACTTGATTTTCAACTCTCTCACGAGTAGTACTTAGCCATCAGGTCAGGTGAAAGACGCACATTTTTAAAATACGAATATATACCTGACTGAGTCTCTAAGCCTATTAAATTAATTATTATGCAGGGTTTTATTTCGTTTGTAGATCAAATTAAATTGTACATACACACAAATGACACAGAATATGTAGTCATCTACGAAAACAGTACATTTGAAGGATAGTAGGATTTTGACTAATAGTAACTTTATATTCTAACATTTTAGGTTGAAATAAGAAGGAGCCTACATGCGTCATATACAAGCGCAGTAGATTAAAGAAATATCAAATTCATAAATACATATTCTTAACTAGTTAACAATTATTAAGTGATCTTACAATAGCAGGCAGGGCAGACAGACGGTATCTTTCTGTTTTACATTTAACTAACCTATATTTTAAATTTCTATTGGGTCTTTTGTTTCGGCGTTCGTAGGGTGTTAACCACGCTGAATACCTCTTTGATTTTTCTAATTTTTTCCCAAAATTAATCAGTAGTTTAACATAACGTGATTTAATTTGCTCAATATTAAGCTCTAATACAGAAGAGTTATAATTACGGTCACTAACATATTTATTTAATATTATTCCTATACACCTTTTAATTGATGCCATCAATATTTTTGGCGTATTATATTATAGTTTGTCACAACTTATTTAAGGCTGAACTACGTAAGATTCATTCAAGTAATCCTAATATAGGTAATAGTAATGATGGCCTAACTTGTTAATAAAGATATTAAATAAAATCAAATATCATGAATTTCTTTGAGAGTTTGAGACCCAAAATAGAATAATGTACATATTATATAACTGCTGTACTGCTGTGTAGTCATGTAGTGATGTTGCTATAGCTATATAATTAATAAATTAACTATTGCCTTAAGAGATTTTGTATAGAACACTTTGATAGAGTGAAAAATGTCATTTTCAAATTTACTGATTTTTGAAAAGCCCGTAAATCTTCATTAACATAATATATACGTCCTTATCAAGGTTTTGGAAATTTTCAAAATTTTAATCACAGTTATACCTACGAAAAAGTACATAAAAACACGTTTATAATGATTTTACGAAGCAGCATCCGTAGTCTGCAAAGCCAAAAGCTAAACTCGTATGTATATACATGCATCCCTCACCATTTTCTATGCAAAAACGCGGCCACATTTCAGTACACTGTAATTTAGTGCAATGTAAACGTAGAGGTGTTTTACATCAAACAAAACTGCATTTGATGTGATAAAAATCACTCATCAATGATCAGATAAAATATTTGTTGCACGATATCTTCAGCGATATGATCATAATTACGCTAACCTACCAATACATAATATTGCCTATATGTTAATGCTACAGGATAGTAAACTCTGCCTTAAGCATTATACTACTACCAATACAAATGCAAGATGAAAATGCAGCAGTTCATAACCTATGTAATAACATACCAACACGTAGTACTTTATAATAAATTGGAGTAAAGTAGTAACGAGAAACATCACTCCACAAATGTAATTGAGATTATTCTGATTATTAGATATAATTATCTTCAGATCTCAGTTGATGAACGCAGACACATTTCAATTGTCTATCTCACTAGTAGTCCGCCTTATATCACGACAATGCAGCCAAACACTAATTATCTGTATTATTCTATTATAATTTTGCATTATGTACGGATGTACTTACTAAATACGAGATTGATACGAGAGTACTTTTGAGCATAGGTACATACCTAATCTGTGTATCTTTTTTTATTTCATAGTAATTTAGTTTTTTTTCATAATATTTGCATTGAGCATTCCATTTATTACTCATCCCTACCTTTTTCATCTGTATAGTCATTCTGAAAATCTTTATTTGTACTGTTTACTGCAAACTGCAGTGATTAATACGACAAAGTCAGTCGTAATCGTAACGTAACGTGTTTTTCTTTACATTTTCATCCTTCACCCTTTACGGGATTTCTGTCATTTAGCCTATTTCGTCTGTATGAAGAGTCAAAATGGGCCAATTTTAATTTTACCTAGAAACAAAGTGGGCTATGTCATAAATACTAAATAAGATACAGAGCGTGTTAATTACAAGGTTTTGAAAAGTGTAAATGTTCTATTTGGTTATTTTTAAAAAGTGCAAAATTTTCTACTTACGTGCTTTCGAAAAATGTTTAATGTTCTATTTACAACATGCTTTTGAAAATTGCAAAATATTCTATTTACCTGCTTTTGAAAAGTGCAAATATTTTATTTACCTACTTTTGAAAATTGCAAAATATTCTATTTACCTGCTTTTAAAAAGTGCAAATATTCTATTTGCCTGCTTTTGAAAAGTGCAAAATATTCTATTTACCTGCTTTTGAAAAGTGCAAAATATTCTATTTACCTGTTTTTGAAAAGTGCAAAATATTCTATTTACCTGCTTTTGAAAAGTGCAAATATTCTATTTGCCTGCTTTTGAAAAGTGCAAAATATTCTATTTACCTGCTTTTGAAAAGTGCAAAATTTTCTATTTACCTGTTTTTGAAAAGTGCAAAATATTCTATTTACCTGCTTTTGAAAAGTGAAAAATATTCTATTTACCTGCTTTTGAAAAGTGCAAAATATTCTATTTACATGCTTTCAAAGGTCCATGAATTTTTAATTATTCTGTAGATAGTGTTTTGTATTAAGCTCAAAATGGAAAAGGTTCATTTTGATTCCTCACAGGCGATATGTATATAGATGCGAATTTCTATTTCTGCATATAAAATTATACAGTTACTAAGGCAAAATGTATAGCAAGTACCTTCTCGCCTATACCTATACCTATACCTATACCTATACCTATATACATATACCCATACCTATGCCTATACCTTCCTCCCTTCCTGCCATAGATATCCTACTTTCAACTTTTGATTTGGGAAGATCCACCAATAAATACTTGTAATTATATATAATTTGGAACTCTGGGATGGACATGGAGATCAAGTTGAAGATCAAACAAAGGGATGCGGATGAAGTGTCGAGGATACATTATCATACCAGTGTCAGTGCATGGAACAAAATAAAAATAAGAAGAGTAGATCAGCAGATTGCATGACTATATACCTGTGTATACTTACTTATATAGTATCGCTCGAACTCTGCTGTTCACAAATGCAGATACAAATAATGATGCTACAGATGATTGAGATGGGAAATGGGATAATGTGAATGTGAGTGAGCGCATCTTTTGAAGTACAGATATTCAAGATTCAAGTATGTCGTTTATAGCTATGTACGTACATCTCTCTGTGTTCCCCGAGTAGTGCGAGAAGATTGAGATATTGGTATTCGTGGTCGTGGTCGTATTTGTATTGGTAGTATGTCATAAAATGCAAGGTAAAAAAAGGAGACCTAGGAAGGTTAGCCAGGAAGTGTAACCTTTCCATCCACCACATCCACACAACAATCGCCACGTTCACATTAGTCAATCAATTCTCCCATATGCTCCAAAAGTAACAGATGCAAAATAGCACTGTACTACAAAACCACAGCAAAATCATATCATATGTACAGATTATACTATGTACTTTGTGAATAAGCATATTCAAACAAAATGTATTCTAATGTGTAAAAATGTTAATCCAAAACCCAGCCACGTACAGGACACGTATCATCGCTTATCGAGATTCCTCGAGATTTCTTAGTATTGATCAAATGCATATTGATATATGTATAGTTAGGCAGGTAATCGTAACCTAAAAGGCGCCATATAAGCTCACGAGCAATATGATTAACACTTTATAGGGAAGGTCTATGCCTAAATGTATATATCTAGTACCTATATAGCATTAAAATACTACTATAGATATATTTACAAATATGGATATTTCTTAAAAAATACATTCAAAATACAAATGGCTAATATGCATGTCGTCTGTGAAGAACCAAAATGACCCATATCCAATTTAAACTACAATCAAATCGAGCTATGTCATAAAAACAAAATGAGAAACATGCGCGAAATGTTAATTAAGAGTTTTTGAAAAGTGTAAAATGTTCTATTTTCATGTTTTTCAACAATTTAAAATGCCCTATTTACATGTTTTTTAAAAGGTGCAAAATGTTCTACCGTATATCTTCTAATATAACGCGGGTCTCTAATACAACGCGGGGGGTAACCCTCTGTATTTTAATACAACGCGGGTCTCTAATACAACGCGGGTCTCCAATACAACGCGGGGGTTTGCTATGCTTTAACATTGCGCATAGGTGGTTGGAAATGCAAAATTTTTAATACAACGCGGGTCTCCACTACAACGCGGGTCTCCACTACAACGCGGGTCTCTAATATAACGCGGGGGGTAAACCTCTGAGTTTTAATACAACGACCCGCGTTGTATTAGAAGATATACGGTAATTCCATGTTTTTGAAAAGGTGCAAAATGTTCTAATTCCATGTTTTTGAAAAGGTGCAAAATGTTCTAATTCCATGTTTTTGAAAAGGTGCAAAATGTTCTAATTCCATGTTTTTGAAAAGGTGCAAAATGTTCTAATTCCATGTTTTTGAAAAGTACAAAATATTCTATTTACATGCTTTTTTCAAAGTGCAAAATATTCGATTTAAATTCTTTTAAGACATGTTTCAATATTTTTGTAAATAGTGGATTTTGTTTTTACTAGAAAATGGATATGGGTCATTTTGGTTCTTCACAGATGATATAACGCTATTATATTGAAATAGATGCTGTCAGGTCTGTCATGTCAACAAGTATTTTGCTATATGGAATTTTTGTATTTATAACTGTGTAACTACTATGTGGTATCGAATCGGACCTCGGTAACGGTACCTTGTACATTTAATTATTTATTCAAATTCAAGTGTACTATAGAGCGTGATTGTGGTAAGTCTATATGTGTGCTCATTGACTATATAGGGCTGGAGTGGTGGGCTATACCTATCCACTCGTCAATAATTTCAATTGACAGTTTTAGTCTACTCATCTTCATGGCGGGATAATTTATTGTAAAATATGCATTTTTCCAATCATCATCACAAGATCGCATGTGCCTCTATGTAGGTAGGTAGATACATTCATACATTGTACAAGAATAATAGCTTATGGTGTTTTTTTCCTATGGTACCTATAACTGCCTATGTAGAAAATCTCATAAGCTTCCTTTAATGCTTGAGTAAGCTGAGCCATACGTATGGAGATTGAAGATATTAAAGGGATCTGTAAGCTGAGCCGTCGCCGTTCTCCTGCCTCCGTTATGATGGTTATTGTTATGACGGAAGAGGAAAGAGGAACCACTCTGGCCTTCTCCTTGTTGTTGAAATTATAAAATTGAAATTGAAATTGAAATCCCATCTCATGTCAAGCCAGTAGTCAGAAGAGTGGAGCTTGAGCCGATGCCGACGCCGACGTCGAAGCGAAAGACAATAAAGCTAAACTAAAGCCAAGTGAAGTGGAGAATGAGGCAGGGTGCAGTATGTGCTACGTGTCTTTTAAATACCGTAATAACGGAGGCTAATTAGAGTACATACAATGTATTATTATGCTCTGCATATTATATGGAAGTATAACCGGCTGGCTCTGGCTCTGGCTCTGGCACTGGCACTGACATTCAGAAAAGACCAAGAGTGGAAGTGATATATAGACATATAGATATTATGCTTACAATAATATTTGTATTGTGTAGATAGCAGATTGCCTATATACATGTGTATGCAAAGTGTGACCTAATCAAAATGTAAAGTACCTATACCTACCAAAATTTGATGTTCTTAATCTTCTTGTTTAGTTTCTCTTTAATCGTAGAAGATTCTCGTGAGAATTGGGAATAGCTATTGAATTTGAATATTTGAATGTTTGTGAGTAAGTTTAGGTTGTTTAAAGTTTTAAAGGTGTTTTCATTTTTACGCCGTTAAGGTTACAAAAGGAGGGTGTAAAATTTGGGGTACAGATATGCAGGGGTAGTTATACAGTTAACAGTGTTTAAAAAGCCAGTATTTCATACGGTACAAAATATGCCAGTATTTCATACGGTACAAAATATGCTATCATGTGTTTTTATATGTAGCTTTAAGGCTACTTCTGTAATAAATATTTGTTTGGCAAATTGGCAAAATTAACGAAGGCAATTATTATAAGGTGAAATTTAAATGTTTATTTTATTTATAGTTGCACTAATTTCTACAGTATGGAAAGCGTTTAATCTGTTTTAAAAAGAATGTTTTACGAATTGTTGGGGTTTCAATTTTTGGTTTTTAAAAGGTCTTAAACAAAATTTCTAAATACACGTTTTAAAAAACTACAAAATTTTATAAATACACATTTCTATAAGGTGCAAAATATTCTAAATACACATTTATGAAAGGTGCAAAATATTCTAAATACGCATTTCTGTAAGGTGCAAAATATTCTAAATACGCATTTCTGCAAGGTGCAAAATATTCTAAATGCAAATTTCTATAAGGTCCAAAATATTCTAAATACACATTTCTGAGACATCCAAAATATTCGAAATACACATTTCTGCAAGGTGCAAAATATTCTAAATACACATTTCTAGAAGTCGTAAAAAAATGTCTAGGAATGTAATTTTAATATACGTTTTAAATGTTTTAAAGTAGGCAAATCCTGACATCTATACAGTTTTTAAAATCTCTACGCGCTTTTAACAAAAACGAGCTGCTGTTTCCCCTTCCCGTGTTACCTCTCCTTGTTATGACATATGTTTCAAAGGCAGCAGCAACAGCCGAGGTAGATATCCCACTTTGCACCTTCTACTCGCAAGTCGCAAAAGATATTAAATAAATGGAAATAACTATACAAACAGATTACACATAATGAATAAAGACGTAGTAGCATCTGTAAGTCATCCCAATGAGCTTGGATTACACTCTGAGTGGTGTGGTGTGTGGGGAGACAATGGCGATAAAATGATAATGTAGATAATAACAAGAAGGAGAAGAAGACGACGAAGAAGAAGAAAACAGAATAAAAACAAAGTCATTCAATAAATTAAATCATCATAATCCTTCCTTTGTGCTTGGCCACTACTGTACACAGCACGACAGTGAGACAACTCCCTCCACAGTCGACTCTATATACATTTAAATACATTGCAACTTCTTGTATCCAGCAGCTAGTATAAAGTATGTGTGTTACTGTCCACCCTCTTTAGTACGGACCTGGATAGCTCCTCTTCAATGCCATACTATAGATACTACAGAGTCATAGCTTCGACAGGACTTGATAATCCTGTCATAAATAAAGAGCCATATCGTCTGTGAAGAACCAAAATGACTAATATCCAATTTAAGCTACAATCAAAAGGAGCTATGTCATAAAAATAAAATGAGAAACATGCTTAAAATGTTACTTAGGAGAGTTTTTGAAAAGCGTAAAATGTTCTGTTTTCATGTTTTTCAACAATTTAAAATGTCCTATTTACATGTTTTTGAAAAGTGAAAAATGTTCTATTTACATATTTTTCGAAAAGGTGCAAAATTTTTTAATTCAATTTGTTTGAAAAGTGCAAAATGTTCTAACTCCGTATTTTTTAAAAGTGCAAAATGTTCTATTTAAATGCTCTCAAGGCGTATTTGAATATGTGTGTGGATATTTGATATTTGATTTAGCTAGATATGGTTCATTTATGTTCTTCACAGACGATATGCAACATAACTACCATTGCATAATATCTTTTTCTATGGCTGTCTGTTTTAAATTTGTAGGCCTCAAAAGCAGAAGGTTTTTAATTAATTTTTTTTAAATAAAAAACGCAAATTTGTAAAATTTCAGAAATTGCATTTAAAACAGTAGTCTGAAGATCACAAAACTGCACTTTTCATTTAAATCGGGCTAAAATTGTGGGTGTGGCAGCGTGGCTAAGTTTTCAAAATTCGATTTTTGCAAACTTTGGCGCGCTACTATTAACGCACAGCGCAAAATCCATTCGAGTTCCTCACTATTCGTTCTAACGAATGCCCAAAGAAAGTTTTTTAGCTAGAATTTTCTAAATCCCAAGACGGTTAGCACGCGGTCTCTGTACAGACCGATATAATTCGTCCCCTCGCACCCCTTGGAAGACCGTACTAACGAGAGTGGACAGTATACAACATCTACAGAACAACATCTACAACGGTAGTAATATGAAGAGGTATAATTATAATTATAAAAGAATAAAAAAGTGAGAGTTATATACCAGGAGCAGCATAGCATTACTATTTATTAGGAATACGAAAACGAAAACGATCACCAAAAAAAAACAGCCAAACCAAAGTCCAACCCCAAGTAGCCATTAGAATTAAGAAGACAGGACGTTATATGCAGCAGTCTAGTCCAGCGTAGTAGCCGATGCCGATGCCGATGCCAAAGCCAAGGAATGAGGAATGGCCAATAGTTATAGGTATATCATCAGTATTATATAATCTCCACACAGGGACTTATTACTTATTACACTCTGAGTCAGTTGAGCCAGCAGCAACACAGCAGCACTGAGCCCGTCAATGATCAATGATAATGAAAACACATAAAAAAGAAAGCAAGTGTGAGAAAAGACTCATTAAAAACAAACTAATGACACTATTGCATGTGTCCAGCTCATCTTATTACCTTCCCCCCTCAATCCCCACAAAACATCTCACAATCCTGTCGTTTGTTTATCCCTCGAATATCAATAGCAGCAGAGCGACGCTCACTATAGGCATAGGTATAGTCGCAGTCACAGTATAATAACAAACACACAACAAAATATTAATTAAATTCACAAGTCCAAATCTATTATACACTCTACGATACATTCCCCCGTATAGACAGCGAGAGATCAGCTTAGTAGGCTGTAGGCAGTAGGCACATGTTTTTTTTCCATAATTCCATATCATTATTAAAGACGATAAATTATCACCGTTTCCTTTTATTTCCTTTCCTCGAATTCTTTAGCTCTAATTAAGAAGGCATTATAGACGTTAGTTTTGGTTTTGGTTCACGTTATATATTTCACATAGTTTTTTACTACGCTCTCACATCCCACTGCACTAGTAGGTAGGTAGGTACTTTGGTCCGTCGCCGTTTCAGTTTCGTTAATATGAGTCAATGCAATTTTAACCGCAACATTCCATTGCACAGCATTTTTGCCGTAATAATTCCATAATTCATAAGGTTCATAAATTCGTACATTCGTATACGTACTACAGCTGTGTTTTGCAGGTATGACGTACGTAGTAGTAGTAGGGTGTAACATTGAAATTTCACGTCTGTAATAAAAATTCCATGAGAGACTCTACTAAAAAAACAAGTGGTAGCCATTCCCTGGCCATGCCGATGCCAATGCCGATGCCGAATGCCGACGATATAGAGAATCTGTATTAGAAACATTAGCATTAAAAATAATAATAAAATTATTATTTTGATGATCTCATTTGTATTACGTTGTAGCTGCGCTATACAGTTAGGTGCTTAAATACAGGAAATAAAAAATAGGAAATGGAAATGAATTAAAATGAAAGATTAAGACTTCGTGTGTGTGTGTGTGTTAAGTGAGAGAAAGAGAAGGTCCTGTCTTTTTTTGTTTTATTTTTTAGTAGAATGTTGTGGGTTGTTTGTGGATTTTTTGGCTTATATGGCGACGGCTATACCAGTATCTATAGTCTATATAGAGATATGCTAAGCGTTCTGCATTGGTAGTCTGTTTGGTAGGTTCTTGAGTCTTCAATGTTTGTCAGTTTGTAGAGTAGATCATCTTTATCTGTAGTCATCATGTATGTGGTGGGATCAAGATGAGAGTTGAGAGTGAGTGAGAGATGCGGCAGGATAGGATCTTAATCGTATATAGACGTAGCTCATCCCTTAGAATCGTAATCAACATTGTAATCTTGGTCGTTCAAGTTGTACAGTGGTAATAATAATAATGGATGGGATGGTGAGATAATGTTAATTTTAATTTAGTAATGTACAGTATAATTCCATGTCTCACATCTCTCTACACCTCATCTTTCTTTAAGGTCAACCGGAATGACTGCTATGGTTCTATGGTGCTACGCGACAGTAATTCACACGAAACAAAACATATGATACATATTATGCAGTGAAGAAAAAAAATATAGGAAAAATGTCAGTTACGTTATGATAATAGTGAAGTGCCAAATAGGCTTGAAAAATATACGTGTCTCACTGCCACTGCCTACCAGAGTATGTAATATATGACTGAGTATATGCAAATTTAAAAGTTTATTTATGCATTTTTATTTACTTTGCTATTCCTTCTTCAAATACTAGGAATGATCGCTGAAAGATTTCAAATTTGGATTTTATATTCTAAAGATTAAGAGATATAATAATGTACATATATGTACCGTATTTTTTATTATGCTAATTCTGGTAAGGGATCGTCCATAAATTACATCACGGGTAGGGTCAGTGGGTAGCTACTTGGGTTTATGATGTTAAAGATAACCATTTAAGCAATGTTTAAAATGATGACAGGGTGGTCAGGGAGGTTCCTAGAAATGAGGATGTTTTGATGACGTCATTTGTGGTCGATCTCTTGAATGAATATCAGGGCCGGACGAAGGATTTAATTTTGGGCAGCAATTTGTACGAACATTCAAAAACCACTATTTTGATTTTATTGAAGGTTTCCTTTGGTTAACAAAGATTTTCCATTTAAATATTTTAGAAAAGTGTAAAATGTTCTATTTAAATGTTTTTGAAGAGTGCAATATGTTCGATTTACTTGATTCTAAAAAGTGCAAAATGCTCCACTTACATGTTTTTTTAAAAAGAGCAAAATGTTCTATTTACATGTTTTTGAAAAAAGCAAAATGTTCCAGTTACATTTTTTTGAAAAGAGCAAAATGTTCCATTTACAAGTTTTTTGAAAATAGCAAAATGTTCCATTTACATGTTTTAGAAAAGTTAAAAATGTTCTATTTACTTGATTCTGAAAAGTGCAAAATGTTCCATTTACATGTTTTTTTAAACGGGTTCAATGTTTTATTTGCACGTTTTTAAAATGTGCAAAACAATATTATTTGCATGTTTTTAAAAAAGCAAAATATTTTAATTACATGTTTTTTGAAAATTCATACAGCGGGGGCTGCCTCTACACTGGCTCCATTATCCGGCCCTATATATAGTAAATTGTATTTTTAGAAGTTGTTATAGAGAATACAGTGTGTCTGTCTCTAATTATAATGTATAAAATGTTGGCTGAGTTTATAATGCGTAGTCTGTAGTAGGTAGTTTATTATAGATGGTTGTGATAGTCCAGGTAGTGAGATGAAGATTCGAGATGAGATGAAGATAAGCTTAAAAGCTAAATTAGGTAAATAAACTTGTTACAATCTTTAATAGCTTAACTTTACACACTACTTCTGTGGTTCTATTGTCTTGGCCTGTGCCTGTAAATCTGTGCAGGATCTTTCATACTCTATTTTTTACTCATCGTCAGTTAAAAACGCACTTTATAGTCATACGAAAAACACATTAGAATTCCGCAATGCATCCATGTTACTATAGTGTTATAGTGACTATATTGACAAATTACAATAATTTATTTTCCTATCTGTAAAAGTACTACGTACTAATAGTAAGTACTTCACCCTGACCATGTCCACTCAACACTCAACAAGCCCAAACTTTTTTTTATGAGCTATACATATACGTAGTATTAGCTATAGGGATATATTAGTAGAGTGTGAAGATAGACCTCCACCCACATTTCCACATTATATTTTTTTTACTGCACTTTTTAATTTATCTTTATCTTGACATTTAGAAGACGAAGAAGTAGAAGGAAAAAAAAACAGTCACGATTCTAATTTCTTATTCAGCGTCCATCGTCGGTCTTCCATCGTCCATCGTCTTCCTTAGTTCCTATATTAGATAATGATTTCCTATTTCCCTATATTCCTTTATTACCTAATCGTAAGTACGTACGCAGTACGCGGTGGCGGTACTCAATCATACTTTCATATACGGAACCGGAACGTTCAGCTATGTATGTACAACGCAATGCTTGAGATGTAATGAATTATGTTGAGTATTTACTTCCGTTTTTAATCTGTCTTTGTCAGCTATATCAGTACAGAAACAGAGCTATCACCATATAGGACTACACAGTATAGGCACACTAGGAAATTGAAATTAGAATTACATTAAAGAATTGAATTTAATGTGTGTGTGTATTATGTACAGTCCTGAAATAATTTAATGTGAACTTTGTATGTTATTAATATGTAGGAGGTCCACGTTGGAGTGCATATTAAATGGGATAATGATAATGGTAATGGTAACGGTTATGGTTATGGGGATGAAGGGGATGTGACTTCTTGCATTGTTTCCTTTTGTTTTTCAGTTCCTTCCTTTTTTCTTTGCCTTTTGCTCCATCGCCCCAGTCCCAGTCCCCAGTGAAGAATACATATTAGTGATCTGAGTTTGGGAAATTAGGAGTTGGACGACGTAGGAGACGAACTTACTACGAGCACGAGTAGGGAAATAACTATATAGTAATTATTAGTAATTACCCATAGCCAGGCCCAGGTCGAGCCAGATATAATTATTTTATGTAAGGTAGGGTAAGACAGACCTGTTTTGCTAATAATAATGTCTTATAAGTTTTTTAGTATAAGCCCATAGGCCGTAGGCAAGGAGGAACAGACCTTACTAGTCTATATCTAGGTAACTATATATGTAGGTACCGTCTATGCACTAATAATGTGGGGGTCTGAGAGGTACAAATTTGAATAGTACGCGGGGCGAGTATTACGAGATGTACGGTACCTCCTCATATTCAGATAGTTTATAAGTTTAGTAACAAAAAACGTGTAACTGTAAGGCTGCCTATTTATATATATCGTCTGCGAAGAACCAAAATGACGTACTGTATGCCCATAATTTGGGTTATAATTAAAATGTTCTATTTTTAAAAAGTAGGTGTTACATGTAGATGTGCAAAATGTTAATAATTAATAATTTTTGAAAAGTTCAAAATAACTTATTTACGAGTTTTTGAAAAGTGCAAAATATTCTATTTACATGCTTTTTAGAAGTGCAAAATATTCTATTTTACATGCTTTTGAAAAGTTCAAAATATTCTATTTACATGATTTTTAAAATTGGAAATTATTCTACATACAGGTTTTTGAAAAGTGCAAATTATTTTATTTTCATGCTTTTGAAAAGTGCAAATTATTCTATTTACATGCTTTTCACAAGTTCAAAATGCTATATTTACCTTTGTTTTTTTTGAAAACTGCAGAATGCTATATTTACCTTCGATTTTTTTAAACTGCAAAATGTCTAATCTACATCAGCATCATTATATAATTTTGTATAGATAATGCATTTTGTACTCATCTAAAAATGAATATATGGCTCATTTAGATTCTTCACAGGCGATCTACGATGTGTGAGTGGCGTGTGTGGTCGTTTGTCTAATGATATTAATAATAATAATAATGGAAATTTCCTGATCTTGATCTTGGTCTTGATCAGTGGGAGGCATTTTCGAGTCGAGTTTGAGTGAGAAAAGGGCGTTTGTACGTATGGGTATAGCAGTGCAGTGAGGCTTAGAGGGCCAAAACGGAAAAAATATTGTAGCAATTTGCTATACTTGAATTTAATTTAATTTACTACGCTATCTGATATATAAGTTACAGTACCTACATATTTTCCCATGTTAAGTTTACCCTTACTTTTTGACATGTACACACTAACGCTTACCTACGATTACAATTTTAGTTCCGTACAGTCAGTGTAATAAATCAACTTTGATTTCAATTTTCATAGTGTTTTTTTAGCTTTTAATTTAATTTAATAGTGTACACAACTACAAGAACAACAGCTAATGGCTACAACTACAATGGGGAACTATACAACGACAACCGTAGCCTATGAGAGTAATTGCATGGATCAAGATAAGGGAAGGGACCTGTGTACACAATTATTTTGACTATATAACTATATAGATGTTCATATGTAGTACTTAGCAGTAGTACTACATGGAGGCAATTAGCAAGGATAATGATTCATACACGTGTTTAGGAAAAAAACAGTGTGATCAATCTTGGAGGAATCTTGGACGATCTTTGATTTATGGGATTATAGCCTTATATAATCATATTATATAGTGTATGTATTTTATAGGGTACAGCTCTGTACTATATGAATTCATACGTCGTTTTTACTGTATGATTAAATTATTATGTACAGCTTATTTGTACGTGGAAGGAAAATATGGGAATTTGGGATTTCGTTAAGTGTTGTTGGCTTGGCATATAGCGATTGCAGCAAATAGAATAGTGAAATAGGCTGTGCTGTGAGTACTATTTACTATATGGGACACCATGGGAACATGGACAATTGTGTACGATTTGGGATTTAATTTACCGTGAATGTGAATACGCTGTGTGTAATAAAAATCTTTCATTTTATTTTGTGGTCGAAAATAAATTAAAGGTGAAAAAATTCCTATCTACAGTCTGTGTGTAAGTACATAATATGGTGTATGTTGCGAGCATTATTTCTTTTTTAAATTTGAAACTTTATTTGTTAGTACTTAAGCCTATTTACCTATTTACCTACGTATATTTTGTGCATTTAAAAAGAACCATTTTTAATTATTACTTTGAAGAATGTTAATTCCCGCGTTATACATGTTTCAAAAAATTATTTAATGAAAGTTTTATTAATTTTCAAAAATGTTTAAATTACTTTTTTTTATGTTAAAAATTACTGTCTAATTAGTTTTCTTTTCAAAAATTTTGAATCGCTTTTGCCAACAGTGGAGTAAAAACTTATTGTAAGTTGATAGTTTTGCAGTTTTGAAAAACTGTAATAACTCTTTTCCCTTGTTTATTTCATTAAAAAAGTTAAAATATTAATAATTTTTTGAATTTTTAAAAGCAAGCTGGTAAAAGTGGTACATGTGCCTGATATTCTTAATTCAAAAAATAGTCGAACCAAAAACTTTGAGATGCGAGTATTTGCATGCTAGAAACATCGAGGTTACATAATACCTTTTGAACTTTAAAAAAAATAACAATAAATTATAAATTGTGGATAGGATAGTGTATAGTAGATAGTAGGTACATTGCATTGTTACAATTTTGGCAGGGCACATTATGATACACTGCCGGTACCGGTACCGGTCGTGGGTAGCCTAGCGGCCTAGCCATAAATAAATCAAATCCAAATCTCGAAAAGCGTGTATGTACCATATGTACAGGTACAGGATATTAGGCCCTATGACGAGACATGGGTGGACATAATAATAATGTTGAATGTGCATAATAATATGTAATATTGTACTGTGAGGCTCCATACATTTATTTAGCACTAAACTAAACTGAAACTGATAAGAAAGGATGCATGGCGCCAGTAGGACATAATAGGATAGGCTGATAGTGAGGCATATGATTACATTACTACGTGAACAAAGTAGGTAGGTACATTGTAGGTATGTTTTGGTACAAGAAGAAAAGAAGGGCTTGACGTCTCCCTAAGAGAACATAACAAATGACCGACGAACTTCCGTTTCCGGATTCCGGATTCCACACACACACACACAGCACAGCCTCATCCAACAAGAATAACCTTATATGAGGACCTATTACCATTACATCATTTCCTTCCTACAGTCACCCTCTACGTCAACCTACGTCCGCATTTCCTACCATTACAATGTACCCATCAGCATCTCATACAAAAACTACATCCCCAAGTGAAGACTCAAAATGACCCATAGTCATTGTCAGCTCAAATCAAATGGTTCATATCTACACAAACAATTTTAAATATTTTAGAATTACTATTATTATTTTGAAATTATTATGTGCTATACATGCCGGTAGGAATTTACTATATAGTCACCAACTGATGGAAACCATTTGTGATTAGAACATTTTGCACATTTACAAAACTCAAGACTCAAAATGGCACTTTAAAAACACTGTTTCTTGGAAATCGCTCATTTTAATTAATTCTTAATGAAGTTTGATGCTTCAAAGGATTTTAATTCATCATCACTCAAAACGTCCAAAATATTCTACTAAAATGCTATTGTCACCTATTTTTCAAAATTTGCAAAATGTTCTATTTTTGCATGCTTTTGAATACGTGCAAAATGTTTTAATCACGTGTTTTTGAAAACGTGAAAATATTCTAATCAAGTGTTTTTGAAAACATGCAAAATGTTTTAATCACTTGTTTTTGAAAACGTGCAAAATTTTCTAATCACGTCTTTTTGAAAACATGCAAAATTTTCTAATCCTGTGTTTCTCAAAACTTGAAAAATGTTTTAATTGCACTTTCTGAAAATTTCAAAATATTTTTATTTAAAAAAAAATATTTTATTCACACGCTTGCTTTTTTTAACTTTTAAATACTGGTACCCTACATTATTTGTTTTTTCTGAATTTTTGGTGATTATTAATTCTTCTTCCCTTTCGTAATACATTAAATATTCACAATCACCAAATAAGACATTTTAACGTTTTGTGCATAGGAAATTTTGAATATTTGAGTGAAAAATGGAATTAGGTTATTTTGATTCTTCAATTAGGCTGCGTTGTGCTGTACAGCATAAGGTACAAAATTCAATTAATAAAACAATCTCTACGAAACCCACAACAGGTACTATAATATGTATGTAGGAGCATACTATGGAACGGTATGAAGAAAAGAAACGCGATTATTTGTTATTATTCCATTAGAACAGTTCAATGTTTAAAATTTACAAACTTACTTATGGCATCGTATAAAGATTATAAAGCAAAGCACACACTGCAGTACATACGTATGCCAGTGCAAAAACAAATAACCTAGTAAAACCGTTGCCGTATAAAAACTATATATATTAATGCATTATTAAACAATAAATGCCTATGTAACTCATAGCCTCATGCTTTTATAAGACGAGACAGCCACGCTGAACCAATTGGACAGGCACGGAGTACCCAGAATTATTAGAATTAGAATTTACTTTTGGTTTTGTTCTACTGTTTGGTGTTGGATATACTACACAATATAGTGTATAGCAGTGGGTATAGGCGGTGTACGATGGGAGAATTTTAATAAATTAAATAATTTAAATGGCTTTTGACTTGGGCATTCTTATACTTATCGTTAGTAACAGTAGTGCTTTTTGCTTATGCTATGCTTTGAGCTTACAATTTCATCTTGTTTTTTCCTTGTTTTTTTTTCAGTTGATGTTTAAAGGTCAAGAGAGGCATGATGTGGTTACTGAAGCATTTTTTTACACCATGGTCTGTGTCTGTACTGATAATGCAATAAATTTAATACGCTTATAGCATCTCCATATTATTATGTATCTCTTTACAACAGATAAGTATAGGAATATGAGTGCGGCTATATAGGATTATATTACATCATTTTAATAAGCAGTAATGTAATATTCTTAATTTAATTCCTGCAAAATACTTAATGCTTCAGAGTTACACAGTTACAGACAGAAGTGACGTGCTAAATCAAAATCAAAGTCAAAAACAAAAGTTTGTAGCCGTGGCCGTAAGAAGTCGTCACAAAACAGTGGAAGAGCATGTAAAATTTGGATTGCAGCGCAGGCAGACTGCAAAGCAGACATATTACCTATATGGACAAGTTCACTCTATGTATGTATTATAAATTATATAAATACTATATTCTGTTAAAAAAGTAATGGAAATTGTTTTTTTTTTGTTTACAAAAATATTTGCATGATTACTGTCACTAAAACTGAAGTGCAGTGGATTTCCGCTTTGTTGAGTTGATAGGGGGGATTATTTTAATAATGTTAAATATGCTATAGGTGGGTTTGGGTTTGTAATTACATTTCTAGTATGTATTTTAAATGGGTGAATATAGATGGACCGGACGCTGTGTTAATATTTGTTATTCAGAAAAATACTTATGTCAAATTGGAGGGATACTAAAAATGTATAAGGTAGACGGCGGATATTGAAAGACTGTATTTTTCAATGCTAAGAATATTTTATTGAAGTTGAAGGATGAAGAAGAAGACGAAGAAGAAGACGCAGATATCTGTAGTGAAAATCAAAATAGTCCATCTGCATGTGCAGCAGATAGAAATTTTTGCATTTTTAAAAGGTACAAATTCGTACAACAATTTGTCCTTTAAAAAGCCTTAAAAATGTTGAATGCTATATTTTTCGCTTTTCTTTAAATGTTTACAAATACATAGGATATTTTGCACCTTCAAAAAGTTTTGACAATTTAGTTTTAGTAAAACTTCAAAAAATATTGTAAACATAGCACATTTTACCATTTCAAAACGCTACAGATAAAATATTTTTGCACCCTTGAAAAATGTAAATATATAGCTCTTTCACAAGATTGTGAAAAGCACATTTTATGCTTTAAAATTTTTTTTAATTACTAGCTTATGTATTTTAACCCTTCAAAAATGTGCAGATAATATATTTTTGCAATGTTCAAAAAATTTAGACAGTTTTTTTTTGCAGCTTCAAACAAATACTGTAAATAGCATATTTTACCATTTCAAAAAGTTGCAGATAGAATATTTTTGCACCCTTTTGGAAAGTGTAAAAAGTTCTGTCTGCAACTTTGCAAGGTTGTAAAAACACATTTATACTTTTTAAAAAAAGGGTAATTATTAGCTTATGTAGTTTACCCCTTCAAAACTTTGCACAGATACATAGTATATTTTTGCACCTTCAAAACTGGTGTAAATAGTCCGTATTGTACTTCCTAATTTTCCTGCAGCTTCCATCTATATTTTGAACTTTTTAAAAGTTGCAACTAGTACATTTTATGCCTTCAAATTTTAAAGGACATTTCATTATTACATTTGAAATCTTTGCCCATAAGTAGTAAGTACGATGGAATATATGTATAGCCTATTTTGATTTTCCCAGAAAATCAGAAGCAAAATCTCTTCTCGTAATACATTACAAACAGAAATAAACAGAAGCGTCAATACTTATATTGCACGCATATTATTGACAATGAATTTATGGACTATGGAATCAAAATCAAAATAAGGGATGAATAATGAATTGGGAAATGAATTAATAAAGTAAATACTAATGAATTAATGAATAAATGTAAATAAATTGTACACAAAATATCGAAAATAAAATATGTACAAATGTATGTACTATCATACATTCATTATAATATGTTGTATTCTCATTTGGCAAATTTTTGCATTTTCTTCTCTCATTGGGACATTGAACGTCACATCACGACCACAAAAAATCATAGAGATGATGATGCGCTCACGTCACGTCAAAGAATCATCAAACGTCTTACGTCGACGTCCGTCGCATCTTCTCAATCAAATGCATCATCCATTATTTATGTCTATACATTTCTACATAAATCCAATTTAATTTCACTTCCACATTATTTACATTACAACTTCCCAAAAATTAATTTTATTCTTCATTCATTACTGCTTTATACGTAGAATAAGAATAAATTAATCATCCTATGTATAATTTCAAAGGAAATACTTGTAAGGGATCGTTCACAAATGATGTCATCGATAGGGTTGGTGGGTCTAGTTGAGTATTGATAACATCCCATGTTAAAAATATAGCAATTTATGCAATGGCTATATAAGCTGCTGACAGGGGTGTTATTGGATCTTAAAGATGGGGATTTTTACATGGCATCATTTATGGACGATCCCTTAATTGTAATCTCGTTATGTATTCTAAGTTTTCTACAACGTATGAAGAGTAAGTAGTTATTAGTATGTAATAATTCAATTTGTAATTGTAATTTATTTCCATGATCAATTTCCAGTAACTCACCCCACAGACCAAGACCAAGACCAACCAATTCACCTTTACCTTTACCTCTAAAATTAAAAAAAAAAGTTTATTTGTGATTATTTGTTTCTACCTATTTTGACTAACAATAATTCCAATTTCCAATTCCAATTTCAATGAATATCAAAACTATGACTCTATTTAGTCAGAACGCTCAGAGCTATCGCTAACAAACTGATGTGACGTACTGTAAACCATTAATTACGTAATTTTTGCAAAAGGTATTTTAAATTCCCCTATAGAGCCTAATATAGCTGTAGATTAAGCACACAAAATTAGAGAAATAATAATTCTATAATAAAAGCCCATAGGACAATAAGGGACCAACGACGGCCTTGAATTGCAATTAATGCGCATAAATTTAATCCATCGTCATCATCAGGAATCAGTCTCAATAAATATAAACAAATAATAATCATGGAAACTATTTATGTACGTATGCCATCTTACCAGTACAGGAACCAGCTGTCTCTCTAACGTCTATGTATTGAACTTTCGATTGGCTTATCAAAATATTGTTAAGTCGTAAATCTTGAGCCCTTAAAAAAATGTACATAGGTAATTATGTGCGCAAAAAAATGTAAACATAATATTAATTAATTATATTTGTGGTGTACTGCCTGATAGGCATATGGAATATGGGTTTGTATTTGCGTATTCTTGAGTGAAGAATCAAAATGGTCCATTTCCAATTTAATCTAGGATTAAAATGATCTATATCTAATAAAAAATATTGTTTGAGACAAATGTGGTAAATTTTAATTATTACATATTTTTGAATAGTATAAAAATTTCTATTTACATGATTTTGAAAGCTGCAAAATATTCTTTTTGCATGATTTTTAAAATTGCAAAATGTTGTATTTACAAGTTTTTGAAAAGTGCAAAAATTTGTTTTTACATGATTTTGAAAAGTGCAAAATGATGTATTTACATGATTTTGAAAAGTGCAAAATGTTGCATTTACATGGTTTTGAGAAGTGTAAAATACTCTATTTACAACTTTTTTGAAAATTCCAAAATATTCTATTTACAAGTTTTTTGAGAAGTGCAAAATATTCTATTTACAACGTTTTTGAAAATTCCAAAATATTCTATTTACAAGTTTTTTAAAAAGTGTAAAATATTCTATGTACCGAGGTACATTCTTTTAGGATAATGGGGTTTTAAGTTTGCTTGTAGATAAAGCATTTTGTTTTCAGCTATAAATGGAGCTAATTTTGACTCTTCACTTTAGCAATGTACAGGCAGATAATAGACAGCATTTAGCAGGTATGTAGATATTTAGATATTCGATTTCGATATTCGTGTTGGTATATTATTATTAGACGCCATTTATGTTTTTGTGTATGTATAAGGGTTAGAGGCATAGGGAATATTTTGCCTTCCATGAATCTAACGATAAGATTTTCTCAAGCACTTCCTTCTTCTCCGCATAAACATGGGATAATTATGCCTAATTGACATGCACTTAAATGCATTTTGGAGAATAAACTTTGTCACAAATTAGCGCTGCTCGTTTCATTCAATGTTGATTGTTGATTTTGATCTTGTATCGTTAGTCAAGTCGAAGAAAGAAAAAAAAAGTCGAGACGTATTATAATGAATGGCTCGGGGTGTGTTTCTCGTTGTCGTTTCTCTCTCGTTGCCTTACCTTTATTTATACAATAATTTATTTCTTACTGTATAATTTATACTAGGATTTATCAGCAGTCTACTATATACACAGTCTACGTCTTCGCGGTAGTGTGGTAGTATTCCGTGTTTGTATTTATAGTATACATATATGTAGTAGGCTTATTAACTATGTTATTTATTTACGTTGATATTTATGTTCTTTATTTTTGTATTGCTTGGCAGGTTGTAGGTTGTAAATATTGATAATAATGTATTATTTCCCGTATGCAAATATTGTGCCGTTGTTAGTTTGAATTGAAGGGGGTGAAGCGTGTAAGAAGTACGTCATTACAAATATAAAGGAAAGAAGGAAACTGGACAGTATATAATAGTATGTATTTAGAAGTTTACCGGAAGGTTTTGGAATTACCGTAAATCATGTAATAATCCGCTGGTTTGCAATACAACGCGTGGTCTTTAATAGTATGCGGGTCTGAGAGGTCTCGGTTTGAATAGTATGCTGATCTATTTAACAACTATTAAATGGCAGTACGTGGGTGTGTAAGAATAAGTGGGTCTGTAATAGTACGCGGGTCTGTAATAGTATGCGGGTCTGAGAGGTCTGCTTAAATAGTATGCTGATCTATTTAACACACTATTAAATGGCAGTACGCGGGTCTATAATAGAACACGGGCCTGTAATAGTACGCGGGTCTGTAACAGTCGGCGGGTCTGAGAGGTCCAACTTTCCACAGTAAGCGGGGCGTACTATTACAATATATGTATATACGGTACTCACATTCTACACTTTTTAAAATCATCTAATAAGGAAAATTTGTAGTTTTCAAAACTTATAGCAATTTTAAAATTTCATAGTTTGTCAAAATCATGTAATTAAAACATGCATTTTTTCAAACATCGTAATAAATTAAAAAATTTAGACATTTTTTAAACATCCTAGATTTTTAAAGCAGTCCTCTTTTTAAAACATTTTGTAATTTACAATATTTACAACTTTTCAAAACCTTGAAATTAGAACATTCCACACTTTTCAAAGCCACAGGATTACAACATTTGTACATGTTTTTTTCAAAATCTAATTTTAAAATTTTGAAATTTTACAAGTTTCAAAATTAGAAAACTCTGATGCTAAGTAGCTCTATACAGATTTTTTAAACCACCTAAAAGTAGTTCTAACAAATCTACACAATTTTTTAAATATTTCCTTTACGCTTAGAAGTGTAAAATGGCGTAAAAATGACGTTTTTGTAGGATGGCGGTCATTTCTATAATAATTGAATACTTTGAAAGTAGTGCAAAAACTGAATGTATAGGTAATTACATATCGTCTGTGAAGAACCAAAATTACCCATATCCAATTTACGCTACAATCAAAATGAGCTATGTCATAAAAACCACGAAATGAGGAAGATGCGTCAAATGTTAATTTAAGTGTTTTTGAAAAGGTCAAAATGTTCTATTTTCATGTTTTTAAAAAGTGCAAAATATTCTATTTACATGTTTTTTAAAAGTGCAAAATGTTCTATTTACATGTTTTTGAAAAGTGCAAAATGTTCTATTTACATGTTTTTGAAAAGTGCAAAATGATTTATTTAAATGCTTTCAAGACATATTTCAATATTTTTGTAGATAATTGACATTGTTTTTCGCTACAAATGGATATGGGTCATTTTGGTTCTTCACAGACGATATGTAAGAACATACCCAATAAAAATAGGATCTAATATATTACAGTTCTACACTATATAAATCTATATGCTATCACTTTTCAAGCCCTTAACAAAGTAATCATACGGCTTTTATACTGTTTACTATATACACATAAAACTACATATTAGTTCATATAAAAATGACAATCACCAAATCGCTACACTGCTCGTAGTGGTAATGAATCTCTGAATGGTAAATAAATAAAGTCATTAAATCCCTTAATTCAGGTGATTCATTTGACTCAAGTATTTAAATGTCTCCTCTCAATTTATTATAAATAAAAAAACAGCAAATATCTGTATACCTGTATACTACGCAATCTGCAATCACAATAAATGTAACGACTAAATAAATAACTAAATAAATAAATGAACAACAAAGTCAAGTTCTTATATATCATTATCATAAAATATGAGTATATCAGAACCAGAACCAGAACCAGAACCAGAACCGGCCCAGACATTTCTTGTCTTCTATATTCCATCAATTTAAAAATTCAACCTTCACATTCACAACTCACTTCATTACACTTCTTGACTCGTCCTGAACAATAAAGAAACAGCCAAATGAATAACTTGAACAACCAAACAAACAAACAAAAAGCAAATGACAAATGAAATGAACTAATGAACACAAAAAAGAAGCAAAACAAAAGAAGGGAGACATTTTAGATTCTCATACGGCACTGCTCACTCACTCCATGTCTCCTGCCTCCCTCCCTACTCCCTACATGACTCAACTTATGAAATTGAACGAAATCCCTATTAATTAAATTATTAAGTAGCTCAGGTCTTGGTTTTCATAAATTCGTAATCATTAATCATACCAGAAGGTATAGTATAGACGATACTATGTACAAGATGCGGCTACGGCGCTGGATTATATTGAAGATCTTGCATATCGTCTGTGAAGAACCAAAATGACCCATATCCAATTTAAGCGACAATCAAAATGAGCTGTCATAAAAAAAAGAAACATGCGTAAAATGTTAATTACGAGTTTTTGAAAAGTGTAAAATGTTCTATTTACATGTTTTTGAAAAGTGTAAAATGTTCTATTTACATGTTTTTGAATCGTGTAAAATGTTCTATTTACATGTTTTTGAAAAGTGTAAAATGTTCTATTTACATGTTTTTGAAAAATGTAAAATGTTCTATTTACATGTTTTTGAATCGTGTTAAATGTTCTATTTACATATTTTTAAAAGTGCAAAATATTATATTTAAATGCTTTCAAGACATGTTTCAATATTTTTGTAGATAGTGGATATTGCTTTTAGCTACAAATGAATATGGGTCATTTTGGTTCTTCACTGACGATATTATAGATATAGTGTTAGTGTAATAGCTTCCCATATGATTTTATGATTAATATTTGACTTTGTATTTTTGCAGATTATTTGCGCATTAAAGATTTGATCTCCGTCATAATATTTCATTGTGTATTACACATTATGTTCACTTTCAATGACAAACTCAAATGGCTATATTACAAGTTTAAGATCAAAGTCATCATTTATTACCATACTATGCATATAATGTAATGAATGAAAGATGCAATTAATATAATAGTTCAAGCTTCATAGCATAATGCATTTTTCATATACACAATCTATAGCGAAAAGTGATTCGATTTAGTAAAAGAATATTTCAAATATATTCAATTTGATTATTTGAAAACCATTTTAAAACAGAAATAAACTTATTTCAAAACTGGGAAATAGTACCTCACTTTATATGAAGGTACGTAGGTACATAATATTTTACAAACTTCGACACCTATTCCGAATCCGACTTACGACCTGTTTGTTACAACTTACAACGTTTGAACTTTAACGGAACCACAATGTCAATGGTTCAGTTTGAGTTAGTGATAAGATGCTTCACGGCTACACCCACCTGTACCGGTACCGGTACCGGGACCTATCTGCTACCTATAGCATACTTGCTATGCTTATTATGTACGTACCTATTATACAGACTGCTGACTTTTAAATAAATAATCAAGTACAGGAGGGACCACTTATACTTGGCTGGATGGGGAAATAATGTGATGAACAAAATGATTACGACAGTCGTACCTATAGTCATGGTTATGAGCTGAGGCCGGTACTGGAGCTGGAACTGGAACTGGGGCAGTAAACCTGCCCAAGGATTTCTCCTCAATAATAGAATACGAATAAAACCGCTGTAAAACTTGACTGTAAGTTAAACGTTAAACCTAAACTAGTGGTGTGCATTTCTTCGTTTTGTAATTCCCAGTTCCGGTAAAGTTCCACATGATAAAATGGTCAGTACTATTTTACCACAGTACTTGTCAGTTCTTTATGAGTCGCATTTATAAGTTTTCGTTTTGCAACTTATTCCAGTCAGTTCCTACTCTTGGAATTTTCTACAATTTAGTTTCAGTGAGTTCTAGTTTTTTTGTTTTTGCACCTGACTACGATTACTAATTCATAAGTTCCTAAATCGTGTGTGAAGAACCAAAATGGCCCATATCCAATTTAACCTAGAATCAAAACGAGCTATGTCACAAAAACAAAATAAGAAACATGCGTAACATGTTAATTCAGAGTTTTTAAAAAGCGTAAAATTTTCTATTTTCATGTTTTTCAACAATGTAAAATGTTCTATTAACATATTATCAAAAAGGTGCAAAAAATTTTAATTGTATGTTTTTGAGAGGGTGCAAATTGTTGTAATTCCATGTTTTTGAAAGGGTGCAAAATGTTCTAACTCCGTGTTTTTGAAAAGTGCAAAATGTTTTATTTAAATGCTGTCAAGACACCTATTACCTATTTGACTATTTTTGTAGATAGTGGATATTGTTTTTAGCTAAAAATGGATATGGGTTATTTTGGTTCTTCGCAGACGATATGGTACAGCAGTACTGCAGTTCCATCCTGGAACTTATCGTCATAGATAGTGGCAGCGCCAAGGGAACTGTTCCCACGAACTTTGTCACACTAGCCAAATGTAAACGTAGGGAATTCAAGTAGGTGTGTAGGACTCCTTCTATAGTCAATAGTCAGTCTACCAGTTGATTTAATTTTTGAATATTTCATTGAGACGACAGCTTAGGACAGACAACATAGGAGAGGACGAGAGGAGCGACCTCCTTAAATTCTGGACTACTTAAATGTGAGTGAATAAATTGAATTTGTGAAATTGACGACGAGGACGGTGACAGCAGAGACAGCTAGCTGAGTGTTCAAAGTAAAATGAACGTTTATTATGAATCTGAATCTGACGCGGGTGAGCTCCTCACAAAGACATGACAAAACTCACTCCCAGAAATACTCTCATACTCTCAGAATGATATGACTTCAATTTGAATATTTTCAAAAACAGATATCTCCGTGTCAATATCCAGTAACCAGGACCAGGACCAGTGACCACATTATTCTGTACGTAGATTGAAAATACTAATATAAAGCATTCTAATAAATTGCAAATTGTAAATCAAAAATCAAAGCATGTTTAAATTTGAAGAATTTTGTTAATGAAAAAATATTCCCGCCAAAAATATTTTAAGTTCGACAATTATTTTCCTATATTTTTTTAGACCGTTGTTCGGCGTTCCCTTTCTCGAAAATTAGTGTTTGCTTTGTTTTACAGATATGAGTGGTGGGCTGAGCTGAACAGTAGGATCGTAAGACAATATAACCAGGAAAGGGAACGGGACCGGGACCGGGACCAGGACCAGGAACCGGGAACCGTGACCAGTCTATACTCACACACTTGACTCCCTTTTACCATGGTCATTATGATGCCGGCTCGGTTATGTACATAGAGGATACGATAGAAAGATGGAGGGTTAAAAAGAATGCACTCGAAACTGAGCGTCCTCGTCGTCAAGTCCATGAAAATTGTTTTCGTAAAATCAATCATAAGATGGGCAAATTGAATTTTCAATCGACTGCTCCCAGGTAAATTAAATTTACTCAGCCTCAAGTGCTTTCGACTTAAGTACATCTATATAATATAAATGTAGTTTCCGCTTTATTACAACCTACAGATACAGCGCGTCCGTATATCCGTCCGTATCCGACTCACTCGAAATCTCAACGGGAATACAGGCATTAAATTTGTGTAATAGTGGGAGCGCCATATAGCAATGTACATAATAGTAAATATAGTGTAGTGCAGTACAGATAGCTAGGTAGTTCCCGTTCCAAACCATGATTTCACTGGCTATCCGTTTTTATTATGGAAGAAACGTAACGTACTTGAGAAATATTTTAGGGTCTTTACACTGTTTATACTGATGTCTCTATAACCTTTTGCTTAACCTTTATTACAGCTTGTAGCTTCTAAAATACTAAATTCTACAATCTACTAAAATATAGTAAAACGACGTGGTCTATGGGCAAAGGTAGACATTTAGAAATCTTTTTATTTTTGTCTAAAAGAGACTTTTGTAAAGATCACAGAGAGGCTACTTGAACACGTTATTTTGGATGGAACATGACGCTATTCAATTGTTTTGCACCGTTTAACTTTGTTTTGTTTAAAGCATAATATATAAGGGAAGTTATTATGTTGATGAGGTTCAATAACTCAAGTCATGCAAGAACGTAACTATAGACGTAACTTTGTAGTAAAAATAGACGAATTATTCAGATTCAAATAAACACGGAACATTTTGAAATCTTTTTTCCAGTTTCCCGTGACCGTATACAGAATCATTTTCAAATATTTGTTTTTGTTATCCATAATGCAGCATTTTTGAAATTTGTAAAGATTTTTTTAAATGTAGCAGCAGTTTTTACATGAGTTTTTTTTAAATACTAGTATAGCAGAATTTTTAAATGTGGGTTATTTTGTAATAAGGCAGTATTTTTGAAATGTATAATTAGTTTTAATGGTGCAGCATTTTTGAAATGTTTTTTTGTAATGATGCAGCATTTTAAAATGTGAGCTAATCCGTAAAGAAACATTTTTGAAATGTGTTTTTAATAAAGCAGCATTTTAAAATGTGGGCTAATCCGTAAAGCAACATTTTTGAAATGTGTTTTTTAATAAAGCAGCATTTTTAAATGTGGGTTATTTCATAAGGCAGTATTTTTGAAATGTATAATTAGTTTCAATGATGCAACATTTTTGAAATGTGTTTTTTAATAAAGCAGCATTTTAAAATGTGGGCTAATCCATAAAATAAAATTTTTATAATATTTTTTTTTGTAATGAAGCAGCATTTTGAAATGTAAGTTTCTATACAGAAGCATTTTTGAAATTTACGTTTCCATATATAAACGGATACTTTCGGTGAATTAACATGTTTGAAATCCAGGTTATTTTAATAAAGTACCTAGTATGTAATTTAGCACAGAAAAATGATTTCAAAATTTGTTTTTACCATCAGCGAGAATTTTACATAATGTGGTTTAAAACAATAAAGAAAAACATTTAAATGCGCGTTTTCAGTATTAAAGGAATATACTTTGACTCGTGTATTTCATCAAGCAACATTTCAAAACGTAGTTTCGCATTGTATAAAACTTTGATTTAAATGTTTGTTTTGTTTTGCGAAAGCAGCGTTTAAATATATATGTTGTAAATAGTCGGGTTTGCAACTTGGAATAACTTTGTGTTTATAGACCAATTTTGAAAATTTTTATTGCAATCGAAATGTTTGACTGAATATCATATTTAAAAGTATTTTCAAAGTACCCACTATATTAAAATGGATTTTTGACCGTAAAACGTGTCGTAAAAAATACAGGAGACAGCAGAATACATACAGCTCGTCGCATCCTTCCTTGCGCGTTGATGTAGGTGGTCTTCTTCGTTTTGCAGGCTGTCAAAAACAAAAGTAGGTATTAGGTATAGATACCTTACCTAAATATGGGATACCGTTTGAACTTTATTTGACAACCATTTTCTTTTTTTTCTGCGTCTTTTATCTTCATCCGTCCTCTGCCTCTATGCTGTGATGATGATTACGAACGATGGCGTTTGTCCGAACGGTTTCCTACGCAATTTTCCAAACTCTCTCTTCAAACGCTCACAAGTTTTTGATTCGTCGATTTCGTTTGTTTGTTTGTAGTGTGGTTTTGTTTTTATATTTATCCTTTTCGATCCCGTCGTCCGTATGTCTGTATTTTGGCTTTGGGCACTTGGTTGGTGGGCAGAGAGAATTAATAAAATGAGTGATGATGAGAGCCGCGGAGCCGGAGACTCTTCAAGTTTGAATTCAAATTCAAGTGTACACACATATAAAGTTTGTGACTTCTATTATGGAGTGCGAAAGCTAAATACGAGCAAAAAGAGCAAGGGATAAAGTTGTTCAAGTTTTTGAAGCGGACAAATTCATAGTGAGATTTGATGACGAGAGCCTCGAGAAGTTATTTCCATCGCATCATTTAATTTAATTAAAATTAACCTCGATCTTTTTTTGGTCATTTCATGAGTAAATACAGAACGCAAACATGACGTACGTACGTCTAAATCTTGAGCCTCATTTTAGTACCTTTACAGACGCATATATATAAGTATATAGAGATACAAGATCAAATGACATTGGAACATATATGTATATGTATACTATAGCATGCATGGACTGGCAAAAATAGCAGTAATTGTGGCTTCGAAGATTTCAAACAAGCCATAAGGGATTAGTATTAAAATTGAACTACCAAATATCATGAATATACCAAATGGTTGGAGGGAATTAATAATTAATAAGTCTGCTTTTGAAAGTTCAAAAATTGTGATTTTTTAAACGGTGCATATAGAGTATATTAGGGACCTGCAAAAAAGTGTTTAATGTGCAAAATTAAAAATTTGTAGTAGATTTTTTTTTGGTAAAATGGAGTCAATAGCGCATAATTTCCACTTTCAAAAATGTTGAAATATGGTATTTTGTATTTTGAAAAATGTTTAAATAACGAAATTTGCACTTTCAAAAAGGTGTAAATAAGGAATTTTGCACTTTCAAAATGGTGTAAATAACGAAATTTTCAATTTCAAAACGGTGTAAATAAGGCATTTTGCACTTTCAAAAAGGTGTAAATAAGGCATTTCGCAGTTTCAAAAAGGCGTAAATAAGGCATTTTGCACTTTTTAAAGGGGTTTAAATATGGAATTTTGTTTTTTCAAAATGGTGTAAATAAGGTATTTTGCACTTTCGAAACGGTGTAAGTAAGGCATTTTGCATTTTCAAAAATGTGTAAATAGGAAATTTTGCACTTTTAAAAAAGTGTAAATAAAGCATTTTGCACTTTCAAAAATGTGTAAATAGGAAATTTTGCACTTTTAAAAAAGTGTAAATAAAGCATTTTGCACTTTCAAAAATATGTAAATAGGGAATTTTGCACTTTCAAGAAGGTGTAAATAAGGCATTTTTTACTTTCAAAAAGGCCTAAATAAGGCATTTTGCACTTTCTAAAAGGTGTAAATAACAAAATTTGGACTTTCAAAAATGTGTACTTAAGGGATTTTGCAATTTCAAAAAGGCGTATATAGCTCAAAATATTACACAGCTTCTTTTCATTCTTCCCCGTCCGTCTTCAGTTGTCCGTCTATATGCATGTATTTGTATTTTGTATACTTATAATTGTATACTTTATACACAAAAGTGTCTACCTCTATTTTGCACATCCATCCGTACACATGGTAAATGAGTCAATTCCGATTCTGTGAATTTCAACCTTTTCACCAAATTATATTACATTTAAAGCCATAACATAATTAGAGCCACAACGGAGGGTTTTCCAGCAGTACATTCGTCATCTATGACTAAAAGCTTAAATTAAACATGTAAGGTAGGAATACGACCCTCAGTGTACATTATATTAAATGAATTACATACAAGACCTAAGTTCATATACCATATTCATCATGACTTATTTGAGTACAAATTGAACAGGTTCCTACAGTGAATGCAAACCGGTAACTATATATGGGTGAAAATATATAGGAGATGATTCCAGGAATTTCTGACGTGATTCTGAGAGAAACCGAGGAACGGAGTTGAATTCGTCTCGTATGACGTAATTCCATGACGCTCTCAAGAATTTATCCAGGCGTCCAAAAAAGCGAATATATGTGCATGCATAATAATATTATAGAGACAACTAATGTACCTACGTAATATGCAGATGCAGCATTTTACAAGCGTGTACCTACTGTAATGTAACTACCTACCTAGTAGCTTAATTTATTTTTAGAAACTAATAATATTCTAATGAACTAAGTTTTCTTTCTTGGATGTTTGTGTACCATTTATTTCCTTTCTTTTTGTTAAAATTTCAAAAGGTATTCATTTTATTGCAAATTTATGATTATAAAATAGGATATTTTAATGTGTTATTTTTTTACAGTTTGAAAAAATGGCACTATTAATACTTTTAAGTTTAGAAAAATGTTTTGACCTCTCAAAAATTCAGATTTTCCAGATTTTCCTTTGTTATGAAATGTTATATTTGAAAAAGTTTCCTGAAAAAAATCGTAAATTATAGAGATCGGAAGCTTAAAAAAATATTATCTTATGTTTATTACTAGAATTTAAAAAATGTGTTTATTGTCAGTTTTCAGGGCCGAATAATAAGGCAGACCTCGCTGCCTGAATTTTCAAACAACATGTAAATGGAACATTTTGCACTTTTCAAAAACATGTAAATAGAAAATTTTGACTGTTCAAAAACATGAAAATAATTTTTTTTTGCACATTTCAAAAACATGGAAATAAAACATTTTCCAATTTTTTCAAAATATGTAAATAGAATATTTGACACTTTTCAGAATCAATTAAATTGTACATTTTAAACACCTCTAAAACATGTAAATACAAAATTTTACCTACAATAAAATCGAAATATCCAGAGCCACAGGAACCAGTACCAGATGCAGATCGAGATTAAAATCAAAATCGACGTGTGGATCGACCGCAGACCAAAATAAAAATACGAAATATTAATAATACATTTTTGTAAATAGAAAATTTCAAGAGGTAGGAAAACATTAATAGGCTCAGAATTGTTTGCTTAAAATGTCGGCACACACAGGTCAGAACCAAAGACTCGACTTTGAAACGAAAACCAAGTTGTACAAAAGTTCAATTTCCGCTCTCATTGTGTACATGTAGAATCACTATCAGCTCAAAATCAGAAAATCCTCGGTGAATTTGCTTGTCGGCTTTCGGTCTACTTAGGTAGGCACATTCAATCAAATCTCAACAAGCATCTCTGAAATCTGAAACCTAAAGTGAACTGAACTGACTTTACTGCACTGTCCTTATATGTGTAACCGTTATTTTTAATTAATTGCTTAAATAACATACCGTGCGATATGCTTGCGTGCTCGACTAGAGATATAGAAAATAGAATAGAACCAGGCCGATAAAAGAGAACCGAGAAGAACAATAGACTGAAATCTAAAGGATGTAATGCGCAACATACCTGACGTTGAATTAGACGTATTGATTTCGTCAAAAGGTTTCTAGGGTCCGAAGGGCCAGGGTACCCAGTGCTGGTTTCCTAACGCTGCAGTCCGCCCGTACACTAACGTCCGTTGCAGTTGTAATATATTAGCCACTATTGTTTATGTGATTCAAGATTTTAAATGACAAAACGTTCGCCAATTTTATCGACTCAGATAGTTTTTAATATGCTAGTAGTTTGCTACGACTTATTGAAATCAATGCGATAGAATGATTACATAAAATGGGCAGTTGGGGCTATAAAAGTTATAAATGTATTTATATTTATTTCTTTAAAACAATTACTTTGTAGGATTTATTAAACGTATTTAAATTCAAATAATAAGAAATGAAATAGAATAAGAATGAGGTAGGACAACTCTATTCAGTTGAGAAGCAGAAAACAGACTCCTCGAGTCTCCCGCATCTCCTTCTATATATATTATATTCCTTAATTTAATCTAAGGCCTTAGCTCTGTCCGGTCCGTTCCACCAGTTCTACCAATCAAATGCCATCAACTAGACGCCAAGGGAGGGACTTTGCTTTGTTATTTTCTACCACTCTGAGCAACAAGAATTGAAGGCAATTCACATATAAGGTAACAGAACATATCTGTATAATCAAGGCTCTTTCGAAGCTCTGTGATCGTTCCAGAGATCCCTTAGATCTCGTGGACACCTAAATTTAAAACCCTTTCTAGGTTTGTAATGAATATAACGTTGGAGCTTATCCAATGTAACATCTACTAGCTATCTAGAGATTTCTTGAATCTCGTAAATAATATCCCTTTTTTATAGTTAACACTTTTTTGGATTTGTACATAATGCATAATATTTACACTTTATTCCTAAACAGACGGCTGCAAAGAATTACTGTTTTCTTCTACTAAATATTTAATTTCATTACGATACAATAACACTACTCATCTAATTTTTTAAAATTACTTAAAATTATTTAATTATTCAAATTGCCAAAACCATGTGGTCACATTACTTCCCACCCCAGCCATGTGGCCCCCACATGGTTATTTAACCTGGTTAGGTATAGATACAATATATTTTGAACACATTATAACACTAACGTTGTTTAAAGAATGATTTTAACTAGTTAACTATTGCCATAAGTGTGTAAATACCATTAATTTTAATATTAAAGTTTAGTTGGTGTATGAGAAAATCAGTTTTTAATTTGATTAAATAACAATGGTAGGTTAAATATGATGACAGTAGCGGGGCACACACAGTTTAAGGTATGACATTTTTGTTGAAACTTTTGAGCACATATTATAACAAGGTATGAAGATTGTTTATAGATGAGTAGTTTTGATACGGTTTGATTGATTGATTTCCAGGGCTGCAGTGGTTTTGTCGAAATAGAGTGGCCTGTTACAGTTGTTTGGAATGACGAGATGTTGTCGGATGCCTAATTAATGTAGGTAAAGATAGTCAAAACTACTGGGGATTCAGAAGCAGGGGTCACGTTTTCACAAATTACTTGGTTAACTTTTTTTGTTGTTTTTTAACTCAGGGTTTTTTTTAAGTTTATTCAGCTACATTAGTTGTTTAGGCTTGACTGACTGAAAACATGATCAATGGTCAGCTATTAAAACGTTTTAAGTGTTCTAAAGACTCGTCAGCAGATTGTTTAAGTCACAACAGGTGTCAGATGTGGTTAAAAGTGCAGGTACTGAATGTGTGTTTAAAGTAGATTGAAACGAGCTGCTGAGTGGCAGTTGGTAAGGTGTTATAGCCAAGCTGAGAGGTTCTGACACAGACGTCCTGAATGACCTAGTTGACAGGAGTTTATTGACCTCAGCGGTGTTCCATTAAGAAAGTGCCTACGAGGGCATGAAATTTCAAAAATAAATAACTGCAAAGTTTGGTGCTTGAAAAGTGCTAGCACTAAAGCTTTGTTGGAACAAATTTTTTTCACGTAGAATCAAAAACCGTATTTGCAACAAGGTGATGACTACTTGAATGATGTCTGGTTCACTTTTAAGTTCGTGAATGAGAAACCAATAGCCATAAAGCATCTACAAAATGAATAGTTGTTTAGTTGCTGGTAGAGATATTGTCCGAATTACAATTTTCACAAAAAAAGCAAAACGTAAACAAGTCTTTTAACAATTTGTTGCTGAAGTGTTAGAGCTGATGTTGGTCTGTTTTAGTGTTACTTATATAATGCAGGCAGTCATGGTTAGGTTGACATGAGCGATATAATTGTATTACAGAGACTGGAAGGTTATATTCCGATACGACATATTTATGTTTGCAAAATGTGTCGTCCACGATAGCTGAAGATGCATTTAAATGTGTAACAGGGATGGCACATCTTTAACTAGTAATAGGTAGAAAATATTTATGAAGACGTTGCGGCGAAGTTTACACTGAAAGCAGAGGTTGTAAAAGTTTTACAGAAATTGGATATGTTGAGAAGTACGTGAAGATGTCGAAGGATTGATACTGATTTATTTAGAATTTGGCACTAACTTAACAATAAATCTCTGTGTTGGTTAAATTTTGTGATACACAAGTAATAACTTTTAACGTCACATAAACTAATTAAGATTAGATTTAAAATTAGAAATACATGATTGATTGTAATTTGCTATGATTATTTTTAACGAGCCTATGAATATAACTAGGATAACATTAGAAATAAATTTAAATTAAAGAAAGATGGTAAAAGTCATTGAGCAGAACAAGTATGTTAAACAGGGGCTTAAAGCTCTGGTCTGTGTTTGCAGACGGAGTCGTTTATTTGTGAATTCTAGACATAGAAGTACTGTGGACTTGTAGACCGCGGTAAATTTGTGTGTCGAGAGTAGTGCCATTACCTCCTCAGTCACATACTCGTTCGCTACTAATGTACTAGTTGTAGTTAAGTGAGTTCCTCTACGGTCAACATTTGTGACCTCGACGATAGGCACAGGTAACCCACTGGCGATGCTAAAAATTACTACATAAGTTCATGAGACAGCGAGGTAGTTGCACAAATGTATAACCTTAACACTGGTATATAATAATGGAACGGCATAAGTAACTAAAAATAGTGTTATTGGTAAGATTAAAATCTATAGTAACCAGAAGAACCTGGCTGCAATGGACACGAATTTCTTATAATTGCGACTGCAGGTGGTAGTTGAATGAACACCAAGTTCTAAGCAGGTATGTACAAATCAACGCAACTAATACTAATAGGCAGTTTAGGTGTGATACATGTATTGAGAGGAGCACAATTTGTTGTTATTATAAGATATTGATCTCTTTCTTAAATAAAAACGAATTGTGTAAGTCCAGACGCTGTTCCTTATTCACTGAGGGTACAATTACAAGTTTAAAAAACAATTTGTTTAAAGCTCATCAAAGTATTATGAATACTTGTATATGTAGCTTCTGTTATACACAAAACGTCAGAATTGCAATAGGTTTTTTAAAAACATACACTGCACCACAGTCCATAACAGTTACTTATTTTATTGTTATCATTGTTTGAATTTTGGTAATAAGTGCATGTATAAAAATGTTTACGTTTTAATGTTGGAGTTTTGAGTTATAACTTAGAAAACCGTATTAAACAGTTAATTTACTCTTGCATTTCGTACGAATGAAGCACAGACCAGTAAAATTAGTATTGCATTTCTAAGATTTCGTGATATCAACAATACCAAAATCCATACAATCGCTTTGCAAATCAATTAGTAAAACCAAAATAAAAATTTGTGTTACATTATTATTATAAGTTTTAATGAATTTTTGTCTAATACATATTTTACCTACATTTTTATTAAAAACAACTTTGCACTTTAGCGAGTGTGTATGGGCAGTAGTATTAGGTTAAAAATTTTATTTCACAATAACCAACTGATCCAGTATGCCTAAAATCTTTACAATACATAGCAAATCTGCTAATTGTAATTATTTTATATTTTTACATGTAAATAAAATTTGTAAATTTTGTGTGAATTCATATTTTTGTTAAAATTAAAAATTTAATTTAGAATATACTATAGTTAAAACAGAAATTCCTTGGTTATGTACAATAGTAGAAATAGCCTAATTGTGTAACTAGCTATGGTTGTAACTATCAACTATGTTTCTGTACAATGCCATACCTGTTAAATTCAACAAAATTGGGTTTTATAATATAGAAACAAACTTGAGCATAAAAAAGTGACAATGTAATTTATCTGCTGAAAGTAGAAGTGTTATAAATTCTCTTTGTATAGTAAAACATTTAATATGTGTCCGTTTTAAAAAAACCACTATTTTATGGAATAACGCACTTTTGCGTGTATTTTATTTGAGAGTAACAAACTCAAACTGTCAACACAAACCAAATTATCTAACCTACTATTGTTTTAAGATCAGTTGCGTAGTCAACGTTTTCCTTATTATTTAAGACGCAGTTACATTTTGTTTCTTCCATTTTATCTCTGTTTCTCTTTGCAATATGCTTGTTTAAACTTTACCTACTTTACCAAACCAGGAAAACAATCCTATACGATAACTGTAAGACTTGACAAAGCTTTTTACTTTTTTTTTACGTAAATCATTGTTTAATAATTAAATATCCTGACCTAACAGGTTTCATTATTTGCAGTCAATTTTGCCCTTTGTTTGCAGGATCAGTTCTTATTTCAGTCGCAGAAGCTAAAGTTTAAAGTACTTACTGCTCATTTTTGATAAGTAAGTCCAGACAATTTGAATTTGAAGCGGTAAATAGCTTCTGCGGCTGATATAAATGCAAAAAGCAGTAAGTCAGTCGTCACCAACAAACTCTTTTTCGATCCATCGCAACTAACCATAATGTGCGCGCGCACGTATTTTAATATAAGCTTAATTATATACTATTAGCAAGGTGCCTAGGTCTTTGTGTTCCTCCTGGTTAATTTTATTCAAATGTAATGGTCAAACTCTTTCATATTTTCTTTTAAGTCGCCTTTTGCGAGCGTTACACCATATTCTGCTCGGTAGCACATACTTTTAGCGGACAATAGTTTTTGAGAATGATGTAATAACCTTTTAATTTCAGTTTTTTTTATTTTGTTTTTGCGAGTCACTTAATTTTAGCTCAAGTCAGGGACTAATATTACTGCATAGAGGTATGACTCCTAAATTACTATCTTATATTATAGATTTTATTATTTAAATACCAATTGTAGTATATACTTGTAAAGATTATTTCTAGTGATACAAACCGTAGGATAATTTCTGTAGTTTTTGTTTGCTCTATCAAAAAAATTTACTGGGTACGTTTACCCTTTTAGGTGTGTTTTACGTAACAATATTTCAAATCCATACTCTTGTGCAAGCTACTCGTGCATATCCAAATTAACTTGTGGCAAATTATTTGAAAAAAAACATTTTTTTTCTAATAAGGTTATAATATTATTCATACCTGCAAATTTAGGTTGACCAAATAGGACTTAAACTAGCTAAGCAGAAACCTTATCACGATATCACGATTATCAATGTCATCATTGTCCATGTCCGTGATTAACAGCCGTACAAATCATATTTATTAACGCAGGCAATCTGCTTAGGAACAAATTTAGTTATTGAAATCATTATTAACTTGTATGAATATAGTATAAATTTTTTTTTTAACTATTTCAAAAGCACCATTCTAAATGACTATTAGGAGTGTTGTACTGTGAAAAACTTGAAAATTGAAATGAAAATGCGAAAGGCACAGACAGTTTAATTCATTGCATAGCATACTAGGATGAGAAGAAAGTGGTTGGTATTTCATATTTTTAGATATATCTTGTGTCATAAAGGGTTAGATTGCTGTATACAGTACATAATATATATACGAGAATAGCTCTAACAGGCAATAGTTAATTAGAGCAAATTAAAAAAATTATAAAAACAGCAAACGCACGATAACAAAATCATGTTATTCGATTACGTTCCTAGTGTAGTGTAATGATTATTACCATGTGTAATAACCTGTGTCATCAAAGTTTAACCTCTATGTTCCTAAAAACGTAGTCTATGGTAACTTATTTATCTGTTGACAAATTTTTAGCCCTACAGAGACTATGTGTTTTTTTTCGGATGTTTAAAACAGAAATGTTTTTTTTATTTGCCTTGACAGCTCTTAAGTTGTCATAACAGCTTTTCATTTGCCGAGACAGGTCTTTATCTGCTGATACACGTATTTATTTAAAGATACAGCACTCCATTTGCTGCGACAGCTCTTCATTTGCCGCGACAGCTCTTCATTTGCCAAAGGAGCTCTTTATTTGCCAAGAACGCTCTTCCTTTGCCAATACAGCTCTTCGTTTGCCAAAAGAGCTCTTTATTTGCTGAAAGAGCTGTTTTGCTAATACAGCTCTTCATTTGCCAAGAGCTTTTCATTTGCCGAGACAGCTCTTCATTTGCCAAGACAGGTCTTTATTGGCCTACAAACCTCTACATTTTCCTAGGTAATCTGCTGAGGCTGTTTGTTGGATCACGTTTATTTAGGTCTGTTTATGCCAAAACTACTTGTCAGTTGACGACGACTTCAGTCCGTATTATTCTACACTACTTTATTGCTAAAGCCTACTGTCATTGTATTTTATAACAAACATCTTGTTACATAATATAGAGCTTAATTTTATTAACAATCCTAAATCTTGTTGCTACGATACCGTAAAGCAAAAACTACTCAAAACAATATGACAAAAGTGATCCCCAAAATTAACATTGTGAACTACGGGATACTCTGATGCCACCTAAAGGAGCAATACTAAGCAAGGTTGGTGAAGCAGTGTACTTGTTTACATAAATCAAATTAAAAGAGGGGCTAGAACTATTTTATAAATAAATGTTTCTATGGCTGAGTTTCGTAAATACAACAATATAATGTTTTTCTATAATTCTGTAGTCGTCCTTGTTTAAAAAGTCAATTTATTTGTAGTTGCATTGCACGCCTCTGTTTTAGGTGTATTTGGTATTAGATTTTAGTTTTATATTAAGCTCATCTTTCCTAACCTTTTTATCCTTAAAATGTTCTCCTATCTTTAAAATACATTTTAATAATTCTCAGAATTATTTCGTATCCCTGTTGAATAAAATTCATTAGTCCTTAAATGTTTTTCGTTACTCTGTTAGATGATATGTATATTCCTTAAAATTTTACCTAGTCTATGTTGGACAGGATACTCATCCTGCTTACAACTCCTTCATCTTTGTAGAAAAAAAGACTTGTACTGCTCATAACTCCTATTTTTCTCAGGCAGTAGAATTACGTTGTATGTATGTATCTTTAGGGTCTTGAATACCGTTATTGTAACAGCACCAAGTTAGCGCAGGCCATTACTGACCCATTGCTATCCCTAATTAAGACTTAACCTAATAATTAATTAATATGGCCCCTGTCGAAGCGACCTGTAGCAATTGTATATGCTAACACGTCTTTCCTAGGAGCTTCTGTGATTATTTCATGCGAGTCCTTACTGGGACCGAAAAACCAGTTTAAGCTTTGCATGCGATGATATCTATGAATACGACACCTTACCAAATAATGAAGTACCGTTTCGTCTTCCTCACCACACTCTTGGCATAGCGGGGAATTGACAACGCCCATACGGTGGAGGTGCTTTTGTAGCGGGCAATGTCCTGAGTAAATGTACGTCAGTAACTGTATTGCCCGCCTCGATAGTGACACAGGTGAGGTTGAGCCGGTTGAATAATTCGGCTTTACAGAAAGTAGTTTGGCGACCTTGCAGTCCTTCCTTTCTTCCCACCTGCGCAGATGTAGGTTACGCTGCCATAACCGTATTTCGCTGTACTTTACGCTGTTAGATACAGGAAGTATAGGTTCAGGCCCCATTTGAGCCTTCTTTCTCCCCTCCTTTCCCATATGCGCGCCACGGGCTAGTTGATCGGCAAGCTCGTTGCCCTCAAAGCCCATGTGAGCTGGTATCCAGATAAGTTTTACCTCGTTTGTTTTTGCCAGCTTTGTCAAGTCGTTAAAACACTCCTTGAGAAGCTTAGAGTCTGTATTTAGTTTAATCAGAGATCTCAGAGCGCTCTGACTGTCACTAAAGATGGTAATAGATTTGTTACTATAACTACGTTCAATTAACGTCTTTGCTGCAAGGGAAATTGCTACAACCTCGGCTTGGTAGACAGTGGCGTATTTGCCTAGTGATTGGGAGATTTCACAGATTACACTAACGTTCTCTATGTCTACCCGATCTTCAATATGGCAGCCACAACCTGAGCTGTCGCCATCTTTAGAGCCGTCAGTAAAGCATACAATGCCCGTGTACACTGCTGAAAGATCTTGCTTCCAGAGTGCCTTGTTCTGAATCTGTACCACTAAAGTCCTGTTCAGCTCATGCGTAGTATCATTATCTGAGGGCATTTGGAGAGCTGGGACATTAGTTGCCCAGCTGTTGCTTAGCCCTACGTGATTTCTGATACCTTGACTTAATGAGTTGCTTTGCCAATGGCCTTGACCAATGAGCCTCTGTCTGGTCTTTAGTGCTAAACCCATGAGATGTATGTCAATGGGTAGCAGCCCAATGAGGCGTTCCATCGTAGCTGTTGGCGTAGATTTCATGGCGCTAGTGGTGCTAAGACAAGCCAACCTTTGCGCCTTATCCAACGCTTTCGTGCAGCACTGCTTCTTGAGTGCAGTACACCAGCCAATAATAGCATATTCCACCTTGGGTCTAACTATCGCTGTGTAAACCCATTTAGCAATCTTTGGAGTAAAGCCCCAGGTCTTACTAATAGCCCTGCGGCAGCGCCCCATTGCCGTGGAGGCTTTTAGTCCAATGCTTAAGCAATGTTTGGTCCACAGGAGTTTACTGTCGATAAGTACACCTAAGTACCTTACCGAGTCTTTCCGTTGAAGTACTGCCCCGTTTAGTACAATAGGTTTCAGTTTAACTGCCCTTTTGTTCCCAAACAGTACCAGGTCGGTTTTGCCTGGGTTGGCGTTGAGACCTTTTGTTGGGCACCAGTTTTCAATGAGCCTAACGCCTCTCTGAATTCTGTCCGCCACAGCATTAGAGTCAATGCCGCTTTGAAGTATGCAGCCATCATCTGCGAAGGCTTGGGTTAGTGCTGATGATATTGATTTGAGTTTGACCAACAATTCATCGATTACTAGGTTCCAAAGCAGTGGAGACAACACGCCTCCCTGCGGGCAGCCCCTAGTAATTTCCTTAGAAATGGAGATGCCATTTACCGATGCAGTTGCGGTTTTTGTGAAAGCATAAAGCGTATCCACCTTATCAAGGTTGGATTGATATTAAATTTTTTAAGTGCCTGGGTGATTGCACTGTGAAAGAGGTTATTAAAGGCTCCCTCTATATCAATAAAAACACCCAGTACTATTTCCTTGTTCGCTATGGCTTTTTCAATGTATGAAACTAGCCTATGAATAGCCGCTTCAGTTGAGGAGCCTTTTAGATAGGCAAACTGATTGTTGGCCTTTAAATGCTGTACAAGTTGCGGGCTTCTGAGATTTCTATCAACAAGTCTCTCCATAGCCTTTAGCATAAATGAGTTCAGTTGAATCGGTCTCCATGCTGAGTGCATTTCATAGTCCGTCTTGCCTGGTTTTGGAAGAAAGATTATTTTAGCTTGCCTCCATACGCTTAGAATATAGCCAGTCGCGAGACTTGCTTTAAATAATTCCAGCATATGATTGGAGACTGCACTTAAACCTTTCTGTAATAACACAGGGGCTATGCCGTCAGGCCCTGGTGCTTTAAAAGGACTAAAGCTGTGGACCGCAGCCCACAGACTTGCTGGGGTGACCACTTCCTCAATGAGGCTTAAGTCGCTGACTGTGTGGTCTACTATATCTGTTTCTCTATCTGGGTTATCCGGAAAGTGGCAGTCTACTAGAGTCTGCAGCGCAGTCCTCGAGTCAGTTGATCGGATGCCGGATACTGGGTCTTTAATTATCCCCAGTTCTTTCCTTATGTCCCCAGACAGTATCTTATGTAGTCGACTTGCCGCGGGTAATGTAGACACCTCACTGCAGTATGTCTGCCATGAGTTTCTCTTTTCCCTGCGAATTGTCCTTTTGAGTGCTCTTAAAGCAGCGGTGTAATTGGATCTATGTACATCACTTGCGCCAGGCTTAGTGCTCCGGTAGGCCCGCCTTGCTGTTTTGCGCAAGGTGTCTAGGTCTTTATTCCACCATGGCACCGCTTTGCGCCCAGGGTATGTGCGTTTCATAGGGCATGCTTTTGCCCATGATTCTGTGATTGCATTGTTTATATCAATCGCTCTTTGTTCGATTGCGTTGCATTCGTAATCTAGTCCTGGTTCAATTGCCGACAGTGAGTTGGTTAGATCCTCACTGTAGCAGTCCCAGTTTGTTTTGCGAATGTTTCTACTAAATTTAGGTTGAGGTCGGTTGGCACTAACCATAAAAGTGATATATTTGTGGTCAGAAAGCGACTCTTCGTTGCTTACCTCCCAGTCTTTTATAAGGACCCAGGCCCACTGATTTACAAGTGTGATGTCAAGCACCTCCCTGCGAGTTTTTGTTACAAAAGTGGGTTTATTTCCCCTATTTATCACATCGATGTCACTTTGCATCATGTATTCAAATAGTTGCTCACCCCTTTTGTTTGTGTTAGTGCTACCCCAGTAATTGTGGTGTGCGTTGCAGTCTGCTCCCACAATTAAAGGGATTCTATTAATTTTGCAGTGTTCTATTAGCTTTGTTAGTGCCTGCGGTGGACATGAGGCCTCGTGTGCCATGTACGCCGAGGCAAATATTATTGCCTTGTTGCGCCAATTCGTTTTAATTGCTACTAGATCCCGGTCGGAGAATTGAATTAACAACTCCGCATGGACATTTTTAGTCACCAGGATGCATGCACGTGGCGGAGTGTTATCATTTGCTGTGCTACTGTCTACAAATAATTGGTCTTGTCTACCAAGACCCCTTATTGCGGACCTAAAGTAGTATGGTTCTTGTATTAGACCTATGAATGAATGAGAGGTTTTGTAGGCATGGTTAGTACTTTTTTTGTGTTTTTGTAGCATCACCCCGTCGCGCCATCTGCATAGGGCTGCAGCAGCGTCTTTGGAGTGATGCAAGTTTATTTGGGTCACATCTACAAAGGGTGTCGATAGTGGCGGCCCCCTTGACTGATTAGACCCCTTATGCCTTAGCCTATTCACTAACCTCTATCACTGCTTCATCTACTAACCTGCCTCCTCCCCTGCCCCGGGATAGGATACCGGAGAAGATGGCTGGACTTGAGCCAAAGAAGAGCTCGAAGCCCCTTTGCTCTATGAGTTCCGCTGATCTGCTGTCCATGGATAAGAGGTATGAGTGAGATGTAGAGTACTCCCCCTCTCTGGACTCTGTCGTCGTGGTATCGTTGAGGATTGCCCACGATGTTGTGTCTAAACCCTCGTTCATAGCCTTCAAGGTCTTCAGGAGAACCTTGAATTCATGTTTGACCGTGGATCTAAATTTGACTCTGAACTTGTGTGACTTAGGCTTAACCGGTGCTTCAGGAGCTAGGTAACACTTAAAGTAGGTGGTTCGATTAGGCCCCACCCACTCCCATGCGTTGAATTACGTTGCTACGAACTCTCATTCTTGTTGAACATGAGACTCATTCTGCTCGAAACTCTATCATGCTTCTCGGACAGTAAAATTATCTTGCTTGTAAATCTAAAATTTCTAGGAGAGGGGACTCATTTTGTTTGGAATCTTATCCTTCTTGGACAAAGGACTTATCTTGCTTAAAATCTTCTTTTTGAGCAGGGGACTCATTCTGTTCGGAATCTTATCCTTCTTGAACAAAGGACTTATCTTGCCTAAAATCTCTTTTTTATGCAGGGGACTCATCCTGCTTGGAACTAGCTCATCCTGCTTAGACGTAGTACTCATTCTGCTCGGAATCTTATCTTTCTTGGACAGGGGACTGATTATGTTTAGAATTTCATTTTTTTTAGACAACAGACTCATATTGTTTAGAATTCTCTCTCATCTTCCCCGAACCAGAGACTCATTGTACTCAAAATTCTCTCATCTATCTCAGACAAAGTACTCATCTCTCTCGGAATTCTCTCTCATCCTCCCCGGACAAACGACTCATCGTACTTAAAATTCCCTCATCTATCCTGGACAAAGTACTTATCTGTCTCGGAATTCTGTCATCCTCTGCGGACAAGCGACTTATCGTATTTGGAATTCCCTCATCCATCCTGGACAAAGTACATATCTCGATCTGAATTCTCTCATCCTTGCCGGAAAAAGACTCATCCCTTACGGAATTCTCTCATCCTTGCCGGACAAAGACTCATCCCTTACGGAATTCTCTCATCCACACCGGACAAAGACTCATCCCTTACGGAATTCTCTCATTCACACCGGACAAAGACTCATCCCTTACGGAATTCTCTCATCCACACCGGACAAAGACTCATCTCTTACGGAATTTTCTCATCCTCGCCGGACAAAGACTCATCCCTCACGTAATTCTCTCGTCTTCGCCGGACAAAGACTCATTCCTTACGGAATTCTCTCATCCTCACCAGGCAAAGACTCATCTCTTACGGAATTTTCTCATCCTCGCCGGACAAAGACTCATCCCTTACGGAATTCTCTCATTCTCACCGGACAAAGACTCATCTCTTACGGAATTCTCTTATCGTTCTTAGACAGGAGTTTTACTTAGTGCTAAGCTTTTATTCTCCCCGGAAAAGTTACATATGTAAGAGCCAATACAATATTTCTTTGTTTACTGGTCATCTATATTCATTTCTGTGTCAATAGGTGTGCTTAAGTCTTTCAAGTCATTAACTGCTATACATTTTACTCTTATTATAGTATTTAGTTGACTGTTCATGTATACCCAGTCCTTTAATTTGGTTTGTTGCACCTGTTCTCATTTAGTTTTTGCAGTTTGGTCAAACAACTTTGTAGTAGGTCCAGATTTTATTCTTTTAAGGACTGTTTAATTTTTTTAAAAAAACTGACAACACAAAATAAAATTTCTATTATGCTTTAATTTACATTTAAATAATTGAGCTGAGCTGTTAGAATTTTGGGTCATATCTATTGCCTTCTAAAACGCAGCACAAAAGTCATTTATCTGATTTTATATTATAATTTTAGTAATTTATTTTATTTTGGTTACGTGTTTCCTGCTGTTCTGGGACATTATCCCAGCACCCTTCTAAGCCGAGCAACAAAAATAGAATTTACCGTTATTCTACGTGAACTTTTATGTGACAACTGCATTGGGTAGATAATGGCTGGAATTTTATTCTAACCCCAGTACACTTGCTATAGAATAGGACAGTTCTAAAACAACAGTGACATAAAAAAAAAGGTTGTCAGTCCTATTAAATCAAATGAAAAATGTTTTTCTTTGTGGTCCTCAAGCTCTCCCTGTATAAGTTAATCGCTAGATTCAATCAAACAAAGTACACGGCAAGGAAGGGTACATTTTGTTTTGAACTAAGTCCTTAGTGGTTTGACATTTATTGCTACTTCGTCAGAAAAGTTACGACTACCTGAAGTCGTTCTTTGAAAGTTTCTAAGCTTTAATGGAAAGGTTTGGGCAATGACTATTAATTTTAAGTACCCAGAGATTGTGGGCTTGGTAGTAAGAAACAAAGACAACTTATTTCAACGCTTTTGTGCCACGAGGTTCTTTTTTTTGGGTATTGCAACTAAATACATATTTCTGCCACATACGTATATTTAAAAAAACCAAAACCTTTACGCTCAAGAGTATGACTTGTTGTTGTACTATACGTATATGAGATCTTGAATACTACATATTCATATTGTGCCTATTAAGGTCTAGCTACAACTCCGCCATCCTCACTTAACAAGTCGTGACATAAAGTTCTATCTACATACTGTATGTACCCTTGTAGCCAGGACTCCTTGCAAATGAAATCAAGGTTAAGCCTAATTACTCTAGTATCTTGCTCATCATTTATTTTTATTAGCATATAAGGTGAAAGGATTCTATTTTTATTCTCTTTGAATAAGCGCGTTGGTGCAGCGTTTATTTTACTGCACATTGATGCAATTAAAAAATCCTTTGCTAATCTTCTAGGCAAGTTACATAGAAGGTCATTCACTGATACCGTAACTCTTTCCTCCAATTTTACATTATAGTTAAACTCAATGCTCAGTCTAAATGAATAAATAATTTTATCGATGCACGACGAAATATGAGTCTCATAATATGCATACGCTGAGTTACAAAATCCACACCAATGCGCATCTTTATTGTGATAGTCTACTTCTTTCAAAGTTTTCATCATAAAACAACACCCTGGATAATAACACCACAATGCTCAGGGTGATAAACTCAAAACTTTATTTATAAATTCACCACGATCTTACGACAATTTATCTGTCCACCCTTTTCTCCGGATTTGAAATACCAACCACGTTTTTATTTAACTTTAACAAAGTAAGTAAATTTAGAGGTACAAGAAAAAGAATAAAATAAATACAAAAGGTAAGATTGCGCAAAAACCCCTAGTTATAATACTCCAGCAATTTCAATAGCAATAATTTCCAAGAGGTCCCGGGTTTCGGCACCAACATGTAACCGTTATTTTTAATTAATTGCTTAAATAACATACCGTGCGATATGCTTGCGTGCTCGACTAGAGATATAGAAAATAGAATAGAACCAGGCCGATAAAAGAGAACCGAGAAGAACAATAGACTGAAATCTAAAGGATGTAATGCGCAACATACCTGACGTTGAATTAGACGTATTGATTTCGTCAAAAGGTTTCTAGGGTCCGAAGGGCCAGGGTACCCAGTGCTGGTTTCCTAACGCTGCAGTCCGCCCGTACACTAACGTCCGTTGCAGTTGTAATATATTAGCCACTATTGTTTATGTGATTCAAGATTTTAAATGACAAAACGTTCGCCAATTTTATCGACTCAGATAGTTTTTAATATGCTAGTAGTTTGCTACGACTTATTGAAATCAATGCGATAGAATGATTACATAAAATGGGCAGTTGGGGCTATAAAAGTTATAAATGTATTTATATTTATTTCTTTAAAACAATTACTTTGTAAGATTTATTAAACGTATTTAAATTTAAATAATAAGAAATGAAATAGAATAAGAATGAGGTAGGACAACTCTATTCAGTTGAGAAGCAGAAAACAGACTCCTCGAGTCTCCCGCATCTCCTTCTATAATATTATATTCCTTAATTTAATCTAAGGCCTTAGCTCTGTCCGGTCCGTTCCACCAGTTCTACCAATCAAATGCCATCAACTAGACGCCAAGGGAGGGACTTTGCTTTGTTCTTTTCTACCACTCTGAGCAACAAGAATTGAAGGCAATTCACATATAAGGTAACAGAACATATCTGTATAATCAAGGCTCTTTCGAAGCTCTGTGATCGTTCCAGAGATCCCTTAGATCTCGTGGACACCTAAATTTAAAACCCTTTCTAGGTTTGTAATGAATATAACGTTGGAGCTTATCCAATGTAACATCTACTAGCTATCTAGAGATTTCTTGAATCTCGTAAATAATATCCCTTTTTTATAGTTAACACTTTTTTGGATTTGTACATAATGCATAATATTTACACTTTATTCCTAAACAGACGGCTGCAAAGAATTACTGTTTTCTTCTACTAAATATTTAATTTCATTACGATACAATAACACTACTCATCTAATTTTTTAAAATTACTTAAAATTATTTAATTATTCAAATTGCCAAAACCATGTGGTCACATATGCACTATGTATGCCACTGTAGGAATACTAAGTTGAACATGAAAACGAAAATACGAAAACGATGACGCGCGATGACAAATAAACAAACAAACAAAAAAACGGGTTAAAGGAAAAAGGAGGAAAGGGCAAAATTCGGATTCGGATTTGGATTCGGATGAACGGAAATTTGGACTGATTTCCAAGTCAATTTTCCCGAGTTTTCAATTTAATTTCATTCATTTTGATAAATTCTATTTGTATTTGTGTTTGTAGGAGTGCATGTAAATATATGTACACACCAGAGATTTTCCACATTCTACGCTATGACTAACTAAAGTGAGCTCGACTTACTTTTAGAGAGATATTTCCATATATTTCAAAATGGAGGTTTGCATAATAGGAAACTGGAAATTGAAATTCCAGAGTTTCATCCTAAAATTGGCATCCAAATCGGTATCGGCAAGGGCATCCAAAATCCATTTTCGTCATTTGGGATATTCCATGTGTATCCCACGTAATGCATGTAATTGTAATGTAGCGATAATTGTAATAGTAGTAGTGGTAATGGTAGACGTGGAATTGAAGAACAAGAGACGAAACTATTATGAACACATGAGGCTGATGATAGAATTTCGGATATGAACTTCAAGATAGGGTTTTATAATATAGAGTTGTAAAATTCCAGAATTCGAATTCTAGAAAATAGGAAACAGGAGACGGATAGAATTCTATTACAATTTTAATGCTGACAGATTGTGTGGAAAAAGTTGCTATATTTTATCGTCCACACACACACATACACTCAATGCCCGATGGTAAGCCGAAAGCTGAATTGAACATCCAACAAGTTGTCAATTAGTGAATATAAGTTGGGCTTGTACATAGCTTCAGCAGTAGAAGTATATAGATATGAAGAGTTGTTTAGAAAAACGGGATAAGTACACCCAAAACATGCATTTCTGATTTAAATTTGGATTTTTAGTGTTTTCGTAGTTTGGAGATGACAATCATTGCCGTGCGTAAATTTTACATGCAAGAAAAAGTTTAAAAATAAAAAAAAGTTTTGTTTCACTCAAAACGATTAAAATTTCATCTCACGGACTTTTTCCTCCATGTTAAGTTACTGATTTTGAGGCAAAACGGATCAAGTCCACAAATTAAAATTTTGCAAAATTTTCTAAAAAATTCCAGAGTCAGTCTAGATTTAAGAAACTGCTTGTAATATTGCTTCGTCAGTTGCAGTGCCTGTAGAAAAAATTGAGTTCAAAAAATAATCCTGTCACCTATTATTCATGATTCGTTATATTTATGTGTAAAATTTTTTCTTTGATGGACTCGACCCGTTTTACCAAAAAACTCTTCATACATAGTTGCTAATAGCAGAGCGGAATAAGGGATTAGATTTTGTTTAGATATACTTTCTATAGTAACTGTTATATCGTCTGCGAAGAACCAAAATGGCCCATATCCATGTTTAGCTAAAAACAATATCCAATATCTATAAAAATATTCAAACATGTCTTGAAAGCATTTACATAGAATATTTTTTTCAAAAATATGTAAATACAACATTTTGAAATTTTCAAAAACTAGTAAATAGAACATTTTGCACTTTTCAAAAATATGTAAATACAACATTTTGCAATTTTCAAAAACTAGTAAATAGAACATTTTGCACTTTTCAAAAATATGTAAATACAACATTTTGCAATTTTCAAAAACTAGTAAATAGAAGATTTTACACTTTTCACAAACTCCTAATCAACATTTTACGCATGTTTTTCATTTTGTTTTTATAAAAAAGCTCATTTTGATTCTAGCTTAAATTGGAAATGGGTCATTTTGTTTCTTCACAGACGATATGCTGTACTGATTCTACTGCGTAGAATTTCCTAGGAAAAAAAACTTGATTCATGTAATATGCATGATGTGAATGTCTATTTGGATTTCAGTAAGAAATCAATTTCCTCTCGCTATGGAAGATATAGGATTTCAGCTATACAATGAATTTGTGTATATTCAAAAATTGAACTAATTATAGATATAATTATATTTATATTAGTTACCCACATAATACCCCACACTGTGTAAATATAAGCTTTGCTTATGGCTTTCTCAGAAAAAAAATTAATTGAGATATTTTATCCTTTTTAATCGAGAGTAAATGGATCTCTGGATGTTTTTGTAATCGTAATCGGATCCTGAGATAGATTCGCAAACAAAATGTAATGAGCTCAGAACTACTAAGAAGTTTAGTTTATAGTTAGAGAAATGTTTCCAAGTTATACATAGTAATATCTTCGACTGTCTGTGTCGGCGAAGAAACATTTTGAATTTTGTCATAAGTGTAATGGACTTCCGTAAGGACTTGCGACAAAATGTTTCTTCGCCGACAAATTGTACTACTCACAAGTAAATTAGTGCAATGTTTGAAAAGAACGAATAATTGGGATTAATTGGAGGATTTTAAAAATTGAAAACTGGTGCATTTGCGTGAGACGGTGTCAGGGCCGGACGAAGGAATTGCTTTTAGGGAGCAATTTTTTTCCATTGAAAAACCACTATTTGGATTTTATTGATGGTCTTCTTGAGTAAAGCAAAATGTTGTATCAACATGTTTTTGAAAATTGCAAAATTTTCTTTTTACTTGATTCCAAAAAGTGCAAAATATTCTATTTATATGTTTTGAGAAAAGTGTCAAATGTTTTATTAACATGTTTTTAAAATGTGTAAACAAATTTATTTACATGTTTTTGAAAAGTCTCAATATTCTTTTTACATCTTATTGAAAACTCCAAAATGTTCCATTTAAATATTTTTCGAAAATTAAGGCAGCGGGGGCTGCCTGCGCTGGCCGCATTATCCGGCCCTGGACGGTATGAATCTATTTTTATACTGAAATTCTATATTTATTTATAATGAATATGATCTCCAGCTCCAGCTGAAAAAAAATGAAGTCAAGTTGAAATACTAAAAACGGAAAAGCAAAAGTCGGATTTTGAAATCTAGAATCTGAAACTCGAATATCTCTCTATCACTGGCTATACTACTTCTTCAGTATGTGTTTTAGTATTTCCCAGAATTTTTCAGTTCTCGAAAACCTGCCAAAATTCCAAGAAAACTGAAAGAAAACTGTCCATAGTACAGAGATACATAGCGCCGAAAACCTACAGCATCTGCAGAAGTAAACGAAGGAGTGAATTGATCATACGAGGAAACAAACACCATTATTCCATTATTATTATTGAAACTGTGTCACACTCTTCTGTATTTTTGTATGGGAAGTTTTCGGAAAGTGAGACGCTACTTTGATTATAATTATATAGTGTGATGTGATTCGGACTTGGAGTGTAAAGTATAGTATACTGATATATAGGATAGATATAGCGATACAGGATGACATTATAGATATAGGTGAGTCGTCGTCGTCGTCGTTGTCGTCGTCGAAGCCGAGTCATTGATTAAGCTAATAAAGTTTTAGTGAAGAGAGCTCGAAAGTTTTCAAATAATGACTTTAGAGTCCACTTTCCTCTCTAAAAATATACGACTTAAGGACACGGGAAAACTTGGAGAAGGAAGCACGAACGATTTCCTATAGTTTAACTTCATTCCTAATTTATCACTATAGACACCGCACAATCCCCCATTTAGTCCCTCATTCCCAGTCCCAGCATAATGCCTATATACCCGTAATAATATAGGTAACATCTTAACTTTCAGTAGATAGTTACGGACGGCGGACCGGGACCGGTACCGGTACCGGTACCGGCATGGCAGTGTCTTTTAACGAGAAGTTTATTACGCTATATAATAGGTATATACTTCCAGTTATGTTACGCACTATGCAATTATATGAGCCACTGCTGTACAATTATTGAGTAGACTGTTTCATTATAATGGCTTCATCGTAAATTCCCAGATCGTTATATTTGAAGCTGACGATGATATTATTCGATGTACACTTTTAAATCTAAAGTGGGGAATTTAAAATTAAAACTAGTTCAAACTTAAAATTGACATATCGTCTGTGAAGAACCAAAATGGCCCTAATCCATTTTTAGCTAAAAACCAAATGTACTTTCTACAAAAATATTAAAATATCATATGATTTTGAAAGCTTGTAATTAAAAAATTTGAACTTTTGGAAAAGAAGTAAATAATTCATTTTACACCTTTCAAAAACATGTAATTTGAATACTGTGCATGTTCTAAAAACATTTAAATAGAACATTTTGCATCTTTCAAAAACATGTACCACATAACTAGAACATTTTGCACCTTTCGCCTTTCAGAAACATGTACATAAATAGGACATTTTGCAAATTTCAAAAACATGTAAATAGAACATTTTGCACCTTTCAGAAACATGTGCATAAAGTATATTGTGCAATTTTCAAAAACACGTAATTAGAATAATTTGCATCTTTTAAAAAACTCGTATAAACATTTTACTCATTATATTCTTATTCATGTTTAAAGAATTTGTCAACATAACTAGTTCCTTTTAACTCTAACTTTAAATTGGATATATGGGTCATTCTGTTTCTTCACTCACGATATATAATAGATTAGGATTTTTTTTGCCGTTACTTCAATACATAGGTATTGATATGCCATTTTAAATTTATTCATAGTTCTATACAAGGGCGGATCCAAGGGGGGGGGGGCTAAGGTGCTTTAGCCCCTCCATGAGGAGCTTTTTTAACATGGTGGAGATAGGAGCGGCCATTTTCCAAGATGGCCGCTTAACATTATTAGCCCCCCCTATGACCCAATCCTGGATCCGCGCCTGGTTCTATATATACTATGTAGGTACATGCTTTTGAATATTTGAAGGATTTACTTATACAAAATATTGTAGAAAACAAATAAATTAAAAAACTGTAAACTACATAGGTATGTGTACTATAGCCATGCTAAAAATACTAAAACAGCTCCAAAATACTAAACTAATATTAATACGCATCTGTCAACTTTCAAAATAGTTTAATTGCTTTGCCTCAACTTTCAAATGTTTACATACAATACATATTCCCTACCTATGTGTCTATTTTAAAAATTGTAAAGTTTCCATGTATAAAACTTTTACTAATAAGCATAGGAATCTGCGATTTAAGTGGTACTTTTGCCATTTCATAGAGTTTTAAGTTGGTTTATTTTTGTAAATTTTATTTTTATGCAATACATTTTGTATTGGTTTCCTTGCTACACATCTATTACACGAGTGAAATTACAAAATATTTTTGTGGTCTATTATCAAAAGTGTTTGTAATATACCGCGCGTGTAAATAAATAAACCATGTATATTAAAGATATGTAGGTATTGCGTAGTAGCAAATATTCTGTCTTTTTATGGAAAGTGCAGTTACATCAAAAGGAACATTAATATTGAGTGGTTGCAACTTTGTCTATTTAGCGTATTACATACACATTTGAGTTTAAACCGCAAAACCACACAGTGATATGCAATTCAATGGACGTTGTTTAGGAACGCAGTAAAAAAAGAAAAAGATTGTCACTAACACTCGCAAGAACCAAAGGATGTTTTGCTGGTAACGGTGCTGGGACTGGTGCTACGCAATGCAATAAAATACTTATCTTATAGCACATACTACATACAAAATGATGGACATACGGCGGAGCGTGCATAAATTACGTCGTACACCTTAAAGGGGGTATGGAGTTCTCGTTCTGCCTATCTTTTTACATGGACATACATACCAAAAGGGGGGAAGTTAGTGGTTAAATATTTTCTGATTTTTGTACAACGTAATTTATGGACGCTCCCCGGTTTGAAATAAAGGTGCTTTGTGTACACACACATAAATGTACGCAGCCATATAGATAGTTAGTAATATGGAAATTCTTCATGGATATAAAGAGCCGAGAGGAGAATTAATTTCAAATTTGAGGAGCTCAAAAAGTAGGAATTTGAAGGGAGATTACGTGAAGAAGTGTTGTGTATGTAAACAAAAAGTAATTACGTCTCTGACGACGAAAACCTAGTATTTTAATTGAGCGTTTAATCATGCTACGAGGATAAGTAATTAGCATGATTTAATTGAAGCTCCTACTTTAATTACACACTCAGGACCAGGACCAGGTCTGCGCCTCTCTCTCTCCCTCGGATTCTATCGTATTATTTTCTCTCAGAATTACATACTACACTGACTGAGAGAGTAGGGAGAGAGAGCTATCATTATTATTCTTTCTAGTTTAGTCGTTTAGACTCCATACCTTATTACTACATATAGTTAGATTTAGATATATACGGACTCCCATTTGCAACTCAATATGTATGGCCAAACCTTATATTAGTACAGTAGGTGTCTGCACTATAATAATTATAGTGCAGACAATTTATTATTTTGGAATATATATAGCACTATTGAAGAAGGGAAACAGGCCATGCTCATCAAAACATACTATTAACATTGTAAGCCTGCCAAAGATTGTAGCTAGCTAATACAGGTATAATAGCTTTTGATTTTATAATATAATTCTCTTCTGAAATTTGGAAACTATGTTTTCGATTGCAAGATCACGTAGACTAAATTGTGTGTAAAGATATTTTTTTACCTATTAGAAGCTTTACATTTTTTAGCGTTCTTTTACCGAAACGTATGAAAATTTAAAGGTGTATTTTTTCATATTTTCAAAAAGGTGTAAATAGAGTATTTTGCATATTTTCAAAGAAGTGTAAATAGAGTATTTTGCATTTTCACAGATGTGTAAATAGAGTATTCTGCATTTTAAAAAACGTGTAAATAGAGTTTTTTACATATTTTTAAAAAGGTAAATAGAGTATTTTGCATTTTCAAAGTTTGTATATTTTTAAAGAGGTGTAAATAGAGTTTTTTGCATATTTTCAAAGAGGTAAATAGAGAATTTTGCACTTTCAAGGTTTGCATATTTTCAAAGAGGTGTAAATAGAGTATTTTGCATTTTCAAAGAGGTGTAAATAGGGGTTTTTGAATTTTCAAAGAGGTTTAAATAGAGGTTTTTGCATTTTCAAACAGGTGTAAATAGGGGTTTTTGAATTTTCAAAGAGGTTTAAATAGAGGTTTTTGCATTTTCAAACAGGTGTAAATAGAGTATTTTGCACTTTCAAAGAGGTGTAAATAAAGGTTTTTGCATTTTCAAAAAAGTGTAAATAGAGTATTTTGCATTTTCAAAGAAGTGTAAATAGAGGTTTTTGCATTTTCAAAAATCTGTAAATAGAGTAGGTAGGTACTTTCAATTTTCATAGATGATTAAATAAAGTTCATATTTTGCATCGGCAAACGGTGTAAATAGGGCAGTTAGCATTTTCAAAAACAAATGTAGGTACCTAAATAGAATGTTTTACAAATGCAAAAGGTGTAAATAAAGTATTCTGCAATTTCAAAAATGTGTAAATAGAATATTTTCTTCTTTTTAAAGTGTAACAACGAATATTTTCTCTTTCAAATCACAAAAATGAAATTAATTAGTTTCTAAAATTCAAACAACTGCAATTATCAATATACTAGTGTGATTCGATTTTTACAAAATTGAAAGTATCGTCGTACTTCAAACTTTCAATTTTCAACATCATTCATATAACGAACATATTGGAACTATATAGCTTATTCAATGTACTGCACAAAAATGTAGAAAAATAAAAGTAAATTGCTTATTTTGCTCCTTTACCTTCGTTATATTACATAACATAGGGACCTCTAAGTATGTATTTCTTTATTCCTGATGTAGGAACGCACGTAAAATGATTTTCTTTCTCTCCTGTTTTGTGTATAGGGAGATTCTAGGCCGAGTGTTTCACTAGGGATAAATAATTGCTTCCTTCTATACCTACCTATACATGAGTAATTACAAATACTACAGCTCCCGTAGCAGTAGTACACAATAACGCAGAGTTGAACCACCAGAACGAGACAAAAGTTTCGTGTTTTAGCACATTAAACTGTATTACATTACACACTGTCTTATCAGTAGTGGGTACTTTAACTACAGGGACATTCATCCTCCTGCACAATTCCTTGTTCACGTAGCTATGTTTTTGTGTGTCTCTACTTAATTCTTGTCTTGAGTCTTCTTCATTCATGAAGGAATTTTCATGGAATTGGAGCAGGGCACGCTATGTACATATTAGATTCTTTGTATGTGCAATACATGGAAAATGGAAGTGGCAGCCCTGCAGACCGCACTACACCACAGAAATTTAATTAAGTACACAAAACTTGTGGAGAAGTGAGAAGTACATTTACGATTACAAATAGGGTCGGTGATGACGTTTAATAATACGTTCAGCGTCCAGCTCCAGCTCCAGCCGCACTCTCCAGGTAGCTACTGCTACTGCATTCTGGAGGTGGATTAAATTCTGTAAATAGATATATGATGGTATATTGACACAGTATAATATACTTGGACTGTTTTTAGTATATATACGCCATTTTAAAATAGTGGCAGCATTGTTATGTAAGTAATTATGTCTCACTCACAAGGGAATAAAGGGTTCGCATGTAACCCGCAAATTTGAAAAGAAGACCAATTTAAAAACATCATGCAACATTGCAACACAAATAAATGCTACTAAATAGAAAAATCCGAAGTAACTCGATCGCATTATTTTGCGTTGTTTAGTCACAAAAGGAGAGCTATGTGAGTCAATTTATTCTAATTAATACTTTGTATTAAAAATTCGTGCTAGAATCAAAACGAGCTATGTCATAAAAACAAAATGAGAAACATGCGTAACATGTTAATATTAAGTAAATTAAGAGTTTTTGAAAGGCGCAAATTGTTCTATTTTCATGTTTTTTAAAAGTGCAAAATGTTAGATTTACATGTTTTTGAAAGTTGTAAAATGTTCTATTTACGCATTTTTGAAAGTTACAAAATGTTCTATCTTTATGGTTTTTGAAAAGTGTAAAATGTTCTATTCATATATTTTTGAAAAGTGCAAAATGTTCTATTCACATATTTTTGAAAATTGCAAAATGTTCTATTTAAATGATTTCTAAACATATTTCAATATTTTTGAAGACAGTTGATATTTTTTTTAGCTACAGATGGATATGGTCCATTTTGGTTCTTCACAGATGATAGGTGTGTTCCTTGTCAGCCCAGATCCAGGTTCAGTCCCTGTTTAAATTTTAAATTTTATTCATGGATCGTGAGGAGATGATGCCTAGGGTACAAAAACAAGTTCTTGAGATTGACACTCAAAGCAAATTTACAAATTATGTAAAATCTCCTTTAAGCTGTGGACATGCTTTTAAATTTTTTAGGAGACGCGTATTTACTATGTATAAAATTTTCAAAGGTTCATACTACTATACTGTAAATATTATTGTTTATTCCTATTATGTACCTGGGTAAATATCGTATAGGATAACTCCATTGCAAATTTTCAAAAGAAGTTGAATCTACATTTAAAAATAGTGGACTGTTAAAACACGTGTTTGGAAACAATTTTTGCACTTTTAAAATCATACAACTAGTATGTTTCTTCACCATTTCAAAACCCTAAACTTAGAATATGCTGCTCTTTGAAGACGTAATACGTAATTAGAGAAAATTTTGTACCTTTTCAAAAACACATAAATTCCTAAGACATTATACTATATAATTGAAAAATCAAGATATGTATTTCATAAAATAAACTGGAACTAAAACAATGATTGATGTAAGGTTAACGTTCTGAAACTTTTTAAGGTAAGCTGTAAATAATACAACTTGCATTTCAAACCAAACCTCCCCCGCCCCGTATCGCTTTATAGTTGTCTTTTTCTATAGTATATGTATCAGTATCTATAGTTCTCTTATCAGTATCAGTATATCGTCTGTGAAGAACTAAAATGACCCATATCCATTTGTAGCTGAAAACAATATCCACTATCTACAAAAATACTGAAACGTGTATTAATACCATTTAAATAGAATATTTTGCACTTTTCAAAAACATGTAAGAAAATTTTACGCTTTTCAAAAAACATGTAAATAGAACATACTACACTTTTCAATTACATGTAAATAGAACATTTTGCAATTTTCAAAAACTCTTAATTAACATTTCGCGCATGCTTTTAATTTTTTTTATGACATAGCTCATTTTGATTGTAGCTTAAACTTGATATGGGTCATTTTGGCTCTTCACAGACGATATCTGGAATCTGGTGGTAGACCTCAGAGAAGATCTACTACAAGTGAAGGCTTACAGGGTCCAGGATCTTTTTCCGTTACAAGAGAATATCTATAAAGAAATAATTTGTTATTGTTCACTTTCGCATCTAAAAGTCGAACTTATTGGGCCTCTGGTCTCCGTCCAGCCTACTATATAAGTCCTCCCTTGCCTATATAATATAGTCTATAGTCTTTTACAGTTTCGAGTGTTTTTTTTTCTAGATGAGTGAGAGAAAATCCTTTTGTGTCATCTTTTTTCTACCTCGAATGGCTTTCCCTTTTACATCCCCCCCTCCCCCTCCACCATCCTCTCCTTTTCTTCCCACAATCGACCTCCAGTTCTAATTTCCTTCTCTCTCTATTTTTTTTTATTCTTCATCTTTCTCAGGCTTGTTCCTTGTTTGTAGTTCGTCTTCGTCCTTCTTTTTTCGACTCCCTGCCTGCCTCTTTGAGCTTCAGTCTATTTCTTTCTTCTTCTTTTTTTTCAAAATGTCGAGATCAAGATCAAGACACGGTCAGAACCGGGGCAGGATAGGAGTCGGATGAGGATCCGATACCAGGACCGGGGCCGGGACCGGGACCGGGGCCGAGACCGGGACCGGAGATGCTGCAATTTTTTCCATTTTTCTCAGTGTATTTCAAGCGCATAGAGCTCTACATAAGCCTTGAGAGAATGTACTGTATATAGTAATTCCTTGTCATTTATCATTACATTTATCAAGATAACTAAAATCTACAACTACCTATATACTACTGACTCATCTCATATGTACAATAGGCACTATCTGTCTGTAGCTTCTGTGTCTGTCTGGAGAATATTATGCACATCGGAAATGTAAAAGCCGCAACCACATGACATGCACAGACTTTCATTTTACATAGATATATAAGCACATAAGATGAGAGAACAAGAAAAAAACAAAAGAAAAAGGGGGAAAAAACTCGAAAGAAAAGCCGTAGGTAACTAAAATGTAATTTGCAAAATCCTTGCAAAGTTTTAAAACATTTTTTTTTCTCCAACAAAGTTTGCAATTTCTCTGAGGAGATGGAGATGGAAGGAAACCAAAAAGTATAATGCTAAAGCCATGCAAAGCCCCAGCCAAAACCAAAACCAAGATACAGAGATGTACACGGAGCAGCGGATCCAGAAATATGTTTTTATGTAGGGAGCTAATGGTCGCCTGGAGAGGAGGGGGAGGTTACAATGTTAAGCTGCTATCCTGAAAAATGACCCTTTCAAAAAATAGCCCCCCCCCCTTCTCCTCTGTCTCTGGATCCGCGGCTGCAGACACAAACTAAAAACAAAAATGAAAAAACTAGACATTTATATCATTACAATTATTATTGTACGTACAATGGACAAGTGTAGCGAAGTATACAGACTAGTGGTTCTTATTTTTACTATGTAAGTAGATGTACCGTATTTCTTCTAATACCTCCCGTGCCTCTAATACGTCCCGGCTCTCTTATAACTCCCGGGTCTGTGGCTAAGTTTGACGAAACTCCCGGGGTCTCTATGGTTTTTTTTATGCCTTCGATTAATTAAGCTTGCATTTTTTTTTAAATTACTCACAGGGCTGAAGATCGTATAACTCACGGGTATATTATGTGGGCCTCCCTAGGAAGTTATTAGAAGAAATACGGTAACAGTATTTGCGTTTAAAGCTATATTCTTGTCGTATAATATTTACGTTTACATTTTTGCTGGAACAAGGTATAGCGATCATGGCGATAGCAGTAGGTCATTTTAGCATTGCTCCCCTTTGCATAATGTGGAGCAATATTGGAGCATACAAAACCAAATACTTAATGGAATAAAGTAGCAGGTATATCAATCACTATATATACTGATTCTGATATGCCTAATAGTTCTGGTGTAACTTAACTTGTGTGTACTATAGTGTCTATACCTATTGTAAGTATAGCAAAAATTTCAAATAAAAAAATTGTTGTAATCAACAATTTAATTTTCAGTTTCATTTTCAGTCGAATTTTTATTTAGTTTCGTACCTTAAAGAGTAATTGCGTGAATTGTCAGCACAGTTAGCATGTACAAAGTCCCTAAAAATAAGGCCAATGTTAAGCACTATGGGAACGTAATGGTCACGAATTACTGTACTAAAAAATAAAGTCATGTCATACAGTAATACAGTCATACATACGTATATTTTAGTCATTAGTAATTACCGCCAAAACGGTTTTTGACAAAACAGCGGTAGCTGATATAGGTATATATAGGTATATCGTATATATGAGTCCAATGCACAGTGAAAGTAATACGTACGTTTACCGGTACCGGTACCGGTACCAGAACTGAAATAATAATTATTATACGTGCTGTAAAAACTGCTTTAAAAGTCTTGGCTTTTAATTTTAATGGTTATAGTTTAATACAAGTGCCAGTCCTGGGTCCTAGGGGCGGTTCTGTGTGCCAGTCCTTATAAGAGGGCGCAATTTTTAAGGTGCAACCCAAATGTCAAATAACAATTAGATTATAGGACCACATCCGTAGGCCTAAATTACTGAGAAGAAAATGTGCATATGTATGTAAGTAGTGGGTGCTGGATTTTTATTGAACACAATCTTTATGTCACCCTTGCCTTGTGCCTTATCATCATGGAAAAACCTTGTTGAGGAAATTCGGAGCCAGATTGCCCTGGAAAAAAGTGGAAATAGGATTTTTGTTTATCTCCTTCAAGTTCGACATGGATGTAGATGTAGATGTCAACTGTCCCAGTTTAATATCGACGTGTAGACTTTTTTAAATTCAAGAAAAATTGTATGAGAAATAAATAGCAATTTGTTTTTGGGGGCTCCACAAGGATTAAATTCGAAATTACCAATTTCCATTTTCCATTTCCTGGATGTTTATATTTCTGGCTATAGTCTGTAAACCAACCTACCTGTGTGTAATGTATAAATTTTGTAAAGTGTACTACATAATATATGTACATTTTATAGTAAAGTAGTAAGGCAGATCGATTGGAAGATACAATACCAGACATATGCAATTTTTTAAACCATCTTTAAAATTGACTACTGCACCTAATGAAGAGAATTCCGTAACCTTTTAGTTCCAAATTCTTCCTTGGTCTCTAATTTGTCCTGTAGTACAAATACAGAGCAAAGTTTGATGTGATTTGAAGTAAAAATAACGTTTTTGTAAAAATGCTTTTTAATAAATGGGGTGGACACTCTTTTAACTTTATTTATAGAAAACTGTATAATATAGTTTATAGCATTTGAAAAACATTTGGCTAGATCATTTTTCGACCTTTAAAACAGTGAAAATTCAGTTTTCATAATTTTAAAAACATGTAGGTATTTATAATATTTTTTCAACTTTTAAAAGCAGTGAAAATCAGTGTTTTGAAGTTTTATAAAGATGTTTTAGAACGTTTTGCAAATGTTTTTAAGATTGTAAAAATCTGGTTTTTACAATTTTTAAAAGATGGTGAAAATCAGTTTTCATAATTTTTAAAACATTATGTAGTTAAAGAATTTTGCCGTTTTTAAAACATCACAAAAATCTGTTCTAAGAAATTTTTAAAAGTAAACAATAACCAAATTTGAAAATTTGTAAAAACAAAATAGTAACAATTATATTTGATTGTTATAAAGACTGCACAAAAGTATGTTTTTTTTACTTTTTAAAATGCGTAGTTAGAACACAGCATTGGATTTTTTGGAACACAGGAAATAGGGAATTTTGAAGTTTAAAAAACGACAATCCATCCACATTTTTCTGATCATGATTATATTAAAATGAAAATAAAGATACCGTGCACAAAATTTGGAATTCGAAAATCCTACAAAGTGACATTGCAACTTCAGCTCATGAAAATATTTGGGGAACATGTAAAAGAACACATATAAAAGAAATTTGAGCTGATACGCATTATATGACCATACAGCTTTCTATAGCATATACAATATAATCATACTTTGATATATTTATATAGAGACTACTTTGAATATAAGGTGAATGAAGTGGAAGTCTACAGAAGTGGATCGAAAACGAAAATAGAAAGACGGTAATCAAAATCAGAATTTATTAGCTATTTTGCATTTTTATAGGATTTGTATAATCAGGCCGATGTACGTCAACCAAATACCAAACCATCAAAAATCCAGATCAAACCACAAAATAAGTGAAAAGCAGCCCACGCTATGAGCATATATGTATATCTGCAATATAGCTACGTATAGGTAGTATATAGTCAGCTTAAGTACATTGCATAATGCAGTGTGTGTGCAGTTATAATTAAATGTATGGTATATTATCATTCTAATTATTCCATCAATAAAATTACTCCAGGAGCTAAAGCCGCGAAACCGAATGAAATAAAAATAAGAAATTATGGAAGCTATATAATATCGCTTAGGCAAGTTCCAAAATGGGCCATATCAATTTTAAGCTAAAAGCAAAATGCATCATCTACATTACATAAAAATATCTTGATCCTAAAAACATGACAAACAAATATTTTGCACTTTTATAAAACACTCAAATCAATTTAAACTTTTCAAAAACATGTCAAAAAAAATATTTTGCACTTTCAGTAATAAAAAATGTTTTGACATAGTCCATTTTAATTCTAGTTTAAATTGGATATGGGTCAATTTGATTTTTGACTCACGATAATATCGTGACGATATATTTCTGAAACTGAATGGGAATTTTAAATGAGAATACATAGACAAATTTTAGGGATTTTTGTAAGCCATTAACTAAATCATTTTGTAAATTTTGCATTTTTTAAATACATTTTTAGCATTAACAATTTTTAAAAGTGTATAGGTACTTAATTAGAACGATTTTCTATTATCGCTTAAACCATTCATTTAGAATATTTCAGTAACAATAAGTTTAGAAAAAAGTATTGGTATTTAGAATTCAGAATATTTTGCAATATTTTGAAAAATTTAGTTATAGTTTTACCTGTTGTAAAAATCAGTGTGTAGTTCGAATTTTTAGCTTAGCACTGCTTTTATGAAAGTAAAAAGTGGTACAATGGCTTCTGCTTTCAAATTGCAGGGTTTTTGCACCCTAATTAATGATACAGCACCAACACAGTTAAACGGAAACCTCAGTATTTATTAAAAGAGACGCCTATACTGAATAATATACCCTACATATGAATAATAAAACTATTAAGAACCCTGCTACAAAATTCTCTCTGATTTCATTACACATCACCACGCTCCCCAGACATTTCCATTTTAGTATGATTTTATTATGGACACATTTTGAACTTTAGGATTTCATTCCAAAGGATTTTATTACGGCTCATACGTTTAATGTTAAAGCAACCACCAAGTACAGCGTACAACGACCAACATACAGGTACAGGCATCTCAGCTCATGGTCATATCGCCGTAATAATACGAAACACGTGACAAGATACAATTCATTCATTCATCATTATCATTATAATTAATACCCTATTCCTTCCTGTACTTCCCCGATCTGTACAAAATGCAAGGTAATATCCTATGTACAAGGCAAGGTACAAAGTATATTGTAACACATATCTGTAATTCATACGTAGACATAATTCAATATTTTCCAGCTTTTTATGTAACCACACATAATAATTATTGCTCCCACATATTTTCTGCGTTTTCGTTTTTGTGGGTTTTCGAACGCTGCATTTTACGCAGCATTTATATTACCACGATATATCGTGGTAATATGGCCATGAATTATACTTCGGTTTCAGTTCCACCTACGGGGAATTTCGGTCCCGTTATGAACTCTTATGAACTTTATGGATGGGGAATTCAAGCTTAAGTATGTATTATTACATATTATATTTTTGAGCTAAAGTAGCAGTAGCGGTATCCATATAATTTGATTGTTATTTAACACTATTTTATAGACAGAGAAATTGCTACCATGATCTACAATTTCTTAGAGATGCAAATTCTCCTATCTTTAGATACGTGTGTCCATGAGTAATGTACTCAAATACCAACATACGTAAAGTCTAATTAATTTTTCAAAAAATTTAAAATAGCCGCCAGTTATAAATTTACCAAAATGTGTTTAAAAAAAATTTCTATTGAATTGATATTCGACTTTATGGGAAATGTAAATAGCATGTAATTTTCCACTTACCAAAACGAGTGAATAACATTCAGGGCACCTTCAAAAATATGTGCTTATAAAATTTTGTATTTTAAAAATATTTACTCAAATAGAGTAGAGTAAGTTTTGCATCTACAAAGAGATTCATAGATGCGTACCATAAAGCTTCAAATAAGTCCCAGCGTCTTTAGCATTGAAGCAAATGGAGATAATTTTGTTTTTTTTTATAAAAATGAATCTGAAATTTCTAATTTCATTACTCAAGTGGGTCTGAAGCAAAGTTTGACGTAAGCCCCTTCCTCTGCGGAAGTTATTTGGAACTTTGCACGGAATAAAGTATAATTGAAGTTTTAGGCAACAAGTAAATGTGAGGTTTATGTTTATCGGCCTCTTATAAGAAACTAATGTTTCAAAATAAATAGAAAATTGTGCCTAGCGAATTATAAACTTACAAAAAATCGTAAATGTAGCCCGTTTTGATTCTACATTCCTTCATATACTGTCACCTGTGTCACTTTAGCTTTTTGACAACTTTCTGTAATATAATGGGAGAAGTTGACGAAAAAAGTATTTTATTATTTTTGGCTACATTACATATCGTGAGTAAAGAAACCCATATTCAACTTACATTAGATTTAAATTGAACTACATATTTCAAAAAACAGTTAATGAAAAAGAAACACGTAAAAAACATGTAAAATATTAAATACGAGTTTTTGAAAAGTCCAATATATTTCATTTACATGTTTTTGAATAGTGCAAAAATGTTCCATTTATATTTTTTTGAAAGGTACAAAATTTTCTATTCACATGTTTTTGAATAGTGCAAAAATGTCCCATTTATATTTTTTTGAAAGGTGCAAAATGTTATATTTACCTGTTTTTGAGATGTGCAAAATGTTCTTTCTATGTGCTTTCAGAATCATGATATTTATTTTTTTGTAGATAGTACATCTTGTTTTTCGGTAAAACGGGAAATGGTTCATTTTAAATACTCACAGACGATATATTTAACTCAATAGTTTCTATAGCTTCTAACACAATAGTTTTTACAGATGTATGTAGGTACATACAGTTAAGCTATCGATCTGCATATCCGTAGTTAGTTATATGTAGAACAACCGACAAGTCAAAGCAAAGGCTTTAGCATTGTAACAGCGACACTTGTATGTATAGGGCAATAGGGCCTATACATATTTTAACATGTAATATTTGGTGACATTTGAAAACAAAACCTGGAAACATATTCTTATACAAATGTAGATACATATAGGCATTATTACATTAGTAAAAACTGAAATTTTTTTTAAAACCGAATTTCCAATAAACCAATATTTATTTTTCCTCCCTATGGACTCCATTATTGTTTGTCTTTCTTTCAATATTTCAATAATTTCACCCAACTTTCTCTCAATGCATTCACAGATACAGCGAATTCCATTTTCAAATACTAAGTCGCTACAGTTCTGTACTAATATTCTATAAGCTCTCAGGGCTTATGGAAGTCGAAGTGCTTTTAAAACCTGGAAAATTCTAAGAACTTACAGACAGTTGCATAAAATATTGAAATATTCGTATTTATTTTATCTATGAGCCAAACGGAAACCAAAAAAACCACAAACAAACAGAATCCTGCAAGTGAATAATGTCAACAAAAAAATGTGAATATTTTAAAAATATCAGTACCACAACAAAAATAATGTTTATGCGCCATATTATGTAAAATTAAATTAAATTCATTTCTTGAAGAATAACATTCAACCAAAACTGTAAAAATAGATGTATTTAATTCCGCAGGATTTTCCCTATTTCAACTTTTGGATGCTATTATTACATATGTCAGCTCATATGAGCTGTGCAATTAAGACCGAAACCGGAAATCACAACTTAGCACAACAAACTGCTAAACGAGAGGTTTTCCTGCTGTTGTTTACTGCCTACACACAAATTTACAAGATATTTTTATGCTTCGGACCAGGTAATTTTTTAAATAAAAGGCAAGTCCGAATTTTATTTTAGGTCAATCGCTTCCCAGCCAGTCTTCATAGTATTGCCAGTCAGTCTTACTTGGACAATTAAAATAATTGGCGCTAATATTTAGTAAAGGCAAAATCAAAACGTCATCGGTCACCATGAAGAGATTTATACTGAAACCGACGTTGTTCCTTGCACTCGGATGTTTGCTGGCTGTCAGTGACTGCGGGGCAAACCGGGCCACCCGGCGACCTCACAAAGGGCTCCAAGTTCAACAATCGTCAAACGGTAACGGTCTTCATGTTGAACCAAGGAACGGACTTCACGTTGAACCAAGAAATAACAATCTTCATGTTGAGCCAAGAAACAATTTACACGTTGAACCAAGGAATAACAATCTGCATGTTGAACCAAGGAACAACAATTTGCACGTCGAACCAAGAAACAATTTGCAAGTTCAGCAAAGAAATAATAATTTGCAAGTTCAACAAAGAAATAATCTTCAAGTTCAGCAAAGAAATAACAATCTGCATGTCCAGCCTACAAATAGCCTCCATGTTCAACCAGAACGTCGCCCATTTACGTACCCTGCACTGCCACCGCAGCGACCACAGATTTCGCCCCCAAGAAGCACTTTTGACCGATCTCAGGTGCAACAACCATCTGTTAAGGGATAGACACGGTAATACGATACCCTATCGATCGTACGTACATTAATTATCTGTAAATTTGAGTGTTAATTAATTTTAGACTCAAAATTCCCGCCATCAATGAATTTAAAATATATTATTAAAAAATTATTATTCACACGCAACAAAATATATTATTGAGTCTCATAATTTGTATAATTTTTCTTGTATCGAATTTCAAATCGTACATCTATCTTATTAAGAAGGTGACATGAAATAAAAATCATTCAACATGTATGTACCTCTGCATAAAATTATTTTCTTTTCTTCTGGCTTATCCGAATCAAGTGTCAAGAACTACCGCACTAACTATAATTATACTAAAAATTAAAAGTAGCCACAGGAGTACATACTCTGACGCTAAGATATCGCCTGCGAAGAACCAAAATGACCCATTTCCATTTTTAGCTAAAAACATTATGCACTATCTACAAAAATACTGAAATATGTCTTGAAAGCATTTAAATAAACCATTTTGCACTTTTTAAAACATGTAAATAGAACATTTTACAATTTTCAAAACTATGTAAATAGAGCATTTTACACTCTTCAAAAACATTAAAATAGAACAATTTGCACTTTTCAAAAACTCCTAATTAACACTTTACGCATGTTTCTCATTTTGTTTTTATGACATAGCTCATTTTGATTCTAGCTTAAATTGGATATGGGTCATTTTGGTTCTTCACAGACGATATTTAATGAGTCAATAGAAAATTTTTGCATTTACAATTTGTATGGTATTGGGATGTCATCATTATAAATGAGAAAAAAGGAAAATAAAACACGAATCTATCCCGAAAATACCAAATGGAGGTTTATAAGAGGCGATATGATGGCAATGTAGAGTACCAATGTACATATAGTGATAACATATTGTAATAAAACCTCTCATAATTTAATTATTGTCATAATTTCCATTACTAAAATAAAGACATCCAAACACCAAAAACAGCATTGCGGTATTATTTACGGCTACCAAACTGCTACAAACCATTTTGAAACTGGCAATTAAAATTACCCTTTACTTACGGTGCTACTGCCATTAATCAATCGTAACAGGAAATAAATACGTGTAATTATAATTAATATAGATCGTATAGGTTGGTTAGGTATGCATTTAATGTCATGCTCATATTCTCCCTATTGCCCTATTTTAATAACTTCAGACACACGCGCAGTCTGAAAATTGTGTAAGTATTTTATAAGTACTGTACACCCACTTATTTTGTGTTGGAAACGTAGATAGATAAATGCTTATAAGTACGCCCATATTAAAATATCAATAAGACTGTATTAAACGCAGAACATAAGATTTACTGCTAACTACGTTTAATTACATTGACACCCAATGTAAATATTGTATAAGCAAGAAATTACCTTTTATTTAGCTAAATATAATGGACTTACCGACACCGACAGTCAGTCAGTCCGTCGTTCAACGGTCAGCCGTCAATCATATGTTATACATTATGCGTTACTGGTCTTAACTAGCCATAACCGTAAGCAATTAATTAATTATACAGCTATATCTAGTTTGAGTTTGAACAGCTACGTCTACGTGTGGGGTAGATCGGCTCATCGGTAGATGTGCCTGTGCCTACAATTACAATTCCTTCAGCCCGCGGTATATGGTACATTGGCAAAGTTAACACTGACGGCATGTCAACAGTGCCTGTCACATTCATAATTAATATCAATTAATAATTAATAGCAGCTCTAGAATTTCAATTAAGCGAATCACGGTCAACCGGGACGGCGAGTAGAGCGGCAATAAAGTCGAAGTGGTGATTGAAGGAATTAAATTGCTAATGATGATTTTCTGCGTAATTTACATGATTTGTCACCAACATCGTATCCGTATGGAATTTCAATTTCAATTATCTTCTGTAGGCGAATCAAAATGAAAAAAAACAAGCTAAATGAGATTGATGCTTAAAATTTTAATTACAAATTTTGGGATATGTCAAAATGTTCTAATTTTGCGTTTCTAATAATATATTCTACTAATATTATATGTAGTACATGTTTTTTGAAAATGGCAAAATATTTTATTTACAATCTTTTTGAAAAGTGCAACATATTGTATTTACAAGTTTTTGAAAAGTGAAAAATATTGTATTTACAGATTTTTGAAAATTGCAAAATATTGTATTTACAAGTTTTTGAAAAGTGCAAAATATTGTATTTACTAGTTTTTGAAAAGTGAAAAATATTGTATTTACAGATTTTTGAAAAGTGCAAAATATTGTATTTACAAGTTTTTGAATAGTGCAAAAATTAGGTATTTACAAGTTTTTGAATAGTACAAAATTATGTATTTACAACCTTTTGAAAAATGCAAAATATTGTATTTAAAACCTTTTGACCAGCACAAAATTATATATTTACAAGTTTTTTGAAAATTGCAAAATGCATTCGCATTATTATTTTTGTAGATCGTCAATTTTGGTTTTAGCTAAAAATGGAAATGGGTCATTTTGATTCTTCACTCATGATATAAAACATAACAATTAATATAACATATAGCTACCTACCTTCCTTATGTATCTGCAGCTGTAAATAAAAACACAAAAAACAAAATGCTGCCGACGCTTATGTAGGTACCAGCTAATTTAAACGTTATGCTATGATACGTACGATACGCGTGAGTCATTGAAAAAATTTATGACTGGACATTATAGACATGACAGGCAGGGCAAGTGAGCTAAGCTATGACGATGATGACATTTTAAAGGAAGCTTCCTGTAGCGTCATTACTTCTATTACAATTTTTCCAATGCATCACCACAGCAAAGAAAAAAACGTTTAGAGTCAAAGTCAAAGAGAGTAGAGAAGAGCGCCTGATTTACACAAGTGCCAACAGAATAACAGGATCTGATCTATCAGTAAAAATATAAAAGGGAAACGTATATAGCACTATATATCAGTACAGTACACCACTAGACTAGACAGTTTACTGTTTACAGCTAATATAATAATTACAGAGCCAAATCGTTAACTATGAAATTAATGGGAGACAACTGCTTTGCAACGGCGCAGCCTGCAGTCTGTCCATATGAATTGCATTAGCATCACTCATTATTATGATTCGCGTAGCCGTCAAAAAATGAATAAGACCAAAAGTCAAGAGTCACAACAACTTCCAAAATTCCAATGTAGGTACCTAATTAAATTTCAATACTCAATGCAATAACTGTAGTACAGTAGTAATAGCAGTAAAGTTAGTAATTTGATTTAATATTATGATTTAATAAAATTATATTAATACTATAATATACCACTATGATATTTCCATGTCATTTTACTTACAAACTTACAATGTGTCATTATCATATCCCCTTTTAATAAAGTGGCTATGTATGCGTAGTTAATAGTTTAATAATGGCTTGGTGGTTAGTCGTAAAACGTAAGCGTAATCGTCATCATAACCGTCAAGTAGAGTCAAGTCATATCATTAAAAATTATTATGTTGTTTCTCTTTTATTTTTCTGAATGAAAATCATGATCATGATCACGGACGCGGGCGGACGAATAATGGTAAGAATGAAAAATGGAATAGTTCCAATTTTTAAAATATTATCCAAATCCATTGCCATTAAAAAAATTAAAGGATTGCTAGTACATAATAATAAAGGCATATAATATTTCTACTGAAGAAGCAAAGTTTTCAATCTCCAATTCACGCTAAAAGGAAAATGGCTCATCTCCATCCATTTTTTATACTGTATTTAATTGTGCATAATTTATTTTCGGCAAAATATAAGCAACTTCTTATGGCGCTGAAAAATCAAATTGCACACTATTTAATTATAAGTAAACAAAAAAGAGGTAAGCAATTTTGGTTTTTGTGTGTATTCGAAAACGGTAATTATGCAATTAGCGAGAAGTTGGAGATGGGCAATTTTGTTTCTTCAGTGTAGTGATATGTATTTTATATATCGTCTGTGAAGAACCAAAATGACCCATATCCATTTTTAGTTTCAAACAAAATGCACTATCTACAGACAAAACATGTTCATCAAAGCATGTAAATAGAACCTTGTGCATTTTTCAAAAAACATGTAAATAGAATATTTTGCACTTTTCAAAAAACATGTAAATAGAATATTTTGCACTTTTCAAAAACATGTAAATAGAATATTTTACACTTTTCAAAAACATGTAAATAGAACATTTTGCACTTTTCAAAAACATGTAAATAGAATATTTTGCACTTTTAAGAATCACTTAATTAGAACATTTAAAAATTTTTAAAAACATGTAAATAGAATAATTTTGCTTATTTTATAAACTCGTGATTAGGATTGTAAACATGTATCTTATTTACTGTATTTTTTTTAGACATAACTCATTTTAATTCTAGCATAAATTGGAAATGGGTCATATTGGTTCTTCATAGACGATATGTATATATGTACACTGACGGCTGACATACAGACCCACATTTCAATTTCATTACATAATTAAATGCCACTAACGACTAACAGGGCGGATATAACAGCCATATAATTATCATTCATTGGAAATGTTTCCTACTATTATTATTATTACTACTACTACTATTGTTATTATAACGTCTTATTTTTTTCAAAACTTAAAATTTAAAGGTCATCCACAAAGATCAAAACAAAAGCAATATAAACTACAGGTCCATAATAATTATTACATGTTCACAGCTATGTATATGTATACTGTATTATGTATTATGCTGAGTTCGATTTCGATTTCGATTTCGAATAGAATAAATATTAATTAAGTAAATGCAGCATCATATATATCAGTGTGAGCGTCTTCCAATTGGCATTTCTTCTGCAAGGGAATAATGAATAATCTACTTGTAAACTGTGGTTTCTCTATATATCTACGGCTAACAGTGTAAACATTGAAATTTTAAATGCAAATTTTCAAATACTTGAGAAAAACCAAATAAAACCAGTATTCTGTAATTATATACATAGAGTCTACATACGTAGGCAGGTAGGTTAATAGATAAATTATATAATAGCATAGCAACACTACTGTTTTTGCGTTCCACGGATTACAAACAAAATATATTATGCAGTATGTAGTAGGCAGTATACGACGATATGTGTACGTAATTAAATGAAAGTAGGAAAGTAAGCAGAAGTCAGCATAGTAATAAAATTATAATTACTGCATAACAATAGTACATAATAATATTACATTATTACATAATTATACGTTACAACCCGGCTCAGTGGTCTGACAAGCTACGGCATGGCTTACTACTGGGTCGGGGAGCTGGTGGCACTCTGAATGGAGAGTTGGATGGGTGACCGGGCTTGGTAGATCAGTGGGGAGCTGAGTGGGGTGCTGTGAGGGCTTAAGGAGTTTGGGTGCTGTCTGCATATATCCGTGGTAGTTTTCTACCTGAGACGGAGATGCAGATGGCTTAATGATAGGTATCTATCTGCCCTTCTCTGTGTGATTTCACATAAGTCCAAGAATGGTACAGGCTCTTCTTCCTACTGACTACTACAAGCATCACCACCATCTCTCTGTTGAAATGAGCGGCCACTAGTGGGGTCGGCGGTGGAGCGTATCCAAGGTGCGGCGGCCGTGAGACAGCTGTCGCTACTTGGTCTACTCTGTCAGCTGCTCCTCCCTAACGGGGAAAAATTGGTATCAATGACTGGAGTAGTCCAGCTATAAATATACTCTCGCAATCAGTACAGCGGTAAGAAAGCTTATATCCTGATATCCTTGAATTTAACAGAGGCAGATTCAAACTGAACCATCTCATCTCATGAGTGGCTCAATGAATCATACCTCTCATAGAAACTGCAGTGTATTATACCTAATGGGTCGAAAATACAATACTGCCACATTCAATTCAATTCAATTCAATTCAATTCAATAATTATACGTTACTTCTGTGTGGAAAAAAGGCCAAGCAAAATGTATAGGTACCGTATATTCTACAATAGTACGCGCCGTGTACCACGGACTACGGTCAAGCGGAGACCTCTCATACCCGCGTACTAGAACCGAAACCGACTCGCATACTATAACAGACCTGCATTGACACGTTGAGATATAAACTCAATTTACAGATATATTTTACGAATTTTTACCCCTAAAGTAACGAAAAAATCCCCTTTTGGGGGGTGGCAGCCGTTTTAAATTTGAACGGCAAAAACATTAATTTCCGTTTTCTTTTTCTGACTCGTGGCAACCTCATAGACAATTTATCTTATTATTTTAAGGAAACTCAGCGGCGGATCTAGATAGAAATATTTTCTGAGGTGGACATTACATAATATTCTGAGTGAAGAGTTAAAATGGCCGATATCCAATTTAACCTAAAATTAAAATGAGCTATGTCAAGAGAACATTAAATGGCATTCTTGCGTAAAATTTTAATTGCGAGTTTTTCAAAAGTGCAACATGTTCTATTTACATGTTTTTGAAAGTTGTAAAATGTTCTATTTCTATGTTTTTTGAAATGTGCAAAATATTCTGTTTACATGTTTTTGAAATGAGCAAAATGTTCTATTTCCTAGTTTTTGGAAATGTACAAAATGTTCTGTTTACATGTTTTTGAAATGAGCAAAATGTTCTATTTACATGTTTTTAAAACGAGCAAAATTTACTATTTACATGCTTTTAGGATCATGATGTTTTAATTTTTTTTGTAGACATTGAATTTTTTTTCTAGCTAGAAATGAATATGGACCATTTTGATTCTTCACTCACGATATGTGTGCCATCTTGATTTAAATGGCTCTACATACATATATTGTTAACCTATGTTAAAAATTTTACACCCCCTGGATCCGCGCCTGAGGACATTATATTACAAATATACGACCAAATAGTTGGAGTACCCGCGTATTATTTAAAATCTGTGCACTATAACTATAACAGATCTGCGCTTACTACTTCAAAAACTCCAGACCCGCGCACTATTTAGGAAAATACGGTACTTGAATTTTTCAGTTACCACTATGGGAATAGGGATGTTTAGTGACTTCATGCTACTGTACTCAGGCTGTATGTATTTTTATTTTTTAAATATGCATTTCATTATGTATGTACTATATATATTATATCATTTATACAGAGTATATTGAGAAGTTTTGAGGCTGCAGTACAACAGATTACAGACTGCGGAGAGTTGACAGTTGACTATTTAGAGAAAATTTATGAATTCAATTTAAATACAAGAGGAAGTGGGGCTTCCTACAATTTTAGACTAATCCCATGTAAGCACTTCGTCAGAATTTATTTACCTTATGTAAGTAATTCTTCTCCATTCTGTTTACGTGGGTAAATATTATTAATTCCCTTTCAATGTGAAAACAAAGACACACGGAAAAACAATAAATTACCGTATGAATACACATATATGAATCTTGTAGGATTAGAACTGTCACTGCGTCATACATTATATAAGTATAAATGTAGAAAGAATGTGTTATTTGTGTAGGTGTATAAACTGTCCTATATACAGTTTTCGCTTTTAGTTTCATTTTCGTAGAAATATATACCTACCTACGTATGTTGCATGTACAATGTTCATAATATGTAACTTTTGTGTGAAATTCAAACCATACAATTACACACATGGTTTTAAAAAATGAGCTTAAACAGAGAGGTTTTTATAGTGCCCACCCACCTAACTGGTGACATCATTTATGGAAAATCCCTTAAATCTGACCCTACCTGCACAGAAATGACTGGAGATTTTTGCACAGTTGTGAAATTCTAATTTCAGTAAAACTAAAATGTGATATACTATACCTACTTTACTCATACATAACTCTATGATTTTCTACTTCTGAAAAATCTTTTTGTAACAGAATTAATTAATTTTATTTGTACCGTACTAAAATTTACTTTGAACACGGAGTCTCACAAGATAGCAAATTCTTGAATAATAATTTATCTGATCTTCAAAGCTCAAACAGCAATATTAAACTTAGTTTAAATTACTTTTGTATAACTCAGTTAGTAATTCTAACCATAAAGGCTACAAAGCATCCACACAGTACTGTACATCTGCTGCAGTGAACTCTATACACTTAATTTATACATAGGCAGTTGGAGTACAAATGGGCAGGGACATAAGGACAGGTGAAATCAGACACAAAGGAAAAATGACAGCTTCCTATACCTATAACTATGCTACGCACATCGGTACATCTCAGCATTGCTTTAAATTATGGTATAAATATAGTACACCTTTTATTTGTCAGTTAAAATTATTATAGCGTTGGCGTTGGCATTGCAGCGTTCGCGTCCGCAGTCTCGCCAGCTGGTACTGGTAATGGCTCGATTTTTTGACTCGTCTCTTTTCTCTTTTGAGCTGAGCAACTGAACTGGACCAATAAGTCATTCTCATAAATAATTTGAATTTGAGGTACACACTCGAAAATTCTGCGGACATGTAATGAGATCAAGAGAGGACTCCATCTCCATGGTCATTTTGGACACAACAGAAACAGAGGGACGAGAGTGAGAGAGCAGACGGTAGCGTTTACGTAGCTTTACTTTTATATCAGTGAGTAGACGACTCAAAACAACGACAACGACAACGACAACGACAACGGCAACGACAACGACGGTTATATACTACACATATAATGCTATATTATACATCCACATCCACAGAAGAAGACAAAGTTGCTCCGTGTCCCTCCTCTCCGCACACAGTCAATCATTCAACATGGCATGCACATTCTAACGATAAGTATATACATCCTATTATGTGTACTGCTCCCCATTTAATACGAGTAGGTACGAAGGTTCTCTATAAGTTAAAAAAGCGTAGTAGTATAGGTAGGAAACAACAAATCCAACGAGAACGAGCGTTAGGAATAAAAACTCAAAATGCTTTATGATATTATATAACTACCACACAAAAAGACAGTCTACACAAACTCAACTCCAACATCCCCGGCTTGAATTTCTACAGGTAAAAAAAAAAGGTAGGCATATTATAACATACGTGGACGTGGACAGGAGAGAAGAATATACACAAGTCTCCTCGACGGCTCAGTTGAAAAGAAACACTTAGGGACTTTAGGACTGTTGCCTATTTGTTCCTGCATATTTTTTTAGATAGGCCTCTGAGTTTGAGTGCAAGTTGCTGGTACTGGTATCGCTGGTTCTATGATGGTTCTGATACTATTACCATTACCATACCATTACACTCTAATATTTGTTTAAAAAAAAAAGAGTATGCAAGAATACAGCATAGGGAGCAGGTAGAATGAAGAATTTAGCATACTAGGTAGGTACATATAGAATTAGAGTAGAGCCGAGTCCGAGTCCTAAGCCCAAAAACTTTATGCTTCTAATGTTTCCGTAATCCCCAAGAACCCAAGCCAGGACCGAAACCAGAACCAGCAGAATATGGAGAGTTTTTTGCCAAAAAGATGCAAGTCAGTTTTTTTCAAATATGAGATTAGGTATTTGCGACAGTGTAAGAAAAAAGTTCATAATCGTTTGTTTCGCCTCGCATGAGCTTCGTTCAATTTTTGGGCCAAAAAAACGGACTCATGGAGCTTTCGGCGTTTTGAAACGGACTCAAGGCTCATGTGGGTCCCTGAAAGCTCATGAAAGCGCGTTTCCACCTCCCGGCCGTTTTGACGGACGGATAATATTTTGTCTACCTGTAGATTTTTTCCCTTTCCAACTTTCCACTCTAAAAGTACCTAAGCACCTACTACCTACTTACCCACCGCCTACCAGGGCCTGGGCTATATGAGACGATATGAGTATGAAATGTTTGAATACTATAAATTATCAAATTGTGATGTTATATCAATGGAGTTGAATAAGTTTAATTTATTTTATGACTGTGTGTGTAATTTACTATGTACTATCAATTTCTAACAACTAAAACAACAAAAAATAATTGTAGCCTTTGTTATTTTATTTTTTAATGTTTTTTTTATTTAAGATTTATTTAAGTATTTTAGTATTTTGGGTTAGGAATGCACACAGTTTAAGCAATGCAGCCGCACCTTAGCAACTTTTAGTTTTACAGATTACACTCAATCACTCAACTAAAATACATAAATATTTTAAATCGGTCTGACAACTGCTTTTATTTTCATTAGCATTAATACTATGGGGGTTCTAAGATCATAACGAGATAAAGTTTGAGGGAGGTGGGGTCTGAAAAAAAATACACCCTATCACTAACATTAGTCATGCACAAACACAAACAGATTTATATATGATAAATGGGCTAGACAGAATTTGAGGAAGTTCGTATGACGTTATAGCTGTGAGACCCTTTATATTATAGTACCTTCTATACCTAATCCTTCCTATACTGTGTTCACGATATACATACTGCCTACCTACCTGTGCCAGCAGAAATTGTCAACTCCACTCCCTAATGGTAAAACGCCTCACCACCCCAAAGCGCGAGGGCTCCTTCGGGGGGCAAAACGGACTCAGAAGCTCGGCCTTCGTGCTTTCCAAATCAAAAGCTCATGCCTTCGGAGAAAAATAGAACGGCGCACCGTTCGCGTGGCATCGTTCAGCCGTTCGAACGAGAAAAGTCTTACACTGATTTGCGATACGTGTACTATTCAACTAGATACGTTACTGTGTTGAATGGCAAAGGTCAAACTTTAACCAAAGCAATTTTTTCAAATAGCCAAAATTTCGTTTTTTGACAAAACGGGTCAAGTCCATTAAATGATTTTTGGTGAAATGGTATTAGTCCACCTAAAAGATGCATTTCTGATTTAAATTTGGTTTAAGAATGTTGTCGTAGTTTGTAGAAGACAATTGCCGTGCGTAAATTTTTTCAATCAAGAAAAAGTTTGAAAGTTAAAAAAAGTTTGGTTTCATTCAAAACGATTAAAATTTCATCTCACGCACTTTTGACTCCATGTTAAGTTATGCATTTTGAGGCAAAACGGAAAAAGTCCACAAATTAAAAGTTTTGAGAATTTTCCAAAAAATTTCAGTTTCAGTCTAGATTCATGAAACTCCTTGTAATAACGCTTCGTCAGTTGCAGTACCTGTGGAAAAAATTGAGTTCAAAAAATAATCCTGTCACCATTCTTAATTTTTCGTTGTTCCTTTAAAATAGGCAATGATGGACTTGACCCGTTTTGCCAAAAAACTCTTCATATGTAAAATTCTTCATACAAAAAATACAAGCTCTCTCTTTCGCTCTCTTGCAGGCAAAACTTTTTAACTACCAACGACGAGAGGAATAGGAATAGGAATATGAAATAGTGTAGAAACAAGAGGAAAGACGAAAATGATGCGTCGGTCGTTGTTGTGTTGTCTGTTGGATTTTGTATTTTGTAGTAGGCTACCGATCATAGCACTTACAACTACTGCTGACTGCATATGCTCCTGACACTGACTCACAGAAGACTAGTCAGTCTCCCTGACGATACGAATGATGCGATGTGGATGGGGCTGACGAAGACGAAGATGAATATGAAAGATATGAGAGACGAGAAGACGAGGACAGAGAACGTGGAGGAAGAAGAAGGAACATGATCTCATCATACATAATATTGCCTCTTTTAAAATCCTTTATTCTCTCGTTCTACGAACGGCCACGAAAACAAATGACGAAAAACTTTTGATGATCACCATCACCATCATCATCGCAGGGCACCATCTAAAATGTTCAAGTCATATTTGAGTGCACCAGAAGAAGAAGATTGGAGATGGCACACATGGTTGCATAATGCAGGACAATCATCATATTTCATATCAACGTAGCTTCGTAAAGTAGATAGGTGAGTACCTAGGGACCTAAATAATATATATCAGTATACCTACCTTTGTGTGTGGAATTGAAAGGGAGTCACTCTCACAGGCAGTTGAAGTTGCAAAAGATGCGGTACTGATCTGCAGATGTGGTTTTTGTTGGAGTCCAAGTGTGTGCTGTTTCGCATTTTTTTAAATCTTCAAAATATCATGTGTACTTTTTGAAGTATGCAAATTATGATGTAACTATATGAATTTTGCACAGGGAGAAAATACGATATATTCTTGAGAAGCTCAAAATAGGACATGCAGGTTTATTCGGGGAGGTTCAAAATATGGCATAATTACTGCAAAAATTTTCCACGGGGTTAAAATAAATGTAGGTACGAACTTTGACATGTTCAAAATGCCATTCACGCGTGTTTTAAAACGTTCAAAATATGATATCTACGAAATTTGAAAGGTTCAAAATATGTCATCTACGAACATTGACAGAGGCAAATTGTCAAAATATGATACATGGTTTTTTTCAGAGGTTCATAATCTGGTATGTTCAAAATTCATATCCACGTTTGATAGGTTCAAATTGGGATATCTACAAAATTTCGAAGAGGTTCAAAATATGATATCTACGAAAGAAAGGATAAAAATGGGATATCTAGGTAATAATATATAAATGACAGCGTCATAATGTAAGTGTGTAAGTTTTTCTTGGGAATTCAATACACGGTAATTATGCATATGTTTCTGGAATTATTCAAATACGACATACATATTACATCACATTATGCATTGCATAACAAGCTCAAAATAGGATATTTCCAGCTTGGCTTCGTATATTCTGGTGCACAACCTGCCCCAATGCTAAAAAGTGAAATATTGAAACAAAGTATAACGCACTATTTAAGTAATGTTTATACTCTATTATGCGGACACTAGAAAAAGTGAAATTTTAACCCACTAAAGTATACGTACTTAGTTAGACTTGAAAAAATGTGCCAAGAACACGTGTCTCAAATGCCTTCTAGTAAGTAGCTCTACTCTCCGGCTCATTTAAAAATGTTGTAAATTGTAAATAATAGTTAATAGGATATTCCCCAAGTACTTCTCTAAAATGCTGTAAATTAGGAAGAAGTTTTAATAGGAATTCTACGAGAAGCAGAAAGAACGTCTTGAACTCACACAAAGAATGTAGATAGTCAAATTGACAGCGCATGGATGAATTCTTCATGGATCCTCTTCAACTTCGTATTCGTACACTACTGGGTCTCTCTTTCTCTCTATATACGATGACGATGACGAAAACATTACGTTACGTACACAAACTCGTCGTAAGGTCCATAAAGCGAAAAAAACACTCAAACCTTTTTACCTATTCATCTCCAATCAAACCATCTACGCAATTCTGAGAAGCTCCACTCACACTCACCTGGCTCTACCATATTTATCATTACGCTTATTATTCTTCCATATCCATCCACGAATTTACGAGAATACCCCAACAACGACACTAAATGCTAAATGGTTGATGGTAGACTACATAAAGGACATATGAGTAGATAGAATTCGTTTTCATTTTCGTATATATAATATCCACATATCCCACCGTCCTCGTCCTCGTCCTCACCGTCCCATCATGTCATAAGTCCTCTATTACTCTATTCGTACTACACATTTTGTCTATTTCGTATCTATCTTGCATTTAGATTACAAAACGAAACCAAGCCGTTCGTCGTTCTTCATGTTCACACACTCTGTCGAGCCGTTCCCTCTTCTCTCTCTCTCTCTCTTCTACTTCGACTTCCAACTTGTGTGTGTGTGTACGTTATGTCTATAGAATATAATGTATACCTAGTTTTGTATGGATCGCCTCGCAAAATGAAAGAGAGCCCTCACCAAAGAAAGACTCTACCATCAAAACCATTCAAAGCTTCCTCTTCTCCAGCCATAATATTGTACAGGGTGTTTCAAAAGCCCGTCTACACTTTCCAACCCATTTAAACCCTTTAAAAAAATTAAATTCATCCCCAAACTACCCTACCCTCCTCAATTGACCTCCCCCACACTCTTTCATCCTTCGGAAAGCCTCACCCAAATTTTCCCTGACCTCCTGCCCGCCTGAAAACCAGACCGGGCTTGACAAGTGAACGGGAAAATGAGAAAATACCGACTTATTTTTCTGAGGCGATTTCCACCTCCAAAACTGCCAACTAACTCAGTTCTATGCCTCCTCATGAACGTAGGTTTTAATTACCTGTTGATTGATACTAAAATCATGAAATTCCGTCCAGTGGGAGTGAAGTAACTGGAAATTTACGAAATACTCGGATCCATAGGTGTTTTGCCTTCTTTAGACACTGTAGTAGTAGTTCACTTGAGTTAGTAGGAACCAGTACTGATGCCGTTGCCGTAGCCGTAGTCATCCTGTATGAGCCGAAACCGAAGCCATCCTGGGATGATGCTTGCTCCTCGCTCGCACACAGTACACATACACACACACTACAGACAGAGACGGACGACCTAGCGAGACGCGAAGGGTTTCAAGTGAAGATAAAAATGACTGTATATATATATATATATGAGATCTCCAACTCTAATGTTCTTATTTGGCATGTTCTCTGTTCTTCTCTCTTCTCTCCTCTGTCTGTTATGTTCAATCCTGGGAAAGTGGGAAGACTTCCTAGGGGTTGTCCACAAATGTTGTCACTGTCACGTTTGAGTGACGTCCCCCTCCTTTTTTAGCCTGGCTAAGCTGGAGGAATGGAGAAAACCGTAATTACCCAAAACAATTTTCCCCCTCCAAAGCGTTCGCTCTGCTTGAGGGAATGTATGGACGACCCCTCTCACAAGTTAAACAAGCACAAGAATTGAATATAAAGTATATATAAGGTGGACGAGACGAGGAGAGGACCAAGTTAAATACGAAGTACGAGGAAAACCAGGAGTTGAGCGAGCGAGAGACACAGGAGAAAAGAAGACAAGTATAATGTTTATACAGATATGATTTGGGTATGTACGGACTGTACGGCAGCCGGGGCCGGCAATTCCATGTGTGTACATACGGAAAAGGTTGTAGGTATAGAATAAAAATGTGTATATATATATGTAGAGTGACTGTGTGTGGATTGTGGATGGAGTCCCCCATTTCTTTAGTTCTCTCTCTCTCTTCCATCCAAAATGGTTTGCAATGGTTGAGCCGGAGGAGCGTGATGTGATCGTTCGTACGTACGCCGTACATACATAGTGTTGTAGCATACATGGTTTTCCTAGTAGTAGTAGTAGTAATAGTAGTAGTAGTAGTAGGCTCTGTGCTTGACTACTCTTCAGTATTATAGAGATAGAGATAGACTGGGAATTGGAATAGTGGGAAATGCTTTGGGTTTTGGGTTCTGTCTGTATATGTATGTGTAAAACCTACCTACCTCTCCTTTTTCTCGTCTTCTCCTCTCTCCTTCTCTCTCTCTGTGTATTGTGTGAGACGAGTGTGTTATAGCTATAGAAATTCTGAATGGAATAGATTTATATATGTAACACCAACTATGCGTCTGTCAGGATGAACTGAGCTCAAGTTGTGTTCAGCTGCCATTTTGCTTGCTATAAGCAAGAGTGTCTATAGTTTTTTCGTTCAAAAGACAAAAATCAGATTCATCCTCATCAAAAATCCATAGATAATTTTCAATTAAAAGTGTCCAAGAAGATGGAGAGGAAGTCGGCGAAGAAGTCCTCTGGAAATAATGAGGACCGGAGTAACGCTAATCTGGCTGAGCTTTTCGGTACGGTTTTTGTTTTGTTTTTGTTCTGTATCATCTCTCTATCTTTTGATTGAGTACTGACTGGAAACTAATAATTCAAAGTTTTGACCCTTTTCACAAAAAAATGTAAGATCCGTTTGAACTTTTGGAGGTGTCAGGAGTTCAGGAGTGTTGTAAAAGATAGTCAGGTTGAAATGTTGGGGAGAGGAGGTGTGATGGTGTGTTATTGTTATTGGTGATTGTCAATTGTGTGGAGAATGTAACTGACAACGATGACGACGATAAACACACGACAACTGACCTGAGAGGACTGAGTCTGTCCTGTAAGACTGTCAGCTGTCTAACTGAGATGTTAATGTTGTTAACAATCAGGATAATAATAAACAAGGGAGTTTAATGACAAATGGAAAAGGAGGCAGGAGTATAAAACTGTAGAGAGAATGTTCAAACTACGACTTATGACTTACAAACTGCAAACAAGTTAATGAAGAAAGTTAAAGTATGAACACAATGTCAAATGTTTTTTTTTCAAGAATGTTGGAAGTTCGACTTGAAGTTGGCTTATTAGTTGTTACATTTGGTTAGGTTAGGACTCAAGTCTGTAGGATTTTTGTATCGTACTATATAACAAAACTATAAAAATATCAAGATCAAGATCAACTTTAATCACCAGTACTAATAGACTAATACTAATAAATGGATCAAGCTTCAGCGAGTGAGCTTATGACTTACTTGATTGAAGGATTATGTTGTGTAATTAATTGTCGGAGTTGTTGTGTGTAAATTGGCCATGTCGAAGTTGAATGCACTGGAGGAGTGTCTGCTTTAATATAAAATAGATATATATGGAACAGTTGTTTACTTACATACTATATACTATTTATATTTGTATGATTTTTTGATATGGTATTTACCGACACCGAGGCCCATTTCGAATGAAGTCGAATAGGATATATTATAGCGAGAGAGAGAGAATCCTTTGAGTTTTCATTATTGAAAGTTGATAATTTTTGTTTGTTGATTGTTGCGTTTAATAGTTTATTTAGAGTTACTTTTTTACTATGGTTGTGCAATTCATTTATTATTGTAGCACGTCATGTTCGACTTTTTTACATGTGATTTTGGATTTGGCATTTTTCGATGTAATTGTGTCAAGATTTAAACGTGCTCCTTTTGGTCCATCCACGATGTTGATTTTCGATGATGATTATCTTAAATGTTGTCCTGTTTCGAAGTATGTTTAAATTTAACCGATATTTATCAGACATGGACAAAATGTTGGTTTAACTTTAGCTGTTAGTTTTGAGTGGTGATGGACAATTATTGTTGTTCAAAAATATATTATGATTGTTGATAATTGTTAACGAAACTATTTCAGGCCCACTCTTGACTTTTCGACATTCTTCATTCTTATTCCTAATGAAGGCGACAATATTATTTTAACCGATATGATCTGTATGTAGGTGTAGGTTATGTTGACGTGTCATAGTTGTAAGTAGCTAAAATGGATTATACCTTCACTGGAAAAATCAAATTATCTTTAACATTTAAATTTAGCGACTTATACATCGAAGTTTTTTTATTGCGTTGTTCATTTGAACTTTTTTCACACTCAATGAACGTGAGAATGTAGTAAGTCATTATGGTGAAGTAATAATTAATCACTATGAGGGGTATTGATTATTGTTAAAATAATTGTTTGTTTATATATTTGTATGTATGTACATACCTACGTTATTTTATAATTGCTGTCATTATGGCGAGTTGTGTCACGTGTGGTCGTTGCCCCCTGAGTATGTCATTACTAATACTTAAATGGAGTTAATTGCATTCATATGCATTATACCACAATTTGAATAGATTCTATTACAGATATTTGAATTATGATATTACCATAACTTTTTATGACTATCCTAACTGCCCAGAAGGGATTTTTCTACTCGAAAAATTCAAAATTCAATACGTATTAGTTTATGACATGTTTTTATTTACCTAGGCATGTTAAATTCATTTGTTTCAAGTATGTTTTTCTAATTTTGTTGTGATGCATATTCTAAATTAATTTTTTAATTTATTTTATCATGAAATAATAGTGTGGATTTATTCATTTAATAATTGATATATCGACCATCAGGGCACGGGGAATGTAAATATATAGCTTACGTTGACAGTACTAATAGCACTTTATTGAAAAATTCATATTATTGAATAAACATGATGAATTGTCATGAAAAAATGATTTCAATAATGTAGACAATAATAATTAATGAAATTGCTGACTGAATGCAATAATGGATAGAAAAGAGGAAATGAAAATGGCTATGATTTTCCACCACTTACAGTATTGGAATTTGTAATTAATGACTGTGATTTGTGTTAATGTAACACGAAATAGATGAAAGGTGATGGTTGATGGGAATGGTTTGAAAAATTATAATAAATAGTGAATAGTAATAAAATTACAATAAATGGTCGCTTAATGATTTTTAATTTTTTTAATAGCTGCTCACAACCTGCTCCAGTCAAATCCCTTGGCATTACTTCAACAACAGATGAATGTGATGGCTCAACAAGCTGGACCTGCATTTTTTAATCCAAATCAAAATCCATATAATAATCCAGCAGCAACATGGCTTTATCTTGATTACATTTCAAGGATTCAAGCTGCTCAACAAATGTTACCCGGTTTAAATGACCAACAACCACAACAACAACAGCAACAACAACAGCAGCAGGAACAGCAACAACAGCAATCGCAGCAACAGCGACGAAGTTCAAGTACATCCTCTGCGGCTGCCACCGCGGGCTCTTCCGGGATTAATTCAGCTCCTTCATCTAGTTCATCTAGTAAGTTTATATCCCTATATAGGATGATATATTTTGATGTAGGTTGTAGTATAAAACTTTAAATCTTATGATTTGCAAATTATTGATTACAAAATTTTGCACTTTGATAAAAAGGGTTTTTCGTTACTTAAATGCTGGGCATTATTCTTATCGTTAGTAGTGAGTATATACTTTAGGATATTTATTGTTTCCTTTATGATATTGTCCGATCTATATTTATAAAATTGTATTATAGAGTGCAATTTGTACATGGATATTGCTGTTGTAATAATAATATAGATGTTTGCAATATATTTTGACATGCTGTATTCGTATATTGCTATATTAAGCCATCCCAGATAATTAATAATGTATTATGCACTAATTAATTATAATTCCTGGGCCTCAGCTGTTTCTGTAGTTTTCCATTGTCATTCATGAGCCTGTCGTTAGAACTCGCGAGCATTGAGTTTTTTATGTGGGAAGAATGAAATGAAATTATTGGAGTCACTTGTTCTCTTCCTTTTCTTGTTGTTGTCGTCTTGTGCAGTTAACAAGTTGTACCAGAATAAATTAGACGGCTCAGTTTTTAAATTGAAAAATAATTATTATGCAGCTCCCCTCAATAATTCCCCTTATTTATTACTTTTATATTTTTGAATCTATTGTCTTAAAATATGTATTTCTACTACTATGCATGCCCCTGTCAACATTATTTACTATTTTTTATTGAATTTTAGAAAAATAGTACTTTGCGTGATGTTGGTGGACTGTCATTGTTTGTATGCGTCAGAGTGAAGATGTTTTATTCTGGAGCTCAAAATTTAAAAAATTGTTTTTAAAACGTAGCCTCAACTTAAATACTGCTATTTGCTTTCTTCTTATAGTATATTTGCTTCTATTTTATTGCATCTAAAAATGCTCATCATTCTTGATAGGACATTCTGTATGCAACTGCAGCGGGTGGTATTTAGTGTACAAAATATTTGGGATTATTTAGATTTTTAAAATTTTGTTGTGGCTGCGTGTTTTTTTGTATCTTAATATGTTCTGAACTTGAACTTGTTTGTGTGATTATATTATGAGCGCATGGTAATATGTATTGTCATGTGATAAATACATCAGATCCGCTCGGAAAGCGTGGTTCCTACACACCAATCGTAATTATTTACACGTATCTATATACAGTGTCGATAGCTTAAATGGTGTCTCCATTAATAAATTGTAGGGCAATGAAATTGAAACATTAGCTAATACTGAGAAGCAGAAATCATTAATTAGTAGCAAAACTTGGAAGATCACACTTTTGCTTGTCTTCTATTCCCAAGCTCGGCTGAAAGTTTGCTATACAGTTATTAAACAATTACAGGAATTATTTCAATAATTACTTTTCGTATATATGTATAGCTCATTAGCAGATGTATAACTGTATGTCTATGATTCGATCTGGCCTTTCCGCTCTAAACTTTAAGAGCGTGAAATTAATGTTAATGAGAAATCAATACAACAAATTGCATATTGATTTTTCAGAGTCACATATTTAGGTCTTTAAGCACAAGTCAGCTGAGATTCGTCTAAATAAATGGGCAAATGCATTTAATTGCTAAGGCTGCAAAATATTCCATCTGCATTTTTCGAAGTAGAGAAAATATTTATATTATACATTTTTTGCAAAAGAAAGTTACAGAAAGTCGATCAACCAAAATCTATGTGGATGAGCGTGTTTTGTTGCCACAGCTAAATAAATATGCCGTTTTTCACTGTTCCCAAAGCATGTAGTTATGCATTGTATTCAAACATTTGAGCTGACGATAATTATATATACAAAGGCATGATTTTAACGGTTCATAAAAAGGTGTAGATGGTCTGAGTTGTAGCTTGAATAACTAAACGTTGTCTGATACAACTGGGTGTTGTATTTAATATTTCGTGTAAATGTAAATGTTGTAATTTCACCCGCCGTGGTTTATAAAAAAAACATTCATATTGCAAATTTTTTAAGAATTATGGTTTACAGTATTGAATAAAACTTAATGAATTGACTGACGTTATTTATTTTTGTGCGAATAGGACCAAAACAGAGCCGGCCATCTGGAAATAAGAAAATTAAATTACCAGCTGACACCGACATAATAAGGATGGGATCAGCGAACAGTAATAATGCTCGAAATATCCCACCACCCACCTCTAGGAAAGTACCTACACAGCAACACCACCCCACAGCCTCCTCCTCATCCTCAACCCGTGGAGGTAGAGATTTAGATGACGGTGGTGTTGGCGGCGGCGGAGGGGGAGGTGGAGGAGGAGGAGGAGGAGGTGGTGGTGGTGGTGGTCGGGCTAGCCGTGCTTTGAATACAGCAAGTAGTAACCTTAAAAATAATCAAATTCCCAAAGAATCTCCACCTAGTGTGCAACTATTTAAAATCTTAGAAGATTTAGATGCCCCATTGAATCTATCAAAAAAGTCTGGGACCTCCAAGCCACATGGTAAAGGATCCTCCATAATCCCACCGCACCCACCCCCTCCTCCTGTTCATCTCAAAGGCAGTGAACGGGGTGGGGAGCCTCACCCGAAACTCAATAATAATAATGTCACAATTATTCCTCATGCTCACACAAAGCCTGAGAATCTGTCCACACCACCAGGGAGATATCCAACAGATTTTGTTCCCAAACCAGCCCACATGGCAAAATCTACTCTCTACAGTCATGTTATTCCCAAAATCCCACAAGTTGGCATGGTCATTAAACCAAATGAGAAATTAGCCAAGAAGAAAACAACCGTTGCTAGTTTATTAGCTCAGTCTCGTGTTCAGCAACAAACGGAATCTTCTGCAACCAGTTCACGATCAAATAGTCCAGAGTCAGGTCATGGTGGTGGTTCGAATTCGAATAATATTGACATTCGTTCTAGCCCAACCTCAGCCCCACATCGACCCTGGGTCAATAATCCAGCCCCTTTAGTAATACCTTCTGTAAAGAAACCTAATTTACAACAACAGCAACAACTCCCACCTCCGTCGCTATCCTCTCATAAGCAACAGCAACTCCATCAGCAACATCAAAAACTTCAACTTAAGCAGCAGAAGCAACTTGCACATTTGCAGCTACAAGAAAAAGTGGAGAAGCAACTTCTGCAACACCATCGACAACAACAACAACAACAGTCTCTGTCCTCTGCAATTTCTCAACAACAGCAGTCCCATCCTTCATCAGAAAAGCAGCAGAGAGAACTAGAACGAGAGAAAGAGAAGGAACGGCAGAAAGAACAACAACAACAACAGCAATCTCAAGATAGTGCACAAGATATGACAGATCCAAATTCAGGAAAGGATGCGGCTACCCCGGCAGATTTAAATCAACCATTAAGCAATGGATGGAAGCGTGAAACATTACTGAAAGGGTTAGGGATTCAAGGTCTGAGTGGAGAAGTGGTGTATATCTCTCCGGGTGGCGTCCGATGTAAGCAGTTAACGGATGTCAAGAAACATTTGGCTGGGGGAATGACGATTAAAATGTTTAACTTTAGTAGTCGCCTACTCATTGGGGATTTCTTATTGCCGACTAACTCTGCGGCGGAGGAGAAAGGAACCACGTTGAAATTAAGTGCGAATCAATTAGCTAACTGGCTCAGCTCAGAGGGGGAAGAGAATAAAAAGGAGGAGACGCGGCAGAAAGAGGAGAGAGAGAGGAAAAAGCAGCATTCTGTCCTCATCCGAGGTTTGTAGCACAACATTTTATTGTGTATTTATTAGGCTCTATAAATTTAAATGTGAGATGTGTGCTAACTATATAAAATAATATAAAATGGCTTATTTAAAATAATAAAGGAATCTGCTGGGGTTGAAAATTGAAATTTAACTTTCGGTAAACTTTTTGGATATGATTTTGGGACTGCAGTCAATTATATTTTAGAATAAAAATTTTCCTAGTAATGGTAATAATACCACATTTGCATTGCCCTCGCTGTTGCAAAAATATTTGTTTTGAATGGGTTGTTTTTGTTCTGTCTTTTTGTTAATAAAAACAATATAATATGTTTCTTTGGTGTTTAGCCCTATTTCTAACTCTGTTGCTGAGAAAAATAATTGCCTGAAAATTCAGTGTTTGCCTAATTTAATTTTTCGAAAGCTAAATCTTCAGTTATAATACTATCGCGTTTTAGAGATTTCATAGGTTAATTGTATCCATTCATGTGTTCTAATTCCAGCTCTAGAACTTCATCGCCGTTCGAAGCGTCGCCAGAAGCTTCAGAATGACCGTAAGCTACGAAAGAGAGCAGAGTTAGCTGAAACAGCACCCCCACCCCCGATAACCCCAGCTGTCCTGCCGCATCCAACTGATGCGAATGCTGACACAGATGAACTAAATTCCGAACAAAATCTTCCCGACTTGTCCCGCGTTAAAGGCCTTCGACTCAGTCCACATGCCTTTGCAAACCTACTCCAGATTTATGAATTTCTGCATACTTTTGGGGAGACGCTAGGCTTTGACATGGACTCCTTACCCTCAATTTCAAATCTTCAGAAGGCTTTCCTTCATGTAGACGAGAATGAGGAAGAACTGCTCTCTGTCATGAGTCATCTCTTAGTTTGTGCTGTTGAGGATCCTGGAATGCCTAATCCTAATAAACACATTACCGCCTTTGGTCAGACATTGAAACAAGCTGATATTACTTTTGGAAGCCTCTCTGAAGTTCTCAGGTAATAAATAAAGTAGCGAATTTCAACGAGAATAACTTTATAACTTACTGTTACTTATTCTTCAATGCCTATACAGTTTTAAAAGTTCTTTTGTAAACTTGTAATTTTACCTATTATTTTGTTTGTAGACTATTTATGGAGGGGGTAGCAGACTCAGAGCCGGAAGCCATAAAATATTCAGGATGGTTAAATGAAGCACCATTCCTAGCTCTGAGTCCAACACGAAAGTCAACTATTCTTGCATTTATTTGTGACCTGCTACTTCAGAATAAAGCTGTTCTAAAGCATTTAGAATCGAGCACAGAGAATGCTCATACAGCCCGGAAGGAGCGGCAACAAAATGACATTAAAGTGAGACGGCTTCGTATGCTCTGTGCCCGAAAGGCAGTTGCAGCTGTGGCTAGTGAGCAACAAGAGAGAGCAGCTGCGGAGAGAGAAAGTAGTAAAACTCCTGGTCCTGAAACCCCGACTAAGTCCACGACAACCAGCGCGGGGGAAGTGAGTGACGACGCCAGTAAAGATACAGATAAGGAAGATACAGACAAAGAAAAGGAAAAAGAGAAACCGAAGGAAACTAAAGAAATTGTGACGGACGACAAGAGCAAAGAAACGGATTCCAAGAATAATGACAAGGACAACCATGATCAAGAAATTAAAGACAATGACAAAGCAAATGACGAATCTCTTTCCAAAGAATCTGGATCAATTTCTGTCGATACTGAGAATCATGAAAATGAAATTGTTGAAAAGGGTAAAGAATCTGCAAATATTGAAAAGGAAAAAGACCCCATTAAAGATAAGGATGAGATCTCTAACTCAGCCGAAGCCTCAACCATGCCACCTCCCACGAATAATAATTCCACCATCACCCCACTAGACCCATCAACAAGTCCATCTACATCGGACAAAGACAAACCATCGTCATTTATCCCAGTCCCAGTCTCCCCTTCACCTTCAACAGCATCCGCCGCAGCCTCCACGACAACCGCTGCTGCCGTCCCGGATGAAATAGACTCCGAAGATCAGTTGGAAGAGTCCGAGTCAGATGCAGATGCAAAATTATCTGTGGAAGAAATCCGGATGAAAATGAATCAGTTGAATAACATGAGTGAGAAATTAAAGAAACAAGTGATTGAGAATTTTAAAATTATTCGCTCAGCTAGTTTGGGTCAAGATCGTTGGAGGAGACGCTACTGGAATCTACCTAATTCTGGTGGAATTTTTGTGGAAGGGGGATCTACGTCGGAATTTCCGGAATTACGGGTTCTTGTAGAAGGGAAATTTGCGGGGAAAGAGGAAGAAAATATGGAAAACGACGCGGAGGCCGAAACCACTACAGATCTGCCTGGTGAAGACATGGATACGGAAACCGAAACCAGTGCTGATGCAGGAGATAAACAGAATGCAGCTGAAGACTCGAATCCGAAACATAAAGATGGGATCCCAAAAGATAAAGATAAGATTTCACAAGATAAAGATAAAATTTCAACAGATAAAGATAAGATTCCACAAGAAAAAGATGAGGTTTCGAAAGATAAAGATGCCGTTCTGTCTAAGGATAAAGATATTAAAGATTCAAATGAAATTATCAAAATTGAAAAGGAAAATAATTTGGAGGAAAATTCTGAAATTAATCCAAACAGTATCAATACTAAATCTAAGAAAGGAAAAATTACTGGGGCAGAATCTCCTGAAGTAGCTTCTGAGGTTACTGACACTACGGTCAACAACACGGTTGCGGTGAAAGTAGAAAAAGAAGACAAAGATGATGGCAGTGCAACTACTGCTAGTACTGAGACAGCAACAACAGCAATACCTCCCACATTAACAACTGTAACAGCAGCGACAGTAGGAAATGACGACCAGGTTAAACTTGAAAATGGTGAGGTTGGTGGACTTAATTCCACTTGTTCGCCAATAACCGGAAATTCGATTTCTAACAGCACTGGGACACAATTTGAGGTTCCACCGCCAGTGATAAAGATATTTTCCTTTGCTCCCCGTACGGGTTGTTCTGGAAAAGCAATTCAAGTGGTAGAGAAAGTTGAGGAACCTGAATCTGAAGACCAGATTTTACTAGACAAGATTAAGGACAAACAGGATGTTTGGGAAGGATGGTGGAGGCTCACAGATGAGGATAAGGACGAGTATATTGAGAAAGTGTGTGCGAAAGGAATACGAGAGAAAAATTTAAAGGTTAGTATTAATTTTACTGTCATACAGTAATCGTATTTTCGTATTCCTATAATTTTTTTAAACTTTTGAAGCTAATAAAGACCATATTTTTGCTTAATTTTAGAATAACTTGATGGCTGTACAAATCGTGGATGGGGAAGAGTTGGATGATGATGAGATTCCCTTGAATGTTCAATCTCCACCACAAGGTTGGGATCCAGAACTTTCATATAAAGTTCATCTCCAGCTTCTCGAAACCATGGAAACGCTGGAAGAAAGGGTTGGAAGTGCAAGTCTACAAGTTAAGGTGGGTATTCTTAACCTCGTTTATTTATTTTTTAATATTTTGTCACTTAAATAATGAAACCCAGGTTTGTAGTTTCGTAGTACTGTGCAAATAGTGCATAACTGATGTTATTTAATCGGTACTGGTAAAGGAAAAGTATTAAATATTGGCCTGCTGGTAATATGTTTTTACAAAGAGCGTATTAATTAATGACATTCCAGGGTTGGCAGCTCCCTTCTCGTCGTGCTGAATGTCTTTCGGAGTCAGATATAATTGAGATGGTGAAAGAACGTTTATTAGATTTAGAGTCGGCAATCGAGAGAAGATACTTAAAACCACCATTAGGAAAATCCGCAAACGATTTAAATTTAAGTAATTTAACTGAACTTACCACCGACAAGGATAAGGAATCGAATCAAAACTATCAAGGATCAAGGTACTAGTACTACTTTTAAGTTTAAAAATTTAGAAATCCCTAACTTTTATTGTCAGTTATTCATTTTTGTAATTGTACATGGACTTGGATTGTAGTTAAATTCTCAAAAATTATTTTAACATTCCAGAGCCTTAACGAATTGGCGTGATGGCGTGAACCGAGCGGAGACCCCAGGAGTTCTGTCCATGGCAATTTATACATTGGACTCATCCATTGCCTGGGATAAATCCGTGATGAAAGCCAGTTGCCAGTTGTGTAAAGGAGGAGACAATGAAGACAAATTACTTCTGTGTGATGCATGTGACCGGGGTTACCATACATACTGTTTCAAACCACCCTTGGAGCAAATCCCTGACGGCGACTGGTTCTGTTGGGAATGTATTAATAAAGCAACGGGAATCAAAGGTTGTATCGTCTGTGGGAAGCAGTCTGGAGGAGGGAAGATTTTAGCATGTGACAAATGTGTGAAAGCCTACCATCTAGATTGTCTCAATCCACCATTGGCAAAGGTACAGAAATAATTATTTTATATCCACTGACGCCTAATCATTAGCAATCAAATAGTACGTTATTTATTTTCGTCAAAAAATAAACATTTGATTTTGATAATTTTGAAGGCACCTCGTGGTCGATGGCATTGTCCTGATCATCGTAAACTAAGTCCAAGTCGGAAAAGGAAATCTGAGAATAGTGATAAGACGCCAGACGGAGTTCCCAAGCAACAAAAATCGAATAATAAGAAAGCTAAAACGGAAGCAAATTGGTGCGAAAAAATGCTTGAAGAATTAGCTGGACATGAAGATGCTTGGCCATTTTTAGATCCTGTTAATACAAGGCAGTTTCCTACTTACAAAAAAGTATGTAATTATTTTTCATACAATTTCTATTTTCGAATAATATTCCTTGGATCTTTAGTTGCTGCTTTGCTATTAAATGGAACCGAACGGTTCAATAATCCATTATGTGTGATTATAGGTGATAAAGAATCCAATGGATATAGCAACAATCCGTTCAAAGTTAGCAACCTACAAAACCCGTGAGATGTTTCTCCAGGATGTCCGTCTCATCTTCGACAATTGTGAAACTTTCAATGAAGACGACAGTCCCGTTGGGAAGGCTGGACACTCCCTACGCATTTTTTTCGAGTCCAAATTAAATAATTGTAAATAAAATCTATAATTAATACTTTAATACTTAAATTTATTGAGTAAGAGTAAGTTGGTAATTAGGTGTAAATGATTATTTAAAAGTTTAAATAATAAGCCCAACTAGGTACATACATACCTACTAAAGAAAGCGAGCTAGAAGTAGGCAGGAATAAACGCGAGCAAAAAAGGAAAACACATAAATATGAATATTTAGTGTTACATAATAACATAGGTACTTGCTTAAATAATTACGAAGAATTTCCTTTCCCTTTCTCTTTTTTTTGTATAAACTCAACAAAAAGAGCATTTTTAATCACTCAAAAAAACTTGTTACACGACATACAAAAAAACAAAGATAATAATATATATATTATATTATAAAATTAATACATATACATACCATATGATTAATATTAATAATATATATATATATATAAATTATAGTATACCTAATTTACTAAATACCTACAACATACTTAAAAGATCTAAATCATAATTATGAAATTATCATAAATATAATGATAATTTTCTCCCTCATTGATTTGATTTGATAAACTTATAAATGTTTGTAGGTACTTCATATATTACAGTATAGCTAGGACTATATAAAATTCTATAGGTATACGTTTAATTAATGATATAATTTAAAATGGACACACCTCTTTGGGATTTGAACAATTATTAATTATGCAATAATTAATAATCTTGGTTTTGCTTTAAAAAAATTAAATCAGTTTTATTTTTAAATATTTTGAGTTCTCAATTTTCTGAGAGAATTGAACTTACTTAATAATTGTAAAGCTAAAACTGAGTAAACTAAGCTAATACTCTTTTTTTAATCTTAATTTTAATCATGCCACTCATTTCCTTTTTTGTTTTTTGTCTCGTTTTTCCACAAAAGTACTTAGCTTGTTACTAAATGTAAACGTGTAATCGGGTAAATTATTCATTTTAAATATTAAGTATGTATATCATGTCATTGTTAAAAAGCTGCATTTTCCAGAAAGTTAAAAAAAAACACTATTTACATTTTTTCAACAATGAAAACACTTAGAAATTTAAAGTAGTTTACACATTTTGGAAAAGTTTAAAAAGTGTCTACTTACGTGTGTTTAGCACCTTTCATGATATGATATGATGTAATAAGTATTTAATTCTTATATTATATAGCACTCTCACATATTTAACAGCAATGAATACGATGACGATAACGATTCAAAAAAATCAATATCTATATGTATCACTAATAATCATGATTTTACTTTTTTTGTTACTTAAAGAGAGACAGACTAGAGATAATTTTTTCTTGAGTTAAAATGCCACAATAGTTGTCATTAGATTTTTATTTATCCAACTCATTTGTCGGGATATGTCCGTGTAGAGAACGGGCATGTCAGGAGTTCCACAGTGGAAACCAGATGAGAATGAACCAGCCAGAACATAAATCCCATTTTCTGAACAAGCTAAAGGTGAACCCGCATCACGTGGAGACTGTAGTAGAATAATAAAATGAAAAAAAAATTATAATATGACTAAAATGCACTAATGAATGTAATTGAGTAGAATTTATACATACAGTTTCTATGGAAAATTAATCTGATAGGTAAATAGAAGCTATATTACAATTATAGATATTAATTAATTGATAGTATCAAACAGAAACACAACATGGTAAGTATAATTATTATTACCTATAGTATTTATCGTTAGATATGTAGAAATTTATAATTGATTTTTTGAGTATTTGAGGGGTTAGGAAATTGGGTGTGTACTTTGCGTGTGTTGTATGACATGATACAACACTTGATCTTGATAATAGATACTTAAGTATTGGTTAAAGTACATTCTTTGGTGTATTAAAGTGTTTTTAAGTGTAATTATTAAAAAATAAGATACTCTATGAAGGATTCAGAAGATTAAATAAATCTAATAATATTAATAATTTAAGAAAAGTAAATAACGAGGTATATATATGTACATACTATAGTACATATATTGAGACTTTTAACTATTATGAAAAAAAGTAAACTAAACTGTCGATATTACACAAGAAAAGAAAAGATACCAAAATTAAAACTCGAAAATCCAAAAAACAAACAACAAGAACAACAACAAAAAAACCAACCAACCATGAACAATGCATTCTCTTAAAACTTACAATTAATTGAAACTTTAAATTAAACTTATTAAAATTTAAAATTTCAAAATTATATGAATATATTATTATAATTGATTAAAATAATATTTCGTAGATTTTTACTACATGAATGATTGGGGATATAATGGCGGTTGAATACTTAATTTAAAGTTATTATTTTTTCTTTTAACTATTGTTTCTAAAATTCTAACTCGGGCTAACTGCTAAATTATTTAAGTTTGTGTAGTAAGCCTAGTTATTAGCGGAAGGTAGCTAACTGATAACTGTTGATTTTGTTGTTTGATTGTGATTGTGTTATTAATTTAACCTATATTAATTTATGTTTGTGTTTCTTTTTATTTTTTATTTAAAAGGCGCTTACAAAGCATGCTTCAGCAGAGTATTTCCCGCTTGCACACAAAAGTCCATGTAAATCCTTCTCAGTTCGGAAACTATGCTGTGTAAAATTGGTGAGGACGGTTTCACAAGTGGATGGATACTCAATCACTTGATCCGCTTCGTGTAAAATCCCATCTGACTCCATTGCTGGCAAAAACAAGGAAATGAAATAGGAACATCGTTACTTACACACATACAAATACAGCAAAAAAACAATGAACAAAAAAAAAGAACTACAAATACACATAATACATGTTACATTTTTTGACTTTTTGATTCATAATTTCATATATAATAATAAATATTTAATTGTGTAAAAATAAATTGTCATAGATTTTTCTTAAAAGTAATTTAATACCTGAGCTATCACTGGGGTGAGAGTATCCAGTCACAATACATTCCTTGCCAGTAAAATCTGAAATGTCATCTGGTAAGCAGAGTGTGCAGGCTTTCGTCATGTCTGCTGGCTCAGACAGCATCACAAGAGCTAACAAAACAAAAATTAAATGTAGAATGTAGCAATACTACTAATAATAATAAACATCTTCATCATTATTATTATAACTAGCTTGAGATAAACTTATCCAATTTTGACTCAAAGTAAAGCTACCCCTACCCAAATTACTTATGCTAAATATGCCAAAAATTATTAGCTCCTAGTATCCCTGCTCTCTACTTCTGCTCCTACTACACTAAGTTTTTGGCATTTAAAAAAAAATTACGTAAATATAGTGAAATCATAGATGGTGAAGGAGCAAATCCGTATACCTCGATTCAATCCGTTTCCTTCCAGTTTTCTCTAAAATCAAAATCTTAACCTTTCTCAGCAATATCAATGGAAAAATACGGTATTGCTTTTAGAGAAAATTGGAATAAAATTGATTTGCTTCAAGCCATAATAAGAATAGAAGTATACGAATTTAATCCAGCACCGACGATAAGATTTTGCATTTGCGCTACGAAAGTACATTTATTTTAATAAGGACAGGCAAAGACCAAACTTTTAAATGATACAAAAGTACAAAAATGGTGGTCAAATTTTAGTACTTTTTGTCCTAACAAATCATATTGTACACGAATCAAGATTACAGACCATTTAGTTATTTTTCGTTTTAGCCAAAATCAGGTAAGCATCAATTTATCTCTATTCCGAATTCGAATTCGAGAAATACATAATTTAATGAAGATTTTATAGAAAACAAAAGATGTAAAGAAATACTGCACTGCCTGTACAGTCTCACATACCAACATCATTGATTCTCAAATGTCCATCCACAACGTAGTCCTCATGAATGACCAACTCTTTAATGTCCCGGTAGTCCGCGTCAGGGGTGGGGCCATTCACAGGATGAAGGAGGTGATTTGAGCCGAGAGCAACTTTGAAGAGAGACAAATCTTGAGCAAAGAGTCTCGAGACACAGGTGGCAGTGGTGAGGAGGACTGAGGGGTGAATGAGTGCCCCGGCACAGATAAATGACCCTGGGTCAGCTTGCATGGAGAGGGTGGAGGGAGAGCGAACGAGGGCTCCAGTCCAACAAGAGGATGTCGTTCCGGATGAGCTCTACGATGTCATTGTCAGCCATGACAATGAGAACGAAAACAAACCGCAACAAAAAGAGAAACAAAGGCACAAAATGAATGACAATAATTACATCACAATGCAATGCAAATTGCAAATGCAAACAAGGAACAGTAACAATTATTTTCTTAACAACAATTAGACAACGTGTCCGTCTTAAATGATAATGCAGATAATGCTCTTTATTACGTAATGCAATTATTGTGCAATTATGCCTCATCATGCTCGACATAAAAACAGTAACAGTAAAAGACAGCAGCGAACAACATACCATTATTTCATACTTGTAATAATTACAATACTAAAATAGTATTACCACAAGTATAATACGCCTCTTAAGTAATTACCTACACATGTTTTGGTTGAAAATTCAAAATTCACTATCTAAAAAATTTGAAGTGATGTAAAATAAAGATAGCCAAAAAAAACACTATAAAAAATGTCAACAAAAAAAAACATCTTATAAGAGATATGCTCACGAATTGCATAGTCATCATAATATAGTTGTATTTACATTCTTTCTAAAACCAGGCAAAATATTATATCTCAAGTCTCTAGAGACACAGAAGTGCTTCACAAAAGTGCCCACAGAACGTCATGTATCACGCTAGGTTTAACATTTGAATTTGAATGAAAAAAGTTGTCACATGAGAATAAAAACTATTTATCGAAAACACTGAATGGTTCTTTCCGCATCCGTATTTTTGTGTTTTAAATTCGCTAACAAAAAAATCAGGATACGCTTAAGAAGTGACATACTAATTGACTGAGACACTGCCGACTGTCCAGGGAAATATAAGAGTAATTGGTCATTCCAAAGAATGAAATTATTTTATCATTTTAAGAATCTCTATAGTATGTAATATTGCTATTCGAATTCGAAGTTCCTGCAACTGTGCTTACTGCACGACTTTTTCTAGCCTAAAACTTGTAACGTTGATGACAAGTATATGTAATAGTATTAAAAAAACAAGCAAGTAAAGATGCAAATAAATCTACTATAACGTTAATTTTAAATTGCATAAGTTGGCATAGTTTAACGTATCTTCGTACGCTGTTACATTGTTAACTTTAATTCCGCTGTAGTTTGCACCAGTACCAACATAGATGGATACTACAATAATATATTACGTAGAATATATTATTTCCTTTTCCCAAAATATTCCTGAATTTTTACAATTGACTAATAATATAATACTTGAAGTTACATACCGCAACTGCAACCTGCAACTGTATCAGTATAGTCTCGCAAATATTGACGCACATAGCTAGTAAATTATTGTCATTGATAATGTCAGTGATATCCATTCAAGTATACTAATAGGGCACTAATACACAAATACATATACACAAACTGTTGAATAATGTAAAAAATAAAAAAAAGATAAATACAATAAAATGTATGTATATACAAAAATACAACGGAAGGAGCAATAGGGAAAAAAAGGGTGTAACTACACCCAATCTAATCCTTGTCAAGGTAATGAACATTCTGATTTTCTACACGTTACCAAAAAAAGCAAAGAAAGAAGACAGTTTATAGAAACATAGAAAAGAAGACTAAAATAGAATTCATTGATTTGGTCCAATGTGCAACAATACGGAAAGTAGAAAACAAAGCAATTGTCAACACTTTCCTGTGTATAAGTCCTACCTACACATCACTGTATACGTCACTAATAAAGTCTCGACAGCCCGTTTTTTTTTCAAATACATGAATAAAATACACACAATATAATACGCGTGTGTTTTTTATTAATTTCGATTTCAAAAACTATTTAATTCAATGTTTTTGAAAAACGTTATAGTGACTTCGATAATACGAATTTTTGGAACAAGGAAACGAAAATTTACAGATATTATGGGTTTCAAAATATGTAGTAGATAGAACTGTTTTACATTCTGTCTGTACCTAAATAATAATATCCCGTCTTTTAAATAGTATACAGCAAGTTTAGCACCAAAATCAATTCAGCGGCTCAGCGCAGCGATAATATAGAGCAGGATGTAAGTATATTATATAGGGCCGGATAATAATGCGGCTAGCGCAGGCAGCCCCCGCTGCTTGAATTTTCAAAAAACATGTAAATGGAACATTTTGCACTTTTCAAAAATATGTAAAAAGAATACTTTTACTTTTCAAAAAAATGCAAATACATTTTTTTGTGCATTTCAAAAAACGTGCGAATAAAACATTTAAAACTTTTCAAAAAACATGTAAATAGAACATTTCGCGCTTTTCTAAAACCTGTAAATATAACATTTTGCTTTACCAAGGAAAACAATCAATAAAATATAAATGGGGGTTTTCGTATGGAAACAAATTGCTGCCTAAAAGCAATTCCTTCGTCCGACCCTGTGTATATACTTAACAAAATATCAAGAAATTAAAATTAGTTTCATGACCCCAATTAACCACATAACTTGTAGGTTGTCACCCAGCAATACAAGCATTAAAATAAATTAAAATATGAACATTTACACAAATTGAATGTATTGCTTATTTTCTTTTTAATGAAGGTTAAAAGTAATTGCGATCGGTTATCAATCAGCTAAATTATTGATTTTTTTTCAAGCTGTTTCAATTACTTACTTATTATAGGAGAAAAATGATTGTCTCCTGATGCCTGATTTCTATTTAGGCAATGTCATTTTCAAGCTCAAGCAGAAGTGTTTACTTTAATTACATAAAATATTTTATTACATCGTAATTTTATAATTTCACCTCGACTTAACTGTCTCCTCCAATTTATAATTTGTCACCACACAGGAATGCCATCAAATATTTATCTGTGTGCTATAAAGATGGCTAGTCACTCATTCGAGATGTAACGATAGACACAACCAAGGGACAGAAGGGTGATTTATTTCAATGCTCAATTTAGCTAATAATCTGTGGTTATTTGCGGGATAAATGATGCCAAAGAAGAAAATGCGAAACATGTCAAAGTTTCACATTAAAACATTCCAATTCTGATTGAATTCTAAAGTTTGGCGTGAGAGCTGACATTTTGGTATTTTATAGTGACAGTCTTATACATACCTCAGTCTCAGTCAGTATTTCTTTATGTGGTTGTGCATATGCATATATAAGAACGCTATACTGTATGACACAGGTGCAGTACTGCAGAGTATAAGCACAGCGTTCGCTGTTTGGCATTTCTTTGTCTTTATTTTTTGTGTGTACTACTTACGTGAATGCTCTTCATCTGTTCATCTCACACGTCATTGAATTCAACTGAATTCTTTGAATTTCTCGCATTATTCATTTAATTACACCGGTAAATGCGTATCACTAAATAATAACAAGTAAGTACGGAGAAACCCAGAGACTGTTTTAATAACATGTTAATCAGGCAATGGAAAAAACTCCACCGCAATCACATCTAAGCTTTGATGTACTTTTCAAAATAATGTTTGGCCAAGTTGTAGTAAATAACTAATTTTTTTCGAAAACATTTGTTGTACTTTGTGAAGATCTTCAATTAAGATTTGAAATTCACAAATGGCTTTCCCTACAAGCTACATCTACAGCTACACATATACCTAGGTACGTTTTTTGCAGTTGAAGAGATGAAGGTTTCAATTTCCACTTTAAACACTTACAAAAAACCATACCGTATGCGGCCTTTGTCAAACCTTCCCTGGAGATTCAACATCTTATTTTAATTTTGTCGGTGGCGGAATTTGTATGAATGTTACTTAGAATAGAGCCTAATTTCAATGTCATTGTGTTCCTGGTTACGTTTTTTTAAATGATATTTCCGCTTAAAATAGGATTAAACTAACAATAAGAGTACGAGTCAAATTGTAATGATGAAACTAAATTACTTGTGCGCAATAGGATAATACATATGAGATATTATGTGTATAGAACAAAATAAATGAAAAGGATTCATTAGAAAATTAAATTGACTTTTAGCTCTCGCTTACCTGTGTGGCCAGCCTTGGAGAGTCAATCCTTGAACTGGCTAATTTCACGCCACATTGTTTCACATGAAGACTCACAGACTGCTCCATTGAGATCTCTGTTTTTTCTGAGTAACTTATCACTGTCGTTGCGGGATGTTCCGTGGTCGATGTGGTCGTCGTCGTCGTTGAAGTCGTTGTTGTTGCTGCTGTTGTTGTTGTTGTTGTTGGTGTCACCGTCGTTGTTTCGACCATGTCTTGTAGCGGAACGAGACTTGGACTGCTCATACTACCACTTTCCGTCACCATGTCACCGTCTATATTCGTATGATCATTGAAAACATTGGCGCTTGCTGGGGATGGGGATGAAAGTGGGAGTGTTGACCCCGAGCCTGAAGCTGACCCTGTTGTGGTAACCATGTCTACGACTAAATCATCGTTGTTGATATTACTATTGTGTCCAGAATCTTCGGAACCACTCGAGAGCGTCGTTTCCTTAATATCAATCTTATCTTCAGGTACAAGGGAGTCTCGGCTTGTGTCCAGCGGAAGATTGTCGCCCTGGGCCGTGACTGTTCCAGCAGCTCCGGTCCCAATAATCCCTCCAGATACAGTATTCCCATTATTATTACCATTTGGCAGTGTGCTCACTTCAGGGAGTCTCTCAGTGGTGGTCAAGTCGTCCAGGACAATCCCTCCATTTCCCTTGATAATATTGATGTCCACATTAACTACTGAACTGAAAGTAGTTGGTGTGACAGTAATTGAAGGTACGGCTGTTGTGGACGTTGATGTTGATGTTGACGTTGAAGTTTTGTTTTTATCACTATTAGACTCCTCATCCCCATCTTCAACAGAAGTAGACTCGACAGACGAAGATTCCTTTGACTCTTGACTACTATTAGAGTCATTTTCCGTGGAGGCCTCATCTGAATTTGCCCCAGTTCCCAGTAAGGAAGCTGGAGTGGTAGTAGTTGTGGTTGTAGTCGTCGTAGTTGTTACTAAAACATATGCGGAAATCAAAATTTCTATAGATGCAGTCGATTGTCGATACTTTTTAAAAACTTTGACTTTAAGCTTTAATTTAAAAAAAATATATTATGCAATGCCATTAAATTACTTACACAGAGCGGCATCCACATATTCACAACACACAAAATAGGCTCTAGGAGTAAATGCTTTCCGAAGTCCATCACAATGTCCACCACTTGTATCAGCTGTAAATTCCTTGTCCACGGAGCAGTCCCCACCCAGAACACAGTAACCAAGTCCTTGACCACATGTCTTCACTCCCGTTATCACAAACACGCCTACACAATAATAAATATGCATGTACTTAAATAAATAAATTACACGAGTCAAAGTCACAAAACATACAATAATTAAATTAATTAAATCAGTCTGGTACACACTAGACTGTCTATGATCTAATGCCTATAATTATACATTGTAAATTTAAATAGGCAATACTGTAATATATAATATGTTCTCAAAATTAATTATGTATGCAGAGAGCAGATCCCCACGCACACGGACGGAATAATTTAGGCTTATGAGACGCTCTCCCGTTAACTTCTATCCTCATGTCAATGTCCATATTAATACTATAATAAATGATAAAATTAACTAAAACCCATATATAGGACTAATAGTGTCATAGCACTGTGCCAGGAACGGTGCCAGAGAGCCCGTAAAAATTTAAAAAAATCATAATTTAAAATGCAAATGTAGTGTTAGTATTATTAGTGGTGATTTAATTCTACATTACAATTAAAGGAACAACTCAAACAACCAACAACCTGAGAAATCCCAGAAACGTCCCCTGCTGAATGTATTGTACACATGCATATAATAATATATGAAATGACAACTATAAAGACGAAATCTTTGCTGACTGACAACTGACAAAAAAACAGAACTACGAATATCGTTTGACTGTATACTGGATGACTGGATCTATATGCGTGTAAATTGAAACACATCTTTTCTGATATAAAATCCTTGTTCATAATCAATGATAATGCTAATCAGGGGCAATAAAAATTATTACTTTGAATTGTACCGTACTATGCTTTGCATTACACGCTGTGATTACGCGGACAGAAAATGGAAAACGGAAAACGGAAATGCTAAATGCTACGCATTAAATACTATTGCAGTAAATTAATAAATTAATAGATATCCTTTGAATTTTTAATTTCCTACTACTACTGACTACTGACTGGAAAACGTGAGTATAAGTTTTCCATACCTTTGTCAACGACGGGCAGTGTGGTGGCGGAGAGGACGAGACTCACAAATAATGCACTGAAAAGGGAAAACATGTTGAATCTGCTGACAGCTTTTGTGACTCCCTTCACTACTTCCCTTCCGTCAACTCTTCGTCTTCTTCTTCTTGTCTCGACAAAGATCAATGATGAAAATGTAAATTAGATTATAAAATGAATTTGATTCCGTCTCAGATTACACTCTCAACAATTATTCTCCTTCTTCTTGCACACTTGCGGGAGCGTCAATGGAGCTGTGCCGAAGTAGTTAGTGTTTGTAAGTTTGTTAGTTAACAGTGTTCAGAGTGAAACTTCTTTGAAGAAAACAAGAGTCACCGTCGTCACCGTGAACGTAACGTAACGTCTTTGGTCTTCGCTTTAGGTTATATTATACTCTTGATCGTTCGTTGGAGTTGGAAAATGAAAACCAAGTAAGTCCTTTGGAATTGAATTGAAAATGAATTGTGTGTGAGAGTGAAGACTAAACTTGACCTTCGGGTTGTTCAACTTGATCGCACACACAACACAATATAATTACAATTACAACAATTGCAAGACAGATAGAAGATATTCCCGATCTCAAAGTGGTGGTGGTGGTTGATGCGGACGCGGATGAGATTCTTGAAGAAAGACTGTGAATTCTCTTCTAATTTTCTATATGTTAAAATCCAGAACCAGAACTAGAACTTGATAGATGATAGATACATAGACACACAAGACAAGACGGACGGACGGACGGAACCTACAAGTATGTAATAAGTATAGTGACTAGTTAGTAGTAGTGAGTAAGGTGGTGTTCTCTAAGAATCTGTAATCGCAAATGGTATTTCTTAAGGTATGGTTACAGGTAGGAGAATAGGAAATGACGGGGATACCAGAACCAGATGAGATTATAGTATAATACCAGAACGAGATCTAAGAAACAACGAAACCAAACAGAAATATATATATATACAACAAGACAGGAATCAGTTATCCTTCAGTTTCACCTACCTAGTACACAGCCAAGAAAGTATATAATATACACTCTCTCGAAGAACATGCAGAACTCAGACTTTCGGATGTAATTGACTTTAATCGTGTAATGTTGAAGTAAGAGACTTAAGACCAAAGACGGAAAAGTTGTTATACTGTACAAGAATGAGGAGTATTCGTTTTGTTATTTAGCAGTATTTGCAGTTTGCAATTTGGATTTTGCAGTTATGTTTTCTTGTGTGGAATAGCTGAAGTATACCTACATAGGTAAGTGTATATCAAGTATGTAAGATGTAAGAGGATCAGCTCGTTTGCTCGTTTGTTTGAATGGGATTTTTGTCTTATGGTTTTGTTTTTGCTTTCTTCCCTACTTCCTCCCTCCCAGGTTCTTTAATCTGGTCTTTAGTTTTATACTCTCACAGTCAGAATCAGTCAGTTAGGACGGACGGACGGAGAGATAGAAAGACTCAATCCCTGTCATGTCAGCGTCAGTCTCAAAGAATTTTTACGTCCACTTTTGGTATTGAACTGATGGTCTTATGGTTGCGGCTTCCACGTCCATATATACTTAAGTAATTGTAATTATTATTAGCCGTTGGACATCTCTTTGGCTTCGAGACTTTGGAGTTGTACTTTTCTTCCGTGGTTCCTATATTCCTATACCCCTCTCTTGATTTATTTTAATTTTTTTTTCTTCCATTTTTACAGTTTCATCTATACAGGCGGAAGAATTAATTTTCACACTGTGTTGAGAGAGTCAGTATACTAACTGTCCGTTGGCCGTCGTCGTCCTCCTAATGTTGTCGTCTTGTCATTATTATCCTGCCTACATTTTGTCCACATTATTATGATGTCAAAAATAACATTTGAAGAAGAGGGAGTATCAAAAGGGATCTCATGAAAAATGTATGTAGCGTAGCAACGTTATATTATGAATAAATAGGAGAGCAAGAAAAAAATTGCTCAAATACATTATGAACGCAACCTATCATTATAGGAATATCAATATGGAGATGGAGGTGGACGTGTCGTAGAAAATAGAATCAGGAGGACCGCGAGAGGAAAGAAATTACATATGTATTTCTTGAACAAGTCATTCTCATTGTACGTATTATCATTCACAGTTCACGGTCGGTGTTGGTGCAAAATGCACTTGTTAAAAAATATGCATACAAGTATACCCAAGACAGACAGTAAGCATTATGTATATGAAGAGTTTTTTGGCAAACCGGGATAAGTCCATTAAATGATTTTTGGCAAAATGGGATAAGTCCACCTAATAAAACATGCAATTTTGATTTTTTGGTTTTTGAGTGTATTCGTAGTTTGTGGAAGACAATTCACGTGCGTAAATGTTTTTATGCAAGAAAAAGTTTAAAAGTTACAAAAAGTTGAGCTTTACTCAAAACGATTAAAATTTCATCTCAGGAACTTTTTACTCCGTCTAAAATTTCTGATTGTTTTGCAAAACGAAATTAAATTAAAATTGAAAATTATCTAAACATTTCCAGAGTCAGTCTAGAATTATAAAACAGTTTGTAGTACAATGTTTGTAATGTTCGTCAGTTACAGTACCTGTAGAAAAAATTTGAGCTCAAGAAATAATCCTGACACCTGTTATTCATTACATATTCACTGTTTCTGGAAAATTTGCATTGATGGACTTATACTGTTGTGACAAAAAACTCTTCATATGAAGATGAAGACGACGAGCTTGTATTATTATCTAATCATTATCATTACAGAGTGTGTAAAAAGCTTTTTTCAAAATGTGTGTATAGAAAAAGTTAAAAACCACAACCGTAGTGAGACGAGACTGACTGACTGACGGTTACTTGTTCAACATGAGGTACAGCTACAAGAGCAAGAGCCTACAGGTAAATAAGAAAAAGAGTTAATGAGCATCCTCCGCTACGCTACACAATCTTTAACGAGTTCGAGTTTGTACTCGTGTGGTATTTTAAAATCACATTTCTTCTATTATATGTAAGTAAAGTATATAATATATGTAAAAGAATAAACACAGCGCAAAATCTGTGAGCCGTTTTTTATTATAGTGTTATATGTAGTAACTAGTAACGACTCTGAATTCTGTGTAATGTGTATAATGATAATGATATTTTTTTGCATGGCTTTATGAATAGGGATTTGGTATAGAGTCTATGCGGAGTCTGCATCATCAATCTGTAAAAAAGGGATTATATAGTGGATTGCCTACAGGTAAGTAATATAGTTATAGGTGGTTGTGTGGTATTGCTATATAGGTATACACATTCATTTCTGTTCCTGTTCACTTGAGACTTGAGATGTCCGTATGTCCCGTTCCCGTTCGGCGTTCCCTTCTCTCTGCGGCTCATCTTCTTCTTTTTTTATGTCTTTTCCATCTTCTGTTGTTATACATTGCCATTTGGCAGTGGTATTGCTAAATGGCAGTTCAGTGGTTGTAGTTGTGCTTGTGGTACAGTAGTATTGGCAATGGTTATGGTGTGGTCTGTAAAAACAAGGGAGCTAAGCAAAAAAAGTAACAAGTAGATTCCGGCAGGCAGAAAAGAAAAGAGCCGGTTGAAGTTGAGATGTAGAATTGGAATTCCGCAAGAATTGCCGCTGGATGTAGTTGTAATAATAGCAGAATATATATATTTGGAGGGTATTAAGTATATTATTATTTGTTAATTCGTTCGTACCGTTTAACCGTACGGTGTACGGAAATCAAGAGAATAATTATTATTTGTTGACAGTGGAAGTTGAATTTGGGACTAGCCTGAGGCCTGAGGGACTCGTGGTGGTCATCCCATCATAAACGGAGCGCAATGCATTAATAAAGGGATCTTGTTATAGTCCTAAAAACACGTATGTCGGTAGCTATCTACCGTATATCATATAGAGAGGTAGGAATTCAAATAGTACAGGGGTTTGTTTATTATGTGACAGTAATAGGACAGGGGTCTGGGTGATCGGAATTTGAATAGTACACGGTGTGTACTATTATAGGAAATACGGTATACCCACCTGTTATCTGTCAGAGTAGTACTTTAGCTGTTGGTACAATGTAAATTATTCTGTAATTTAAGAGCTTAATGGCCAAACGCGCTAACTAAGATCAGTGGATAAAGTGTGGCCTTAACGTGCTTTGAAATCAAAATATCAAAATCAATGTAAAGACTATTACTTAGCACTCGGCGTGGACCTTACAATTGAAAATCAAATCAAAATATTTAAATTTCATAAAAAATGTATTACTAATACTGTAGCTTAATTACTAGAACTAAACCCATTTAATTTTTATTAGTTTTTAAATAGTTTGGCCCGTATTCTGAGCTATTTGGACTACTGCAGGACAGTGTCAAGTTTATTTTCGAATTTGTCTACAATGTACATAGTATAGGTGTATGGAAAATCATCTCCAGTATATTTGGACGTAATGCATTTATAGACAGGACTAGTCTATTCTGTTTGTAATGCGATCAATATTTTCTCTATGTATGTACCTACTGACCGTCATGGTCATGTCATCTGATCAACTGCATTCAAAAAGTGCATTTAATCTTCTAAGAATGTCAATAGTAGATTATAAAAAAATGCCTTACACCCTTTTGGTTGCTACTAAACATTTTATACATATAGCTAACTAGTAAGGATATTAGATGTGCCTACAATGGAGAACTACAGATATACAAACTCGAGCTTAAACCAGGCAAATAGGCATATTTACGTATTGTATTATAATATCATTGTGTTGCGAGCAGTGTGTTTCTGTGTTAGTTAGCTCTGGTACCTATATTTCGTCTTTATTATTGCGGCAGTTTTACACGTAAATATGGACCCCTTGGAGGCCTTATTAACGCCTTAATAACTGAGCACATTGAAACACATTGGAAGGGGAACTTGAATATAGGGGTCATATCTGAAACACAAAACACGCATGTATTACATATGGCGACGGCTTATTTTGATTGACAATTCATATTAAGGTTTTATTTTCCTTTTCCTTTGAAAAATACCTATGTGTTGAAAACCCTTCGTGAATTCAAATTCATCGAAAGTCTTGAGGGCAAACTGAGGAAAATATAAATATTCCTCTACCACATACCATTGCCATTGATCATTTCAGGTTATAAATTTTAACGCCAAAGTTTCTATATTTTCCATTTCATTTCCATATATATGCCTATATACTGTATGTCCGAGCCTAATGGTCGAATATATTTCATTAGACTTGGGTTTAATATTTTTATTCCTTACATGTAATATATATGCGAAACACGCACTCACCCTCTGTAATCATTCATCATTTCATTTAGAATTCTAAACTGGCAAAAATCTCGAAGGAAAAAGTGGAAACGTAAACCAAATCGGCAAAGAGCAAGATCAAGATCAAGAAATCAGGACCAACTAGTATGTACTCATGCCATGCCAAATAGTCATGCAAATTCAAAACTTTTACAATAAAAATAATGACTTATATTATTGTCAGCTCAATTCCTACATGACTGTCATAATGACCACGACTAGGATGAGAGTCGGGACTGGAGCCATTGAGACTTGAGAGCGTATTAAGAATTAAGAATGAATTATCGTGGTCGTCGTGGCTTGGTTCGTTCAAAAGTAGTCAAGTCTCATCCGACGAAGGTGATGTGATGTTGTTACATTTTAAATGTTGACGTGAGACCGAGACCTTGCAGTCGCCGTATAATATACCGTATGAGTAGTTGTATAGAAGTTGATGGAAGTTGGTGCGAGAGAAGAAAAATCCAAGTGGATGTCCATCCAAAAAGCTCTGACCAAACCAGAACCAGGCTTCGTTGCTTCTTTCTTTTGGCATTGAAGATGAAATTTTTGGTATCTCCTATGTCTTGTGTTCAGCATCACATTGGATTGGGAAGTATCCTCCTCTTTGGTTTTGAATTTGTTCTTGAGTCTTCTTGGTGATTCAGGTTCGTTCACCTGCATATATATAAAAAGTCCCGTTAGGAAAGTTTAAAACTCATACGCAAAAGGTGTTGGTGTTGTTGAGACGTTGTTCCTGAGAGCTGTTCAGTTGCTCACTTCGTCTTCTTCTTCTTCTTCTTCCTCCTCCTCCTCCTCAGCTATCGACTTCTTATTACACTTACAAAGTAACTTGTACAGAACGGAGATACCCTTATTCCTTATTAGCCGAAGCCGAAGACCAACACTCTCTTCTTCTTCTTCGGTCTTCTGTGTAGAGCTGCTGCTTTTCCCTTAAATTCTTTCCTTTTAAACTATCATAGTCCTTTATAGTAACTTTGACTTTATGGATATAATTATATAACAAAAATGTATGCACCAAATGCTATATATTATTTTAATATAAGTATATAATAAGGATCATGATATGGCTCTTCCTCGGTGTTGGTAGTGTTGCTGATGGTCTTCGCGCTGGTCTGTTAATGTTAATGGTGATGGTGTTTATGTATGAAGGTTTTTACCTGTTGTTTCTCTCTCTCTTATTACTGTGATAGCAAATAGGTGTACATACTATGCGATGGTACACCTCCATCCCAGGAATAATACTGTTGTTTCTTCGGCTTAATAGTTGAAACTACTCAAAGTCTTGAGGACACGGCTACCTGGTTGATTGTTGATTCTCCTCCTGGCCTGTTTCTCTATTCCCTTCCACTGTTTTCAACTGAACCCATCAACATCACCCAGACCATAAGAGCAAAATTACCCATAGCCACAATCCTACATTATAAGAATTAAGAAATATTAAGTACTATCTTCTCTCTAACAGATATTAGAGAGCTTGATACTATAGGCAGTAGGTTTATCTGTATCTCACGATAAGTATCTTCCAATGTTATTTATCATGATCATACACATTACATTCAACATAACATTACTTACTACCGACTTACATATTTACACATTTTGAATTCGTTCGTTTTTGAGTTTTGACGTCTCTCGACCAAAGACTTGTGGCCGAGATGAACTAACTCAAGACTGACGAAAGAGTCGGAGTGAGTACTGAGGAAACATACTACTGAGAATCTGATCACAGTTCCACAGTAGAAGAAGAAGTAGACGTAGAGACCGAGACGTAGAGACATCAGAATTCGTATATTTTTAAGCATAATATTGTACCTACCTATACCCTCTTAACCACCAATACTTACTGTCTCCCAGAGAGTTGTTCGAGTCCAATAAATCCATAAGTCAAGGGAAAACTTTTTCATACATTCTGTGAATTCTGTAGGAAGGATCTCTTGTATAGGTGGACACCTATATGACTTGAAAAGTAATAATTTTAAATAGTATATAGACAAATATATATATATAGGGAAAATATTTTATATATGTAGTAGTTTAAAAGGAGTTAAATAGTTAACGTACAGGTAGATCAATATTTATTCTACTCTCATTCCTCGCTCAAGAACTTATTCCGAGACACACGGGGCAGGTTGGCGGATGTGTAAGTAGTTTGTGTATTGGTTGTTTAAATAGGTACTTTTTTGATCGTTTTCGTTTACCTTATTAGTAGTTCAGAAAGGCCAGTCACCATAGTCCGTCCGTCCAACTTATTCCATTTATTTCATTCTCTCTTTTGACTCATTCATTGTAACAACGGGTTGACTCAGGACGAGTGACTAGACGCTATTTGTATTAGTAGTAGTAAACTATACGTATGTTTTGCTATATTACATGTTGAGTTCCTGAGTAATAAGGGCAGCACGTCAATTCCTTATTAATTTGGACAGATTCTCACACATTCTGAAGAAAATCAAGTCTTTGTGGGGCTACAAGAAGATCGAAATCGAGATCGAGAGAACCACTTACACTTAACTTGTGGCAGAATTGAATCGACGTGGACAGGTGTGTGTGTATATAGTCACTGACTGTAGTCATATATGAGAAGCCGGAGCGGATCGAAGCAGACGGCAAAACAGGAACGTTGGATTTCCTAGAGACGACGACGACCAAGAAGAAGAAAATATATAAGACAGAAAAAAATTAAGTTGTCGGAGAGTCGGAAGTTATTACACACGGCATTATCCCAATCACAATTATTTTGATCAATTATTAGAACACGAATACTTCTTACCCGCAGGTACTTAGACGTTAATAAGTACTACAGCTTCTACTACTCCTACTACTACTAATGTTAAAAAAAGAAGTTGGAGAATAACGTACAAAGCAAGAAGAAAAAAAAGTGAATATAGTTAATTAACTCAAACTGCTGTAATATAACGAAACGACTGTCAATAACCTTCCTACTATAGTTGATATAGACCGATAACAATCAGTTCTAAAGTTTTTGACTTATTTTTATTATTTGATTTGTTTAAGTAATTGAACTGACATTGAAACCGTGGACGGTGCGTGGAGTTGTATAGTTGAGGAGACAGAGAGTTTAAATTATGAAACGATAGTAAATAATGTAGGTAAACAAATACTAATCAATAAATAAATAATAATGCGGTCTGTTTCTGTTGTGGTTCAAAATCTAGTTTTTTTATATTACATTATTCTACTAGTATTTATTAATTTCACATTCACTCATGGGAATAATAATCTGACGAGTGACTCAAGTGAGGAAGAACCTCCTAGTCTCACTGGATTTTTTACGGGTGAGTTTTTTATTTAGTAGTCAGTAGTTCGTAGTGTTTTTTTTTCAATTTTACAATTTTCTTTATGTAAGTAATATATAGAGATTAAGTAAAATTTAATTTTCTTACTCATTAGTATTTACTGTACAACAACGTACCTAATTTGCAATTTACTTTAATGTATATATACAGATATTCATTTGTTATGCCTCGACTATAGTCAACATTTTTTTTGCTGTGTTATTGGTAATTGTGAGTGTTTCCGCGGCTGCTTCCTGTGAGAATATTGTTATATTAAACTTTTCCCATTTGATAGACCGGCAAAAGTTTTTTCATGATTGCTGATTAAGTATTGTCAAGAAAATTGTAGCCCATTTTTAAATCTGACAGTTTTTTTCTTGAAATGTTTGCAATCGGTTTGGTCTCGGTATGTACACACTCAGTGGGAAGCATGTATAAATTAAATAAGCTTTAAAATTTGAATACTGAAAAAGAGACTAATATATAATTTTTTAAAAAGTAACTGTTTTTTTTCGAAATTTCTTGGTCACGCTAATGTATGTTTTGGGCATCTATGTAGTTTTCTGTATCTAATTTAAGCCAAATTTTCGTGTGTTGTAAGCAGTAAGTATTAATATAGTGTAAATTAAAGTGTGTCGTTGCTTTGTAAAACATTTATATTAATATAAAAAATGGTGTGAAAAAATTTTCTAGGTTTATTCGACACCCTAACAAATACAGCTGAGGCAAAGGACTGTCCTGGGAAATGTGTTCACACATTGACCTCTGCGTTTATGTGCGATGGAGTTGTGGAAGTAAGTCGTCTTCCCACAATATTTATTTAACACTATACATTAGTGTATTTTTACCAGACTAGTGAGTACATCTAAATTGTTTTTTAATGTTGCGGCTTGATTTCATCTTCCCCCTATTTTTTTATCCTTCCCATTCCGCTTAGCGAATTATTATAGATGAAATAGATTAAAACCAATAAATGTGATTATACATAGTCATAATATTATTTAGTGGTCAGTAATTTTAAATTTAATGTGAGTTTGAGCTGTCATTATTTAACAGGTAGTATAGGTAGGCACTGCTTCCGTTGTCATTATGTAATGTCAGTATTGTGGTGTGGTTTTTGGTTTAGTGGGTTTAAAAAGGTAGGAATTATATTGTGAGATTCGCATTCTAATTTTCTTACGTCGGTTATAGTAATAATTATTATGTATCTACCTGCATGCATTGTTATACTAAAGAAGAAGAGTATGCTAATGTATGTAATGTTTAAAAAATAATGCATATCATAATTATATATAATTGTCTCGTACGAATACATGGCAAATGTTAGTAGGGGCACTTACGCATTTGCGTTTCCTGATTCTCACGTGTTAGTTTGATATTTTGAATTCGAATTTATCTTTTTTTTTCACTGAATTTGTTTGCCTCGCCCCCATAATGCCCTTGCTGTATATATGTAAATTAACAGTTTCCTTCACTGTCGATATAATAAGCGATATTAGGCAGTACAACAAAAATCAATTATTTGTAGTTTTAATTAGAGATTTGTAGTATTTATTAGTTAGTAATGCATTTAACATTGCGACAGTGACAATGAATTTGGGACTGCGATGGCGATAGAGAATAACGTGAAAAAGCCACTATATAGTGTATATGTGTTATATTGGTGTCCTTTTTTTTCTAGTCAAAATGCCCGGAGGGCCTCCGTTGCTGTGTAGAAAAGCCACCCCCACCCCCACCTCCCCCATTTCATCCAAATCAAACATTATACTACAACGGGAATGGGAATAGATACCCAGGATGGGGCCGGCCACCCCCACCTCCACCTCCAGGCTGGAGACCTCCTGGTTATCCATACTACAGACCCGAACCTCCCCCTCCAAGTGGACCACCCCAGCAGGATTCTGAGGAGGTAACGTGTACTTGATTACTATTTAAAAATAATTATTAGCATTAACTGTAAACTGTAGTATATATTCTATTTACTATTTTATAATATCTTGAAAGTTATTTGTATTTATAAAGTTACAGTTTTGCTGTTCAGCTCAGTATGTTTTATACTTTAGCCCACCAACACTCATTATTTTTATTTTTATACTGTGTCGTATAGATTTACAAGCAGTAAGTAATAACAATGGTATTTTTGGATTTCTTTATAACCGTTCACCCCGTAAGTATAGTAGTAGAGAAGTTACCTATTTAAAATTTAAACGGTCCTATTAAAGGCGGTATGTCGATATTATTAGTATTCGAATATTATTATTGTATTTGATGATAGTTATAAGTAGTATTGTAGTATGAAGGTATGAAGTGGGTTAAATTTTTACTACGTAAATACAATGGAAGAAATAGTGCGTTGAGTTGAAGCGGAATCGGCAATCAACCCTCTCTTAAACTTTTAAAAGTTTGTACGTATGTACTTACATGCCTAAGGTAGGCCGGTAGTTAAGACAGTTTTTTTATACTCATAATACCTCTTCACTCGACTCACCCTTCCCTTGTAATGTACAAGTATGTGTATCCTTAATATTATATTATGCATGTAACTTGGTATAGGTATACTTTTTTATTTATCTATAGCTGTGTGTCTGGGTCTGGGTCTGTAGTTCTTAAAGTTGAAAATTGCATTGTAATGTTACATTATATATGATATCGCAATAAAAATAAATTCACAGTTTAAACTTGACTCAGTGCAAAGTGCATTGTAGGCAGATTGTAGATTAACAGAAGATTAACAAGTGCATACTACTTATTATATGATTGTAGTAGGTACTTACTTCCTAAGAGTCGTTAAATTATATAGTGTGTGAAATATGGCAAGTTTTCAAGTATACACAGAAATGAGTGTACAGTTAAGTTTATAAAAAAAAAGTTACATGCAGTTAATGTTTTTAATTGTATACTTTTAAGATTGAAGAACACATTTTAACAACGAATTTTACAGATTGAAGCTGCATATAATAATATTATGTATGAGATGAGTATAGTATTTTTTTATGATTTGAATTGTTTTGTAAAGTTCTGCTTCGTTAAATAATATTATTATTGTTTCATTTGTATGTTTTTGTGTTTTTCACAGAATGTTGCCTCAATGCACCCACCTGAACTCATGCGCCCAAGTCCAACCGTATCCTCCTCACTAGATAATAATAATAAAGCAAGTCAAGCTGGTCAGTCAAGTCAGAGTCAGGAGAACACGACTGGAGTGGAGAGTAGTAAAGATAAAGATACTAGCCAAGAGAAAAATGAGGACCCTGTGGAGGATGACGAGGAAGAACTTGATCTCCCTGATATTCTAACTAAAGATGACGTCCCTGTCGTCCCGACCACTGCGGGTGAGTGAACAAATTTGAAATTATTACATAAATATATTCATGTACCTACCTCTAATTAAGTAATATATATTACAACTTTACTATTTTGCATATTTAAAAATCATGCGTGATTTAAGTTGGTGTTCGGCAGACTTCGTTATGTAGTGGTGTACTCAAATTGTGGAGTTTACAGTTTAAGCTTATTTTATGTTTCTTTCTTTCATGTAGCCCCAGTGAAGCAATGCCCTGGAGTCTGTACAGCAGCACGGATGACCACCTATTGTGACGGTGTTTTGAACGTCCCCAATATTTGTCGAGCCAACTTGAAATGTTGTGTGAATCCTGAGATTTTTGATTTCATCAATCCACCCCCTGAGCTCATAATTATGAATACTTCGGAGAGGAGCCCGAGTACTCAGGATGTTGCGGATGATGAGTTGGACGATGCCAAAACTACTTCGACGACGAGTACAACGGTAGCCCCCAGAACTGCTCTCACAACCACTCCGCCCCCACCACCCCCACCAGCCCCAACGGAGAGGGTTGCAGTGGAGGAGGAGGATGACTATGAGGAGGAAACACCTCCTCCTGGTGCTAAACTTTGTGAAGGGAAATGCGTATCGCCGTTCCTATCCAAACTGTTCTGTGATCGGGTAGAGAGGAATGCTTGGTGTAAGCAAGGAAGCGTTTGCTGTGTGGATTCCCCTGCCCAGGAAGATGATCAGGTTTGGTTAAATATTTTTAAATCGAATGCATGTACATAATTTAAAAACCATTTAAATCATATCACGTTTGAAAATCGTCTAATAATTTTAGTAATGTACTTATTTTAGATACCAGTTTTTACTTCTTGAAACTAGCTTCAGCATAATTTAAATTTCAAAAATAATCATTGTGTTGAATTTTAAACAGCAGAGCAATGGACCGCCGCCGCCAATGCACCGCCTTCCTCCTCCACCTTCGCCCAGCTCACAGAAATGTCCCCGAATCTGTCTCCCTGCGAGTCTCTACTCTGCATGTGCAAAAGTATTACCATTTGAGTGTTCAGACGGTTTCTTCTGCTGTGTTGAACCACCCCCCTCAATAAATTCCCAAGGTGGCGGTGGTGGTGGAAATCCACCGCCTTACGGTCGACCTATGATGGGTCCACCGCCGGGTCCTCCAGGACAACACCGCCCATGGCCGCCTCCTCAATCCTACCCGCAAAATCAAAGCCCAAGTCAGTATCCACATCAGCCTCACAATCAAAATCCAAACCTAAATCCTCAGATTATGTCACCTCAAAGAACCAATAATCCCTACTACCGAGACCGAGAGCCTCCCCCAACAACAAGTACTACTCCAGAGCCAGAGCCAGACTATGAAAATCAGTCGGGGAGTGCTGAGGACGATAATTCTAATAATAATAAAGCAGACAATAAATTATTGCCCTGTCCAGGCTCTTGCATCACCTCCCTTTTATATTTCACTTGCTTCCGCAATGCGGAAATGACCGATTTATTCTCTTGCTCCAAACGCAATACGAAGTGTTGTGCACCCAAAACAACCATCAAGGAACATAAGGACTCAATTAATGCCACTACTGGGGGTAGTAGTAGTAGTCCAGGGGGAGGAAACAATCTGAACCCATCCGAAAATAAAGTGATTACATCTGGATCTGGAAATAGTGGAAATATTAATAACAATAATAATATGCCTCTGTACCAGCCGTTTCCCACGCCCATTCCAAATTCCTTCAATACACCCCCATCTCCAATGAATCTATTCCAAAATCCTAATCAAAATAATGGCCTTCTCACAAATCCAAATGGACCCAATCCAAACCCTCCGCTTGGATTCCCAAATTTTTCCCCACAGAATCAAAATCAGTATCCTCAACAAGTCTCAATGATGCCCGGGGGGCAAGGCCAGGGAATATCACTCATCCAAGCATCTCCCACCCCAACTCAATTCTACGCCCATGGCTTCCCACCTCCTCCACCCCCACCGCCAATGTCCCCAGGATCACAGCAATCAATACCGCAGCAGCAGCAGTCACAAGGACAAGGTCAGGGTCAAGTCCAGATTCTAGGACAAATTCCATCAGGTCCAGGGCCAACTAACGTCATTAGCACCATGACCATTCCACAAATTCAGTCACAAGGGACGACGTCGTCCCTCTCCATCCAACCTCAATCCAGTGCATTGGTTCCTACACCGAATATTTTACCGCAGCAGAAGCCGACAAATACTCGGCAGCCGATCAACCGCTATGTGTGTGGAGTGAAGGGTCATAATGTAAATAATCGTGTTAAGCGTGTGGTGGGTGGGGAGGATTCTCTCCCGGGAGAATGGTGCTGGCAAGTAGCACTCATTAATAGTCTTAATCAGTATTTATGCGGAGGGGCACTCATTGGAACTCAATGGGTCTTGACTGCAGCGCACTGTGTTACCAAGTAAGTGTTGTAATTTTATGATTTCAGTAAGATTATTTTATATAGGTAGCCGTGCTTTATTTTTATTAAATGCGACATTGTAGTTTTTTTTACATATTATTATTAATTTGGATTTAAGATGTGTTATTTCTAAACAAGTCGTGAATGTTTTTAAACGATAAATTTATACAGTGTGGTAATGTTTTTTTGTGTAGCATTGTTCGCTCAGGAGATGCAATTTATGTCCGTGTGGGTGACCATGACTTGACGTCGAAATATGGGTCACCAGGAGCTCAAACGCTTCGAGTGGCTACTACCTACATTCATCATAACCATAATTCTCAAACACTTGACAATGATATTGCTCTTCTCAAATTACAAGGGCAAGCGGCACTCAAGGAAGGTGTTTGTCTCGTCTGCCTTCCTGCTCGTGGAGTGTCTAAAGAGACTCCAGGGAAACGATGTACTGTCACGGGCTATGGCTACATGGGAGAAAGTAAGCTGTCAGTTTTGATCACTAATGTTATTTTTTGAAAATTGCGATGGAGTTATTTAACCTATTCTTAAATTAAAATGTTTATACCGTAACCGTTGCTGTTATGAAGAATGGAAACAATCCACGTGGCCACGTACTATTGATACAATTGTTACATTATCGGTATCTTATATTAGATCAGATCAAAGTGCATTATAGAGAAGTTGGTTCCTAGGAAGTAATATCAGTAGTATTAAGTACCTAGTTATTCCTGTTACAGAATGTTTAATAAGAGAGCGTTTCTTAATTATTTGTTTAATTGTTCAACGTTCTGTAGGTGGGCCCATTCCTCTGCGTGTCCGTGAAGCAATATTACCAATAGTTTCCGAAACGGAGTGTGTTCGGAAAGTGAATTCAGTGACAGAGAAAGTATTTGTTCTGCCTGCGAGTAGTTTCTGTGCGGGGGGCGAGTTCAAAAATGACGCTTGTCAGGGAGATGGTGGTGGTCCATTAGTTTGTCAAGATGAAGGCTTCTATGAGCTCACTGGTCTTGTCAGCTGGGGTTTTGGTTGTGGCCGTGAGAATGTTCCAGGGGTATATGTTAAAGTTAGTTCTTTTATTGGATGGATAAATCAAATTATTAGTGTTAATAACTAGACTTAAATTATTGCTATATTATTTATTACTATTTATAATTGCTACTATTACTATTATTATTATTACTGTTATTATATTTTTAATATAATCAAAAAAATCGAAAAATAAATCAATTTTATTTATTTAGAAACAATAATTGACATACGAATATTAGCGACTATCGATGCAAGTGCAATTATTATTAGCATATGCTTATCGTTAGTTGTAAAACATATTTTTTTTATGTGCTCTTACCTAGTATATCTTCTGTGAAGAACTAAAATGACCCATTTCCAATTTGAGCTCGAATCAAAATGAGCTGTGTCATAAAAACAAAATGAGAAACATGCGTAAAATGTTAATTAGGAGTTTTTCAAAAGTGCAAATTGTTCTATTTTAATGTTTTTGAAAAGTGTTAAATGTTCATTTTTTTGAAAAGTCTAAAATGTTCTATTTACATTTTTTGAAAAGTGTAAAATGGCCTATTTAAATGCTTTCAAGACATTTCAATGTTTTTGTAGATAGTACAGAATGTTTTTAGCTCAAATTGGAAATGGGCCATTTTGGTTCTTCACAGACGATATGCGTAGCTTAAACTCATAATAAATTTCGTACACAAATAGTTTTGCCACAATTTTATTTCAATTTAACTAGATTACATTGCCTTTGTAGGGCAAAAATATTCCATCTACACTATAGCATACATAATTACATGGTCATGGTTTGCACCTCACGTTACTTATGTCTTATTTCAAAATTGCAAGGTTTTGTCAATGTGCAGACGCAACAAAGGAGTGGCATTGAATTCAAACGGATGTATCCAGTGTGCCAGTAGATGCAAATGTTGCACTTTTTCTTGGTATTAAATATTTAGCGATATCAAGAACACCCACACCAACGAAAACATAAGTAAACAACTGTGCATTTTTTTGCAACGATAAGTCCCTAATAATAAATTTGTACAGCATTGCCGATTTCTGGATTATCCTTTGTCATTTTACAGATTTGCAAAAATCAAAAAATGAGTAGGTTGAGAGCGTCAGCAACGTCAGTAGTATTTTGCACCCTCAAGGATAATTGTGATATCTATTTCATTTAGTTTTGTATGCCTACTTACATACCCACCGATTTGCTTTATTTTATTTAGTTCGCCTATTATTGGGATGTTTAACAATCACGTACATACTTATGTGTTAAAGACGAATGTCAAAGGTAATTATGTATCTTTGTAGAAAATCAAATGGGAAATATACATACCTACCTACCTACGTATAAATCATTTTCTACGGATTACGTAGTGGACGTGTGCGTATCTGCACATTATTAGTATTATTAAAAGTTAAGAGTACCTATAATATATTACTGGTGTCACTTCGTTTTGCCGAACTAAATTAATTAGGCTTACAGCTCACGTGAGGCAGCTTTTAGTTAGTGTTGTGCTATGTGCATGTGTTTTATTCTACCTCTGCAAGGAAAAAAAACTCCAGAAAAATGAGCAAAAAATTTGAAGGATGCAGGCAAGCAGGTGGCCACTTGCGACTTTCCTCACTGCAATAATACGACTACTACATATAAATAAGCAAGTGCAGAACTGCAGATAATAAATGAGGCAAAAATGGCACTATGAAAGATAATTGCAAGAAGGACTGACTGAACAGCTGAAGGAGATTCAAGATTTGTAAATTTGCAAAACTGCACTGTTTTGTATAGTAAAGAGTAGAGCCTCGGCTTTATAGTTCAGTAGAAGTTAGAAGAGTTTTTTGGCAAAACGGGATAAGTCCATCAAAGCAAATTTTACAGGAACAACGAAAAACGAATAACTGGTGACAAGTTGAGTTTTTGTAACTCAATTTTTTTCTACAGGTACTGCATCTATAGAAGCGTAATTACAAGTAGTTTCATAATTCTAGACGAACTCTGGAATTTTTTAGAAAATTTTCAAAAATTTTAATTTGTGGACTTATCCCGTTTTGCCAAAAAATCAATAACTTAACATGGAAAAAAAGTCCGTGACATGAAATTTTAACTTTTTTCTAACTTTTTATTTTTCTTTGCATAAAAACGTTAACGCACGGCAATTGTCTTCTACAAACTACGAAAACACTCAAAAACCAAATTTGAATCAGAAATACAGGTTTTAGGTGGACTTATCCCATTTTGCCAAAAAAAATTTAATGTACTTATCCCGTTTTGCCAAAAAACAGAATTTGGGCTATTTTTAAAAATTAGTTTTGTTGAACTTTGACCTTTACCATTCAACACAGTAATGTATCTAGTTGAATAGAACAAATAACACAAATAATCTCATTTTTGAAAAAAATGGACTTATCCCGTTTTGCCAAAAAACTCTTCAGTTGAAGCTTTATACACATTTGACTGATATCATTTACTTACACACTACACTTACTTAACAAGTTTTCACAGCTTTAGATTTTTGCAATATTGATTATAATATACGCTGACTGAGTGTTGACTTCAGTTGAATGGTAAATTTGCAAGGTTTAGCTTGGAGGGATTTTTTTTGCACACTACTTAATGATTACTACTTGAGACTTTTGAGACTTGAGCTGCTGAAAATATGAAAAGGGAAAACGAAGAATGAAATAGAACGCGGAGCGCCATCTTGGTTTAAAATAACTTTCCATGGAAAATTGACTGGAGAGAAAAAAAATAGTGAGAGAGAGAAGTGAGAGAGAGAGAGAGAGAGAGAGAGAGTGAAGAAGATACTGAGGAGAGAGAGAGCGATTTATTTTATAGGAAAATACACTTTTTTTTATTTTTTAAAAAATGGACAAAATTCGTAGTGAATCATTGGATAAGCTTTTAATAAATTCAGATAAATATTCAGGCGACCTCTCCAAACTCCTTGAGCCTGTCGATGAGTCCCGGTTAACTCACCTGATGCAAACGTACAAATCTCTCAATCGAACTGAACAGATTCTCTTTCTCCTCAGGATTCAGAACAATGGGTAAGAAAAAAAAATATAGGAATATATAAATAAATACAGTATTTTTTTTAAATACATTTTTCATTTTGAACAGTCAACATTTGACTGACCACCGTGATAATATTGTAAATATTATTAAGTCATATAGTGATTAATGGCCGTGGGATATTTGTTGTTGATATTTTGGTATATATATATTTGGCACTTGGCTTGGTATTTTTGGTGTTGGCATCTTCTCGATGGGTATTTTTAATATTTTTGTTGTTTTTTTCTTATGTCATGTATGTATCTTTTGTTTACTATAGGAACACTGGTAATCGTAGTAATGAATTGGTGGAAACGAGTAATTGGCTCCGGGCTAATTTCACAGTTGATTCTCAAGTGGCTATTCCTAAAGAGGAGGTTTGTAACTTAAAATAATTATTATTTATTAACTTTAGAGTAGTTGTGAGTTTCGCTGGAGTTTACGTGTATTTCACTGATAGTCAACTTTACTAGATTTAGATCAGGTATACTTATCATCTTTTCATTGATTATTATTATGTGAAGATTATTAAGTGCAAATGGTCATTAGTAATTTTCAGTTAATTCTTATGCACTTATTTTGCATGTAATGTCATTGTCGTTGTGGGTGGATTCGATGAAATTCAATGTCTGTTTTTTGTTTAATACATGTTTCTTTTCTGTTTCTCACGATCATCACAGGTCTACCAAATGTACAAAAAATATACAAAATTAGCTAAGCCCGTGTCAACCGCTGACTTTGGAAAGATTGTTCGCCAAGTTTTTCCGCAGGTACGTACATAATTTAGTGTACTTTTATGTCATAAGAGTGTCAATGTCATGTCACTTTATTTTAAGATTGAACAATTGTTGTTTGTTTGTTGTCATCAATGGTATATTCAAGAAGTCAAAAAATAATCACTTCACTTCATGTCATGCGTCAAGGACAGACAGTGGTTTAGGTCAGCAAAGGTCAAATTATTTTAAACTCACAATATCAGTCCAAGCTCTTAACTGGTAGTTTAGATTGAATCAAATTCAAATCTTTTATGTTCGTAGCTACAATAGTTTGGTGTATAGGATGTGCTTAAAATAAAAACTAAATAGAAATTTCGAGTTCAAAATTGGATTATTGATTGTACTTATGTAATTTGTATGTAATAGTAATGAAAAGGTACAGGATAGATGACAAGAGTCAAGTGTTTTTATGTCTCGGTTGTAATGGTTGATATCGATGATAGGATGTAGTTAATTAAGCTGAGAGTTCACGAGTTTATTAAGTTGTTGTTTTTTTAAATATTGAATGTACTTAGAATAGGTATGTATATTACATTAGAACTGTGGATGTTTTTTGGTATGTATGCGTTGCGTTGATTGCGGAGGGAGGCCGAGACAAAGAAGAGTCCATATAAATTTCAAAATGTACAGAGCATGGCTATGATCTTGATGATGCTGTCGATAGTTTTATTTAATTACTACATGTTTACAAATAAGTATGGAGAAGTCACGTTTGATTACATTAAAACCGACATGTAGTGTGTTAGCCACTAACTACTATAGCTGGCTGTATCTTTTCAATTGTAATTAGTGGTAGACTAGGTGTACTAGGTACTTAATTATAATTATATCAGTATGTTACGGCGAACTAATGATAAATAGTAAAATAGGAAAATGATAAAGTGGATGCTTTGCTTGTGCTACTGTCACTGCGTTTCGAAAATTAAGTTTTAAATCGTGTAACTTGCTGACTCAGTTGTTTGATTAGCCTAAGAGTAAATAATATTCTGTGTTAGGCATCTTCTAATTTATCTATTTTTGGAAGAGTTACCTAGCCATGACAGTTCTTGCTCGTAATCATCAACACATTTTGTTTCTTCCTCCTGATTCAGATCTCATATTACGTAATTGGTATTGGTAGGCTACATTTTTTTAAATGTTTACTTCTTTTACATATCCTAGCTCCGCTAAGTACATTTACTGTATGTTATAGCTACTTATATTCCTTGCATCCTAAATGCAAGCTACATAGATTTGAATTCATTTGGTATGATCTACCATAATAATAAAATTCAAATAACGCTCTTTCTATCCCTTTCTGTCCGCCCTTTCTGTCCGGCCTTTCTGTCCGCTGTCTCCTACTATTGTCCAGGCACACAGTATCGTCCGGGCACCGCTAAATAACTTTAAGTTAGCTAGGTGTTGGAATTCTAAACAAGGAAATAACTTCAAACCAGCTAATTGCAATTTTAATACCTTGCCAGATGTAATTGCCATTTTCTTGAAAAATATTATAGATACACAAACTTGCAATATACCGTTTGATAGTAAATTAAATTCTGCATTAGGTGCATTTAAAGTGTGTGTCATTGGTGTTTAATATTGACTGTATGTTTAAAGAAACAAAACAAAATAAAGAATTTCTTAGCCGTTTAGTAATAAATATTGTTGAATTAATGAATTAATCATGTCCATGCAGTTTTGTTAACGTTTCTTAGATTGGCAAATGAAGTAAAATGTATAACGAGATATACTTTACACGTGCATTTTTAACCCTGATAAATTCCGTCCGCAGGACGGGTCGTACTACTAGTTATGCATATGTTACAGGGTAGTCAATATGCCACTTTTTTATAGAAAATACCATGACAGTGGTAAATACTGGTAAATACCGGTATATAGTGGTAAATACTGGTATATACATTTATAAAGCCTAAAGTTTTTTAAAACAGGTGGTAATATAATTCTATTTCTAGTAAAACCACAACAGCAAGTACTACAAAATATCTGTTACGCTTATTACACAAAATCATTTTAAATTATTAGGTGGAACTTAATTGTATAGTTGCTACAAAATTACATTTAAGTAGCATGCCACAGTAAACGAATTCAGGATTCAGCTAATGTGTAGTAAGCCATTATGCAATTTTGTGTTAAAATCCTGCCATTCAAAAATTATTCGTCGAAGTAGTCACCAAAATCGGTTTTGTTCTGTGAACTAAGTTCTCAGAAACAAAACGCTAGCTTCGTCATTACGTCATGATGAAGCTCATTCCTTGAGTCAGTTTGAACTTAAATGTAGAAAATTGTCTCTCCGATGATCCGTTTGATCATAGGTGTGGAGCAATTGTAAATTTTATTCGATAACGTTTCCATATTGGCCGTCCAGAGTAGCATGGATTGTATGCATTAATTTGGTAGGTACGTTTGAAACTTGTCAATTTTCACGTTTTTTTAAAATTTTCTTTATATTATGTGCTTGTATAAATGCCAGTATATGCCAAAATGAAAATCAAACTTTTTTCAATTTACCACTTTATACCAGTATGTGCCAGTATGTGCCAAAGTGTCACATAAACAGTATTTACCACCCCTGGTATTTACCGGTATTTACCATGGTATGTACCACAGTGGTATTTACCACTTGACTACCCTGATATGTTATGTAATATAGTTACTTATTAGCGTTGTGAGTTCTCGTTTCCTAATTCTGAATGCATAATGCGTACATTTAGTAATTATTATAATTACTTACAGTCGACGGGCATCGACGAGCTGTCGGCTTTGTTGAAACTCACAGGCATTTGATTTCTTTGAAAATTTTGTCAGCGTTCTTAGTTTTGTCCTGTTTTTTAGATTTGTGATTAGATACCTATGAATTTCATATAGTAAGCTATTTTAGATATGTTAATTAAATCTACGATGCTCGTTTCATGCCCTTCGTACATAGCAATACTTTTATGTATATTCCAAATACATTTATTCTGCATTAATTTTTTAAGAATAACAGAGTATCAGTGATGATGTACTTACAATAGTGTGATATGATAATGTAGCATATTATCTAATTCTTTTTTAAGGACAGCAAAATAAAATGTTTTTGAATTTTTAAAGGTGAAACCCCGGCGGTTAGGACAACGTGGGAATTCCCGGTACTGCTATGCAAACATCCGGAAAAAGTCGAATCCAGATGTTCCAACGTTACCAACGGTCGAGTCATCATCCCCTGCTGAACCGGAGTCCTCAGTCTCCACAAAGATTCTCTCATGGGCTAAGAAGACCTTTTCACAAAATTTCCAGTCGCTCGAAGAATTTTCAAATGTTATGGATAATATGACTGAACTAGTTCAGCATCAACCAACTCAACCGACTCCACAAAAGCGTGGAGTCAAACGAAGTGGATCTAGTTGCAGTGTGGTAAGTTGAAATTTTGCAATGTTCCTTCCTACCCATTTCTATTATTTTACTAGCGTCATAGGCTCATAGATAGCTGTTACAAAAATTCACGAACATAAATTTTCAATTTTGCAACAAAAAATGTCCTATTATATTAAAGCTAGTGATGTAGTATATTTTTTACCCTCAGAAATAGCAACTTTTGTTAGTTACTATTATTCATTGTCTATCTTTACGAAAATAATGAGAGATAATATGGATGCGTAGTATTTACATTTGCAATTTCTAAGTAGGAAGTATAATTTTTGTCGAAATGTAAAGAATTGTTTAGACTAAAGCCATGTTGAGATCGATTTCTAAGCTTACGAAAAAAAACCTTAGACAATTTTTTCATTCACCGGAGGATGTTTGAAGTAGGCTTGGAAATTTAGCATTTTATATTCAAGCGATTGAACATGAAATGAAGCGGGCACTTACAGCATGACGTGTACCAGACAATGTATATGTACTCATACACCTACACACGGAAATAGAAAAGTGTATTTCCAAAACAAATAAATTAGACTTTTTCGGTTTGTCGTGGTAGTTCTATGCGAGTATGGATTTCGATTTTTTATGTCGCTGTGATCGAGATTAAATAAATACAGTAGTGAAACTTGAGGAAGCATAGAAGGAAACAACGAATCGTATTTATTTGCTCATGGCTCATATTATGTAAGCTTTGTGTTTAATGATTGTGATCAACAAATTATCTTACAATGAAAGGTGCTAAGATTTCGTCAGGGATTTTTACTTCCTATATTATTATTATAGCAAAACCAAAATCAGCAGCAGCAATTGGACAAAGTCCCAATTCCAAGACTGAAACGAGAAGACAGCTGTACGTCTGATGACCCTGAATTGCAAACTTATTTTTGGTGAGTAATTTGTGAATTACGAAATTTATTTTAAAGATTAGTATTAGTTGACCTTACCCTCCGATTTCGATCTTTTTAAATCAGTCCAACAGTTTTGAAGTAACATAACATTGATACGAATGATTCACTGTCGTAAATGTTTATTAAGATGTTTATTACTTTGTAAAAAATTAGTAAATACATTATTATTTTTTGAACAGTACAATGGATGAAAAGTGGCCACACTTACGTCGTCTTCTCACCAACAACAATACAGGAAACCCGACACAATTCACACCAATACAATTCCGTCCACCATCATCAGCAGCTGCGATGCTGAATGGTAGTACGACCAATAATGGAAATCATCATAACAGTAGCAATGGTGGGAACTGTGGGGGTGGTGGTGGTGGTGGAAATTCCAAGAAGAAACGTCACTACTCCACAGCCACTATCACACAACAGTCTCATCAAAGTCAACCACCCATGACCCCAAGGAGTCAGTCTGTCCCATTGAACAATTATTTGGAGAGTCCATTCGAGGATGAGTACGGTGGAGACTCGGGCATAGGTTCCCTCTCATCCACCCCACGAAATCCAATGCTCTCCAGCGTCTCCAATGAAATTCTGAAGCCAAATGAAAATCTTATGTTGATCCCACAACAATTACAACTTCAACATCCATCCAATGACCAAATAGATGACCAGCATGACATCTTGGCTTTTGAATTTGATCCCGTTTTTGATATTGACTTTGACTTAAATTAAATTGGAATTAAATTTATGACAAAAACAAAATATGTAAAAATAAAAATAAAAATGATTTTGTAATTAAATTTGACGTAAAATCTGCAAATCAAATCCTCCCCCCCCCCCCCCCTCCTCTCCCAATTAAACTAACAACTTGGGATACTGAAATAAATCCAACCACAACAACATACAACAAGCTCGAATTTGATTTCGAAAACTACAATTACATAAAATAAAAAACAAAAAACAGCAACAAAAAAAATTATTATACTACATAATATATTATATAAATATATATATAATTATGCTAACATTAACTATCGTATCGTACCGTAATTAGTATATACAAATACATAATTATAATAGTTGCAATGTATTATTTCTGATTATTATATACTTGAAACAGGATAAGACATTGTAATGAAATGAAAATGAAATCGTAATTGCGTAAAATCGTAAACGTAAATAATGAAATGAAATACACGTACGTACATTATATACAATACCATATTATAATCCATACACTATTAAAGTACACTGTAATTATGTAGGTACATATAATAGATTATATAGATAGGTATCTATTAAAAATACAAACACAGTTGCAAATACAAATACAAGAAAACAACCAAACCAAGAGAGAAACATAAAAAAAATGAATAAAATCCATTCGTCTTTTTAAAAGTATTGAAACCTTGAAGTTCAAAAAAAAATGTTTGACTATTTATCGTTTCCATTTTTTAAACTCATATTTTCACAGTTCATTACAATGGATGTAAAATCACGTAACGAAAGTGAGCAGCAAGTACACACAAAAGGTGTTTTGGTGTTTAGCTTTTAGCTCCCATCGAAGTCGACATTTTCTTCCCAATCCCAGGCACTCCCAGCTGACAAGATTTTTACTGAAAGAATTTGTTTTCAGTGAATAAAATATTTAAAGCTTGGCGCTATTTTGGTAATCAGTCCGTATGTACGCTAAATGTGAAGGCCATGCCGTGTATGAAGCATGAAGAAGAGAAGACTCTTGAATGTTTTGATACATTTATAATTCGATGATTTTTTGTAACCTTTTGTGCATCATTCGTCATTCGTCATAAGCATGAAAGCATAAGCAACGTAAAAATACGCACCTTCATCATATTTATTCATCATCTTTATTCATGCTCGCTGTCGCTCATCTCATACCTGTTAACCTGTTCACATCATCATCAGTGTTCTCGTACTTAATCTAAATCTTCCACCTTCAACTTTAATCAGTCACAGTAGTTAATTACTTGCAACTGCAACTACAATGGGTGAGCCAACAGGTGAGTTCAATATAAGGTTTTATTAAACTTTAGTTTAATTCAATAAATTACATAGTATTTTATATATTCCGTTGTCCTAAACTACTTTTTTAACTTTATGTTTTTGAATTAAATTTACATTTAATTTTCAGAAATTGCCGAAATTGAGTATGAGCAGCTGGCGTCTGATATAGAAACGGGTAATTATATTTATAGTAATATATTTTTTTGTGCATGTTGTGTGTGATACGTGATTGATGATCGATATATTGGATATTATAGCCGTTCAATCATTTTTATATTGCTGCTTACAATCTATAATATATTTAAACCTAAGTTGTAAGTATTTTTACACTTATGACAGATCTGCATGATTCCAAAGTTGTGAACCCTTATTGTAATTTGTTGATGGATGTGTTAGATCTGTTTATATGCCGAACTGAGTAATGTATTCGAATTTACTCTTTTTGCTTATTATTTCATATTTTATAAGCATTCTTGAGAATTTTGCTCTTTTGTTGCCATTTTTTTAATTGTTTGATAATTTTGTCTACTTTTTAAATATAGCCTCTGTAATATTTTAATTTGCCTATAGGATTTGCAAGCAGGCAGTGGCTTTATGTATATAATTGTTTTCAAGACATTTTAGTTTGTTGTGTTTATCAATAATGCCCTATGCCTATAATATTATGTCGCTTCGTAAAATTATTTCAATATTCTGTTGCTGTTGTGTTACACGCTCAACGATTTTAGTATCTTTTGTTATTAAGTCGCAGTTGTCAATCCTCAGTTTGAGGTTAAAAAAAAGAACACTCTTTCATTTCTAAATATCTAAAATATGTATGTTTTATTTGTACGTAAAATTTATATGTAGGATAGGCTGTTGTTTGTATTCGTAGTAATTCGCACATGAAAAAAATATAGCGCATGTATTTGATTCGGTCTATTTCTGTACATAGGAGTTTATATTTTTTACTTGGAATGGTTTGATGTGTTTGGTGTATCTCTGAATAAATCTTCTCTCCGTTAAGTACTATTCTCAAGTGCAGATTTAAGTTCAACGTTCAAGAGTAAATAATAAATGAAAAAATGCAGACTAATAAAGGTTTTGGGAAGTTTTTTTGTCTGTATTGGGGCTTGGAAAGATGAATTTTGAAAGTTGTAGACTCGCTGAAGTTTGAAAGTTGAATTTTGACGTTGTGAGAATCTTGTCAAGAATCTGTTTAATGTATGCAGCTTGTGTAAAGTCTATAATTTTAAATCTAAAATGTCTGCAATCTAAAAGCAGTATCTTGTTTAATTAAATTATTACAGGACGTGTTATCGTCGTGGATGTACGCAATCCTGATGAGCTTGTGAGTCAGGGGAAAATCCCTGGATCCATCAACATTCCATGTACGTCAAGAATATCTCTTATACTATTTATTCTGTATACTTAACTTGTGTAGTTCCAAATTGAAATATAGTATCTTCGTCATCGTCATCATATGCGCATGATTTTTCGGTTTTCGCTCTCGGTCGGTGCACAAAAACGAAAATTTGACAACTCTACAGAAACATCTTCCTACTTAAGCACACAACTGTGAGATATATATATATATATATATTTAAAACGTAAATGTATTAAATTGTATAATTTCAATATACCTATTCATAGTATTTTACTTGCTGAAGGTGCAAAACGGGCTATCAGCAGAATGCTTATTTTTATGAATTTATTTGGAATGGTACTAAAGTTAAAAGTAACACATCGTTGTAACCTTAAAAATACAAAATAGTAAATTCGATACTTATGTTGCGTTTGTATTTTAAATTTTGATTTTCCAAATTCCCACAATTTTTAGTTAATTACCTGTATTAACAACTCAATGTGCGGGCGTTCGCCTTTTAGAAAAATGTAAATACAAATTTTAGAGTTTAAAATTTTGTTTTTGAGCCGTCAGTTGAAGAATGATAAGTTGAAATTAGAAGAACCTGCTTAAGTATATAGACGAATGTACCGTGCCGTGTACATAAATAGTATACACATCAAGGGGAACGAAAACCAGTACACTGAACGTTTGCCATATCGGAAGATGTAGCTGTAGAGGAGCAAAAGTGAAGAAGTTTTGTGTCGTTAGTGTTTTGGAGGGTAGAGAAGTGGAGACCCGGGATGAGTAAAATATTAGGTACCTTAAAGCGCCAGTATTAAATGCATGTAGGTACCTATGAATGTATGTGTCTCAAGTCTGACTACTTTTTGAATGCACTTTGGGAGAACAAGGAAGGAAAAGAAGAACACACAGAGCAGTCAGGAGTGCAGAATGGCAACTACCGAACTAACCGAACCATTCCCTCTGGATTTCACTCTACGAGACAGATTTTCTTCCTCGTTTTCTGTTTTACGTTTCCCCGAATTTCGGGATAGTCTACTCTGTCCCATGTGATGTGACTATTATTTGTATACACACATCTATTCTTGTTACATGCATCTCTACATATATATATATGTGTCTCTATGTGACTCACAAAATGGTTCTGGCCCTGGTCTGCCTGGTACGACGGCACTGTCACTCCCGGGTAGGAGGGTACTGACTACTACAACTCTTCGGTTTTGGTTCGAGGCTCTATTTTAACATGTTAAGTTAAGAATCACTATATTCAGTAAATTACCATTCACAATTAATTTTGTAAACAATAGTAAAAAATCCGTAGCATCCCTCACTGAATTTTACATATGCGGTAAAAAGCTATTATGTATTATGAAAAATTGAAGTACTATATATGTTACTTCCTTGTTGTTTTATTTTATATTTTAACTTTGCTCGCAAAATTTTGAAATTTTCAAAACTCAGTGTGCGTATCCAAATCTATTGATACAAATTGAATATTTTGTAGTTTTATAATATAAGTAAATAGAACATATTTGGATGTTTTTTCTAACTTGTAATTGGGGAACATTTTGCACTGTACTTACAAAAATAAGTAAATTGAAGTTTGGATTTTTCAAAAAATCCCTAAATTACCGACTTTTAACGTTTCAAAAATGTACAGTAAATGGAAAATTGTGTACCTTTCAAAAATCGGTAAACGTATACACATGGTATTTTGCTGAGTTTGCTATCTTGAAAGCTGTGCTTATTGGATCAGTTAAGTAGCATTTTCTATAAAGTATGTACGTAGAGAGCATTTATCATATAAAGTGAGATAGTCATATAGAGTGAGTTGAGCATTTCATCTTTTTAAAAAAGCGTTGTAATTTTAGCCTATTTCAAACTTATCAAAAGTGGACTACTGGAATACCAACTTAAAATTACAATGTTTTTTGTACCTGTATCTATATACACCCAGGACCTGGATCGAATATTTCACACTTTTTTGAAAAAGTTATACAATTTTAAGGCATTAATTAAACACCAAAACCTAAATAATAACACTGCTTTAACTTTGTACGCTCCCTTAAAAGGTATAGTTTATGCCTCAGCTCTACAAAATCATGATTATACATTTTGAATAACAATTATGTTGGTGTTTCTAGCTAAAATAGGCTCTGGTTGATATTGGCATTGGTTATATAATTATGTGTATCGCGCACAGGCAGTGCTTTAATAGTATAGGTAGTAGTAGTTAGACCTACTAGTACATATTACTAGGTATGTCTCTGGTACGCGTAGATTGGTTTTGGTAGATAGCGTAGATGATTCAACTCTGGACCCCGCAAGCTCACTGCCTCACTGCTTCCTCTCCTCTTTTTCCTTGTTAATGTTGAATGTCACTGTGTTCTAGCGTTGAGTTACCCTCGTCTAGTCTCTCTCTCTCTCTCTGTTTCTGGTTCGGGCTTTTGTCGGATGTCGGATTCGGATAGACATTTTTTTGGCTTGGGCTGCATTCCCTACCCTAACCTAACCTATTCGATCGCATGTAGTTCCTGTGTGTGTGTGAGATTGTAGATTCTGCATTCTATATTTTATTTAGCTCGCTTTTGCTTTGAAGAAGCTTTTTCCTTTTTTCCCCTCTCTCTCTCTTGGTCTTGGTTTCGTTGACTTTGGCTTTGGTTTCAGTTTTGGCGTCGGTTTTCCAGTTCATTTTGACTCTTTCCGATGACGATGACTTGGCTACCTACTTCCTTCTTCCTACTTTTCCACATCCAAAATCCACATGATCCAAAACTAAAAATCACCATCTTCTTCATGTTTCTTGAACTCAATAATTTAATGTCTCTACTTTCATATATATATTATACGCATATATACCTTTAAGATGCGAAGCCGTCCTTCTTTTTTTTATAATTTTAGTTTTATTTTACCTATATGTTTTTTTCCGTCTGTCTGTCTGTCTCGTGTCTGTCTGTGATCGTAATCCGTGATCGCAATCGTAATCGTGTCGTGATGTCATCGTCCGTCTTTACTTTACAGTTATAGGTTATAATTGCCAGAGTATATATATATTATGAAGTACTGCATACGCGCATACGTTAAATCCCTATGCCTATGTACTTTACTTTCAATTTAGTTTCAACACGCTATTTTATGCACCAACTGATACTTTGATTTTATTCCAAGAAATACATTGAAGAATGTTGAATAGTGCTGTAAATTCGTACGTAAATTGGCACGTTCATTCAATTGCTATTACTTTTTACGAAAGTTTAGAGTTTTAGTAGAGAATTTAAAATCTACTGAATACTCAGTTATACATATATGACTCACTAGTCAGATATACTGTCTGCCATATAGTGGCAATACTGTTTAAATACGCTCATAATATTTAGAAGCATTTCTCGTATATTCTATAGTAATCAGCAATTTCGGGAGCAGAGCCGACATGTTTTAACCCTTGGCCAGACTTACTGGTTAGACTAGGATACGCATTTTAGCACCTTTGAATATTTTATTTTTATTTCAAAACGTAAAACTATATGACTATAATGAACAGTTATAGCTGCTTTTAATCATATTGTAATATCCGAAAAATGCAAAAGAAAGGATAGCGATGATAGGAAGTGTATATATGTATACCTATCTGCAAATGAGTTTTTAAAATGCAAGAATTATGGCAGAAATGCAACAATATTGGAACCAGAAAACTCTTGAAATATACCAAGATGTGACACATTTTCTGAATTTAAGCGAGAAAACTATTTATTTCTGTAATTCCAATAGTTGTCAGTTGCCTGGGGCATTAATTTCTTAGACAAATTATAGACTTGCATTTCGATAGGGGTCAGATATCGATTGATTTCAAATATTTTCGATCAAATATCAACATTCCTTCAACAACTTACAAGTGGAAGTACATATCCACAGATATAAAATCCGATGACATTTTTGGGAGGATTTAGTATGTCATAAATTCGGAAAGTATTATCGTTATCGTTCCTGTCGTCGTCCATCGTTGACGTTGAGAGATGCTATATATTTATGTCTGTAATTTGTTTTTGGAAGAAAGAAAGGCGGTGTCTTTCATGTTGACACCCTGGCATTCAGATATAATGTGCGTCGAATTAGTAACAAGAATAGATAATTTATTAAGACAGTAGGGTTTTGTCCATGCCATATCCCTTATAACCTCGTACACGACACATTCAATTTTTATACATGTTTTACAATAATAATGGGGATTCATGTTTCCTTATCTGTAGTCGAAAAATTTGAGATACTATATAGAAACCAAAATATAATAATATGTCATAATATCTAGTGAGTAATTTAGATTGTTAATTACATCAAGAAATGTTAACTAATGACTAATGAGAAAAAATCCTAAATTCTGAATCGACACAGTACCGCAAGTGCCGGATGTTTGGAATAATTTAACTGCTGAAGAATTTCAAGAACGCTATGGATTTACGAAAACGGATCCAGGCAAACCATTAGTTTTTACATGTCGTGCTGGAACGAGAGCTCGGGCTGCCATTGATAATCTAATTGCTCTTGGAATTAACAATGACTACGTGTAAGCTGGATCACATACTAGAGATTAGATATACAGATCCAAATTATTATTTGAATTTTTGCTTCTTTACTAAATTTTGTTTTTAATTTTTGCAGGCTGTACAAAGGAAGTTTTACTGACTGGCTACAGAATGGCGGTAAGCTTGAGCAATAAAATTAACGAAGACAACAACCAAACAAACCAATCCAGATACAAGACACGACCGACCGACTGCATTTTGCCTTTTTACTAAAATTTTGAGTGCCTATATATATAATTATACATCAATCAATGTTGTGTTTTACGACAAGTTTTGAAGCAAACTTGAACTTATTTGTGTTGTTTCATATATTATCGTCTATAATGAGTTATGTAGTTTTACATTTGTAGCTCTCAATTATTAGAATTAGGGTAAAAGGCGGACACAGTGGCCAGTTGCTTTGTTGTGTATGTAATTATATGCCTATATCAAATAGCTCTGTAGAATATGTAATTATTATAAATTAACTTACCCATAAATAGACATTGATTAACATTAGCATCACTTAGGTAAAAGTAATTTCCGCAGTCAACGAACATTTTCAATTATTACCTAATTAATTTGTGTAAAAAGTTTATGTAGATTCAGTATACACAAATGTACGCTATATGCAGTTCTACCATGTATTGACTTACATTTTTTTTAACGTTTGAATTTGCGTTTCGAAAATTAAAATAATTATTATAAAAAAATTACAAGAGGCAGCACATTATTATAATGTATAGAATTTAAATTCGTTTTATAGGCGACAGATCAAAAGTTTTGACTTTATTACCATTTATATTGTGTATTCAGTATTATTAATTATTGCCAATTAAAATCCTGCATTATATTAAAAATTAAAGGAAAATAATCAAAATTCTCGAATAAAATGTTGTTGTTCAACTATACCTATATAAACAGTATGTTTTTTTTCTTCTTCTCGAAATGATTTTTTACAGCACGTGCAAAATTTATCGTTCTTTTAAAGTGTCGACATTACACCATACACCTAATAGGATTTTATTTTCGTAGAATTCAATCTGCATATAGTGCATAATAATATGCCTATATTATATTAAAGTGATACCTTTAAGAGGGCTCCGTAGAAGAACGACGACGACGAGGAGGGGAGGATCATAAAGAGGCATAGGAGAATCCGGACCGGCGATGAGGATTGTAATAAAATAATAATTATTGTCATAATATTTAAGTGTGTTGAGAGAGACGAAGGAATCGGAGAGCTATAATACTAGCTACTACTCTCGCGAACGTGATAACAAGTTTTAAATTACAAGAGATACACAATATCATTAGTTTTTATTTTATCACTACAAGTCACATTCTTTCATCCGGTAAACAGTAAACTGTAGAAGAAAAAAAAAAGTCAGAGAACCTGAACTATAGCGAGAAGGACAAGGAAACTAAAACGAACAACGACCGACCGACCAACACCGACACCGAATTCAAACAGAGCAGTCAAACGCCCAAAGCCAAGTGCCAAAGCCAAAAACCTTATACAACATATGAAGGCCGTTAAAATTATTTGAGCAAATTGTAATTTATATCATGATATAAATTAAATCTGTACTCAGTATATCTATACTTACTCCCTACTTATATTATAATGAAATGTGGCTAACGATATTAAATATTATGTACGTCGCTCTCCTCGTTGGTCCCTGTTCCTAATGTTGAGTGGAAGTAGATCAGGAGATCACACTAGACCATAAAAATAAAAATGCTATAATGTAAATTTATAAGGACAGATATGAGAGGCTCTCAGAAGAGCGGGTATCCAATTCCATTCGCCATCCACATTATTAAGATGAACGTAAGAAGAAAGAGTTGACGGTTAAAAAAAAAGAGAAATACCGTTACACAAAAAAAAACTTGAGAAGACTTTGACTCTCTTGAAGCAAGTGCCAACGCAAGAAGTCAAGAGACTCACAAAATGATCTCAGAATCTCAAACCCTCTTGGTCCTGATATTATGTCAAGTGTAAAATTAATATTTAAACGAATTACTCCCTAAACATAACTAAATATTATAATATCAAATATTAAACACTTAAATACATAGGTACCGAAAGATAATTGTTATCAGTGTACAAGTAATTAGGAAAACAACAGAGGAACATAATAACTATGAAACCAACGTGTAACCAAGAACCATAATATTAGAGTACACATATATCCGTCAGTCAATGCAATGCCATACAATACAACAAATAATCAGTCCAACCCGAAAGTAACAAAGGATCTCAAATTGCAACGTAAACCAAAACCACCAATAACCTAAACCTACATGTAAATAAAGAACAAAGAGATATTTAATACATTGCATTTTATAATATTGCAAAAGCTATATATACCAACCAACTGTGTGATACTCAAATCCACTGACAAAGACAAACTACTTAACTTACACACACCACGACTACATTACATCCAAACAACAAGATGCTAAACGCTTATACTGCTCACACACGTCATGATCAGATCAAAATACTTACTGGCTAAAAGACTCGACGTAATACTTTGCCTTGGCTTGTGGTTCCCGCACTTCCTGCCTGTCTTATTACCAACTATTTAACAAAAGACATGAGAGCGAATATTTCAAAAGTAATATATAAAGCTATATAAGATTACGCTTACGGCTCCCCTTGATTTTAGATACGCATACATTTAATTAAAATTACAAGTCCCATTTCTCAGAATTTAATCAAACTTACTTTAATATTAATACTAAGTTTACTTGTGCAAATAAATTTTAAAAAATAAATAAAAATTACAACTGTTCGCTACTGAAGTAGCAGTTAAAAACAGGAGCATGGCGCGGATTCCCAGCTCCAAGTAGTGTATCATAATGGTCCTATGATCTTGTCTTTGTTCGCGGCTACAAGACAGCCCAGATGATAAAAACGATGTTGATTTGATCTTTTCTTTCTTTCTTCAGAAGAATATTCAACTGGACTCGGAATTATTGATGAGTGTAACATTTCATTCAGCTGAATCACGTGGTGCTACGCAAATATTTAAATTGAACCGTACACCACCACGGGATTTCAGCTAATAGAACTGTTTTATTTTTTGTAAAAATAATAATAATACAACTTCCAGTTCCAGTAGATGAGTACTTGGGAAATATTTAACCTCCACCATCAAAGAAAGACGCTTTTCCATTTGATAAAAAACTCAGTTGGGTCTTGGGTAGACAAAGAAAACTGATGCTCCTTTTGGATTTTGACAAGTTTCTTTTTGATGATCCTTGTTTCTCGTTGACAAAACGACTTCAGAAATTGACAGTAAATGCATACTGTCCTTAGTTGTAGTGGCTAGTAATAGTAATAATGGATGAATGAAAGGATAAAGGAGCTTAAAATATTGTGTGGGGGATTAAGTTGAGCCATCTTCGCCTTTACTTTCCTTTCACTTGTGAGCACTGACTGACTGACTGACGACGACTGCTGCAACAAAGAAAGATGAATGTGATGATTGTCCGTTGACTGGTTCTGGTTGCTCATCTTCTTTTGGCTGGCCGCTTTTCATGGGCAATTGTTGCTGTAGTAGTAGCAGCAGTGCGGCTGGTCCCGTTCCCACTGACGGACTGTTACTGTTGCATGATAATAACGAGAGAGACGAGAGTGGTCCCATTGTTTCTCTTGCTGAATGAATCCTCTCTCGCTCGCTTCTTTGTTAAGTCGCATCGTGTGGAATTCAGTCAGATCAGATGCAAACTCAACTTCCTTCCTTTGTTTGGCCTCATCGTGTCCTACCTACATATCCTACCTTTTCGCTTCCATACCTACTGTTACTTTTACTACTACACCACATACGTTTTACGTTACGACTTTTACTACGCTAACGTTTGGACGAGACTACTGTCACAGTTATAAAAGTTGGATAGGAAAATTGCACGCCGTCTCGTATTCGTATTCCTATAGTTGAATATCGCAAGTGAGATGAAGGCAATATCGAATAATACGTACGTAAGCCATGCTACATGGCCATGCCTCCCTGCCGATGCTCCTCAGATAAGGAACAAAAAGAAGCATGCATCATGGGAAACGAGAAGGCGCGCAACTAAATCGCAATAATAAAAATGCGTAAATGCTTTTTACTACGTTGTAGGTAAGTACGACTGGGATTTATCATCAAAAATGATTTTATTCCTTCTATGCTATATTAGATTATCCTAATTACCTTTTCTAGATTAACTAATAAATTCCAGATCGTGTGTTGTTACTGGTCGAAAATAGGCAATTCGATTATTGTACGCTATCTAAACTTGCCTAAATCTAAATAACAATTTAATAAAATCAAATCTAGAAAAAAATTAACAATGACTATTAGCTTCTGAGCTAGTTGTGTAGTTAATTGAAATAACTATCAAGTGATCTACCTACACCTGCATGATTAATTAGTAGAAGTCAGGTAAAACTGAATATAAGTACCATTAAATTATAAAATAATTGAAAAAAAAACTGAACTTGTGTTCTAGCTTCCGATCCGATTCACTGACTGGCTGGCTGTTGAAAAGTTCGAAATTGTTGATAATGATGAATACTGATGACAATTGTTGACTGTGTTCCCTTTTCTTAATGAGTACTCGACCTGGCTGGATGGACACGGAGTTGACCGTCAGTCAAGGGTTGTTGTTCAAGACGAACTGACAAGATAAAAAGAAGGAGAAGATGAACTGAAGTTGGAGGTGAGTGGGCACTGACTGACTTGAACTGGAGGTGGTGTGATGGTGGTGGTGGTGGCCGAGTCCGACGAGAGTGGCCCATGGCTGGCCGAGGACAAAGGATGATGATGATCATCATCCTCATCACCCTTGGTTGTTGGTTGATTGTTGGCGTGGGCTCTCTTGAGGATGGAGTCGATGACAATGGGAAATGATCAGCCAAGGTAACTCGAACTGTGATATATCTTGAGGAGAAGTGAAGGGTTGAGACAATTCCAAGGAAAAATCTCACCCTTTTTCTCCCAAACCCAAAATCCTTGAGAAGGACAAGGAGTCACCGATATAAATCAACAGTAAGAGTTCCCTGGCCGAGGATTCCAAAAAATTGTATCCAGCCCAAAAAATTCAATCTTCCGTCTCCGGTCGGGTCCGCCAACTTCCGCCGGCCGATCCTCCAAAAATCACGTTATAGATGATGCTGGATCGAGATGGAGAGGAGGACAAGTCCATCCAAGTCGAAGCCGTTGATGGAATAAAAATTTGCGGAATAGATTTACAAATTTCCATGCCGTTCTCAACTTACTGACTCACTCAACTCGCCTGCAAACCTAATAGGAAACGACTCAGAAGATGAAGAAGAAGAAGAGAGCGGTCCTCTGGTCTGGTGTGCGGAATCGAAAGATGAGATGTGAACGAGAGATGATGGGATGGGAATGGATGAGAGAGTAGTGTATACGAATACGACGAGTTGAGAGGATGTGGTGGTGGACGGAGCGTGTGACCGTGTGGCACGGCGTAGACGTAAACTGGGAATGAAGGAATTGTTTTGTTGTGATTCTATTGAATGGTCCACAAGGCGTCCTTTTTCCTCTCTCTCATTGGCTAGGACCACCACAGTCATCCCAGAAGGGGGGACCCAAAAAAGCATCTCGCGCTTGCTTTAACATTTCAATAGAATATTACACATACACAGGACGAAGCGAAAGCCCAAAAAGGAATATCTTCCCTTCTTTTCCCATCTTCCCGTCGTCCCGTCTCACAGCACTGCAGCAGCAGCCTTCCCAAAAACTTCCCATTCGAATTCGTGTAACGCTACTCCATCCTGCCTCCCTCCCTTCCCTGCTGCCTGGCCTGCCTGCCTTCTCCACCAAAATTCTCACTCGGCACATCCAAAAACGGACGGACGGACGAACCTACCTACCTACTACTCCACTCACTGGATCTCAAATACATACTGAAACTGAAAACTCGAAAAATATTTTATAATGCTCTCCACCGTTTGCTTATTTCGTTCCTTTTTTCCACGACGATGATGTAGAAGACAGGGCAGGCCTTTAAGCATGCCAGATGCTCACTCGCGCCGTCCGGTCTTTCTTCCCTTTATTTTCGCTGCTTGCGTTGTGTGGCTTTCAGCTTTTCCCGTTCTTCCGCCCGCTCCGTCTGTCCCATCCTTTGTCACTCAAGTACATACCGGCATGGAACCGGGACGGGTGCAGCGTGCGTGGGGCCGTTCATAAATGATGCTTGCCTCAGAATGTATTGGTTTAAGGTTTTAACTTTTTCATTATGATGCAACACCATCCGGAATATTCCGGAACCGCCATGGCAGTGAAGGGTTCGTTGTTCGCTTTCTACTAAAAGAGATGATCCAGGTCCGGTTCCGGATCCGGATGATGTAAATTACAGTTAATTGTAGTCAATACTCATGTCTCAAAAAGTCAAAAGAATGAGTCTGTATGTGTGTAAAATAAAAATAAAATGCACAGGGCCGGATAATGTGACCAGCGCAGGCAGCCTCCGCTGCCTGAATTTTCTCAAAATATGTAAATGGAACATTTTGGAGTTTTCAAAGATATGTAAAAATATTATTTTGACCTTTCAAAAACATGCAAATAAATATTTTTGTGCGTTTTTAAAACATGGAAATAAAACATTTTCCACTTTTCTCAAAACATGTAAATCGAACATTGAGCACTTTTCTATAACGTGTAAATACAACATTTTGCTTTACCAAAGAAAACCATCAATAAAATGAAAATAGTGGTTTTTTATGTAAACAAATTGCTGCCTAAAAGCAATTCCTTCGTCCGGCCCTGAAAATACATCTTTTTAGCTTTATCCCTAATACGGTTTTATGTGAAAAATGATTTGTACGTTGAGGGGATGTACGTATAGTAGTTTGTACATGTACCCTTCTCTTGGCCTGGCCAGCCCTTATGACTACTTACACCCGGTCCGGTCTACTCGTGAGTGTGAAATCTTCTTTTCTGCTTTTGTACAGTTTTCTCGAAAGTATCTGTGTCCGTGTCCTGTGGCCATTTCCATATTTTGTTTATATTTTTCATGATTAGGCATTTGCGTCTTTCCCATTTAGTAATCTGGAATCTAGCCCTTGAACCTTGTGATGTCGTCAGCTTGTAGCAGAAGTGGATTTTAGATTAAATGAATGATATTAATTCTGAGATTTTAATTGTGAAATGGATAAAATCCTAAATAGGAACCGTCAAACCATTCATACTTTTACGGGGTTTGGCTGTAGTATCTGTATTCTCTAGTACAACATGGAGGTGACGGTACTTATAATATACAGATACTGGTGATATGTGCACTGATTTGATTTTGGACTGTGTAGAATCCTATTCTTGGCTCTGTGTTTGTGAAGACTGTGAATGTGGTTCTCCCTTGACAATCGTTCTCTCAACCGATTTCAGGGAGGGGAGGAGGATTAAAAGGGAAATGGAAAGCCATGATTTTTTTCGTATATTCCGTAGGTCGTAGTAGCAGGAGGTGGTGTAGGTAGTAGGATTAATTTGCAGGGAGTACAGGAGGTGCTGGGGTTGGGATGGGATAGGGAAAGATTGGCTTTGCTAAACTTGGCTTGGTTTTGAATCGGAACCGGAACTGAATCCGCGGATTTCCGCAGCTTCAGCTATTATATTTCACTTGCCTTTTTTTCATTTTTTGTTGTTGTTGGTGTGGGAAATTGTAACGGAGATTAGTTCGTGCTATACCGGAACCGGAAAAATGTCAAAGTTTCGAATGAGGAGCAAACGGAGATTGCAGCGGGGGGTTTGTTTACCGATATTGTAATTAGCGGCAGGTTGGCAGGTAAGAATTCTGTCCACGTATATTACAGGCACCGGTACCGGGTCCGCTTCGCCCCGTCGCTGCTTTTTACCTTTAGCAGCAGTATAGTTGTTGTTTGTGGTGATGATGGTTCATATTCGTATGCGAATTTCATTCGTGAGTAACACTTTTGATGCCTTTACGAATTCTTAAGATTAGTCATTGAAAGTTTGAAATTGTAAAATGGGGTTGCTGGATTTTCCAGGACTTCCTCTGATGTCAGGAGTTGTGACATATGAATCAGCATGAGTAAAAATTTAAACATCTTATATACAACTCTGACATTGCATCGCGTAAATAAGTACTTATACATATGTGGCTACCGACTTTATATACATTTTACAACTGAGTATAATTATATGTAGGTAAGTAAGAAAAAGCTCAGCATTCAGCATTATAAAATATTCGTGTGTAAAAGTTAAAAGTACGTAAATAACATAATAATGCACAAATTAAATTCACTGTAAAAAGGAAATTGAAAAACTGCCATGCATTGGCCATTGGTATTTTAGTACTATTGGTAGCACTTCGTTGGCTGTGAAAATGTTGATGTTAATTTAATTTAAACGAGAGTATATTCCTTTGTATATTACTTTACCACTAATACTTTTGAGGTTTTAGTTCTGATTTTCAGCTTCTCTACAATATAGTCAATAGCTAAGATGAAATATGATTTAAATTGATGAGTTTTTAAGATTTCTGAAACTCAAGTGAAGGGCTCCTTCCTTTCAGAGTCTGATTCTGTTTCTGGCGGGCTCAGCTGTCAATTGTTTTTGTTTAAAACCATGATTTTGATTGATACTTGCTTTGCTTTTGCTTTGCTCAAAAGTCAAAACCAGAGCAAGTTTATTTTGTATCTACTCTTCTTCAAAGTCAGTCTAGGTTTAAAGATACACACTTCGACTTTTCCAACTTTCAGTGTACTATTTCTATACAGTTCATCCGTTTTAAAGAAGGTAAAATATTTATATTTGGAAAACAAATATGTTTAATAGTCCTTTAGCTCAGCCTTTGATTATTTTTACTGGGCTGGTACTGGTGCGGTGATGGTTCATTATGGTTCATGTTCAACTTTTATGTCTGTCAGTATTTTAATAGTATGTCATGCTATGCATAAGTAATTACAAACTATATATATAGTGCGTCTTCAGTCCAGACTTCCAGACCAGTGTACCAGCCCCAGACTCAAAGTAAAATACGCATCATTTTTATGATTTTGTCGGTATTATCAATATTATGTCATGTCATGAGAGCTTTTTAGGAATATATCGTATGTATATATAGTTAAAAGGGCATTGTAGGTACTTGTACTGCTTGCCTACATTTTATTTACACATAGAGCCCACAGCCCTTGACACTGACTGACAGATAGTACAAGTAAAGTGCAGATCTTCAGATCTCACTCTAATAAATTGTTTTTCCTATAAGTACGTGTGTTGCAGTTTTGAGTATTAGGGTTTCCTTCTTGTTCACTTCCAACATATTATAGGATATATAATATAATAGCTAATTCACCTATGTATTTTTCTCTTACATAATTTCATATATCAACTATAGTCTGGGGGATTTCGGATGCTTTGTATGCACGTTGTTGAGAGAGTCAAGTCAAAGCCGAGCGCCAGATGTGTTCCACAAAATACAAGTTTCCAAGTTCCAGCTTCCTTTGTTCCACATTAACTGCGATGTACATCCTCATCCACTTTTTGGTGACGTTACTGCAAGTACCGTATATTCTATAATAGTACGCGGGCCCAAAAAGATAGTAGGGTTCGTCCTATTGGTGATCGGGTTTATTTTTTCCCAACTTCAAGAACCTGTATCTTTTGAAGCAAATGACTTATAGTGAAGCATGTTGCACCGTTGTACTTGTCTTTTAATTCTGTATCTACTGAAAAATATTCAGTGTCTAAAATCAAAGTTTGAAAGAGACACAGGTCATTGTCTGAAAAAAGTCAAAAAAATTTCGAAATCCCAATTGCCCTAAAAGGTGATCAGTTTGCTTGAAAAAGCATTGCCAACATAAAAAAAGTGCCGTCTTATAGGTGATATAGTTTGAAAAAGTGGTTAAAACTTTCTTAATTTTACCTAGCCAGAGTTTTTATGGCACGGAGCTGAAAGTACAACTATAGGTAGTTAAGACTATAAGCTACATCACTATCAGTGACAAAAAATTTTTAAAGGCAGTAGTTTTTGCAAGATCCCTACTGATCACCATTAAGACTGATCACCATTAGGCGTGTTCCTACTACTCGGTTAGTGATACATTTTTAGGCGTATAATATCGTTACAATTGCATAAATTGAAAAATATTGCAACATCAGTAAGGGAACGGAAGTCGTTCTTCTGGTGTTCAGCGTTAAAACGGCTTCTACATGGCCATGGGTAGAAACTTTTCCAATATTAAGTGTATAATTTCTAAAAATACATTTAGCACTCGGGTCTGAGAGGCCTCAGTTTAAGTACTACGCGGGGCATACTATTCAAGAACATACGGTACTTCTTCATGAACAACCGTCCATGTCCTCCATGTGCAACCATGTCTTCTTCTATCTCGAGCATGAAAAACATAATCATGAAAACGGAAGAAAATTAAGGGGGAAAATGGTAGTTGCGGATACAACATTATATTTTGTCTTAAATAATAATGATGATTTTCTTCCCACCGTCCGTCGGTGTATGATACTGTCAGTAATGATCATTTCAATTTCATATTTTTGTACTTTTTTTACTTTAATTTCGACTTGTAAGCACTATGTAAATACCCAGAATCGAGACAGCTAAAAAACAGCTTAATTGACTATTGGCAACTGAGTGGAAGAGAAAAGTCAAGGAACGAGTTCTAAAATGATCTCGGTGTGACATCATCTGGATCTGGAGTCTTATTGAGTATCTTGAAAAAAAATCTAAGGAGTATGTTTTTGTATAACTAGTGCAATGCTGTATACGGTGAGTATTAATCTTGGTAATGGCAGGGGACGATATTGCCCGTTTGATTTGGTTTGGTTTTGGCTGGGACACCATCACGAACCTGATCCTGTGGATCAGATGATGATGGTGTTGCATCGGGAGCGGGATCGGACTTTTACATCTGACGCCTGCTCCTCTAGACTATCTTCCTATAATATGTATATGTTACCATGTTGGTTTTGAATTTAGACTTGGACTTAAGCTGAATTTAGGGATAAATAAGCTACAAGTAGGAGTTTAGGAGCAGAGCAAAAGGGACGGATGATGTTAAGATAGCACGATAGTATATGATGATGTGAATTTAAGGGATGAAGCCTTTGGTTTTTGGCTTTAGGGAATGGACTCTCTTCGAAATGCTCCAATGTCTATATATGAACTGACGTGTTCCTTTTTTCATTTTTGTATTTCATTTTCATACAGATATTCCTGGAGGAGCCTTTAGTTAGGATGGCCAAAGCACAACACTATGTATCATCTGTTTGTGCGTGTGTGTGTGAAATTTTGAAGACCCTCTATGTGAAACATGAAAGAAGCATCTTGTATCTCCGGCGATGCGGGTTTCTCTTTACTTTTTAGTTTAGTGTGTTGCCTAATATATAACTGAACATAGTCTACATAAGTATATATGTCTCACTAGCCAGTGTTCCAAAATGCTGCTGTTACCATTGTTATTGTTGGGTAGCGGTCAGGATTATACTTATAGGCTGTAGGCCATGCCATATTTTGTATCTGTATTCATCTCTCAGCAGTTTGTATTTTCTATTAGCACATTCAGTTTAGTCCTATATCCCTGGTTCCGATATACATATTTACTGTACTATTATGTAGTATTATTATTATTAAGAAAAATCGAGAAAAAGGAAAAAAAACATTTCAGCGTTTCAATATTTCATTTTTCCATGAATATGAACTAAAGGCAGAGAGTAAAAAGTGTTTCATGCATTTTTGTTTCTTGGGCCTTTTACGTTTGGCGAGGTAGGGACAAGGAAGGCTAAAGGCTATAATATTATATCCTGAGTAGGTTAAACTTCTCAACAGTCTATCTGCAGTACTATTCGTCAGAGTTCTCCTGGTGGATTATACGCGATATCTACAGTATTAATAATGAAAGGAAAACTTATATGCACATTGCACGTACCTTAAGGTCTTACATAATATTATTATCGTAATCGTAAATACTAAATATGATGTATTATAGGTTCAATTGTTACGCACTTTCGATTTTTTTCTCTATACGTACACCCCATTCTGACAACGACATCCAAATCCGCTTCGACAATTCTAACGTCCAGGCTATGGTATTAAAGCAGTATGCCATATATATAGGCAAGGGCTAGGTCCAGGATCCGTCATTGATCCAACTTCAAAATGTACGTGCAGTGTTACAATTTTAGGCTTAGGGACCCTCACAGAAATTAGCTTTATAGTAGATATATTTATATAGGTACATAGTACGCGAGGACGAGGACCATACTGGGCCCTGCTGTACGTTTTACAGATGTAATGTCTAAATATGGAACAAAGATGTGCTTACTGTGTAAGTACTCTATGTAGTGTATAATGTTCTGTGAGGATAATATTTAAGGGAAGGATCGACGTGGAACTCAAACATTTAGAAATGAGGAGAGAGATGGGAGAGATGGAGGGTATTTTCATTTTTTTTTGTGTTGCCCACAGAGAAAGAGGGGAGTCCGACTGGAAGGGTACAACCGCCTTCAATGATCTTCTAGGACCTCGTATCTTCCCTCGCACCAAATAATGACAACAATGTATGGAACTGAAAAATGAAATGGATGAACTAGCGACCAGAGAGCCAACAGAACACAACCAATACTAAAGCCAGACTTTCACATACGAAATGAAAATGAAAACGACAACGAAAATGGTTCCGTATATAATAATATATAGCAAACCAAACCATAGGAAGATTGAACGAACGTGTCCCACACATTCTTTCTTCATGCCCTTTCCTAATATTCTCCAGTTATCCAGTCCACACACATAGAACTACAATTTCATCTATCTAAATAATCCTGTGAGTAATACTATATGCTTATGTATGCAATTTCAGTTACAGAAATAAATAATACTCATCTGATACAACAGGGATAGAATCCAGGGTCGGAGTCTTATAAAAGTTTGGATGGTAACGGATGGATGATGGATCGGATTAGCAGGAAAGGAAAAGTAAAAGGCTACACTACTGTCAGTGTCAGTATCAGTGCGGTAAAAAGTACTATATGTACTGAATACCTTATGTATTATTGTTTTATACCCAAAATCCAACATCAAACCATGGCCGTGGCTTGGTTTTAGAAAGGAGATCACGAATTCACGAGCAGAATTATTCAGGATGCGGAATAGTGCTTTCAGTTTCAGTAGTGCTCCTGCTAGCTAAGCTGTAGAAATTGTATAAATGTTGAATCCTAATGTATCTCTCATACTCTAACCTAGACCCTAGCCAAGCCAAGCTATAAAGAAATAGGGGCAGGCGGGACGAAAAGGAAAAGCGAAACCAGAACCCAGGTCAACAATAATGACTTGTAGTAGCGACAGCGGCGAAGTTGTACGTCATATATGTATAGATGTAGAAATTGTTCGATGTAGTATTTCAAGTTCTCAATTCTACAAATCTTCTATATACTTACATGTTTTGTTGTGCAGGCCAAAAAATCTTGTAAAGTGGCAACTGGATACTGGACCTTTCTGTACAAAAGCAGTTCACACACTTTCTGCGTCTCCTGATACTGGCCCATATATATTATGTAGCTACCTTGCATTTTAGATTTTGGAGGTTTTTAGCTTCAGTTTCTGTGGATATGGAATTCTGGATCGGTATAAAGTCGGTTTGCTTTTGCTATCATAATCCGCTCGGCTGAACTCCCAACTCCCAAGGACTGAAGCTTAAGGCTCAAAAGTTTGTACTTTTGTCGATATTGCATTGTACTGACTGCAGACGTAGACGTAGTGGTGGTGATGCAGTCTCTCAGGACTCAAAATTGAATTTGTATTTTTTTTTCGCTTTTAGCAATTTCAATTTTTGTGAAATTCTGAAATCTGACTGGGTCTTGTTAGGTACTTGTCGGTGACCGTACCGTGATGGTCTAATTTTGTAGGAAGTATGAAAAGTTGTATGAAAGAAAAATATCTGTAAACGGGGGATATATATATAGCATGGACCGTTTGTTTTTATTCCTGTTTTTGGCATTCTTATATTATTAATGTCATCCTCAAGAGTTGCCTTCTTTCCTTCCCGACTTCCCATTTATGTAGCTGGCCTTATATATATGTAAACAACTTTGGTTTTAATTTTAATACTCTGCTGTGCAGCACTTTCGTCAGCTGAACCTTAAAGGGAAGGGGAAAGTATTAACTGTATTATTATAGTTGTAGCAAAATAATAAATATAAATACATGTAAAAGTAGGTAGGCACCTTGCTACAGCCAGACTGTAGGAGTATTAAATGCTGCTTCCTTGGACTCTTTACTATCTGCCAGATTTGCATTTTAGTTTTAGCATATGCGCTACACTTACTAGTATTAGAAAGTACTAATAGCAATAACATTGTATGTGTGAAGAAGGGTCATCGTATTATGGTTTGGATTTCGTCTCGTCCCCTATTTTACAAATAATACTGTAAAACGTGAAGCAATAAACCGAAACGCAGAAATAGGCGCAACAATGCAATGTATTAGAATACCGAGAATGAGAATGGATGGTCCATGGGAAGGCATAGCATTGATGATCACGGTCATGGGTTAGGGTCGTCGTCTGGTCAGAAATAATGCCCAATTAAAGGGGGGAAAGGAAAGCTCTGGTCTGGCCTGGCCTGGTTCTGGTTCTGTCTGTGGCTGCGTTGTAGTTGTAACAGTAAAAATGTATAAATTTTGTTTGGTTGGCTTGAAATATATAAGTCTGACATGCTTTAATACTTTTACTGCTTGCTTTTCATATGCTCTATTATTCCATTTCTATATATTCTATTGTTGGATTTGGAATAAAATTAGCAAAAGGGTCCATAGCTTCGGCCATGGGGTTAGAGCCCCTTGGATTTGCCCATGGTCATTATTGTTCTGGTTGAGTGGGCAAAGGGATAAATGGCTATGGACTATGTACATAGTATGTGCATATATATGTTTTTATAAATTTAATGATATAGTTTGTATTCGACTTGCGTCTATAGTCTACTACATGCGATTAATTTTAGCTATAATATATAGTTTTAAATGTCACATGCCATGCTCTGTATCATGTATCGTTGTATTTGTATCCCTACGCATTTTTACTTTCATTTTTTTTCATGTTACTTTCTATTTTTCTAAGTTTCATTTGTAATTCTTGAAACATTATACACATGTACTATCCCACGTACCTAGTAATCATTGTACTGGCAACTGTAAGGGTTTAGTACATTTGAATACAAATTCCTCATTAGCTATAGGTATATAGTTGTTAGTAAAACCGTTAAGTTTAAGCTTAGAAGGTCAACGTCTATTTATTTGTTTTAAAAAATAGTTTCTTACCCCTCTAAAAAATTTAAGCCTAGCTATTAAAATCAAATAGCTAGCACATTACAAATGACCACTTAATTAGAATATTAGAAAAAGGGAACAAAAAAACGGTAGCATTGAATGATGTGTACATACTATACAGGTCATGTTCTATTTTCATATATATTGAGGTTGTGAAGTAAAAATTAATTACAACTGTACTTGCGAACCTTTTTACTATCGTTGTACTACATGACGCTAAAATCACTGCTAATCATTTTTAGCGCATTAATATAGTCAAATGCATATCATTTAAAATATTTTGAAATAGTTTTGCTTGCACTCCTTTAATATTCAACATCAGCTATATAATAACTATGAAATTATGCTGAAAAAAACCATTTCCATTTTTAATCAAGATTTTAATTTAATAACTAATTAAAGCTTTATTAAATGTATTACAGATAGTGGGTCTGCCCTGCTGCTTTTGAAAATATCTTATATGGACTACTTTATCTGACAAGACTGAAAAATAAAAATGAAATAAAATATGCTCCGGACGTATCCTCTCCCCGTGTGAAAATTTGTTGTGGAAGATTTGATCCTGTATGAAATATGTCATTTAATTAAACAAGTCAAGCTGAAGCCCTCAAGTGTGCGTGCGGAATACGTAATACACAATATACAATAAAAATATAATGTGCATAGAGGCACATAACTGGCTGGAACTATTATTATTGCTCTGCTGGAAAACATTCGTACAGACTACAGACAGGCCCCACCAAAATCCTAGAAGCTATTTCAGTATATGGAATTGCATAGTACGTCTACATCTCTATGCCGTACGTGCGAGTAGTACACATGGACTCCGGGATGAAATGGGATTGAGAACTACTGGAATGGAACATGGAACTAGAACACTGGCTACTGGGGATGTGGAAAACCCGACAGACCCGAAAACGAAAATGGGGGATGACGCTCTCTATATACGGGAAATTTGATGACTGCATCGCATACCATCCGTCCGCCCTGGATTTGTTAGTTTCTCATGGTGACTCATGGGGGAAATATGTGCGAGTGCTTATACATATAGCATAGACACGGAGTATGGAATTAACTGGAGGTTGGTGTTGGTCCTGGAACCGAAACTGGAAAATTGGAATTAACTGGAACCGGAGAGCAAGCATCGTTCGGATGGATGGAGAGATGAAGAAATATTATTATTGTATATATAGGTATTATTATTTACTCTCGCAACAATCTTCAACACTACTGACTACACTGCACTGTATGTATGAGTATAAAATGTTCATATGTATCTGCCTAATATGCAGGAATGGAATAGCAAAAAGCAGCTGATGCTAACTCTGAGTGCAGTTTTAAATCAAGTAGTCAGGACAGACATACACATGGATAATTCTGGACAATAAAGCCAACGCAGAACAAAAACAAAAATTAGTCCAATATTAATACAAAAGACAAAACCAGGTCTCGGGATCAGAATCCTATGAGGGGGTACCTCTATGACATAATAGAGCAGCTCTCTTTAAAATACGTGTACAGCTTTTTTAATGTGGTTATAAGTTTCTCGTTCAAAATTTACAAAAATCGGCTTGCAATAATTGTTGGTGTTTCATGCTATCACATTTCTAGCTAGAGGCTAGAACCATTAACGGGGTATTTACAAAATCGAAAATTTCAATTACTTATTTTCTAATTAAAATTTGCTACATACTTTGATATAAACTTTACTCATGTTACTTCCATGCTATATGCAAAATATATTTCATTTTTATGTTGGTGTTGTAATGTGTGTGTTGTGTGTATAGTAAAGCATTTATTCTTCCTTGTAGGTTTTTGAGTCCTCGTTGAGGATTTTATCTGTAGATTACGACGACCAATGACGAGGATCGACGATGGATCGTAAAATGTGTTAGTGCCTACTTAAGTGCTGTAACATATATATAACCACAGCATCCCTGCTCGTCTGTCCTGGACATGTCCTCTATGTAGAACAACATGGGTACGAAATGCCAATGTCAGCTGCGGATTATAGAATTAGAGAAGCAGAAAACGGGAGGCATACATTTGAAATAGGAAGGTACGTACCTACCTAGGTATTTGACTTATTTAAGTACTTGTGCTTGTACAGATCTGGCAGACGCACATCAACCAAAATGAAAAGGAGATACGAGTGCTTCAAAAGCAAAACTAAAGCAAAATATTTTCGCTTAAATAATCATACGAACATATAACTCTCAGTCATTCTGAATATTGAGTACCCAATGTCCTCCTCGCGTAGTATATACACCTTTATATGACTTAACCTTATGAGTTCATGACGTCTTACATTTTAACTTACAACTTAAACCATAGGCTTAAGATATTTCAAAAATTTCCAACGTCACTCTCATAAGAACGTGTTTCGGACCAAGTAATAAAATCAGCATAGAGAGAAGGAAACTTGAAATCCAAAGGAAAACTCTTGAAAACTTGAAGCTTCTTCTTCTTCCAAAGTTGAAGGCTTAAAGGAAGTCTGTATGGGACTCTCGCCGAAACAGCACACGGAGTAGAGAAGAAAACAGAATATATTGACAAACTATTTGAAATGTGAGTTATTTTTATCGGTGACCAGTGACGTATCTCTGAGTGAGTTTCTTAAAGTCCTCTTCTTTCTCGACATCTCTCTCTCCTAATCTCTCGTCTCTTGAGCGCTCCCAAATTTCCACATTTTCCCTGCTCTAAAATATTCTGTCTTTATTTACAGTCGACCGTTATTACACTTTGGGATATTACACTGATATTTCATCCTCATCTCATCCCATCGCCAGTATCCGTTGCCGTGATCCTGGTTCTGCTGGTCGTCGTCCCATCATGGTTCTGGTCCTATGGCTCTGTCCTGTCCATAGTTCAAGGGTACAACAGATTATGGAAGATCTCATCTGTGTGTAGCAGTACAGAGAGGCGGAGAGATGATGGTCCCGCCATCGAATTATTTTACCACACCATACCACCGAAGCCGAAGCCGAACCGAAGGGCATACAAGGACCTACCTTCCTATATTGTATAGGTAATGCAAACACAAAAATACAAAATGCATGCATAGTATAATAATAAGGCCGAAACCGAAAACGAAGCCAAGCCAAGACCATAACCATTTTAAATATGTAGTAGATGGTGATACAGACTACAGCAAAAGTTAGAGAGGAAATTCTACAGACGGAGGCTATAGGACTATACACAGAAGGTAAAAGGATCCCTTTTTTTCCCTCTTTCACAAGAGAACAGTTGCTCCTCAGTCAGATCAGAGTACATAATAAAAGACCCAAGGCTTGAAAAGAAATATATATATATATATAGGAAAAGGCAGCCTTCAGAATTGAGCATTTTGAATTGAACAATAATAATATGTACACAGAATTACAGGAGAGTGGAAGAGGACAAGAGAACCAAGCCAAAACCCAAGACTTGTTTCAACGGTCACAGAAACTGAGTGAGAGAGAGAGGCTTCCACGTAGCCGAAGCTGAGAGCAGCAGATGAACAACAAAAAGGGAAAAGGTGTATTTGAAGGATGAAGGATGTAAAAAGGTCCCATGTCCTTACCAACTTTTTGGCGGTAAAATACATGAAAAAGTCCCATTTACACTGTCAAAAAGAACGAGACAAAGCCTAAGTACTACCAGCTATGACATATTATATGTATTATGCCCAAGAAACTAAATGAAAATGACAGATATTTTTCTAAAATGTCCATCATACAGATATATCTGGTTCTGGCTGGAGGAGACGTTCACAACAGAAATCATAGTGCGCGTGAAACAATTATACTTGAGCAGTTTTAAAGTTTAAGTTTAAATAACAACAATACTAAATAACATGGTCAAAGGCAAAAACAAGGGAACCAAAACTAACTAACTATACATACGAATAGGACGACGGCAATGCAATAGTAACAGTGAATTGCCCTTCAACTAAAGTCTCAATTTCAGTTTTTCAAAGAATCAAAAAGACCTTCTTGCCTTTATCCTATAGAGTATAGAGCTGTACAAAAGATGCAATTATAATGACCCACAACACAACACACATTTGTTTTCATGATTTTATAAAAGATGAAGAAAATGTCAAATCTGCGCTCAATTCTGTAATTATACTGATAACCATGTTGTTATTGCCACAATTAAATTTAAGTGTAAATTAATTCTATGTAATTCAATTTTCATTCAATTTATACATTTAGAATTTAATTAGTGTTGCTTTTTAGGCTTTTTTTAACTTTTAAAAATGCATGTATTTAAGTTCGGCTTTTTACTCCTATAGCGCAGCATGGAGTACATTGAGGTTTATAGTAAAATTCGCAATGGCAATTTAGTTTATAATATTACAATGTAATGCACTCGGGGAAATGCATGGGGAGACTGGGAAGATATTTCTAATGCTTTACTAGTAGTTCGTAGACAAACAGTGAAAATGTATCAGATGGCTTATGGTGATAGTTATATTACTGTAATAGCTTAGGAATTTATTTGTAATTGTATAAATAATTTGTACGCGACTTGTAGGACTTACGAGGACAGCATGTTATATTTTACAATGCTACACCATATACCATGATGATAAATAATGAATTTATGATGGAAGACTCCGCATGTCCTAGTCCTGTGTATGATATGATATGTGATGAGATTATATGATGCGATAGCGATAGCAGAATGCTATCTCTCTGTTTGATCTCTGGCAATATAGCTTGTAGTTGTGAGTCTATCGAGTAATCGAGTCTGGACCTGTGGAAGATGATCCATTTCTTTGACCTTTGGCAAAATGTTTTTGAGACTCTCTGTCTAATTAATTAATATTCCATGCACATTTTCGCAAAGCTTCGACGATATTATTATTCCGTATTATCAGATGAAAAATAACACAGTTTGTACTATAGCAGTATGTAATTTAGTATTTAGAGTTTAGAGCCACAGTCACAGTTTAAGTACGGATGATTGTACAAATATTCTTTGTTATAATGTATTTCTGCCGTAGTCTTATATCCATTCGACTTTGTATTTCTTCGTGTAATAACTGCTGGCGTTGGCCGTGTGGATGCTTTTTTTTGTTTGAATAGTTTTTCAATTGAATAGTTTATATTATAGCTGACGCTATAGTGTATTAATCCAATGCATGCCGAGCTGATGCCATGCCATCGTTCATCGTGCCTCCAATTATAATTTTTGTTTGTGTGTGTGTTTGTCCGTGTGGATGGGAAATGAAATGGTAATGATGGAAATGGAAGATTAAGGCGGGAAAAAGATGGAGAGCCGTTGTTTTTTTTACGTGAGAAGCTTTACAGCTGGCGTGTGGAGCTTCATCGGCTTGGCTAGGAAAAAAGGGCCATGACAGGAGAGAGGAGTCCAGGATCATAGTACCAGTGCCAGGGCCGCCGCATGCAATAATAAATTTGGGAATGCCAAGGGCCTATTGCTATGTCTGGCATGGCTGCCTATATACAAAAAAAACTATGTAACTATAAAGATGCATTTCCTGCATTAATAATGGCCGATGTGGATTTTTTGTTATTGAGTTGTGAGTACGTAGACGTAGATACATTGTTTTGTAGCATAGAAGTCAGTCTTAATATATTTTGTACATCAAGTTATTTTTGTTGTTGCAGCGTCCGTCGTGATAATTTAGCATTATTTTATGTATCCCTGTATCGTCTGTGAAGAGCCAAAATGACCCATATCCAATTTAAGCTACAATCAAAATGAGCTATGTCATAAAAACAAAATGAAAAACATGCGTCAAATGTTAATTAGGAGTTTTTTAAAAGTGTAAAATGTTCTATTTTCATGATTTTTGAAAGTGTCAAATGTTCTATTTTTATGTTTTTTGAAAAGTGTAAAATGTTCTATTTTCATGTTTTTTGAAAAGTGTAAAATGTTCTATTTACCTGTTTTTGAAAAGTGTAAAATGCTCTATTTAAATGATTTCAAGTCATATTTTACAATATTTTTGTAGATAGTGGATATTGTTTTTATAGCTACAAATGGATATGGGTCATTTTGGTTCTTCACAGACGATACATAATAATATTTAAAAAACAATTTAATCCAAGTGCTTTCTCTCTCGGGTTGTATTCACAAAAAATGTCAATTAAAATTGATGATCAGACAACTCAAAACGGAGTTGGAAACGAAATACAGATGCGAAACAAAATCATTCATTGTGCAAAAGGAATCACTACAAAATAAATATAGATTTTAAGAATAATATTTTTGAAAATTAGAGGACATGGTTTGTATGATATTATTACAAAAGAAATGTACGAGCATTTAAATATTTAATTTTTATGGATATTTCGTGTATTATTATCGACAAAAATACGAATACAATTTGTAAACAGGAATCATGGGAAAACCCGAACGGAACAGGAACCATAAAATCATATAAATAAACGCCGTTTCTGTTGGCAGCTTTAGCGGGCATCTTCGCTTTAAAAAAATAGGAAGGCTAGGAAGATACTCGGCAAGTTTAGAACTTAATTAGAAATATCTTCCCGGGAAAGTTTCCATGCTTGCTCATAATGTTTATATTTCTGTGAGTATTGCCTGTATTGCCGTATAGGTATTTACTTAAGTACTTAAGTGCTTCAGGTTGTAAACCTAGTTAGCCGAGGTTTAATAAATGCTCTTGCTTTTTCCTTGTGAGCGCTTTTGTATGTTATAATTATTCTTAATTGTATGGTAGTTAAAACAGGGCGGTGAACCACTAACTGGAATTTACACACTACACAGTATGTATTAAATACAGTATACAGTAGTTATTTTAAATTGTTTCAGTTCGTAGAGTTCAGCCTCAGGTTGTTAAGGGATATTGGTGAAGAGAAGTAGCAAAGTATATGCTAATTAGTACAGATCATAGTAATAAGTTTAAGTAGGTATACGTAGCTGTTTTATTTTTAGTGTCAATCCTACCTCATTCTCTCGCACCTTTTCCTTTTCTATATCTGTGTACTTACCTACATAGGTACTTGCACAAAAACTTTCAAAGTGGTAAAGTAAACTGGGAAAAACTGCGGAGGGAATCTTATTTTGGGTTTAGTTTGAGTTGCAGAATTTGCATACATGGATATATACCTATGTAAGTTAATAAGGAACTATTATGACTATAGGAAAGAAACACTAATAGTGCAGATAATTGAAATTGACATTCTTACAATAAGTGATTAAAATTTAATCCTCCTCACAGTAGTTTCACACTCTATAATGCCGTGATAATAACCTTTACTTAGACCCCTATAGATTATTAGAGTTGTCAAGGAAAGGATGTGGTAGCTTACATATAGCCAAGCCGTCATATCGTCTGTGAAGAACCAAAATGACCCATATCCAATTTAAGCTAGAATCAAAATGAGCTATGTCATAAAAACAAATGTGAAACATGCGTAAAATTTTAATAAGAGGTTTTGAAAAACCTAAAATGTTCTATTTTAACAATTTACAATGTCCTATTTACATGTTTTCGACAAGGTGCAAAATGTTTTAATTCCATGTTTTGAAAAGATGCAAAATGTTCTAATTTCATGTTTTTGACAAGTGCAAAATGTTTTAATTCCATGTGTTTGAAAAGTGCAAAATGTTTTAATTCCATGTGTTTGAAAAGTGCAGAATGTTTTAATTCCATGTGTTTGAAAAGTTTAAAATGTTGTATAAACATATTTTTTAAAAGTGCAAAATGTTATATTTAAATGCTCTTAACACATATTTGAATTTTGTAGATAGTTGGTATTGTTTTTAGCTAAAAATGGATATGGGTCATTTTGGTTCTTCACAAACGATATTCATATCTGTATGTGTAGTGGAAGTGTACAGAGTTTCGTCCACATACAAACCTTTAGGAATTTTTAATAAAGAAGACACGAGTGGGGACGCCAGGAGGGAACTCATTATGAGTATAGAGGGAAATCAAAGCAGAAAAAAAATTATTAAATGGGGTTTACAGTGCAATGTTAAATAATTACTGCATCTCTAATTCCTAAGTGTTATTGGAGGTATACCTTTAAATGTATGTATACTCCCTTTTTTTGCATCTTTTCTTTATTTTTTGCCAAACCTTTCCACACAAAAAAATTACAAAGCTGCTGATTCGCAAGTAGATAAGCTATGAAAATGTACCTAGTCGTAAACGAGTACAGCAGTGCACCAGCTTTAATGCAGCTTATTGCATTCTGTCCCCCCACCCCTTTTTTTCTAGTGCATGCAAGTAGGGCTCACCTTCTGGAATTTCTCCACACTTAAAACATCATTATTTAATCATTAAATTTAGATAAAAAATATACATATCGTCCGTGGAGAACCAAAATGACCCATATTCATTTTTAGCTAAAATTAAAAATTCATATTATTTAGTTATCATCTATATAATATGAATTTATCTAATAGCTAATTTTTACAAATTGTACTAGGAAAAAATTCTTGCATTCTTTTAAAACTATTTCCTTTCTCTTAAAATTGTATGTTGTTCCTACTGTGTCCTTGTGGCAAGCGTAATTGTTGCGCCAGTTGTAAATAAATATTTACCTTCTCTCTTACAATCTGCAAAAATATTAAAATATCATGATTTCGAAAGCGTTTGTAATTAGAAATATTTGCACTTTTCGAAAAGAAGTAAATCAAACATTTTGAACCTTTTAAAAACATGTAAATAGAACGTTTTGCAAAAGTTTTCAAAAACATGTAAATAGAACGGTTTGCACAGTTTTCAAAAACATGTAAATAGAACGGTTTGCACAGTTTTCAAAAGCATTTAAATAGAACATTTTGCAAATTTCAAAAAACTCTTATTAACATTTTATGCATTACATTCTGTTACATTTGTAGTGAATTTTTTCGACATAGCTCGTTTTATTTCTAGCTTAAATTGGATATGGATCATTTTGATACTTCACTCAGGATATGTAGGTGCATTGCATGAGGTTACGATTTAAACTCATAAATTGTTGAATCTTCCAATTTCTAATTATCGACTCAAAAATGTGCATTTTCGGCATTGATTTTTAGCTGAAAATTTATAATTTTGAAAATGTAGGATATTCTGAATATTTGCTACATTTAAATTCAAATATCAAAGCTTGCAGTTTTTTAAGTCAATATTCTTGGATTTATTTTTTGCACATAGAGAGAAACAGCTGGACGGAATAGGAAACAAGCAATGCAATGCATTATCAGTTAAATTAGCATTAGAATTACCGGGAAATAACGAGAATGACTAACAGTGGTTATTATGTATTAAATTTAAATACACCTACTACTTACAATCCAAATATGAATGGAAAAATGCAAAACTTTTTGCACTGATTGCAGTGGCTTTGCCATTTGTATGTAAATTACATTGCAAAAATAGATATCTTTTAGTGGAATGTGTGTGGTGACAGCTATATGGTAAAATATTTGTTCGCAGAAATCATGAAAACTAAACCAATTAAACAAATAAGGAGAATACATTATTGGAACTATTTGCATTCTGAATGTACATACAAACAATGGCAATAGCAAGTGTACTTAGGTAGATTTGCTTTTTGTGACATTTAAAGATGAACTTTACATTCGTCAAGCAAAAGAGTTAGGGATGGTCCATAAATGTTGTCACCCAAATTACCACTTTTTTAGGACCCCCACCCCCATTTTATCACTTTAATATTACGTAAACGGCTATATCTTTAACATAGCGTCTGATCAATAATAGAGGACTAGATCCACCAACCCTATTTCAGCTCAGTTTTCAGTCCAGCCATCTAATTATTGTCATATTTTTAAGTTCAGTGTCATTTTCATTATTATTCTGAATGTGTAATTTTAATTGCTTTAGAAGTGCCAGGTATACGCGACTAAATCATAGAGCGTTAGAGCCTCAATTAAATATAAAATATTCTTTACGCGTAAATGTATTACATTTGAGAACTTAGCTGGCAAAACACGTTAAGTCCATGTTGCCCAACTTTACAGGGACCACAATTTTCGATAATCATGTGAAAACGTGTTTTTTCCCGTGACTGTATATTATAGTACCAGACAGATGCATTAGTAACCATAAATACTCAAATCTGACGCTGCGCCATAATCTTTTAAAACTAATTCAAAATTTTGAAATCGTGGATTTAACGTGTTTTGCCAAAAATTCCATAAGTAAGAGGCGCAAAAATGTAAACCATTTGAATTATACACAGTTGTATTCTAATTTCGGATTGTAAAATTGAAGTATGAATATTGTACACTTCAAAAACATGTAAATAGAACATTCTGCACTTTTCAAAACATTCAAGTACAATATTTTGCAAAATATGTATGAATTTACAACATTACCCATGCAAATCTGGGTGTACCATACGGTGTGCTTTCCTTCTTAGTCGTTATTAAGCATCAATAATCTCAATTTCTGAAAAAAATGGACTTGACGTGTTTTGCTGGCAAACTCCTCAAAAGTAGAAAAGTAGAAATGGACTAAATAATATAAGATCAAGATCAAATGCTATTAGTATATTTATACTATATTTATGCTATAGTTTCCACCGTACATTTTTTTACAACAACGAATTAATAGCTTACATACATTGGTATAATTATATACATACTAGAATAAATTATTTAATTTTAATAGAAGAATGAGATAAGTATGTTCTGCACAGATTACAAAACTTTACAATACGACTTCAAATTTCAACAAACTGGTAAAAAGTTGATACAGGGAAACAAACATTTACCGTAAGTGTCTTCAACGAACTCCCATATCGATCCTCCGCTTCCCGCTCACCAATCGCAATCCACATTGGCTTACGATTAGATCCCATGTCTGTCAATATTAAATTTAAATACTCGCTTACTATTAGAGACCCACTTAGATTAGAGATCCACCAATTTAAGATTCAATACCCGTCCTCCTTTTAGATACCAGCTAAAAAGGATTTACACGGTACTTGAAGGAAATGTAAACGCTCAGTTAAAAAACAAAATAATTAAATTATTATTTCAAAATTAAAAATTATAAATGCCCCAAATAAACTCTTTCTGGGCATTCTCAGAAAGACAGTAAAATCCAGGTTACATACAGAAAGATCCACATGTGTCTGCTAAGCACTATGTACATATACTGTGTTCCCAGAAATTCAAATTCTCTGAGCTTCAGTCTCCCCAACAATCGCATAGATAATTAGGCCAACAACGTCAACAACAACAACGTTAACGTCCCCTGAATAACTTAAATGTTGATATGTATGCGCAGTATCTCCGTAGTTTTTTGACTACTCAGATTTTAAAATGACAAAAAAGTGACAAATGCCAATACCTTTAATACCTTCCATGAATTATTCAGAAATATATTATTCTATAAGTTACATGTGTTTTACTTTTCTTTCTCTACGTCACTGGGTAATCAGAGGAATGCTTCAACAAATAATAATTGTTATTATAACAGCCATACCAAACCATACCACACCACAATACAGCAGAAACAGATCCAAACTGACTCATTGAGGAAATATTATGCACACACCGTATATATTGTAATAGTAAGCCCCGCGTACTGTTACAGACCCGCGTAGTTGCAGACCCTCGTACTGCCATTTAATAGTGTGTTAAATAGACCCGCGTACTATTCAAATAGAGACCTCTCAGACCAGCGTACTATTGCAGACCCCCGCCAGGGCTGGATAATTCGGCCAGCGCAGGCAGCCCCCGCTGCTTGAATGTTCTCAAAACATGTAAATGGAACATTTTGCACTTTTCAAAAATATGTAAAAAGAATATTTTGGCTTTTCAAAAATATGCAAAATAAAATTTTGTGTACATTTCAAAAACATGGAAATAAAACATTTAACACCTTTCAAAAAGCATGTAAGTTGAACATTGAGCACTTTTCTGAATCGAGTAAAAAGAACATTTTGCACTTTTCTAAAAACATGCAAATACAACATTTTGGTTTACGAAAGAAAACCATCAATAAAATAAAAATGGTGGTTTTTGTATGGAAACAAACGGCTGCCTAAAAGCAATTCCTTCGTCCGGCCCTGACTCGCGCAGTATTAAGGACCCGCGCATTATTACAGGATATACGGTAGGTGTAATACACATACTCCCACAAGAATGTCCTAGGTTTGGTGTTTAGTATAGGAAATGTCCGTTTCCAAAAATTACCCGTAAGTACCTACCTAGCAATCTTTAAGGTCAAGTACCATATACGAATCGGAAACATTCCAAGTGGCAAAAACAAAGCAGTGTATGTAAATTCTGGGCATATTTTCGCAAAAATCGACGATTTTCTTTATTATGACGTAATAATCGCAAAACCTCATGGGAAGCTTGCAACTATTACGTCATACGATATTTCTCAAATTTTACCCCACCCCCCTCTATATCATACAAATCCGCATGTACATGATTAATATATAAGGGATAGGGCGTCATTTTTCCAGACCCAATTTCCCCCAAACTCTATGACGTAATAGTTGCAATGCCCCAATGAGGACATTATATAGGCAACCCACCAAATAGATACACATTATTGTAGTGCGTGCAAAATGACCAAATATATGTAGAAACACACGGACGACAAACAAAAACAAAATTAGCAAATTAAGCAGTTAGCAGCAAAGTAAAGTCCATGGAATTTTGAATATAATTTTGAGCTGTAACAACGAAATTATATATAGTAGGTACATACATGCTCCGCACCGGTCCATCCATACCAGTAACAAGCAGTATCTCACCGAACTGACACAGGTATATGGCCTCCTATTATGATTATGATGGTCCACAGGTCTGGCAGTCCTTTTTTAATGCTTTTAATAGTGTTGACTGACTCTGTATAATGACTACACACAGAATTGGAGAACAAGGAACCAGAACCAGAGTTACTATATATATCATGTAATTGAAAGTCATGAAGTTGTTTTTGTTGAGTGAGTCGCCGTCGCCGTCCGCTCAAATAATTGTAAATAATTATAAACTCTCATCTGCCTCTGTTCTGCTTTGAATGTAACCTCCGAGTTCGTTATTCCATCTTTTGTACTCTGTTGACTTTGAACTAATAATCAGTATTCTTATGATAATCAATCGATTTGAATAAGAATACTATACGCAAAAAATCACAAATAGTGTACCTGCTCAATTCCACCCTCCTTAACCATTAACGCTCTCTGCTCACAGTCATACAAAAGCTCGTATATTAGTATTTTCGCAGTCCTTTTATCCCTATCATCTCATCCATCCCAAAACAACCTGACATATAACTAAACCACAAGGTACAAAATGTGAACCCACGCCGATGCCGATGCCGACTTCCATAACACTAATGATAACGATAACTATCCATAAAGCTATGTGTAGTTAAAGTTAAAAATTTTAAATAATGCATAATGCTCATACAGACTAACAGACGAACTGACAAGAGACTTTGAATCTCGACTTCGTAGTCTGGCTTTGGCTGGATTGATATTTTTAATAAAGTCAAAAATTAGTCATTTTTTGGTTGCACTGTGAGCGTGTGTTCCACTCACTGAGCACACAAGTGTGTTCTTCCTCTTGTCCAAAAAATACAAATACAAATTACTTAGTGTGTAATTCAATAATTATTACTTCAAATAATTCAAAATTATTTTTATTTTTAAATTACGGCAGTCTATTTCCTTCCTTTTATTTTCATATAAAAGAAATTATTACGAGTCATTTAGTCATTTTGTGTAGTAATTATTGTGAACAGATTCAGAAATTGCTACTCATATAAACTGCCATTTGACCATTGTGCTGTTTGTGCGTCAATATAAAAGGGATTGGTGGACTACCTCTACATACATACATAGTTGAGCATTGTAATAAAAAAAGTGCCAAAATTGGGATTGAAATATCACAGAAAATGCTACAAATACAAATAATACGTCGCTTTAATTTAAAAAACTATTAAAAAATTATTACTAAAGCCTTTATAGGATTTGGAGGACAAATACTATACACAGCAGTACTTGTACTGCCGCCGATTCCATAATTAAAATTGTAATATTAGTATTATTAATACTGTTTTTTAAAAATGAAGACGGAATTAATTCGTAATTTTAGTACAGCTAGTTTAGCTGCAATTGCCAGGTCCGACTCGTCCCTCAATGTGAGCGGGAGTGACTCAAATATTTCCAGTTTTGACACAGATAACAATTTTAATGAGGCGTCCAAGGGGAGCGGTGTTGCGGGGTGCTGCTCCGACTTTTTAAGAAATATATGTAGGAGGAAAACGGTGAGTTTTTGCAATTTAGTCGTGTTTAAAAATGAGCTAAAATAATACAATTTAATTTGTATAAATTTTTTTCTTGAATTTTTAATTAATGAAAAATTTTGAGGAAATATTTCTTATTGTATTAATGCTCCGTGTGATTTTATAGCTAGAGAAAAAATTCCCGTTAATAAAATGGATACCGGAGTACAATACAGAGAAATTAGTGGCAGATATGATTGCGGGTTTTACAGTTGGATTGACTATTTTACCTCAGGGACTCGCCTATGCAACGGTGGCTGGTCTACCGCCACAGGTACACAGCTTAAAAAATAATTTCTAAAATTATTGATTTTTATTTCCTATATTAGTATATGAAATGAAATATAGCGTCTGTGAAGAACCAAAATGACTCATTTCCAATTTAAGCTAGAATTAAAATGAGCTGCGTCATAAAAGCAAAATGAGAAACATGCGTAAAATGTTAATTAAGAGTTTTTGAAAAGTGCAAAATGTTCTAATTCCATGTTTTTGAAAAGGTGCAAAATTTTTAATTCCATGTTTTCGAAAAGGTGCAAAATGTTCTAATTCCATGTTTTTGAAAAGGTGCAAAATTTTCTAATTCCATGTTTTTGAAAAGGTGCAAAATTTTTAATTCCATGTTTTCGAAAAGGTGCAAAATGTTCTAATTCCATGATTTTGAAAAGGTGCAGACTATTGTATTTGAATACTCTCAAGACATATTTGAATGTTTGTGTAGATAGTTGATATTTTTTTTAGCTTAAAATGGATATTGGTCATTTTGGTTCTTCACAGACGATATTATGTAACATTTAAAAAACAAAATCTAAATTGATTGAATTTTTTGGCATGGACTTCAAGTATGGACTGTACTCGGGCTTTGTGGGCTGTTTCATTTACATTCTTTTGGGTGGGACGTCGGAGGTGACGATCGGACCCACGGCAATCATGGCCATCATCACGTACACGTACACAAGAGGGAAACCAGCAGCTTATGCGGTCGCACTGTGTTTAATTACGGGCGTCGTCACGCTCATCATGGGATTACTTCAACTAGGTCAGTTTTTATTTTCTTGAGAGAGTCAAAAAAATTCTCCTTGGTTTTTTAAAATCTTTCTCAACTTTCTTGACTATTTCAGTCTATAACGTTTGTACTTTTTACTGAATAGGAACAGTAATGGTAATGGTAATTATGGCAATAAGACCAAGTCCGTTTGTACATATAACTATACTGCATAATATCGGTACATATAACATCAGCATTCAGTATAGATAACAAAAATCACTTGATGAAATTGATCCAAAATCTGTATGTATGCATTAAGATATCGTCTGTGAAGAACCAAAATGACCCATTTCCAATTTAAGCTGGAATCAAAATGTGCTGTCATAAAAACAAAATGAGAAACATGCATAAAATGTTAATTATGAGTTTTTGAAAAGTGCAAATTGTTCTATTTAATTTTTTTTTAAAGTCTAAAATGCTCTATTTACATGCTTTTGAAAAGCCTAAAATGTTCTAGTTACATGTTTTTGAAAAGTGCAAAATGTTCTATTTACATGCTTTTTAAAAGTGTAAAATGTTCTATGTAAATTCTTTCAAGACATGTTTCAATATTTTTGTAGATAGTGGATGTTGTTTTTAGCTAAAATTGGATATGGGTCATTTTGGTTCTACACAGACGATACGTGCCTTTGTGAAAATATGGACGTGAAATATGCCAGTTAAAAAGCGTTTAATATTCAACTAATTAGGTAGATTAAGCATATTCGAATGCAGATACATTCCAAATATTTAGGTGTATTTTGCAAGGAAGCAAAAGGGGCTATGTACTAGTAATTACCAAAAAAATACTCATAACAGGAAAATGTTTGTATTTGAATTACTACTATATTATAATCTTAAGTTCTTAAGTAATTATTTTAGCTATAACTTTCGCGTGAACAGGTAACTAACTGGCTAAGGAAGAAATATTTTCATAAAATTAGTAAAACGAACCACACGCCATTGTAAAAAATGGCGAGAAGGAAAGGAAAATAATATTATAAAAATATTTTTAAGTCATTTAAGTTGTGTTATAATTTGTTATAGCACACATACATACTTAACACACTATATTTTTAATATTTTGATAATACAGAAACCTATTTTTCCAACCGACAACCGACGATATTTTTATTCTTGTAATCGTAATCGTCAAAATTACAACATGAAAAAATGTTAATGCAGGTATATTAAGTAGTAGGTAATTATTATTCTATTGAATCTAGGAGATCGTCCATAAATGATGTCATATAGATGACATGACGTTTTTATGAGAAACCCATACCCACCCTATAACAATATAATGCAGCTTTTTTAACATTGCTGTAACCCACTCACCTATTTGATAACATGATTTATGAACGATCCTTAGTCAATTATGCGGCTCTATAATATTTAGCTAAGTAGGCTTTAAAATCTGCTACATATTCAACTTGTAAGATGCCAACCTTTTACAGCATATACTTTCTTCATTTTTCACCTACCGCACCATACTTCAGTACTTGTAATTCACAATTTTAATCTTAACTGTGTAAATATAGCAATTAACACCTTCTGACTGTTCTAATGAGTGAGAGTATAAATCTGTGTGAGGAAATTCGCACTCGCAAAATATTTTGCACTTGCAAATATGTCGTAAAGACTTTTGAATTCTTTCATTCAATGACCCTCATTCTTTTCTTTTGATATTTTGACTTCATAAACGAAGTCTTTAATTAAAGGCGCTAAAATAAATTCAAAAATTTATTCAAAAATTAATTTTTTCAAAAAGTCTTGCTTTAAAATGTGTGAATTTATTGTGACCAGAGGGAAAATGGTAAAAGTTCTTTTCGTTTTGTCGTTATTTATTTGTCCTGAATTATAAAATATGTTATGAGATTTTAATTACTAGATTTAATTTTTAGCTATAGGCGCAAGGCCCTTTTTTTATTGTGTATTTAACCTTTTACGAGTAATGATACGCGGCTATAAAGCTTTTGTAATTTGGAATTATAATTAACCGCTGCTGTTTAAATTTTGAATTGATATTGTAATTTTGATTGTATTCTTAATTAAGTTTGTTAGTTTAGAATATGACAAGTTTTTAGAGTCTCAGTCAGGTCAGGGATGAAGGACTGTATTAGAAATATAAAAGATGTTTTAATAGCACGCTTTTTGTGCGGATGATAGTTATTAAAACCAAATAATTATCATGTATGTTTATGTAATTAATCACCTTGGACTAAAAACCAACAAATATCCAGTTCAAATCCTATCCATTCTAAAAACACGGTTTGATTTCTATAACGTATACCTAGGTATTTAAAACTTTCCTTAAAAGAAAACCAGATAGTGCATTTTGCACCATCGGTGATCACTGATCACCATTATAGTACAAGGAAATGTGTGACATGACAAACTCGTATATATGTAATGTAAATTAAATACGTGTGCAGCCTTTCTTTTGTTCCCTGGATCCCAGATTATAAATTATTCTAATGATAAAGATTTCCCTCACTCACATAACTTTTTATAGCTTACACGAATTTTTGAATTTGAATTAAAATTGTACACGGTGGATTGGCGAACTATAGGATACTGCACCACATACTTCATTCATATTGCTACATGTGTTCAAAAATGCTCTAGGGATATTTACACAGGGTGCTATAGTATATTGGGAGTCCTTTGATATGGTAATTTTCCTCGATTCCTAATTCTGAATCGGGATTCAAATTCAAATTCAATTTAAGCCATATAATATGTATATAATTTTAGATATAGCTCTTATTATTTCCTCTCTTTTTATTAAAAATATGACACGTGATTTGTTTTGTTCCATATTTTTTTTGGTGAATTAATTCATTACGTAGAATGAGAATGTGTATTGGGGAGAGAGAAAGGGATAACTGGGATAACAGCTGTTTAGTTTTCCTTTAAATTTTTGCTCCGTTCACTGCCAATGCCACTACCACAGTGTATAGCATATCCCACGGCCACTGCAACTGCTACTCATTATTCCCGTTAAATATAAATAAACTGAAATGGGAGCGGAGCATCTAAAAATTACACATAATTAAGTACAATATAGAAATCAAGGCTGATCGATTATTGTGAGAGCTGGAAAAATATTATGCATGTGTAACCGTGACCGCAAACCGACCGTGTAAAATCAACACAGACGTCGTTTTTTTTACTGTCATTTACACAACCCGATGCAATACTGATATAGTTTAAAATACAGGAGGCATGTGTGTTTGCATTATTACGTACCTACTAGAAGTGAGGCATCCTGCCTACTACGGCAGGACCTTATTGCAATTTGTAATTTTTCACATCACCCTGATTTTCCTGATTATATTTTCCTTAATAAAAAAGATACTAAAAAAATATTGTGGATTACAATTTTCAGGATTTATAGTGAATTTCATTTCAACGCCTGTAAACTCGGGCTTTACGTCCGCCGCTGCCATCACGATTATCTCAACGCAGGTGAAGGGTCTCTTGGGCTTGTCATTTGCAGCTGAGGGTTTCCTCCCCGTCATCAAGGGAACTATTGCAAATATTATGAAAGTCAAATTATGGGACTCGATGCTCTCCCTCATCTGTATTCTCGTCCTCCTTTTCATGATGGTAAAAAAATTAAGGATGAAGACTGCTTAGGGATCGTCCACAAATGACTTCATTGATTAGGTCAATATGGGTCTACTTATGGCTACTGATTACGTCCCATGTTAAAGATAGCCATTTACGGAATGGTTAAGCTGATGACATGGGGAGTCACATGGTCCGAAAAATGTGGATTTTTCATTGACGTCATTTGTGGATAATTTTTTACACATATGAAAGTTTAATGTTAAGCGCGAAAATTTGAAATTTAACATATTTGAATAAAGTATTTTAATTTTATAGGATGATGATTTGCTGGAGGAAATATAATTTATCTTTTTACTTACTTTTGCTGTGTAATTTTCAGAAATTGCAATTAATCTTTGGCTGTATTGCAAAGCACTCGGTGATTTTGAATAAATTCCTCTGGTTTATCGCAACGGCTCGGAATGCCATCATTGTCATCGTTTGTACAGGGATTGCTTCAGCCATTGGAGAGGGTCAGCCATTCACAATAGTTGGACACATCATCCCTGGAATCCCGGATTTCCAGTCACCCCCCTTTGAGATTTTTGATCCAGCTGCAAATAAGACGATGTCCTACGGCGAGATTCTAAAGGAGGAAGCGAGTGCCATCATTGTAGTGCCGCTCTTAGCCATCATGGAACATATCACAATTGCCAAAGCATTCGCTGGGAGTAAGCAAATTGATGCGAGTCAAGAAATGATCTCCATCGGGGTCAGTAATATTATCGGCTGTTTTTTCAGGTGAGGATTTCTACATTCACCTAAATTAAAAACATAACATAACAATAAGGTACTCAAGGCCATGTAGTCTTTCCCTGTCGTTTCTTTTGTCTGCAGTGTATAGTTTTTGCCTAAATGTGATTTAAATATCAATAGAGAATGTGTAAAACTTAATTTAAATACTTAACATTTTTTATTATCATTTTATCTTTAGTTATGACGTTTTCTATTTTCCACATGCCTGCTGTAGTACAATATACTTAAACGCTTGCTCCTTTTATTAGTAGTTTAGTATCATTAGTTTTCATATATGGACTTTGACACTGACGTGATTACAATGGTTTATGGGATATTAAGGGAGTTAATTACTTATGAATTTTGTCACACTTGTCAGACACGTAGAATTATGATTAAATATGATTATTTTAATTGTAAATTGCATTAATAATTAATCATTATTAAAAATTAGGTGTTACTTACGTTAATATTCAAGAATTTGACGATTTAATTTTTTGACTCTTATTGTAATTAACAGAAAAATATGTTGACATAATATTTGAAATAACAAAAAATTGTGTTTTTATTTTTTCAAAATATATAGTTCAATGCCCGTCTGTGGCTCTTTCTCACGAACGACAGTGAATGCCATGTCCGGAGCTCGTTCCCCACTTGGAGGCTTGGTCACAGGGAGCATTGTCCTCTTAGCCCTCCGCTTCCTCACCCCGTATTTCTACTACATCCCCAAGGCAAGTCTGGCTGCCGTCATTGTCTGCGCTGTCGCTTTTACGATTGAAATTGGAATCATTAAGCCCATGTGGAGATCTAAAAGTATGTTAAGCTCAAAATTTTGTTAATTAAGCAGGGGATGTACCAGTAATTTTAGTATGTGCATAGGAGCCGCCAAAACAAATCTGTATAATTCATTTATTGAGTCACAATCAATAATCCATTGATATCAAATTGTGAATCAATATTTGAAGAGTTGTTTGGTAAAACGGGTCCAGTCTATTTTTTTTAAATGAAATTATATGCGTTACATATGAACTATTCAACTAAATACGTTACTGTGTTGAATAGTTAAGGTCAAAGTTCAACAAAAGCAATTTTTTAGAAAGCCAGAATTTCGTTTTTCGACAAAACGGGATACGTCCATTAAATTATTTTTTGCAAAATGCGATAAGTCCACCTAAAACATGCATTTGCTTTAATTTCTGGTGATTTAATAACTGTTTCTGTAAAATTTGGTTTGATGAGCTGGACCCGCTTTGCCAAAAATCTCTTCATTTTAAAATGCGTAATTAAGTATTAACAGAAACTATGCTACTAGAAACATGGGCTTTGTTTCACACACCTAAATACACATAAATATCTTAAATTTACCTATAACGGCTATAATTTACTTACTTAAAAAATGTGTCAATAATAAAATTGTAATAACTTTGTTATTTGTTGCATGTAGAAATGGATTTTATCCCCTGGGGCTTCACATTTATCGTCAGTTTATTCGTCGGCTTGGAATTCGGAATGATGACAGGCTTCATCATCAGTGTCATTTATCTCCTCTACTATGCTGCCCGACCTGGGGTCAAAGTGAGGAGGGGCTATGTAAGTTAAATTGGTTCAATGACCTTTGACAATAATTCACATGACCTCTACAAAATTAATTGTTACAGTATTATATTCTACTAGAAGTCGTATACTCTGCCTGCACGGCAGGACGCATATACATCAGTAGTGAAGAATCAGAATGCTCCATTTCCAATTTTAAGCTAAGAGATTGATGCGTGAAATGTTAATTATGTGGTTTTAAAAAGTACATAACGTTTTATTTGAGTGTTTTTTGAAAAGTGCAAATTGTTCTATTTACTTGCTTTCAGGATCATGATATTTTATTTTTTTAAAGATAGTACACTCAGCTGTGGCTGTGGGTTTAAATTGTTAGCCTCACAATCAGTCTCAGTCAGTCCTCAGTAGTCAGTGTACTAGCAACTTTTAATTTTATGGATTAGAGCTAATATTAGTATGATTACGTTTTTTTCATTATAAAATGTAGTAATTTAACATTGCATTATGTATGGGACTTGTAGACGGGGAGAGGATCCGAGTTTATTTTGGTGGAGCTGGACCGCTCCTGTGCTTTCCCCTCTGTGGAGTACATCCGCTACGTGATCATGAAGTCGGGGAGTTCCTGGGGGAAGAACACTTTTCCGATGGTCGTCAATTGTATGCACATTCAATTTGTGGACTACACGGCAGCTGTTGGGATCAAAGATTTAATCCAGCAATTTAATAAAAGGGAACAGATGATTGTTCTGTGGAAGGCCAAGCCAAGTTTAGTGAGGATATTAGGTGGGGTCATGGAAGACTTTGTTCACTGTAAGGATGATGATGACCTCGAAAAACTTATAGGTAAACTATAGTATATGTAGTGTGAACTTAAATACATAATAGACATTTTGCTTACAACTTTATTAAAAGTCAAAACATAATGATAATATTAACCAATTCAGATTATGGTTGAATTTGATATTTGCAGATAGTACAGGACGGAAAATAGCAGTTATGGACGTTGCTCACACACCGCAACCGCAACAGCGTGAAAAATATTCAAATATCCCTTTAAGCTAGTCAAAATGAAGGAGTCTCTTATTAAAAAAAAGTACTCCAATACCTTCGGACTAGGAATATAATTACATGTATCAATTATTATAAATAGTGACCCACGAATTTTATGTTGTTAATATGTAAATATGTGTATCCAAATGAAAGCAATAAGTATTATAATATATTGTAGTCATTAATTAAATGTATATAGTATACCTGTAGTTATACCTACCTAGTCGCCAGTCGCTCTTCAGAACGGAGTAGAATTTTCAATGCGATTAAGACGTAAAATGTACAAGTAATTTGGGATATGTGATTAAGTGTGATTGCCATGATTGTAAAAGAAATTAGAAACACTGTCTGTATTTCCTCCTATATGGCTGTATACTGTAACTCATCTATGCGCTGGACGCGTCTGAAATTTGATTTGGAAAATATATTTATATAATTGTACAGGAATTAAAAGTCCTCTCAGAGAATAATTACATATACACAGAGGTGCATAGTTACTCTACTTGATTTTGTCTAACAAGGGAATGGTTTCACATGGTACGCGCCAATTTCAAAAAGTCATATCTACAAAAATCAGGCTACTTTTAAATAGTAGGGATCCAAAGTAACTCGATTGCATTTTGCTTTGTTTGGTCACAGTAGCCCGCCAAAGTTTAAAAAAATTCAAATTTTAATATTTTGCTGCCCTGTAACTTCTACAGTTCTCATCCGATTTTGACGAAATGTGGTTTTTTCTAACGTTTAGACTCTTTTCTACAAAGTAATTTCAGGATTTTTCAAAATTCGAAAATTTTCATTTTTCGACAAATTTTTGATATAACATTATTTTTAAGGCCTAATTTTATCGACTAATTTTTTCGAAAAAATGAAAATTTTTGAATTTTGAAAATTGCTTTGGATCCCTACTATTTGAAAGTAGCCTGATTTTTGTAGATATGACTTTTTGAAATTGGCGCGTACCATGTAAAACTATTCCCTTGTAAGAATCCGCTGGAATGAAATGTGTTTCTTTTTAAATTTAAATTCTAATTGTAATATATTTTTAAATCTGACATCGTATCGGTTTCAGTATTAAACTATGTAATTGTATATTAATGGCCCTAATATTATATTGTACCTACTTTTACTTGATGGCTATTGACTGTAAAGCTGAATTAATTTTGCTTATCGTTAGTTAGCCCGTCTGTGTAATTATTATATAGCTTGATCTTAATGAATATACAACTACAAAATACTTCCAATACTGCTAAATCTGAACCTGCATTCTATTATATACGTTGGTATTAAATTTAGTCAGGGTTCGTCCACAAATGACGTCACGGGTAGGGTCAATGTGTCGGCTTGGATATTGATAACATCCTATGTTAAAGGTAGCCATTCAGGCAATGGCTATGCTGATAATAATAATGATTTATAATAATGATTTATTGTCTTGAAGCATACGTGATACAGACACCATATGATAGTTAGATTCAAAGAGATAACAATCGGTAAGAAGGTACCAAAGATAGCAGACATTAATAATGCTTAGATTCTTAGATTAAGGTTAGAAAACAGAATTCTTATTAAAAATGATGACAGGGGGGTCATAGGATCCTAGAAATTGGGACATTTCGATGACATCATTTATGGACTACCCCTTACTGGCTCAAAAATCAACTTAACTGTAAACTAAAAAAGTTGTGCTAACTAAAAAACTAGTATTATTGCAAAATGCAATGTAATATGCTTACAAGCAAACCACTTATGTTTCCTCGGGATCTGGAAAAAACAGCCAGAAACCTTTCCTTGGACCTTAGTAACAACGAAAAATGTGGTAACTCGAGTGCATTTTTTTGCGCGGTGCTTCAGCAGCAGCCCGCCAAAATTCAAAAAAACAAAATTTTTCAAAGTTTGCCGCGCTGTAGTTCCTACATTTGTCTGATTTCAATCAAACTTGCAGTTTTGTGATGATGGCTTTTATCCACAAAGTAATTTCTTGAAATTTTTAAATTCGATTTTTTTATTTCTTTTTGAAAAATTAATAAAATGTCTTACTTTTGAGACCAAATTTTTAATTAACGTTTTTTGAAAACAAAAAAGTCGAATTTAAAAATTTCCAGAAGTTACATTTTTCAGATAAGTATGAATCACAAAACTGCAAGTTTCATTGAAATCGGACCCAAACTGTAGAAGTTTCAGGGCGGCAGCCGGAAAGTTTAAAAAAATCAGTGTTTTTGAATTTTGGCGGGCAGCTGCTGAAGAACCGCGCGAAATGCACTCGAGTTACCACACTCTTCTTTCTTACTGGTCTAACGGCAGCGAAACGCTTCATGCTATGTTTTTTTCAGATCCCGAGGAAACTTAAATAGGTGGTTTGCTTGTTAGTGCTTCCCTTCCCTGTCTCTTGAATATTTTTATTAGAAATGAGGTTTTCATTTTTGTGTTTTGAATATGTCTCCGAATGACATTATAGTTGTTAAAAATACACACGCAAGCTGTAAAATAGAAATTAAGTATACAACATAATAAATTACGCTATTTCTTTCCACTGCACTATGACTGCACTGTATAAACTACTAAATAGAGCCTTGAAAATTACACAGTGGGCTAAGTGTTAAACATGCGGACGGTTTTCCCGGTGCTCAGAGATCGAATCCCATTGGTGAAAAAAAGTTTACGCACTTTTTATCATTTCTTATGCGACTAGACTACATAATATCATGATAGATGGAAAGCTCTGTCCAAACTCTATTGTTTAAGCTATACATTATAATTTTTTTCACAATTTTGGTGCGGCATTGCGCTGGATGGTAATAGTTAGTTTTAGACGATATTGACATATTATGAGCAGGGTTGGGGGTGTAATACAGAAGCTTCGTATGTTTATGTACAACTTTTTTTTTCACTGCTCAAATACCTTCCTTTCTACATCTAAAATTAAATGCGGCTATGCACAATGGGACAATCAATGCTATGCCCAGTCCAGTCAAACTGTCAAACTAAACTGTCGAAGGTACGCGAAAGTTTCTACATGTTGTTTTACCAATTCATTTAAGCAGCCTTCAAGCATTTGAAGTTTTGGTGCCACGTGTACGTTATTATTTTATACAATTGTACTACATACTTATGTACGTACCATTTCAATTACTATTACGACAGTTACTATAATAGTTTAGTATAGTTTATCGTGGGTATTTGATTAATATGTATATTAATTCGTTTTAGTTGGATAGAAATATGGAGGATAGTCAAAGACTGATCCCAGTCGCCTGTATTGACCGCATTGTAAAATCTTACGAGTCCAGCAGCAACGTGGATAACCCTGTATTGCAACTGCAAGCATTTATTCGTGACGTAAGTGAATAATTTTGAGCTTAATTAAATTATACAGAAGTCAACGCGGGTAGGCACTAACATAAAAAATTACAATAACAAGTTTTGAGCAAAATAAAAAGAAGTGCTTCTTGTTTATTTTGATTTCAAATGTGATTCGGGATTATTATTCAGCTTCGGAATGTCATTCGTACCAATGAAAGAAAAGGGGAAGAAAGTGTGGATGACTGCGACAACATTGTGACTGTGGTCACAAACATCGATGATGATGATAACTTTGCGGAAGCGTCAGCCCCGATGGAAAACACCCTTGAAAAAGAATGGGCAAAAGGAAATACAACATTCCACACCGACACAATTAAAGAAGCTCTTTCAAACCTCGAGGTAATTATTTGAAGCTTTCTGCACACAATTACGTTCTTATTTCTCAATTTTGATAGCTCCACAAGATTTCACGGTATTTAACACAGGAAATTCAAAAAAGACACGATTTGTGTGTATGGAATTTTTAAGTAAGAATTTTCAACTATATGTATACTACTATGCTAGTACTTAGTGGCTTAAACGCACTACCTAGCTACTGCACTAGTTATCTACAGTTTATTTGCGTTAGGGGTTGTCCTTCAATGATGTCATCAACATATCCTCATTTCTACTACCGTATAATCCCCTTGGTATTAGCCATCGCGTAAATGGCTATCCGTCAGTTTCATTGCGCCTGCAGTACTACATAATATGTTCGAGAACGGTGTGTACAGTGTGTAATAATGCCTTTCAATAAAATACATAAATTCTGATTTTAAAAAAAAAACGGAAAAAAACATATAATCGAATCGTGTTTTCTTTTTAAGTTCACATTTTAAACCCTACAAGATTTAAATGTTTAATTTTACAGTATTTAAAGTTTTGATCATATAACTGACGATATTAATTTGCCCACACATTTCATTTTCAATTCCTCAGATTATAATCGAAATTTTCAATGGACTCAGCCTGCAAGAACTGATAAAATTTCGAAGCGTTTGTTCCCAGTGGAATGAAGCCAGCTCCTTCGTTATGAGAACCAAAAATCTATGGACCCTTAATCTAAATAAAATACTCAAAACGGAACCACAAAACGCAGACAACAACGATGTATTACGATGCATCGAATCGTCCTTTATCACACCATTCCCTTGTACCTCTGCAAAACTCGATTTGAATTTTGAATTGATGGGAACCAGCGAACTGCGCCTTCATCTACTTCATACAGAGGCAACAAATGGCGGGAGAGAAAAGGAGCCCCTCATGGGGCCTTTTAGCCAACAAGACATTGAGAAACTCCACATTTTTGAGTACTTAAAACTCCACGGAAGTCAGATCAAAGTATTCAGATTTCTTTGCATTGGATTTATTCGCTTCGAAACGGTCTGCAATCTATTCTTAAAGCAAATGCCTAATCTTAAGCATCTAATCTTCGAAGGAGATCATTTCATGGACGTAAATCCTTATGGAATGAATTTCGAATCAGTGAATTCATTCAGAACAGAAATGGAAGAGTTCTCTGTGCAAAGCCGGAGTCCACTTGTCTTAAATTCATTGAAATGTCTTGAGTATTACGAACCCACATTAACGATCAGAAGAACCCAATGGGTTCCTCATATTCCCATCCGCTTCCCATGTAATAGTCCTTTCATTTCCGCTGTGCTGGAGAGTATCTTAAAAGCAGCTCCTCATCTTGAACAAATAAAACGTGTTCAAATGAATATAATGGACGCCATTGTTAACACTGAGAAAATTGAGCTTGTGCAGGAAGTTTATATTAATTTTAACTCTAGTCTTGAACATCGATATAAACCAATTCATTTCGTTGAGCATCTTTCACGATTTGCGCATGGGAATCCCCAATTAAAGTCTCTGTTCCTTTTGCTGCCTGACTACCGTGTCATGGGGGCTACAGTTCATGACGCCATCATCAAGATTGTTCAGTCCAGTCAACATTCCTTGAGGAAGCTCGTCCTTCCAGTTTGCTACCCTCTTCTAATTAATAAGATCGGGCATCGGCCACGACTGCTACTTCCAAACGTTATTTACGCAAGTATAGAACGATGTGACCGCCGCAGACGCAACAGCGTTAATTGTAAAGGTGACGGAAGTTGCAGTCGTGATATGTTTCCCATGGATTTCACCCTCGACGACTTGTTGCCCTTCCCAAACGTGGAGCATCTTCGATTAGACATTTCTTTCGGGCGTCTTGTGACTTTGTGTAAGAATTCAGAAGAGGACCTGAGTTTAACTGGAGGAACAATCCGACCTTTTCTTTCCCTAAAAGTATTGGAGCTTTTACTGATAGAAGAGCTGACTGCACAGACGAAGCACTACTTTTCCAAGTTGTTCCCGAATTTGACCAGAGTCATTTTTAGGGACCCGCAACGCTTCAACACTCATGATAGGTGGCATCCTCAGAAAAGTTTTTATGACGGAACCATCGAGCTTTTGCCAAGATCCGTGGAGTCAATTCTTTTGCCAGCGATCGGACTCCAACTCACGAAGACGAAACAATTCCAGAATCATGTCTATTGGACTTGCTCTGGAAAATGCGCATGCTCAGACGTGTTCAAGCTTCAAGAACCCATCACCTTGTGATTGAAAACACAATAAAACTAAAACTAATCCTAGTTTGTAGTTGTGACAAAAAAGACGTCAAACCTGAAGCCCTTAATTTGATTTGGTTGTTATAAATTTTTTTTACTGTATAATTAACTGATTTTTGACAGGCGCAATTTACACTAGAGTCGTCGGCTCTGTCGTAAGGTTCTCCCAGCAAAATTTTGAAACAAGTAGAAAATTTCGTAATTTTATTGTAACTTTATTATAGATTTTGGCATCTTTTGAAAGCTTTTATTAGAATTGAATGACAAGAATAGTGCCTGAATAAGAAAATAATATTAAATAAAATGTGAGCTGCTATTTTGAAGGTAATCCTAAATTATTTTGATTACTTTAATAAGTCATTTAAGTTTGCATTAAATTCGTAACCAGAATAAGAATATCACAAAAGTTTGACCCGTGTACTGAATAATATGAGAGAGTCCTCTGGGCTTTGGGTGATCTTCAAGTTGGCGGATAATATATAGTACCAAGTTTGTTTTATTACCAAATAAGACGTCTTTCATATACATAGCAGTAGAGTGCTTAAATGTGATCGGGTTCATTTTTTTTCAACTTTGAAAATCTGTAACTTTTTACCCAGCCGACGCACAATGAAGAAAAAGTTATCATTATACTTCTCTTTTAATCCTTTATGTATGTACACAAAAATACTCAGTGTCGAAAATTAAAAGTGGCAAGAGATACAGGTCATTGTACAAAAAAACTGCGGAAAGTCTTACAACGGCCCAAGTGCCCTTAATGTGATCAATACATGTAAAGTTAATGTTAAAGTAGGGTCTTAAATGTGACAAATTCAAAAAAGTACTCAAAACTTTCATGATTTTACATAGCCAGAGTTTTTAAGGAAAGAAGCTGAAATCAGTAGTAAAGATAGTTGAGACTATAGGCTGTATGAATAATATTAGTCGCACAGATTTTAAAGGCGGTAATATTTGAACAGCGGCCATTGATCACATTTAGGGAGGTATCACAAATGGCGCCATCGATTATACACGGGTGTCAGATCGTAAAATTATGACACGTAATGTTAAAGATAGCCATTTACGCAATGGTTAAGGAGGTGACAATGGGGGTGGGTGGGTTTCAAAAATCCAGAATTTCGATGGCGCCATTTGTGTTAGCTCCCTTACGCACCTTAGTACTAATGGGAGAGAGGGCAAAAAGTCCGGAGAGGGCAAAAAGTCCGCCGAAAGAGGGCAAAAAGTCCGGAGGGGGCAAAAAGTCCGCCGAAAGAGGGCAAAAAGTCCGGAGAGGGCAAAATGTCCGCCAAAAGAGGGCAACACGGGACTTTTTGCCCTTCCTCCCATTATATAATATTTTTATTTATGCAATGTATAACATAAGTAAATAAATAAAATTTAATTTCACCCCTATACGTATGAATATACTTATTAATCAAATAATAATATACCCAGGCATGTACCGGTCATATTCCGGATATAGGACGAACAACGAGTGGAGTGTCGGACCCGAATTCTCGAAGCGGACGAGTAGATCCATGCGGGAATTCACCCTCATGCACAATTAATTATACATCGTTTAACTTTATGTCAATAACTTGCGTCATTTATGAAATTATTATGGGCATGGTTTGAACAGCCCAAACCAGCCCTTTTTATCCATACAATACAATCTAACAAAAACCATTCGGACAAAATTCAACCGTACGAAAAACCTGTCGGACAAAGTGCATTTCGGACTTAAGGCTGTATACCCCTGTATGCTTGAATGGGGAATATGTTGCACCATAAGTGCAAATTGAATATTAATAAAATGACACAACCGAATTCGAAATATAGAATTTTAGATCTGGCGGAAAAAAATCATCTTACTTACAGTTCAACAGTTCAACAGCTTCCATTAAACAACGGCTTTAGCCATGTGCTACTTCGTAATAAATTAAATGAAAATATAGTTGCAGACCTGAATTTAACATGGTAATAAAACAATTAGAAAAACAATTACCACACTAGGCTGCTGACATCCACTAAAATTAATTTTTAAAATAAAGCATAAAACAATGCTGAGTATCCCCACCGAGCAAAATCTGGTAAAAAATTTAAAATTTCAATATTTTTTTAAAAATTTAAAAACTAAAAAATTATTAAATTTTTTAGTTTTTAAATTTTTAAATGTTTAAATTTTTTGCCAGATTTTGCTCTGTGGGGATAGTCTGCATTGTTTTAGTTTGCATAATTTTAACTCAAAGTTGTTAAAGAATAGTGTTAAGATCTAAAACATCTAAAAACTGTGATTTGGTTAGTTAGGCCATTTTGCAAGTTATTGTTATCCAATTTTGATGATTAAGGTGTCAAACAAATCTCCCAGAAATTGTCTTTATTTTGGTATAATCCTCGTTATATTCGAATAACTTGGCTTTTATAGCGTATTAGAATCGTTGGGTTTAAATGGGCCACCCTGTATCTTCAGAGAATGCATTAGTTTAATTTACAGTGAATATTAATTTGATATGCAGTGCATAATTGAATTATTTAAATGTGTTTTAGTTCAGTGGAATAATTAAATACTTTATTGTAGATAGATGGTTTTTTTGTCAGTGAACGGCAAAATTAGAATAATTGTACAATCTAATAATATTTTGTGATGACGTCATTTAACGATAACCCTTTAGTTACTATAGCTATTCATTGAGTGCTCCGTCCTATGGTTCAGTCAAGAATCAGGTAAGCCGAATAATAACTGCAGTGCAATATGACCGATGCGCTCTGAATAATGCTATATACTGCCACAATAAACATTTTTATTTAAATACAATTTACATTTATAAAGTTTCAAATATCAATAATGGGTATATAGCATTGCCATTGACAAAAGAAGACACTCCACTCTACACATTTGTTTTTAAGTAAAAGGGTCCACTTTAGCTCGCAAAGGTAACTGTATATTATGTGACGCCACTTGCAAGTTAAAGTTCCCAAGGGTACCCACTGATAGCTACTGGTGTAAGTAATCAGAGGAAGACTATTTTCACTGACAATTATATTAATTTTTTTTAACCTAATCTTACTGCACATTAAATCATTTTTTAATTGGTGACTGATTTTCGTGACTCCAAAGCCTAAAGTCCACTGCAAGAAAAAATTTATTCCACTGACGCGACGGTTAGACGTGTACCACTCCAGTTTAGATTTACTACCACTGATCATCAAAGGTAATCCCCTAGATTTCTATATACTACGCCCTTAAATGTTTAACTAAGCACCAGTGCACAAATAAGAGCCAGTGCTCAAATAAAAAGCGCCGGGCTGTCACGGCTGTCCCCCGGAAAATATGCAATAAGCGCTGGGAGCTCAAATAAGCACTGGGTTATAAATAACCTCTAGGCATATTAGATGCATTATTTAGCATATTTAAAATATCTGAATCATAGATAGTAGCCTTACAATTTGGTCGAAAGTACTTAATCTCTATAATGAACCTGCGTTATTTTGTCAAATTATTGATTAACAACGCAAAAACAACGGTTTTAGGCATAATTTTAAATGAATACGTTCCATTTTTTTACTGTAAACTGTCACAAATTAATCACCGGGCTCAAATAAGCACCAGGTCTCGAATAAGCTCCAGGCTGTCAATCCAAATAGTTTAATAATCAGCCCGCCGCTTATTCAAACATTTACGGTAATTTAAAATCGAGGAGGCCCTTTTGGTGTACATCATGCATGCACCAAGTACTAAGTACCTATTTATTTACCCTCTCATTTCCATCCTTGGAATATGAGAAGGGCCTTAACTATACGGTTACAGTCATAACCCTCGCAACATGCATCGTACACATGCAAAGTATAAAATTCCCCTTCCATTCATTTTATTTGTACAATTTCGAATTTGGTACCGAGGTCGGACAGAGACCGAGGTATCGACATTATCACAGTTATGAGGGTGTAATAAAGAAGCGTCATGTACTTAGCAGTACTTACTTAACAGTATTTATGTTAAACTTTTATTTTTGTTTCGGCAGGACTGTTTTAAAAGCTTTTCCTTCACATCACATCCAAAACTGAATACGGCTATGCAAAACAAAACAACCACTTAAACCGTGCGCCAAGGCCAAGTCAAACTGAACCAGTGAACCGTCGAACGTCAAACTAGTTCCTCCATGTAGTTTTACAAATTTATTTACTTATAACCAGTCTTCATAAGCTTTTGATTGAGGTATGCAATTTTATTACTTATTTTATAATATTTTTTTGTATACATTATTTTAATACATGCAGCTGATATTATGGCAGTAATTAACCATGGCTAAATATAGTTTATTGGGAGTGTATTTTAATAAATTAAATATTATTCCACTTTAGTTGGACAGAAATGGAGGCTAATCAAAAAATGATCCCAGTCGCTTGTATTGACCGCATTGTAAGGTCTTACGAGTCCAGCAGCAACGTGGATAACCCTGTACTGCAGGCATTTATTCGTGACGTAAGTGAATATTTTTGAGCTTAATTAAATTATATAGAAGTCACTGCAGGTAGATACTAACATAAAAATTACAATAACAAGTTTTGAGCCTAATAAACAGGTGCTTCTAAATTATTTTGATTTCAAATGTGATTCGGGATAATTATTCAGCTTCGGACTGTCATTCGCACCAATGAAAGGGCAGGGGAAGAACGTGTGGATGACTGCGACAACATTGTGACTGTGATCACAAACATCGATGATGATGACAACTTTGCGAAAACCCCAGTGGAAAACTTCCTTGAAATAGAATGGGCAAAAGGAAATACAACATTCCACACCGACACAATTAAAGAAGCTCTTTCGAACCATGAGGTAATTATGTGAAACTTTCCGCTTACGATTCCGTTTTTATTTCTCAATTTTGATAATTCCACAGGAAGGATTCACAGTATTTAACACATGAAAGTCAGAAAAGACACGATTCGATTGTATGGAATTGTTCCATTTCTTTCTCAAAAAATCAGAATTCTTAACTAGATATGTACTACTAGTGGTATACGGACAACTTCCTCCCGGAAATTTTCCTCCCGGACATTTTCCTCCCGGACTTTTTCCTCCCAAACGCATACGGAGGACATTTTCCTCCAGGCCTCGAAATTCATATGACCATAATAAAGGAGTGCTTCTTGCCAGATAATGCATGTATTCGTAGAAATTCTAGAAAGTATGCAAAATTCATAATGTGAAGTACTAAAATCGATCGTTTCCCTATTTTGTATGGAGTTATGAGTATGTAAATATTTATTAATCAAATGTAACGAGTGTAATATAAACAGCATTGCACAAATAATGTCGTTATATGAGTTTCGATACTAGAAGGAAAATGTCCTCCGTATGTGTTTGGGCGGAAGATGTCCGGGAGGAAAATGTATGGGAGGAAAATGTCCAGGAGGAAGTTGTCCTACAACCACCACTAGTATTTTACTTTCTACAGTTTATTTACGTTACTGTTTCGTTGAGGTTAAAATACTGTTACAACATCTTTGTTTTCAATTACTCAGATTCTGATTGAAATTTTCAATGGACTCAACCTGCAGGAACTGATTAAATTTCGAAGCGCTTGTTCCCAGTGGAATGAAGCCAGCTCCTTCGTTATTAGAAAAAAAAATCTGTGGACCCTAAATCTAAATAAAACACTCAAAACTGATACAGAAAATGCAGATAACAAGAATGCACTACAATGCATCGAATCGTCATTCGTCACACCATTCCCGTGTACCGCTGTAAAGCTGGATTTGAGCTTTGAACTGATGGATTACGAGCCCGCGCCTCTCCGCTACGAAACCAGCGAACTGCGCCTTCACATACTTCATGCAGAGGCAAATGGTGGAACAGAAAAGGAGCCGCTCATGGGACCTTTAAGTCAAAAAGATACTGAACATCTCCACATGTTTCAGTACTTAAAACTCCACGGGTGTCAGATCAAAGTTTTCAGGTTTCACTGCATTGGATTTATTCGCGTTGAAACGGTCTGCAATCTGTTCTTAAAGCAAATGCCTAATCTTGAGCGTCTCATCTTCATCGGAGCTCACTTCATGGATGTACATCGTTATGAAATGAGCGTCGAGTCAGTGAATTTAATCAAATCAAAAATAGAAAAGTTCTCTGTGCAAAGCCAGAGTCCACTGGTCTTAAATTCATTGAAATGTTTTGAGTATCTCGAACCCACAATGACGATCACAAGAAACCAACCGGTTCCTTATGTCACCCTTCGCTTCCAATGCAGTCCCTTCATTTCCGATGTGCTGGAGAATATCTTACAAGCAGCTCCTCATCTTGAACAACTAAAACGTGTTCCAATGCATGTAATGGATGCCATTGTAAAAACTGGGAAAATTGAGCTTGTGCAGGAAGTTTATATTAATTTTTACTCTTGTTTTGAATATCCCAATAACCCGATTCATTTCATTGAGCATCTTTCACGATTTGCACATGGGAATCCCCAATTAAAGTCTTTGTTCCTTTTGCTGCCTGAATACCGTGACATGGGGGCTGCAGTCCATGATGCCATCATCAAGATTGTTCAGTCCAGTCAACATTCCTTAACGAAGCTCGTCTTTCCAGTTTGCTACCCTCTTCTAATTATTAAGATCGGGCATCGGCCACGACTGGTACTTCCAAACATTATTTACGCAAGTATAGAACGTTGCAGCCGCCGCAGCGACGGGAGCAGTTTTTGTAAAGGTGGCGGAGCTTGCAGTCGTGACATGTTTCCTATGGATTTCACCCTCGACGACCTGTTGCCCTTCCCAAACGTGCAACATCTTCGATTAGACATTTCATTCAAGCGTCTTGTGACGTTGTGTAAGAATTCGGAGGAGGACCAGGAGGACCTGAGTTTAAGTGGAGGAACAATCCGACCGTTTCCTTCCCTAAAAGTACTGGAGCTTTCACTGCTAGAAGAGCTGACTGCACAGACGAAGCACTACCTCTCCAAGTTGTTCCCGAATTTGTCCAGAGTCATTTTGAGGGACGTGCGAGGCTCCCACACTCACGATAAGTGGCGTCCTCAGAAAATTGTTTTTGATGGAACCACCGAGCTTTTGCCACGATCCGTGAAGTCAATCCAATTGCCAGAGATCGGACTCCAACTCACGAAGACGAAAGAATGCCAGAATCATGTCTATTGGACTTGCTCTGGAAAATGTACTTACTCGGACGTGTTCCAGCACCCAGTAATTTAACTACGTTATGCTAATCTTATTAGTTGTCACGACAGTCTTCAATTCCGACGCTCTTAATTTTGTTCTGGCCTTACCGTGATTGAGGAATGATGTTTTGATTGCTTTTAATTCTGTGTGTAATGTTGTCCTCTTTTCGTTCCTGTAGACATTGCATGGTATTGACATTAATAGAACTCAGAAATAGATAATAGATACTTTGGAAATCGAGTCGGTTGTATGAGATTTAATTTTCTTAATAAATATTTTTGGATACAAATTGTATTTCCACTGTAACTCTAAAACAGACTGGCATTTTGTGAAAGATTTTATTAGAAATAAATGATATTATGGAGATCCCTGAATATGAAACAATTTAAAGAAAAATTGCATAGCTTTTATGGTTTTTTTACAATTGGCTTTTATTCCTACCTATCTAGGTAGGTAAATAATTTAGTTGACTTTTGCATTTCTCAACGGAATTGGTCATGCAATATACCATTTTGAAGCTCTTAAAAAATAAAGAGTATGAAAGGATTTGAAAATTTAAAACTATTTTATTTAATATTTTTTTAAACTATAATTAACTTTAAAATTGCAATATTTAATTTAAGTTTTAAACTTTTTCCAGTCAATGTTGTTAAATTCGATTCTACTCGTCATGGACGTCATTTTGATTTATCACTTGTCTATAGTTACAGAAATTTACCGGTAGATAATTGAAATTTTAGGTTTAGCGGGAAATTTAAATTTAACATATTCCCTTATTACTATTACCATACCTATCTACATAATTCTGGCGACTTTTCTCAATAGAAAAGACACTACACAAGGCAATATGCATTAAAATAGCAGACTAAATACACGTCAAAATACAATGTAATATTTCAAAAGGTCAAAAGCATAAATACACATTATTACAAATAAAATGCAAAAAGTCCAAAATATTAAAAAAAAATGAAAACAGTACTACTGGGGCTATGCAAAACAGAATATTGAATTGAATGTTCTGTGGACAGCTCATTGTACATGAGTTTACATGGTGTGCATACTTCCTACTATTTTCATGATGGTGCTTCTAGTGACATTGGGTGACCTCCTATGTTTAGTATAGAATTTTTCAGAGTTTATGTTCCTCATCATTTCCGTTCAATGAGCTGAATGAATGACTGTCACGTGTATTCAACTTATTCGACCATTTACGGTATTTTGAAACCGAGGAGGCCCTTTCAGTGTACCTTTGCATGTACCAAGTACCTACACTGTTTTCCTGCTTTGCAATACGAGAAGGGTACATAATATAAAAATTATCCGCCTACAGTCATAGTCATAGCCCTCACAACATGTATCGCACACACGTAAAGTATAAAATGCCCCTTCCCTATATTTATTTGTACAATTTGAAATTTTGTACCGAGGTCGGACAGAGACTGAGATATCGACATATCACAATTATGGGGGCGTAATAAAGAAGCGTCATGTCTTTATGTTCACCTTTTATGTTTATTTCAGCTACTGTCTGTTGTATGGTTTCCCTTCATGTCACATCCAAAACTGAATACGGCTATTCAAAATAGCAGGGCAAGCACTTCAACTATGCGCTCCCAGTTAAACTGAACCGTCGAGCGTAAAACAAAGTTTCTGCAAGTAGGTGTAGGTACCAATTTATCTATAAAAGCAGTCTTCGTAAGCTTTTTTTAGGTAAGTACCTATACAATTATTTTATTTATTTTATATTATTTGCCTATTTTAACCCTGTGCTACAGCGTTTAGTCGTGATTTTCATAAGTGAATATTTTAGAACTTTATTAAATTATATAGTCATCGCGGAGGTAAGTAGGTACTAACATAAAAAAATTACAATATTTTTCCAGCACTTTTTAAAAATTATGATTTAAAAAATTGAGTTATGAACGTGGCAACACTCCTGCTCATAAATAGCATTCAATTTAGAAAATTGGGCTTTCGCATATCTAAACGTCCTTCGTTGCTTAAATATTTTATACTGAAATTAGTATTAACTTGTTATATAAATTATTGCTTCAATTTTGTCAGACATATTGCATATTGCTTGATTGAGCTGCATTCTGTACGAAAGTATGAATAGTCCATGTATTGTGTAAAATGGTTCAACTAATTTTGATATTACAATGAATTTTTGTTTCAGAAAATGGATGAGAAATTTTTTAAGCTGGTGAGAAAGTTAAAAATGCTGTCTGCGTTGAATACAAATAAAGGTGGTCTTCACCTTTCCCAATCTGAGGATGCAAGACTTGATCATGTAATCAGAGAAATCAGTAGAATTGTTGGCGATCCCTTCCTGAGCACCACTCGGGTAATCACAAGTGTGCGCGAAAGTATTGGGGGGATTCGACATGTCATTGAACTAGAGCAAACTGAAGATGATCGTTTCTTGCACGTGTTCGATATCATCGAAGAAATATCCAGAGTGATCGCAGGATAACTTGAAGGAAATATCGAATCCCCCAACAAATTCCTATAATTTCTGTTTCTTTTTTGAGTACGGATTACTACGAAATTCGATATTAATAAAAGCGTAGATGAAAGTATTTGTGTATCGAATGTATCAATTATCTCATTCATTAATTGTTTCCACCCATCATATCCAAATTGCACTTGATGAAAACGTTTACACTTAGCTCGCCTATGGAACCCTTATGAGTACGTATCAAGTTGCCCTATCCTTCTACATGTGCGAACATACCAAAAAAGGGGGGAGTAGTGGTCAAAATGACAGATTTTTTCATAGCGTTATTTTTGCAAGCTCCCGTATTGCTTGTAACAAGTACATACACACTCATTTACATCCTTACAATATTAGAAGTGTATAAAATATCTGATAAACATTAAAAACAGGTGAATTTTTTGTATGCTTACCGTAAAACTCCAAAATGAAGCCGGATGCGGATCTCCAATAAAGGTCGCAGTCTCTAATAGAGTCCGGGGGTTTTCCCCTGCAACGGTTATGCATTTTTTTTTCAATTCAAACTAAGTATTTTCAATAGAAACCGTGGGCTTCTATTTGTAGCTTCACGATATGGTAAACGGGAATTTTCTACCCGGGTATTTCTTACCCCGGACATTTCCTACCCGTGACTAATGTAGAAATAAAATTCTGCGGTGATAGTATGAGAAAGATATTAATTATTTTTTTTCTAGGAAGCCGATAATATTTAAAGCAGGTCCTCCTTATAATAAAAATACAATAAGTTTTGACATTATTTTGAACGATGTGTAGTTACTTTATTATATGGGTAAGAAATGTCCTAGGTTTGGTCGTGGGTAGGAAATGTCCCGGTAGGAAATTTCCAAGTAGGAAGTGTCCCAGTAGAAAATGTCAGGGTAGGAAAAGTCAGAATAGGAAATGTCCTACAACTAAATTATTTGGTGTACAGTCAGCCGAATTCGAAATATCGAATTTTAGGTCTGTCGGAAAAAACTTATCTTACTTACCGTTCTACTGCTTCCATTAAGCAATGGCTTTAGCCGGCCCTTTTGGTGTACATATTGCATGTGCCAAGTGCCTATTTACCCACTCATTTCCATGCTTGCAATATGAGAAGGGTCTAAACTATCCGGTTACACTCATAGCCCTCGCAACATGCATCGTACACATGCAAAGTATAAAATGCCTTTAAACTTCTAAAATTAAATACGGCCATGGAAAATGGAAAACAGGACAACCACTTGAAACCATACCGCCGCGCCAGTCCAACTGAACCGTCGACCGTAAAAGTAGTTTCTTCATGTAATTAGTTGTACCAGTTTATTATATTATTTATATAAGCTTTTGGTTTAATTTTATTATTTATTTTATACTTTATCATTTTATATGTATTACATACAACCAACTTGCGATTATGGGAGAAAATTAACCAAATAGTTTTTGGGTATTTTTTAATAAATTAAATACTAATTCATTTTAGTTGGACACAAATGGAGGATAATCAAATGAACCCTTTCGCTTGTATTAACCGCATTATAAGATCTTACGAGTCCAGCAGCAACGTGGATAGCCCTGTACTGGAAGCATTTATTCGTGACGTAAGTGAATATTTTTGAGCTTAATTAAATTATTTCGAAGTCATCGCAGGTAGGTAAGGTAGGTACTAACATAAAAAATTACAGTAACAAGTTTTGAACCAAATAAAAATGAGGGGCTTCTAAATTATTTTGATTTCAAATGTAATTCGGAATTATTATTCAGCTTCGGACTTTCATTCGTACGAATGAAAGGGCAGGGGAAGTACGTGTGGATGGCTGCGACAACGTTGTGAATGTGATCACAAACATCGATGATGATGATAACTTTGCGGAAGCGTCAGCCCCGATGGAAAACTTCCTTGAAAAAGAATGGGCAAAAGGAAATACAGCATTCCACACCGAAACAATTAAAGAAGCTCTCTCAAACCACGAGGTAATTATTTGAAGCTTTCGGCTCACGATTCTGTTTTTAATTCTCAATTTTGTTAATCCCACAGGAAAGGTTCCACGGTATTTAAAACAGGAAATTCAAAAAAGACACGATTCGATCGTAAGAAATTTTTCCGTTGTTTTCTAGAAACAAATCAAAATTTCTAACTAGATGGTACTTGTACATCACTATATGTATATAGTTTATTTACGTTACAATTTTATTGCGCCTAAAGTACTACATTATATATATGGTACGCTGAAGAAGGGTGTATAAGAAATGACCTTTGAAAAACAAATACATTAAATCCTGATTTTTTTTTTAAAACGGGAAAAATTCCATACAATCCAACCGTGTTTTGATTTGAAGTTCCAATTTTTAATTTCAAAGTATTTTAACATTTTGTTAATGTAGCTTCTGTCTCTAATGCAGCAAATACGGATCGTAATGCACTATACCGTAGAACACCAAATAAAAGCCCGGGGCTCTATTTGCTCAATTAACTCATGACACCCGGGTTCTATGAGAGGCGGGGTTCTATTCTTTAATTGAGTAACTACCATTTGTACAATAATGATTAATTATCGATCAAACTTCCCATAAAAACGCAGTGTTCAATTGGAGGCTGGACTTTGTTGGTAATTTTGTGTATTCCTTAGTCACGTACACCTTTAGGGCAACTTAAAATGGTAAACGGACTTTTCCTACCCGGACTTTTCCTACCCGGACTTTTCCTACCCGGATTATTCCTACCCGGGCTTTTCCTACCCGGATTTTTCCTACCCACGACCTTACCTATGACTTTTCCTACCCATGACCATGACACAAAAAACAAGTATCGTTGGTTGCACGCACGTTGCATTTTGGTTTTCGACGTCAGTAACGTTGTTCTAACGAAGCTAAAATTTGTAGTTATAATTTGCCGTCGGTTGCACGTTAGTGAAACTACTATATATTAACGTCCAAAATTGAACGTCAGCACAACCTTTGTGTATGGTTATTGTTTCACGTTACTTTTATAACGTGTGTGTAACCATCCAGCAACGTCGCGTTGTGACGATCTCGACGCATGCGTGGTATGTACAACTGTAGGGGCGTGCACCTTTTCGCTTCGTTTGTTTACGACGACAGCACGACGTTCCCCTAACGTTCTTACACGTTACAGCTATGCGCCGCCTATGAGGAACTTTTGCCAATCGGTTCCAACACTCAAGTACTTAAGGCGCAATATCTCAAGTTTTATTAGACCACGAGGAGTTGAAGTTGAAACTTAATCAGCTTCTGATTCTTCTATTTTCTGAAGATTGAATTTGTACAGTTTTATTATGAGATACGTGTAAGACCTGGATTTCACTATAATAGTAAACAAGGTTTTCGCTTTCAACTTTAACAATCGTTAAATCTGAAAGCGGAGTCCTTAGGACTAACAATTGTTAATTTTCCTTGTGAAACCAAGATCTATTGTTGGCAACAGTTTGTCAGTATTTAACTCTTAAAGCATTACCGATCACATAACAAACCATTTCTCAGTGCTTTTATTCACACCAATCACTTTTCAAATAGTTAACATTTAATTTCACCTTCTGGCTACTGGATATTATACTCTGCTGTACAGCAGTGCAACGTAGTCGTAACATAAATAACTCGTTGGAATATGTACTAATCTACACTTTAAAGTGAATTACAACGTAATTTCGCCTCAAGTGTATTCAAACCTGGGCCTTTAACAATCAGCGGTGTTCATAGTGTACACTATTGAGCTTCTTGTTTTAGTTTATTATCATTATCAGGGAATAAACTATATATATGTGTGTGTGTGCCAATAAATATAACTATATTACTTTTTCCAATTAAGTAGTTTATTTTGGCTATCAAGTTTGGAAAAGGCACAATTATATAGTTCCGTTATATTAAAAAGCATGCAGATAATACTTGTTAGTTCATGCTAGTTATGCTAATGTGGTGAACGGCTATCCTATTCTAAACTGAATAAAAATAATATTTTGTGAAAATGATTATTGTATGATAACTGTCATATTTAGTCATAAATTACGTAACGAATGAAACTAGAATAGGGATCTGTAGCGTGTAGTCGGCATACTGGCATATCATAAGGTTCATGGGACGTTAGGCGTGGACGTGTGTGAAAGGTTCAACCTCGACGTCGTGGTATCGTTACAAAGTAACGTCCTGACAACGTAGTGGTCGCGGACATTTCACACGTTACTAGCACCATCTAGCACGTAGGTTAGGCACGTACGCATAACGGCAGGACGTTAGATTGTAACCTCCCACCGACGACGTGGTAACCAAAAATGTTTATAGGGATTACTATTTATGAGTGTACCGTAATAACACGGCAGTTTCAAACGAGTTTATTACATTAATACTAATTAGAATAAATACTTAATTGTGAATAAGTTTTTATAAATAATAGCAACTATTGTCTTTGATTAATTATGTTAATTCATGTAAACTATCCCTAGCATTAAAACTGAAAACGATGGTGTAAGACAACACTTAAAAATGTTACATATAATCTACACGAATTGATAAAGGACGAAAGAAAAGATATAATAACGTTGTATTCTGTGGGTATATCTTTGCGCGATGTGTAGTTTATTTTTTTTTACATGGGTAGGAAAAGTCCTAGGTTTGGTCGTGGGTAGGAAAAGTCCGGGTAGGAAAAGCCCGGGTAGGAATAATCCGGGTAGGAAAAGTCCGGGTAGGAATAATCCTACAACCTTTAAAATACACAGAGTGGAGAAGTCATACTACGTTATCTTCTAATTAATAGAAAACCAGGGCTCTATTAGAAAAGATCAAGTTTAGAAAAAATATGTCATACCTTCCAATATAACACGAGGGTTCTATTGACGCCGGGCTTTTATTCTTTTGTCTACAATTTTTGACCCGGGTTGTATAAGAGGCAATGGTTCAATACGAGGCGGGTTTTTATTTGGTATTTTACGGTATGTATTTATGTATGCATGCATGTATGTATATTTCGTACTTTATACTTTAAACAAAAACAGTACTATGTACAGTTTATTTACGTTACTGAACAGTTTTATTGAACTGAAAGTATTATGCTAACATCTTCAATTACTCAGGTTCTGATTGAAATTTTCAATGGACTCAGCCTGCAAGAACTGATAAAATTTCGAAGTGTTTGTTCCCAGTGGAATGAAGCCAGCTCCTTTGTAATTAGAAACAAAAATCTGTGGACCCTCAATCTAAATAAACTACTGAAAACTGAACCACAAAACGCAGACAACAACGATGTATTACAATGCATCAAATCGTCCTTCATCATACACCACTCCCGTGTACCGCTGTAAAACTGAATTTGAATTTTGAATTGATGGATTACGAGCCTATACGCTACGAAACCAGCGAACTGCGCCTTCATCTACTTCATGCAGAGGTAAATGGTGGGAAAGAAAAGGAGCCGCTCATGGGACCTTTTAGTCGACAAGACATTGAGCAACTCCACATTTTTGAGTACTTAAAACTCCACGGGAGTCAGATTAAAGTTTTCAGATTTCACTGCGTTGGATTTATTCGTATTGAAACTATCTGCAATTTGTACTTAAAGCAAATGCCGAATCTTGAGCATCTCATCTTAGAAGGAGCTCACTTCATGGACGTACATCGTTGGGGAAGGAACATCGAATCAGTGAATTCATTCAGAACAGAAATGGAAGAGTTCTCTGTGCGAAACTGGAGTCCACTGGCAACTGGGCTTAAATTCCTTAAAATGTCTTGAGTATCACGAACCCACAGTAACGATCTCAAGGAAACAACCGGTTCCTTATGTCACCCTCCGCTTCCAATGCAGTCCCTTCATTTCCGATGTGCTGCAGAATATCTTGCAAGCAGCTCCTCATCTTGAACAAATAAAACGTGTTCCAATGCATGTAATGGATGCCATTGTAAACACTGAGAAAACTGAGCTCGTGCGGGAAGTTTATATTAATTTTTACTCTTGTTTTGAATATCCCAATAAACCGATTCACTTCGTTGAGCATCTTTCACGATTTGCGCATGCGAATCCCCAATTAAAGTCTTTGTTCCTTTTGCTGCTTCGCTTCAGTAACATGGGGGCTACAGCCCATAATGCTATCATCAAGATTGTTCAGTCCAGTCAACATTCCTTAACGAAGCTCGTCCTTCCAGTTTGCTACCCTTTTCTAATTAGCAAGAGCGGGCATCAACCACGACTTGTCCTTCCAAACGTTATTTACGCAAGTATAGACCGTTGTGACCGCCGCAGAGGCATCAGCGTTGATTGTAAAGGTGACGGAAGTTGCAGCCGTGACATGTTTCCTATGGATTTCACCCTCGACGCCTTGTTGCCCTTCCCAAACGTTGAGCATCTTCAATTAGAAATTTCTTTCAAGCGACTTGTGACATTGTGTAAGAATTCAGAAGAGGACCCGAGTTTAAATGGAGGAACAATCCGACCTTTTGCTTCCCTAAAAGTATTGGAGCTGTCACTTTTAGAAGAGCTGACTGCACAGACGAAGCACTACCTTTCCAAGTTGTTCCCGAATTTGTCCAGAGTCATTTTTAGGGACGTGCGAGGCTCCTACACTCACGATAAGTGGCGTCCTCAGAAAATTGTACTTGATGGAACCACCGAACTTTTGCCAAGATCCGTGGAGTCAATCCACCTGCCAGAGATCGCACTCCAACTCACGAAGACGAAAGAATTCCAGAATCATGTCCATTGGACTTGCTCTGGGAAACGCAAATACTCAGACGTGTTCAAGCACCCAGTAACGTAACCACGCATATATATACTTATAATTGTTGTAACGTCAGGCTTCAATTCCGAAGCCGTTAATTGTTTTGGACCTTACGGTGATCAAGTAATAATGTTTTGATTGTTTTTAATTTTGTGTGTATTGCTGTTCCCTTATCGTTACTGAAGGCACTGCATTGTATGAACAGAATTAGATAGAGAATATAATAATAAATTACATATATTCGAAATTGGGTCGATTGTACAGGATTTAATATTCTGATGTGAGCACATATTTTTGAATACAAAATTTTATAATTTCCACTGTAACCTTTATACATATTTTCCCACGTTGTAAAAGTTTTTATTAGAAATAAGAAATAAATGATATTATGGAGATTATAATCCCTGAATATGTAACACAAAAAGGAAATGTTATTATGCTTTAGCCCATGCAAGTATTTTGAAAAAAAATATTTTACGTTGTTGTCAGTACTCAAGTACATGGTCACATATCACTTGTCGCTTATTCGAACATTTACGGTATTTTAAAACTTTAAGACCCTTTTGGTGTACCTACTGCATCTATCAAGTAGGTACCTACTTGATAGTACACTCATTTCCATGCTTGCAACAATATGAGAAGGGTCTAAACTATCCGGTTACAGTCCTCACAACATGCATCGTACATACACATGCAAAGTAGAAAATTCCCCTTCCATTCGTTTAAGTATTTGTGCAACTTGGAATTTTGTACCGAGGTCGGACAGATACAAAGGTATCGACATCGACATATCACCATTATGAGGGTGTAAAAAAGAAGCGTCATGTACATATTTGCTTAACTTATTTTTTTTTCCGCTTTCCCTTCACATCCAAAACTGAATGCGGCTACTTATGCAAAACAAAACAACCACTTTAACCATGCGCCCAGTCAAACTGAACCGTCGAACGTCAAACTGGTTCCTCCATGTAGTTTTACCAATATATTTACTTACAAGCAGTCTTCATAAGCTTTTGATTGAGGTACGCAATTTTATTATTTATTTTATATTATTTGGATACATTATTTTAATACGCACGCTTAGAAAAGATCTAAACAAGAATCTTGTACGATGGGGCTAACAGGTTTAGATGTAAACTTTAGCAATTTTATAAGGAAATTTTAAAATATTTGAGAGTGGGGAAATCGGTACAGCTTATAGTCTCAACTATTTGTATCTTTACTACTGATTTTAGCTTCTTTCCTTATAAACTCTGGCTATGTAAAATCATGAAAGTTTTGAGTACTTTTTTGATTTTTTTATACCGATCACATTTTTTAAGAACCTACTTTTCCATTAACTTTAAATATATTTACCTATGTTACCTGATCACAAATAGGGCACTTGGGGCGTTGTAAGACTTTCCGCAGTTTTTTCGTACAATGACCTGTATCTCTTGCAACTTTCAATTTTTGGCACTGAGTATATTTTTGCACATACAATATTAAAAGAGAAGTATTAATGATAGCTTTTTCTTTATTGTACGTTGGCTGTGTAAAAAGATGCAGGTACTTGAAGTTTATAAAAAATCAACCCGATCACATTTACGCACAGTACTACTATAAAGTTTATTGGGAGTATATTTTAATAAATTAAATACTATTGCATTTTAGTTGGACACAAATGGAGGATAATCAAATGAACCCAGTCGATTGTATTGACCGCATTGTAAGATCTTACGAGTCCAGCAGCAACGTGGATAACCCTGTACTGCAAGCATTTATTCGTGACGTAAGTGAATATTTTTGAGCTTAATTAAATTATATAGAAGTCAACTTAGGTAGATACTAACATAAAAAATTATACTAACAAGCTTTGAGCCAAATTAAAAGAGGCGCTTCTTGTTTATTTTGATTTTAAATGTGATTCGGGATTATTATATTCAGCTTCGAACTGTCATTTGTAACAATGAAAGGAAAGGGGAGGAACGTGTGGATGACTGCGACAACGACAACATTGTGACTGTGATCACAAACATCAATGATGATGATAACTTTGCGGAAGCGTCAGCCCCAGTGGAAAACATACTTGAAAAAGAATGGGCGAAAGGAAATACAACATTCCACACCGACACAATTAAAGAAGCTCTTTCAAACCACGAGGTAAATATTAGAAGCTTTTCTGTACAAGATTTCGTTCTTATTTCTCAATTTTAATAATTCCACAGGAAAGGTTCCACGGTATTTAATACAAACAACTCAGAAAAGACACGATTCGATTGTATGGAATTTGTAAGAATTTCTAACTATATACTACTTGTAGTTGTAGTTAGTAATTTAAACGCAAATCGTAATATCCACAGTTTATTTGCGTTACAGTTTTATTGCGCGTAAAGTCCTACTACTACATAATATGGGGCAAGTTGAAGAATGGTGTGTAAGAATGCCCTAGGCGAAAAATACATAAATTCTGATTTTGTTTTTAAAAACGGGAAAAATTCCATACAATCCAACCGTGTTTTGATTTAAAGTTCCAATTTTTAATTTCAAAGTATTTAAATATTTTGTTAATGTAGCTTCTGTCTCTAATGCAGCAAATAGGGATCGTAATGTACTATAGATATACTCATGTAGAACACCAAATAAAAGCCCGGGGCTCTATTTGCTCAATTAACTCATGACACCCGGGTTCTATGATAGGCGGGGTTCTATTCTTTAACTGAATAACTACCATTTGTACAATAATGATTAATTATCGATCAAACTTCCCATAAAAACCCATGGTTCAATTGGAGGCGGGTCTTTATTGGTAATTTTGTGTATTCCTTAGTCACGTAGACCTTTAGGGCAACTTAAAATGTACAGAGTGGATAAGTCATACTACGTTATCTTCTAATTAATAGAAAACCGGGGCTCTATTAGAACCGATCAAGTTGAGAAAAAATACGTCATTCCTTCCAATAAAACACCGGGGTTCTATTGGAGCCGGGCTTTTATTATTTTTTCTACAATTTTTGACCAGGGTTGTATAAGAAGCGGTGGTTCAATACGAGGCGGGTTTTTATTTGGTGTTTTACAGTACATGTACGATTGATACTTTTCACTTTTCGTACTTTGTACTTTAAACGGAAACAGTACTATGTACAGTTTATTTACGTTACTGAACTGTTTTATTGCGCTTAAAGTATTAAGTCAATATCTTTTCGTTTTCAATAATTACTCAGGTTCTGATTGAAATTTTCAACGGACTCAGCCTGCAAGAGCTGATAAAATTTCGAAGTGTTTGTTCGCAGTGGAATGAAGCCACCTCCTTCTTTATTAGAAACAAAAATCTGTGGACCCTCAATCTAAATAAAACACTCAAAATTGATACAGAAAATGCAGATAACAACGATGTATTACAATGCATCGAATCGTCCTTCGTCACACCGTTCCCGTGTACCGCTGTAAAACTGTCTTTGAATTTCGAATTGATGGACTACGAGCCCCAGCCTATTCCATACGAAACCAGCGAACTGCGCCTTCACATACTTCATGAAGAGGCAAATGGGGGGAAGGAAAAGGAACCGCTCATGGGACCTTTTAGTCAACAAGATACTGAACATCTTCACATGTTTCAGTACTTAAAGCTACACGGAAGTCAAATCAAAGTGCTCAGATTTCACTGCAATGGATTTATTCGCGTCGAAACTGTCTGCAATCTGTTCTTAAAGAAAATGCCTAATCTTGAGCATCTCATCTTCGAAGGAGCTCATTTCATGGACGTACATCATTGGGAAAGGAACGTCGAATCCGTAAATTCATTCAAAACAGAAATGGAAGAGTTCTCTATGCAAAGCCGAGATCCACTGGTCTTAAATTCATTGAAATGTCTCGAGTATCACGAACCCACAGTAACGCTCACAAGATTCCTACCGGCTCCATATGTTACCCTCCGCTTTCCATGTAGCCCCTTCATTTCCGATGTGCTGGAGAATATCTTACAAGCAGCTCCTCATCTCGAGCAAATAAAACGTGTTCCAATACATGTAATGGATGCCATTGTAAATACTGGGAAAATTGAGCTTGTGCAGGAAGTTTATATTAATTTTAACTCTAATGCTGGATATCCATACAAATCGATTGATTTCGTTGAGCATCTTTCACGATTTGCACATGGGAATCCCCAATTAAAGTCTTTGTTCCTTTTGCTGCCTGAATACCGTGATATGGGGCCTGCAGTCCATCATGATGCCATCATTAAGATTGTTCAGTCCAGTCAAAATTCCTTGACGAAGCTCGTCCTTCCAGTTTGCTACCCTCTTCTAAAGAAGAAGAAGATCGGGCATCAACCAAGACTTGTTTTTCCGAACGTTATATACGCCAGTATAGAACGTTGCGACCGCCCCACAGGCATGACCGCTTCTTGTAAACGTGACGGAGGTTGCAGTCGTGACATGTTTCCTATGGATTTCACCCTCGACGACTTGTTGCCCTTCCCAAACGTGGAGCATCTTCGATTAGACATTTCTTTCGGGCGTCTTGTGACTTTGTGTATGAATTCAGAAGAGGAACTGAGTTTAACTGGAGGAACAATCCGACCTTTTCTTTCCCTCAAAGTACTGGAGCTTTCACTGATGGAAGACTTGACTGCACAAACGAAGCACTACCTTTCCAAGTTGTTCCCGAATTTGTCCAGAGTCATTTTGAGGGACGCGCAAGGCTCCCACACTCATGATAAGTGGCGTCCTCAGAAAATTGTTTTCGATGGAACCACCGAGCTTTTGCCACGATCCGTGGAGTCAATCCACCTGCCAGAGATCGGACTCCAACTCACAAAGACAAAAGAATTCCAGAATCATGTCTATTGGACTTGTTCCGGAAAATGCACATACTCGGACGTGTTCAAGCACCCAGTAATTTTTGATTGAAAACACACATTTCAAACTAAAAATAATACTAGTTGTGGAAAAGATGTCGAGCCTCAAGCCCTTAACTTAAATTGGGTTGTTGTAAATTTTTAACTCTAATTGTATGATTTTTAAACGTTCGTTTGTAGCCTTTGTATTGTAGTAGTAGTAGTTGTAGTAGTGTTGCACTCAGTATTGCATTCTCAGGATATACCTATACACAGTGCTGTTTATTATATGATTTTTAACCAGACTCGTGAGGCGGAACATTTGAAAGTTCCACTCGCTGAGCCAGTATCAATATCAATCTTGATTCATATACTATGGCCTTTTTGCCTGACCTCGCTATGTATATAATACTAATTAACGTATTTACTATATGCAATATGCGACTCTGGATTATACTGGTGATAACCAGATATTGGATGCACAAGTTTTTTATTAACAAAATAAGACGTTATTCATATATACTTGTGTAATATTTTTGTTTATAAAATATATAACGAAAGTAAATAAATAAAATTTAATTTTAGTCCTAAGCTATATAACTTATATGATAAAATAACAATCTTACTTAAGTACGTAGGTTTTATAAATAAAAACTTATCAGAACACAATAAAAAAAAATCCTCATCTCGTTCTAGATAATTAATTATTGTTTCAAAAATTAACGATTGTTATTGTCAGAGTTTGGGTACAGAATTCAAGTATTTAAAAAAATCAGAGCCTTTGACTACATTACGATGATGGTGGTGGTGGTGGTGGGCAGAGTAAATCCAGTAGATTTGGCACTCAATTTCTTTCTTGGTCCAGCTGAGCCCCATGTGCGGAACTTGGACCGTCTCCACTGTCTGGGGGAGGCAGTCAATAGCCTTGGTGTAGATGAGGTTGTAGTAGCGCTCCCGGGGGAAACTCTCCCCGACTTTGTCCTGAAAACACAGTGTATCAACCGCTGGAAGGAGGGCGTGAAAATATTTTCTAATCGATCTAGACTCGGAATAGGTCAAGTCTGTCAATTCCTGACACAGGGTGAGCTCCAATGTTGTCACAGAGGGGAAAGGCCTGTATTTCAGGTCCAGATTATTGAGACTTAAATTAACAAGATCTCTATACGAAATATTCAGTCTAAGATACACAACATTTGGGAAGGGAAAATCATTCAGGGAAGTATGACGGCCGCCCTCGAAGAAGGGGAACAAACTCCCCCCACAATTATCCCGCTCCGTCTTCCGAGCACAGTAATGTTCAACACTGAGACACTTGAGATTTGGAAAGACTGGCGTCGATTTGGATGCCGGTCCGGACAGGTAACAAGGCGGGATTTTCAACGTCTTGAGAGTCTTTTGACTGGACACAAGTATCTTCCCAATAGCAGCCTTCACCACCCCTTTGGACTGGTCATAGTCCGGATGTAGGACGAACAAAGATTCGAGTGTCGGGCCCGCATCCGCGAAGCGGACGAGTAGTTCCAGGAAGTGATTAGGTGCACTTGGAACTTGGTACATGCCGTAGAGACTCATGGACCAGAGATTGATGACCACTTCCCTCACAAGCCGGATTTTCTCTGCTTTAAGGATTGCTCCCGTCGTCTGGACGGTGACGGACTTGATCTCTCTCAGATGTCGGGAACCTTTTAGAATCATCTCGAGAAGAGGGGAGATGGAGGGACTGGTTCCCTTTCTCCGAAGCGGGAGCGGAGGAGGCTCGTTATACTCGAGAGTTCTCAAGGATGGCAACTGTAACTGTAGTATTGGCTGGACGGAGGAATCATTATTAATGTTACTCTTAATTTCGAATGACCTATAGTTGGGCCAGACGTGTTTCCGGGCCCGTCCGTAAATGGACAGGGATTGGAGATTGGGGAGATGACGCAGAAGGAGATGTGAGATGGTGTCCTCCCGTCCAAATCCAATACATTTCATCTTTAAAACTTTGATTTGGTGTCCATACAGTTTTAGAAATGCAAATAGGCGGAGATCTTGAGAGTCTGGGAGCGGGACGGGAATGGGGACGGGGACGGACCGGGACCGGGATCGGGATGGATATTCGTTGAATTCTTTCCGCGAGATTTCGCCGAGCCGGCCATTTTCATCGTACGCGTGGAGGATGTGCCAACTGAGTTCTCGATGATTCTTGAGGAGGCTGAGATCGAGTTTTAAGGAAGTGCAGGGGAAGCCTGAGGAGGTGTCGAAGCAGGCGAGAATATCATTATTCTCGGACCCCTTCTCTGTGTCTGTCTTGTTGAGAGCCTTAGTCAGGTTGAGAGTCCACAGGTTCCGTTTTCGAATCACGAAGGAACTGATTTGGTTCCAATGGGAGTTGACGCTCCTATTTTCTAGAAGATCATGAAGGCTCAGTTCTCGGAGGATTTCTGTCAATATCTATATGTATGAGCAGAGAATACATTTTTTTAAGTTTCGAGTTTTAAGGTGTAAACTGCGGACAAGGTTCTCACTAATTTGTGTGATAATCCCTGCACATGATATCGTGAGTGAAGTTTCAAAATGGACCACTTCTAATTCCTAAGCTAAATTAAAATAATTTTAAATTAATTTATTTAAAAAATAAACACTACATGAGATAGAAGCGTAAGCTCATATAGTTTAATTTCAAAATACACCTGTACATAAATGTATTATTACCTACTATAAAATTACCACGTAAAAGTTATCGTGTTTAGAGATTTTTAAATATGCAAATTATTTTATTTGCTTGTTTTTTAAAGTTCAAAATGTTCAATTTACGTGTTTTTGGAAAGTGCAAAATATTCTACTTACATGCTTTTGAAAAGTGCAAAATGTGCTATTACATCTTTTTGAAATGTGGAAAATATTCTATTTATGTTTTTTTTTTGAAAAGTTTAAATTGCTCTATTTACATCCATGTTTTAGTTTTAAAAAAGAATGCAAAATGTTCTGTTCATATTATGTTAAAATGTTCTTTTTACGTTTAAAAAAAATTTTGTCAAATGTTCTATATTTACATGTTTTCAGAATTAGAATCATATTTGAATTTGCTTGTAAAAGTGTTCTTCGTTTTTAGCTAAAAAATGGATAGGGCTCATTTTTTTATTCTCCACAGACGCTATATTGGGATGTGTGTATCTTTCTTATGGGTGTATACAGATTCATTATTTATTATTGAATTTAGATTGATAAATTTTTTAAGAGATTACCACAGTGTTGGAGAGGGCTTCTAAAATTTTACACGACCTGGAGGATCCTTCTGCTGTCACTGTCACGTGGTCGTGTTTAGGGACTTGATCATTAGCTACTATTCGTACTGCGACTGGTACTGGTCCTGGTCCTACTACACTATGCGGTTGCGAATCGTCCTCCTCGTCGTTCGTGTCCTGGTTATTTTGTATTATTTGTTCATTACTTGATTCATTAGTAGAAATGACGGAAAACAGCTGTTATTCCGAAACAATACAAAATTACAACAGAAATTAAACACACACAGACAAGTTAAATCTATTTTTTCATTATATGTAGTAATTTGCTTCTGTATTATTTTTTGTTGGGTTAAATTCTATACAAACAGAAAAACATAGGAAGCTGCATAATATCGTCTGTGAAGAACCAAAATGACCTAAATCCAATTTAAGCTAGAATCAAAATGAGCCATGTCATAAAAACAAAATTAGATACATGCTTACAATGCTAATTAGGAGTTTTTGAAAAGCGTAAAATGTTTTTATTCCATGTTTTTGAAAAGGTGCAAAATATCCTATTTATATGTTTTTGGAAAGGTGCAAAATGTCTTATTTACATGTTTTTGAAAAGGTACAAAACTGTCTAATTCTATGTTTTCGAAAAGGTGCAAAATTTTCTAATTCCACGTTTTCGAAAAAGTGCAAAATTTTCTATTTAAATGATCCCAAGACACATTTGAATATTTTTACACTTAGTTGATATAGTGTTTAGCTAAAAATGGATACGGGTCATTTTGGTTCTTCACAGACGATATAAATATTATAAATTAAATTTTTTACATTTAAATTTAAATATCCTTCCTTTTCTTTTACCTCCTTTATAAATGACTTGAGTTTATCATTTCGACTATCAAGGCAGTCCGGCTCATAAGAACTTATTAATTTGTGAATGTACGTGACATCAATAGTCTTATTGCTACAAGTTGCCATTTTGATTTTTTTTTGTCTCGCTATATACATTATTCAGAAATTCAATTCACCAAAGGTAATTTTTATAAACAAACTTATAATATGCTCTGTTATAATTAAAATGTTTGAATAAAAATAATAATGCTTGAAAGTATAATATGTACATTACCTTTATAAATTATTCAGAAATGAAGGAATTATGCCAGTACAGTAGTAACGTGCGTACAGTAAAAAAAATCTTGGGTTTTTAAAATTCGTTATAAAATTCAGTTTGCATATTTTCTACAACAATGTGGGAATAAAATTTTTTGATGGAATTACATTTTTGAGAGTGCCTATTTAAAAGGTTATAAGCTACACACACACACACACACACACATACACAAAAACGAAAAATCTTCTAGAAAGAAACTGAAACTGACTCAACATGCTCATATAGGTTTAATAATGGTAATGCTAATGGTACTTACTTTCTGGAGGCTATTATTTGGTTTTGGTTGGATTTGGATGAGGTGTAGCGGTTCGATGCCCTCGTTTTGTATTTAGAAAGGCTCTTTTCCAGTATATCATTTGACAACCTTATTAGAAAGAGACTTTCAACTTCAAGTCTCAAGGTCTATGGTTATGGTTCCTATGGAGTCCTGTGGAGAGTGTAACTACACACACACATATATATTATACTGTACTCAAAAACTATTTAAAACATACTTTACTATATGAATATATTAAAGGAGGTATAGGTCTTTTAAACTTTAAAGAAAATACATCCCCTCTATTTGAGTCAGTGTCATTTAAAGTTCATTTCTGTGATGATTTCTGTTTGGTTGGTATTCCACGGTAGGTACCTGCTATACGTACGAGTACGACATGTACCTACATAATATAACTATGTGTTACTTATATTATAACGCCTGTGAAGAACCAAAATGACCTATTTTCAATTTATGCTAGAATCAAAACGAACTATATGTCATATAAACAAAATGCAAAACATGCGTAAAATTTTAATTTGGAGTTTTTGAAGTGTAAAATGTCCTATATTTGCATGTTTTTGAAAAGTTCAAAATTACCTATTTGAATGTTTTTGAAAAGGTGCAAAATGTACTATTTACATGTTTTTTGAAAAGGTGCAAAATGTTCTAATTCCATGTTTTTAAAAAGGTGCAAAATTTTCTAATTCCGTGTTTTTGAAAAGTTCAAAATTTCCTATTTGCATGTACTTGAAAAGTGCAAAATGTTCTATTTGCATGTATTTGAAAAGTGCAAAATGTTCTATTTGCATATATTTGAAAAGCGTAAAATGCTCTATTTAAATATTTTTGAAAAGTTCAAAACGTTCTATTTATATGTTTTTGAAAAGTAGAAAATTTTCTATTTCCATATAAATGTTTTACTTAGATTTATACGTCTTGAAGGGAGACCCGAGTTAGTTAGTTGAAAAGTGCAAAATTTTCTATTTAAATGCTTTCAAGGCATGTTTTACTATATTTTTGTAGATAATGGATATTGTTTTTTTGCTAACAATGGAAATGGGTCATTTTGGTTCTTCATAGACGAACGAATGTGTTGTGTGTATAGTATCTCCCATATTTTAGTACTAAATGCTCCAAAATCGAGGGTTTGTTTTTACTTTTAAAAGTAAGCTTAATTCATACGCGGTAATAACAATATAGAATTTATTTTCATGTTTTGAATGAATTTGAATATGTGTGTGTGTGCGGGGGACTCATAGGTTTTTCAGGGGCATATTTCTCCAGATAATCGAGTGTCGATCCCTTAATGAACCCCGAAACTTCAAATAACAAAAGATAAAAAAGAGACCATTATTATTGTCGATGACGAGGGATATGAAGAACGAATTAAACTTTAAACGTTTAAACTTTACACATTGCCCGCGCCACACTTGAAATTATTTCAGATATGATAATTTGCATGGTAGTTTTGTATTGTCTGCGATTGTTTGCTTGTTGTTGTTACAATACCCTTTATATACTTTGTAATACGCGAGGCCCGCAGTCTTGAGCTGAGCCAGCTGATAAATAATCACGAGCTTGTATATATACTACTTTGATTGTACATAAAATATAATAGTTCCAGATGTGGACGTCCAGCTCAACTCTGTCAGCATCCAAACGGTGGCACTGTGTTTTGAGATTGTAATTTACTATAATTTAACCATTTAAAAAAATTATCTTATTGGGTGATAGAACAGAATATTTTTAAGAAATGCAAAATAGTTAAACAGGAAAGTTACCGAGAAGAGAAATAACTTTATTAAGTCACTGCTGCACACTTGCAGTAGCCATAAGACTCAGTATACAATGCAATAAGTTTTTATAATAATATTATACACGGATTAAACTTTTAAAGCTTTAATGTAGATAATGATTATACATAATAATAGAGCCTCTAATGGCATATAGCATTACTTCCGTGATAATAGATCGTGGTAACCTAAACCTATTTATAAATTGTTGGAAGAATTTGGTTAAAGTTCCCCTTGCCCCTATGTAGAGACCAATGACTTCAATTTCATCCAAATCTAGACTGTTCTTAAAGTAGCTTCTACAGGGTTCATAAATCCTTTTCTTTTCTTCGTCAACTAATGTGGATTGTTCTTCCGCGTTGCCGTATTCAAACCGTATAGTAGGATCCAGAATGTATCCCTTTCTGCTTTGCTTATCGTAGGCGATAATGTCTATTCTTCTAGCAGATCCATTTTCTGAGATACAGTGCAGCTCCTGTCCAACTTCGTACCCTCTTTCTTTCATTCCCTTTGCAATTATCTCTCGAATACCGTTGTGCCGTTGGTTACGAATTAGTTCCCCAAAGTGGCAGCTGCCTAGTACGTGTCCAAGTGTTTCTTTTTTCTCATCACAGTGTCTGCAATGGGTACCGTCTAAGCTGCGGCCAGGAATGGCTCTCACGCTCGTAACGTTGGCATTCATTTTAATGAATGTGACGTATTCTGAAGTTGTCATGCCTTCTTTATTCATTAGGGACTTATTTCCTTTTGGGTTGTCTGCAAATTGGCTTACTCCCCATCCCCTTAGTCTTAGTTGACACCATTCTTGGAATTCTCTATCCCGCAAAGTCTCCCTCATATATCCCCTCATATATCCTATAGTAATGCTCGGGTCTGTTATCAGGGGCGGATCTAGAAATATTTTATGGGGTGGGCAATGTACATAAAAATATCGTGAGTGAAAAATCAAAATGGTCCATGTCCAATTTACGTTTAAATGAGCTGTCAAAAAAGAAAACGCTAAATTATTTCGTAAAAAGCTAATTTTGAGGTTTTTAAAAGCGCAAAATGTCGTATTTACGTGTTTTTTAAAAAAGCAAAGTGTTCTATTTTGAATGTTTTTTAAAAGTGCAAAATGTTCTATTTACATGTTTTTAAAAAATGCAAAACGTTCTATTCACATATGCGTTTTAGGATCATGTTATTTTAAATTTTTATTTTGTGGATCATTTTGATTCTTCACTCAACGATAAGTGCGCCATCTTGATTTTATTGCCCATGCCCTGTTGCCCATACCCCGTGGATCCGCGCATGAACTTATGTTATTGTACGCGGGTCTGGCTTCTGAGAGCATGTCTGTTTGAATAGTACGCGGGGCGTAATTACTGTCTGTATTATAGGGTATATACCTATACAAACATAATCTTGAAGGCGTAAGTACTTAATACTTAAGTAGCAGGATAAAAATAAATAATATAGAAACTTCAATGCCGAATCCGATGGTGTAAAAAATAAGTAAGTTGAAGTACTTAATGAATATTATGGTCATTCCTTGTCAAATATATGACAAAACTAAACTATACTAAACTAAACTATATGAATCTCTGAACCGACTTTTTAATTTTATAGACAGGGATTTTATATGCATCTTTTAGTGTTTACGCAAATTAATAGTAGCCGAAAATAATTAAACATGATGTTGCACTTTTATTTCTTATTTAATTTACTATGGTGGGCTGAAATATTGAAACATTGTTACTGCTAAAAAACTGTTACTTTTTTAAACTGCTTACATAGTCCGCCAAGTGCCAAGCTTTTATAATAACAATGTCAATGTCAATTCCTTACGTAAGAATTAATGGTGTGTTGTATTGCATAATAATATATATATATACTTGAATGCGACTCAAGTAGTTACTTAAATTTAAGCGTGAACAATTATTTAAACAAAAATTAAAGTCTCTTTTTTTCCCCATTTCCATAGCCATAGCCACATGATCACGGAACGGACTCCTTTTGTAGATGTTGGTATTCGTCCCCTTTTTTCTTTTTCCCTGCTCAAGGACATTTATATAAAATCAGTACACAACTTCAACTCAAGTCCTATTAGCAGCATGCAATCTCTGGAAAATTTATCAATGATGATAATTAATGCCGACATAGCCACACACACAAACTAGCAACACTGAAAAATAGATATTATATAATATCAGTCACTTAATAATTTTTACAAACTTGAGTTTTAGTTAGTACACTGTGTGCGTTGGTGCTGACAACGACAAGCTCCCTCAGTTATGAGTGAAATAAATTCAATATTCAACGGGAAGTTCAGCTAATACGTAGATTATTGTCAGTATTGTTTTAGTATTACTGAGTATAGTAAAGTGCATAGTTACAAAAAATGTCCCCCTCACCGCAACCTCTATTACTTGGCTTAGTCTTAAATTGTGTAATTGTGACATTTCTACTACTCGTTTCCAACCCGAGCCCAGCCGATGGCTCCAAAATCCTCATAATAATCCCGTTAACAACAGTGAGTGAAAAAAACACGTACATTCCTTTAGCGAGTGCACTGGGGAAGCGGGGTCACAATGTGACAGTGGCTGCTCGATTTAAATCCACCTACGAGTCCAAGAATGTCAATGAAATCCTCACACTGGATTTCCCAGGGTATTTTGAATTATTTTCGGATCCTTTGGCGATGCGAAGAGCGGGCTGGAAATTGATGATTAATATGGAATATGATTATAATGTGGAGGGCTGTGAGAGACTCTTCCAAAATCCGAATTTTCAAAACATTATCAACGATAAATTTGATCTGATCATCACGAATAATTGGTTTCATCAGTGTGTGATGGGCGTCATCCACATGCAAGAGACCCCTTTTATTATGGTGAGCACGATGCCGATGGCCTCTTACACTCAGCAAAAGACCGGGAGCCGGAATCCAACTTCCTTTGTCCCGGATGCACTCGCAAGCACGAGAGATGACATGAGCTTTTCCGAGAGGCTCTTCAACACACTCTTTGACAATTACATGAGTTGGTACGTGGAGAATTACATCTCACCCGCCCTCTCAAATGTGTACAAGAAGCATCTCGGCTCCCACCTCCCGGAGGCGTCCGACATTGAGAGGAATGTCTCCCTGATATTTTCAAACACACACATTTCATCCACTTCCCCGAGGCCGATGCTTCCGGATATTGTGGAAATTGGCGGACTCCACTGTCGACCACCGAAGCCTTTACCCAAGGATATTGACGAGTATCTTTCAGGATCCGGAGAGAACGGCTTCATTTTCTTTAGTTTGGGCTCTGTGATCAAAGGGAAAAATATGCCGGAGGAATGGAGGAAAATCTTTTTGAATGTCTTTTCAAGGCTCAAATTACGTGTACTTTGGAAATGGGAGTCGGAGACGATGGAAGGCTTACCACCGAATGTCAAATTGGGGAAGTGGCTTCCACAACAGGATATCCTAGGTACCTAATTATTTAATAGGTTGTTCTTACACTTTTTTGAAGCGCAGAGTAGTCACGTTAAATGTTGTATGATTTCACTGGGATTTCGGTAAACTTAATAACAGCAGTATCTGTATAGGTATTAGTACAGCTAAGAAGTTCACTCGTTAAACCTAACAGGAGGTATTATTGCTATTGGTTTTTATCGATTTTCCTACCAGTGGTGGAGCAACAGGAGACTCTGTTAGAAATTAACAAGAAATGTGATTTTATAGAGTGAAAAAGCTGTAGTAAAAACTATCTAAAATTCTAATTGGTTATTTAAGGTCACCCTAAGATCCGCCTGTTCATAACACACGGAGGGATGTACAGCACACAAGAAGCAACTTATCACGGAGTTCCTACACTTTGCATGCCCATCTTTGTTGATCAAAATATGAATGCACATCACATAGAAAAGAATGGATTTGGGAAGGCATTTGAAGTATTAGAAACCACGGAAGAGAATTTTGAGAAAGCGATCAAAGAATTGTTGGAAAATAAAACGTAATTTAAGAATTTAAAATGATTAACTCTACCTTCTATAAACATTTATAATTATCTTAATGATTTTTTATTTACCGATAATTATTTTCACTCACTCAATTCAATATTCGCTTGGCTTAATTACGATACTAAACTAAATATCTGTCAACATTTCATAGGTATTACGAAAATGCAAAGCGACAATCTCGGCGATTTCTCGATCAACCACAGACACCAATCGAACGTGCTGTATTCTGGACCGAGTACGTCATTCGACACGACGGGGCTCATCACCTTCGTTCCGCTTCAAGAAACCTTACTTTTATCCAGTACCACTCACTAGATGTCTTGGAAGTTATTGTCCTTGCTTTAATTTTAATTATTGTAATCGCTTTTATTATTGTGCGAAAATTACTTGGATTTGTTTGTAAGAAAATCTGCGGCGCAGGAGGAACAAACCAAAGACAGAAGAAAAATCAGTAATAAGCATCAAAACAAATTTTACAACAGACTAAACCACGCAAAATGCCTGATGCTGAGCATCGTTACCAAAATGTATAGTAATACGGTAAATTCACCCAGGCATTATTATAGCCGTTGATTTTAATGATTTAGTGATTTTAATTATTGTAATCGCTTTTATTATTGTACGAAAATTACTTGGATTTGTTTGTAAGAAAATCTGCGGTCAACCAGGAGGAGGAACCAATCAAAGACAAAAGAAAAAACAGTAATAATAAAGTTTTTTGAAGAAATTAATAAAATCAATCATCACTAAATACGATTTTTTAATTTGTTAGAATACGTCATTTTGTTTCTAGAAGATAATTGGTTGTGCATTATTTTGTAACAACGTAAAATTAAATATATTATATACTATTTTGATTCTTCAGTGACGAAACGGACACAGACCACATACAAAGTTATATGCTCCTAAAATATGAAATAGTACAATAAACATATTGTTACACATAATCCTCGTATCATTTAATAAGCAATTTGCACTGCATGCAAGGATCTGTTAACAGGACAAACTACTTTATGGGATCGCCCATAAATGATGTCATCGGTACGTTAAGTGGATGTAATCGGGTGTTGGTAAAATGACATGCTAAAAATAGAACCTTATATACGTAATGTTACACTGCGGCGATATGGGGGCGGGCAGCCTTAAAAGAGTGGTAGTGTGGTAGTGTGGGTGAAATGATGTATGGACCAATCGTATAAAATAATTCTTAATTCGTTCTTTGAATTTCCCGCCAAATATTAACATTGAAATTTCGACCACTTACTATTGATAAATGAGTGTAGACATTACCGACAATTCATTCAAACCGGAATGACTATATGCAAATGCAAGTTATGTAGTTTAAAAAAACTGAAATATTTATTTTTTGAAATTGATCGATTTTAACAAATGATAAATCATTTTGAAGCCCTTAAAAAACTGAGAAAACGGTAATGACTATTTTCAAAAAATGCAAATGACAAAGTAAACTATTTAAATTCGAACTTAATTTTTCCATTATTTATTTATATACGGTGAAATACGGTCTACTTTGTTCTATAGTGTTCTCCCAAGCTTCGGTTTTGGACTATGGTTTAATAATTTGCATTTAAAATTAAAAAGATGTAGGTAAAATAATTTGCATCTTCGACAGCTACGTAGGTATGGACTATAAGTGGATACATAAATACTACTTACGTCATCAAACCTGTCGTCTTTACAAAGATCGCCATTTATTCACAGTCAGAGCAAACTACCGAAAAATGTAAAATGAAATTGACATAATTATACGCACTGATACTACTGCACTGCCAAACCAAGGAGATGCTATAGATGGAGTAAAGTAAAAGAAAAGATACAAGAATGAATCATCAAATAACCCAGTAAATTACTTCCACACGTTTTCTCAATTAATTAATGACAAAAACTATATGCTCAATATTTTAATGGTAAACTCTAAAATACCTTCGCACAAGTGGTATATTAGAACACAGACAAGAAATTCAACACCTCAAAGTACATTATTTTTACCTTTTACGTGACCATTTGCAACTTCGGTCGGATACAGAAACTACACGCCATCATATGACTGAGAAATTCATGGCGCACCGCCAGTTGAATTCCCGAAATTTTCTTAATTATTTCAAGTGTTTTGAACTGCTAAGCACAATTAATGCATTTATCAATCAACCTATAGCTTTGTATATATCAAACAAGGAAGTGGAGTCATACTACTCTACTTGCCTTGTTCAATACATTAAGGATTTTGCATTTTGCAGCTTTCCTTATTGTAATGATTCCCATGTTATTCGGTAAACTTAGTATCAACGCACGAGTGCTTATGAGCGCTGGACGCCGTAATATATAGTGGACAAAAATACTACGCGAAGGAATCAAGGTAATGGATCTTCTAGTTTGTTTTGTGTAGTACAAATTTTGACGTAATAATAATAATAATATTGTATTTAGATTTTTAATCCTAGCAAGCATAGTATTCTTGGTTGCCGGTGTTTATTACACAATTTTCTAGAATATTTTTAAAGGATTCACAGTGAGTTTTGAAAGTCTTTGACACATCTTCTACTGATCTACTGCATGACTGCATCGCCATAATAATATAATACGTACATTTGTATTGCAATGTACCTAAAGTAATAATTTATTACTAATTACAATTTGATACAAATTATATTCGTTTCGTATGCAATTAACATTTTATCGCTGAATAAATTATAAAATGGAACAAACTATGATTGTTTCAATCACTTTAGCTCGTTAAATCCCAGCTCATACACTTTGCCAGAAACTTACACACATATATAGGAAGTCATCGTTAACACTAACACAACTGTGGGAAATGGACCGTATTTTGTGAACGAGTTTAGTTGTGACAGCGATGACAATGCAATGAATAATAATTATAGGAAACAATACAAATTGAAAAACCTTATTGACGTTGATGGGATGGGATCCATACAAAAATTGAATTTTAGAAATAATTCGAATTGGAAATAAAAATCAGAAACACATGTACCGTAAATATGCAAATATGTATGATCGACCTTACCTAAGCTACGTTGTACATACTTAGGAAAATTGTAATTAAAGTTTAATGCCTTAAAAGGATTAGGCAACCATTTTATTTATTTTCTTTTTTTTACCTGAATGCTTAAAATAGTAGCAAAAACAATGGAACAACGCTTAACTTAAAACTAATATAAATTTATTATGGACGTTAACATACATTATAAATTCTAATCCTATTCAACCAAAACCAAGAGTTACTGTTTCGTGACCTCCTTGTAGCAGATTGCAGATAGCTTTGCGCATATTTTAATGATGACAAAGTTTCATTTTAAATTTTTTACAGATTCTATAAAAATCGGAGACAGTGTCAAAGAATGACAGTTTGAGTCTGGATTTGAAGTACAACTGCCAACATTACCACGGGATCAACATTAGTCACAAATATCAGATATCTTCATACTGAGCTACACGAAAATTTAATTTGCAGAGCAAAAATGTTTCGGAAAATTGTCATTGTCTGGCTGGTTTGTTCCTCTGTTGATTACGGTGAGCTAATCATTTAATTTACTATGCTATTATTTTATTGTATACTATCAGTATTTTGTCGTGAGACACATTTTATAATAATGATTTAAATAAGAAATCAAAATTTGGGTGTTTAGAAATTCAAATTAACCAAGGAAAGGAACTCAGGCAACTTAGGAACATTTGTAATTTTTCTCATACATGTGTTTAATTTTTGTATAACATACTTTTATTCTAGGGGCATTTTCTGAGTTGACGAATTCTCCACCTGCGATTGACAACAAAAGTGAGGACGCCGGTCTTTTGGCTCCTCCACCTCAGCTACCCAACTGCACCAAGTATAAGCTAGAAAACACTAACAAGAAGGTATGAATATAATGTTCATAGCCAGTGCTAAAAACTAAATGCATAACTAATAATAAAAATACGCATATTAATTTAAATAACTGATGGATTTTTAATTGTTCCAAGTGTAAAGTATATAGCAGTGTCAATTTAAAAAGAATAATTTTTTCAATTTAATAATGTGTTTTGAATTTCGTATCTCCTCATTAAATTTCGAAATTTAACGGTCTTAAAACAGCTTAAGGTACATTTAATATCTTTAATTTTTTTAAAGAAATTTGTGACTTAAAACGGGTCATATGTACAGCAACAGCGGAACTGGATTCAGTCTGTCGAATTTTGCGCCAGAAAAAAAGCTCGATTAGCGGAAATGCATGGACAGAATGAATATAATTGTATTTTTCAAGTTGTTAATAGAAAGAGTGAGTTCTAATTTTTTTAATTCATAAGTTTGTTGTTTTTCCATTGTTGTTGTTGTTGTTGTTGTTGTTGTTGTTGTTGTTGTTGTTTTCCATGCAAACTTGAAGCTTTATTACGTTAATAATACAATTAAATATTTATTTAGTTCACATTAGACCTTGATTTCACCAGAAAGTTTAACAATAAATTATGAGCCCTAAGTTTCTCGCTTTCCGATTTAACCATTGTTAAAGTTGTTTAACCGAGAACCTTAAGGCTAACAATTGTTAACTTTTCTAGTGAAATCACCGTCTTACTGTTTGTATTTGTACTATCTTATCTGGCGCCCAAAAAGCTGTTCAGAAATTCCAAATAGGAATTCTAATTTGGTGAATTTGGTCTAAGTAAGTAAGTACAGACATTTATGGATTTTAATGTGAGTTTTATTCTTTTTGATCTGTATTTTAGCCACCTCAAAGCCACAGCCACAAATTTGGATTGGGGCATTTCGAGCCAATCATACGGCTTTTATATGGAATCATCACAACTCATAAATTAAAAAGGATTTTTTGGGCTTCCTTTAAAGTCCTTATTCTCGCGAAACTGAAAAGAAATAAAATTTAGAATTCAAAATTTATCAATGCCATAAGGTGGTGGTGGATCTGGAAGAATTTTAATAAATTAGTTTTGGTAATTTTACAGTAAACAAAAATCAAAGATGATTAACCGGAATGTGACTCTCAAGTCTTTGCGGGTGACAATGGAAATAGAGGATCTCGAAGAAAAGATGCGGGTCGATTGAGTGTTGAATTTTAACTGAAATGTAAATTAGGTTTGTAGGTGGTACGGTGGTCTATTCTGTGAACATACAATCACTTCCTTGTTTGATATACAAACCCATTGGTTGATTGATAAATGCATTAATTGTGCTGGGCAGTTCAATACTTTTGACGTAATTATACATCCATTGAATTGATTGAATGATTTTGCCACAATGGCCACGACCCCACGTATACTTTTTAGTACGAACTCATTACCCTCTTTACGATTCAATAACTTCAATCATTCAATGCATCAAACTAAACTCAGATTTAGAACTATCAACATTATGTCATGTCCTCCTATATAACCTTAATTAGTAATACTAATAACATTTGGCTTCATGTATATTAATTTGATTGTTTTAAAATAAAATTATTATGACAAAGTAAAAATTTTCTTAGTTCAAGAGAGACTTGATTTGTGCACATTGAATTTATTTTGAAATTTTCATATAATCGTACTGTACCGTGTAATAAGTGTAATACCGGTACCGATACCTGCCTTTTAATTTATGAATGCTAACGGCCACATTTTGATGGTACCCACTATATAGTGATTATGCAAAGAGAATTTCATCTTACTAATAAATTAATAAATTCCTCTGAATTATAACGTTAACGTAGATATTGCATCTTGGTTGTAATAATTCTTCAATACATGCATTTCGCAGCTTTCTTTATTGTAATGATTCCTATATTGTGCTGTAACGTTAAAGTAGTATCAACGCACCGAGTGCTTATGACAAAATATATAATGGGCAAAAATACTGTGCGAAGGAATAAAGGTAATATGGCTCATCTGCTCATCTGGTTTGTTTTGTGTGTATGTAGTAAAAATTTTAACGTATGAATTTTATTTAGATTTTTAATCCTAGAAAGCATAGTATTCTTGGTTGTCGGTGTTTACTAATTATACGATTTTCTAGAATACTTTCAAACGATCCAGTGAGTTATAAAAGTCCTTGGCACATCTTCTACTCCATCCCTATGAGGAAATACTCTAAATTGTATGTTTATTAAACTTAAAAGGTCATTACTTTCAAAATTGTGTCTACTAATTTTCACGGATAGCAGAACCAAAAGTAAAGCCGTAGCCGTAACTACTTACGGCAATTTTTTGAGAAATAAGGCGATGAGAAGCGATGAGAGTATGATGTGTTCGCCGCTCTCCATTGTGTAGATTTCCAAATTCAATTGTTAATTAACAATTAGGAATTAGGAAAGACAAAAATGGAATTCTGAACTCTGAAAACTGGGAAATTCAGTCCAGCATGAGTTCTCTATTTGCCGCACATTTCCTTCAAAATACAACGACGGCAACGCCTGCACCAATCAGATGGGACCGTGGTCTGGTGCGTAGAGCTTTGGCTCGCCTCTTGGCCGACCTTCATTCGAGTCCCACAGATGGAAATTTGTTTCTTGTTGTTTCTACTGTCTTATGCAACCAAACTACATAGTATTGTGATAGATACAAAGCTCTATCCAAACTCTATCGATCAAGCTATAACTTTTATTTTTTTGCCACAATTTTGGTGCGGCGTTAAGCTGCTTCTTTTCAGTCAGTTTTCCTCTATAATAATATAATACGTATATTTGTATTGTAATGTTGCACGTAAGTAATAATTTATTAGTAATAATTACAATTTGATACAAATTCAAATTGGATTCGTTTCGTACGCAATTATAACATTTTATAGCTGAATAAATTATAAAATGGAACAAACTATGATTGTTTCAACCACTTTAGCTCGTTAAATCTCAGCTCATATACTTTGCCAGAAATCTACGCACATACATGCAGTCTGGGCCAATGTAATAAATATAGCCGCCGCACGGCTATATTTAGTCGTTTGCTAAAAGACTAAATTAATCCGCGTAGCGACTAAATATATACCTGTGACGGTTTTATTTAGTCGTTTCACACTCAAGGCGCATACATATAGCCGTTTCACCTATCTCGTCGCCCATTGGTCCGTCTGACTCAGTGAAAGTGACACTGACGGCGAAAATAAAATCTTACATTGAAAGAAAATCATATTTTCTTACTTTTCATCGTGCCATTTTAGATTTCATCGTGCCGTTATTGAAAAATTAATTAGCGAAGAAATATTCAAAAATTTTAAGATTCTGACGTAACGTCCGAAATCTCATGTCTGAGAGAACACTTAAGTTAGCGATCTGCTTATTTACGCACTCACTGACTGCACGTTTATTTTCATATTTTTCAATTTTGACTTTTATATTTTCCGGCACTTCATCTTGTACTTAATACTTGTCAGGTATGCCCATTGTATATTTAGGACGAACTTAATACCAGAAGAACATAGATGGGTCGTTCTCGTTGCTTACCTAAACTCCACAGTCAGTGGACAGGCATTAGCTTTAGATCCCAAATTAGTTCAACTACGATTTAAAAGTCACATCTACATGTGAACGACGATGGTGTTGTCACTCGATTTTCATAAAAAGTAACGCCGTCAATCAGTTCCCTGATTGGTCCGCTGGTTTAAACTTATTGGGAATTATTTCTAAATCCTGGGGATTTAAAAGTGAATCCCTTTTCTGCTAAAGATTTAGTTTTAATTCCCTTAAGGGAATTAGATCTAATTCCGAGGGAATTAGAATTAAAGCGTGTCCACAGACTGCTCCAGTTGTTCTCACAAAATAATTTGTATAATTAAACTTATGTGTAAATGCTTCTTTGCGACTACAGTCAGTTCTTTGTGTCTTAGAAAACATTTTAACAACAATCTTGTACGGTAGCACTAACAGGTTTAGACGTTTACTTCGACAGGTTTATCAGTAATATTAAAAATTTCTGAGAAAGGGGAAATCAGTTAGCCACTTGTAACAGCGCTGCATGTTACAATACCCTTTTAACTGGATTTTCTGTAGCTCAAATATTTATAGCTTTATCAGTTAAAATCTATAGTAAACTTGTTAAAGCATTAATCTCAATGTACATGTGGCAGGGATACGCCTAATAGTTAGTGATCAGTATCTAGCGTTAAAAGACATGCTGTGTTAGAAGTCATTGACAAGTTGGAATTGATAGCTTATTGTCCTAACTCCGTGGCATACAATTTTTAACATCATTATGTAAAAGCTCAGACTGTAGAAAAATGATGAATCTGCTACTCCAAAAAAATTATAACCAAGAATTTGAATTAAGTAACTTCGAACAAAATTCCGAGTAAAATACAAGGTTTTGGTTTCATCATTGCGGCATAGTTTTGGATTGCAGTAGTTAATATTAGCAATAGTGAACTTTATTTATGATATTTATTTAAAATATGTCGACTTATGAGACCTTCAAAGGTCACAAAGGCCATAATATAAGTTTCCATTAAATTTGTTACATAGGATTGGCAATCGGCTGCAAACAATTTTATGGGCGCTGTATGCGGATAATTTTCGTGAATATGACATAGGCAAATTTCTGGAGGAGGGCAATTATTGTTCCCACTAACGAGGGAATCGTCACAACCGGGCGATGTAAAACCACCTAACCTATTTTTTTATGGAAAGAACATGTAAAAAGGTTGTTCTTTGATAAATGCTGGCCAGGTCGGGAAGTGCTGGCCAACTTTAGTAAGTGCTGGCCAATTCCACTTTAGTAAGTGCTGGCCATATTGACTTTAGTAAGTGACGGCCAACAAAACATTCTAGAAATGGATTAAAACGGCGCCCGGAACGTTGGAGAACAGTACAAAATGTATTAATATACATTTAATTATTGTACATAAAATACATAATATAACTTATACTTACATGTATGATATTGTATATAATACAATACTGTATAATATTTAAATACCTATATATTTATCTACATACATATTTATGCAATATTTATATATATATTATATGTATAGATAATGGTATTTTTGTAGGCTCATAGTATTGTTTTTTACATTATTGTATTCTTATTGTTACCTACTACATAAATAAATCCCTGAACCGTTGGACTATGCTTTTGTTCTCATACGGTTTTTTCTGTTTCGAGCCTGATTCAGTGTTGCTTACAAAATACTTTTTTCCAACGTTCTAGGCGCAGTTTTAATCCATTTTTAGAATTTTTTGTTGGCCGTCACTTAAAGTCAAACTAGCCAGCACTTCCCGACCTGGTCAGCACTTATCAAAAAAACCCCTGTAAAAATAGTGGAGTATCGTGAATCATATTTCAGAATGGGCCTTTTGATTTGATACGGGAATTATTGAAGACATAAATTTGCTAATGATATTTAAATGGAGGTCCAGGGGTCAGTCAAAGCTAAATCATACTTAATAGTTGGATGTCATCTAAAAATTTATATCCCGGCGGGAAGTTCCTTCTTGGAACTCGGAAGTAAGTAGGAAGTAGACCCCATAAACAGGGTTAAAAAGACACACTGTAGGTATAGGTAATAATAAATAATATGATCATTAGCTGAAGTAGTAATTAATTCATGAATGCTCTAACTAAAATACGTTCTACTACAGAAGTAAAAATGGAGATTTTGTGATTTATAACATGACGATTGGTGATTCGAGTTTTTTCAAATTCTTATTTAATACCAGATCGAAATACGTTCTAGACTAGACTTTTGTTTATTTTTGTCTCACGGCTGGTGTTTTAAATTTGCCGCGATTAAATTTCACATGATTTTTTATGATGCGGCTAAGGCTTAAATATATACCTGTGACGGTTATATTTAGTCGCTACACGGTTAAATATAGCCGTTTGGAAAGGATTAAATATAGCCGCCTCGCGGCTATATTTATTACATTGGCCCAGACTGACATGTAGGAATTCATCGTTAACATTAAAACAACTTTGGCAATGGTTCGTATTTTGCAAACGATTTTGGTTGTGGCAGCGATGACAATGCAGTGAATAATAATTATAGGAAACAATACAAATTGGAAAACCTAATTGACGTTAATGGGATGGGATCCATAAGGTCACAGAATTGAATTTTAGAAATAATTCTCATTTAATTTACTATGTTATTATTTAATTGAATACTATTTTGTCGTGAGTCACATTTTATAATAATGATTTAAATAAGAATAACATTGTGTGGAGTACGTCAAAATTTGGGTGTTTAGAAATTAATCAAAGAACTCAGACAATTTAGAAACAGATGTAATTTATCTCATACATGTATTTTTGTATAACATATACTTTAAATCTAGGGGCATTTTCTGAGTTGACGAATTCATCTCCTGAGATTATTGAAAGCAAAAGTGAAGACGCCGGTCTTTTGGCTCGACCTCAGTTACCCATCTGCACCAAGTATACGCTGGAAAACACCATCGAAAAGGCATGTTTGACAATGTCCATAGCCATAGTAATTAGCCACTGCTCAATTAAATGAATGACTAATTAAAATACACATATTAATTAAAATAACGGATGAGTTTTTAATAGTTCCATGTGTAAAGTAGCAGTGTTAATTTAAAAAACATAATTTTTCAATTTTATATTGTATATTTTTGAATTTCGAATCTCCTCATTAAATTTCGAAATTGAGTGGTCTTAAAACAAACTTTTTTTTTTTTACTTAAAACGGGCCATATATGTACAACAGCAGCTGAACTGGATTCAGTCAGTGGAATTTTGCGCCAGGAAAAATGCTCGATTAGCTGAAATCACTAGCAAGAATGAATACAAATGTATTGTTCAAGTCTTTACAAAAAACAGTAAGTTATAATTTTCCTTTCTTTAAATTCATAATAATTATTCATTGTTTTTCTAATTGTCCCATGCAGACTTGGAGCTTCATTATATTAATAAATAAATATTTATTTAGTCCACGTTACTGTTTGTATCTGTGATATTTTATGCGGTGCAGCCAAAAGGCTGTCCCAAATTCCAAATATGAATTCTAATGTGGGCTATGTGAGTACATACATTTATGGATTTTACATAATGTGATTGTCATCCTTTTTTATCCGTTTTTTAGACATCACGAACCCGAAGACAAATATTTGGGTTGGGGCGTTTCAAGCCAACTCTACGACTTTCATGTGGAATAATCACAACTCAAAAATTCAAAAGGATTTTTGGGGCCCTAATGAGCCACAAGGAAATAAAAAAGGTTTCTGTGCAGGTTTAAAATCCAAAATAATAAATGGAAAACAAGATCCTAAGGTGCATGCCTTGGGGTGTGCTGTGAAAAGTGCGTACATCTGTGTTAAAATTTAATTGTCTTCTTTCATAATGTAACACATCCACGTGAAATTTGGAAGTTTTTATTAATTTGTGTAAGTGTAAGTTCTCAACTACACCAGAATTCAATCTAAATTATTGTAATAACTAAAAAATATTTATTTTTGTCCTTTATGGCATCAATTTTTATTTTCAATTCCCACGATTTCAAAAATTAAATTACACACACACACACTTATGGGCGACATCCCAACAACGCCAACAAGGTTCTTTAATATTTTCATGACTTGTTCCTATTTTATTTAGTTCTCGAATTGTTTTTTTGCTATAATTATTTATGCATTTTATTGCAATTATTCAAGTGTTTGGATTTCTTATGATTGGCACCCAAAATAAAGATTTTCTCACGATCAGTCACCTTCTTACCTAGGTATATGATGTATGTATCTGTAAATCTGTATGTTTATTACCTGCATCTTTGCATCAAACATTTCAAGTGAGTGAACACAGCAGCAAGCGTCATAATTTAAATTATATTATTATGAAAGATTCATTAGTATAATTTGTCTCTAATTTACTAATCACCATAAAGTGTCTGCAGCCTCAAAATGTGTTATTTGCTAGGATTCGTGAATTACAGGCAGGTATAGCAAGATACTGTACACGACCATATACAAATTTCTGGTGATTTTAGAAAACTGACTAGAAATATGCTCAATTGAAGTTTTTTGCATTCAGCAAATTATATTTTGTCTTAATAATTTTATTTTAACACAATCAAAATCAATATACATGATGTCAAATGCTAGTATTGCTGATTAAGCTTATACACGAGGACATGCCATAATGCGGATAGTTCTAAATCCGAATTCAGATGAACCATAAATGTGTTTCATTCCCGTCTTCATCATATTTGTCGATTGCTGCATTGTACCTCACGAACCAATCGGTTTCAGTGTCACCATTTCCACACGACGGCTCTGGCTTGTTGATGCATGATGGTTCGCACCCGAACGAATTTACATCGTTAGACTCGAACCCAACGTCACAGACGCACTTCCGCGTCTTCTTGTCGCAAACGTTATAGTATTGGCAAGCTTTGTTATAAGCCCTTACTCTGCTACAATCTTCCCCATGGGAGAATACTTCCCAATTATCTTCATCAGGATGGCCCTCGTTTCCTTGGACAGCCGCCGGACCGGAACCCAAAATACTGAGGATCCCAAAGAACATCCACAGTCCCCCGATGCCCCAGAGCGAGCCCTTCATGATCAATTCCATGATTCAGATTATTTGCTTTAAATTCTTTATTCTCGCTAAACTGAAAAGAAATAAAATTCAGAATTTAATTTATCAGTGCCATAAGGTCGGTGGTGGGCCTGAAATAAAATAAATTAGTTTTGGTAATTTTACAATAAAGAAAAATAAAAGATGATTAACTGGAATGTGACTCACAAGTCTTTGCGGGTGACGATGGAAATAGAGGATCTCGAAGAAAAGATGCGGAGCGGATCGATTGAGTGTTGAATTTCAACTGAAATGTAAATTAGGTTTGTAGGTGGTACGATGCTCTATTCTGTGAACATACAATTACTTCCTTGTTTGATATACAAAGCCATATAGGTTGATTGATAAATGCATTAATTGTGCTTGGCAGTTCATTACACTTGACATAATTACACATTCATTTGATTCATTGAATTGATTGAATACGATTGCAACAATTTCCAGAGCTCCACGTAAGTAGTTCGTTCTGAGTACGAAATCATTGTCCCCATTACGATTCAATCACTTCAATTATTAAATGCATCTAAATTCTGCCATTCAAAGGATGAAACATAACATGGCTTTGAAACAAAAACAAAATGACATATTAATAAATATAGAATATGAAAATCTAAATATCGGCTGTGATGTCCATATGCTATGGAGTGTGAATCTCAGATGAAAAGTAAAATGTTCCGGAGGAACAGAAAATAAATAAGATGCTGTTGCTCTGGCGATCAGTCTAAGATTAGTTTATTTTCAGTCTTTAGATATTGAGCATGGCTCGGTTTGGTTGAATTTTGATATATCAATGTTTACACATGTTTTAGTATAATAGTACATGAGAGTACTGTATTAATCGAATATAGACTGACGTGTCACTACAATAGTACGGATGATGTGGAGGAAATGAATATGACTCCACCATCCTGTATTGTGAAATATACATGCTTGGGTAGCTGCAATAAAACAATAAAATATAATTGCTAGTTGAAGGATGACGAGAGGGAACATTCCCGAATCGTCAGCACAAATAATGTCCAATGCTTTTGTATAGAGAAGCTCAATAACTTGACTTCTTAAAGTTTGACAATTATTCTGAAATATTCATCTCCATGTTAATGGAGATGTTACAATTTGAAAGTAACTTGAATCTCTGATTAGACAAGTCTATTTGCAGCTTGCATGAATCTAATGATTGCTTAAGTAGAACATCTCATGATAATGAAATGTGCTGAATCCCTATTTTACCAATGACGGGATTGAAATGATACGGATTTGCCATAACGCAATATCCTACAATATGTATGCCAGATTATAATGTAATACGTACTATATGTATAGTTACAAGTATCTACATTTAACACCTCCTATCTATATAGGGAAAGATATGTCTATATTATATAATACATCCTAATTACATAGGTACATGTATCTATATTTTAACACCCTCCTTCAATTTGAGGTAAAAGAATAAAATGAATGATCCGAGAATTGATAAATCTCTAATATAGACTATTAAGATAATAACTGAATAAAATCTGAATAAAATGAACTGGAAATAAAAATTTGAAATGTTAACAATAATAAATTTCAACAAAAAACATAATAATGATTACTACTCCCTATAAAATCGAATCTGCCTAATGAGATGATCCAGGTGAGCTCCGTAAAAATGTTGTCCAGTAAGATGAGTGTCTTGTACTCCTAGCCACTTGTTGGCTGTCCAGTCCATGTAGGAAATATGTCCATCTGTCCAGTGTCTCGTGCAGAGATGTCATCTGGATAATAGCTGCTGATGAGCGTAAGTACTGGGTCTTGGTCGGCAGGTACATCGCTCGACTCGCCAGGTTTTATCAATCCATAATTCGGTCCGAATGTAAGGAGATATATGTCAGTCAAATATGACTTCTGATCATAGAGAAGATATTTGAGGTCAAAAACTGGTAGTCCATATATAAACCAGTAAATCAATGCATACGTCAGCATGACTAGCATGATATTTTCCTCTGAAAATCGATGATATTCAGGCAGCTCTCGTTCAAGATAACTTTCTTGAGAGTATGGCTCGTTCTGAGGCTTATAGTCTGATTTCTCATGCATATCATTTAAAGCTAAGATATCATGGAGTCTTGCCGTAATTCCAATTTCTTGTAATTCGGATAGTGCCAGTAAAAACTCGGCTTTCAAAATCTGTGAGGGAGTCACATCTGCCCTCCTGACTGTGTACAGTCTTAATTCGGGTAATCTTGTAAGTCCAACTGGAGTGTGGATGAAATGATAATGAAGGCTGCGGACCGTCCCGTGTTCCAGTGTTTCAGGGGATTTCCTAGCGTCTCGAAATTTCATTATGATGCAACCCGTAGTCCCATGTGGACACCTTGCTGAGGTCAAGTTATACCAGGCGAACTCTTCTTGTAACGGTTGCAAGACATTTTCGGGGTCCAGGTCCTGGTTCCCGTTTTCTATTTTCTTCCAATGAATTGGTTTCAAATTTTCATGGTCGCTGGGACCTAACCTTCTGGGGTTATTCTCGTCGAACTTCAGGGTGCTTTCTCCATACTCTGGGATTGCATTCTGAGTGAGAGGTAACTTGTTCGTGATGAACTTTTCCAGTATACTCCCGGGGTAGCCAGGTGTATATGTCTCCAATCTCCATGCTGAGAGAGACCGTAATATGTTGATCCAGCAAAAAGATTTCCTATACAGAAATAGATGTGGATAGTTCAGATATCGAAGAAAGCACTTATTGCTTTCACCGACTTGTTCGCTTTGATAGGAGATTGCATTCTTCCTATGTTGCCCGGGTCTCTGCTGTATTTCAGATATGTCCATTTCTTGGATACTTGGTACAGAGTCTGCTTCTGTTGCTGGTGACTCTTTTTCTGCATTTCGGCTAAGCCTATGCCCTTGAATTCTTCGGTCTGAGTGTACCTTTGTTGGCTCTACATGCGATCTCCATTTTTGGTGGTCGCGAACTTGATAGTTATACTCGAGATTGATCTGATATTTGTGTACAGCTTTCCCATGTGTAAGTGGGATTCTATTGAGACCTTGCTCTCCGTGAAGTAGAGTTAGAAATGGGAAATTAAAACTTGATCTATTATTTCCACTTGATTGAATCTTGTTTCGGTTGCTAAGTTGCTGTTGAAACAATAAAGAGGGATTCTTCTGTCTGAGGGTTTCCGAAACTCTTGAATTTGGAAAGACTCTTCGACGTCCCTGTGGCTCTGATTCTAGCATACATGCAAAATGACTTATCAGAGTACATGACTTCGGAATAATCAAATATCTTGGTTGGATTATATTCCTGTCACTTGGCTTTCTGTGATAGAATAATCTGCGCCTCAAACCCTCAAAATGCAAACTGGGGTTTAAAGAAATCGAAATACTTGGATTAACTTGAAAACAGTGAAAATTCAATATCCACTTATTGCTTGTCTTCGGTCCGGAGTTCACTCCTACCTGACTTTCACTTTTAGTAGCTGTGGTAGCTAAACCGTATGAACTATATAGTGTTCTTGGTGTGGCTACTTGATTGTAGGCTTGATGTCCTTGAGCTCGGACACTTTTTGACTCCATACACGAATTGGAATCTGTTTTTAAACCATCCTTAGCTAGGCGCTTGGCACTGGTAGCTTGGACATTTCTCTTGTGTGAGTACTGCATCTCTTCGACTTTCTTCGTGATCCTGGAGAAAGGAATGCATTCTTGGCTGTCTTCCCAAAGAAGACTTTCTTCATATGAGGCGTTTTCTAATTCATCTGCCTTTTCTACTATTGTTGAGCATTTCAATTGTTGCTTGTGGTGGCTTCCACTTCTAGTACTGGAACTTGGTAATTTTCCATTCCTTTGACTTGTCAACTTGTTCAAAGTTTCGACATTAGCTTGATTGTTCAGGTACTTGCCATGTTTCTGATGCCTACGTCTCTGGGACTTGATACATTCAGATTGAGTCCTGTTTTCTTCTTGGTTTCCCGGCAAGTTTCCCTCAGGGGAGAAACTCGGAGAATTTTCTATTAAAAAGCGATATGGGAAAATCTGCTGGATTATCCAGTCTGCATAGATTCTTCCTGATTTCTTTGACAACCTGATCGGCGTGGCGACGATAACAGTAAAGTTACCCGAGGTTATCTTGGCGTCTTTCTCTTGCTTTCTACTGGTGAAAGGCTTCTGTATTTCGAACACTTCTAAGTGAGAAAACACCTCTGAATATGGGAGGTTTCCTAGTAATTTGACCATCATTTTACTGACAAATGACGGAACTCCAAAGTTAAATAGGCTGCTGGCCTTTAAAGGTTGTGACTTAACTCTTAATGATTTTCCGACCCAAATTGCTGGGGATTGTTGAATTCGAATATAGTGAAATTTCTTCATTAATTTCAGTGAAGGTACGGACTTGGTCCTCGTCTTCTCAATTGCCCTTTGCGTACTTGTCATTTCTTGTGAGTACGATCTGTAACTTTGTCTTTGTATGCTTAAATTTCTCGGAGGTCCGGATCCACTCCTGCTTCTCCAAGTACTTCCACTTTTGATTGAGTTTCGTTGTTTGTGGATCTCTGCTGCGGAAGAAGTTAAAACTATTCTTTCCTTTGCAATTATAAATATTCTTGTTAATACATGTAACCACTCTGATGTGGGTTTCGTTTTAATATTTTCTGTTTTCGGAATTCTTGACGAGTTCATAACAGACTTTACAAACTGGGCGGCTTTCATGTCGTCACCTGTGTCTTTACCTACGAATTTTGCTTTTGTGGTTAAAGCTTTCTTTTCCGGCCATGTTCTGTTCACTTTCGGTCTTGGACCTGTGTGCGTGAATTCATGAACTTGTCTATTGATCCATATTTCGCCTAGGAAGATTCCGTCGGCATGGCAGCATTCAATCTTGTTATTGTAGATTGTTGTTGACTTACTTAGGTCGATTTTTACATCATTCCTTTTGATGGGTTGATGCAGAGACACTTTCAAAATTTGACATTCTTGCTGAGTTTCATTCCAAATTAATTGCGAAACTTGCGTGTGATTTCTTCTCACGTTCATATTTGTAAAATAATTAGTAACTTGCTTAACTGTGAAGGCTACAGTTTCAATCGAATTTCTTGGGGTAGTAGAACTCCCAAATTTTCCACTTCTTAATTTAACTTTCTCTTCTGTGTAGTAGCAGCCTGAGAGTATGTGGAACGGATAACTGCCTTTTATAGGGCTTAATCCTAAAATAACCGGAAAGTGTTGCTGAGTGTAGCATTTTGTAAACTTGCAAGGACTTACGCTGTGGCCTTGGCTTTCTTCGTTAATTTTCACAAATTCATGTATCTTATCTTGAAGTGCTTTCTTTTTGAGTGATAACTTAGTGTCGTTCCTATTCATTTGCTCTGTCAGGGATGAGTCCGGAACTTGAAACTTTCCTTTTGATAAATCTGAATTCGGTTCCTCTTCAATGTGAACTGGTGAGGCTACCTGATGGATCTGCTTCCCCGGTCGGGGGATGCCATGATCACTTTTGTATGTTTCATACTTACTTCTTTCTGTGAGGATTTCTTTCTTGGCTTCATTGGTTTGAAGGCTTGTGTTGCTGCGGTCTGGTGTAAGCTGGGCTGGCTTCCCACCTCTGTGACTGATAAGTCTGTATTTCCAAAATTCTTTTGTTCCGTTTCTTTTTCTTGTGGTCTCTTCTACTTGTGAGATTAACCATGGATTATTGAATATAGTTGTAAGTGTGATGGCGCGCAATGGAGGTCCTTTTCCAGGTTGATATCCCCCATAACTTTCTCTACCACTGTCAGGTAGTTGAGATGCCATGGTCTCAATACTGTTCTGAGATGGCAGTCAATGTCCAGGCTTATCTGTAGCGACTGGGCTTGCTTGATTCCATCGTTGAGTATTTTTCTGTTCTGTATTGTATGATGAGAGTTGCTTTTTAATGGAGTGTCCATTTGACATGTTGAGGAATAGCATTAATCCTATGAGTAGGATTGTGTGAAGTCCTTTCTTCATTCTGAGACCTGTACACGGTCTTCTTCTCTCAGGTGAGATTGCAGCTGTGTGCTCTTGCAATTCAATGTGATTCGAGGAGTCTTGGGTCACCTCTACACTTGATGGTCCAGGCTTACTTCGTTTGCTGGAGCTATCGGTTTCGACTAATGTCTCCGATTCGGACTTGTCACTTTCTCTCTTTGTAGGGGTTCGTACACTAGGACTTACTATGTGTACTGTCGGTTGCTCAATGGATTGAGTACCTGTATTCGGATCCTTGCTTTCAGCGATCCTAGGAAGGAAATTCGTCTTCCAAATTGCTTTTCTATCTTCAGATGTGAGAATTCTTCTTTCAAACCATCTGGCCTTGATAGCTTCTTGTGTTGGTGGAGAACTGATTCGATCCACTCTGTAAGGTCTTCTCAGAGTACCTTGACTTAATCTCTGAAAGTATTTCTTGTTTAATACTTCTCTGACTGGAGTTCTCTGGCTTGAGATGCGTAGGTTCCGCTTGTTAATTTCCAGTCTAATTGGCGTGACAGCCTTGACGAAGAGGTCTGTTTGTAGAAGCTCTTCTTTTTCGTGTAATGGCTTGATGAGGTCCATCTCTACCATTTCTCGGAGGTACCATAGCTTTCTCTGGTCCTGCCGTGACCATCGATCTTGGTCGTCTTGCTTATAGATGATCTTCCATCCAAAGTCTGAGTCTGATAGGTGTACTATGGGTGTGAGCCATTTTCGTACTGTTAATTCACATAATTGTAAGTGAATGTTGACCGCTGGGGTGTGTAAGTCAAAAAATGTACTGACTTCAATTTCTTCTAGATTCTTGTGCCTGTCTACTTCCTTGCGTGAATGCCAGTAGATTGCGGCTTTGTTTATCGTAATTACCCCTCCTGTCAGGAGTAATGTTCCAGTTGAATCCACGGTGTAGCACGATTTCGCTTGTACTTCCACCTGTACTTCTTTGAGTGAAGCGTTTCCATCTCTATGTCCATCTCTCTCCCTCCCAAGGGGAATCGTAGCAAACCGGAGATTATCGTACATAGTAGTCCATAAGTATTGCAGAATTCTCTTGGCTGCTGCATAATCTTGTACCGTATAATTGTTATGGACGGATTCAATTCTTTCGATTGCGAAAGCAATGTCTGGTCGAGTGGCATCTCGAATTTGCAAAAGTTCACATATTAGATTGTGACACTTCTTGTAATCGTATTCTGACAATAACTGAGAATCTTCTATCTCTTCGTTGTCGTATGGAAGTGTAGCTTCTTCCGTGGGTTGACGTCCGTAGTCAATATAAACTTGTTTGATCTTATTTGCTTGTGTAAGGCTTACGTAAGATGCTGTTCTGGAGATTTCAATATCCATCCAGGTATTCGGGAGTAAATTTCTCTCCGCTTCAAACATCCTCTCTAGGTCTGCTGCAAGTATGTAAATGTCTTGACTGTGTGTGGCAGATGCTAGAACTTCCTGTCCATTGATTAGCAGGTAAGTATGATGTGTCTTCCCGTGAGGATCCGTGTAGGATTGAATATACAAGTCTTCATCGCATTGGCTTTGCTTGTAATGTAATAGCAGTAAGAACTGATGCGTCTTGTGTCTCGATTTATTACTGAGTACGAGGCCACTAAGGCTTGAGTTCACGGAATATACCAGTCGATGACCATGGCTATATCCCTCTGGAGGTTCCAAGTAAATTTTCTTCCCTTCAGTCCGATTCATCTCTGCTGAGGGTCTGAGTAGAAAAGTTGCCAGGTATTTTCCGCGAATACCCGCGTCGGCCAAAATGAGTCTTGACGTTATTTGGCATGCGTCGGTCGTAATGAGACCGTCTAACCTGATGAAGCTTCCATCTTCGGTTATGATGACCACTTTGGAAAGATAAAGGTCATTTTCTTCTGTGTGAGTATATGTCCACGCTGTCTTCAATACTTTCTGATTGCTGGGCATAGTAGAAAGTTTCCATGTGCCACTTCGCATGTGGGCTTCGACTTCCTGGTCCATCGATCGGATCCAGTGTAAGTGTTCTGAGGTTCGGATTGCCTCTTGATAACTGTTCGGATTTTGAATCCCGTTGCCGTGGTAGGCTCTGAATATCACTTTCTCTGGTAATGAGTGATACTGATTACGAATGGAGCGCTTTGATGCGACGGCTGTGTCTAGCGCTTGTGACTTGGAACTTGTCTTCTTATCCGAAGTTGTGGCGGAGCGATCTCGCTTGGATTCCGCTGTGTTACTTCTTCTTCTACCCGTTTCCTTCCCTTGATGGGGGGTGGTAACTGTAGATTCGTCTGATTCTTGCTCGTTGTAGAGGCTTGTGGGACTTCCTGTATGTAGTACATGTCGGAAGTTCATGATGGAGTAACCCGTATCGGTGGGATTTCGACGAACTGTCTTTGCTTCCATCATCTTCTCGTCTTGAGAGTTGTAGAATGCCCAATAATTCTCGTTTCCGTGAAAGGATAATCCCATGCTCTTGCAGGCGTAATTGACTGAGAATATATTGGAGCCATTCGGTAAATACCAGACATTCGGTATTTCCATTTGCTTCCATTTGCTTCCATTGAAGGCTTCAAGAATTACTGTCCCGGTTCCGGGTGATTCCACTTCTTCTCCGTCTGCGAGGATAACTGTGCGGTTCTTCTCTTGAGTTTTGAGGGGGCCATAAAACCAATCAATTCGTCCGCAAATGTGGACTGTGGCTCCCGAGTCGCACGTCCAGTGGAATTGTGATGCCAGGGAATTAACAATTTCTATTCCTTGGTTGTCCATGTTGCTGGAGCTGCCTGTAGTAAGGTCTTGTGTCTGTAAATCGAACTTCTCAACTGACTGAAGACTCTGCGCGCCTCCAGGTTGCTTTGATATGCTTAGGCTGGAGGTGGGGGCTTCTTGAGAATTCTGATGATTGATACGTACCATAAGTACTTTATTCTGTTGACCTTTCTGTGTACGGTCAGTTTCTCTATTTTCGTCCTGATGACTAATAGATGAGGATTCATTGTTTTCGGCTTGTCGCCTGTTGGTGGGTATACACCATCCGTCTTGAGAACAAATGTGTTCTTTATTGATGATCCTCGGAATTGCCTTGAGCAATTTGATTGTTTCCTCGTTCTTTTCTATTTCGAGGCAGAACGTTTCCGGATTGTATGATAATCCTAACGTGCAGTACTTTCGAGTAGATTGACTCATTTCTTGAGTTTTCTGTAGCATGCATTGTTTGCGTCTATGTACTGGCTTTTGACACCAATTACAGGGTAATTGTGTATTCTTCAGTGATGAGGATTGTATTGGGTCCTCAATGTCAGTCTTGACCTGCCTCATAGTTTCAAAAGGAAATGAGGAATTTCTTTGACAATTTAATACATCGTGTATGTTTGTCCCTTGATCATCCGTTAGTACGGATGTATTTCGATCAACTTCTTTCCGTATTTGTATAGGGGTGAATGTAGGGGTTATGCTCCCTCCTAATGTGCCTGGGGCTTCAGCTGAAGATATTCTTGGATATCCAGCTTTTCTCTTTTCTTTGATTATTAAGAGTTTCCTCTGTGTCTTCTCTAGAATTGATTCTAGATACCGAATTCTATCTTCGAATTCTGAATGATTCATTCCATTGTCTCTCTCTTCGTCACTGTCTGACGGTGTATCTCCTATGGTATAATGTACTTCATCCGGAGTCGAGACGTGAGATAACGTATTTGAGTCGAATGCCGTGCCTTCCGAGTCTTGTCTTGACTCTTCCTCGTCCTGAGGGAATTCGATCATAGGATCTATTGTTGAAGGGCTTTGTAATTGTTGAGCTTTTCTCAAGAATTCTATTTCTTCCATATGCCATTGCATGGCTTTGTCAAATGTGTCTTGGCAACATTGACTAGGCATTTTGACTAATTCCCATGGATAGGGAGATTCTTGCGGTTGAACTATGACCGCTGGCTTGCGTTGGAGACTTTGATTTGAGTCCGAATTCTGTATATTCGAGGACTTTAACAATGACTGGGGAGTATCATGGTTCTCTCCCGTTTCGTCTTCAATCTTGATACGGACCATAAAGGCTTTATGAATTTCGTCCGTTTTCGTGTCAAGTGATGACACTGTATCCTCCGTCTCTGTTGACTGGATAATTTCTTTGAATTTTTCAGTTCCATAATGAATGACTGAACTCCCTCCGACCGTGTGTAGGTCTGGGGTAAGTTGAGGGGGAGTACTCGCACCCTCCTGTTTCTTGAATTTCTTCGACCGAGGCGGTTTCTCGGGAGACGATAAATTTTCAGAGCTGGGGGAATGTGATAGCAATAGTTCCGTCTTCACATTGCCCATGTCGGGGTCGAGAACGAATTTGAAATTGTTCATGTTACCCGTGGCTGTGGCTGACTCTGTGGGGTCAGGCTTTTCTAGTGCTGGGCTTATGATGCCAGGCTTATGAGCGACTGAATTCGTATTTTCAGGCTTTTTCGGGGCTGAGCTTGTGTCCTCAGACTTATCCTGTGCTGCTTCGAATTTAATGAATTCTACAGACTTGGCTCCTTGAATTAAATCTTCATATGTTGGAGGCTTTTTGTTTCCGGAATTTTCAGATTGATTCCTAACGATTTTCGAATCTTCACGCTGATTCTCGTCCATTTCGGCTACGGGTACTTGTGCCCTGACCAATTGAGACTGAAGGGGGATAATCCCTTCCTTTCGGACTTGGAATTCGATGTCGAATCTTTCCATAGCTTCAATTAAGCGTTCAAAAGTCCTTTCGTAATTCGGGAGAATGCTCCACTTGTCGAGGAAATCTCTGTAGAATTTCTTCCTCTTACGGATTGTATGGAGGGCTAGCTTGACCAACTCCGTGTCTGAAAATCCGTCAAAGTCTTGAATCAGGACGGCCTGAATATCTTGTATTTCTTGAAGATATTGACTGCCCGTTCCTGTGATTTTCAAGTTATACAGGTGCGAAATTACGTCGTGCTTTGACTGTTTCTGTCCTGTCTGAAACTTCATTCTGAAAGTTTCTACCATTTCATGGGAGTCTTTGCAATGAAAGATATCCAGTAGTAGAGCCGTGTCGACCGTATTGATAATCAATTCTTGATTATGTGCATCTGCATCGAACCAGGCTCTGGTGATGGCTGTGGTGATGGCTTTCGGAAATGGGAGATATTTCGGTCTTTTCCATGACCCGTTAATGATTTCTTCATTAATACCGTTTGTTACGGCCTTCGTAATTTCTTCTTCCCATTCTTCAAAATTTCCTTGCTCGGATAATTTCGGGATATTTTGAGATTTCGTCTCTGCAGACTTCTCAATTTTCAACGGACTTATTGAGTCTTGTAACTCCTTGATTTGCCGTTCTTTTTCGAGTAATTCATCCTGAAAATGAATTCTCAGTTTCTCGTACTGTTGGTCAAAGTATTAATTTGCCCCCAACAGGAGATCTTCGGGTGTGGGTACGGTCTTAATGTAGCTGACCTCTCCATTTCTTACGACCCGCTTGATATCGTATAATTCTACTCCGTCGTATGGCTTTACGATGAACGGAGGCTCGAATTCTTCCTAATTTTGTCCTTCGGATAAAAATCCTGGACTGTTCTGTCTTTCGGTTGAGAAACCTGGACTTTTCTGTCTTTCGGACATGAGTCCTAGACTATTTCGTCTTTCGGATGAGAATCCTAGACAATTTCTTCTTTCGGATGTAGATCCTAGATTTTTCTGTTTTTCGGACATGAGTCCTAGACTGTTCTGTCTTTCGGATGAAAATCCTAGACTTTTCTGCCTTTCGGACGCTTGTCCTAGGTCTTTCAGTCCTTCGGATGAGGATCCTGGACTTTTGGAGTCTGACGGAGGTAGCACTACCGTCCTTTCCATTTCAAAGTTGATTTTCTCGGGGTGTGACTCGACCAGGATTTACTGGGTGACCTGGGATTTATTTGATAGCACCTGGATTAAATTATGCCAGGGCACGAGGGGCTTAGAAAATTAATTGATGCACTCGAAACTGCGAGTGGCTTGTAGTGCGCCCTCACCGGAGGTACGTAGCGTTCAGAAGTTAATTCTATTCTTTCTTGAATTTTCGAATTTTCAATGCTGATCCTCTTGATCCTCTTCTGAGCTACTCTTCTCCTCGGATATTTCCACTATCAGAATTTCCTTTTTAGGGGATAATTGATAGCTTATTTCCCCGAGTTTACTTACTTAACCTCCGTCGGATCCGCTTGTTAGGCGGTTCGTTGGGTTTAATTAAGTATAGTAGTGTCGTAAGCTCGCTGCCGTAAAGATGAGATCTTTTCCAAACGGATTAAATAGATCTATATTTTTATCCTTTTCCAAACGGATTAAATGGAATATGAGATTCTTTTCCACAATGGATTAAACAGAATCTATAAATATTCTTTTCCAAACGGATTAAATAGAATATTTCTAGTTTTTTCCTAACGGATTAAACAGACTCTTCACAATATTCTTGTTTAGGGGATAAACAGAATTATTGTGGCTGTGCTCAACTTGTCCAAGTGGATTTAATAGTTAGCACGAAGTACCAAAAACTTGGTTTTCTAAAATTGAATTATACAGGAAAACTTCGGGTGCACTGGCCAGTGTCTTACGGGAAGTTTCCTGTCTTTTACTTTTTATAATTCAGTGTAAAATAAGATTGACCTACGGGGTCAATTGTGACCACTGTCTCAGCCGTGCTGATAACGTAATAAATATAGAATATGAAAATCTAAATATCGGCTGTGATGTCCATATGCTATGGAGTGTGAATCTCAGATGAAAAGTAAAATGTTCCGGAGGAACAGAAAATAAATAAGATGCTGTTGCTCTGGCGATCAGTCTAAGATTAGTTTATTTTCAGTCTTTAGATATTGAGCATGGCTCGGTTTGGTTGAATTTTGATATATCAATGTTTACATATGTTTTAGTATAATAGTACATGAGAGTACTGTATTAATCGAATATAGACTGACGTGTCACTACAATAGTACGGATGATGTGGAGGAAATGAATATGACTCCACCATCCTGTATTGTGAAATATACATGCTTGGGTAGCTGCAATAAAACAATAAAATATAATTGCTAGTTGAAGGATGACGAGAGGGAACATTCCCGAATCGTCAGCACAAATAATGTCCAATGCTTTTGTATAGAGAAGCTCAATAACTTGACTTCTTAAAGTTTGACAATTATTCTGAAATATTCATCTCCATGTTAATGGAGATGTTACAATTTGAAAGTAACTTGAATCTCTGATTAGACAAGTCTATTTGCAGCTTGCATGAATCTAATGATTGCTTAAGTAGAACATCTCATGATAATGAAATGTGCTGAATCCCTATTTTACCAATGACGGGATTGAAATGATACGGATTTGCCATAACGCAATATCCTACAATATGTATGCCAGATTATAATGTAATACGTACTATATGTATAGTTACAAGTATCTACATTTAACACCTCCTATCTATATAGGGAAAGATATGTCTATATTATATAATACATCCTAATTACATAGGTACATGTATCTATATTTTAACATATTTAAAATGTGATTAAGAATTAATTTAATTGTAATGCTTTACTATATACTCAACACGATTCAATAAAATGTGATTTAGGGATGAATCCATTGCAACTGATATTTTGTGCAGTGTTATTTTAGGTACTCGGTTCTGCAATTTAGGAATTGATATAATAATAGTACATGCTTCTATTTAGTAATGATTTATTATACTAACTATATATGTACTACTTATATATGTATATACTATATTTATAGTATTTTTGGGGACTACCTTTTTCGCCCGAGGACCTCTTCTGTTAAATTATGATATAATATGGAATAATGCAATACAATCCTTGTATACCGTATTTCAAAGAAAAATATTCTCTGGAAGAAATACAAGTCAGGGGACTACTGATCGGAGCAAGGGGCACTCTAACTTCTTCCTTTATAACGAGTTTATTAAAGAATTTTCACTCTCCGGAGCAATATGGAAGAAAATAGTACAAAAGTCTACAACACTTATTTAAATTCAAGATTTGACAAAATGTTTATAGTACGTTTTTGAAATATCATAAATTTCAAAAACAAAATCATTGATGATTGTAGCATGGTATTGCATATTTGACATATAATTGACATCTGATGCTGCTCTCTGCAGTTGCACTGTAGCAAGACAATAATGAGCTTTATCTGTAATAATATTATTGTAACAAAGTAATTACGTGCCTAATTAAAAATATTTACCTTGAGCCCATATCTTTAATATGTGGGCATATTTCTTATAGTTACGAAATTAGATACTTTAAGTATCATGTACTTATGCACACTCTAGAGACTGAGACTGTACTGTATGAACATTTCTACATGTTCTATAGAACCTGAACTGGAACCTTGGAACTTAATTTATAGTTGGACGTGTTACTCTTTTAAAACCATGAACGTCAGTATGCAAAATATAAAGCCCAAGAGTCAAGCTAATGCCAAGCGATAGAGCTTGGATAACCAAAATTATTACGAAGAATTATTAATACCAATAATATCACAAATTACGAATACTTTGCAAATAAAAGTTTCTACAAATCTAAAATACTTTAATATTATTATACTAAATAATTCCTACCTATCTACATAATTTATTAATTAGTAATAATAACCTGACTAAGTACGTAGGTACCTACTTACATTAATATCGACATCGAATACTGGAATTCGAAATATCCAATCTAAAACTTGTCAACGTCAGTTGCTTTATTTTCAATACCAGAAACCAGAGAATTCCACAATTTTATTTTCCTTTATTTATTTTAGCAATGAAAAAAATTCAACATATAACATATACATACTTAAGTACTTAATTATGCAATAATTATTTTAGGTAGGGTTTAACTTAATGGTATAGATTTATAATTATAAATGATTGCGGGGCCGTAGCATCTAATTGAAAATGCATGATTTGTCCGATTCATTGGCCTGCCATCTTCTTGAACTTAATAAAGACCACGCGTTTGAAATTTAAACTCCCGCAGATTTTGCATAGGACAATTTAATACAGAAAAGAACTGCATTAGAAAAGGAAAAGAATTTGTTGTGTCATTCCGGCTTTGAGTTTAAGTGATTTAAGTAAAGGTAAGAAAGGAGTTTGGTTTTTGGATTTTTAGGATATTATAGTGTCAATTAAATCGTACTAAAATTAATTGTTGAATTTGCTTAATAGTGTTATTGGGATAATTTGATTATTAGACATTACAACTGTTCGAGGACTAACAAGTTGTGTACTAGTTTTTAAAGGGTGATTACTTGGTTAAATCGATTTGAAGAGACGATGAGTGCTTTTGGAATTGCACACATTCCCAGTGGGGAACCGAAACGGTTCACTCAGTAAGTGAAAATAATACCCTATTTTATATTTTTATGTAGTAATTGCTAATTGCTACAACTATGTTTTTAATATCATTTTGTGTTAGATCGTAAGTAAGACTTACTTGGCACATTTCATATAGTACTACAATGTATCCTACTTATGACTTAAATGTTAAATGTTTGTAAATCTTTCAGATAGGCATATATTATATTTAGGAAAAGTTATCACATGCAGTCTGTGTCAGTTTTTTATTTATTTTAATTTAATTTTTTTTAAAACTTTTTTCTCAATTACTTAACCTGCTTTGGGTTCGCTGTCACTTGCAGCCTAAATAATATGCCTATAAAAGATATATTTGTTTGCTGTTTTCAAGATTAAAAAGCTGTTTTAACTGTTTTATTATGCGTAAACTATAGCAATTATAAATGGTTAAGAATAAAAAAAATAACTTAAAATAACTAAATTTGTAACTATTATCATCACAAATTGCAGAACCCCTGTAACAACTGGAACATCCGTTATCGGAATCCGATTCAATGGTGGTATTGTTTTGGCTGCGGATAAATTAGCCTCATATGGAAGTTTAGCCCGATTCCGTGACTGTCCTCGTTTATTTCAAGTGAATGAATCGACGATGCTTGGATGCACCGGAGATTATGCGGATTTCCAGTATTTGAAGCGAATCATTGAACAAATTGCGTGAGTTTTAATTGATTGAATGCAAAGTCAAAAGTAGCCACTGCTAGCCTGTTGCCATTTATGTTTGTTAACTCCTAATTACAGAATCGGTAGTTTGAAACTTGCTTAAATGCAAACAAATTATTTTGTTACGCATCGAGTCGTTTTAGCAATACAGCCAATAGACACAATTAATTAAGCACCTGTTAATTATATTTAAAAAACAAATAGTAAATTCGTTGATACATTGATACAGATGTAGTGTTGTTGTGGAGGAAATAATATATTATATATATCATAAGCTTGGAATCGTATGAATAGGATCGATGACGATTGTAAGGATGATGGCTTTCAAGTAACTCCAAAGTCTATGTATTCTTGGCTTACTCGAGTTCTCTACAACAAGCGCTCAAAATTTGATCCCCTGTGGACGACTTTTGTTGTTGGTGGAATCCAAGATGGGAAAGAGTGAGTTTAATTTTAAATACTTGTCAATTATTTTGTTTGTTATAAAATTTTTGGTGTATGTTATTGATGTGTGTGTGAGTAAAAGTAGTTTTTTTTTAACATTTGGGATTATTTTCATTTTAAAGGTACTTGGCCTACGTGGATAAGTTAGGAACGGCCTATGAAGACCCAGTAATTGCCACTGGTTATGGGTCTTACCTCGCTACACCACTCCTTCGTACAGCTTATGAGGAAAAACAAGGAAATTTGACGGAGGCAGAAGCCATCAAAGTTGTTGAAGACTGCATGCGCGTTCTCTATATTCGTGATTGTCGATCATTTAATAAGGTAATTATTCCTAAATACTCCACACAACGATAATAAAATAAAGACAAAGAAGTAATTTATTATCATTGATCAATACTTTTACATCTGTATTAAATGGTACTTTCTTACAAATCAATTCTATTTTTTTATCGATATATTTTTTTAGAGGTTAAACTCTTTTTTTAAGTTTTATTTTAAAATGACAATAAAAACTAAATTAAATACAATTCAGTAATGTAATTAAACATGTTAAAATGACTATCAACAAAATATATATAATTTATATTATCATCTCCTTCACTTTTCAGTACCATGTGGGTGTAATTCGAAACGATGATGGAAAAGTTAGCAGCAGTATCGTGGAACCTCCAGAACTTGAAGCTAATTGGGAAATCCAGAGTTATGTCAGGTAGATAAAAGACCCATATTTAAATAACTTTACACAATATTTTTTATTAGTTATCTACAAACGACATCTGACATTACTCTTACTATAGGTATAACATTACATTTTGAAAATTTGAAAGTATATTACAGTTACGATCTTAATTTTCAAATATAGCCAGTATTTCTAGTTATTATACACCTAGGTACTTAATTAATTTCAAGCATGTGAGTATAATATTTAGAATAATTTTAATAATACACGCAATTTTGTTTTCACTTTTCAGTGGGTACGAGTAAAGAGATCGAAGAAGAACAACGATGTTTGTTCGCAGCAGCGTGACTCTATAATCTAAAATTTGCTACATATTTGTTACATCCAAGACCCCAACCAATTAAGAATCATCAAATCAAAATGTTTAAACGTATAATATACCTTGTAAGAGTAAGAAAAGTTTGTGCTTACATTATAATTTGTTTAGACGTTTACATAATAAAAATTGGCATTACTTAAAATTAAAAGTGTAAAATTATTTAACTTATTGTGGAAAACATACACATATGTACAGCATAAACTTAAATTACAGAGTACTTAAATATTCAAAAACTAAAACTTAAAACTAAACGTAACAATAGGGTTTTAAGAATTTAGTTAAATTTGCTTTCTAGTCAATATTCATTAATTCGTCGATGTCACCCGAACTAAGATCTAATTCTTGCAATTCGCTGCTTTCGTCGCAAAAAACCAGCTTTTCTTCATTGTGCTGAAAATAAAATGAATATTTTAATCTCTTTAACAAAGACGACAATAATGGTAGTATACATAATACGTAAGTAGCCATTAACGAAAATTAATTTAAACTATATACCTTCCCCAGAACATAATAGTTACCAGGACTGAAAATGTCGTCAGACATTTCAATAGGGCCTGAATATGGAACTAATTCCCTTCCAACCGAACTCAATTTTTCTCGAACTCGTTCTTCCAATATGAATATTTCACTATTCGTTTCCCTCCCTACTTTAATTTTTAAATTTTGAAGAGGTGTTGAAGGTGCTTCTTGAGTATCAGCCCGAGCGGTATTATTGGTAGATTTGTATGTACCGAGTAATTTTCCAAAAATATCACTGGAATTTGGACGATTTGGTGAAGGGGAACGCACAGCATCTTGGAGATCTAATGGGATCTTCTTCTTGATTTTTGCAAGCTCTGAGCTATCCGAGTCAGAATCAGTGAATATTTTAGTAGAAAAATTAATGCTATTCGTGGTAGTAACATTATCTTTGTCTTTCCCATTATCACTGCCATCCACATCCATGGCACTGCTGTCATTTTGTTCTTGCAATTTTAATTTGGCACTCATGGGACCAGGTCTACCGCCAGTACGTTTAGCCTTAGCTGATGCAGGGCCAGGCTTGGGTCGAGCAGGAACGGGTTCAACAGATGCTGAGGATTTGTTGTCGTCCTCTAAGTCTACTGGGTTTTCTTTGTCCGCCTCTGTTTCGACAGATTCTGTGGTTGGGGATGATTTCGCATTACTTTTACTATCATTCTCATTTTCCACCTCGAGGGATTTACTTGATGAATTTACACGAGATGTAGCTGCGGCTTTTGTAGACTTCTTTCCACCGGATTTATTGCGTTGTCGAGCGCTCGTGTTGCTGTCATTGTCAGAGTCATTGCTCTCGTCACCGCTTGAAACTGTTGCTCGGGATTTAATTTTGGAACTGGCTGACGGTTGCGGTTGTTGCTTCGATTTAGGGCCAGCACTACTCCGGCTCCGACTCTTTTTACTTGGTGAAACAATAAACTCAGGATCATCGGAATCATCACTAGACTTGCCTTTGTTAGTTTTTTTCCCTCCAACACCTTTTTTATTTACACTAGCACTACCACGATTTTTGGATGGTAGTACCTCTGTCTCTGACTCGTCGCCAGAATCATTTTCATTCTTAGAATTTTGAATTTTATGTCTGTCAGCTGGCTTGGTTCTTCGATCAATTTTAGATGGAATTATTTCTGCCTCAGACTCATCACTAGATTTATTAGGTAATTTTTTACTATCATTAGCTTTTGTTTTTGAATTCGAGTCGGACGGTGAATCACTATTATCATCATCTTTAATATTTTTATTTTTATCGTTATCTTCTTTCTCATGTTTCACAACTTCCTTTTTAACAGAAACAACTTTTTTCTCGTCATCCTTAGTTGAGCCTGACTCTGAGGGGGGAGCAGGAGTAGAGGGGGATTTTCCCGGCAATTTAGCAGTGCCAGTCTTTAATTTGGTAAGTAAGCTTTGACCAAGCTTTGCAAATAATGCACTAGGGAGTTTGGGCTTTAGAGGGACTTTCGGTGATGCAGTTGCGCTCGAAGAACCAGCTTCAGGAGTTGCCACTTTCGTAGCAGTTTTAGTAGAAGATACTGTTGTAGACTTTTTCTTTAAATTTTCGAGGGGTTCTTCATCTGAATCAGAGGAAAGAGTTAATTTGCGTTTCTTGGCAGACTCCGTGGTGGTAGGTGTATCAGATTTTATTTTTGTCTTGGATTCTGCCGTTTCTGGTTTTGAGGACGAGCCAGCTGGAGCTGCTTCCAAAATAATTTGTGGAAATTTGTATAGCTGCAATCACAATTGTAAAATTTCAGTCTAAATGAATAGTGTCAATTAAAATTATATGTAATTTCTTACAATTACTAACAAAACAGTCTCAAAAGCGGGTGGATGAGGATAAATGAAGTACATAATTTTAAAAAATTGTGGGCCCCTTAGAATGTCAAATTACCTCTGATCCTTTGAAGAACGTTTTCCCACTCAACAGGTAACCAATGTCGTCCAAATCCACAGAAATATCAGCGCCTGAAATTTAGAAACTAGAAATAACTGACTTGCATAGATATATCATCTTTTAGGCAGTTGTCTAGTGTTGATTCATGTTTAAATCGTTATTACACTTATAGCAATTTAATTAATTTGACCACATTCCCAAACCACGAATAATTATAAATAGTTTTGGTTGGTTTTACCATCACAGGAGAAATCACGTTTGCCAGCCGTCTCACCACCAGAATTGCTATTAGTAACTCTTGTTTTTGACAATGGTCCAGGTTTATTTTTTTTCCTCTGTGGTGTCTGTGATGTTCCAGGTTCAGCTGCAGCTGCACTTTGGGAAGGACCTGCTGCTAACTCATCCGCAGAATCATCGATGGAGATGCCAGCACTTGCACTCGCAGTTATAGTTGCTAATGCCGAGGAACCGGAACCTCTGGAACGTACTCGAGATGCAGAAACTGTGTCCCGCTCAGTTCGTTGCTAAAACCGTAAGCGAATGAAAATTTTTATTAAAATTGAACGCTACGTACAACAAACACATTACAATCTATAAAATACGTAATATTTCCAGCCAATAGTGTAATACTCGCGTCCTGAGTGGCTAGAAAATTATTTTTTCTACCACTCTGGCAACTTGAATATTGTACTTTAATTTTGCATAGTAGTGATTTCTGATTTACCATGATAAATGTGTAAACAGCCAGTAATCATATGCGTTAATAATTAACAATGCCTATTAGGTAATCGTTTGTAGTGCCTAAATTATAGTAGCAGTATTAGTATTACTTCCTAACGGTGTTTATGCGTGTAAATGAGTTTTTGTTTGATGTTGAACATAACGAGTTAAGGAAAGGGCATCCATACCTTAGATTTTTTACTTTTATTCGAGTCAACTCGAGCAATATTGATTTTTGGCCGCTGAACGGTGTGGCCACTAACCATAGGAAGGACACTCGCTTTCTTCGCCGCTTTGGATCCTCCTGTTGACTTTCTCGCTCCTGCTCCTCCACTACTGCTTTGAGTTGTAGACGACGAATTTAATGCCGGCGTCGAGGCACTATTAGCCGGTGCACCACTAGCACTAGGAGGAGTAACAGCACTATTTCCTGTTTTACTTTTTACATCGCATGCCGGACTAACAGGACAGGAAGAAAGAAAAAGATTGAAGATAGCAAAGGTCAATTGAAAGGGTATTGCTGATAACATATTTTTACCGACTCAAAAGTAATGAGTACGAAAGTTAAATGATTAAAAGTGAATCCACAGCCCACCCGTACCCACACACAACACACATATCCATCAAAGTTACTTCGAACATAACTTACCAATCGGCATAAAAATCTTCAATAGTCCTTTCTACATTGATCAAAATCCATTTTGCCTGTGCCAGTTGATTCACACAATTATCCAACAATGTCAGTCCTCTCTTCAGCTCATCCTACATACCAAATGCCAAATTATGAATGGCATACAAATTATCTAAGCAAGTCTTTCCTCTTCACACAACAGTCAACAGTTATCAGAAACCAAAAAGTCAAATAGGGTAGAGGTGGGTGATCGTGACTGATCCAGTTTTTAACAAGAGAACATTAGTCCCGACAGAAAACTGAATTAATTGCATCGAAGAATAGGCTTAGTTTGTTTATGCAAGATATACCTCTACTATCAGTGCTATTTATTTACTGCCTTCCTGTTAAAAACTTGGGAGACCAAAATCACCCACCAGTCACATTTATGAATTACCCAACTTCTCCCTAATGAATGTTACTTTACTGTTTGTTTCGTTCACCTTAAGAGTACAACTTATAGTTATATAACGCTACTCCTCCTTACTTTAAGTGTATCCGTAAGAGAATTTAGTACTTGAACATGTTCCTGATGACATGCTGAATTCGGCTTCCTTCCATTTTCTTTCATCATAAAAGCAGCTTCAAAACGGCTAAACGGCAGAGTAAAACCTTCAAAGTTTAATAGGTAAAATTATATAATTAGCTGACAGAGAACCTATGGATACGATGCTTAATTTTGAATACATCCGATAACTGACAACCGAACAACGTAATAACACAAGATTGACAACAAAGAAGCTGCATTACAAGTCGGAAACGGACGTCCGGCTCCGGCGTGTCAGTCATTAATACAATAATATTGAATATTGTAAAACTTCTATTGACAACAATTGACAATGTTTGATGTTACTGACAATTGAGAATCAACACCAAAAACTGATACTCCTTAATTTAGTCAGTGATTTTCCGCTTTCCGGTATCATGACGTAATGCTATTATAGATCCTACAGATCCTTTGTTGTCTGTATTATTTAAGTCATAAGAATGTACGTAAAGTTATGATTAAGAATGCTGAATGTACATGTAGGTACCTAGTTTGTGTTATTGTGTTTGTCACAATTCCTGTCTTCTCTCTTTTGATTTAAAGAGGGTCGGGTTCTTCTCATCAAACTTTAGTCTTTAGAATGACGATCGGATGAAGGAATAATAAATTTTACTATCGACGTGGGTAGTTAAATAGCGTTTGTGAAAAAGACAAAAAACTTGGAGATTTTCATCATTTGATTGAAGGTTTTTTCTAACTCTCAAAACGAAAAACTACACTCCAGTTTTTGAACTTGTCTTTTTTCTTTGCCCGTCGTCGTATTAAATATCAAGCGTAAAGTCGGACGGAGTCGCCTACCGCACGGAAGCCGGAGGAAGTGAAAAGAGAGGAGGAATAACAGACAGCTTAAAAATGCAATCTAAGAAATGATCCATAAATAACGTTGCTCAAAATTATCATTCTTTCAGGACGCACTCACCCCCCTGTCATCCCTTGAACCATCTTGAACATTACCTAAACGGCTATCATTAACATGGCATGCGCATAGGATCAATCCCTAACTAGACCCACTAACCTTAAAGTTGACATCATTTACGGACGATTTCTAATACAATGTAAAGGCGGCAGCGACTTCAGCGACACAGCAGCACGGCGAAGACTGAAGAGAGGAATCAAAGTTGAACCGCTGGGGTCCGCTGAGCTTTTCCATTCAAGATTTTTGGTTTCTTTCCATACACAGTGTTCATTTGCCATTTCCAGCGGCAAATTTAAAGGGCCACAGTCAGCTTTAATCACCTGCCTAAAAAACATTGGCATTTATCATTGGCAAATAACATTGGCATTGGTATTGGTTTGGTCTTGGTCTCGTTAAGAAAATTGAGAGAAATCCTCACATTCACATCATAAATTAAATAATTACCTTGCCTTGCAGCTGTTTCTAGAGCTCTCATTTTAAATTCTAGGAACAGGAACAATAGGAAATACAAAGTGAATTAGTGGAATATTGTCTACTTAATTATTTATTACACAATTTACTCAGGACCAGAGCTGAATACACGTGTGTAAATATAATAAATTTCGTTTGGGTCACAATTCAGCTATATTTTTGATGTAGATATTAGTGAAAGGATGAACTAGCAGTCAGTACCAAGGAGCTCGTTTGGGCTCCCGGGAGTTCGTTTTTTAATAGGGGATTTGGAGCTCGTTTGAACGTCAGTACACGTTAATTTGGGCTCCTCAGGAGCTCAGATCAACTCCTTTAGGAGCTGGTTTCAGCTTTTTGGCAGAAAAGTCATTTGGTCTTGAATACTATTAATTGGACGCTATTTTGACGTGCACCATTGAAAAGATCGCAATGAAATACATATTTCCAATGTGCAGATTTAAAATCCAATGTGCAGGTCGCGCTTAAATCAAAAACGAAAAATCGTGATTTTTCTGAAATGCCGGATTGTGCAGATTTGTATATTTTTTAAAGGCGAGTCTTAATTAAAAAAAAAATATAAATTAATAATTTTTGGTACAAAATTAATTGAAGATTAAGGATTTGAGATCGTCCGACGAATACAACAAAAAATGTTTTTGTTAAACGCGATTTAGGCTGAAAAATCGATTTAAAAGTTCGAAAAAAATTTAAATCCGATTTGAAAATTCGCAGACCGTTTTAAGCTCATATGAACGTCTTTGGAGCTCAAACCAGCTCCATAAAAAAACGAACTCCCGGGAGCCCAAACGAGCTCCTTGGTACTGACTGACTAGAGACAACAAGGACAAGGGGATAATAAAGTAAGTGCCTCGTCAGCCTCAGTGCTCAGCCTCAATTGTTTGTTTTTGGTTGCTATATAATGCCAATATATTTCAACTGGGACAGATCCTTCAACCTTTTTCAGTCATCAGTTGGTCTATTTGGTTGTTGGTGCACTAGTAATTAGTCTAATTAGTTTAGATCCTCGGAAGTACTGGCTTACCTTCTTATGTCTTAGTAGTTGGTAGTTGTAAGAATTAATTAAGTCAGTCAAACATCAAGTCAGAATTAACGTCGGAAAGGTGAAAATTGTGGTGGGAAATTGCTGGAAATAATAGTTGTAACACTACACGTTTGACGTTGCCTCTATTTTTTTTTGTTACCAATCACCAATCTAATTGTCAGTTGTGACTGGACAGTGGACAGTCAGTCAAGTGAACAAGTGAAGCCTAACTACACAGCTGATGCTGAATGGAACAGAATCTCTGCCTTTGCACTTTGTCAGTCTAGTAATAGGAGCTCGTTTGGACTCCAGGGAGTTCGTTTTATGCAGGAGCTCGTTTGGGCTCCTAGGAGCTAATATGAACGTATGTACATGCCCGCCAGTGTTTAAAACTATTTTATCTTGCAATATAAAATAAAACAATACGTAGGACTATCTGTGCGGCTAGATTTATTTATTTTCGACGAAATTATAATTTTGCAAGCATGAAGTTAGATTTTTCTAAAAATCAAGTGTAGGGTGGAAAATTTTAAGCCTAACAACTTTCCCAAAGATACTTTTCTCAAATTTTAGAACTTGACGCCTAAATGTCGGGTCAAAGGTCAAAGATTGAACCACAATGTATATATATGAAATTCATATGCCTAGTGTATTATTTGCTGCTGATTAACGTGGTGGTCTTAAGTTTCTCAAAAAACTAATTTTTGGCCCCATTTTTGAGGTTATTTGAGTTTTGACCCCAAAATAGGGTCAAAATTTAGTTTTTTGGTAAAACTAATATCACTACGATAATCAACAGCAAATTCTGCATTATACAAAGTAACTTCAAGAAATAAGCGATAAATTAAATTTTTGACCTTTGACCTAAACTAGGGCCAAAATAGAATCTCATAGAAATTACTGTGCCAGTAAGAATAGTGTCAATGTCTCAATTTCATCAACACCTCCTCCCCCACCCCCTAAAAAAGCCAAGCGAAAGCTGCTAATTAAAAAATATTATTAATAGATAAGCTAGTCGTAAAGGTGAGAAGCAATAACGTAGGAACAAATTAATATGTGAACGTACAATTTATATACTGATTATATTACAAAATTTAAATCAATAAATTGTACAAGAATTGAATTGTAATTTTAGTATTTACGTTTATATTATTTGAGTATTAAGAGAATAACTGCATTATCTTTATTTGGGAATACATTTCTGAGCGTATACATTTCCCGTCCGTGTAGGCGGGGAATTTACTAGTTCTGGAGCAATTTTTCGAGAGTATTAACTCACGTTTTGCACATTGGAATTCAATTCCGCACACTGGAAATATGTATTTTAAGGCGCTCTTTTCAATGGTGCTATCCAAATTGGCGTCCAGTCGATAGTGAGCCAGACCAAATGAGTTTTGTGTGAAAAAAAGTAAAAAAGCTGGAACCAGCTCCTACAAGACGTTGATTTGAGCTCCTAAGGAGTTCAAACAGACGTGCACAGACGTTCAAACGAGCTCCGAACCTCTTTTTGCAAAACGAACTCCCTGGAGTCCAAACGAGCTCCTATTACTAGACTGTTTGTTAGGAATTGTAAATGGAAAAGTTGATTATTTTAGTGTGAATACATGAAGTAAGTTCAAAAGTAGTGTCAAATGTGTATAGAGGTTAGGTCACGAGTTGACATTGAACATTGGAGAGTTAAATGTTGAATGTCTAAATTGACTTGGACTTTGAGAATGATTAATTAAGTATTGTCCCAATTATTAAAAAAAGTTGTTCCAAAATAGCTAAGCTTCTTGTACCATCAACTCAGAATTTTGATTTTGGCATTGTCAAGGCATATCACATGCATATATCATATATTGACCACAGCTTCAAACTTCGTTCAGCAGCCATTAATTTAACATGAAGCATAACTAGTTAGTTGTGGTCAATAATTATGGCATTTAAAGTAAAATAATCTCCTTCAGTGTCAAACTTTCCGCGGGTCGCTGGTTAGTGGTTTGGCTTCAAAATTCCAAAAATATGACTCCGTGAACGTAATTATTATCAATTAGATTGGAAATTGGGGTGGCTGGTGATCAGTCAGCTCAAAGGCACATAATTTGGGGGGCGATGATGAAATAAGCATTTTAGTACACGTACCATTATATTATCTGAGCGGTAATTTTTGGATACATTTGAAGTTTGTTGTAACTTTAATAAGATGTGTTATTAACTGAGGGTGGATCCGTTATCGTCACTTACTTTTTAGAACTAATAATTACAAGTCCAAAAGAATAGGGTATCGTTTTTTAGGGTTAAAGAAACATAAGCTAAAAAATGTGATTTTGCTATCATCAACATGAATAGTAATAGGTACTCTTGTGTGAGCGCAAAATACTCTTAAAGTGAGATACTTCCCAGTGGACGTAATTTGTGTTAATAAACGGAGTAATAAATAAATTAGTTGAAATATTTTAAATTAACTGCATCAACAGTCGGTGTTTTGACAGTCGAGCTTAAATTATTTATTTTTATTGTGGATTAATTTGCCTTGTATTTTATTTCCTGTTTCCATATTAGATCCATGTTCTTCGTTGTGTTGTAAATATTGCAATTGAAGGTGTGACACTCATATTTTTAACACATTTCAACTGACCAAGTATCATCCAGGACAGGACCAAGGCTTTGATAGGACTATACAGACTAGTTAACACCTTCCGAGTATTCGAAGTTGCAATCTTGCAATGAAGATTTCAGTATGTTTTGTTGTGTTGCTGTTCGCTTGTGGATGCGTAGCACCTCCTGTAACTGAAAAGAAAAAGAAGGATAAAAAGGAAGATGCGGAAACCAACGAGGTTGACCCTCAGGTGAAAATCCCCTGTTTTTTAGAGACTTACGAATACGACCGTTACCTGCCTTCATTAGTATTTTAATTGGGTTCATAACTTTACTAATACAATTTATATTTCAGGTTTTTGATGTAGAATATAAGAGATACTTACAGGAAGTTGTAAACGTTTTAGAAGGGGATGAAGAATTTCGAAATAGACTAATGAAGGCAGACCCAGAAGATATTAAGGTAATTCAATGACCAAAATGACCAAAATGACCCAAATCCATTGTTAGCTAAAATGAAAATGAACTTAATATTAAAATATCAGGATTTTTAAAGCTTTTAATTAGAATAATTTGCACTTTTGGAAAAGTAGTAAATAGAACAATTTGCACCTTCCAGAAACATGTAAATAGAATATATTGCACAATTTTCAAAAACATGTAATTAGAATATTTTGGACATTTTAAAAAACTCGTATTAACATTCTACGCATTATATTCTTATTCATTTTTAAAGATTTATTCGACATAGCTCCTTTTAATTCTAGCTTAAATTGGATATGGGCCATTTTGTTTCTTCACTGACGATACGTCAAAACTTTTGGCTGAGGAATAGATTCAAAATTGGTTACGTATATTTAATAGTCGCTAAAACTTAACACACTGTGCAAAGTTTGATTCGAATTTATGAACATTTTCCTAAATTGTCGTTGCCATAATCTAATTTGACTTTAAGTATTTATAAGAAGGTTTTGAATTTTATTTTAAAGAAATTTATCAATACGTACTATCAGTGTGACTATAAAAATTAAATCTAACTGATAATACATTACCTTTATTTCCATGCTGGAATGGAAGAACTATTACAGTAATAATTAATATATTTATTGGTTCTCGTCTCCAGTGTAAAATAATTAAGTAAGTTAGTGTTCTCACTTTTGATCTTGTTTTCAGAATGGAAAAATTGCCAAAGAACTTGAATTCGTTAACCACAATGTCAGATCCAAACTTGATGAGTTGAAAAGGCAGGAGCTGGAGAGATTGAGGCACGCTGCTATTCAGCAACATGAGTATAGTAATGGAATTGACAAAAAACACTTAAAACTTCCAGGTCACGTAGATCCAAAAAATCCGCATACCTTTGAAACGGAAGATTTACGAAAATTGATAACTCATGTGAGGACGTAGATAAATCGGCTTTAAACATTTTATTAATATTTTCTCATTGAAGTACTTACATAAGTGTGTACAATAATCCATTATTATTTCCAGACTGCTAAAGAATTAGAGGATAATGATCGACAACGTAAGGAAGAATTTAAAGAGTATGAGATGCAGAAGGAACTCCAATATCAAGAGCAGTTAAAACATATGGATGAAAAAAACAGGGATGAAGCTCAAAAGCAACACGAAAATCAAGTAAAAAAACATAACGAGCATCAGCCCCTTCATCACCCTGGTAGTAAGCAACAATATGAGCAAGTCTGGGAAGAGCAGGATCATCTAAGTCCGGAAAATTTTAATCCCAAAACATTTTTTCACCTTCATGATCTGGACGGCAATGGTGTCTGGGATGCCAATGAAGTAAAGGCTCTGTTTAGAAAAGAACTTGATAAAATGTATGACCCGAATGCTCCTGAAGATGATGTTAGAGAAAGATTTGAAGAAATGGAAAGGATGCGGGAACATGTATTTAACGAAACAGATACCAATCGGGATCAACTTATCAGGTGAGAAATTAAAACTTGCATAGATAGTAGAATGTGCGTTATTTGTATATTAATATATCCGTATATAATCATTTTATATTAACATGTTTCTGTCTGAGTTACTAACTTAACGTTTTATTCCAGTTATGAAGAATTTGTGGAACAAACGAAAAGACAAGAATTTGAACGGGACGAAGGCTGGAAGGGGATCGATGAAGAACCTGTTTACTCTCAGGATGAATACAAAAATTATGCACGTGATCACGAGGAAGAAATTCGTAGAATGATTGATCAAGGACTGGTGAGTTTCATTTTTGAAAACGTTTTGGATAGGATTTAATTATTTGAAATTTGGTGGTGTTGGTTGTTGGTCCTTTCATGGTGGTGGTTCATAAGTGGTATTGGTACACAGTTTCGCTGAAGGATAGTTTAATTTTCGGTGGGCGAGTATTCTGCCTCACGCACCTTAGCATATCTATATATGTAGCAATTTAAAGATCTCGTAGCACTGCTGTTTGGGATTTTCTATTGATAATGATTTCTTTGCTAATTTTAATTAAGATTATGTAGAGGATAATGGGCTGAGGGTTGTTTCTGTAAAGTGCAATGGACGACTAATCTTTTATTAGTTTTTTTAATACATAAATTAAAGCCGGAGTAACATTATTTTGTTAGGGGTTGGTTGTAGAGTTGTTTATACTTAGCTTTCCAAATTCCTCCATTTATTATAACGAAAAATTAACACTACGTAGCTATCACGTAAATATTAACAAGCTTTGCATTCATTGTTCGGTTTCGGCAATCAACATTTTAATCAAATTAACCCCTTGACTCTACGAGATTTGCCGGTGTCATATAGTCCTAATTTAGAGTGTTGTTGGAATGATTTTTTTTGTTGTAACAAACCGAAGATCCCAGCCGCCCCACCAGGTTACGTACCACTAGTAATCCCTCCAGGCCACGATTACAATCCACAACAGGGTCACATCCCACTGCAACATCAGCCACCTTATGTAAGACAGTATTGTATGCCATTACTGTGCGTATTAATTATGTATAGCCAACATTATTGAATTTACCAGACATTCACAGGTAGGGGACCTGTGCTCATAATCATAATTCCTGGTCGTTTTATGCCTCCATTATTTTTACACGTGATTGACCGTTGCTTCCACATACTCTGAGAATTTCTTTTATTTAGGAATGTATTAATTTCATAATATATATAAGTTGCTCAATTTTGACTTAATTTATTGGGTTTCGTAGGTACCTCCTCAAGGACTTCATCCGAATGAAATTCCACAACATCCTGCTGGAAACGTCCAGCACCAGCAAGGGCAGCAGGGTAGCTATCAGCAGCAGCAACAATACCAGCCCCACCCTCCTCCACAATACCATCAGCAACCTCCACAACAATATCATCAACAGCCACCACCAGAGCAATACCATCAACAACCACCACAACAGTATCACCAGCAGCCTCCGCAACAATATCACCAGCAACCTCCGCAACAGCATCACCAGCAGCCTCCGCAACAATATCAGCAGCAGCAGCAGTACCAGAATCAGCCCCAACAGCATCATGATCCTCAAGCCGCACCGTCAAGCCAAGGTCAGTTTCAAAAACATCAGCCAGCAGCCCAGCTGAACAGCCAGCTTCACCAACAAGGACATGTAGATGCTCAGCATCGTGAAGGTATCCCAGCGCAAGGTCAACCTATTCCAAGTCAGCAATACCAGGGAGGTCACGATCAACAGCAGCCAGCTGCTGTCCCTGCCCATCACGATTCCCAGCCTCATCAGGAACAGCAACAGCAAAACCATGTAAATTCTCCGCCACATCAAGGAGGCTCCCCTAATGCTCAAGACTCTACCCATCACGTAAATAGTGTAAATACAGCATCTCATGCGCCAGTAGCTTCAAATAGTCAGCCTCAATCAAGTCATTAAATGTGAAATATCTGCTGATTAAGCCTATCTTGGATTTTATTTTTAAACTTATATTACATAACTCCGTATTTGAAAAATTTGACTCGAATCTCTATTTCTATTTTGTTTCGTCCTTCTATTAAATAAATTTCGATTGTGTACAAATCCCAATATATTGTATAATTATTATGTAATTGTTTAAATAACTGATTATGTAAGCAAAAGACAGTTTGCCCCTTTCTTCGCATATCGATTTTTATTGATTCAGCATCATCGTATGTTCTAAAGTTTGCCATGTTATAATATGATGAATAGTTATAACCGTACACGGATGAGGTAAACTTTTTCGTTTTGTGATTGCGATTGCAATGAGGTCATGGAAGGGTGGCGTTTTAAATGTTGAGAGGAGTAATTTATATAATTACTTGTATGTAATAAATGACTCATCTCGATCTAAGCTTGTATTTGTATTTGTACTCTTATGTCGTATTGTAACTCTTTCTAAATTGTCATCATGGAAGCGGAGCGGATTTAAATAGCCTACGTAGATTTTGATATTTTGATTTTGTGCTTGATATAACGAATTTTTAACTTGCGTCAATTAAAGTCGGTTCTCTTTATTATTATGACGTCATAAATTTTGTGTGAGAATATAAATTGATTCGAATTAAAAATAAACGTTATAATCAACTAATGACGCTTTTGTCACTTTTTTCATCATTGCAAATTAAAAATTAATGGCGATAATGGTGTACTGAACTGAATTTACGAAGTTATGCATCCGTCATAATCATAGGTAATAAAAACTTCTACTTCTAACGCATGTAATACACTAACCAGCCAGTGAAAACCAGAGTAGGTGTGACAAATCACAAAATATACTGAATCCATTGTGTTGTACTATTTTGATACCGTAAAATTTTGTGCCATACACATAATATTCATAATTCATATCAGCCAATCTAATCATAAACCCTGTAAAAGTAATAAAAACTGTAAATATGCTGTTTAATGTACAACATATTAAACGGTTTCAAATAATTTGATTCTATAAAATCAAATGAAACATAAGAAATAAGTGTGTTTTTAAACACAGCTATCTATACAAAACAGATTATCAGCTTCGCAATAATTCAAAAAATATGTGTGTGCAATGCAAATAGTACTTAAGTTGCGCAGCTTAAAAATATATAGGATAACCATCACTATTTACACCACAGTTACAGTTGCAAAATCTAATTGCAACATCTGTTGGAAGTGTGTGCAAATAGCAAACTCAAATGCGACTCAATTTTCATCAAATCTTGTAATTGTATTGCAGACCTTTGTGAATTTTCCTTAAAGCATTGCAGATGTTACTTCTACATAGGCTTAGAAGTTTGCAATTCTACTGTGGTAGATATCATATTTTGCATTAAGTGGCTCCTTGTTATAAGCGTAATTTATAATTACGCATGAAAAAATGAAAACACTCCAGGAGCTAATGATTTACAGCAGACATTTCAATTAATTATGCATAAAATTGGCGATTTGTATGCACAGCTCAATGAAGGAAATTTTACAAGGTAATAAATATTTTTTTATTTATTGATCTTTTCGACAGACACATCAAGAGGTCCAGAGGTTAACAGGGTATGGGTGTACAGTTAAGAACTGTGTCCACAAGTAAAGCTAATTACTTACTTATTACTATTTACTACGTCTATTTAAGTAGATTATGAAAATTGGGGAAGAGTCTTTCTTCTCATGCATATGTACTCACAGGGGATAAATGGTATATACTTAAGCGTTCAATCAAATTACAAAATTCCAGCAAATACTGAAACATTTTGTAGATTGATTCTAATCTTCCTGGGTTTAATAATTATTTTAATTCTAATACACTGACTTTGAGGCAAAAACTCTGTGTGCCTTGTGCACGAAAGTTAATAGATTATACGCACTTTTCAATGAAAGCTTGGCCACCTTTCACAGGGCCGGATAATGCGGCCAGCGCAGGCAGCCCCCGCTGCTTACATTTTCAAAAAACATGTACTATGGAGCATTTTGCATTTTTCAAACATGTAAAAAGAATATTTTGACTTTTTAAAAACATGCAAATAATTTTGTTTGTACATTTCAAAAACATGGAAATAAAACATTTAACACTTTTTAAAAACATGTAAATAGAACATTGAGCACTTTTCTGAATCAAGTGAAAAGAACATTTTAAACTTTTCTAAAACATGTAAATACAACAATTTGCTTTACCAAAAAAAACCATCAATAAAATTAAAATGGTGGTTTTTGTATGGAAGCATATTGCTGCCCAAAAGCAATTCCTTCGCCCGGCCCTGACCTTTCACGATCATCAGGTCATGATTTATCTCTTATAAAAATCATCGCTAGGCATTTGAATCTGAATCTAATGCTCTTATTGCTATATGTACCTTCGAGACATTGAGACATGCGTCCTAAAAAAATACTGTAAAGCTTCCATCTCCTATGGTTGAAGTAGAAGTCCTTTTCTAGATTTGAATGGGTAAATCTTTTTGGCACTATGAGACTACTCTAAACCGGATATGATACTACTCTAAGCCTTCAGTGAATTGTTTTTTTTAAGCGGTACTTGTATTAGCAGTAAAATCATTTATTTTATTTTGCAATGACGGCTTTCAGTGACCCAAAAAAAAATTATTTTTATTTGCAATGACATTTACTTCCCAGAATAATATTTTAAATGGCAATGATTTTATACGTCGTAGATACATTTGAATTAGCAATGAAATTTTGAAAGCAATGAAAATTAAATCAAGTAAAATATTTACATATTTTTACAATGTATGTATTGCATAAGCAATGCATTACATTACAATGCATGAACAAGAAGACATAAGCCAGTCATTGAAATTGAGACATATCTTATGAACTCCTATACTCATTCCACTTTCTTCGCATTTCATCTTTTGCCTCGCGACATAATTACTGACTTGTTTAAGTGTAGGTGGGTTATCTAAATTAGGCAGTAATCGTAGTATCTTCAGTCCTCCTGTCGTTCCTGTCTTCATTATGGCACAAATTAGCTTCTTCACTTCGAATGACAATGCCTTTGTAACTCCTTCTGGAATAATGTGCTCCTCAGATTTTGATTGGCATGTAATCAACTTCATTACTATAGTTGAGTATTTGCAACTGTTTTTTCACTGGACAATTTTTTGCATGGTTAGCACAGTAGTAGGTTTTTTTTCAGCTCGAATTGATGCATTTGAATACTCTAACTTCCAACCATCTCCAACGGCTTCCAAAGCTTCTTCTAAATTTGCGAGTGTTCTTTTATTCGTCCATTTCAACGGCTGTCGATAACCTCCAGTTCCTTTTGTACGCTTACACGGTGGCTGGTCTTCCTCTTCAGTATCAGGCAAGACCCGTTTACTCACAACAACTACTCCACTACTCATACTTCTTCCTTTAGGTTACAACACTTTTAAAAACAACGATAACTGTCAAGACCCACAAGTCAACTGAAAATTGTGGGGAAGATGAACTAGAACGTAGAGCTTACCTTATCAGTGCGTGACGTCAATCACATATATAAATAGTTTTTCTTTCCTCGACACTTACCTTGAACTCATGACTGCATTATTGTAATTTTTAGGTTCCATTGATAAAACAAATATGAAGGAATAAATTATGCCTAAATGAATGATTGCATAAAAAAATATTTACATGCAAGTACTTTTCACTGCAACCAAATTAATGACGTCATTGCAAAAAAAAATAAGACCGCCATTCGTAATTTGAATATTTTTCACTGAAGCACTAGAGTACCACCCGATTTGAATACAATAATTAAGATTGCCTCTAGGTAAGTATACCCCTCAATATGCATTTATAATGAAAATCAAACCTGGTGTTATAACCTTACTACAGAAAACACTTTAAAAACGTTTAAGGCAGCAGTTCATTGGCGATTTATTAATATAATTATTCTGCTGAAGCGGGTTTTCGTTTTTGGCGAATCATTCAAACACTCAGCTCTATTACTACTGATGATTGCCTACTGCAATTATTGCATACATAATTACCTTAAGGACACTAAATGACATGCATTTTAATGAAGTACACGAAAGTAGGCTCTTTATTTTTTATTGTCAAATGGTTATCGTAAAATCTTTATTAATAATTAATATTGATCATTATAATACTTTGTCATGTAACGTTGTGTAGCTGAAGCTTCTAGCTGTAATAAAACATTGCATATACTTAAGTACTTAATTATTATATTAATTATATTTTTAAATGTAGTATAATTGTAGTAAGGTAGTATAGCTCGTTATACTCGTGTCGTATAGGTATATTTAAATAAGTCGTAAAGAGTAATATAATAGTAATTATATAATATATTGTTCCTAATAATAATAATGCAAAATTTAATGTCTATAGTACATAAGTAATTTCATACAATCTTGGATATAAGGTATATAGATATATAGAAGAGATTCTAAAATAATTAATAAATAGATTTTGAATTAATTACAAAGCTACTCACAACACAGTTAAATACTTTTGCTTTTTAAAACTTTAAAAATGCCGATCCAAGCTATCAGTGGTGGGCATGTCATGTAATAATATTGTATAACAACAACGATGTCATAAATAATTAAACTATGTAATAATTATTAATAATGATACAAAATTTGAATTACTTAAATAATTATTAAACATTGAAGATACTTTAATGAAGTTTATTATAACTTTCATTGCTCTGATTCTCAGTAGAGATTCCTGTTGCTTTGTTTTGTTCTTCCTCAATAGCTTGGAGGACATTTATTTTAACTCGATATTCTACAGCATATTATATATATAACTATATTATATAGTGGTTTGTAGTAGTGGTCACTTTGGCATTCATTGTTTACACTTACACTAAAATACATACTTTGATTTGATTCAAAGACATTTAAATAAGAGAAAGTTAACAGTACTTTTTTTTAAATGAACCATTCTTTCTTCCTGGAGACATGATGACCTGTAACTCCATCGACAACAGCATCGCTTGGATCTGTCGCTCCAACTGCTCCTTCGTCCTCCTGTGTCAAATATTCTCCCTTATGTCTTGCTAAGTATCTCCCAATAAGAAGTGCCATGATGACAATGGCTAAAAACATTACACCCAGAATTCCTCCCAGAATGGCTGATGTCGTATTTCGATAGACTTTTCGTAACACTTCCTCATCAATTTCTGCAGGGGGAGGAGACTCTGGGATATCTGGAGGATGGGTTACGGGCTCAACACCACAGAAATCTTCAGTAAGGCCCTCTGAATCAATTCAAACGGAATAATATATTATTAAAATCGTGTACAGTTTAAAAAATATTTTTTACCATTTTAGGAAATACATCCAATTAAAAGTTTTTGCAATTTATAAAACATGGCAAAACCATCTAGGCATATTTAACAAACGGTCGAATTGACCTGAATAATTGTTTAATATTTTATAACAGGGGAGTGTACAATGTTTTCGTAAGATTCGTTTATGATATTATGGACTTAAATGGACTACACTGTCTTTGTACTTACGACTAACAATGAAAATGCAACTCTTAAAAATTGATAATGCTTCAAAAAAGTCTTAAAGCCGCGAATAATTTATAGTAATCATACCGGGGTAAGAAGAAATGTGCTTAGGCCGATTTTCTTGAAAGTAAATTTTCAATGGATAAATGTCGTCAAACTCAACTCTGGATATACAACCAATGAAGCCCTCACGCATCGTCTCATTCCTTCCAATGTATAAATACTGAATATTGTTAAATTGGGCATCTGCTGAAGTTTTTACATTGAACCTAACAATTTGAGGCTCTAAATTATCCACCTGGAAAAATACAAAAACCATATAAATTTTATTTTACTATGCTTGAATTTTCACTTACTCAAAGTAAGGTCTGCCAATTTTGTCATTGAAACATTTTCATAAAATTAAATGCTATACCTTCATCACAAGTTTAGTGCCCGAGTCTTGCCTTGAGATTTGGACGTCATGGTACTGCCCTGTGTCAAATCTCGTTTCCGTAAAAATAATTTCTTGCCTCTCAAAACCAAAATCAAATACAAGGCGAAGGTGACCTGAATTAGACACTTGAAGGGTGAGGTACTCGCCGGTGATATTGCTGAACACACCCAGGAGAAAACCACGTGGTTCTGTGGTAGTAAAGCCGACACGGAATTTCTCAGCAATCGTAGATTTGTATGAGCCCACAAAATCATACCTCACCATTGTGTTGGATTGCATGTTGACCCCAATCTCGTCAGCACAAATAGGTCCCTTGAATGCAGTGAAGCGACAATCACAGTTGTAATGATCGTACCCTTCATGGCACGTTCCATTATTTAGACATGGTCCCGGTCCACGATCACATTTTCCAACACATCCTGGGCCAACTCCTATTTTGAAAGTTTGAATAAATAATTAGCCAACAATACTTTCATTTTCAAAATATAGAAAATAAATTTTAATCCTTCAAAACTAATGAAATGGTAATATTTTAGATGCTGGCATACCATATGAATTGGTTTCCAAAGCTTTAGCAATATCCATCATTTCACCATTGACAGTTAAAGCTCGAATACACCCCACGTAGCCACTTCGTCGATCTACAGTAGCTCCAAGGTATAATCCCTTCTTCCTATCCAAATCTATAGCACGAACTTGACCGGCCGGTTGTAGAACAGATGATGTAAAGGCACCATCCACAACTAATCTAGCCATTTTCCTATTTTCCAACAAAGAAAAGAAGCACCATGATTTTAAAAGTTAGACTTCTCTCACTGTTGTTACTATTTCAAAGAACATTGTTTAGCCAATGTTCACATGTAAATAATAAACGCAAAACCAATGAAATACTTTTCAAAGTTAGTTTAAAACGATAATACAGGTAACGTATTTCCTGTAATAGTAGGCGGGCCTATAATAGTGGATGAGTTTGGGAGGTCGGAGTTTGAATGGTAGGCGGGGTCCACTATTACAGGAAATACTGACATTAGGTACATACTTATTTTTTTCTATGTGGACGGTATGCCATTCATTATCATTTAGTTTAGGTGTCTCAGCACTCGTTCCAATGGGACCTGAGCCGGAGTCAATTTGGAATTGAAGATTATTCCCCCCTAGCAAACAAGTCAATAAGATTAGGTGGGTCAGTTTATGACACTAATTTCTATCTATTTACATATTTATTACATTTTATGGAATCTCTAGATTTATAAATATTTGCACCTTTACTGGAGCGGTTCATTTCAAATATAACTAAACTAAACAAGTTAATGCCAATACAAAAATACAAACAAACGAACCTATAAGAGTTATTTTGATGAAATCGCCGAACCTTCCCACAGAATGAAGCATGACAGCGTTAAGTGTGGTCGTCTTAAACTCAAAATAAATATCCCAGCTATGCCCTAAGTCAGGTAGTGGAAAAATCAAGGCGGCATCCGGCAAACGGAATGTAGCAACGTTATCGTATAGAGCTGATGTATAAATAAAACAATAATTAAAACAGACGTAATTCTTGACGAAAAAGCTTTGTATACATTACAAATAAAGCCGTAAAGCGGTAAAGTCGTCCTACGGACGGCAGGTGACAGCTTTACTGTTAACATCGGTAATTTATAAAATATTGAAATCCCCATCATAAATATAGATATATTAAGCATACTGTCGCCAGTGCAGAGAAGCGAACCCAGACTAAATTTGGCAATTTTTTCGTCGAAAGGCGTTCCAGTATCTCCCACATGAAGTCTTCGAACAGGTAAATATTCCATTTCACGAATATAACCTTCATCACTAGTCCAAGAATCCAAGCCAGCATCACAGTTACACCACTTGCTCTCGTCTTTGCAATTGTTATGAATACCACAATCACACTTTCGTGTGCTTGGAATACTGTCACCCCAATAGTCCATGGGCTGATTACGTCGGGACACCCACCATGTATTTGGGCGAAACGGTTGAGACACATCTACGGGTGTGTTGAAAATCCTACTATTTTGACACTCAAGTCGTATGAACTGCTCGCAGATGGAGGATCTATTTAGAACAGCTTCTATTTGAGCCATACTTCCATCATAGGCAATTTCTTGAACGAATGAGCCCGGTTCTGCGTAGCCATTGACAGTGGTAGACTCTGAGTCATGTTTGTGCCGAATAATTGTTTGCGTGAGTCCATCATGAAAATATTGACAAGTCACATAAAATGCGTCCAGTGGACCGGAACCATCCGGATCAATCTGAATCTCAGTTCGCTGATTTGCGCCGTTTGTATTTCTGTACGATTGGCAACTGACAGGGTGCAGTGCTAAATAAAAAAAAACATTTTTATTTATTTTCTACAGATCAAAGTCCAAATAAAAATTACTGTTATACTACGTTTTGTACTTACAAGTATGGCATACAGCACCAGAGTATCCAGTTCCATCACAGCTACATTCAAACTCCTCGCTAGTTTGTTTGCAAATTCCTCCATGTTCACATGGGTTTGGATTACAGCGATCAGTCATTTGACAAGCATTCAAAAGTATGGGATCATCTTTACAGCAGTAGTCTTCATCCAATTTCCAGTCTAATGGTAAACGATAATTCCCATCGATTGAGATTTGGCGCATGCAGCCCACAAATCCTGGGGTTTCCGGAAGGCCACCTGTTGGAATATTTTAAAATATTCTTTTACATAAATAACTGTGCGTACATTTTTTGATTTGGTGACTAGTATTTGAGTATACATGCTTTTTTGTTTTTATAGTTTTGAGTCAATCTTAAAAAAGTAATTCTATATGCATGCCTCCAAAAATATAATTTCCTCCCGTGTTCACTTCAATTATACGAATAGTTTCCACAAGAACATCGTCCAGAGTGAGAGTTACCCGATTTAGCTGAGCGGTGATCATAACACGATGCCAAAGTCCGTCATTCACAGGACTTGGAAAATTATCTAGAATTAGTCTTGGCGTTTTATCCGTTTGAAGCTCAATCAATAGTTTTCCTTTGTCTATATAAAGCTATACATTTAAAAAAAATTTATTCAATTAAAAATAGCGATGCTGAGGCTTACAATAATTAAATGAAAAAAATGTGTAATAACAATATTTTCAAAGAGAAGAAATAAATTAATTTAAAACTTGACTCACTTTAATGTAACTATTTGATGTGATAAACTTGTGATACATGATCAGCCCAGTATTTTCATAGGATCGGAACTCTAGACTCACGTTGAGGGATCGAATGGCTTCGTAGCCCTTCAGTTTTAAATGTGATTTAGGGGATAAAAAGGTTACTGGAACGATGGGCGATTCCTATCAGGTTTGAGAAATTATTAAATACAATTTTGAATTTATAATAAGGTTGATTAAATCCTTAAGTAGTTATAGTTATATACTAAATAACCAAAATTTTAATACAGTAAATACGTACAGCACATTGATAAACCGTATAGTTCTTATAAAATCGTTCGCCAATATCCCAATGTGGCTCCTTCAGCTCTCGTATCACATTCGTATCATTTAAATAGAAATTCTCCATACAACCCGTAAAATTCTTGGCAATGACCAAACCTTCTTGCAAATAAGGAACTGCTCCAATGTACAACTGTAAAACAAAACGCAATAAAAATATTCAATTAATCTTTCACCGAAAAATCTTCAAAAATAATGTGACTATTTTGGTATTAATTTGATATAACGTAGATGCCACTCAAACCAATTTAAAATGTATACTACTTACAGTACTGTGGTATAGTAACTTATTTATTTTCACAAACTAAGTAATGTATTAAATTTATTCTTATTAATGATTTTTAAAATATAGAAATATAAATATATTTGAGCAGCAAAACTAATCATAGTAGATACTTACAATTCCATTTAAATCCAATTGCTGAAAATCTCCTTTGACAAATTCCTTCACTTCCACGCGGTCCACAACGAAGCTCACAAGATTTAATTTTCGAATGATGGACACGTCATGCCAAATTGAATCATCTAATAGTGAGCCCACTGACATACTCGTCATAACTCCAGAACCTAAATTAATATTGAGGAGCATTCGATTCTCTACAATTTGAAGGGCAATATAGTCCCCCTGTGTTCCTCGAGAGTATAGGATAATTCCATTTGCATCTGTGGTTCGGAATCGAAATTTGATCACATCTTGACGGGATTGAATGGGATAGGTGGTCAAGTTTTTAAATACCATTGATGTCCCATTGAATGCTATTGTTTCCGCGACTAATTGAAAATTCAAAAACAAAATATATTAAGTACATATATATCATCTACATACGTATCACCACAACTGTAATCCACAGCCTCATACTATGAAGATTGTTTTAATAAATAAGTTTAGTTTATGTTGAACACACATAGTTTTATAAATTAGTAAACGTCATTGTTGAACTAAAATAATTACGTTTTAGAATTAATTCCTTACCATAATCGCAGCCATACAATTCAAAGCGTAGGGCTATTCGATCTTGCCATCGTGTCGGATTTATCCGAATGAACTGAGCAATAATAGGTGTTTCAAAGACGTTCGTGTGTATCGTATCCCCATCTTTATTTCCCTTGAAAAGCTATAAAAAATAACACTTTGGTTTTAATGACGCTTTAATGTCTTAATAGTCTTCCAGGCGTGTCGCGTGTAAACGCCACATAAAAAAATGTTTTATGTATGTGTAAGTATCTGAACATTGGTGAAAGTACAGATCGAAATTTACACCTCTCCTCTCTCCATTACTCAGTCATAAATTTGAAATACATAAAAGAACTGCTATAAAACCGAAACCGAAACAGCTCCTAAGTATTAATATAACAAATTACAGCAAAACTTCTAAAAATACTTGAAATTAATTTCGGAGACCTTAACCCTTAATTAGTTATACGGTTTACTGCAACAACTTTACTGTGTACATAATTCCATAATATGTAAATGTGTTATTGTTAATCACAAAAATGAGAAAGGTATTTTGCAAAGAGTGTAAACATCTAAATAGTACATAGATGAAAATAAGTGAGACAGAGGAATATATAGTAAGAGAAACGTGCCTGCTTATTGTCCAGCCCAAAGCCGGAGCCAGAAGCAGTGGAAGTAGGTGTGATAGGAACCCAATTATCCCCATCCGAGGAAGACATTAAAGCATACTCGGTCACATGACCCGAACTATTACAACCTTGAACTGCAACCCGGGTTATGATTTTAGGGTTGTGAAATTGTACTTGAATATTTTGATGATAGTTTGAAGCATCGGAAATCCAACAACCCGGATTCGGACGTCGCTTTCCTTTCTTTCTTGCTACAGAATAATATTCCCATAAAGTAACATAGAAAAAAGCAATCCACAAACCACCACAAAAGAACACTATATACATGTACCATAACCATGTTATGTAAAGCTAACGGTAAGCAGAAAATTAATTTATCCACATATCCCATTCTCCTCATACAATATGATAGGAATCCCTAATTATTATGTTTATAACGATTTTTTAATTTGTTTAGTTTTAATTTAGGTTAGTTACGGAAGTACCAAAAAGTACTAGAAAACTACAATAAGTAGCAAGGATTAGTACGCAGCTATTATGCAAGTGTGTTAATTCCAAAGCCTAAGCTCTAAGCTGGCGTTTTAATTTATCAAATGCTACATATTTTATAGTTGTTACCTAATACAAAATCAACAAAGCAAACGAAAGAAAAAGAGAAAATAAAATCAGACAGAAAAAAAACGAATTAATTAAAAATTAAAGCTAACCTTCCTACTGCCGTCATTCTCTTTGTAATCAGCATAATCGAGACCATTGAAACCAAAACTGATGAAGTACTCTTTAACAAACTCAAAACTATGAGATCGACCACGCGTGGCAATACTCGTCAAATTTCGGGGCTGTCCTAGGTTAACTGTTATGGACTGCTCAAAATCTGAACTACCGGCTGCCCATGCACTTCCAGCTATTTTTTTTAATATCATGAGAATATTCCAAAAACAAAAAATAAATAGGAAAGTCAAAAACCAAAATCAAATCATTAAAAATATCTACATTCAACATTACAAAACCAAAGTACACAAGAAGTATCCATCTATAAACTACACCAATTTAAAAAATTAATTACTGCCAATGTATAACAAAATCGCATTCTGCATTCACCAAATGAAATAATAATAGTATTTTTCAAATAATAAATTATGGTCCAAACATAAAATAAATGTTTTTTAAAAGCTCCGCAAAAAAACCAGACCAGAATCGGAGTTTCAGTATTATTCCAGTAGAATAAATTGTCACTTTATTCATAAACTATTTAATCTTTAACCATTAATTAGATTTCATTTACAAAGAACAAGGAACACTTCTAGAAAAGGCTACGCTGAATAAATTTTTTTAAGGGCTAGTTAAACTTTTCGGAGAAAATGGTTTTTTAAGAAAATCTTCACAAAATTTTAAATCCTCACAACTACAGGGTTTAGCATTTAAAACCAATTCCTCAAAACTAATAACTTTAAACTGAAGAGTATTTTTGTTTTTATTTTCATTGTCTTGATTTGTCGGAGGTACATTCTGTTTTATAGGAGGTGACGTCGACGTCGTCCCTTCTGGAGTATTCGTATTTAAATCAACAGCCACAGCAACTATATGATTATGATCCAGCATAGCTTCTTCAAAGGCCCAGTTTGAGAGTAATTTGTTGTCAACTTTTACTTGTGTATCCTTTGTAGTTGTACGCTCTAATTCGGATTTTATAATAAAATCTATCCGTTCCAACTCAAAAACAATCCCAGTCCCTACTGCCTTCACATAGGACTCTTTTAAGGACCAATTTCGGACAAAAGCTTTTAATTGAAGTGAGTCAGAATTGTAGGATTTGATTTTAATCCATTCTGACGGGGAAAATTGTCTCGTCATAAGACGAAAAAATTCTTGAACATCCTTTCGTTCCTCAATTTCCATGACATCAACTCCCAAATTAGTGCATGAACTTCCTCCGAGAACAACATAATTTCCTTGATGAGAAACGTTGAAGTAGAGGGAATAATTATTGGGAAAATCCAATATAGGCTTGTTATTATTATCTCGGCTGAATTTGAGAGCTTCATATGGATGTTGAAGGATTTCACTGCAATATTTCCGCATCATGAGTCGACCAACAAGCGATGCCTTCGCATCGCGTTGAAAATGAAATTTTGAGATTCGTATTCTTTCTTCTGCTTGAATACATCGAGATAATAAAGTCATATGTTGGAGCGTTGGCTTCCAGTCTGGCAGGTAGAAGGCCCACCGTGTTTGTGAATTCATTTTTTGAATTTTATAATCGTGTATTTTGTCCGATTTCTAAGGCAAGGATTTTATTTTTTCCTTTTTTCTTCCCTTTAATTTAGTACTGGGTAAATGATATAGTTCTTTTAAGAAAAGAAACACTCTGATTCTGTCAATATTCTGTTAAACTTAATATCCAACCACCGATTCTGGTCCAGTAGAAGGAAATTAGAATTCAAAATAATTAAAATAAATATAAATTGTATAATAAATCAAAATGATGAGAGCTGATATCTAGTATTGCTAATTGCTATGTATATATATACTGTATTAATATTTGCAAATTCCAAAACAAAATAATTCAAAATCAAAGTTACATCAAATCAAAATAGGGAATGCAATAAATAATAATATTAAAATATCAACGTTGCTATCAACCACATTTTACAGTTTAGAGAACAGTTGAAAAATCGAAGATGGAGTTCATGTGTCAATAAAATTAAAATTATTCATATTAGTAATAATTAAAATAAAATCGGTCAACTCTTAATCTGAAACACTTACAGTCTATTCGGGCACTACTTGCTCCTCGTCCAGGCAAGTTACTCGTGGCACTGATGGAAACTGCTTTATCCAGGAGTACGTCTTCACAGTAATCTAAAAATAAATAATTATGTAATTAAAAATCACCACATAATTCTAGTTAATAGTAAGTAACAGTGGATAATGAGACTGATTAATAACATTCCTTCCACAATTCTCTGAAAAAATTCCCATATAGTAGTACTCTAGTCTATTCACACTCATTAATGACTGTTTACACCACCCGACATTATTCTTGGCAATTTTTCCATTTCCGATACTATAACATTAATTGCATGCACACACAGCATGTGTAAATATTACACATTTTGAAAGGTGTAAATAGACCGCTTTATTGCGCTTCACACAGTTTAAAAAATGCATTGATATCATATTATAGTCTGTCTTGTAAATTCCTTAACAATTAGTTATTTGTTTTTGTAGTCATTACCCTAAACTGGAAACTGACAAACCCATTCCCTCCCTACACTGCCCAATAAAAAGTAAGACAAAAACACTAAAACTGTCACCCTGTCAAAGTGCCAGAAAAAGTTATTACACTGAAAAAGAGAATACACCAACAAGGAAGCAACAAGGGATTCTTTATATCTTTACTCACAGTCGGAGAATACTAATCCGATACACATTACGTCAATGCAGACAATGCAATGCTTTCATTATATATTTGATCGATAAATAAACAGCAGAGAGAACACCGACAAAAAGGGGTGTTTTTCTGTTGCCTGTAATTTTTACAATTGATTTTAAGCAAAACTCATGCAGATCGTCAATGAATTCCTTATACGTTATACTATAGCTAACTAGCTAGATCAGCTTTTTCAGCAGTAAGTAAAAAAGATAAAACAGTAACAATAATATAAAAAGCAATTTAAAAATTATTAATAGTTATCAGAGACACACGTAACGTACAAATTGAAAAAACGCACTATTAATAAATTCAACACTCATAATCATAAATTGCAGGTGTAAATAAAACAAAACAAAATAAAAAAAGGGATAATATCTTCTTGCCAAAGTAAAAAGTGCTGAGTCAATGACAATAACTACTTAGTATTCCAGTACTGTCGATCATCAAGGAGTCACACGTCACACACAGTCATCAACCAATAATTAAAATAATAATTCGTAGCGGCTTTCCTTTTGCGGGATTTTAGGTCAATTTTAGTAGTGGGATGTGAGAAACAATCGGGTTGGAAGGTTGGATCTGGATCATGGATACTTAAATACAAATTTTTAGCGAACGTAAATGCTGGAAATAATTTAATTGCTTACCGTACGAAAGAATAGGATGAACTAAAGTTAGTGCAACAAGGGTTAAAATGATGTGAGAAATCATTTTAAATGAAGATTAAAATGGTGTGAGCACATTTAAGCTCAAAGCAGTTGAGATATTTTTACTGCCTCCAATTCCTCAGTGCCGATTCCTTTTCCGTTGTCCGTGCTTCCTCCTTTAGCTGTTGCTTTCTTTCGACTGCTGCATTAGCAGTTTCACAGAATTCTGTGGAAAACTGTGGACAGTCATTCGGTAGGCATTTGTTAGGCGTTGCCGTCGTCCGGTGTACATACGCCGCCATAAAGTATAACTGACTCAGCCAAATGCCATGGGCAAAAATACGCGCTAGATTCAAACGGAAAATGAAAATACATCTGAGGTGTGCATAAATTACGTGCTACATTTGGGGGTAGGGGCAATGGTTCAAGCTGCCTATCCTTTTAGTAATTTTACATTTTCGTTTTCGTACCACATAATTTACGCACGTTTTCACTCAAAGAATAATAAAGAATCCAACAGTGAAAATAAAATAAAATAAAATAAAATAAAATAAAATAAAATAATACCTATTTAATAATCAATTTGTTGCGATTCCACACACATACAAAATGTTAAATATATTTGCTTAATCATTAATTGTTAATGGCATCACTTCATTCATCGTTAGGTTAATAAAGGAATAGGCGTCAAGTTACAATTAAACAATGTTATTTAATACTCTGCAGGTTAGATGTAAAGGGTATTGGCCACAACAACTAACTTCTAACTCACTATACTAAGCTAACTATAACTATGCTGCCTGCCGTCTGCAGTATCTTATTACCAATTGCTGATTCAGTTTTAATCGTGGTGTATTATAGAGTTGATACTGCAATGCTAGGATTTCTAATGTGAATGTGGTTTTCCTAGATTTGATATAATAATATACTAGGTGGGTTAAAATTATTTAATCAAATTATAAAATGTAATGTAAACGGTACTTAGAAACAAATAGAAAACATGTGACATTCCACATGCGGAAAATTTTCTTTCATCTTTTTGAGTGAGTTGTGTGTTTGTGATTTTATTGGCTATCACTACTACTGTCACTGTCTCGTGAATCTTGAAAAAATCGTATAGAATAGAATGGTTGGAAAAGTTGAAAGCTAGTTGTAGCCTTATGGAAAAAATTCTTCGCATTCCATTCTGTTATTTTATCAATCATTAATTATTTTTGCTTTATAGTGTCTATCTAGTCCATAATTTCAAAGAAAGATGATTTCACCTTTGACAATTCTCCAAAATCCTTACAGCGTCCTTCTGCTAAATCATAATGGGGATACGGATAACAAAGAACAGTTTACCCGCATCTGGAATCGTGGTAATCATTATAATAGTATTTCTTGTTCGTTTGGCTAGGTAGACCTTATTACATATGTATGCATTTTGTGCAATAATGATATTTGTTTTAATTTAAATTTGTAACCGTTGTTTCACATTTTTGTCCTAGTGGTTTTTACTGCTCTTGTTGCCTGTTATCATTGTATCATTCCATTAATTATAAATTATAACATAATATAATCATGGTTGATAGTGTTCAATTAGAAAGAGCTGTTGATGGTCAGTGGTTGCTATACGTATTTTATTTTCAATAATTAGTAAAAGCGTCAACCCTTTTGATGCCTGTCCAGGCTAATAAATATGGCGTTGGTTAAACTCATTAATGTGACATTTTTAACTGCCAATTGTGATTAATTAATTTTTAATTTGTCCTTAATCTGCTGAAAATAGGGCATATATTATATGCATGAAGCACTTGATTTGGGATGGTATAGGTATAGCCTAGCATAATATATGCACCTACCGTTTATCTTGTAATAATACGGCCCGCGTACTATTCGAATGTGGACCTCTCGGACCCGCATACTATTACAGACTCACGCAGTATTACACACCCTAGTACATACTGCATTTAATATAGAGTTAAATGGATCCGCGTAGCATTCAACCATTGACCTCTCAGACCCGCGTACTATTACAGACCCGCGCATTAGTACAGGATATACGGTACCTCAGATAATTAATACGATAACCCCAGAGCAGAGCAAACGACACAGTTAACATATAGTGAAGCTCCAAGGCCAAATTCGTTGTCACTTATAATTTTTATATTTTTTTAAATTTAGGAAGACATCAGCTTGACAGCCATGATATGCAACTTCAGGTTCCTGCGAAACTAGACTCCGCGTGAATTATTGTTAATAGTAATAATAACTAAGGCTCCCTTATATTCACTGAATTCACTCCGTTTGTAATCAGATGATGTTGTGATACAAACAAATACTGTTTGAGCTATCCCACGTCCCACAAGCCCAAAAATGATGGATTGTGATTTATTTTGATAATCCTTTAGCATTTGAGCTGTTTTTTCTATATAAATTAATTGTAACTTATAGCTAACTATCTTTTATTTTCTACGAGGATTGAGTCACGTAAAAAATATAGAGCAAAATATAACGCGTTATTTCGTTCTACTGCCTGGGTTGCTATTCCATCTAATTTACTATTATTGCTACAATTACTGTATTTCCATATGTCTATGTAGGTATAGCTACATTTAAATGAGGCATATATATTTTTATTCCAGTTCAGGTATGCATTAATTACTTGTACATAATTAACCCCAAGAAATTACTGCTAGTTTCAGAATAAACTAAATTTTAAAAATTGTTATTTATTAGATTTTAAAAATCTAGAACCTAGAGTTAATCAAGATATTTATGCTAGTGAGCACCTGGTGCACTTACGCAGTTACAGTCACAGTGTACAGCTTCCAATATGTATGTACCTAAATATAACTAAATATTGTCTGTGAAGAACCAAAATGACCCATATCCGTTTGTAGCTAAAAACAATATCCTATATCTACGAAAACATTGAAACATGTCTTGAAACCATTTAAGTAGAATATTTTGTACTTTTAAAAAATATTTAAATAGAACATTTTACACTTTTCAAAAAACATGTAAGTAGAACATTTTACGCTTTTCAAAAAACATGTAAATAGAACATTTTACGCTTTTCAAAAACTCTTAATTAACATTTTACAGTTTTTTAAAACGTGTAAATAGAACATTTTACGCTTTTCAAAAACTCTTAATTAACATTTTAGTTTTTTAAAACGTGTAAATAGAACATTTTACGCTTTTCAAAAACTCTTAATTAACATATTACGCCTGTTTCTCATTTTGTTTTTATGACATAGCTCATTTTGATTCTAGCTTAAATTGGATATGAGTCGTTTTGGTTCTTCACATGCGATATGTATATTAACGTATACCGCTGAGATTTATAATAATAATAATGATTTATTGCCCAAAGATAATTGCATACATAAACACACCACCACATTAGGATAATTCAATACAAGGAGTGAAATATCGAAGTAATGTATTCAAAGATAGCAGGACATGACCATAATCTAAAACCATAACAAAAGCTTAAATTACATGATTAGTTGTTCGAAGGGAACTGAGTTAATGAACTATTGTAACATTCATCTAATTTACTTATCCTAGCTGGACTTAAAGTATTAAGTTGTTTGATTAACGTAGGGACCAACGATTTGAGATATCTACTACGTTTACAGATCACATTTCTGAAATGATTTTTTGACCTGGTTGAACTATAAGATTTTATACATGGGTTAATTATGTGTCTAAATCGATAGGATTTGTACAAAGATTCACCTAATTTCAGCCCGAGAATTGAAATCCGATCAATTATTGATTTGGTATTATACATATTAAGTATTAAATTATAATTAGAACTAGTTATTTTGATTTTGGTTATTATTGATAAGCAACGTTTTTCAATTCGCGTAACTTTCCTGATATCACATTGGTTAAGACTATTACCCCAAATTGGGATTGCATATTCTAACTGAGATCTAATGTAAGTTTTGTACACATTGAGCAATTCACGACTTGAGAAGCCAAATTGCCTTAATTTGGTTAACATAAAAATTTTGCTACTAGCTTTCTTAAGTACAAGATCGACATGATCTTTCCATTTGAGTTTATCATTAATACGCTGAGATTTGAGATATTATGTAATGTCAATTTTTTAATTCTCGCGAAAATCTTTTGCGCGGTTCAAAAACACAGCCCGTAGTAAAAGCAGATTGCAGATGTTATTATGCATGTATTTCGGCTGTACAATTATTATGGTAGTGGTATAGCATTTTGATGAGAATAAAATATTTTGATATGGAAGCCTAATGAACTGTGTTCTTCTTTCATTTTTTGTGTAGCAACGGTGAGAGTGTCAGTGGATGGAGGAACTAACACGTGGTATTCAATGCACATGAATGATCCTCATCTAAAGCTACCCGATTACGTTACTGGAGATTTTGATTCAATCAAACCTGCTGTTTTATCCTATGTTCAAAGTCTTGGGGAGACTGTAAAGGTGGTTCCTACTCCAGATCAGGATGATACAGATTTTACCAAAGCATTCCAAATTATTTCAGGTGTAAATTCAAATCAAAGCCAAACGCAGCAAGTGAGTTCAGTAGTTCCAATAAAATAAAATAATGTATAGTTTTTAAAAGTTGTGTGTAATATAAAAGAACTGCCTTTAAGTAATAAGTAAATACTTGGAGATAAATTAAAACAATGAAATTTTGTGTTTGTGAACTGTAGCTTCCAAAGACGATTCTCGCTTTAACCTCGAATAAAACTGGAAGATTTGATCAGCATATTGCCAACCTAAACACCCTTATTAAATCACTGGACACTGGGTCACAATTATATCTATTTGACCATCAGAATCTAGTCTTCCCTCTCGCACCAACACGTCCAATAAAATGTAATACTGACAGTGCTACAAAATTAATTAATTTTCAAATCAAAGCTCAAGCTAATTTAACCTGTGGAGTCATCCCACTAAATGGAGAATCATTTATTAAAACTGTTGGGTTAAAATGGGATCTTGACGGTTCCTACGGGTTCGGGGGGATAGTGAGCACAAGTAATGAAACCCTCAACGATGTGATATCTATTGAAATGGATCGACCAATTATTTTTACATTATCGTGGTCATTATTTCCATAATTATGTCATGTTCCATAATGTGTTTGCCAATTGAAAATTAAGCTTTCAATCAGGTTATTGTGATAGTTACAGTCAACAGTAAAGTTTAGTAGCACTCAGGTTAGTGCTATAGTATGACCATAATTCTGTAATAACGATTACCGCACTGTATAGCTGTAGTAAAGTAGTCAGTATAGGTATTTTATAAACGGATGACAAAATAACATAGGTACATGAGTATGAAAAAGCGAAAAATTTAACCATTGTTTTAGCTACTAAATCTATTCAAATCATATCTAATCCAAGACGAATAAAGTATACGAACACAATTTTATAGAATTACTCACATTTTGAATTCAAAATTTTAATTTGCATATATGGAAATTGAACTACCTACATATCTAATTTCTACTAAGTGGAAGTCGTCAGTTGTTGCTCCACAGCTACCACTCCTTACTGCGGTATTACTGTGTTGCCTATTATTGCAGTTAATTACTTCAATTTTGAATTTAATTTTAATTTTGCTTGTAAAGAAATGATAAAAAGGAGAAAATCGAATAATGAACTTTATTTTTTAGCGAGTAAGATAAATGGTAGTAACCAAGTGACCTACTTACTACAGAGTAGTACAGAGACAATAATTCTGGGTTATATTCGTCGGGAGGATTATTGATTGCTTGTACGCGTACGCGGCAGTGTAGCGTGACGGAAATGAAGTGGGTTGGGTGCGTAGGTTGCTGGGAAAAAAATTATGCCTAATATCGTACTTTTAGCAAGGTCATACGATTGCAAGGAATTCCAAAACGAATGTACGTGTGTGTATGCCTTGTTTGGGCTGATAGATTAATAATAAGATAATTTAATCGACACCAACGACTAATTAAAGTAGGCGCATCAGGCAGAATACCTATATTTTTCAATTGCAGTTTTTCCCTTTCGATCTAGTTTCTCCCAGATCCGTTTAAGATCGTTCACTTCCATGACCTAAAATTAAATTTATGTTGATATTAAAATTAATTTATATTGTAATTAAAATCGTAATTACTATATATATGTACAATCTGTTATTCATACTTATATAAAATTATATTTGGCATGTCGTACTAGATCAATGAATCAGGGGCAATAATTAACACAAGACTGAAAGGGTGGGTCCAAGAGGGCGGGATAAGGTGATAAAGCCCCCATAGAAAAATAAATCCTATATAACTGACTCAATTTTTAACGTATCTAGTATCTATCTAATTCCGTGACATGATGTCAATACAATGCAATAGCTAAAGTAACTATAAAAGGACAGCGATACACATAAAATTAAAAACAATCAAAACATCATTCCTAAATCTCGGTAAGGTCAACAAAAATTAAGAGCTTCGGAATTGAAGCCTGTCGTTGTAGTTTCAATAATGATCAGCATAATGTGGTTAAATTAGTGGGTGCTGGAACACGTCCGAGTAAGTGCATTTTCCAGAGCAAGTCCAATAGACATGATTCTGGAATTCTTTCGTCTTAGTGAGTTGGAGTCCCATCTCTGGCAGGTGGATTGACTCCACGGATCTTGGCAAAAGCTCGGTGGTTCCATCGAGAACAATTTTCTGAGGACGCCACTTATCGTGAGTGTGGAAGCCTCGCGCGTCCCTAAAAATGACTCTGGACAAATTCGGGAACAACTTGGAAAGGTAGTGCTTCGTCTGCGCAGTCAGCTCTTCTATCAGTGAAAGCTCCAATACTTTTAGGGAAACGAAAGGTCGGATTGCTCCTCCAGTTAAATTAGGATCCTCCTCCGAATTCTTACACAACGTCACAAGACGAGTGAAAGAAATGTCTAATCGAAGATGCTCAACGTTTGGGAAGGGCAACAAGTCGTCGAGGGTGAAATCCATAGGAAACATGTCACGACTGCAACCTCCGCCACCTTTGCAAAGAAAGGGGATGTCTCTGTGTCTGTCGCAATGTTCTATGCTGACATATGTAACATTTGGAAGGACGAGTCGTGGTTGATGCCCCATCTTACTAATTAGAAGAGGGTAGCAAACTGGAAGGACAAGCTTTGTCAAAGAATTTTTACTGGACTGAACAATCTTGGTGATGGCATCATGGACTGTAGCCCCCATGGCACGGTAGTCAGGCAGCAAAAGGAACAAAGACTTTAATTGGGGGTTCCCATGTGCAAATCGTGAAAGATGCTCAACGAAATGAATCAGTTTATTGGGATATTCAAAATCAAAACAAGAGTAAAAATTAATATAAACTTCCTGCACAAGCTCAATTTTCCCAGTTTTTACAATGGCATCCATTACATGTATTGGAATGCGTTTTATTTGCTCAAGATGCGGAGCTGCGTTTAAGATATTCTCCAGCACATCGGAAATGAAGGGACTATATGGGAGGCAGAGGCGAACATAAGGAGCCGACACTGTGGGTTCTTGAAACTCAAGACATTTCAATGAATTTAAGACCAGTGGACCCCGGTTTTGCACATAGAACTCTTCCATTTCTGCTCTGAATGAATTCACTGATTCCAGGTTCATGTCATAATAATGTACGTCCATGAAGTGAGCTCCTTCGAAGATGAGATGCTCAAGATTAGGCATTTGATTTAAGAACAGATTGCAGACAGTTTCAACACGAATAAATGCAATGCTGAGAAATCTGAAAACTTTGATCTGACTCCCGTGGAGTTTTAAGTACTGAAACATGTGGAGTTGCTCAATGTCCTGTTGACTTAAAGGTCCCATGAGCGGTTCCTTTTCCTTCCCCCCGTTTGCCTCTGCATGAAGTATGTGAAGGCGCAGTTCGCTGGTCTCGTAGCGGATAGGTTCGTAGAACGTCAATTCAAAATTCAAATTCAGTTTCACAGCAGTACACGGGAATGGTGTGATGAAGGACGAGTTATTAATGCATTGTAGTAAATCGCTGTTGTCCGCGTTTTGTGGTTCAGTTTTGAGAATTTTATTTAGATTGAGGGTCCACAGATTTTTGTTTCTAATAACGAAGGAGCTGGCTTAATTCCACTGGGAACATACACTTCGAAATTTTACAAGTTCTTGCAAGCTGAGTCCATTGAAAATTTCAATCAAAACCTAAGTAATTGAAAAGGAAAAGATTAAGACCCTCATTTGCTGCACTGAAGAAACAATAAGCTACATGAACAAATTGTTTAAATACTTCGAAATTAAAAATTTAAATCTTATTGTGAGAGGAATTAAAGTAAGGACTTCAAAGCAAAACACGATTCGATTATGTGGAATTGTTTCTCGTTTTTTCAAAAAATCATGATATAAGTATGTTTCTTTTCAAAGGCATTCCTATACTCCATTCTTGAACATACCAGGTATGGATGTAGTACTGCAGCACGCGCAATGAAACTGACGGGTTCGTCCACAAATGACGCCATTGCTAGTGTCACTGGGTCTACTTGGTCACTAATGACATCCCATGTTAAAGATAGTCATTTACGCTATGGTTAAGCTAATGACAGGGGGGTCATACGGTCCTAGAAATAGGGATATTTTGATGACATCATTTAAGGACGCCCCTAATAACGTAAATAAGCTATAGATAGTACGGTTTGCGTTTAAGCCACTAAACTAATAAGTACGAGCACGAGCAGTATACATATAGTTAGATATTCTATTACTTTAAAATTCCATACAACCGACACATCTCTTTTTTTTTTAATTTCCTAATTTCCTGGGTTAAATACGGTGAAATCCTGTGGAATTATAAAAATTGATAAATAAAAACGTAATCGTGTGCAGAAAGCTTGAAATAATTACCTCGAGGTTTGAAAGAGCTTCTTTAATTGTGTCGGTGTGGAATGTTGTATTTCCTTTCGCCCATTCTTTTTCAAAGGTGTTTTCCATCGGGGCTGACTTTTCCGCAAAGTTATTATCATCATCGATGTTTGTGATCACAGTCACAATATTGTCGTAGTCATCCACACGTTCTTCCCCTGCCCTTTCATTGGTACGAAGGACAGCCCGAAGCTGAATAATAATCCCGAATTACATTTGAAATCGAAATAAACTAGACGCAGGACGCAGCTCTTTTTATTTGGCTCAAAACTTGTTAGTGTAATTTTTTATGTTAGAACCTACCTGCGTTGACTTCTATATAATTTAATTAAGCTCAAAAATGTTCACTTACGTCACGAATAAATGCTTGCAGTACAGGGTTATCCACGTTGCTGCTGGACTCGTAAGATTTTACAATGCGGTCAATACAAGCGACTGGGATCATTTTTAGATTATCCTCCATATTTCCTTCCAGCTATAAACGAATTAATATAGGTACATATTAATCAAATACCCAGGATAAACTATACTAAACCATACTTTGTCGTAATAGTGATCGAAATGGTATGTATGCAGTATAAATATATAAAATGATGACGTACCTACACAATTAATAATGACATCAAAAATGCAAATGCTTGAAGCCTGCTTAAATGAATTGGTAACACTACACATGTAAAAACTTCTTTCACGTTCCTTCGACAGTTCAGTTTGACAGTTTGACTGGACATAAGTAGCAGTGATTGTCCCATTTCTACATAGCCGCAAGTAATTTTAGATTTAGAAAGGAAAGTATTGAGCAGTGAAAACAAAAATAAAAGTCGTAAATAAACATCCGAAGAAGCTTCTGTATTACACCCCCAACCCCTGTTCATAATATTTCAATATCTCAATGTGTCTCTCCGACCTCGTTACAAAATCCTAGGTATTAGAAATAGTTAAAGTAAGTGTAGGGAACAAAAGGGATGATTTCTACAATTATATACGATACGTGTTGTTTGTGGGGGATGTGTGTGGGTGTGTGTGGGAAAGCGGATAATTCAGACCCTTCTAATAATTGCAAGGGTGGAAATCACTAGAGGAATTATAATACAGGTAAGGTAATATGCAGACAAAAATACTATTCAAAATTATAAATATGTCCTAAGTACTATACAATAATAATGATAAATATTTATTAGGTGGATTTAATCAAAGTTCATACAACCAGACTCAACCAATCACTATGAGTGAGGTGATAGGAGGCTACCGGCCGCATTCGTTTGTCACTAATTTTTCATAAACATAATTTAGCGTGTTATATGAATTAGTTTTAGAGCTATTATAAGGTATTTAATTTCAGACTGTCAACGCAATAAAATTTGGTGTGTATATCAAAATAAATGCAACGATTGGAATTACCAGTCACTCATAATACAGCAAATAACGTTTATTTACCACGTTTTTAGTGTTTACAAAATATTACTTTTAGTGCTAAATTAGTCGACCACAATTAGAAGGAGGCGTATCACAATTACCGGACTTTACATTGATAGAGGACGAGTACAAATTACTATGATAGGATATAGAGTTATACTGGAGCATCCGATGACTTGATTCGCTCAAGCTCAAACCTCCAGCCAGTGAATGCGTAAAACTCAACATGCAGATTTTAAAAGAATGATCGTGGAACAGAAACCTCATGAAATCACACAATCGTTTTCTTTACGCCGCCTCGCTTCTGCTCATATCAGTGGTCCTTCAACAGTTCAAAGTTGATGAGGGGTGCCTTGTGTCTCAGTAAGACCTTAATTATAAGTGAACTATACTATAGCACTTTGTAGGGAAATTAATTGTTTTGATTTCCCACGTTCATTTGCTAAAGTCCGTGCCGGTTGCACATGTGAGTGTGAAACAAATCACGACCTTCCGGTAAGAATCAACCAAGGGTAAAAAAAGGGACAACGAGTATAGGCTCCGTCCACAGTCACTGGTGATATTTTAACTGTGTGACCTAAGTATTTCCAGTCGTAAGTAATCTATCTAACGATAAGAGTGGGATTACCTAAATTGCCATTTTTTCATGTATTGAATCAAAACTTATGCGTGTTTGAATGTGAAAAACCGCGAACTGAGTTTATTTGAATGAAACAAGTTTTTGCCTTCTATTTAATTGGGAAGTATAACCTCTTGTCCCCTGGGGGTCAAACAAAGTTTAAACATAGTAGCTAGATGGTTGTCAACAAAAAATAATTATCTCGTTGAATTTAATTATTCGTGAGTGGGAGGAAGTTACCCCCCAAAAAAATTTGAGCCTATTTCACTGTACATACAATAAGTGTGCAGATGCGGTGTTATGGCTGATAGATTAATAGTAATAGAATGTATGTAGTCGATATCAGTGACTTAATAAAGTAGACGCATCAGACAGATACTAATATTTTTTAATTGCAGTAATTAATAGATATATATTTATTTAATGCGCAATGTAATATGATTCCAATAATATAACGATTCCATTAAATTTCTACTATGAATAATTTTAACATTGTTTCCAGTAAGTACATCGATATCGACAGAAATTTTATAGAGCAGAAGTAGCCACAACACTATCTACTTACTTACACATCACTCCTTATTTTACTATTTGATATTAATCAATACATTAGTTACTATTATTCAGTTTTGCAGTTGCATTCCAGTCAGGTTTTCAGGTTTGAATGTATATATATACCCATATTTGTTGAAAAGTACCTTTGAAAGAGTAAAGAGTTTTACAATTTGAAGAGGACGAGTAAAAATGACCATGATAGGATAGATATGTATTATTATATGGAAGTTCCTTGTACATTCTTGTAAGTACATAATATATAGTAAGTCAGAAAGATTTTATGATATTACAAAACATTTAAAGCTGAAGAGGTAGTTATAGAATTATAGATAGTTATAGGCAGTAACATGGTTTTTGCGTAATACTTGCAATACGTATTACAGTTCAAATGTACTTACCTAACTAGTAAATATGAAATAGGTGTTTTATGTGTCAGCTACTGCAGCTGGCAGTACCGTACAGTGTGAGAACGTTTGAAAATAAGAGATAAGTCTGGATCTGACGACAGAGCAATATACAGGAAGACTAAAATGATTTTTAAAAACTATTTGCTAATATATTCTACTACGTTACAATTCATTGACATCTACAATATTTATCAAGTTAAAATCGAAAGCATATTTTTGACCAACACACTGAACATGAACTACGAAAACGAAATAGACTACACAAACAAATTAATTATTACTTTAAATGGATACATTTCATTTTTCCTTTATATGCTCACAGTTCTTAATTATCTTCGCCCGTCTCTTCCGCTGCTGCAATAATTTCACGGAAACTGAAAGGTGCAAACAAGTAGCCTTCACCTTTGTAAAACTTGGACTGGAACTCGACCCTGCAAATAATTATTAATGAAAATTTTAAATTAACTGTTACATTTTTAAATTCAGAATTCTACGAGAAACTGATGTGGTTTAAAAATATATCATGAAATAAAAATTACCAATGAAGACGAAGTGTATGGAGGAAAGCAGACAAGCCTTCCATAAGAATCAGAATGCTCACAGTTAGCACAGCCCAAGCCGCAAAGATTGCAAACAAAATGAAGGATCCCCACCATTCTGTTTGAGCCAGTCCAATTCTCATCACCATCTGCCACAGGACCTCAGACAATTGGGCGTGAGCTAAACTTAAAGCCCATAGACGAAGGTAACTGGCCGTGTGAGACACAGAACCCAAAACATACTCGATTGTATGAATGGCTTGATGAATAAATTCTTCTTGGAAATCAAATTCTTCCCCATGGCCTCCATGACCACCACCAGCTGCATGGCCACCATTTGCTACAGCACCACTTTCAACATCCGATCCTTCCACGTTATTTAAAGGCTGAGCCTACAGCAATTAGAATTTTTGAATTCAATTCACACTACTGATCACGAAATCAATCAATTTTTTTGTCAATTACAATGCCAATGCAAAATTGTGTACATTTTTGCAGCAACATCTGCCAATTCAAAAATTTTGTATACTTTCAAAAGGATGTTGGTAATGGCAATATTTCAAGAAAAATAAAGTTATATCATAAGCTACCGAAAAGGATGTAAGCAAGTACAAGAAGTAACTGACCTTCATTTGCTTTCCATGCTGAGACTTTAATACAAATGGCTTGATAAACAACATCCAGGGAACACAGAGAACTGCCACGATCACGAAAACTTTTTGAAGTAGGTCCTGTCCGGGGAACATGTACGCGGCACAATCATGGTCCGGTTTCTCTCCCCCCTTGAAAAGAACCATGTTGATGAAGGTAATGAGGATGGAGGGTGCACAATGAGGTCCCGCTTCGATACCCCCCTTTGCCCAGTACCAAGTCCATTTGTGGAAAACAAGGACATTCAGATACATGAAGAGGAAGAGCATAAAAATTATTTGAGGGATGAATTCACAGAGGATGTTAATTGGTCTTCGGAAGTAAACATGATTCCACAAACTCAGCATTACTCCGAATAACATGTGACACACTCCAATAATGATCGAGATCTTCATTTTGTATGCGTTCAAGAATGAGATTTTGTTATCTGCAATCTATAAACACATGAAAAGAGTCAAAAATAAATTTTCAGTTGAAACAAATTCACTTAGAAAATCTAAAATATTTGTACTGTACACAGCCAGAGCAAGAAAAAGAACTCAACCACATGCATATCGTCTGTGAAGAACCAAAATGACCCATATCCAATTTTAGCTAATAATAACGATATCCACTATCTACAAAAAAACTGAAATATGTTTTGTAAGCATTTAAACAGAAATAGAACATTATGCAATTTTCAAAACTATGAGAATAGAACATTTTACACTTTTCAAAAACATGTAAATAGAACATTTTACGCTTTTCAAAAACTCTTAATTGACATTTTAGTTTTTTTAAACGTGTAAATAGAACATTTTACGGCTTTCAAAAACTCTTAATTAACATTTTACGCCTGTTTCTTATTTTGTGTTTATGACATAGCTCAATTTTATTCTAGCTTAAATTGGATATGGGTCATTTTGGTTCTTCACGGACGATATTGCACCTTAGCATCCATATAAATCATGACTTAACTAAATTGTATCTTTATTGCGTGTGTATAACTTACTTGCCACACAGGGTCAACTCCGATTGGGTATGGATGGTCTTTGAAGCCATTAATAGGGTCAAGCATGACATTTTTAATCTTAAAAATGGTTTCATTGGACAAAGCAGTGCTGTTAGCATACCAACTAGAACCAAAGATGTTCATACTCTTAGAGAAGACGTCATTGTAAACGATTCCGGTGTAGAATGAAAAGATTCCCATGAGTAACAGAATGTAACGTCCCCCGAAGAAAATTGTCCAAATCTGAGTAAACAATTAAATCATAAGTGTTCAAAATATGAATGTAATAAACCCGAAACAAATCTATCTATACTGTGGCGCTTATAAAACAAAACAAAAACAAAATAATTGATTGTAGCAATCCCCTTCCCCCTTATAAGTACTAGTACGTACCTCACTCTTGATCTTTGCAGCAATCAAGCTCTGTTCCTTGATAACCATCCAAGCAGCAAAAGCAAACATAATAACAGCATGTCCAGCATCACCGAACATCACAGCGAATAGGAATGGAAACGTAATGATTGTGTATGGTGTCGGGTTCACTTCCCGGTAACTAGCAATTCCGTATGCATCCACAAGATTTTGAAATCCGCGTGTAAATTTGTTCAGCCGATTAAAAGTTGGTGGATTCTCGTTGGAGTCCATTCGATTCAAAATCGGAGGCACAGATGAACCAGATCGTTCCTACAAATTACAGAAAGAACCTTTTAGTACATAATAAAATTCAAATAAATTGGAAAACAACCAACCTAGGTATCTGTTTTCGACGTCGACTTTGATTTATGTAATTAACTTTGATTAATATTATACACGAGTGGTAAACTTACAGTTCCCCGGCGAAGAGCCATTTGAATATTTTCCAAATCTGTGACAGGAACCCATGCTTCAGCAATGAGACACTTCTGAGTCACATCTAAATTAAACAGATTTAATGTGTGATAAATTGCCTTGATTTTCCTCACTTTAATAAACCAAGTTTTGATGGATTTTGCAGCAGCCAGAAGCACACGATGACGATGGTCTTGAGTTTGAGATAAAACCTGGAAGTCAAAGAAAACAAAACAAAATTAAAATCCAGTTTCTAGCATTTCGTTTTAAAATTTGGTCAAGATGTACAGGGTGAGCTTACAGTAGTTAAATCTTCAATTCTAGTCATGACCCCAATGGCCATTTCTCGTCTTTCTGCTGGCGTCTCTGGACATGGGTACAGAGTTGCACGGAATCCTTCACAGATTTTCTTGACTCGTGATTTGAGTTGATCTCCTTGGAAGAAGATAATGAAGACGATCTTGTGCACTTGGTCACCCTAAAAATCATAATATTATACAAAAAATAATTACGGATCAAAATTAGTTAAACTTTGCATTCATTTAAGAATAATAAAAGACTAAAAGCCATGAAATAATTACGTACTGTGGAAGGATCTTCAAGTGGAGCCTCAATTTCTGCCTGACGAAGGAAAACATTGCCACGACAAGCTCGCCATAACATTCGTTCGAACCCAGGTAGCCTTTCTCGAAGAATGACTCCGGCAACAAACCTATTTTTTTTTTATCATGGCATTTTCAAAATCTTAAATCTTTCCACGATCAAAAATACATTCATTATTTCTAATGTAATCTGCTGATGAGTTGTAAGGTATCATACCAACGTAAGTAGGTACGATATAATTTAAATGCAAATTATTTCAGGGTATTATTATTTTACGAACGAAAAAATGCTTGAATACTTTTAGTCAGGACAAAATTACAAGATAAGATTTCAATCAATTTAGTATTAATTTTCAAATTTTCATGTTTTGTTGTTGTTGTAGGTATGAGTATGTACAAATTTTTACCCAAGTTGAGCAGGCGCGGCCCCAGGGACTATACGCCCAGAAAAAGGCTCTTCACCAACACCGCGACTTCCACTCGCAGCGCTATCTTCGCCTTCGCGCTTTAGTTTTATAGGTAATAATCATAAACATAATTTTATACAAAAAAATAATGTCAACCGAACAGAAACAGTAACCGAAACAAAAATGTCAAAAAAAAATAACGTAACGTCAAATCAAAACGAAACAACTAAACTAACGAACGAACCAAATGACGAAAAAATAAACAATATTATTAAACAAAAATTAATTTTAAATGTTCTAAAATTCTAATTTTCTAAAACTGTTGTTAGCTGTTCTAAAAACTTGAGTACTGCATTACTGAAATATTATTTTAAAATGTTATAGTGTGAAAGCTAATAAAATCACTGCTGTAAGCTTTAGCATACAGTCTCTATTGTCAGTATAGGTCATAGGTAATATACGTAAGCTATGCTTTTTTCCTTTAAAATTTTTTCGCTCGCTCGCTACAGTAGCTCCTGTTTCTAATCGTGTTTAAAAACTATAAAAAAAGTACATATTATCTAATGTGTTAATTTTAAAATTAATGAAATAATTAACTAGAAATTAATACAAATTAAAAGTGTCCAACAAACTAATAAAAATGCGCTTTCTAATATAAAGTTTGTATGCGGCTGTTGCTGTTTGCGTGGCATGGCATAATATATATATGAAATATATGGCTTTTGGCTTTTTGCTTTGCTCTAAAGAATCTATATAAAGTTGAAGAGTATATTTTTGATTTTGGCAATTCGCAATGCTTGCAAATATATAATTTGCATGCCTAAATATATATGTCTAAAGACAAGGACAACAAAAAAAAGTACTTTTTTTTGTTTTTACATTAACTATTCAGAATTATAGCATGCGGAATAATGGAATGTTTTGGCTGAATGAAGATTTGAAGATTATAGACAGATTTTAGGAGTTGCTTCACCGCCACCAGCATAATTATAATTAACCGTTTTTTATGCTTAGTCAAAGTACCAATACTAAATTAATTGCCATTTATATGTCTTGTATTTTAGCAATCACGGGCGATAAGATAAGGGTATTAAAAGTTATAGGCATTACTTGTTTAGTATAGAGAATTCTATATAATAAGGGATAGTATAGTTTCAGAGTCAGAATGCAGATAGAGATTTGTAGTTTTGTTGTTTTTGTTAATACAAGAAAAAGAAGTTAAATTATTGATTGGATTTTTTTTACCCCAACTTATTTGTGTGTTGCATTTGATGGGCTGACCGATGTTCGTGGTCTAAAAGACTGGATTTTTCATCTTCCAAAGGTGTCGAGTCCGCTGATGAGGCTGTCGTCGTCACTACTCCCATCTATTTTTTTTTCGTTGGGGGTCAATTTAGTATTTTTGGTTTCCTTGTTTTAATTCTTTGTACAAAATTTTTAACTACAAATAATACTACGATATAATAGAATTGATAAATATACAGGTTCTGGCATGCAAAACTCAAAAAGAAAAACAAAACAAAAACTCAGTTCAGATTTTAAAAAACTAATCTTACAATATTAAAGTCTAAAGTCTGTACAATAAACATTCTGTCCTTTTTGGTTTTGATTATAATTGTCATCTATTTATATTTACTGTATTCCCTTATGTACATGCCTTGATCTAGTTCTTGAGTAACAACGCAAAAGTGCATGAGAGGTGCAAGAAAAAGAAAAAACATATTAAAAAGAAAAAAGGCGAATTTAGTAAAGGAGTTTTAGCAGGTTTTCATGCAGTTGCAGGAAAAAATAGCATTTACATTGCAGTAGAAGCATTGCAGGCGAGCAGAATATATGTAATAGGTAATATGTATGAGCGTGCGTTGATCGAAATCGAAGCAGCAACATTAAATGACATGACATGACATTTGGCATTTCATATCATTCTAAAAGTGCGAGAGAGTGCATGTAAATAAATTAAATTAACGAATTAGAATAAACTGTGGATGAAGAAAATTACGATTAAGATTAGAGCAGAGCAAAATCTAAAAAAGCGGTTGGATTTTTGGTTTGGTTAAATTAATTTGAGGTCAATATTCAGCGATTATCTACAACGAAGCTACTAAGCGATGAGAGTTTTTCTGTTAAAAAAAAATAGGTAAAAATTGTTTTTACAGCAATAGCTACGCAAATACTAAAATACTATAGAACTAGACTACCCAATTTCATTCGGTAATAAAACAAAAAGACTATAAACTAATAAGACTGAGTCTAGAATATCTAAAAGATCTACAAAAGCTAGTTTCATTTAATTCCTTTTACGAAAACTATTATACACACTAATCGTACGCTAGAAACTGTAGACTGCAATACAGTTATTGACTACACAAAAACCTACTCAGTTTCTAATTCTAAACAAATACTACATTACTCTAACTATCACATACAAAAACTATACTACAACGAGTTACAAGGTACAGAATTTTGCTTATTCCAGCCCACCTCGTCAAAGAATACTTGAGTTTTACGAAGAATATGACGAAGCTCCGTCAAATCCAAGAAATTCCTTTTGAGAGCCTCTGCATTTTGATTCACTTCACGAAGCTCATTCTCCAACTTTTCATATGTGGCCTAAGTACATTAGTAAATATATATAAGAGCACTCGCAAAATTATTGTATTGATCCGAGATTGAAATAAGCATTTCCATACAAATTATTACACAGTAAACTAAGTCTACCAGCTGCAAATCATCAAATCAAATGATCATTGCAACATTTTGATTAAAATCAAATTATATGCTAACCTCTAAATCAATCATTTCTCTGGGTTGTGGTGCATCGGGATTCTCTCCAGTGTCCAACATTGGAATGCCATCTTTTTTAATCTCTTTCTCCAAATATCGAAGTTTCCTCTCCATCTCATCGCATCGGCGAACTTCATTAACGAATTTTCGTTGGAATGAATTAACATCGGGATTTAGCTGTAAGTTTGAAATTAATGGTTAGCTCTGTCGTTATGTTGTAAGTAAAAGCTAAATTACAAATTCACTCAAAGACTCAAACTAGGGTATAGTCTTCTAATTGTGATCGGTCCGATAATTGTGATCGCTCATTTTTTAACAGGAATTACGACAATTACCTGACCGATCACAATTACCCGCCTCTACCCTATATATACAGGTACGCAGTAGTACGCACATTTCATGCCACTGCCTTCCCATACCTTCAAAACATTATTTATCACCAAATTGAACATATGGACATCTTATACATCTAAAATCATAAATTAATTTGAAAACTTTCCTTTATTCTCTACTCATCATTAACGTTGATACGTTTTAAATTCTAACTTCAGCTGCGTTATGTGCATGTAATTTCATAGAAGTAATCTTTAGTTGTTTGTAAATGATTCATACGAAACGTTGAATGTAAGGTGTGTGTGGTTTACAGAACATGCCATATTCAATTCAAAACAATACTGATGACCAACCAATGACCAATAAAAAATGTAATGGTCTTGTTTGTCCAACTTTTAATCTAGATAGCTAACTATTTAACGATTACATGTAGGCGTGTTTCATCAACCATCAAACCATAGTTAAGTTATATACACATTCGACATTAATCACAGCAAAACCCTTTATTATGAATCAAAAAGTACAATAAATAGGTATAATTATTATTACATTCGAATTGAAATTTAAAAACTGCAAAACTTACATCACGAAACTGGGCAAGTCCTAATTCTCCAAGCTCACTCACACAGGCGTAAGCTGCTTCAGATTGTAAAAACAGTTGACATAGGGTCATAGACTCACTCTGGAAAAGGGAACTCATGTTGTGCAGAGTATTCTACCCCTTTCAGGGTATCTTATTTTGTATTTCGGTTTCGGTTCTTCCTGTTTGCCTTAAGAAGAGTTTGATTTTGACTCAGAGTTTTAGACTTTCAACTTTGGGTGTGTCTCACATTTGAAGTTAATAAAAACGAGTCTTATGGATATGCTCACTAGAGTAAAACTGGATAGAACTGAAAATGATGAGTAGGGCGTAGAGGAGACTTACATTTAAATGTACTTTAAAATTATACTTAACTACTTTTCGCTTTGGTCTCGTCCCTTCTGCTGAACCAGGTTGTCTCTGCAAAACTCTCAATGTGTAGCTTGCTATTGCTACTGCTGCTGAGTTACGAAATAATCCCTACTGTCGCAGTCGGCAGATCCCCCGCAGCCAATTTTCTGTCTTTAGGTTTATCCCCAAATGATGTTGATGTGAGGACAAGTAGATTTTTATCGCTCGTTTGTTTTAATGCTCGCATTTGGAGTCGAAAAGGTCGACGATTTTATGACGTTGTTTTTGTACAACCCTTAGTTAGATAAAAAGTGGGTTGACGGTGCCCATATGGTGGAGAATTGAGGATCGAGAACAACAGGTTGGTTGCTTGCTGTTCGTTTGGTTGTACTATTACGATTACGATGGCTTTTGGCTTTTTGTAATCTTCCCTTGTGTTGTGAAAGCTTTTTGCTGATTAAAATTTTGTGGAACATCAGTTTCTTTTGGTATCCTATATTATATTAATGTTAAATTGTTGGATTTGAATTTTCAATTTTGTCACCCCTTTCATCTCCCTATGCATATTTAATCAACCTGCAAGCTCCTTCATTGTCATTATTATTATGATAATTTGCAGTTAGATTTCATTTGATTTAATCTCCAACGTTATTGTCACCAACGCAGACAGAGTCGATGGATATATGTATATCGTCTGTGAAGAACCAAAATGACCCATATATCCAATTTACGCTAGAATTCAAATGAGCTATAGCTATAGTATACTTAATATAAAACACTCAATTAATTAGATGCGTAACATGTTAATTATGAGTTTTAAAAAAGTGCAATATACTGCATTTACACGGCTTTGAAAAGTGCAAAATGTTCTAACTACACGTTTTTGAAAAGTGTAAAATGTTCTATTTACATGCCTTAAGTATTACACGATATTCATATTATATTGTTTGTATAGATAGTATATTTCGTATTTAGCTAAAAATGGATATGGGTCATTTTGATTCTTCACAGGCGACATAATTATCAGAGACCAGAATCATTCAACAAAAAACCTTCTGCAGTTGTTGGCGTTGGCTTGTTCATTCTCAAAGACTTTGGGTTGGAACCGGCTAGACTCACAATTCAATTCAATCATTAATCGCAAAGGTATTAAAGTAATCATCGACCTATAGGCTATCCGTTTGACGGACGTATGGTCCCGGGCATTTGCTACCCGGACAATTGCCACCCACTCACGAACCTATAAGACATTTGGTATTTGATACCCGTGGCAAATTTATGCAAGAACAATAATTTACCGTGAAGTGAAACCACTGCACTCCATGGTTAAAGGACCTAGTTTATGCCCCTTATACAGATAATAGCCAAAAAAATGTGTTTTCTCGAGCGATTTTCTGCGATTTACGACTGCTTCGCTCTTTTGTTTTATATTCACAAACCTAGGAGATAATGGACACATTCATTATACTGTATTATAGGTCTGCGAGTGGGCAAAGCTAATGTTTGTTTCCAGGCAATCAACGAAAAATATTTTTCAAGTAATTACAAAATACAAGTGTACTTAATATCGACATTCAACATTACATTATTTACAAGTATTAACGCGGCCCGTCCTGCGCTGAGTCAGCTTGAAGTTGATGATTTGAATAATTAACAACCTCATATTATCAGTGTAAATTGAATGGGTATAGACACTTGAATATACAGATTTGACTAAACTAAACCTGAAATTGGCCTTGAGTTAAAGTAGGTGTATTTGTAATTATTTGTGTTTGTAGGTTTTAGCTATAATACACATTGCTTCTACTATAATATAATTTTCAATTATAGGAGACACACTCAAGGACTCAAGGCCTGCTACTTATGTATAATCCTACTACAATTGGAGTCAAGTTAATGTTAATCTGCCTATTGGCTATATGCGCTATTACTATCAACTGTCGCTATATCAGTGTCAGCAATTTCTACAGGTCATATATTATATCTATAGCTTGCTCAATACTACTGGGTGTCAGGTGTTAATTGGATTTTAACTGTAGGTTTTGGCGAAGTCCATCAGTTCGGGGCTCTGGATGATGTACTATTATATGCCCATACACCTACTAACTGTTAATATATTTTTGAATATAAGTAAATACTAGAGTCACAACTGTAGAATGCATGTAATATACATACTGTGCAGCGTGCGTTGTTGTGTGAATGTGTTGATAATTCAGTGAGTTGTAGAATATGGAGATGGACTTCCATTTGATAGTCCACTAGCCGATGCCGATAACAAGGGAAACGGAATAACTATAACTTAAGCGTAAACAGGAATATAATAAATGGGATGCAATTTGCAATTAGCAAATTTAAAGATTATGATAAGGCAGCGTAATTAAAATAAAAGCTTTATGATTAGTTAAGAGGTTGCTTGATCTAGTCTTTTAGTTTTGACAGCATTATTTGCCTAAATAGGCTCTTGTAGTTTATATAGATGCCCCCCTCTCCTCATGCTAATTTAAATGAAGGTAAATGATTATTACAGCGCTTTTAATTTTTAACTTTGAATATTCCAGGTAGTTTTGTTTTGTAATAACTTACTTTTTCAGTTCTTTGGATCGCTTGTCGCATCTGTATGTATCTCCTCGTGAGTGCGGATGCTATGGTCCATGGTGAAGCTGTTATGTGTAGTGATACACTTGTATATTTGGGTAGGGTGAGGGAGGGTGCCTAATTGTGGCCGCCTGATTAAATTCGTATTAAGTTGCTTAATCAGTAGATGGAAAGCCGAACTTTACAAGCAAAAATGCAATCTCATTATACATAGAATCGTATCAGATATACAGCCGGTGGCAACAATTAGGACACCGGCCACAATTAGTCACCCTCACCCTACTTGAAAAAAAGGCCAAACCTACCTAAAATAGTTAGTATTTTATTTCATTTGTTTGTAGCTTCGGTACTCCTCAATACAAGTTCAACCACGCAGGACCAAGATTCGAAAGGTCAAAAGGTTCTATAGTTTCAATTTCTCCCAGCTTCAGCTTTGCACCTCAAGATGCATCAAATGCAGTATGCAGATGTGCTGTTATACCACTGAACTTTTCCATCTCTTCTGATTTTTTTTCAAATAGGTATATATTTTTCATGTTGTTTGCTTTTTATGCTTTTCGGTCGCTCTACTTGTGAGATGAGAGGTTACCTTAAAATACTTAAGTAGGGGTTCATAAACTACTTAGGTAGGTACCTAACCCTACCTACCAACCTAATAACTTAATTGGAGGAAGGAGTATTATATCTGACAAAGCCCCATAAAGCATTAATATCAGCTACTTACATTTCTAGGGGTCGAACTGGTCAAATACTAATACAGATGTACCTACCAACTTCATCTATAATTAGCCACATAACTACGATTTACCTATGTATTTAAAAACGAAAATTTAAAAAGCACCGACATAGAATTCAAGCCATTAATTATTGCAATAATTGGGAGAACAGTAACCCATTACACCACTATGTGCGTGAATTACATTTTTCGGATGCCCAATTTTTATTCAAGATAATAATAACTCTGTGAGAGATGATATTACACTAAGTTATCATGGTGATTGATGATCCTGGCTGGATGCTCTATGTAGCATACATTTTAATTCTTTTTTTTCCTCTTGAGCCATACTACTCATTATTACTTTGAGTAATTCTGAACTTGCGATAGAGTGCTATTACTATTCTTCTTTTTTCATTCGTATTTAGATAGGTATATTATTATCTACATTCTGCATATTCTAAAAATTCTCGCAAAATCCCAAGCAAAATTACTTAATTTAATTAAGTACAGCTCATATCATATCATATAAGCTAAGCTTGACAAAATTATTGTAAATTAAAAGGCATATTAAAATTACTTATATCTGTAAGCTGTATATTTTCCTAATTATTAAGATATTTAATTACCTACGTTTAAAGCATGCCGAAGCCGAATGCAATAATTAAGTTAACATCTATTATTTTCACCTCTCCTATACTCTCCTTATTCTCTCCATGAGAATTACAATCACATTTTTATGTTCGATGTAATTTCTTTTCCAGACACAGTCCATATGATGGGCCTTTGTAAATAGTTTTTAAATCCTAATATAATTCCTTAGAAAAATGGCTGTGGCATGGCAAAGCTGACGGCTCATGAAAGCTTATTACAATTCCACCCCCACACCCTTTACTCAGCAGTTGTTGCTGGAAATAGAATGGTCTAATAAAAATGCAGCTAGAAAAATAAAAAAAATTTATTATTACCTTCCATGTACGCATGTAAGTATAGATATATCTGAAGAAGTTTTTTACAAAAAAACAGTGCGATCCATAATCCATATACCTAGGTACCTATATGGATTATGGTAGGTACCTAGGTATGGCTTTTTATTGTGGTCTAAAGATTCCCATATGTACAACTGGAATTAGATATGGCTATACCTATACATAATATGTACGAAGTGGCTTCAAATGTTCACAATTTATTTTTTCGGAAATGACTCACTTCACTGGAACTGGACAAAGTCTGCCTGTGGGTAAACTTGAAATTACTTTCTAAATATAGTATTTTAAAAAAGGGCAACAACCGAAATCAAGCCAAACTAAAAGTTCAACGACAGACCTCTTTTCAGTCTTCTCCAGTTACTGTAACAGTAGTCAACCCCTTCATTACTCTTGCTTGATTTATCATTATTGGTATAAGAGATATATTCTTAATTTCTCATGTGCCCCATATACTTCAGAATAAGGCTTTTAAAATTATATAATTGAGATAAAAAAGAAAATTGTCATTTTAGTTTGTTGCTGTGGTACGTAATTAATAGGGCTTACCCAAAGGACGCTTTTAAGAAGTAAAAAAAGTTGTTTTAATTGAGCTGTTGCTGTAGGTACCTAAGTCTTAAAATTGAGCTAATTCGAGCCCCAAGTATAGATAGTAATATCACTGCTTAAGTGAAAATATAGTGAGTTTTTACCTTGAATTTTATTAATAGCCTTATATAATTATATAATCGTTTCAGTATATTAGTATCACTTAGTTTGTTAGATAGATACGGGATATGGAAGGTAATAAATTAATTGCTGTCGCGTCGATGTGCATTTTCAACAACGTGGTAGACTCTCATGAGCCCAACGTTTCGGACAATCAACTACTGGACGGGCTTGCTCATGACGTAAGTTTGTAATAATCATTCAATATTTTTGTAATTAAACAAACTCTATATACAGATATTCTTAAGCACTTACTATTATTAACAGAAAGACAGAAACATTAAATATCATAGAACCAAAATGACCCATATCCAATTTAGACTAGAAAGAAAATGAGAAACATGCGTAAATTTTTAATAAATTAAGAGCTTTTGAAAATTTTTAAATGCTCCATTTGCATGTTTTTGAGAAGCGTAAAATATTCTATTTACATGTTTTTGAAAAGCGTAAAATATTCTATTTACATGTTTTTGAAAAGTTCAAAATGTTCTATTTACTTGTTTTTGAAAATTGTAGTATGTTCCATTTGCATGTTTTTGAAAAGTGTAATATGTTTCATTTGCATGTTTTTGAAAAGGGTAATATGTTCCATTTGAAATGCTTTCAAGACATATTTGAATATTTTTGTAGATAGTTGACATTGTTTTTAGCTAAAAATGGAAATGGGTCATTTTGGTTCTTCACAGACGATATATTACAAAAGACGTTAAATTTTCGATCCATATAAAATTATAATAAATTATTTACTTTCCTTTTAATTAATATTATGATTGCGATTTGGATTTATTTTCAGCTTCGGATTCAGGCTGTGATTGGGGATACTGAAAGAAAAATACAAGACAGTTTTGACGTCCGTGACAATATTCTGACTGCCAGCACGAGCACCGATGCCGATGCCGACAACGATACCTTAGCCTTAACGGGAACGTCAGACCCAGTGGAAAACATCATTGAAAATGAAGGGTCGGGAGGAATTACTATCAAGGCAGGGAAGATGACAACGGAAGCTTTGGAGAATTTTGACGTATGTGAACATGTTAAGCTTTCTTTGTCCATATTACATTCCGATTTTTATTCCAAAATTGTAGCAATAGTTTAGTTTATAGGCTACTATATATCGTCTGTGAAGAACGAAGATGACCCATTTCTATTTTTAGCTAAAAATATTATGTAGGTACTATCTACAAAAGTATTGATATTGAAGCACGTAAATAGAACATTTTACACCTTTCAAAAATATGTAAAAAGAACATTTTGCACCTTTTCGAAAACATGTAAATAGAACATTTTACATTTTTTTAAACATTTAAATAGGAAAATTTACAGTTTTTTAAAACGTGTAAATAGAACAATTTACACTTTTCAAAAACACGTAAATACAACATTTTAAGCTTTTCAAAAACAAGCAAACAGAAAAATTTACAATTTTCAAAAACACGCAAATAGAACAATTTACACTTTTCAAAAACTCTTAATTAACATTTTATTTTACGCATGTTTCTCATTTTGTTTTTATGACATAGCTCATTTTGAATCGAACTTAAATTGGAAATAAGTCATTTTGGTTCTTCACAGACGATATTGTAACTTGAAAGTATAGCGATCAAATAGGGATCTAAAAATGTCTGCATCTACCCAATTATCCATCATATAGGTCCTGCTTGAAATCTTCAATGACCTCAGCATAGGAGAACTCTTAAAATGTCGAAGTGTCTGCCACAAGTGGAATGAAGCGAGTGCCTTTGTTATTAGGAAAAGAAATCTCTGGCACCTCAACCTGAACCGAGTGTACAGATACAAAAACGACCCAGAAAGGGTAAACAAAGACTTTTTACAATGCCTCAACTCATCCTTCACCTCCCCATTCCCGTGTAGTTCCCTCCGATGGGGCGTACATTTTGAATTGGACGAAATCGATGATGAACTGTACGATACAACCAGGGAGCTGCGCCTTCATTTACTACATGCAGAGGCAAATGGCAGCAGTGGTGGGGAAGAAACCGGAGAGCGGCTCATGGGACCCTTCAGTCGAAGAGATGTGGATGAGCTCCAAATTTTTAAATATTTAAAACTATATGGAAATCAAATCAAAGTTTTCAGAATTCACTGTAATGGATTTATTCGTGCTGAAACAATCAGTGATCTTTTCTTAAAGCAGATGCCTAATCTGCAGCAGCTCTATTTTAAAGGGTCTCACTTCAATCACATATATAGTATGGACTGTCGCCAGATCCAATCAGCCAAATCAGAGATGGAAGAATACGCTGTTCCAATCTCGAATCCACTGGTATTAAATTCATTGAAATGTCTGGAGTATGAGGAACCTCCACCGCGCTACACTCCTACCTCTCACGGATCCAATCCCACCATTTCCAGTACCGGTTTCGGTCTCGGTCTCCTAGGCAATATCTTAAAAGCTGCTCCTCATCTTGAACGAATCACAAGGGTCCCAATACAAATCACGGAAGCTATTGTGAGTAATGGGAGAATTAAACTCGTCAAGGAAGTTTATATTAATTTTTACTCACTGTTTAAGTATGCTACTGATCCACCACCCAACGAATCTGATCATTTTGTTGAGCTCCTTTCACGATTTTCCCATGCGAAACCGGAAATAGAATCTTTGCTCCTTTTGGATCCCTACTACGATGGTATGGGAGACACAGTCAATAATGCCGTGCTTAGGATTGTTCAGTCAAGCCGAAGTTCCCTCAAGAAGCTCATTTTACCCGCCTGCTACCTCATTCTTACGAATAAGTTCTTTAGTGAGTTCGAACCAAGACGGTCACAGCTGGTGCTTCCAAACGTGGACTATGTCAATGTTGGACGTTGTGGCGTGCAACTCTGTGATTGTGACGGAAGTTGTAATGGGATGCCCACCCCGGAGTGCACCCTCCATGAGTTTCTGCCCTTCCCAAACTTGAAATATCTTCGACTAGACATTCCATCCGCTCGTCTGGAGAATTTATTTAAAAATTCGGAAGAGGAGGGGACTTTAACTGGAGAACCTATCACACCTTTTTCATCCTTAAAAGTATTGGAACTTTCACTTAAAGAAGAAATCACGCCAGTACTTCAGTATTATTTGCCAAAATTCTTTCCGAATCTCTCCAAAATGATTTTTAGAGACGAACGGAATAACGTTAATAATTATCGCACTCAAAAAATTGTACTTCATAAAGTAACGGAGCTTTTGCCAGGGACTGTGAAGTTCGTCGATGTACCGAAGATGGGACTTCAATTGTCAAAGACGGAAACTAAGGATCATATCTTGTGGACTTATACTAAAACATATCCGTTCTCGAGTATGTTCGAGCACAATATACGTTAACTCAATTTAGTATGCTACAAATTACTTATTTTTGCTCCAGCTTTCATTAGGTGATATGCAGGGACTTTAAAAAGGGAGTTTGTATACTAAACTTTATATCGTTAGTGAAAAACCAAAATGACCCATATCCATTTGTAGCGAAAAACAATATCCACTATCTAGAAAATATTGAAACATGTCTTGAAAGCATTTAAATAGAACATTTTACCATTTTCAAAACTATGTAAATAGAACATTTTACCAATTTCAAAAACTATGTAAACAGAACATTTTACACATTTCAAAACTATGTAAATAGAACATTTTACCATTTTCAAAACTATGTAAATAGAACATTTTACACATTTCAAAACTATGTTTGCTTAATTTAGCCTCTGTTATTATCATAGAATTAGATGCGTTAGATATTATACAAAAAGTCTACTCGCTTCAATATTAAATTGTATATTTTAAAAAATGTAGAAAATTTTATGTTGAATAATAACTACTTTTACTTTCCAAAAATATAAAAAAATTGAATCGAAAAGAAAACTTGCTTCTGTTTTTCGGTTTTAGTAAGAGACACCACTTTAGTTCATGCAAAATTTATTTTTTAATAGCTTTTTAATAGATTAATTTGATAATAGGAAAGTAGAAAAATGGAATGGAATTAGTTTTGGAACATGAATTATTATGTCTGATCAACAATTCAAAAGGAAACGGGGAATTAATTTGTAGAATACTCTTGGAATGCACTCGGGAGATTTGGATATGTACCCAGAGCTGTTGTGAGATCATTGAATCCGATGTTGCTCCGATAAAAAGTATTCTCAGACTGTTTCTTCCCCTGTTTTCCACGCTCCTTGATTGGTAGAATTAATTCCAACGACTAGAAAATAATTACATTATGTACATTCCTTAAATGTTAAAAGTGGTATACATATAAAAATTCAACATACACAAGTAAAGTAAATAATACTAACAAAAATTAAATGGCGTATGAGTACCTCCAATGCCTGAAATGCATTTTTCATATCACTCCTCTCCAGTCTGTACTGTCCAGCCAGTTTTGAAATCTGTTGCCACAAAGTATCGAACTGAAATGGGTCGGGATGAATCAATTTGATTGCCAATATCTAATTTTTTTTACAAAAACACATTGATTCAGGTCAGGATTCACATGAAGAGAATTTCATAATGTTTATTTAAGACTTTTAATTTCAAATTGCGTACCAGCATCAGATCAAATATTGGCAAATCTAAACACTGCTGTAGTTTGGAACTAATGTTAAAATTGTCCCAAGTCTTAGTCATGCTATTGGTAATGTCCGACATGTCTTTGGAAATCAAGGCGACTTCATACTATAAATAAAATTATAATTAAAGAAATATTAAATATTAAATCATATTTTATAAGACAGCAATATAAACCAAAACAATGCAATAGAGTATATATAATCTATTTTTCATATTTTATAATTTAAAACCCCTGTAGCTAAATATATTTTAGAATTTCTGAAATTACCAAAAACAATGATAGACGACCAACTGATTTATCCGTATCAAATAACATATGAAGAATTCGTTGAGTTTGAGGGTTTTTCATAATTTCAAGCATTTTTGTATTCCAGTCATCCCTCTAAAATAAAATATGTAAAAAAAATTGCAATTATTTTATAATAATACATGGGTGGTGACTAGTGAAAATGTGCATTTCAGTATGTGTAACAAAAAATTCGAATACGTAATTTTTATTCTTAGCTTATAATTATTTAAATTGCAAGCATACACGGTCGAGCTGCATCAAGCCAGAGGCCATTGATGAATAATCTTCAAAATTTCGACCTCCAGTTAAATTGATTATACGATGAGAGAATCTTGACTTGACTCTTTTCTCGAACATTTCGGTTATATCCACACGGGAAGTGATGCCAACGACTCCTAAACAATTACCCTGTCACAAGGTTGAAAAACAAATTGAATAAAATTAGAGGAAAGTTTCAAAAACAACGAGGACGCACAAATAATTAAAATAAAAATAACCTCACATGTAAGTTGGTATATATGTTATGAATTATAAAATTGGATTAACTTAATATAAAATCACGAAATTAAAATTACCTGGCTAGCACATGCATCAAACAAATTATAAAGCAAAAGTTGAACCCCTTCGCAAAAATATTCTAGGTTATCTAATACGAAGATATAAATTCGAGAAGATTCTGATGCCTCAGTCGCAGTCAGTTTACTCCGAATTAAATCCATTATCGAGTCCAGCCGATCTATTGAAACAATAAAATTCAGTATTATTGAAAGTACTAGCTCTAAAGCGGATTCCAAAATTAAATAAAACAATACACAAAATCAGTAAATATACTCAGTAAAAATATACTTTTAATTACGCCATTGAAGCTATGCTGCAATTAAGTAGTTATAATTAGTAAATTCATTAAAATATCATATTATTACCATCAAAAGTTTTTCCTTTATTATCATCATGCAGTAAATCCGGAGACATTTTTAGTTGTCTAAATATTTCATTAACTGAATTCCTCAGTTGTCTTCCACAAACTAAACCATTTAGGCGTATTACTCTTCTTCTTTGATAAAATTCCGGGTTGTCTGTCTTTAGTTCATACACGCAGCTTTCAAAAAACTACAAGAAATAAATAAACACCATCTTACAACCTCGTACAATTTAATTATTTCAGAAATAAGAAATTCTCACTGTATTAGCAAAATAACAAGATACACGGCGTTCACTGACTGGGGGGGGGGGGGGTTAGAAACGTCCAGCTCAAAATTCAAACTCAAATCAACTTAAATAATAATTAATTAGATATGCAAAAAATTAAAACTCATTGAAACTTGCCTGATTTTTGCCACATCCAGGTGGTCCCATTATAATCATATTGAAAGATTCTTGTTTTACAACTAAATTAGTCAATCGGGCTTTTAGATTAGCTGCATGCTTGTTAACATTGTACTGAGTTCGGGGCCAACCAATTCGAATCGAAGGGTTCAATTTTTCAACCAGTTCAGTAATACTCATTGTTACAATTTCTCTTTGAACACAGAAGTTAACAGAAATATTGCAGCCTTACTTCTTGGGAAATTAGACAAGACCAAAAGGAATTAAAATTTATAATATTAATAATTAAATCAAACCTAAATTCCTGGGTTGGTACAGTTCGTAATTCGATATAATATTGTTAATCTTTTAAGTCAGATCGTTGCAAATCCAGAATAATTATTTTTCTGAAGTCCTGAAGATAAGAAAAGCCGCCACCGCCAGTACTTTTCAAAGATTTCGTTGCGTACCATAGAAATTGCATTAACATAATATCGCAACCGCATCTATAGTCTATAGTACGTAACATGTGCACTTCAAAACAAAAATACGTAGAATCTCTTCAGTAACTTCAGTTCATCAGTTCTCGACTTTAAATATGTAGTAGATGTAGTCTGGCGTTGGGTCAGCTGATGTGACAATCATTGCCACGAACTGATAACCGCATTGACCCTCCAATATTTTTTGTTACCTTGAAACTTACGATTAGTAATACACAGTTCACAGTTATTATGAAATAGTTCAATTTATTCAGCGCAATTGACAACTGACTAACAACAACTTCATTATATTATTTTGTAAGCTACACAAATTTTGACTATACCTATCATTATTATAGTATCATCACAGTCACAGTCCGCCGTTCGTGCACGACAAGACTTAACTAGAAACATAATTTAATACCCAAAATTGGAATCACCATGAAATTACTTCAAAGAATCACCCAAAATGTTCAAATTTTTAGACGTAATGCATCCAAATTTAATTACAAGGATGCATTAAACCTTGAATCCTTACTTACGGAGGAAGAAATCCTTATACAAAGAAATGCAGCCAGTTACTGTCAAGAAAAATTAATGCCCAGAATTTTACAAGGGAATCGTCATGAAAAATTTGATAGAGAGATTTTTCAAGAGATGGGACAAATGGGTCTCCTGGGTGCTACTATTAAAGGGTAAAGAAATGTTTATTTTATTTTTTTCTTAAACATATGTAATACTGCTGTATATATTCTAATTAATTGTTTTAAATTTTGGCTGAGGGAGTATGTAATGCGGGTTTATACATGGGGGGTTGTCAATATGTAATAGTGTAAATAACTACCATTTTCGCGTATCTTCCACCGTATTAATTGTTTGCCATAATTAATTAGACGTGTATTTTAAAATTTTGAAATTACAGCTACGGATGTGCAGGAGTTTCATCCCCATCGTATGGATTAATTGCTCGAGAAGTTGAGAGAGTTGATTCCGCGTATCGATCCGCCCTCAGCGTTCAGAGCAGTCTGGTCATGTTTCCCATTTACGCATATGCTAATGACAGTCTGAAAGACAGGTTATTACCGAAATTAGCCAGTGGTGACTTTGTCGGTTGCTTTGGTCTGACAGAGCCGAATGCAGGCTCTGACCCAGCTGGGATGGAAACTAAAGCTGTGAAAACCACAGATGGTTTTATTTTGAATGGAACCAAAACCTGGATAACTAATTCACCCATTGCTGATGTATTTGTGGTTTGGGGAAAATTTGAAAAAGAGATACGAGGCTTTGTTCTCGAACGGGGGATGAAAGGACTAAGCTCACCGAAAATTCAAGGGAAATTTTCTCTTCGGGCTAGTGACACTGGGATGATTGTGATGGAAGATGTTTTTGTTCCTCAAGAAAATCTTTTAAATGTCAAGAGTCTTAAGGGTCCCTTCACATGTCTTTCAAATGCAAGGTGTGTATCACATATTACTTGGTTACAAGCAATGACACAATTCAACGTAAACATTATAATAATATTATAATGATAATAAATATCGTCTGTGAAGAACCAAAATAACCCATATCCAATTTAAGCTATAATCAGAATGAGCTATGACATAAAACCAAAATGAAAAACATGCGTAAAATGTTAATTAAGAGTTTTTGAAAAGCGTGAAATGTTCTATTTAGATGTTTTTAAAAAGTGTACAATTTTCTATTTACATGTTTTTAAAAAGCTGCAAAATGTTCTAATTCCATATTTTTGAAAAGGTGCAAAATGTTTTAATTCCATGTTTTTGAAAAGGTGCACTATGTTCTAATTCCATGTTTTTGAAAAGTGTAAAATGTTCGATTTCCATATTTTTGAAAAGTGCAAAATTGTCTATTTAAATGATTTCAAGGCATATTTGAATATTTTTATAGATAGTTGATATTGTTTTTAGCTAAAAATGGATATGGGTCATTTTGGTTCTTCACAGACGATATGTACTATCACTCACTAATATCACAGTAGATACAGTATAAAACTTTGTCTATATAATTTTGCAAACTGTGATATAGGTATGGAATTGGATGGGGCGCACTAGGAGCGGCAGAATTTTGCTTCGAAACCGCAAGAGAGTACGTTCTGAATCGAAATCAATTTGGAAGGCCATTAGCAAGTAATCAGTTAATTCAAAAGAAATTGGCAGATATGATGACAGAAATTAGTTTGGGTCTTTTGGCTTGTATCCAGCTGGGGCGATTAAAGGACGCAAACTTAATAACGCCAGAACAAATCAGCATTCTCAAACGAAATTCTTGTCAGAAGAGCTTAGAAATTGGTAAGTTTCAAAAACGTTACAAATTGCGTAATCAAGTATATAACTAATTTAACAAGAAAATATATCTGGAAGGAATGATATGATCTCATTCAAGTTTGTATACTTAGGCAGGTAATTATTTAAAGATTGTTTCTACATGATTTCCCTAACGAACTTTTTTTGTATGTTATTGTGTCATAATGCAGCGCGTTCAGCTCGAGATATGTTGGGTGGAAATGGCATATGTGACGAGTATCATATAATTCGTCATGTTATGAACCTTGAAGCAGTGAATACCTACGAAGGAACAAGTGACATTCATGCATTAATCCTGGGACGCGCCATCACAGGAATTCCAGCATTTTAATGTTTAATAATTGTTATTACGACTATCGTCTCGATTTTAATTTTATTCAATATTTCAATGCTGTATTGAATTTAAATTGGATTTGCTTGTTGAACTTTTAATGACTACTTCTAGATTGGATTCGGAATTCCATTATAATTTATAATAATAATTAAAGTACACATGTCATTCATTAACTTCGTTTACAAAATGAAATGAACGACTGGGAATATTGAATATAGATATTGGAAATTGGAATGCTAGTACAGAGTTGTTGCTGCTGTTGTTCTTGCTATGTAATTAATAAATATTATAATATACTATATTAGTAAATTGTATACTTTACGAATAATAAATATTTTCGTGATACGCATTACGCACCTGCAGATAAAATAAAACGTTCATTTTTTTAATTGCCGGTGTGGCAATTTGGTAAATATGTTAAATAGAAATAATTAAAATAATTAAAGACGTTGAAGAAGGCAAACGTTGACGCTAGCATTCGAAAACAAAAACAAAAGCGCAGTTACTGTAAAATAAATAATTATGCTATAAATACATTTTTAATTTTTGTCCTTCCTTATACAGTAAATCGAAATCTAAATCCTACTCTACGGCACATCATATTACTTCCATAGGTGAGTTATAGTTGAACGCATTAATTATATTATATTATTATGTTCTGTAGTTCTCGTACTGAATTTCGTATATATAGATAATTTATAATTATCATTTTTTAAACGCCATAACGATTTTCTGAGCCATCAGCAAGCATTAGGCTTACATTGCGACTCCCTGTCCAAATTAATTTTGGACCTCGAAGGGAGTTCTTTAAATTTTCCGGGAGCGGAATGGTACTGATTGTTTTGACACATCGGGTTTGTGTATGACCCAAACCAAACATTCCACTACTTGATTGCTGTAGGAAATAAAAAAACACATTAAACTCTATACTTAGTCTTTATAAAAATATTTCTAACGTGAACAATAATTGTGTTTTTAAATTAATAGAATATGTATCTGATTCAGGGTGACAAACCTGCCAAAAAGACATTTTATTTTCAGTGGCTGTATAGCTCGCAAGGAATTTACCATCCGGACTAAAAGCACACGACGTGACAGGACTAGAATGAGCTACAATATTTTGACATTTACTTGATCGTAGTTCATATATTGCTAAATTCCCATTTTTAGCTCCCACTCCAATTCGACGGGTGGCAGAGCAATGACTAACTTGAGGGAATCGACACAAAACAGGGAAAACTTCACCCAAACCTCGGGTTTTCAAGTGACCATGATCCACACAGTGAAGTACAATGTCCATCACCTATAATAATAGGTTCAATGTAATGTAAAATTTGGAGAGCTCATAAACTTATAATGAAATTGGTTTGTAATTTAACAAATTAATTAAATCGACTTGCCTCAACAATTAATTCAACGATTTCACTCTGCATCTTTTCAATGAGTAATTCGATAACACGTAAAATCTCCGGTTTGGAACGATTCAGAATGACATTGCTCAAATTAATCTGAATGGCTTGGGCATTCTGTTGTAGAGTATTGTAGCGAGCCACTTCCCTTGCCATAGTTGTAATGAATGCTGCGGGTCGAGCGGTTGCAATGAGAGTCAGGGCATGACGAGCTGTGCGGCAAGCATCTGCTGCAGGAGTCAATGGAAGACCAAATGACATGCTAAAATTTAAGAAAATTTAAAATATTTAAGTTCCATTTGATCAACATTTAAGTAAATACATACAAGTATAGCTACAAAAAGTTGGTCCAAGTTATTCAAAAATGTCCATCGTTTTACCTTGGAACTAAATGATCCGCTTCACAACAAAGTTCAAGAAGAGCCAGAAGAACTTTTGATACATCTAGAAAAGGTTCCCACACTGTAAATCCCCGTCCAATTAAATCAATTGCAGCTCTTCGTAAACTCGAGTATGGATTAGACTTTGCTCCCGGCGGGTTTAACAGAAGATATGTTAAAGATTTGCCTAATTAAAACAAACAAATACATTTTACGCATTACAAAAAATTATTTTTTAGGCCACATAACAATGTAATTAATTCAAAAATGTTTAAAAGAGACTTGGAAAGAATGTTTATGTATAAGTCTCTGCTGGTTCTAATTTTCTATCCATAAACTCATACATACTTGTGAGTCGAGCCAAGTTACTGTTTCCAACCCCAAAGCCTTCAGCAGCCCCTGCAGATCTTCTTGTATCTATATTACGACCCATTATTTCTTGCCCGAATTCCGCCCCGATTACACCCAAAAGAATTATAGCTGTGGTCTGCTTCCTCTTATTTTCATACGTTGATTTCATTGGATCTGTACAAACAAGCAAACATTAATTTATACTCAATCACGCCCACAAATATAAAATATAGAATGACTTAATAATGACAATAATATTGCTGTTTTTTTGTCTGTTAATAATTGCAATCACCTGAGAGAGTTTCTTCCTCGTCATAATTAGTGCTAGTATCATCATCATTCTCATCCTCTCCTTTACTACCCGGAGTATCTTTCCCGCCCCCAGAGCCGCCACCTCCGCCCACGGTCACCCCACTCCCAACGCCAACTCCAGTGTTTGACACCTGCTGAACTGCCCCACCCACCCCTCCCGGATTACTCGCAATGGCAAACGCATCCCCAGAGTAGGTGGGTAAAAACTGTGCCCAATGATCCACAAGTTTCTTCCTCCCATCAACACCTATCCTAGAGAGTTCCGCGAGGAGAAGGGCTTGAGCCGCATCCCGTACTTCCACACAACGATCTTGCCAGCGAAGGGCAAGGGATTCCACGAGTGGCTCTTGATAATTGTAGCGTGATAATTTTTCATGGAGCATGACACAGTGCATCGTGGCTACTAGGGACCATCCATGTTTACTTGCAGCTTGCTGAGTCACATATGCATCATCTTGAGATGGCTGACTTCGAGTTGAGGGACGATTAGCTCGACGAAGTCTTTCTTGTTCCGGAACAAATGTGGCATTTTGCATGGACATGAGAGTATTTGCTAGGGCTATAATAGCTAGTAAATGATTGGTAGTTAAACTACTGGACACCTCCCAGTGAAGAAGAGATGTAAATTCTTTCACACGCTGTGACAAGGAAATATTATCATTGTCATCGTGGATATTGTGTGAATGTGAGATCTGGTTTTGATTCTTTGTTGGCTTTGGACGCCACGTCGGAGACATTACTGACATGTAGCCTGGAAAAAAACGAATGAAAGTGTCAGATTTTTTTTATAGTTCTCAGTTCATATGTAGTTCGTCATTTTGAAAAGGTTGTACCTCAATTTGAACTCAAATGATATTATTTATTTTTGTAATGCTTTTTTAGTTAGTTACCTCCACGTGAGATTTGTCCGAAGGAAATGGGAACGAGTGGTTTGAGTAGACCAAGTCGTCCTTCTGAAATCGTATCTAATTCCGTATCTAATCCCCAGCCAAGAAGCAAACTAAGAAGCAACTGTGCAATTTCCATTGGAATCGTAGATTCAAATAACATACTTCGATTTCTTCGTTGATTCGGCAATCCTTCGATTAATCCCAAACTTGCCGTGGAATCTAAAATATAGTCATGATGTTACACTAACTCCACGAAAAGGATTCCACTATAATATAAGTTGATAATTAGGAAGAATATAAACATCACATTTATTTAAATTTCGATAAACAGGCAAACTTAATAGAAAAACACAAATAAATGAAACTAAACAAAAGCAAAGCGTATCACAATAAATAAAATTTTGAAACTTATTTCAGCAATTGAAACAAAGTAAGTCTTAAGATGATCTCAATTTAAATAAAGTAAGAAATCTGTTACATCACGCTATAACGGTTGCGTTTATTATCCTAAGTACTGTTTTCATTTTACCCATTTTCAAAAAAGCTTAAGCGTCTTACTTACAATACTAAAAAAGCCAAGAAAAGTATTTGAATGAAATTAAGATTCCAGAAACCCCCATAAAATATACCAGGATAGCAGCATTTAATTTAATTCTCTACATTTTTGTGAAATAAAAACCCGCACACGATATAAGTATTTCTAATTCTTTTCCGTTTTAGTAATATATTGTTACAAAAATCATATGTTCGAAAATTTAGAAACATAAAAAACTATACTCATAAAAAAGCACCTACTACTTAATGTTTGTAATATTATTATACATACAAAAAAAAATAAAAATAGCTCAATAACAAACAGAAACTATAATTGTATGTAATGTTTGCAGTTGGAAATTATATAATATTTTGAATAATTATATACTTTTCCTGGATGCAGTTTTTTCTTCTTGCTTAATAAGTAGCGCAGATTCAGCCTTGGCTTGGATTTTCTCGGCTCCCTCTTTTACCTTAGCCAGAAGACCTATATAATTAATCATTATGATGATAACATCATACTATATAATAGGTATTGCTATTGCTATTTTTGTTGTTTGTTCATAATAGGGTTGTCTGCAGTTCTTTAAATTAACAATTAAATTGAATACTTTATAATTATGATTATTTTATCAATAGCTTAACTTATGTTACCCAGATCTAAAATTCCCAAGGTTTTTTCCAATTAATTTATTAAACGAAACACTACGAAATACAGTTACCCATTGAAGTTAACTTACTATAGTCCTTGTTAGAGAGAAAGCATGTACAATATTCGCTCAGAAAAAGGTGTTATAAGATAAGACCAGAAAATAGAGAAGAAAAGTGCTCCGCCTGCTTACCAAACTTACCATGTTTGTCCTTGTCCTTGAGAATCCTTTCCATATCTCCAGCCTTATCTTTGACTTTTCCAAAAAAATCTGGTGAAAATGTCCAGTGGCATAAAAAAAATGAAACAAAAATGAGTATTGAATAATAATTTGATATTTTAAAGGGAAGTGTTTAATAACGTCTGTGTTAAAGTTTAAACATATTATAAGTGCAAAAATTAAGTTTTGCAAGTCTCTTCTCTAAAATAATACAAGTGCATTTTGCTAAATGCCGAAATAAGTTTAGTATGACGGGTTACCTATCAAATATTTGCAAAACTTGAGAAATTTTGAACAAGGAATGTATTTTAAACGTTTTGAAGAATGTTAAGTAGTCTAAATGAACAAACAAAATTTATTTCCAACACTTGCCTGCAATTTTTTTCTGGGCATCAGGACTGTCGGAGTGAGTGAGCCCAAGGATCTTACAATACTCCGTCTGGCTAATGAGTCCTTGAGCTTCCAAAGTGGATGGACTGATTGCACTGTACTCTTCATTCAAGAGCTGAATGATCAAAGCTTCCACATCAAAGAAACAAATATGAGACTCCGGGTCATTTGGATTTGTTCTTAAGCCTTGGATGACTAGCGGGGGAATTCGAGTTCGATTGTGGTCTAATGGGTCTGCAGGTGTATGAGTGCCTGGTTGGTGTAAATGATGAAGTCCTCTCTATTAAATACAAACATTTAAATTACCATTAGCATCTATTAGTAGAAAAAATATGAAATGACAGTATTTAATTTTAAATTTCATCGAATGTCGTGTACAAATTTAATACTGTCGTGAGTCGTTCTCTCATTTCCCACAACTTTTAACAAAGCAAATTAACTAAACTGACGACATGATGACGTCGCTGGCGGACTAAACTAGGTAATTCTTTATTTTAAATTTAAAGCTGGAAATTTTTTGAGAAAATAAGAAAAGAAAATACTACTTATGATGTTATTCCTATAAATTGAGATATACGTAAGAAAAAAATATAATTGTATGATTATACCTGTGCAGCATGTCGAATTGCAGCTAAATTTCTGGATCTGAGCCCCCGGAAGAAATGAACAGCTGGATTAGCCAACAGATCGGAAGAATTTTGTAAAGTATTTCCGTTCTCGTCACAAGCTTGTAAAACATCGATTCCAGACATTCCATGAAGAACACGATCTAAATTCCCAGTCTCCATCTGCCATACATAAACCGTTCCATCCGAACAACCAATTATGAGGAAATCATCCAATGGTCGAAATTTTATGGAAATGATTGGGAATAAATGACGGGATGCGAGAAGAACGCATTTATTCTCACGAAGACTCAAAAGGGCTGCAGAATGATCGGAGGACACAGAACAAACTGTTTGCTGAATTCTTGCCTGCAAATTTTTAGATATTACACATTTATAATTATTAATAACTTTGCAAATATAAATAAGAAATAGTAATAGCAATATGGTTCCGGGGTTGCTTACACTGGTTTCATTGGGTGGAACAAGGATTTGTGTGATTTCTCCTGAATGGACACAAAATCGATGAACTAACTCACACTTGACAATGTCCCACAAAATTACGGAAAAATCTCGCCCACCAGAAACAAGAAATGCGGGATCGTATCTTGGATGAACTCCATGCGGATAGACTAAACAGTTCACTTTTCCTTTGTGGCCCAGCAGAAGGTGATGAAGTGGCCATTCTAAATATTTTTTATTAAAAGACAAATAAAATAAAAAAACGAAAATAATTTCACAAGCTTTTTGCTTCAAAGAGCTAAGTACCTACCTTCATATTGCTGATGTCTTCCATGAAGAAGATGAAGCATAATGGTATGAGTCGCAGGAACAACAACAATTGAACCATCTTCGCGTCCACAAACAAGCCTTGACTGTTGGGCTAAGTATATACTGCAGGTCAGAAGGGGACCACGACATTCATCTGTATCCTGAAATAGTGCACACGTAGAAAATAGGAAGATATTTTACAATCAAATTAAAACATGCCAATAATTATTTTCAAAGAAACAAATAATTGTAAAACAAATAAAAGATAAGAAAAAAGCATTTACAAATTGATCCAAAATCCCAGGAGGACAAGGTTTGAGTAGATCCCATGCAGCTTGAAGACTGGAAGTGACAGTTGGTGGAAATTCTGGTGGTCGAAAATTTTCGTCTTGCTTTAGTTGACTCAGTTGATTATTCGTCACATCCGGAAGAACCCACAAAACTAATTTCCCACTCACATCCCCTCGAAGGAGAATCTTTTGAGAGAGTAATGACGTGTAGACAACGGAGGGTGCGGCAACTAATGGCTTTGCTGATGGAACTCCAACGATGCAGTAACAGAACGGCTCTTCTCTCAAAGCATGTTTATGAAAATCCTTTGATTCTACGATACAGCTGTAAAAAAATGTATAGTAAAATATCAAAACTTAAGATCAAGCTATAATTCGCGGATATAGTAATCACAAAATCAATATCGACCGAAGAAATGAGACCATGACATAAGTTTATCTCATCTTACTTTATCTGTAGTAGAACTAGTAGAGTCTACAAATATTATAATAGCAAAAACTGAAACACAAAGATTCGATCAACGAATTTTGATCTACTCCGTTATTATTTTGTATTTATATTCGTATTTTGCAGAGGCATAAAGCAACCAAAAATGAACTCACTTGCTCGGTAATTTAAATAAATATGATTTCCCCGAAACACCCCACACCACGACACGGTCTGGAGCCAGAAAATTCCCACCATACCATTTTTCATTAGGAGGCGCTTTGACTTGTGCTAGTACAGAAAAGTCTCCAGCATCGTAAATCTGAAAATTATCATATAAATTAAATTTATTTATTTCATGTTGATACGAAAAATAAAAGATCAATTCGATTGAGCCTTAAATTTATGAAAATAAAATGGCAATAAATTTTTGTATCATCAGTTCCATAAACATAAGAGTAAGGAAAGACATCAAGCCGAACCTGCCAAACATTCCAAGTGACAATAAGGACCGTTCGATTATTATATATACAACACACAAGCTGAACTGCATTTCGTAGACGAATTTGCTTTGATTCATTTTCGAATAGAAGAGATCTGTCCCGAAACTCCGCCTCATTGATTGTCCATACTTTAACCGTCCCATTTATTGTTAGAGCCAAAATCACATCATCTACAACCAAAGTGAACCAAAATACAGAATAAAATACATAGAAAGACCATTTAAATTAAAAAATTAAACGCAAACAATTTCACTGAATTAAACATTTAAATAATTAAATAAAAATACGCAAAATAGTGATTTGAATATTTAATTAAGTACTTTAATCATATACAAACATGCCGATGATTTACCTAATTTTTTATTTGGTCTTAAAACATGGAGAGCGCTCACCCAGTCCGGATTAACATGAGAATGAAAACTAAGAACGACTTCTAATGTAACAGGATTAATAAGACATAAGTCCGGATAAAAACCTGTGCAAAATATCAATGGATCCTGACTGAACGCTAATGTGTAGGGTTGGAGACGTGTGTGGGTCAAATTTGTTTTATGACTTGATGTCTCCAAACACCTTCCATCCAGAGAGTCCCAGTTACAAAGCTCTCTAGATAATTTTCAAAACAAAAATTAAATAGGCGAGCGTGGAATTAATAATAGAGTAATCGCAATTTAGAGGTATTAAATTTTTATTTAGTAGCATTAAAAAGATGTAGGCAAGCAAATAATTTTACAAATAGATGATTTACATTTTAAATAGGTTTAGGATTAAATATTCCATATGTGAAAAAAAAACTTACCCATTATCGGAAGAGCTAACAATGAGATCCGTTGAGGAACTATTAAGTTTAATATAGGCAAGAGCAAGGATAGCTCCTGAATGACCAATCAAAAAACACCTTGGTGTGATCTGTAATTATGTAAATATTTAAAGTATAATTACCACTATTGATTTATGCTTTGAATCGAACATCCTTCTAAATCGATTTAAAGCATAAAACACCTTCATATTTTCATAATTTTCTGCATCAATTATAATAAAATCATCGTTATTTTCATTTTACTGTCAACCCAATGTCAAGCACCCTAATCACAAGTTTAAAATCAAACCAGCTAAGCATCATATTATTTTATTTTATTATCCTCTCAAAAATTCATACATATTAATTACTAGATAAGAATGCAGAAGCACTTATACAAAAATTTATGCAAGACACAAGTAAAGTCAAGAGAGACCGTACCCTAGAATCCTATAGAAAGTAAGCGCAGCAATAAAAAGATAATCCGTCGTATATATAAAATACACAATCAACAAAATTATTCTACAATTAACTCAATACGTGAAATTCGACGCAGCAAATTGAAAATAAAATGTGAAATTCCATAATTTTTTTAGTGAGGCTGATATGACGATTCTTTAGGTTCGTTTGTGCCTCTCAATCAAACACATACGATATACGATTAACAATTGCTGATACAAATCAACCAGATAATTAATGATAATTAGTCATTAGTATTCCTCACGCAAACAGCGTACAGAATCAAGTGCGTAGTTTAATGCACCTAAAACAAATATTGGACAAATATAGATAGTAAATACTATACAGTGTATAAACAGTTAAGTGTAAAGAGGAAAAACTTCACGGCTAAATAGCTGATGAGTCCACAAAACAATGTCATTTGATGTTTACGCTACAGTTTCAACGGGAAACGGGTAATGCATCCTTGTAACGCATCCCTTAAATAAAATTAGTGTAAATGGCGCTTGTTTAATCAAAGATTTAAAAATAGAACCTATTGTTTCATACAACATTATTTCACTAATATTGGACCCTGGGTATTTAAATATCTCCAATATCAATCCAAATGTCAATGTAGAATCCTCGAAGCAAACAAAAACTTCTACATTAAAAATTGTATTCCGATTTCATAAAAATTGTATTGTAAGTTATGAAAAAAATGGGAATTCCAGAATGTTCACTGCAGTAACATAGTAACAGCTATAATAGTCAATAGTACATGTTGACCTTCCTGTTTTGCACCAAAATACCTAATTTGTAAAACATGTTAGCCTTGAAAATTAATTTATACTTTCGAATTTAAAATTGCTTAAGTTACGAACCTCAAATTCAGTGCCACTTCCTCCCTGACCCGATCCTGGTCTTGTCACGTCCCAAATACATATATGACCATCTTGACATCCCGTGACGATGCATGATAAGTCTGGACTAGCAGCAATGGAATTGATGGCATGAGTGGGTGCATCCTTACCCCATAAAATTATGGGCACTACAAGTCCAGCAGAAGCTGACATTTTAAGTAAACAGGACAGACGGCAAAACTTGTCATGAACTCTAAGCACTCAGTCAATCCTTTTGACAAATTCGTATGACAATATTCAATATTTAAACTTTTGACTATAAGAATGCTGAACGTCTCTCTAATCCTCAATACTGAATTTTGCTCAGAATTATGCAATTCAGAGTAAGTCAAAGTCAAAAACACAGTTTAATCCACTATACTATATTGTATATTCGAGCTTCAAGCTTAAACTACTTTCAGAGTGCAGACCAGACTAAAAGTAATTATTAAACTCATTAAAATAAATAATTACTAAAGTTTCCACACAATTTACAATTGATCACAACGCAATCAACACTACACTCTTTCGCTCTCTCAGCTGCGATATTAAATGACAGGAATTTCTTACATTAAGGATTCTGAGAATAAAAAAACTAATAATAAGTAGGTACTAATATAACCCACTCTGCTGACTAGTAGGTGAGACAAGTTCCTCACTTCACTTTTTCCCTTTGGCTGATTGTGGATCCAATTCCTCCCGTCTGATGATCTGAATGTCTGAAGCTGATCTTGTCTTTACTGATAAATACATTAAGTACTGCTGTTGACTGGCAGACTGTGTACTAACCTAAAAAATTCCGACTAGATATTAAACTTTCCCAGTTTCTATTGATTTTTAATAGGCGGGAAAACTCGTATGTAGCAGCAGTAGCAGCACTTGAAAACCTGCTGCTTTTAAATTGAAATTGAAATAAATTATGCGAGTCATTAAATAAGAATTTAAGTTCGGAATTCGGAACCCTTCTTAAACTGTGTTTAAATTATGAATGCAGTGTAAATAATTTGTAACAAATGTCATCCCTCGCATTCCAAGTGTGTGCTACGAACATCTAATAAGACGTGGTGTGGTGCATTTTACTTACTTACCATTGTTTTACTTTATTACTGGTATTGGGCATTGGGCCCATTGGGCTTTGCTTTGGGGTTTACTTACTACTAGTAAATAAAAAATCACTTGCCGGACGAAGAAAATTGCTTTTAGGCACAATGTGTTTTCATACAAAAACCATCATTTTAATTTGATTGATGGCTTTCTTTTGTAAAGCAAAATGTTGTATTTAAATGTTTTAGAAAAGTGCAAAATGTTGTATTTAAATGTTTTAGAAAAGTGCAAAATGTTTTATATTCATGCTTTGAGAAAATTAATAAATGTTTTATTTACATGTTTTTGAAATGTACAAACAATTTTATTTGCATGTTTTTGAAATGTTCAAAAATTTTTATTTGCATGTCTTTGAAAAGTCAAATATTCCTTTTACAAATTTTTGAAAAGTGCAAAATGTTCTATTTAAATATTTTCTGAAAATTCAAGCAGCGGGGGTTGCCTGCGCTGGCCGCATTCTCCGGCCTTGTAAAAAACATAGTAGGCTTTCTTGCTCGGTAATATGGGCTATGGGTCGGCAGCGGGTGTGTACAACTTTAGCAGTAACATAGCGTCTTGGTCCTGAAAAATTTTCGGAAGTCAATTAGTGACTAGTTTCAGTTTTCTTGTATGATATCTGGACATCTTAATAGTAACTTTGCGTAGAACTATTTTTGTGTACTATACCCCCAGAGGTAGTGTGCAGGCAACTCCCATTGAAATACCACACGTGATCCTCACATTGAAAAATATTTTCCTCAGTTGCTCGATAATACACATTTACACATTTATCTGTTTCCTTGTATCCCGCTGTCCTGACAATTTTTAAATAACCTTGCCTTGCACGATTTTGAGACAACTAGTGCTTACTTAGGTCTTTTTTGCACGATATTCTGTTATTATTAGTTTCCTTTTTACATTTACAATTCCTCAACACGTTGAATTATTATGAGTTTTCCAACACCATTACCCTAAGTATACTAGTGCGAAGTACGGTGCACATGGATGATTTAATTAATTCGGTTTTATACTGATTTATACTAATTAATTATAGTTACGAGTACTCGTTGAAATGAAGATACGATTTGTATTCAATATTTGGTCTTGGTGAATACTTCAATACTATTTTGCTCCTATAATGTGTCATGCATAGTAATTTTACTATTTGCATTACATTGCTATTTTCCCAAAAATGTAAAAGTTATGCCATCTATTTAAGTCCATATCTTTCAAATATTATTTTGGGTATCTTTTACGTTATACTTTAGTCATGCTGTAAAATTAAATGTTATTACCACAAATGTCAAATGTAATGCTAGTGTTAAATTGATTACACTATGCAATTTAATCTTCTTAATGTTAATTTGTAGCCTTTAAAGCAATTTGCACAAAATTTATTTTCAAATGGTTCATTATTAAGAAAACTCTTCCTTTTCTTTCGACATGCAGAGTGCCAGAATCAGTTAGGTAGGTATTACTCAAGCAGGGATATAATTTCTAGAGTTATAACATTATGCGCTTTTCAACAAACATGCAAATAGAATATTTTGCGCTTTTAAAAATCATGTTACATGTAAAAAGAACATTTTGCAACTTTTAAAACGTGTAAATGGAACATTTTACAACGTTGGCTCTATTTTGTAGCGCCATTGATGGGCTATTTTGCAAAATTTCAGCATTGTAGTTCTCTGTAGTCGGCTGCGAATCTACTACTAAAGAATTTAGAAGTTTTTTTACGTCTTTCTTTTCCTCATAAGAATATCGACTTTAAATTTGCAAATTTCTTAATTATGTGCTAACCCATAATATGCCTTTCTCTGTTTTTAAAACACTGAAGCTTTCAAATATGTCAACAAATTGGTCTTTTAACTTCCATATTTCATGTATGACTACGCATGCCACGCTTAAGGACTAATAAATTATTGATTGAATTGGATTTGTGACATTTTAAAATTTGTAAGTAAATAAATACATATAAGATTATAAGATCATACAGATAATACATCGTAACTTTACTTTAGATCAATATGTATTTCAGATTTAAGGGTTTTCGGTGGGAAAATGTCCGGGGAGAAAATGATATAGGCAACCATAAAAGTTATTATAGGCATTTACTATGGACGCGTCGTAATTTCCTAAATTATAATCATCATTGAATTATTTCATTTTTGTGACTGACTCTTGGCAAAAGCGTACCAGGCCGTTCTCTGGCACAGTATGCAAAAATTAATTCGCAATATAATATAAACCCTTAAAAGGAATTGGACAAATCTAAAATATTTGTTTTTGTTTGCATGAGATTACATTACACAAAATATCAGAAATAAATAAATTCATTACTAAATCACATTTATTAAACTGTGTAAAGTAAAGTATAGCATTACAATTAAATTAATTCTTAACCACATTTTAAATATTACATTTTGTTTTTGTTTCAAAGCCATTTTATGTTTCATCCTTTGAATTTGAATGGCATAATTTAGTTGCATTGCACGCTTAGAAAAATATGGGGGTGAATTTACTACTTTACTGTTAATTTGTAACTGCTTTCACTGTCACTACCCATCCTTTACTTTAATTAATGTACATATTTTAATTATTAGCTATGCCTTTAGTTGAGCAGTTCATATTTGCATATTTATGATACCTGCGTTTCCGATTTGCGAAATGCTTGTATTGAAGAATTATTACAACCAAGATGCAATATCTACGTTAACGTTATAATTCAAAGAAATTCATTAGTAAGATGAAATTCCCTTTACATAATCACTATATAGTGTGTAGCATCAAAATGTGTCTATTAGCATTCATAAATTACAGGCAGGCATAGCAATACACATACAGTGCGTTTATATGAACATTTCAAAATAAATTCGATATGCACAATTCAAGTCTCTCGTGAACTAAGAAAAATTATGCTTTGTCGTAATAATTTTATTTTAACGCAATCAAAATCTATATAGAGATGAAGCCAAATGTTAGTATTACTGATTAAGCTTATATACGAGGACATGACATAATGCAGATAGTTCTAAATCCGAATTTAGATGAACCATAAGTGTGTTTCATTCCTGTCTTTATTATATTTGTCGACTGCTTGCTTATATCTCAAGAACCAGTCATGATAAGGATCTTCACACGACTCTTTGATGCTTTTGCAATCATGATCCATGATATCGTTAAACTCGAACCCAACGTCACAGACGCACTTCCGCGTCTTCTTGTCACAAACGTTGAGGTATTCGCAAGCCTTGTAATGCGCGCTTACTCCGCTGCAATCTTCTCCATTTTCAAATTCTTCCCCATTATCCTCATCAGGATGGCCCTCGTATCCTTGAACAGCTGCCGGACCGGAACCCAAAATAATGAGGAGCCCAAGCAGAATCCACAGTCCCCCCATGCCCCAGAGCGAGCCCCTCATGATCAATTCCATGATTCAGATTACTGCCTTTAAATTCCTTATTCTCGCCCAACTGAAAAGAAATGAAATTCAGAATCAAAATTTACCAGGGCCATAAGGTGGGTGGTAGACACATCTGAAAGAATTTTAGTAAATTAGTTTCGGCAATTTTACAATAAAGAAAAATAAAAGATAATTAACTGGCAGGTGACTCACACGTCTTTGCGGGTGACGACGGAAATAGACGATCTCGAAGAAAAGATGCGGAGCGGATCGATTAAGTGTTGAATTTAAACTAAAATGTAAATTAGGTTTGCAGGTGGTACGGTGGTCTATTCTGTGAATATATATAATCACTTCCTCGTTTGGTATACAAACCCATAAGTTGATTGATAAATGCATTAATTGTGCTTAGCAGTTCTATACACTTGACATAATTATACATCCATTGAATTGATTGAATACGATTGCAAAAATTGTCATAGCTCCATGTACTTGTTAGTACGAACTCATTGTCCTCATTACGATTCAATTATTGAATGCAACTAAATTAACAGCACGAGCGAGCACTTACAAGGGAATGGTTTCATATGGAACTCGCCAGTTTCAAAAAGTCATGTCTGCAAAAATCAGACTACTTTTAAATAGTGGGGATCCAAAGTAACTCAACTGCATTTTGCGTTGCTTGGTCAAAGAAGCCCGCCAAAGTTTAAAAAAATTCAAATTTTAATACTTTTCCGCCCTGGAGCTTCTACAGTTCTCATCCGATTTTGACGAAATTTGATGTTTTGTAACGTTTAGACTATTTTCTGAAAAGTAATTTTTCAAAATTCAAAGAATTTCATTTTTTCGAAAAAAATTGGTCTTTAAAATTAGGCCTCAAAAATAAAGTTTTTTCCAAATTTTTTCAAAGCCTTACCCCGCACCTTGTAAAACGGATGTCAGAGACAGGTCAACATGAAAAAGGTCAACTTGGATCAACACTCGAGTTTTACGTCTCCTTCCTCTTTGAGGATGAAATAAATTATGGATTAAATTTTATAAAAATATTATTTTAAAATAGGCTTAAAGTTTATTTAAATTAGTTTCAAGATTCTGGTAACCTAAAGATTGGGGTGTCCACCAAATTATTTTGAGTGTAATTAATCCTGTCACAGGTAATTAGGGTCAGACGCACGAAGCTTCTAACATACCCACCTATGTTTTTGAAGACGAGTGCGCAGGAATTTTATACTTCATAGGTTTTAATTAGTCTGGAGCATAATTATTCGATTTACAGATATTTAAGAGTTTAATTTTCAATTAATTTGTCAGTGGACGAGTAGCTCGCCGGGAAAGACCGGAGTACTTCGTGAAGTTGCATCGGTCACCACCCTGAGCTCAGAGACGGCCGGGAAGCTGGGGGACTGAACGATTGTGTTCTGTAAGCCACAAGTGACGACGATCGATCCCCCTCACCTTCTTTCGAAATTAACTCTGACCCGTCCTTAATTTTGTTATGCCTGGTTGAAAATCTGGGCCTCAGAAATAAACGTTTTTTGATTTTTTCAAAACAAAGTAACATTTTCGGATTTTTAAAAATCCGAAAAATGCTTTTAGATAAACATATAAAGATACTGTATTTCAAATATTATAAAAATTGGACAAAAATTGTGGGAGCTAGAGCGCGGTAAATTTCAAAAACATCAATATTTTTTCGAAATTGCGCGCGACATTCCAGCCGAACAACGAATTTTGCAGTCGAACGACTATACGAGCAGAGGTCCCTGATATGGGAGGTATATGTACGTTCCGGCTTAACTAGTTTTGCTTCATTCTGTAGTTTCAAGTAAGGTAAGTTCCCCAAAATGTTGACAATATAATTTTCTACCGATTAGTTTACTGATGGATGGTATTGTGCGGTTTTCAGCATAAACGGAGCTAACGAACTGTGACAAGGCTTTAAGATTTATAAACTTTGAAGATCAAACGTTTTTGCTCAAGCAGCACAATAAGTGTACATATATAGCTCATTTTTGTTGCATTTTACGTCTACAAACACCTCCTGGGTTAAGGGCTTAAAATAGGCGAGGTATCCCAACACGATACCGGACACCGAACGCCGTTATTTGGATTTTATTATTATTTAGATTTACTATGGACGTGTTGTAATTTTCCAATTTCAAAACACCATTAAATTATTTCATTTCTGTGACTGACTCTTTGCAAATGCGTACCAAGCCGTTCTCTGAAACCTTTTGCAAAAAATTAATTCGTTATATATAAGGTCATAAAAGGAATTGCACAAATTATGGTGCTCACCATCATGACACAACGAGCCGTGTGACAACGATGAAGCTGAAACCGATTGGTTGGGGAGATACAATGCAGCAGTCGACAAATATGATGAAGACAGGAATGAAACACACTTGTGTTTCATCTAAATTCGGATTTAGAAGTATCCGCATTAGGACATGTCCTCGTGTATAAGCTTAATCAGTAATACTCACATTTGGCTTCATGTACATATTATATTGATTTTGAAAGAAAATTATTATGACAACGCATAATTTGCGTAGTTTAAGATACTTGAATTGTGCATGTTTTTAGCCAGTTTTCTAAAAGCACCAGAAATTTGCACTTGAAAAATACAATTATTATATTCATTCTTGCAAGGGATTTCAGCTAATCGAGCGTTTTTCCTGGCGAAAAAATTCCACGGACTAAATCCAGTTCAGCTTTTGCTGTACATGTGGCTCGTTTTAAGTAAAGCAAAAAAATAAGTCAGAGATATGTACCTCAAGCTGTTATAAGACCGTTAAATTTCGAAATTTAATGAGGAGATACAAAATTAAAAATACAATATGAAATTGAAAAATTATGCTTTTTAAATTGACACTGCTACTCTACACATAGAACTATTCAAAACTCATCCGTTATTTTAATTAATATATGTATTTTAATTAGTCATTCATTTAATTGAGCAGTGGCTAATTGATATGGCTATGGACATTGTCAAACATACCTTTTCGATGGTGTTTTCCAGAGTATACTTGGTGCAGCTGGGTAACTGAAATGGTACTCACTTTTGTAAAATAATAAGTGAATGCATAAGCATTCATGAATTAAAAGGCAAGTATCGGTATCACATGATACAGTACGATTATTTAAAAATTTCAAAATAAATTCAATGTCCGCAATTATTGGAGTCTCTCGTGAACTAAGAAATATTTTGCTTTGTCAAAATAATTTTATTTCAACACAATTAAATTAATTTACATGAAGCCAAATGTTAATGTTAGTATTCCCGGTTAGGCTTATATATGAGGACATGACATAAATGCGGAAAGTTCTAAATCCCAATTTAGATGAACCATAAATGTGTTTCATTCCTGTCTTGATTATATTTATCGACTGCTTTATAGTATCTCACTAACCAATCATGATAAGAATCTCCACACGACTCTTTCATGCTTTTGCAATCATGATCCATGACATCGTCATGCACGAACCCAACGTCACAGACGCACTTCCGCGTCTTCTTGTCACAAACATTGTAGAATTCGCAAGCTTTGTAATGTGCGCTGACTCCGCTGCAATCTTCTCCATTTTCGAATTCTTCCTCATTATCTTCATCAGGATGGCCCTTGTACGCTTGGACAGCCGCCGGACCGGATCCCAAAATGCTGAGGAGCCCAAACAGCACCCACAGTCCCCCGATGCCCCAGAGCCAGCCCCTCGTGATCAATTCCATGATTCAGATTACTTCCTTTAAATTCCTTATTGTCGCTGAAGCTTAAAAGAAAGAAATTTCAGAATTAAAAATGTATCAGTGCCATAAGGTGGGTGGTGGACCTGGAAGAAATTTGATAAATTAGTTTTAGTAATTTTAGAATAAAGAAAAATAAAAGATGATTAACGGGATGTGACTCACTAGTCTTTGCGGGTGACGACGGAAATAGGCGATCTCGAAGAAAAGATGCGGAGCGGATCGATTAAGTGTTGAATTTAAACTGAAATGTAAATTAGGTTTGTAGGTGGTACGGTGGTCTATTCTGTGAACATACAATCACTTCCTTGTTTGATATACAAACCCATTGGTTGATTAATAAAGATAAATGCATTAATTGTGCTTAGCAGCTCTATACACTTGACATAATTACACATCCATTGAATTGATTGAATACGATTGCAACAATTGCCAGGACCCCACGTATACTTGTTAGTTCGAACTAATTGCCCTCATTACGATTCAATAACTTTAATTATTCAATGTATCTAAATTATGCCATTCAAAGGATAAAGCACAACATGGCATGGCTTTGAAACAAAACCAAAATGAAATATTTAAAATTTGAAAATTGATTAAGAATTAATTTAATTGTAATGCTATACATTACTCAACACGATTCAATAAAATGTGATTTCGGAATGAATCAATTTGCAACTGATATTTTGTGGAATATTGTTTTAGATACTCGATTCTGCAATTTAGGAATTCATTTAGAAATATTATGCATGATTCTATTTAGTAATGATTTATTAGATAAAATTCATAAGTATTTTTTGTGACCGGGCAAGTAAGTAGTGAGTCCACCCGATCCGACGGAATGATCCCTCACCGCGTTGCTGGATGGCACTGGGAGTCTACAGTGGAAAACGGAACTGGGATAGGAACTGATTAGAAAAATCACTTCGTTTAATACTGGAGGAGAAATGTTTGTTGTAAGAAATGAATTGAAATCCAAATACAGTGGAACACTGCTACAAGTGCTACATGTGTCTTACCAATTTCCCCGCTTTAAAAAATTGCAATACTTTAACCGGTAATTCTGTCAAAATTAACTTGTAAGCCGGTTCCGGTCCCGGTTATTGGCGTTAGTGTCCACCTTATACATATGATTGTGGTTAAGATCTTTTCTACATACAGTACAGTCCTGTATCTATACCTACTAAATAACATAGTATATCGTGTGTGAAGAACCAAAATGACCCATATCCAATTTAAACTACAATCAAAATGAGCTATGTCATAAAAACAAAATGAGAAACATCCGTAAAATGCTAATTAAGAGTTTTTGAAAAACGTAAAATGTTCTATTTACATGTTTTAAAAAAGTGTAAAATGTTCTATTCGCATGTTTTAGGAAAGTTCAAAATGTTCAATTCACATGTTTTTGAAAAGTGCAAAATGTTCTATATGCTTGTTTTTAGGAAAGTGCAAAATGTTTATTTGCATGTTTTAGAAAATTGCAAAATGTTTTATTCGTATGTTTTCGAAAAGTGCAAAATATTCTATTTAAATGGTTTCAAGACATATTTAAATATTTTTGTAGATAGCGTATATTGTATTTAGCTACAAATGGATATGGGTCATTTTGGTTCTTCACTAACGATATATATGGTGGCAAAGTAAATATGATCGTGGTAATCGTTGATAGTTTCCTTTGTTGTCATAGCAAAGGTATTAATTAAGGCGCTTTACTCAACTCACGTCCCAAAGTTTTGAAAGAGGGCCCCACATGAAACACGTACATTTCAGTCAGTGTGTATTTGATGAGTTTAGTGTAGACTGTACGCTTCGTCGTTTACTCACGATCAGTTGTTAGTCATCGTCATGTACTGCATTTTAAATCCTAAATTATAGAAGAGTAGCAGCAAGTGAGTTGAGTCTGGACTTGGATTTTAGAAACTATTTCTGTAGTTTCAGTGTTCGTCCTTTTGTACAGTTGACAGTACAGGTCATAGTTTTGTTGTTTTCTAGTTTTTGGGTTTCGTCTCCTTCATTTCAGTAGACAGTAGAACGTCAGCGTTGTATAGATGTGGATCTATGACTGGGCTGGATCTGGATGTGAGGAAAATACTAAAATACTAATTGCATTTCCTTCCCTACTGTTGTTTCTGTAGGTATTCTAAAATGCAGGGCCGGATAATGTGGCCAGCGCAGGCAGTCCCCGCTGCTTGAATTTTCTCAAAACATGTAAATGGAACATTTTGCAGTTTTTGAAAATATGTAATTAAAATACTTTGACTTTTCAAAAACATGCAAATTAAAGTTTTTGTACATTTCAAAAACATGCAAAATAAAACATTTAGCACTTTTCTCAAAACATGTGAATAGAACATTTTGCGCTTTTCTGAATCAAGTTAAAAGAACATTTTGCACTTTTCAAAAACATGTAAATACAACATTTTGCTAAATCAAAGAAAACCATCAATAAAATCAAAGTGGTGGTTTTTCTATGAAAAAAATTGCTGCCTAAAAGCAATTCCTTCGTCCGGCCCTGCTAAAATGTCAAATTCAAAATGTATATAGATAACATGTACCTACTTACAGACAGGAGGGATTTGAGCTCGGATTTCCATTTCCATGTCTGCAACCGCAGCGCATCAATCAGCGTATAGCATCATTACCGACACCGGCACCGGTAGCCGGTAAACCGGTAACCGTCCTAGATATTTTTTGATTTCTTCATAATAACACATAGAAGCATAGACGAAAATGAGTATGAACTTAGGAAATTAGCACAATAAATCAAATTCTACAAGGGATGGTCCATAAATGATGTCACGCATCTTATCTCTCTTTTTTAAGATCCACCCACCCGATCTCATGGTCACCCATTTCTAAGATTACTTACGTAAGTGGCTGTCTTTAGCATGGCAACACTACCGTTGACATTATTTATGGACGATCCCAAAGTTAAAATTGAACTCACAAGTACCTATAGCAACATATAATAAGTATTAAAATTTAGACATGAAACAAAAATGATAATTAACTGAACCGGATAATCTAATTACTGTAGGATTGAACCCATAGATTAAGCTGAAACCAGATGAGGGTACGTAGCTACTGCAGTAAGTAGACCGGCACCGATACCGGTACCGGTACTGGCCATGTAGCCTTTTACGCAATAATTATTGAGAGACCACTGTCAAAGAAGAAGTCAACTGTATGTTAGTAGAATGGAAACTGTTATGACTACGCTATGTTCATTGAATTTTGTTTTGGAGGATTTCGGCATTTCGGTCTTTAAGCTTTTTGGGGACTCTAATCGCATTATATACATACATTACGTATTACGTGAAGAGTTTTTTTGGCAAAACGGGTCAAGTCCATCAAAGCAAATTTTACACAGGAGCAACGAATAATGTATAAAAGGTGACAGGATTATTATTTTTTGTAACTTAATTTTTCTCTACAGGAACTGTAACTGACGAAGCACAAGTACAAGCAGTTTCGTAAATCTGGACTGAATTTGGAATTTTTAGAAAATTTTGAAAAATTTTGATCTGTGGACTTTTTCCGTTTTGCCTCAAAATGCATAACTTAACATAGAGGAAAAAGTTCGTGAGATGAAATTTTAATCGTTTTGAGTGAAACCAAACTTTTTTTGAACTTTTTCTTGCATCAAAAATGCACGCACGGGGATTGTGTTATACAAACTACGAAAACACTGGAAACCGGAATTTAAATCAGAAATGCATGTTTTATGTGGGCTTATCCCTGGGCCTGATAATGTGGCCAGCGCAGACAGCCCCCGCTGCCTGAATTTTCAAAAAACGTGTAAATATGGAACATTTTACAGTTTTCAAAAATATGTAAAAAGAATATCGTGGATGTAGAATGAAGTTTGATCATCTCCTTTTGAAGCTAAAATGAATTATGATCATCTCCATTCTTATTTAAAATCGGTTTTGACCATCTCCATTTTTCATGAAATACGGCTAATGAGTTATAGTAATGATTAGTTAAGGGTTTAGTAATTCAGGACTGAGTACATTAGGGGTCACCCATAAATGACGTCATCAAAATATCCCCATTTTAAGACCCTATGACCCTCCTGTCATCAGATTACCTCTTGGTTAAATGGCTATCTTTAACATGCAATACCATAAATATCCAAGTAGGCTGCTTTGCCATACGCACAACATCATTTATGGGTGATCCCTTAATTTTTTCAAACTTCTAATAATGATTTATTGATGAATTAGTTTAATCAAATTAATAGATTAGTGCATCATTCATGAGATCAGGAATTAGTTCATCAATAAACCACTATTGCAACTTTTTAAAATTAAGGGGTCGCCCATAAGTGACGTCATGGGTATCGCCAAGCAACCTACTTGGATATTCATGGTATCGCATTCTAACGATCGCAATTCACCTAACGGGTAATTTGATGACAGCAGGGTCATAGGGTCTTAAAATAGGGATATTTTGATGACGTCATTTATGGGTGACCCCTTATGTACTTAGTTTCGAATTACTAAACCCTTAACTAATCATTAACATATCTCATTAGCCGTATTTCATGAAAAATGGAGATGGTCAAAATTCATTTTAGAGCAGAATGGAGATGATCATAATTCATTTTAGCTTCAAAAGGAGATGATCAAACTTCATTCTTCATCGACGATATTGAGACTTTTCAAAAACATGCAAATAAAACATTTAACACTTTTCTCAAAACATGTAAATAGAACCTTTTGTACTTTTCTCAAAACATGCAAATAAAACTTTTAACACTTTTCTCAAAACATGTAAATAGAACATTTTGCACTTTTCTCAAAACATGTAAATAGAACATTTTGCACTTTTCTGAATCAAGTAAAAAGAACATTTGAATCTTTTCATTCTTAAACATGTTTTAGGTGGACTTGACCCATTTTGCCAAACAATTCTTCATCTCTAATCTAATATGATGGGATATAAAAAAGCAACCTTTTACTGTATATTTGCTAATGTATTTTCCATATACATGTTCGCTATGTAGCGTAATAATAATAACATTTTTAGCTTTTTGTATTTATGCAGTTCCAGTGCGGATTTGGGTTCAGTAGTCGTCGCAGTCTGCGTTCTCGTTCCCCTTATTCCTACTGTCTCTCCAGTTCCAGCTCCAGTTCCAGCTGTCTATTCTGTTGTATGGGACGCGATAATCCAAAGGAAACTTTGCAGAATAAAATGAGAAGGAAAACTGTGGAGTGCGTGTGGATCTGCTTGGAATGCTGTGTTGCTTTAGTGGAGCTATATGATGGAGAATCTGTTTGAAACTATGGAGTCTCTATGGCTGGATACATAAATATTTAGATAAAAATGCTACGAGGAAATCAAAATCTACATAAGAAAGAAACTCTCCTAAATAAAGAAAACCAAAAGAGACCATCATCCTTGTTCGGTAGGAGTAGGAGTGAATTTTCATCTTTTCCGTTTTGCGGTTTTTCTCTCTTTTGGGAATTGCAAATTACAATAATGTTAAACAAAAACTAATATGTATACGATAAATAAATACATATTGTCTATGAAGAACCAAAATGACCCATTTCCAATTTATGCTAGAATTAAAATGAGCCATGTCAATAAAAATACAGTCATTAAGATGCATGCTTACAATGCTAATTACGAGTTTCTAAAATGAGCAAAATTGTTCTATTTATATGTTTTTGAAAAGTGCAAAATATTCTATTTACATGCTTTTTGAAAAGTGCAAAATATTTTATTTACATGCTTTTTCAAAAGTGCAAAACATTCTATTTACATGCTTTTTGAAAAGTGCAAAATATTCTATTTGCTTGTTTTTTGAAAAGTGCAAAATATTCTATTTATATGCTTTTTAAAAAGTGCAAAATATTCTATTTACATGCTTTTTCAAAAGTGCAAAACATTCTATTTACATGCTTTTTGAAAAATGCGCAAGGTTCTATTTACATGTTTTGATAAACATGTTATTTTAATTTTTTCTGTAGATAGTGCATTTTGTGCTTGAACTAAAAATAGATATGGGTCATTTTGGTTCTTCACAGACGATATAATTATACCTACGTAAGCATTATCTTACAAGCAACCGGCATGACGTGATTTATCAAATTTGTCAGTTTTCAAACAAACAGTATAGATATTCGAATTCTGCATGCTTGACTTAGTTAGTCTAGTTACGTATTAAGTGACTTTTTTAAAAAAAAACCTCATGCTAAAATTGCTATAAAAAAGTTGTTTTTATAATTAAGAGGGAATTTTAAGCAAAATGATATACCCTGTGATATATAACATGTATGTATAAGGATACGAGAAAGCAGCAGAGGAGGTACTTAAGGACCATATACTGGGAAACATGAATAAATTACGTGGTACAAAAATCGGAAATTTTAAAAACCTACCCCCTCCTCCTTTTTGGTATGCACGTCCATGTAAAAGGATAGGCAGATTGAACCCCCTCCTCCAAGATCTATGTATCACGTAATTTATGCACGCTCCCTACGTGGCTAATTTATTTTTTATTAATTTTCTTTTTATTTGTCTATATAGATTCTTTCAATCTTTTAAAATGTTCCATATTATAGACCCAGGAGAAAAAAATGTGTCCCTCATATCCTCTAATATACGAAAACAAGAAAAACAAAAAGAACAACAAGGGAACAAGATGAGAATGATGATGAAAATGTATGGGATGGGAAATGGGCGCAGTCGTGATTTACAGATCTACTCATATCTCTCTATTTCTCTCCTCCTTTTGTCCCATATACAGTCCCTGCATTTTCTCCACACACACACACACACACATTTTCTCTATTTTTTTTTTGCTGAATTTTTATGTGTGAATTGTGAATATTTGAATTGAATCCTCTCCTTTTCCCACACGTTGTAGCTTGTTATTTTTTGAATCGAGTCGTATTTGTATTCGTGTGTTTAGATCGTCCTCGTCTTCGTCATTGCATCATCTCCTCGTTTTTACTAAAAAAAAAAAAACTAGAAAAAGAAGAAGAAATCCTTCTCCCCACCAAACCCCTCTATCTTCAGGACCGGACGAAGGAATTGGTTTTAGGCAGCAATTTGTTTTCATACAAATACCATCATTTCGATTTTATCCAAGGTTTTCTTTGTTGAACCAAAATGTTTTACACATGTTTTAGAAATGTTTAAAATTTTCAATTTAATTCATTCTGAAAATTCCAAAATATTCTATTTACATGTTTTTAAAAAAAGTGGAAAATGTTTTATTTCCATGTTTTTTGAAGTGTACTAAAAAATTTATTTGCATGTTTTTGAAATGTGCAAAAAAGTTTATTTGCATGTTTTTGAAATGTGCAAAAAAGTTTATTTGCATGTTTTTGAAATGTGCAAATACGTTTATTTGCATGGTTTTGAAATGTGCAAAAAAGTTTATTCGCATGTTTTCTAAATGTGCAAAAAGGTTTATTTGCATGTTTTTTAAATGTGCAAAAAAGTTTATTTGCATGTTTTTAAAAAGTGTTAAATGATCCATTTTTACATGTTTTTTGAAAATTCAGGCAGTTAAGGCAGCCTTTGTTGGCCTTATTATCCGGCCCTGTCTATCTTTTTTGTTTTTTTTATTCCACGGTGTATCTCGGTACGGGTCCCGGTACCGGTCCCAGTCCCGGTCCCGGTCCCGGTCGAAAAGTCGAAACTCCAAGTGGAAAAGGAAAAGGGAAATGACAATGTAATACACTATATACTTTACAATTTTGTAGGAGAAGGTTTGTTTGCCAGAGTTGTTGGTCGTACACTTGTTTATTCGAGATTATTTGAGAGTAAAAGGAGCAGAAGTCACGCTCCCCAATGTGTATCTCTAAGTCTGGATCTGTCTATGTAGGTAGTAGGTGCGTAGGTGAAAGCAAGTATGAAGTCTGGGCCTATTTCCCAATAAGTCCCGTCCTATATTATGTTGTTGTTTGTCTGAATTATTTATAGGGAATGTCATGTCCCTAGATTATTTGTGTTTGTATTGGTTATTTGAGCTGGGAAGTTGGGAAACTTTCTATCTAGCGTACATCTACTGACAGTGAAGCAATGTAGGTAGGTAGGTAGGTAGGTAGGTACTCTACAACTTTATTGTAAATTTGTAAAATCCTATTATATTATTTTAAATACCGTAGAAATTCGAGTAGCCGACCTGCCTAATATTCGCTCGCTTATTAAATTTTTTTTTAAGTATGGGATGCCCGACGCAGGGACTTATTTGATGTTTAAAAATTTGCAGTCAAAACTCTGTACATTAGTCAATTTTTATCCGGTTTAAAAAAAAATTATTTTCTTATCTTTAAAATATTTTCTAAAAAGTAATTTATGCGGGTTTATTCAAATTTCAATAAATGATTTTTTAAAGTATGAAAATGTTAAATAATTTTGAGGTTCTTTTAAAATAATATACATTTAATAATTACATATTTTTTAAGACAAATTATAAAATGTTTGAATTTTCAAATTCCCAGAAATAATTTTGTGCAAGGAAAGTATTGCAGCGATTACAAAACTACAAATTTTATCGAAATCAATTGAGAAATGTAGATATTAATACACAATTGAAGACTGAAAAATGTATTTAAATATGGCGTCCATTTAATTATCATTAGCAAATTTATACCTTCAATAAAATCAGTAGAAAATTAAAAGGTCTATTCTGAAATATATAATTGACGCTACCCTATTTTTTATTACGTGCTCTTTTGAGAAAAAAAATAGATTGGGTGGTTTTGCGTCACCCGGTTGTGACTGCGACCATTCCCTCGTTAGTAGTTTCAAAAAATGCAGAACCTTCTATTTATTCGCTTTTAAAAACTGCAATACCTTCTATTTAGTCGCTTTTTAAAAACTGCAAAACCTTCTATTTAGTCGTTTTTAAAAAATTCAAAATCTTCTATTTATTCGTTTTTTAAAGAAGCAAAGCCTTCTATTTAGTTGTTTTTTAAAAACTGCAAAACCTTCTATTTAGTCATTTTAAAAAAAATGCAAAACCTTCTATTTATTCGTTTTTTAAAACTGCAAAACCTACTATTTAGTTGTTTTTTAAAAACTGCAAAACTTTCTATTTAGTCATTTTAAAAAAATGCAAAACCTTCTATTTAGTTGTTTTTTAAAAACTGCAATACCTTCTATTTAGTCGTTTTCTAAAAACTGCAAAACCTTTTATTTATTCGTTTTTTAAAACTGCAAAACCTACTATTTAGTCGTTTTCTAAAAACTGCAAAACCTTTTATTTATTCGTTTTTTAAAACTGCAAAACCTTCTATTTAGTTGTTTTTTAAAAACTGCAAAACCTTCTATTTAGTCGATTTTTAAAACTGGGCTACCTTCTATACTTCTATTTAGTCGTTTTTTAAAACTGCAAAACCTTCTATTTAGTCGTTTTTTAAAAACTGCAAAATGTTACATTGACATTTTCTTGGAAAGCTCAAAATGTTCAATTTTTATGTATTTTTAAAAAGAGTATAAAATTTTCTACTTGAATGCTTTCAACTTTCAAGATCCAGATATTATTATACATTTAAAAAAATCTTTATCACTCATATATTTTAAATGTATTATATATTCTTTAATACTGTTAATATCATTAGGATAATTTATAACTGATTTTATTAGAAAAATTAACAATTTTTTCCTTTAAGGTTCTCTCTTTTAACTGTCACAATGCGGGTAAAACTTGAAGTGAGGTCCGTAAGGCTAACAATCGTTAACTTTTCTAGTAAAATGGGGCTTATTCGGCTATATACGGTATGTATTAAAGGACGTGATTTTAGAAATGACTGGTACTGGAGTTGAACTGCATGTTAAATAATAAGTGATATACATAGGAATGCCCTATAGTTAATTAATGCATTGCCCTATGCACTCAGCTAATTCCCAGGTCAGGAACTGTGCGATGCTATGTTTATCTTTTCTAAATACCTTTCTTGTTCAGTTAATACTCTAGGTAACCACGTTTTGAAAAATGCCATAATAATTTTGTTGTTTTTTGCGATTTCATAAAAATGTACGACATTCTGTCTATAGTGCGGACATTATAATGATACTGGTGGTATATAGGTAGGTAGGTGCGGCTGCTAAAAAAATATGAGCGAATAGTCAGCGTCAAGCAGGAGGTAAAAGGTGCCTTACATGTTGTATTATAGATTGTGTGGTGTATGTATGATGGGACAGGGATGGCGGATGGGGACATGTAGATAGCCTATTTTGTGGAGCGGAAAAATAGATTGTGTTGTTTTATTATCTTTGTCTTTGGTCTTTGTGTTTGGACGACGGGATGAATTCCCTTCCCAATTCTTCTGGTCTGAAACCGAACGAATTCGAATTCGTAAATTCGTGAATTCGACTGTATGGGATAAAATACAAGAGAAGGGGAATTGTGCGATATTGGACGAGATTTTTGGGGAGTGCGACGAGTGTATTTTTAGAGCGTGTGTGTGTGCCTGTGTGTGTGTGTGTGGATTGGTGAGTCTACTACTACACTTGGCCAATTCTGCACACTGATATGATATAATATATTATCTGAAATCTGGAATCTGGACTTTTGTCTTATTACAGACAGAACAGTTCACTACATACACAGAAGAGTATTTCTATTGTATACACTGGCACAATAATTCTACCCACTATGTCTGTTATATGTTTTTTTTCTCACTACCTCGCTCCCTCGCTTTCTCTCTCCTGTCGTCCCTCATCTTTGTCATTATGATTGGGAGTGTGATTGTGAGCTGATTAGAAGGCTGCTGAGAGAAGACGACTCTTTGTTCCACTTCCACTTGGGATTTTTTTTCCTGGATTTTCTTCCAAGTTTTTGGCTCATCTTTTCACTGTATCAGTAGCTATATGTACACTATATCTCTGTCTCTGTCTGTCTCCACACGTAGTTTTGGGGTTTTGTTCCTCCTATTATCTGTATTAGGGCATCCGATATATCCTGAGTGAAGAATCACAATGACCTATATCCAATTTTTATTAAGCTAGAATTAAAATCAGCTATGCCAAACTAAAGCAGTGAATCAGGTAAAATGAGTAAAATGTTCATAATACGAGTTTTTTAAAAGGGTATAATGTGGGATTTGCATGATTTTGAAAAGTGCAAAATGGTTTATTTACATCTTTTCGAAAAGTGCAAAATGTTTTATTTACTTGTTTTTTAAAAAGTGCAAAATGGTTTATTTACATGTTTTTGAAAAGGCCAAAATTGAATTATTATAGAAAATACGGTACATGTTTTGTTTAAATTGCAAAGTGTTCTTTGTATTTACGTTTTTTAAATTGCAAAATGTTCTATTTACTCTTGTTTCTTTTAAATTGTAAAATGCTCTATTTCCAAGTTTTGTTTTGAAAATTGCAAAGTGTTCCATTTTTATGTTTTTCAAAAGTGTAAAAAGTTTTTTATACTTAAGTTTTTTTGTAATTGCAAGCTGCTATATTTGAATGTTTTCGAAAAGTGTTAAATATTCCATTTAATTACATGCTTTCGAAAAATACAAATTGTTCTATATACTTGTTTTTTTTTAAATTGCAAAATGATCTATTTACATGTTTTCAAAAAATGCAAAATATTCCATTTACATGCTTTCGAAAAATGCAAATTGTTCTATTTATGTACTTGATTTTTAAAATTGCAAAATGATCTATTTACATGTTTAAAAAATAATGCAAATTGTTCTATTTGCTTGTTTTTTTTAAGTTGCAAAATGATCTATTTACATATGCTTTCGAAAAATGCAAATTATTCCACTTACTTGTTTTTGAAAATTGCAATTTTTTTCATTTACATGCTTTCGAAAAATGAAAAATATTCCATTTACGTGTTTTTGAAAAGTGTTAAATATTCTATTTGAATGCTTTCAGCCTTCAGCATCCAGATACATAATCTAATTTTGTTTGTTGATAGTGCATTTAGTAATTAGCTAATCTCCAATATGGGCCATTTTGATTCTTCACATAGGATATGGGCCTATGCCTGTGGTACGGGGCTTGTCTGGAATTCTGGTGGAATCTGTATGGGAAATCTAGAATGTGGAAAAACGCTGGATGAGCTCAGGATACGGGAGGATGATGCTATGTATGAAATCTTAAACCCAATTCCCAATTCCCTCAGTCCATCCTTCTCCTTCCTCACAACTCCACACAACCAGAGTCAGAGTTTCCCTTTTCTTTCCGTGCATGAGGCGGACGGACGAGACTTCGGGAAGAATGCTGAGCTAATAGAAAATAAATAGAACCAATGGGCAATCGCTCAACTTTATTTCTACGTATAGCTATGGGCAGTATGCACGTCAGCTTTTGGGGATAGATCGATATCGATAAACACAGAAATAACAGTAGAACTACATATAGGCACCCACTCAGTAGTCAGCAGTGTGTGTAGTGATGTTAGCATCGTTCTCGTTCTCGCTGTCGTTGTCCCTGTTGAAGAAAGTAAATAGCTAATAAGACATAATTTTTTTGTAAGATCAAAAAACGCTATAAAAGTGGGAGACTAATTTGAAAGGAATATTTAACGAGAATCTCGAAGCGAGTTTCGAAGCGAGTTTCGAAGCGATGAAAGGACGGATGGAGATACAGCAGAGAGACAGCGATGTAATTAGACGTTTTTGAAGTTGCAGTATACTACAATACTGATACAGCTTCAACTGAACACTTTTTTCGGAATTTAAAAGGGGAAAACAAAGGTTTTTATAGAGCAAAATAAAGTATGTGTGTACACTATTTACAATTTTTTAAAATGCAACGCAGGATATGTATTTTTAAGTTTTTAGAAAAGTGTCAAATGCACCATGTAACTATAGGTAGGTACATTTTTTTAAAGCGCAAAACTGATTTATACATTTTTTTAAAAGCGGGAAACATTATTTTTAATTTTTTTTCCAAAGCGGGAAATATGATTTTTCATTTTATTTTTGAAGGAGGGAAACATTTTATCCTTCATTTTTTTCAAAGCAGGAAACATGATTTTTATTTTTTTAAAAGCGAAAAACTGATTTTTACATTTTTGTTTGAAAGCGGAAAATATGATTTTTCAATTTTTTTGAATGAGGGAAACATTTTTTTATTTTTCAATTTTTTAAAAGCGAAAAACATGATTTTAATCTTCTTCAAAAAATTCGAAATATATCTGAAAGTACAAAATAATTTACATTATTTAAAAAATTTTGAAAGTGTAAGCACCGTATTTTCTCTGATAGTACGCGGGTCTCTAATAATGCACGGGGTGTAGCTGCCTCAGTTTGAATAGTCCGCGGGCCTATTTAACAACTTTATTAAATGGCTTTGCGGGGGTCTATATTAATGCGCGGGTCTCTAATTATACGCGCGCTGTCGAAGCTCGAGTTTAAATAGTACGCGGGGAAAAATATTAGAAAATACTGCGAGTTTTTTTCATTTTGAAAGAGAAAAAACGATTTTTACATTTTTGAAAGTAACAAACACGATTTTTGCATTTTTTAAAAGCAAAATACGGTTTCTGCATTTTTTAAAAGAGCAAAGCACGATTTCTACACATTTTAAAAATTATATAAAATACAACAATAAAATTACAGTTTTTGAAAGCGTCAAAAGCTGTTTCCACCATTTTGAAAAGAACAAAAAACTCTATCTTAATTTATTTAAAAAAAAAGATAAAATTCATTGCTTTTTAAATTATTGTCCAACACAATAATATGTATGTAGTGTATTTTGAATTTTCAAATACTTATTTCAAAAGGTAGTTGTTCGTTAATTGTTAATTAATTATCTGGCTATATAGCGTGTTTTGCTTTTAGCCTATTCTTGAATGCTGATATTTAACATGGCCATTTTATATTAAGTATTTACGATTCCATAAGTAGTATAATATTATAGCCCTACGAAAGCCTATAAAAGTAATGGGCATCCTATACACTCTTAAATTCAATACTGGATCTCTATCCACTTCTACCGACACCTTCATTTCTCTGTTTAACCACCACCACCAACCACCACCCTAGACTATATATCTCTATAAGGGTACCCACATATGCCCTTATGGTTGTAGCACTTATGGAGTTCTATCGGTAAATTCGTTTAATAATTCCTGAGTTGATTAAAGATTATACTGATAAGGCAGTGGACTGAAACTGAAGTGAGGCACTCAATCACTACAGCTACAGCATAGCAGAGCGTCCAATCCAAATCCCTCGAATCCTTCCTCCTTTTTTTTTATTGAACCTCTAGTAAGAATTCTTTTTCCAAAAGATAATATACTATTTATTATTAGTCATTTATTGCGCAATAAACTACGAAACATATACTCAACTTACGCTCCAATAAAAAACCCTATTTGTTCAAGTCGGTCTATACAGTCGGTACAAAATACCTAATAGATTTTACCAGAATAAATGTCAAATAAGTACGGCCATAGTTGGTTATTTATGATGAGCTATTCGCATGTGGCTCGTATTCGTATTAATTTCATACACAATACTCAAGAACGTCCATTGTTTCCCCATTCCCTTATGTTTCTTTTTTTTTTTGAATTTCCGATTTCAAATTAATAATACATTCAGGGCCGGATAATGCGGCCAGCACAGGCCTGAATTTTCTCAAAACATGTAAATGGAACATTTTGCACTTTTCAAAAATGTGTAAAAAGAATATTGAGACTTTTTTAAAACATGCAAATACAAATTTTTTGTACATTTCAAAAACATGGAAATAAAACATTTTCCACTTTTCTCCAAACATGTAAATAGAACATTTTGCACTTTTCTGAGTCAAGTAAAAACTAAAAAGAACATTTTTCACTTTTCTAAAACACGTAAATGCAACATTTTGCTTTACTAAAGAAAACTATTAATAAAATCAAAATGGTGGTTTTGTATGGAAACACATTCTTGCCTATAAAACCATAATTCCTTCGTCCGGCCCTGAATACATTCCATAATTTACCAGATTTAGTGCAGAGCTCCGCTTATTAGTATGCTATCCTCTATGCCGTAGCCATTTTACTTGAATGCAGTTCGTATATTTACGTTAAAAAATAAGGGGTCGTCCATAAGTGGTGTCATAAAATTACTCTCATTTCAAGGACCCTATGACGCCCCTGTGCCCTGTCATCAACTTAGCAATATTGCATAATTGGCTCTATCTTTAACATGGGATATCATCGTCTTCAATATCCAAATAGACCCATTGACCCTACCGTGACGTCATTTATGGACGATCCCTATTTTTTTCAAGCAGGGCCCGGCACTTACTCGAACATTTACGGTACTTTTTGACGACAGGGCAGAAGACGCAGCAACATAAATGTTTTAAAAATACAGCAGAGTAGTGTGATATTTTACAACCTTTTCAAAGGTATACAGAGTAGAGGTGTTTTTGTGTCTATTTACTATGTACTTGTTTAAAATTTCAAAAAACGAAATAAAAACATCCAATTACTCGAATTTCCAACTGTTCAAAATAGAGTACCTTCCTACATGTTGGATATTATGGCTTTCATAAACTTGACAAAGTGTACTTATTTACGTACCAACGTTTAATAAAAAAAAAAGGCCCGGGCTATGCTAGAAAAACCAGGGCCGGACGAAGGATTTGTTTTTAGGCAGGAATTTGTTTCCATACAAAAACCACCTTTTTGATTTCATTGATGGTTTTCTTTGGTAAAGCAATACAACTACAACTATACAACAAAGCAACAAATACAACTATTTACATGTTTTAGAAAAGTGCAAAATGTTGTATTTACATGTTTTAGAAAAGTGCAAAATGTTCTATTTACATGTTTGGAGAAAAAGGTTAAATGTTTTATTTCCATGTTTTTGAAATGTGCAAAAAATTTGTATTTGCATGTTTTAAAAAAGTCTCAATATTCGGTTTACATATTTTTGAAAAGTGCAAAATGTTCCATGTAAATGTTTTGAGAAAATTCAGTCAGCGGGGGCTGCCTGCGCTGGCCGCATTATCCGGATCCGGCCCTGAGAAAAACAAAAAAACTATATTAGCAAAGTTCCTACATGAAGCATTTATATTGTCACATATAACGTTTCCAAACTTTCAAAGTCACGATATAGGTATATGTCCATTTATCCAAAATTCAAAATTTATTCCTAAACATGCCAAAAAAATCTTACGTATCACTTTTTGCAGAGAGAAAGAGAGACAGAAAAGAAGGTAGGCAATCTAGGTATTTTTTTTCTATATTGCTACCAAAAATCCTTCATGCCCTAACAACAGCAACAAACAACAGCAACGTTTTCAAAGGGAATTTTGAAGAGTGCATTATTTTTATAAAAAAATAATATTTTTAATAATATTACAAAATATTTTTCGCTGATGGTGGTGCTATACAAATCCAGCCAGCCCTTTGGCGGTGACTGTACCGGTACCGGTCCCGGCACCGGTACCAGGCCTTAAAGCATACATGCTGTGTACTACAAATTGATATAAGAAATAAAATAAGTGGAGGGTGGGCTGGTCCATGTAATGCAATGCCATGTCGTAAACTGTGACTCTGAAGGGTGTCTGTGGGTGGGATATGGGAGTGTAAATATTTGGATAATGTATATGTGTGTCTCGGGCCTTATACAGATAGACAGATAGATGCCCCGGCCCCATAGAACGTACCGGTACCGGTACCGTAAAAGCGTACGAGTTGTCTATTTGTTTGTGTGTATAGGAGATGTCTATAATTTATAATTTAGTGAAAGGAAGCGTGTGAAGCGTCGGGAGCAGAAGGATAGAGAGACAGACACAGACTTGAAAGAGTCGACGGGACTCATTCAACACAGAGAGACGAGGCGACAGTCGACAGTCGACAACCCAAACCAAAGGACAACGAGGAGAGGAAAGTCAAGGAACAAGAAGAAGAAGAAGAAGCGCCCAAGACGAAGACGAAGACGAAGACGAAAGAAGAAGAAGTGCCATCACTGCAAGGACAAGGACAACAACGGCAACGATAACGACAACGACAACGACAACCACTACATATTATACACCATATAAAAGTTACCGTTACCAGCAACGCTACCGGCACCGGTACCGGTACCGGCACCCTTATAACTCGAACGATTCAGTTGAGAACCGTAGTCTCCACAGATATATTGAAGGGTTTTTTGGCAAAACGGGACAAGTCCATCAAAGCACACAGGAACAACGAATAATGAATAAAAGGTGGCAGGATTATTTTTTTGAACTCCATTTTTTCTAAAGGTACAGTAACTGACGAAGCACTATTACAAGTAGTTTCATAAATCGAGACTGACTCTGGCATTTTTAGACAATTTTCAAAAATTTTAATTTGTGGACTTTTCCCGTTTTGCCTCATAATTAGTAACTTAACATGGAGGAAAAAAGTCCGTGGGATGAAATTTTAATCGTTTGGAGTGAAAACAAACTTTTTAAAAATTTAAACTTTTTCTTGCAAAAAATATTTTACGCACGGCTATTGTCTTCTTCAAAATACGAAAACACTCAAACACCAAATTTAAATCAGAAATGCATGTTTTATGTGGGCTTATCCGCCAGGGCCGGTTAAGGTGGCTAGTGGCCAGCGCGGGCAGCCCCCACAGCTTGAATTTTCAAAAAACATGTAAATGGAACATTTTGCAGTTTTCAAAAATATGCAAATATGTTTTTACACATTTCAAAAAAAAATGGAAATAAAACATTTTCCACTTTTCTCAAAACATGTAAATAGAACATTTTGCAATTTTCTGAATCAAGTAAAAAGGACATTTTAAACTTTTCTAAAACACGTGGATACAACATTTTGCTTTACCAAAGTAAACTATCAAAAAAATCAAAATGGTGGTTTTCGTATGAAAAAAAAATTGCTGCCCAAATGCATTTCTTTCGTCTGGCCCCGGCCAAGAATCATTTAATGAACCCATTTTGTCAAAAAACAAAATTCGGAATATTTAAAAAAATTGATTTAGTTGAACTTTGACATTTACCATTCAACACACTAACTTGTCTAGTTGGATAGTACACTTAGCGCAAATCATCTCGTTTTTGAAAAATGTGGACTTGTCCCGTTTTTCGAGACAACTCTTCAACTATGAGTATGTATATATATAGAAGGATTGGGAGGATTGTAGATTTGGAGGATTTTGGGTCGATAAAGACGTTTTAAAATCTCATTTTTTGACAGTCCCCATAAATACTGATATATAGCTTCTGCTAGTCACTTCTTTCACGCGCTCATAAGTCTCCGCATCCAGCAGTCCCAGTCAGAGAACATTAGCATGGCGGAGAGAATGTCCGTGTATAGAAAAAGCCACCTCTGTCCACATTACCCACACTTGACGACTCGAGACTCGACGCGGCTGCTGCTCCTGCTCCTGTAATATATTTCCTTCTCGTCGTCGGCTGCTCCGGATTCAGAAAGGACCGGTACCGGGACCGGCACCGGAACCCGCAACTATTAGTCCTCAACCAAATAACATGCAATTAATTATTTTTACCCGTTATCTAGATATCTGTGTCTCTCTCTCTCCATGTTGTAATAGCCCTGCATGGGAAGCGGATAATACTCTCGAGTGCAAAAGGACCTATCCAGAATAGTAGTATTTAGTATGGATTATATCAGGGCCGGACGAAGGCAGCAATTTTTCCCCATACAAAAACCACCATTTGGATTATATTGACGGCTTTCTTTGGTAAAGCAAAATTTTGTATTTACATGTTTTTGAAAAGTGCAAAATGTTCTTTTTACTTGATTCTGAAGAGTGCTCAATGTTCTATTTACGTGTTTTAAGAAAAGCGGAAAATGCTTTATTTCCATGTTTTTGAAATGTACAAAAAAATTTATTTTGCATGTTTGTGAAAAGTCAAAAATATTCTGTTTACCTATTTTTGAAAAGTGCAAAATGTTCTAGTTACATGTATTTGAAATGTGTAAAAAAATTTATTTGCATGTTTGTGAAAAGTCAAAAATATTCTGTTTACATATTTTTTAAAAGTGCAAAATGTTCCGTTTTTTTAAAATTCAAGCAGCGGGGGCTGCCTGCGCTGGCCGCATTATCTGGCCCTGGATTACATTGTGGAATGGAGGGCATTTAGAATCTAGATGGGTAGATAGCGTATTTCCTACAATAGCACACCCGCGGCACTATTTTAAAATTTTAATTGTGTGTAGTATGTAGTCATTTGTAGTAAACAGAAAAAACAAATCCTAAAATCCACGTATAATTCGGAATTCAGGTTCCACATCAAAATGAAGTGGAAATAAAATCAACGGAAACGGAAAGAGGACACATAATCGCGACAACCGCAATTACAGCCACCAGACAATAAATTTAGACTATTACATGTTATATATATGTATTATTACGATTACGATTAGGATGGGGATCCCGGAAAATAAAAGAAGCTGCAATTGTTTGGAAATTAATGCGGGTAGAGACAGAGAGAGTTATTTTGGGATTACAGATATATGTTGGTATTGAAGGTAGGCGGGCTACACTTGGTAATGGTGCCGTGATAGCGGTGGTACCTACCGTATATCCTATAATAGTGCGCGGGTCTGTATTAGTACGCTGGTCTGTAATAGTACGCGGGTCTGAGAGTTCCAAATTTGGATAGTACGCGGGGCGTACTATTATAGGATATACGGTACATGGATTGAGAAAAAGTGAGAAAAATGACGTATTTTTCGGTTTTTATGGATACAATTGTGTCTGTTGTAGTGTAGCATGTTTCAAATAAAGCAAAATGTTGGAATATCATACATAGTGTTATTGCAAAGTTTAAAATTAAGAATGGGGTTGCTTTGAATTTTTTAAAATAGAAACTTTTTTTCGTATTTTTGTGATTTTAGAAAAGTGAAATATCATCGTATGTTTGTCTTTTTAGAAATAGTGAAAATATTTGTATTTTTGTGTTTTTTAAAACAGTGCAAATATCGCATTTTTGTCTTTTTAAAAATAGTAAAAATATTGGTTTTTTGTGTGTTTAAGATCATTGAGAATATCTCATTCTGCACTTTTAAAAACAGTGAAAATATCCTATTTTTGTGTTTTTAAAAACAATGAAAATATCGTATTTCGTCTTTTTTAAAACAATAAAAGTATCGTATTTCGACTTTTTTAAAAACAGTGAAAATATCGCATTTTCGTCTTTTAAAAGACTGAAAATGTCCTATTTTTGTATTTCTGAGTAAAAAAAAATATAGCATTTTTCAATATTCCAAAAAGTGAAAGTATCCCATTTAAAATTTTGAAAACATCTCTCAAAATTACCTATAAAAAATTAAAATCACTATCTCCTAGGAATTACTCTATATAATATGTATAATCAGGTTTCAAATTTCAAATTCGAACAAACTAAAAATAAATAAAACTTTTCATGCATGTACCTACCTACGAATAAATATCTCGATTTGTTTCAAAACAAACGTCACTTTTGTTTAACAAAAAAATAATTTAAGAGTACATTTCCCCCGCCTGGGCCTGGGGACGAAGTATAATATGTATAAACTGTATTCAGTCCATTCACTGTCCTACTACTACAATACCCTAACGACCGACTCCTACTATTACCATTATTTTATCCGAATAACTTTATAAAAATTACATAATTTACTACCTATAACAGCTTTTCCCAAAAAAGATACACATAGTAAGTAGATATTCCGCTTTACATTTTACAGCTGTCAGCTGTACTACTGAAATTATACTCGTAGACGTGCACTGCATCTATTTTTGCGCCTCATGGTCAGTCAATATCCTCTAGCTATCGCTCAACAAAGGAGAGCTTCTCCACAATCCACAACACATCCTCATAAATATGTAACGGACAAGGGACGAGGCTATGGACAAAAAAAAATTAGGAAACTAGCAGACAAGCTTATAGCGAGTTGAAAATTGAAAAGCTCAGCGGAGTCTCATCGTAATCGTGAGAAGAGGTAAACTACTTACCGTACAGCTTCTAATAACTCCCGGGCCCCGGGTCTCTCCAAATACTGTTAGCACTCAATTCTTAATTCCATCTTTAAACCATTAACTATTTCGTGACTATGGTAATACTTATGACTTTCTCAAAATTGACAATTAAATCAGATCATAATATTGTCTGTGAAGAACCAAAATGACCCAAATCACTACAAAAATATTAAAATATCATGATTTTGAAAGCTTTTAATTAGACAAATTTTACAATATTGTGGACAAGAAGTAAGTATAAAATTTTGCACCTTTAAAAAACATGTAAAACGAAAATTTTGCACCTTTCAAAAACATGTAAAATGAAAATTTTGCACCTTTTAAAAACATGTAAAAAGAAAATTTTGCACCTTTTAAAAACATTTAAAAAGAAAATTTTGCACCTTTCAAAAACATGTAAAAAGAAAATTTTGCACCTTTCAAAAACATGTAAAAATAATATATTACACAATTTTTAAAAATGTGTAATTAGAATATTTTGACCCTTTTAAAAAACTCGTATTTCCATTTTTTGACGCTCATTTTTAAAGAATTTTTCGACATATCTCCTTTTAACTCTACTTACAACAAAATAAATTAGACTTTTAAAAAAGCTCATTTTCTTAAAATTACTATATGTAGTTTCAAATTGGTACATTTGAAAAAACATAAAGTGAAAGTAAAAATACTTTACAGAATCTTACTTCTAACTAGCAATCAAATAATTCGATTTACAAAACACACCTGTTTGCGCTTTAGCGTTAGTACAATTTTTTATAAAAATCCGACTCTCTGGTTTTAAAATTCCCGTCCCGGGCCTATAATATGGCTAAGTTTGAACTAAGATCCTCCGGGTCTCTTATAACTCCCGGATATGTGACCACGCAAGTATGACGTAACTCTCCAAGGGAGTTATTAGAAGCTTTACGGTATATAATTACATAGCATAGTAAGCGGCCTACGCCTACGAGGCGAGGTAAGATATGCCATGTACAGGAATTTAGGACTTTAGGAGTAAAGTCAGAATTGACTTGATTTTCTCTCTTTTTCCCAGATAAAGACACAAACGGAAAAAGGGAAAAAGGGAAAAAGGGAGAAACCGAAAGATGAGGGAAAATGAGGATGAGCTCTCCCTTTTTGTTGTCTGAGCCTTTTGAGAGTTTAAATGCTTTTGGTTACAGCTGGCTGGCTGAATAGATGATTGTGGCTAATGGATTGGCTTTCTCCCATAGTTTTCTCCTTTTCTTTCACCAGGACCAGGAGTCCAGGACCAGGACGAGTCAGTCCTCCATTCCTTTCCCACATACTAAGCAAGGAGGTAGGTACATACATCACGGTGGCCCACTGGTCCACTCACTCGCACTATGGCACCGGCACCGGCCCCGGCCCTGTTTCTATTTTAGCCTTTTCACGTCCTAAGCTTTGGTCCCGATCTCGAGCTCTTCCCCTGATCTCCTATGCTATGGAATGCTATGGCAGCGTCGCAGTCTCTCTCGACTTTTCGACTTCCTTCATTTCATTTTCATTTTATATATTTTCATTTTGAGTTTGAGTGGTTTGCTATCCGCTCGTCCTGCTCTCGTCCTGCTCCTGGCCTCGGCCGTGTTTACTCGAGAATCCTGGAGATAGATGGTCCATTTAGATAGATACGTTTCTACCCCAGAGCCCCACCATCTACAACAGTACACACAGGGCCGGACGAAAGAATTGCTTTTAGGCAGGAATTTGTTTCCATACAAAAACCAACATTTTGATTTCATTGATGGTTTTCTTTGGTAAAGCAAAATTTTGTATTTACATGTTTTTGAAAAGTGCAAAATGTTCTTTTTACTTGATTCTGAAGAGTGCTCAATGTTCTATTTACATGTTTTGAGAAAAGTGGAAATTGTTTTATTTTCATGTTTTTGAAATGTACAAAAATATTTATTTGCATGTTTTTGAAAAGTCAAAATATTCTTTTTACATATTTTTGAAAACTGCAAAATGTTCCATTTACATGTGTTTTGAAAATTCAAGCAGCGAGGGCTGCCTGCGCTGGCCGCATTATCCGGCCCTGAGTACACAGTGGAGATAGGACCCTACGCATACATAGCATTCTTCCAGTTAATACAGTATTTTCATGTGGTCCTGGTCCTCGGTAAAACATATATATATTCGTCAACGATTATATATAGTGACTTCTATGCCTACCAAGCTCTACTGGTACTGGTATTTCCAAAAAGATCAAATTTGGCTTTATTGGCTCTTTCCTCCCATACCATCGCACGAGACTGAGACCACTAGACTATAGATCAAGTACAAACTATGCACAAATAAGGGGCCACTCATATACAACGTAAGCGTAAGGTAAGTATGTAATTTTGTAGAGCATGTATTGGTGCAAGGCAGGAACTTATGGTACTGGTGCCCGGGCCGGGGATTGATAGGCAGGTTAGTTGTTGGGGAATTATTTTAGAGTTTACATGTGACAGTATCGATAGAGATAGAACAAAACATGCAAATTTCAAGTGTGATCAATGCCATCAATGCCAGCATTAAATTAGTTAAATGTTATGTAAGTGTGAATTCTATATTTAATAGCGTACGTGAAGAATCAAAATGGCCCATATCCATTTTTAGCTAAAAATAAACTGGACTATCTACAAAAATAAATAAAATACATATATTAGTAATTATGGAATGAAAATGGAACATTTTGCACTTTTCGCAAAAAGCGTAAGAATGAAATATTTTGCACTTTTCAAAAATGTGCAAATAGAACGTTTTGCACTTTTCGAAAACATGTAAACTGAATATTTTGCACTTTTCAAAAATGTGTAAATGGAATATTTTGCACTTTTCAAAAACATGCAAATAGCAAATTTTGCACGTTTTAGAAACGTGTAAACGGAATATTTTGCACATTTCGAAAACATGTAAATAGAATATTTTGCACCATTCAAAACCGTGTAAACGGAATATTTTGCACTTTTCGAAAACATGTTAATAGAATATTTTGCACATTTCAAAATCTCCTAATTGCTAATAAACCTTTTAAGCTTCTATCTTTTGGGTCAATATTTTTTGCCATAGTTAATTTTAACCCTTGCACAAGTTGGAAATGTGTCATTTTGATTCTTCCCACACGATTTGTAATCATACTACCGTGAATGAGGCAACTTTGTGTTGGGAGTGATACGCCCCAAGGCACAATAAAGTTAATCAATCAATCCATCAATCCTATAGTGATGTGCGTCCCAAAAGGTCGTTCTTTGAGTAGGCGGGATTTTTAAACGTCATTTGTGGACGATTTCTAAGGACTAAGGACGTGCTATGTATGTACTGTGTGGCTCTTTCAATCTTGTACTGTTTATTGAGTATAGTACTTTTACTGTATGTTGCACATGTGAGTCTCTGTTCTGTTGTCTGTAGGCTATAGGAGGTTTAGGCATCTGTATTGATAAGTTGGAAGTTTCTATTATAAAGCTGTCCCTATATCCATATATGCATCGATATACTGACGGGTACAAAATGGTCAATCTTGTACTTATGAGCATTGCAGTTGGGCCATTTTGCTTCATCTGAGCCTGGTGTCCCGGAACGGGAGCGGGTATGAGATAGGAATGAAGCACCAGTACCGGTACCAGGAGCGCTCCCTATAAATCGCATAAGGTTCTGGTTCTTGGGTTCGACGTTGGTTTCGGTTGGACTGTCGGATATTTGGGTTCTTTGGGTCGTGGTTACATATCCATTTCAATTTCCTGCATCAGCATCAACATCAGCATCAGTCTCATCATCACCCTGGAAATGGAGGGGAGAGGAGCCAGGGCCACGGGAGAGTGAAAGTGGAGTAATGAACCTCTACATTCCATTCATTCCACACTGCACCACACGTCTGTAGTCTGTAGCACTGTACTGTACACTGTAGCATAATATAGCATAGAGTAGGTGATCCAGAATGCGAGTGTATGTAGCTTCGGAGGAAGACCCTTTCACTTTCTTTCCGCTTTCATTCCTCTGCACTTTGGAACTTTGGGATTTGGATTTGGATCCGGACGTCTCTATATTATACTTTCTACACTTGTATTTTCCATCCAATTTCAAACTTGGGATCCACTTCCAGTCCCAGTATGTTGCATTTGTATTTCTCCCTGTTTTGTTACCAGACTGGATAGGCAATTCAAAATTAATCCTTATTGAAACAGATATGCCCCGGACACTCATAACCTTGATGTAATATGGACATGAATATTTATTTGTATAGGTATATACGTAATTACACAACTATGCCTCTGCCCCGGCCCTGATACTGATACTCAGAATATCAGTAACTGGAAAGCCACCTCATCTATATATGAGCTGATGCGGCACTTTAAAAAAAATGTTTCATGCAGACAGTTCATTTTACATATTAGGGATCATCCATACATGACGTCACGTGTAGGATCACGATATTAGCTGCATGACATCCCATGTTAAAGATATACAGCCACTTATGCAGTGATTATACCCATGACAAGGACAAGGGGGGGTCTTAGGGTCTTATAGAAATTCGTGATATTTGGATGACATCATTTATGGATGACCCATTATGTCTCCGACTGACTCTGTTCAAGTATGTATGTATGTAGGTAGGTAGGTACATGTGTGTTTTCGGCGCCTTTGTCGGCGCCGCTTTATTTCTACGGAACAACCAAACATTTAGGTAGTTAATTATAGGAAGTAAATTGTTTGTGAAGCTCCGAATTTCAAAAGGGTGCGACTAATTAGCGTAGTATTTCATGTGTAGGCGTAGAGTAAATTAGTAAATAGACTTTATACATATGGAGGGTTCAGTTTCATTCTTTGGCAAGAGGGAAATCGCATCGCGGGCGGGATACCGATACTTTACGATTACGACGTCCCACCCTTAAGATTTTTTTTTTAAAAGGAAAAGAGGTAAACATTGAACTTGTGCACTGTTTTGTACAAGTATATGTACAGGTAATTAAAACACAACCCGTTTATTACATATGGTATCGTCCATAAATGACGTCATCGGTAGGGTCACCGATCAAAGGGTCTAGTCGGATACTGATGACATTCCATGTTAAATATAGCCATTTGTGCAATATTTAAGCTGATCATAGGACAGGAAATAAGGGACCTAAAAATTTCGATTTTTTGATGACATTATTTATGGACGACCCCCATGTTTTGAAATATCATCAGTATATATTATGTAAGCTTGTAATTTGTAATTAAAATTTCAGACGTACAATTTCCTATAACATTAAGAAAGAGGCAGATCAAAAAAGTAGGTAGGTCCCTACCTAAATAAGTTAGCACATTGTCCCAACTTTTTTTGTACAATGTGAATAGCCCCTAAAATATATACAGATTTATTTTTTGAGTATTGTTATTTCGTTATAAAGTTGTGTGAGCGTTAGAAATTAGAAGTACATCAAGAAGTTGATGGTGATAAGTTTAATAATGTTGGATTTTTGCAAATCTGTAAAAAATTGATTGTTATATAGTATTGTACAAGAATAAGAGCTTTTTAGTGCTTAATTTTTGAATGTATCATAAACTCAATTTACAAAATTTTTAAAATGCAAAAAACAGCTTTTTGAAAGGGAAACAAAGCATAATCTATGACTTTGTAAAAGTGCAAAACCAGCGATTTAAAACTTGTAGAAGATACAAAAATCTCTATTTACAACCTTCTGAAGTGAAAAAACTCACAATTAAACATGTTTTGAAGGTGCAAAACTCTCTATTAGCAACGTTTTAAAATTACAAAATCATCTATTTACAACTTTTTTAAAGTGCGAAAACGACTATTTACAGCCTTTTGGAAGTGCAAAAACTATCATTTGTAACGTTTTAAAAGTTTGAAAACTTCCTATTTACAACTCCTAGAAGGTACAAAACCCACCATTTACAACGTGTTAAAATTGCATAACCCTCTATTTACAACTTTTTGAAAGTGCAAAAATCACTATTTACAGCCTTTTGGAAGTGCAAAAACGACTATTTACAGCCTTTTGGAAGTGCAAAAAGAACTATTTACAGCCTTTCGGAAGTCCAAACACTACCATTTGTAACGTTTTAAAAGTTTCAAAACTTCCTATTTACAACTCCTAGAAGGTACAAAACCCATCATTTACAACGTTTTAAAATTACAAAAGCCTCTATTTGCAACGTTTTAAAAGTGAAAACCCCTCTATTTACAACTTTTTGAAAGTGCATAGCAAACTACCATATTGTTTTGAATTAGGTAATTTGAAAGAAAATCGGATTTGTGAATAGAAATACAGTTGCTCAAATTATAGGAAGTAACGTAGCATATAATGCAAATTGGCTAGGTAGTGTAAAGTAGGAGATAAATGCGTGGTGTTTCCCTAAATTAGAACTTTTTAAAGGTCCGGTTCCGGTTGCCTATTAGTCCCATGTTAAGTAGTTTACGTAGTACTTCGTACTTTATTAGTTTCTTTAATCTTAATCTGTGATTTTGTAGCTGAGCTGTCTAGTCCGATTTATCGCAATTCCACTGTACATAAGTACGGCGTGTAGATAGATAGGGAACATTATAGCTCTGTTTTGTTAAGATGTGAAATCACGATGGGGTATTTTGCACTTTCAATTTACATTTAAATTCACACTCAAGGCCGCGACGATGTTGTGTCTGTATCTGTCTCTGTCGTTCAGTCGCGTATCGCGTACACCTTCGTACTTCCTACGTGCATCTGCATAGTAAGAACCTAAAAAGGAGCTCAGTCTTTTTTCCACTTTTCCTTTCTTTGGCATGGCTCAGGCTCAGACACACACGGTTCTCCCGTTCTTCACCGAGTTCTATCTCTCTGGGTCTCTGGCTGGATGTCATGTCCTGGGATGCTTTAGATAAATAGGCTAATGCGTAACCTTACACCTTATTTAAATTACCTGCACTGAATACTGATGGGATGTGGGCTCTCTGCTCTGCTGGCTCTACGGCTATGACTATGGCTATGTCCTTGTATTTTCCAGTGTCAGAGTCGGAGAGCCTCAACCCGTTCCCGTTACCGTTACCGTTTCAGACTTTTAGTAGCGCACCGTATAATTATTTAGCTATAGCTATAGGTATAGGAGACCGTTCCTGTGAAACCAAACCCCAGAGCGGGACGCTACTACCTACACTCGCAGCCGATGCCGACTCCGAAGGCGAACATCCAACAAGGCGAACCAACAAACGAACATCTCATTTAACACTTAGAGAGACAGCGAGGGAGCCAGAATGAGTTTGGAATGGAAGCCCTGAATAAGTAATAACCTATTCCCTTTCATATACTTCCCGACTTTCCCTCCCGTCCCGTCCATTAGGGATCGTCCATAATGGACGTCACCAAAAAATACTCAATTTTAGAACCCTCCTACTGTGAGTTTGACCATTGCGTAAATGCCTATAACTTTAACATGGAATGTCATCAATATCACCATTGACCCTACCCGTGACGTCATGTATGGACGATCCCTCACTATATTTGTATGTGTGGATGTGAATGTGGATGCACTACCTTTGTGCAGGAGGAACGTGCAGGAGAAAATGACATGATAAAATATTATAGCAGCGCACGGGTAATTAAAGCAACCTTACAGATGTGAACTTTATGTTGTAGGCACAATAGCAAGCAAAATGGATTTTTAAGCTTTCAAATTCAAAATTCAAATTAGCCTATCTGAAATTGAGGAACTGAGAATGAATGTATTTTTCAAATTAGAATTTCTCTTTCAATGTGAACCCAAGTACCTACCTACGATCTAAAAATTTAAAAAATTTAAACAGACAGAATTTGGAATGCATTACATAGGAGTTTTATATTTTACAATTTAGGAGATTTTAAAAGGATTTTAAAATTCAAATTCAAGTTAGAACATTTGAGAATTACAAGGAATAAAGCACCATTTACCTAGAAGACTGTGAGATAGTAAACGAAAATAGAACAATTTGGTTCTTAGCAAGAAGTTCCATTTTAAAAAATCACAAAATTCGTCAACGACAGCTATACATATAGATGTACCTAGTATTTTTCTACCAGGAGCAATAATCCCAGTGTACTGACGTCATTGAATTCAAATTCAAATTCCAAATCGAACTACTTGAACGTGCATAAGTAAAATAATTGCATAAAATCTCGACTATAATAATGAAGTCTTACAGAAGTCTTACACAAACTTGTATTCCTACATTTTTGATAATCGTATCGTAATTTGTACAGATTATAGGGTATAGTCTATACTCATAGTATAATTTCTATATACTGGATACGGATAATGAACTCTGCTATACTAGGTACCCTATATATGCCTTATAGTCACACACACTCTATATGAATATTCATAGCTCACAATCCAAAAATCTAAAAATATTCCCAATCTCAAAAAAAGAAGAAGAAATAATAGAAACAGAAAGGGAAGGGTCGCTATATGCTAAATGTTATGCCCTATTTTCCTTAAAGAAAAATCCGCGTATTTCTAATCCTTTCTGAAAAAGAAATCCATGAGAGAGAAATTAATCCACGAAGAAAGGAGAAAGTAAAAAAAAAAGTGGGAAAAAACAGAGAAGTGAGTGTTATCTGTATTTAATATTATTACGTATGAGATAATGTATGCATCCCGCCCTCTGACTCGAGCAGTTTTCTCTCTGCGTATATTATGTAGTACACTAAAAAAATATACCGTATATAGGAATATGTAGTGGAAATATAACCCATAAAAGATCCCAAAAAGAGCTAAGCGGGACCGTTGCCGTAGTCGTAACCGTAACAGAGGCCGAAACCGAGACCGAAACCGAGACCGAAACCTGTGTGTGAAAAGGCCGTTGAAAGAATAAGGGAAAGGACTCTGCCATTCATATCTTGTCCTTTTCTCTTGATTTTACTTTTACTTTGAGGCTTCGATAGGAAAGAGAGAGAGAGAGAGAGAGACCGGGAGCCAAATATAGCTCATGCCATCACATTGGTTTTGGTCCTTGGTGGAAAACGTAGGAGACAGTGCTACATTAACGTGTGTGTCTCCTACTTTTCTTAACATAATATGCATTGAGCCCACTGAAGGGGAGAAACAAGCCAAATTTTAAAATTTTGTACTAATTAAATTCCCGTGTGAACTGTAGCAGTCCCGGTACCGGTACCGGCCCGGGTACTGTAACACAGCATAAATAGCATGCAATAGTGTGTTAATGGACCCGTGTGTGTACTATTAGAATTCCTACATCTTTCTTGGACCCGCGTACTATTACAGTGTCCCGTGTACTATTGTAAAAGATACAGTACGCAATTTTTGAATACTGATAGGGGAATATGCCACGCCTATATGTATACTTACTTTAATAAGGTATTTAAAGGAAGTAACATAAAGTTACTGAAATGCCGCTAATGCCACTGATAGGCCCATTGCAGAAAGGTTTAATAAGGTAAGTTTAGTTTATTTTAAAATGTTCTATGAAATAGGCATACTTAGTTAGTAAATATTTTTGAAACTTGCGAAGGATGGAATTTTTAAAACATTTTCGAGTGTAATATTTAAAAATCAAAATGTATAATTGAAACCTTGTTGAAAAGTTAGATGGAAAAACGACTATTTACGAAACTTTCCGAAATGGTGAAAATTCTGTTTGAGCATTAGTGTAAAGTTAAAAAAACAGTGTTTAAGGGTTTTTAAGTGCAAAAATGACTATTCTTTAGGTATTGTTTTGTAAAAGAAAAATGCACTATTTATAACTTTTTCAATTTTTAAAATATTCTATCGCAACTTTTTTAAAAAAGCAAGTACCGTTATTTACGGCGTTTTTTAAAATGCAAATACCGCTATTTATGGCCTTTTTAAAAAAATGCAAATACCACTATTTATGGCCTTTTTAAAAAAGCAAATACCGCTATTTATGGTGTTTTTTCAAAAGCAAATTCCGCTATTTATGACCTTTTAAAAAAAATGCAAATACCGCTATTTATGGCCTTTTTAAAAATGCAAATACCGCTATTTTTGGCTTTTCAAAAAAAGCATATACCGCTATTTATGGCTTTTAAAAAAAGCAAATACTGCTATTTATGACCTATTTAAAAAAAATGCAATTACCGCTATTTATGGCCTTTTAAAATAAAATACAAAAACCCTTACACTGTTTCTAAAATGTAAAAACAAAACTTTGTAATTTTGAAAGCGTATACTATATTCTATCCAAACGTTCTTTGAAAGTTTGAAAACCTCTATCTACATAACTTATTTAAATTCAAAAAAAGTTTATTTACACATTTTTAAATGTACCAAAATATACCAATTAAATTTATTTGTAAGTGCAAAAACGACTATTTTTTACATACGTAAAATACATACAAACATACGTAAAATTTGTATGATGCAAAATAGGAGAGTATGCGGGGATCATATTTGGTTAGTTTTGATTCTGCTCTCCCCCAGTTTTGTTTTGCCCTAGTCTTTTTATGCCATAGTCATATACTTTGGCCCAGCTATTTATTTTTATTACACAAGCCATGCCATTCCCACTCCCTCCTTGCACATGAAACATTAAGAAAAAAAAATGTTACAAACTTCTCTCAACAACATACAACTATATACAACAACGAACGGAATGACATGGAAAACGGCGGAGGGTGAAAACAAACAAAAAAAATACGAGAGAAATTTTTTTTAGAGAAACAAGAAAAATGAAAAGGAAAGCGAAAAGGACTTGAGGACACAATATGACAAAAAAAAACGAAAGAATGGGATGATAGAAAATACAGTGACAGGTCGAGAGAGAGAGTAAAAAAGGCGGGCGGATTAAGGCTGCTGTTTAGCGTTGGCATTAAGGAGCCTTTAATATTTCTATTTGCATATTTGCATTCCCCTACACTTTCCCATTACGTAATGCTTATAGTAATAATGCTTCGCCAGACTTTGCCTTCGCCTTCGTCTCTCACTATACACTACATACTTATGTAATAATTATTCTCTTCATCTTTCAACGTCCAAAAAGAGCTATCTACGCATCATCATGAAATGCATATATCGTTCCTTTTCACTTCTAAAACTACACAATAGCAATTTAAAAATTTGTTTTCCACGCTCGAAATTATTCACTAATTGCCTCCTGCCTCCTTAACCGTTGAGTCATTTGAATGCTGTAGTCATACGTAATTACGTACACGACTTAAAATTTATTGAATTTTTAAAAATAGGTGCAAAAATAATTAAAGAGTATAAATGATTTTTTTGATGTATAGAAAATTTCATTTCTCAATTCCAAAATACTCTGTGTGCTGGCGTATTTTTAAACGTCTGACAAAAGAGCATAGCACTTTAAAAAAAAAGGGGGAAACAAGAGTTTTTGCATCTTCACCATTTTGAGGTACAACCTAGAGGACGCATATCGTGAGTGAAGAACCAAAATGACCCATATCCAATTTAAACTAGAATCAAAATGAGCTATGTCATAAAAACAGAATGAAAAACATCCGTATGTGTTAATTTTATTAGGAGTTTTTGAAAAGTGTAAAATATTCTATTTTCATGTTTTTCAGCAATGTAATGTCCTATTTAAATGTTTTTGAAAAGGTGCAAAATATTCTAATTGTATGTTTTTGAAAAGGTGCAAAATGTTCTAATTCTATGTTTTTCAAAAGGTGCAAAATGTTCTAATTCTATGTTTTTCAAAAGGTGCAAAATGTTCTACTCCCATTTTTTTGAAAAGGTGCAAAATGTTCTAATTCCATGTTTTTGAAAAGGTGCAAAATGTTCCATTTAAACGCTTTCAAGACATATTTCACAATATTTTTGTACATAGTGGATATTGTTTGTAGCTAAAAATGGACATGGGTCATTTTGGTTCTTCACAGACGATATATCACATTTTGCACCTTTACCCTTGAGCAATATAGTACGCGCTAACTAGGGAGCCACGCCACATTTATGTACCATTCCAATTTTAAAAACGATAACTACAGGAAAACAAGCCCAGTTCCAAAGTTACGTCAATTTAAAAAAATAATATGCAAATTGTTTGAGCTACAAGACACAAAGGTAGTAGGTTGAAAGGTCCGGCTCCGGCAAAATAGAACAAAATCGAATATTTTAAACTTTGGCGGGGAACTGTGTGCGATAACGGGTTAAAATCCAATGGAGTTACTTTGAATTTTGGGTCTGTATCTGTATCTAGTAACCCATTGGCGCCTCCTTATTTTTTTTTAAAACGTGAGAATATTAGTACGTGCCTGTGGCATGGTTCCCCCGTGAGACTACACAGACTTATAGATGTACGCTGAGAGCAGAGCTCCTTACACAGTATACGTACATGCCACATTTTTTCCAACATTATTTTGATTTATTGCCCCCCCAATTTTGTAGTCATTTATCATTGATAATTTTCATATTCAGATTTATGGGGAGAAGGAAGGACTGAAATAGCATTATGTATATTACTCTCGAGTCTCCGTGACTCCGTGTAACTCGCGGCTATGTTTCATACATAATTATAGAGCTATATGCGGAGCTAGATAGACACGAGATACAAATTGACATGACATAATTATGCATATGCACGCGGAATGCTCAAGATACCTCTGACCTATATACCAAACGTCCTCCATCCCTCCATGAAACGTTTACGTTAACATTTACATTTGCAATTCAGAGAGCGACAGCAGAATCCAAAAATTCTAAATTCTACTTTAATTTTACATGTTTCCATTTTTTCATTTTTTTTTCTTCCTTCCTTTCTCCCCATTTTTCCATTTTTTATATTAGTTTTTTTTTCTTCTTCTTCTTCATACAAGAACACGAACAAAAATATCCAGCCAATTTCCCGTTCGTTACAAAAAAAATGCTGAGACGTGAGAGACGGCAGACGGCTCGTAGCATAGCGCCTATTTTAATCTAAAGGAAATATTATATGTACGAGAGCTTGTCGTAAGCCAATCTAAAAAAGGGTATAATTAAAAATTACGCTTTAAAAAAATATATTTTCAAAAACATACTTTAAAAATTTACTTCAAAAAATAAACTTTAAAAATTACACTATAAAAATATACTTTAAAAACTATATGTACCTTAAAAAACTTATAGTTAAAATATTATACTTTAAAACAAACCTAAAAAAAATAAATTTCAAAAATATGCTTTAACAAATATACTACAAATAAACTACCCCTTATTATTAGAATTGGCGCGAAATTTTAAAATTCATATATATTTGTCCTTTCAGGGCCGGATAATAATGCGGCCAAAGCAAGTGTAGGCAGCCCCCCGCTGCTTGAATTTTCAAAAAGCAGTTTTCAAAAATATGTAAATACAGAATGTTTTGACTTTTCAAAAAGGTGCGAATAATTTTGTTTGTGCATTTAAAAAACATGGAAATAAAACATTTTCCACTTTTCTCAAAAACTGTAAATAGAACGACATTGAACAGTTTTCTGAATCAAGTAAAACTAACATTTTGAACTTTTCTAAAAACATGTAAATACAACATTTTGTATTACTAAAGAAAACCATCAATACAATCAAAATGGTGATTTTTGTATCGAAGCAAATTGCTGCCTAAAAGCAATTCCTTCGTCCTCGTCCGGCCCTGATCTTCGCCTTCGCCTGGAGCGTTCAGTTATTACTATAAAGTGTTACGTTTGATTGGTTGTAAAAACCTCATAGTTTACCTTAAAAAATCACTCATCTGCTTTCAACTACATGTGAAAGGTACCTACCTACCTACCTACCTACCTACCTACCTACCTAAAGTAATGCCCCCATGTACTATAGTAATACTAATACTAATCTTGAGCATGAAAGTAAATATTAAAGGCTGAACATCTCCACTTCCACTACTACGCGGTTCCATACAGAGTACAGACAGTAGTCAAACGAAAGCGAGACAATGATCTATCTGTAATAATCTGTATACATGGCCCTACATTCTCCATCTCACATCTGGAGCCCCAAAAGTGAAAGCATATCGTCTGTGAAGAACCAAAATGAACCATATCCATTTGTAGCTAAAAACAATATCCACTATCTACACAAATATTAAAACATGTCTTGAAAACATTTAAATAGAATATTTTACAAATTTTAAATATATGTAAATAGAACATTTCCGATTTTTCAAAAACATGTAAATAGAAAATATTACACTTTTCAAAAACATGTAAATAGAACATTTCCCACTTTTCAAATTATGTAAATAGAACATTTTACACTTCAAAAACATGTAACATTTTACACTTTTCAGAAAACATGTAAATAGAACATTTTACACTTTTTAAAAACATGTAAATAGAACATTTTACACTTTCCAAAAACATTTAAATATAACATTCTCCACTTTTCAAAAACTCCTAATTAACATTTTAAGCATGCTTCTCATTTTGTTTATATGACATGGCTCATTTTGATTCTTGCTTAAATTGGATATGGGTCATTTTGGTTCTTCACAGACGATATTTGTAATATAGGTCGTGCAATTAGTATTACGTAAAGCTGAGCTTCTACTTTCTACAATTCTTATAGGTAGGTACCTACTCATATACCCACCTAAACGAAAACGATGAGGACCTACTACTAAAACTACAGCCTAAAAAGGAACAAGCCAGCAGCAGCCCAACGGAACGGAATGGAATGCAACCCAATGCAATGGGATGGGAATGGGACATGGGAGACTGAGACTTGCTTTACGTTAGTTTTGGTTTGGTTTTGGGATGTGGACCTTTTCCTTTTCCTTTTGGTTGGTATAGCTTTTGGCTTGGAGCGAAAACCAATTTATGAGAGAAAGTTTGAGTGAAAATATGATGCTGATGAGAGTGTAAGTACCGATATGGCCACAGCATGGTCCCCTATTCCAGATCCAGAGACGGAATTTCAGATTCCATATTCCATGCCCATACGCTTAATGCCTTCTGTCTCTCTCTCCTTCCCCCCTTCCCTGCATAATAATTATTAGCTATCACTACAACTACAACCACCACTCCGACTACTACTAAACTCTCCATATTACACTACTACTTCTCCTACTAATATTTCTTGCGGTGTCACTTCTCTCTCCCCCCTTCTCCCAAACCCCGACATCCTCTGAAAAGGAAATGGAGCTCCGACTGCCAATATCACTCTCAATAATGCTCTGTAATGCGAGGCCAGAACACCAAGAGTCAACACTGATACGTATCACCATGTACCCGCATACATTACACCGACCCACACCGACACCGACACCGACAGCAGCCCACATTATATAGAAGACCCAGGCAAACCAACAGGGCCGGACGAAGGAATTGCTTTTAGGCAGCAATTTGCTTCTATACAAAAACCACTATTTTGATTTTATCCATGGTTTTCTTTCGTAAACCAAAATGTTGTATTTACATGTTTTAGAAAAGTGAAAAATGTTCTTTTTGCTTTATTCAGAAAAGTGCAAAATGTTTTATTTACATGTTTTGAGAAAAGTAGAAAATGTTTTATTTCCATGTTTTTGAAATGCACAAAAAATTTGTATTTGCATGTTTTTGAAACGTCTCAATATTGTTTTTACATATTTTTGAAAAGTGCAAAATGTTCCATTTCTATGTTTTTTTTGAAAATTCAAGCAGCGGGGGCTACCTGCTTTGGCCGCATTATCCGGCCCTGGAAACCAAGCCAAACCAAACGGGTGCCGACACCGCGAAGCCGAATTTTAAGCTGAACCAGGAATAGGGACAGGTGGACTATATGTACCTACTTTTGTATAGGCTACAGAAATACCAATACTAATATCAATAAGGATGTCCCTAGTAAAATCCAACAGAGTTTTATCTATGTACAGAATTAATATAATGTAATTACCTATAGGACCCGTATCAAGTCTAGAATCTAGAATCTAGAAACTCGACATATATTTTCACCCGCACTATAAAACGGCTACAATTACGAGGTCCAATATGTACCTCCACTATTCACCCGCTCCTCAAGTAAGTAATGGTAATCTCCTGTGGCCCTATATATCTCTACCGTTCACGTTAGTTCATGAGTAATCAGGACAGGGACCGACACCGGACCGACACCGAGCTGTATGTAAATGACTGTGTACCGGTCCCGGTCCCGCTACCGGTCCTACTAGCCCCGTAATGATCCTGATAGAGAGGGAGAGGTGCTTAATATAGGAAGTAGCCAAGTACCTTTCCGAGTGTGATAGGACATAGGAGAAGAGCGGAGCCGGAGTCGGAGTCTAACAACTACTAAGCGAAGTCGAAAGCCTTAAAGTCAACTGGAAACCTTCAAAGGGAAGAGACTTTTTCCTAATCATATACCTGCACTCTCACTGAATTCCACTCCTGTCTTCCCTTCCCACTCCTGCCCCTCATCATTTTCTTGTTCATGATGATGATGATGATGATGATGATGATAATGTTGAGATAATTTTGAAAAGTTGATAGTTGATAGGAGAGCCGGGGATAAAAAATGGTTAAATTTTGAGGAAAATCAATAAGCTATAGTTTGTGCGCAGGGCGAGTGGGGGCCGCCGGTTCGTCCCGGTGTTGGCTCCGGTTCGGTTTTGGCCTCGGATTCGGCTTCGGTCTCGGGTCGGTGTGTAGGTCTTAGCGACAGACATCCCAGCCCTATATCTATCTCTATCTATTTATCCAACTATAAGGTGGGACGCTATATGCTATACCCAATCCCACACACCCACGGCCGCAGACGGTACGGTACAGTACAGAAGTAGAAGAGAAGGAAAGCCAAACTGTAAGCCAAAAGGCTCAGTGAGCCTCAAGCATCTCTCTCCTCAGTCCAAGTTGAGCGAGGGAAAAGGGAAAGAGCTCTATCTGTATAGACAAGTAGACATTGAAATATTTGCTATAGCTATATAGCACCCTGACTCAAACTGGAGTGCCACACTCAGAGCCAGAGCCAGAGCCAGAGCAGAGGCACAGATGTGTTCAGCTTTTAGATGAGCCTACGACGGAACAGGCAGACAGACTACAGGCAGGGAGACAGAGGCAGGAATAACAGTAGGATATTAATGTAGGTGCATATGTATATGTATATGCATAGCATGGATGATACGGGAGAGAAATCTGGTTCTAGTATATAGTGTGAGGGTATATTAAGACTAGAAAACTGGAAGCAGTGTTATTATATGGGAGGGAAGTGTGGCATTGGACGTAAGGAGAGGGAATTGCTGCTCAGATGTGTTTCCCTTCCCGTTTAAAGCGCTATTCCTTGTGTGGCCAAGTATCTGTAGTAGAGACTTTCCTTCAGAGAGAGTGGCTCTATTTTTGGTGAAAGCAGAGGAGGGAAAGTCTACACACTGCCTGAGTACATAATATAGCTTTGGTTGGAATTGGAGAGCTGCAGAACTGTATATTTATACTGAACTACTATAGACTATAGGGTATAGGCATTGTACAGCTATAGCTACACAGAGTCTAGTTGAAGTTGAAGTCGAATAAGTCGTCGGAGTTGTTGGGTGAAAAGTAAATCTATGTATCGCCACTTTGGGACAATATCTCGCAGCGTCTGTGTATATACTCATAATACTGTACAAAAAATAAATATGGGCTAAAGGCAGAGTATATAAGGCTATACTATATACGGGATGTATGGGAGCTATACGAATGTTTGGCCTGCCTCTCCGTCCGTCTGTCTCTCGCTCCATCCTTTTTTGCTGTGTGGGTTCTGGCCTGGCCGTGTCTCTCTCTCTCTCCCTCTAAGCTGAGGAATATCCGAATCCGAATCCGAAACCGACTCCGAGACCGAATTTCGACTTGAGAAATTCCTGAATTTCCCAACACAGAAGAGACAGGGACGAGTGCTCAGCACTTGCTTCTAAATTGTTTCCCTTCAAAGCCTTCCTCGCTCTCTCTCTCTCTCACTCACTCGCTCGCTCACTCGCTCTCGCTCAATCCTTTTTTTCCTCGATATTTTTCCGCCTCTCGTTCCCACTTTTGGACGAGGACGAAGAGAGAGAGACACACGAATTTTTTGAAAATACGCTGCTACACGAAAGTGAAATCCACATCATCAATTTTCTTCGTCTATCACTCGTCTATCGTGGATTTTGGATTTTGGTTTTTTCCTCCAGAAAAAATTGCAGTGATTTTTCTTTTTTTTTGTGTGCTAAGCAGTTATTATTATTAGTAAGTGTGCTTTACGGATATTTTAGTGTTGTTGCAATAATTTTTGTTGGGATATTCAAATGCAAATACTGATACAAGAGAAGAGTGGACGGTCGTGCTTCAAACTTGACGGCAAGGGACTGCCGAGCCGACAACAGGACGGACGGACAGACGGACGGACGGAAGGGCGGTTCGGATGTTTATTTATATAATCATGTGTGAATTTAAATGTGTGAAGTGAATTAGTTGTGTTATTTATTTTAAAACTTACATTTATTTCCCGTGTGTGTCCTTCCTTGTTACTGATTCTGGTCCTGGATTCTGAAAGCCTGACAATAAAAGAAGTCAAAATTCGAAATTTACAATTTGAGCGAGATAATTCAGCACTGGATAAAAATCATGTTATTGAGTCAAAATTAATCCTCACATTTTGAAGTTTTCGAGATCAAGATCGAGATCCAGTTGAAGCGGTGTTGAAATCGAAGGAGTGTTCAGGGAATTTGAATGAAAATTGGAAAGTGAAAGTGACTTCAGGAACCAAAGTTGTACAAAACGAAAGTGAAAGCCAATTAAAAGGGGAGGCGAGTGGAAGGCAGTGCCGTTTTTTTCTCTTCTTTCAATATATTTCAAATATTGATTTTAAATCGCTTGGCTTATACTGTTTCCTGTGTCTTGATTTTTTTGGTGTGGTGAAAAGTTATTAGCGGGCCCTCTGGTTTCTTTAAGAGCCTTTTGCGGTTTCTATAATGTTTTGAATTGGAGTGCGTACTCTCACACATAAGTATATGTTTCATTTCCGCATGTAAAAAAATGTAATCAATGAATGAAGTGCTGGGAGTGATTACCAATTTTGTATGGGAAAAAAAGTGCGGAAATTCTTCTTTCTTGAGAGTGAGATTGCCACATTTATTTTTTGAAGGGGGGAATTTAGCCGGAGCCGGAGCCGGACAAGGCTTGATCCAAGGCTGATATTTATTGTGGAAAAAAAGGAAAGGAAGGAAGGAAAGTGATTGAAAAAATATAGGAGAAAGCTTATATTTAATATTTTAAAAAGGGAAAAAAATCGTGGAGTGCAGGTCACGCTGTGTCTGTTTTTTCTTTCTGTGAATTATATGGGTGACTCCGGAGATTTGGAGAGCTTCCTGCTGTTACTCTGTTTATTGTTGAGGAGAATTAAATTGGAGTTGGTGGTGGTGGGTAATTTGAGTGATTTGTTCTTGACTCTGCCCTCCCGGGTAAAATGCACACGGTCCAATGTTGTTTCTAAATCCTGTTCGGAAAAAATATTTAAATGGTAAGTATTAGTGGTGTTTACTTTACTTGATTTTATTTAAACATTGTTTTAAGTGGTGGATTTTACTTTTGCATTTAATCTTGTGCGTGACTTACTAAACAGTTTTAGAATTTATTTTGTTTTGTTCATTCATCTACTTTAATTGTAAATTATGGAACAGTTAAACAACATAGGCAGCTACGCTTAATAATTAATTTTGATTAATTAATTAATTCAATAAGTTTAATTTTGCTTTGGTTTAATTTTACCAGCTTTTTGAAACAAATATAGTTTTTCGAAATTACCAACTTTTGTACACATGCAACGGATTTTGCAAAATCAAATTCGGTTAAAGTTTTGCTTCATAAAAATCTCATTTTGGGAAATATCTTAGAAATTTGATACGCCGCGTTTTTTTTTTGTACAAATGTCAATTTGGGGATTAAATTCAAAATTTTGAAAACTACAATTTGAATGTATGTATTTCAGCAAAATTTTTGGTTGCAAGAATGAAGCTCTTTCTTTAAAAATGTCATGAACGTCTAATTTTTTTACACTACCTAGATACCTTACTGCATTAAAATTTTGAACTTGGTTGTTAAAAAAATTCAAAAACAGGTAATACCAATTACTGCTATATGACAAAGCTAGTGATTGTCGTCGACTGCAACAAAAAGTAAATTTATTCACTTTTTAAATACAGTAAAAAAATTTCAATTTTATTAGAGAGCTTTGTTTCACTGAAAAATTAAAAAGCCATTAGAAAATATATGTAGGCAAAGAATTCGCTGGATTTTACACACTACCAATCAGTCATTATACTAACACATAGTAGTCACAGGGGCAGGTCAAAGGTTAAACAGTGTATCTGATGCCTATATATTTTCAAAAATGGCAACAGCCATTAAATATTTGATTTTATTCGTACCGTGTTTTCAGTCATCGGTGTGGGTCATGCATGGGCATGGGTAACAATTACTGTAATGAGTCCTATTTTTGACTAGGCAACAAGAATGCCCATGAACAGCAGTTCTTGTTCATACTATACGAATGCGAGTACGAACACAAGTGCGAGTACAACACCGACAACGATTGCAGCCGCCGGAGTAAATATTGCCACGGACACAGAAACAGATGCGGAAGCAATAAGTCAAGCCATTCAGCATAGTAATGAATTAGCCAATTTAGTTAAGGACTTCAATGTGGGCTGTAATGACACGACGGAGTTGGAAGTTCTTACGGGAGAGGCTTTGGTCGGCAATCTTACCTTGAGATTTCGTAGAGATATTTTCTATGTGAGTGGACTATAAAACAATATTCACAAATTATCAAATTACGTTCCTTCTAAATGATTCATACGATCTTAGCGTTAGATTCAAATTAGACTCAAAACTATGTCATTTAAAAGAGATTATTGGACTATGGGATAAGTCCCAAAAGTCTTTTCATTTAAAAGTAAAGTGTAAAAAAGGTATAACATTTGCAATTACGTTTTGAAAGGTTCTTTTAAATGGTAAATTATAGAATTTAAAATACTCGATTACTACAAGACCTTTTTCCCGGTTTTTAAGATTGCAAAAAGTCTCACATAAGCGTTTAAATAAAAACGTTATTAATATTCTAACTAAACTATTTTTTTTTATAAATACGATGCCTCTGGCTCTAATTATTTTCCAAGGTTTAAAATGGCCGAGCTACACTTTTTAAATGTTCAAAATTGCCTAATTACAAGGATTTCTAGAGCATCATAAAGGCCTAGTTATGCAATTTTTTAAAAGTTCAAAATTGCCTATTTACAAAGAATTTTAGCGCATCCAAAAGGCTTAGTTCCTTAATTTTTAAACGTTCAAAATGGTGTAATTACAAGGTATTTGAGCGCATCTAAAAGACTTAATTACTTGAATTTTTAAATGTTCAAAATGGCCTAATTACATGGAATTTTAGCGCTTCAAAACGGCTTGACTACACGATTTCTGAACCGCTCAGAATGATCTAATTACAACGATTTCTAGAGCAATTAAAAGACCTAACTACGCGATTTTTAAACGCTCAAAATGGCCTAATTACAAGGAATTTTAGTTGGTCAATAAGACCTAACTACACGATGTTGTAACGGCTCAAAATGGTCTAATTACATAATATTTTAGCACCTCAAAAAGGTCTAATTACACGAGTTTTTAAACGTTTAAAATGACCTAATTACATGGCATTTTAGCGAATTAAAAAAAATAAATACACGGCATTTTAAATTTTAAAATGGTCTAATAACAAGGAATTTTAGCTGTTCAGAATGGCCTATTTGCACTTTTATAAAGTGAAAAAATCTTTAAATTTACTGAAGGTCAAACTTTGAATAATCACACTTCTAAAATTTAACATGCTTAAGTTAAAATATTTTTCAAGAGTGTAAAATCTGCATTGCTATTTTGGAAGCCCGTAATTTTTAAAATGAATAGAATATTTAAAAATATGCAATTACTTGGAAAAACATCTCCACATTATAGAACTTTGAAATTAATTGATTCCTTAATTAAAATTATTTGTAAATATTCTAAATACATGTTTTCCAAACTAAGGCACGTCCTTTAATGCGACAAAGATGTCGCTTTAAAGCTACAGTTCACCTTTTTCGAAAATCATGATAGGATTAACAATATTGCAATTTCTACAACTCCAACAACGTGATTACAAAATCAATTAAAAAGGTTTTAATTTATTTAAATTTTTTTTAAATATAGACAAGTGTGGGTCATCAAATTTTAATTTCAATAAATCCTTACAAACCTCTAAGTATTTACTCGGATCAAATTAAGAAACTTTATAGGAGTCAGTCACCTTTTGAATTGCCGCCGCATGTGTAAGTATCGAAAAAATAATTAATACATAATTATTAATCAATCAAATGAGTTTTACTGAAAATCAAATGGCATAAAATATGGCTGTTCGAAGTATTATGGTTGCCATACTAGTCGGATTAGTGATTAAAAGCCGCTATTAGACATTTTTAGATGATTCCATAAAATCAAATGTAGCATTATTGTTACTAAAACAATTCATCTGAAATCACGTATAGCTATTCCCTCGTCCGCCTCATCCATCAAAGAAACATTGATGGACTTGAGTCTGAACAAATCTTCCTCACATCGGGGGAGAGTGGGAGTGGGAAGACACAAGTTAATCGAATTGCTTTGGATTTTTTTGTTCATAATGATATCATGGGGAAGAAATTAAAAGATATTGGAATTCTATTAGAATCTATGGGAAATGCGAAAACAGCCCGTAATGATAATTCTTCCAGATTTGTAAGTTCGCTACTTACGCACTACAGAGCTTTTCAAAACCAAGTTGAATTCTTTGCATATCTACTAAAAATACTAAAAAATATAGTCAAAAGTTGTAAATAAACTTAAAACTTACAAAAAGCAATTTGTTTTTCAGGGTAAATTTCTAGATATTCAAGTGGACTACAAGGGAGATCCATTAGGTGGTGTTCTTCATACGTGTAAGTTTAGCTTTAGAAACGTTTTCACAATAAACTTACTTTTTTCCAGGTCCTTCGGCTTCGGTCCTTCCCTCGAGCAATGTATTCCTTGAATTACATTGTGAAAAAATAAAATTGCAAAATTATCATATTTTGTAGTTTTTAGGTCGCATGTTTAATCAATGTATGTTTATTTTTGCTTGATAAATTTATCGCGGCTTTGTTACACTGGACTAAAATATGAAAATTTCAGATCTTTTGGAAAAGGTATCAGCTAAATACTATCAGTATAATTTAATGCATTATAAATTGCATTATTTACATGTCAGTTAATTCAGATGTTCACACGTTATTTTACAACTTCATCTCTGGATTCTATGTGATTTTTAAAATTTTCGAATTATCAACCGAAAAGTTAATGGAATGGAGTTATTTCATTTTTTTTCGTTCTGTTTTCAGTGGCGGATAACAAAGTTAGCATCAAACTGTCAAAAGCCTACAACAGAGTCCGAGAAAAATTTTCATTTATTTTATTTATTACTCACTGGTGCGGAGCCGTCTTTGATAAGTAAGTGATTTTTGTCTTGAAAATACAAAAAAGTATTAAGTGCAATATTAATATTTAAACGAACTAATTACATCATTTCCTATCGCTGGTCTCTACATTGAAATTACTTGTTGTGCGACATAGAAACGTTAAAATTACAACGTTCGGTGGACAACTACGTTCTACTCAAGTCTAGTCATCGAACTCACGCTGTTTTACAAGATTTAACGACGGAGCGCGTAGCCTTTCAGGAATTCAAGGTAAACCCAAAATCAAAGCATTGCATTACATTACATCTTAGTTAATACAAAAATTGTACTTTATTTAAACATGGAATTGTTATTTCCAGATTAATTCTAATAATAATATCATGTTTGAATTATATTTTTACCTTAGCGTGCTCTTTTAACGTTCACAAAATCCGAGTCGGTGATGACACAATTTTTCAAAATAATCGCAGCAATATTAAAACTAGGAAATGTTAATTTTATCCCCGTGTCAAATATCGATGGGACTGAAGGTTGTGGTCTTGAATTTGATTACGGTACGTCTCGCTAAAACTTTTAGAAAAAAAGAAAATTTCTCTCACGATACTCTCATCTATTACAGATTTTATAGATGTTATATAAATTATTTTCGATAATAATCAGCTGAAAGAACAAAAAACAAGATAAAGTTTTATAGCAAGGTATTATATAAATGACTAAAACGTGACAGAAGATGGAATGATTTTGTGTTATATATCTTTCAGAATTAATGGAGACATCGGATTTATTGGGTGTGCCGTTTGAAACGCTAAAACTCGCCTTGACGACACGAAACACGGATTACAAAGTAGAATTAACTTCACCTGAGGCCAATTATGAGAGAGAAGTTCTCATTCGTAACTTGTACTCTCGTCTCTTTACCTGGATCGTCACTGAAATTAATCGATGTATTAACGTGAGTCAACCTTACTTAAACCTATGAAAAAAACGTCAATCACTACTATAGTATCAGAGAATATAGATGAGATTATATACCTATCGATGATCTATAACTACACACTAACTTTTACTACAACACAAAAAAATGTTTTCACAAACTTCGACACCTCTAAAATATTTTCGTTTCCCGAATATTTTCAAGAAATGACAAAATTATCTACCTTCAAACTATCTACAAGATCCACACCCACAATTTAGTAAAAAGGGACTCACTTTTTTTCTGGGGACAGCTTTGCTTTATTGTCTGACATATTATTATCGTGCCTTATATATATTTCAAATATGGTGCAACACATTTTTGCATCATTCAATAACTTTTTTTAGTATTCGACAATGTATACGTTCTGCGTAAATCGATCCATCCCTGTAAGCTTTCCCACATGCAAAAAACAAACTCTACTCTAGTCTCAAGTATTTATTAGAGATTAGAAAAATGCACTGTCTGCACTAACTAAGGAGTAAAAGTGCAGTGCTTGATGTTTCTTGGAAAATCCCCTTTTCTACCCCCAGATTGCAGATGTTATCAGTTATAAAACGTATAGGCATAAGTAGGTATGCACGCTATATATTGTTTAGTGCAGACTAACTACTCAAGTACACAGTAGTCAGTAATCTCAGGTTTTCAGAAATACGAATTTGAATTCCAATATCCTATTTAAAATTTTTCAAGGTAAAGTTTAGTTCTACACCTTACGGAATCAAAACGGTTATTCATTTGTAAAAGGTTTTAATAATTTTATGTTAGAAATCGCCCATAAATGACGTCATCAAAATGTCCCCATTTTTAGGACACTATGACGCCCCTGCCATGAATTTAACCATTACGTAAATGTCTTTGACACTGGATGTCATTAGTCTCGTCTCCAAGTAGACCCATTGACCCTACCCATAATGTCATTTATGGACGAACCCTTTACTGACTTGTGTAAAAGCTGAATTAACTGATTAAAAATTAAAACTGATGATTTTCTTTTTGTGTCAATATTTTTGAATTTAGCCGCCGACTACAAAATTAAGACGAATGGGATTTTTAGATTTCTATGGTTTTGAAGTTGTGGAAGAGAATAGTTTAGAACAATTTTTAATAAATTACACGAATGAGAAGCTGCAGCACGTCCTCATTGACGTTGAGTTGAGGTCGCTTCAAGAAGATTTTCTTCGGGAAGGACATGACTGGATCATCATTGACACGAAAGAGTCTTATTTTTCCTCCATTGAGAAGAACAGTCACGGTCTCATCTACACTCTCAACGGTTCCAATGAAGAGACTCTCCTCGCTAATCTCATCCGGTGCTGTGGTGATGACAAACAATTGCACAATTCTTTTAGGTCAGTCATTTTCCCTTTCATACTTTCATCGCTTTTAAATTGCTCAGAAAGATTGCTATACAAGTTACTCCAGGCTACTCATTATTATTTATTATTATTGTTTCCGCATATTTTTCGATCCCTATTATATCTGTAGTAGTCAGATGAAACTATTCTATTTACGTACTTTATTAACTTACTCTTATCGTAATTTTTATTTTACGTCGGGACCCAGTTTCGAAAATGGATTGATGTGCTGTAAACACTACTTCCTACTTCCTTTAGCAATTTTATAAATTATGTAACAACTGCTCATTTTACACATTTATAATTCACTAGAGCGAGCGGCACTTCCTGTGGTGGTAGTGAATTCTGGCTAATTTTCCTTTACATAATTTGCATCCACATACTTCCTAAGTACTTCCCATCGAATTTAGCAGTCAGCAGTATTAGTATTGTGCTAATTTATTGACGTTGTATTTTGTATGACGTCTAAATTACTTGCTGCAATAATAACATTAACATTGTAAAATTAAACTACACGATTATTACTTTTGATGGAAGGAAATACCATTTTATGAAGGTTTACAAAATGTAATTTCTTTGATTTTATTGTTGTTCATTGAAACAGGATAAAACACTATGCGGGATCAGTGAATTACAATTTAAGGGATTTTATACCTAAAAATACGGATCACATTCGTCAAGAAGTGGCCTACATTTTAAATTGTTCACGAAATAATCAAATTTTGCCACAATTATTTCCGGAAGGAACTCACTCTCGTAAAACTGCCTCATCCTCCATGTCAGCCTCGGCCTCCTCCACCATGTGTTATCAAATTTCGGGACAGGGTCAGAGTCAGAGTCACAGTGAGGGTCAACAGTGTCATCAGGGTTATCAGAGTGGTGGGGTTCGTCATGTGCGGAAGCCCACGACAGCCGCGACCCAGCTCCAAACCTCCCTCAACTCCCTCCTCAAAAATCTGACGCCGAATCGTGTCAAGTACTATGTGCACTGTATCAAACCGAATGAGTTGAAACAACCCAATTTGTTTGAAACGGCTCTAGTGAATCATCAAGTGAAATATTTGAGATTTTTAGACATGACCAAGATCCATCAGCTCGGCTACACCTACAGCATGTCTTACAGTAAATTCCTGAGTCGCTACAAACTCCTCAGTTTAATTACATGGCCTGTGTTTCGTGGTGATGTGGCCGATGGAGCTGGCCTTCTTCTCAGTGATTTACAATTTGGAATCAGTGACTATGTTTTTGGACGAGGGAAAGTTTTCTTAAAAAATAATCGTGTGGTTAGTATACACATATATTATTGTAAACATACAACTTAAACTGAGCCATTTTAAGCACTTTTATTTAAGATTTTCAATTGCTTCTAAAATATTCATTTTGTAAAAATGCAGAATGTGATTTATTTTTTTATAATTAATCAGACACGTGTTTTGAAAATTAATTTGGTATAAACCTGTTTGGTCATTCAACAAAACAGGGTTGTTAAAAAGAAATTCTACGTGAGAAATTTTGTGAATATCTTACACAGCTTACTAATCAATTCACTCTGAAAATTGGATACAAAATTTTTAATTCCAAAATAAATCGGATTCTTTGCAATAATTTTAAAATTGACGCTTATAGCATTAAGAAACCCAAGTTTTTTTAGACCTTTTAGACCAGCAGAAAAGGACGTTTTTCTTTCGCTTAAAGTTGTGTCAAGTTAAGAAATCCTGAACAGTTTTTTGCAAACTGTATTTTGGTTTTTAATGTATGTACATATAGGTATGGGAATTAGAAGAATTTCGTCGTGAGAGAATGGATGACCTTGCTCTGCTGGTTCAGAAAACATGGCGAGGCTGGAGAGAAGTTTCACGGCTACGAAATCTTAAAGAAAGTCAGCGAATACTTGCAAGGGGATGGAGACGCTTCTTGGTATTCATAGTTCATAAAGAATTTATAGGGAAAATATGGAATTACTGATAAATTATTTTAGTTCTACGTATAGGTAGTCAGAAATTGGGCACAATATTTGGATTAAATAACGCGTTTGTAAAAAATCCAATCGAATATTTAAAACAGGCAAGAAAACACCGAACACATCACGAACATTGGAAAAGGACGCGATGGGCTGCTTCTGTAATACAAGATTGTTATATTAATTGGAAGGTGAGCAAAGCAAAGTTGTTACTGACACTTAGTTAGTTGTGTAGGTATTTTAATTGGAGAATTTTTAAGCATCACATTTTCATGTTATTATTCTTATTCTGATTAACAGAGAAAAATGTTTCTCCTCCAAGTGGCACACCATCTCCCCCCTTTGTCACCCATAAGTCGTGACTGGCCTCTCGTCCCACATTACATTAGTGATACTAGTTTTCATCTAAAACGTATTTTTCATCGATGGCGGGTAACTTGAATAAATTTAAATATAAATTAAGAAAATCTATCGAAATCAAAAGTCAATATTATTTTTATGGAAATTCTGTTACGATGAACATAATTGAATTCACAGTGCAATCTGTTCCGTCTTCGTGTTGAAGACAACGAAAGAAATAGAATGGGAGAAAAAGTCACTGCCAGTGTCATCTTTAAAGATCGTAAAAGTTCGTATCCTAGAAGGTAAGTTCCGTTTCTAAAGACAAAGATTTAATAAGCATTAAAGGATGAAAGTCATTACAACACAAGAATTTTAAAATAACTTAAAATGCTGTACTATATAACTCCTTCTATTCACTTTCAGCATTTCTCATCCTTTTATTGGAGATTACGTTCGTCTCCGACAGAATAGTCAGTGGCGGCGTTTGGGTTCTAATGACCAATTTGTTGTTTTTGCTGATTTAATTAATAAAGTTACACGTAGTGGTGGAAAAGTGAGTCAACTCTCTCAACTTTGACAAATTCGAAAAATATTTTATTCACATATTTTTCTCAACTAAAAGTTTTTGAATTATATTATTTTCCAGTAATGTAGTGTCAAATATTTTGGCTAATTGCAAGGTTAAATAATGATTTTTGTGTACCATGTGAAATTGCAATTCTAATCCCAATTTAATTAATTACATTCATGACTTAATTTAGTTTGTGCCAATCGTCCTGGTAGTGACAACCAATCATGTTCTCGTGCTGGATCCGAGAACTCTGGGTGTCAAGTACCGTTTAGCTGTGAAAGATATTTATAAAATCTCCTTATCACCTTTCCCTGATGACATCGCTGTGATTCATGTTCAACAACAGCAGGTTCGTTTCTTAAAGTCAAGCATGCAGAATTCGCATATCTAAGTACCTACATCTACATCTTGTTTGATAACTTAAAAATCGCGTTATGCCGGTTGCTCGTCAATTAGTTTGTGTCTCAGTTGTTAATTACTAATATATATTATGGATATTTTGTGTGACTCTATTCTGGACGTGATGATAGTTGGACGCATCGATAAGCTGTGAAGAAGGTTTCTTACCTGGACCCACAAATCCAGCGACCTGCTCCCAACAAATCCCGCCACCCACCCCACAACCCCCCAGCAGTACACAAAGTTCTCACCATGGTTGTAGCCTTTTCAGTGAAGACGGTGATCGCCTCACGAAGGGTGACCTCGTCGTTCACACTTGTCATGTCATCGAGATGGTGACCAAAGTTTACCTAGTCGTCAAGAATGCTAATGGTCTTCCTCCTCAAGTCGATATATGTGAAGAGTAAGTCAATAACTTTTCAACTTTTCTTCTTCTTCTCCTTCTTTTTCTGCATTTGTCTACAAAATTCATACATGTAACTTTTCTCTCACATCCTTTTTTTTCTATTCTTATGTATTATGTCTTCCTTTTTAAACTTCCTAAATCCTAAAATTCGACGAGTACTTTTCTTCCTTTTTTTTTGTGCTCGCGCTATCTGTAATAATTTTGTTTGGCCATTGTACTTACATCCCATTCCGCAATTCTACATACTTTCTCTAGTTCTACAGACACTTCATTTCCATATATTACTGTGTATGGGGGTGGTGAGAGTGTGTGTGAGAGAGATAGGAAAAATCTATTGAGCCTACTTACGTAGGGATTTCATATTAATTGAAAGGGTTGTCAAATGTGCTGGAACTGAAACTGAAACCGGGCTTTGTGCTTGTAGAGTCTGTACTTAGATATTCTGATATTCTTCTAAAATGTGTAGAGAATTGTTGAAGAAGTAAAAGCAGCGTGGAGGTTTTACTATAAGGAAATCGCAAATTACATAATGCATATACGTGCGTATCATGGTTACTACTTGTAGGATACTTATGGTAATTTTATTAAAATTAAGTGTAATGTCTTCGAGGCTTAACTGTACAATTAAAACGTTTTGCACTCCGACAAAGAGAACATGTAGATAGAAGATTGTGTAGTATGGGCATGGAGAAAACATGTAGGTAAGTATTGTGAGCGCAAATAGCATTTGCCCTGACCGTTAATCTTTGTGCAAAAATGTGTATCACATGTAATGTTAAAAGTAACGTCAAGTTCTACTGCGCATATACAAAAGGTCCAATCCCAAACGCGAGGACAATAGATAGTAATTCGAGATCGTTTGACTTCTCAAATGTATTTGAAATCTGGTTAGTTTTGGAATTTTTTAAGAATTCCCAATTTGTAGGAACAAAGTTGGAAAATTTTACACTTTTAAGAAATATATATTTTGAATATTTTACACTTTTAAAAAATGCGTAGTTTTGGCATTTTAAACTTTTCAAACATGTATATTTCGTACATTTTACTTTTTTCAAAAATATATATTTCGTACATTTTTGAATAAATTTGTTTTCCTCATTATTTCTAATTCGAACATTTTGTGTAAAATGTTTGGAAATACAAAAAATTCGATTCGAAAATGTTGAAGTTTTCAAATGCCTAATACTTTAGATACTAAGCAGGTTTTCAAAAAAAGATTTTCTTACGAAAAAAAGTTTTGGAGATATTTATTTCATGAGTGTAATAATTAGCAGTTTTCGTTGTCATAATTGCAGTGATTTTAAAAACAGCAAGGATTGAAATTCATATATGACATTTCACGCCTTTAGTCATAAGATAACACTTTTTTCCCACTTTCTGTGCAAGAGTTACACATAGCTTGGATTGCATCTTCAAGGACAACCTAAAACCTAATGATATTATGTAAAAAGGAAATAAAAAACTTAAAAAGCTTAAAAACCCCGAAAGAAGTGAAAGGAAAAAAGTCAAGAAAGGACTAATGTATGAATGTAAGGATGTTGAGGGAAGTGAAATAGAGATAATGGGATATGAGCAAATGGACTTTACTTCCTTTTCCTCTTTTTTTCACAACTTTGTAATGTTGGCGGAAGGCTGTTGACTTTTTGCATGACTTGACTTGCCCTCATTCTTTGATTCTTTATGAGATCCATTTCATAAAACTTTGGTCATTTCAAATATTTTAACTGCACTTTTACAAACACTTATTGTTAGTATTATCGTCGCCGCAGTGACATGCATGTGTGTGTGTGTGTGTAATAGGTAGATCTGCTTGTTCATATTATGCTCACTGATATAGATATAGATATAGGTATCATCCTATGCCTATGTTATGATAAGATGTTACTCACACAGGCGGGGACGGGAGGCAGATGTACCTACTACCTTACATTACATATGTTCATTATAGTCTGACTATATTATTATTATTGTTCTTGTCTTATCTCCTGCACATATATGCGTATTATTTACGTGCAGAATTCATAATTATATGAGCCAACGATTTAAAGGCAAAAACCAACACGGACTCGACTCTGAAAAGAAGTCGAAAACCAAATTATGAAGAGTATTTTTGACAAAACGGGATAAGTCCATCAAAGCAAACTGGAATGGACTTATTCCTGTTTTGCTATACAAAAAATAGAGCTTTTAGCTGTTTTTAAAAATTGCCTTGGTTGAATTTTGTCCTTTCATAAAGGCCGGAAGAAGAAATTCCTTTTAGGCAGCAAATTGTTTCTATACAAACACCACCAAATTTTGATTTTATTGATGATTTTCTTGGGTAATTTCACACTGTTGTTATATTTACATGATTTAGAAAAGTTTAAAATTGTATTTTTACTTGATTCTAAAAAGTACAAAATGTTCTATTAACATGCTTTGAAAAAAGGGGTATAATATGTTTTATTTCTATGTTCTTGAAATGTACAAAATAATTTATTTGCCTGTTTTTGAAAAGTCAAAATATTTTATTTACCGTATTTCCTCTGATAAAACGCGGGTCTCTTATAATGCGCGGGTCTCTAATAGTACGCGGGGGGTAGCCGCCTCAGTTTGGATAGTACGCGGGTCTATTTAACACACAATTAAAGGGCAGTGCGCGGGTCTCTGTTAATGCTCGGGTCTCTAATTATACGCGGGGGGTCGAAGCTCGAGTTTGAATAGTACGCGGGGCGTACTATCAGAGGAAATACGGTACCTGTTTTTTGAAAATTCAGCAGCGTGGACTGCCTGCGCTGGTCACATTCTCCAGCCCTGGCCTTTACTATTCAACACAGTAACGAATACCTAGCTGAATAGTGCACGTAACGCAAATAATCTCATTTTTGAAAAAAATGGACTTATCCTGTTTTGCCATAAATATCTTCATATGGAAATGGAAACTGAACCAAGGCCAAAGTTGCATACATACAAATATCTTTTTAACTTTTATATTTTTGTATCATTATATATTATGAGAACTGATATAGCTATACCTATACTGTTTTACAGCTTTTTCTATGGGCTGAATACATATTAGAATAATTATTATACACTCGTTTTTTTTTGGGCGGATTTCATTCCGTGTGGGTGCTTTTCTAACGATAAGAACAAAAGAAAGAAAAAAGTTGCCAGTATAATTTTAATTGTAGTATTCACGCTTAGAAAGGAGTAAAAAATTGTTTTATTTTCCGCCTCTATAATAATGTACTTTCCCACTTTCCCCCTCCGCATTCCATAATATTCCGTATCACTCCGTAGCGTACTATACTATGAACTATGAATTAACATAAATACATATACCGTATTTGTTCCGGGGAAAGCCCGGCGTTTCTAATAGAGCCCGGGTATATGAAATAATGCGTCGAGGCAAGAACCCTGCGAACAATTACAGCTATATAATAAAACTTTGGCATTTAGCGCAGCGGTACTATGCAAGACTTATAGGTATTTTCTACCATTATAACTTATTAAGCTGTGATTATTTCTAAAAGGTGTGTACCACTATGTTCAGTTATTCGTAGAGAAATTTTGCTAAACATTTAACGTAAAAATTATTGCTATTATTGCTATTATTATTATTGGCAAAAGCAAGTGAAGTGATTGTTTCGTTAAGTATAAAATTATGTGTCTGTAGGAAAATTTGTAATATTCGGTTACCCTTACTTCACTCGGAAATACATATCATGTATTTGTATGAGTAATTTTCGAAGCGGCTCTTGACGTTAAAAATATGTTCCGTAATCTACCTATAAAAATAATCATAATTGTAGTTTGTAACAGACGTAATTGCATTATTATTTTTAATTAATAATTGTCCTAAATCTGGCGACTGGATCTCTGCTAGAATCTGGATCATGATCGCATACTCTCATAATAATATCTTCTCTCTGTGTAGTTGGTAGTAGTAGTGGATTGAAAGTTTTGAAAGTTTTCTTGTCTACACAAACTCTTGGTCCTGTTCTCTTGTTGTAGTTCAAATTAGGATCCTTTAATTTTGAGCAATGGCAGTATTCAAGAGATTCAAAGCCAAAGCCAAAACCAAGCCAAGAGATGAGCCTTGATGGCGATGTCGGCGATGGCCATGAACAACATAGTTACATAAAATATATACATATATATGATATGAGTAGTAGACCACTCTCAACTTTCTCTCCCAAAACTTCTGTCAGGACGTAATAAAGTTCTTACTTGTTTAAAAGCTTCTCGTGTAAGTTCCATAGAAGCAGCTCCAGAATACTCCAGATCCAGATAAAGACGGGGTGTTCGGAGAACACAGACAGGATGTTGACAATATCTATGTTAGTACATTAATATGTAGACAAGCTAGAGGATTTAGGATGAGATACATTTTACCACACGACACCATCATCATCACCATCGTCACCATGGTTGTGTAGCATTAAGTAGTCCTATCACGAAAGCTCAGGTTCTATAGACACTGGGACTGGGACTTGGGACAGCATTTATTGATCTCTTCTGGTCTGGTCCTGGTCCTGGTCATACTGTATGTTACATTGTAGGACATATTTACACTCACTCACTTTTGTATTTATGTAAACGCAACAAATAATATAATGAAGATGCCAGCTCCAGTCAGCCGAAGTCGGCACAGTGTGTTTGGAATAATAGCTGTGGTTTCTGTATTGAGCATAATATCTTTCTCGTTTTCTCGTTTTCTAGTTTTTTTTGTACCGGATTTCGAAAGTGTAGCTTTGGCTCGTCAATGTTTTTGAATGAAATAAAAATCCCATGTCAAAAAAGAGGATGGTTCGCCCATTTCCATAATAAATCATGTTGAAAGTTTGTTGGTCGTCCTCCTCCCCAAAAGAAAATATTATCCTACAACATTTTTTTAATTAATCCAGCCATCTACTAACTTAAAGTTAGTTGTTTATTCTAAATGGCGAATAAGACTAAAAATGTTCCCGCCCACTAAATTTTAATTATTATTTATGCAAATTCTCTATATAGCTTCAGATTTAATTAGGGTTTTTTGTCCTGCATTGTCGCGAGTGCCAGTGACCAAACAATGTGCCAGTGCCAGTTTAGCCGAATAGCATAGGAAAAGCAGGAGTTTTATTTATGGGAAATTGCATTGTATATTATATGGGACGGACGGTTATAGCGGGAAAACTAAACTGAAAGTTTCTTGGTTATTTTTAATTTTTTCACATATTACGTACTTAGTAAGCAATCATTCTGAAATTTTGGGACCCACTCACCCCTATTGTCAGCACCTTAACCATTGCGTAAATGGCTATCTTTAACATTACACTGAAACCCACCCACCCACCCTAGTAGCTTACGTAATATGTGTCTCTTCCCTACAGTATAAGTAAGCAGTTTTTTAGTTGAGCAGCTCTCCCGTTTTCCCGTTTTCTCGTTTTCTTCTCTCTCGTCTTCACATAAGTTTCTTAAACTTTATTATCATTCTCCCTATTCCCAGTTCGAATTCAATTTCGATTCTCTACTACTAAACCGGTCCCCAGTCTCGCAAATAAACTAAAACCAAAAAAGCTAAAAGAATATATATTAAAGTGAAAAGACAAAAAGAGCCGCCGATCTGGTGTCTATGGTCCTGGTGGAATCTCTCGATCTCTCCCGTCTTCGTTTTCGACTTGGTCTTCGTGTCTTCCTCCATCTCCTACTCCCAAAACCCAAAACGAAGTTCCTTGAGGAATCCCCACAGAAAAGTTTTCCAAGTCATAAGTTGGGCGAGAGAGAGGAGTTGAAGTTGAGAAAAGGACGACGAGGACGAGGACGGGACGGGGACGGGAGAGAGTGAGTGAGTTGTGAGTTCTCTTGGATGTTGGAAGTTTAACTTTTGATTTAGTACGCAACAGTTATGAAGGGCCCAAAGTCACAAGTCAAGTTGTCAAGACTCAAGACACTGGATAGTTTATAGTTTGATTTCGATAGTGGAGAGTTTAATCTCAAGTTTTTCTAGACGAGATCCATAGCACAGAGAGTCAGTAGTACTTCATACATGGCAGACTAGTCGTACTATTAACTTTTGTATTATCTATCTCAGTGAGTGGGGGGGAAGGGGGAAATCTTATTAGGTATGTATTAGGCACTCCCACTGTTACTGTTACATGTGTATTACACAGACAAAACATAGATCTACTTTTAGGTACCTATAAATGCTGGATGACTGCTCTGCAGATGTTGTAGTTTTCAACTTTAGTCTCTTTTTACATGTTCTGTATGTACAAACAATATTTCTTGAGTTTTCTTGAATCCGATTTCCATCTTCGCATCTTGCATATATCGCGTCGCATCGAACCGACAACTGACCGAACCGAGTTTTCGATTTGTCCTTTTTGGTTTGAGTATATAGTCATAGTCTACAGTCAGTCTTCGAATACATAGTTATACCGCTACAGCTAGACGACGCGACGTCGAAAACGACAATATGCAGTATGTAGGACATTATTCAGAGAGTGTGTTACTCAGGCGATGTTGAATGGTAAAAGAAAAAGTTGAGATGCTGTTGAAAGCACACACACAAAAAAAGAGGAAACGAAATGAAGATGTATTAGTCAAGAAGAATATATATGTAGAGATCTTCCAGAATTCCAGAATACCTACTCGTGGTTTGGTCGATGTGGATTCGATGTGGATGGACAAGTGAAGTTCTGTCGTAGTGGTATTCCTCAAAGAAAGAGGGACCACCGATGCGAATGCTGTGTGTGTGGATAGGGATGGAACAGAATGTCAAACTAAGGTCATATATGCAATAGATTTATACTTGATAGTATAATGAAGTTTTCCTGAATGATTTTATGGCTTTATTTTTGCCGTCTCTATTGAGAGAGTCTTTTAGGCCCTATATATAGGTATCTCGTGTCTCCTTTCGGCGGAGAGTATATATATATATTTTATTTTTATTATGTATGAGAGATTGAGGCGGGATTATTGCGTGTAGTATAATGTTAGACGAGACTTTGAAGTCTTTAGGTGAAACGTTCTTTCTGCTGGTTGCGATGTGACTGAATGCTCTCTTTTTTTTTGTTGAAAGAATTGATACCTTGAGGGCGATTGGTGGTACACATAAAAGCTCTTTATTTTCAATCAGTTTGACATAAAAACTGGATGTGATCCTCTATATCTCAGCACTCACTCTCTCTCTCTACTTTTTTCGGTTCTCTCCAATATTCCTTTCCTTGGTTTGAGGCGGAGGCGGGCACACGTCGTCGTGTGCTCACATCACATCACAGTATATTTCCCAGAAGGGGAAAAAAAGCAATGAAATTTTAGTTTTACAAGTTGACAAGTTTTGTGGAGCTCTCGGAAAACTTCTATTGCACCAATCTAACTATTAAGTCCTCGCGGGAGACAAGTACTTATATAGGCATTTATAATGTATGATGTAGTTTTAACTTTTTGGTCGTGTCTTGCAGGCTGTTGTAAAAGTATTTAGGTGCATGATCTGCTACGTTGAAGTTGAATGTTGTGACAGATATACTTATGTGCTTCGATGTAAGAAAGCCCTATATTATGTTGACTATAGACGTGCATAATGTTTTTGTATCAGCAGTAATGATCGAGTCCAGTAAAGCACATAATATATTTAAGCACAGAAGATGTTTTTCAATTGGAAAAATAACAATTAGCTCATTACAACAGATTAAGTAAGTGTTTCTGTTCCGTGTGAAACTTGTGAAAGCGAAAAAGCTAGTATTTCATATCTAAAATATCGAAATTTAATTGTTGGGAATAATGTAATTGAATAGCTATACAATTTTGTGGAAGGCACAAAATGTGTGTTATCTATGCATTTCAGTAAATTGTAAAGTAATTATTCGCAAAATTTGTTAGGGCACAGTTACCCGACTAATACAATAGTTTCAAGAGAGTATGAAGCGCTTTATTTATTTACACCTTTTTCCAAAGATTTGAAACATCCAATTTACCATATCTTTTGTTTTTAAATCAAAATATCATATCCTCTGAAGAACCAAAATGACCCATATCCAATTTAAACTAGAATCAAAATGAGCTTGCGATAAAAACAAAATTAGGAACATGGGTAAAATGGTAATTACGTGTTTTTGAAAGGTGTAAAATGTTCCATTTGCATGTTTTTGAAAATTGTAAAATGTTCAATTTACATGTTTTTGAAAAGTGCAAAGTGTTTCCTTGACTTGTTTTTAAAAAGTGCAAAATGTTTCATTTACTTGTTTTTAAAAGTGCAAAATTTTTCATTTACTTGTTTTTAAAAAGTGCAAAATGTTCCAATTACATGCTTTCAAGACATATTTCAATATTTTTTAAGATAGTGGATGTTGGTTTTAGCTAAAAATGAATATGGGTCATTTTGGTTCTTCACAGACTTTAATATGCTCCATGGCTCCATAAACAATAGCCAGTACCAATAATATAAAATGTATGAATTTTAGTTTTTTTTATAATAGAATTATTTATTTTCAAAATTTTCAGATTTCCTGCAACGTTCGCAAATCAGCGAATTCTCGTCTCATTCAAGTACACAAATAAAGGAAGTAATCCAGAAGCTGTGTCCATTCCACCAGCCTCCATGCGGGTCACGAGAAAACCGGGTAGAATGGAATTTGTTTTGTGATATCTAATGCTAATTGTAATTTCTCTTACAATTAGTACTAAACAACTACATACTAAAATTATATACTAAAACTTAAAACACATTCATATAATAGAAATAATAATAATAACGTTATTATTAGTTATTTAACATAAACAATTCAATACACACTATGATATAAACAACACCACTCATTTTTAGGAGTACAATATTACATTACATATTACATATACTTAGTTAAGGAAGTTGTAAAAAATTAAAGTACATTATATGACACTACTTAACAATTTTTCATAATTGCTGCCAAAATTTTAATTATTAAAATTCAATTAAAACTTAAAGTTTCAAAAAAATAAAACATATTTAATACATGAAACCAAACAACCTAAAAAACCTTGTTATTTAAATAAATATTCTAATAATACTATATTACAAAATAGAGATATTATGTAGTATATATGACTAACTGTATCCTACTGTCTGAGTGAGTATAAAACCCCTTACAAAAAGTGCCGGATCCGAAAGAAGTTTTCCCAGTAGAACGTAGGTACGTGACGTTTTTGAATGATTTAAATATTTAATTTTCAATCACGCAGTTAAATAAAATATATATAGAATCAGTGTAACAATATAGACTCTTTTTGGACCTGGATAGAATCGCGGGGGTTTAAAGATAGCTTAATTAAACAAAATCTAAATTACTATACGTCACTGACGGATATCTCAAAAGAATTATATTACGATAATAACAATTGTGGGACTGCTATATTGTGTATAGGTTGATCTCATAATTATTGTAGAATGTAAAATTATCAGCTAAAATGTCTTATTTATTTTGTTACAGGATTCAGGAATTTTTCTAAAGTTTATGCTTTGAATTTAAAACAAAAAATAAAAAGTCTTACCCAATTTTATTATGGATCAAATTAGTAAAAAAAAGATTATTATATATATGGATACTGATATTAATTACATATTAAAAACTATTATGTAAGTAAGTACCTAAGTAGGTATATAGACTGTAATTAATGTAAATCAAATTGTTATCGGTAATCACTTGATACAACTAAAATATATTATATTATTATGTATAAACGTGGTTAAAAAAAATACACAATTTAATTAAAAACAAATACGGAAAAAAATCAATTCAGAATCAATGTTTTTGGTGATCGTGTGATTTTACATGATTATGATTATAATACCTAGCTCAATATGAGTCCTTTGTAGAAAAGTCGAGTCTCGGTCTCGGTCTCTAAGTCTCTATAAGTACGAGATGGAGTATATATAAGTAAAAATTTTCGAATTTAAATTATATAATGACTATTGAAATTACTTACGGTGTACGATTACGATTACGACTACAATGCATATAATTAATATGATTATTAACATTGTTAAACATTGTTTAGTTAAATTCCTCAAAGAGAAAATTTAAAAAAGTTGAAGAGCAATAATATAATAAGGATATATTATATAAAATCATAATAAAAAGAATGTCAATTTGTTTCTTATTTACTTATAGACGCACTTTAAATATTTTATGTATAAAATGATACAGTTAATGAACATAGACGGTTTTATCCCTTGTTGGAAACACAGTATATCTCGAATTTTGTCCCCTCAGATCCGAATTTATTTTTGACGAAACTTGAAATGATATTTCCACTGTCGTTTCTTTGCACATAACCGCATATTATTTGCATTACCGCCATTCCATTGTTCGTCTTAAGAAAGAACTAACGAGCATAAAGCCATAAGTGAGATATTCCATATGGTTTTTTTTTCGAAAAAAGCGTCCAAAAAAACTTAGAATGGCAACAACATGGTGCGCGTAATGAGTTTTGTCCGATAAAATATTTTTTCGAAAAAACGAAAAAGGCCTTAAAATGGCTTTTTAATCCTGTTTTTTATTTTTTAAAAGAACACCTCAATTAAAACTTTTGAAAATTTTGTATGAAAACCCATTTTAAAACATCATGAATTCAAAAAAAAATAAAATTTTAAATTTTAAAATTTTGATATTTTTTCAAAATTTTGACTGAACAAGTAAAGCTACCCATAAAATTAGAAAAAAATTAAAAATTTTAATAATAATAAGAATATTTTATCGGACAAAACTCATTACGCGCACCATGTTGTTAAGCCATTCTAAGTTTTTTTGGACGCTCTTTTCAAAAAAAATACCATATGGAATATCTCACTTATGGCTTGGCGGATTATGCTCGTAAGAAAGGAGAAGAAGGAACAGAAAATCTTTTGGCATAAATAATAATTGTAATAATATAATAGTGGGAACATTGAAACATCTGTGGCTTTATAAAGGACTTTTAAATTTTTTTACAACACACACACATACGGCTCGGCACTTTTCTTTTACAGTCTTGTGAATACAATGCAGAATTAATTAATCCTATAATCGGATTATTAAGCTGTAAAATTGTCTCGAGTTAGTATTTATTTTTTGCCATCGTTTTAGCAAATATCAGGTACTCTTTGTACTGACAGCGAATAATAACAATCATCAATAGCGTGCACGCAACGGAGAGAGAATATACTGTGTATAGTTTAATACAAGTGATTCAATTAGTAGGTACTTAGGTTATCATACGTATAGTAATTATATTGGATATTTTAGTATTTATTTTTATTTATTTCCACCAACAAGTTACATTGATTACGGCAATAAAGAACCAAAATGGTTCATATTCAATTTAAGCTAGAATCAAAATGAGTTATCTCATAAAAAACGAAATGAGGAAGATGCGAAAAATGTTAATTTAAGAGTTTTTGAGAAGCGAAAATTTTTATATTTTCATGTTTTTGAAAAGTGCAAATTGTTTTATTCACAAGTTTTTGAAAAATGCAAATTGTTTTATTCACAAGTTTTTGAAAAATGCAAATTGTTTTATTCACAAGTTTTTGAAAAGTGCATAATGTTCTATTTACACTTTCTTTAAAAGTGCAAAATCTTCTATTTACACTTTCTTTAAAAGTTCAAAATCTTCTATTTACACTTTCTTTAAAAGTGCAAAATCTTCTATTTACACTTTCTTTAAAAGTGCAAAATCTTCTATTCACACTTTCTTTAAAAGTGCAAAATGTTTTATTTGCATGTATTTCAAAATATATTTCATTATATTTGTAGATAGTGGATATTGTTTTTGGCTAGAAATGGATATGGGTCATTTTGGTTCTTCACTGACGATATTTCATAAAAAGCACTAAATGATATAGGCTGTAATGCGTAAAATTAATTATGAGTTGTTGAAAAGTGCAAAATGTTATATTTACCCGTTTTTCAAAAGTTCAAGAGAAAGACAACTTTATTAAAATAAACTTGACACTGTCGTCCAACGACGATAGCCCAAAGGACTCAGTATACGTTTACATAATTTTGTTACATATAGTTTATGCTTTTTAGTGTAATTATATATTAGATTATTCATCATTATTATTCAGTAGGCACACACGAAAACAAATGATGCACACATATTTGAACTGATTTCTTCAAAACGGAGATCACTATGTCTTCAATAAGCGTACTGGGTAAACGTTGGGTTTTCATGAAGTCAAGGAAAAATTTTGAAATCGTCCCTCGTGCCCCAACGTAAAGCCCTACCACCTGGATTTCAGTCAGGCCAAGTTTCTGTTTGAAGTAGGGGATGCATGGGTCATAAATTTTCTTTTTCTCAAGATTTACAGTCTCTGATTGATTTATAGCATTTTGTTCCATTCGAACGGTTGGATCAAGTATAATTCCTTCCTTTGTTGTTGAATTATACTTATACGCTATTATGTCAACACGTCTTGAACCATCTCCAGTACATTCGACTTCTTGAAGAACTTTCCACCCCAATTTTTGCATGGCTTCAGCAAAAATTACACATTCTTAAAAATTGCAAAAGATACTTTTATCAGGTTGTCAGGATCAATACAATTTAATTTTTTGAAGATAGTGCATTTTGTTTTTAGATAAAAAAGAAAATATGTCATTTTGAGTCTTCATACTGAAACTGATGAGTAGCTTTATATAGCTATCGAAATGCCGTTTTACTTTTTGGGGAGCATAAATAGAAATAAACTTGAAAGTTCATTAAACAAAGAATCAGATTAATTATTATGTAGAATGAATAATTTTCAATCAAATTTAATAAATGTAATCACACACCCACAAATAATCAAATCTGATTATAGTTCTAGAAGGGGCAATAATCAATCTAAAACGCCTTGGATATACTTAGATACAGCAAATTTTAATCATATTGTTTCGCTTTAAAATATTATTGAATTAAATGAAAGTTAAATTTACACAATGTTAGTTAATGAGAAAATATCATTTCTGTAAAAAATATTTTACCCGCTTCATTACCAAAACTTTTTTTGGCTTATTTTTGGATAAGTAGGGTACATCAAATTTTGATACCTATTCTACACATTACACGGAAAAATCAAGCAACACTTTTCATTTTTAAGATTTATTCTTCTAAAGACGAGTTTCTTTTAAAAAATTATATTGAAAGTAATCACATTAATGTAGCGATTGAAATTTTACATTATGCAGCTTAATATCTGTACAGAAACTGGCAGTGTTAAGTTAAAACCTCTTCCATCTCATACATAGATGCATCGGTCATTTAAGTCAATCTGCATATTATATGCTGCCGAAAAGGGAATTATTGAAGGCTGGAAGGTGCCTAATATACATACATAAACGTATCCATGCAAACTAATGAACTTAATTGGTTTACTATCCCTTAACGCCTACGCATCACTGCACTCCGATTCTGGTATGTAAATCATTTATAATAATTATTACAGTAATTATTTAATCATGTCCTACACTAAAATGGTAAAAAAATAATTGCTTTATGTAACCTATTAGAGACAAGCACGATCATTTTTTGACATAAACAAGTAACAACATCATGTCGTCTCGATTATAACGACTCGGCTTCGACTATAAATGTCGCCACTCAGCACTGACCAAAACAGAAGAACGAAAACAAAAATATTTTCATAATTACTTTTAATAGTTACCAGTTACCAGCAATGGGAATTTTTAATTTTTGTCACAGTAATTATTATACAATATTTTCATTAGTAATTAAACAATCCTTATATGCAAATCAGGCTCACGGAGAAGATACAATAATTATAAAAACAAATATTATGAATTGCATGACTTAATAATTATTATAACTTCTAACGTGCGACTATTATATACTACGTAAGTAATTTAACTTTACTTACCTATGCAATGTAATAAATATTATTATTAGAGAGATAGTTAACGATATAAATTATTATTAAATAGTAAATCAAAATACATACGAGGCAAAAGAGAACAAAAAAGAAAGAATGGATATGGAGGGATTAGGACTCATGGATTTGTGCGAAATAAATTATATAATAATTATTACATCACACCTAATAATCATAACTACAGGCATAATTTAATAATGTTAACTGGGTCAGTCAAAAGAGATACAAAAAATAGCAATTTTATGCTCAAATTATGACTGACGTTGACCGACGCCGGCCGTTGACTATCGTTGTAGTTGCACTCCCACAAAAAAATACTAAAATAAAACTGAAGATAAGGAAGAAGATTAATAAGAATGAAATTGTTGACAATCTGTGACAGGGATCGTCCATAAATGATGTCACGGGTGGGTTCAATGGTCAATGAGACAGCTTGGATACTTATGGCATCTTAAGTTAACTCCCAAACGAAAACAAAACAAAGTTAATCTAATAATTAAATTACAAAAAATCCGTAATTATAGCTTCAATTTCAATACTAAAACAAATTTTCTGCTTCACCTATTATTTTACAAACGAAATTACAATTTTCCTTTCATCCCCCACAAGTCATAAAGTCCATAATAATAATAATAATAATGAAACCAAAGAGATGAACGTGAAATATGTCACCATGTAATAACAATGACAGTTAAACTGTATACAGCAGAACTACATAGTAAATGATAAAATGCACACAAAATATCAGCTGACAGCGAATCTTGAAAGTTGAAACTTCCTTCAATCTAATTAATGATGATTATATAATAACAGCAACAACGGCAATGAAGCAAAAGCATCTCTCTGCACCTAAACACAACCTTATTACTTTTCCGCATAAATATATCTACTGTAATTTATCACACATAACATGCGCGTAATTATTTGGCTCATAAAAAAGTTTACGACTGCCAATTATTATTACAATTCAAGCCTAGGCTAGATCGTCAATGTCTATGTAAAATACGTTGGATTTGGACTTGGATTTGACGTGTTTTTAGTTTTACGTATACAGTGGTGATAAAAATAAAAAAAGTGCTCATAAAAGTTGGTGTATCTCTGAAATCTCTGTTTGTATAGTGTGAGTAACAACTACTAAGAACAAATCCAATTTCCAAGGAAAATCAAAAACGTTAAGAAATCGTTCATAAATGATGTCATCGCTCATCGGTAGGGTCAGGGCAGTCGGTCTAGTCGAGCACTGATGTTCTAAAATAGTGGCGTCATTTATGGACCATCCCCAGTTGAAAATTCAAACATTGTTAAATCAGATTAGACGTTGTTATTACATAGATCATCATCCCATAATCTCAATCTCACATGACATTAGCATTACGAGGATTGACACTCACACCTTTTAACATTTAAACGATAAAAATGGCATTAAAACAACACTGTGTAATCGTAATGGAAGAATGTAATTCCAATTATTCCAACGTTCAAAACCCAAACGAACTGTAAAATAAGACTGCCATCATCAGTCATTTCAGATAAAGTTCATTTCACAATTTAGGAAAATACGTTAGTAATATACACAGAAAAATTATTTTACATTATTTGGGCTCCAATTTCTAAGAATTATATCAGTAATCTTATTTCATTAATTATAATCCTTAAAAATCAGAAAATATTTGCATAATATTTATCTAACTTACGACATAGTCAATTGAACAGCATTCTTTATTTATCCTAACCTAATACAGAATGTCCCTGCAGACTAAAAGCAACAGTCGTCTCCGTCAGTGGGTCGTCCTTCGTCCCACACAATTTTATTTTAGTGAACCGTCATCAGTTGGCAGTAGGTAGAATTTTAAAATGTGTAGCAAACTACTTACATATATGGCGACAAAGGACCGTGATTTTGCATTTTCTGTTGTGTTTTGTGTGAAGTAATGAGATAAAAACAAACAAAAAGGAAAGGAAGAAGCCGTGGCATCATTAAATGAAACAACCCCAATTTGTTTTATATACATCCGGCACTGCTGCTACCTATGTCATGTACCTACCTAATCTTAAGTAAGTAAAAGATATATCCAAAATAATAACGAAGAACGAACTATAACTGCACATATTTTGTAATAAATTTAAGCGTAATCATAATTTTCTATAAATCCTCGATGGCTGACTCACTGGCATTGGCAATTTTCCAATACTTCCAATCTGTTTCATTATCATAGGGAATCATCGAAAAAGATAATTCCAAAAATTTATCCAATGCAAAACTTCATCATTAATATTATTACATAGCAGTCTTGAAATAACAACATAAAAAGTTTAGCACAACACGTTAGTGAAGAAAACCAAAGATCAATATCTGCAATTATTAGTACCAGCCTCGGTGTCTGTGTCTCCGTAAAAGCAAAATAGGTTATGAACAAGTTATTTGCAAGCATTTCACAGGGCTGGGCGAAGGAATTGCTTTTAAGCAGCAATTTGTCTCAATACAAAATCCACAATTTTGATTTTATTGATGATTTTCTTTAGTAAACTAAAGTGTTGTATTTACATGTGTTTGAAAGTTTAAAATTGTCTATTTACATGATTCTGGAAAGTGCAAAATGTTCTATTTGCACGTTTTTTGAAATGCCCGATATAGTCTATTTAGATGTTTTTTAAAAAGAGTTAAATATTTTATTTGCACGTTTTTGAAAAGTGTAAAATGTTCCATTTACATGTTTTTTTTAATTCAGGCAAGGGGGGGGGGGATAATACGGCTGCCTGCGCTGGCCGTATTATCCGGCCCTGGCATTTTAAATGTCGAATTGATTGTTTTTACAAATTTCAAAAATCACCAATTATGTATTTTTGAAATGTGCGAATTTAGAACTACTGATATGTATGTACGTAGCAACACGATATAAAATTTCTAATTCATTACTTTCGAAAGGTGCAACGTTTTGGGTAAGGAACTCCATTTTGCCAAAGGTAGTTAAGTAGTAGCTTTGCTATGGAAGTACATAGAGTAGAACGTTCACTAACTGTAAGTAGTCGTAGTAGAAAAATCCAGTTTTCTGCACCTTTAGCAATATCATCGGTATTGAAAATAAAAATAGTAAATCTTCTTTGGAGATCAATGTTGGCACTTGGCACGCATTTCCCTTTTTCATTAATTACAATAATTTTTGATCCTTTAAAAAAATATTCAATTCCAACTGATCCAACTCCAACCGCGAATCAGACAATCAGAAACTCTGTACAACAAATGAAAATTTAGCACCATGTAGATAAAAGTCAAAAGCAGTATTTATTTAAATGTTTATGACTTTTACGATATCATGTTATAATACTTTTTTTTGTCTGAATTCCCAATCGAAATTCGAAACTCGTGTCATAAATAATAAATCACACAAGATTTGTTGAAAAATTATAAGGATCTTCTTGGCTATCAGATCACAACTCATGAGCTCATTACTGCAATTAAAGTACCTGCATATAGTCCAGGACCAGTATAATATATCATAGGTACTATAACGATAAGTGCCAGTACATAATATGCTGACCATCACATACACATCATGAAAATCATGATGAGAAGATCATAGAAATCTCAGAAAAGGATTGAAAGTGATAGGTGCGATTCATATATTATGTTGAATCGTTTAAATGTAATATATTCACATTTTATTAGACTTGTAAGCGTGCCAATAACAGTAACAGTGAGAGCACAACACGGCTCCGGCTCCGGCTCAGCACAATCTGACAGATAGGTAAAGGAATGACTAACGGCCCGCCCAATGATGTTAACCATACACAAACAATAGCTAAGGTACATATAACAATTTACTGTCACATCATAATTTACTTATTATTATGGCAGCTTTTTATACCCACAGAATTAAAAAAAAACATACAAAGTCAACCATTGAACTATTATTCTATTATTTGTATAACGGAAAGATAAATAAATGCCAAAAAGTATCAAAAGAATCCCTACTTAATGGTGGTTTGATTATTATTTGGGATACGGATGATATAGCATCGTTAGTGGAAGGTGCAAAAACTTTTATCTGCGACAAGTTGTAGCTTCACACACACACACATCTTTAGTCACTCAATTTTGCAATTTTAATTTTAAAAACGGGAAATTGGAAATTGCTGCACTGATTAAGAAAATTGTACGTGCTGTTTTTTTACACTGAAACAATAATTCGATTTTCACTTTTTTTTACCAGTTTTGCCTACAAAAACTAGACTACGTGTTTTAGTAGTACACCTTCAATGATTACAACTTACAGTGCACAGCATTAGCAAGAAAAGGCCGTGAATAAAGAAGTAAGATGCACAATATAGTAAAAAAAACTAATGTTTTTTCTATTGAGTTTTGGAATTTATTTTAAATAAAAATCCCATCTCAAGGACGCATTAAGAGTAGCTGTGAGATTGAGCTAACAAAAAATATAACGAAGGAGAATCATTCCTCCATTATGTCTCATCGTCATAATATACCCTTCGAATTGTTTCAAATTACACAATCTAAGTCATGTACTTAATTCCATTTTCCACTAAACACATTCCTGAGCAGATAGCCAAGAAGCTGAGTGATTCACAGTTGTTATACCGTACTTGTCACTCTTGGTTGAATCGCTCGTATTATTTAATTTCATACACACATTTTTGATCAGCCAAACAAACAAACAAAAACAAGCAAATCACGCTCTGTTGCAATAATTTGCATATTAATCTTGACATTTCTTTTTTTTTGGTATAAAATAAAAGTAGACCAATGGCAAGATAAAAAAAGAAGTCGAAGCCTATAGCCTATATTATACATAACAAAAAAACATAGATTCAGAACAAACTCTCTCCTCTCCGCATCGGTCTATGCACCAGCACTAGTTAGTATCAGTCCTCAGTTCGTTATAAGTATGTACATATCTCATTAAATGTTACAAAATCCAAACAATTAAGAATCGTGAAATTTACCAAAAATAATCAAACAACAAAAATAACCATAACAATAACGATAAGCTTATTTAACATTATGTGAGAAGAAGAAGTACTTTTCAAGAAGAGATTCGAAAAATTTCAAATATCTCGAACACTGAACAGGTGATTTAATTATGAAATTCTAAATTAATTGAATATTACCCCTTGTCTAAAAGATTATAAAGACAGTGAAACAAAAAAAAACAAGAGAAAGAGTGAAGATTTGAAGAGATAAGCACGTGATTTTATTTGGAAATATAAAATTAATTATATTTCCCCTCACTGTCGACACTGATTTGTGAGTCAATTTCGATTTTGAGTCAAACATGAAAGAGAGGCCTCATAAAATAGTCTAGAATATTAGTTGTAAATAGTACTTACTGTCTATACTACTGCTGTCCTGTCTACCTACTTACATAGTACCTGGCACTGGCACTGGCAATAGCCTCCTATGTTAAAACGTAGTATCAACATTCTGAATTGCATCTCTACAGATATTGCAACTAGCCAAGCGAAGAAGGGAACTAAAATGTCTGCAGACTACAAACTGCTTACAGAACAGACAGTACATACCACAACCAAAAGACTCGCTCGTATAATATGTGTAAATCGAATAATGTTAATAACGACGACAATCCTCGCGCGTACTTTGTACCTCTTCAATACTCACTTTTCAACTATATAGCTTCTTAATTCCAATTAAGATTTTAAATACATGTCCCCTCAACTGTCAAGCCAGGCCAAACGAAGCATAAATAAAAAAAGCAGAAGAAAAAAAACTATTAAGGATTTGCTAATATTGCGCAGAGGAGTCGTTGTTGTTATCATTATGACTGTCTTGTCGTAGATTCGTAGTCGTAATTGTAATCGTATAGCGTAGGATGAATCTTATTGTTGAATGGCTCTCGTCTTCAATTTCTGTGTAATTCCATTTTATATAATAATAATACTTGAGGAGAGTCGTAATTGAAATCGTTGTCATTTTCATTATCGTAATTCCCAGCAATACTGACTACGACGCGACGGAGTGTCATACGGCATACGGCCTCAATTTATCGTCCTGCTGAGAAAAATGAAATACATAATATATAGATAGAATTAGAATTAGCAAAGTCACACACACAAACACACATCGTCGTCTTTTCTTGAGCATCAATTTATTCTTCCCTACGTTTTTTTTACACCTGTCCTGTGCACGTTACAATTTACAATAGTCCTTAAATTCCCAAATTCAAAAGCCTCACTCTGCTATAGCTATGTCTGTCTGACTGCGACGACTGGTCGTGAAGTAGTAAACATAGATAGAAGCGGAGGTGGTGAAGCATCTTCTTGTGGCTCTCATTCAAGATGTAAGATGCAAATCCAAAACATGATATCTACTTACAACTTTTAGATACAACCCGAGTCAGGAATTTCATTTCGATATGGTAATGTTACCCAAAATTGTACAGTGAATTCAGTGAAATACAAAATATTATTACGAACCTAATCGTAAGTAGCTATTCGGTACAGCAATATATTGCCTGTGAAGAACCAAAATGACCCATTTTCATTTTTAGCTAAAAACAATATCCACTATCTACAAAAATATTGATACATGTCTTGAAAGAATTTATATAGACCATTTTGCACTTTTCAAAAATATGTAAAACAGAACATTTTAGACTTTTCAAAAATACGTAAATAGAACATTTTACACTTTTCAAAAACAAGAAAACTGAACATTTTGCACTTTTACAAAACTCTTAATTATCATTTTACACATGTTTCGCATTTTGTTTTCATCACGTGGCTCATTTTGATTCTAGCTTAAATTGGATAGGGATCATTTTGATTCTTCAGACGATATGGTGCAGAATAGACTAAACGAAATAGCAACTGCTTTTAAGTAACTAATATAAAAGATAATTAAAGATTTTGTACATTTCAAGAAGATGTAGTGTTGGTAGAACATTTTGCAGCTGCACGGACACTGAGGATGACGACAGTTAGTTACTACTACCATACTGCTGAAAGTGGTTGTAAAGCAGTATTTGTAAATTTGGTAATTGGTTAGTTAAACTATTGCTTCGGTCGGTCGGAGCAATCATCACCCTTCATAGTATGTTCACAGTCTACATACATATATGTGTTCATGCAAATATGTATGTGGCTCATCTTCTCTGGTGTTTGGAAGCTCCTTCTTGACATACCTGTAAAATGAAAAATGAAATAGAATAGTATGAGTGAACCATGCCATGCCATGTGGGACTGCCTATTATGTAGATTGCTGAATTCGAATCCACATGTTGACATATTCGCAATTTCCTTATGTACCTTCGTCAACAGTCAGACCACGCAGCCACAATCGGACGGTGTTGACAATTGCAATTTTGTCCCCAGACAGAGGTGATAGAAAAGGGGTATAGCACCTGCAAGTTATTATAGATCGAAGGTATAGGACCAAAAATATGTACATACATACATACGTACGCAATTACTATACAACCAACAAAAAAAAATCTCCTCGACACCCTCTATAAAAATTCATCATGTAGTTACTACTTAGTTAGTGTTAGTAGTTGACACCAAAAAAATTGTGACAAAATCGTTAAAAAAAATTCAGCGAAGACACAGTCAACGAAGAAGAAGAAGAATGAAAACGACACAAAAAAAAACATTGATGAAGCTGTTGATGGTAATCGTACTAAGGTAATGTTGAAAATGTTGTAAAGATAAAACAAAACAAAAAGTGAAGCCGCCACACACGTACTGCCAGACACTCATTGACAGAGACAGAGCACGCATGGGAAATGGAAATTTCAAAAAAATAAAAAATAAAAATAAAAAATTGAGTATCTCACAACAAATGATAAGAGAAAAACATGTATACAAAAATACACAGTTACGCAGGATAGACACAAAGACAGACTACAAACAAGGCAGAAGAATTTGAAGAATTATGTATTACTATACGCTACAAAAGACACATCAGCTGCAGGAGACAAGTTAGTAATGAGTAAGTTACAGAAAATCAAAACAAATGTTTCAAATGTCTGTAATTTGTAACTACTAATAAAGTTGTCGTCTTGTCGTTCCTTTTCTGTTGTCAACGTCGTTTTCCCTGTTGCTGTCATTGTTCTCGACTAATAGTAATAATATGGAAAATAGAAGAGAAAAAAAGGGAAAATATCCAAAAAAATTTAAATTCTGACCGCATTTCTTAACACTTATCACTCTTAATTGCAATTCTAATTCTAATGTAAAAATGCATGGTATAAGCATAGGTCCTTACCTGTTAAGTTGCTATGCTACGAATATACTAATTAGTAAGTCAGAAAAGAATTTAATATTTAATTTGACGTGTGTGCTTCTTACATCTTATCGTTAACTTCTTATGGAGAGATGACGTTTTTGCTGAAGTTGAGAGACTCCTATCCTGGTCCCATCACCACCATCACTTGCACTGCCAAAGCCAACGGCATGCCCTTTAAAAATTAGCCAAAATGTACAACGCATTTATTTAGTACATTATTATTTTTAGCCCCTTCAACTAACTAGTAAGTGGATAGGTAAGTATATAGTACAAACACTATATAACCAATAACTACATGATAAAGATAACAAAAACGTGACAAAATTTTAGAGATTCACCAAATTACAATTCACAAGTCTCTCTGGTCTGCTACTACAACTTCATTCTTGAATGTTGATCTACAATTTACTGAATTTACAACCGACAACGACAACCAAACCAAACATGTCAACCAATATTGAATATCACCAGTGCAATGCCGTTTTCATAAGTACTGCGTGCGGCAGGCAGTGGTACTGGCCCGGGAAACCACAAACATGATGAGGATTATCTTGGCAAAACGAGATAAGTTAATAAACGAAAGCAAATTTTACACAAACGAAGAATAATTAATAGAACAATAGAAGGTGACAGGATTATTTTTTTGAACTCAGTTTTTTCTATAGGTACTGTAACTTGCTTTGTTATAGGCAGTTCCATAAATCTGAACTGACTCATCTGAATTGTTTAGAAAATTCTCCAAAAATTTGTGGACTTATCCCATTTTGCTTCAAAATCAGTAACCTAGCATGGAGAAAATTGTCCGTGAGGTTTTTATCGTATTGAGTGAAACCAAACTTTTTCTTAACGTTTACACATTTTCTTGCGTAAAACAATTCAAGAACTCAAAAAGCAAAGTCAAGTCAGAATTAGTTGCCAAAAAACGAAATTTTGGCTATTTAAAAAAACTGTTTTGATTGAACTTGGACGTTAGCTATTTAGCACAATAATGTGTATCGTGTTGAGTAGCAGACGTAACGCAAATAATCTCATTATTAAAACGAAATGGACTCACCCGGTGGCCGGTTGCCGGTGGGGTTTTGCAAACCAACTCTTCGTAGCTTTTCACTTGGGATTTCGAATTAAAATTTGAAAATTAAAATACAGACTAAACATTAAACATTCTAAATTCTAACAAGTAATATATAGTATATAAGACAGCCTACGACGTGTTTGGAATAGCGATAGTTAGATAACTATGTGCATTAAAAACCCTTATAAAATCTGCTTAAATCCTCCACTATGAGTCTACGAGCAAACAAGGTATACAATTATATTATACACACATAGTTCAGAGGCCTTTAGATTATTTGTAGTAATAGTAAGTAGTCAGTAAGAATAGTATGCTAATTCTGTATTTAATGTATACAGGCAGTAGTGTCTGTGTGATTGTGGTAGTATTTAACTCAAGGAGGTCACTGAATTAGAAATGAAATAACATTGAACTGGTTAACTGGTTTACAACAACGTTACAAGTTTATCTTTAGAGTTGGAGTCATCTGCATACAGTAAGCATACACTAAGGAGTCAATTGTGCATTGTAAATACATATATATCAGTGATTAAATATGAAACATTTTCATTCTTATTTCTGCTAAAGACAGGTGATGACAGGGGCTGGGACTGGGACTTCCAATTCCTCCTGAGACTTATTTAAAATTCAAGATTCAAACGCTGTGGTGTGATACTGAGCTGGGATCTGCGATGCAGCTAAATCAAGAAAAAGGATGCAACTCTCAACTTGAGCGTCTCAAGTTTATGTCTAACATTGAATGCAGGAAAGTCAATCTGTTATTAGGAGTCAGGACGACAGGCCAGACTATGACAGACTTTGCTTTGGATTTAGCCCTGGAAATAGAAATGTAACGTTCAATTAGTATTACTTTAGTTAAGGAGTTCACAGTTAAGTTGGTTTAAATATTTTTGCATATTTTAATATTCATACGTCAATAAGCATGAATGAGCTAAATAACTTCAACCTGTGTCTCACATACATTTCCCCATTAAACTATTTAAAATTCAAACAGAATCCTATACCCTCATGGTTTCTTTCGAATTTCATGTGGTAAAGCTAATAAGCTTCTTCACAACAAACTGTCATGTCATCTGATCTGACTCAAGTTGAACTTAGCACATTATATTCCCCCATTTAATTTTTTCACACTTTTGACTTTTCTTTCTACTTAACAGGTGTATGTACCAGCGGGACAGTGAACTCTTCAATTATTACAAACTACAACTACGTCGAATGTCGTCGAAGTCGAAGCATCATAGCACTTCTAACTTCTAAGTGTACTACCTCACAGGTAAGTCAGTCAGTCAGTCAGTCAGTCAGTCAGTCAGTCGTTCAGTCGTACACCTGTAATAATTATATCGTTCGAATTTCCTTCGTCTTCCTCTTCTTTAAGATTCACTAAACGATGACACTAAAATATTGTTATTGCTCTTACTTACATTGCACTATGATTTAGCACCTGGATGGACTATACATAAAATATGCATAGGCAATCAGGCAACTAGACAGGGACAGACGGACAATTGTGACAATTCCAATATTCAATACTTAACAATCAACAAAATATACAAACACTACAATTATTACAAGAGTTAGGGAAGCTAATGCTAACAAGCCTACACAATTTCATTGATTTTTTTAATTTTATGTAAAGGAGAAAAAAAAGGAAATAACTGAATCTGCAAAAAGTACTACATCATGTTATAATCATATCATATAATCTTAATAGCCCTGGTTCTGTTTTGTTTGGTGCTACACTATGCTACTGTCTGGTGTCTCGTCCTGCATCATCATTATGTTATTGCTTTAACATCGTTAAAAAAATTTAAAATTCGAATTCGAATTCGACTTTTCTACTATTTAAATTAATAGGAATAAATAAGAATAAGAATGAAACCAAAGGCAAACTAAAGAATCAAAATATAATATACGTTATTATTGTTATTATTATTACATCAAATTTATGACCGTACTTACAAACTTAACAAAGAATCATAAAATACACGAAAAAAACTTACTTATTTACTAAAAGTCAAAGCTAAAGAGTGAACAACTCTGACAGTTGACGAGGCTAAGGAGACAAGTATAAGGACGCTAAAAGTTTTTGGGAAATAAACATAAAAAAAATATTAAGAAGGAACCACGACGAAATCGAAACTATACAACGCAGTGAGTAGTGAGCAGTAAGTATACTTATGTGCTGTAACAGCGTAAACTTGCAGAATTGTAGACTTGTATTATAGTAGCGACATAAAAAATTCAGACTCTGACTTGAAAAGTGAAAAAAGGTCATAAATTAATTTCAATTTCTATGCATGCAATGTGCCATATGTGTGTAGCAAATCTTTAAAAACTTAAAAGATCGAGTCAAAAGCGATGTCATATGTTACTTATGTTATGTCATGTCAATTTGATTATGTGCCGTCTTTCTTGCCATATAGAAATATAATATGTCATAGCCAGATTGTGTATATATTATCTTTCACACAGTTTTAAACTTTAGATGATAGCAGGTTATATTACTTTACAGCATATTATAAGCGAGAGTATCCGGATAATAATTGTTTTTTTTCTTAACACATTTAACAGTTTAAATTGCCTCTTGTCATCAGCATCAGCCGGCAAGTCAACAGAGAAGAAAAGGGGGAAACGTAAAAAAATAAATAAATTACTCTTAACTAGTTTTTTTACTTATATATTTTGTTTTCAGTTTATTCCAACAGAATTTTTACGTATTTAAGAACATACGCTGCAGTTTTCCATTGCACTGTGAATTGAATTTATGACTTATATAACCTTTTATGCCTTATATAATGTCGTTCTCGTTCTCCGTTCTTGTCATTCCCGTTCCCATTGTCATTTTCTTTGTAAGAATATAATACGTAACGTAAGTAGTATAGTTAATAATAATTTATATAGAATTAATTGTATATATATATAGAAGTCTTCTTTGAGTGTAAGCTGTGCAACCTGTAACATGGAAAAAAGATGTAAATTTTTAAATTGTAATTTGAATGTTGAGCGTGTGTACGTTTTGGATTTGAAATGTGAGGAAATCTCTCGTAAAAATGGCATGTTGGATTTTTTTTTCATACAATTTTTATATATTTCTTCGTCATGTCATCCTTATATGAGGATGAGACGGTAAATGCAGTGGCGGTATTCGTTTTCCCATTAATTTATATTTGTATTTCATGCAGTGTTTACAAGAGCGTTGAAGAATTTATATAATTTAATTTGATTTCTATACAAGTTAGTTTTTTTGAAGATGTATTATATGTTATATTATGTTATTGGAAACTAGCACAAGTTACAAGCATTGATGCTGACGAAAACGATCAAAATTAGTTGATGTGGAATTATGAATTACTTAGAAGACCTATAAATCTATGAGTACTTGTTTGTATTTGTAGTAGTAATTTAGTAGTACATATTGCAAGAGCCCCAGTAGTGCAACCATGTTAAATACTTTTAAATAAATAAATAAATAAAAAATCCATGGGTGTCTGTCTGTCTGCCTGCTAAAACTTGCTGTGTGCTATGCACATTATTTAATTAATTAATTTTATTGCAGGTAAAAAGGACTGTGAGTGAGTTAATTCCAACGCCATAACGCCAAAGCCATAGAAAGAACGTCAAATCAAAAGCCGAAAGGGAACAACAACGCTCAGCTCAGTCACTACTTGTGTCAACTATAATATGTCAGAGATTTTTGCAATGTATGTAATCTGCCTTTAAAATGCAGAGAAGAAGACGAAGACGAAGAAAACGAAGCATTCAAAAAATGAGGAGGGAGACATAAAAATATATTTCTATTGCAAATAAATAAAGTAAAATATAGTAAATAGCTTTCACAATGTAAAAGAAATAATTCAATCATACGGATTTTAAGAATGACAATGGAAATCAGCAGGTTGTCTAGTAGAGTCTTCCCTTCATCCCTATGTGTACTATACAGTCCCCACATCGAGCGAGATGTCTTCCTTCGTCATCGTCTTCCTTTATGCATTTATTTTTTAAACGTATGTATGTACTCTCTTGATTACTTTCCTTTAGTTAGTACACTTCGTATTTTTTTTTATGCTTTGGTTTGATTTACTTTTTGCTTTCAGCAGCTTGTGGTTATTACCGTTTCGTCTCGTCTTCTGCTTCTATGCCTTACGCTCACACACGCAAAAAATCTGTACATATATTATACACCGTAATAAATAATATAATATGCACGCACTTTGACCACTTTATATAATATGTAGGTAATAATATAATCTGCATATATACGTGTATTATTAAAAGTCCAAAAATATAACTATAGGTACGTTCACCTACCTACATTATTATTATCAATGTATAATACTTTCAAGATTTGACAAGTCATATGGATTTTCCCTATATGTGACTGCTGTAATCTGCAAATGTATAAAACTATACTGCTAATAATTATTAAGTTATCCTTATATAGGCCTAGGTAATATTTTCAATATTTTGCGCAAAACATCTTAATATATTAAAACATTTACCTACTCCTTTTGGAAAATGGCAAACTGTGCTATATACTTCTTTAATTTAAAAATTTTGCAATTTTCTTAGAAACGACTAATTAGGGGATCTTTAATATAACTGACATAAAATATAGTTAATAATTATTAATACCCCAATTATTTTATTTTCGAAAAAGTTTCGTTGTGGAAAGTGCGTTACATATTCTTTTCACAATTTTAATATATCGTCTGTGAAGAACCAAAATGACCCATATTCATTTTTAGCTTCAAACAAAGTGGACCATCTACAGAAAAAAATTAAAATAACATGTTCATGAAAGCATTTAAATAGAACCTTGTGCCTTTTTCAAAAAACATGCAAATAGAGTATTTTGCACTTTTGAAAAACACTTAAATAGAACATTTGGATCTTTTCAAAAATATATACATAGGACATTTTACGCTTTTAAAAAACACTTAAATAGAACATTTTGACCTTTTCAAAAATATGTAAATAGGACATATGTTGGCTCATTGTAAAAATTCGTGATTAGCATTGTAAACATATATATTTTTTACTTTATTTTTTTGACATAGCTCAATTTAATTCTAGCTTAAATTGGAAATGGGTCATTTTGGTTCTTCACAGACGATATAGTATATAGAACCTACTTTTTGGTAGGTACTTTGAGCATGTAATACATTTTACCTATAAAGACAAACTATGTACTGATAACTTTAAGTCTATAGACTATATAGGGTGTAAAAAATGACTGATGCACCAAAGTTATTTTGGTACCTTCTAAAACTTCTGACCCAATTTTTGTAACTATACACCGATCCGTAACGTATGACATCTTACAACTTACAATAATAAGGATGCGAGAAGGACGTTACGTTAATCAGCTTATTTTGAAACCAAAATTGTAGATACACATTTATGCAGCTTGAGCTGTTGTGTATGACGAATGGGAATGGTGAAGTCTTAATAAGCCCGCAGTTTGGATGTTGATAAAGAGGCAAGTTTGATGTTGATGTTGCTGTTGACTGCTGATGCTGATGTTATTGTTGTAACACAGGCAAAAAAAGAAATAGATGAAAAAAAGACAGCTTCATCTCGCGATCTGGATTCTCGTGTTTACTGTATTGTTACATTTATGTATATATTTACGTGAGTGAGGAATGCCTCTCGTTTTCGTTTTCGTTCTTGGGTTCTTCGGCTCTTGATTTCTGTTTCGTTTGCGCGTGTAATTGACCAAAAAAATGTTCATCACACAGAAGAGCAACTTCTTCTATACAAAAATGGAGAATGACAATAACAATAATATCCGAGTATAATAACATTATCTATATGAAATTATGATGTTGAACGTGCACTATGAAGTTTTTTTTCGTTGTAATATATTATTCTGCCAATTTAACAATGAACATGCGGACGCGGACGGAGTCAATGGAGATGATATATATGTATACCATTACCATACTATGAGAAAAGCTTGAAAAGTTTTGTACCGTGTATAAAAGCTTTGCTGACTGCGACCGGGAGCCGTAAGCCGTATAGCGAGACAGTAGGCAGTCATGCCGAAGCCGAAGAATAAAAATGCCGAAATGTGACATACAAAAACTCATAAGTATTTTAATTCGATTCGAATTCGAATGTAATCATCATCAATTCGTCATACTTTTTTCCCATCCGTTTTCAGTCCATTTTTACTTTTGCTTTTTCTCCTTCTTCTTTTCTTTAGTTACTGCACTGAGGACTGAGAGCACTGCTTCCTTTCTTAAATTATATTTCTCCCATTTATAATTTATATGTGTGAGGGATGTTGGATCCTGTTTTTTGTCACTTTTCCCCTTCGGGGTATCATAATGTATGATTAGTATGTGTATAAGTATGTATTTATAATTAAATAACTTATCGTTAGTAAACTGACAAGCAACCAGTATGGACGTATTTTTCAGATTTCCAACGATATGTAGATATTCCAACTCAGCATGCTTGAATTTATTATTCTTGCAACAGCTAAATGGGCCGAAAGCATAATATGCCAGTTTTCATATTTTTTTCTAAATTAACAAAATATGCTGAAACGTCGAAATTATAAAATCAATTTTTCTTTATGGCATTTATAATGGGATTTTTAAAAAACTTCAGTCGGTGGAGAACCAAAATGATCCATATCTTTAAGCTACAATCAAAATGAGTTAGATGTCATAAAATCAAAATGAGAAACATGCGTAAAATGTTAATTAGGAGTTTTTGAAAAATGTATGTTCTATCTTCATGTTTCTCAACAATGTAAAATGTCCTATTTACATGTTCTTGAAAAGTGCAAAATGTTCCATTTGCATGTTTGAGAAAAGTTCAAAACGTTCTATTTAGATATTTTTGAAAAGTGGAAATTAAGGAATTAAATATTCTATTTAAATGCTTTCAAGACATATTTGAGTAATTTTTTGTAGATAGTTGGGTATTGTTTTAAGCTAAAAATGGAAATGGGTAATTTTGGTTCTTCACAGACGATATCTCTTATTAGAACCTGCAAAAAGCACTTTTACTTTACGTTGTAGTTCATTCATACAAAAAATAAACTATACTAAATATGACGGCTTGATTTTTGTACAAGAACGAGAAAGTTCCATTCGTTTTAAAAACGACTCCAAAATGTTCAATTTCCTGGTATTAAAAAGCGCAAAACTAGCTAAATACTTTCAAGCTTTTTAAAAATTATTCAAAATAAACTATATATTTCATTTGCTTCCCCGAATTGATAAAATAATATTTGGCTGTTAAAAACACGTAGGAAAATGTGCTATTCAGGAAGAAGTGCCTAGACTGCCGCGTAAACGCCGTTTGCTTCCCCCAAAATTACATTCAGTATTTCACACGCAACAATAACTTTTCCAAATACATAATATAATATCGTGATTTGCTACTTTAAAAGAATGCAATTAACGGGGTCCAGTTTGTCCGTATAGTGAATTTTGACGAACGTAATTAATGTGCATTGGAGTAATAACCATAACATTAATGTTGTACCTGTTGTAGTTGTAGGTAAGTTATGTACACAATCCGTCGTCTCAACCGCTCTACTGACTAAACGAAACGTTTTCCATCCCCATTAATGGTCATCAAGAGGTGCTTTGTGCTCCTTTTTAATGTCTTCTAATGTGCTCTTCACTGCGGCACTGCTGGTGATGCTGATGATGATTTTAAATGGGCAACAAGGCGGCATGGGAATGGGAATGGTATGGTCATACAGACAGAGGCAGTTCTAGCCGCAAACTTATTACAAACAGGTGATATCTATGTAGAAATTAGAATATAAAAATATAACACAAATAAAATACAACAATGATTACTTAAATTGAGCATATTGCATTGTAACATTGTTTATTTCCACTATTCGGTTATTCTATTATTGCTTTATTATAATTTTAAAAAAATATGTTTATAAAATCCATGTTGGGTGTCTCATTACTTTGCATTTTACTTAGAGTTATTGTTCCCTATATGAGTGCTTTACATTGCATACTGAATTAAGTTGACTGGCACTACCGCACTACACTGCCTTGTCAGGGCCGGACGAAGGAATTGTTTTTAGGCAGCAATTTGTTTCCATACAAAAACCATCATTTAAATTTTATTGATGGTTTTCTTTGATAAAGCAAAATTTTGTATTTACATGTTTTTAGAAAAGTTCAAAATGTTCTTTTTACTTGATTTAGAAAAGTGTTCAATGTTCTATTTACTTGTTTTGAGAAAAGTGGAAAATGTTTTATTTCCATGTTTTTGAAATGTACAAAAAAATTTATTTGCATGTTTTTGAAAAGTCAAAACATTATTTTTACATATTTTTGAAAAACTGCAAAATGTTCCATTTACAAGTTTTTGAAAGTTGAGGCAGCGGGGGCTGCCTACGCTGGTCGCATTTTCCGGCCCTGTGCCTTGTTATTTATTTACTTTTAAAGTCTGGTACCTCTTTTGTACTTTTAGTTTTTTAAAAAGTAAATTGTCTAGATTTCGTTTTCCTTTTGGAATTATATGTATGTACTTGTAATTTGTATTTAAATTTATTTCAATTTCTGTTCTGGTTCTGGTCCTGATCGCGAGCTAGTGGAAGAGATAGTCTCCTTTGATTTAAAATACAATGTATAATAATGTCTACTGTCTACCTAAAATGTATAGTATCCGTAATCCTAATCTTGAGGTGAGATCGTCTCGTTTTGTCTCGCCTGGTGTTGGTCTGTAGTCATAGTGAGTCGGTAATAATTTGTTGATGTTGTGGTGGTGGTGGTGGTTTGTTGGCGGTCGTACCCATATCATGTATAATACTAATAGTTTTTGCGTTGAAATGACACCAAGATTTATCCCTGTCTAGATGCTGTCTTGGCGCATAGTGCTGTTCAGGTGGTCAGGTCAAGCGTCAAGCCGTGGTCTTCTTTCTTCGTCTACTTCTGCTCTCTTAACTGGTCATATAGATCGTGCACGTCCTGTCGCCTCCCGCTGTATTAAGCTTTTGTGTCCCCTTTTCCCTGACGTCATCCTCTGTCGTCTATATCTGTAAAAGTACACAAACACAAATTTCTTTTATGTAATTTTAATTTTGTAATTTTATTATTATTTTATGAAGATGACATAAATATTTTGTTGGGAGTTGAAATTTGGAATTTTTAGAGGTTTGACTTGAGCGACTGACTTGACCATACCATACCATACGTATATACACTATATACCGTATACTCTGTTCCTGTTCCTGTGTATATAGTCTATCTCTGTCCTGTCCTGAAAAGAAGAAGATAATAAAAGTTGGTAAAAAGGCTCAGGCATCACTTTCTCTTGCTTCCTACATCTCATAAATTCATTTGAGACATTTTCAATGATTCAAGAATTCAAACTCTTTCGATCAATTACGTAAAAAAAACCTCAGAAGGTAAAAAGAAGTTCGTGAAGAAGTTTAAATATGTAAATGCAAAGGCGGAGAGTGTCAACTACAAATTTAGCTATCTTCTGTATTCGATACTTGATATGTATGTACTTACTTCGTACTTGGTGGTACATTTAGTAATATGAGAAGAACTAAAAAGAAGCATCTTCTTCGAATAGATAAAACTACCCCTCTATGTTTCCTATCTTACACATTACACTTACACAAAAAATGTAGGTAAATAATATAATTTGTTGTGTCTTATGAAATACTGATAGAAAAGAAATTCAAATTCCATTAGTCCATTAGACTGAGCAAATTATTACAGTATTACATAGTGACCACCATCTATTTTGCATATCTTTTCCCCATCTTTTCCATTTCACACGCGAGTATACTGATATTATGGGGACAGTGGACAGGATGACAGGGCAGCAGGACAAGATTCAAGATTCGAGATCAAGATTCTTCGCAGTGTCGATCGAAAGAATGTATCTCCTGTTTCAGTCAGTCATAGTAGCCTTTAGCCAGTTCTCTTTATGTTGTTTTAACATAAAAACTGTCAATAAATAATCATATGTAGAAAATACATTTACCTATACTACTCACAATATACTGAAATAGTCAAAGACTCTCCTAATTAGAATTTACAATGCCCCCAGCTTACGATATGTTGTAAACGCTCGGAAAATGAATGAAATTACAATTTAACATTAATTTTGGCTTGTATACCTGCACAGTTTTGTTTTGTTATGTGTTTGTAGTGTTTGTACTCAAGACGTGGTAGACATACGAAGATGTAAGTAGAATTCTTATTGGCTATAGTATTATGAAGATGCTGAGGGAGACACTGACTGCCAAGTCAGAAAAAGAAGGTATAAGAAAAAAAGAAGCGTTTGGGAAGGGTTGACGCGGTAATGCTCTGCGTACAGGTAAGTTGATATGGTTCTTCCTTTACAGTTCAAGTTTCTTGTCATTTATTAGAAAGTTGCGTGAGGATGTTGATGTTTTTTTTGCTTCGTTATGTTCCTGACGACGACGATCCTTCTCTGATTTTGAATTTGCTGTAATAATGTTCGATGTCTTTTGGAGTAATATACTGCTACTGCTATCCCATCATCCCTCAGTATAATGCTGCTCCTACTGTTACATATTACAAAAATGCAGTTTATTTTTAATAAAATCTCCAATACAATGACATGCTATATTGACGACCACGTCGCAGCATGCTGATATTACACTAGTATTGAACAACTTTTTTATCCCATTTGACATTTTGACATAACACACGGAACAAGAAACTTACGTGAGCCGATCCATACTATCATCATGTATGTAATTCTCCACCCGTAATATTACAAAAATGGGAGCTTTGCTGTACTTACTTACGTACTGACTGTTGTAATTTTAGTAGAAGCCAAAGGGAGGGGGAGGGGAAACCGGAAGATCCACAGTTGAATAGAGTGATAAAGCTAACTGCCAATTTTGTCATATACTGTCATCCTCAACCACATAACGAATATGCATCACATTCACATTATCATCATATTATCATATCTGTACCTGTATTATCTACCCATTGTTGAAAACACAAAAGCTATAGAGAAGAAACAAGTTATATAGTATTTTCCAAGCATTATATTATGTGGCATTATATCCGTTTTTTGTATTACTAAACGGTCAGAGACACACTGCCATTATTGACTACCGTCATCGTTATCGTTTCGTTACCGTGGAGAGGCGTGAAGAGCCCTGCCTTATCTTTTTGTCAGTCCCATTAGCCATTAAAACATTTTATCTCTTCATCCTACTTGGCTCCTATTTCCAATTCCAAATTCTCTTATGCTTCGCGATTTGGCGATACTTCTTGGCTGCTGTGTTGTGCCATCATCCATAATCCATAATTCACCTACTGATCAGATACATTAATTTTAATTTTGAAAAAAATATGTACAAACGTTTATCAGTCAGACTATCGTGTAATCTTCTATCTTTCCCTTGGTGCAATTTCATACTCTTGGGAAAAATTTCATTTTCAGCAGAAGTTTAAGCATGATGCTCTTAGTTTTAAATTAAATTTTGTACCTGAAAATCTCGGATTCTGTCATGTCCTTTTGGTCCCCGTTTAAATGATGCTATCGTAAGTTCTTGATTCTTGATAACTACAATAAACGGAAATACACACGAATATATAATTATGTACACACACGCGTTCCTTTACTTAAGAGAATACGAGAAATTTTTTTGGATAGAAGTATTAAGTAGCATGACATGCTTGCATTTCCAGATGTAGGTACCTCTTACTAGTTAGGTAGATGTATAATACATCATGTCATGCACCTTATTAGTCATTAGCTTTGTCAGGGGATCTTCCCATGCTTTGAATTTTAAATAAAAGGGTAAATATCATGCTTACACATCACTTTTTTAAAAAATTGAATGACAACTAGTATTTTCTATTTCAAAACAATGGAAATCACACGACATAATATTACTTATTTACAAAAAAGTTAAGTCTCATACTTACTCACTTACCGGCACCGGAAATCATAAAGTTCATAGTTTTCTACTTTAGCCAAAAAAAGATGGCATTTCAGAAAAAGTAGTATTTCTATTTCAGTGAAAATCCTATCCAATATGTGTTGGACTGGAATGCAAAATAGGAAGAAATAAAATTCCGCAACTTCAACTTCAGCTATGCAAAGACTGCAGTGAGACTTGTAAATTGTGGCTTCTGAAGAAGCATTATAGGTAATATACTCTCTTACTCTTGAGTTTTTGATTCTTAACAACTGTGCATACCACGTACAAACCTTAAAAGTTGTTTGTTTGTTTTTCCTTTTTTTTCTGAAGATGAATTGCTTATTGCTTTTGACTCTTTCTTTCAAGTGGTTACGGTTCAAGCTTCTGTTTTGTTTGTTTTCTTTTGTCTTATATACATCCACTACTGCCTCCTATATTCAAAACATTGAATACATACAAATTGATCAATTTCATTTCATTGCAAATTAAATATTGGAGACAGAAAGAAAAACGATAAAGGACAGGTTGGTCATTGGTTTTGGTCTTATGGTTTGTGCATAATAGTATGATTACATATACTAAGTACACACACACACATACATTTTTGTTTTGGACAAATTGGCTAATTGGTATTTGACATGCTATTGGAAATTCAAATTGGCTTGGGATATTAGAATTTCTACGATTCATTGTGCCTAATGGGTAAAAAAATGACAACGCTCAACAAGACAACGACCGGCAATGCGACTACGATATTATGCACAGCTACAATGGTTATTAAATCTTAATTTTTTTTTAATATCAAACAAAAAACAAATAGGTATAAAGGGAATACAAACGAAGATGATGACAACGACAGGAATGACCACGACATAGAATCTTGACTAACGCAGAAACAATTGACAAGTGACTTGGCATTATAGCTTTTTTTGCTTGGCACTTGACTTACGACGATGACAATGTACAAGTATGTATGGTCCTGCAACCTGTCCACCAATATATAATAAATCTACTCTGCTATTGTGCATAGTTTGGGGATATTTGGTACCTCCATTCCAAAGCTACTGACTACTGCCTGACAAATGGTCCACATCCACCATCCACCTGAAGTAAGGATTTCAGTTTCAACAAGTTGAGGAGAAATGATGAGGAATGACGTTGCGATTTACAGTATAGACATATACCTAAACAGAAAAAAGTATTAAAGATTTAAAGAATAATAATAATAATGAATACAAAATACCACGACTATAAACATAAAGATGAAGATGGGGTAAAAAAAATATAAAATAAAAGTTTATAAATATGAGTCGACCTAGTTTCACCCAGCCCAGTTGTTCGCTCTGTGGCTCTCTGAAGAGTCAGTCAAAGTTGGAGTTCCTCTCGATCCCTATATACCTGTTGTCGTTGTAAGACCATCACCGTTTGCATCGCATCGTCCATCATAGACAGTCGAGGTTGACGTTGTGCATAGTACAGTGACGGATGTCAAGTCAAGTCAAAGTGTTCAGTAAAAAGTACAGTGACTGACTGACTATACTGAGAAAAAGACTCTGAGAGAGCGTGTGTGTGTGGTGCATTGCATCTTGTAAGAAGCGTAATCGTAATCAGTAAAATCTTCGTCATCCTCAAAAAATCAACACCAAGAGAGAGGAGATTGTGAAGAGATCGAGTCATTTCTCAGTTGTCCGTTGCCCATTCAACAAGGCACGGCCACACGGCATCTCTCTTCTCTGTTTTCGTGTCCCATAATAATATCCTCCATTTGATTCTTGTCACTTGTCCACTTTTGATTTTTGACTTTTCTTACACTAACTACTTTCTTTAAGACGACCATCTCTGAACAAGAACGTTCCACACCCTCACTTAAATCACATTGTTATATCTTTTCTTCTTGGTCTTGGTGTTCTTCTTTTTTTAACGAACAATTAAACTGCCTTTGGACGGTCCTCAAGTTTACGTTTACTTTGATTTCTTGGATTCTGACTGTTTGGTTTGGTTTTGTTGATTTTTGTTCGACGGTGCTTAAGTAAGTTCTCTATACTAAACTCGAGACAAGACGTTGTTTCAATTGTCAACTGTCCTCCAAAATAGTAATAATAGTTGAAAGTCAGCAGAGCAGAAAACGGAACACAATCATAATAGAGGTATAAGGGAAGAGGAGAATTTTGTGTAATTATGGCATTGTTGGGATTGGGAAAACTTCTCACGGGATTTTTTCTACTTGTTCAGGTTTGTTTGATTTTTTATTTTGATTTTAGTTGTATTTAATTTGATTAGTTGATAGTGATTTTCATTTTTATTTTTAGTGCCGTCAGCCGTTTTGACAGTATTTTGTTCGTTTTTTGGATTAAGGTTGCACACGTGCTTGCGTGATTAGTTGATTGTTATGTATTTCATGTACTTCCCGTTTTTGTCTTTTCCCTTTTCGGCGAAAATTGTGGTAGATTGGTATAGATTCAATTCATACATGGTTAATAGTGTAGTTGTTGATGTTGATAACCGTTTAGTTTTGTTGAGTAGTGAGGAGCATTTTGTTAGTCAAATAGGAGTTTGACCAATATAACCAGAACCAGCACCAGTTGCACCAGACAAGCGGATATTCATGAGATAATAATAATAATAAGGATGTGGTATGAATCCTGAATCTTAATTGTTGAATGTTGAATAGGAATTTGAACACTTGACATGTAACAGTGGTATAAGCATTATGGATTACAGGTATTTCCTCGTCCTGACGGAAATTATCATTAACTTGACGTCGTCTCTCCTATAGATTCTCTCATGAGACGAATAGGCAGCTGTTCCCTGTTCCTGTTATAATATTATTATTGCTATGACTAGTTAGCTGTGAGTTTTGAGGAGGAAAATACAACAGCATAATACCTATATAGATAATGATTATATGGATATATAGATAAAATCTTGTTCTTGTTCTTCTTACATGCTAATTTCTTACTTCACAAGTAGTTAATGGTAGTAGGTACTTTTTTAGGTTTACTCCCTAACTGACTAACTCACTTGTTGAATTGAACGATGCGAACCATCCGCTATACAGCGCTACTGTTATTAGAACACAAGGGACAGAAACGGCACTTTTCTCTCTTAATACTCGAAGAAGATGCAGCAAAGTGATAAAGTGGGATAAACAGATGGCACGTTCCGATTGTGTTGTAGTTGATTGCTGATTACGTTGCTCATCATCAGTCATGCCTCTTTTTTTCCACATTTTATTCTTTCTGTGGTGTGTGTGTGTGTAGGTAGAGGTAATCTAATGGATGTAGCATTAGTAGCATGCTCATGTTACTTGGTCACTTTTCTTGAGAGACGACGATGCGACGGGATGATGACGATGAGAACAGGCACAAAAATGAAAATGAAAACTACTCTTGAATATATATACTTGATATAGCATATAGCACACGGCACGCCATTGGGAGATTAGATCTTGTCAGTCAATTTAGAATAATATGTTTTCACTTTTACTTTAATTTCGTTATTTCATTTTATCGCTCAACGTTTTACCACCTTCTTATACATTATATTCCATTTCGATGACATTCAACACGTTTAGTTGCCTGTCATTTAGATTTTGTAACCGTAAAAGAACGACATATCATTCCATTAGGATTATAACATCTAGCGGTTAATGCATTACAATCTCCTTCGTAATTATATAGTTTAGTTATAATTAATAAATGGAGGGGTTGATGGTTATGGTTATGGCTTATAGGAGTTTAGTCAGCAAATTTTGAAGTCCTGAAAATACTTTTTAAATCCACTGAAGCATGAATATGGTTGATGGTGAGGGAAAATGATTAGTTGCAAGAAAAATTGTTACTTAAGTTTTACTTTGCTTATGTATTATTCCTGATTAAATTTGATTTTTTATTTGTGTTAATTTTGGGGCTGAGTGCAGGTTTACGGTCAAGTTAAGCATGACTTACCTGATAATCTGGAAATTGTGGACCCCAAATCTCTTGGACTAGCTGGCACGGACCTGGATAAGTTTCTTGGAAATGTAAAACTTCTACCAATTAGTGGGTAAGCTCAAATATTATGAAGAAAATTATTTCAAACAACTAAACTGAAAGCCTAAACATCGAATAATTTCCAAAATTAATTTACGAGAAAAGTTGCAGGCTACATTTCACAGACAGATGAAGAGATTCCTATGTATAAACTTACCTTAAATTAAACACAAAAATCTATTTGCAGATTTTCTAAGTTTTAATTATAAGTGGCCAAAATGTAAACAAACGCTTAAGGGTGAACGATGACAATTTTTGTCGAAAACTTTCAAAATTTCAAATATGCATAAGGAGTTCTTTACAATCTCCACAGGATGGAAATTTGAAGTTTCCAAATTTTGAGTTTTTGAAACAAGTTTTCATCGTTCACACTTAGGCGTGTGGTCCCATTTAGGCGCAGCGCTATCAACTATATGACTGATGCAATGCATAAAAATTCAAAAACTACTTACTTTTATCGAGAATAATAAAATCTAAATATTGGTTCACCCTTCCTGCGCGATTACATGTTGAGCGCGTCAATCGCCCATGTCGATGGCGTGTAACATGGGGAATGCTGAGACTGTCTTCAAAAATTCAATACAGGTGTTGATCAAAATACTATTCATGATTTTTCATTTTTGAATTTGCTTTAAATTTCAGAAACAACTTAATACCCAAGGACCCACATACAAAAACGCAAATCCTCACTGTCGGCTTTGAGGGGGATGAAGGGCTCAACTTGGATGACTTTGAGCTCCCTTCCGTGGATGGTTTGCCAGATGCGGAGAAAAATGTGGCTCAGGCTGCATTCAATCGATTTCAAGAATTTTTCAAAAATCCAAACAAATCCAAAACCATTATTGATGATGAGGATTTAATAGAGGACAGATTTCCAACTCTAATCACGACCACCTCCACCACGACCACTCCTGAGCCACCCACCACCCTCGCCCATCGTCGACCAATCTACCGTCCAAGGACTCCCACCTACACCACCACACCAAAAAGTTACCAGAACAGAAACAGGAATAAGGTGAAGAGACCCGGCAGGTTCCGTTCAACCACCACAACTCCTTCCCCAACTACGACCGAGTACGTTACCGAGTCCTACACCACAACTCCCATTCCTCAAGGTATCTATAAATCTCACAAAGCTCAACAAAGACCCGCTGAAGCCTTCCAACCGGAACAATTCCAAGACTATGCCAGTATCATTCGAGACTTACAAGGGACAGGACCACGGAATGCTGGAGGGGATGAAGGTGCCCCTAATGGTTTCTTAGGATTTAAAGCTGTGAATGAGCCGGGACATAAAGGTCCACCAATCTTTGAGTTCGGAGGCGGTAGCAGTAGTAGCTCAAATACTCAAAAGAATAATAAGCCTAAATCGCGTCCAGTTGAAGTCCCCGTCGTTCAAACTGCCACCACTGAGAGACACACAAATACCAATTTGAATTCTCAAACAATTGACTACTCCAAATCCAACAATAACAGATTTTTGTCAAATAGACCACAAGGCAATGCTCCACCACCCCCTTCCGGACCAGACTCTCAACAGCAACATCAGCAGCAACATAATAATCAACAACAACAACAAAATAGTAATCATCAACAACAACAACCGCAAAATAATAGACCCGCTTTTGAGCAGATTAGTGCAGAGCCAGTCGGACATCAGCATAGCTCCGCCAAAGTCCCCATCCGTTTCTCGGATGAAGAACAACAACTCCAGTACGAACAGAGGCAATTTGAACTTATTCAACAAAAAATGATCGAAGAGCAATTAAGGATACAACGACAACAAGATCAGCTTCAATTGGAGATTCAGCAACAAAGGGAGCAACAGCAAAGGGATCAGCAGCAACATCGCCAGCAAAACCAACAACAACAGCAAGCTTCCAATTTGAGAAATCAAGTTCCTCAGCAGCAGCAGCAGCAACAACAACAACAACAACAACAGCAGCAGCCTCGCCAACAACAACAGCAACAACAACAGCAATTCGGTCAGCGCATAGTTCCAAACCAATCTAACCAAAGCAAGCAACAAAATGGAGCTAATAATAACCCCCAGCAATCACAAGCTGAAGCTCTATTGCAAACACAAGATAATCAGCTTCGTTTCATTCAAGATCAGTACCAAAAACAGCAACATGACCAATTCCTAAAACAAAAGCAACAGGAGCAACAACTCATTGAATTGCAACAAAAATTAAAAATCCAAGAGCAACGAAGTCAACAACTCCAACAGCAATTAAAACTTCAACAACAGCAACAGCAACAACTTCAGAAGCAACAACAACATCAGCAGGTATTAAACCAACAAAAACAACAGCAACAACAACAACAGCAGCAGCAGCAGAATCAACAACAGCAACAAAACCAAATCCAGCAACAACAACCATCTCATCAGCAGCAAATACATCCTCAACAATTTCCAGCACACCCCCAACAACAAACATTCCCAGTGTCAAATATTCGTTTCCCAGGCTCCCAACATCTTCAACAGATCCACCCCGTTCAAGTTCCAGCCCATGGACAAATTCTTCCCTTCCAGCGTCAACCCCAACTTCAGCACCCCCATCAACAACAACCCCTTCCATCTCAACAGATTGCCTATCAACTCCCCCAGCAGCAGCAAAGACCCATAGCTGTTCAGCTCCCCCTAGTTCAAATCCCAGTCCAACAACAACAGCAGCAGCAATTTCGATCAGCAGGTCCCTTGTCAGTCCCAATCCCAATGTCCCAATCTCTAGTTCAACTCTCCAATCAAAATTTCCTCAGATCCCATATTAATGACAAATTCTTCTCTGCGACTGAGATGCCTAAACACATTGTGAGAAATCCTATCAACCTCTTTGCGGGGAATGCAGCTCCAAAACCTCCTCAAATCTTCCCATTGTCCACTATTGAGAATGTTGTTCAACCCAATTTCAGCCCAAGCCGGTTCGTCATCCCGCCATCTAATAATCAACAACAACAGGGCCAACAGAGACAACAACAGCAACAGCCCCAACAACAACAACAACAGCAACAGCCAGCAAGTCAATCCCAGTCACAAGCAAACCAACTGACCCGTCCACTTCCCCTAAATTATCAATTTGGCCCAGCAACTCATGCAAATCCCTTCTCCGCCAGAAGTTTAGACAACGAGTCTGCTTCCGAGCCACGCCGTCAACACTCGAAAAGAGTGGCCCACCACGATCGCTTAAATATTCAGCCTGCATCCTTAATAGGGACTTTCTCATTGGCACCCTCCTCAGCACTCGTCGAGGCACCCTCACCAACCTCAACAATTGACGAAGAATCAGCGTCATCGTAGGCTATATTATGTAAAAAAAATTTAAGTTTTTTTGAAATACAAAATTAATATTATTATGTAAATACCTATACCGTCTGTGATGGATCAAAATGACCCATATCCAATTTAAGCTAGAATTAAAATGAACTAACTAGTAAGTCCATAAAACACTAAATGAGATAAAATATTACACACGAGTTTTTGAAAAGTGTAAAATGTCCGATTTTACATGTTTTTTGAAAAGTCCAAAATATTCTATTTACATGTTTTTGAAAAGCCCAAAATGTTCTGTTTTACATGTTTTTGAAGAGTGTAAAATGTTCTATTTACATACTTTCAATTTCAATGAGCATGATATTTTAATGTGTTGGTAGATAGTGAATTTTGCTTGTAGCTCAACATGGATATATGGGTCATATTATTGATTCTTCACAAAGACGATATATATCAAATTAAAACATTCGTATAAATCGTAATCGTATTCGTATATATATAATTATTATTCCTATATCAAATACGTATGTACAATTATTTTTATTTTTTTTTAACATTGCTTACTTAATTATATCATAGTATATATGTCTGTACTTACATATATATTCTTTATAATCTATATATAATATATTTTGAAAAATGATGATGCTAATAATGCTACATGGTGGAAAATGTGGAATACCTATGTATATATATATACATAAATGTCATGTATATTATAGAACGTTAAAATGTATAATATTATAACTGTCTGTATATTTTTCATTTTTGACTGGATGTGTGTGTCTGTGTGTGTGTGTGACAGATCTTTTGACTTTTGAGAGAGACTTACTTGAGAGATTTAATTACTTACTTTGACTGGGCTGGGCTTTTATTATATTATTATTAAATGGCTCTGTGAAGTGAACTACAAGTAATTATAATTATCATAATGTCTTCAGTTGTGGAGGTGCGTGCTACCTACTCGTAAAAGTAAATCCTATATAAGCGTATATATGTAAAACAGGTAAAATAGAATATTATGGGTATGCAATATTTTTTTGTGTGTATGTATATATGTTTAATTTTTTAATTATGGCAAAATACTGTGTGTGTGCTAAAACTGCAATTTTACTTATTATTATGGATGGGATGCCGAATGGTAATGCAAAAAAATACAAGGGAAATAAATGGAGACAAAGGAGTATAAATGTAGTGACTTGAATTTTTGAACTTTTAGTTTTGAATAAATGATTTAATTATTTTTTTTTGAACCGTGACGTTTCATCGTATATGTTTTATTTATTCATGAACTAATTTACTAATACACAGGTATAGGTAATATATTCTCTCGGGTTTAAATTATAGAAGGAACCTATACCTCTATACTTAGGCAATTAGCAATTAGATACGACGTGAAAACATGTCAGGGGCAATCGAATAGAATACCTAGGAAAACAAACAGTACATTTACATTATTTTAGTAAAAAGTTGTAAATTGTAAGTCATGCTTCTTCTTATTAACAAAATCTATCTGAAAAAAGAAGGAAATGAAAAAAATAATATCAAATTAATTATGGTTCATATGGCTTCGGCTTGGGTTTAAAAAAGTGAAATTTGTTTGATTTTGTTGGTAAAATATTTGCAGAGATACCTAGTTTTTTTATTTATCGGAAATTTGATTTGGGGAAATTTTTTTAATGCCAATTTATCAATTCATGCAAATGAGAACTAAGAGAAAAAAATATAGAAACAGACGCAATTATTATTATTACAATGATACGTATACTTACGCGATAACGCGATTAGCATGTTTTTCTTTTTGTCTCACATTTTTAGTTGCACCTTTTGATGATTTTGATTAGAGGTGTCTTCCTTTTAATCCGTTGTGTTTTGAATGAAAAATTGGTGGAAGATTAGAAAAGGAAACTGAAGCCAAGAAGAAGATGATGAAGTAAAAAGAAGGGATGAAGTGGTATCTGTAGTGTAGTAAGAAGTTTTGGATTTCATTCTTCATATTTCATGCCATTCAATATTTTAGTTTTTTTTTCTGTGTCTTGATTATGTACACGTCCCTCACTCACCGGCACCGGTCACTAGTCATATAGTCAGTCACTTGAGTTTCGTTTTCATTTTCATTGGAGTCAATATGAAGTATTTGATTTGATGACTTGATAACTTTCATTTTCATTAGGATGATCGAGTTGAGGTTGTGTGCGTGGAAGAAGTTGAAGTTGAAAAATGCAATTGTTCAAGGTAATAAAAGTCAATCAGTCTTCTTCTCACTCTTGAGTCGAAATCGAAAATGACGAGGAGGTGCAATATCACACAAAGTCTGCGTATATTATTCGCAGAAGAAAACGGTGAATAAAAGTACAGGCAGGTAGGTAGTAGGTAATTTAGCTGTAAACAGAACAAACTGCGAGTGAGTTGATTTCGATGGGGATCTCGATTTTCTTATAGTTTGAAGTTTGGAAATGGAATAAGGCAGTGAAGTAGTAGTAGTAGTAGTGGACGACTTCTTGGTGGTGGACTCAGGTGGACGGTGGACGTCTTGAGAATGATGATGAGTTAGTTTTGGCTCCTAACCATCACTTGAGGCTGTCTGTCTCACTCGTCAGTCTCCTTCTGCTCGTCTCCGTATCATCTTGCGGATGCATCTAACAAGTTAAGATGTTAGCTGCGTCTGCAGTCTGCAGCACAAAATCTGAATCAAAAAATTAAAAGAAGAAAGTAGTTAAAGACTGCGTGCAGTATAGCATTTTTCATTGTACATTATATGCAGTTAAGTACTTGTTTGCATAATGTATCATTGATAACATTGAATGAAGGTGTAAAATGCTACATCGATGTGTACATTTTTTAGAATTTGTGTACGTAGGATAAAACGCCTACATACAGTATTTAATTTTGGCGTCATGCTGAACAAAATCAAAACTTCATATCTACACCTGACTCGAATGGGATGAAAATATCAACGTTAATGTAATGCACCTACAACTTACTTATGTATAATTATATCATTTTTGGTTCTATATCGAACTATAAAAGGCTCAATTAACGTGTTTGACTTTGTAAAGTCTAACGTCAAACAAGTTAATTGCTCCTTTTATAGCATGATTATGATGTGTAGGCGTAGTAGAAGTAGTAGTAGTCAGACCGTGTTGGAATGGACATGTGGTTTGGCATAATCATACTTTCATATTCCATATTTTATGCCATTCAAAATTCAAAGGTGTAAATAAGTGAGTGAAGAAATTATTTTTTGAATCAGAAATAGTAACACAGTAAACGAGTTTTGATGATGGTGTCGCTGGACCTGGATTTTTGATTCAATTCACCCTAACCGTAATTTTTTGCAGTAAGAAATATCGAAAAATCTTACATGGCATATTATCATGTATCCTCAAAAATCTGACGTTTAAAAAGGAATTGTAAAAGCATCACGTACGTAGCTTAAGGTAGGTGGATATATACTAACACATCAATATAGCATGCAAGCTATGTGAACGTTAATAATAGTAAATTGTAGGAACAATGAATAAATACGTTTTTTACCCTTTGTTTGTTTAGTTAAGAAGAAAATAATCTGTACTCTTGGACTCTCTGTCTAGACGTTGCGTTGTTGGTCAGGGCCGGGTAATGTGGCCAGCGAAGGCAGACCCCGCTGCTTGAATTTACAAAAAAACATGTAAATGGAATATCTTGCAGTTTTTTCAAAAGTACGTAAAAATAATATTTTGACTTTTCAAAAACATGCAAAATAATTTTTTTTTGTGCATTTCAAAAACATGGAAATAAAACATTTTCCACTTTTCTCAAAACATGTTAATGGAAAATTTTGCCCTTTTCTGAATGAAGTAAAAAAAACATTTTAAACTTTTCTAAAAACATGTAAATACAATGTTTTGCTTTACGAAAGAAAACCATGAATACAATCAAAATGGTGTTTTTTGTATGGAAACAAATTACTGCCTAAAATAAGCAATTACTTCGCCCGGCTCTGGTGTTGGTCTTGGTGCTTGGTGCTATGTTGATTTTGAGTTGGAATTTGGAATAATTTCACAGGATGCAGTTCACAGTTTTGTCTGAATAATGAGAAAAGAAAGAAAATTGGAAAATATATTCTCGAAACAAAAGGAAGACAAACAAACTAAAACAATTGCTCGTGATCAACTCCTAATTATTTCACGTACTATCTCTTATTGTACTGCTGTTGTTGACTGTATCAATCGAATCCTCCTACAGAATTAGGGAGTTCAGGCGGACGGAGAAGGAAAGTAATTAATGTTGAATGTATAGGTTAGCCAGGTAAGGTACATACAATTCACGTATTATTGGGGAAAAGGATGAATATGAAATAAGTAACAAAAGAATAAGATTGAGATTACTTACAAGTTACAATTGTGGCTTGTGTTGTGGACAGCGGACGTAGACGTAGGACGCGGAAAAAAACCTGTTCAGCTGTTCATAAGTTCAGTTCAATTCACTGTCGACTCTGTTGACTGTTGAAATGGAATTAAAATGAATTAAAAGGCACGACTCTGGTGTGGTCATTTAAATCTACAAAGCCCATTCAAAAACAGACAGCAGACATCTGAAACCTAAAAGCGAGACATGTGTAAGTAGGCAGTAGGCAGTATGTAGAATGCACAGAAAGTTTAGGTTTTGACAGGAAAATACAGAAACACAGAAAGCACACAAAAAGCAGCATTATTTCAGTTAATTTTATAATGAAAATTATTGCTTACTTGTAGCAAAAATGTTGAATGGTTGAACGAAGAAGTAAAAGAAGTTTTAGAATTAATTGGAATATATATGTAAGAGTCACACAGATCTACGGGAGAAAATTCTCAACTAAGTAATCATAAGCAAGGATTCATATAAAATAAAACAAATAAACAATGAAAATAATTATGATTAAGACTGCGATTTCATATTTTCACCCTCTAACAGCAACAGTAATCAAATGGGTAAATAGGAAAATGAAGTCTCTAAGTACAAATTCAAATAATGAAAAAAAAAGAAAACTAACAAATCATTTGAATTTATAAGAAATGTACACACTTTTGAGACTACAGATTAATTTCTGGAAAATCACAACCTGTCAAGTTTGTTGGTTATGGTTATTATACAAAAACAAAAAAGAATGAAAATTGATATTAAAGAAACACACGAAAGATGACCAACGGACGGATGACTGACTGACGATAGTCGACAGTTGTATTTTATGGTAATGCAATGGTGTGACCAGTGTGACACTGTGACGATCAAGAAATCGAGATTCGAAATCAAAACTAACCGCGAATGTCTACAAAGATTCTGAATACATCGTGGTTGGAAGTGCAAAAGCGTGTGGAATCAGTAAACGCAGTCAGCAGTCACACTCGCGCGGTGTGGTATGTAACATAATTATAATTATAGATGCACCAATATTCATTGGTATTTGGTAGTTATTCATATTTATGGGAATTGAATTACTATAGATTTCTTGTGGTTTTCTAACACCCCTTAAAACACCTTCCATTTCAATTTGTAACCGCTGTACAGACTCCACCAGGCAACAGGCAACTACATAGTTCTAATGAAATACACAAAATCGCCAGTGAAGATTCAAAAGGATCCATATCCATTTTCAGCTAGAATTAAAATGTGCTATGTCAGAAAAACAATAAATGAAATAGATGTGTAAACGTTAATTACGAGTTTAAAAAAAAAACAAAATGTTCTATTTGCATTATTTTGAAACGTGTAAAATGCTCTGTATACGCATTATTTTGAAACGTGCAAAATGTGCTATTTGCATATTTTTAAAACGTGTGAAATGTTCTATTTACAATATTTTGAAACATGTAAAATGTTCTATTTAGAATATCATAAAAGGTGCAAAATGTTCTATTTACAATATCTTGAAATGTGCAAAATGTTCTATTTGCATGTTTTCGAATTATGTAATATGTTCTATTTACATTATTTTGAAGCGTGCAAAATGTTCTATTTGCATGTTTTCGAATTATGTAATATGTTCTATTTACATTATTTTGAAACGTGCAAAATGTTCGAATTGCATGTATTCAAAACATGTAAAAATTTTCTATTTACAATATTTTGAAACGTGCAATATTTTCTATTTACATTATTTGAAACGTGTAAAATGTCCTACGAACTTGCATGTTTTTGAAACATGTAAAATTTTCTATTTTCATTATTTTGAAACGTGTAAAATGTTCTATCCGTATTCTTTTAAAACGTGCAAAATGTACAATTTCCATGATTTTGAAAAGTGCGATATATTCAGTTCAAGTACATAATATATGCTTTTAGAATCTTGATATTTACTAACGCAATTTGTGTAGATGGTGCATTTTGTTTTTAGCTTAAAATTGATATGGATCATTTTGATTCTTCGCTGAAGATATATAACGTGGTAATGGTAATGGTTGTTTTGTTATAGTAGCTAGTGCATTATGTGTACGTACTTGTAGTGTAGCCATATGTCTAATTATTAGGGAGGTTGTGCAAACGTAAAACTGGCACTTTAACTTTAGCAATTGCAAAAGAATCGCGACGCCATGTTTTTTCTTTTTTCTGTTTAGTGCTACATGCATATGTAAAAACATTACAAATCAAGCACAAGCTGGAGCGTATCGCTAAAGTACATGTGCAGTATGGGCAGGGATAATGCGAAAGTGGCGGATAGGTTTCTCAAAACAGAAAATAGTAAAAACATGGCGTCGATCTTCTGCGCACATTCTTTTGCAATTGCTAAAGTTAAAGTGCCAGTTTTGCGTTTGCACAACCTCCCTATTATGTGTTTAATATAAAATATTAATTTCCTACTCATTTATGTACTTCCTAACTCTTGACCGAAAATTTTGCCCATTAACTGTTTTGAGCTTCATTCTGAACTTTTTTCATCTTCACCTTCATCTTCCTTTCGCTTTTTGTTTTGAAATCTCGTGGTGTATCTCGTCTCATCTACCAGCAGTGCAGTCTGTGGTTACGTTAGAAGGGGATCATTGCACTGTAGTGCTGCCAGTACTGACCAACGCAATAACGTGCATTACTGACAATTGAAAGATGCCAGATTTGTATAGATGAGTATGCTACTTCTGCCCTGCCTAACTTTTGTGTACAGCCACAGTTCATGGGGAAAAAAATTGAAATTTTCCTTGGTGTGACAATTTTTTACATGCGCCATATCGGCATCGGTCAACACAACACTTAAATTAAGTTCAAACACTACGACACAAAATCAAATAGTACTAGTAACTAAGCACATGGAAGCTTTAGAAATAATTAAAAAAAATAATTATATAATATATATATTTGCATGAAAAAATAGTAATTATGAATAACGAAAAATATATCGTCTATGAAGAACCAAAATGACCCATTTCCAATTTAAGCTACAATCAAAATGAGTTATCTCATAAAAGCAAAATGAGAAACATGCTTAAAATGTTAATTAGGAGTTTTTGAAAAGTATAAATTATTCTTTTTACATGTTTTTGAAAAGTATAAATTATTCTTTTTACATGTTTTTGAAAAGTGCAAAATGTTCTATTTACATATTTTTGAAAAGTGTAAAATGTTTTATTTACATGTTTTTGAAAATTCCAGAATGTTCTATTTACATATTTTTGAAAAGTGCAAAATGTTTTATTTACATGTTTTTGAAAATTACAGAATGTTCTATTTACATATTTTTGAAAAGTGCAAAATAGTCTATTCAAATGCTTTCAAGACATGTTTCAATATTTTTTTAGATGGTGGATATTATTTTTAGTTAAAAATGGAAATTGGTCATTTTGGTTCTTCACTGACGATATCTTTTATACTATACACTATAATATTTATTCATAATATTTTCGTGAATGTGGTTATATACGATAGGGAGGAATCATAGGGGTCAAATTAGCGTAGCAATAAATTCCACTGGCCAAAAAATAAATGCTTTATACTTTTGTATTAGAATTACCTATTGATGAATTGGAACAAACCACTTTACATTTTGTACATTGCTGAATTAATATATATAAATTATAATATAATGACATTATGTGACCGATAAATTTACTAAAATTTGTGTATTAGCTTTAAAACAAAAAAAGGTGCATTAGAAGTTTGAATTTTAAAACGAATTTCTTTACTGTTCAATTCCATGGAGAAGAAAGCCGAATCGCATATTAGGTTGAATTGCGTGAACCATCAGGGTCCTGTTTCCGAAGCATCCTTTCTTAACTGATTGTATGGACTTGTCGGCGGCCATTCCAAAAGCGGTCTTGCTGTAAATGAATGCTGGGGTGAAATTGTTCGATATCGGGGGATACACGCAAGTGCAGTCCCCTTGGTAGTTGGGCAGCTCACACAAAGTCCATGGTTCCGCTCCTGTTATTATAAACGATAAAACTGGATAACCTTTTGTATTTATCAGACTTGGTAGGTCAACACTGGTCCATTGGTCCGTGCCTGTGAAGTATTCCCCACTGTAGATTGTCAGAGTATCTTCCGTGTAATTAGCTGGCGATCCAGCAAATCTCAGTGATGACAGTTCTCCCCCGAGTTTTTCAAAAGATGTGCACATGTCATGGGTCTTGAAAATATACTCCACCTCTCCTTGGTAGCCATAGTGCTTGTAGAAAATCCAGCTGAAAGTTAACATATTGTTCACTATAGTAATCGCAAATACTTTAACGTTTCAATTAACTGTATTATTTCAAATATTGTTCGATGCGTTGATGTTGATGGTTTAATTGTAGTAAAAATTTATGCCGTAAATCGACAATCTTAATAAATTACTTACACGCCAGTTGAGCAGACAGTCACAGCGACGTCGTTGAAATCGTACAAGTCACCAGGGCTTCCAGTAAACTGACGGTTGTACCCCTGACTAGGGATGGCTAATTCAAAATTCCCTTCGTTTCATTCCCTCCCGACTCAAAGTTCCCAAGGGAAGGGAATTTTGCCAAAATTCCCAGCTAAATTCCCAGTTTTCAAAATTCCCTTAAATTCCCAAAACTCCCTAGGGAATTTTGGGAATTTAGGGAATTTTCATTCCCTAATTCAAACACTTCCAGTTTAAAAATTTTCGGAACATAAAAAATTACCAAAGTTCCCAAAATCTTGTTTGAAAATTCCTGGAACATTGAAAATTCCCAAAGCTCCCAAAATTCCCTGTTTAAAAATTCCTGGAATATTGAAAATTCCCAAAGTTTCCAAAATCTTGTTTGAAAATTCCTGGAACATTGAAAATTCCCAAAGCTCCCAAAATTCCCTGTTTAAAAATTCCTGGAATATTGAAAATTCCCAAAGTTCCCAAAATTCTTTGTTTGAAAATTCCCAAAATGTTGAAGATTCACAAAGTTCCCAAAATTCCCTGTTTAAAAATTCCTGGAATATTGAAAATTCCCAGTAATTCATACACAGGGAATTTTGCCAAAATTCCCTATTTTCAAAATTCCCAAAATTCCCATAGTTCCCTCCCTCCCAAAGTTCCCAAATTCCCAGGGAATTTTGAATGGGCCTACCCTACCCCTGACTATCGTAAACAGTAGCTACTTGTTCCAGCCGATCCACCGATTGGGCCATACATGGATTTTGACCAATCAGCAAGAACAAGACATGTGCCTTAAGCACCAATTCAAAAGTTTTCTCGAGAATTCCAGTTGTAAATCCAGGCATTATTGCGATTTTATATTTTTGTCTTCTTTAAATTCTGTTAAATGTTGTCTTAGCTGCCAGAGGTTTTGTGAAGGCCTTAAGTGTAGTCGTATCGAATCAATCAAAGAATGTGTGTCCAATTTTGCTTTATCTCCGATATTTATACCAAATACCACCCTACATTTGTGATCGTCGGGCCCCACGTCATCAGTAGTGTCCCCATTAAATTACATACGACAAAAGTTTGTAAAAAACAAATTAATTACCAATTTTATTATTCTAAATGACCCCTCGACCTCCAATCACTTCCTCTCAAGTCGATTTATCTGTATTCTGTTTTATTCACATTTTATGCGTATGATTTGCATAGTAAAAAAATGTTTTTTGATGTATTCAAAAAGTCAGTTGTTTTTTCCAGTTAATCATAGCATAAAGTAAAGGAAAATGAGACGTAAATGAGACTCAGGCACAACGTACAAATAACGCAAAAGGTGTCAATAGGGTGCCATCATGTAGTAACTGGTGCAGTTTTATTTTATGGGTTTAGTGTGGAAAATCCAGTATACTCAGTACATTGCAAATACATCTACTTTTTAAAATTGCTGCTATTATTTTTGGTTTATTTCATCATAAATACAATAATTACAGTGTGAATCAAGTAAATTTTGTTTTATGTAAAGATTTTTTAAGACCGGCGTTATCAGGAATGCGAAAAGGACCGTATGGTATACAATCTCGGTTTAGAAATCAACGGTTGGTGTGCAGGATCCATGTTTAGACCCACCAGAGCAGCGGGCAGCGCCGCTGTTAGAAAGAGATCTTCCAGCTGGGGATTCTTCAACTGGTTTTCCTTTGTTAGGAATACACGTTCCTAGATGCGCCAGGAAAGTCAGGAAAAAAAATACCGCAACAATAAATTTTACCATTTTTTATTCTTTTGCAAGTTAGCTGAAAAGGCAATACAAAAAATACTATTAATTACACATTGTAATTGCCCTGAAAATCTAAACGCTTTTAAAAATGACACAGTAAATATGGTTTTAATTTAATTTAATTAATATGAATGGGATATGTTACATTTACCTGTAATTCGGAAATTCAGAACTATGGATTTACCTTGTATCAAGATATTAGTAGCACAGCTCATAAACTCTGAAGGATATTTTAATACAAATCCAAGCTTTTATAACCAGCAGCGCAGAGTAATTGAAAATTGTCAACTTTTAAGGTTCACTAATATCAAAGTGTTTTCTTTAGCTTCAAATGATGAGTTTTTCGGCACAACGGGATAAGTCCATATCAAAGTAAATTTTACAGGAGCAAATAATAAAAAACCAAATTTAAATCAGAAATGAATTTCGTAAGAGGACTTATCCAATTTTGCCAAAAATCATTTAATAGACTTATCTCGTTTTGTCAAAACTAAAAATTTTGGCAATTTAAAAACTTAGACTAAGAACTTAGACCTTTACCATTCAACACAGTAATTTACCGAGTTGAATAGTATACTCGTAAAGCAAATAATCTCATTTTTGAAAAAAATGGACATATCGTCTGTGAAGAACCAAAATTACCCATATCCATTTTTAGCTAAAAACAATATTATTATTATTATTATGCTGGGTTTTATTTCAAGAATCCAATTAAATAGCACATACACGAACATGACACAAATAAATGTATTGTCACTATCGAAGATAGTGCGTTGTGATAGACAATTTTGTACTTAAACGTATAATATACTAAAAGTAAGTTTAGTCTAAAGTAATTTAGGTTGGGAAAGATGAAGGAGCCCGCGCGTCAGAAAAACAGCGCTGCGGTTAAAAGATTAACTAATTGACATTTGCACAATGTAATAGACTAAGTACTTAATTTGTAACCTATGTTTTGAATTTTTATATAAAAAAACGCATAAAAGAATGAAATATCAGATTTAAAAAAAACCCCTTTTAAAGGGGGAAAAAAATAACTTATATATTATGAGATATGGACCCACCTTTTATATGGCAAACTATGCTATTTTTGTGTATTTTAGTTTTGATACCCCAGACTAAAATAAACTGGGCAAGGGATTTTGAGCACCCTATACAGCTCTCCAATATTTACACAAATATTACAGCACAGTTTATCATTCACAGGTTTAAGAGGGTATGGTCTGCAATCTGTAGTGTGTCTATAATTAAACTATCTACAAACATATTCCAATATATCTTGAGTGCATTTAAATAGAACATTAAGCACTTTTAAAAAATATGGAATTAGAACATTTTGCACCTTTTCAAAAACATGAAATTAGAGCATTTTGCACCTTTTCAAAAACATTGAATTAGAACATTTTGCACCTTTTCAAAAACATGGAATTAGAACATTTTGCACGTTTTCAAAAACATGTAAATAAAACATTTTGCACGTTTCAAAAACATGTAAATGCAACATTTTGCACTTTTCAAAAACTCTTAATTAACACTGTACGGATGTTTCTCATTTTGTTTCTGTGACATAGCTCATTTTGATTGTAGCTTAAATTGGATATGGGTCATTTTGGTACTTCACAGACGATATCTCGTTTTGCCTAACAACTCTTCATATGTTTAATATCAATTTGTTTAAATTTATTGAGATCCACTTGGCAATAAGCCATTCTTCCATTGACAACACAGCATAATCAACACAGTTGATCAATTGTAATATACAATAACATACTAAATTTTATATTTGATTTATGAAATAGATTAGGCTTACATGTTAGATTCATTGTACAATATTGTACCATCAAGTACGGTGCACAAGAAGCACAATACTACAATTTTCTTTGGTTCTTTGTATAAATAGTAAGCTTTGTAATTAGTATGTGATTGAATGCAATTTCTTTTTATATTCTCAAATTTTCCTTACGACTGTGAAAATATTGAAAATAAAATTGTATTTCGTGTCGCAGGTCGCAGTAAGTGCTACCGTAGGCGGGTAGTCAACTTATAGTAAATTATAATAAAGGTCAATGCAAAAATGTGATTGTGTGTTACCATACTATAGAAGCGAAATAATATTATTATTTTCATGCACTTAAAATAACACAACTGGTAACGAAAATGGTTAAATTTAATGTAATATATTTTATCATATATAATAGGACGACAACAGGTTAAAAAATAAGTATAATATAGTGGAAATGAATTAAATTTATCACACTGGTATGATGGTATGCTGGCTCGTTTCTATTTTATTACACGTATTGCATTTAGATTCGTCATATTTTACCAAACATTATTGCACCCATTTTACGGTTGGACATATTTTCCCTATTGCTGGCTGACAGCCTGGTCTGGCGACACTGGGTCGAAACGACGTTCCGTCGACGACATTTCGGAGCCAGACATTTTGCCGAAAAATAATTCGTCGAACCGACATTAGGTCGACGACGTTGCGTTGACAGACATTAAGTAGGAGACTGAACGTCGAACGACATTGCGTTGATAGACATTAAGTAGAAGACAGTACGTTGACGGCCATTGACATTGCGTTGTTAGAAACTACGAATAATATCAATACACCGTCATACATTAAGTAGCCATTAGAATTAGATGCAGTAAGCGGTGATAATTGATTTCATATCGTGGAGCAAAACCGAATTAAGAATCAGACTTTGTCTTGTAGTACATATAAATTGATTTAACTTTTCCCAGTTCTTTTAAGCACACTAACTAATCACTAATGATAAGTATAATCAAAAAAATACGTTAATAAGACTATTTTCACAATGTAAACAAAATATCAAAGTTACAAGGATTCTATGAATTAAAAAAATTAAAAAAACATGACAGTGTAGATATGTTATGATGCATAGCAAAAATTCAAATAAAAACTACACGCAGGCTGCAGCACATAGGCGCACACGATAGCTGGCATAAACAAAATATCGTTTCAACCACATATGTCGCAAAAATGTTCATCATAATGCTGCATAAAGCTGGCAGTTTTGAAAATCATAATGCTTGAGACCTAATCAGTAAACCAAAATAATATACCGTTGGAAGATATTATCGACTCATTGTCTCCGTCTTAGCGAATTAAACGTAATGTCTTTCAACGAGATGTATGTCGACGAAGAGTATACAACGAAATGTCTGTCGACGAAGAGTGTACTACGAAATGTCTGTCGACTTACTGTCGTTTGCTTTTCAATGTCGTCGACTCAATGTCGTACGGCAAAATGTCGTTTCGACCCAGTGTCGTAGAATCGCTGAAATAATTTTAATTACAAGCACATAATATTATGTTACAGTCAAACATTGGTAAATAAATATAAGCAAATCGAATAACATTGAAGCTATTTGCAGATTTCATTACGTACAGTCCATACAATATTAAATAGATTTTAGGATTTAGAAAAGTCTGAACATATAAAATACTTAAATAAAAATGTGATAAATATATATTGGCAGGTTGAAGAATGCATAATGAGTAGTAGTAAACAGTAAAGTAGTCATTAGGAATTAGGACACAAGGTTATGAAAACACATAACACCTGTGAAGATCAAGCATAAAATAAAACAGCAGCAAATAAGCCACTCATTGGAACTTGATTATTTTTCCACTAACAAAATATACACATTTCAACATTTTCAACACATTGAAAAGTGGAGATAGGCAATTTTGCTTTTAATGCGCATTGGAATTGGAAATAGGCAACTTTGCTTGTTCAGAAGCGATTGTGCTCCTGAAGCTCATTTTGCATTAAATATTTGATTAATGTAAAAAATAAGAGAACTTTAATATTTACAAAAAGTCAGCCACAATCCCACAATTTTAATTCAATAATGACTATTCAATAAATTTAAAGATTAAAATTTCCACTCAATATGAATATTGTGTGGTAGAATTAGCGATTGATTTACATGCTCAGCCCTATAGTCCTATGATTCATAATGAGCTGGAAGCTGAGATTACAATCCAAAAATTGACATAATGTTTATTATAAGAAAGAATAGTGATACGTTTTATTACAAACGAGGAAGTGAACAGAATTGAATTTATTATTTATACACTGACAACTCAAAACAATTCTCTAAAACTCCAACTCACACTACACTGTTAAATCAGCGTTTAAACACATCACCAGCGTTAAAAAGAATCTCCAGCCAGACATCAGAAGAATATTCCCTTGAATTTCGTAGGTTTTACAAAATTCGAGTTGACAGATACTAAAAGGAGGTAAAATGTAAACAGGCTAAACAGATTTTTCAAATTGAATGAAATAATCAGAAAATTACATTTTAGATACTGGGAAAGACAGAGTATTTTAATTTTTAATTGACACATTTTTTTGTAATTTACAGAGATTCGGTTCATGATGGGAAGGAGAAGCACATTTCGTAGGGTGCTCGGCCATGCTACTGTCGTATCTATTATTGCCCTATTACTGACTCTCTATGGGGCAGCTTTGGGGAAGCGCACCGGGAAGGACTTCCACGATTCTGATTATGGTGATGACTACACGCATTTTGAGCAAGGAGAGGACCAGAGGACTGCGGCGGTGTAAAAATGACGCGCTACCATCGCTGTGAGGATTTCACGATATGTGACAAGACCACTAAGAAGTGCGTCTGTGACCCAGAATATTTTATATGGGATCCGAAAGAGAAAGAGTGTAACGGGACTTGTCCAGAGAGAACCGGAAGTGATTATGACAATTGTAGACAACATTGGAAGTACAAATGTAACGAGTGGGGAGCCCGGTCTCACAACGTGGAATGCCCTGACATTAAATAGTGTTAAGATATTTTTCAGCTTTTTAATTATTTTCAATATATACAAAAAATATGTACTATGAATTCTAATCTGATCTTTTAGTGTATGCTATACATTTTATCTAAATACGGCAATTAATAAAATTTTCTTCTGATTCCTGATGCAATCTTAAGTATAATTTGTACCAGCACCTCTCGTTCGGGCCCTAGTTTTACAGAGACTAATCGTACCGGAATTGCTTCTAATGTTCCCACTCGACACGGAGCCAATTGTACCTAGCAAACTTGTACCAGCACCAATCGTACTCCGCCCACTTCCATTATCAACACTCGTACCTAGCTCACTCGTACCGGCGCTATTTTAAGCAATCCTACTTAAAACAGCAAGGCATTTACACCTGACCCACTGGTGCAAGCAAAGATCGTACCGGCGCAAACGCAACTTTCAGTAATCTCAGCATCTACTTCGGTCCAAAAGTTGACAAATCATGCAAAAAGCGCCGGATTTTGTTCTCTTTAAATTTCTTAGCATTTATGTTAGTCATAAGAGATCGTCCACAAATGACGTCATCAAAAAATCAATAGTTTAGGACCCTATAAAATATGACCCCCTTGTCATAAGCTTAAGCATTGCGTTAAGGTCAATCTTCAACATGGGATGTCAACAGTAGAAGACCCATTCACCCTACTGATGAAGTCGAGTAGAGAAACGAGATGACCGAGTAGTATAGAGCCCATACACGAAAATGAAAAACATATTTTCGTTTAAGAATAATTGTAATTTAGTTTGTCTGTTTTCGTAATTTTTTTCATGTTTGTTTTCTTGCACGAAAAATCACCATTTTTAAGGAATCTATGATGCCTCTGTCATATAAGCTTAACCATTGCGTAAAGGTCAAATCTTTAACATGGGATGTCATTTAGTGGCCAAGTTGACCCATTGATCATACCGATGACGTCATTTGTGGGCGATCCCTTATTAGCAGTATTAGTACAGAGTATAGTATGCATGAAAAATTCTGTCACTTAAAAATTGCAATGAATTTATTTTGTCTGCTTTCGTAATTTTTATTTTCATGTTTGTTTTCTTGCGCATGTCATGGTATTATACAATAATTACACGTAGACTGATGGAAGATTATTAATTATGCGTTGCGTATGTATAATATTCCATAGTGAATTATTAAAACATAATATGAATTACTGATACTGCAAATATGTATAATACGAGTTGTTGTGGTTATATGTAATGGTACTGATGGAACTCAGTGTTTTTCCCTATGATAGTCAATTTCATTTTCATGTTATGACTCCGCAAGCAATAGATAAAACGAAAATAATTTACTACGATGGCTTTTAATATTCAGTTTTGTATACATCATTTTGCAATAATTAAATTGGACGTAATAATTGTTTCGGACTGATTGTCAGGCGGCAATTTGTCACGCGTCGAAATGTCTATATGGACGTACTGACGTGAACGCAAATTTTATTGGACGCATTGTCGTTTTCCAGTTGTCGTTGGACCAAGGTTGATTTTGGGAAATGTCGTAATACGTACCCTCGAATCTCGTAGAATCCATAAATTTTTTTATGCAAGAAGAAATTTAAAAATTAAAGAAAAGCCTAGCTGCACTCAATAAATTTTTTCCTCTCACCGACTTGTTAACTCCACGTTAAGTTATTGAGTTTGAGGCAAAACGGTGTAAGCCAACAAATTGTAATTCTTAAAAATTTTCCGAAAAGAGTCCGTCTAGAATTATGAAACTATTCGTGAAAAAGTGGTTCGTCGGTTCCTTGTCCTTGTAGAAAAAAATTAAGTTAAAAAATGTATCCTGTCTCCTTAATTTAAAATTCGTTGTTCTAGTAAAATTGGCTTCGATGGACTTACCCCGTTTTGCTGAACAACTTCATATTATATAAAAGGTACCTACATAGAATATGAAATTGTTGTAATAAATTGGGGAGCAAATTTCCCCCCACTTAAATATCAATGGAAAAACTTTACACTTCGACTACAAAACTGCTGACATAATTGAATAAAATTATATTTCATATTATATATACAGCAATTTCGGTATATTACAATAGGAACGGTGAATGGAATGTTTAAGGAAACATTTCCGGAAACATTCCCGGGAATATTGCCATGGAACAAAAGAGGAAAGGAAAGTTCAATGGTCCGTCTGGCTGAGAAAAAGGCGAGAAAGGAGAGAAAACTACAGAATTGGAATGGGAAGCTTTTGACAGCGTACAATATCCTGTCAGCTTACAAGTCTGAATTACACTTTTGTGATGGACATTCTCGGGAACGACAATTTAATGTGTGGAAGTCAACACAAAACCAAGAACTGCGTACGGATTGGAATGCCAAAGGCCAAATTGCAGGGAGAGATGAAAAATGACGTTAGCAACAGGGCGGGTGAGGCTAATAGCACATACTACTGTTATTGACAGCCTTTTATTCAATATAGTTAAGGGGATGCCAAGAGGAGTGGGTTGCTTCTTAAATTCAATAATTTTGATTAACGTCATTTGTGAGCCAACCCCTAAGGCGTACGTGTACTATATACATACGTACACCTCGTACTGAACCTTTGTACCCGTTACAGTATTTACACTAATGTATGTACATGCCCAACGGCCCAGACGTCTGCGGCTTTAAAGCTAAACTATTGCAGTCAGTACTTAGGAAGCGTTCACAAATGACGTCACATGATGTGATCAATTTTTGGGCCTACCCACCCTCTGTCACCAAACTTAAACATCCGGTAAATCGTTTGTTTGTTTGTTTGTTTGTAAGCTTTATTCAAGTGTCCAATCATTCAATACACAAATAATACAGGCATTGTTGTCAATTGATCGACACTAAATCATCAAATATACCAGGCTCCAAGTTAAAATAAACAATCAAGGGTACGATACAGACATTGTCATAGGTCAATATATACGATAGTAATATTATGGTGGTATGTACACAAAAGGGTTTGGGTATCTAGTACTAACATAATGCTTACTTAAGTTAAGATTAAAATTACTTACAGACAATTCTTTATTACGAAGTTCTGGCGGTAGCTCATTCCATGCATGTACAAGTCTGTATTGACATGATCGCTTGTAAGTTGACGATGGTTTAAGTACACTACAATCAAGCACAATACCATCAGCCGCCCTAGTCGCTCGTGCATTTTCCTTAATTATAATAAATTGTGATAAGAATTCCGAGCTAGATCCCCACTTCATAAATTTAAATGCAAACAATAACATCGAATGCTTAATTCTTTCAGGTACAGACAAAATGTTTGCTTTTTCCAGTACAGCCGATTCTAAAACTTTTGATTTAGTCTTTTTATAGTTTTTAGTCCATAATGGTGTGTCACTTACAGCTACTACAAATTTGTTGACCTTACTTTGTAATTTATGTAGGTCCAAGTCGGACTGAACCGCCCAGATTGGTGAACAATAGTCAACAATTGACATGACGTACGCATTTAACATAATACATGACACTTTAAATGTAAGAAACTTTTTAAGACTAAGTATGACATTCAATGCAACAGTGACTCGTGTTTTGACATTTAAATAATGTTGCTTAAAACTTAAATTACTATCTATAATTACCCCTAAGTACTTAAAACTATTAACTTTTTCCACTTCAGCACCATCACAATACAGCTTTACATCATTACAATTTACATGGTCATGAGCCTTGTGAAAAATCATAAACTTTGTTTTGCTTACATTAATTTTTAGTTTATTTAGCTTAAACCATCCATTAATCCTATTCAACGCTAATTGCATTTTACTTTGTAATACTGATAGGCTAGTGTCAGCAAAATAAATAATTAAGTCATCTGCATATAAAGCATAGTAGTGACTGCTGTCAATTCCATTTGATATATCATTTACATACAATATAAATAACAAAGGGCCCAAAATACTACCTTGTGGCACACCAATATTTAAATCAAAGGAAGTCGAAACAAAAGAGCCATTCTGTATACAAAATTTACGATTTTGTAAGTAATTAGTTAACAGCTTGATAGTATTATTATCTAATCCATATTTATCCTTAAGTTTACGTAGAAGTATAATATGAGTAACAGAGTCGAAAGCTTTGCGAAGGTCTATGAACACAGCTATGCAGCGACCGCAACGAGCATCAATAAATCTGAATATGTGAAACGTTACTGCCATGACTGCTATCAGGCAATTCCTACCAGGTCTAAACCCATATTGGTTTGTGTCGAATAAGCCTTCAGTGAGCATTTTATCCATAAGTCGCCTTTGAATAATCTTTTCAAATAATTTGCATTCCAATAATAGCTTTGAGATAGGTCTATACGAGTTTGGATCGAATTTACTGCCTTTGCCTTTGTATATTGGTATAATAGTAGCCTGCTTAAAAGCTAATGGACATACCGATAATATTAAAAATTGTGTAAATATTAAGGCTAAAGGAGAGGCTAAGACACTGATACAGTTACTCATTATTAAATAAGGCAAGTCATCCGGTGATCCAGAGTCCTTATATTTTAGCTTGCGAAATGCGCTTACTACCTCCTCTTTAGTACACGGTATAACCTCCTCTGGCTCACTTTTGACACTACTATAGTAGTCAGCTAGGCTATCCACTTTATCTGAATGTACTACAAAAGCTTTTGCAAGCTCCGAACAAATATCAATTTGAAATCGTCACTTTTCAGATCCACCCACCGACCAATCCAAATGAGAACGTCATTTGCGAGCACGTCCTGAGTTGATAGCATGTCAGTCCTTCAGTGCTTTGGAGTATGGGAAGCTTTTAGCGTCTTACTTTATCCTGTTACAGTGGTTCATGAAATTGTCCGCACAACTTCACTACTCACCACTTTTTGTAACAACACCCACCTACTGCAAAACAGGAAAATCGGAAACCCGGACCGGTCTTGCAAACAGGAGAAGTCTAAAACCGGCAAAATGATTTTGTAGCTCGTTGTTTTGAATTGAATAATAAAATTAGTAATATTTTTTTGTGAATAGTATCAACAATCATCATCAACCTCTTCGAATTTTCAGTTAGCATGCATATAGGCAAAACGAAAGTATTTAATTTTTTATTTTTTTGTAAAAAATATTTTTATTTCCGAACATAATAATTGTTGCTTACCAATCTATAATTTTTAGCGACACTCGCAGTTTCTTTCGTCGGATTTTTGCACCCACAAAACAACACCTGTGACAATTGAGAGATACCATTTAGATTTTAGATGTGACTGCAGGTGGCACTCTTATTTTACAGGTACTTACTGACTAGTGAGATGTTTTGAATAATGTACCCTTTTCAAAAAATTGTTTAATCTATTTTACGAAATTTTGAGTTACTTATAAAAGTGCTATAAAACTACTGCTACACATACCGTACCTTTTTTAAATTTTGAAAGTTTCTTGAATACAAAAAGCGACCGGCTCAACATGACACGAGTTTTTTCGATTTACTTCCGAGTACGATAATAGAAAATATAGCAGGTACTTAATTAGCAATAAATAATTTCCAAAAATTCTAAATACTTCTTTATGGCGGGTAAAATCATTAACAACTCAAGCTGAAGATATAGACTTGTAAATAAAACCATATCGTGGGCGAAGGATGAAATCCCTTGACTTCCACTTTTCGCTAAAAGCAAATCCGGTATCTTCCACTTTTGATTTACATAAGCGTTTGAGCTGACCAATTCATATTACCATGGTTATGAAAAGTGCAAATTGCTCTAATTGCATATTTGAAAACAAAACGTTCTAACTATATGGCTTTAAGCACTAAATAACTGGTTCTAACTACATAATCTTAAAACGCAAACTGCTCTAACTACATGATTTTAAGAAATGCAAACTGTTCTAACTACATCATTTTAAGTTGCAAACTAATCTAAGTGATTTTAAAAGGGCATCATGCTCTAACTACATGATTTTAAGAAATGCAAAATAGTCTAACTACATAATTTTAAATTGCAAACTAATCTAAAAGTGATATTAAAAAGGGCATAATGCTCTAAATACATAATTTTGAAAAGTGCAAAATGTTATGATAAGGTGCTTATGAATATTACATGCAGTTAGAGCTTTTTACACTTCTAAAACGTTGTATTTAGAACATTTTGCAATTTGTAATAATGTGCAATTAGAACATTTTCAAATTTTAAAAATATGCAATTAAAATATATCGAAAATTTTAAAATCATCTAGTAAGAACTTTTTGAAACTTAAAACGTTGTAGTTAGAACATTTTGTGCTTTTTAAAACCATATAGTTAGAACAATTTGCGTTTAGAATCATATAGTTGGAACACTTTGCGACTAAAATAAGGTATGCAGTACATTTTGCATGTTTTTTAAATCATAAAGTTAGAGCAATTTGCAATTTAAGATCATGTAGTTAGAACCATATCGTTACTGTAGAAGCAAAGTGGCCGTTCTCCAAACGCAGGTAAAAGTAAAGTGGCCGTTCTCCATCCTTTACTAAACGCAAAGTGGCTGGTCTCCAAATTTATCCTGTTTGAACAAGATTGGAGACCGGCCACTTTGCGTTTAGTAAAGGATGGAGAACGGCCACTTTACTTTTACCTGCGTTTGGAGAACGGCCACTTTGTATCTACAGTAACGATATGCCCTGCGACCTGCAGCCTACAGCTATAGCTATAAATTATGCTGTTCGATTTTCATGATTAAACCTTAGTGCGCAGGACTACCTCGGAACGAATAATTAATTCCTTGCCTTAAGGAATCGTCCACAAATGGTGTCATCGACACGGTCATTTGGGGCTAGTCACGTATTTATATTCCGCGTTAACGGTACGACGGTAGCTACTGGTTCAATACCGAAGGTTACATAGATGACATGGGGGTGGGTTGGTCCTAAAAGAGCGAATATTTGAGTGACATCATTTAAGGACCATTCCTCTATCTTCTCATAATAAGTACCATCGAGACGCCTCTATGGAAAACATGACTACTGCGTTAAATACTATTTCATTTTTAAAACGTCCATCAAACGTTATACGAAACTATAGATACGTGGTTAGGTGTGTGTCGCATTCTGCATTTGGAGCTCATTGCAGTACTTACTTAGGATATACGTAGCCCCGAACTAGAACTACGCAGTACCAAAGAAATAAAGAGACCCGGTGGAGACCTAAACGAGTTAGTTGACGGAGATCTGTTGAAAGCGAGTGATCTGACTGGGTGACTAACGAGGAATAATTTTTGAATTTCGAGAAAAAGAACCGAATTTTCTGTATGAATTTCTGCTTTTCGAGACAATTCGACATTTTTGGAGTCGTTATAAGATTTCTGATCGAATTATTATCATCTACTGGTAAGCAAAATAAGTGTATTGTTATTTCACTATCTTTAAATCAGTAAAAATCTGGCCTCGGCGAAATTTTGTGTCTTTTTTTGTAATTTTTATCTTCTATAATGTTTAACATCTAAATACTACTGTCATTAAACACATGTTTAAACCTGTAAAATTCTTATAAATTTAGAAACAGCTTACATTTTGATAGCTTTTGCGATGCTATTATTGTAATATTGTCGACTGTATTATTTGCACAAGTTATTAGTTTCGTTACTCCTGTGTTATTATTGTGTGATAAATATAAATGGTTTCTAGTTATTGTACAAAAATGTAATTGTGAGAAATTCTTTGAATTGTTACAGTAAAAAGCAGACGCTTAAGATGGCCAAAGTATATGAGGTAGAGCCAACCCGCCATGGCTCTCTGGTGATCCCACACTTTGGAACACAATTCAACATTGAATATTCGGAGAAATCGACTGGGCGTCTGTTGAAGGCCCCAATTACTGCCAGTTCTGAGAGCGGAGTCTTCTACGCGTTATTCCCCGAAGATGATGTTGACTTCCAGCTGATTGTCAACAACGCGGCATCGAGGAAACGAGACTTTGGTTTCTGTCTTGGTCTTCAGGAGAAGACGTATGAATTTATTGGGCAGAGGAATTACAAGATGGTATTGGACACGGTGAAGACGTTTGGACCTAAATTTCACTTCGTGAGACAGGATGGACAAGAGGGTCGAGTGCTGGTGGCCGCCGCAGCTTCGCTTCACGGAATCAGCTACAAAGATGCATCTGTTATGGTGAGTCGCATGGAGTTCAAAGACATGTGTTTTGGAGCCATAAATGAATGCAAAAAGGGATCGAACGAGTTGGAGAAAAATATCCAAGTTTTTGTAAAGACAACTCGTGGAAAGACCATCATATTAGACGTGGCAGTCGGGGATTCGGTCAAGGATAATGTCAAAGAGATGCTGGAGGATCGTGAAGGGATTCCTGCAACGGATCAACGCATCCTCTACACCAAATATCAGCTCACAGATGGTCATTGCTTGGACTGCTACGGTATCTCCGATGGATCTACTTTGATCATGTACGGCGGGTCAATCAAGGGGGGGCGGCGTCATTCCAGTGAAAGTTCAGTGGCATCTGAGGCTGTCGATGTCGATCTCGGGGAAGAAGGAAGTGACGGTGATGAGGCCGGATGGAATGGTCAAGGACTTGAAATTGGGGATCGTGGTGTCATCTGTTCAGGAGACATATCATCTCAAATATTTGAAAAATGCCATTTCATTGAGGAATACGTGAGTGTCGAGCCATTCGTCATCGAGATGCATATGGCTTCCCGATTCAATTTGTTTTAAGTATGTAAAATTTTCAGTGCAGACATGATACTACGGAGTTATTTTCTTTCGTACTAATTAATTGTGAAGTGAGTTTGATATTCCAAATTATGCTAACTGTCTTAACCAAATGTTTTGGTTTATTGGAATATCCAGCTTAAATGAATTATGTATGGTTGAAGTTATTATTAGTTTAATTATATCTTCGTTTGTTTAGTTAAGTTTACAGAATAGGCAATTGGGTAGCGTAGTAATTACATAATATATATGCTTTTGACTTATTTACTAGTAGGCATGGAAATGTAATTGAAGTTCACAGTTACTAATTATGTTTTGCTTTATGAACTTCATAGATAAATTAGTCATTCTTGTTGCATAATATTAATCAGTGTGTGATTCATGATTTTGATTATGGTTCATTTAATCTTTTGGAACTTTAGTTAAGTTTTGGATGAATTGTTTGTTATTACAATTGCATAAAATTCATGATGCAGTGGGTCTACGATTTGTACTTGAATGCCTTTACATGCTGTACACTATTCTACAGTTATAATATTTTGATAGGCTCATTTTGGAGTGTTTATTATTTTGCTACCTCGTTTTTGACTGTACCTTCGTTTGGAGCTTTCGTGCTGATGTTTCTACATTTTTGTGTTAATTAAATTTAGTTTACAGTGCGCTATTTCGTATTATACATACATGATTTGGTTGGATTTTGATTGAATATCGTATTGTCTGTCACTGATTTCTTACGACTACTACGTTTTTCTGGAATAAACTGATTAAAAATTCTAATTTTGCTGATTTTTCTAAATTCCTGCATTCTTTTTCTACTTTTTATATTTTACAACTACAAAATGTAGTTACCTACCTATAACTATATGTTTCAGAATTCAACTTTTCACCTATTTAGCCACATTTAATTTGCTATATACATATTTGTATGATCAATTCCGATATAATATGGATATCTGTTGGGCTAGAACTGGGAAAACTGTGGACCATTTCCTCAAACATGTCACCTGAGATTTTCAATTTTATTTTACAATTTCATTGACCTGATAGACTGAACTGAAAGAGCCGTTTTCCCAGTGCCAAATTGTTTTGGAACAAGATATGAATTTTTCCGTCTTTTGAAAATTTGTAGTAATTATTGCAGGGCAGCGACAGTATTGGTTTGAAATGTAGTGAGTAGTAAGTTGGTTGTAGGACACTTTCCTTCTGGACATTTTCCTCCCGGAAATTTTCCTCCCGGACATTTTCCTCCCGAACTTTTTCCTCCCGGACGTTTTCCTACCGGACATTTTCCTCTCAACTTCACACGGAGCCTCCCTTACTCCAGTTTATGAATTTCGGATAATGGGAAGGGGGGCAAAACGTCCGACGGGGGCAAATAGTCCGGAAGGGGGCAAAAAGTCCGGAGGGGGCAAAATGTCCGCCAAAAGAGGGCAAAAAGTCTGGAGGGGGCAAAAAGTCCGCGGGGGGCAAAAAGTCCGGTAAAGATGGGCAAAAAGTCCGAAGGGAGCAAAACAGGCCCCATAATTGGAAAAAAACCTACATATATATGTTCCCTTATTTCGGACTTTTTGCCCCCTCCGGACTTTTTGCCCTCTTTTGGCGGACTTTTTGCCCCCTCCGGACTTTTTACCCTCTTTTGGCGGACTTTTTGCCCCCTCCGGACTTTTTGCCCCCTTCCGGACTTTTTGCCCCCCTTCCCATTATTTTTAAGATTGTATACGAATATGCGTAATATAAATTGTTCCTAAAAGGAAGGCTAGTTTATTTTAGTTTGATTTTGAAACTGGGAGGAAATTGTCCTCTGTACGAAGTTGGGAGGAAAATATCCGGAAGAAAAACGTCCGGGAGGAAAAAGTCCCGGAGGAAGATGTCCGGGAGGTAAATGTCCTGGAGGAAAGTGTCCGTATACCAATAAAGTTGGTTTTCGGCGGACATTTTTTGGCAGGAGAAAGTTAAGGAAAACACCGTTGCACCCCGTCAACATGTCATTTTTTAATTAACGCATCCAAGTGGGGTCTCTTAATAAATGCTGCAAAACTATCTGTTAAAGTTAAGGATTTAAAATAAGTTTGCAACGTAAAGGCTGAAACATTATAAATTGATGTCACATTTTCTAAAGCTTAAAAAATTGGAGTTAATTTTTCAATTTTCCGAAAATTAATAATGTGCTTGGATTATCATTTAAAAAAATACCCTTACTACTCAAGTACATAAATATGTATTTCGATAATGAAAGGAAGTATTTGGGGGTATGTAGTTACCACTTACCATTTGGTTAGATATAAAAAATAGTAATTTTGTGCATAAAAATAAATCAGTCATAACACTCGGAGCCGCAGCTACTAAAAATGGGACTTTGGTTGATATTGCCACATGTACTTCTTTGTTGTGTAAAATCAATCAATCGAATGCGACGTACGACTATTTTCTTACCTGCAGCCTACCACTATGAATGAACATCTTGCAAAAGTACACGCCCTGGCGGAGCAAAAGTGAAACAAGCAATGAAAAATCATACGTATTCTTAAATGGCTATATTTCCAATATGAGGTTTATATAAGAAATAGATAAAAATGGTACGGGGTTTTCGTTGAAATACATACGTCAACCTGAGAATCAATTTTACGGGTACCACAGGCATGGCACTGCCAATTTAATTATCCTAAAGTGTTAATTGTGCATTTATCTTTAATTTGCGCCTATAAACCTCATATTGGAAATATAGCCATTTAAGAATACGTATGATTTTTCATTGCTTGTTTCACTTTTGCTCCGCCAGGGCGTGTACTTTTGCAAGATGTTCATTAAGATTAATTAAATTCTACTGTTCGAATTTTATGATTAAGCCGTAGTGCGCAGGAGTACCGCTGAGCCAATGTCGTGCTCTGAAAGAATAACTAATTCCTTCCCTTAAGGCTTTAAGGAATCGTCCACAAATGTTGTCAGTTGGGGCTAGCCAGTTATTGATATTCCATGCTAACGAGACTCGTTCGATACCGAAGTTTAAAGAGATGAAGTGCGGGTGGGGTGGTCTTATAAGATTGATTATTTGGGTGACATCATTTAAGAACCATTCGTACCCACTGGAAAATATGACTACTGCGCAAATACTATTTAATTTTGAGAACGTCCATCGAACGTTCCACAAAACTATTCATCTTCCTAAAATGCCTTTCGTTATCATTACGTTGTAGTGTGTGTCGCATTCCGAATCTGGAGCTCATTGCAGGAGGATATAAACACGTCAGAACTACGCAGTTCCAAAGAAATAAAGAGTCCCAGGGGAGACTTGAACGAGTTAGTTGACGGAGATCTGCTGAAGGGGAAGGGTCTGAGTGGGTGACTAGCAAGGAATAATTTTGAATTTCGAGAGAGAACCGAATTTTGAGCCTGAATTTTTGACTTCCGAGACAATTCAACATTTTTGAAGTCGTTATAAACCCGATCGAATTATTATCATCTACTGGTAAGCAAAATAAGTGTGTTGCTATTTCACAATATTTAAATCAATAAGAATTTAATCTTGGCTTGGCTTTAATATGTATTGTTTTGTAATTTTGATTTTCTCTAACTACGATGAACTTGTAAAAGCTACGGTGATTAAAAACATGTTGAAAACTAAAATACTTTAATAATGACGAGAAATGATACAACTTCAATCTGATCAGTTATTAATGGTTTTAGAAACAGCTTACAATTTGGTCGCTTTTCGGATGTATTATTGTTACATTGTCGACCGTATCATTTACACAAATTATTAGTTTTTTAACTCCTATGTTATTATATGATAAATATAATAATCTGTGTTTTGTAAAAATTTAATTCTGAGGAATTCTTTGAATTGTTACAGTGAAAACAAGAAGCTTAAGATGGCTAAAGTATATGGAGTGGAGCCAACCCGCCATGGTTCTCTGGTGATCCCACACGTTGGTACTCAATTCAACATCGAGTACTCGGAGAAATCGACTGGGCGTCTGTTGAAGGCCCCAATTACTGCCAGTCCTCAGAGCGGAGTCTTCTACGCATTATTCCCCGAAGATGATGTTGACTTTCAACTGGTTGTCAACAACGAGGCATCGAAGAAACGAGACTTCCGTTTTTGTCTTGGTCTTCAGGAGACGTCGTATGCATTTGTTGGTCGGAAGAATTACAAGGTGGCATTGGAAACGGTGAAGACCTTTGGACCCAAATTTCACTTCGTGAGACAGGATGGACAAGATGGTCGAGTGTTGGTGGCCGCCGCAGCCTCGCGTCACGGAATCAGCTACAAAGATGCATCTGTTATGGTGAGTCGCATGGAGTTCAAAGACATGACTTTTGGAGCCAGGGACAACGAGTGCAAGGTGGGATCGAAGGAGTTGAAGCAAGAGATGATCCAAGTTTTTGTGAAGACAACTCGTGGAAAGACCATCATATTAGACGTGGCAGTCGGGGACTCGGTCGAGAATGTCAAACAGATGCTGGAAGATCGTGAAGGGATTCCTGCAGCGGATCAACGCATCCTGTACGCAAAATATCAGCTGACGAATCGACATTGCTTGGGCTGCTACGGCATCTCTGAAGGATCTACTTTGATCATGTACGGCGGGTCAATCAAGGGCGGGCGGCGAAATTCCAGTGAAAGCTCATCACAGGCCAGCGGTGCCGAACTGACCGATCTCGAGGAATACGGGGTGAGTTACGCGGATGAGGCTGGATTGAATGGTCAAGAACTTGCAGTTGGGGATCGTGGTGTCATTTGTTCAGGTGGCAGATCATCTCAAATATTTAAATACTGCCATTTCATTGAGGAATTCGTGAGTGTCGAGCCATTTATCATCGAAATGCATATGGCTTCCCGCTTCAATTTGTTTTAAGTATGTAAAATTTTCAGTGCAGACTGCAGACATGATATGAATAGAAATATGGGCGTATTTTCTTTCGAACCAATTAATGGTTGTATTAGTTTAATATTTCATATGCGTGCTACTATTTTACTGTTTTGGTTTAATAGGGTATCCATTCCCAATGAATTATGTCTGATTGATGTGATTATTAGTTTAATTGATTCTTCGTTTATTTCGTTAATGTTACAAAATAGGCATTTGGATAGCGTAGGAATTACATTATATGCCTTGACGGATTTACTGGTATGCATCGAACTGTAATGGAAGTTCACAGCTAATAATTATGTTTTGTTTTATAAATTTAATGGATAAATTTGTCATTCTGGTGGCGTAATATTAATCAGTATGATTTTGAAAGACTAATGTTCTGATTCGTTTAATCTTTTTGAACTTACGTTAAGTTTTGAATGAATTGTTTGTTACTACTTTGAAATTCATGATGGAGCGGATTTACGATTTGTACTTGAATATCTGCAGTTATACTATTCTGCAGTTTTAATATTTTCATAGGCTCAATTTGGAGCGGTTATTATTTTGCTACTTCGTTTTAGATTGTACCTTCGTTTGCAGCTTTCGTGTTGAAGTATGAGGATGGATTTGAAAGGTCAATTGAATAATTTAGTACTTAAGAACCTACTTACGTGTTGTTTCTACACTTTTTAATGTTAATTTAGTTTTATTTAACATGCGCTATGTCTGATGATATGGAAAAGGTTTTGGATTTTGATTGAATATCATATTGTCTGTCACTGATTTCTTACGACTACGACGTTTTTCTGGAATAAACTGCTTAAAAATTCTATATAATTTTGTTGAATTCTCTAAATTCCTGTATTCTTTTTATACTTTTCATATTTGACAGTTGCAAAATGTAGTTAGATGTGTTTCAGATTGAACTTTTGGTCTATATTTAGGTACGTGTTATTATTTCTTTGTGTAAAATAAATTAATCGAATGCTAACACTGAATAGCGTGAAGATACTAATATAGATTTACTAATGCTTAATAAAAATTACGTTGTATTTGTTTGAATCAAATTTGTGTAAATCATTGTGGGAATTAATCAGATGCCTAAATTTGGGTTGTAGGATTATTCCTACCCGGACTTTTCCTACCCGGACTATTCCTACCCGGATTATTCCTACCCGGACTTTTCCTACCCGGGCTTTTCCTACCCACGACCAAACCTAGGACTTTTCCTACCCATGTACAAAAACGTACTACACATCGCGCAAAGATATACCCACAGAATACAACGTTATTACCTATATCTTTTGCTGTTCTTTCGTCCTTTATCAATTCATGTAGATTATATGTAATACTTTTGAGTGTTGTCTTTTTCAGTTTTAATGTTAGGGATAGTTTACGTAAATTAACATAATTAATTAAAGACAATAGTCGCTATTAATTATAAAAAACTTATTTAAATGAAGCATTTATTCTTATATTAGTAATAATTTAATACATTCGTTTGACACTGCCGCATTATTACGGTACACTCATAAATAGTAATACTTGTTTTTTGTTTCATGGTCATGTGTAGGAAAAGTCCTAGGGAAGGTCGTGGGTAGAAAAAGTCCAGGTAGGAAAAGTCCGGGTAGGAAAAATCAGGGTAGGTATAGTCCGGGTAGGAAAATTCCGGGTAGGAAAAGTCCGTTTACCCTAAATTTGGTAGGGTGGAATAATACAACAATAATGCCACTCCATCCCATGTTATTATACTTACCTGATAAATGCCTAATTAAAACAGATCGTAAATTTTTGAAGTAAGTATGCAACATGATATGGACAAGACGATGAAATTTACATACATAATAATTAGATAATTTAGGCTTATCAGTCAATCACCCTCCAGTTTCTTTCTTCCTTATCGTTAGTCTCAAGTCTGACGAAACATCTAATCCCAACATGGGAAATTATTCATAATAATTAATTTTGTGACTCATTTGATTAATCGAAAACAAAATTATAAATGTCGCGAAACTGTTTCTGAGGATAAATTATTTCTTCAACCGCGTTTATTACCGCGTATTTTGTGACGGAAATTGTATAAGGTGAAAAGAAAAAAATTAATTAATTTGTACTTAATAAATTATTTTATCATTGCCTTAAATCAGCTGTTATTCCGTCTCATATTTTTCAAAGGATCGTGACGTTCGTGCTTGCACCAACACTGCCAACAATCTACAGAAGGTCATATACAAACGCTCATGGGAATGGAACTGTATTAAAGCTGGTTTGCCGGTGATGATAAAATACTTTTACTAGAAACTTCTGTAATTAAATAATGGAATAGAAACTATCAATTGTGGGCATACATATAGTTTCATATATCAGCAGAATATAATATTATTAATATAAAACAAAATTGTTGTGATGTAACTATTCTATCGTAAGACATGTTGGTGCGTAGGTTGGTCTTGGTACCTGTAAAGTGATAAAATGATAATATAAAGTTGATTAGACGCACTCAGGACTCAAGGTTGCGCTTGGTCTCTATGTGAAACCCTATTTATCCTCACTAGTCAGTCCAGTAGTCCAGGAAACAAAAACAAGTTTGTCCGTTGAAGTGTGAATTCCCTGTCTCTCGTTGTCAGCAGAACTTGATTCGAGGAAGAAATCTGATTTTGCAGAAATAAAAGTAAGCAAGTTTATTTTGTTAAAGGCTCCTTTAATTTTGGCCTGGTAGTGGTAAGTACCAGGAGTTTATAACTATCTAATTATAATAATTACACTTACGATTCGATTTTGAACAGGATATTTCTTGGAAGGAAAGGTATGCAAATAAATCATGAAGTCCTACAAATAAATAATTAATGGTGTGTATTTTGTATTGCTATATTGTATATCGTATGTGAAGAATCAAAATAGCCCATTTCCAATTTAAATTAGAATTAAAAGGAGCTATCTCAAAATAAATTCTAAAGTAGATTTGGGTAAGTAAATTGTTAAATACGAGTTTTTGAAAAGTGAGAAATTTTTTATGTACGTCTTTTTGAAGAGTGTGAAATTTTCTAATCACATCTTTTTTAAAACGTCAAGATTTTCTATTTACATCTTTTTTTAAACTGCAAAATGTTGTATTTAGGACTTTTTGAAAAGTTCAAAATGTTCTATTTACAAGATTTTATGAGCATGATATTATTACGTTAATTTTTTTTGTAGATAGTGAATTTGTGTTTTAGTTAGTAATGGATTTGAGTCATTTTGATTCTCACTCAAAATATTAAGGTATGATTTTGTCGGATTTCAAAATAATTTATTGCTGATCAAGTAGAATAATCCGTTATGTTACACTATCATTATTTTAATTCGTACACATGCTTATATCAATATTTTTCATGCAGTTTGAGTAACTGAAATCCCAGTAACTAACCAAAATGAAGCTGGATATCGACACAGAAGCTTTCCGGAGCTTTGCCTACTTTGGAGCAATACTGGGGCTTAAAGTTATGGGGATGGCTATGCTCACCGGAGCTAACAGGTTCCGCAAGAGGGTAAACACAATGCACTTTTTTATTCTTTACGTTGTGTAAAGCTATATATTTATTTTTGGTTTACTAAATTGATTTAAATTAATTTACCATTTGAATGTAAAAGACTTTGCCTTTTGTAATAATAATAATTATTAATCTGTATTAATTTGTTGGTTTTTTATGTACGAAGGCTTTTGCTAATCCTGAAGATCTTGTTCTCGTTAACCCGAAAAAGGACAAAACAACTTTAAATGACCCAGATGTTGAGAGAGTTCGACGGTGAGTGTAGTTCATACTCCTGTAGCTTACATTTATTTGAGAGACAATGTAAAAACTTTATAATTTATTTATTTTAAATTTGAACTGAGTCCGACAACTATAGTTCATATCGTCTGTGAAGAACCAAAATGACCCATATCCATTTTTAGCTAAAAACAATATCAACTATCTATAAAAATATTCAAATGTCTTGAGAGTATTTAAATAGAACATTTTGCACTTTTAAAAAATATGTAAATACAACATTTAACACTTTGAAAAAACATGTAAATAGAACATTTTGCACATTTTCGAAAACATGGAATTAGGACATTTTGTACCTTTTCAAAAACAGGAAATTAGAACATTTTGTAACTTTTCAAAAACATGTAAATAGGAAATTTTGCACCTTTTCAGAAACATGTAAATAGGACATTTTGCACCTTTTCAGAAACATGTAAATAGGACATTTTAAATTGTTGAAAAACATGAAAGTAGAAAATTTTACGCTTTTTAAAAACTCCTAATTGACATTTTACGCATGTTTCTCATTTTGTTTTTATGACATAGCTCATTTTGATTGTAGCTTAAATTGGATATTGGTCATTTTGGTTCTTCACAGACGATATATATTTGATAACTATGTTAAGGGGGTGTGCAAGTTAAAGTTAGTTTATAGTTAGCTTAGAATTGATCAACTTGTTTCGTTTTCGTTTTTAAAGAATTCCGTTTTCTGTTCTGACTGTAGACTTAAGTACTATAGTAACTACGGATCTGATTTGTGTTGAATTAAAACGTGTGCTTTCTCCTCCCTTTTTTGACGCAGGGCTCACTTGAATGACTTGGAAAATATCCTGCCATTCTTAATCTTGGGATTATTGTACTGCTTCACCCACCCGAGTGCTGCTACGGCAAATACCCTCTTCAAGGTGTTCACCATTGCCCGCATCGCTCACACATTCGTCTATGCGGTGGTCCCCATCCCACAACCAGCCCGTGCCATTGCCTTTGCGGTTGGTTACGGAATCAATATCTACATGGCAATTAAAGTTTTGACATATTTTGCCTGAACCTGAATGCAACAACCAATAGCTAATTAAATTAAACATTAAATGTTCAGTTGAAAAGCACAATTCAAATTGAAATGTGTTAAGCAGAACAACTGTCACTGGTCAATGCTTTTGTTTTAAGTTTTTAACTTTTAGTTGAGCAACAAAATAAAATAAAACCAGTTCAACACTTTCTGCTTATGGAATTATTCAATTATATTTATATTATATATATATATTATTATATAGGCTAGAATATTCACAATAATTCACTTTTTTGAGTTGTGCCATTATTAATTGCTTTAATTGAAGATATTATACAATTAGTCATGTTCCGGACACTACTGGTTGCACGGCAAAATTAGTTACTAAAATTAAAAATCTTTGTGCAGCGCTTTGTCTTTCGCATGAACAACAATTTGATTACTTCTTTTCCGTTTGGCACTGCTTAAAAATTCACTTTTAATTAGCAACTTTTAATGACTTTTATATTTAGATTTAGGCTTGGAGCAACGAACACGAATTGTCCTATGCAATATCATAGTATAAAAATCAGAACTGTGCCGGAGGGTACAAAATTCAAGCCATTATTAATTGCACAAAAACTAAATAGCTGCTCACTGTCAACTTTAGATTTCGTATCGTATTGCTTATTTCACTTTCAAACTACATAGACAGTACATATATATCGCAGGGAAGAATAAAAATGACCTGTATGATCTGTGTACTGAATGATTAGACACTTAATAAAGGTTACAAACAAACCCATATCCATTTTTAGCTAACAACAGATTGCACTACAAAAAAATAAATAATTTTCCTGGAAGCATGTAAACAGTACGTTTTGAGTATTTTAAAAACACGTAACTGAAACATTTTGCACTTTTGAAAAACATATAGACCCTACAATTTACTTCTTAAAAAGCATTCAAATAAAACATTTTGGACTTTTTAAAAAGTCGCATTAATATTTTACGTTTTTAGTCTGTTTAGTGTTTTATAAACTTATAGCCACTAAGCTCATTTTGATCCTATAAGCCATTTTGAATCTTCACTCACAGTATGACCTTAATTACCTAGCAATCTCCCAAAATTATCAGTGTATTAAGCTATGAAGACCAAAGTAAACAGGATGGATATCAGATGCCTTAGCATGCTTGAGCAGCAATTACTTTCCAGTAGGAAATGAAAAGTAGGGATATATCTATATAAGGTTACATACTACTTAACTAAGTACAGCACTCGTTTACCTTATATAGGATGCCTCTGCGTAACCAGTACGCTATTATTTATATGTTAACTAAATCATGTAGTGCATAATTACCACAAAAAACAATTAAATACGCGGACTGGTTAAAGTTGTATGCTAAAACAAAGAAATATTGCCCAAAGATACTAAAAGTAGCTGTAATTTTTCAGTTTTATGAAATTCCAAACGACAGGATAATATTAATCAACCAAATTGTTAGCAAAAATACCACGATTACATAAACACATGTTTACAACAAACCCGCCCAATATTTCAAATCCATATAATAAATTCCATAATTTAAAAAGTTTTACACACATTTAACTATTAACTATTACAAAGCACATAATTCCAATATCTAACGACATTTTCGTAAGACAATTATAAGCTTTAGTCATAGGTAACTAATCTACTTAACAATTAATTCGCTTGCTGGTATTAGATACCAGAAAAGTGAAACACCAAAAAGTTAGTCATCGTAATGGACAACTTTCATTAATTTTTGAGCTAAAAGTATAATTGCTAGTTATTATTAACAAGATAGCAGAAAGAGGAAGTAAGAATATGATTGACAGTGAAGCTTTCACTTGCAATGAAGAAAAATTTCCACTAAAAGCTCCAGACTCAGTCTCTTGAATTCTTTTGTTTGGCTAATCGACTCCTTGTTCCTAAAAAATTCAAAGTTCTTTAATAATATGTTTTAAATTCAACAAGTAAGAAGTAATGTAGGTATATACCTAAACCGAAAACCGATGTGGCCAATCATCTCCAAAGGTAATATGTATAAATAATTTACATTTAACATGATAATACAGTAAAAAATAAGAGACAAACAGAACTTATTTGACGATGTAACTCACTAATCGCGAGTAAAAACTCAGGATTTACCTGTTGATATAACTGATGACAACAGACTTGAGCCGTGGAACGTTGTGAAGATGCGCCAAAGTGAGCATTTCTGCTGCATTTTCAATTCTCAAGTTCTCCTCAAGAACTTTCTCACAATCATTTTTTAAACCGCTCAGCTCGTATTTATCCGAAATTCGAAGCAATTCGGACGCGTTTTCTTCCAGGCCAGAAACTGTCCCCGTGTACATATATTCCAACATGCTCCTTACCACATCCGCTTCAAAATCCGAAATTTCGACAGAATTTAGAGTAGACTCGAGCATCATAGAACTGAACATTGCCAGAAACACAGGACTTCTGGCTACAATGTTAGTACAAATTAATAAAAACTGCAACAATGGCAATTATAATAATTTTATTATATGCATAGTGATAATAATTTGAAAATGTTTAACATACCAACCAACACATTCTTATGCACACTAAAAGTTTTAGTGGAAGTAACCAAAGACACGTCAGCAAAATTGGAAGTTTCCAGCAATTTTTTAAAATCTTGAGAAAGTTCTGTCATTCGAAGGACCAATCTCTCTGGAATGGCGACTGATGAAGTTCCGGACACATTTCTTGCTGAGTCAATCTTGTGCAGTAGATCACATTTTATCCAGACACGACAGTGAAGTGTCACCGTATCGTCCACTAGTAAGCCCATGGCAGGATCATTTAGTAATTCCAGTGCTACAAACTTCACACATCCCATTTTTCTTAACACCGTGTAGTCGCAAAATGTAGTTGGCAGTGCTATTAATATCAGTAATGCACAAAACCATTTAGGTAGACCTTTAAAAAAATGTAAATAATTTTATTTTATCAGCATTGTGATTCTTAAAATCAACACATACCGCTTTGTATGACAGGTTTCCCTTGGGAGTTCAGAAGACTAAACTGACACTTAGCAGACAACGTAGAGTAGTGCTTGGAAGCTTTAGAATGCGGTATAAAGTGTAAATTAACAGATAGATAATCCTTAACATCTTCCGTGTTTTCATTCACCTTGAGTGACCTCTTTGGACAAACATTCAGGACCCTATGGTTGCAAATGATAATCTGATATTATCTACCATTCATCGATAACATTTATTTTATAAAAATCCATGTTAAGAAATAATAAGAACTTCCGTACTTCAGTCCTTCGACTCTCCTTCTAATTAAGTGTCAGACTTTTAATTGTATTTTAATATTACCAGTCAACAATAATATTGGGTCCGCCTTTAAACCGGGGTGAAGGTATGAGTTCACTTTCTTCTGTGTTGCTTAAGATTGAGAAGTTCTTGATAGTCCACGTGAATGCAATTGTTTCTACCTCCCTCTAAATAATACATAATCAAAAATTATAAATTCATATTATAAAATCCTAGATACCTGAAAACTTAAAACACATGCGTTACGTCACACAATACAACACGCGTTGTTGGTTGCTAGTGCTAAATATTTCTACAATTTCCATCACACAGGTAATTAGTCCGCAGCAACATGTAAAGATTAGATTATTTAGGCAAATATAATACAATAATACACCAAGCTAACATGTTATAAAAATAATGATTACGGTAGAAGAAGCGATGTAGTCAACATCGGCAGCGTCAAAATGAACCTTCAGCTTTTTATTTGAAACTGAACTCATTTTGATTTAACATTTGACGAAGTGAACCTCCCGTTGCCAGTATTCTGTATAATTGAGTTCAATCGTCGGAATAATATGACCTTGTGGCAGGGGGCCTGTCCTGAAACAATATTTAAACGAAACAACTGAAGAAATTCACTGTCGGGTCGGCCGACGAGCAACGAGACAGTCGCTTCTTGTTCTTCTTGTGTGCTTGTCCTCCTTCTTTCTTATTTCTTGCTCCGTAGTTTGGTTAAATGATTTAAGTTTCCCACACCACTCCCCACTACCAACTGCGGGTGGACTCAATATGTCATGCCTGTGTTGACCGTAAAATGGACCCTTTGCAAAAGTACACGCCGTAGTTTTGTATCTATGCCGTTAGATACAAAAAATGGTACGGGGTTTTCGTTGAAATACATACGTCGACCTGAGAATCAATTTTACGGTCACCACAGGCCTGGTACTGCCAATTTAATGATCTTAAAGTGTTAATTGTGCAATTATCTTTAATTTGCGCCTATAAACCTCATATTGGAAATAAAGCCATTTAAGAATACGTATGATTTTCCATTGCCTGTTTCACTTTTGCTCCGCCAGGGCGTGTACTTTTGCAAAGGGTCCATTGATTCACAGATCGAATATTGAATCTGTAGCCCGTGAAGGGTACATATATAACAAGTATTAAAGTTGACAACTCTGATCACTAGCCAATGTATGATCCCTTTCTAATAAATATAAAACTGTTTCGTAAATTCAATATCAGATTAAGAAGTAACGTTTGCAACTCTGCAAGTAATAAATTTTGAAAACGCTCAAAACTTAATTTCAAAATCTTATGGAGAAGGTGTAAACTGCTCAAGTGTTACGAACTAGTCCACAAAATTCAAAATAAAGTAGCAATAACAAACTAAAATAAATAATATAATATATTGACTTGCACAAAAAATAAACTTGAAATTCCCGCGCCCAAAATTTATTTCCCCTCTAACCACTGGGGATGCAGGAACCTGCTTGGGGTAAATCATTGAATCCAATGAGAGTATACAATGATAGTATAGTATGCGATGCAGGAACCTGCTTGGGGTAAATCATTGGATCCAACGAGAGTATGCGCGGCTCTTCATTGTGATTTGAGACGTGCCTCGGGAACCCGACAGCAACGTCGTGGATTCGATCGCTGGAACGAGGTCTATAGTAATTCATCCGGAACCGGAATTAAGACCGCGACCAGAGCCACCAGACCACAATGAGAGCCACGACAAACTTGAGTTATTTCCAGCTATTTAAACCCACAGGGTATCTAATGCGCAAGCGTAACTTTACTCAGAAATAAATCCTGTACATTTCAGTCATTTCGCAACCTTAAACAAAGGGGTTTTCAATAGCTTATCTAATTAAACTAACTATAAGCTTGAATAAATATGTAAAGTAGTAGCCTAGTCGATCCACACAAATAATAATCGAAGCATTAAATGAATTACGAACTTTATTCTTTGTTTTGTCGATTTTGCATTGAGAAAAGTGTCTATGTTAACAACGTTTGAACGCCCTTGCCAAAAAACTAACTTCTGGACATCACAAAAAGCAACACAGTTGAATATCAGTTGATTAGTCGTGTCTATGATGATACTTGAGTTAAAATTGAACCTACAGTTCATTATATAAAGTTACATATATATGTAACTACTAGTAGTACGGCCCGTCCTGCGGACGGAATTTATCAGGGTTAAAAATGCACGTGTAAAGTATATCTCGTTATACATTTTACTTCATTTGCCAATCTAAGAAACGTTAAAAAAACTGCATGGACATGATTAATTCATTAATTCAACAATATTTATTACTAAACGGCTAGGAAATTCTTTATTTTGTTTTGTTTCTTTAAACATACAGTCAATACTAAACACCAATAACACACAGTTTAAATGCACCTAATGCAGAATTTAATTTGCTATCAAACGGTATATTGCAAGTTTGTGTATCTATAATATTTTTCAAGGAAATGGCAATTACGTCTGGCAAGGTATTAAAATTGCTATTAGCTGGTTTGAAGTAATTTTCTTGTTTAGAATTCCAACACCTAGCTAATTTAAAGTTATTTAGCGGTGCCTGGACGATACTGTGTGCCTGGACAATAGTAGTAGACAGTGGACAGAAAGGCCGGACAGAAAGGGCGGACAGAAAGGGACAGAAAGAGCGTTATTTGAATTTTATTATTATGTAGATCACTTTTAAAACATGCAGCTCACATTTTTATTTTAAATAAACTAGCATTACAAAACATTAATTTTTATCATCCTTATTCGCAGTCATCAATTTCCGATTTCAAAACCAGATGAGACAAGCGTTTAAGTAGGCAAAATTACTCTTAGAAAAGTGTTAGTACTTTCCTACTTACTAGTTAGCTATTAGCTAAATTTCCACTCTTGCAGGACCACCTCACCCCAACGTCATCACTTTGCAATTACGTAATCGGCCATCTTTTGTCATGGCATGTCATCAATACCAATACCCGACGAGACCAACTATGTCCCTGGCAATGAAGTCGTTTATGGACGATCCCTTACTAAGGGATTCATTATTACAGCATCAATGGCAAGCAATGGCCCATATCCAATTTAAGCTAGAATTAAAATAATCCATCTCAAATAAACTACATGAGATACTTAGATGGGTGTAATGTTATTAATGGAGTTTTGAAAAGCGCAAAATGTTTTATTAAAAACATGTTCTTTTTTGAAAAGTGCAGAATGTTCCATTTGCATGTTTTTGTTTGTAAATCGTTCTATTTACTTGCTTATAGGATCTTGATGTTTTAATTTTTATTCTTTTTGTATAATTAGTGCATTTCGTTCTCAGCAAAAAATGGACATGTGTCATTTTGACTCTTCACTCAAGATAATTCAAAAACAAATATTTTTTCTGACAAATATAAAAATGTAATCTTTAAACCCTTTTAAAGGTGAGTATTTATGGAAGATAAAAATTATTTGAATTTTAAAAATTCCAGAAATGATATTTTTTTAAAGTGTTACAAAAATTGCTTGAGAAATGTAGCTTCCAGACACAATTCCGTTAGTTTCGCATTTTAATTTTTGCAAGACAACCCCAAAGTCTCTTTAAATAGCAGAAGACAGAAATCAAAACGCTCAAAACATAATGTCAAAATATTTTGGAAGAAAGTATGCGTGTGTGATCGTGATGTGTGAACTGCCCATAAGCGTTAGAAACTATTCTACAAAATTGAAAATAAAGTAACACTAAATAATAAAATAATTGTCTAGTACAAAAAATAAACTTGAAATTCCCGCGCCCAAAATTTATTTCCCCTCTAACCACTGGGGAAGCAGGTACCTGCTGAAGTATGTCCAATGAATATGTGCGGCTCTTCGCTGTGATCTGAGACGTGCCTCGGGGCCCCGAGAGCAACGTCGTGGTTTCGATCGCTGGAACGAGGTCGATAGTAATTCATCCGGCACCGGGGTAAAGACCGCGTCCAGAACCACCAGACCACAATGAGAGCCACGAGAAACATGAGTTATTTCCAGCTATTTAAACTCACAGGGTCTCTAATGCGCAAGCGTAACCTCAGCAATAATTACCTCTACATTTCAGTCATTTCACAACCTGAAACAACGGGGTTTTACAGCTGTTCTAATTATACTAAACTTGAATTTGTGAAGTAAAGTCTAATCGATACACACAAATAATAATGAAAGCATTAACTGTATTACGCATTTTATTCTTTTTTGTCAAAAAATGTATTTCTGTAATAATTCTTATAAGTTATCAAAAGCTGCTTTCCCGTTTTAAAGCTAGATAAGGGAAATGATTTTTAGGTGGGATAAATTAATGTTGGATATTGTGAGTGAAGAATCAAAATGGTTCATATTCAATTTAAGCTAGAATTAAAATAAGCTATGTCAAATAAACTACATGAGATAGATGCGTGCAATGTTAATTATGGATTTTTGAAAAGTTCAAAAGGTTCCATTTACATGTGTTTTTTAAGGGTGCAAAATGTTATATTTACATGTTTTTTTAAAAGTGCAAAATGTTCCATTTGTTTTTTTTTTCGAAACGTGCAAAATGTTCCATTTACATAATTTTTCAAAGGTGCAAATTGTTCCATTGGTTTTTTGAAAGATGCCCTTTTTTTAAAGTGCAGATAGCTGAATCATCTTGTAGGATTTAAAAACAGCCCAAATTACAGTTTTGCATGGATCGAACCAGGCGTTATTAAACCTAAGTATAAGACACTCTGAATGGGGAATAAAGCTATATGTACTACATTAGTAGGAGTGTAATTGTATAGTTAATGACGGCATTCATGTAAAATAAATCTGTCGAGTGCTTCACTTGGAAAAAGGGCCCTGCGCTCACACCAAATCTTCTACATGACCTTGCCAATGCTTGTCTTCCTTTATTCCTGGACCGCCCATAGCTCTCCCTAAATCGAATGGATTCTTCGAGCAGAGCTCCAGTGGAGCGAAAGAACGCATTCTCCGTTGAAAACAAAAGCACTGTTCCGAATGGAAATATCAAATAGCCGGGTAGGGGAACTACTCCAAGGAGACGAATCACACATGTATTGATGAGAGCATGATTAAATGCAACTACTCCAAAAGCTGCCGCACAAACACCACTGAAGCAGGAATTGTATCTCCCACAAAAAACTTGAAGAGCCCTGTATAGATGCTCTTTGGTCCGTCGTCGTCCTACAATTGTCACCTTGAACCATCCTTCCTGGGTGAGGCGCCGTGTCCACTGGGGTGTAACAGAGAAGTGCATGAATCCTATAAGAAACACGAAAACCAAGCCCACCATGGAAAAAACTGTCATGAAATATTCGACTGCTGCAAACGGAACCGAAACCGCCAGTTTAAGCATCCAGCCACGTGTTCTTAAGGACTGCGGAATCACCGCTGAGGACCAAAATCGCCTGTCTTCAGAGTCCCGCAGGTAGACGAGAGTCACCAAAATCGGGTGGCAGACAGTAACGTTAATGAAGGTCCAAATAATTTTGGAGCAAGCATCTTGACCACCGTCCGCATTGTTGTACACTCCTTTCAAGTATAAAAATGAATGAACAAATTATATCCTTTAATTACTATCATTATTATTGCGGCACGCTTAGAATTAGAAAATTATAAGTGAATTTCCAAACAGCTGATAATTTGTAACCGATTAAGCTGTTACTCGGTGACGTCGGCAGCACAATGGATTAACAGGAATTTCGATTAGGAATTTACCGATACTGCTGACCGAAATCGCGGTTAGATTAAGCAACTGAAAATCATGCTAAACCCTTTTGTTAATTGAAAAATAATAAAAAACAAAGTCGGATTCGAACCCGCGACCTACGGCATAAGTAGGTAATGAACCTCCTCATAGTGAGTCAGCTGAAAATATATTACCTAACCGAAAATTATCCAATTAATGGTTTTTTGTAACGTACAGCGCTAATACATGTAGAATGTTGCTAACCGATTTTCCCTTTGTCAGGATTTGCAAATAAACTTGTCAAGGCTAACATCGAAACCTGTTAGGACCATCTTACAGAATTGTAGTTAACGTATTTTCTAAAAGCGTGTGGCTATTAGTTACTTACTGTGAAACGTATTGTTGAGCATAATCATTTGGTTGAAGAACTGAGCCAGTTCCCATTTTTGGAAGCAAATAAAAGTTTGGAGGGATACAGCGGTGATGCGATTAATAAAGTAGCAAGTGCGGACTAAAAATAAAGAAGGTTTCGTGGATGCATCTCGAATTTGAGTGTACACCACCCAACTCTGGTACATGGATTCAAACCATGCAAACACAATCACGAAGATCCAAATACGTAAGTGCCGTTTGGATTTAGTCACCCTGATGAAATTACGGTGAGGGATCCATTCAAACGGAAGTATTCGGTACAGATGAGCTCCTTTAATTATTGTCTCGATCCCTCGTATAGAACTGCTTGTCAGCATTATCAATTCTATCAGTTAGTTAAATTTTTAATTCGGTGTAGTTTGTAAAAGCTTACTTTCAAATAGAAGAATATCAGTTTTATTGAATAGAATCAAGTTGTTGGACAGCGTTAGACTGAACTGACGGAAGAATATTGAGTTTAGTTTGGCGGTTTGGCCAGACATCCACTTCGAGATTTACGTTGACTTCATAGTAAACAGTAAACTGTACTACTGTAAGTATTGTAAGTACTGTAAGTTGCTGTTGTTTTTTTCAATAACTATCTTCTGAGCTCAATTTGCAGATTAGCAGGAACTTTACTGTAAAGGTACACACAATATTTTTAAGGCTAAAATAATTTCGTCATAAAAAAATTTAAAAAATTGATCCAATTTGGCATTTAGGGGTCGTAGATAAATGATGTAATCGGAAAATCCCAAGTTTTAGGACCATATCACTCCCCTGCCATCAGCTTCATCAGGAACAGTGCAGAAATGCCTATCTTTAGCATTACATGTCATCAATACCCGACTTTGCCCAATGACCTTACCTGTGACATCATTTATGGATGATCCCGTACATTCAAAATTTTAAAGATACTTCCTCAAAAAATAAACTTGTCAACAAGATAATATTTAAATACAAGGAAGCAGTTATATTAGATCAGAAGCGTCTTCAAAGCAATATTTACCTGCAGACAAAATTCGAAAGAAATGAGCTGAAAAATCATTTACCGCGTTTTCCTTGTAGTAGTTTTATTCGTAAAAAGTTGCTATTCGGGTAAATGTATTTCCCAAAGACATAATATACGGGTAGCTTTGTAGTTGAGTGCTTTTGTTTTTCCCATTATTTTAATTTAATATAGCTAACTAGTAAGTTATTGTGCTCACAGAAACCTAAGTAAATGTCGTGAGTGAAGAATCAAAATGGCCTGTATCAATATTTTGCTGAAAACGAAATGCACTATACTTATAATTTATTATAATTATACAAAAAGAGTAAAAACGAAAACATCAAGATCCTAAAGGCAAGTGAATAGAATTTGCAAACAAAAATATGTGAATGGCACATTTTGCACCTTTAAAAAAAACATGTATATGAAAAATTTTGCACATTTAAAAAAACATGGAAATGGAACATTTTGCATCTTTAGAAAAACACATAAACGGGACGCACCATTAAACAAAATTTAAATGCATTTATCCAAAAACCCGTAAGTAACATTGCACCCATCTAACTCATGTAGCATATTTGACGGCTTAATTCTAGCTCAAATTGGAGATGAACCATTTTGATTCTTCACTCATAATATACAACATTAATTTAGCCAACTTAAGCCTTATTTGCCTTATCTAGCGTTGAAATGGGAAAGCAGTCAAAGCAGCTTTTGATAACTTTTAAGAATTATTACACAAATAAATACATTTTTTAACATGTAAATATAGATAATATAATATCAATTACGTAATTTATAGCATCCTTATAGGCTTACAACTTTAAAAATGGATACAATAACAAAAACAAAATTCCTTAAAATTAAACGATGAGCACAATTGTCCTGTTTTCTAAAACCTACAAAAATTGAGGCTTGATTAATGTTCCGATTTTTAAAATAAATACTATGTTTGCATTATAATGAGAAAATATGGTCTAATAATTTTACGTAAGTAATATGAATACAAATTATTATAACGAGTACAAAATCTAGAGGCTCAATTTCATTTTTGTAACAATGTCTGCTTCTCTAATAAGAGATCAAAAATTCAAAAATTAAAATTCAAAAATTTTACCCCCTCTATAAACCACCGGGGGTTTCCCATGTAACTGCTACGTTTCATGGAATTGTATTGACGCACGGTTTCAGCCGGCGCCGGCTGTTGATGGATTTCATATCCAGGGATTCGAACCCAGGAACAATGTAAGCCAGTCGTGTACACGACGGAATATCATACGCACTGGGCCACTTACTACTAACTACATGGTATCAGCCGCATCCAGCTGCTGACAGATTTCGAACCCAGAGAATCGAACTCTGGAATTTAGTAAACCAGTCGGGTACCCGACGGAATAGAATATGCTCTGAACCACTACACCACCGTGGTCGCAGCAGTTAACTTCAGAAAACTCCGGATACTTAAAGCACCTTTTCAAATGTAATCATAAGTCATACTTCTTCACTTAGTGGGGGATCGTCCATAAACGATGTCATCGGTAGAGACAATGGGCCTTGTCCTATAGCCATTTATGTAATTTTAAAGTGATGACGTGCGGGTGGGGCGGTCCTAAAACATTGAAAATTTGGGTAGCATCATTTTCGGACCATTCCGTAGTATTGCTCCCAAATCCGCACTCTCACCCTATACGTCATGCGTGACGTAGTACAGTAATTTTTTATCCTAGGGTTAGCACTGACTGAGTTTATAATATCAGATGCGTTTTGGTACTATTATTAAGATCGTTAATTACTTAAATTACTTTTTCCTAACGTAGCTGATAGCTCATACGTAATCTAAAATTAAGTTGAATGGAAATTCGCAAAATCGGCAAAACAAAGAATAAAGTTCGTATTACAATTAATGCTTCCATTTCCATTATTATTTATGTGTATCGATTAGACTTTACTTTAAGTTTAGTGTAATTAGAACATCTGTAAAGCCCCGTTGTTTCAGGTTGTGAAATGACTGAAGTATAGAGGTAATTATTTCGGAGGTTATACGCTTGCGCATTAGAGCACCCTGTGGGTTTAAATAGCTGCAAATAGCTCAAGTTTGTCGTGGCTCTCATTGTGGTCTGGTGGTTCTGGTCGCGGTCACCCTCGAAAACAAAGTACTAAATCCGGTCCCGGGTGTATTAGTACTGACTATGTTCCAGCGATCGAATCCATGACGTTGCTCTCGGGGCCCCGAGGCACGTCTCAGATCACAGTGAAGAGCCGCGCATACTCTCATTGGGACCAATGTCATACCTCAGCAGGTACCTGCCTCCCCAGTGGTTAGAGGGGAAATAAATTTTGGTCTGTGCAATTTCAACTGTAATTATTATTTTTACAAGACAATTATTTTGCTATTCAGTCAGTGTTACTTTATTTTTTGATATGTAAATATTGATATATTTAAAGTAATTACGTAATTTGTGTCTTTAAAGGCTTACAATTTTTAAAATGCTACAATTACAAAAAAAATTCTTAAATGAGGACCAAAATCCTCCTGTTTTTACGTTTTCTAAAACCTACAAACTTTGACGCTTGATTAAAGTTCCAATTTTTATAATAACCTTGCATTATAATGAGAAAATGTGGTCTAATAATGTTACCTAATTAATAATTAATATAAATTATTATAACGAGTGCACAATCTAGAGGATCAATTTCATTTTTGTAACGATGCCTGCTTCTCTAATAATAGTTCAAAATTCAAAAATTGAAATTGCAAATTTTTCCCCTCTCTATGAACCACCGGGGTTTAGCATGCATGTGCCTGGTATAAAGGTACTTAACTTGTATTGACCATCGCGTGTCGTGTAGTACGGTAATTTTTTATCGTAAGATTAGCACTGACTAGTGAGTTTATAATATCAGATGCGTTCTGATAATATTATTAAGATCGATAATTACTTCAATTTATTTTTTCCTAACGTAGCTAATAGCTAATACGTAATCTCAAATTAAGTTGAATAGAAATTCGCAAAATCGGCAAAACAAAGAATAAAGTTCGTATTACAATTAATGCTTCCATTATTATTTATGTGTATCGATAAGACTTTACTTTAAGTTTAGTGTAATTAGAACAGCTGTAAAGCCCCGTTGTTTCAGGTTGTGAAATGACTTAAATGTAGAGGTAATTATTTCTGAGGTTACGCTTGCGCATTGGAGCACTCTGTAGGTTTAAATAGCTGCAAATAACTCAACTTTGTCGTATAGCTCTCATTGTGGTCTGGTGGCTCTGGTCGCGGTCTTAAATCCGGATCCGGATAAATTACTATCGACCTCGTTCCAGTGATCGCATCCACGACGTTGCCCTCGGGTTCCCGAGGCACATCTCAAGTCACAGTGAAGAGCCACGCATATTCTCATTGGATCCAATGATGTACTCCAAGCAGGTACCTGCATCCCCAGTGGTTAGAGGGGAAATAAATTTTGGGTGCGGGAATTTCAAGTTTTTTTTGTACTAGACACTAGACAATTATTTTATTATTTAGTGTTACTTTATTTTAAATTTTGTAGAATAGTTGTTAACGCTTATGGACAGTTCACACATCCCAAACACATACTTTATATGCCTTGATAACTTCCAAAATATTTTGACATTATGTTTTGAGAGTTTTCAAAATGCTTTTCTGCTGTAATTAATTGAAACTTTGGGGTTATTTTGCAAAACTTCAAATGTAAAACTAACGGGTCAGAAGTGATCACGCCGCATCGCCCCTCATATTTTTTTTCAAAGAGCATGTCAAACAAGTGGAGTAACGCAAATATTATTTCAGAATGAACATTTTGGTTATCATGCAGGAGTTTTTGAGGATCCTAATAGCGATAATTAAATGCAAGCTATATTTAAATGCCTTTTAAGGCTTCAATTAGTGTCTGCTAGCTACATTTCTCAAGAGATTTTGGTAAAACTTCCAAAAATGGAATTTTGAAAATTCAAAACAGCTTATTTTCTTTTATAAATACGCTATTTTAAAAGGGCTTTAAAATTACAACGTTTCTATATTTTTCAGAAAAAATGAATAGGAAAAGACCTTATCCTCGTAAGATTTATTGCAATAATTACATGCATACAAAATGTCAGTTCAATTCTACTTGGTTCGCATAGACCTAGAACTTCAATTAAAAATTTTAATTTTGTAAATAAAAAATAAAATAATTTTCAATTTTGAATGAATTTAACATTTTTAATTTTTAAAGCCCTTCAAAATGATATATTGCATAATTATATCTAGTTCCCTTTACAATTGCAAAAGCTTGCTAAATTAAGTAGGTTAGTAGGTAGGAATAAATCGTATTTGAGTATATCCACTTCTACTGTAACCGATTTCGTTGCAACTTGTCACATTATTACTACCTAGATGAGTAATAAGTTATTGCTGCTATCGTAAAATTTGTTTGATTTGTTGTTTTAAAACCCTGTTTTTTTTAAATCCCCTCTAAAAACTGTTGTATGGGCTGCAATTAAAAAACAAAAAATGGGTCATTTTTCTGTTTTTAATAGCTTTCAAATGACATATTACTCGTTGAAATGTACAGCTTTTTAAAATTTGTTTTTTAAAAATCGAAATGTTTTTGGGATCGCCCACTGAACTTTAGCATAATTAGATTTGCTTAATAATTAACGTTCAAATGGCATTTTATTTATGTGTAAACTCACTGACCGAGTATCGGGCCCAAATATCGATTTTAGGATTTGGCGAGACATTCCAAAATTCGAATTCTGATTTTGTTTTCTATTGCACAGAGAAACGGATCATAAATATTGTAGTATGTACACAGCATTCTGGTAGTTTTTGCTGCTAACAGATGCTTTGCAGATTGCTTAATAAAGTACAAATTAGGAAGGTGCAATATCGGATTCTAGAATTGGAGGAAAGTTGAAATTGCCCCTAATCTTAACTGTTACAGTACATTACATATAATTGCGTGTGAATGAATGAAAACTTTAACTTCCATTCCGTCTTGCAAGTCGGTTTAGTAAACGACTTGGTGAAAGAAATTTGAAATAAATAATGTATAATTATGACTAGAAAAGATTATTAAATGAAAGGTGTTTGTACTTTTTATTCTTCTTGACTGTCAGTGAATACATTATTTGGAATTGAACTAACATTTAAGTTTGGGATCGCCCATAAATGACATCCTCAAAATATCCTTATTTTAAGTATCATGTAAGCTCAAAGTCATCAGCGTAACTATTGGGTGGATATATTTAACATGGGACGTCATGAGGATATCCAAGTAAGACCCGTTGACCGTCATGCTGATTTCATTTATGGACGTAGTTAAATTTCACTGATTTCACACGGAGTTGATAATTGTATATGTCAGGGTTTGCTGCTGCCTGCTGCTGCTTCCAGTCGTCTAGCAAGAGCATCATGATCAACCAAAGACTTTGAGGGGAACAAAATCCTTGGGGCCGCCGTACCATTCAGCTATTTGATCCTTCGGCAACGCTTTCAGAATCTTTGGCATCCATTTCTCTCGATTTGTCCCGTGAACTTGGAGTTTGTCAAAGACGCTCCCTAAAACTGGCTTCGCCACATTTATTAATGATTCCGCTACGAAGTTTGCTACGAAGGAGGAGACCCAGAAAATGTGTTATTAGTATTTTAGGCATCAGCTAATTATTATGTTTTAATTTTTTCAATGATTCTAATTTGTCAAGTTAAGAAGATATCGCCAGTGAAGACTCAAAATGACCCATTTACATTTTTAGCAAAAAGAAAAATGTACTATCAACAAATAAATTAAACATACAATTGATCCTTATAACATTTAAATAGAACATTTTGCTCTTTTAATAAATATGTAATTAGAACAATTTGTACATTTTAAAAATATGTTTTAATAGAATATTTTGCACTTTTCAAAAGCTTGTAAATAGAAAATTTTGTACATTTAAAAAAAGTATATTTATAGACCTTTTTGTACATTTAAAAAAAGTATATTTATAGACCTTTTTGTACATTTTAAAAAAGTATATTTATAGACCTTTTTGTACATTTCAAAAACACATAAATAAATGATTTTGCACTTTTCAAAGCATTCAAACCAAACAGTTTGCACTTTAAAAAAATGTAAATAGAACATTTTGTACACTTCAAAAAACACGTAAATGAATGATTTCGCACGTTTCAAAAATACGCAAGTACAAAATGTCGCACTTTACAAAAACGTGTAAATACAGCATTTTTTACTTTTCAAAAACATGGGAACAGAAAGTTTTTCACTTTTAAAAATCGCGCAATCAACTTTATATACATCCATGTCATTCATTGTTTAATGCAATTGGAAATGGACGATTTTGATGCTTCCCAGACGATATACGAATCATGCATTTGATACTGTAACTGTACTGCTTCTTTAATTGTTCCTACCTATCTACTCTTATTTAATAATAACTAATCGTAAGAGACTCACCATTCAAACAAAATGCGGTATCGAGTCTCTCAAAAGCGACCAACCACTGCGACAGCTTTCGAAGAACGTAGGACACAGCTAAAAAAGAAAGACAAAATAATGTAATCAAATTATTCACCAGAACATGAGATGAGGCTACATAATATCGATTATAAATTATTTCTCAGGTGCGATCATAAAGCGGAATTAGCATCCCGATTACTATTTATGTATGACTTACTCGGCATAGAACTGATCTGTAACAGATCATAGCCTTCAAGATCAATAATAACGCTGAAGTCTGTCACTGGATAATCCGCTGTAGATTTGAGGGTTGTGCTATTAAGAATTCTGAACAAAAGTTGATTGGCGTAAATATCAAAATCCGTAAAGTTCTTTCCCCCGCCTTCCACAATCCGCCGTACATCGTATTTTCCAAATTCAAGCACCCATACTAACGAAAGTAACAACAAAAATCTAATAAAATTTCTATCGAAATCAATATTTTTGAGCAATTTAATAAATAATGTTAATATTTTTGCTTTACGTGGTCGGTTGTCTTCGTCGAAACCACTCAAATAATACGGAAAGTTTTTTCTTATGTGAACTGGGGCCTCGAAATTTTGAACCTCCTCGTTGAGCAGAGTCTAAAATTTAAAATATTCATTTATAAGACTTTATAGCTAACTAAAAAACCGAAATGAATTTCGAAAAAATGACTTGAAAAAAGAAATACATAAAACTTGCCTGGAGAGATGTCGGAACAATTGTATTTTCTTGGTCGTCGAAATCTGGATTATTATTTGCAAAATCAGCCGCTGTATTTCTCTTAGTCGCACCAGCCACTTCTTCTTGACTATTTGAAAGATGTATAATGGAAAAGTTGATTAATAAAATCATAGAAAACGAAAACTGTCTGGATTTATTTTCCATTTTTCAAAAATTATTCACAAGTGTTGAAATAGAAATAAAATAAATTAAAGGAGTTCGTGCCGCTAACGTTCTAATGGAATCCAGCAACAGACTGATAATGAATTCAATTCGTCTTCTCACCTACTTGCCATTAATTTAAGGAAACATGGAACCTGCAACTAAATAATTACGTCTTAAAATCATATATCCTTCAGTAGATCAGCTTCACTTTTAACATCAATTTTTAACTCTCCTGTTTTCCCACAATCTCTCACGCTCATTTTTTTGGTTTTCCCGTTTGTCGTCTTCTCATATACTTTTCAGGATCCAGTCATTCAAATCTTTAATTAAGCCTCCATTTCTTTGCTCCTCTTATCACAGCTGTGAAGCACGACTAAAAGATGGAACAATTGAAAGGATAATTATGCATGTGAGTGGAAAGAAGGAACATTGAGAAATAAATTAATTGTGCTTAATTACTGCCCTATTGTCTCCCTCCTAACAGACAATTACTATTATTATCCAAAGTTTCCCAGGAACTGCTTAAGTTAATAGTGTGTAACATACTTAAATAAAGCGAGCCTCAAATTTTCATGTAATAAATGCTGACTAGTGAGTAATAAAGTAAGTGAAAGATTAATTACATAATTTTTGCATATTTATTAAAGAACTGGATGGGAAAAAAACTCACTAGTCAGCTATAGATGCGATGATTTGTTGGTTTGGTAGAGATCCAGATATATCATCCATACACTTGGATATAGGAAAGAAGTTTTGGGTGCCGCCGTATATAGCGCGTTGGGGAAGTTGATCTTTCACTGATCAGGGATTCAGCCAAAAAGTTTGCTATTAGAAGATATATATTAATAATTAAATATTCAAATTCTACAACCCAAACTGTATGACAAAATTTAATTTTGGTGTTTACTCAGATGGCTTTTTAGCAGCCTTTTACAGCCTATATTATAAGGTCCAGTTTAATTTTGTTATAAAAGAATGCACGAATTCAGACATTGACATCTCTATAGTCAGCAAAACTGGAATGTATACGTAGCAGTTTATTCGAAGAAAACCATCTTAAGAAATCAGTGACAAACATGATATTCAATAAAAGTTCAAAACCAAAATTTCCACACAATACATTATAGCGTATCCGTAAACTAAATTAATACAAAAGTGTAAGAACAGGACTTTGCTATAATACTCAACATAGACCCTTCAAATCCCTTCTCGCAAGTACATAGATCAACACGAAAGCTACGAACGAAGGTACAGCCTGAATAAAATTCAAATTCATGAATCACACACACCGATTAATTTTACTATTTTACCCAAACAGAATAAATTAATGCCTTAAATTCACAAAACATAATTATTATCAATTCTGAACTTCCTATTACAGTTCGATCCACACCAATAAATCAATCAAGGCACAAAATGTGAAATTCCTGCGCTATCTAAATGCCTATTCTATAAAAATTCTTAACGAAATAAACGAAGAATCAAATAAGCTAATAAAATCAACCCTACATAAACATAATTTATTGAACACGGATACCCCAATAAACCAAAATACTTGGTTCAAATAGTAGAATATGGAAATATCCAACTCATATTACAATTAATTGGTACAAAAGAAAATACGCCCATATGTCAATACATAATAATATATCATATCATGTCTGCACTGAAAATTTTGTAAATACTTAAAACAAATTGAATCGGGAAGCCATATGCATCTCGATGGCAAATGGCTTGACACTCACGAATTCTTGAATGAAATCACGTGTGACAAATTTTTGAGATGACTTGCCACCTGAACAAATGACACCACGATCCCCGATTACAAGTGCTTGGCTATTCAATCCAGCCTCATCTATGTCACGCCCTTCTTCCCCGAGAACGAGATCGATAGCCTCAGATGCCACTGGACTTCCACTCGGCTGTCGCTGCCCGCCCTTGATTGACCCGCCGTACATGATCAAAGTAGATCCTTCAGAGATACCGTAGCAGTCCAAGTGATGATCATTCGTGAGCTGATATTTGGTGTAGAGGATGCGTTGATCCGCTGCAGGAATCCCTTCACGATCCTCCAGCATCTTTTTGACATCCTTTACCGACTCCCCGACTTCCACATTCAATATGATGGTCTTTCCACGACTTGTTTTCACAAAAACTTGGATCTTCTCTTGCTTTAACTTCTTCGATCCCATTTTACAATCACTAATGGCTCCAAAACACATGTAATTGAACTCCATCCGACTCACCATGACAGATGCATCTTTGTAGCTCATTCCGTGACGAGAAGCTGCGGCGGCCACGAACGCTCGACCATCTTGTCCATCTTGTCTCACGAAGTGAAATTTAGGTCCAAAGGTCTTCACCGTGTCCAATACCGCCGTGTATTTCCTCTCAACAATCTTTGCATATGCCTTATCCTGAAGACCAAGACAGAAACCGAAGTCTCGTTTCCTCGATGCCTCGTTGTTGACAATCAGCTGGAAGTCAACATCATCTTCGGGGAACAACGCGTAGAAGACTCCGCTCTCAGAACTGGCAGTAATCGGGGCCTTCAACAGACGTCCAGTCGATTTCTCCGAATACTCAATGTTAAATTGAGTTCCAACGTGTGGGATCTCGAGAGAGCCATGACGGGTTGGCTCCACTTCATATACTTTCGCCATGATCAACGGCTATAGCAATTCAAAAAAATTCTTACAGTTAATTACATTTTTGTACAATAACTAGAAATGCTCATTTGTATGAGCATTTGAAGCTATCTTTTAATAATAAAAGATAATTAACAAAAATGATAATCAGTGCAAATGGTACAATCGAAATGCTACAATAGCATAGCAAACATGATCGAAACGCAAAATTCATTGAAAAAAGTAAGTTGCAATAAGTTGTTTCAAAACTATAAATGATCACACCGCGATTATAATCTTTGTAATTTCTCGTCTCGTTAGTAAGTATTTCACAGTTTTAAACATGTTAAGTTTTTAATAACCGTATAGTTTTTAAAAGTTAGACAAAATGAAAATTACAAAAAAATACATATATAATACCAAGCCAAGGTTAAATTTTTACTTATTTAATGATAGTAAAATAACAACATACTTTTTGCTTACCAGTAGATGATAATAATTCGATCAGCAAAACTTATAACGACTCCGAAAATATCGAGTTGTCTTTGTCTCCGAAGTTGAAAATTCAGGCAGAGAATTCGGTTCTTTTTTGAAATTCCAAAATTATTCCTTGCTAGTCACCCAGTCACCACATTCACCTTCAGCAGATCTCCATCAACTAACTATAGGTTAAGTCTCCACTGGGACTCTTTATTTCTTTGGAACTGCGTAGTTCAAAAGCATACTGCAATGAGCTCCAAATCCAGAATACGGCACGCACCTCGCAATCATAACCAATAGTCATATATAGTATTAGAAGTTCTAGTTTCTTAGAACGTCCGATGGACGTCGTAAAAATGATTTATTTTACGCAGTAGTCGTATTTCCTATAGGATAGGGGCCTTAGGGATCGTCCTTAAATGATGGCGTCAAAATATCCACATTTTTAGGTCACAGTGTGACCCCTCCGACATCAGCTGAACCATTGCGTAAATGGCGATCTTTAACATGGGACATGCGATGTCTTCAGTATTCAAGCAGACCCTACGCGTGGCGTCATTTACGGACGATCCTCTATCGTTAGAAGGTACATAAGGCGAATTAAGCAAAATATTTATGCTGGAATCCGAAATTTTAATTGGCTGTCCGTTTTTATACACATGTACGAATGTGATCTATTTCTTTTGTCGTTAAGAAAATTGCAATGTCGTTTACGACTACTGAAAATGTAGAAGTTACGAAATATTAAATTTAAAACATCTTGCTTATTTTCTCTTGTTGTAGAAACATCTCTAGTCAGCAAAAAAACTACTGCAAAATAAAACATGTGTGATTGTCCTTTGTAGGTGCAAAAATATCAGTTTTAATTTTATTTTAATAAAGTTAGCTTTCTCTCTAATAGACCAAAATTCTAAAATTCCTTTCTGTCTAATAGACCAAAATTCTAAAATTCGAGGTGCAAAATTTTATCCCCTCTATTTACCACTGGGGTTTAGCAGCACAGGGGCCCCTGTCTGCCAGGATGGAATGAAGCATCACCCTTCTCACTAATCAAGCGATACCTGGTTATTACGCTCCTACCAGTAGATATTACATATCCTGGGAAACGATCCCAGGCCAAGGGCCATCCCACGGAAACGCGATGATATACGCCACACCACTGCACCAAAGTGGCTGTAGCGATGAAAATGGGAAAGTGGAATGTATTTAAACACACTGCATCACTCACTAGTCAGCCCGGTATTGCTCATCCATTCGATCCGCTCTCCCGTATATATCCCACATATTTCAGGGTGTCCATCTGCTACTGCACTAATTTTTTACCGTAAGATTAGCACAGAAAAATAATATCAGGTCTCAGGTTCTAATACAATTAATTTAGATCGTTAATTAATGTAAGTTACATTTTTTCCTAACGTAGCTAATTGCATCATATTATGCAAAGTAGACAGTAGTTCATTTTCCTAATTTCCCTATGTGTGGCAATCCAACTAAACATTCCATTCAAAAAAGTACTCTCATTCTTTGGCTGACTGGCACTCGACATTCGCTCACCATCTTCGTCGTATCGCTGTTGGTTCGTGGTTGTATGGTTTTTATACAAATTATTTATTTGAAAGGAAATAATATTGCTTTTGATAAGTTTCAAAAAAATTCATTTTGAAAATTTTTTTGTGTCAAAAATTATACTGTAACAGCCCAAATTGCCCAAAACATTTAAAAACTCCATGAAACTGACACAGACACAAGTCGTTTAATCCCACGCTTTAAGCTTAACTTATGTAGCAGTTACAAAATCACTTGTCATTAATGTTTAAAGCAAAATACATATAATTATATTAAAAATAAAGCGTCTATCCGGCTGTTTTTCTGATGCACGGATACATATCGTAATTATTTAAAAATTAAAACTAATCGTACTAATTAGCTTATAGTTATAACCGTCAACCGTAATGTTTTCAATACTTATTGTGCTCCTGCTGCTGTACAAAATAAATACATACTTATGTATACTTTAATTACAAAAAATTAGGCAAATTACATGGATATCATAATAACTGATGTGTTTATTTTCCAAAAACGATTCAGTCATATAAATTTTAATAGGTGCTGTTGTTTTTCTCCATTATTTTAATCCGAAGTCCGAAGTAGCTAACTAGACACTAACAAGACAAGCAGAGTAGTTACACTTTTCTAGCATTAATTTTGCCTATACTTAAATCTTTTTTTATCTGGTTTTGAAGTTGGAAATTGATACCTCCTATAAGGATGATAGAAATAAAAAAAATATTTTGAAATGCTAAATTAGAAAAAAAAATCTAAAATTGTAATTCATTCCAAAATTTTATTCCCCTCTGAACCACCGGGGTTTAGCTGGCGCCAGCTAGGATGCAGTGAACAGAAATCAGGAGGTTAAGCCTTCACATTCCTGTTCTCTGGCTAGGATGGAACTACACGACCACCCTGTTTCAACTGACTTCTGACGAGTCAGGCACTGACTTTCGCGTCAGTGGTAGGGGTACTCTTCTCCTACTGACAGAAATCAAACCCTGAGATTCGATCCCTGGCACTAGGTCAACCTCTGGCTATGGTGCATAGCAGCCTAAAAGTCGGGTACCCGATAAGGAAGAGGTGGAAGCGGTGCTCTGCTCTCAACGAGACTCTACACCGGTACACGCCTACTATATTGCAATATTATGTGCTGTTCTACCACCGCACCACAGTGGCAGAAGCGGAAGTAGACGGTAATTTTAAACTATTTGATGCCTAAATCCCATTTTTTCTCCTACTAGGGATCGTCCTTAAATGATGTCATCGGTATGGTAGGTGGGTCTACTTTGGTTCTGATGACATGCCATGTTAAAAATAGCCGTTGACGCAATGTTGAAGTGATGACAGGGGGGTGGGTGGGTGGGTTCTAAAAGAGCTATAATTTGTGTAACATCATTTACGGACCACCCCTACTCGCTTTTGCTTTCGGTCTTGCCAAGACTTGTCCTATTTGAACATATCCTTCTACAGTTCTAATTGATTTTGTTGTCAGATTAGCATGGGACAAGTAGGGCCGGACGAAGGAATTGGTTTTAGGCAGCAATTTGTTCCCATACATAAACCACAATTTTGATTTTATTTTGATGGTTTTCTTTGGCAAAGCAAAACGTTATACATATTAACATGTTTTACAAAAGTGCAAAATTTTATATTTAATTGATTAGTTAATTCTGAAAAAAGCAAAATTTTCTATTTACTACTTGTTTTGAGAAAGGCGTTAAATGTTTTATTTCCACGTTTTTGAAATGTACAAAAAACAATTTATTTTGCATGTTTTTAAAAACTCAAAATATTCTTTTTACATATTTTTGAAAACTCCAAAATGTTCCATATGTTTTGAGAAAATTCAAGCAGTGGGGGCTGCCTACGCTGGCCGCATTATCCGGCCTTGGGGACAAGTTTTCGAAAAAAACATTGTTTTAAACTCAAAAAGTTTTTAATAATGCTATTCAAACTGAAGACAGTTTATTAAACAAATGATTGTTTTGTTATGTAGCTATTAATTTGCAAGGCTAGTAGTTTGGTTAACTCAAACAAAAAATAGGCATTTACATGAGTCAAAAACCCGCCGTTTTTGACAAAAACCCCCCAAAAAGGCAATAATTAAATAATCATATTTGAAGGAATTTATGATTTGTTATGTAGTATATAGGAAATACCGTGTAAATGCAACCCCAACTGGCAAGCTACAAGCGACAAGCTACAATTAAAAGATATGACAAAATCGGTTACGTACCTACCTAAATTAAAAAAAAAAACCCATTTGTCTACAAGGTCAACAAACTCCTTCCGGTCTATATTATGTAAAACTAAACGATACCAAAAATCTGTAGTACCTACTATAATCAATCACTTAAATAAGTTGTCAGCAACTGAAATCGTGAAACTGACAAAGGCTGCTCCTCCTTAAATCTATTACTTATGGTTATTTACTTTCTGTGCCTTTATTCTGCGTAGTGTACACTAGTGTTTTTTATTCTTGTTAATAATTGTGTTAGTTGTTGTTAAGTTGTTCTTTATTATTTTTGCCATACTTTTGGTATACTCTTGTCTGCTATCTCTGAAACCTATTACTATTTACTCCTAACTCTGTTTTTGTAAAAATTGGTGTCTGTTTCATGTATGCTTTCCTGGCAATAAATCATTATTATTATTATTATTATTATTATTATTATTATTATTAAATGCACTTTTCAAAAACTACTTACTAGATTTGTGTTGTGTCAATTTTCATGTCGTTAAATGGAAAAATAAAATGCATCTATTTAGGCTCAATAATAATTATTACAATTGGTTATATGACACGTACAAAATAGTATTCGCTGTTAAAATCAGAGTGATATGCACATAGATAATTACTAATTAGTGATGGTGAATAACAGCAGTAAACCAGAGGAGAGCGACATCACTCTCTAGATGGACAGAGTGAAACTTAATTTCACTTGATTGCAGTTGAAACTTCTTGTGGATTGTGGATCTCGTCGATGTCGTCAGGTCGGAACGATATTTTTTTTTCTCTTCCTGCAAGGGAAACTTTTGCTGTATTAATTTAAATAACGATTTTTGCATAATTAATTGTAACGTATGAATGTGACTGTAATAATGAAAGCGGAATGTAAATATGTAAATGTATTTAAAATACAAAAAACGAGTTTTGTTTTTGAAGGCACTGCTTACTAGTTAGCTTACCCCATCATTCGTCTACGTCTGGTTCCTTGGAGCCGGGAACCGCCATCCACTGGAACTTGGGTTTTCACTTGGAGCGGGAAAACAAAGTGTCTAAAAACTAAATCAAAGAAGATGAAAAGCAGTGATCTGTAATCTGTACGTCTGTAACATTAAATCTGTAAGAATGTAATGTATTCTGTTCTGCGGTACCTGAGCTTGTGCTGTCCTGTATTTACATCTTTAATTGAAATTCAAAGGAATTGAAATACTTTAAAAGTATTTTCTAAGAAGCCAAGGTGCAGTAATTTTAAAGTGTTTTTACGTAAGTTCGTTGTATAGAGGGCTTTGTAAGCTACTTGGAAAAGTGATATAAAGTTCAGGTAAGCACTTACGTACCTGGCTTTCAAATTCAAATAACCTACTAGCAACTAGTCAAAATCTCTAGTTTAGTAGTACTATGTCATATGTTTTAGTAGTCGATTAAATTATTAAATGCAATTACTTAGATATTCATACCAAGTAAGTATGTTACACTTTCAATTACAAACTAACGTATTAGCGACATATGATTTTAGATTTCAAATAAAAATATACATAGCAGGATAGCACTGTCAACTAACAACTAAATGGTTAGAACCCTATTTAATTCGTAATTCCACTTTTGCCCGTAACTTGTGAAGAATTCCCTTCTGATGTACCTATTTAAATTGTACTACAGGCTAGTACTGATTGAATTTAGATACAGTTACTGTGATTTGGCCATGCAGGTAGGTAAAAACTGAATTAAGTAGGTGCTAGTCTTATCTAGTAAAGACTACCTACTTAAAAGTAAATCTTATATGGATGTAAATCCTGCCTCTGTCGGTTTATGCTGCTGTTTTCGATAATAATTTTTTTTTTCTGGGTAGAATCCTAAAGGATTTGAGATCATATCTTGTTTGCCCGGTATAGCTAATGCTTTATTTCACTCTGTGCCACTCGAATCACTAATGACGTTTTTAGTTAGTGGTCAATTTTAAAATTTCGAAGCGAAACTCAGTATGAAAGTGAAGTGCCCATGCCAGATATTAAATTACTGTGGATCATAGTTATACAGCCAACAGCATTTAGTGCCTTAAAATAATATTAAATGAAAGGTATTGTATTATGGAAAGAATCAGCAATTATTGGAAATCAACGGATAGTATTGCAAAAACGGGACGAAAATGCCTCGATATTTTGTATATAATGTAATTAGGTATAGGAAATGAAAAATCTTTCAAATCATTTTAAATTACACTCAATATTAATATAGTATAGTGGAAATAACCTGAATTGTACGGTTTTAAACTTTTGGGATTGTTATTTTCTTAGTTTATCATGTATCATGTAGGATAGGTAATTACTGCACGTTTAAGCAAGCAGTTCTAAAGTAGCATCGAATTACAATCTCGCAGTATACATTATAATGATGTCTTGTTTTGCTGTAAGTATGCAGACTGCTTAAACTAACAAATTACAAAAAAAATCATGGAAATACTAACTTGTAATTTTATATCCTACTTTTAGATTAATCCTCCCTAAATCAGAATGTCATCATCATCGTCGGAAGATGATGCCTACGGCCCTGCTCTACCCCCACATTTACTCCGACAAAAAACAGAGGAGAAAACCATGTAAGTTTAATATTAGCTAGCCATTAATTTACATAATTTTTGAAGTTACGACAGTTTCAATTCACGGTTGGCAAATGCCAAATTATTCAACAATACTATAACAGCGTGTGTGATAAATGAATATGGTTAAATTCGTTATAATCTTTTGAGGAAGCAATAATCATGAAAAAAATAATCACAGCAAAAAATGAAAAAAAAACACTTGCTGCATTATACGATGAGTAGAATAATTATTTAGTACAACACGAAATTCATAACTTATGCAATATGCAATAAACTGTACGCTATCATTATCATTTTTAAAGGTTTGAAATATGCTGCTAATTTTTTTTAAGCCGCTGTATTTACGTCGTCTAATTAGGATATATAGATGCAACGCAATTGGCACACTTCCTATTCTGGCATGCTGTCAGGTCAGCAGCAAGATTTATATTTTTTTTACATTTTTTCTACGCCTTAAATCCACGCAATATTATAATAGTTAATTGCGAACTGAATTTAATGTTGCAGTTTTTAAGAGATTAATAAACGTTACAGAGAATATAGAAGGTTTTACCCTTTTGTAAAAAATATTTCAATTTCTTTATATACATATATTTATTTTATACTGGCTCAATGACAAACGGTTATAATTACTGAAATTATAATTTATTCACCTTTACAGCAATGTAATGGTATTCTCAATAATATCTCAATGTTTTATGCAAAATACGCCAGGAGACTATTAAATCCAATGAACACCTTCTTAACTACTTAATGACAAGGGTGATCATTATCATAATCAACTTATCAACCGCGCCATCATCAGAGTAGTAATAATAATAACAAAAGAGTATCATTTATAAGACAGTAATGACATCCACAACGGTAACGAGAACGCGAGAACGAGAAAGACCAACGGCTCAACATTTAACATTGAACATTTTTAGTTTAGCTTTTGTGTTTTGGCTTTGATTTAGGATCAGAATAGAACTAAATTTCGTATATATCTTATATATCGTCTGTGAAGAACCAAAATGACCCATATCCATTTGTAGCTAAAAAAATATCCACTATCTACAAAAATATTGAAACATGTCTTGAAAGGATTTAAATAGAATATTTTCCACTTTTCAAAAATATTTAAATAGAATATTTTCCACTTTTCAAAAATACTTAAATAGAATATTTTCCACTTTTCAAAAACATGTAAATAGAATATTTTGCACTTTTCAAAAATATGTAAATAGAACATTTTACGCTTTTAAAAAGCGTGTAAATAGAACATTTTACACTTTTAAAAAGCGTATAAATAGAACATTTTACACTTTTAAAAAGCGTATAAATAGAACATTTTACACTTTTCAAAACAATTTAAGTAAATAGAACATTTTAGACTTTTCAAAAACTCTTAATTAAAATTTTACGCATGTTTCTCATTTTGTTTTTATGATATAGCTCATTTTGATTCTAGTTTAAATTGGATATGGGTCCTTTTGGTTCTTCACAGACGATATGTTTTACAGCCAACACCAACATAGTGTTACTATCTCTCCAAATCAAAATCAAAATCAAGCGTAGTTGCATCCCTATCCTCAATGAACAAGAACAAAAACAGACATAGAGGCAGAAGCAGAGCCAAAGCCAACGTATAAATGTTTTAAATAAGCAAATGAGTAAAAGTTGTATTTTGTATATATATTGCTGTCGTCGACGTTGCAAGTTAAATTTATGATATAGGAGTGGAATTTAATGCACACACATTTTTAATGGTTCAAAATTCCTTGAGACGAAGACCAAGTCAATGAAAGGCAAAGTAGGCAAAAGCCAAAGCCAAATAATAATCATATGGAAAATATAATAAAATAAAGGCTCACTTCTAATCGTAAGTTGAATTCGAAAATTGGAAGATGTTGTTGTTGTTGGTTTCATTTAGTAGTTTTTTTTATTTTAAACGTTAAACAGGCAAACAAGTGCAAGTAAAAGAGTAAGAGTAGAATTTATTTTGCGAATATATATATGTATGTGTGTGATATGCGATGCAAATTATTGAGTATGAAATGAATATGAGTATGGGTTTACATTTATACAGCGCCCAAGACAAAAGTCAATGGGCAGTCCTCTTTCCTTGAACGTACATAATATAAAACTGGTTTTTCTTCTTTAGACTATCTCGACTTTTCTTCTCTGTCCGTACAAGATTACATACAAGTTTTGTCTACGACTACGACCTACGATCTCTTCTCTGATCTCTCTTCAGTCTTGAGGATTGCATTATTATTATTATTTTGTATATACGCTTTTAAGACTTTTTATTAAACAGTTTGTTCGAGTTGAACTCTCCAAACAGCCCATCTTTCATATATGGATTTTTCCTCGTCCTCGTATGTGTATACCTATCACCATAATAATATATCTTTTATGATTACAATGTGTGTTTTTTTTGTTGTATTCTGGTTCTGGTTTTGGATCTAGTTGGTTAGTTGGTTTCTTCGTTTGTTTTGTTTTGTAGTTTGGAGTAAATTCTTGTGTAGACTTTTACCTATATATTTGTATTAGGTTTATAGGTATCATCGCATGGTATGGCATGGCATGGTCTCGTCTCGTCTTTGGGTCTGTATGTCTGTCTGTCTGTATGTCTCTACATACACTTATTTTTGCAGTATCATTTTTACAGTTTACGATTTCCATGTATGCACACATGCGATGCGATGCGATCGATGCAATTTTCTACAAAGGAACAAACGAAACCTGTCTTTAATTTAGCCATACACCATGTATCATTATAATTATATACTATCTTTATAAACTCTGTTATATTTTATCAGCCCTCAACATTGGAGATGCAATATATTTTATCTACATTTATCGATATATCAGAGATCAATATATATATAAGAGAGATAGTAACTCCAGCTTCATATTTAATATTTTATGTGTATTACGCGTTTTTAAAGCAATAATCCATTAATAATTATTGACATTTCCAATAATTTCAAATCGCGGCCATTACCGACAGGTGCCAATGCGGGATATTTTTATATTTTTTCGAAAATTGCGACTTAAAAATGTTTTTTTTACTTCGGGAGATACGTAGGCATCAATAACTAGACCGATGCAGATATTTTGTGGGCTCACTGGAAAGCTAAATTAAAATTTTTCAAAGTTTTTGTCGAAGCATCTTTCAAAAATGTTGTAATTTGAAATGTATATTTATGTTGTGATTTTCCACCAAATGCATAGCAAATTTAGCAAGGTTTGGAAATCTCCAAAATTTAGAATTGGAACCCAAGTTAGAAAATAATAATGACAATGAGAGGGATTTCGATGGTTTGTGAAAAGATGTTGTGTAGATACGATATTTTGCACTTTCATTAAAATGACAATGGAAGCTACAAAACTACCTAATGTGTGATATGGAGTTGAAGTCGAAGTCTAGTCTACATACCTGTACAATATATGATAATTTTTCTAGTTAATCTTTTCACATGTTCTCCTCGTTCGTCATTATTTGTTGTTAGTGTAGGATTGGACTTGGAATTAGAAGTTGAAACATGAAAAAGAAATGAAAAGTAAAAATGTTTTTTAATGTGTTTAACGTTGGAAATGTGTATTTGTAGGTCACTCGCGGTGATTGGCCCAAGTCTTCCACCAGGTTTCAAGTCTTCAACATCTTCGTCCAACGAGATGACTCAACAAGATGCTGCTGCTGCTAAAGAACAAGATGAAAAAGTTGACCCTTTGCCAAGAAGTAAAGCACAGCATCAGCAGCAACCTGTTATTGGTCCACGTCCACCTGCCCATCTGTATGCTTCCCATGACAAAGGTTGCAGCAGAGACCAAGACAAACATAAACACGCTTTCAATGAAATCGAAGGCGAAGAGGACGTGGATGACGATGATGATGACGACGGAGACATTGGGCCCTATCCACCTGACCACCCAAAATCCCAAAAAAGTTACTACAACCAGAGTTCATCAAGTATGGCCAGGTCAGGACTTGGCTCGTCTTCTTCATCATCCAAGGGGAAACCCAAACGTGAGGAGTGGATGCTAATCCCACCAAAGAACAAGCCTATCTCCAATTTAGCATTAGGCCCAAGAAAGTTTTTAAACCGCTCTCTCGACAATAGTACTGCTGCGGATGCTATCCATCGTAGGGACAGTGACGACGAGGATAATGCGGAAGATGCTCCTAATGAGGAAGATGATGAGGGAGGAGATAGAGTCAAGGCAGAGTTTCAAGCCCAACTCATTTCCAAGAGAGATGAACTCATGTCTAATTTACAGGAACAAAGTGAGAGTGGCGGTCGCTCAGCTGAGAGTCTCCTCTCCTCCCATCGTAAAAACTTGAAGAAGAAGCGGAAATTGGAGGAAGAGGAAGCCGCAAAAAAATCATCGAAAGTTGATCGTCGACCCTTCGACAGAGACACTGACTTATCCACCTCAAGAATGAATGCTGATGATAAGAAACGCTTCATTAATCGTGCCACGACGGAGTTAAAAGGAAGATTTTCACATAGTAGAAAGACTGGGAAATTCCTTTAAAAAAATCTGTGTTAACACATATGCAGCCCCAAGCTCACAATAATCAAATATTGAAATAAAATAAAGAGAATATTATTATATTAATTTATTATTCAAAACTTGGTGTGGAGCAATTTAAAAGAAATCAATTGCAAATTCGTAGTCAGATTCCAGTACTAGGTGCTTTAACTAACTTAACACTCAACTAAATGTCTCTCAAATTATAAAATTAAATATATGTAATTATGCATATATATCATATATCTCTCCTATATTTCAATGTCCTTCTCTCTCTGCCTTTAGCTGTTGCCCTATTACCTATATATGATTACCATCAACCAAGAGAACAAGAAGCGTGAGGATTGACGATTCATAATTGAAGAATCTAATCTGCATCAACAGCTATACAAGAAAGACCTACCTTTTTGACTTTTGCCTTCTATCAGTTCTATCGGTATCACTATCACTCTCAGGAAAGCCACAGAACATCCATCTTGCCTCTGACTTGTCGTCTTTCATCTAACCCCTGTCTATAAAATACAAATTAACAAATTCAAATCAATGGAATTCAAATTAGATTGCAAATCGTCTGAGCGCGGAGCGTGGACAATAAGAAAAACGTTATGGTGAGCAGTTTTTGAGGAGCAGTTATTAGTACAGTTTTTACTTCATTCACCTGTCGCTGTCCCTCGTCTCTAATAATCGTCTTGACTTTTTTGTCTCCTTTTTTTCAGGTACTTTTGTCACATTCGTTCATTCCTATTAGAATTTTATTGCTCACTTATACATGTCTGTAATTACCTATATGTTGGATGTACTATATTATATGCTGAACAAATGTTTGATTATAACAATTTTAACTATAACTAAACTGTAAACTACATACTGTTACTACAGCAGAGTGCATATCAGGTACTATATTAGAATTTACATTTTAACTCTCTTTTCCATTTTAACGTGTACAACTGCGTAGGTACTTTTTTTTTGCTTTTTATGATTACTACTATACTATATATATTACAACAATCACAGTCTAGCTTTTAGTTTTGGTTGAGTTTGCTAGGGTTTTGCCTACGATTAGAATTCAAAATGCGTAATTAATAAAGGGGATGGATAACAAGAAAGAATGAAAAGTGAGGTAGATAGTGGATGTGGATATGATATGGGTATATGGAGTATGGACATAATATGAGAATGTGGACTGAAATCGAAATTGAAAGGTTGCAATAACACAAGAAAAAAAATGACATAGTCAAGTCTTCCAAGTCTGCAAATAATTTGAAATAAAAATGTTATGGTATAGGTAAGGTATAGGGCATAGGGATATATGGAGTTTGTGAGTACATATATTGGTTGAATATTAATAATGCAAGTCAAACTCGAAGAAGTGGACTTGGAAGTCGTATAAGTAATAAATGTGTTTATATGCAAATGAGTAAGAGTGTAATCTGTCTGTCTTTTTTGATTTCTGTAGGTGATGCCCCTATACCTATACCTATATTGTATCAATGCCAATACTCATGGGTGATATACCTCTGTTTAAAGATATAGTTTTAATCTTAACTATAGGTGAAGCACTTTGATTATTTGATGAAGGATAGAGCCCCGTCCCGTCCATCCAAGATAGATGGAATTTTGTCTATAGGCAATAAAATCATACAGGTAGGGATAAAGAGACGAAAAACTGTGAGAGGATACTGACAAAACTACAAACTTTCAATGTAAACCTGCCCTTAAACAAGTAAAACAAGTCAAGTATTAAAAATATAATATGGTCAAGTCAAAGTAAAAGTCACCAGACAAGTTTTCCTACAAACTGGTCTTTTCTGTCAAATACTTGTGACCTACTTATTTCCACCATCCAAAAAACACATCATCTCTCTCGCTTATACTTATTCCTTTTTACGTGCTATTATCCTTCCAATTCCAATAATCTCCACACAATAATGATAATTCCATCCACATCCACACACACACTGTACTCACTCACGGTCCACGTCCACAATCCACGGTACGGTCTTCGTTTTCGTTTTGGTTTTATGTCTGTGGGGCTATAGGGCATGAGTGTCATTATGTCTACGGCCCAAGAACTACGTAGTAGGTACTTATGTAAAGTTGTATAGGTAGGTATATGTCTGTCAGGAGGAAAGGTGAACATGATCTGTACATAAGACTGTAATCAAATATGTACATGTAAGTAGTAGATGAAACGAAAACTAATCCTACTGGTACTGGTCAGGTATAACGTCCTCGTCCTTGGAAGTGCAAACTATGATATCTAGGTAGGTATGTAGATTTGCATTTTTCAAAACATGCAAAAATTATAATATATTTATTAGGAGTGTCTGCAGTTTCCCCCATGTCTTATTTATTAATCACTTTTGAAAATGCGTAAAACAGTTCATTTACTTACAAGGTTTTTAAAAGTTCAAAATCTTCTAATCAGATTTTTATAAGTGGCTCTAAAATATCTAATTTGTATTTTTTGAAAAGGTCTTGAGTGTAAAGTTAACCGTTTTTAAAAAGCTCTAAAAAAAATATAAAATTCGCGTTTTTTAAAAGTCCATAAAGTATAAATTCGATTTTTTGAAAAACAAAAACCAAAATTTTAATCTCACGTTTTTTGCAAAGCAAGGGTTTAACTGTAAAAACTTGTATGACAACGTTTCAAAATATGAAAAACGATATACATTTTGAACTGTTTTTTAATCGTTAGACGCAAATAACATTGTTTACTCTTTTTGCAGTGTTTAAAACGTAATTTACAGCTCTCACAATCGGCAACTACATAGACTAACTTTTTTTTATAAACCAAATGTTAATGCGCACAATATACTATTTCAATTTTTTTTTGGCAAAATCAAGATAGCACACTTTGCAGCTCTATATCATAGTAGCATTACAAACATAATTATAATACATATCTGCTGTGCCTATGTGTCTACTTGGGATTTATACACAACCTACACTGATTTTGCAGTTTGTAATCTGAACTGGTATTTTGGCTTTGTTCGCTTGATAAAGTGGAGATATGCCTAAAAATCCTTTAAACTTTACTGAATACGTTTAAAAAAAATCAAAATAAAGGAACGAAAACGAACTCGTAGCTTATTCATATATGCCTATAGTAGAAGGGAGTTAAGAGTAGTATAAAACTTTTCTGATGTCTGCGATTCTTCTGATCTCATCATAATATATATCCCTTTTTCTTTCTTGTCCTCTTCTTCTTCACCTTCTTACTTGTTCTGTACATAAAGTTTAAAGTTGAAATTGAAATGAGAATGAAATTGATGGCTGACTCGTCTCGTCGATATATACACAGATAGCTCAGACATAGATAGATACATACACAAAACAACAACAAGAAAAAGTAACATAGTAGTAGTATAGAGAATAATGTGCGAGCGAGATACTACAGAACCCGTTGGGTTCGGGTTTGCTTTGTTTTGCTATATCAATTGCTGTTTTAGCATGCAAAAAAATAAAAAAGGTAAAGTCAAATGAAATGAAGATTATTAGTATACGTGATACTACGTGATTATTTTATACTACACACGCTGAAAGGGACATATAAGAAAAGAAGTAACAAGAACAAGTGAGTTTTTGAGTGTGTGTAGGTTAGGCATATCTATATAGGTAGGTATACCAGAGTCAAAAGTCAAGCCATAGTGCGAGTGAATCTCCCCAATGGAACAGATCAGATACTTACACTTTACATTATTATTATTATTGTTGTTGTTGAGGACAAGTCAAGACTTACTAAATATGAGGAGGCCTAATATGAATATTACTACTAAGTAAACTACACACATTTTTTTTGGTATATAGAGATATATTGCCACTATATATTATTATAGTACGAGAGTACTTGGTTCGGAATTCATACTCATATTGTTTCATTTCATTTGTTTCATTTAGTTTCGTTTCATTTCTGAGCCCCAAAACTAGTTTGACCAAAACTCTCCCGAAGAAGAGAAAGTCTCGAATCTCGAAGAAGAACTCCTCAACAACGATTGACGACGAACTGACGGACGACTCAAGAATCGAGAGAAGATGAAATGAGAAGTTAAAGTACAAGTCTTGACCAGAGACGAAGACGAAAAACGAAAACTAAAACGAAAAGTTGAAGTTGAAATCCAAGTCGTCCTCTCGTCGTCACTAAGGGAGACGAGATCGACGGACGGACGGACGGACTCAACCACCACCACCAACCACCGTCCTCGTCCACAGTCATCTACACAACAACAACCATAAGTCTCACATCAAGTGCGGTCAACGCAGTCAGTTTTTGAACTATTGGTCATCTATATTGGAATTAGTATTTTTTCTCAAGCTCCACTCGAGTCTCAACCATCAATTGAGCTTTAAACGTCTCCAAGTGAACAGTCACTCAATTTTTATTGTACAGTTAAAAGTTTTTGAACAAAATCAAAATCGACATTGCCAAAACTCCCAACTCCTCTGCCACTACTACTATTATTCTCTCTTCACAAAAATCAATTTGTCCGAGTGAACATTTTAATACAATATAGAGAATAGGATAGGAAATTTATTTTCAAAAAAAACTTAGAAAATAAAATATGGATTTGTTACTGAATCGTTTCGTGTCCTCGAACAACAATGAGAAGATCAATAATAAGAAGATTGAGAGACGGAAACCGAACTGGACAGAGTGTGAGAATGTTTTCCTCCTGGATCAGTTCTCCATCCATCGAGACATCCTTACTTGCAAAGCGACGGATGCGTCCACAAACTTAAAGAAGCAGGAGATATGGAGGCTCATTTGTCAGAATCTGAATAAACATAATACGCTCGTCCGACGGACCCCGGCGGAAGTCCGGAGAAAATGGAAGAACTTAGTGACTGCGGCTAAGAAGGAAGTTTGGGAGATTCGACATCAAGTTCATGTGAATGGAGTGAATAAAAAAATCTCAGAGTTGAGTCAAAGAGTTCTCCAGCTCCATTCAAATATTGACTGGAAAATGAGTAATGGGAGCAGTGGTGGTGGTGGGGGTGGTGGGGGAGGGGGTGGTGGCCACACTGGAGGAGGTGGTGGTATTGGTGGTTTGGGTGGTCTTAATCTTGCACTTGCATTTGGACATGTTGGTCATGGACAGAATCTGAGTCAGACTCAACAACAGCAACAAAATAATAATGGACCCCTTCCACTCAATAATAATAATATTAATAACAACAATCATCATCAGTTGAGTAACGACTCGTACGAGCAGTCCCATTTCACACCTATCATCACCCTGAGTGAAAGTCCTCCAAGTCCCAGCTCTACGTCGGATGACTGCTACTCCAATAATAATTACTACTACGAAGGGATTGACCTGAGAGTGAATCGTGCCAATACGGAGGAGAGAATGAATACGAGCGAGTCGACGGAAGTGATCGATGCGGTCCATCGACTCGGGAGTAAAGGACTCGGGTCACTGGGTCTGGGCGGACTCGTGGGGGGACTCGTGGGAACGTCCGAGGCTGAGCTTATGAGGATTAAATTAGAGCTTCAAATTGACGTGTTGCGACTTCGAAAGAGGAAATTGGTGAATGAGCTGAGGAATAAGAATCGTTTCCGGGCGTACGTGCGGCGCTTTAGAAGATCATTGTGAAGGAGCTGGACTTGGGACATGGATGGAGAAGAATCTCACCGCCGGACTTGGTGATGGGGGCATGACCGTGATGATGGATGAGAGTGGCGAGGGAGTTGAAGCTCTGACTGGACCCAACTAATTTGTAGGAGATGAACGGCGGCGGACTGTCTGCGATGGGCAGGATGAGAAAGTGACGGCAAGATGTGGAGGTTTCTATTGTTGTTGATGTTGTGGGTGCTAGTGGGTGGGCGGGGCAAGATCCAGATCCAGGGAACGGATTCAAATTGCAATTCAGTTTCCGAGGAGCAACAACCGTAGTGACATTGACACTATTATTGTCCGGGAATGGAACGGACACAGACACTGTGTAACAGCAAGCTCCCGTTTTCTCAGAGACTCGAAGGAGGAACGTGCCGGGTTTCGTATTGTTCAAAATATTCTCAGACTCTCGACGTGTCATTTTACCTGTGTACATTTAAATTGCATATAATTATTACATTATCATAGATGTCAAATTCAGATTAATATTATATTGTAATTATATATAAATGTATGTATATGTATAGTAACTATAAGCATTATTACATATTGATATTACTCGCGCTTAGTGTGTATCAGTACAGTAAGATATTATTATTAAATTGTGTTTATTTTTTGTAATAAAAACTATAAAGCTATTACTATTTACTATTGAATGAGTTGCTTCTCAATAACTATAATGAATTACTTAATGCTACTTTAATACATTTCGAATTAATGCGTCACGTAATATTAGTAGGACCTTTTTCTGTTCTGTAGTTTTTATTTAAATTGTGGTTTCCCTTTTTTTTGGCTATCCTATTAGAGTATTATACTTTAATATTATACTGTTTGAGGAGAAAGCTATAGAAGAAAAATATAGGTACCTACCTACTCTTCTTATTTACCTACATATTTCGTCATTTTTATTAAGTAGTTTTTTATTCTGACACCATAAGTATTGACGCATTGTTTAAGTTATAGGAATGACTACTTCTATTTTCTATATGTACAAAGAAAGAAGGAAGTGTTGATTACCGAAAAACCAAGGCTGAAAATTGCCATCATGTGTCATCACTCCACCTGCCCGTTGAAATTGAGATTGAAATAAAGATGCGTGGTGATTCTGGTGAGATTGACTCTGCTGCTCATTTCCAGTATCACCAATCAACCCAGCACCAAAACCAGCACCAGCTTTAGTTGTATTATTGCCAATACCTGGGCAAGAGCCAGGTGCAAGATTGAAGTCGTACTCGTAATTGTAGTTGTATTTGAGTGGGGAGAGCCATTCCTTCTTCATCTCTTCCTTAGTCTTCTTGGTCAACTTTTCAAATTGATCTTTGATCTGAGCAAATCGAGCTGCGAATGCAAAGTCGTCTTCCACGACGACTATCCCGGCGACGGTAGCGGAGGCTCCTTTGTTAAGGTCACTTTTATTGCTATTATTAGTACTGTTGTTATCGTGAGTCGGACTGGGATTCGGATTCGAATTATTTCTGTTGTAACCATTATTAGTTTTACTTTCGTAAGCATGGGCATACTCGTACTCGTCAAAGTGGAGTACTTGAGTTTTGCTCATTTTCTTCTGCTGACAACATGTCCCTGTCGTCGTCGTCATGGTCATTCCCATTGACGTCGAAGTCGAAGTGGACATCCCTATTCCCATCTCTTCAACGGCCATGAGCTTGTTTGGGTTATTATGAGATGTCGAATTGGAATTATTATTATGATGATCCATGGTCAATTTTAACCTGGTCGTTGTTCTCGTATTTTTCTGATTCTGTACTATCATTCGTTCTTCCCTGTAAAATTTAAAAAAATTATTTTAGTAAAAATCATGTTTTAAGTATGTGGATTTATGTACGCATGTATTATTGTATTACCTATCTAATTATTAACTATCACTTATACTTGTGTATGTAGTACACGTACAATTTTAGTATTTTATTAAGTACTTAAGTATATGTGCCTATTGCAATTAAATAGATTTATTCAAGCATTACAAGTTAATTAAACTGCTATTATCGCACTATTGCATTTTTATATTACGATCAGTTAAGTTAAATAATTATTGTTTATAACGTCTAAGAATTTAGCATTTCGTCGCTCCAAGTATAAAATGTCACATGATTAATTTTGGTTACAATTTTACAGTTAATTGTAGCAAAATGTAAAAATTAGTGGTGGGTGTGTGTCAAAATGTGACGTTAGAATAATATGCACATCGATGTAATGTAATTAATTATATTATTACTATTAGTAATATTTAACTATGAATAGTGCAGTGGTTAATGTGAACTATGCTTTACTTTTACAAGTATTTCTAGCATATATATGTATATTATATACATAGTTATTTTTCAATGAAATTTAAATCTACAGATAATTATGTAGTTTGTTTGAATGCATACTACGGTGAGTAAAATGTATTTAGTGAGTGAACAAGCTGATGGGCAAGCTAATAATAACCGTTTAACTTACATTTTCAAGAGTCGGATATGGACTTACGGTTTAAAATAATATATGTATATAACAGACATGGAACATCCTTATATCCTTAACTATTAATCAAATAGTGTATGTTTTATATAATAATATTTACAAACTTAAAATATTGATATAATAATAGTTATTGCCAACGTACAACGTACAAAATTAAGATAATGATCAAGGTGTCATATGATATTTTTATGGAGTGTCTGTTTACCCTGTTATGTCAAAACAAATTTATTTTATATATTATGATTCATGAAGTTTAAGTATTACAATAAAATAAACCTAAATGAACGGAATGATAATTTTTTACAAAAATTTAGATTAATCATTTAACACTTAATTGTTTTAACCAAACTTCTTACCTGTCATATTTCTCACCTAAAACTTGCACTAAAACTTCACCATTCTGATCCAACTGAAAGGAAACTCGGCGAGTTCGAGTTTGTAAACACTGAAATATCTCGACACCAAGCTCAACTTGGTTTTCGTTTTCCTCACCACCACCACCGTTCCCACTACTACTACTGCAATTAGCATTATTTATTTGATTAGGAATAGAATTTGTTCCAATGGCTCTGGCTAAGTTCGATGTAGAGTTCATGTTGTTAGCATGCCCAACGGCAACTATCAACTAACACTAAATTAAAAGCTGAAAGCTAAATTAAAAATCTTAACTAACCTACACCTAATCTTTTTGAAATCATGAAAACAAAAATCCATATCCAACATCCATATTGTACAATAGCGTCATAAGTATGGAATAATATACATATTGCCTATTATAACAATCACAGCAGAGTACAAATATACAAAATTATAAGGTTTAAACTCAGGGCGTAAAAATAAAACTTAAAAAAAAATACAAAAGGGAGTTAAAATTGAAGAGAATTGAAGCGATCATAATGAGGGCTTATAACTAACGAACAATGTACTCAAAGGAGTTGAATGTGGACAAAGTGATAAATAGAGGGTGGGGGTTAAGTTATCAAAAGTTTAATTTTAACATGAATGTTCATCCATTATAATTGCTATCATGAGTTAAAATCGTCTTAAATAGATCAAAAATTAAATCCGGAATTAGAGCATGTAAACTTTCACTGTGCAATTTTTTGGCAGGAGCAGTATAGCATTATTAAAGATTAACAAGGCTTGGCTTGGCAAAGGTAAAAATAAATATGGCAAAAAAAGTTGATACTGTTTGATTTGCATTGAGCGAGGTGAGTAAATGAAGACGGAAGCGTGCTTAAATTAAGTAGTGTATTTAGGCGGGGGGTATGGGCTTAAGCTGTTTTACATATCAAAAAGGGGGAATTTTGTACCACGTAACTTATGCACGTTTTCTCAGAGAATACCGAAAACTGAGCAGCTTCTCCCAATTCACTGTATGGTACTAAATAGGGCGGAAGGTAAGTTAAATCTTTTTGAAAATTACCGCGAGAAACAGCAAGATTTTCCTTACGTGGCGGTGGTCGTCGACTTGAAAGCCGTAGAGAACCAGCAGCAGCCGCAGCATAATTGTACGTAAGCATAGGTTCAGCATACGTACAATAAGCCTAACACACAGGTCCAAACGATACGGATATTACATTGTACGAAAAGACAAGTCTGTCAAGTCAAAAATACGGTTAACTTCGTTGACTGCCACCACGAACAACGAGAAGGACCGGACGGCGAGTTAACCGGATTGAAGATTAATAGCATTTTGTATTTAAATAGTATTCAATTTTTAGACATTACCTCGGATTAGATTATTCTAGTAGATACTGTGTGTGATAATTTTAAAGATTGTTTTTGAGATTACTTCAGGGTTAACATTATTAAAAGTGGCACATTGCTCGCTGGTAGGAGCTGGAAAATTTTAATTAGTAATCATGGAGTCCCTTTTTGATGATTTGAAGAGAATGAATAAACGCCAAGTAAGTGTTTTGCTCATTGTAATTTGAACTTCTTGACACTTCCAATGTTCCAATAATATTATTGTTATACAAAAGAAAGAAGAATGTCAAATGTTGAATGTGCCTTGTGTCATATGCTGCAGCTGGGATGTCTTCGAGCGCTTTTTGGATTCTGATTAAATATATAAATAATTTTTCATTCATTGTTTTTCCATTTGTCAGTTAGTGGCCTTTGGCTTTGGTATTTATCACCAGTTGTTATATCGTATTTTATATGTATCAGTCTGTCTGTGGACATTCACCAATTTTAATTGCCCGGCAATTAGATTTAAATGCCCTAATTTATAATTTTAATTGCCAAGGAATTAGTTTTAAATCTCCGGCATTTACTTTTAAATGCTGTATCTTTCAAACCAGCGGGCCAATCAGGGAACTGATGGGTCAAGTTAACTTTTTATGAAAATCGAGTCATAAAGTCGTCATCGTTCCGATGTAGATGTAACTTATAAATCGTAGTTGATATACCAAAGCATTTAAATCTAAATGTTGTCCACTGTGTATTATAATGATGGATAGGTAGAAGACAGATTAGAAAGAGAGAGAGAGGTTGGAGGTTTCAATTTCTGATTTAATTTTAATGTGACGGTTATGCTTTTTTGAGTTTGTAATGATGTGATAATGATAAGTAAATGATTTGATAGTGACAGACAGACAACAGTCACATAGTGGCAGTGAGGGTTGAGTTGAAGGTACTGACAGAATAGCAGACTTTTATAATGAGAGTTAAAGGGTTGATGGGGATCGTTGTAATTGTCAATTGTAGTTATATACTATGGATGCTGGTAATTATTTTACATGATGTGGTGTGGGCTGTCATGTGGGACGGCGACGGCAGACAACTGGTGGATTTTGAAGAAGTAAAAGTTTAGACATTACCAACAATCAACAGTTAAGAAAAGAAGAGTAGAATGACATGGAGTATTGTGCTCGTGGCAATGGAAATTAAATGTGATTATAATTATAATTTACGATGAAGTGATGATTTGATTTAATTGTCTGAAAATTGTTTTATTTACTTTTAAATTTCAGTTTTTGTATCAAGTCTTGTCATTTGGTATGATAGTCAGTTCGGCCCTAATGATTTGGAAAGGTCTGATGGTTGTTACCGGCTCAGAATCACCCATTGTTGTTGTCTTAAGGTAATTTTCGTCCGTCGTGGCTCTAAATTAGTACTATAAAATATGAACTTTAATTTTTTAAGAGTTTACACTACAGTTAACAACTAAAAATAAATTCATGATGGTGCATTAAATCTAATATTGTATGCATGCAACCCGTCTCCTGTCAACATTTGGAGGGAAAACGTACAACAACCTCTTAAAATGCTTTATAAGAATTAATGCAATTTAATTCCATTCCTGATTTTCTAAAATTGTTTACATAACATGATAAATGATGAAACATGATACGTGTGAAGTCTAGAATGTATTGAGCATGGTTGTTGATTCGTGTACTTTTTGACTTCCACTTATGCACCATATGCTAATTTGTTGGCAATAGATATTATTAATCACACCACTTGTGTAGTGTTAAAGTGCCGGGAAATTTCGCACATATATTCCATCATCCTAAATGAGCATATAGTTTAACAGTACATCTTTTTTTTTATCTTAAATAAATGAAATTGTTTTTATTATTAAAGAAAAATTTAATTTGTATGTGGTATGGAACTTAAATTCTTTCAGTGGGAGCATGGAGCCAGCTTTCCATCGGGGTGACCTGTTATTTCTTACCAATTACGACCAAGACCCAATCCGTGTAGGAGAAATTGTAGTATTCAAAGTTGAAGGAAGAGACATTCCAATTGTTCATCGTGTTCTTAAACTTCATGAGAGGTAATCTTAGTTAAGTTTGTAATACAGTAGTAACTCTCAACTTTTTCTTACTAAATACAAATAAATGTGTAAATACGTTCTGCTCGTTTTTACTCATGGTTAAATACAGACGAACATTCAATATATATTTCTTGTAACTTCAACCTGTATCTGTACACATTATTTGACCTTAATTACAAAATTATTTCATTTCACAGAGAAAATGGCACAGTAAAATTCCTCACGAAGGGGGACAACAACAGCGTGGATGATCGTGGACTTTACGCACCTGGACAACTTTGGCTTACCAAAAAGGACATTGTGGGGAGAGCAAGAGGTTTGCTTCCTTACGTCGGCATGGTCACTATATATATGAATGAATATCCAAAAGTCAAAGTAAGTTTCAATCTATCGAATATAGCGGTTTGCAAAACATTCTTAGATGTCAATTTATTCTACCTAAATATACCTTTAAACACGGTCAAGGGTGACCGGTACCGGTCTATTACTAGTTTCCTAAGTAAAATTTGAAGGCTATAAGGGTTTTCAGTGATATCGTTGTGAATGTATTGAACTTGCAAAGTCAAAATTCTTATTCCAAGTCCAAGACTGATGATAAAATTCAAGACCAGGTTTGTCCGTCTAGTCAGTGTTTTAGCGATGAAGGTTATAATAGTACCTAGGCTTTGAATTTTCTAGTAGATGTTCTATATCCCATAGATTAACTGCTGCAGCTGATCTTAATGGCAATTATGTGTGCCTTCATAGGCCTTCAGCTGTTAGTTGCTCTCCATTTTTTGTTTGTACAATTTGCTGAATAAACTGAATTGCTATTGAAACAGTAGCATCTCGTAAACTATTAAAGTAAGTTTGCGTTTAGAGACTTGTGCAGGGAATTATGTCAGGGCCTACCTATACTACCTATTGATTCAGTGAACTCAGGTAGGATTAATTATACAAAGTTTTCCCATTTGTGCTCCAAATACGCCCTCTAAATGTAAACTATCCACTGTCCACATTATCTGCGACAAACAATGCAAATTGTAAATAATGCAATAAAATTGCAATAAAAAAGTATTAGAAGGCAATAATAATTGAAACAACATCTAAGCATTTCACTAGCCAAATTCAAATTTCGAATTCTTGTAAAAAAACTAATTACATTTTGATACGCTAAATTATCTTTGATCATGAACATGGACATGAATATACTAATTTGTTTCATTTGTACTTTGTTTTTTTTTTCAGTATATGCTACTAGCTGGACTGGCGGGTTATGTGTTAATACATAGAGAGTGACAGTAGTATTTTTTCTTATCTGCCTATTATTTATATCTATATATTCTGTATAGTATAATCTACAAATTTACAATTTGAAAAGAAAAGAAAAATCACCATCAATATAATAAATTATTTAATTATTATGCATTCATAGTTAACATTACGTACATATATAAATTATTGTGGTGAAAGGGAAATTATGTTGTTATAGTTTTTTTTGGTTACTGGACTGTGGTTGGTTGATTGATATAATTTGATATATAAAAAGTTTAATTAATGATTGTACTGCTGATCAATAATATTATAACGATTAACATATGTGTATTAGTCTTTGTATTTGAGGTGTCGATGTGGAAATTGAAATTATACTATATACTATTACTATACAACTACACACAGCGTAGCAGCCAATTGTGTAAAAACTAATTGACGAATTTTTTGAATATTTGAATTTTGAACTGAAATTTGAAAGTTGTGGTATGGGGTCACTATAAAAACAAAAACTTGTATGAAAATAATGGAAATACACAAAAACTAAGCTATAAAAGAAGAAGTACAGGGGAGGAGGGTAACTTGAAAAACTAAAAAAATGTAAAAAGAAACACAGACACACACACAGAATAATAAGGGTACAGATAATGATTCTTGATTCTATAATAATGATGATGAAGAAAACTTTATGCATGAATAAACGGAAATGAAATAATCTTGATTATTACTTCGTAGTTCCGTTCTAAATTTTTCCCTATATGTATGTGGAATGCTCAAAGTAATTTCATGGTGGGAGCTCACTAGTCAGTACGAGCTATCGATTCATTTGTTTGGTCCATATAATCAACAAAAAAAAGGGCTACAGGACTACAGAAGCTTAAGTATTCCCATCACTATAACATACAAGTCAAAGCCAACAGAACTCGAAGTCGAAGTTAGTCAGCTGAAGCATTTGTCCGAACCACGACAACGATAACGATACCACATCGAATCGAATCAAAATCATCCATACAGTATAATGTGTGCATGCTATAGAAGATCCCATCAATTCTGGCCTCGTCTCGTCTCCTCTTCTACGCTATAGGCCCTACGCTGTTCCTACTTTTAGGTATCTTTTGAATGAATTGCCAGGAAATAGGTCTCTGGACTCCACTCACTAACAGACTAGAGACACAGACTTCCTATTATGCACTACACTTTTGGCACACAGTACTCACCGTCGATGTCGACTTTGGAATTCAACATACTGCACCACCACAACATCAACAGCAAAATCAAAATAACAACAGAACAAGAAGAAAAAAAATCCGCAAGGAGAGCCTCTTTTAACATGTTTCCTACAACTAAGCTACTATTTCAGTCCGTAGGCCTCAAAATTACAGAAATAATTATTGTTTTTTAATAATTCCCAACTGTGTTTATATTTCCCTTTAAAATACTTTTGCCCCAGCCTTTCTCGTTTTATATTATGGCATGGTGGCTACTTGACCAACAAATCTTCAAAACCCCGTCTAATTTATTGTAAGCCTCTAATCTTAAATCCCTCCCACTGTTTTAAATTGGGCTTTCCTATAAAGCAAAAATAAATAGTTAAAATGAACTTGACAAAAATACTTGTCGCTCCAAAACAAACTTAATTTTAATCCCCTTCAACACATTTTTCAAAAATTCCTTTTTTCTCTGAGTTCGTACGAATTTCATCCAAATAATTCAAAAATGCTTTGTTTTAATAATAATTGTTAAAACTGTGCAATTTCAAAATACTTAAAAAAAAATGTAAATTCTAACAAAACTTCATCCGCAATGCACTTTTGTTTGCACAAGGCAAAAGACAACCATTTTATGCATCCCTCCCATTTCCCATAGGTTCATTTTAAAAATCACCAACACGTGCCAAAATAAATCGAAACACGTACACAAGCTATTATACAGCTGCTTCCGGTGGTCAAGTAATTACTTTCATGTCATATCTATTGTGGTCGAGGTCCAGATTCACCAATATTTGTGTTTAACTCGCATCAACAATGACATTATTAACCCTTGCACTTGTTTACTTGCTGGAGTAGGCCCTATGCCTTTAAGTCCCTCTGTCGTTGTCGTCTACAAAAAAAATAATGGATAATGGTACCTACCTACTTAAGTATATGCAAGCGAAATAGCATATACAGCGTCAAAGTAATAAAGATTTCTAACATGCTCTTATATATGGTATGCTGAAATGAATGGACTGATGCCGGAAAAGAAGTGGAAAATGAAATCGAAATCGAACCCAAATGCCCACAACAGTCCCAGATCGCCAGTCAGGAAGTCAGTCAGTAGTGCATCTCTGATTCCGAATTCGGTTCAGAAAAATAGCGCGTTCGAGTTCGAAGTACTGTCTGTATTGTTTGTTACTGGCACTAGCACTTGGTGTGAAAAAAAGCAGGACTTCATCGAAATCGAAATCGACTTCAGTTTTATTAGATGTTCTCAATTATTGGGTTGTTCTAGAAAAAAAAGTAAACTGCCTTACTGGTCATATAATAAAGCCCATATAGTTCATGAACGTTGTTGTTCTACATATATGTTTTTGCACCGGACTCGGGACCGGACTGTGGACATATGGACTTGCCTTATTTTCTGGACTGTTTACATTTCCGATTCCCATTCAAAATCCTATAGCACCTTCCCCACAACCACCACCATCGCCACCACCAACACTGTTCCACAACACGAGTGCAAAAACGAATACAACACGACAACAAAAACCCGAATCCGAACCCGTACCGTAGCAGTGTCTGTGGGAAGACGGAAAATTATTGGAGTGCAAAGCTCGGCGCCTATCCTATAATGTAGGCAAAAATATAGGCAATAGGCAGGCAGGCAGACAATTTTAAGCAAAAATAGGCTAGGCAGTAGGCAGGCTGACAAAATAAAGCAAAAATAGGCTAGGCGGTAGGCAGGCAGACAATATTAAGCAAAAATAGGCTAGGCAGTAGGCAGGCTAATGTAAATGTTCAAAATATAGGATAGGCTAGGTAGGCATAGTAAAAAGTTTGCCTTGTAGGCAGAGCCATTCTGCTTAGCATTTTATGCGAGGCATTTCGTCAATTTAGAGCTAAAAACACTAGATAGAATTGAGCTATTCCATTTTCAATTTTCGAAGTGAATCGTATCTGTAATTATCAGAAATTATGGGCCCACCCACCCACCTCTTAAGCATTGTGTAAATGGCTATGTTTGACATGAGGTGTCAGCTTTTGCCATGACCTATTAAGTACCTATTAAAACTATTTACGACATTCTTCTTCACCGAGAATCAAGATTGAAGGAACGAATAAACTAACTTAATTTATGAGCCACCTAAAATATTTTAAAAATATTTACTGATTGCATGTTATGCTTTAATTTTCATATCTTTAAATTAGTAAGCCAATTCAAGGTATTTGTCATGAAATTGCTTATTTTGCACAAGTTATTTAAAATCATCTAAATAGGCATATCCATAGAAATAGGCAACATATATAGGCAATAGGTAGGGAAATTAGTAAAAATAGGCAGTAGGCAGGCAGCAAAAATATTGGGATAACAGGATAGGCAATAGGTAGGCAACACAATTTGTTAAAAAATAGGATAGGCTATAGGCAGGCAACACAATTTATTCAAAAATAGGATAGGCTATAGGTAGGCGAATCCAAACGCCGAGCTTTGTTGGAGTGGGTAGTTGGATTCGGGAAACTGAAAAGCGAAGAAAGAAGACGAGGATCCCTTACCACATCGCGATTCCCAAGAGAAAGACGAATATATCAGTAAAACCGAAGGAGGTGAAAAGTGTATTTGTTGGGATGATTTTTGGTATCGGTAATGATGCCCTCCCGTCCTGGTTTTGGTTCTGGTGATTCCACAGTCCACCTACCTCACGTCGACTTCCCCTGTCCTTCTTGTTGTGGTCATTATCCTTGTCACTCAACGGAGACGGACACAGTCACAGTCACGGAGACAGCTGCTCTTAGTTTTAGTTTAGTTCAATTCAATCAGTTGCCCAAGACACATGTGATTTTTTTGTTGGCTCATTTTTGCTGGCCAGTCCTTCATTCCAATTAATTCTACATTTAATTCTGTGTGTAAAGTTCGCTCTTCTATTTAACTGTTCACTGGCACTGGGAGATTGAACTGCAACTGCAAAAGTATATAGTTTATAGTGATTTATTTTCTACATCACACACCGTATTTAATTGCTGCCCTATTCACAGGATTTGAACTTTGTGGTGGCATATGTATTATAGTGGGCAACTAACTAATTAAATTAGAACGTTGATCAAGTTGAGCGTTCCAGAAGCCCTAGTCGAGCTGTCGAGGTGATCTAATTACATTATATAAAACTGAGAGCTCACAAGTAATAAGTATTTCAGTCCCAGCCAGTGCCTCATCAACAACTTTCTCTTGTTTCCCATTTTTATTTTTTGACCGGGTTTTAAGTTAAGGCTTGAGCTACATTATTTTCCAAAAAATTATTTTTAAAGAAAATGGGTGAAAAGAAGCAGTACTATGACGATCAAATGACAGCTTGGAAGTGTCGTCATAATCCGAATGCCCCAAAAAGAGAAATTCAGTATCTGACAGTACAGCAGCAGCAGCAGCAGCCACAAGCACCAGCACAGCGGACACGCTTTAGTCAATCTGATCATGTGAGCGTCAAGAATTTAATTAATCATTTGTTTTTATTTTTATTTCGATTCTTAAAAAAGAATATTGCAGCTTTCAAAAAAATATCTATGGTTTGCAGAAATATACGGACTAAATAATATGTATGTCACTTTTTTAAGGAGTAAATTTGGCTGATTTTGGGTTGACATACATAAATTTAATTTAATTACAGAATTTGCCCGAGCTTGTTCAGAGAGAAGTGTCGCCGCCGGGGAGCGGGAGTGGGGGGCAGTCAGTCAATCTCCGGTCTCACAGTGATATCCGCTATCATATGAATGTATGCGAGTCCAATTACTATTTGGACAAGTCGAGAACGGATGCTTACAGGCGGGAGTTGGATGAGCAGATTCGGGAGAGGGACCATCGGCGAAAGGTAATTATCTTCATCCCATATAATTATATAACTCTCACGTATGGTAATAGTAATTATTTGTCATTATTAGAATAGGCAATTATTATCAGTATTATAGTTTTTCATGGCTGTGTAAAGTTTTTGAACTCTACACATTTTTGGGGACAAAGGCAAGAACGGACAACTTGACAGGAAGTTTTTTACTTATTTGTATTGTATTATTACATTTAATTCCAGTGCTAAGTCAGTACAAATAAAGACAACCAAAGTAGGCACATAATATGAACGCACATAATACCAAAAATAAATATCGTGAGTGAAGAATCAAAACGACCTATTTCCAATTTAAGCTAGAGTCAAAATGAGCTATGTCATAAAAATTCTAAATAAGAAAGCCACGTTTGATGTTAAGTGATTTTGAAACGTACAAACTGAACTGTTTATATATTTTTGAAACGTGCAAAATGAACTTTTTACATCTTTTTGAACGGTGCAAAATGTTCTATTTACATATTTTTGAAAGGTGCAAAATGTTCTATTTACATCTTTTTGAAAAGTGCAAAATGTTTTATTTGATTGTTTTTGAAAGGTGCAAAATGTTCTATTTACATCATTTTAAAAAGTTCAAAATGAACAATTTACATCTTTTACACAATGCAAAATGTTCTATTTACATCTTTTTGAAAAGTGCAAAATGTTTTATTTGATTGTTTTTGAAAGGTGCAAAATGTTCTATTTACATCATTTTAAAAAGTTCAAAATGAACAATTTACATCTTTTACACAATGCAAAATGTTCTATTTAAACCCTTGCAAAATTCATCCTAATATTTCAATATTTTTGTAGTTAGTGTACCTACCTACTTTATTTTTAGCTAAAAATGGATATGGGTAATTTTGCTTCTTCACCGATGATATTAAATTTTTCAATGTGTCTTTCATAAAACAAATATTACAAAAATAATAATACATTAAATACACACGTTGAAGCTAACGATTTTTTCTGGTAGTTTTATATGGTGTATCGCTCCTGAAGAATCAAAATTACTCATAGTGAGTTAGTTACATACATTATTGTTTCATGCTAGTATATTGTAGCGAGTTCTGAAGATCTGTGTCCTATTTAATTCATATATTGACACGGAACTTACCTAAATCTAAAATAAATTAGTAAATACAGGTACCTACTTACCTATTTATTTGTATAAACTCTTGTATTAAAATGTCAAAGTGCAAAGATTAAGAAAATCCGTTATATAGTTTTTGGCTATGATGCATACTTAAATAATTGGACAGGTGTCTACACAAGTTTAGTATATAGGTAGATTATGATATTTATACGCTTCCTGGAAAACCTGGATGATCTACTTCTACTATACTACACTGTCAACTGTGTGGCTGTATTTTAAAAGTGGATCGTTTCTTTGTCTTGTAGTTTTTGCGTTGTTTCTTGTAGAGCTATGTGATGCAATTTAGAACTGTCAAAGGCATAACATTATATAAGTAGTATGGAGACCCTTTATAATACTTGAGGCCATCATCGTCATCGTCACATCACAACCGAACTTCACACGTCCCACAAGAGAAGAACCAACAACTCATTAAAATTCATAGGAAAAAGGAAGGAGCAACTTGACACATAAAATGCCTAAAATATTGAATTTTGAGTTCTGCCTTTGTGTGTCAATAACATATTGTGAGTAGAGCTATGCATATAGATACATATATTTAAAAGCAAAGCAAAGTTTCGATTTCGGTATTCGGTATTCGGGTTCTACCATATTGTTATATCAGTAATACTGAATCTGCAAAGAATACATAACAATAATATTTGCAAAGTGCACTTTCTTTTCTTCTCTGTCTCATGATCGCCTACCACAGATATCGTCTGTGAAGAACCAAACTGATCCATATCCAATTTAAGCTACAATCAAAATGAGCTACGTCCTAAGAACAAATTGAGAAACATGAGTAAAATGTTAATTAAGAGTTTTTGAAAAGTGTAAAATGTTCTATTTACATGTGTTTGAAAAAAGTAAAATGTTCTATTTACATGTTTTTGAAAAGTGTAAAATGTTCTATTTACATGTTTTTGAAAATTGTAAAATATTCTATTTGCATGTTTTTTAAAAAGTGCAAAATATTCCATTTACACGTTTTTTAAAAGTGTAAAATGCTCTATTTAGATGTCTTTTGAAACGCGTAAAATGTTCTATTTACATGTTTTCGAAAAGTGCAAAATATTCTATGGAAATGCTTCATAAAGACATTTTTCAATATTTTTGTAGATAGTGGATATTGGTTTTAGCTACAAATGGATATGGGTCGTTTTGGTTCTTCCCAGACGATATACTCATCACTTCCACTTTCCTATACTTAAGACTTCCATTGGCATCGTTAATACTACCAACCTATGGCGATAGAATATAAAGTAGAATGTAGGAACCGAAACCGAGACAAAAAACCGAACCGAAACCGATTCAAGAACGAAACGACCGACCCACATTAATTGTTTTCAACTTGAACAGCTCGACAAGTCTTTGTAGAAAGGCTCTCTCCATTCTCCATCTCCCTCCTGTCATTGTGTAATATCCCATAAATCAGTCTCTCGTTTTCATTTTCGTCATATAGTTTTGGCACTTTGTAAAACTTTTGCGAAAATTTCCAGACTTTTAGACACAATATTACTTTCAAATGAGCATCGTTAGCGTAATTCCCTTATTCGTCCTTGGTAAGTAATTTGCAAAAAAATAATGCTTCTCCAACGTAAGCAATCTTATAAGATTATGTAGGGTAGGTGGGTATATTTCAGTATCACCAATGTTTTCCCAGTTTTTTACATTATGCATTTGCCGAGCAAGTAATCTGTATATCTATGGCTATAATAATAAAATTAAGCCTAATAAAATCAATCGAACGGCACTATAAAATTGAGGAATTAAATTGCAAAAGTTGCATGAGCCATGTTTTAAGTATGCAAAATTACATTCCATAGGCCACATGTTGGCTTCTTGCAATCTTTCGACATAACTTACTTAAACTTCTACTATATCCAATGCTTTCAAATCTGCATTAGCAAACAGTATAATTCGATGAAATTTAGATAGTTTGGAAGTTTGGATTTTAGATTGCATTTTTTGACCTTTGTTAGCTTCAGTTCATTTACGATATAATGATTTTAATTTATTCGCCTGGTAATGCACTACTAGACACCTCAGTAAATAAGATCGAATATTCACACACAAAAAATGGAAAGCTTTTGAAGTCGCTGCAAAGTGTGGCAGAACTTTGCATTGGCATTGGTAGCAGTGCTACAGTACCGTTACCGGTGCGATACCAGTAGAGATTTATATAATTGCATACCTACCTGCTTTGGATTATCGCAGAGGCTAACAGGGGTCTTACATTAGATGTGCATAATAATAATAACGTAATGAATTATTCCACGAGAGTCTTACCGTTGAGATGGGTGAAGGAATGAACAAGAGGCGTATCAATAAGGTTCGGAGCTCGGGGAATGATCTAACTAAAATGTATACGTAGATTTTACATTTATTTTTGACTATTTTATCAATGATTACGTACATACAAGTAGGTAGGTACATACTGTATAATATTTATTGTTAGGATTTTTGGGAGATTGATTAGATTGGGTATTATTATGTATTTGGAAGTGGAATTTGGGTGGCATTGCTTTATGCTATGGGATCAATTTGAGTGAAAACGGAAATGAAATGCATTCTTGATCGTGTGAAATTTCAACACCTGTAGTCCTCTATAGCAGTAGCACCTTTTCCTTTTATTGTCAAAAAGAACTGTAGACTGTAGGGATGAACTATAGATTTCTATAGGAAAGTACCTACATAGATATTATAACACTGCATTATAGACTATGTAGGTGCAGAAGGCTGAAGGCATGTGATGCATATAATATGCGTTATTCTATAGAGAAATCATAAGGGCGAAGAATGGAATCAGGCCAAGAGCCATTTAATGAATACTCTGCTCAGAAATTGACAATAGGTTTTTAGCCTCATTTTTCAAATTCACTCCAAAAATCAAAACACAACATCTGCTTAGGTAGGTGCTTGCATTATCGAACGAATTATGTGATGTATGTTTGTAAATGCAGGTATTGGTGTTTGTTTATAATTATATGTATATCGGTGCATAATAAGATAATTTTGTGCATTAAAATTGTATATGGTTTGTTTTTAATTTTACAAATTTGATAGTTGGAAAAACAGCTGAGTAACGGAATTGAGCTCGCGCCCCTCATGACTCGCAAAAGTCCCAGCTTACCCAAGTTGCCTTATTTGAATTCATCGGACGTGACACGGCCTTTTAATTTGTGAGTCTCATGCTTTTTTTTAATTAATTATAATTTAGTTTCGCAAAATCAAAATCATTACCGATTAAAATCAGGATCAGGGTCATTTATGTGGCTGTCGCGGGAGGCAGAATTTTCATAATGTATTTTTAAAAGTAGGTGCTACAAAAAGCAGTTCCCTTTCTCTGAAAACGTGCGTTTAAAGAATCTCCCATTTTCAAAGAATTTATTCCTTACATACATTCCTTACGTATTAAGTAACAACATTCCTATAAAGAGATTGAAGTTAGGAAATTTTTAATTTTCGAAAACTATTTAAAAATTTTGTTAATGAACTTATGCGATATTCGTATAGGTTGTAGTTTTAAAAAAATACTTCGAAATTATGATCTATTTACTATTTAGCACACTTGTTATCTATCTTTAGTTGGACACAGCTTTTGATCTAACGTAATTATTGCACGTATAAAGTATAACATTAAAAATTTTCTTCCATGTTTTTTTGGGACGTCAATGAAACTAGTTCACCCAGACTCACAGCCACATCTCCGATGTCCCCCCAAGTGTATCATCAAGAGCTCTCCTCCCAACAGGAGTCCCGTGTCTTCAATGAGTCTCGTCTACGTCAACGTGACCAAGAGGAGGCTCATCGTCATTTCGATAACTGGACATTATTTTGGGGCAGACCAGGACATGGCGCTCCCACCCGCCTCCATCAGCATAGGAAAGAAAATCTATTTAAGCTATTACACTATAATATCAACCGGAAATGAACGCAAAGTGTGTATGATTTTTTATTTCTCATTATTATTTTTACTTATAATATTAGAATTTTTACTTAATAATAATAATAATTTAATTATTAATATTATTAATCATCATTATTAATTTAATATTATTATCAGTAAACATTAACATTATAATATATTATATAATAGTTATATATATTTATATAGATATATAATAATAATAATAGTAATAATTACGTAACTTACTTATATATTGGGAACAAGTGAAGTAAGGGCGAGAAAAAAACTCTGTTGTTGTTTTTTTTGTATGTAATTATATATATTATATAATAATAATATATATATATGTATGTATAGAATAATAGTAATAGTATAGTATCATATAATATTCATAATAATCAAATTTTTTGGTAATGACTAACGTTGCGAAATATCTACGAATTTATATCTGATGACTGTTGTTGTTGTTGTTGTGGGGGTGGGGGTGGCTGTTGTGGGGGTGGTTGCTGCTGCTGTTGATGTTGTGGCTGAGAAGAAGAAGAGGAGGATCGGTCATTATTACTTGAGAAATTCCGAGCACGATTCTTATTACGTGGTTGCTTATTAAAATTATTAGTTGATGATCGATAGTTATAATATCCGGGGCGAGGTAGAAATTGTGCCTGGTACATTGGCGGATTTCCGGGGAATCGATGTCCTCCACCCGGATGTTGATCTATAATTTAAAAAAATTATAATGTTAGAACCATGACCACGCAGGAAGAGAAACGCCAGTCATTCTAATTAATTATGTAGACACATTTTGATTTTGAAAGTTGTTCCCTAAATTACGCAAAACCTTGCACATAAATCTAGAGCGTGTGGCTTGAAACTATATACATGTCCAAATAAAAATGAAATTACCCAAAATAAAATGTTTACCGCCCTTGAAGGGGCTGGTTGTGTGAAGTGCAAGAGGAACAATAATTATATTGATATATTTTAATCTTGAAAATATCTGTGCAGACTCGTGCAACTTTTAACTACTTAAGATGATAATACATAAATGTTATAAACTAAAAAATAAATACACATTACTAATTTAAGAACTACATACTGTGCTAATAAGGTGCTTAGATTGAAGAATTGGATGACTAAAATTTAAAGTGTAACAATAATTTAAGAAGAAGAACGAAATTGAAAAACGGTAATCATGAAATTATGATGATGTCAAGATTGAGATTAATGTTGCTGAGTGTTGAAACTAACAGTAAATTAATTAATTAATTATTATTAATTTGTAATCAAGACTTACTTTGTACATGAGCTGCAGCAGCCGCGGCGGCGGCAGAAACCGCATTAGCATAGAAAGGATTGTATAAGCACGCTGCACTATTCCCACCAGCAGCCGTTGGTGTAGGAGTTGTCGAAGTGGGAACGTAGCAAAAATCTTTGCTCAATTTTATGGGTTGCTGAGATGCCTAGTAGAATTGAATTTGATAATCAGTTAAATTTAAGTTGAAAATTCCGAGTTTTCCTTCTAACTAATTTTTCATCTAAAGAAACTAAAACCTTGATTCAAGTTTAAACTAAGTTTACATGATGAACTGCGTTATGAGGGAGTGGCCGTGGTGGTTGAGGCGGTTGCTGTCCATATTGAACCAAAGAATTGTAATTTGCAGCTGCTGCAGCTGCTGCTGCTACAATTGGGTTGTATGGCTGTAACATGTATGACATGTACGGTGCTCTGTTAATTTAAGAAAAAATAAATACACACATCTGATTGTCTAAATTTCCATATTATTGAAAACAAATAAATTAGGGAATAATCATTCAAATTTCAATTAGAAAACGAATGTTTAAGTACAAGTGAGAACATTGTGACAAGCAACTTTGTTTTGGAACATAGTTAAAATGGGACGCACACCAAAAAACGAATATCTAATACTAACATTAAAAAACTGCATTAATTCAAACTGTGATCTTACGAAGTGGCAGAAGATGTGGGCACAGAGTATTGCATGACGACTGGTTGTTGGGACCCACCAGCTTGTGGAGCTGCGACAACATAATGTTGCGGCTGCAGCGTCGTAGTGGGTGGTGGGGGAGGGGGAGGAGGAGGATGAGCTGGAACCGGATAATACTGTTGATTCAGACCTATTTGGACACATGCAAAATTTAAATTAGAAATTTCATACTATGTTGAAGGAAACAAAAAAAAGTATAAGAGTATCATGGCTACATATAATAGGGCGTAAGTATTTTGTCTATGTATAGTTAATAGTACCCATTGCCCCACTAGTCATTTTACTAGGATCCCATAAAATCGGAGTGGCTCCAGTTGAGATATAATTGGATCCATGCGGGGGTTGTGGTTGAGGAGGAGATGCGACATAATACTCTTCACCCCACTGTTGACTCGCGGGGATCTGTGTGTGTTGGGCGTGGGGCGGGATTCCCATGTGGGTGAACCATTGTGTCATGTGATCCATCTCTCCCGTAGGTGTATTAATGAGTTGTGGTTGTTGATGGAGTGGGGGTGGCTGATGAGGATGGTACATAATCACCTCTGATGGCTGAGATGGAGGGATGACTTGCTTTGGAGGATTTGTTGGATCAAAATGATACATTGTTCCATCTGTATTTTTTAGTGCTTGACCCGACTACAAAAAAACAAACAAAGTGACAGTCAAATCTCATAAATTCTTTGGATCGAATTCATTTTACCATACTACGAAAAACAATAATTGACAAAATAAGTTAGTCTTCTTAAAAATCATTACCCTCAAACTATTAAAATTATCTAAATCTTTTCATTCATTGCAAACAACCTACTGGAAATATGTAGAGAACTATAATTTCAGCTTTAAAAAATAAAGATAAATATTTTATGTTAGACAAGAAAATGGACTCTATAAAATGGTATTATTACGTTAGGATCAATGAGAATAGAGCCAGGTGGGACATGATTCATATCGGTAACAGCCCAAAGGACGACATTTTCTTGACTAGGATTATGCTGCTGCTGTTGTTGTTGCTGCTGCTGATGATGGTGATGATGATGTTGTTGGAGAGGCGGTTGAGGGTGCATCTGAAGAGGTGCTCCTTGCATCAGACCCGATGCTGTAACTAAACTATTTGAAGACGCTGGATAAAAAATATATTGCTGTTGATGAGGAAGAGAGGTTTGTTGAACTGGAGCTGCCAATACACACTGAGCATGGTGACTACCATGACCATGGGTAGATGCAACTATTTGCGACACAAATAAAAAAAGCAAAATCAAAAAACTTGGAAACCACAAACAACCATGATAATTCTTAAAGAACCCATCTCACAAGGGAATCACATGTCATGACCAAAATTGTATTTTTAAAAATGCATATTTGTTTAGGTACCAGCAGTTGGAGGGGTTAATCCTTCTACAGTTAAAACAGCCCCAGTCTCCTGTACGGCTAGATTTTGAGGGGACGTGGATGAATTGGGAGTAGTCATGGTATTCTCTGTAGATGACTGAAACGACTGTGACTTGTAACCCGAACTCGCAGGTGACAGGCCCGAAGAAGAACTGGATGAGTCTGGAAAATGTAAAAATAAAGAGGAAGAGTAAATTAGGTACATAAAAACTATACCAGAGTAAATCGCAATTACAAAAATAAAATTATCTACAACTAATTTAAACTAATAACTCATAATTGGGTATATCTTAACAGAAAAACTCTAGAAGAATAAAGTTAAAACAATATATGTATCATTAAAAATCCCAACCATTTGTGAATCACTTTAACTTTGCTCAGCTTCACTGTATTGGACACCCTTTAGCACACTTTCGGGTGACTATCTACTAAAGTAGGAAGGCTAGCCAGTTGAACGCTGATAAGGGTATATGTACCTAATTAATACACTTAGATACGATAATTTTATATTACTAAACACATCGCAATGAGAGATACCTTACTTGTTAAAAAACATCGTTTAAAATGTCTTAATTCCCAGTATTTGGAAAATTAAGGATAGTTTCCGTAGTTTATAAGTGTAGATAATTATGCAATCTTACTTCATTTATTTTTCTATTTTTTAAATTATTTTATTCTTTTAATACTGACAATGAGTTCTCGTCTTCCCTCTGTCAGTAAACCACAAAACAAAATATAAAAAACTTTTCGCTACTCAGGCCCATACTGAAAACCACACTGAAAATGAGAATAAGTAATCGTGTAAGTTGTGCAACAACCACAAATGAACCAACAACCTAACTTCCCCTGTCCTGACTGACCACTGAGAACTCGGAAATTCTTTAACCAACTCAAACTACATTTACAGTTCTTTCTACGCTCGCATTCTATACATACTTGAGACGTCTTGGTATTTGTTGGACATTGCGTCCAATTCCAAATCCTACTATCAAAATACAAGAGCCTACACATACCTATATACGTCATGTATTTAGGTGAGGTTAGGTCTCCAAATCGTCGACTAGAAGTACCTATATAGGTATGTAGTGGCAAAAGTTTGAAGTACTAAAAGGCCCGGAGAAACATTTAATCACATCACAATCCATGGTTCATTTCTTCATTCTTTGTCCGAATCAGACTCATAAAATGCTGTTTTTGTTTTATAGACAAGTTTCAAATTTCCACATTCACATCTCATATGTCAGTCTCAGGTCTCAGTATTCAATATATATGTTACTCCTTCGAAGCCGAGTCATAAAAAATGTTTCTTTTTCAAGACTAATTTGAGTATGGCAGTCATGTCTACACTACACAAATGTATGCGGTATGTGTGTCGAAAGTAGACAGAGAATAAGAGAACGAGAGCCAGATACGGATACGAACGAGTGTAACAGTTTTTGGAGTCTAATATCTTTACCTTTTCTGCCTTTATGTACTTTGAAAATAAATGAAATGTTAACCAAGTAAATAAATAGACAAAGTTTTGTTACTTTGGGCGTTAGGTTTGACTGACTTATTTATGTGCGTGTGTGTACGCTATGCTACGGAGGTATATCGTTGTCGAAGGTGTAAAAACATGTTTCAAACATGGATTGGTGGTTCAACCACCTTCTGGAACATATATCGATATACTTGTAAAGTTATTTGCAATAAGCAACTTGTCGATTTCCAGAAAGTCCTATCTACACATGGGCACTACAGAAATTGTGCAGAACATTCTGCCCTTTTCGAAAGCAACAACGTTATAATTAGTCCAGTTTCAATTTCTATTCTTTCAAAAACATGTAATGAAAGCTTTAAGAAAATTGTCAACAAAAGAAATCAGAAAGTAACTTTTTAAAGATACCTCATTCAAACAATTTTAATTGTTTAAAAAAAAGTTCATAGAAGTGATTAGCACTTTTCGAAAACATGTAATTACGAAGCTATGCTCTTTAAAAGAGTGCAATTAGCAATTTTTCGCACTTCCCCAAAAGATGTAACAACGACGTTTTGCAGCTTGACGTTCTCACGACATACAAAACAAAGGAAACCAAAGGGGCTTTTGCAGCTTTCCTATTACGAAATCCTACAATGTACTTACGATTGGTATAATGCAGTTGTATTTTATTTTAGCTACTATTTTTTGCACTATACACCTTCAATGGAGATAACTGCATGCATGTTACAATATAAAAATCTACCTATAAAAGATACGTGCCTAGCCTTAGTTTATTGTGAGCTGATTTAACAAAATGTACAAAAATGTTATGAAGATAAATGATTAAAGATTACAAAAAGTATTTGAGAAATTCATGAATGGCGAGAAAGATATGAAAATATGAACTAATTAATCCGTCCATGTCATTTAGTAGGCTAAGGAGGGATAAGGCGTGAATTCTAGAATTCCTAATGGATTGATTTCGTGATGAGATAGACAATCAGAAGCTGGTGGCCATAACCTAGGTACCATTGTAAATTGTAATCTTGCTCTGGACTCCTGCTTTCTATAAAACTTTTTTTATAATTGTAGCACTTTACAATGCAATAGTACTACATTACATTCCAAATATAAATAAATACCAAATTTCATAACCAAATAACTACCGACATAGAAAACGAGAGAAAAGCAATTTACATTTACATACACAATTGTGAATTTATACTTTTACAGATGAAACATCATTATAATTGTAAAAATAAAACGGTAAGTTGGAAGTTACAAATATGTATAATAAGCAATGCATTGTGAATATATTAAAAAGTCAGTCTACGAGTCAACTTTCCCCAAATAAAATAAAATACCTTTGGAAACAAAAAGGAAAACCTCTTTTTTGACAGCTCAAAAATGTAAAGAAACTGAAATTCGCTTTTAAACAATACTGATTTTTACTCTCCATCCATAAAGATTTTCAAATAAAAAATAAAAAATCTTAAAAAATTATTTTAAAGTGAAACAGAATTTGATTTAAAAAACTGAAGTAAAAAACAAAGCCTTTAAAAACTTGATATTGCTACCGTTTAAATTTAATAAATATTTTTAGACAGTAATAATTGGTGTCTTTTGTGGTACCATGTCCGGTAAAAGTTACCTTGTTTCGAGAAGCGGTTGAGACCCATATTATTGCTATTGCCGACAACAACATTACTACTTCCGTCCGTAGCACCGTATCCTCCGAAAGAGTAGGATTTATTAACAACGGGTGGTTTATTCTTCCGATTTATCGTCGCCGTTTCAAAGGACTCAACTTTGAGGAGAGTTGATGATGTTTGAGCTGTTGATCTTCGGTTCATATGTCGAATAGGTTTTCCTTGACCTTGGCTTTGACCCTGACCTTGACCTCCATGAGGTGACTGTTGTTGTTGTTGTTGATCATTCGTTGTATTCGACTCCGTTGAGGATGACCAGCAGTATACACCCCCACCATTAGTTGACTCTTGTTGCTGCTGTTGTTGTTGATCTGAATTAAATATCCGACGTCGGACACGATTGTAATCCTCGGCTCTCTCTTCTAATGACTTCCCACGAGATTTTGACATGGTATTTGCTTGGGATTGATCTTCATGCGACTGGAAATTTAAATATTGAATGGATAGATTAAATAATAACTTGCATCAAAAATATGCTAATCGTAAATGCACCATTATTGAATTAAAACTGAAAAATTTAAAATTTATGACAGTTGCCATCATAAATAATAAAAATAAAATTTTCGCTGACTGACCTTTTTCATGCCGGATTCTCTTTTGAGCACAGTTTTATTAGGATTAGAATTTGACTCTTGACTAATGTTGTCTTCAATGTACTCACGGAATCTCGTCTCTGGAATTCGAGTTCCTTTCGTTTTCGTGACGACCACACATGTTGTTGAACTATCTAAATTATGTTCCAAGTGGAAGTAACCGGATACACGATGGACTAACATACGCTGATACGAGGTCATAGTCGGAAAATTGTGCGACGTCCGTCTACGTAGTCGAAGAATACATTAAAATACTTGTTAGGCATATTTTTTTACTAACATTTAAAAGCGCTAAAGATTTGATTTCGAACAGCATAGAAACAACAAGTGTACAAGTGCAAAATGGAAAAAAACTTACTTTGAATCTTTTATAAAAGAAATCAGTTCAGACTCAATACGGAGGATTAAAGTTCTATCTTTAGCATTTCTGTTTAGAGTATCTATGATGAATTCTAGTAATTCATTATCTTCATTCCCAACCAATTTTTCCCCTCCAACGTTGTTATCTGCACATAAAAAGACATCCACCATTAATTACCTAGTTACCTAAACATTGTTATACTAAATAAAACACACAAGTCTGCAGAATAATATACATTCATAGTAATTACTATTTTTGCATGTATCATTAACAATAATAAAACGATCAAGGCTAATCGTAAGTTTCAATGTTTCAAAATTACCTATTGAAGGAGTAGATTCAATGCTGGAACTCTGCTGTGAATTTTGTTGACGTAGTTTCCCATTCTTATTATTATTCATGATAGTGGAGGAGACGACGACAACGCTATTTGTGACCCCATCAGGGGGTGGAGGGGATGTTTCTTCACTTACTGCATGAGATCGTACCAAGGATTTATTCTTCGATGTTGACGACGACGAGGAATTTGACTATATAGAACAAAAATCAAAACGAAAATAATACTCAAGTATTTTAATTAAAATAATTCTACACATTCTAATGCCTTGAAAAAGAAACTTTCATTTAACCAAAAAAGATAAAATATTTTGCCCTTTTCAAAATTACGAAAAATTACACATTTTTTCCGTTTTAGAGGAACATATACTTCAGAAAATTACAAGGGTTTTCAAAAACATACTTGAAGACATTTTATTCGCTTTTTAAAAAAGAATTCAAATAAATCTGACTCCTTTTTAAAATAAAAAATAATTTAACATCTATAGGGGAGTTAGTATTTTTTTTCAATCTAAAAAGACAAGGTTCGATGTAATATTTTCTGTAGTTAATTATTAAAACAAAAGTTGCGATAATAACTACGAAACTTTATCTTCCTTTATAACAAGTGTGTTTCAAAAAACAAAACAAAATCACAGTATTACTTCAAGCAAAACGAATCAAGCACAGATGTTCCCAAGTTTTAAGAATGATATATTTTGTTTAAGAACTCACCCTATTATTAATTTTACTTATATTCCCACCACCCAGGGCGGAATTATTAATATATCTGGTGGGTCGTTGTGGTTGGGGTGGCTGTTGCTGCTGCTGTTGTGGGTCATCACAGACGACAGGAGGACTGATTTTTCCACCACCGTTTTGCTTACTTTCCGAATTCATTGGGCTTACACTTGACGACGGAGCAGACTAGGAGAGAAAATGGACAATACAAACACGTATTATATTATGAACGAGTATTATTATAATTTAGGTAGTGACTCCACTCCAATCAAAGTTACAAACTACAACTATATAACATTATTTTTTTTCGAGTTCATATTTTCCAGAAAATACAAACAAACGAAAAAAATAAACACTCTTTTTTTCTCAGTTTTGACTTGAAAGACTCTCGTATAAAAAAAACTGCGTCAAAGCACGTGTGTTGGGGCCTAAAATCTAGGTCGATCAATACTTTTATACTCGCTATACTCAGACTGCGCAAATGCTCTTAGCCAAATCTATATTGTCACAGGAATATCATATTAAAGTCGGTCCGTTGGTCGGTTGGTGGGCTGCGGGCTGTCGGTCGGGTCGGTCGCTATATTATATATGTAATGTATCTATATCATAATATCCTCCTGACTTCCACTTCTGATTATTATCTCTTCCTCTCTAACTAAAGTAGTCTTTCAATGTAACACACCTCCATCTCAATAAATGACCATCATAATAATTATTACAAACAAAATCAAAATCATGATCAAAATTCAAAACCAACTTTGCAAAGGTATAAAACAAAATACTTACACGGTAACTACTAAATATGGCACAATTGGGGTAGTTATGAAAATTATCCATTTTTTGAGCTGATTTTCTCATTAATTCACTGTTTTCTCTCTATTTAATTAATTGTGTTTCAACCATTTTACAAGCTGCCGAGATTTCTAAATAACAATAATACGGAACTATCTACACTACTTTCAACTTTATAAATATCAAATATACATAATGATTCTTTCATTATAATAATTTTAATATTAATCCCATAACTCTCTGGCACTATAAAAATCTCGTGATTTGAATTTATTTTGAACATGAACTTTTATAATAAAAGAGTAACCTTCCACACAGGGTGGTAAAATGGAAAACACTAACAGCAGCCACTTTAAAGTCTAAAAGAAAAAACAATGGTCAACGATCTATAATAAATACAATAATTTCAATATTACAGACTGGTATACAGGTCTACATAGTTTACATCTCGCGAACTAAGTGGACAAAGTACGAGCCACAAGAATAGAACTATCTTAACGATTAAAAAAAATAATATTCGGAATCGGAGAAAAAGATGGAAATAAACAGATGATGATGACACAACTGATAATATCCCAGCAAAAAAAAATGAGAGAAGAACTTTCTTTTTCAGTTTGCTTAACGATAACGAAGAAATTTCTCTGAATTTCCTGAATAATATTTACAATTTGATTTGATTTGATTTGATTTTTTACATAAAGTACTACAAATAAAAATTAGAAAATGAAGGACTCTATAATATATTACTAGTTCAATTGTTCAATACATGAGTATCACTGTTCTCGTAACTAGTCAAGTATGACATGACGTACGAAAATAATTTGGTTATTTGACTATACGTATATAGATATTTATTTTTTTTTTCTCTGTATATTTGTAATTTGTATGACTACTGATATTTGCATTTCAGCTGTGTTATCTATGCTGCTGCTGTGACTAATAGCTCCTCGGCCTGGCAATGCTTTTTTAGAATTTTCAGGATATATGGTAAATAGTATGGTGGTGTGGTATGGTCTGATAACTGGCACTGGAACTTCTTATAGCTAGGAAGTTAATAATACTAATAACAATATTTAATAATAATTTTTTAAAAAAATTTGAAAACTTGGTGATTAAATTTAATGTAAAACAAAGGGAGTCACATTGAAATTAAAATTATGATAGCATTTTAGGGATAAGAATAGAAATAGAAAATGAAGAGACTGTGGCCCAGTTGGAGGGAGGCCAACATCCCGCTACCTATATAATAATTATCTACTTACATACGCACAGTCACCATTATTATCTCATTCACTCACTATATACACAAATAAATTCCCTCTCTCTCTCTGTGTATCCCTCCTGCCTAAAGGTCCTCCCTTTATTACTAACTAGTAAAGTCAGTTTCAATGAGTTTTTTTCTCTTCATTTTGAGTATATATATATATATATATAGCCATATCTACACTATATAGCATTTTAGTTTTTAGATTAACTAGTAAGTCAGGAGTCAGTCAGTCAGTAGTCAGTCAGTCCAATGTAGTTCCAGTAAAAGTCCCATGTACCATATCATCATACTTCCCTCGGTCTATCGGTCTATTCCGTTTCGGTTTCGGTTTCGGCTTCAGCTTCAGTATGTCCCTCCACAAACCGACACGTCCTCTCAATCTCTCTCTCTCTCTCTCTCTCTCTCTCTCTATTTTACTATTTTACAAATTCTCCCCTTTACTCCTCTGACGACCGACCGACCGACGGACCGACCGACGACGACGTCTCATAGTAAAATAGTAAAGATGTTCTTCTGATGGCCCTGACTGCCTCCTGCTCCCTACTTAACTATCTAAATCTAAAAAGCTTCCCACTTCACTTGACTTCTTGACTAACTTCAAAAAACAACTTGGATGTACCTATACCTATGCCTACTTCCAAACGTCGACTATATCATCTGTTATCAAGGAAATGCCAAAATTGGAGTCATCCATAAATTACACATCGTCAACATTAGGGGTCGGAGGGTAGGTCCTGTATCCTTATTTTTTTAATTCAATGCAATGTTAAGGTTACACATTAAATATTCGCGAATGTACTGGTCGGTATACTGGTACTGGTGGGGGACAAAAAATGACCACTCATTTTTTGACGCCATTTACAGACGACTCCAAAGAGCACACAGCAGCCTACTAAACAGATCAGTCAGTCAGAACAGCAAAGAAAACAGTAAACAGGAGGACTTGAGTCTTGAGTATAACTAATAAATATGTAATCTTTAGTCAAAAATAAAAATATAAAGCCAGTACGTTTTCAATACAGTTTTAACAACACATTAACTAGTAAGAGACAGCAAGGGTGCACAGAACAGAACAGTCTCATATATATTCAAAGCAGTCTGTTTTTTAAAACAGAATATGCTCTTTGAAAAAGTCAAAGCTTCGTCGAGTCGAGTTTGCTCGCTCCTCTTGAAAACTTGTATAGATCTGCTATATATAATTATACTGACGACGACAACGACGACTGTGACTAATAACATCAGTCCGCACATATTTTATTTTTTGAAATATAAAAAAATATTTTACTATACAGAACAGACTATAACAACAAGAACGGAAGGGGGAAGGGCAACATGGGGGAAATCACTGGACCGAGACATATAGAAACCGGGGCCAAAACCGACACCGAAATGGAAACCAAAGTAGCCGATTGCCGAACCGATGCCGAATCCGCGAAGGCGAAGAAGAAGCTGAAGTTCATCGAGATGATTATTTTCCCAACAAACATGACTAGTACTACTGCTAGTATATATATATTATTATTATGCTCTCTGTTTAGATTTTTAGAATGGAGTTGAATGAACAAGATCGAATCGAGGGACATTTCTGTTGATGAGATGAGTTGACAAAAAAGAAAAAAAAGTGAATCTCAACATTATACGTTTGCTCTCTGACGGTTTACGGTTACGGTTACGGCTACGGCTACGGCTACGGCCACGGAACTGATACGGCTCCATTAAGTACACAGACACAGTACAGTGCACATCTAATAACAGAGACAATATATGTATATTTACACAACTATAGAATATAGAATACGATACGATTATAGGTAGATTTATTTTCTTTTTAGTTGCGCTCTTGCTGGCTGCTCTATCGCTATTTTCTTTTAGCTATTTTAACCCCTTATTATACAGATATAGTTTTACTTTTGAGTTTTAGTTTCTCTCTTTTGGACCTCGATTCACTCGCCGTAATTAATTACAACGGATTGCGTCAACTTTTTGAAATGTTCAACAAACAAAACTACTCGTAGCTTTGTACTATATTGTAGATATATAATATATATATAGGCACTTAATGGTAGTACTTTTACTGAAATTACTTGTTGTTCCCATGTTTCAGGAATGCCGACGCCGACGACTACGGCAGGAAAATTAAATTTAGTGAAAAAAATAACAATATTTCTGCTTAAATAATGTAATGCCTCATTAATTCTTACATCACTGTCATTATTGTAGGTACTTTGCTACAAATTATACAATTGCTGCTTTAATCAAAATTAATAACTGCTGCCGCTGCCTAGTTGGGTGGACAGTACAGAGTCCCTATAGCTAATAAAAAAATGAATGTTGCAAGTGTAATTAGTAATTACATACTACATACCAATACAGTTGACAGTTTCAGTTGACTCTGACTTTGTTGTTAAGTTTCTAGAATCTAATTACTTTGTTGTTGTTTTTGTAACTTAATAGCACTTTAAATTAATTAATTACAGGTCCCATGTTAAGTCCCTATTCTAGTATAGCTTAACTATTAGTAATAATTAACTACGTTTATTTCAGTGTTTCCTAGTCTTCTAAAAAAATTTTAATGCTTATTTTCTCCGTCAATTTCTCGTTTAAAAAATGTGAAAACAAAAAGGGACTTTCACTGTTAGAAATGACGGAGAAAATCAACACACTCTATAAAACGAAATCAAAATCCACTCTACTTTTGACTTTTGACCTTTAGCTTCAAATTTCAATACACACTGTGAATGGGAGACTACATCACTGATGACTGACACCTACTGTAATACCTACAAAATGAAAAAATAAAAACAAAAATATAGAGAAAATAATATAATTGAGCACTATTATAATATAAAATTGAATTGAATCAGACCTCTGCCAGGACCATGTTTGCTGTGTTCAGGTTCAGGTAAAATATTATATAGGTAATACGTGAATACTGACTGAGGATCAACGATGTATAGGACGACGTCCAGTTTTACGAGAAGAACCAGTTTCCAAAATTTTGATTAAGATATGATATAATATACTGACTGACACAGAACTGACACTTATTACACACAACTTAACGTGAGGTTGAATGTAGGGCACCTACCTACTACCTTTTTTAGGATTTTTTTAGGTCCACTGGGGTAAAAAAAATAGAGACAAGTTAAAAATCAATAATTAAAATGTCAATGACATGGCACTTACCTCTTTGGGTTTGCTTGCGCAGATGATCCTTTTTCCCAATTCTCTATATTATCGGATCTACAGGAGGGCCTTCTACACTTCCAATTCCAACAACTTCCCAAAAACTTGCTCTATACTTCTACTCCCTGCACGTCTACACTTCTCCTATTCTACTGTTGACTGTCTTGTCTTTTTTTTCCTTCGTTTAGCCTGGTCCTCACACTCACACTACACACGGGCACTACTGACGACGACGACGGCACTCTTGGCCTGGCCTATGGACTGGAAGGCAACGTAGTAATAATACATTAATTATTTTTCTGTTCACACACAAAATTCAATCAAATAAATTGTTTTTCATTTAAGATTTCACAAGAATTCTGAATGTGGATAGTTGGTCTTGATTTTTGAGCTATTTAAAGTACTAATACAATGACAATGACAAATAACGACAACGTCAACTGAAACTGACTGAAATGGATACACTTTTTTAGAATTTCTTAGTCACTTAACTGTAATGTCTTTTTTTCTTCCCGACCCAAAAGTTTGGCTCTCTATCGGATGAGAGAATTCGAAAAAATAATTACTGACTTTATCAAAAATAAAATTAATACTAAATGTTAATACTATGCAATTAATTGTTGACAATTGAGACGAGATGTATGTGGTAAATAACTGCTGATGATTACGCTACCACCAGCCAAAGAAGACAGCTTTACACTTTTCAGGAAGTCTATATTAATAATAAATATTGTCTTTCCAAGTGAATTCCGAAATCTTACACCCGATGCACATTCAACGATGAGCGAATGACGAGTCGATAACACTGGTAAATAAATACAATAATAATACTATGTCATATTATTTTTCTGAACAGACTTTTGACGCAATCAGCTGAAATAACTTATTAGGGTAAAGATGTATATAGTCTATGTTGTAATTGTAAGTTTGGCCGGCTTTATTGAAAGTATAATCTGAATGAATCTAATGGCTGTCAGGTCAGCCGAATGAAGGTATTGCTGAACGTACCAAATTACTCTGACTGACTGTACTATTGATAGTTGTTTAAGTTAGTTGCATATTTCGTATTTTACTTTTGTATTTCCCCAATCAGTCAGTAAATACAAATTATGAAGTGAATTGAGTAGGATTCAATGATTTGAAAGTGCTTGCTTTCTTTCTTGATTCCTGGTTGTGTCTTGCCTTTTGAAGTGATTTTTTTTAAGTCTTGAGTACAGTCAACAGTTGGATTTGGATTTGAATTGAAAGTCATAAGTATGATTGAGTATTTTTAGTTTAAGTTTCATCGAAGACTTGTGTTGATTTGACATTAGTTAGCAGCAAGCAGCAGTCAGCAGTTTTTCAACAAAATCTGCTGTCTCTTCTCTGTCTGCTGTTGCTTTAAACTGTGTGAACTGAACAAATCCCAAATTCCAACATCCAAAACCGGAGCTGGAATTAAATAAATAATAATTTTGATGAAAGTGATATAACATATAATAATCCGCTGTCCGCTTCCTTCCTTTCCGCGCTAGTGTCCACCACGTTCTCGTTCTGTCCTTTTCATTAATGGTCGATAGTTGATAGTTTAATTATTAACCAACTTATACTTAATCCGTTTAGCCTTTTCTCTTTTTGCTTGTATTTGCGAAAATTACCTATTAGTCTTTTTAATGAATGACGAAGGATATAATTACAATTTTGTGGATTAATACTTTTATTATTATTATTATTATTATGTATTAAGAATTATGACTACTGTTACGTCCAGCCAGTGTCTTGTGTGTTATTGGTTATGTACTTAAGGAAGGTTTGATGACTCCACTTTTAGTTTTTTTTTTACATTTTTTGGTACTGGACTTTTTGAATGTAGAATGTAGAAGGCTTTTGATATTTTCTGAATTATTATATATTTATATGGATAGAGAGATTCCGAAATTCCAAATCCGAGTAACTTTTTTTTTCTCGTCTAACTTCTAATTCTAATACACTATAGCACGAGCGGAGACGAAGACGGAGACGGAGAGCAAGAATTCGAATTCCAACACCACCATCACACAATTTGATCCACAATAGTATTTCTTGAGTGAGGAAGACCAAAACAGAGGAGAGAAAAGAACATACCTATACCTAAATACCAAATACCTATCCGTTCTCGTAGTAGTAGTCGTCGACGTGCTATTATTGCCAATGCCAGCCAAAGCCAAAGAGAAACATAACCATAGTCCCACTATATATGTTACTCCCTTTAAAAGCCGTCTTCTATAAAGCACTGCCTTCGAGCTTTTTTTTTTGCTTATTTTCCTCGGCTTCGGCAAATGTCCGAATGTCGGCGAAACTTGTACTATATACTCACATAATATTATTCTCTCTAGACAAAACAGACAAAATCCTCAGAGTTCTCTCTCTCTCCATTTCTCTCCCTCAAAAAGTGCCTCAAAGTGAGTTCTCCTTCTCTCAATCTGACTGTCGGCTCATGCAGAATTATAACACCAAAAAAAAACTACCCAGGACTAATGCATCCCATGTATTCAGGCAGCTTACACCTGTAACGTCATGCCAAGCCCCGTCCTTTCACCCACCAAAGTCACACAAACCCCCACCTACCTGACTAATGCACATGTGGGGACGTCATTTTTTTACGAACCTCCCCCTCCCCGAAAATTCCTCACGTCATGATGGGATGCTCTCTCGTCAGTGTAACAGGCTTTAAAAGTGTATGTCGTGCTGCTGGCGGAATTGGAATTTTGGAATCCCTGAATGTATCGCCTCCATGTATCAAAAGTGTTATGTTATGAAGGCCCTAAGGCAGCTTCCGTAAGTTACGTGAGGGATGGAGAGGGAGGAGGAAGGGCTATCTTTAAAAAATGACTCACACCTGTTTGCTGTACTACTGCACGAGTCTCTTTAAATCCCCATCTCAAGCAAGGTTTAGAAATTTCACATGACCTTATTTATGGACGCCCTCTCCTCCTGAATCCCAGAGGCAAAACTGGAGCGGCGGCAGGGAGAGGGATATTCAAATATTATGTGGTGTTCAATCAACGAAGGGGGAGTGGGGAGTGCCGTGTGCTGTGCCGGGCTACCTGACACTGTACTGACTGTGGTAATACGGCATGAGAAATGACGGACGGATAATTAAATCATATGGCTTCGAATTTATTAATTAATTAATATGCAAGCCTTTCATTTAATTATTGGTATTGGTAGGTATGCGCGTATTAATTTCTTATCTTAATTACATCAACATTTTAGTTCGAATCTAATGCCTTGCTGCCTCACACGAAAGTCTATTTTGAATTTTGTACTAAAAGTAAATTATTATCAGAGGCCATTTCCTGAATTGCATTAAGTATTAAAATAAGTGGTAAAATATTTAAAAAATGCTAAAATCCAAATTAAAATATTTGTGCTCTTTTCACACGTAAGTACTCCCAACTGCGGACGACGAGAAACAGGAAAGGTACTTACTTAGGTTACTCGCGTACTCCGGTGTCCGGTCACCGTCACCGGTTGACATTTTTGTACTTTTATTGTGTCCGAAAAGCTTGTTTGCTGGTTTCTTAAGCCGGACGTTCCTAAAGATGAATACCTTAAATTCAGTATTTATTACATTTTAATAATTTTTGGATTCCAAACAGCAGGATATATACAGTTGACAGTACTCTAAACAGATTCTGCCTGTCTATGATTGCATGATTTTAATCCCAATGCAGGTTTAATGCCAGGAAAGAAGGACCATTAAGCAATTATTCCATGGCTAGGATTGAAATTTGGAAAGTACATACTTAATTTACTTAGTATTTAGAAATACGGGGTAGGGACCAGACCGGAACGGAAGGGGGTGGGGTTAATAATTTAAAATAAAACTAAAGTTTTAGATAGCCCTAAAAGTAAGAACGGGACTCTACATGGGACTCCACTGCCACGACGATGGGAATCGGTAGGATTGTAGGATGATAACAGAAGATACACGGTGTAGTAAGTAGTACGCCATAGTTTGCATACCTAGATGTAAAACACCTTGAACTAAAAGGGAGAATATACTGAGTTCAGATCCACAATCCACATCGACATACACTTAAACTTTCGGATGAGTCTTTTACAGATAGTAGAAGATAGACACACTCAAGTTTTGAATGGATGGAGTGATCGAGGCAGTGAGGACAGAATTGTAGCAGGCATGCCGTCTCTTGTGTTCCCTGTTCCATGTGTGGTTTAAATGGAATCAGAAATAATATACACGGGATGATATGATAACATGGCTATATAGTATCATCATCATGGACGGAGGATTCTCCTACCTACTATAATAGAGATGAGCAGATGGAGATAAGATGGAATGCATCATGGGAAGATTTGGCCACGGCCACACTTTAAAGAGCAAAGCTTCAAAGGAAGCAGAAGACAAGTGCGAAGCAGACCACCTTCATCGGGTTCGGTTTCGGCATCGGCATCGGCTTCCACTCTTCACAGTTTTCTCAAATGAAATGCTTTATTTTTTTTACTTTTGACAATTTTGCGCTCTCGTTTTTGCCTTTACTTTATTATAGATGCTGTGGCCCTCGGAGAAGAAAGAACAGTTTCGATGTTGATTATATTTTTGATTTCGTCAAGTTGTTTTCTACTCTTCAGTTCTGTTGTATTGGACCTCGAGAGACAGATCGAGATCGAGTGCGAGATCAAGGTGAGAAGAGGAGGCTCGCGCTCATAGCACTTATTAGCACACAGGGAGACGAGATATGAAGTGAAGAGATGCTGAATTAGCATATGATCCACACGGTATCAAAGAAAACATTGGGATTTTTTGGGATGATGTAAAATAATACTATTTTCATTTGTTTTTTACGTCTACTTACGCTCATCTGTACTACGCTGCGCTGTCTAAATGGTTGATGCTTTATAAAAAAGAATGCTAATCATACTTGTATTCTGCAGTCCGGCATCAAGCATCAATTTATTTTAATTTATTATTTCTACCTATTTAGTATTTAATTTGACAGCATTAACTAAAATTAGTCAGTTTCGAATACCTACTCCAAATCCAAAGCTATAATGTGTGTTTAGTATAGAATAGATGGATAGAATTCTTGCGATTTTTAATACTAAGCACTATGGAGAAATACAAAAAAACTGAAAATGAAATGGATGATTTTATTATTAATAGCAAAATAATAATAATAATGAATTAATTTAAATTAAAAAAAAATGCAACTATTGGAATAACCAATGAAAATAGTCAATTTAATAGCGACGCTAGAATTTATTACAACTGCTTGGACTGCTTAAAACAAACTAATGGCAATATTTATTTTCTTAGTGAAATTAAAATTTTTAGTTTATTTCTGATGCCGGCGCCGACCAAGACCGAAGCATCTCTAAATCTAAAGTCATAATTCATAAATCTGGATCCCCCCACTCCCACCCCTATCCTAATTAAACTGAAATCAAGTAATTTTAATTTTTCAAAATTTTTATATTGTATAAACCTAAATGAATCCACCCATAAATGATAGGCGATTAGTATTAGTTTTCGTTTAGTCACAGAGAGTAGCTGTCAGTTCAGTAGTCTCCAGATTTGCGATAAAAAAATTCAAAATTACTGTGTGGTAGTGATAAATTGACGAATAATTAAGCAAAATGGCCCAAGCGCAGAAACTGGCAAGTAGTGTGAATGACAGAACCTACCAAGAAGTAGAGTATTTAAAAAAGTCACTCGGACCAATCTTGGTGGCGGCATTGGCAGAAATTTGTATTCGACGACCCGCAGATCCCATCGAATACCTGGGTCACTGGCTCCTTCGTTGGAGATATAACGAAGAACTGAAAAGACGAGATGTTCAAAATGCTATGGACGTTGTCAAGGCAAGGCAGTGGTCACAAGTTGCGGAAGAGGCTGAGGCATTGCAATCGGTAAGAAGACCAACATTTCGATAAGTTCATTCATACACTGCATGCAAATACTGTAAAATAATAATTATTTTCACGACGATATAATAATAATTACATGGTTGCTTGCTTCTGTTGCTTCATCCTATCCTAACTATTTAAGTAATGGTTAAGCTGATGACAAGGCGGTCTTGGGGCCCTATATAAATGTGAATATTTCGATGATATCATTTATGGACGACCCCTAACTCGTAATCGTTCGTAATACTCAAAGATGGTCAAAATGAGTTTATTATTATTTTGGTTTGGAGTTTGGGGTATGCGACATTAATGGCCAAAATAAACAAATTTCATACTAATTGTTTGTTATTTATTGTAAGCCCATGGATACACAAAATGTGCATGACCAAATTCCATTGACGAAATGGAATCGTCATAGTACTACATAATTCCATCGCAAACTGTACGAACCATTTTCATATTTTGCGTACTTGGACACTGTTTTTTAGAAGTCTGAGATAAATGTCTGCATCTGCTAAAGTGTGTTCAAATAAATATAGAGAGATTTGTTGTAAAATAAAAATTAAATGAAAGAAATTTTAATTTATTTTTGAGGCGGAAGCGAACGTTCCTGAGCCAGTTTCTACGGATATTCCAGGTACAGAAGTAGAACCAAGATCGCAAAAGGCATCAGCTGACTTAGATACTCAGCTACTGTACACTGCTCCTGATGAAGGTAACTAAAATTCAACATTAATTCAAAACAAATGTAAAGTAAATCAATAAAAGACTTTAAAATAGTGTGTAACTTACAGGTATTCTCGCCTTGTCTTGTAGTGCAGGAAAACATATAGGTAGAATATATAAATTTAAATTCATTTTCAAAACTTTTTAATAGCCACTGATAGAAGGACATCATCGGTGTCGGGTGCGGGTGGTGAGAAGAAAAAATCGTCACTACTTGGGTCACTGAGTGGTTCTAGAAAACCGAGTGGACTCGCAGAGGGGGCTGAGTCTCCATTGAAAACTGGTAGTTTCGAAGGTGGCTCCAAACGGGGCAGTAACGCTGCCGAGTCTAGAAAGGGATCCGGGAAAACGAGTGCTAGTGCATCTCGGAAATCTTCTAAGAAAATGTCTGAGTCTGCTGAGGAGGCTTCTATGTCACGTCAAGTATCTTTGGGAGGCGCTGGAGCTGAGTTGAGTGAGGCTGCTGAAGTTCCACCAACAGAGGAGCCGCCAGAGCCAGAACCTGCTGAGCCTGTACCCGAAGTTGTCGAAGCTGAAGAATAGAATAAATATAATTTCTGATTTTCTAAGACAGATAGAACAAAATTAGCTTTTCCACCTCCACCGGTTGAGCCGTTTACACAATAGAATCCCACACTCCCACTCCCATCCCAAAGTCCCAAAAATCAGAATAATGATTGATTATCGAAATTAACACTCAAATGTTAACACTCAATTCAAAGATTAAAATTATCTTGAGCTATGATAATTATTACGGCGTATTGCTTGAGTACAAATTAAATTACGCCCGGCTTACCAGCAAAATTTAAAAAAAGTACCAAAAAAAGCCTTAAACATTTGTCTAACCAGCGTGAAAATATTTTAGTTGTACAGTTTCTTGCATAACTGTATATGAGACAAAGAAATAATTAAATAACGCCTTTACTTTTACCTACTCAACTGTATTTTTCATAACTCGTATACCGGGGCGTAAGCGTATTAACTGTATTGAACCTAGACGACGCTTGTGAAGGAAGACATGTTGTTGCTGTCGCAGAATACAAAAATGGACGGAGAAAAAACTTCAAACCCATAATAGTTTATTATATATTATAACTCTTAAGTGAACTCATTTAAATTGACATTTGTGAAGACGTGATACATAAGTTACGCAAAACGTGTTATAGGGAATAAATCAAGGTATTAATTAATTAAGAACAGTTAATTACTTTTCAACTACACAGAGCTACTACGACTCAGTTTACGAGTAAGGGGAGAGACACATATTACGTAAGTAACTCTTCTGAAATTTTGGGACCCCTATTGTCAGCACCTTCACCATTGCGTAAATGGCTATCTTTAACATGGTATTGAAAAATCGCCACCCATCTAAGTAGCTTACGTAATATGTGTCTCTTTCCTAAGTAGTCGTAGTTTTTGAGTATTTGTAATTTCTAGCTAATTCTGCTGCCCACGCCATTCTTTCGTTCAAGCATATCCTCTATAACAATAATCTCTACCAGCGTAAGTCGTAACGCTTTAAAATATTATTAGTCCAGTGAAAAACCCAGTAAAACAATTATTTTTTAGGAAATAAATTATATATTACACCACCTGTATACAAAGACACATCAAAACGTGTATCTTTTTTACATTTACATCAACGGCTGCATGCAGACGAATGGATGAGTCAGAATGAAGTGATTTCATTAATTCTTTATCTATAACTAATATGCTAACGGCAGTTAATCTATACAGTCTCAGATAACAGTAATAGAGTATTTTGAAGTACGGAGCACCGAATATAAATAACCTCACGTAATGATTCACTGTCAGTCTCTCCATTAGTTTTCACCGTGTCTATATAATTTAATTTTGAAACTTAATGCTAACATTGTATATTGTTAGACGCTGTGTCCATTTTCAATAAATTTTTAAAAAGAAACAATTCTATTTCAAAAGTTATTGAATTTCTTATCAACAATCAACATGGTACGTCATTAGAAATTTTTGAAATGCATACGTCCACTCTCTACATTACATAGCGTACTTCAGCGGACCAGCAAGATTAGTACACTATGAGGAGAGTTCACTATGTAGAAAGTACAGATTAAAAAAAATATTAGTATTATAGATGAAAACAATAAAAATCCTACTGTTTAAATTAATATCGGTTCTAAACAAATCAATCAAAGAATATGTTTAGTTTGATTGAATAAGTTTGCAAAATCAGTTAGATGAAGAAAAAAATATCAACTTTTTTAACTGAGCGCTAAATGTTAAGGTTTTGAACTTTAACTTTGTATAAAATACTCGGGAAAAGTTAGGTAACCAGTAGACCTGTTCGGATTGTGCTGATACGCCCACGTTAGGTGTGGGAACCCAATTAACTCAGTGGTATGAACGAGGTTGGGGGGAAACTAGTGAATACGCTTCGCTGGGGCAAACTGTACTTGTCGGACACCGCAGATAATGGGGATGCAAATAGGATAAGGAAACGGACTCTGGACCCTTCACAGTAGACGTTGTTCTTATTCAGACTCAGATTCACGATTGTATTTTATTCACTCTAATTCCTCTTGAATTAAACTCGGTTTACAAAGGATTGATAATTTTGTATAATTTTATGAATTGGTGTTTTGTCTCAGACAATAACTACCGCATTCTTACAATGGTCAAATTTATATATTTTAAGTAAAACATCTCATGTGATTTTTACAACATCCTTAAACTAATGGTTCTACCCAGACACATTAGTTTAATGTCTTTTGGTACTTTACGAATTGTCCTAATGATTAATCTAATTAGAGTATTTCGTGATTTCCACATTTGTTTAATTCATACAAAGAATTAATTGAATAAAGTGTTTTGTCGCAGTAATTAAATAAGAATAATACCGCTACTGTTTACGTCTATTGACATTGATAATGTAAATAGAAACTTCAACTTGAATGCTTGTCTCATAATGCAGACACAGCGGTCAGACGTAAACATTAGTCATCATACATACTCCGCATGTATTATGTTGATGCATCACTCAGCTGAGCACGCTTCAGCACATTCTTGTTTACTTAATGCGACGCGAGCTAGACTCATTAAAATCATATTATTATATTATTACTCATGCATCTCTCATTCCCAGACGAATGATATATAAAATATAATTCTTTCTTAATCTCTACGAAGTTACACACGTTACATCTACAATACTTCAACATATGAAGAATACCTGTCACTACCTGTGTCTACCTGTATGACTAAATATGTGTGAATATTGTATGTTGTAATACCCTCCTAATTAACTTTTAATACAACTACAAGGAGTATAAAAAGGTAATTCCCAATCTTTACCATCTTAAAAATACATCTTATACATCAAGAAAAAATAAATAAAGATAAATAGACTTTAAAAATTTAATAATCCTCGTCATCAGACATTTCCACATTCTTAAAAACAGGAAATTTTGCGAGAGGTGTTGACGTTGATGTTGGTGTTGGTGTGGATGTTGGTGGTCCCTGGATCTGTATGAGTACAGGTGCATTCGCCTTCGTTTCATCCCTTTTAAAACGGTCCATTTCTGCCAGGAACGTATCTCTCGTGAGTATTGAATTGTCATCCAGTGCTCCGCTTCTATCCAAATGCATAGTGCTGTGGCATCGGGTTGTCAAATTTTCATAAATACTCTCCGTCCTTCTGCTCCTCGGCGGGGGTATTGGTCTTTCTCCGTATAGATTCTGCAGTTCCATATCTGCAACGTCTAGATTCTGCTTACTATGTACTCCCAGTACATGAGTCCAATTGTCGTTTCTCCATCCTCGCTTCCAAAATGCGGCTGTGAGTTTCCACTTAAAATAAAAGACGGTCATAGCCATACATATTGAAATAACAACAATAAGTATCAGGTACATATACCACGGAATCGAGGTGTCAATTTTCCATGACGATATGTCTATACTGTTATCTTCTTCAGTAAACGTCACGTTCAGCTTGCTGAGGTCCATCTCCAAGTTCATATGGTAATTTAGCTGATCCACCAGCATGGGGTCCTCACGTTGACTAAAAATAAGTTCCAGTACTTCACCCTTATACGTTTCATTGTTAATTGTAAACGTGGTGGTAATCGGTAGTAGGAAGATTCCATCTGGGCAAGGGGTGGTTCTCTTGCTTCCCACTGTTATCTGCATACGTGGACAATAGATATGAAAATATCCATTATACGCCTTCACTTGAACTGCCTCCACGTCATCATTTTCTGTACTATTCCGACAGTGCTGGAGAGTGTAATGTTCTTTTCCTTCTCCAAACGAATTCTTGGGCTTGCATCTCAGTCTGTTCGTGGCTGCGACTCGGTCCATGAAATTCCAGTCCAGTCCAGTATCGTAAATGCAGTCTTCAGTTCTAGACAACAGTGCATTCTTCGGTCCAGTGTACTCCAGGTCACACGTCCGGTTTTCGGTTTTCATCATCAGCCTGAAAGGATCTGCCTCGACCAATGTCAAATTAGGGTTCACAAGTGGTACAATGAATTTTACCATCAAGTTGTCCATTTGTGCATCACTTTGACAGGATCGAAATTCAGCCAAATTCAACGGGCAAAGTTCTCCACAGGGTAGCGTAAAATTCAAGAAATCGAATAGTTCTTCATCCATGTGTCCTCTGCTCCATAGCCGTTTCGTGTGTCGGATAATCTCTCCACTCATCGTAAGTCTTGACACCAGGTATGCTATGTCAAACTCTAACGATTGGATCTCATCAGGTAAGCGATTAGTCGCGCTCGCTATTTTGTTCACCTGAGTTGTTATTTTGTCCATATGGTCCTGGAAGAGTTGAAAGTTCTTCGTCTCCTTCCGTATTTTCTTGTCCAGGTTGTTGAAATGTGTGGCCAGCTCCTCGGTGTGCTGCCTATTCATCTCGGATTGATGTTCTGCCTGGTACGACATCCCAAGTCCAGCGCTCGTAAATACGGCCAATGCTGTCATCACGACGTTCGTAAATACGGATCTCTTCTTCCTGGATGGTGTCATTGTCGTTGGACAAATTTTCTGCATCGGATGAAGGAAAGTCCTCTTATATTCATCTTGACATTTGTCATTCAAATTATTTCCATAACTTGCAATTGAAACATTCGGGTATCTCAATAAATGACATGGTGATATAAGGCGTATTTTCACATTGTAGGAATTATATCCAGACAATGCCGGGTGTTCAGATCTTCTTCAGATCACCGGTCCTCCTTCATCGGTCTTCTGTGCTCCGCCACCGATAATCAGCATCAAGAAATACAGCAAACAGAAAAATAGAGGAAGTGTGTTGGTCGTCCTTCCGGAGTTAGATAGAGTCCTCTCTTCTTCCCTCCTTAAAGTAGGCAGTGGTACGGTGTGCTCCCTTCTGAAATTAGGCAAAGTCTCCGCATCTCTCCTCACTTTTGGAACTTCCAGTCCATTCTTCTTGGTCCTCCAAGTAATTTTGGGAATTTTAGTAATTCGTCCATTGTGCTTCATAGTGGTGGTGGTTACATCCCTCCTGTCATGCTCTCCAGAGCCAGCTCCAGAAAGTGCTCCAGGGTATTTTCCACGTACATTCTTCAGTGCTCGTCTGCTCGGCTCATGGGTAGTGGAGATCGCAGATAGCATCTTTTGCTTCTTAGCCATACCTTCCTCCTGGGCGGTATATGTACGTCCATATGTTGTGCGCTCTTTTCCTCCTACTCCCTCCTGACTTCGTGCAGAGTGTAGAATAGTAATTTTTCTTTTTACCCCTATCGTCCTTCCCTCCTGAGTGTTGCAAACTCCAGCCAGAGAAGATGATGAGTTTTTCGTCTTTCGTCCTTCCTTGGTGGTAGAGGTGGTGGTGACTTCTCCCTCCTTACCGATCAGAGCTTCCAAGTAGGATTTCGGTTTTTCGGATTTTTTCTTCTTCTCCAATTCCGGTCCCTCCTTACGTTGGTGGACAGCAGGGGATGAAAAAGGAATTTTTTCGAACAGGATTTTCTTCTGTTCAGGTTTCTCCAGACTTTGCTTCTCCTCCTCGTTCTTTTTACATTCTGAAAGAGATTTAGAAAACAAGTCTGCCCTTTTGGCCTTACAAATTTTGCAGTCTGCTCTGTCAGTCCGCAGTTTTTCTGGCGTATCTTCACGTCCAAGATAATGTGCCCTCATGGATAGGGATCCAAGTGCATTCGGGTATTTCCGGGTGATAGATCTCAAGGTGGCTTCACGGATATCCCTTTCCGTCCAGTTGGAGACGTCAGTGTCGTCATCATCCGAATGTTCCCAGTTAGCTTGCATCATGAGTGCGCACGGTGGTTCTTCAGTATCAGAGTCCTCCGGTACCGGTTCCGGTTTCTTCTTCCCTTTACCTTTTTGTTGTTGAGGGGTAGGCTTCTCTGTTTCCTGAATTAATCTCGAGGGTGGTTGACCTTTATTCTTCCTCGTCGATCTTCTTGGTTCGAAGATTTCTTCTCTAGGATCGGCACCGCCAACAGCTCCAAAGATTTCCTCACCATCAATGATTAGGCTCACTGAATCTGTCGGTCCTATCTCTGGTCGTATTATCACTTCATCATGAATGTTGCAGTTCAGGATCTTATCCAGCATATCATCCATTTGTGGATCATCTAACACCGGTTTTGGTTCTGTTGGTGGTCTTGGCTGTGTTAATTCTAAAATCGGGTCATATCCGGGTAGGTCGGATGTTGTGATAAATCCGATAAAACGATTGACGTAGACTTCTTGCCTTTTGGCGTGGAGAGATTTGTTCCCATGTTAATCTCGCTCCATAGTCTAGTCCATAGTTCTTAATATTCTGGTCCAGTAACTTCTTATATTCGCGTCTTCGTGGGTCCCGGATGTGGCCGATAATTCGCTGGTGGGTGCGATCCCTTATCGTTTCTTCGGTTTCCTCGTCGGAGTCCGAGTTGTCCGGGCAAACGAATTTTCTTTTCCGAATTTCCCTTCGATATTTATTCCTCAAGTTCCCGTAGAATTCTTGATCAAAGACTTCCACCAGATGTCCAAATAGCGAGATGACTAACTCTGCACTGGACTCCTCTGGTTCCTTTCGGTTGAACTGAATCAATCGTATGGTGCTTGTGATTTCCACCAATGGTCTCCTTTTTCTGGGGTGTTTTCTTTTCCGTAGAGAGTGATGGCATCCCATATTCCGGGGCCTTTGAGATGGTTTGGTCCAGTGTATGCTTCCGTCTGATAGAAGTATCGCCAGTTTCCTACCCGTGCCATCCCAGTATCCTATCCGGTACTTATCCTTCTCTGATTTAGCAAAAATGTCTGGAAGATGTCCAAACATTTCCAGGCATAGTTCCCAGTCCTCCATTGCTACTACTTCAGGAATCGAGTGAATGGAGTGAATTTCCTCGGAATCCAATTCTTGTAACATGAGAGCGGCTTCTTCAGTCTGCTCGGTCTCCAGTCGCTGGGCATTCCTCCGTACTTGTCTTTTGGACAGTAAGTTAGAGTTCATATTACGGAGGTGAGGTGGCATGGCGTCCCACGTCTCATCCACTCCTCTCATTATCCCATACACATTTATGTTGGCCATCAATAGATTAGTGTATGTTACCCGTTCTTCAGGTTCCACTACCCGTTCTAGTATGTAATCCCGGGCACGGGAAATTCGCTCCGTTTCCTGTGTCGTTCTCCTTGGTGAGGAAAGGTCCAATGGTGGTGTTGAGGATGAACCTGGGCTGATGGTGCTATTCCCTGGAGCAGCTCCCTGTTGTCCAGGAGTTCCCCTTCCCTGTCTGGGTGGTGTCCGCCCTGTTGTCAGGTGCAGATTTTGTGGTGGGACGGTCCGTCCTTGCATCCACGCGGCGTGTGCAGTATTCACCCAGGTCTGCGTTTGCCTGTAGCGTTCAGCATGCACGTCCACATACTGTGTCATGTGTCCAAACATGTCCTGGAATGGATCCACATCCTCCGGTTGACTGTCTTCCTCTTCCCAGTTCATATGTTGTCGATCTTCCTCTGACTCCGGTGGTCTGCAGATTCTTCCTGGGGTAGGAACAATTTCTTCCAGGGCTTCTGGGTTGACAAATACCTCTGGGGGTGTGGCCGGTCTCGTTGTTTCTTCCGGTGTGTCCATCCTAATCTGTTCCAGCTCTTCTTGCTGGATGGTCCTAGGCGCTGTCTGCGTAATTTCCGCCAGACGTTGTAGAATTGCCCTAGTCTGTACTTCGGCGAAGTACTCACCTTGCTCAATGGGAACATGTCCGAGTAGATCAAGCAAGTCCTCTTCAGTATCTTCGTCAGATACATATTCTTCCTCCTCAGCCCGGGCAGGTACTCGTGCTGGTCGAGGTGGGGAAGGTGTCCCAGTTCCATTTAGTTCTTCCAGAGATTCCCTCTGATTTTCTCTGCGATGTTCCACTATCGCGTCCCATTCCTCTGGTGTTAGTAATTCTCGTACTAAGCCGGTTTCCAAAGGCGGATAGTCCTCAGGTCGTAGCATCGGAACTGGATCATCGATGTAATATTCTGCTTCCTGGTGCTCTACTACTGGTCTTAGCAGGTATGCAGTATGGTGTTCCTCTTCTTCATCTTCTGATGGTGGGTAAGAGTCGTAACCCGATTGCTCATCTTGTCCCTCCTCAATTTGTGAGTTGAACTCCCAGTCGGATGACGAGTCTGTTGAGGGTGAGTCAATCCTTGCCATGTTGGCGTATGCGGTTTCTCGAGTGGTGCGGTTATTTGGGTCTTCGCTCTCGTCACTCATGGTCCTCCGGTGGGCGGTGCCTAGGTGCACACTTGTCTTCCAGCGGGCATCTGTGGGCGTAGCGAATTGTGCTACTGCGTCCTCAAGGCTGTCATCTAGAGCAGCCAGGTTTGCCGAGTGGGTGGTCCTCCGTCCTCCCTCCTGTCTCTCCTCGCGGTCCTCTTCTTGGGGGCGAGTGCGGTGGGGCGAGTCCCTTCTCCTCTCGTCACGGCTCCTAGGGGCGTTGTCTCGGCGGTCGTCCCTGTCCCGAGTGTCTCTTCCTGTCTTGGAGCTTTCACGCCTTGATCTCGTATTACGTCTGCTACCTCTACCGCGTCCTCTCTGACTTGAATTGGACCGGGATCGTTGGCGAGTCCTATCCGGAGGCGGGATGCCCTCCAGATAATAGTAGCAATCACGTTTCATGTGACCATATATTTTGCAATAATCACACGTACCTTCAAATTTCTGCGCCTTATGGGAGGGTCTTGGCACCTCCGGCGGTGGGGAGTTCCCATTGTAACTCCGACGATGACGTACTACTTCTTTCTCTTCATCGTCATCCCGATCGAATCTGCTTCGTCCATTTCTTTGGCGGCGTTCACGGGATCTTCCTCGTCCGCTTCCTCCAGTCTGTACTCGCGAGTCCTCTCGAGCGAGAAATACCTGGGGCGGTTTGTAGGGCGTTCTTCCGATGGCTTTCTCACGGTCTTCATCAGTCGCCTTAAGTAACTCCAACAAGGTAGTAGGTGTCTTCACCTGGGCTACTCTCCACGTCTGCAAGAAACCGATGTATTCCTCGAATTCGGCTAACTTCTCGATGGTGAGTCCCATGATAGTGCTGTCTCCCATGGCTTCTCCCGCCCGGGTAAGGTGGTTGTTTACGGACATCAAGTCGACCATGTACTTATATCCTTCTCCCGCTTTCATCTTCAGCGAGAAGAACTTCCCTTGGAGCACATGCACGTCCTCTTCCTTCTTGGTGGAGTACATTTTCTTCAGCTCATCGAAGAGATCTTTGGCCTTCTGGAACGATCGAACTCGTGTAGCAATATCCGGATGCAGTCCCCCTAGTATGGTTAGGCGGGTACAGGAATTCGCAGCGTCCCAATTTTGAATTGACAACAGCTCGTCCGCTGTGACGGCTGCTGGGATGGCGGGTACTGGTCTTTCCCACGTACCATCCAGAATAACCCCAAGATGCTGCATCTGTAGGGACATCTTCATCTCTTCCGCCCAGGCCGTATAGTCTGTAGACCTTTCCAGGCGCGGAAAGTCTATAACGGGGCGGTTATATACCATGGCTGTCGACATCTCAGCTTCCTTCTGCTGGTGGAGGGCGATGGTGTTCTCTGCCGTAGTTAGTCGAGCTACTAACTCTTCGTTCTCTAGCTGGAGACGAACGGTATCGGGACGCAGAGCTATTTGGCTTCTCAATGCGTCTATGCTTTCTCGATACTTAGCTTCTTTTTTAGAGTAATGAGCTTTAAGTATTTCTACCTGTTCGTCCTGGTGTACTTGAGCGGCACGGATCAGTTCAGCTTCTCTGTCTGCCTGCTTATCCTCTTCAGCCTCCTGTCCCTCCTTCGTCGGTGGGCCTTTGGATCTGGTGGAGACACCTTTCTTCAGACTACTCTGCTTCAACTGGCCAGTAAAAATCTGTAAGATGGGCGAACGTTGGTCTTCCTTCTTGGTCTTGGAAACGGGCTTCTTCGGAACCTCTGGTTTCTGGTCAAAAGGGGCTTCGGTCTTCGGTGACAGTTCTGACATGGAAACTTCTTCTTCAGTATCAGCTTCACTTGGTTTGTTACACGGTACTATCTATCACTCCCTATTTAGTTACTAGTAGTGAGATATCTGTACTTTAAAAATCGGTGCTTGGAAACTACTACGCGCTGGAAACGTCTTCAACTGCGTAGGTTCTACACTTATGCTTTATGGCTGACTACTACTCGCTGGAATTCCCTCAACGACGTAGGATGCTAAAAGTCTTTATATTGAAAATTACGGTCAAAAGGAGCTGGAATTGCCTCAACTACTAACTCTTGCCTAATTCTCACTTCACCCAATTATCTCAAGTCTAAACAATTGGTGGGAATGCTCTACACTCTGGTATTGCCTCAGTAGTGGAGTCTGTTGAATCGTAATCGGTCTCCTATTGCTTATCTGGTGCCTTGGGGGGAGATTACCAATCTATGGTCAATCTTGAAATCTGATATGTAACAAATATCAATTTCCGGTACTAGTTGTTGCCGCGTATATATACTGCTAAAAAACAATTTACTTTACGAAAAAAGCTAAACTTGAATTTTAAACTAAAAACAGTAAATACTTTTCAAACTACGTTTCCCTCGTTTAAAATTTTGACAAAAAATTTACGTTACTTTTAAACCTCGTTAGAGCAAGTGCTGACAACGTGTTAAGGTTTTGAACTTTAACTTTGTATAAAATACTCGGGAAAAGTTAGGTAACCAGTAGACCTGTTCGGATTGTGCTGATACGCCCACGTTAGGTGTGGGAACCCAATTAACTCAGTGGTATGAACGAGGTTGGGGGGAAACTAGTGAATACGCTTCGCTGGGGCAAACTGTACTTGTCGGACACCGCAGATAATGGGGATGCAAATAGGATAAGGAAACGGACTCTGGACCCTTCACAGTAGACGTTGTTCTTATTCAGACTCAGATTCACGATTGTATTTTATTCACTCTAATTCCTCTTGAATTAAACTCGGTTTACAAAGGATTGATAATTTTGTATAATTTTATGAATTGGTGTTTTGTCTCAGACAATAACTACCGCATTCTTACAATGGTCAAATTTATATATTTTAAGTAAAACATCTCATGTGATTTTTACAACATCCTTAAACTAATGGTTCTACCCAGACACATTAGTTTAATGTCTTTTGGTACTTTACGAATTGTCCTAATGATTAATCTAATTAGAGTATTTCGTGATTTCCACATTTGTTTAATTCATACAAAGAATTAATTGAATAAAGTGTTTTGTCGCAGTAATTAAATAAGAATAATACCGCTACTGTTTACGTCTATTGACATTGATAATGTAAATAGAAACTTCAACTTGAATGCTTGTCTCATAATGCAGACACAGCGGTCAGACGTAAACATTAGTCATCATACATACTCCGCATGTATTATGTTGATGCATCACTCAGCTGAGCACGCTTCAGCACATTCTTGTTTACTTAATGCGACGCGAGCTAGACTCATTAAAATCATATTATTATATTATTACTCATGCATCTCTCATTCCCAGACGAATGATATATAAAATATAATTCTTTCTTAATCTCTACGAAGTTACACACGTTACATCTACAATACTTCAACATATGAAGAATACCTGTCACTACCTGTGTCTACCTGTATGACTAAATATGTGTGAATATTGTATGTTGTAATACTAAACTATTTTAAATTTTTGAAAGTACACTATGTAGAGACTAAATTTACACTTAAACGTTATTTTGGGCCTCTAAAATTAGTACACTATGAGGTTTCCACTATGTAGAGGTACACTATGTAGAAGTATTATAACATAGAAAGCATAGGAGTTTAGCCGGGGATACAAACTCAGTACGCAATGTAGAAGTATCCACTATGAGGAGGTACACTATGTAGAGAGTGGACTGTAGTGAAGTAGACATTTTTAATCATTTGTCAATAATAAGTACTTACACACACATTTTGTAATTATTGTAACTGCCATTTTTTAATTCTCAATATGAAACAGAGCCAAACGCCAGAAAATGTGAATCAGAAAAATGAAGCATTAGTGGTTGGTGGTAACGTCATCGCCACACATGCAATCGGTGTGGTTGCAGGACCAGGTGCATCTGTCCAAGTTCACGTCCCCGCTCCAGCTCCTCTTCCAGAACGAGTGTGGTATAATGTCAAGGAGCCCATCGAACCATTCCTTGGAAGAAAAGTGTTTTTGATGGCTTTGAAGAAATCTATAATTGAAAAAAATTACCAAGCAGACAAAAGAAGAATAAGCGGAATGTCTCTGTCAACCATATCCTCAAGCAACACTGAAATTCAAGGAGGTCAAGGAAAGACCGAAGTGATTCGAAAATTCATCAGGAAGAATAGAGAGAGTTTCTTCAATGTAGTTTGGATCGATGCAGGAAGTGAGACGAGAGCTAAAGATTCTTTTAGAAGACTTGCTGAAACCACATTAAAAATATTATTAGTAGACCCACCGGAACAAAAGGTAAAACCATTTCACATAGTTCTAATCGAAATCTACGAAATCCTACTCAAGCAAACCTGCTTAATTGTTTTCGACAATGCTGAGGACCTCACGACGATCGGATCTTTTCTACCGCTTGGATTTGACACAATGTCAGCAGATGATAATGGAAATGGGCTTGCAGTGATTATCATTTGTTCCAGTAGTAGTTCCTTGTCCGACGTCAAAAATATACAAAAATTTGAGTGCGCCGTTAATTTCCAGCTTGAAAACTTTAATTTGTACGAATCAACAAGGTTTTTGGCAAAAAAGTTAGAGTTAGAAGAGAGCGTGAGTAGTGAAAATCAAAATACGGGTAAAATTCCTGAAACTGAAAAACTGAGTGATTTAAGCGCCCGCAACCCACTAATGCTCAAATATGCCGTCAGTTTCATTGATCAGCAAACTAGGAGAAACCCTTCCTATAGCATTCAAAACTTCATTCAAGATTACGAAGAAACCTTAATTTTTCTACTGTCAAGCTACCCCACCGTACCGAATCCAACTTTCCCTTTAGTACTCTTGCATTTAATCCGAAGACGAATACTGGAAAAACATCATGAAGCTTCAATTGGTCTGTCAGCGTCAGCACTTAAAATAATGAGCGTCCTTCCATTCCTTGTGTCAGAAAAAATCCCCAAAGAACTACTCACAAACTTGTTTGATGGGATAATATCACAAGACATTGTTGTGGGGGCTCTGGATGTACTAAAAGAATATTCGATCATTAAAGAAGTCAGCACGTCTAACTACGAAGTACATCGACTCACCCAGATCTCAATTCTAGAGATTCTTGCACTTGAAACATCTGAAAGTACACGAAATGAAATGCTTCATGATTTAAAAAGAATTACGATTAACTTCCAAACTATTTTGAAGTCAAAAACGCCCAAAAATTCTATGAATTACCGAGATTTTGTGTTAAATGGGCTGAGTTTCATGAATAGCTTAAAAGAAATGGCGGGTGTAAATTTTGGGAGTGACGATACTTTTATTAAGTTTGTCAGATTTATGGCTGGAGTAGTGAAAAGCTTTGATCCCGAAGAATGGATCCAAGTTTTACGGGAAATGAAAGATATCCAAGCGGAACAACATGGTGCGAGTAGTGAAGAAGCTACAGATGTTCAAGACCGACTTGCTTTTGCACTAAGCGAACAGGGCAGGGGTGGAGAGGCTGTGGGGATGTTCATGGATGTTGTTCAGCAAAGAGTAAATACATTTGGTTGGAATGACCCGGTTAGCTTCGGGATCAAATTGCTTGAGACAGGCAGAGATATACACGAACCTAATCATCCCAATGCAGTTTTGGCAGAGAGTTGTTTAAGGTTCCTCAACATACTCAACGTGCCTGGGACAAGTAGTGGAAATACACAGACCCAGGCAAATTCAACAACAGGAGGAACAGGGGGAAATACATCGTCTAGAAATAATACACCACTACAACAAAACAAGCTCAATGAAGAATGTAATATTATGTAACGAATTGACTTTTATCGGTTTAATGCATTTTTATTATTGATTTCAAATCAATTATAATTTACATTTCAATAATTTCTCTCTATTAAATAATTATTATATTTGGATAACTAATCAAAGTTACAATGATAATGATTGAAGGATTATCACCTATATTTTTTTCATTTTGTGAATAATAGTTATAGTTTCTCTTTTCTTTTACTAATCCATATATATTATAATATTTATCTCTGGGTTATTGCAATGTTTCGTGAGATAACAATTGTAGCAGCGGTACCTAAGTATATTTTCTTTTGCTGGCCTATATACTTACCACAATGAATATTCCTTAACTTAAAATCAAGAGAAAAAAAATATTTGTCAATTCCAAATTATATCGACTTTGATTTTACTGTCAAGTTCATTTTTATGCATTCACAATAATTGGCAATGTGTGGCTTCTGTAATTTCTATATATGTAGTTCACTATAGTATTTAGTTAACACAATATTATCGTATCACTCGGACACTTGACATGAATGAAAATCATCTCTCGACAAATATTTGCGGTTTTCTTCGTTTGTTATTTTTTATTACATTTGCATTAGGTTTTGAAAAAGTGGAGGCGGCCAGCCACCAATGTTTTCCTACATTTTTTAAAATTTATTATATTTTGAATTCTTTCTTAAAATGCGTTTACATTCAATATATATATAATTCTATTATTATATATTTTTGTAGATTATACATATTCTTTGCTATACTCTTTAACATAATTCCATTATAATATTTACGTTTTTTTGTAGTATATTTTGATTAGGTACAGCGACAGGACCGCGATTCAATCGGTATCGGCTTTCATTTCTTTTTTTGCTGAAGTTCTTGGGAATATCATTATTTTAATTTACATTTACATTCAGCTTTTGTATGTTTTACAATGGTAGTTCCAGACTAAACCTTGGAGTGATTTATATAATTAAATTAATATTATTACAATCGCTAGAACCAGAATTGAGCTGAGAAGTAAATGTAACAATAATAATTATTAACCAACAAAACTTTTCTATTATCAGCATCATACTAATAATATTCACATGATTTTCCATTATTAATTCAACTTTAGCTTACTTGAAAATTGGAACAAAAACTTTAAACTAAAATTGTAACTATTATTAAAGCTATATTGGTTCACTGAACTCTTCTGTTTCTTCTGTTACTATATATTTTCCTTTTTACAATATAATATTAATATGTATACTAACGTACATACCTCTCAAGCCTCTCTCAGGAAAGGTATGGTACAGCGTACTAATATATATTACACTAGATTATGACAACACTTGTTTTATTACTTTGTTTTTTTATTTTGTTGCTTCAACTTAAAACTCAATTATATATTTTTAAGGCTCCAAATTATCTTATATTTTCCTAATCCACCGAATTTTTATGCTGAGGGAATCGTAAACCAAATTTAGATTCTATTCCTGACAAAATGGGCAGTGCAACTTGGAAACCACCAATGTGATCTGGTAAAGATAATTTGGTGACGTCAGCAGCTGTTCCAGATGTGGCTATTTTCAGTTCAGAACCAGTGGGACGACTAGAGTAATAATAGCAAAAGGCAAATATTCAAAATTAAAATGCATCTACTTTTATTTTTACGTTTACTTAAACTATACAATAGGATTGGAGCTTCAAAAATGACAGTAGAATTTCGCTTAAATTTCAAACTTACGTTCCACCAAAGTCAACAAAGAACATTCGTTGAAACATTTCATAGGTCAGAAGAGTAACACCGAATTGTGGGGAAGATCTAAGGACTCGAGCACCCGCACCTTTCCAGAATGCTTTTCCACCTTCTTCGGCCCAAATCTTCCTCGCTGCATCAATTACCCCAGTATATGTAGTTTGACCGGCTCTGGCAGCAACCTGTATTTAAATATTAAAAAAAACAAGTATTTAATTTATTTCATATAATATTATAATATAATAATTTCATAATTAACTATATATACATACCTGTAACCGGGTCTTAATGACATCGGCAGGAGTGACTAAACTGGCGGCAGGGACACCAGCAATGGCACCGGACACAAGTAAACTGAGTGGAGAGTTGTAACCGGATTCATCTTGAAACTTAACTTTTGTGTGAGCATAGACAGGGAAGTAGATTGCACTAAATGGAATATCTCGCAAGAAACAAGCCTTGGCTCCCTGTAGTTCGAATTAAATCAAAACAAAATTTAGACCTTGTTTACTTATGTTTAAAATATGTGATTTAATAAAATCTAACTGATAATTATGGACTTACTTTATACAAACCGAAGAACCCTAATTCTTTGACGACGGATAAACCACTAATTTTGGTCGAGGATGCAATTTCACCTGCAACTTGTAACCGAATTTTAACAATTTCTAATGGATTCGTGAACACAACTTGGGACCCACCAGCACAAGCTCCGGCAAGAACTTCTCCCCAATATGGGATCTGCCCATTCTTATTCATTAACTTGTCTCGAACTAAATCGTTTACCTACACCACAAATTGAAAAAAGAAACTACATTTAGAAGTATGCAACTAAATGATTACATGTTTATTAACAACATTTTCATCATTTCATTTAAATAATAATTTTCTATTTTATGTAATTACCGTTAACTTAATGGCCTTTTCGGGTGCGACACCAATAAGTTGTGGAACGAGACCACGGTACAAACCAGAGAAACCTTCATGCCTTACAACTTTCTTAAAACAATCCGCACTTGACCTGTACATTAATTCCCCAATGTAACTCCCCGTCCTTTGATTCTGCATTCTCGTTTTGACCAAATCAATTGGATAGACTGCCGTGGCTCCAACAGCACCAGCCGCTGCTCCCAATGTAAACCTATAAACCTGTTCTAAAACTATCATAAAAACTCCACGCTCTTCTGGACTTTGAACCGCTTTCACGTCTGTCAATCTTCTCGTAATTTGCTTGAAATATTGTTCTGGAGCAATGACAGACAGATCCGCATACACAATACGTCCTGTTTGATGTAATAAGTCTACAAGTTGATATAAAATATCTACTTCCAATGGTGTGATTTGACTCATGATTTGAGCAGAGTAGAGAAATTGTTCTTTCGTCACTTCCGTCGTCCGTGAATTTCCAGATGCATTCAAGTAAATTTTCTTCACTAATTCCATATTATTGAGGAGTGAGTTAAATGCGATGAAGAACGGGAACGAGACTCGATGTCCTCCGGAAGTTCCGCCAGCCGCCTATATATTTCAATGAACGAAAAAAAAACATCCATTTAAATTAAATCAGACAAATCCAAAATAACATAATGTTGTCAATTATAATAATAAATTTATTATTGTACCACGATAGCATTTGATATTTTTTGTTTGCTTTCCAAAGTTTCAAAAAAGGCTCTTATGGGATTCATAAACAATGACGGCATTTTATGAAAATACATGATACGTTCTGAAAAATACATTTTGACGAAATAAAAAAAAAACTCAAAAAAATGTAATTTACAGCGTAAAACAGATCGCCCGAAATAAATTTTCAAGAAACGAAATCCTTCAAAAACAAGAATTAATGATGGAAATATAAATAGTAAAATAAAAAACATCCTTTCAACAAATAAAGAACTGTAAAAATTGAAATTTGAAAAGTTTTTAAAAAGTTGAGGACTACTTTGAAATAATACAGCTAAAACACCTTTTCCTATACTTGCAAGAATTATACATATTGTGAAAACATATGAGAACAAAATTAAGGTTTTTTCAAAATAATAATGATGTTAAGCTGGGAGAGATCCTTACAGCAACAAGATTTCCACAGACTTCAGGCGTGAGGAGATGTGACTTGATATTCGTCATAATTGCATAGAAATCCATGGCAGAGATAAAGCCAGTTCCTTCTTTATCAAATCTCCGAAAAGCTTCCACTGCATATTCTTCATGGAAGTCCTGAATATAATACAACAATAATTGTATTACTACTGAATAAAAAGTAAGCAGTATACTAAAAAACCAACCCCTAATGCCAATGCCAATCAACATTTGAAAATTGAATTACCTAGATAAAATATATATTACATCACAGTAAAATTATTCATACGCCTATCTTATGCGTAAAATCTATACGGTAAGACATGTATGTGTAAAAGTGTAGAAAATTAGAAAAGACAACAAAAAACTCACGTGTAAGAATTGACTGAACTCTGGGTAGGTGACGACGCGTCTCTTGTCCTTTCCAAAATACAATTTAATAAAACCTCCATCCAGATCAAATGGGATTTTAGTCTGAAGGCTAGTTTTCTTGACGACCTCCTCAAACTCTTCAAAAGTGACGAGTCCGGTTCCTTTCGTGTCGAAGAGTTGAAAGGCGGTCTTGTACAGAGCATCCGGGACGCAAAGAAGCCCTTCAAATGCTTGAAATTCCGGGAAACTAATGAGTCCATCTTTGCTCGTGTCGATGATGCCCGCGAGTAACTTTACACTCACTGGATTGTAGTTATCCGCAGTAAATAGCTTCAAAAACTTTCGGACGAAATCCTCTGCTGTCATATACAGCTCCCCATCCACCGTCACCGAAGCATACTACACAACAATAAAGCAAATGTCCAATTAAAGTCATAACATTTTATTTATCACATATATGTATACACATACAAAATCCATCGTCATCAACTCTATATTTTAAATTAACTAAATTGTCCCCACTTGAACTACAAAATTTCATTCATGTTTTATCGCATGATTTAATTATATATGTTCCAAGTTGATATCGTCATTAAATTATTTTAATCGACTAATTTCCCTAATTCTGTCCCAAAATCGCAACCCAAGTACAATTATATATTAGCTAGCACGGTAAAAGCTTTACTATGTACCTGGACGTACGTAAGATTTACAGAGATTCTGGATCTGGAATACAAATCTAATCTCTCTAATCATATTACACGAAAGTTAAATTCTTAATGAACCCGACCCCCTACAACATCAACTCGATGGCCTACTACCAAAACTAAAGTATCCACTCAAACTAAACCAAAAGACCATAATTAAGTTACACCAATGCATACAGTGCAAGCTCCAAAGTTTCTTCTTAACAATGTGCTGGCCTACTTCAATTTGAAATTTGAATTCCTTCCACCAAGACAGTAATTAATTCAACCACACGGACAGAACCCAGTCTCACTCAAGAGCTTTTCCTCGAATTCACCGTACTCTTTGTCTTACAGCTATACGCACATACTAGTATATCATCATCGCGTTTGTGAATACATAGATTAGATGTTATTCTATTTAAATAGGTTTGGATGTAAAGTACTTTGGTTTGGTATAATTAAATCGAGTAGTTATTTATAAGGACGTGCTCACAACCACAACTTGAGTAATCAATAATTTTGTAATTATTAAAACTAATCTTGCAGAAGAAGTAGTTGAGTGAGAGTGCTTTTATAGAATTAACACATGTGGACTTTTCCTATTGATAATGTATATGGCTCAAAAAATTGATCATGTTTTACCCATATTAATTTATTTACTAACAACAGATTTTTTTTAGATGTTTGCCGATTTTTATAAAATTCAGAACTTTAGCTTTTAAATAAGTATAAATTGTACAGTAAAAATATGCAGCACTTTTATCTACTTTCAAAGTCTTAGCTAGAATCCGAAAACAATTTTAACTCTGCAATAATTGCAAACAGAACAACATTAAAGAAGTTAACTTTTTCGAAAAAACAAATAAACTAGTCATCTCTAATTTTAGAAAATTACTAAACTTCACAATTTCAATTTTTGATTAAACAAGTAAATGGGGAAAATTGTCATTTTAATAAAACCAGGTACACTAAAATTACTAATAAAAGAAAATAATAGGTATATACATAATTACCTACATATATCCTTCACATTTAATTTCTACGTAATTTACAAGAGCGAACTTTGAAATTAAATTTCATGATTAACTATATAGCTCAATTTTTTTATGTTATGGTCTCGTATGGTCCGACCAATCACCCGTATGTAATGTAATCAAGTGACACACATGACTGTTCATTACAATGCAACATTAATTACGCATGAATAGGATTCAAAAGAACCTTCATACTGAGAATTCAATTAAAATCACAAATTCAAAGCTATAGAGTTAATAACATGGAAACTATCAAAGGGAAGGAGATAATTAAAAACGACAGAATTTATAAATAGACAATTTGTCATTTTGTGATTCAGTAGCAATTCTTTTTACTTTGTGTTCTCTCAATTTTCCAGAAAACGTCAAATAGTAATTTAGAATTAATTGTACATACTTATTTAACTGCCCACTTATTCTAGGAACCTCCAAACAAGAATCTATCGATGCTTTGTGAGCGTAATTAATTAACTACAGAATATTACTATACCAGGAAAGAACATTATAATATCACTCACACAAAGTATGAAGTCGTGATTGTACAACAAATTAAATCTTAATCAGACAAAAAGGCAAACCAAGCATAACTAGTAGGTACCTACAATAATTACATTCTAGTTTTAATTTCTGATCTTGTAAACTTGTAATATTAATGGGTAAAACTTTTTGGTCCAATGAGTTTACTCTAATCGTACATGACTTTATTTTTATTAGCAATGATTTATTTATTTTGCATCAGTACTCGTATTAGGAATGACAGTTTTTATTTTTTTTGGCAATCACTGTCTTGCAATGGCCAAAAATAAAATTATTTTAATTATCAATGAAATTTACTTTCAAAAGTATTATTTTAAATGGCAATGGGATTTACATCTAACAATATTATATTAAATGGCAATGATACTTCTTAAAAATTTGTAAATAGGAATGGTACTAACTTTATGCAAGTCGATATATACCGTAAAGCTCCAAATAGAAGCCGGGTCTCTACTAGAGGCCGAGGGTGACGGCTATAAATTACAATACAAGCCGGGTTTCCCAAAAGAGGCCGGGTCTCCAATAAAATAAAAGTATACCTTTCTACCAAGAATTGCACTTGATTCCATGAATTATGGATGAAATTAGCAATAATTTCGATTTTAGCATAATAAAAACGATTTAATTTTCAATATTAGTGAAAATTTGCTACGCGCATGGTAGGTCGCGTTGTATTTTTTTGGTTCAAAACACAAAATTTTTAATAGAAGCCGGGTCTTCAATACAAGCCGGGGGTAAGAGGACCTGTTTTTAATAGAAGCCGGGGATGTTTGTACAACGCATTTGAGCTCAGTGTCAAGGTCCTCCTCCCCCGGCTTGTATTGGAGACCCGGCTTCCATTAAAAATTTTATGTTTTGAACCGAATAAATACAAGGCGACCTATCATGCGGCCAGCAAAATTTCACTACGTCTGAAAATTAAATCGTTTTTATTATGCTTAAATCAAAATTATTGCTAATTTCATCCACAATTCTTGAATCAAGTGCAATTCTTGGTAGAAAGGTATACTTTTATGTTATTAGAAACCCGGATTATATTGGAGACCCGGCTTATATTAGAGACCCGGCTTCTATAGGAGACCCGGCTTGTATTGTAATTTATAGCCGTTACCCCCGGCCTCTATTAGAGACCCAGCCTCTATTGGAGACCAGGCTTCTATTTGGAGCTTTACGGTACCTTATCAGTGCTTGACGACAACCACGAATATAAATAGTTTTCCATTCCCAAACCTTACCCATGAACTCATGAATACATTATTCTAATATTTTGGTTAGAATGCTAAAAAAAGTATGTACTTCATTAAATACCCGTAAATATATGATTGCCAGAAAAAATATTTAAATATCATTGATGCAAATAAATATATCATTGCTTAAACAAATAAATGGGCCATTGCAAAAACGCAAAATACCATTGAAGTACTAAAGTATCACCCTAATATTAATCATTAAATATACTTTTTCTATACGTTCAGTCAGCAGTATAGTAATTGCAGGAATTGAGATTCAGTGAAATATGGTTGAAAGGCGAGACAAACATTAACGGGTATCATCGAACGAAACACGTCAATATAATTGCAATGCTCTAAATGAACATGCAAAGCTTTAATGTAATATGTGATAGATTTGAGAAAGTTTTTAACTAAGAAATTTCTGCCTTCGTAAAAAAATATCTAAAACGAAAAAAAAACCTGCCAAGTTTCTAGTTTCTGCATATTATACATAGACTAAAATAATTCATTCAAGGTAAAACTTAAAGTTAACAGTTCAAAACTAAATCAAATCATTTCTATGAGTGAGAGAGAATCCATGTGAGGTTTCAACCTTCGCTTTTATTTATGTATAGGTACATCTAACCGAATGTCCATCTAAATAAAATCTAGACATATAAGTACTTATAGCTATGCATATCTACACTCTACACGTTAATAATATCGAGCTCACTTTTTTAAGCAGGCAATTTCACTATGTTTATTTGTCTTTGCCTGCGGTAAACTGACAACTATGTATAACTTGACGTTAAATGAATTAAAACAGAAAGGTTCAGCATGCTGAGCACTGCGTCAATCTTGAGTCTGTTTTTCCTAAACATTTTTAATAGGCGCAAAATACTGAAATACATAAAGTAAAGTAGGAAATTGCTTTATAGTTACATTCACACAACGCCTTCACACATGGATTTTCACCAATAGACTGTCTACAGTACTGCAGCACTACTCACTAATGATAATTGGCATTTGTTTTACATTTAAAATTTGTTGTGCAGTATTTCTTCTAAAACTCAAATATGTTCCTCGTGAATAACATATCTGCTCTATGCAATAAAAAATCAAACGCAAAATTAAGTATATAACAAAAAACGACAGAGCAGAACAGAACTCCTAGTGAGTGTATCAAATCGCAATATTTTCTTTTGTAATAAACCTAAGCTTAAGACAATGTATTTAGCAAAAAATAATAATTACAGGTCATTCAAAAAAATTTATGAATTCCATTGGCACCTACAAAAAATTGTATTTTTTTCAATCTGACGATTGCCATTTTCCTCTTAACAATTTTAATACTTTGGATTAGATCAGGTTTAATAAAGTGGAAACTATTGCACGCCTTTAATTCGAATTCTAAAAAATGTCCTTCACGAGTTGTTGGGTTCACGGGGAACGTATCTAGAATCTAGAGTTCATTATTTATTATTCCAAGAAAAAATACACAACAGGTAAAAGTAATAATTTTTTGTGCATACCTTAATGGATTTTGAAAAAAGTATTAGCAGTTAGCATATAATACTAATGTCTAAATTTTTTAGTCTTTAAGGCTTACACTACTACTACTTACTACACGCTAACGATAAATTGAGTTACCTAATTACCTAATTGAGTACCTAATCTAGGTAAATCCTACATAAACTTTCAAAATGTGAGCCACAATAAAAGCCCACGTTAATAAATTAATAAGCATTCTTCTAATCTTAAATATCACCTACGAGTTACGAGGTATATTCAAAAATGTCAGCAGTATTTTTGCAACTTTTTTTATCCGGCAAGCCGCGGTACTACAATAAAATAATTCCAAGTTCTTTGTACTTATCGTTCGTGCCTATTTGCCTATAGTAGAAGTACTAACAAATGCACATACATAATTAAGCTCCAAACTGTCCAAACATGCCTAAACCAGTTTTATTAAAATACAAAACACACAGGTTCTTAGTTTAAATAATTGACTAGTTATGACGCTATGTAATTCTATGAACTTGACTCGAATCATAAAATTGAAATTCAAAACTATCCTATCTGCGACCGCTATACAACTACAATAGTACATAATTATGCTCACCACTGATAATTGTTGTGCAGGTAGAGACACAGTCAGTGCTAACTACTACTTACATAATCGTATTTTGCAATATGTATAATGTACCATAATTGAAACCACACAAAAAATGCATTTTTGTGTAATGTGCAATTTTGTAATTCAAACTTCAAGTTAATCCAGTCAAGTCTGATACGCCGTATTATAAAATCTCAATCCAAATCGACAGGTAATTATCGAGACTTACTATATAAATTATACAGCATCATAAGCCTGAACTAAAACGTGTATATATAGGTAAAATTAAAGATCGAGTATAATAATTCCAAGAAAGTTCTTGAAGAATAATACTTCTTCAAATTACAATTCGTAGTAAGGCTGTTTTGAAGACGTCATTCAAAAATTATCATCATGTATTTAACAATAACAAAAACTCTACAAAGATTACGAGTAAAGGAAAACCTCACTAACTGTAATATAATTTTGATTCCCACTTCCTAGAAATCAATGAGAAAACCGACATCATAATACTAACTTATTATGACAGCTGCAATTTTCACTTTGCGTGCCAGTGACAAGACGAAAGAAATTTGACTTTGTAGTTAACTAGTAAGTATGGTCGTATAGTAGTCAGCCTCAGCATTAAAAGAAGTCACTAGTTTAGTCATGCGAATTTTTAACAAGAAATTTACTCAGCAAATACAACTATTTCTGCTCTGTACTGTTGACTGTATAACGACACTATCAAAATCATTACTATACATCTGAACATCATCGCGAAATTCCCTGCTTCTTAACTTGCTACTGCTGCCTACCTACCTAGGTTAGGTAGGTACCTACAATACATAGAAGCAGGTAATCAGTAAACAGGTAATATTTAATGGGTACATTTTTTGTTTTTGATTCACAAAATCCCAAGAAAACGACTCAATGGGAAATTAAAATGACGGCAATACTGGCTCACTATCGCTAGTCACTAACTTACTGAATCTGTACAAACCCCAAGTACATAATGCTAAAAACTTAGTCAATTGATCTGAAACCCGTAAAAAGAAAACAAAAGAACAGATGTGTTTCTGAAAAAATAATAAAAGCTATACTTACTATATATATCTAAGTTTGACCTTTCCTTGAATGGGGATTTATAACCACTGTCAACTGTGATGAGTTCTTATTACTATACTGAGAAAAGACGAGTGCTTAAAATTCACATTGCTCCTACAGCACTGTCTTTGAAACTACATGATTGACTACATCTTAAGATATTTAGTAAATACCTATACTTATATACTTATGATTTATCTTCTTCATATGATAGATTCAGTGCCTAAAATATTTGACGGGCATCTCGTCGTACTAACAAGTGATAGTACATCAGATAGCTGGCTGTCAATAAAATATGTACATAATATTCATTTAAAATTATGTAAATACATAGGTAGAAACAACTACAGTTGTTTGTCACTTGTCGAATAAACTATGCATTATTTAAGCCCCCAAACAAAATACGTGTATAATTAGAACGATATTTTGAAATACGCGTTAGCAATCTAGTCTTATATCAATGAGCTAATAACGAATAGGGCTCAATTACCTTATTGAAGATGTCGTGAAGCTTCTCAGTATTGGCTCGTTTCAAATAGCCATGAGTCTGTTTTGATTTTAACAAAGGCACAACCACATGATTTCACATTTCCAGATCAGGGTCAAGGTCAGTAATCAACGGGTGGTGGCAGGGAAGCAATTCATGAAAAAAGAATACACAAAAAGAAAAATATTTTATTAAACTTTATCAGGTCCAATATGAATCGATATAGCCTAAACACTACATATTTACAAGTAAATGGACAATGCAGAATACAAATAATTAATTACACGTGCGAACTGATTGCTCATTCTTCGATGGAATTACTTTATGAATGCAAAATATCTCTGGAACTAATCACTCTTATTCCAGTACCAGCTTCCGCAGTTTCGCAAAAAGTCAGTCCATCCCTGCAGTCTGCAGTACCCATTCTATTCTAGTCTGTATTTCAGCAATAAACCATTTCCCGCAAATTCCAGTTCAAATCCATGCCACCTTATGTCACATGGACCATTTTGGCAAATACCAAAATAGCAGGACGTAAAAATAATAAAAAGTAGTTGTAACTAAAAAATGTACCTACTACATACAGTTTACTTAAAGGACATGCGACATGCATAATTACTTAAATCTTTCCTGGAATTCAACAAATTATTGTTACTAAAATAACCATCAACAATACAGGAAGTACAGTACGAAAATGGAACAGTAAAATAATAAAACCGGAAATCGATTATTTTTAAGATTACGTATACGCAGGAAATATGCATATAGCCCACTATGTACCTACGTTATATGAGTAGCCAAAGGTCACTAAGGTTAAAATCAAGAACGTCTATTCACTAAGTAACTTAAACTTTTAGCATTAGCAAACACATTATGTACTTAATTTAATCGATATCAAAATTCAAAATAAAGTACCAACTACATTTACTATTAGCAATTTGAACATGGCATGTAAGCTATAAGGGATCACCCATAAATGACGTCGCGGGTAGGGTCAATAGGTCTACTTGTATATTGATGATGACATCGCATGTTAAAGACAGCCATTTTATGCAATACTAGTTAGGCTGGTGACAGTGTGGTCATAAAGGTCCTAAAAATCAGGATATTTCGATGTCGATGAAATCATTTACGGACGATCCTTAACATGCTACTAAATATTTAATCCGAGGCATTAATGCAAGCATCCTATAGTGAGCTCTCAAGAGAAAACCAAAATCAAACAAATGGAAATTGAAAAGGATTTAAAATTGAAAATGTAAATGGGAAAAAAATGCATTAAAAAAATAAAACTGAAACCACGAACAAACCCAATAACAAAATTTAATAGTGTATTGAATAAAGATAACATCACTTAAACACTAACAGCACTTTACTTAAACGCTTGAACTAATCAGCTCAACGAAAACTAAACGGACTTGTGTAAGCGAACAAAATATGTAGGTATACTATATAGCCAAAAGTTGAAAGGGAAAATATAACCATAAAACCGCACGAGAAAAAAAACGCAAGGAAAAGCATATTTCCCAATTTAAATTAAATGTAAGTAATTCAACTTGAAATAATTGAAACTAAACACCTTTGAGGTTTTGAGACCTTTTACGTGTCTCAGACTGTGAATCGTGACTTTCCATGAAATAAAGTGCCTCAATTTCACCCAAAAAAAAAATAAATCCTAATAAACTATTCTATTTCACCACTCATATATGTCATTTTCATTTTAGTTAAATGTGTAAAAAATAAAAATAAAAAAATAGGAGTCTTTCCCACATATCGAGACAGAAAAAGGAAAAAAGTGGAGAATTCACGTTATGGGCTCTTAAGCTACCTCCATGTGACAGTAACACACAGCGGGATGGAGAGCCAGGAGTTGAGTTCAATTTGTAGGAATAATAGAGAGAGAGAGAGACGAAATCAAACCACAAAGAAGAAAACGTAAAAATGAAAGCTGAGTCAAACAAACTGAAAGCCAAAACCGAAGTGGGCATCATGAATTTTTAAAATAAATCTATTTCTTTCTTTCTCTTTCCTCTGCTCATATCTTCCACAAGAGAGAAAACGTCTCCACTAACAGCGTAATATATTGTAAATACGAAGTTTTGTCTGGTTTTTTTGTATCTCCACAATGCTAAACGAATTTTGTCTGGTTTTTTGTATCTCCACAATGCTAAATGAGTTTTGTCTGGTTTTTTGTATCTCCACAATGCCTACAGAGTTTTGCATACTTTTCCTTGTTCCCACAAGAACAATAGAAAAGGGAAAGGGACGGCGCCATACCACAATAGCTTAACATTACAATTCAAACTGGTCTAAATGGGTCAACAGCTTCATGCTCGACTATGCAACAATGAAATTACATTACAATTCCAACTAGTTAAACTGGGTCAACAGCTTCATGCTTGACCAGGCAACAATGTAATTCACACAGTTATCTGCACAATAGCAAAAGTGGCACAGTTAAATGTAAAATTCAGCAGATGTTGCAAATTGTATCTTATAAAAAAGAAAAACATAAGAAAACACATACAGTCATACAAAAGAAGTCAAACACAATGGACCAAACAAAAAAGATTCGTCAAAGCTATCTCAATCAAAGATTTTCAGGATCTTTTTCAGGGCTATCTGGATTTTTAAAGAATAGAACTAGTTGGAAAGACAAAAAGCAAGTAAAAAAAGAGTTACAGAAACTTAACGCATACTCGCTGCACAAAGACATTAGAAGAAAATTTCCACGCCGACGTGTACAGTTTAACTTTATCAACGAAATTTGGAGTTCTGATTTGAAAGACATATCAAATATTTCGGAATGGAACAATTGTAATACATTTGTATTAATTGTGGTCGATGCTTTTAGCAAAAAAGCATATGTTCGTATGCTTAAAGACAAATCTTCAAAATCAATGATTCGCGCATTTGATTCTATATTTCGAGAAGCAAAAACAAAACCAATAATGTTGTTTACTGATCGTGGGAAGGAATACACATCTATAGTATTTCAAAAGTACTTAATCAGCAAAGATATACATCTGTACCACATATATTCGTATATCAAAAGCATGTTTAGTGTACGGTTTATAAGAACATTATTCTCAAAGCTTGAGAGGTATATGACCGAAAGAGACACATTCAAAATTGATGATAAAATTCAAGATTTTGTAACAGCTTACAACAACACCTATCACACTACAATCAAACAAAAACCAAATAATGTTAACAAAGAAAACGAATTTGACACTTGGCAAGTTATTTTTGCAAAATATCTTCAAGAAAAGAAAAAACCACAACCAATACCAAAATTTGCAATCAACGATCGTGTAAGAATATCACGTGCAAAATTAACGTTTGACAAAGGTCAGTATCGATTATTAATTATTTTTATAATTTATATAAATACAGATGTCAAATATTAAATTTAATCAGTCTTTGTTTATATTTCAAACAGGTTACGCTCAGAATTGGTCGGAAGAAATATTTAAAATCAAACAAATTCAGCCTACAGTTCCCTGGACATATTTACTTACAGACCTGCAAAGCGAAGATATTACTGGAGCTTTTTACGAACAAGAATTAAATCTGGTTTAAAAATGGCAAACGTTTCTAAAACTATGTGCTGTACGCTAAGCAGTAAAAACGATCTAATCTATTCGTCGTCAAACACACCATCAAACTTTGTTTGTCATCTACCAAACACAATTGATTTTGATCGAGATCAATATGAAGTTGGCGCTGTCAGCGTCAAATATACACGATCACAACCAAAAACTAGAAAAGTTAGAGCAGTTCCAATTTCAACAGGTCCAATGTTTCCATACGCAAGACCACCAACTGTGAAAACATTCACTTTCAAAAAAACTATACCTCATTTTGGAACGTTTTTATCAGATTTTAATAGAGCGTTAAAAACAAACAATATACCTTTGATATTTGAAATATATACATTAAAAGACAAAAACGCTTCAGAAACAATTATAACAATTGTCAAACAAAATTTGATTCCAATGGAATACATTGTAATTTCTGAAGAACTAGCAACTCTTTGTGGATTCAACAGAACGCGATTTGTACAAGGAAAATATACAGCGTTAAACGTAACAACACAAGAACAATTTGACGAAGTACCAATAGGAACTGATTTTGAAATACATCTAGAAAAATATAGCAATGACGAGAACGCTATAGCAATACAACAAACATATAACAGTATAGTAACATTTCGTCGTGAAAACATTGAAGGAGATAATACTCCAAATAGTTACTTTACAAGGTTGCGCAATTATATAAAAGATGATTATATCGATTTAGAAATACTCATTGGAGAAGATAAAAAAACCACAATAAAACTTGACGATCTAAATTCAAAAAATTATTTAAAACTACCACTAAAGATTGCAAACGCATGCGGATTCAACCAAGACAAGTTTTTTCCTGGAACACACAAGTCTAACATCGATTTCAACATGGTTGAGTTCAACAAAATTGCAGACAATGAAGATTTGTTTTATCAATTTGGGTTTTATACGTCATACGCAATCTACATGACGGAACCTAGCTCTTTAGCAATAACGGATGTTTTAAACAAAATAAACGAAACGTGCGAAAGATTTATATTTGCCGATATGGAAGTAAAGTTTGCGATACAAGACGGGGACATTTTTATAGAAAACATACCTGAAGATGTAAAAGTAGAACTACCAGAACTACTAAATGAATTTTTACAAATTGAAAAAAACTATGTGTTTACGAGAGGATCAAGAGCAACTGTCAGTCCAAGTATTCAAACACAAGAGCGCGAAATTGAATACGAATCGCAAGAGCAAGATGTTATAGAACCCATAGGTGAAGATATTCCATCACGAAGAGTATTAATATTATCAGATATTGTAAACAATCAAATTTATGGACATCATGTTTTACCAATATTGCAAGATATTGATTTAGGTCAAGACTATTTAAAGGAGTACACAACAAACTTTAATCCAGTCATATACCTACCGATTAACAATCAACACGTATCAAAACTAAGATTCCAACTTGTTGACGAGTATAGACGTGAACTTAACTTTGGAAGTGAAGGAGAAACAGTTATTAAACTACACTTTAAACCAATATACTGACAAAATGAGACAAGTTATATGTGAATCTGACGATACCTGCAAGCTTGCGGAACCTCAATATATTCAATCTGGAAATGGTTTGAGTTTAGTTGCAAGTGCTGGCGTGTCGTCTGAAGAAAGTTCATACCTTATTCCGTTTGATTTAAGTAACAAAAAGGTCAAAGTTATAAAAACAGGTAACAAAAACCATACAAGGAAAATAAAAACAACTAAAGAAACAATTACAAAAAGAAAAAATACCAAAAATACCAGCAAAAACATCAACATGTTGAAAAAACATGTACAAATTGGTGGACGGAATCGCAAAATAAAGAAATCGTTATTCACAAATAAAAAAAGCGTTGGGAAGAAACGAAATTGTGCAAAGCAAAAATAAAAATAAAATTGAGGTCACGTTTGCAAAAGTTCTTGGAACTAGTTTAGCTCAGCAAAACAATTGTAAGAATAAAAAATATAAAATTAAGGTCAAATGTTTACAAATTTTCAGATTACTTTTAAGTTTAAACAAACATTCTAAGAATCAAATAAAACAAATGAGGTCAAATGTTCACAAATTTTCAGATTACTTTTAAGTTTAAACAAACATTCTAAGAATTAATTCAAAGTTACACAATAATTCTAAGAATCAAATAAAACAAATGAGGTCAAATGTTCATAAATTTTCAGATTACTTTTAAGTTCAGACAAACATTTTCAGAATAAACGTTATATATTTAGATGTTTTTACATTGTATGCTGATTAGTATGACTGACTTCTCAGAACTGCGAGTCTAAGAATAGAACACGCTGTGACCCAAGGACAAACGGATTATTAGAATGCTGAACACAAAAACATATAAACAATAAGAAAAAACGTTTGAGTGTGCAAATATATGCAAATATGGCGATAATATTTTTAACAACAATATAAAAACAATGTAATTATTGAAATTTGCGTCAGTGCAGTGTTATCCGCAAGCAGCAACACATATTAAAAAACGTTTTAATGATGGATATCAATAACTTGTTTGAAGATAAGCCGTCGGTTTATGATAAATCGAAAAAAGCATTAAGATCCGAATTAAATTTAACCGAATTACCTGTCACAGATATTAGTACACAATCAAGCACGGAATTTGTACAGTGTTTTCCATTAGGAAGTATTAAAGAAGATTATAATCCCCTCGAATTCACATGGACGGTTGATGGATATGGATCACTTGCTGAATCATACTTGGCACTTGGATGTCAGATAGTGAAAAAAGATGGAACTGTCTGTCAAAACACAGACGTTGTTGCACCATCAAACTTGTTTTTCCATGCATTGTTTGCTAACCTACAACTATATCTGAACAATGAACTCGTTTTTGACGCTTCTGGAATGTACGCATGGAATGCATACCTTCAACGTTTACTTGGAACAAGCTCATTAGACAAGAACGGGTATCTTCAAGACGAATTTTGGTACCCAAACATTACCCCAAATACCTTTACCACAAATGGCGATACCGGATTCAATGCAAGGTATACGAAAACTAAGGATTCTACACAATTTTTCATGATTGGAAAATTGCTGGCAAATTTCTTTAACCAAAACCGATATTTGCCTCCAGGGTCAGAGGTTAGAATTGTTCTTAGAAGAAACATACCTGAATTTTACCTTGATTGCAATGCTGATACGAAGGCGCCATTCAGCGGTTGTCCATATAAGTGTTTAATTACTGAAGCAGTATTTTACGGTGCTAAAAAAGTTGTTGCACCTGAAGTAGTTAACTGGCACAGACAACAACTCTCATCCGGACTCACGTTTAAATATCCTACTAATGAAATTCAAATCAAAACGTTTTCAACACCAACCGGATTGTCCTCGGCAAGTTCTGAGTCGCTTGTTATTGGAAAAATTCCCAAACTAATTGTAATTGGAATGGTGGACAGTGAAGCTTTTAATGGGAAAATGACAAAGTCGGGATATAATTTTGAAGATTTTAATATGAGCGAACTCAATGTTACATGGAACGGCGAAAACGTTGAGCACCGCATGTTCCCGTTCAGTTTTAAAGGATCTGACACTGCAGGAGTGGACAATTACGTATTCGGTGTTCAGTCGTTGAGGAAGACGGCCGCATCACAAATTCTTGGAAACGGTCTAAATGTGGACAACTATACTAAGGGAAATGTCCTTGTTGCAGTAGAATTACTTCCAAACAACGGCAACGCGCTTTCTGTTAACCGTAAAGGACAAATCAAGATTTCAATCAAGTTCAAGAAAAATCTGGAAAAACCAATTACTACCATTGTGTATTGTCAATATCAGGGATTATACGAAATTAATCAAAATAAACAGATTACTTTTGACAATTAAAATGAATTCAACATCGATTAAAGTAGCATTAGATAAGTTATTAATGTTTAGAAATGTAAATATTCCTGTATACGTAGTAGCAGCTGATACGCTGCATTTAAATGTAAAATTTGATACGTTTCCTGTTGCTGTTATAATGAATACAGATGTTATCAGCGGTCCAGGAATACATTGGATTGCTTGGCTTATACTGTCTAATACAGAATGTGAATATTTTGACAGTTATGGTATGGATATACATAGATATGTTAACGTAAAACCTCCAGTTAGTAATATTATAGCTGAAAATTGTATGCAGTTACAGGGTAATTATTCTTATGTGTGTGGTAATTATTGTGTTTATTATATATATAACAGATTAATAGGTTATTCATATAGACATATATTAAGTAACTTTACATCTTACACTTTTGAAAATGATATGAAAATGAAAAGATTTATTCGAGGCATTTTTGATTTTGATCCTCACAAAATCTATAATAAATGTCAGACTTGTCAATCAAACAAATCAAAATTTCATTGCTATTGTTGAAAAATTGTAATCAAAAATTTAAAAAATCAATAAAAAGAGTAGTTTAGAACAAAAAACGTTTAGTTTGTGTTTGTGTTTTATTCAGCATACATCTAATCACTATGGATTTGGTACATTTTGAACTTATTCACCCGTTTACAATGTCGATAGTTGGTTGTACGGGTTCAGGAAAAACGTTTATGATTCGTGACTTTATTAAACGTCGACAGCAAATTATTACTCATAAAATTGATAAAGTTGTGTATGTGTATTGCGACATGCAGCCAGTGTTCTATCAAATGCAAGCTGAAGATCCGAATATTATATTTACACAAAGTATAAAAGATATCGAAACATTAGCAACGGAAAATTCGCTTGTGATTGTTGATGATCAAATGGATTTACTAACAAAAGGCGAGAATTATGAGTTAATTACACGTTATTTTATTAAACATGCTCATCATCGCAACGTCAGCATTATTTTAATTCTACAAAACGCGTTCAAAAAACAATTACGCGAAGTTAATATCAATTCTCAATACCTTGTATTGTTCGACAGTCCACGTGACAGATCTACAATTCAACGTCTTGCAACTCAAATTTGTCCTGGACAAGTTAAATATCTTCAGCAAGCATATATAAAAGCTGTGACACTGAGAAAGTTCGGTTATTTGTTTATGGACCTTCATCCAAGAAGTAACAATAGAAATTATTGGGCGCGGTCACATATTTTTTCTGACAATGAGTGTGAAGTATATACCCCAGAATGAGTACATTATTAGAGCAAGAGTGTGAATACTTGTATAATATAACAACATTACCTAACACTACAAGTTTATTAAAAAAATCAACAGAAATTCAACTGACTGCAATTGCTGAGTGTTTGCAAAACTACGAGTTATTTTGCGAGTTTAACCAATTAAAGTGTTATAAAATAAAATTACTAAACAAACGTTTAGCAAAAAACCCAAATAAGCTGAAACAGTTACTTATAAAAAACCAAAATTTAATAAAACAAGTCTTGTCACACATTTTTAAAACAATACTTTTTGGGGAATTTGTAATATTATTAACACATGATGGCTAAAGTGATGAAAGTTATTGATCCAGAACTATATAACACACTGATGAATATTTATACTAAACAGTGTACACAAAACTCTCCTACTACACCAATAAGTTGTGACCTAGTTAGATCAACAAAATCTGAACTTGTAAAATTCAAATATCAAAAACCAATAAACCAATCGCTTGCAAGTCGGCGAAAACTAATTGATGTTGAAAGCAACTTTAAGTTAGAAGAGCCATCTAGCTGGATCAAGTTCAAGCGAAATAAAACTTGAAATGAAAAACTACAAAGACAATTTTTGGAGAAAAAAGTTTCAAGAAACCAAAAATAATGTTTTTTAAAATGGCAGTATATAAAATCAGCGGTTATATACTATGCTTAGCATTTTGTATATGCATAGCAAAAGTAACTAGTAACACAAATATTACATTAGTTAATCAGTTGGACAAACCGCACTGGAACCGATCGTTCTCAAACTCATCAGTGCAAAATGAAGAAAAGGAACTTTTTAGAATGTTCTTTGACATACTTTGTCAATTGCATAAGACACAGCAAAGTAGTGCTGTGCTTTATATTGTATTTGTTTCATTGCTGGGAATTGTGCTCGTCAAGGTCTATGCTTTTGTTACCAAGCAAAAAGCATTGCAAGCTGACTCATTAGAGGCTGAAGCTCAGACTTTAAACCGTCAGTCTTAGGAAAAGCGTCTAGCAAGAATCATCATGGGTGGAAACCAAATACCTGTCATTGTCTACGAATCAAGAAATTATCCTACACCTCGACTTGAATTCCCAAATGAACATTGTTCATTCTTTTGTTGTACAGTACCTGCTTGCATTTTTAAGTGTAGAAGACACATTGGCTACAACGCACATGTTGAAGAAATACATTTCTGTCAAGATTGCAAGCTGTATGTAGCTGAAAAACATTTACACAAATGTTTACAACTCGGACAACGTGGTGGACATGCACACTGGATGGACACTGGACATAAGTTGGATTTATCGTTTTTTAAAGAAAGCAACAGATCACATTTAGGAACAATAATCCACTACATCTATATTGCTCCCGACACACTACAACTAAAAGATGTTGAAGAAACTTTTCAACATGTTAATTCTGCTGCTATAAAACTATTACAACAAAATTTAGTTATACATTCAGCTCTGCGTGTTCAAATTGGAATTGATATACTAATGGAAAAAGACATTGTTAATGAAGATGGTGTATCAACTGTCCACGAAGAGTTGATATATCTAAAGAGTGAAAACCATGATCTGCATCACAGCGACGGTGTTAGTGAGTTTCTATTGAAGTCAGCAGATGAAATTATACAAAAGAAAAATATTTTTACTGAACAAGGAAGTGGATGGAGAATCAAAAACATTGTTTCATTTCAAATCAAGATTGGTGAACTAAAATTGTTTGCAAATGAACGCGGTAAACATCATTTAAAGATGCCGTTTAAAAAGCAAGGATATCTGAACATAAAAAATAAAAAAGACAACAAGTGCTTTAACTATTGTATTGCTGCTGGAGTATATTTAGAACAATACAAACTACAAAATCCAATACTTGCAACTAAGCGACTTCGATGGTATGAACATTGTCAAGCTCCAAAAACATGGAAACCATACCTCAAAAACTTTGATTTTTCAATGATAAATGAAGATGGTGTCAACATTTACCAGAATATTCCAGAATTTGAAGAAAAAAATAAAATACGTGTTAATGTTTTTTCACACAAAAAGAAAGAAATATTTCTTGTTAGAAACAGCGAAAGCAAGTTTGACATCACCATAAACTTGTTCTTACTTCACGAACATTTGGAGAAAGATGCAACAAAGAAACATCATTTTGTGCTAATAACGGACCTTAACAAGTTTTTAGGCCATATAAGACCAAACAAGTTGTTCTTTTGTCAACACTGCTTTCGATTCTTCAAACATCAACGCGATCAACTAAGGCATAGTTACACATGCTCTGAAATTAAACAAGATATTGAAGAACCTAATCCGGGATTTAGAGTAAAGTTTCAAAACCCTGAAATGACACTTGTTCAACCGTACGTTCTTTATTTTGATTTTGAAACGTTTTCAATTCCTGTTGACAACAACAAACGTGGAAAAGCAACTATTATAAACAATGAGTTTGTTCCCGCAAGTTATTCAATAGTCATTGTTCAAAACAAGTGTAATGAATTAACAGTAATACATACTGAATACTATGATGGTGAAAATGTCATTAAAACGTTCTTTAATTCAGTTTTTAAGTGGGCAGCTAAACTTATACTTGAAATAAGAAATACAAATAATCATAATACTCCAGATGCAGAAACGTTACAAAAACATAGAGACGCTACACATTGCGAGTTGTGTAACCGTGAATTTACAAAACTTAACGAAGAAGAGGAGCAAAGTGGAGATGAACTGGATGAATGGGGCTACCGTAATGTTACCTTTCGCGGATTTGAAAACGCAACTGATGAACTAAACGGAAGAAAAAGAAAACCTGTAATAAAGACATTTCATCATAATCATTTTGACGGCACGTATGTCAGTGCACTTTGTCAAGGATGTAATCTTAGAATTAAATATAATAAGGAACTAGTATGTATGGCACACAATGGATCTAAATTTGATCTAAATTTATTAGTAACTGGATTTGATTCAAAATTATTTAATGCATCAGAAATTGACGTAATAGCAAAATCAGCAGAACAGTTTCTGCAAGTAACAATTAAATCAAAAAATATAACATTACCAAAATTAAGGACAAACTTTGATACTGATGATCAAAACGATGAAGAAACAGATACCAGAGTTTGTGTTAGATTTATTGACAGTTTCCAGTTTTTACCTGGTAGTCTGGATAACTTGTCAAGCGGTTTAAGAAAGGAAAATAGTCCTTGTTTTACAATTGCCGAGCAGTGTTTGAAGAAAACGTTACCTGATTTTTCCATTGATGATATGGAATTGCTGCTAGCTAAAATACCATTTCCATATTCCTATTTAACATCACCAGTTGTTTTAGAAGAAGGTCATAAAATACCTGAACGTAATTGGTTTAATAACGATCTAACAGGTGAAACTATTTCGGATTGTGACTGGAATAAAGTTTTGGAGATAATACAAAAATTTAAAATACAGGATTTTAAACGCTATTGTGAAATTTATACTATTCTCGATTCAGCATTGTTAGCAGTTGTTTGGGAACAATTTCGTAAAACTGGAGTTGAAGTTTACGGTCTTGATCCTACATATAAGTGCACAACAAGCGGTTATGGATGGTGTAGTTTTTTATATTCTACAAAAGTTTGTATTGATGTTATCAAAGATAAGAAAATGTATGATATGGTTCGAGAAGGTGTTCGTGGTGGAATATGTATGGCAACGCAAAAAATTACAAAAGCAAATAATGAAAGAGCCTTGGGGGATAAATTTAATCCTAATATTACACGAAATCATCTTTTATATGTTGACCTAAATAGTTTGTATGCTCACTCTATGTTAAATAAATTTCCAATAGGGGATTTTCAATGGGAAGATATTGTAACGCTTAAACGTTTACCGTGGCAGGATCCGTCGTTAGGTGAGTTAGAGGATAAAGGTTATATATTAACTGTTGATCTGGAATATCCCTCAGACGTACAGCAGAGAACAGTAGATTTACCATTGTGTCCTGAACGAAGGCAGGTTCAGTTAGAGGAAATATCGGAACAACAGACTAAAGATATGAAAAAACTTGGTACAACAGGAAAATCATTTGTTTCACAACCAAAACTAATGTTAACTTGTTATGATAAGAAAGAGTATACTGTACATTACAAATCTTTACAATATTATCTTTCAATGGGAATGAAATTGAAAAAAATTCACGCTGGTTTTAGTTTTAAAGAAACACGTTTTATAAAACCATACATTGAAAAAAATTTGGAACTGAGAAAAAATGCAAAAACTGTATCAAAAAAGAATTTTATAAAACTAATGTCAAATTCAATCTATGGAAAGTTTTTACAGTCGGACAAAAATTTAATTGAAATCAAGTTCTGTTCTTCTAGAGCACAAGCTCTGAAACATCTAGCATCTGAAAGATGTGTGGATTTTAAATCCTTATCTGAAAATTTAAGTGTATTTGTGTTTAAACCGAAAATTTTTAAAATGGAAAAACCCATTTCTGGGGGATTTGCTTGTTTAGAATATTCAAAGGTTATTTTTTATTCTGGGTTCTATCAACAATTAAAACAGGCTTTTGGTGATGATCTAACACATGGGTTGTATTATGACACTGATTCGGCAATTATAAATGTGGAAGACCCTGAGGACAAGTTTTTTTCTAATTTGATAAAAAACAAAAACTATTTTGACTTTAGTAAAATTCCATCAGATCACGATTTTTTTAAAACACATTCACATTTACCGGAATTAAGATTATGCAATGAAGCGATTTCCGGATTGTGGAAGATTGAATCTTTAGATGTTGCAATGTTGTGTTCACTCAAACCAAAGCAGTACGCGTTAAAATATTTTAACGACAGTAGTGAACTAAAATGTAAAGGTATACCTGCAAGAAGTTTAAAAAGATGTAATGCGGATACCTATGCGGATGTTATAAATAATAAAGAGATTGTAACTCTAGGTGTAGATTTGATTAGATCTAAGGATCATAGATTATATCGCATGCATGTAGATAAGTTAGCGTTTCATTATCTAGATGTCAGTAGATGTTACCCTGATTCCAACAATATTAATTATAGTTTACCGTTTGGTCATTATAAATTAGCAAAACGTGCGAGGTTAGAATAAGATATACTAATTTTTTATACTAACTTACTTGGTTTTATTAAGAAAATAAATTAACAGTTATACTTGTCGTAATTGTTTTAATTTATTATATTTTTAAATTAATAACTACAGTCACATATAGTTTTATTAAAATGTAAAATATAGTTCATACGATTATAAATTAATCAAAGTTCTAAGAATTTTTGTTAACGTTTCTAAAATATTCTTAAAAGGTTTGGATTAAACGTTTTTCTTTTGTTGTAAAAACCTTGACTATTTGGTATAAAAGTCGTGTCTGCTGTTGAAAGTAACTCATTCAGAGTTTAAATTTTATACCTGTTAGATCAATTATCTATTTCGTATTCACCATGCAGTCTCGCATTCAAGCTTACACTCCTTTGATGGAACCTGGTTGGAGAAGCAACAGCAGAAACAAAAAAATCAACGAGTGGGATTTCTTTACTGCGGAAAAATCTCAATCATTCGTTATTGGAACCAACTTGCTTGCTCGTAAATTGTTCAATACTAATCAATCGACTTCGTTTTTGTACCTTGGAAGAAAACGTAACGATTCAAATTTGTGTACAACTGTCAGATTTTCTGAGTATGAAAGTGGCTTGATTGCTTCTTTCATAAAAACAATATTAGGACAACGAGCTACACAAATCGCGGAAGGTAAACAGTTCTCTGATGTTGTCTTACAAGTTGACAACAAACCTGTTGAAAAACAACTACAAGATACTAATTCGCACGAATTCTGGATGAATCACAAGCAAAAACTTGCATCTGTAAGACTACAGATTGTTTTTAATCACATCATTGGTGATTATCAATTATTGATAAATTCACCTGTTCCTACTGCTGTTTCAACAAAATATGGAAATTGGCCCGGCCCAACTATTGATTTGCTTGTTTCCGAGATGGAAAATTTGATTGAATTTATTGATACGGTTCAGAAATAATTTTAAAAAACTTTGTAACGAAACATGATAATATTCTATGACGCTAACTTTATTTTATGAAATAATTTGTGTATTGTAAATTAATTTTTGATTATTGTAATAAAAAAAATTATGTAAATGTAAAATGTAATGTGCGTGGTTTTTTACTATTTCATAACCTTCTTATAACATGTAGTAACAAATAGAAGATTTTATTTTTTTTGGTAGTATGCATTTAACTGTGGTAGTTATGCTACGGTGCATTTAACTGTGCTACTTATGATATTGTACATTTAACCGTGTGAATTACATTGTTGCCTGGTCGAGCATGAAGCTGGTGACCCAGTTTAACTAGTTGGAATTGTAATGTAATTTCATTGTTGCATAGTCGAGCATGAAGCTGTTGACCCATTTAGACCAGTTTGAATTGTAATGTTAAGCTATTGTGGTATGGCGCCGTCCCTTTCCCTTTTCTATTGTTCTTGTGGGAACAAGGAAAAGTATGCAAAACTCTGTAGGCATTGTGGAGATACAAAAAACCAGACAAAACTCATTTAGCATTGTGGAGATACAAAAAACCAGACAAAATTCGTTTAGCATTGTGGAGATACAAAAAAACCAGACAAAACTTCGTATTTACAATATATAGCGTACATTATACATACACTTTATATTTAATCGCTGAAGAGTAGAAACAAGCCGAGGAACATGACATAGGAATATCGGAAGTGTTTACCTTTGCACAGTGAATCCCCTTTAAAACTTGTATGTAGTCGTGCATGTTATATTTTCTAAAATGTGTTTATATGGTTTGGCTTTTAATTGGCGCTTTTAAAATGGCGTCAAATACATTGATATTTATTTTGCATCTAATATTTATATCAGCGAATAATTATTTTTGCTTGTATTTTATTTCGAAAAGATTTGAGTAGCGTATTTTTGAAACTCGAAAAAAGTGTGTAATTCATGATTTTACATTTCCAAAATTCCTAAATACCATAATTTGAATTTTCAGTAAATTGAGTAAATAATGCATTTTACATTTTCAAAAATGTGCAAATACTACAATTTAAATTTCCAAAAAATTGAGTAAATAATGCATTTTGCATTTTCAAAAATGTGTAAATATTACAATTTGAATGTTCAAAAAATTGAGTAAATAATGCATTTTACATTTTCCAAAATGTATAGATAGACGAAATTTTGCCCCTTTTGAAAGGTGTAAATAGCTTATTTTTCTCTCTTCAAATACGTGCAAAATGAATTATCTTGCATACTTCCAAATCATCATTATAACAGACCTTTTTTAACAAGCGTAAACCGTTGTAAATACTAATATACGACATTATTTAAAAAAATAACCATCACGTTTTGCGGGAACGTGAAGCTTCGAACGTTTTATACTGTCAACTGTAGGCAGCCAGAAACTTTTAGATCTAGAAAGCATCTTTTGACTTTAACAAATCACTACAGTCAGTCTGAACAAGGTTTGTTTTCATTCTGCCACGAGGGCTCACGAGGCTATTATTTTATCTGTATAATACGTACACCACATTACATCAGCCGGAGCCTATATGAGCTACCTTTTAATGGTATATGTTTTATCTTTTACTAAGGTGCTATATACATATATGTACTCGTACATTATGAGCTCTAATAAAGCTGGAACTGGAAACTTATATAAAATCTGCGGAACTGGAACTCCTGGAGGTAGATTGTAGATAATAAGAGAGAAACATATGTTTCCAGATTGTCCAGAAACTAACAGTTCCTTAGGAAAACTTGATAACGAACAGAGCGCGACAAAGGAAAGGAGACACATGACTCTCCATAGATTTTAGTCCCACAAATTATTCTCCTCATCTAAATCCAAATTCCAAACTCAAACTCCAAAAATTCAATCTCCATAATATATGTAGGTACCCACATCCACATCCCAACATCCCTTCCAAATGTAAGTAGACAGATATCGCCACTATTATTATCTTCCTCAACTTCCCATATTGCACCGTGTATAAGCATGCCCATTAAGGACACGAGGAACTTCTGGTTCTGTTTATACCTATATGAATATGTCCCCATTATTTTATTATTACCTTACATATTAAATTAGTATTCGAATTCGAAATTCAAGAGGCATGCGGAGAACAGCTGTGACGTCAGAGTCACGGAAAAAAATATACTTACTTTCACTTTCATTGAAAAGCATGCATTTAAAAACATCCTCAAAATAACATATATCAGGGATCGTCCATAAATGACGTCACGGGTACGGACAATTTCTGGATATCGGTGACACCCTAAGTTGAACATAGCCATTTATAGAATGCTTGAGCTAGTGACAAGGGGGCCATTTAAGGTCCTAAAATTGGGAATATTTCATAGATGACATCATTTATGAACGATCCCTAATACATTATACAGCACAATTACTGAGCTAGGTACAAGGTAGGTTACTTTAAGTTACAGTCCGTGTCCGTGAAATTTTTGTATGATACTAATGCAAGCAATACACTTATCGTTAGGGAGGGAATTGAGACACACTATAGGGCCAATTTTCTCGGAATTTTTTAAAATTTCACTTTAAAACGGCGGATATATGTCAAGTAGAATGACAGTGACAGATCGTAACTGGGCGAGACAACACAAATGTTTAATCCCTAACGTATTATGTACTTATAGGTCTCAATCTGAATAATACTTGGGTATGAAGTAACTATATGTATATTATACTTTTCTACTTTCCTTTCAAACTTCAAAAGTTTGTTTGCCTTGAATAATAAAAAAAATAAAACGGAAACGCGAGAAAATAGCACGAGGGAATATATATTATAGGAGAAAGCATTTTTGAATGGTACATAGATTTTTTAAAATAATTCCGATAGAGCATCTGCGCTTTGGTACGTAGCAAGTATAAATAATGCAGAAATCTACAAAGTACGAAGTATGAAGAATATTAATTTCTATATATAGATATAACGCGCAGCAACCATTTTGAATTCTGAGTGTAAAAATACATGTATATGACATATTCTTTGGAAGCTGTACAAAAATCAATGAATCACAATACGGATTGCAGATTGCGGCTCTAATCTGCTGTCTAACAAATCCCTGGCATTTAATATATATATATCTCCCTTTATACTACCAGCCAGTATATCAATATATCAAAATGACCCATTTTCATTTTTAGCCAAACACAAGACGAACTATTTACAAAAATATTATTACAATTAATATGATATTGAAAAAATGTAAATAGAAATTTTTTCTACTTTTCAAAAGCATGTAAATTCGAGCATTTTGCACTTTTCGAAAACATTTAAATTAGAACATTTTGAACTTTTCCAAAAACATGTAAATAGAACATTTTACACTTTTCAAAAACATGTATGTAAATAGAACACTTTGAATTTTTCAAAAACATGTAAAAAGAACATTTTGCACTTTTCAAAAAACATGTAAATGGAACGATCTACACTTTTTAAAAACTCGTATTAGCATTTTAAGTTTTTTTCAATTAGTGTTTTATGGACATGGCTCATTTTAGTTCTATAGCTTAAATTGGATATTAGAGCATTTTAATTATTCACAGACGATATATAAAGCTCTGTAGGTTATATGAAGTCAAGTCCCAAAGTGTCCAGCCTACTTTTACATAGTAAAATAAATCCAAGATGCACAATCCACGAATCCACTAATTCCCGCTTTCACATTTCCCATCCACTAATTCCTCAGATTCAATAATAGTGTTTCAATCTTGCGCTTGAACACACAGTATTTACCGCTTTCCTTCCCTTTGATTTTCCATCATGCTTTCCTACAGCGATGACTATTCATATTTCGAACACTTTTCGGATTTGCATTCACAACTTAACGAAATTACCATCCGGCCATAAAATAATAGAATATAATGGAATTTAATTCAATGGATCACTCACAAATACCAAATCTAATCAAATTCCAATAATCTGCAACATATTTTGCAGATGAAGTAATTCCAAACACACAAAATTTAGTTTAGTTATTTATAAGTGATATATCCACTGCTCAGCTTTAACTCATAAAATAGCTTAGCATATAGGATTAGTAGTATGTGTACTTATAATGTCTAGCATAATACATACGACTACCGCCACATGCTAAATATGGATTTATTGCATTTGTTACTACCTATCTACATTTTGTATTTAGATTTTTAAAAAATTACAAAAATGCGAAATATATTAAAGAAACGTTCAAAAATTCTAATGGAAATATTTCTAAATCCTATAAAAAAATACAAGTAAAAATAGAAAAATCCAATGTAAAAAAATGAAACCACATGTCATAAATAGTCTATAATTTAAACCTTTCAAGCTTTGCCATATGAATAAGATGACCCAAAATTCAATTGATCTGCAATTTAAAATGTTTGTCCCTTTTTCTTCAGTATATACTGTCAGTCCTATAATATTTTTTATAGATATCGCAACGTGCAACTTTGAAAGGTCTCTAATTAAAATCATAATCTCAACTTTTTGAGAAGGATTTTCACCATCAACTTATTTTGCAAGATCAGCTTCAAAATAAAAAGGCAATCGTAATCGTACGTGCAAGTTGTAAGGGAATCATTACATTTTCTTTCTATAAGTTGGTATAAATCCACTCATCTGTTCATCTGTCTGTATATAGAACATTTCGAATCTTTGAAAATGATATGATTTATAGCTGTTAATAAAAAATACTCATTTTAGAAATTTACTCCTCTTTTTGCCAAAAATACACACACTTGGATTTCGAATAAAAAATTTGAGATTAAATCTTGAAAAAATAAAGATTTTTTTTCTACATGAATTATCCGACACGAAACTATTGAAAGACGCGGCAGACAGCAGACGATAGACGGAGACAGAGAATTTTCCCCTCGTTTTATTTCCAATTGAAAAGAATGACACATTTCTCCAAGTTCTCGTTTGAGCATTATATATTTGTTATCATTGGATTGGATTGGGCGAGAGAGAGACAAAGAAAGTTCAAGAAAACTCAAATGTATGGAAGAGATCAGATTCAGATCCAAATTCAACAGCTGCTCTGCTCTACATTTCCAGCGACGAGATTCGACAGTCGTCTTTTTTATACAATCTAACCAAATCCTACAATTGAAGAATCTAAACTGGTAAAATGAGTGATTTGAACTACAAATAATAAAATCTAAGTACGTATTTAAAGAAGTAAGTTTTAATAGATAGAATAAAACGGCTATTTTTTTAGCATAATATTTACGGTATTTTTTTAGACTGGTTTTAAGATTTGAAAATAGGCTAGAGTACAAAACAAGATATTGACGCTTTTTGAAATTACCGTAAAGTTTCCAATAACTCCCGAGGTCTTTAGCATTAAATCAAACGGAGACGTTTTTGTTTTTTTTTATATTCTAGTTTTTAATTACTCCCGCCGGGTGTTGGCGCAAAGTTAGCGCCAAAACTTTAATTCCCGAGAAAGTTATTTTAACCTTTGTACCTACCGACAATAATATGTTATTGTTAATCAATTTTAAAAAAGAAGAAATACAGTATAGTTACACCTTTTTGAAAGTGCAAAACAGCATATAATATGCTCATTTCGTAAGGTAAAGAATACGCTATCTACAAGTCTTTGAAAATACAAAATATGTTTTTTACTTATTTTTAAGGTAAGAAAATACTCTATTTACAACTTTTAAAAAAGTGGGAAATATTCTATTTACACATTTTTGAAAGTGCGAAATAGGCTATTTGCACATTTTTGAAAGTGCGAAATAGGCTATTTACACATTTTTGAAAGTGCAAAATTAGGCTATTTGCTTATTTTCCAAAGTGCAGATACGATATTTAGACACTTAGAGAAATATAAAAGAATTCAAAATAAATTCAAAATATACAAAATTTAAAAAAAATGTATCACTATATTTTAATACATTGTAAAAATGGTTTTTTAAAAGTTAAAAGCACGAACTTTCTATTAAGTACTTTCTCCTAAAACTACATTCACAAACTTGTTATTTCAGCTGAGCAATAGTAACCGCGCTATAAATGGATAGTTTCCCCTCTTCAATCACAATACAATAATACGTTTCAGCCAACTCAACAAATGGAAAAGGCTCAAGTGAAAGCCAAATGTGAGGCAACTGGGAATACTATAATATGTAAGAGAGGAGAGGACACACAAAAAAACATGTGATCAGATCTGATGGAACAGATGCTCCTCAAACATTATCCACCAAGATGAAGACCAAAAACTTCTTTTCCAGCTTCATCTCGTTCTCTCTCGCTCTCTCTCTCTGGTACTCTCGTTGCCCTTCTCCAAAACCATTCCAAATTTCCCAAATTCCTCCCCCACACTCTAATGGAAAGTTTCCCTGGCTTGTATACTTACTTATGTATATGCATATGCAGTCTTGGAATTCTACGAAAATTCCCAAACTTCTACCATCCTCAGAAAAAGTTACACAAAAAAACTCAAAATTCAAACAATAGGGCTTTGAGGAATCTTTCCCATTTTTTATGAAGAATATTTTACTTACCTTAGGTACATATAACAGTACTTGGAAAACTAAACAAAAAATATACAATTTACACTGTACATCACACATATTTTCCATTTACTTTTTAAAAGTAAACTTTTTATAATTAATTATATTAATATAAGAAAAGATCAAAGTTTGACTTTTACGTCTGACAGTGTTAAGTACGGTCCTATCTGATAATATGAGTGTGTAAATGAGTGAGTGATTCTGTCGTTAGGACTCGCAGCTTAATCGTTTGTAGTGTAGTGTAGGGTTTTATTGTATACTCGCTCTAGCTGTAAGAGGTACAGTTAGTGTTGGTGACAGAATATCAACTGACTCTATGCTACTATTCACGTATGTAGCACAGCTCGGTTGATGGTCAATGTTATCATTACATTGTTTACATTCTTATCCTATAATGCAACATCCGCATTCACGCTTCTACATTTATGGCGTATGTATACACAACGTCATAACATACCGCCCTCTCCCTCAAAGGAGCTTGTATATAACTATATAGTAAGTAACTAGTAAGTAGTAAATTATTACAAAGACATGCCTATTATAAGACGTGGCAGTAAAACAGCAGAGTTTGCTCGATTTGTCATCCATTATCCTAGTGTACAATTTAACAGTGATTTGGACGACTGCATACAATCCATACATAATTTTCATTTGAAGTTCATCTTTTCCTCTCTACATACTTTTGGATTCTGTGTCAACTTCTAATTTCAATTCTGAAGTGAATTTTTGGAGTTAAAAGGTAAGTAAGGTATCAAAAAATTCCTTATTAAATACTCTATGTGACACTTATATTAATTCAGTGATCGTAATTAAAGAGTTACAGTTAATTAAGTTAATTATATGTTTTTTACTACAATTAAGTTCTAAAAATATCTACTGTTTGTGTTTTCATATTTTGTTGGTTTTAGGCCGCGTTTCCAGTAGCGATGGGTCCCTATAGGAGTTTGACATCCGTCACAGAGTACTACCGGGTATCTTGGACTCACCCGGGTCTCCCTGGATTTTCCGCGGAGTTTTTGAGTAACATATAGGTATGTGTAATATATCATTTAAAAGCTATTTTTAAGTACATTAAACTTAATTATGAGTTACAATTAACTAATTACAATTAAAATTAATTATAATTAAAATATTTTTTATCATTAAAAAATACAAAAAATTCAAAAACGTGTGACTAATAAAAATTTGTTGTGGTGAGTTTTGTTTGCCTCTTTCAGCTCGGCAAGTCCGAAAACATCCATACGTGAGTAAAAACAACATAATAAAAATTACATAGATTCAAAATTAACTATTTATGATTATATAGTAAATGTGTATGTACGAATATAAAATACGTTGACAAACTAATTCGGACTTTTTTCTTATTCCCTACGCATATAACGATACAGGTGAGTGTGGTGCCTGGCCCCTCAGAAGGGTTTTACGTTTGTCAGGCCACACTTGAAAAACTTAAAGACTATAGATTAACCAAAAAATCCTAATGGGTACTTATCTTAAATGCTCTTAGAGCCTTAGCTAGGTATATTTTAAATTAAAATGACGTTTTATTTCTGAACAATTTTATACTTAGGTGGGTAATAGCTCGTCCCGAGTTATTGCCAAGTAACGTATATAGTTAGTTATAATAACGAAAAGTATATAGCATAGGAGGTCACCCTTATGGGGTGTCAAATGTGGATATAACAAAATTCTATAATTATTTTTAAATTAATGACCTAGTTGTCAGGTATATTTGAAATAAGGACAATATCGTAGTTTCTCAATTTTCCTTGAAAAACTGTAGTTATGAGCCACGCTCTTAACTACCTAATAAATTTAAAGTCAACAGTCTAATTGAGTCTTATATTGCAAATTCGTTACTAATTTTCCGTGGGCACACTATCCCTTGTCCTGCTAATGTTTCCCCGTTACTGGCTTGTTGTAAAATTATTGGAAGAGAATTCTCACAGCGTTGGGTTCCGAGTTCGAGTTCCCTCCCTGGCTATTCGGTTTTAGCGGGGTGTATGGGTTTAGTTCTGCTATCTAACACGGTAGTTCCCTGACGGAAGGAATGCAAAGGAGATCTTAATTAGGCTGAAACTAAAACTATTATTCTAATATTATTTTTTTTCTAAATCTGTTGACCAAGTCGCAATTAAATTTTATTTTGAAACCTACGTAAATTGTCCTTGCTTAAAATATTTCTATCATTCATAGTATCTAGTAAATTATGATTTCTGGAGCCTTTAGGCCTTCCAGGTTTACGTTTTAAAAAATTTGGATTCAATGTAGGTGAAGTATCTAATTCATGACTTCGCGGTGGTGTAGACATTGAAGTAGATTCCCGTGTGAGTTGTGGTGGGCGAGAGTTGTAGTGGAAAGGCCTTGTCGGTATAGTAGATGGAGGAGCCAGCGTAGGGGGTTCCGGTTCCTGGGACGAGGACGGGCCCGATCCTGCCAGTGTGTGGGGTGGTCCACTCACGGTAGCCTCCTCATTGGTAGTATTAGGTCTGTCCTCACATTCGTCAGTTTCCAGTACTTGCTGTGTTCGTCTCCTTGGTGGTATAATCTCTCCTCGCCGTATATAGTAAGGTCGAAGGCGCTCCACATTCACGTTGAATTGAATCAGCTTTTGCTTCCTACGTCCTTCTAGTTTGTAGACATTATTTCCAAGAAATTCAATAATTAAGTAAGGACCTGAAAATACATTTAATAATTTTTTAGAAATGCCTTTCTTTTTATGAGCATTTTTCATCAGGACTAAATCTCCAACTTCTAATTTAGTTTCTCGTCTGCTGATATTAAATCGCCTGGCCCACTCGGTTCGGGCATTCTCAATCGCCAATTTCGCCATCTCTCTTGCATCGCGGCTTCGCTGATGTAGGTCTATTGTTGTCTCCTCCTCAAGGTTTGGTAGTTCCGTGTCAATAGGTAGTGTCGCCTCCCGTCCAAATAAACAGAAAAACGGAGTTACGTTGGTTGTTGAGTGAATAGAGGTGTTTAGGGAAAATGTTAGAAAAGGTAACGCTAGGTCCCAATTTTTTCTCCTTTTATTTATGTAACATCTGATCATTTCCATAAGTACATCGTGGGTTGACTCGATGGCTCCGTTTGATCTTGGTAAATATGGGCTGGATGTGATGTGGGTTGTGCCTAGTAGTTGATTTAGCTCCATTATTGTTTCATTTAGGAACGATTTCCCATTGTCAGACTGAATGATTCTAGGTACGCCATATTTTGTCACTATCTCCTCAATTATGAATTTAGTTGTTGTTTTTGCATTACAATTTGGTACTGCTTTCGAGATTAAAAATTTGGTTAAGTAACATACTGCCGTGAGTATGTACTTGTTTTGATTAGTTGATCTTGAAATAGGTCCGGCGAAGTTAATCTGTATTCTCTCAAATGGTTGGGTGGGAATTTCAATAAATTGGAAAAGTCCAGCTGGTTTTATTCGTGGCACTTTGCACTTTTGACATAGCTCACAAGTCTTTACATAATTAAATACATCAGTCCTTAATTTTGGCCAAAAAGCACGTTGTCGAATTTTGTGTAGAGTTTTGCGAACGCCTAAATGGCCTCCTCCAGTTACTGCTGAGTGAAGCTCATGTAGGATTTTAATCCGTCCTTCTTGTGGGATGACAACTAACGTCGGTGGTCCACTAGGTTCAGTATTTTTAAAGTACAAAATTCCATTAATTACTTTATATTTATCGAATTTATTAGGGTGACCTGATTCTAGTTTCTGCATTATGTTGGCAAGTAGTGGGTCCCTTAGTTGTTGGGTTCTAAAGTCTTGGTTTCCATTTCTGGTGTTGATTATATTTATCGTCCAAACTGACAAGTCCATGTCAGTGTTTCTTGCTCTTGACAGTAGGTCAGGTAGGAAGTTAAGCTTGCCTGCTAGGTGTTTAAGGTTGATAACGTTGAAATCTTGAAAAACCATGGCTTGTCGAAAAAGCTTGGGACTCATTGGTGCCTTCTTAGAAGTGAGTAGTGATGGAATGGTAGAGTTATCGGTCTCTATAGAAATAGGTATCCCTTTTAAGAAGTGAGAAAGTCGCTTTAGAGCCCAGCATATGGCCTCCATTTCCAGGATGGGTACTTGATAATTTTTCATGGCGGGTGAGAGAGCTTTGCTTATGCAAGCAACTATTTTCTCCATCGGTCTTCCGTCCACGATGTGGGTTTGAAATAATGTAGCTCCCAGTCCTCCAGTTGAAGCATCCGTCCGTAGGGTAGTTGGTAGTTTTGGATCATAATGGGCCTGAATAGGTGCGGTGGTTAGAGCCATCTTCAGTTCTTCAAACGCCTCCTGGCATTCCGGTGTCCAGTTCCATGGCACGTCCTTGCATAAAAGGTGATTGAGTGGCCTCGCGATAGCTGCTAAGTTTGGAATGAACGTAGAATAAAAATTAATACTTCCCATAAATGATTGAAGTGACTTTACTTTGGTTGGTGGTCGTATTTTTCGTATTGGGTCGACGAGCTCCGGACTTGGTCGTCGGCCGTTTTCATCTATCAGAAAACCTAAAATTTCGATTTCTTTGTAGCCGAGTTTGCACTTAGAAGGTTTAAGTCTTAAATTGTTGTCGATTAATCTTTGATAAACTTTTTCTAATGAGCTAATGTTTGAGTCGACATCTTCACTAGGGGCTATAATGTCGTCAAGATAATGTAGGACCTCGGTGTATTGTAGATTTCCGAGTAAATTCACCATCATTCTACTGAAAAATGAAGGAGCTCCCTGCAGACCAAAACTTAATTTTACGCTTTCGTAGAGGCCATGGCGAGTGGAGAAAGCCGAAAGGGGAATACTCTCTTCGTCCAACAGTATCTGGTTGTAGCCTGACTGCAAGTCAAGGGCAGAAAAGATTTTTTTCCCTCGAAATCTATGTATTATGTCTTGAATTAGTGGTAAAGGAAAATTTTGCTTGCGTGTTTGAGCATTTAAATTTCTGAAATCGCAGACCAGACGGTATTGACGTTTATTAGGGTCCGGACTCTTCTTATTGACCAAAAAGGACGGGCTGCTCCATTCGCTATTGGATTCTCTAATGGTTCCCTCTCGTAGTTGTTCTTCCACTTGTCTTGCTATCTCTAGATGTTGGCTTTCCGATTGTGGGTGAGGTCGGAGTTGGAAAGGTGTGTGGTCAGTTAACTCGATCTTATATTTCGCGTGTGGGTACGCCCCTAACGGAGTACGGCTAAACATAAAAGCTTTTTGAAATTTTTTAACTGAGTTTCGATATTTTAGTAAATCTTCAGGGCTAAGTTTTGGGTCAAAAGCTACTCGGTCAATCTCCCGCTCCAGCTCCTCTCCTTCGTAAGTTGGAATGGTCGGCTGTGTTTGAGGTAGGGTTGAGATTGCGTTGATGACTCGTACAGTTGTGTCCGTATAGTTGGTTAGCTGAGCGGTAGAGATGACGGCTCTGGCTGGGATAGTTATTTGTTCTTCAGTTGGGTTGATAGCACGAACGAATCTTGTTTTGTTTGAAATCATAAAATCAGGGATGATCAGTTCCTTGAATTTCCGGTAGCCTAAAGAAATGGCTTCAAAGGTTAGGGTTTTGACTTCATGTCTGCCTTGCATGCAATAAATTGGTATCTCGACCATTTCATAAGGTTCCACTGTGGTTCTTTCTGTAGCGTGTACTCTGAGTGTTGCGGTGTTCTGCCCTTTCCTCTTGGTTTGGATGGCTCCGACTTCAGTAGGTTGTGCTCCAGTTGTAGTGGTGGGTTTGGGTTGTTGGTTTTGTTCCACGCGGTTAGTGCGCACTTGGCCCCGTGGTAGTTGTTGTTGGTTTTGGTTGTAATCGGAAGAAGTCGTCCGTCTCGTATTAACCTGCTGCATTTTGAACTGCTGCTGGGGTGAGGCGGGCGGCTTTATTCTGTTACTTGTCATTTTTAGTTTCCCAAAATAATCCGAACATAATTCAAAGTTTTTTCCATCTAAGATGACGCCATACTTAACTATGAAGTCTTCTCCTATTAGAAATTGATGGGATGCGTTCCTTATAACTATGTACTCATGGTTGATTGGGTGTCCATTTAATTCTAGTGTAATGTTAGTTTTCCCTACATGTTCTATAGTATTATTATTGTAGTCTTGTAAACTTACGTTGTTTGTTTTAATTATTGTTGCCTTTAATTGTTTTGCAACTTCCTCATTCACTATAGAACACATAGCTCCTGAGTCAACAAAAATATTTACAGAAAATTTCTTGGCATTTCCTGTTACTGTTATTGCTTGAATATTTGGTAAGTTGTTATTGTTAGGGATAAATGGACCTTGCAAAGATGTTGAAGGTTGATTATCTGTTTCCTGTTGATCTTCAAGCAATGTAAACCTATTAAATGTTGTTATAACATTCTGATCTGGTGGCCTTACATTCGAGATGGAGCGATCTGGCCTAATCGCTCCTCGGCTTAGTTTAAATGGTTATTTTGCATTCCTTGGGATGACCCAACGTTGTTGGTACGCTGAGTATTTATTCCACTCCCGTTGTTTTGATTTCTCTGTGCATTTGGATGGATGTAGTTAGGGATAAAATTCTTACCCTTGTAGTTGGAATTGTTGTTGTTTCCGCTGTTTTGAGTTCGGTTTTGATTCACATTCTGATTTCGTTGGTTGACATCCATATTTTGTCTGTTGACATTTTGATTTCCTTGTTGGTTGAAATTTTGTGTTCCTTGTTGACTGTAATTTTGTCGATTGCGGTTTTGATTTTGAAAAATTTGTTGTTGATTGTTTGGGTTTTGTGGGCAACGTTTTGTTCCATGTCCTTGTTCGTTGCATATGTAGCAGCGAATGTTTTGCCAATCTATGGGTTGACGTTTCCGCTGATTGTTGTTTTGGTTGGTATTTTGGTTATGCTGACGTGATGGCGTGTGTGCTTTCATCTCGTTGATTTGCAATATCAGCGCGGCAACTGTCTGTTTTAAGGTTCCTATTTCGTCCTCTTGTGTAACTGCTAAAATCGCCTCTCGTTTGATAGGCGTTGGCTCCGTTATGTCGTTATTGTCATATTGTAACAACAACTTCTGTAGGTCTGCCATAGTTGTGGGTTTTGTTTGCGTTCTTAGAAACATCTTTACATTTTCCCTCAAATTTTTGGAAATAGTAGGTACAAGTATTTCGTCATCTAGCTTAGTCTCACCGCAGTGATGCATAAATCTAAAGAGAAACGCTGTGGCTGCCTCGTCAAGTTGTTGCTTTTGCGCCAAAATCTCATCTAATCCAAATGCGGCGTCTGTAGTTGTAGGGCATTCTAGCTTAAGTTTTTCTAACACAGTTGCTAATTCGTCTGTTGTATTAGTCAATGATGCATTATTAATGCCAAACCAATTTTTGATTATTGGTGTAGAAACTGCTCTCATAAAAAACTGCTTTGTTACTTTTTTCGATAATTTTAATTCTAACGCCCAATTTTTAAATTCGGTTGTAAATTTTTCAAATTCCTTCTCGTATATTTGCGGCTTACTGTATTCTGGCATTGGAAGATTTGGGGATTTATAGGTTGCCATTATGAATTTTGGTACTATGATTTCTCTAGCGGCTTCTTCAAGTGGGTAATCAAAAATTTGAAAATAGTTTTCGTCAAAATTAAAATATAGTTGGTCTAGGAGTTCTTGTCTAGCTTTTCTTTCTTTTGTCAATTTCTGTTCAGGTGATAATAGTAATGGTTTCTCTGTCTGATTAAAACTATCTTTATATATACTAACTAGTTCCTCGGTGACCTCTGTAAGTTTTCCAACGCTTCTAAGAGTTGAATCAGAAAAAGAGTTATTACTTACAGTTTTGTTGCTAGCTTTGTCTGTACCAGAAAATCGGATAGTAGGAGTCAAATCTGATAGCAGGTCAGGGTTGTTAAAAGACAGGCTCTGCAGTTGGTTAGAAAGATCTAGCTCCTCTCTGAGTGATATATTTGAATATTCGATTTGTGGTTGTTGTTTTTCTGGTGTTGAGTCCTCTGACCCAGAGTGGAAACCTCTAGGTGGTGGTCGTACTTGATTGAAGTCTGGTTGAATAATAGACGTTTCCAGTACCTGGTCGGGTGATGATGATCCCGCAGTAGTAAGTGTAGTTTCGGCTCCGGTGGAGAATGTATCGTCTGCGTTGTCTTCTAAGCGACTGTCCAGCTGTCGAATTGTTTGGTCCAGTTCCCTCCGAAGTCTTTGTTCTCTTCGGTGTTCAGGGTTAGTTGGTGTTTCAATAATCGGCTGGTGTTGTTTAGACGCTGCGCTCTCCGGTGGTGTCTCCGCTAATTTGTGAGGAGGAAGTCTTAAGTGTGGGAATTCCGCAATGCACTCGGATCTTAACTTAAATTCCTCTTCTTTATAAACTCCAAATTCGTAAAACTCAACTTTTACGTAATCGGGATGTGCACACGGTATAAGTACTACTGATCTGGGTGGGGTTTGGGTTGGTTTTGGTGGTTCACTTTTCGGTGGTTCGGGCAATGTTTGTGACTGTTTTTTGTTTTTGGGTGTTACTGTCTTTGTGGGTTGTTCACTTTGCCTATTTTTGCGAAAAATGTTTTTCATACCGTGTTTCCACTAGTTGTTTGAAATTTGGTTTTCACTAGTAGCAATATGTTTAAAATCTAAATTCTAATAACTAAATGTAGGGGTACGTTGAGACGCACCTCCGCCAGTGTTAAGTACGGTCCTATCTGATAATATGAGTGTGTAAATGAGTGAGTGATTCTGTCGTTAGGACTCGCAGCTTAATCGTTTGTAGTGTAGTGTAGGGTTTTATTGTATACTCGCTCTAGCTGTAAGAGGTACAGTTAGTGTTGGTGACAGAATATCAACTGACTCTATGCTACTATTCACGTATGTAGCACAGCTCGGTTGATGGTCAATGTTATCATTACATTGTTTACATTCTTATCCTATAATGCAACATCCGCATTCACGCTTCTACATTTATGGCGTATGTATACACAACGTCATAACAACAGAACATAATATATATTGTGTATTATATCTTACGTTAGTTATCACATTCGTTCTATACTATACCGTATATACCGTCCTTGTATATTAATTTAGAAAGAAACTCTTTTGGCATTTTTACAAGAGAACAACTTACAATGCAAATTACAAAAAAAAACATATTTGACCAAGTTCGAATTTGGTAAATTTGGTGAATTAGACTGAATTTCAGTTTTTATCAAGTTTTTAAAAACCAAACCAAGATTGTAAAAGAAGCAAATTTTAAAAAAAACTACTGTGTTGTACAGTAGTAAACCAATTCGTATCTCTACAGCATACTACTGACTACTGATATACTGGAAATCGACAAACTCAAAACTCAAAATGGGACGCTTGAGCCGTGTGTAGCAAAGCAAATACAAGATCCTTTAAACCTATTATGTAAACAGCACCCCTTACCCCCCACCACCAAGTTGAACTAAACCATCCATATATGTATCGCCGAATGCTTTTTTGAACGGTCTAAAATCTCTTTGAGATTCCAACAGAATGCAAATGTTTGCGTCTCCCTTTATTTATATTGCCTTTCTATCAGCGTATCTTGACATTCTCGACGACGATTTTGAGCCCATCTCAATCTACGTAGGACGCGTACTTAGGTGCTTTTATTTTGTATGCACTATTGCATGTGCGCTCATCCCTGGGAGTCTCATAAGCGTGGAAATCTAGTTCAAAAAAAATCTGTAATCTGCGGAGAAAAGAAGCTTATCTTTTGGTTGGAGAAAACATACACAGCACTTTGTAATCTGGAAACGGAAACTCAAAAACATATACTGATACAAAATATACAAATATATGTATATGCCCGACTTGGCACACTACTCTAAATGGTAAAGTAAATCCCCTGGTTCTGGTTGGAAAAGGAATTGAAACCCCTAAAGACATATATACCTCAACACACATTCGAAATTCGAAATTTCATCAAATTAAAAAAACTGTGTCCACTCTACGTGCACTGAAATACCATTGAAATGTTAAGGTCCATGCAATTTATGTATTTCCAATTAAGTGAGGCGAAATTCTGCCTCAGCCTGATGCCAGGCAACCAATTTTGTTTCTAAATTCGTATATTACAGAATACAACAGAATACGGATAAAAAAAAGAAAGTTGTGATGCATAGTGCATGACAGAGGAGACTAATCGTAAGTTCGCAACAGACGGTAACTCGGGAATCTGCTGAGCTTGAAAAAATTTGGCAAAATAAATAAGAATTTTTTCCATAGAGAAACTTTTTGTATTTGTTTCTTTGAGTGTAGAATTATTGAAGCCGGACCTATTGTCCCCCTCTTACTCTTAGAAAAAAATAAAACAGAGTCACAGATGTGTAAGAAAGATGCATATAAGAAATCCAAAGTCCAACTTATTGTCGACATACTTTTCTTGGGAGTATGTGAGTCAAAGCACTCAAGAAACAGAGAAAAGAAAAAACAACGGAGATGAGAGAAGAAAGTAAGTATAAGAAAGTACAAAGAAAAGGAAGAGAAAGCCGATTTTTCTCTCAAAGAGAGAGAGAGAGTTAATGTAGAGGGAAAATTGGGTGCAAAGAGTTCATCTATGGCTTTTTTTTCTGCTTCTCGCCTCTGCCTCCGGTCACCGGGAGTGGTACCGGTACCGGCACCGGCACCGGTACTGCAGTACCGGCATTCTAAATAATATATAGGTAAATCAAATCCACAAATTCTTCCCTATTGAAGTGCATAACATAATGATGCAAACATTTTTTATAAAAAAAGAATTTTGACATTTTGGCCTTCTTTAAAAAACTTAATTAGAAAATTTGCCACTGTTTCAAAACGTGTAGTAAGAGAAAAATCTCCAAAAAAGTAATATACCGTAAAATCAGAGCCAAGAGAATTGTAAAAACAAATTCTGTGTTGTCCTTGACAACAAATAAAAAAACAGCAAGCAAAAAAGAAGAAAGCAAGAAGTGCTAATGAGCGTCTCGAACTTGAAAGAAATCTACTGTTTTTTGTAAAAAAAATTATATGAATTCCATATAATGCATTATATCGCTATACCGTCTCTATAAACCGTAAAAAACAAAAAATACGCGTAGATATCTATATACGCCCAAGCCTTAACACAATGCAATTATTGCATGGACAGGAATTAAAAGTGAGAGTGAAAAATGGCCATATAAAACATCGTCTGAATTACACTCTAGGCGATAGAAGAGTTAAACAAAAATTTAGGAAACTTAAAAAAAAAATAGGTAAAATACACCTTATTTAAAATGGCCTATAACTATATATAAAACATATCCACCAACTATATCCGTGACTTTATATAGACAGACAGACAACCCAGTAGATATTAGGCTAGGTACACACTTAATGAAAATGAGCTCTTTTGAATTCCAGAATTCTCCACATAAAACTTCACAAACGACAATGGAATGCAATGAAGGCCGACGTCTAATTAAGACGAATGAATCCTTAGAGCTTCTCCGAAAGAAAATCTCAGGGAAAAAAGATTTGGGGGAAATGAAAGTAGTAAGTAGAAAGAGTGGATCGAGAAGAGGAAAGAAAATATCTCCACGGAATTATTTTTCTTAGTATACAAAAGTAACAAAAGTATCAAAGTACACAATACAAACATTAAATTAAAGAAGCTCTACAAGAAAAACGACCACGACATATTATATGGTCTATATAGGAAGACATTTTGAGAGGAAGATGGAAAACAGTGTGAAGAAGTGTTGTTGTTGTTGCTTTGGTCGTTCTAATCTTAACTGAGAGAGATAATCTATATTATTGTATTTGGTCCAGAGCGTATTTAAATAGATGGATACAACAATTTTCAGTTCTCACTACTTTCCACCTACAATATTAAAATAAATCGGACATCTTAGAGATCGTCCACAAATGACGTCATCGGTTTCGGTAGGGTCAACTACAGGTCTACTTGGCTACTGATGACATCCCATGTTAAAGATAGCCATATAAGCAATGGTTAAGCTGATGACAATGGGGTCCTAAAAATGGCTATTTTTCGATGACGTCATTAATGGACGATCCCTTATGTAGTAATACATTACTATGTTTCTTCATACTTAGTTTTGTTTCTTATTGGCTGTTTTAAAAATTAGGGAAAAAATGGAAAAAAAAGTGAATTTATTTTCCGCTCAAAACATGCTCTGCTCCAATGGTTTCATTTGGTTTCGCTCACGATTAGTTCCATTCTATACCCTATACACAGTGTAACAAAAGGGTTGAGAGAAGAGTACCATAGAAAAGGATACGGAATGGAAATAGGACACAAAAAACGAAGGAAATATACAGAGATAGAGAAAGAGAGAGAGAGAGAGCTTGTAAAGTAAAGCATGAAGAAAGTAAGAAAGTAGAAAGAGGTTCTCTGGTCCTGATTGCTTTCCTTCCCTTGTATATAAATTTCAATGGGGGATTGGAATGAGAACTATGGGAAATGGAAAGCCAATGTGTAATGTAAATCCGGTAGGTTTTTTCTCTCGCGTGGGTTCTCCCTGTTCTGGTTTTGGTTCTATGGGAAGGAATCTCTAAATTCTGGATTCTATGGATGTGTTTGTTTGCTTGCATGATGTGTGTACGTGTTTTTGGTTGGAATCTCTTGGAATGGGGATGGGTGATCTGTGAAGACAAATGTAATCTAAAGAAGAAGACGAAAGACGAAGACGACGACAACACATTTCTGAATTCTGCGAAAGAGGAGATCGACGTGTAGACAGAGGCAGACGCATGATCAATGCATTTAATCTGCGGGATTGAAGAATGAAAACAAGCTCTACAGGTATAGAATATTTTTCCTCAAAATCAAAATCAGCTGTCTCTATACTGATGAGTATTGTGCTATGCATTAATTTGTAAAGATGATTTATCTGTATTGAGAATACTGAAAAATACTTTTAAAAATATTTGTGCACTTTTTTAAAAGCTAAATAATACTAAATATCTAGCAATTTGCTCTGCTTATTTTACATCAGTAAATTAAAACTGATGATGATTAGCTATGCACATTATGCATAGAGGTATGTTAAGCAAAATGAATTGCTTATACCGTTTTGAAAGTTTAAAATACTTTAATTATATGTTATTCGAAAAGTACAGCACATGCAATATTTGCTGCGATTTATTTAAAATGCAGAGTGCAACATTTTCTTATTTTAAAACTTGGAAAAAAAACATTATTTGCAATTTTATAAAATGCCAAAATCGATTTTCACTTTTGTAAAATATAAGATGCACTTTTTAGACACATTTTTAAAAAGTTGGAAATACTTTAGTTACAGCTTTTTGACAGTCCAAATTGTACTATTTTTATGCGATTTCAAAAACATAAAATAATCTATTTACATCATTCTTTTTTAAATTGAAAAATTCACTATTTACATATTTTTAAACCATTTAAAATACTCCATATTGACATTTTTTTTAAATTGCAAAATGCATTCCTTACAACGTTTTTTAAATTTTAAAAATCACTATTTACACCTTTTTAAAACATTCAAAATACTCCATTTTTAACAACTGCAAAATGCACTCCGTTACTCCGTATATACGCCTTTTTTGAAATTGTAAAATTCACCGTTTAAACCTTTTTGAAACATTCAAAATACCCATTTTCTATTTTTTTTAAATTGCAAAATGGACTACTTACACCTTTTGTGAAGTATAAATTAAAGTATTCACACGTTTACGTTTTGAAAAGTACAGAAAAATCTTTTATACATTTTTAAAAGAGCAAATACTGTAAATTGAGCTAATGAAGTTTGCATGAGTGTATAAATTACACTTTTGACATTTTTTGAAAGTTAAAAACGTAATATGTATCTGAACTCTAAAAGTCTTAACATTTTAGAAGCTGCTCATGCCAATGCTTTAAGCACCTACGATAGCTATACATATAGCACATTTTTTTGAAGCGCATAAATTGAAAACGTTTGACTGGTTCCCATTCTTCAAACTTTAACTATATATATAAAATAGAAAAAAAACAAGCGAGATATCCAAGATCCAAGACATTCAAAATACTGCTACTCATTCTTCTTGAAAAGCCAGCTTTAGTTCGAGTCTTCCCCGAAACCGAAACCAAAAACCGAAAACCGAAACCAAGAAATGAGAGCCAAAGAATCTTATATCCCCAATTTTTCTCCAGTTTCCAGTTTCCACAGAGAAATAGAGAGAGAGAGAGATGGAGAAAGGGAAGACGAAGAATGAAGAAAAGAGAGTTGGTAAAAACAAATTGGGAAAAAAATGTTATGGTTTTGCTTCTGGGTCCATCATCTCATCTGTGTGTAATACATCATCTTTTTTTATAGCTGGGGCTATAAAACATGTGACAGTATTATATACACGTTCCTCTTCCTTCCTCCACATACAGACCCAAATACTTACAGATTAAGTCGACAGTTTTATATGAGTAGTTTCCTGTAGCCTCTCTCTGACTATACAAGATAATAGGAGAGCGATCTAAATTACAAATCTTCATGTAAACAGGAGAAAGTGAGAGGCATGGAGAGAATAGAGAATGCTCATTGCAGATGATATGCTATCTCTGTATCAGTAGGTACTTTCCATATTCCCTCACTTAGGCAATAGGAGCATTAAATCAGTAGGTTTGTATTCGTACTCGTGCATGGTAATACATATATATATATATCGTCACTCAAGTAGCTAAAGATGTATCCGTACAAGTAAAAGTTATACAACACATTATTTTTAATAATATAGAAGAAGGACACATTAGCTTAATTAATGGCTATAACTTGAGGTTTTATTTTACATAGCTTCATTTTATATTACTACTATCCATTTGAAATTTCAGAACAAGTAGGGAGTCTTTTTCTGAAATATTTAAAGCTGAAAACTTTCAGTGGTTAAAATTCACTTTTTAGACTTTTTTGAAAGTGTAAAAACACAATATTGTGTTTTCGAAAAAGCGAAATACGATATTTTTAAAATTTTTTGAAGTTGCAAAATACGATTTTGACACATTTTTTAAAGTGCAAAACGCAATATTTGACCTTTTTTGAAAGTGAAAAACACGATATTTCCACTTTTTTGAAAGTGCAAAGCACGGTATTGACGCCTTTTGAAAATGCAAAAACGCAATATTTACACTTTTTTGACAGTGCAAAGCCCAATATTGGTGGTTTTTCAAAAAGCGAAATATGATATTCACACTATTTTGAAAGTGCGAAACAGGATTCTGACACATATTTGATATTTAAAAGAACGATATTGACACTTTTTTGAAAGTGCAAACCACGATATTGACAATCTTTTGAAAAAACCAAAACACGATATTGACAATCTTTTGAAAAAACCAAAACACGATATTGACAATTTGTTGAAAGTTCAAAACGTGACAGTTTTAACTTTTTAAAATAAAACTACAAAAAGCAATGCAGCCACTCTTTTGGAAATCCAAATCGCGATATTTACCTTCCTTTCAAAGTACAGGGTACCTACAAAAGTTTTCCTATTGCAACCTTGATTTAAAATGAAACGAAATAGTTTGCAGTATACGTTTCCTGACTCAAAATACATGCGGTCGTTAAACTTGTTCATTTGAGGAATACTAATGATATTAATTATGTGCATCGTCGTAGCTCGAAGCATGCGGGCTGCTTCTGATGCTCTCACGGAACGCGAAACGAAGGACTGATGGGCTTTACTCATACCGACTGTACTATAGCTCTGGCTTAACTTCACCACTGATCACTTTATAGCATATAAATTTCAAAAACATGAACACACAGTATTCTGAATACAGAATTCACCAACATCAACAAAAACTATGTATACATATTAACAATAATTATATGAGACTATACAGAATATATAGGACACAGGACATTAAAATTCAAGGATTCAAGGATTCTCAAGATTCATCTGCCACGCTATGATTGGATACCCCTATACACTCCATACTTTCTCTAGGTACCTATACCTATAGCCATAGCCATACCTGAACCTAAATACTTTCTCTTCCACAGAGACAAAATGTAATTTAAATTTAGTTTCAGAGTTTCTATAGTAAAATCTGTAACACGGAGAGTGAGAGTCTAATCTTAAGTCTCAAGTCTGCATGAAGGTAGTTTTTGTCTCATCAGACGCAATATCTGTACCTGCTCAAAAATCATTTCTCTCATTTCGTATGGAAAATTATGCAAGACTTGTCATTTCCCTTTTAAATTGTTTCTTTTCTGTCCCCATCTCCCAAACTTGAACCAATCAGGGCGGCAACTTCACAAAAACCGCCACGAAAAAGACAACTAACTTTTTCCATGAGAGACTCCATAATAATTACAAACACTATACTCTACAGATAATTTCCAGTTCCAGTTCCAGCCCTTCGCCAAAAACTGGCCAATGCCAAACATGCTACATGGACGATATAACGTGGCCAAACCAGTACATAGCAGATTTAAATTACCCGCTAAAATATAGTTATAATATTTGCCTTTTAAAATTTGTAATTATTATTGAAGACGGAAGTTGAAAAAAAAATAATGCAGCCAAAGCACTACTGTTAAAAAAAGGAATATTTTAAAACGGAAAACTTAAAAGATTTAAACGAATTTAGCGATTAAAATTCAAATTTCTTTTTAATGGAAAGAATGACGCGTTAGCCACCTTGACAAAAACAACAGCTTTTATGAATAAAAAAATTTGCATGTTTGTTGCTTGTACAAATTATGAAAGTAAAAAAAAGCTTGACTCGTAAACCTCTTACTTGACTGAGCATTTTAATATGTATTTAAATATGGGGAAGCATAACAAACAAAATGAGGTGGGTACGTTTTATGATTTTCCATAATATACCAACTACCTACGTAGGTGCGCCCTAAAACTTGTTTCAATTTTAATAAAATTTTAATTTAGTTTTACATATCATTAGACTGAACGTGCTTCCCTCCAGAAAACAAATGAGAGCAAAGCACGGTCAACTCCTTCTCTACTCTCTCTCAACGTCAAGAGTGCGAACGCGAACCCAGCTCTGTAAACTCAAAGCTGAGTCGTAATCAAAATCGACATTGTTGCGTGGAAGTTACATACTACATGGCCCTGGTCGTAAAAGTAAAAGCAAAATGAAAGAAAACACCCGTTAAAAATGTTGCAAACTTTCCCCGGCCTGTTCGCAGCGTACACTCCGTACTCCGTAGTACTTACATTGCATATACTGTTACATAAATACAGAGCTTCACGGCTAAAGTAGGTAGGTTAGGTACTGTTATATAAGAATATAACGTAGTACCGTTGCCGTTACTTACCTATACATATCATCTACGAAGGATCAAAATGGTTAATATACACTTTAAGCTATAACTAACGCGATATAAAATACGAGGTTCTAAAATTACAAAATATTCTATTCATATGTTTTGGAAAAGTGCAAAATAATTTTATTTCAATGTTTTTTGAAAATTTCAAAAAGTGTTATTTGCACGCTTTTTAAAATTTCAAAATGTTCGATTTCCATGTTTTGTCAAAGTCCAAACAATGTCTATTTCGATGTTTGTGAAAAGTTCAAAAAATTTCTATTTCTATGTTTTAGAAAATATCAAAAAATTTTTATTTCTATTTTTTTGAAAAGTTCAAAAAGTTCTATCTTCATCCTTTTGAAAGTTCAAAAAGTTCAATTTGCAAGCTTTGAAAAAGTGCAAAATGTTCCATTCACATGTTTGTGGAAAATTTCAAAAATGTTTTATTTCCATGTTTTTGAATAGTTCAAAATATTCAACTTACATAATATGCTTTCATGATTCAATGAACATGGGTCGTTTTGATTTTTCAAAAACGATATGAAATACTGTATAACACTGTAGATATGCTTCCACAGTTGTACCCTATATCATCTGCATGGAGCAGTACTTATAGGTTAAGACATAATATTATATAGTTTTGGAAAGTACGAAAAAAAATAAGGAAGTAAGCAATTGTGTTTTATATGGAAATGAATAACACGCCAAGTATAAAATTACTTTCTTACTTTCTGAAATTTCCACTCTTTGCTTCCTTCCTTACTTCATTAATTACATTCTTTTCTACAACTTCTAGTCGAATTTTTATAACATTAAACAAGCGTCCGCTCACTCTACATATGCACATGAATTTCATATTACATAACATCATATGTACAGCATGGAAGTAGACTGGTTTACTAGCATTGTTCCGGCCTAGGGAGCGTTCAAAAATTATGTAGGTAATTCAAAAAAAGAAAGAAAGATAATCTGGCAAACGACCCTCTCCTCCCCTACTGCACCCAGTTTTGAGATGTACGCGCATAATAACGTGCACAAAAGGGTGGGTATAGCTATTGTATCCATTCTTTCCATTTCCAAGCTGCCTGACGTAATTTGTGCACGCTCTCATTGCTGAACCCAGACTCTCTCTCTTTGGTTCTGGTTTCGCTGCCGCATAGCATTCTGCTGTTTCGTTGTTGGCAGCTGAACGCACACTTAAAGTTAGCTATATAATTACACTTTCTTCTCTTTTTTTTCATTCTTTCTTTCTTTCCTTCTTAAATCATTAATTTCACATTTCATGACATTCTTAGGTATATATTATAGTCATCCCATTGGCTTGGCATTGGCATTGCCATCCCGGAGCAACGGAACCAGTACTGTAAGACCCGGACCCGGACCGGGACCGGACCAGCAGAGCATGCCTTAATCGAGATTGAAAAATGGGACGTCTATAAACAACGTTAACGTTCCGGATGGGGTGCTTTAGGTTTTTGGTATATTTATTATTGACTGAAGTACTAAATACATGTCTAAAAATGTCACCATTTATTAAACTTATACATATAGGAAGATCGTGGGGGGTGATGAAATATTACTTACTACTTCATAACGCCAACTATGCACGAGCGTTTTCTTTTTTACACCGGAAATTCCGGTAGGCAAACTTTTTCATTGACAATCATAAGTTTCTCATAGTGACTGTTATATTCATTCCAGAGACTTTTTTGTACGTTCCAAAACTTACCTACTACTTACTTACTACTATTAGTCAGCTTTAAACTTTGTAACACGGAATATATTACATTGCTGTTGAAGAAGGGAAAGAAGCCATTTGAATAGATTAAGTACATGTTGTAATCAAAACTATTGGTAAAATAATACTGCTAAGAGGGGTTTTAGTATAAGGAATCGTCCATAAATGATGTCATCGATAGGGTCAGTCTTCTGGAACTGATGGCTTAAAAAGTTGTTAAATATCGCGTGCTTTAAATTAATAAATTATCTACCAAAATTTGAATTCCAAAATAAATGGGGAAATATTTTTTTTTAATATTTTGAAATCAGTGAAAATATTGTGTTCTGCAAGCTCAAAAAGATGGAATTTGGTATTTTACTGTTTTAAAAAAATGTAAAAATTCTTTTTTGACCCTGTCAAACAGTTTACTTACCCTGTTTTACAATTTAAAAAATGGCGTGAATATATTTAAATGCATAATTTAAAAGTGTGCAACTTTTTTCTTTTAAATTGGTGCACAAAAACATGGGAAACGGCCTGTTTTTATTCTCCAACAAAGATATTTTATGACACTTTTTTTTTTCATTAATTCTGAAATGTAATTCCGTTCACAGTCCACAGTACAATATAATTAAGGAAACATACATATTATATGATCTATAATCTATATCCTACCAATCCCATGGAATGTACTGCGTAATACGCCGGCATGCGGCAGGTAAGGTATATACTAGATATAGGTGATTTAGCAGTATAGTAGTAGCAGCATAGTTGTACTCTGCACTTGTAAGTTAGTGTTTTCTTTAGATTTGGATTTAGATCCTTTCCTTGTAAGTTTTGAGTTAAGCCTAAGCCGAAGAGCTACGTAGAGAGTATATAGATACTTTTATATTTTTTTTCCATTACACTCTACTGGAAAAGTTGAAACTGAATGTTGTAGACTCTCCATATATCTGTAGTATAGGCACTGACTTTATATTGGATATACAGCGTGCGCTGACCTGGGACGAGGAAAGTAAGATTGTTTCGTAGATATCGGAGCTATGTCCCGCTATATACACCGACAACAACAAAACTTACAAGTACAAGTACCAGTAGTAGTGAAAAGAAAAGCAAGGAAAATTATAAACCTAAACCAGACCCAGAGCCAGATGGAGAATGTGGAAGACGGAGCTTTTTTGTACAAGTTCAAATTCCCTACTAAGCCCTCCACTCAAGTGAAAGTTTGGTGTTTAGATATCGCGTCAGGATTTACATTCCCACTGGACATTAGTAATAATATATAGGTAGCATACATCACTCCCAAAAGACTATTTATACATGTGCCATAGCTAAGTTTCCATGTGCCCATAATATTTCAAACTGTTTTTGCCCCAGAACCATAACCAGGAAGGACCATAATAAGACCATAGAATCAAAAGCAAAAAAACTTTATATTCTTTTTTTTAGTTTCAAAGTTGAGACGAAATAAGGATACAAGCTGCCGTAGAATTTATTCAATTACGTACTCACAATAATATTTCTGTTTTCAAAATCTGAAAATGTAACTTGTATATAAAATTATGAAGTACAGTGTAGGCCAACAATATTTTTAAACTACTTCTTCAAAAATGTGAAAACCTTTTCTATTTACAAGTTTGCAAATTTTCAAAACACTAAAATACTAAAGCTCATGTTTTTAAAAGATGCAAAATATCATAAATACATGCTTTTGAAAACAAGTAAAAATATACAATTTGTTGGGTTTTAAAAAAAATACAAAACCTTCTAATAACACGCTCCTGAAACGCTAAAATACTAAAATTATTTTTGTTTGTTTTAAAGATGCAACATTATAAATACATAATTCAGAAAACAAGGAAAATCACATAACTTTTTGTTTTTTAAAGTGGTAAACCTTCCAATAACATTCTTCTAAAACAACCTAAAACCATAATAATTAATTTATCAATTTTAAAGTGCTGCACAATTTTTTAACTACCTTGTATCACAAAAATACTTTAAAAACTATGAATATATCATGTTTTTAAAACGGTGAAAACCCTTACGTCGTACGTGTATAATAACATGGTAGACATGGCGGATCAAAGTAAGCATTTTAAAACTCCTTTTTATCAATACATTACTCCAAATTGCCTTAATTAACAGGAAATTTTCATAACGATATGCAAAAACCGTACGGATGATTTTAAATTTTCAAAAATTTAAACTTTTAAACTTAATTTCAGGTACTCAAAGAGGTACAAAAATCCACCTAAAAATCTAAAACACCTTCAAAATAGCCCAATAAAGCATATACCTCCCAATTTTTTATGAAGTATGGACATAATTATATGCTTCAAAAAATACACACAAAATAAATTGCATCATTTTAAAACCCATTATTGAGACCACATAATATTACAGTCTGTCGCTACTAAACTATTAAACTGTCAATAAGTGTACGGTTGTCGCTGTACCAACAGACCAACACCAACCACAACATGCAGAAGAAACCTCAAGCCTCCATTTGAAACCACCTTGTATTTCAACAGTATCAAAACCACATATTAATAAAAGTGTAAGTTCGCACCTCGCTCCTTCTACATATACTTCTCTCAAACCCAAACAAATGAGGACTCCGGATCCGGATGAGTCACTCAATGTCAATGTCAAAGTCAAAGTCAACAACATATTTAAAAGGGAACCGCTCACGGCCCTTCCACTTTCCAGTTCCAGCAAAATGAACGCACCTACTACGCCTTTCAGTTCACTCAAAAAGTCAGAGTTGGAAATTCAGCTCTACACGTACGATACAGCAGAGCCGACAGCGACAACAAAAACGTCAGCACATTCCCCCAAAAAAATTTCCAATTGGGACTTTCACTTGGGTAGTTAGGTAGGTAAGTGTGTAATGCAATTACATGTGTATGCATAATACCACCACACACATATAGTAATCCCACCAACACCATATAACATCAACCCCAGTCCCAGTCCCAGTCCCATATAGTCCCACTGGGAAATTGCTGAGCGTTAACTGAGCGCTACTGGGCTACAGAGGAGAAAGTGTGGCAGTGGCTTCCCTTGTGCCTTATGAACGTACACACATGTATGTGTATTTGTACAGTGCAGTGTAGTGGTTGGTTTGGTGTTGGTCTGCTGGTCCTGGGTCCTGGTCCTGGTTCGCGGCGATGGTTTCTGACTCTGCCCGAAAAAAAAGAACAAGCCAAAAAGGACCTAATGCCAAAGAAGAAAAACGCTAGGAAAGAAAAAAAGAAGTAGAAGAAGAGAAAGTGTTTGTCTTGGTTTCGTTCGCTTCGCTTAAAAACGGCTGCTATAAGGTTGGCTGCAGGAGATGAAAGTTTTGCAGTTGGGAAAAGTACGTGCTAGAGCTACGATCCCAATCTTGACTTCAATTCACTTTCACTCGTGCACTTTCTCCACTTTCACTTTCTCCACAGCAAAACATATAAAGCTGCTCGAGGGAGAGAGCGAGAGAGCAGCAGGAGGAAGGAATTACACGGAAGACTTTAAGGCCCACACAGTACTAAAATAAATACTACGACAACTACTACTACTGCTACAGAAACAAGAGAAAGACTTTTGAAATACAGAACTTAAGGCTAAGGGCAAAAAAGCCTCTAAATTTGAAATTCGTAAATCCTCAAAATCTACTACAATCTACAGTGTCTGGCCACTCTGCACTGCCGCCACGCTAGCAGCAGGAGGCTACTACAATACACCACCAAGTCTCAAGTTTTATCTTTTTATCTATATTATTGTATTTGTATTCAAGCTCTGTTCCCTGTCGGCGTCGGCATCGGCTTCCGCCTCTTCTGTTTCTGCTTACCACTTGAAACTCTCTTGAAACTTTGAAAGGAGAGAACGTCTTTACAATTTACTCTCAGCCGAATTTCGAAACTACCCACACACACACACACAAACAGACAGAGAAAAAGTTCAAATGTAGAAATACTGATAGAAAATCGTGTCACTCTCACTCTCTCTCTCTTCTGTATGGTTGGTTACCAGTACCAGATCCATGGGTGTCAGTGTCTCTAGAAATATACATGTAGCTTCGTTTGTGAAAGGCTACCCTTTCAAGTGAAAGTGAAAGTCAAAGTGAAAGTGGACGTCAAGGGAAAGGGAGAAGCAAACTTGAAGATCCGTCGATCAGAAGGACAGAATACAGAATAGAGAGAAGAAGAAGAAGTCAAGGAAACTATCCCCCCGGCGTCTTAGCAGTACTATCCACTTTGACTTGATATTCTACACACCGTAATAAAACTCTTACTCGATCCTTTTCATATATATATGTATATGTAGTGTCAGCTTCCTCTTTGACAATTCGAATTTGAGGTGCTTGAATTTCATTGGGGATGATGATCAGGGAGGCAGGATTTAACTGCATTTGTGATGAGTTTGGGATTCTTGGAAGAGACAAGCAGGGGATTTTGTATGTTACTTTGTAATAATCCTAATTCTTGAGCAGGAAATTATTGACAGGAAACAAAGTAGACTGTATAGGGGCCTTTTTAATGAGCATAGGAAAAAGAAATTCCTTGATTGCTACGTAAATAATAAATATAGGTAATGCAATGCACTCCTATATATATCAAAGTACGGCTCCGGAGTGATTGTGCTGTTTGTTTGAGTTTGAGACTAGCGACTGCATAGGGCTCAGAATGTCAATGTGCTTGCTATACTCTAATATATATATTATACACTTGTCAACTAGATACATTAGATGAAGGATTTTCAAAGGGGTTAGTTTACAAGTTAACCTTTTTGCATTGAAAACATGTACTTGATGTACTGTTTGAGATTTTAGGTAGTGTTACATGGCAGAGTAAAATACAATACTGTTTACAATTTATGAAAGTGTATTTTACATGTACTCAATCAAATTAAAAGCGTAAAAGCAGAAAATTTGCAGTTTCTGAAAAATTGAATAAAATATATGGCATTTATATCGACACGTTTTTGAAAGGGTAAAATGCGCTATATACACCTTTTTTTAAATGTGTAAAATGCACTCTGTAAACCTTTTAAAAAGTGTGAAATACGCTGTTTGCGTTTTTTTAAAGTGTAAAATAAGCTATTTTTACATTTTTTTTGAAAGTGCAAGATATTCTATTTACACCTTTTTCAAAGTGCAAAATACGCCCTTGCCACCTTGTTTTAAAACTGTGCAAAAATGTTTTTCTTCAAAATTTTTGAAATAGCTCGCAACCCAGTATTGACACGTTTCTAAAAGGCATTTAAACCAAGCTATTTACACTGCATTTGCATTATTTGTATATCACTACATACGGCACTCGCCAATGTGCAAAATTAACTGCAAAGAGATAGGTACTTATTTAATTTTAATTCCCAAATTATGCAAAGTTCCTAATCCCAAGTACTAGTATGCTACCTAATCCTACCTATAAAGCCTAAGGTTTATATTTTGGTCTGCAAATGCGTATATAGTAGGTAGTAGCAGTTTATTGATTTTATTTCGTCTTTTTTGTTGGTTATATGCCAACATGCAAAATCTTATTTGGAAAAGATTATTACATTATATTATATAGGTTTTATATTTAAGCTTCAAATTTTGTTTTACAACTAACTACACAACAACTACTACACAGTGCAATTATTGCAATACTTATAACAAAAATCCATAGAACAAAAATCAATTTAAAAATATGAAGTTTAAATTTCTAATTTTGTTATAAGGACGAACTTGAATTGAATAATGCCCTTCGTATGCACTATACTATTTACAAATAGGAATTCGCATTACTAAAATAAAAACGAATTCATAGACAGATTTTTTTGAAATGTATTTCAAAACCTATACGAATGCCATGCATGTTATACCATAAACCATGCTGTATAATAATATCGAACAAAAAGTTGACAGATTTTTCTACAACACTGGTTTTGGTATTAAGCTTAATTATATGCACATAATATAGGAACCAAAGTACCTACATAGGCATATGACACCGACTGTGTCGTCGTGTGTAATTATTGGGAATCCAATTTGGAACTCCCAATAAATTGCCAATTTAGATTGATCTCATAGATATCGTTAGATATGTGACATGTGATTTGATTTCAACTCCAATCCAAAATACATTACCCCAATGTACGATAAGATATAAACTTCTTTCCTTCCTGATATTTCTAAAAGTCGGTGCGATGGACTGACTGAGTCTCTCAAGAGACTCACTCACGAACGCACTTGCAAAGATAAAAATAAAGATAAATTACCAAAGAGACAATAAATTATATAATTCCCCATCCATAGACTTTTTTCTTTTTCTTATTGCGTGGATCTTTTTTCTCTCCAACACAATCTCTCACTATATATAGGAAGGAAGGATCAGGATTACTGTAGGAAGGATCCGGTGGACCCGAACTATACTGATACTCACTTCTGACAGACACGCTCTCCTTCAATTTAAGTAACTTTTTTTTTCTTCTTCAGATATCTTGTCTTGAGCCACTCAGCCAATTCAGTGCAAGACATATCTTTGACAATTTGTCACTTTCCCTCTCTGTCCCTGTCTCAAACTTTAAATCTACAGTAATGTGATTGGGACGCTTGGGTGTGCGTATGAATGTAATCTCCTTTGATTTATAATTCCAGCAGACTGAAATCCAAATCGAATTCGAATTTGAAACCATATGATATATAAGTATTAGACATCATGAAGTGAGATCAGATTATTAGATCGTCTTATAATGTGTATATAATAATAGACTACGAAGTATTAGTATACGTAGGTACCATTATTGAATGAAAAGAAGATTATAAATACGCCGTACTTTATCTTGTTATCCAAATTAAAATTGACAATCTTACATGGGATTTATAAAGGTAGGTACATATACCTTCCTTCCGCTCTGAACGTTGCAAATATTGTGGTTTGTAATAATGCCCTTAAATCCGGGTATTTTGGGTTTTGAAAAAGTTACAAATGACATAATATACTGAACTACTAAACTTCTAAAAATACCCAAATAGAAAATTTTTAAGACCCAAACTACATGTTTTGCAATATCAAAAAGTCCAAAAAACAAACATAATTTGCGCTTTCAAAAAAATGTAATTAGGGGTTTTTTACACTGTTTAAACGCTGTAAATATCTTATTTTGAAATTTTAAAAAGACCAAAATAGTGTAATTTGCACTTTAAAAAAGATGTAAATAGCGTGTCTTAAACTTTTGAAAAACTGTAAATAGCATATTTTGCTCTTTCCAAAATACCGAAATATCATAATTTTCACTTTCAAAAAGATGTAAATAGTGAATTTTACACTGTTTAAAATATATAAACAGCAGCATACTGTGTACTTCCAAAAAGTCCCCAACCAAATAAAATATTTTTTACTTTCAAAACAACGCCAATCCCATTTTATGTACGTTTAAAAAGATGCCAATATAGCACATTTTGCAATTTAAATAAGATTGATTGCGTTGCTTTAAAAAGAATAAAAAGCTTACCTATATATTCTACATTTAAAATTCGTGTAAATGTTATATTTTGCCCACTGAATTACATCCCAAACTTACGTTTTCCATTTTATAAACGAAATATAAGTATCTAACAATCTCACTACAGAAATTAAGTATGCATTTACAAAAATGCTAATGCCGCCTTTTTCTCTCTTCAATAATACAATTCAATACTAATTGTAAGTACACTAACGAAAGACAATTCAATATTCACTACTTAAATTACTTGATATGTAGTATTCTTGAAGAAGTGCATAAAACGTGCTATCTAGTATGTTAAAATCAAACCAAGTAGTTAACCAACTTTTTGGTTGGATCTTGGATAGCTTATATTTTAATTCGAGCAAGAATAAAGTAATAAAAGGCTTGGCTCCTTTCATTTGACTCTTCAACGAGGATTTGACACAGGCAGCATAGCAACACATCCACACTCTGATCCTGGTGTCTGCTGCAAGGACACAGTCAAAGATCTCCTGATCTGCGTGGAGCCTTGTATGTAGGTAGGTAGGTAGGTAGGTAGGTAGGTAGGTACAAGAGTTAAAACAGCCCATAGTAATAATCGACATAGGTACTACGTATATATAGGAAATCATCTCAATAATTATAGGAAATATCAGTTAACTCTCTCTCCATGCCGAACCGTATACCATGCTATACCGGTACCGGAACCGGCACCGCTACAATGACATGGGCTACAGTAGAGACTATATAGCACTCACTCAGCTCGAGTACTAAACCATCTGTAGACTGTGGAGATGAGAGAAGAGAGGTACATTATATACAAGAGATCTTCTGGAGATCCACATCCAGCTCTTGCGCTCTCCTCATAAGCGACAATGTATCTCTATCTAGTCCGATACCGTTACCGTTCCTGGCCCCATCATAGTCACAGTCACCGTAACCGCTACAGAGCCTCTCTCTCGCATGTCTATAACCTTCTTGTCTCCGTCTCGATATTGGCTCCGGCCTTTGTCATTTCTCTCTACTGGGTATTATAGAGTCAGTCAACCCTCTCATCTCCTCCTTCGCTCAGCTCATAATAATACATTGTGGCGCATATAGAGCTCCCTCCTCAACCAAAGCTATACTCTGTAATAAGGCCTATAAAGGAAACATCTGATCCTATCCTATCCTGGCTGATGAGGCTCTGTACCAGAGTCAGAGTCAGGGTCACAATAGCTATAGGCGGCTATGTCTCCGCCGTATCTGTACAACTTCCGTACCGAACCCGGGACCGGGACCGTTCCTCCCGAGAACCGATGAAACTTCCTCGTTCAGAAGAACACACCAGGAATGGTAAGACATTCTCTCGGCACTTCATACACAGTAAGCAGACACAGAGCACTCCAACTCCAGTTACAGTCTATTTCGGTTTCGGCTACGGTTTTTGGATTATTGGCAGACTATATAGTTCTTCGGCTTCGATTGGGACTGAGACCGGGACCGGGAACGGGATCAAGACAGACACAAAATATTGAAAGTTAAAAAAAATGAAGAAATATAGCACATAGCACAATTCCACATCTCCATCCCAGACTCCGCCGACTCCAGGCAGACAAGTTCGTGTCCCTTCTATTTGTGTACGTGTTTCGATTACGATTATATGATTTCGAATTCGAATACGAATTCGACTTCGAGTTTTACTTTTACCTCAGTTCCTTGTTCACTTATTACTGTACTTGCACACGTACGTGAGGCTCAGCTACAGAACAGATAGACAGACAGATTAGAATTTGGGTACTCGCTTGTGTAGCAGTAGGCAACAGTACGTAACAGTGCAGAAAAATAAGATAGACACGAAGAATTGAATTGTATCCTCCCATCTCATCCGTCACTGTCTATCTATCTATTATCTATCTACCAGAGCTACATAGAAAGGTCCCTCGTATATCATAATAATATATCTGTAATATATGTGGATTCGGATGAATTCAGCTGATTCTAGATTCCAGATCCAGCAGATCTTCTACAGCTGATTCAGCAGCTCTCATCTCTCGCAGAGATGTAGAGTGCGAAGGAAGGACATTTGAAGATGTCGAGTCAATAAGCTAAAGCGCCGATCTTTTCTGATCTATGCTGCTGCTGCTGGTCTCTGGTCTGACTCTAACTCTGACTGCGGCTCAAGGCCAATAAAAAACATATAGTTGAGTAGTGTAATACTCGACACAGACTTTGACACTTTAGTCTCAAACTATAATACTCTTGAAGACAGAGTCTCCGTCTCCGTCTTCGTCCCCGCGTGCTACAGTACATTATGCACTCATCAGTGGTTCTTCTATTATATCCGGACATGCTACGTTAGCGTTGTTCACGCACGTCCATTAGCCATAATTCCATAATATGCTACATCTATAGAGGCGTCTAGGATATATATAGTTATACAACTTTAACACAGTTTAACTTTTAAACTTCTAGCCATGCCATTAAATGGATTTTTAAAGTTGAAAGCCTTATTATTCAGATTTTTATTTCTTAGGTTATTTTGTAGCTATGTTGCAACGTTAAATAAATTTGGAATTTTCGTAGCTGTCTTTACGTTAAATTTTCGGTTTTATTTTCGTAGCCCTGTACCTATTATATGTTTTGGTAGCTGTAAAGGTTTTGCATAGCGGTATTTTAGTAGATACGACAGCTTTAAATTCCTGTTCCTGTACACTGTAAAAAGAGCTGCTTATCTTTAAACTTTAAAGTAACGATACTGTGCTACATTCATGCAAAATAGAAATTCAAAGTGTGTATATGATATAGGCAAAAGTCATATAGATAAATCGCTTTTGGTTTTGTTAGTGTTTCTGTCAAAAATATTTCACAACTATTATTATTGGTAATTCTGTTGGCTGTTTACTACACCGAGGGTACGAGCGGTGCGGTGCTAGTAAGTATGTACTATACACGTGTAATTTTTTAGTACGTGCATAAAGTTGTTTATTGAATTTTACAAACGCTGCTGCTGGCTGTAAAATGTCTATTTCTGTTTCAACCGAAACATATATACGAACGTACGAACTTAGCAATTGCTATTGGCTATATAACTATGTGCAGTTACTAAAATCATAGGACTGATACTACACCCACTAGATATATGGGCCTATAACTAATACGCCTATGTCTATTAGTTCCGTATTGCCGAGGTAGTAGTGAATGGTGAAATTTGAAAACAATAATATGAGTAAAAGTAATTAGGAGAATGCCATATTCTCGACGCAATTCCAGCGGTATAGCACTCCCTATATAGGTGCTCAAACTGATCAGATATACCCCATTAAAGACTTTTGGCTAAAGTTCTAGTTCCTTCTTCCTCGAATCGAATCCCCAACCAGCCAGATTATTATAATATATCTGATGGTGATGATGACGAAGCCGAAGCTTTACTACTTACAACTACTACTACTGCGTGTTTAAAGTTTAAACTTGTTTGTGTCGTTTGAGGCTTTGAGGTTTGTTCTCTCATACTTTTCAGCAGAGTTTGTTGAAGAAGGAGGAAATAATTCTCTTTTGTGGTGGTGGTGGTCGTGGTTCTGTCTGTCTGTCTAATAATCTGTCGTTTTCCTCCTAATTATTTCATTAAGGAGAATCCCTATCTATCATTTATAAGCGTAATCAGGATGATGATCATTAATTCCTCAATTTAATAATCTGATATCCTTCTTGTACTATTATCATTATCTCCTTTGTTAATACTATCAGCTCTGGAAGACTTACAACTTGTGTGTCAAACTTGTGTGAGCTTTAGTCAGAATTTTAATACAGTATGTTGAGACAATGAGCGTGACAGCTTACTACATAGATATACATAGCATACAGGTGGCTTATATTTTATTTTATAGTAATACTAATAACAAAAGCCATCATCTCTATTTACTTCTATATTGCAGTGCCAATTACAAGAACAAAGGGAGCACACACATCCAACAACAACAAGTGCTTTCATCCTACAAAAACTACTAAGGCCGAAAATTCAAACGATTTTAACAAGCAACTTTGGCTTTGGTGCTGTTTGTAATTTACAAGTGTGGTACGTTATTTTGGATGTAATTTTAGTAATAATTAATATTCAATATATAGATAGGCACATTTTCCGTAGTACTTTGTAAATTATTACTAATTGGCAAAAATTGTAAAATCTATATTTTTTTCTATACTTTTAAGGTGACTACAAAACTCTGTCTTAAATGGAAACAATTTTGGGCAACTATGATTTCCATTAACTTTGGTCTGGGATGAATGAATATACGGATGACGGTTGATATCCGTATCACTGAAGAAATTAAAGAAATCTACATAGAGAGGCTGAGAGAGATATTACTCTCAAGTGTATTAATTGACATTTGAATTTTTGACCTTCGACCTTTTAAAATCCTCACATTTTAATTGGTGGATTAGGAATAAAAAATAGAAGTTAGGATGGGAGACAAGTGGACTGGAAGTAATTTCTATCGACTCTGTGGATCCTGCTGTTGGTGGTCCACTGTTGGATGGGCTGGTATGTTGACTGTCAAATGCATTTTTTTAAATAGTAATATTCTGATTCCCGTATAATATTTATTTTTACGTACAACTGGAAATCTCGGTCTGCTTTTACTTATAGAATGATACTTTAAATATGTAGTAGCTAAATAGATAAAAACAAATTATTAGAAAATACTATTTTCCCGGTAAAAAGTCCCGGTATTTTTTTTTAAATTACTTTTTTAATTTGTAAATTAAATTGAGCTCACTTCGGATGCTTTTACTGATACATTTTTTAGATTTTAATATGTAATTAATAATAAATGTTTTTAACAGGGTGTTTTAAGAATTTTTTAAAAGCTTCGCTTTTAGATACTTTTTGTGTAAAATTTGGATCTCGATTACTAGGTACTAATAAATCTGCAATCGCAATCTCTAAAGTGCATATTAAAAACAGCGCCTTACTCTGCGAGCCATAGCCATAGTGTCATAGTAGTGCAGCGCTCAATGTTAAAACTGTTATATGCAGCAAGCAAAGCGTGTGCTGTACTAATAATGTTCACAGATGACAGCTGTAATAAAACATAGCAACGCGTTTATAAAGCCTATTTTCCTTACCTTATGTTTATACGCTCGAATTATTTTTGGTTTTAATGAAAATATTTATACTTAGATAAAAAATTAAAACTTAAATAAATACTACATACAGCTATAGGCTATACGGATATTTCCAATCCAATAGCCATCCCATGCCTATGTGTTCCCAGGTTTACGATTGTTATTGTTAATAATTCCATCCACTTCAAATTCCTACCACACACTTCCCCCTACAATGCCCCTAATATAACACTCACACAGTCAGTGTAATTTCGAACATTCGAATTCCACATCTCACCATTCAGATTCAGGGCGAGACTTTGTATATAGGAACGGACATAAAAAAAATAAAACACATATGATACTGATGTTGATGCTGATACAAATAGACAGAGAAGCACTATATGGAGACGGAGACACATGGGAAATTTAATTACGTGTGTAAAGTGTAAAACGTCTCACACGTCGTCGTCACTTTTGAACACTCCCAAACGTGTGTGTCTTTGTAAGTATAGTATAACCCAGAAACAGAAACTCAAAGGAATCTATATACTGACTGGGTGAGATAGACATCTGTGTCAATAATATACTAAACATTAAACATTCTGAAAGGATTAAACGAGCCCGATTACTCTACGATTCCGCGCAGTAGATTTTATAAACGGTGCCCAATTCAAAATGTACTACTAACTTGAGGGTGTGCAAATATAATATATGTACATGCAGATTTTACTACATTTTCTATTTACTATTTCATTCCACTTTTCACTGTCAATCCCCACGCCAACGCCAACACCAACGACAACACCAAAGTCAAAGTTAGTATGTATGCCGCTATACATATAGACAGTGCCAGTCTAATTCTAATATTGAATAAAAAAAGATGGCAATAGACTGCTACAGGACAGAACTGCGAAGTGACGACGAACTCGCACAGCACATTCAGCGTATTGCTGCGAGAGTTGAAAATACAATACGTCTTCTAGAGAATTAATCGAGGGTGACAAATAATAAAATTCGCTGAAATATAGGGACAGGTAATATACGCAACAGATATTTACGCTAATAAACGCGGCTACAATAGCTATATACCATACTATACTTATTAAGACCTTGATTTAGCTATTGTTATAAAGTTAAAATTTGTGCCTTTTCAATGCAACGTTTTCCTCACAAGCAGATGTTATGTTTGGTTCGGATTTTTTAGTTTCAAACAAAATCAATGTCAAGGCATATGGGAAATATGGAAAGTTTCAACACCAAAAAAAAAATATAAAATAGAAAAGTCAATATTCCGAAAGTACTTGTATAGTATAGGGTAGGCCAGGGATGAATTGAATTTAATCGAATTACATGTAGAAAAGAGATACGGGATATATGTCTGTATGTAACTGAGCACTATACAAATTAAATTAGGCACGATATACCTACCTATACCTGTCCATATCAATCTCCAGACTACTGACTCGCTGCGTATTAGTCACCACTGACGATGAGAGAGTAAAGTGGCTCATACTTGAGATCAGACCAGAAAGCGCAACGCAACAAAATTGCAACTATGTAATTAAATTAAATCATCCTAATATATCTGATATGCCTATCCTTAGTCCTAAGGTTGACAAGAGATAAAAAGCGGGATAAATGCAAGTTGACAGATGCCAATTGGGGTAGGCGTTCAATTATTAAAGTATATCACTAACCAGAATACAATACAAAATTAATTAGATTTTTTTATTACACTATACATTTTGAAAACACGCAAAAATGTAGTAATTTTACTCTTTTGAAAATTCAAGTTCGATATATACACATTTAAAATTTGAAAGTAAAAAATCTCGTAAAAATAGCATAATTTCCGGTATTTTTTGCACATAATATGTGCAGAACATGTTATGTAAATAAAAAATTTGTCGCTTCAAAATAAAGTCACGCAGTTTTTTAAAATATCTGAAAATTGTGAACCTTCCTTTCCCGTAAATGTTGCCTATGATAAAAATTATGACTACAGTACATTATAAAGGCTCCGTTTACTGGTTTACTATGTATACTATCTATGTACCTCCTTCCACACCTTTCAAAGGAAGCAATAAAAATAGAAGGAAAGTAATGACATGGATCGCAGCGGGAAGGAAACCACATGAAAGACAAGAGAAAATAAACGAAAGAAAATGACATATAAAAAAAAGACAATATACAAACAAAGTCATGGTCATGGCCCTGCCGTTGCCGAGTGTCAGTGTCACCATTGTATTTATGAGGGCACGTCAGAGATCCAAGTGAAACAATAAAGCGTGTCTTCTGCGCCTATATACTTAATTCATTTATATTTTATATAGCCAGGATATAGAAAGTAATGAACCTTTTCCTAGTGCCCGTTTGCCTACTATATACCGGGAGCTATATCAATATATAGTTTAATTGCAACCCCAATTAAAAAATAGGACTTGTAGAGACCATAACAATAGAAAAAGGAAGTGTAGAAGCACATAACAAAAATAAAGTGGATATACTCAAGTAAAAGTAAACTACATAAAACGTGAAGGGAAAGGGAAGTCTGTTTTTGTCGGGTACAGTTTTCTCTGCTATCGTTTCAAAACATTGAAAGTGGTGATGGTGGCTGAGGAAGGAAAGTAATTAGTTTGGAGGTACTTTATCCATTACACAAATTATTATTTACTCACGTCAGTCACTCTGTGTATTAGAGATTGTTTGGAGTTTGAGTAGTGTGCAATTTAATGGAGTTACTTGACGGAGGAAGTCTCCTTTCTTTTCTTCGTCTATTTACATCATAAATACTAATTTAAGTATCGCATAGTACTTGCTAATAATGTACGTATTGAGTGTCTCAATGATTGATTGAAGAGACAATATCAGTCAATTCTACGCAGTTAGGCATTTAGGCAAGTGTATTAGTATTTGTAATTAGAATATTTTTTTACATAGGCATTTAAAAGAAATGTGAACTTAACTGCATTTTAGTACACTTTTCAAAAATGGGTAGTTAGAAATTCTGCACTTTTCAAAAATATGAAATTAGAACAATAAATGTTTTTAGTAATTTTTTAAAATGTGTAAATAGAACATATTATACTTTTCAAAAGTGTGGAATTAGAACATTTTGCAGCTTTCAAAAATTCGTAATTAGAAATCCTACACTTCAAAAATATGAAATTAAAACATATTACAATGTTTTAAATGCATATTTAGAAAATATTACACTTTTCAATAATGTGTAACCAGAACATTTTACATGTTTAAAAAATTTGTAATTATAACACTTTACAGTTTTTAAAATCGTGTAACCAAAATGTTTTATACTTTTCAAAAATGTGTAATTACAAGATTATACACTTTTCAAAACTATATATGTATCTAATTAAAAACATTTTTAGTTTGTACAAAAACCCATTTAATACATTTTAATTTTAGACCCTTATATTAAAACACACAAGGGAAAAGCATTTACTATGCTAGAATCGATATTTTAGAACTTGCAAAAAATTCACAATTAATTTTTTTTTCAAGCGTTTGACAAGTTGTTTGACTCTCTCAGGAATTTTGACATAATCAGAAATTCGTAAGTTCGTAAATTCGAAATACGTTAGCTAAGAACAACATATGGATTTGAATACATGCGCAAATATCTCAAATAAAAAGGCTTCTTCTATCGCTTCCTCGTCCTCATCAACGTGTTGTCTTTGTCACAATTCCTTTATTTGTATTTTCAAGGACTCTCTCCGTATTCTGTGTACTCATTCCCGTTTCTCAAAATCTCAAATTAAAGATGGCCATTCTATACACAGTTAATGTACAGTGTGATAAAGAAAAGGAGGTAAAGTCAAAGCCAGTGAGAGAGAGAGACTCAAGAAGGCTCAAATTTTTCAAGTACCATCTCATTTTCATTTCAATCTTCATTGACAATTCTGTCTGTATACAAAGTTGTATTTGCGAATCCAAATTCACGTTCAAAGTGTTGTGTGAGTTTTGTGTTTATTTAAGTCTTTGTCTTTTTTCCTTCTTTCTCTCGCACTCGCTTATTATGTTTCCCCCAAAACAAGGTCTGGCTGAGCTTACTTCAAGTGGAAAATATTGACTTATGGGACATGGTTATATTTTCCAGCTACTTGAGTCTTGAGGCTTCAAGTGCTTCTCTTATATATGCATGTTATAAGCCTAAGCTTTATACTTTATTGTGCCTCGTACCTCGCCTCATCCCTTTTGTCGTTCCCTTTACAATATTTTCGATTGAAATTTGAAATTGAAATTTTCGATTGGGAAATCTGAAATTGAGGACAGCCTCAAATTCAAATTTTGAATTCCTAATATAAATTGGAACCCTCCAGCCAATCATATTCACGGCACAAATTTGGAAAAAGGAATAATAATATATACCGTCAGTGAAGAGTCAAAATCAGCTATTTCCAATTTCCAGGTTTATAGCTAACAACAAAATGCACTATTTAGTAGCAATTAAATATCTTGGCCCTAAACATTGAAAACAAAATTTAATAGCAGTTTACAAAAACATGTAAATATAGAACACAGTGCACATTTCAAAAGCATAAAAATGGAATATTTTGCAATTTAAAAAAAAACATGTGAATGGAATATTTTGCAAATTTTAAAAACATATAAATGGGATATTCTCTAATTTTCAAACACATGTACCTAAATAGAATATTTTGCAATTTTTAAAAACATGTAAATAGAATATTTTGCACATTTCAAAAACATGCAAATAGAATACTTTGCAAATTTAAAAAAAGTGTAAATAAACCGTTTAGCACTTAAAAAACTCGTAAGTCCCATCTTATTCTTCCATCATTCATTTACTGTTATTTTTTGAGATATCTCATTTTAATTCTAGTTTAAATTACAAATGGATCATTTTGATTCTCCACTCGCGATATATACGATAAAATGAAAATTCAAATCACTCTTTATAAAATACGCTATACGCTATATAATAATAATGAATACGCCTTAAAACACTTCATCCATCCCCAAGTGAGTATCGGCATATAATATGGTTTTAATGGTTTCTTCCTCACAAAATGTAAGAGTCAAAAACTAAAAAGAGCTATCTAGTCTCTATTTAAACAACTGTAGAAAGCAGAAAAGACCTTGACCCATGTATGAAGCTAGAGTATATAGCATAGCTAGCAGAATAGACCGGACGTTACATACACAGTCAACAAAGCAGTTAATGCACTTTGTAAATGATACTAACTTCCTTTAATAACCCCTTTAGTTCCAAACTATGTTTACTTTCTGTAAATTGCCCAATCAAAAATTATACAAATCTCTGTATAGAAACCAAACCATATTATACATAATGCATTTTTTTAAAAGCTTGGCTTAAATTGCACAGGACAAAGTAACGCAAGCAGAAATTAAAGCGCTCTGCTGTTACTTAAAGATGCCCTCTAATTGTAAGTGACGATGAGTAAAATGGTGTATCACAAAACCCTGCTCTGCTGCTGGCCTATAGCGCCCTCATGATGCCTTCCTGCAAATATTAAATAGGACACCAAATTCAGCTCACGACTCCAGCTGAAAGCTTATACATTATTACTGTCCTGAATAAATTCGGATTCGAATATTTGAACTTCTTCAAAAGGGATTATATACTACAAACTTTAACTTTACTAGAAACGTTCAGAGTTCAGAGAGATACAATTTGGACTATATACGAATTCGAGGTTTTTGGTATCTTCTCCTTCCCAAACCCAAACGCGTAGTACCAAACAACTCTGAATTCTATACACACACAAGTCTGGGTCTTATCAGTTTCAGGACCAGGAGGCAATCTATATACGTGCCCGCTTCCTTATTTCTATCCAGAACTCCAGAACAGACCAGACCAAAAAGCCCAGAACCAGAGCCAGAACCAGCCATTTTCCACACAAAACAAACTACAAACTACACAGCAGAGCATTATAGAAGAGCATAAATTCGAATTCGTAAATCGAAATTCGAATTCGAGAAATGGAAGGCGAGAGAGCTCTTGATTCTTGATGCATATACCCATAGGGACAGCGAGTGTCTCTGTCAATGTATCTGTCAAGTGCTTGGATCGTGTTCCTTATTTTCATTTTGGTTCGTCTAAACGTCCCAAGTAAAAGTCCTAAGGAAAGTTTGTGTGTGGTGAAGAGTGAAGAATGCACAAAACTTAAATTCTAGGCTTTAGTTTAGTTTACTTTATAATATCTCTAATAACAGTTCAGTGGCAGTGGCAGTGGCTACGTAAGCTTTTGTATATATTATTCTGTATATCAGTACCTACTTGCTCCTTCCCTTTCTTCACTCAATTTCATCTCTCCCATTATTCGCCCATCTCTCCATCACAATACGACGAAAGATCGAATTATTATTATAATCATAGTAATGACAGTAGCAGCCATGGCATTGAATAGAAATGCTTAGTACATACAGAAATAATATTAAGTTTGAGTTATATAGGTATATGCACCCACATACATAATTATAGCCAGGCGCCCGACAGCGAATTATATAATAATTTATATAATTTCCTCCTCCATGTGTATCCATCTATATCTATACATGTGGACATTGTTCTCCTTTGCGTTTTCGCTTTTGAATCATAATTTCCTATCCAAATAGTACCTATATACTCGAACTGACATTGGGACCGGGACCGGTACAGGTACCTACACCGGTGCCAGCACTGATAGTAGTTCCACCACGTACGTGAGAACATCTCCAAAAATTGAAATGTATTCAGAGGGTGTCACCCATAAATGATGTGGGGTGAGAGGGAGGGGGCTTTCCATCTACATAAGTAATCAGATGTTTCAGTGGTCAGACATGACGTGACGTAATTTATGTGAGAGAGGGGGGGGGGCTCCTTATAGAAAAGCGCTGGGTGGGTATAACACTTTTTGCTATACGGGTTGTTTTCCATGGGGAAAATCAATGTGTGGTAACCTTGAGAAAAAGTGAGAGTGAATAAATGTGTGTGTGTGTGTCTGTGTGTGTGTTGTAGTGTGGATTGTGCTTGAATGTGGATGTTATCGATCCCTCTACAAACTCACTCAGAAAGTTATCCCGGAGTCTCTCTCTCTCTCTCTCTCACTCACAGTCAGAGTTGTAAGTCGTATTCGTATTCGAAATTCGTATCTCGGTCACTCTCGTCCACACGCTCAGTCAGTCCTATCCTAGCACACACACAGACACACACACTCACTAAGTCAGTCTCTGGTGGTTCGTTCATAGTTCATACTTTTGATATAATATACGAGACGCTCGTACAACTCTACACACTCTCTATTTGAACGCCAGCCTCACAGCATCTTCCTCATCATTATCACATCTGTGTGTGTCTCTCGTACTACTACAGATTTTTACAACTACGGTTACGGCTACGACGACGAGGACGACTACGAAGAGTCCAAGGTAAAGCTAAAAACTCATAGTTTTATTAGTATTCTATAGCCTCACAAAAACAGCTTACAGCAGTGCCTACCTACCTACTACGCTCTACAATACACTACGCGGGTGCTGGTACTGGTGCTGGTACTGATACTAGTAGCCTATAGGGACTCATATCAGTCTCGTCTATTGGAACACGCTCTCACGATTTGTCTCATTTTCCTCCAAAAACGAGTGACAACAAAATAAAACGAAGCGTTTATTTCCCATTCCAAATTTCAATCTGAGTGTCAAGTGTCAACCTCTACGCTCTCATTAATTGTAGTCTCAAATTTCATTTCCCTTGCCTACAATTTATTTGACTTTGGTGACTTCGGAACTTCCAAATCCAAACCTTTCCAATTATTGAAAACCCGAGTTCTTTAAAACACTTTTGAACCGTATAGGCGGAAACAAAGCTCAACTTTGACTTGAGTGTCAACAACTCTCTCTCACGTCTCACGCACTTTTATTATTACAAATATAATTCCGGGAAAAAGAAATCAATTCTATCAGGTATCCCTATTATTATTAACAAGGATACAAATTTGGAATATTTAAATTTTTAAAAAGTGACGTAATTTTATTACTATTATATTGCTGCTTGCGAGCAATCCAGTAAGCGAATTTACATAGTAATTTATACAGTTAATTAAATACTAAAGTTTGAAGTAACATAAATTGACAACTTTTTTACTTACTAATTAATTACAATATAATTATGAGATATGAAAAATTCTGGCCTCTGTAATTTAAATGTCTACTAAAAAACAAAGCAAGTTGATGGGTAATATAATACAAGCTATGTGGTTTTTGTGTGGCATGACACATGACGGTGAGAATTTTAATTTTATGCGGTTCATACTAATTATTTGCCGTTTGGCAGGTTTAGCTTTACAAATTTGCAAAGTGGCTCTACTTGTGGTTATAGTCACGGAAATCAGTTGAATAAAACGAAGAAAATAGACTTGACTAACTTGACTGTGTTTTGTGGTTTTTATACAGAATTTAGTTGAATTTACGTAAACTGTTAAATAAATGTAGTAGCTCATCAGCTACTACGATAATTATTCATTTGTAATTTAAATACAGCAAAGCTACGATTCCAGAATTAATTGTAGGTGCTGTTCAAAAAATACCAAACTTAACTTTGTTTTTTCTTTTTTAATTTGTTTTTTCTAATACAAGGACTGATTGGTCACGGAGGGAGCGGTGGAACGAAGGGAAATAGTCGCGGCGGTCTTTCCTCTGAGCATCATTTAATTAAAGAAGATATGATGACAAAATTAATTTATAGTATAATTCCACCGGAACGCTCTGATGAAGTGGCAGAGCTCCTCCTCAACTCTTTCTTTCATGATGAACCTTTGGGAATTGCTTTGGGTAAGTTATTTTTTGTAAATTTGAAAATACCAATATTTTATCGGATGGGTAAACTTTTTTAGTTAAGTTTCATTTATGTAATTAGTTATCAATGCATCCTAGTAATGCATTTTCAATTTCTGTAATAAAAATCAGAATAAAAATATTCATTAAAAAATATCAAAAAAATGTATGCGGTACCACCGTTGAAATACTGAATTAATGTTGTTTGATATGGTATAGTTATAAAGACATCAAAAAGTATACTAATTAATTATTGTCTCTCATAAATCGGTTAATAAAGGACTCCCCACAAAGCAAGTTTCCCGCTGGCTCCCCTCCTACATAGCCAATGCCGTGAAGCACAATATAAGTTTTATGGCCGTAGACTCGGAAACGGATAAAATAGTGGGAGTGAGTGTTAATATTATTAAATCCGCTGACTGTACTAATCTTCATATGATGGACTATTTGGACACGAAAGTTGAGCCGATCATGTGTCAAATTGCCAGATTCCTCGGTTGTTTAAATGCAGGCAAGTCTCTCAATTTACCATATATATACATGTTTATTTTTTTGCAACCACTACATACATATTTTATTATTGAATCTAAATAAATAATAATAAATCCAATTAAATTCAATTAAGCTGTCAAATTTAAATGTAAATGCTCAGGGACATGTGTCAACAACTTGAGTAGATTAGTTAGTTAAGTCTAATTTGAATTCATTTTCAAAAATGTCAAGCGATCTGTTTATAAAAAAGAACAGGACTACTCATAGTATAGTTAGGTACTTTGAGATATATTGTAATAAATCGACTAATTTCGCATTAGTCAACTTGGACGATTCAGATATCAGATAAGGGTAAACTATGGCCATAATTGTATTGAAAAACGCGTCCAATTTCATTAAATGGTGAATCTATATATGTACATAAAACTATCGTTGAATTGCAGTTGAATTCTACTCAGTGAATTTAATTAAAATTAAAGCTAGATCATAAATTATATTTTTACAATTATTACAGCTTAAACAAAAATACAAGGGATATATACATATAGGGATATATTATTAAATTATATAGCGTATTTTTAAAAGTTTAATTTTGTCGAATGGAATATTGTTGGCGCTCATAATTTAATAATTTGAACAGTTTGCGAATCTCTAAACGCAATTTGTGAACGGTTCAGTACATATTTCTCTATTAGAATAAGAATTAGCTATATAGATATACCAATAGAATAGATTACTTGAAGTATAAATTACATTGCTATAAGAGCCCATGCTAGATGTGTCTACATAATATTATTATGGGATTGTAATAAAAAGGGATTTTGGTTTATGCTGTGAAAGCATCTGTGCAGTGTACAAACTATATACAGGACTACAGGTATAAATCTGATCTATCTAAAAGGTCTCCATAGGATGCAGGCCATATTGTATTGTGTTATGTAGGCCAGGCCGAGAGGACATTGACAAATAAATCCCTTAAGCCCAACACTACCGTTCACTGTAAAAGTCTAAACTGAATCTCAATTGACTTAACTAGATGAAACTAGGACCCAGACTCGGGGTTTTATGATGATGATGATGATCCTATTATGTTATTATGTTGCTGATATACTTTTATGGCTATATAGTTTAGTAGAGTATAATTTAGCACACTATTTATACAACATAATTGTAAAGCTATATACTAACTATGTAGTATGTATAAAAAAGGTTTATCTGTAGCAGCCAGCGCAGTCGTTAGCTCTCTTCTATTTTTGTTTGCCGTTATAAATTGCAAAATAATAATAATTTATTATTAAATGGATTTTTATTTGAAATTGAAAACGGACTTTAGTCCTTTAGTATATAGCCAAAATTTTCAATAATTGTATGTGCGTAGGTCTGTATTTAATTTAAGCGATGTTTGCGTTGTACAGATACTGTGTTGCTGTAAGCATACACATAATATTATATGTTTAACGTTAATATAAACGTCGCCCTTGCAAAAAGGCTTAGCCTAAGATTTTGACCTATTATTTAAAGAGGTCCTTATTTCCTAATAGAAGTTTTTAAAACAGTAAAAAACTAATTTTATACTTTTCAAAATATGCAAATAAGTAATTGTGAATTTTTCAAATACACAAATAAATAATTTGGCGCTTTTTAAAATACGAAAAAAATAAAATAATTCTGCACTTTTCAAAATACGCGAATTAATAATTTTGCACTTTTCAAAATACGCGAATTAATAATTTTGCACTTTTCAAAATACGCGAAAATAAATAATTCTGCACTTTTCAAAATACGCGAATTAATAATTTTGCACTTTTCAAAATACGCGAAAATAAATAATTCTGCACTTTTCAAAATACCCAAATAAATAATTTTTGCACTTTTCAAAACATGCAAATTTATAATTTTCCCGTTTCAAAAATGTCTTAATTCTTTTTTTGTTAAATTTTTTGCTTATAAAAATAATGAAAACATTTTCAAGATTCTATTTTCAAAACTTAGTGTGTTTAAACCACTTCATTATCACTTCAATGCAATGGCTAAAAAGTTCTGAGTCAGCATTTTTATATCTATAATAATAATAATGACTCAAACGCTAGTATTTCCCTACGCCCCCTGTACGATATGCGCAAACATATATAATATTTAAGAATGACATTTTTTATTAAGTGAGCACGCTTTACATAACATAAATATAATACTGTGAGAATAGAGGCATACACTTAACAAAACCACGTATGTATACTTTCGCACTAAACTACTGTATCAATAAGAACTGCTAATCTAATAAACGCTAGTGATAATTATTACTTTGTAACATGGGAAAATTACATGCATTTTTCAGTTTTCAATGTCAAGTTCATCCTGACTATACAACATGTGTTTTGACAGTTCAGACTGAAAATAATGGCAAAATTAGCATAGTCTGATAATAAAAGCCAGAGCTGTGTGATAGCAAGTACTTGTAGGGAGTAAGCTATAATGAAAAGGAATACATACAATGTAGACATTATACAATGATAAAAATGCAATTTCAGCACATATTAGTACTATTGTGCTAAAACATTGTAATAATAATCAGAGGAGCTCTAGTAGTCAGTTTAAAGTGGAGCCATAAAGAGATAACAGCCACTGTAAATTCCCATACAGTCACAGTAAGATTCAACATACTTACTCTATGTAAAAACAATGCCAAGCGTTGAAGATAACAAGCCAGCGTGCCCTGATATAATATTTAATGGCGTGCCGGTGCATCCCTATTTTAGGCTCACAATCAGTCCTATTTAGTTTATATTTATGAATTCAACATTAAAAAAGCGTATTTTTTATACATGTTGATGCATACGTTTGTACTTACACCCAAACCCAAATCCAACCAGCTAATAAATTCTTAGTGTTTTTTTAATAATGTTTTTCTTTTAACTTTTCCTTCGAGCAGATGTGAAAACACCGAATGGGGCTGAGCGAATTCTAACCATTTTATTTTTGAATGTGGAGTCACACTACGGTGGACGTGGGATTGCACAGGATTTAACCAAGAAATCTGAGGAACTAGCCGTCAGTTTAGGACTTGATAGTTTTCAGGTAATTTGGTATAATTTATGTAGATTTCCAAGTTGAATTTAAAGTCAAATTGGAACATACTGAAAATTTGAAAATTACTGCTATATGAATATTAATGATAAGTATTACAATTTCAAAGTTATTATTTCTGTAAGGCTAACGACCAACAGGTCACGTCTTTTGCACGTGGCATACGTTTAAAATTTGAACTGAATATTTTCTACTGCTCTACAATACACATTAAATAAATATCTAATATAAGTTTTGCTTTGAATCTGCTTACGCAGGTGGACACAACCTCTGAGTTCAGTTACAAAGTGTACAAGAAGCAAGGCTACGAAACTTTAAAAGAATTGAGATTTGCTGAATATGAAGATGAGAATGGGGTGAAAATCCTGGAGAAGCCTGATATGGGTCCACATCAACACTCAAGAGTCCTCTACAAAGTCGTACCCTCCCCATCCTCGTAAATTTAAAAAAGAAAATGCAAAATGTTGTCGCCGGTTGTAAATTTGTAAATAATGTTAACTAATGTCTAATATACGAGTGCTATTATTTACTTACTCCTATGTACTGTATTTCAGTAACTATTATCAATCTGTGTGCTACAACTTTTAATTTGATTCCAGGTTTAGCATAGTAGTCAATTGCAATAAAAAATCATGTACCTACTTACTTATGTATTTTCTTTGAAGATGACAAAATTTTGTAAAAAACTGAATTTAATTTACATATAAACTGTTGTTTTGAGAGGCAGTAAATATTGGGGGGAGGGGGGAATAATAAGTCTATATAGATATAATGTGTTGTTATACTAAATTACGATTTAATAAAGGTATACAATTAATCTGAAAAATATACACAAAAAATACGACAGTGAAATTCTGATATATGGCTTTTAAAAAATAATGCACTGGTGGAAAGGTTACTAATAATATAGCTGATGGTAAAGGATATACAGGAATTGAAGACACAAGAAAATGCAAATGCCAAATGGTGCTAACAACTAATAAAGTCAAATTTTTAGATTATAATAACAACTACCTACCTACATTGGATTCACATCTTTTGATGTGACATAATATTATATGGTGTTCGATTTCGATGACTAATCATTCTATCTAAGAGTCCGTAATAAGTTTAAGTAATTATAAATACGTATTATACTAAAAAATAATTATAAAGCTAAGTAAATAATATTTTGTATGACTAATAAGTTTAAGAGAAAGTATTAAAAAAAATAGAATTGATATTAAAATTCAAAGTTATGTGAATGTAAAAAATTACATATTACATAAGAGAAATTATGTGCGTGTGAAACTCAATAAAAGAAGAAAATTAATGACTACGATTTATTACTATAGTACGGCTGAAACTCAATAAAAGAAGAAAATTAATGACTACGATTTATTACTATAGTACGGCTGAATAATGAGAATAATGACGAGTTCGGTGGGATCGATTTAAATCGATATGGATTTTAAATGGCTTTGTTTTATTTAGGAGAGTTTCGAGTTTCGGAGTGTGGGATTTATTACGGAAAAAAGATAGAATTCAACCAATTCAATGATAGAACTATGGAACTCAATCTGGAATAATACAATCCGAAAATGGTAATACGAGAATAGCGTCGAAAGTTGAAGAAAGTGTATAACATAAAATAACATTTCTGCGATAATACAATGTGCGGCAATCGTCATTTCTTTTTTATTAAAAGTAAACAGGCAACTTATTGGTAGACGGGTGTAAAACTGAACCTACTTTAAAAATTGCAAAATATTGAAAATAATAGGGTTTTTGTAAACCAGTTTATATAGCAAATATTTTTAAACACGTTTTTGAGCAGTGCAAGTGTTCTCATTGCAAAAGTCTTTTTGAAACAGTGCAAAATTTTCTTGTTTCAAGTTTTTTAAACAGCAAGAAAAGTGGTAATTTAGCGTTTTTGACACAGTACAAAAGTTTTTTATTTCCTAGTTTTGAAATATGCAATACGCTATAATGTAATGCTTTTCAAACAGTACAAAATCTGCTAATTTCAGAGCTTTGAATCACACAGTAAGTTACGGTTTAATTCTTTTAAAAGAGTACAAAATTTGCTTTATAATTTAACAGGTAGTACTAATACGTAATAATTTAACCTTTTTTAAACAAAGCAAAATGTTTTTATTCCATGTTTTTTAAACATTGCAAAAACCTATATAATTTCAAATTTTTAAGCAGTGCAAAATGTTTCAAGTACCGACATCGTCAAAAAGCCATATTACTACATAGGAACTCGTAAAAAAAGTTTCAAAATGCTTCATAAACACTTACAGTACAATACACATAAAGCTTCCAGCTTCCAGTAAAAGATACAATTTACAATTATTGCCACTACTATGTTTTAGAGCCGTGTAAATCATGTGCATAAAAAGTGTAAGTCGAAAGTTTTACAGGGTATTATAATATGGCAGTAGCAACCCAGCAATGAAGCATACAATCTGCAGATATACTTTAATGTGTTTTGCACCACTGGTACTTTCAACGTTTCAACACACACATAAAAGGAAAAATAAGGTGCCTCCGTACGTAAATGTACAATAGCAGAAACTCAAATTTGTTTTTGAGTGCTGGAAAACTGCAGATACGAAAAAGATTATTCAATATCTATCTTAACTGTGTTCATCGAATAAAACGTTGTACCACTTCAAAGAAAAACAAGATCCAGATTGAGCAAAAATACTATATGATAAAATCCAAGTACCTTACTCTAATAAATTGACAGTACTGATATTCTTCGAATAAAATAGCCGTACTATCCTGAGAAGTGAGTACACTGTCAAAGCTCACATGACTTTTGATTACGATTACATGAAAAAAAGTAACCTTATCGTTTATCTGCTTGTCCTTCGCTCTACTGAATAAAAATACAAACCCTACACACCTACTGAACTAAATACATTAATACCTACTAGGTAGGTAGGTACATGCATATCTGTGTATCTACCCAATAACCCAATCTACCGACGCCAACAAAGTAAATATGTAAGTACGCGCGGTATTAGTATTATAGGGCATAGGGTTTGTTAAGCTGAAGAGATCTTTAGTAAGCCTAAAGTCGCAAACCTAAATTAATACTTAGACTTTATAACTAAGGCTGCTGACAAGCTGCTGGCTGAAAACAGCGTGGCCAATTGACTATTTAAAATCATTCAACTATTTCGCAATTAACATGAACTACAAATACTGATTCTGGTTTGGTCTGGTCTGCCTTGAGTCAAGTGAAATTGAATATTTTCCAGCATGTAAAATGAAGCGCACAAAAGTAAATATGTAGGTATCAACTTACCCACATACGCAAATAGTCATTCAAAATGGCTTCAAGGATACCCTAAAGACATATCGGAAATCCTAATACAATATACTTAATGGTATATAGTAGTATTTGGAACTAACTAATCGCAGTAAGAATAAGAAATCCCGACACATAGAAGCACATGGCTACAGACAATTTTTGATACATATATACCACACCTTTACCTATATCTATTATAGGTACATCTATATATGCACAGAATATGACTATTTAGCCAACAAAACAGGTTACACTAATTTGACGATTTCATCACTTATTGAACTCGCGATCAGTTTTTTCAAACTTTAAACGCAATTCAAAGAACGAATGTATGCGTAGTTACGTATATGTACTTACATACACGCTTGTTTATTTGCTACAACAAATTCAGTTTCATTTCTGCTGCCTTGTTATTATGTAGTATCAGTATGGAATGGGAATATGGGAACTTTGCAGGACAAATAGCGTAAATATCACGAGCTATTAATAATTGATACTAAAGACACAGGAATAAAATTGGAGTAAATAATATGCTTCCATGAACTTGATTTTTGTATCGAATTTAATAGCTATTATGCCGCTTGTACGATTATACTATATTGCAATCAAATTAATTGACTATAATAATATAATAATATTGATATAACTTTAAACTGTGATTACGTAATTATGGGAATATTATATGGTACATGGTACTGATATGCTATTTGGGTTGCCGGTATTATGCAAATAAAATACATAATAATGTGTAGTACATACGACTATTTGAGAAAGCTGTAAGTAAAGGATGTTTGTGTAGTCACACCAGGACTACTGTACTGTCGATATTAATAGTAATAGTTCACACAGGGCACGTAAAAATAATGGCAAAATAAAATCATGTATGCAAATATAGTAATAATTGTTATGTATGGATTTTGAGGTGATTTTAGACGGTGAATATGTATGGCTTATACACTATGTGTAGAAATAATATATAATTAAATAATAGTTAACTAAACAGAAAATAAATAAAAAGCAAAACATACCTCATTAGCAGCATAGACACTGAAAAAATCCTTCACCGTCATTTTGTTTTCGTTTAATAATTTTTTATATGTTGTAAATTATTTGTTTGTTTGTTTGTTGTGTATATAAATGTTTTTTTTTCAAATCCAAATTAAAAATCGAATTAAAAATGAGAACTTGGTGTGTTCGTGTCCAAATATTAATGTATATGGTGAAACAGTATACTTTATGGATAATTATATGCAGTACATGTACTTAACCACTCAGTAATAAACGCAAAGGTTCAAAGTCTCAAAAAAGCAATCCACACGAATGTATATGTAAGAAAAGAACAATTTTTTCAAAAATGGGTGTCCGGGTAAAAAAACTGAGTTTTAAAATCTTAGGTTTCTCTCAAGGATTTTTAGGAACATTCAGTAATTATTATAAATCTGTGATGAAGCCAGGCCAGGGAAGAAGGAGAACAAAAACCAAAAACGAATATCAGAACCAGAAATAAGTATATCAATTTCTGTAAAATGTTGCGCAAAAGGAAACTAATAATTCTTATTTTTAAAAAATTAAAACGTAAATCATGTATTTTTTTAAAAAATGGAATCCCGAATTGTACAGTTGACTCCTCTTGGTATATTATTATTATGGAACCCGGAAAATAAAAAGTTTATGGAGCCGAGAAGACGAAGGGTGAAGCCGAAGAAGCCGAAGATTTCACAAGTTTTTGTAATGTGGAGCAATTAAATTAAGGCGGATAAAATAACACTTGAAGGGGTAAAAAACACGAGATTTTCCAGCTACATGCATATATTTTGAAAAACACGAATAAATCAACGTCTAGATTCACTAAAATTTTCTAAAATTTTCATACCACTTTATCAGAATCCTGATGTCCACCCGAAGTTTTCCCCACAGCCATGTTTAGAATTATTAACTCACTAATTTCAAGTTTCCCACAAGCCCATTTGGTCCGTAGATTAACATTGAGTCATGTGGTCTTCCATGAGCTCAGCAGTGATAGTCAGTTTATCAGTGAGTGATCGTGAGTGGAAAACGAGCCAATTTATTTACATTCAATAAGCTCTATCTCCTTAAGCAGTTTTCCAGCGTAGCAAATGCAAAGAGGCATATCTATAGACGCTATTAAAAGTAGATACATGGTTTTCTGCGTTTCCTCAGTTATAATTTTGTGTAGAGCGTGTCCCTTTTCAGTGCTACAAGTCACTACACACTTTATATTATGGTTTTCTTATTCTGGTGTTCCTATTTAAAAGCCCGCCAACTTTTGAATGGAATTGGCACTGAAATTGTGAAAATTGAGAAAACCGAAATGGAGAAGTTTTAATTCATGTAAAGTGTATCTCAAATAAAATTTCGAAAGATTTTCTGGCTTCGTGTTTCTCTACATTTTTTTTGTCAGGTTTTATTATCTTTTCACATTTTTGAGCTAAAAACCCAAAATCAAAATCGATCCGGATTTAGGAAAATTGTACAATTTGTTGTTTGTATGAAAACAGAGATAATTATTATTACAGACGGCACAGCTACTTACAGTCTACACAGTGTTGTACGTAGTTTGTTGGACACGCCAGTCAATTAAATATTACTTTTTACAGATATTTAACTTGTAAATCATAATAATAATAATCTTATTACTCATTACTAAACACGACACACGAGCCGATTTTTCATTTCATTACATCTGCTGCATCCAGTGATATTTCCTTCCGCAAGCCGTACTTATATTTAATTAACACAGTTTTTCAAAGGATTCTACGAATTTTACTATCAAATAATTATTTAGCATTCTCAAATCTCATAGTCATGCTCGACATGCTGCCCGATTTTTTAAATAGAACTTTCATTTTAACGACATTATAACGAGACGAAAAAATTGGTAATTTTTCGAAAAAAAAAACAATAACAAGCAGAATAAGCACATGCGGAAAACTTATCTAAAAATCAAGTTCCAAGTCCAAGTCCTATACAATACAGTACTTACTTAAATTAAGGGACATATACGTAAAATAACGTTTGTTGGAGCACATTAAAAGTAGATTACAACATGAGTTTGGAATTTCGAAATTTTGATGAAAATAATAAAAAGGAAGAATATACATATATTTGTAAATGCTCAAGTAATTATGTGCTGTACCATCAAAGGAGTATAATAGTGTCAATTAACAAATGATATGTAAAACAAAAATCAAAATATACTTTAACCAGAACCAACTAACTACTTGAATGATATTTCGTATGTCGTATGTTAGAGGTAGATTACAATTTGTAAATTGAGATTTGTGTTTAATGAGTTTGTCATTAACAATTTGTTTAGGAAGATGCATATAATTCTAAATTATATGAAAAGGGAATCAAAAGTGAAAGTAAAAACCAAGCAGAAATTGTACAGTTCAAGGGGCCGACTATTTACATATAGGTATGTAATATACTAATATTTACTAAACAAAACTAAGATTGAAGACAGTCACAACTCAGCTAACTGTGTGAATTTTTTATCTACCTTGATTTAACTTTTTTTTTTCAACTTTGTTTTAATCAAGTCTGCAACTTGCATTATACATTCTCGTGATAATAGCGTATATTTTCTATCCTAGTTTAATGACTCTAGTATACACTTTGGATTATTTGCTACCAGTAGATACTCACACCGCAAAAACTTGAAAATAATGGACACCCACGGTGCCTAATAGATTTTATAGAATATAATATAGTAGGCATATTATACATATACTACAACCAACTACTGCTATGCTTGTGTATTATTAATACATTAGACACATATTATGTGTTTAGAAATACAAGCAATATGAATTAAAATGGCTAGTTTTGACGTTATGAGTGAACAATGAACCTGACGCATCTTAGTATAATACTTATTAACAATATAGTGTTGAGTAAGATTTGCGATTGTCTTACGTCCTGAATCTGCCAAACTCATCGTAAAACTAAAATTCTGTATTTTTAAAATTCTAACAATACAAAGTACGTACGTAGGTATAGGTACTACGACTAAATAGAAGCTGAAGTTTATTATTATAATTTGTATTCCAAATTACGTCTTATACTGCACTACACTAAAATCAACTAATTATATAAAAAAATAACTCAGTTCAGAGCACTTTGGCAGCTAGTAGCGAAACTGAAATTAGGCGCCTATCTAAATCTACCCCAAAAATACACAGTCCACTTGAGTTATTCTGTAATTACTCGCAAATAATTAGTAACTAATCGTTATTATATTCATTATCAATTATAGTCAAATTTTTACATCGAGCAGAGCTCATAGCGATATATACACTTCTATTAAACTATTTTTTCGTTTTTACCTCATTCAAATTTTCTAGTACTTATATTATATTGTTATTGTCGATTTTGACGTTAATGTTTCTGCATGTGAGTGAAATTTATCTGACAAAATTAAAAGCACCCAATAGATATTCTATCACAGTAAGTCATGGTCACTTAAGTCGTACACACTAGTTACTAACAATTAGTTCTATACCTATAGCTATGCTTACATACTTATATTTTCCTAATTAGTAAATTACATTTTACATATAATAACATATTGGCGTAAAGCATGTAGTATATTATAGTACACTTTTAAATTTTTTTATTAAACTACTGACCTGAGAAAACTCTGCATCAAATCAAAAGATACAAAACTCAAGCCAACTGCTAAAGGGCCTTTAACAAAATTTATGGTGATACCTGGAAAAACAAATTGAATAAAAAAGAAACAAATTTAGACACATAGTATTATACTCTTTAGTGGTGTACAAAAATGAGAATTTTTGATGAAATTTCCATATTAAGAACAAATTAAAGAATTTCATTTCACCTTTGAACCAGCCGTGGAAGAAGCCCTGTTCCCTAAAGAATCCAACAACCAAAAAGGGAGATTAAATTTAACAAGCAATTTATTACATTAAGGAAAAATACATGACATAATTGAGAATATTTTATTCTCAATATTTATTTAAAGGTTTCATTACCTGTATACATCTCTAAGGATTCCAATTATAGAATAAGAATAATGCCCATGACCAAACTGCCCTACTTGCAGCCTTCGTCGAACAATATCAAGAGGATAACTGGAAGTTTGTGCGATACCACCAGCAGTAGCACCTTTAGGATTAAACAAACGAAAATGAAATAACGCAAGATTGTAGTCATTATCAAAAATAATCAATTTGCATTCAAATAATACAGTTTAAAATTGTAATATTGCTTAGATTAAGTTACATACCAAATAATAATCTTTCGAGAGGGTTAATAGGCCTATCATATTCCCTACAGTGCCAATTCTTAAGGGATTCGTACACAAAAAAGCTTGTGCCAGCATACGGGATGACACCAACCTGTGAAATACAAACATCAACAATGCAATAAATACAACACAACACCAAAACTCTACGCAGGTTTCAAATGATCAATAGTAGGATTAAGATTTTGAAACCAAATTCAAAATAATGCAAAAAAAACAACTAAATTTGAATATGACTTAATTAACACACACCATAGTAGCAAAATAGCCTCGGTACAGCGTTATAAAGCCTTCTTCCTTGATTATTTTCGAAAATACTTCCTTCAAATTGGCATATCTACTTTTGGGAGCGACGGCGAGTCGAGCTCTAGTTAAGTCTAAAGGATAAGTTAAACTTTGTGCCGTTATTCCTGCTAAGGCTCCCGCAATAAATCGGAGGTACTGAGGCTGGTTCGCGTCTGGAACCATTTTTTGACTGACATCGCTATTAAATTAGACGAACACATTTTATTATTAATAAGATTAGAATCAATAATTTTGACTTACAGTTTATGTGCTAACATCTTTGCTTAGGTTATAAAGTAAATTATGGAAATGAGTTGATTGTTATCTGATTGATTTTAGTGCTTCTTACTGATGGTCATTAATTCCGAGACGGCGCTTCCATTGCTCATGAGCTGTGAACTGAATGGCTGCATATGGAATGATCCGGGCCATTGTCGCAGAATTTCCTCTCCATAATGAAAAGAACCCATCTTTACGATAAGTATTAGCGATAAATTGCAACGCCCGTTTATGACTAAAACGCTCCTTTGATGTCTGCAATACAAAAGAAAATGCAAATCAAGATTAGTAATTATTATATTATGTAGCTATACATAGTTCTAGAATGCCAAAATTTCCCCCGATTTTGATTTTTGGATTAATTCCATAAAAATTTTACCTATGTATATTACATGCTACTAATGAATTAACTTCACATCTATATAATTTGATATTAAATAAAAACAGAATCTTCATTTTAGTTTGCATGCGTTTTACGTCTTCACATATTGGAAGTTTTCGTGTAACACATAATTCGGATGTCGACAATAATTCTGAAAACTGAAGATATTACATTTTCAAAACTAAATTCTAATAAATCACCACCTACTCAAAACACCTTGGCAAGTGCACCTTTGCTGTATACTATTTTAAACGATACAGGATGTACACGCAATGCAATGCACATGCTATAGATAAAGCATTTTAGGTCACATTTTTTGCAACCTCCCATGTTCCACTGCATGCGCCTACCGCTCGTGTTATTATTTTTGTCCTAATACACAGATTTAAATGAATCATTCTGATTAATGAGATGACTTTTTAACATGTCCAGTGCTGAGTTCTGCCTTCAAAATAGAACACAATTATTATTGTGTCCCCACATTCATGTCAAAGTTTAACTTTGACCGCAGGCGTAGTGTGGCACAGAGTTTTTGCCATTCTGAATGACTCGCAGATTATAAGGTAAGTACAAAAATGTAAAGCATATTTTTAAAACTTCACGTAGCCGACCTTGACCCTTATTTTTATGACACCTAACAAAATCGGCCAAGGTATCTATTTATGTACCAATTTTTAGTACTTGTAATAATAGTTATAAATTAATATTAACATATGAAGTTAACGCTACATTTGCGTAAATTATGCATAATAATACTCCAATGCAATTAAAAATTAAAATTAAAGTACTTGCTTGGAAATTGATTTTCGTTCTATCTAAAGGCGCAATTGCTGTTTTCGCAACTGATCCAGCAAACGCTCCGGCTACAAGTGATGTGACCACACGCTTTGTATTAGATATATTGTTCTGCTCCTAAAAAATTAAATCCCAAATAATTATTAATTACGTACGCAGTAAACTACGTACAGTATACAAAATAAAAAGGTAAAAAAATAATAAAATCAAAAATACAAATAGAAAAAATGATTTTTGTTTTTCGAAATCTGACTTGTTCATTGACTGACCTGATCAGGGGACATTTGCACAGCAGCAGCGGTAGAAGGAGAACTCTGACTTGGAACTACTCATGGATCACCTTCTTACTACCTCACCATGAGCAATAATAATTTCGTAATATTGCAACTAACAGTGATTATGAAATCAGTCATACTTTGTTTTTGAAGTAGGCATGAAATATTTCTTAATCACATTCCCGTCTTTTGTTTTCGCCGTCTAATACTTGTCTTCCTTTTGTTATTAAGAAATGTATTCTTCGTTAAAACTTTTATTGCGGCAGGATGTTAAACAGCCAGAAAATGAGATGTATACTAAATGACTGACGACACAAAGTTGAAAGCCAGCAGAGCAGAGCAGTGGAAGTGGAAACTGGAGCTATACGATAAAAAAATAGAAATATTATGATTCGCTCAAAAGAACTCTGTACAGAATCAACACTACTACTACTTCTGCACCCACTGTTGATGACTGACTGTGAAATGTTAAACTATAAAAAAAAAATATAACCAAAACCAACAAATCAACTCCCAACCTGTGAGCACAATTCACACGCACAAACAATCAACGATAAAAAAATGACTAACGACTTAACTACTTGCAATCATGTGAAGGATTGGAATAGGAATAGTTCTTACTCAACTGTTAATTTAACTATGAATTCTCTGTGTTTGCTAGTATTCTATTCTTGAATACCTATTTTTACTTTTCTATTATTATTTTAAATTGTTTGCTGGTGCTAGATTTAAGATTTAACTACACATTATGAAAACTTATTAGGAAAATTGAAAACTAACAACTAAAACGAATAATTAAAAGCATCCTTTTCGACAAATCTAAAACCAAGAACGGATGATTTTTTTCTTATTATTAAAACTTTTGTTTTTACTGCCACGTGCTCAACCCTGTCTGGATTTCTGGATCAATTTTTAGAAATTTTGAATTAATTTGAAATAAAATCAGTAGTTAATAGTTGAAATACTTACCAGCTGAAATAATGTCAGAATATTCAGTGTTTTTAGGATAAAGACAGGGACAGAATAAAATAAGTGTTTTGTTGAACTGTATAATAGAGTTTGAAGTTTGTGAAGTTAATGGACTGATAAAAGGATGAGTTTCATGAGATGTATCTAATTAGAATAGAATTTGTTATGATTACGGTTGAACTGTGGACTCACACGATCGATATCGATACACATAAAGGAATAATCAACAAACTACCTTATTAATAGTTACTCAAGTCACAAGTATGAATACTATGAATAAATAAAACTTATATAAAATGTAAAAGTATATTCTTATATGTATATCGATGATGAGGATGACTGACTAGCTAGCAAGTACTTACTAAGTGATGGATTGCTTAATCAAATCACAACTAATGGTTTGCTATTACTTGTATTATTTGCCAACTTTTTTATTTATTATTTATTTTATTTTACGTTTCCAGTTTCCACTACTGATTTTATTATTATTTGCTTATCTTCTTCTATTACATGTTTTTTTTGTTAGTACGGAAATCTTTCAAACTTTCAACTGAACTCGTGTGGCCTTTCTACTTCCACACGATTCGCCCAAAAGCTTAAATATTATTTTTTAAGCAATTCAAATTTTTTCCTCACTTGAACTTGGTGCCATCTTCCAATGGAATTGATCTGTCCACCTTTAAATCTTCAGAGATGAATCACGTTTATTTACATACTAATACATACTGATCCTCCTTCTCCTTTGGATGTTGGATTGAATTGCAAAAGTACTGGGATGTAAAATCAGATATCTAATCCACTTATTGTTAGTAGTACTTATAGTTGCTTGCACAATAGTAGTAAGTGTAAGTGTAAAAGTAATAGAGAGTTTGCATGTTTGTATTGTGCAATTCCACAATCAGACAATCTCCTTCTTTTATTTAAATGAACTATTTTTTTTAAATTTCTAATCTGAAACACTAATGCATCCAAAACTTCAAATTAAACCACAGCTTAAACTTGTTTTGTTGTGGCTGTTACAGTTTATACTGAACGTTGTGCATTCAAATTATAAAAACAACATGGGTTTGCATTTGTTTGATTTTGCACTTATGATTTAATTAGGTACGATTGCTATATATTACATAATATAAAAAATGAGATCTCGTCTTTGTTCTTTTTGTTCAAAAAATTTTATGTAAGCCTTCAAGCGGCACCGACCGATGCGATGCTTAGATGCGGTAGAGCGATTGTAGGGCATTTGCCACCCGGACATTTCCTATCCAAATATGGCTGACGTATGGGTGATGAATGCGTGAGATAGACAACTTTATTCAAAAATAAACTTGACACTGTCCTCCAATGAGGATAGCCTAAAGACTCAGTATACGGATCATACTTTTGTTAAACATGATTATGTGATTTATTGTTTAAATTGTTTAAACTTTAAATAGAAAAAATTAAGTAATGCTTGTAGAAAACAGGTGATGTTAGATTCGCGTAAAATTACTGCGTCCCGAATAATTATATGGATGCAAATAAATGGCAATATAAAACCCGTAGACTGGATGTTTCTGCTTGTGCTTTATTGGGTAGCAAAAAATGTCTTTATTTTTTAATTTTAGTAGTGGCTTGCGAATGTACGGGTAGCAAAGGTCCTTTTACCGTTACCGGTCGAACATACAAGTAGAAAGAATTGTATGGGAATTTCGATACCTCTGCATAATGTTCGACTATTCTATCCGTAATTTGTAAACACAATACTTTGTCTTCAAAAAGTTCAAAAAAAGTGCATATATCACATGTAATATGCAATCTGTAAAGTTGACAATCTACTTTTTACTTGGAGTACATGGATCTACTTGGTGGTTGCATTGCGGTTTGAATTTCGAATTCGAAAGATGATGCAATATGCATTCCTATATTAAATATATATGATATAACAATAATTAATCCCAATCAGGATTTTTCAAAAGGTGAATTCATATAGAATTGCATTGGGATTTTTTGGGATATAATTTAATTGTATCTCGCATCTCGGACCTAATTATAATTAACTTTTTTTTAAAATTTAACTTAAAAAAAACAGGTGAGATATTTCTATGTATTTCTTTTTATCGTATTATGTGAAAGTCTTTTAAAATTTAAAACATCAAAATAAACCAAGTACACCAAGTGCAGAATGTATATAAAGTCACTGCCAACTACCACAGGCAAAGGTTTACTTTAAATCGCTCTAGCAGATTCACACACAACCAAATCCCACACAATACTTACAGCGTGAGACCTTGATTTCACTAGAAAAGTTAACGATTGTTAGCCTTAAGAAACACGCTTTCAGAGTTAACCATTGTTAAATCTGAAAGCGAGTTTCTTAAGGCTAACAATGGTTAACTTTTCTAGTGAAATCAAGGTCTGAGAGTAGGTTTATATAATTAATAATTGCTATAGTAATAGTAATTAAGTCCAAAAACGCCTTTTGGATTGGCCTACTGCAATCAGATTAAAAGTGTGTGCTCTATTTACATGTAAAAAGTAGAGACATCTACTTTACATAGACCTGTCCACATAGTAATGTGTGATTAAAATTAAATACAAATATCATTATAGGTATGCTTCGTATATGGTAATTCTAATTGCACGAAAATAGCTAACATTAACCGAACTAAATTTTTACTTTTATGTATGGTTGTTAAAGATTGGACTACATAGTTGAAATCGCTAACAATAAGTTGAAGTTGATGCTTTCAAACTGTGGAGTAAAGAAAATAGTATAGGTATAGTTGTATTAATGGTTCAGGGCCGGATAATGCGGCCAGCGCAGGCAGCCCCCGCTGCCTGAATTTTCGAAAAACATGTAAATGGAATATTTTGCAGCTTTAAAAAGGATGTAAAAAGAATATTTTGACTCTTCAAAAATATGCAAATCAGATGTTTTGTGCATTTCAAAAATATAAAAATAAAACATTTAGCACTTTTCTCGAAACACGTAAATGAAACATTTTGCACTTATCAAAAACATGCAAATAAAAATGATTGCAAGCATATATGGAAATAAAACAACACCTTTCTCAAAACATGTAAATAGAGCATTTTTCAATTTTCTGAGTCAAGTAAAAAGAACATTTTAAACTTTTCTAAAACATGTACCTAAATACAACATTTTGCTTTACCAAAAAAACATCAATAAAATCAAAATGGTGGTTTGTATAAGGAAACTTTACTGCTGCCTAAAAGCAATTCCTTCGTCCGGCCCTGTAATGGTTAAATGTGAGACAGAATTCAAGTTAAAACTTTGTTGTTACGAAAAATGTAAACTTCAAAGTTGCTGACTACTGTCTCTGCTCGTGCTCTACACCTCATTTTGTAAGTTTAAGGGAGGTTTAAGGTTTAAGTCTGAAATAAAATGCACCGAGGATTAAATCATTGAGGCTGATTGAGGACGAGGTTTTCACATGTATTTTCACCGTCTAGTGACTCTCGCCCTCGTCTCGTGGATGGTGAAGTTTGTTGCTGGTATACAAAGGGATCGTCCAATAATAACGTCATGGGTAGGGTCAGGGAGTGTAACTGAATACTGAATGACATCCCATGTTAAAGATAGCCGTTAATGCAATGGCTGAACTGATTAAAGAGGGGGTCAATTGTGATATTTCGATGACGCCATTTATGGACGATCTCTAAGTGGTGTTTCAATTGTTGTGTTGTGTGGCGATGAGGGAGGAAGTAAAAAAAAAAGGGGCAACAGGTGTGTGTGTGTGTTATTGGAGTCTCCGAGTCTCGATATACGCTAATTTGTATTCGTAAGTTGATATTATATTATTACTACATTCTACAGTTTCTACAGTCAGTTCAGGTAAGTTCAGTCCTCACTGAATAATCAGCCTCAGTACGTCTTAGGAGTGACAGATGGGCAAAGAAAAGTATGCATCCCCAACACCTGTCCTGACTGACTTCTATTTCTGTTGGGTTTGGGTTACTCTAATAATAATAGTATAGTTGGTAAATCGACATCGACAAGTTCAAGTTGTGCACCGTTGACTCTTGACTGTACTGTGACTGCCTAATCTGAACACTAAAGTTCATTGTGTCTGTCATTGTTTTAGCCATTGTTAATTTATTTAATTGTTCCATCAAAATGGCTCGATTCTTTCGTGAACAAGATATTGACGGTAAGATATCTTCTCCTTTTTCACTATTTCTACTTACTTAAAAGTGTGAAGTAAGTTTAACTATACCTATAGAACCTGTAGGTGTGTAGTACTTTTGCACTTGTTAATTCGGCTTCTCTTGTTTTGCTTTTGTTTGCCTTTTCATTATAGAATTCCGTGAATGCTTCTATTTGAATGCCCGACATCAAGGAACAATACGATCTTTAGATGAATTGTCCCTCATAATGAGGTCACTAGGGATGAGCCCTACTATCTCCGAACTCCGAAAGTATCTTAAGGATAAAGGTTAGTCCTTCATTTTTTGTCGTTATTATAAATGATCATTATTATGTACATAGTACCATGTTATAGTGCTTGTACTTTTCGTATATTATCTTGTTGGTTATTGATAGTAGTTTTTATGTTGCTTTGTATTGAAATTTCCAGAGTTTTTATAACGTGTCAACAGTTTTAACTCTCATATTGAAATTCTTTTCTAAATAATTCCACACGATCATTTATAACCCTTTCGAAAAGTAAAATGGTAAAATTGCTTTGTAATTAACATCAAAATAATTGGACTTTAGACAGAATGTTCGAGTATCGAAGTTCTTGAAAATATATTATAGGTGATACCTACAGTCAACAGTTGTTGGAATTAAACAAATATTTAGGATTATTGTATTAACTTCAGAATTTTTGAAAGTGCAAAACAAGCTATTAATTAATTAGTACATTCGTTTTTAGATTTAGCAGTGATTCGCCAAGTTTACATATTCAGAATCTTACAGGTGATATTATAGTACATAGTGTTTTTTAAGGTTTTATTTCAATGACATTCATGTGTATACTGTTAACTATAATATTGCTAGTTTTGTTCTTTAGCGATCATAATCCTTAATGCTTAAAAGGAATGTATAGAACTAAACCATGTTAACTCCGGAACTTCTGTCAGAATGCCTCAGTATATTCAAACATGGTGTTCTAAAATTGCCACGTTGTTGTGTGGAACATAAATTTTTTTGACTTGCTACTTTTTTTAAAGGAAACTCAACAATGACGGTTCTTCTGTCAATAAAAAACTGTAATTAAAAATAAATGTAATTTGTACTTAGGTGGAAAGATGACATTTGCGGATTTCCTGGAAACCATCCATACACATAATCAAGTTGAGAAAATTCCAGATGAAATCATTGATGCTTTCAAAGCCACAGACACAAGTGGACGAGGTTTGGTTCCTGCAAAGGACCTCAGAAATATACTATCTCAATGGGGTGAAAAGCTGAGTACTAAAGAAGGTAATTTAAAAGTTATATTAATTAATTTTTAAAAACATTATTTTTACACTCATACTTCATAATTTGGTATTTTTGATCAGTGATCACGATTTAAAATTATTACGAATGCAAGTGTAATTCATAAGTATCTTATTTGGATTGTAGGCACGTTAAAAATGATTTTGTTAACTTTTTGTTTTCTTTATTTTAATGGTCACTGTACCTGAGTAGTGGACCAGATTTTCCGAGAAGCAAATGTGAATCTCAACGGTTTCGTCAAATATGCAGATTTTGTCAAAATTGTGTGTGCGCCAGTTCCGGATTATTATTAACCTTAAAAGTGCTTACTTAAAGGGAGTGCAGTCACGAGCATACCACCACAAAAATACAAAGTATTTAATTACTTAATTAATTACTAAGCATATTAATTTTATGTAGATAGTAGATATGCTTATAGGCATGTAATTTGTACAGTAGTTATGTATAGTTAAAATGGATTATGTTGTTTACTTTTTATTATTATGACATCAGAATGAATCGCATTAGAATTATCCCTAAACAAAAATCAGAATCTCATATTATACTACTTACTTAAACGTGCACGACCATATTTGTGCGTCGTCAAAATGATTTATTTTAAAAAATTGTGATTGCATATTATATTACACATGCAGTACGTATATATATATGATTTTAGTCCATGCAGAATATTTTGTAAATACTTCGAAAGTGATTAAATCCAAGCTATATCAGTACAACAAACAAAACTAATAAAGTCATCCGAACAGAACTCCATATACTTATTTCATTATACTTATTTTATTTAATAGTTTTGCACTCTTTTCATTAACAACAACATTAAAAGTTTCAGCATTCAAAATTAAATTGTATGTTTATTATAACTAATTCATTATATTATAACGTACGTGTAATACTATTCAAATTATGTACTTTGTAAATATTAGTAGGTATTTGTATTATGTATCTGTACTTTTAGCTCGAAAATACTAGAGAAAAATTGAAATCTGAAATATATAGAGTAAAAGCTATATCTAAATTTTTAAAATGTGCATACCATGTGATTATTATTTATGATTATTATTACTACGTTTAAAGTACAAGTAATAATAACTATATATTACGAATCCGTTCTCATCGTCGTCGTCTTCCTCAGGTATGTCGAAGATTATACCACGATATAATATTACATTTTGACTTCCTGAACATTATTTTGAATATTTGTATTATTAATTATAGCTTTCGTAATAGATTTTGATATCTATATATTCACTACACACTGAATTATTTGTGTAGTGGAGTGAAAGAGGCTGCTATATTTTTTTAAGCTGGCTGTGATTTCAAATTTTATAAATGTGTCGGCAGTTAAAAATATCTGTAAAAGCATTGAATTGACTTTAGACAGTGCACATTATATTTTCCTGTTCGATTTGTTTTCTTTTATGATTCTGTATTGCACTATGACTACTTCTACCCTCGCCTCTCGTATTTTCCTATCTATAAATCTAAATATCTACATAGATGTTTGCTATGCTATTCTTATATGTCTATACTTCTTCAGTATGACAGCAGAGTCACTGCTATAGGTCTAAAGAATATTTAAAACAAACAAAAATATACATTATACTCGTCGTTTAAATCACTCTACATAATTTCTAGTCTACATAATATGTATGTACGTATACTGAACAATAATGAACTCATTAGCACCCATAATAGTATATCTATAGATTATAGTAATTTTAGAATCAAGCTCAGCTTTCTATATATCGTTTGCATAAAACTAATTTCGATTTCTTAATTTCTTCTGTAGAAAATCGATAAAATACGACTTTGCAGTGTAGTTATATTTTGACCTACATCACTTATCTATTTATTTATATAGCACTTTACTTCATCCTTCGTCAACACGCACACCCTCCCTTCTTAAACATCAACTATCAATAAAAATCTAACTTCGCCGGGACCCTCCGCTGATAATTTCAAAAATTCTTATGTTTAATGGTGATTTTAATTCTAAAATATAATTTTATTTTAATCTAAGCATTCTATTCCTACTTCTTGTACATCTACATACTGTAAATAGACAAAACAGCTAAAAGAGTCAAAGGTCGAAGCAGAGCTGGCTATATGTTTAATTAGCTAGCCTGAAGGCATTACTTACGATTACAATGTATGTTATGTACTTATAGGTCCTAACATTCCTTAATTATTACACTCCTATAATAATCTGTTTTAAAAATAAATCTCAAGGTAAGAAACCTCGCCAATCACCGACACCAATTTAATCTCCCCTCCCCCCACCCTACTTTCATTAATAGTCCCACTTAAAAACATTAAAATTTCACGGTCAATCAGCAATGCAAAAGCAAACGAAACAAAAGCAAAAAGCAAACCAGGCATTCACACTAAGTAAAAAGGTACAGACTAAAAAATAAAATATTTTAAGTTCCATACAACCTGTATCGTATTAGTATACATGATGTAACTCGGTAACTAACATAATATCTTACGAGAAGGTAATTTCATATTGTTAAAATTCAAAGTCAAAGTCGAAATCGAAGTCGATAAAATGGCCTTTTGTGTACCTACAATATTGACGTAGCTCAAAAATTAAAATACCCGAATCAATCCGAATTTAATTCGAAACATTATGGCATTCGCGAAATAAGCAAAATAAAAACAACCAATCTTTGACGTCGAAATCAGCATCGAAATTGAAGCAGAAGTCTTCCACAAAAAACAAAAATTACTTAAAGTCGATATTTCGAAACGGAAAATCCGAAAAATTGAAGTCATTAATACACAGTAATAATATGAAAATCGTAACTTATTACGAAAACTCGATGAAAATCAATTATAATGATTCGTAAAAATTAGTTGTGATGATTGTGAATATAGTTAATCATGATAAGTAACTGTGATGTTCCAAGATTTTCTTCAAAGTTGCAAAAAATATAGAAAATGGACTCATGACTCGTGGAAATTCACATGAAAATTCTTCAGTCCGATTCAATTTTGAAAGCTCCATCCAGGCCGGTCCCTCCCATGGCGCTGGAAACAGTTCCACCCCCCGTTCCAGACATAAGGTTGGTGGTGAGTAAGGACTGTTGAGGAAGGCTGAAAGGCTCAACACCGAATGAAAGACCGTAATCGTCCGTGTCAATGCCCATTTCTTCAGGAAAACCATCCAAAGGGTTGTAAAAGTCAAATTCACTAAAACAGAAAAAAAACCAAACGTTGTTGTTGTTGTTTTGCTTTTCAGTTCTATATTCTCTCTCGTATAGTGTTAATTTGTCATTCTGATTGTAGATTCAATAATAAAATTAGTATTCTTTTTAAAAAATGAATCAAAATCTAATCATTTCTACTCTCTTTCATTTTCTATATTCGTTCTCATATTTCTTTCTTCTAAAAGCATATTAAGTAAAATTTTGAGAAATATATAAATATTAAATAATAATAAAAAAAATATAAATTGAGAAATATATATTTATATATAAAAATATATATATATGGGATTTCAAATTTTCAAAGAACAAGTACAATGCTGTTGTACATGACTCAAAAAAAAATCATACATGTTATATTTACATGTCATAATTTTTATTTAAACAATGAACACAAACAATATATCATCTTCACGCGGCGTTACGGCACACATTGAATTATTTTGAATATATACTGAATTTTCCATTTTCTATATTGGAAATTTTCTCCTTTCTTTTTTTTGAGAGATTTTTTTTAAATATAAATTTGACGGACAAATTAACATTCAACTGAAACTGAATGACAACCGTTTGGCTTTTTTTTTGTCTGTTTTATATAATTTTTCAGACAGATTATTTTTTTTGTCTGTATATAATTATAGGCATATATTAAGTATATGGGAACAAAAGTATTTTAGAAATTCTAAATTTTGAATTCTGAAATATTCTTCTTTTTTTAATAGTTTTTGTTTTAATATATAGTTTTTTTCTGCCAAAAAAATTAATATATTATATATTATGGTAGGTAGGTAATTCATAATATAAATCATAATTCAAAAATAAAATGGTATAGAAAGAATGTGTCTCAGCATCATACTTAAATCATCAGCATTGAAAATGTTGAAATTTTTTTTGTTTGGTTTTTGAAATATTGAAATTCCATATATTACTCAACAAAGTTAAATAGTAAAAAGACTTAAGTTTTATATATATTGGAGTTACTTATAATGTTCTCGTTATATATTATAGTTCATAATATAGATATTTAATTTGAAACTGACGTTTTTGATTGATATTGATTTTTTCGGATTGGCCATAGTTCTTATACACTTGACTAAATACATATAGTTGATAATAAATAGTTAACGTTAACAGTATAGTAGTAACACTTGGTAATATATAATAATATATTGTAAATACGTATTGTTTTGTTTCTGGGTATTCATTTGTGACGCACACGACAGAGAAATGCACCATTATTCTTCATTATTATAATTATTTATACATCATCATCATTATGATGAATTAGTCAAAATAATAATTACTTATTAACATAATTTACTTGACATTTAAATAAATATATATATTATCTATATGTATAAATATAAATCCGTTAAAATATACATACTTAATCACGTGCCACTGGTTTAAAGTCAACGACAAAAATTTGTGATTAATTAAAGTTCACGTGTGAACGTAAAAATACCATTTACAATCTTACAAAATTAAAATTGGTCAACAAAGTAATATCAATAACCAAAGAACCAATGATACTGTTAAAGTACTTGCTTCATTTTTGTAGGTAAAGTAATAATAATTTAAACAAAAAGGAGGAGACAAAACTCTTGTATATATAAACATTCTTATATAATTACATATAGGTATTACAATTTCCAGACTTAGATTACATTGTATAATTGTGATATAAGTAACGTAGGTAGATAGGTAGATTTTCTTGGAAATCGAAATCTTTTAACCCTTTTTATGATATCTCAGAAATCGCTTGCAATTTTTAGATTTACATACCTACTAACTTGTTACAAATAATGTGTTATATATAAAGTCATTTCTGGTTCTGGTTCTGGTTCAGTTTCTTTTGGTTCTTGTTCTTAACGATAGTTTACACATAGACAATAATTGAAACAGTAATAATTGTAGTTCAATGACTAATTATACTTAAGTTAGGTTAGAATTGTTTATACAACATTTATAACTAGTCTAGTATAAAATTATAGTTACAGCACAGTCATTTAGATTAGATTAAGTATCCTTAAAACTTTTTTGTCGTTCATTTTACATATTAATATGTTCACACGGCTCAATCCTTTTTAAAAATATTATCAAATTAAATAGGTAATCTACACAATACAATGACGTTCACCATAATTATACTATTTTCCCTTTTCAAATCTATATTTAATCAATATATTAAATACTATTTATGGAATGTTAGTATTTAATTACAACTATCGTAATGTATAATGTATACTTGTTGTTTAGATCACAAACATTGAACATTGAAATTGTCATTTTCTTTTCTTCTTCTATATTTTCTTTTTGAATTTCTTAATCTCATTTTTGTGTCCTTATTTTTTTTACTTGAGTTTAAAGTCTGATAGGTATTTTGATATAATTATATATAATACAGCTTTACAGTATATACTTTGAATATAAAAGTTATACCATTTGATTTACACACAGTACATAACTGTGTCATAATCTCTTGGATTTTCAAAAAGTTGAAGTCTTAACATTTTGACATTTAAATGTTTTTAATTGTAATTAACTAGGACTAATTTACTAATTATGTCTCAACTTTCGTTGAAGTGTGTTTTTAATTTGGTTGGAGCAATAGTGGGGGTGTTGGGAATTATCCATGATGTCCACTACTTCTTCACCGAAGCTGGAGTTACTGCTGTTACTGTGGTTATACAATTGGGTGTAGAATAGAAATATATTAATATAATACATGATAGATAATACAATGGAATACAATACAATGCAATATAATACAGCACACTCTAGTAATATGTAGTAATATGTTAATTGAATGAATAGGTAGTAATTGAACTAAGTTGTAAGTACCTAATTACATTGAATAGAATGTAACCTTACAACGCAATTTAATCCAATACCACAATATGACTAAATGTAAGAATTTAATACACACACACACCCTATATTACATAAAAATATAAAAGTAATTTAATAACTAACTATTAAGTTTTGATTAAAATTTATGTTTACAGATAGATACATTAATAATACAGAATGCTATGTAAATTTAAAGTTGGCATACATCGTTATTAGTCTACAACGGGTAATGGGCAACGGGTCGGATTTGCATAGTTATGGGGGAATTTAATTGTGGCAAAACGTTTCTTTTACTATACTTACATTTGAGTGAAGACAGTCAACATATTATTTATGTAATTATAATAATATATTATTATAATCATTTAAATAGGTAGTTATACTATGTAATACGATTATACACAGAACAAAAACTTAAACCCATATTTCATAATATTATATACAATTGAAACATAATATCGCCATCACCATTGAAATTTGCAATGAAATTAAAAAGTGCAAGGGAATGGCATGCTATCTACATACATTTTTTTTGTGACATTCCAATGTCTAATACTAACCAAGAATAAAAAAGTATAGATGTCTGCTTCTGCATTGCTTTTTGTACATAGGAGACACACACGAGAGATTACTTTTGGAATTTAAATGTTTAAAAAACTATAATAAGTTGTAAGTCAATCTTTTATCAGCTTTAAAAACTTTCGTCTTGACAAAAACTTTAAAGGATAGTGCCATGAGCAAATTTGGGGAACATTTTAAAATATGCCTATACATATCCTATTCTATTTATATAATAATGGTAAGTTTTGCATTTATACTGAGAGATTGAGATTAAAATATAAATTATGTAGATAGCACTCCTTGCACCTTATAATTCAAAACTTCAAGGGCGATCTTATTATCAATAGAATCTATATACTATCACTAGATTAAATAGGAATATATTGTTAAGTTTATGTACTTGATATATAGTGTAATTATACATTTTTTGAATATATATTTATAAAATAAAGCTAAAACTACTATACGTACTACATGTAGGTAGTATGGTTGTATTGTAGTTGTAGGTACTTTAATTATATAGGGGTTGTGTTTTCGAAAACCCTTTATAAATTTATAATGGCTACAAATACGTTTTTTTAACACAATAATAATGCTAAATACATACTGGGGGAATTGGGTTTTTTAGTATTAGGAATGGGAGATTTTAATTATCCCACGGACGTTGCACTTGGAATAGCTAATTATGTAAATAGTAAGAGTAACACTGTATCCAATTTACAGTTTATAGCTTTAAACAATAGATTGAATGCAATTATACAGCTATACACACTCGAATACAATATTAAATGGTAAAGTATATTTAAATGTACTTAACAGTAATAAATGTGATGACAATGTTTATAATGTATATGTTTTTTATATATATTTATATATACATGTTGAGAATTCGGATAAGTACTTTTGACTTCATTGGTTTGGTTCAATAATTGCACATCACATAATAATGTAATTATGTAGGACAATTACTTTAATAATAATTAAATTAATTGTAGTCTTTATTTGAACGCTAACTTACCTCGTTAGATTTTGATCATAATTGTAGCCTTGATTTGAGACGGAGCCTGGACTTTGTGCTGAATATGTACTTAGTGGCGTGGCTGGCTGGGAATTATAACCACCAACAAGATGCGGGTGACCCCCAGAAATGTTTGGGTCAATGTCGCCCAGTCTGTAATATTATTGTAAGCATATTCAAAATCGTTCTTTTCAAAGTTTCAAAATGAACCAAATATTATTTGGGTAATGAAATTGAATTATACAGTACTATTATATTAAATACAATCCGGGATTTGCATAATTTTGAACGCTAACGGTGACTCACCCTGGGATATGTGTCTTCAGCTGAGGTTTTACGTAGCCCTTGTTCGTGGGCGGGATATCTGTTGCAAAAAGAAAGAAAATCTCATGAAAACTATTACAATAAGTAAAGTAATACATCAAAAAAGTAGTAAAATAACTTTTTGAAACGACTGGAAATTGAAATCATGAAACAATTATTGATTTTTATTGTATTCGCAATTATCTGCCTTTATACCATGTACATATATTTTTTAATTACCTTGAAGAACCGTGTAGTACTTGCTGAAAGCACCTGCTTTTGGCATGTCTGGATATAGGTAAATGAGATGAGCAATATCATTGATACGATCTGCTAGGGAACGCGTTGCCAAATCTTTACTTGTGAATGGGGCTAAACTAAATACTTTCTGATCTGAAATTATAACAAATAAAGAATAAATTACGTAAAAAGAATTTAACAGAGCACCTCCATTTCATTAAGTTCAATACACTTGACAGTTACATACGATCCTCGTTTATGTTACAATATACCTGATAACTATATAAGCGACGGTTAAAAAATCATTAAATCTTTGTTGGCAAACCGTAGAAAAACTGAACACAGTGACTGCACTGCACTGCACTGGTTAGAAGAGTGGTACGAGGTGTGCGATATGCATAATTACACTCACGTACGTGAACTATATATAATAATTTGTTTAAATTGTCCTGAAATTATTCTATACTTAAAATACTATGGTTATGGTCACATCCTTAAACATGCACCGCAGATACCAAAGTACCTGTAAAGTATGCGGTTTAGATACTAATCACGTAGACAGTAAGTAACATTAACATTCATGAGATGATATTAGTCAGAGAAATCCTGAGTAATTTGTGATGACTAGGGCTATCGATAGCTGTGCACAAATAAGGAAAAGGGTAATACTGGGATACAGTACACACACAAATATCTGTTCAGCAAGTCCTGTTTGTGAACCACATGCCACATTACGCAAATTCTCAAAATTTAATGACGTCAATGTTTTATGCAGTAAAAAGTAAAATTCTAATGAGATCGAACCGCCAGACCCCAAGAATCTTTTATGTAGACATGCACATTTAATACTAACAAAGTTTTTAAAACATTAAAATTGCATCCTTTAATTTTGGTGTTTATCATTTACCTGAGTGAACCCATGCAATCGTCACACCTCCCAACTCCGAGTCACTGAAACGAAGGAGGAAAGTCCCACAGCTACACGCGGACAACTTCTCTTCTGCTTGTTGTCTCCCAACAAAGCCAAGGATGGATCTGCAAATTCAATAATTAATTAAAATGTAAAATAAACAAACAATAAAAATCCTCCTTATATGATATTTACATATTTGAAAACATGCAGAGCACAAGATGTTATACAAGATACTGAGAGCTGGGATATTTCTTTTATATTATAAAACAGTATAGCGTGATTACAAGATATTTTGAAAAGTTGAAAAGTATTTTATTTTAGAATGCAACCTTAAAATAATATGCAACGTGAATATTTTTCCCTTTTTAAAAAATGTAATTTGAGCATATAGGTATTTAAATATTGGACTACAATACGCCATCTGAACATACTTATCTACAGCTATAGTTAAGCTACACAATGAAAATATCTAATAATTTCTTGAAAGTAAAAATTCTCACTCACCCCTCCATCCATGGTCCACGAAGATGCTCCCGGGTTAATTTCATGATGGCATAGAACCATTCCCAAAAGGTAAAACTACGCTCAGGCAGAGGCTCCTTACAAAACTGAGACCAGGTGAGTAGATCCGGTGGATTCGGATTACGAAATGCTTTCTCAGCTAGAAACCTAAGATTATCCTCCGTGAGGGAGCGACCATTGATGGATTTGAACTTAACATTGAGTGCTTGAGCAACTCGGAACCATTCCACCCGCTCTGGAACTTGGAACGGCATTCTTCCTGGCTCACCAAATGCATTGTCCCAGGTGACTGTTGCCCAGGCATGAGGTTCTTGGTTCCCATGAACAATGACCACCACGGGGAGGGATAGTGTCCAAATCTGAAAATAATACCAAAAACAAAAAATGTATTTATTGCAAGATAAAAACGCAAATAAATCATTCGAAATACTTTTATTTTTTCATTTCTGGATCTATAATAACGAATTATTTGGGGTGTGACATTACTTTGAAAATAAGCTCCTTTTCTCCGACAGTGAATTGGCATTGAAAATGTAAACAGAATTTTTCGTCCATCACAGACTCGGTCCCTTTCTTCTCAGCCCGTTTAATTCTCTTCAACTGCATATTTCTATGAACAGATTGAGTTAAAGTTAAATATTTACATAAACCCGGATACAATTTCCAATAAAGTACTCTTTCTGCTCAGTATGTAACAATAGGACTCATTATTTGTGTGAAAATCATAAGCGACTACTAAATAGTCGTTAATTACAAATGTATAATGAGCGCATAACTTTAGTATCATTTATACTTCAAACATCTTTTTGGTACTATGATTTACCGAAAGTGAACAGACAGATGACGTGTGCCTTGATGATACTCCATAGTTCCGGTATTATTCAGAATCTCTCCACTCGTTTCGCATGGTTTGTCCGTCTTTCCATTTCCCAGGAGAGCATTCGCCTGGGCTTCGGAAATGATTGCCACTTTGACTTGAGGTGGAGTCATATGTACATTAAGCCGACCCCCCACGAGAAGACGGACAGTGGACGTAAATCTCGTATTGGTTTTCATTACTTGCGGAGGTTGCTTCTCCACAATAAATGTGGATGTCACCAGACTTGAGAGAAGTTGAGTCACCTGCGAATTGACAGAGAGATTACAAAATAATTATTAGAAAAATAAAATAAAATAATGTCACGTTAAATTAAATGGAGCAACGTAGCTATTCCAGAAAAAATACGCACATACTGTAGGGTTTCATCCAACTTACATTATTCTGTTTCAAAACAATTTTACAGAGTTCTTTTAACACTAAAAACCATGGATAAGTAGACATTTCGATCTATGTATTACACAGGTAATATACTAAAAATATGTAGATATGGCTCCAATTCGAGCAGTTATACAATTCCAAGTAATTACCCATTGTTTTAGAAAACAATGCATTTCTTGATTTTGATTCTATTCCCTGTCATTAGTACAGACAATAAAACAATCTGACAAAATATAACAACAGAGATGTCCTATGTAAACTCATACATTGAGTGTTTTATATAGGTGTATCAATGGATAGGCAAAGGGATTCCTCATTCATAAAGCAATGAACAGCCTATGAGCATTGAATAAAATGAGTGGAGACAAAGCGTGGAAGACACAAAAGGAAAGAAAGACAAAACAAAATAATAAAATTACTCTATTTCTTGTTTTGAGAAAATATACGAAAACACTGACAACATAGTGAACAGTTGAGTGAGCAGTAGCTTCCATGTGACGCCAAGACACAAACGATGAAATGGTTATGTTATACCTATTAGTATTGTCATTCATATTATTATGTAGGTACATTGAAGTTTGTGTTTTTGCTGATAAAGCGAGAGGTGCAAAACGGTCTATCTACAAAATGCTTCTCCAGAAATGTAAACAAAGGATTTTTGAAACATGAACTACTTTTTCCTTAACTTTTTTAAGATTATTAGACTGAGAAGTAAGAAACTTTGAGAAAATAGAAAGTTTGAAATCGAAACAGATAAAGTTTTTGGATTATATACTTCAAAAAATTTACGAATTTAAAATAAAAAACAAAACAGTAATAAAAATTTAGTATCTCTCTGGATCTGTAAAATATAGACTTGTCAATTAAATTTTCTCTGTACCTTTTCCTGTAAAGATGCCAACCTATCGACAGAGGGTGTGTGTGGTTGGGACAGAAGCGGGATATTTTGTTTGAGACGCTCAGCTTCTTTGAGTTGATGACGGTTGTGCCAAATTAATTCTGCCAAGTCTTCACACCATGCCTGTAATGTGTCCAGATTATTATTGAGGGAGGCTCCATTCCCGGCCAATTGTTGGTCACGCTTCCAACGCGTCAGCTCTTCATCCAGGACTTTACTTTGAAGGACGGTCAAGACATTGACGGTAACTGTAATTTTGTCTTCTAACTCATTTGTTAACTGCATTAGACCTGTTATCTGGAATCGAATCAATCGGAATTTAAAATATGAATGACTATTTATTTCTTAGGATGGAAATTCGAAAATCCAATGAAACAAAACAACGCGGAATTTCAATCGACTTCGAGGAAATGAAGAAGTTCAACATTTTTTATGAGAATCGAATGGAATTAAAACTGAAAGGCTTAATAGACTCATTAAACGAAATTTTACCCTTTGTTTGAGTTCATATTCTAGTCGTTCCTTCTGTGCGTTGAAGTCCTTCTCAAGTTGCTGAGTTTGAGGGGTAACTGGCTGTGGACGCATTCTATGGAGATGAATCATGCCTACAAAATAAAGATATTTACTATTGATTAATTCATACTTTAAAAAAGACACATGGCACAACGCCATTAATATAATTGTTTGGATGATGCCATTTTATTTCATTAAACAGTTTTTATTCAAAATACTATGTGCAATAATTTTAAATATAAAATTTATCATAACCTAATAGAACCTACTGCCACTCTTTTGCTTTATTTACTTATCCAAAGCACTGGTTTTAAAATTCATTGTTTCGAACAATGCTGATTTTTGAAACATTTTTAAAAGAGCTAATTTTAAAGGCTGTTTATTCGTAATGGACTCATTTTCTCAATATAAAATGGTTTGAAACTAGATATACTAATTTGAAAAGGTCTGCTTGGCGAAATTAAACTGCATTTTAGATTTCTATCTCTAAAATTACTATTTATTTCACTAAATGATCAAGTGTTTCTCTAATGCAAGTTCCAACAGCCTTTGATCCATTACGGGCGAGTTGAATTTTAATAAGGAAATCGGCAAAACAAATAATATAATTAAGTGAATGAAATGCAATTTAATTGACACATCGTGACACTCGTTTCACGCTTGGTATTTTACCTTCAAGCTTTTGTCGGTCATGACATTTAATGGCGAATGCTTCTTTGTCCTGTTCCATTCTTCTTAAAATATCTGCAGTCTCCATTGTCTTTTGTTTGACTTGGGTAAGTTTTTCAATAATCTCTCCACTTTCGTCTATGGATGAATTTTGCCCCCCACCCATTGTATTATTACCCACAGCCATGTTTTCTACAAGTTGGGTCTCCATGGTTAAACAATGTCGGAGGAATCTATATAGGGATACAGGGTCCATCGTGTACCTTAAAATTGAAATCAAAATCATTTTTACGTGTGTAAAAATATCACACAATATTATAGTATGTTATTTGAAAACATTTGGAGGGCACATGATGTATACCTTCCAAATTTTAAATTTTCATAGTGTAAGCTACTTAAATGTACATATTAAGAAATTAATAGCATTTATTAGCTAAATATAGGCAAACTCAATAGCAATAATTTCAAATTTAATACCTTTGACGAAAATGTTGGGCAGCATTAATAAGTTTAATTCGACTTAAATACGGGTCTTCGTTCACCATTGCTTGAGCCTGTGTTTCAAAAATATAAATTGTAAGTAACTGATCAGAGTCATGCAATCAACGTAATAGTACAATCAAGTACAATTACTACGTGTCGAGGCAATTTTGAATATGACGTAGAAATTATATGAAAAGCATCAGATCAAAGCCTGTCTTCAACATAATTCTTATCGTACAGGTCACACGTATTTAGTTGTATTTTGTTTTCCAGTAAACATCATTCAATTTTGGGATTGTAACTTTTGTCTGTCGTCTGTCATCTGTCATGCCATTCGATTAATTTAGCGTTTAATTTGCTGCTTATTATATGCTACCAACATCAACTCTCTCACCTTTTCTTCCAGGACCCTGATGAGCTCGATTACAATATTGCTAATGTACTGTTCATGGGCGGGGTTGTCCGCATCGATGTCAGCAGCAGTTCTATAAGCAATCGCAACAGACAAAAGAATCATGATAAGTTATCCATGAACAAAATGTTGAATGTGAAACAGACATTAATATGTTAATTAATGCAATTAATATTATGGGTCCCCTTCTACTACATGCAGTATCAGTTATCACTGAAATTTACCAGAGCTATACCAGCCTCATGTCCACATCACACGCAAACCATCAATTACTTAATGGTCTTAATACCGATAATAATAATTGAACGTAATGTTGAAATGTGAATACAAATATACAGAAAACAGATGAAACTGAACAAGCTTAAGATCTGGGCCTGGGCCTTATATTTTTAAATGTATAATTCAAGTCATGTATTTTAAAGAGAATTAAATAAGGCAGCGTAGCCTAATCAATGGGAAGGGACTAAAAGTAAATGCACGCTAACTGAAAACTAACTTTACAAGTTTGGAGTAGTGTAGGTAAAATAATAAATAGCATTGTGTAAAAATTCATATTGTTACCCCATAATCTTTTCCTCTATCCATCCCGCCAGAATGTAGCGAACTTCAATCGGGAAATGATCTCCGTATAACGAGTGGACTTTTTGAACGGCAGCCCCACTTAGTGTTTGAACTTTAGCCCACAGAGCCATGTTGACTATTAAAATTGAAACTGATTTGTCGTTGCTGTAGTATTCTTCTCTTAATTATGTAAGTAATACTGTGATTAGTTTGTCTTCGTCGTTAATTGATTGTCACTAATGACTATTTAATCTTCTCTGATCACTGCGATAATCTCTGAATGCTCGCCAGTCAGAGCATGAATGTGAGCTCGGAGCTTTTTCTTTTGTCTTTCCCACTCCAACTTGTCTTCCCAGTATCCCTACTAGTAGAAGCCCAACCTTTGACCTTGACTTTCAGTAACGTAGTAAGTGAAGTAAATATAGTAGGTAGTAATAGTGTGCTAGGTAACTTCACTGGTCAGTTTTTAAACCTACTATTAGCTGATCTGTTATTAATAAAACTAGACGCAGGAGCAGGACTGAGCTGAATGTTGAGAATAATGTGACGATGACGAAGTTCTTGATTGAGATTGAGGATGAAAGTAAATATGCAAATATATCGAGATGCAAAATACTATTTTTGTTCACCAATGAGCAACAAGAGATGTAGTTTTTTCTTTATCTTGTATTTTCCAAGTTTGTATATACAGTCAACATTAACAGGCTTGGGTGATAATGGAACGATCAGTAATCAGTAGCTATGAAATTGAAATTATAATATTTTACTAAACCAACTAAAAATTAGTAATGATTTTATAGCACGATTTGGCGGGTTTTATATTTAAAACTTGTAAGTGTATCTTGACTGAAATTCAATTGAATATTAGAATTATTTGTAAGTGAGTTCCAAGAATTCTTGATTGATTTTGAAGAATTACACATTAATTAGCTTTGAATACTGATTAAGCATTAAGGGTGCCGATGCGGATAGTTCGAAAAATCTAAATCGTAACTGCACTGACTAACAACTGACTGACTGACTGAATGAATGGCTGGACTTACTTAAACTATGTTATACTTTAAGCTTTGTAATAGTTATTATGACGTCGTTATCGTATTTAAATTTCTTGAAATAATTAAGTACGTATACGTTGTTGGTTGTAGTATTTAGAATTTTTCACGAATCAAGAGTTAAAATGAATGCACACCAGGCCAGTAAGTATACGACAGATTATAGTTATCAGTTTCAATGAAATAAAATGTTTTAAACTGGAACAGTAAAAGAACAGAACAGAGTATAGAACAACAGCACTGCTGGATCGAAACCAAAACTTTTTGTGGTGTGGTCACTCCTGTGGTCAATTTCTTACTCGTTCGTCTTATTCACCCCATACACATAATTAATGAAAATCAAAGTTGAAAGTCAGTCACCAGGCTGTCAACTACACACGTATTCAGCATTAAAAAAAAGATAAAATCCTTCCTTTGGTTTTCCGGTTGACAACTTTAACACACCATCCATACAATCAAGCTAATCACAAATAGAATATACGAATCCCTCAAGTTTATGCTTGTGAAAAGTTCGACTTTAAACACGAAAAAATTAAACTTGCAATTTACTACAAGTTACTGTCAAATGTGAATATTATGTTGAAGATTTTTTATATCGATTTTCAATGTAAAAAATATATCGATATCAGTAATCGATTATGTCAAATTTTATGAGCACAGCCAACAGCATAGTATAAAATCTTTCTCGAGTATAAGTTTAAAAATTTCTTTCAACTTTTGAATCACATTTTCAGTTTTTCAGTCAATATTATTGAGTATACACACAGTCAGTGCAGTGCCAGGACGGTTGGTTGACGGTCAACGGAAAAATATCTATAAGTAGACTTGGGTACCGATATACCTTTTTGGTCAAGTCTACGCACTATACACACACACATACACCAAGACCAAAAAGACAACTGACCAATAACGGACGTGCGGTGATTGTGATTGATAGTCAAAAAAAGTATAAGCACAATTAAAATTTAAATAGTGAGTGTTATCCGTTTAAATATTCTCTTTTCTCTGACAACTTGTAAACTTTGTATATTTTAAACACTATAAAGCGGATGGAAGAATGATTAGGTATTTATGTGTAGCCATGTATGGGATTATCAACACAATGTTAAATTAAATATTAACGTAGGTACTTATTTTATAATAATTAATATTATAAGTACTTAACAGTTTATGAGGAAATATGAATACTAAATAGCCAGTAGTGGTCGTAGTTTGGCGCATAACTATTTTCTTCTTTTATTTTTTTTTAAATATTTATGGGACAGAAAAATCAAACGGAGGGAAGAAGATGTGAAAGGAAATGAAACAAAAATGTTTTTTGTTTATATGGACTTTGTGTGGATGTGAGGAGCTGTATATGATGAGGATGAGGATGACTGAACTGATGAGATCCAAGATCCAGCACCAGAAGAGGAGAACTGAAATTGAGACTGGAGAGTCGTCTCCTTCTTGTCCTTCTTCAATTCGAATCTCTTCTTCTCTCTCGTTTTTCGTTGTCGACAATCGACGGTCCTCGTCTCCTCGTTGTTGACGTTGTCGTCGTCGTCGTCAGTCTGCCTATGTCGGCTCACCCACAAACACTCCTCACACTCCTCCTTTTTTTCCCTTCAAAATCAAAATCTTTCAAACTCGAACAAACAGTCATTCTCGAATGAAATTCCTAGTCAGACCCAAACTCCAAACCCAAACTTCAACTTCCAAACTGCCTACATGATATTTACAGCATCTTCCCCATTTCTTTCTGGGGCTCGGGTTCGGATTCGGTAGTATAGTCTCCTACGTCCTACGTTCACGTTCTGCTATTATATGTTCCATCATCTCTACAAGTCTATATAACTGAGCCTATTAAAACCGTGATGCTCTGCAGATTGCGACTACAGAGTTGCAGATGATCTGACGAAATATAAGCAATCTGCTTCCGCTCTACTAAAATATTATAGCCTCCAGAATATCCGTTTCGGTTTCGGTATCGGTTATGTAGCAACGCTTGCAACACTTTTAAAATTGCACGCACCATTACCAGTGCCGCAGCACCAGCTTTTTACTCGTATAGTACAAGGAATATAACTTTGTGGTAAATTGTAAAGTCCAAGTAAGCGGAAAGGGAATATTAACTAGAAAATTGAAAATTACGCTTTATTAACCATGAAAAATAGTAGCATAATATGAATAGACTTCAATTTCATTGGCATTTCTAACATGAAATATATTTTGCGAAAAGGACCTTTCTTTAGTTTCTTACAATTTTACACATAAATCTAATAAACAAAGTTACAAAACTAATAATAATAAAATCACACATAACTTCTATAACAAAACGAATCATCTTAAGCAGGACGCAGATTTGCCCAATCAAGTTTTGTTTACCTAAAATTCAGTTCTTTTGCAGGTATACGAAAGGTATCGTCTGTGAAGAACCAAAATGATCCATATCCATTTTTAGTAGAACAATTTTACCAAAAACAATACCAACTATCTACAGAAATATTTAAACATGTCTTGAGAACATTAAATAGAATATTTTGCACTTTTCAAAAATATGTAAATACATCATTTTGCACTTTTCAAAAATATGTAAATACATCATTTTGCACTTTTAAAAAATATGTAAATACAGCATTTTACACTTTTCAAATACATGGAATTAGAACATTTTTGCACCTTTTCAAAAACATGGAATTAGAAAATTTTACACTTTTCAAAAAAATGTAAACAGAACAATTTACGCTTTTCAAAAACATGCAAATGGAACATTTTACAACTTTCAAAAACTCTTAATTAACATTTTACGCATGTTTCTCATTTTGTTTGCATGACATAGCTGATTTTGATTTTAGCTTAAACACACGATATGTATTAGGTACTAATATTACGATGAAAAAAATTGTACCTGCTTATTTAGATAGGTACCTAATTTATATTTTTGACAACATTCCATCATTCATTTTTTGTAGCAATATACTCAAGAAAATCAAATTACGTTAGTTAGTAGTATAGTAAATGAAAATATAAGGCTAATTTAAAGCATTGGAGCTGTTAGTACATTGTATTGTATTTTAGTAGCTATAGGCATATGCTTATTGCTTCCTATTTATTCATTACATTATTACTGTTCTTTTATTATACGCGATGATGCGATGCTATGTAAGTAATAAAGTATATGAGGGTAGTTATAATTTATTAGAGATTTTCTGAAAGGCTTCAAAACTCATGCCGTACCCGTACCGTGTATAATATCTTATACCATAATATAGCCCATAGCTCTGCAGAAATTGTGATTGTAATGGAGATGATGCTGATGGAAGAACATATACAAAGACAGTATGGTATGATTATTATGGTGGTGGTTGGTATAGGGGTAGGTAGGTATTTAATATTTAGGATGGGAGTTGTTAGTTTGTTAAAGGTTTAGGTACATTCGACATTCGAGACGATGTTTCTGGTTTGTTTCGAGTAGTTAGGGCCTCTCTGCCTCTGGTCTGGTATGTTATGCGAGTAATACTCGCATCTCCTCGATCTATGCTCTGCCCTGTTGTTATATGACTCAATTCCGAGAATTCAACGATCGAGTTGGAACCATTTCCAAGAAAAGGGGCCAACATCCATCAGAACAGAGCCCGTAGTCTCATATTATAGTGAATAGAATGGAACACTCACTCATCCAATCCAGTCACCACCATATCACTTCACATCGAATTCGAATCCACATCATGCTCACTTCGAAAATCCAAACGAAGCGAAAGGAAAAAGATGTATAGGTATATTATTTTATAGACAACGTACGAAGTACCTACTTACCTAAAAAGTAAAGTATCTATCTGGGCATTATTCTGGGCTCCTTTTTCATTGAAAGTCTGTATAGAGATATTGCAGAGTAATGCAGAGCTTTGTATAAGAACATAATAATATAATGAAACGAATCTGCAGCACAAAACAAAGTCAAATAATAATAAACCCAGAGAACTTTAAAGGCTTAAAGCAATTTTCGGAACATCAACTACGCGGCTACAACCAACAACAACGTACAGAATCGAAATCCAGCATAATAAAAATGCTATATACCTTTTGTTCATTTTCTCTATTATTTTAGTACGTAGGTATTTTAAGTTTCAAAAAGTTATTGATATTCGATGCCCTTTTCTTTTCAGGAACGACGATGCGTGCGGTGTTTTATTGAGGATCCGTTACTTGACTTTTTTTAATAACTACAAAATTGTTAAATGTTTTTACACATAGTTTTTCCCTAATGATACATGTGTTAGTAATTTTACTAATTTTTTATAAATTAATCGTTGATTTGTTACATCAGTTTTGTGCAAATATCCAATATTTTTTATGCATATAGTGAACAACCAAGGACCAAAAAGTGCATCGGCATTAGTGATTAATCATGACTTAATTGTTAATAATTTATTTGCGGATCTATTTAGCTATTCCGGGTGAGGTGAATATCAGTATCGTATAGCACATCGGCATCAGTAGCTATGTACAGGATATCAATGCTGCTTGTTAGTAGTAGGGCAGAAATGGTGGAAATTATTATCGTGGATGGTACTAATCACTTAAGTAAGGAGTAAGCTGTATACTTAGATAGCATTTACAACATTTCATACTTTTGTTACGATACTACTATATCCGTTTTCATGCGAACGCAGCCATGGATTTAGTTAGTATTTACACTAATTTACAGTAAGAGTATATTTCTGATAATTTTCTTTTCCGTTTCATTTGCATAGAATATTTGTTGGATTCCATGGAAAATCAGAGACATATGATATATAAGTATTTCTACACTGTAATTCTGTTGTCTGTTCTAATCTGTTGTAATTTATACCACACCACGCGCTCAAGAATGACATGTACCATTCAAAGGGGAATATCCTGATGCATTAGTAATGATTATATAACTCTGATTGTAATTATAACTATTGTTAATGGTATTTATTTTGCAATATCATTTGCATATAAATTGTCAGTATAAGTAGTGCGCAATTAACAAGTTTGATGTACGTGTGTATTTATGTATAATATGCTACAAATAGTGACGTGGTTTGATTTGCTTATGATATGTTGCAATTCCTGACATATTTTTTTTACTTTATATAGCGTTTTTCTCGGATTTCAAAAATGTATTTAGTATTTAATTGTGTTAAAACGGCAAATACATCGATTTGCGTAGTTGTAAATCCTTTTAATTTTTAATTACGTTTGTCAGTAAATTATAGAAAACGTCAGTTTTTTATTTCCTTAGCTTAAAGGATGCATTTCCATATCACACGTTGACGGTAAGGACAGTGCGACGTAAGATGTGAACACGTTTACAATTTTACAATTTCTCAGATTTTCAAAAATAACACAAAAAAACATATAGGCGGTATTTTGTACAAATAAACTTTAACTCTGCTTGCCCCTGTGTGCAACTGGCTTGGTCGACGGTTGTAGGTCGTAGCCGTTGCCTATAAAAATTGTCAAATACAAATATACATGATATCAGTAATTAAGTATGTACTTTGTTAGGTACGCACTTATAGGATCAAAAGCATACTAATTTTACATATGTATATCGTGAGCGAAGAATCAAAATGGCACATGTCTACTTTCAGCTGGAATCAAAATGAGCTACTTCAAAAAACACTAACAATAAGAGAGATAGATGAGTAAAATGTTAAATTACGAAGTTTTGAAAAGTGAAAATGGTTTTTGTGCATGGTTTTTTGAAAAGATTAAAATATTGTCAGTACATGTTTTTGAAATGTTCACAATTTTTCATTTACATGCTTTTGAAAAGTGCAAATTCTATTTACACATTGCTGAAAGCTGCAAAATGTTCTATTTTCATGATTTTAAAAGGTTCAATATATTTCATTTACACGTTTTTGAAATGTGCAAAATATTCTATTTAAAATTTTTTGAAAAGTGCAAAATATTCTATTTAAACGTTTTTGAAAAGTGTAATATACATAATATATGATTTCAAGATCATGCTATTCTAATATAGTTGTACATAGTGCATTTTACACTGAGCTAAAAATGGATATGAGTCGTTCTGCTTCTTCACAGACAATATGGGCATGGGTTCACCATTAAATCAATACGAGCACTATGATACCTCTATTATTATTACCAATTTTATTTGATTATTTATTACAGTAATAATAATCATGTAGGCAGGTGCTTTATTATTTGTAAATATAAGTACTACCTAATAGAATCTTGCCTTCCTCTTTCCTGCATTTCCTGTCCAATCGATCCTCAAAAAGAACATCATTCATGCTGTCTTATCAAGTTCCATTATAAAAAAATGCATGAAAAAAGCAGAAAGCTTCGTCATACAAAAAGGGACAAGACAACGCGAGCGACAAAATTGCTATTATGGTTTATTGAGGGCTGTGAGGGGTAATCAAAATCAACTCTTTGTGCTACAGATATTCTTTTACGCACAGGTACACAACCCAGTGTATTACAATATAGTTGTGTTCTAACTTTTAATATAGTGTAAAAGCCTTTTCTGTAGTCATAAATCAGTAGTATATTGTATAGTTTATAATAATTGTGTACCTGTACATAGCCAGGTGAGGTAGGAATCCACATATTCAGGTAGGTAGGTACTTATACTTAACGGGCAAATTCAAAGTCAACGTGCTTTGGGCGATCATTCTGGGTTCTGGTTCTGGTTCTGGGTTCTGGATCGGATGTTGTTGTAAGTATATACATACGTGTTGTAACGCAGCCCCTTCTCCAGCACTAAAGCTTTTATCATTATTTGATTTGGATTCTTTATCGCGTCTAACTTACAAGGGTCTACATTGGCTGATACTATCGTAATCCCTTATTAGTGGAACAGAAGATACGACGACGACAGACAGAGGCCAGTATAGAAATACGCCGTAGTATTCGGTATACATAATATGTTGGTGTAAGAAATACAGACTGACGATGAGTAGAGATTCAAAATTGTACACATTTTACTTTTACCATTATATTACATTACATTACATATCGTGAGGGACGAATTCAATCGGTCCACAGATGCTAATCATTATTACATGTTTTTGAAAAGCTCAAAATGTTTCACTTACCTGTTTTTGAAAAGTGCAAAATGTTCTATTTACATGTTTTTCAAAAGTGCAAAATGTTTTATTTACATGTTTTTGAAAGGCGCGAAATGTTTTATTTACATGTTTTAAAAAAGTGTAAAATGTTCTATTTACATGTTTTGAAAAGTGCAAAATGTTTTATTTACATGTTTTGAAAAGTGCAAAATGTTTTATTTACATGTTTTTGAAAAGCGCAAAATATTTTATTTACGTGCTTTTGGAAAGCGCAAAAAGCTCTGTTTGCATGTTTTTAAAAATTGCAAAATGTTTTATTTACAAGGTTTTGAAAATCTCAAAATGCTACATTTACATGTTTTTGAAAAACGCAAAATGCCCTACTTACACGTTTTTGAAATGTAAAAAATGTTCTATTTATATAAATGCTTTCAGGATCATGGTATTTTTTCATATGTAGATACTAGGTAGGTACATTGTACTTTCAGCTTAAAATGCAGATGGATCATTTTGATTCTTCGCAAAGTCGATATTTTGATGTGTCTTGTATCACAACTCGGTCTTGTGTTCATTCCTTGGGTTTGTTCGTTATTGTTGAGTGAACAAAACTGTTTATTCTATAGGGCAATGTAAATATCTGTATCCTATTTTTATATCAATTTTGCTGACTACTATGACACCGGATGATATATTATGTAGCCGGTAGTAATGGTAATAGCAATAATGTAATAATGGAGGTAGCAACATTCATTTTGTCACGTATCAAAAAAGTAATATGAGAATATTAATTACTGTGCAAGGTACACTCTGATACTATAATTGTACAGCAGTCGACGTGCAGGTTGCAGCGGATGGTGTCCATGCCATGCCGAGAGTCGAGTTTGGAGATTCACATACACACACACACACAGTCAACCTTTTCCTGGAAGAAATCATAATAAAATCATTAATAATAGTAATAATGATTAATACACTGGTCCTATGGGTGATTACCCATAGGCGTTATGACACTACACATAATCAAGGATCGAATTTCATAAACTATTTTTTATATCTTTAATATAAATACCGTGAAGCTTCTAATACGTAGCTCCCGGATGGAGGCGCGTCAAACTTTGGACCCCGGGAGTTATTGTAAAAGTTACTTAAAAAACAAAAACTTCTCGATTGATTCAATGCTACAGGCTCTGGGGGTTAATAGGAACCCAGGAGGAGTCATTAGGGAGCCGTGTCAGCCGCGATTTAGTAGAAGGTTTACGGTACTTACTCACATTTTTATTTCTGTCCGTCTAAACAAACTAAATCAAAATGCACTTGGTTTTTGAACTCATTACCATTACCAAACGAATAGGTTTAATTTGCCGGTGCCGGTATGGATCTTTCTCATGTTAACCTGTTTATAACTGATGACGTGCTACCACGGCAAAACAACAGGGTTGCCATAGCCTACTGGTGTACTAATACGTCACACAAAAAAAACAAAAACTGCCGCTTTACATAAATTTACGTCAAAAACTTTAATTGCATTTTTCTTTTCGTAATATTGGCTCGTATATATTTAGTATTGTATTGCTTTATATAGGTTTTAAATTAAATTAATTGGCTATAGAGTATAGCGTTCATTTTCATATGCGTAATATACCAAACAAAAGTATGCGTTGCTGTTGACAGTTTGACAGTTGACCACAGTTAACCGTTGTTTTATACATGCAAACTACATTTAATAATTCAGCAATTAATTGCTGAATATTTATTGTCATTATATAACAATATTTATTGTCAGTGAAGATTCAAAATGAGCCATCTGCATTTTTAGCTAAAAATGAAATGACCTCTGTATGTACACGCAAAAATTAAAATATTGCGATCCTAATAGCATACGCAGACAGTGCAGTTTGCACTTTTAAAAAACGTATAAGTAGAATATTTTGCAATTTTTAAATGCTTGTAAATGGGGTATTTTGCATTTATTTAAAACATGTAAATGAAACATTTTGCATTTTTTTAAAACATGTAAATAAAACATTTCGCACATTTAAAAAAAACATGTAAACAGATTATTTTGCAATTTAAAAAAATAAGTAGATGGAACATTTCTGCTCTTTTTAAAAACATGTAAATTAAACATTTTTCAAATTTAAAAAACATGCATACAGATCATTTTGCACATTTCAAAAGACACGCATATAAAACATTGTACGCCTTTCAAAACTCTCAATTAACATATTATTACGCATTTCTATCTCATAGCTTATTTTGATTCCAGCTGAAAATGGAATTGACTCATTTTGATTCTTCACGCACGATATGCTTGCAAAAAATGTAAAACATATGGATTCTAATAAATTGTAATGTGCGTTGTAATTTGTAATAATATTCAATAATTTTAAACTTCAAAACAAAGTGCTCTTTGTCTTTATTTAGACTGCGACTGCATCAATTTCATGCGTCGTTTTCATTGCTGACACTCAAAGCTGTATCGTTATCGATAGATAATTACTTGCTATACATTTGATTTAATATTTTATAAAAAATAAATATAGGCAATTGCACAATAATGATATGCGTCAGTGAAATACTCAGAAAATTAAAAGCTACATAATATATCACACAGGGCAGCATATCTATATGTACGTGTAGCATCTGTATCACTGTATCCGTAGAAAATTCAGAAGTAAACAGATTTTTTTGCTAAATTATTGCATATACATAAATTTCCGTATCACTTTTGGAGCAATCAAAACCATGTTTGCTTACCGTTGAACTTGACTCTACGTACTTGAAGACATGTGAGTACATACCTACAGATGAGATGTTTTTTTTCATTTGTGATGTGTATTTTAGTATGCAATAAAAGTACATAAAGGATAATATTTTGATTAATAGTTTGTTTACATTTCCCATTCTGATTCCAGGAATGAAAATTATTATTACAAAAAAAAAATAAATGTTGCAATAATTTAAGTATACTATTGAAATTGAATATTGTAAGTTTCTATGCAAAAATTTATGTGTGATGTCTTTATGGCGGGAATACCTCCCTATGCAAATTTCGCGTTTACTGCTGCATACAATATTAATCATCTTGCACTTTACATTTTTTGTATTAAACATTGAAAATTGACGATGTTAATTTCAATTTTTACCATATTTTTTTAAACTAATTATATACAAGAAATTGGTTTTCTTTTTACTAACTACCATAACGGACCGTAGTAATGGACTTAATCAAGGCCGGATAATGTGGCCAGCACAGGCAGTCCCGCTGCCTGAACTTTCAAAAGCTTGTAAATTGAACATTTTGCAGTTTTTGAAAATATGTAAAAATAATATTTTTGACTTTTCAGAAACATGCAAATAATCTTTTTGCACATTTCAAAAACATGCAAAATAAAAGTTTTTGTACATTTCAAAAACATGGAAATAAAAGATTTTCCGCTTTTCTCAAAACATGTAAATAGAGCATTTTGCACTTTTTTGAGTCAAGTAAAAAGAACATTTAAAATTTTTCTAAATCATGTAAATACAACATTTTGCTTTACCAAAGAAAACCATCAATAAAATCAAAATGTTGATTTTTATTTTATGTACACATTGCTGTATAAAAGCAATTCCATCGTCCGGCCCTGGACTTTTAATGGAATATTTAAAGAATGAAGAATAAATCAAGAAAATACATACAATTTATTGTCTTGAATTATTTTTCATTCTCTTTATTCCCCATATTTTTTTTTTTTACTTTTACCCATATTCGTAGAAATTAGCTTGAAAATTCAAAACTTCAATGGCACAATAATTTTCTTGGAATTGAAATTGGAATGCTTTATACCTTCTGCTGCTGGAATCAATTGTAATCATTAGCTTTTTTTTAAATCCTTTTTTTCTTAAACGTTTCAATACGTGACCTTTTTTCTTTACCTTTTTCGTTAAGGGGCTTATTTTAATTCCCCACTTCCAATTTCCAATCCATTTCTACGAATTTCTATAATTAATCAAAAAACAAATCCAGCGCTCAAATAGTTGACATTGTTATTTACATACCTATACATACTGATTATTACTGATAGTGTTGAAAGCACAATTTTACAGAAGGGAAGGATGTACGTCCTGCATTGCTTCTATTTATATCGTAGGTATAGGTACTTCCATTCTACCATGTACAAATAGAGCCTATAGTAAGGTACCTACTTATAATTCTTATCCTATACTGGGAATCAAAGAAATAGGGTATAGCCTTTGATTTTCTTGTCTTTGAGGTGTAATTATTTATGTTTATTTCATCCATTCGATTGGACCAGAGTCCATACAACCAGTAATATTTATTTATGGTATGGGCTTATAAATAGATAGTGATATGTATACTAATAATTAAAGCTTATTAAATAAATTTTAAAAGACGACGGCAGATGTACAAGGGGAAGGTCAATGTCAATGTCAATTTAGGAACTGGACAGAAGGGTTTGGATATTAAAACAGTCAGCAAAACGCTCTAAAATTTGACAATATTATCATGTATATAGTAACCAAAGCCGAAAGATTGCTGGTACGTTACGTTGGCGATCTGAATATTATTTTGTAGTAACAATTGTAATAATTACAATGCGAATCCAATGAATTAAATTTTTGGTAATTGCCTGATAGTAATAGTAATTGTAACTTCATGCACCATATATATATAGCATAAGTGTACGCATTTTACCATAATGATTTTGACCTGCTTTTTGTTAACTTTCTTTGTACTAATAACAATGCTATTTACAGTTTTTTAAAAGAACGAAATGCACTGTATTTACACTATTTTGAAGGTGAAAACACATGATTTAACCCTATTTTGAAAGGGTAAAACATTTAAACTATTTTGAAGGTGCAAAACACTTTATTTGCACGTTTTCATACACACGTATAGATGTATCATTGGCAGGGCCGGATACTGCGGCCAGCGCAGCGCAGGCAGCCTCCGCTGCTTGAATTTTCATAAAACATGTAAATGGAGCATTTTGGACTTTTCAAAAATATGTAAAAGAATATTTTGACTTTTCAAAAACATGGAAATAAAACATTTATCACCTTTCTCAAAACATCTAGATAGAACATATTACACTTTTTTAAATCAAGTCAAAAGGACATTTTCAAATACTCTAAAACATGTAAATTCAACATTTTGCTTTACCAAAGAAAACACCATCAACAAAATCAAAATGGTGGTTTTGTTATGGAAACAAAATGCTGCCTAAAAGCAATTGCTTCATCCGACCCTGATCATTATAATCGGTATCGGTGTAGAATTAAATCCAAAAATACATTCAAAAATGTCTAAAATTAAAAACAAACCATAACTTTTCAGTAAGAACTTCCCACTGTAATTTTTAAGGAAATTACCGGTTCTGCTTTTAGACATTTTTTGAAATAGACTGTTTTGTGTCAGATGACAAATGTCCGATACAGATGATAAATGTTTGTATGAAAACGGGTTGTAGTGCATTTTCTACCCGGGCTTTTCCTGTCCAGATAGCCTTATAACATATTAAACATAGAGAAAATGTAGGCAAGAACCACATTTTAGCATTTTGTACTCAATTCACAGCACCGGTACCCACACAAACTTTCTGATTTTGTCTAAAATTCTAAATCGACGTAAAAGGACGTATGAATGGAGATGAGATGCTTACTTATTATACAGAGTGTATAGAATTTAGAATCTAGATGAGAAACTTATCAAAGTGTAAACCATGAATGATGAAGAAAGTTGAACATTGTAGAGCTTAAAAGTAAAAAAATAAAATAAAAAACACATACAAAAAACTACAGATAAAAGTTACATGGCATTTTATTATGTACCTATACTGATATACCTATGTACTTCCCAGTCTGGCTCTGGCTCTGTTCTCTCTGTGGTCTGATTCTGATTCTGACTCTGATTCTGGAATGATAAACTAAAAAAGGAGAAAAGGCGCATCATTTCATGTCCCTTCATGAATACGAATCTCTACGAAATCCACGAAATTTACACGGAAGATGCAATGCTCTCTCTCTCAAAGTTTGAATCTGTGAATCGAAAAGAGAGGAGATAGTCATCATGATGCATGAATTTCATGATGATTCCAACTCCCTTCCTATCTTGATTCTGTATATAAAAGCAATTGCAATTGCGATAGAACCAGAACCAGAAGCAAAAACCAAGACATAATACATATACCCTATACCATTGCCATACATGATAGAACCTGGAAATTTCTTGGAATCATGAAAATTGATCTGATTTGATTTCCACATCCACACAAAAATTCACCACACAGCCTCACACACATAATATACCTGCATGTATATATACACAAAAAGATCGAGTAAAAAAGTACAACAAAGAAAAAAAAACCTTTTAGAAACTGACTTTAGTACATATAGGTTTAGCTTTGGACGGAATTGGCGTTGGCTTTTTAGCTTTCACACTCCCATTATTGAAATTCATTATAATATTATTATAAATTTATACACTATGTGTACGAGTCTGTGTATACTTATAGTGCATAGTTTTTTAAGACCTACTGTGTTATGTTATGCTTTTTTTACGCCACTCTCACATAAGGGATCGTCCAAAAATAAATAACGTCATGGAAAAATCTCCATTTTTTACTATACTTTTACTCCCTTGTCGTAAGTTTAACCATTGCGTACAAATGACTATCTTGAAAATATGATTTCATCAGTTGCCAAGTATAGACCCATTTACTTCTACCGATGACCCCATTTGTGGTCGATCCCTAGTTTATCTCAATAAGTAAGAACTTTATTACTAAAACTACTAAAGTAGTAGTACTGAACTTAAAATTGTATACAGAGTTTTTATGCGGCGTTGTAGTCGTGGTTACGAAGGCAATTGAAGAGGTAAAACAAGTCAATTTGTAAATGTCGTCTGTGAAGAACCAAAATGACCCATATCCATTTGTAGCTAAAAACAATATCCACTATCTACAAAAATATTGAATTAGGTCTTGAAAGCATTTAAATAGAATATTTTGCAATTTTCAAAAATATTTAAATAGAACATTTTGCAATTTTAAAAAATATGTAAATAGAACATTTCACGCTTTTCAAAAATATGTAAATAGAACATTTACACTTTTCAAAAACATGGAATTACAAATTTTTGAAACTTTTCAAAAACATGGAATTAGAACATTTTGCACCTTTTCAAAAATATGTAAATAGGACATTTTACATTGTTGAAAAACGTGAAAATAGAACATTTTACGTTTTTCAAAAACTCTTAATTAACATTTTACGCATGTTTCTAATTGTGTTTTTATGACATAACTCATTTTGATTCTAGCTTAAATTGGATATGGGTCATTTTGGTTCTTCACAGACGATATTCAGAATGCTATATATACCTATAAGCTTGTCAACTACAGCAGAATGCCTACTATAAATATTACAGATACATTATTTCCTATATACCTTAACCCACACAATTTAAAAAAAAACATGTAATAAATAATAATAAATTATTTCAATTTTTCGATTTGGCGCCAGCACATACAACATTGTAAAAATTTATATAGTTTATTTTATTATGACAATTTTCAGTATTTAAAAAAAATTAACTAATACAAGTTTTAATACATGAGAATAAATTCTTTCTTTCAAACAATTCACATTTTTTTAAAGCTCGTCATCAATGAGTTAGAACCTTTGACCTTTTGTATTTGTAGCACACACAATCAGATTTGTTTTCCTTTTTCTTTAAATAAAGCAGCTTTGATACCTGTATTGTCACTCCAATGAAAATGACAATATAAATTCTACCAAAAAATGATTAAACCAAAAACTATAGTAGGAAGGTATATACAATAGATTTGAGATTCGAGATATACCCTATTTACATGCTCACTTTTTTCTTTTTCAATTCCAATTCCGAGAAAAGTTAATATATCTTTATACATATACGTAGTACACGCATTGTTCCACCTCTTTCAAAATCACATGTGTATTGTGTATAATGAAAATCAAATGCTCTCTCCACACATTTCATTCGCTACAGAATGAGGTATGTACATATCAGGCTTTTCTGGGTATAGTGGAGAGAGGTATGTGGTATAGGGTATACTTACGTAAGTACCTGTCTATATACATAGATGAACAGAGCTTTTCTCGGAACGGATCTTTGATTGGAATATTGCATTGTCATGACTATGTATTTTGGGAATTCGTTCGTCCGTCGGTCGTAACACCGGTAACACAGACATTACATTATTTTTCAATCCCGTCTTTCCTTCACCTTAATGTGTAATAAAATCCCTCATATATCAGTATACATACATGGTATAATTTGATTCAGGTTTTTGAATTTTTGTCGTCGTCGTCGTCGTCGTCGTCGTTGAAATTGAAATCGGGGAAGAAAATTACAATTACGCTACACACTGAGAGAGATGGGAGATGTGAAATAGATGGTTATTCAATTATCCCCATAGGGCTCCTCTATGTATTTCCCGTCACCACCAAAATACAACACGTCACATCACATCACCCTTCATTTACTTCCACTTTTTATTTTACTATATACTGTACTATATACAAACTGCGTCATACTCAGATATATGACAGACTTCGGAATGACAGCTTGCAATTATTTATATAAAATTCCCTATTGTTATACACACATTATTATGACTGTCAAAGCAATGCACGCAGTTTTGTTATATACTTGTACACAAATTAAATTGAGACAATTTTCAATTAGTCACCGTCACACTTCACTCATCATCACGCTTCGTTCGCCTCATCATTTTTTTTGTCTGTAAAAGTCGTCGCCATATCTTTCCATTTTGGTATTGGTTTTGGTCTTGGTGGTAGAGAAGCAGAAGAAAACAGGCCCATAATCTGAAAAAAAACCTGAAAATTATTACAGATATTATGTATATAGTGGTATAGGGAGCAGTGGCTGTGGGAGTCGGCATCGGGTGTCTCAAGATGTGCTATGTGATGCGATGTGATCTGCACTTTGATTGAAGTGGTAAAATTGAGATAAAAAGAATAAGATTGATACCCGTGAAGTGGTGTCGCCGTCCCATGTCGCATTGTAATTCCATTATTGTGTGGATTGTGAAAAAAAGGAACAAAACAAATGCAAATATATTATATCGTCTGAAGAACCAAAATGACCCATTTCCATTTCCAGCTCAAAACAATATGTACTATCTACAAAACATATTGAGATATGTCTTGAAAGCATTTAGATAGACCATTTTACACTTTTCAAAAATATGTAAGTAGAACATTTTACACCTGTTTAAAAATATGGAAATAGAACATTTCACGCTTTTCAAAAATATGCAAAATAGAATATTTTAAACTTTTTAAAAACATGTATATAATTTTAGAGAATTTTGAAATTTTTCAAAAACATGTAATTAGAACATTTTGCAATTTTTCAAAAACATGTAAATAGAACATTTCACACTTTTCAAAAACTTCTAACTAAAATTTTAAGCATTTTTCTCATTTTGTTTCTATGACATAGCTCATTTTGGTTCAAGCATAAAATTGGATATGGGTTATTTTGGTTCTTCACAGACGATATGTAATTATTTTAAAATATCAAGAAATCATTATCTGTATGTATATATCTATTGTCTATTTGGTATCATTGCGTGTGTACTTATAGTATTTTGATATTTTTTAAATACGGGGGTATGAATTGCATTTCGTAATCTTACAGATTTAAATGAAGATATCTGCATTATTTTGTTTGAAATATAGAGAAAGTACAAGAATATTAGTATGTATTTTTAAACCATTTTTCATGTGAATTCGTAATAAATGGAGATTGGAAATTTTGCCTCTTTAGTAGCGATATGTTATTAGATATTCTGTTGTTTTAAATTCAGGGCAAAATTTGCTTCCTAAAGGAAAGTGGTACATAGGAACAATTTATTCATCTCCTGAAAGAAAAACATCCGGTTTAGTAAGAATTTTGAACCTACGTGGAATTAAATATGTAAAAAAAACAACTAACTGAATAGCCGAATAGCGTGATAAAGCATTGCCTATAATTTCCTATTGCTATCAATTTAAACTAAAACTAATAATGACGTCGGGAGTGAGCCCGACTGGTACTGGTAGTGGACATGTATGTGCTAATAAAATGTGTGAAGCTGCTATGCCCTTTAAACAAACGTGTAAAATGCACATAATTGATTGCACGTAATTATGTAATCTCATCACAGCGTTTAGTCTGACTGTCTGGCCTGGCATTATTTGTTGCATACAATTATAATTCGCAATACAGATGCGCAATAAATCCAGTATCCAGTCACCAGTCAATGAAAAAAACACAGTAATGTAGAATGTAGATAAATAGGTAGAGGACCTAGAGGATGCACATTCTTGGATGTTGATGCTGATGCAAAAAAACTACGTATATGACGATCTTCTAATGACGTCTTTCATTTCGAGCTTCTATGAATCTCTCATTTATAAAAATTGATTTCTTCCGCTTAACTCAATTCCAATGCATTATGCCTAACCGGTTTTTCTATTATATTGTGAAGCGCGATTTCAATTACAATTCACAAGCTTACAACTTAACAAATGTTAGTGAAGGAAGAAGGAACTATCCTTGCCAAAGGCAAAGGGCAACATTCTGCAGGTATATATTTGTTATCCTATTTTTTAAAATTAACATTCCGAAGTAAGTACATTGTATTGTAGATAGTTTATTGAGACTGGGAAAGACGAATGAAATATTTGTACATTTATGAAAGTATACAAAATGCACTCTTTACAGTTTTAGAAACTGAAAAACGAAATATCTGCGCATTTATGAAAGTGCAAAAACGAAATATCTGCGCATTTATGAAAATGCAAAAACGACTGTTTACATTTTTGAAACTGAAAAATAAGATATATAAAATGATATGAGCATTTATGAAAGTACAAAAATCCAAAATTTAATTTTTTAGAACCTGGAAAATGGGATATCTGCACATTTATGAAAGTGCAAAATCCTTTATGTACTTTTTTGAAACTGAAAAATGTGATATATACACAGTTATGAAAGTGCACAATCCGCTATTAGTATTTTTCTGCAACTTAAAAAAGTGATAACTACACATTTATAAAAGTGTAAAATCCACTATTTACATTTTTTTAAACTGAAAAATGTGATAAATACGCATTTATGAAAGTACAAAATCTTTTGTGTACGCTTTTTGAAGCTTCAAAATGTGATACATGCATATTTATGACAGTGCAAAATCCGTTATTCACAGTTTTTTTAAACTGAAAAATCCAGTATAAACACATTTAGGAAAGTTCAAAACCAACTGCTTACATGTTTTGAAACTGAAAAATGCAAAAATTCTTATATACATATATCCATTTTTCAAAGTTGTTGATGTTGACGCTATACAATGGTATGACACGATGCACAACTTTTACAGTTGAAGCCAAAATGAGTTATCTGGAATCAATTCCTGTTAATACACGTAACTATTTTACACTTCCAAGTACAATCAACTTTTCTATTGACGTCACTTACTACGTTTTGTGATGAGTATCTAATCTCCAAGTACGCATCGGATTTTTACATTTTTACATGGGTCAGACGGGCTAACAACAAAAACAAGTTTTTAGACTAAGCACATAACGACATAACGTAGATTATCAGTAATACATATGTATTACTGAAAATATTTTCTTGTTTGTTATTAAAGATTAGTACCGTATTGCTCCAAATAGAAGCCGGGCCTCCAATAGAAGCCGGGGGGTAACGGGTGTAAGTATAAATACAAGCCGGGCCTCCAATACAAGCCGGGCCTCCAATGCAAGCCGGGCCTCCAATACAAGCCGGGGGTAAAAAATAGCTATGGATGAGACTAGTGTTTCTTTTGACCAAGTTGCACTAAAAAGCACTAACAATATTATTATAGCAAAGTATGTAATGCCTGAAAATAATGAAAAGTTGTCAAAAATAAGGTAACTTTAAGTTTTATTTTTGGTTTCGAAAAACATAATTTTAATACAAGCCGGGCCTCCAATACAAGCCGGGGGTAAAGGGTGCTGTTTTTAATAGAAGCCGGGGGCTTCTATTTGGAGTAATACGGTATTTACAAAATAAAGAGGTTGCATTGAAAATAGTTCAAAACAGCATATTACAAAAAAAATCCTATAGCATCTGCAAAAACTTAATCGATTTAATTAAAAGATTGAATTAGAATAAGCTATATGCTTCCGAATCCCAAGAAATTGAATAGAACTTGACGCTTTAACTTTCCTTGTATAACAATATCGTCTATGAAGAGCTAAAATGACCCATATCCATTTTTAGCTAAAAACAACATCCACTATCTACAAAAATATTTAAATATGTCTTGAAATCATTTAAAAAGAACATTTTACACTTTACAAAAACATGTAAATAGAACATTTTGCACGTTTCAAAAACATGTAATTAGAACATTTGACACTTTTCAAAAACATGTAAATAGTATATTTTATACTTTTCAAAAACTAGTAATTAACATTTTACGAATGTTTTTCATTTTGTTTTTATGACATAGCTCATTTTGATTGTAGTTTAAATAGGATATGGGTCATTTTGGTTCTTCACAGACGATATGTAATAACAAGGTACATTAATTTACATTTGCTTTGAACTTTGTAATAGAACTTTATTTGTATGTCTATGTGTGTAGAAACTATTTGTAAGGCGTAGAGGCATTTCTTTGATTTTTAGTGCGTGATGTGATTTAATTGTGTGTATGCACTGTATTTGATTTACATTTTACATATTATATGGATCTGCAGACCAAATTGCTTGTCGGAAAAGTTTGTAATTAAAATCCGTGTCTTTGATTTTTGGCTGTAATTGTTCAGTGTCAGTTTCAAATATGCAGATGCGCGTATAATTCTTTGGGTAATTCCTCAGAAAATAGTTCTCTGGAACTGGAGCACGTAATATTTTGTTTTGAGAGCAATTATTTGAAAATGACAAATATAACAATTATTACAAATGAGTGCAGATTGGACAATGCGACTGCATTCATTCATTTATTCCTTTGTCCATTGTCCATTCATTCATTAAATAAGCATTACTCACTACAATTATCGATTGACAAGAAAAAAATTATTTATGTAATCATGGATGACGTGGGCCGGGGCTGGGGGGAAGATAAGAATTCTTATGAATGGAAAATGACCTATCTAATAAAGCTTATCACACAGTACTAGACAACGATTACTATATTATGATATACTGTCTAAGTACCTTCTCTGAAGATGCAATACAAGCAATTCGCAAATTTCAAAATACTACTGATGAGCAGATTTTTGGCAAAACGGGTCCATCAAAGCATTTTAAAAATTGTTTCAGTTGAACTTTGACCTTTACCATGTAACCCAGTGAGGTATCTACTTGAATAGTAAATGTAATGCAAATAATCTCATTTTTGAAAAAAATTGACTTGACCTGTTTTTGCCAAACGACTCTTCATTTATTGGAATATTAACGAAACCGATAAGGTGTTCTATGTATAAATATTAAAAAATTTCATTTCATTATCAATTACAGCAAATATATTACTGTGTATTGTCCGCCCGAATTTGACTTTTGTGAAAAAACTAACCGAATTACATTGGCCGACGCGCCGACGCGCAACGGCGTCGATATTGACATTATTAACGGAGTTGCATAGCTTGACCGGCGTATCTATGTACATTTATCTGTCGGCCTTTTTGGATCATGCAATAATTATTTTTAATGTAATTTGTAATTAAGCCCAAAGTTTGATTAAGTCCCTTTCCTCGGAATGAAGTTGTATATCCTGCCGTTAAAAATATAAGAAATGCGGAGTGCGGGCGGAACATTTATGCATAATCATCTACACAGGAGTCAATATCATAGCATTAACTTTCATTATCCTAATTAAATTGCGGTTTGGATTTTCCAGGAAGTTCTATTTTCCTGTGTTCGTCAGAGCTAATAATTTCCATATTTTACTTTATCAATCCTTCTTACGCATTGCAAATATCAATATAACTGAAATGAAAATGGGAACAGGAAAATTTTACTAGTACTTAATAAAATTATTAATTTAATATCTTCAAAACGCAAACACGCCATTATACACAAGATTAAATAGTACGTATTATGTCAAAAGCGCTCCTAATTAGGTTATACTTTTAGTATATCGTCTGTGAAGAACCAAAATGACCCATATCCAATTTAAGCGACAATCAAAATGAGCTATGTCATAAAAACAAAATGAGAAACATAAGTAAAATGTTAAATAGGAGTTTTTAAAACGTGTAAAATGTTCTGTTTTCATGTTTTTCAACAATGTAAAATGACCTGTTTACATGTTTTTGAAAAGGTGTAAAATGTTCTATTTACATGTTTTTGAAAAGTGTAAAATGTTCTATTTACATATGTTTGAAAAGTGTAAAATGTTCTATTTACATGTTTTTGAAAAGTGTAAAATGTTCTATTTACATGTTTTTGAAAAGTGTAAAATGTTCTATTTACATATTTTTGAAAAGTGTAAAATGTTCTATTTACATGTTTTTGAAAAGTGTAAAATGTTATATTTACATATTTTTGAAAAGTGTAAAATTTTCTATTTCTTTGATTCTGAAAAGTGTAAAATATTCTATTTACTTGTTTTTTAAAAGTGCAAAATATTCTATTTACTTCTTTTTTTAAATTGCAAAATATTCTATTCACATGCTTTCAAGACATGTTTCAATGTTTTTGTAGATAGTGTGATATTGCTGTTAGCTACAAATGGATATAGGTCATTTTGGTTCTTCACTGTGGGAGCTCTCAAAAATAACGTTATGCAAAAATCTGATTTGGCCCCCACCCCTCCCCCTGTACGTCGCTATTTTTGGTATGTACGCACATGTAAAGGATAGGGCGGTTGGACCCCTCCCCCCCAAAAAACGTCCAACGTTATTTTTGAGAGCTCCCTGTCGATATGAAACATACAAAAACATCATAGGTATAAGTGCATCGGTTTTGTGAAAACCTGGATGGAACGAATTGAATAAATTTCCTACTTAGGTACTGAGTACTACTGAGTTGAATTGTAAGCGTAAATAAGGGACCGCAAATGACGTCATGGTTAGGGTCAATGGGACTACACTTGGCCGCTGCAACATGGCGCATCCCATGTTAAATATAGCCATTTATAGTCAATGGTTAAGCTGATGGTAAGGTGGGGGAGGTCATAGGGCGTAAAAATAGTGATTTTTCATGACGTCATTTATGGACAACCCTTGCTGTGCATATCGTTCGCTAAGATTATGGTTAATAGCTATTTAATATCTTCTTCGAAAATGCAGAATTCTCAAGTAATTTATGGATCTAATCAAGAGTCTTTATGTTCTGGTGTTATTTACAAAATATTATGTGCTTTGATTCCTTGGTAGATTTCTAGATTTACATAAAAATATGTAATAAATTGTGGTTGAACTATACGTAATTTAGTTGCATGGTAACTACTACGTCCACGATTTCATTCATAAACTTTGTGAATTGTATTCATACGTCATTTTGAACCCATTTTAATGGGAAGTGCTGTAATGATAATTGTATCAGTTTTGTCATAAAATATGAATATTGCATCAGCCGCTGAAAGTCTCTCTATGTAATTAAAAATATCGCCTGAGAAGAATCAAAATTACCCATATCGTGGGTGAAGAGTCATTCTGTCGTAAGTCCAGTGCACGGCTAAAATCATTCTGTCGCAAGTCCATACGATTCTTAAAGTCATTCTGTCGCAAGTCCATTCAATTGGTAGCTACTGTCAAGGGTCGCTTCAGTGTTGTCCTATGCATTAGGGGGGGGGGCGGTATATTACTGACTGTGATGTACTCATGATGTACACTTAGGGGTCATCCACAAAAGACGCAATGGTACTGTCTGTGATGTACTCATGACGTACACTTAGGGGTCGTCCACAAAAGACGTAATGGTACTGACTGTGATGTACTCATGATGTACACTTAGGGGTCATTCACAAAAGACGCAATGGTACTGTCTGTGATGTACTCATGACGTACACTTAGGGGTCTTCCACAAAAGACGTAATGGTACTGACTGTGATGTACTCATGACGTACACTTAGGGGTCGTCCACAAAAGACGTAATGGTACTGACTGTGATGTACTCATGACGTACACTTAAGGGTCGTCCACAAAAGACGTAATAAAAATTCAATTTCCAGAAAATTTTGCACTTTTGAGAAACATGTAAATAGAACATTTTGCACTTTCAAAAAACATGTAAATACAACATTTTGCACTTTTGAGAAACATCTAGATAGAGCATTTTACACTTTTGAGAAACATGTAGATAGAACATTTTACACTTTTGAGAAACATGTAGATAGAACATTTTACACTTTTGAGAAACATCAAGATAGAACATTTGACACTTTTGAGAAACATGAAGATACAACATTTTACACTTTTGAGAAGCATGTAGATAGAACATTTTACACTTTTGAGAAACATCAAGATAGAACATTTTACTTTTTTGAGAAATATGTAGGTAGAACATTTTACACTTTTGAAAAACATGTAAATAGAACATTTTGCAGTTTTTGGGAATGGAATTTTTATAACGTCTTTTGTGGACGACCGAGTGTACGTCATGAGTACAACACAGTCAGCAGCATTACGTCTTTTGTGGACGACCCCTAGGTGTAAGTACAACACAGTCAGTAATATACCCCCCCCCCACCCCCTCCCCCTAATGGATAAGACAACACGGAAGCGACCTCGACAGTAGCTGCTACCAATTGAATGGACTTGCGACACAATGACTTTAAGAATCGTATGGACTTGCGACAGAATGATTTTAGCCGTGCACTGGACTTACGACAGAATGACGCTTCACCCACGATATCCATGTTTAACTAAATAAGAAATGTACTATCTATGAATATCGTGTAATTCTTAAGGCATGTCAATATAGAACATTTGACACTTTTCAAAAGAGTGTGAGTAGAACATTTGACACTTTTCAAAAACGTGTAATTACAACATTTGACACTTTTCAAAAACGTGTAATTAGAACATTTTACACTTTTCAAAAACGTTTAATTACAAAATTTGACACTTTTCAAAAACGTGTAATTAAAACATTTGACACTTTTCAAAAACGTGTATTTAGAACATATTGCACTTTTTCAAAACTCGTAATTAACATACTAAGCATTCAATTCAATTAGTGATTTTTATTAAGGAGCTCATTTTAATTCTAGCTTAAATTGGATATGCGTCATTTTGGTTCTTCACAAACGATATGCTTCTATGTCATTGCCGCCGAATCGGAAATTGAATGGACAGAAAATACATAGTAGACAAAATAATAATTGCAATCGTAATCGTATACTACCTACTTTCTTAAAGTTAGAGACGTAATCGTTTCTACGCGATTACGAATACTGAGAAGTATTAATATGCAAAATACTAATAAATTAAGTAATATTGTAATTACTAAGATTGTAAAATCGACGGGTATATACCATGTAATTTAGTGACGTTAATTCTGAGTTCACTGGAATTCATTAACTCAGTTTTACCGTAGTAATGTATTTTAAAATCATAGCTCTCCATTCATCCATTATTTTCTCATTTGCATTTGCATTCAAACAATTTTAATGAATGGCATATACTTAGTTTATGAATACAATTTAAATGGGAATATTATTGACAATGTAAAATAGGTTTATTTTGGTGGGAATAAAGTTTTAATGAATGAAAGACAACCATACATATAGAAGACGAGAGACACACGTAATCAGACTGACTTGTTTCAGTTCCAGTTCCATAGTTCCAGCTAAATTTAAATATGCCATTAATTTACAATTCAGTTTGTAGATTTTAGACTAATTGCAATATTACAATTAACGCAAGAGGCAAGATATGCACCAGCACCACACAAAACCCATTTTCGCGGAATTATAATTAAGTAGTTACAGGGAATATATTTAATTTAGAAACATCCTCTAATGATATCCTTTGTGAAGAACCAAAATAACCTATATCCAATTTAAGCTGGAATCAAAATGAGCTATGTCATAAATACAACATGAGAAACATGCGTAAAATGTTAATATTAGGAGTTTTTGAAAAACGTAAAATTTTCTATTTTCATGTTTTTCAAAAAAGTAAAATGTCATATTTGCATGTTTTTGAAAAGTTGCAAAATGTTCTTATTCCATGTTTTTGAAAATTTTCAAAATGTTTGAATCCTATGTTTTTGAAAACGTGCAAAATGTTCTGATTCCATGTTTTTGAAAAGGTGCAAAATGTTCTAATTCCATGTTTTTGAAAAGTTGCAAAATGGTTTAATTCCATGTTTTACTTATTTCCATAATTGTAGAAACTTGGCAATTTTCAGAGGGGCATTTTAGAGAGATTTTATTCAGGGGGCTTTGGCAATTTTTTACGAAACTTTTGAAATTTTTTAGAAAGCTTGTGAATTTTTAAATTTTGAGGAAACTTTGAATATTTTGAGGAAATTTTTGACATTTTAGAAAGATTTAGATAATGGGAATTTTGAGGGAACTTTGGAAATTTTGAGGAAATTTTGGCAACTTTCAGTTTGTCCATTGCATATTCCTCATCCCGGGAAACCTGCACTGTACATTGAAAAAAGAACAAAATTGCAAATAAAAAGTTACCTCATAATATGAGCCCACAATATGTTACAAAAGGTTATGTGGTACGTATACAATTACATAGTACAAAACTCTGTTCATCATAACAACGCATCATTTTGTACTAATAATTATTAATTAGGTACAGGTACTTGAAGACCTCTTGCGTAATCCGAGATACGGAAGAAGTATAGTATACATATTAACGTAGCCAAATAAGACCGAGTCTGAACAGAAGCTATAAACACATGCAACCAAGGGCACATTTACAACTATACGGTTACGGAACTTACTGAGGAATGAGAGATGAGGAAATTACATAACAGAAACAGGGAACCAAGAGACGGGTATTTTCGTACTCTAAATTCTGGAGCAGAGCAGCGGGCAATCAATTACATCATAATTCTTCCGCTCGTGTGAGCTTTGTTTATGCAATAATGCTTTCTATACTGTGTTATTTAGTCTTGGGTGCGATATAAGTCAACTACTTTAATTCTGTACTATTATACCTGTCATGGGCGGGCGTATCGTATATCTAATTGTAAACACCTGTACCTACCTATCTATTGTCTGGATACAAAGTCGAGATACCTGGGCAAGGTGTCCAAATAGTTTCATATCCATGCAATCAAATGGAAGCGGCAGGGTTTGGACACCTTGCCCAGGTATCTCGACTTTGTATCCCGACAATATATAGTATACTTAAAATATCTGACTGCCAGCAAGGCCGAGGGTGCAAAAGGAGGTATGTACATTGGTATAGCACCTACACAGTATAATATAGGCACACGGGGACCGAACCGGTACCGAAATTGCTTCTTCAAGGGCGGTGGCGGTACTCGTCTGGCATACAAAATTATTTTGCATTACACATAATTAAATCTAAACTATATTATACATAAACTTTTTCTAGTGCAGGCATACTATAGGGATCGTCCATAAATGATGTCATCGGTAGCGCCATTGGGTCAAGTACGGCATGTTAAAGATAGCCGCTAACGTAATGTTAACGTGATTGGGCATGAGGATGGGGCGGTCGTAAAAGAGTGGTAATATTGTGTGACGTCATTTATGAACCATCCCCTATATATATGTACCTAGGTAGCTATTTCGTAATGACAAGAATACTATAATATAATACAGGTGTAAAACGGGGCGCGGTAAAACATGGGGGGCAGCAATGTTTATATTATGGCCCAGGAATTGTTTAGCACGTCCTTCAAGCTTTACCTCCATTTTTATCTCGAATTTTATTTACGGGATTTTCAGTTGAATTTGATGACGTCAGCAGCAGCCGTTCCATGGCAGTGACTACCTGTCGATGAATTCCCTGATAATTTAGTTACTTATTTAAATTAGGTAAATATATTTATTATAAATCTACTCTATTTTCTATGTACGTAAATACGTAGCTTTGATTTCAAGGCAATTTTTTTGGAATTTTCCAAATTTAATTGCACAGGTCATTCTGGGAATAAACTCGTTCGTGCTATCAATTCAGTGTGCAGTGTACTGATTAAAGAGAATGGAATAACCGTATAATATATGTAATCAATAGTGATAAAAATAAAAAATACTACAAATTCTTGTAATCAGTAATCAGTATGCGCCCTGCTCATATTTATTTTAATTCTGATTTATTATGTAAACAATAAATGTCAATATATCAACATAAAAACACAGTGTAGACCATTTTTTAGTATACCATTAGGCGCGAATATAATCCCTATATCCCTCCAACGTTTGCATTATGGATAAATATCGTGTGTGAAGAACCAAAATGACCCATATCCAATTTAAGCTAGAACCAAAATGAGCTGCTATGTCATAACAACTAAATGAGAAGCATGCGTAAAATGTTAATTAGGAGTTTTTGAAAAGTGTAAAATGTTCTATTTATGTTTTTAAAAAGTGCAAAATTTTCTAATTCCATGTTTTTTAAAAGTGTAAAATGTCCTATTTACATGTTTTTGAAAAGTTGAAAAATTTGCTAATTCCATATTATTGAAAAGGTGTAAAATATTCTAATTCCATATGTTTTTGAAAAGTTTAAAATGTTCTACTTAATTACACGTGTTTGAAAAGTGTATAAATGTTCTATTTAAATGCTCTCAAGACATATATGAGTATTTTTGTAGATATTGGATATAGTTTTGAGTTACTTACATTAGTTACATACTTTTCTAAATAATTGCATTATATTTAGGACGGTGTGAATGCATTTTTTCATTTATGGAAAAGAAATAGAAGCTGCTGTTGCAGTATATCTTAATTGTTATAAAAGTATTTTTTCGGTATTTTCAATTTTCTTTAAAAAAATGTTCAACAACTTGCATATAGCTACTGAAGAAGCAAAATTGCCTTTCTCCAATTTACAGTAATTAAAGGAAAATTTCCCAATCCCATTTTTGAATCTACTTAACTGTGTATAATTTTTTTCGGCACAATATTAGCAAGTACCTATGGGTATTTCTTATTATTGTAATGCAAAACCAAATTGTACACTATTCAAGTAAAAACAAATGGAAATGGGCAATTTCGCTTCTTCAGTATTGCGATACATATATAGAATTCTGGCAGCTCATAAATGTAATACCTAATTACAGTCACACACATAGGTAGGGAATATGATGTACCAGCTTCGTGAATAAAGATGTGACATTTTTGATTCATTCCCAGCAGGGCCGGCCGAATAAATTGCTTTTAGGCAGTAATTTGTTTCCATACAAAAACCACCATTGATGATTTTCTTTGGTTAACAAAAATGTACCATTTACATATCTTAGAAAAGTGCAAAATGTTCCTTTTACTTGATTCTGAAAAGTGCTCAATGTTCGATTTACATGTTTTGAGAAAAGTGGAAAATGTTTTATTTGCATATTTTTGAAACGTACAAAAAAAATATTTATTTGCATTTGTGTTTAAATTTGAAATGTTGTATTTATATAGCTATGAAAATTTTAAAATGTTCCAATTACATTTTTTTTGAACATTCAGACAGCAGCAGGGGCTGCCTGTGCTAGCCACAATATCCGGCCCTGATTCCTTATAGAATATTGAAATAGAATAAAAATCCTACTGCTGAATTGGAGCGGAAATAAAGATTACCTATATGTACAAGGAGTCTGACGCTATAAATATCTGTGTTTACACTTGCATACAAGTAGATAAGAATAAACGTATTACCTACATAGAAATAAGGTTATTAAAATCCTTATGTAGGTAACTGTGATATTATAGGCATTGGATTAAACTGAATTAATGGATCGTATTTTCTTAGAACTGAATAAAATAATTTGAAATGCAAGATTTAAACTATTTGGAGGTCAATCCATATTTGCATGTTGAAATCTTGGAAATTGAATCGAAAGTTTATAAACAGTACACAATTTAAAATCATTTAATGTACAATACAGCTCACCACGGGCCACAACACAAGTATAATAGCATTTCATTCTGTGGTAAAAAAAACACTATCAGCTGAAAAGGATTGAAAATTAAAACGATAGGATTTAACACAGCCCCCGTATGTTTTTGAAATATCGTCTATGAAGAACCAAAATGACCCATATCCATTTTTTAGCTAAAAACAATATCAACTATCTACAAAAGTATTCAAATGTCTCAAGTGCATTTAAACAGAACATTTTACACTTTTCAAAAACATGGAATTAGAACATTTTGCACCTTTCCAAAAACATGGAATTAAAATATTTTACACCTTTTCAAAAACATGGAACATGGAACATGTTACGCTATTAAAATCTTATACTTAATTAACATTTTACGCATGTTTCTCATTTTTTTTATGACATAGCTCATTTTGATTGTAGCTTAAATTGGATATAGGTAATTTTGGTTCTTCACAGACGATATGCCATTAATGTGTAGGTAGGTGTATATTCAGATTGATCATTTAGGCAATGGGCATAAGCTGATCCTGACATGGGGGTCATACAGCGTCCTAAAATTGAGGATTTTTCGGTGACGTTACTTATGGGAAATCCTTAATGCATGTTTGTTAGTAGCTTTAAAAAGTATAAATTACTGACTCCATCAGATTTAATACATGTTTTGCTTTTTAAAGGTAGTTGAATAGATTCTGTACAAGGGCATAAATATATTATGTCATGTCATGTTTTACATTTGGTTTTACATTTGCAATAGATGCAAAACGTACAGTTTTGATTTCCTCTATCAATTCTAACCAACCCACACATATCCAGTTTTGAAGTTGCGAATTCAAAAACTATAATGGAGATATATATTGCATTTCGTCTATGAAGAACCAAAATGACCCATATCCAACTTACGCTACAATTAAAATGAGCTATATGTCATAAAAATAAAATTAGAAACACGCGTTCAATGTTAATTTGGAATTTTTGAAAAATTTAAAATGTTCTATTTACATGTTCTTGAAAAGGTGCAAAATGTTCTGATTCCATGTTTTTGAAAAGGTGTAAAATGTTTTAATTCCATTTGCTTTAAAAGTGTCAAATGTTCTATTTACATATGTTTGAAAAAGGCAAAATGTTCTATTTCAATGCTCTCAAGACATATTTAAATATTTTTGTAGATAGTTGATATTGTTTTTAGGAAAAAATGGATATGGGCCATTTTGATTATTCATAGACGATTTGTGACTTTATCATGGCTTCTCAACATATTTGCTACACACGTATTATATGCTTGCATTTGAGTAAATATGTTAAATATACAATAGTTTTAATTGAAACTAAATATTTTCTTAATTCTACTGCATATACTGGAGCAGATATTCCTACATTATTAGTTTCATAGGTACCTAGGTGTGCCGCCCGTTTCATATATTTATATATCAATATTATCATTGTTTTTGCTCCATGGCATCTCATTGTATGCGATCCGAATGTACGACGATAGAATTTCAAACAACTATTATGCCCCTTGACCGAATTACAAATAATGCTTGATGATGCATTCAATCTCAGGGTTTAATTTAATCTGATCACTTATTGCTGGTGCAGATTGGATGTTGATCAATTGAATGATTGATTGAAATCAGGTTACAAGATTTGAATAGTCCTTATTGACTGTTGATTCAGTAAGGAACAATTCAATTAAAATTAGTTGAGTCACCTAACAATTCAACGTTTGTCAATTCTTCATGAGTCTAATATTTAATTTTGAAAACACTAGCTTTCTTGAGAAGACCTTAGTGCATTCTTATCGCTACTTGGCTCCAGTCAAATTTTACCCATTTGAATTACCCCAATTCACAAGTCTGCCTTTGAATCCTGAACGATGGCAGGCTACAAACTAGGTTTCACGCTTGCAATAATTTTTGCTATTTACTTGACGGTGGCCTCTGGTAAGTTTCGTAAATAATTTAGACATGATAGTTTCATTTTGTATTTCCACAATTGATTTTATTATTAGTCATGGAAAATTGTAACCCCCTTATCACGCAAAATCCCAATTACGTTGACTCATTTTTAAAGGTAATTTAAAAGTAAAATATTGCTTACTAATTAAATCGGCTTCTTTCTAAATTGCAGCTGCTCTCCATTGTTACGACTGCGTGAAAAAAGATAAAACTGATAAGGAACCTGCGGAGGATTCATGTTCTCCGCCCGAAGAACCTCTAATAGATTGTTCAGTGTGGCACGAATGGGATGGGAGCTGCGCAACGTATAGAGACAACCGAAACGGGGACAATGAAATTATGCGTCAGTGCACTGTTGGAAAACACGAAGACGGATGCATCCATGACGATCCTATAGGCGTAACCTCTTGCTATTGCAACACGGACGGATGTAACACGGAGACTCTAGGCTTGCCAAAAAAAAATTAAATAAATATAATTCTTCTGCGTCACATAATTAAAACCGGTATTGAACCAGTAAGGAATGAAACGAAAATGAATTAAGTTTAATTATTGCATTGCCATATTTTTGTCACAATTTTCCGTGAAAATAAATAAATAAAATGGGCTCATTTAATTACAAGCGATATTGATCCAATTGTGTATTTAATAATAATGTGGATGGTCATTGAATTAATTCATAATGTAGCTGACATAAATTTTACATAATTTTGAAAAAATGATACAAATAAAATATAATTAATTGTAAAGCCAGATTTGTTTTGACATTTACTAAAAGTTTGCAGACTGCGGTCTTATGCATGGCTAGTCTGACAATATGCTGGTCCTACTTTAATTTGGGACACCATGTAGCTTGTATCCAACTTCTTGGGTATTAGATTGGGCGACCACCACTTGATGTGGTGTCTTCCCGTGACACCCTTTTTGGACGGATTTTACAGGGGTGCTTTTGCCATTCCAAATACTTGAGATTGTCACTAAAATGGCTGGAGTAAAATTATTTGAATTAGGAGGTTTCACACATACAGATGAACCTTTGAGACCCTCCATTGAGTAAAAGGTCCATGGACTGCGTCCGGTAATTATTAAAGAGGACGTTTTGGATATTCCCTTCATAGCACTGGACTTGATAACTTGAACTGTGCCTTGAAACAAATTCCCTTTAAACAGATTTAGGACGCTTTCCGAAGAGTTTTGTAGACCCCCTACAACCTGTAGAGAAGAAACTTTTCCTCGTATGTTCTTGAAATTGACACATTCTTGATTTTGATTATAGGCGTACTCCACTACTCCAGTTTTTTTCCCATCGTTGTATCTCTCATGTTGATAGAAAATCCACCTATGTATAGAAAAAACACAATATTTAAATTTATTTACTCTCAAACTGAATATGGTTGAATAACTGGAGGGCTCAAATAATTTCAAAACACTTGTTGCTCCAATATTAAAACAAGATTTTCGATAAGCATACACACATCACATAAATTGTCACACAAATTAGTTTTCATTAGTGAGTTATATAACACTCGGGAAATGTACCATGGTCGTACAATTAAATAAAAAGATGACTATTTTAAAATAAAAATATGTACAGTTGAAATTTATATATTAAATGTAGATATGTATAGAAAAAAGAATTATTTGTAATAATGATACAAAACTTGCACTCCTCTTGCCATCACTGATTTTGCTCGGTTATTGAAAGTTGGAAGTTTGGCTAAACTAGTACTAGTCACGATGCCCTCACCTTTACAATCTAACTGGCTAAATAGCGTAGCCACTGGGGTAGTTGATACATCCTGAGCTAGCGATTGATTTTGATCTATCAACATCCATAGCACAGCAACAATAGTTGCAAAGCTGAGATTGCGTCGAAATATTCCACAAAACATTTTCAACGTCCGGCCGTGTACTGCTTTTAAATAAGATGTTTTTAGTTATTTAAAAAATGTTTTTTTTCCTCTTTAAGAGTGAGTCTAAAGTTTTGAGTTTGAAGGTGTGAGAAGAGAACTCTGACAAATTCAATCTGATAATCTGATCACTGCAGTCTTTTATATATACTCGTCCATATTTAATTGTAATCCTGTGAATTATTTCCTTAGATCTCATGCCTCGTCAAATTCTCCAAAAGCAGAAACTGTGCCACGTCATTTTTTATGAATGTTACTTCTTTATCTGTCACAGCCCTGTTTTTATTATTTATGTTTATTATTGTAATTTAGAATCTATTAATTGTATTTACATTAATTCGAGGCTGCCTTATGACTCGGCCTGCCCGCTTTGTCATTACGTACCCTTATCCACAATCCAAAAGCCCTTGAATGGAATGCGGGGAAATATGTAGTACTATATAGTACGTGATACATTTAACTTCCTATAGTTACCTACCTATATACATAAATAATATTCACGTCAATTGCACTGTTTTTGAAAAGCACGTCAGATTCTCTTCTGGTACTAAAAAATGAGAACTATTCAAATTGGATGATTGTCGGATCTGGGGATCTCAAGGTGAATTACTACTGATAGACTTTCCAACATTTAAAATGTAGCGCAATTATAAAATAAAATAATAAAATAAAATTTTGGTGACAGTCTGTATTAAATGCAGGCTAGACAGATATTAGGCGCGTACATCTGTGTCTGTTGTTATTTAATTACTTGGTGGATTGAAACATTATTGAGTAGTATTTTAAGTACTGGGAAACAGTTGTTGTCCAAAGTTTCATCCCCCTAAATTTTATGACAGCAAATTGTACCAACACACTTTACTGTATATGATATTCAAGGTGTGGAATAATTAATTTCATTTCCTTTTTTCATGGATCTGGCCATTTCATTTCATTGAAACCCTGTTTTGTATTTCCGTTCATACAATTATTACAATTAATAATATATGGTCTATGAAGAACCAAAATGACCCATTTCCAAATTATGCTACAGTTAATATGAGCTGTCAGAAAAAACATTAAATACGATGCATGTTTACAACCATAAACTTCTAAAATGAGCGAAATATTCTATTTACATGTTTTTTAAAAGTGCAAATTATTCTATTTACTTGTTTTTTGAAAAATTTACAAGGTTCTATTTTCATGCTTTCATGAACATGTTTTTTGAATTTTTTTCTGTAGATAGTGCATTTTGTTTTTGGCTAAAAATGGATATGGGTCATTTTGGTTCTTCACAAACGATGTGTGCTAAATCCACGTTGTCTGGAGCGATATTATAATAATATGCTGTTCCATTATAGAAGTCAATTTTCCTTCGACTCATTGTACTGCATTATTTTTGTTTGCATACATACGAGCACGTTTCAATACTGTTCAAGGTCTGAAAGGTATAAAACCTCCAACTAAATACATGCATTCCCGATTTATACAAAAGAAAAAATATTTTCTCCAGCTATCAGCGGAGAAACGTACGGGATAATTTATAATTTAGAGTAGTGGAAACGGGAACGGTAACGAAACTGAAATTTGAACGACATTATTACCAATAAAGGATAAACGCAAATATCCCCATACGCTTACTAATCTTCCATTACGCTATATATTATGATGTGCGGCCTTCTCGAAACAAAATACACCTACACATACCTTTCTCGTTATTGGATATATTGCCAATTTAATTTACAACAAAAGAAAGTCAAAGTATGTAAATTTTCTTTTACAAACATTTTCACCCCTATATATTAATATACATAGATGCTTTCCTTCTTATATTTTTCTTATACCGTCTGTGAAGAACCAAAATGACCCATATCCAATTTAAGCGACAATCAAAATAAGCTATGTCATAAAAACAAAATGAGAAACATGCGTCCAATGTTAATAAGGAGTTTTAGAAAATTGTAAAATGGTCTATTTACATGTTTTTGAAAAGTGTAAAATTTTATATTTTCATGTTTTTGAAAAGGGTAAAATATTTTAATTCCATGTTTTTGAAAAGGGTAAAATGTTCTACTTACATGTTTTTGAAAGTGCAAATATTCAATTTAAATGCTTTCAAGACATGTTTCAATATTTTGTAGATAGTGGATGCTGTTTTCAGCTAAAAATTGATATGGGTCATTTTGGTTTTTCACAGACGATATAGGGGATTTAAAGCAGATGCAGAGACTCAAGTTTGAAAAGTATTACGGATCAAAAATTTCTAGAGTGAGCTAGAAAGTAAGGCCACTTTTTTTACTCTTATGCTAATGTCATGATAAAAAAAGGGGCTTCGAATAGAATGACATGGATCATTTCTAATTTGTGTAACAAATATGCAAAATGTACTTTTATAAAAAACAGGTGGGTCCTAAAACAGTAATAATTTGAATGACGTCATTTATGGACGATCCTTAACTGTGAAAAATTTTGTATGAGAAATGAAGAGGAATACAGATATTCTGGGTTTAATGGAATAATGGACTCCAAACCTTCTCAGACAAAACGTATAGTATAATACATACTGCAAACTGAAAATTGCAACATGCATATACTTACAGGTAAGTATATCCTATAATAATGCGCGGGTGTGTAATAGTTTCTCGTGTCTGAGTAGTCTCTGTTTGAATAGTAAGTGGGTCCATTTAACACTATTAAATTCGGCAGTACGTTTTGGCATGGCCTAGCAATATAATTTAGTCACAAGTTTTTGAAAGATTCCAAATTGTTCTGCTTTTGCATCGTCTGAAATATTGCAACTTTATGTTGCATGCCTTTGGTGCAAATCGTTCTAATTGAATTATTTTGAAAATTTCTTTATTATTCAGTCAAACGTTTTTAAAAGGTGTAAAAATGTTCTAATTCCATTATTTTGAAAATTGCTATATTTTTCAGTAAAACTTTTTTAAAGATGCAAAATTTTGTAATGGCGTTATTTTGAAAATTTAATTATAACTTCTACGTATTAACATAATTTTTTAGTTACACATATTTGAGCGATTCAAATTGTTGTTATTGAGTTAATTGGAAAATTGCAAATTTTTCAAAATAAATTACTTTAAAAGATGCAAAAAATCCGAATTAGATCTATTTGAAAAGATGTAAAATGTTCTAGCTTCTTAAATTTAATTGATATATATTATTGCACTAATTAAAAAAGTATTTCAAAGTTTAAATTCAGTAAAATTAGTCCAAATAGACTCTCGTTTTTTTCTGGTGTGCTTATCTACCATCAAAAACTTGTGTGCGACTTATTTGTGATTGAAAATACAAAAAAAAATTTTAATCTAAACTAAGGATGAGTGAGCAAAAAAGGTCATCATGTAGGAATATTGTGAGTGGAATGTGAGTGTAATATAATTTTATTATTACATATAGGAAATTTAGTATCGGGAGAAAACGAAATTACAAATAATTGAAAAAATAAAAAGTTTTGAGACAAAGCATGTGTCTTGTACAGAAATACTATAGTACAAATATATATAGAGAGCTTTTAATACATTTATTTTAGCCAAAGTGGCTGTTAGCATAGTTTTTATTATTCCAAGATTTAATTTCAATATGCCATATTATATGAATGGATTCGTAATTTATTTATAGAAAGTTAGCAACTTTTCACTTTTTGTTGAATTTTTAATAAGGACTCGACTCCAAGCTGAGAAAGTCTGACAGATTTGAATTGAAAGTGAAAGTATGGAAACGAGCTCGCAACGTTTACAAAAATACTCAATATCGTCTTTTAAACTATCAAAATAATGTTCATAGAAGGAGAACCACCGAGCATTTCTTCAGTATTAGGAGTAATTATTAGTACAAAAATTATTGAAAAAATTAATTTAATGCGCGGGGGTGAATGATATATAGTGCGGTGGTCAGAGAGATCTTAATTTAAATAGTACGACCAATGCTTTTTTGAAGGATAGGATTTAAACAGCCCCCATATGTTCTTGAAATATCGTATATGAAGAACCAAACTGACCCATATCCATTTTTAGCTAAAAACAATATCAACTATGCCTTGAGTGCATTTAAATAGAACATTTTACACTTTTCAAACACATGGAATTAAAACATTTTGCACCTTTCCAAAAACATGGAATTAAAACATTTTGCACCTTTTCAAAAACATGGAATTAGAACATTTTGCATCTTTTCAAAAACATGTAAGTAGGACATTTTGCATTGTTGATAAACATGAAAATAGAACATTCTACGCTTTTCAAAAACTCGTAATTAATATTTTACGCACGTTTCTCATTTTGTTTTGATGACATAGCTCATTTTGATTGTAGTTTAACTTGGATACGGGTCATTTTGGTTCTTCGCAGACGATATTTGTACGTTAATATGCAATAGCATTAATTGAAACTAAATATTTTCTTAATTCTACAGCATATACTGGAGCAGATATTTTTACAATATTAATTACATAGGTAGGTACCTACCTACCTAGCCTAGGTGTGCTGCCCGTTTCATATATTTATATATCAATATTATCATTGTTTTTGCTCCATGGCATCTCATTGTATGCGATCCAAATATACGACGATAGAATTTCAAAGAACTATTATGCCCCTTGACCGACTTACAAATAATGCTTGATGATGCATTCAATCTCAGGGTTTAATTTAATCTGATCACTTATTGTTGGTGCAGATTGGATGTTGATCAATTGAATGATTGATTAAAATCAGGTTACAAGATTTGAATAGTCCTTATTGACTGTTGATTCAGTAAGGAACAATTCAATTAAAATTAGTTGAGTCACCTAAAAATTCAACGTTTGTCAATTCGTCATGAGTCTAATATTTGATTTTGAAAACACTAGCATTCTTGAGAAAACCTTATTGCGTTCTTATCGCTACTTGGCTCCAGTCAAATTTTACCCATTTGAATTACCCCAATTCACAAGTCTGCCTTTGAATCCTGAACGATGGCAGGCTACAAAAACGGTTTCACGCTTGCAATAATTTTTGCTATTTACTTGACGGTGGCCTCTGGTAAGTTTCGTAAATAATTTAGACATGATATTTTCATTTTGTATTTCCACAATTGATTTGATTATTAGTCATGGAAAATTGTAACCCCCTTATCAAACATTATACTAATTTCATGGACTCATTTTAAAGAATAATTTAAATGTAAAATATCAGTATTTTCTACTATTCGAATCGCATTCTTTCTAAATTGCAGCTGCTCTCAGATGTTATATGTGCGAGAAAACAGATGAAACTGAGGCCAACCCTGCCAAAAATACATGCAATCCAGTGGAAGAGTCCATAGATTGTTCAGTGTGGGATAATTGGAATGGGAGCTGCGTAACGCATAGAGACAACCGAAATGGGGACAATGAAATTGAACGCAAGTGCGGTGCTGGAGACAAAAAATACCCAGACGGATGCATCCTTGACCAATCTACAAACGTAACATCTTGCTATTGCAACACGGACCTATGTAACACGGAGACACTTGGGCTTCCCAAAAAAAATTAAATAAATGATTCTTCTGCGTCACATAATCAAAACATATTATTAATGATCCAATAGTTTATTTAATAATTTGCACGCTGTCATTGAACTAATTTATAAATTAGGTTACAACTATTTACAAAGCCCAAATTTGAATAAAACGAGAATGAATTAAGTTTAATTGTATTTTCAGATTTGTTTTTTCATTTTAAATTTTATCTAATTACAAAAGCGATATTGATCCAATTGTATATTTAGTAATAATTTGTTGTCATGGTACTAATTCATAATGTAGCTAACAACAAATCTTTACATAATTTGAAATTTCTAAATTTAAAAATGATACAAACGAAATTTAATTAATAATTGTAAAGCCAGATTTGTTTTGACATTGATTACTTAAAGTTAGCATACTGGGCTTATGCTTGCCTAGTCTGGCAATAATATGCTGGTCTAACGTTAATTTGGGGTACCATGAACCTTATACCCGATGTGGGTATTAGATGGAATGGCCGGCACGTTATATATTGACTTCCCGTGGCACCCTTTTCGGGCAGATTTTATTGGGGTGCCTTTGTCATTCCAAATATTTGAGATTCTAGCTATAAACCCAGGGGTCAAATTTGTGGAATTCGGAGGTTTCACACACATGGAGGTACCTTGGAAACGATCATTTGAGTAAACGGTCCATGGACTTTGTCCAGTGATTATCAAAGAGGACATTTTGGTTATTTTATTCACTTTGGTGCTATTGTTCTTGATACGTTGGATGTTATCTTGAAAAAACGTCCCCTTAAAAAGATTAAGAACGTCTTCGGATGAGTTTTGAAGACCCCCTACAATCTGTAGAGAAGACACTTTTCGTGAGATTTTTCTGAAATTCACGCAATTTTGGTTTTCGTTGTAGATAAACTCCACTACTCCAGTTTTTTTCCCACCGTTGTAACTCTCATTTTCATAAAATATCCACCTAAATAAGAATCACAATATTAGCATTTATTTACCTGTATATCAAATATGATTGAATAATTGCCGGGCTCAAATAAGTTCAAAACACTTCTTGCTCCAATATAAAAACAAGATTTTTGATACGTATACACAAATCACATAAATATTGACACAAATTAGTTTTCGTTAGTTAGTTATATATATAAACTCGGGAAATGTACCATGATCATACAATTCAAATAAAAAGATGACTATTTAAAAATAAAAATATGTACAGATGCAATTTATATGTTAAAGGTAGATATTAATAGTAAAAAGAAATATTTTTAATAATGATACAAAACTTACACTCCTCTTGCCATCACTGACTTTGCTCGGTTATTGAAAGGAAGTTTAGATAAACTAGTACTAGTGACGATGCCCAGACCTTTACAGTCTATCTCGCTGAATAGCGTAGCCACTGGGGCAGTTGATACTTCCTGGGCCAGCGATTGATTTTGATCTCCCAAAATCCATAGTACAGCCACAATAGCTGCAAAGCTGAAATTGTGTCGAAATATTCCACAAAACATTTTCAACATACATATATTGTAACTTCCGGCCGTGTAATGCTTTTAAATAAGGTGTTATTAGTTATTAAAAAAATATTTTTTCCTCTTTAAAAGTGAGTTTGAAGTTTTGATTTTGAGGGTGTGAGAAGAGAACTCTGACAAATTCAATCGGTCACTGCAGTCTTTTATATATACTCGTCCATATTTAATTGTAATCCTGTGAATTATTTCCTTAGATCTCATGCCTCGTCAAATTTTCCAAAAACAGCAACTGTGCCACGTCAGTTTTTATGAATTTTATTTCTTTATTATCAAAGCCCTGGTTTTTGCTATTATATATTTTTAATATTGTAATTAACAATCTATTAAATTTACGTTAATTCGAAGGTTGCCTTATGTGACTCGGTATTGACACTACGTACACGTATCCACAACCCAAAAGCCCTTGAATAGAACGCGGGGAAATATGTGGTACTAAATTAATATTCACGTCATTTGCACTGTTTTCAAAACGCACGTCAGATTCTCTAGTGGAATGAAAAAACGGGAACTATTCAAATTGGATGATTGTCGGATCTGGAGATCTCAAGGTAAATTACTACTACTGATAGACTTTCCAACATTTAAAATGTGGCACAATTATAAAATAAAATAACAAAATTGAAGTTTGGTGAGAGTCTGTATTAAATGTAGACTAGATAGGTATTAAGCACATAAATCTGCGTCTGTTGTTATTTAATTACTTGGTGGATTAAAACATTATTGAGTAGTATTTTAAGTACTGGGAAACAGTTGTCCAAAGTTTCATTCCCCTAAATTTTATGACAGCAAATTGCACTAACACACTTTACTGAATATGATATTCAAGGTGTGGAATAAATAATTTCATTTCCTTTTTTTCATTGACCTGGCAATTTCATTTTATTGACATCTTGTTTTGTATTTCTGTTCATATAATTATTAAAATTATTATTATATCGTCTATGAAGAACCTAAATGACCCATTTCCAAATTATGCTACAGTTAAAATGAGCTATATCAAAAGAAGAGACAGTAAATAAGATGTATGTTTACAATCATAAACTTCTAAAATGAGAAAAATAATCTATTTACATGTTTTTTAAAAGTGCAAATTATTGTATTTACTTGTTTTCTGAAAAATTTACAAGGTTCTATTTATATTATATGCTTTCATGAACATGTTAGTTCAATTTCTTCTGTAGATAGTGCTTTTGTTTTTACTAAAAATGGATATGGGCCATTTTGGTTCTTTACAGACAGTATGTGCTAAATTCACGTGGTCTAGAGCGATATTATATGCTGTTCCATTACAGAAGTCAATTTTCCTTCGATTCGATTCGAAAGGACAAAAATCAAAAATGCTTCAAATTCTCTGTCATTCTAAATGTATAATTAGATATGCATACTATAAATGGTAACTTGGTGTCTGTTTGTTTATACTTTACTTTATTACACCCCCAAAGACCCTTTGAACTTTGAGCAAATAATATATTTTATGAGCTCTCGTGTATTCGGTTCGGTTTCATTTTCATTTTCTATGTTTAAGGGATCGTCCATAAATTATGCCATTGGTAGGGTCAGAGGGCCTAGACAATTTATTATTGATGAAATACCATACCATGGTATACCCCAATGTTAAAGTGATAACATATGGGGGCGGGTGTGGGTCCTAAAAGAGTAATAATATTGATGAAATCATTTATGGACGATCCCTAAGTGAAAAAAATTATGTATGAGAAATGAAGAGAGTAAAGATTTGCTGGGTATTTTAATGGACTAATAATGGACTCTATGAGATTCTATACCAGATTTCAGAGACAAAACGTGTAGTATAATACATACATACTGAAAATTGAAACATGCATATATTTACAGGTACTGTATATCCTATAATAATGCGCGGGTGTGTGATACTACGCGGGTATGTAATAGCGTCTCGTGTCTGAGTGGTCTCTGTTTGAATAGTAAGCGGGTCTATTTACACACTGATAAATTCGGCAGAACGTTATAGCATGGCCTAGCAATATAATTTAGTCACACGTTTTTGAAAGGTTGCAAATTGTTCTACTTTTGTATCGTATGAAATATTGCGACTTTACTATTCTGTTACATGCCTTCGATGCAAATTGTTCTAATTGCATTATTTTGAAAATTGTAATATTATTTAGTTACAAGTTTTTAAGAGATGTAAATCGTTCTAATTACATTATAATGTTAATTGTTATATTATTCAGTAAAACGTTTTTAAAAGGTAAAAAAATGTTCTAATTACATTATTTTTAAAATTGTTTTATTATTCAGTCAAGTGTTTGTAAAAGGTGCAAAAATGTTCTAAATTACATTATTTTAAAAATTGTTTTATTATTTCGTTACACATTATTGTGAACGATTCAAATCGTTTTATTGTATTATATGGAAAATTGCAAATTGTTTGAAATAAATTACTTAAAAATTTGCAAACAATCCGTATTAGATCTTTTTGAAAAGGATTAAAATGTTCAAGCTTATTAAATTAATGTAATTGATTTATATTATCACACTAATTAAAAAACTAATTTAAAGTTTTAAATCCGAAAAATTAGTTTAAAAATAGTCTCTCGTTTTTTTATGTATTTAAATTTATTTATTTATCTAAATTCTAAAACTTGTGCGACTTATTTATTGTGATTGAAAATACAAAATAAGCTTTTTATCTAAACTGAGAACGAGTGAGGAAAAAAGGTCATAATGTAGAAATGTTGTGAGTTTGATATAATTTATTGGAAATTTAGAATCTGGAGAAATCGAAATTACAAATTAATGAAAAAAAAATAAAAAGTTTTGAGGCTGAGCATGTGCATCGTACAGATATAGTACAAATATAATTATAGAGCTTTTAATACTCGTATTTTAGCCAAAGTGGCTGTTAGCATAGTTTTTAATATTGCAAGATTTAATTTCAATATACCATATAATATATGAATAAATTCGTAATTTATTTATAGAAAGTTGGCAACTTTTCACTTTTTGTTGAATTTTTCATTGGGACTCGACTCCAAGCTGAGAAAGTCTGACAGGTTTTTGAAACTGAAAGTATGGAAACGAGCTTATAACTTTTGCAAAAATACTCAGTATCGTCTTTTGAAGTATCAAAACATGTTTATAGAAGGAGAATCCCCGAGAAAATGTTTTCGCTACTAGAAGAAATTAGTACAAAAATTATTGGCAAAATAAATTTAGTGCACGGGGGTGTGCGATATATTGTACGCGAGTCCGAGAGATCTTAATTTAAATAGTACGCACAATGCTTTTTTTATAGTAAATACGGTATTTCTAATTGAAATGGGAAAAAACGATTTTTATGCCGTTTTGAAAGTGTAAAAAACGATTTTCGCGCCGTCTTGAAAGTGTAAAAAAGCTGTTTTAATTCTTTATGAAAGTACTACTAAAAATTCGTTCAAAATATTTTTTTGAAATTGCAAAAAGCTGTTTTTACATCCTATTGAAAGTTGAAAGAATAAAACAACAATTTAAATCTGCCTGAAAAAGGAAAAATATGCTATTTACATTTTTCTAATAGTCCGAGAAACTTTATATTTATTTATTTTCACAAATTCAAAAAATACTCTATTTACATCTTTTTGATAGTAACCATCACACAGATCTGCATCTTTTAAAAATTGCACAGTACAAAAAAAGCCGACTTTTGTCTGCCGTATAAGAAGCGTATACGAATTAACTATTACAATTTTAGCATTACTAACAAGTGCAGCATGTAGCTAGTTTCAATGCTTCAGGAATCAAAATGTCGTAATGTACATTATACATTTAGAAGGTAGCGGCCAGCGCAGTTCGAAAGACATTTATATGTACCTACCTGATAAAGTGTAGAAGTTTGTTTTTACGGTTTCGTTTTCCCTTTACATAGTTGATACTATAAAATGGAAAAGGAAAACCATGTAAATACTAAGTAACTCACATTAGAGAGCAGAGCGGCATACATGCAAGTTAGAAAAGCTCACATTCAAAATTTAAATATGTATATAATACAGCGTTGTTACGCCGGAAATCAAAATGGAAGTGACACAGATACCGAAATGTGAGGGACGAATTTTTACGAGGTGGATGAAAGACGAAAGGGATTTATTAAAAATGAAATTCACATAAAACAATTTGTACAAAAAATTTCCTTTAAAAATAAATTTTTTACAAAAATTAAAATTTTATACACAAGACCGGGCTGCCGACTATGCCTTAAAAGAAAAAGAAGTAAACAGGCAAATTTTTTGTTTCCAGGCACGGAGAATGTCCTAATGCTTACAACAAATTTTAAGAGCTCTGTATTTAAGGGATAGTCCGTAAATGATGTCACCCAAATTATTGCTCCCTCAGGAGCTATCCACCCCAATGTCAACACTTTTCATCAACATTACTTGAGCGGCTATCTTTAACATGGGATTAATACTACCCAATGACACATACAGACCCACCCACCCTACCGATGACATCATTTATGGACGATCCCACAATATTATAGCCGTGAGTTATTTCATTTGTTGCGCAATAAGCCTCGTGGTGCCATTCGTACGAATGTCCTTGTTTTTGCCAAGTAAAGACGAAAGATCTGCAACGGGAAATGTGAGAAAATAGGAGGATCATAATAACGGGTGAGGAAATAACTCAGAAAATCTCCCGTATTTAGATCCTTATTTTATTTTGCGTTCACGTCCAGGGTAACGGTAACCTGCTGCCACGCTCTCTCGTACATACCACAGTTTGCGAGTCATGAATCTCCTATCGATCCCCCACTTTCCCATGGTATCCCCGTTTTCCGTCCTCTTCCTTTCCAAGAATTTCAGCATGGCAACGAGCAAGCAGCAGACGAGGAAAAGGAGCCCAGATCTTTACATCACTTTCACCAACACAAACCAACTTTTAGGAACGCCGAACGGAAGCTATATACATAGCACAGTACATACCAAATTTTCCATGAATTCATGCTGCGTTTTTCCTTCTCCATTTACTACTTTCTCTATAATATGAAGAGCTGTTTGGTAAAACGGGTCAAATTAATTTTTTTTAAAAATTAGATCATTTGCGTTACGTGTACTGTTCAACTATATACATTACTGTGTTGAATGGTAAAGGTCAAAATTCAACCAGAGCCATTAAATAGTCACAATTTCGTTTTTGTGGCAAAATGGGTCCACCTAAAACAGGCATTTCTGATTTAACCTTTTGTTTTTGAGTGTTTTCGTAGTTTGTAGTTCGTAGTTTTTTAATTAAAGTTTAAAAAGAAAGTTTGGTTTAACTCAAAACGATTAAAATTTCATCCCACGGACTTTTGACTCCATGTTAAGTTATGCATTTTGAGGCAAAACGGAAAAAGTCCGAAAATTAAAATTTTGCAAAATTTTTAGAAAATTTGAGAGTCAGTCCAGATTTATGAAATTGCTTGAAATAACGCTTCGTCAGTTATTTACAGTACCTGTAGAAAAAATATAGCTACAAAAATTAATCCTGTCACTTTTTATTCATTATTCGTTGTTCCTGTAAAATTTCCTTTAATGGACTTGACCCGTTTTGGTAAAAAACTCTTCTTATGATAATGGTAAAAATAAAGGACTCACCAAAGCTTAAAAGGTTTGAAGATGATGTTTTTGATGCTGGAGTTTGAATTCGGAATATTTATTTTTAAGATTTTTTTTTTAATTGTTAAGCGACGCGTTACTAATGCGGATTTTGATGTTTTTTCAAGCGAAACAGTTGTACTAACTTTTAATACTTTTTAATACTTTTTATTCTTAATTTGTATTTTTACATAATGCTATTATAGCTAGTTTCTTCGCGTTGCCTATTTGCCTCTGATGCTTTTAACTTTTAGCGTGAACTTTATTCCATTTGCCGGTGCCGGTGTCGGTGACGGGGTTGATTCAATGTCCCCGTTTCTCATGTCTAAATAAGTTTGCTTCACATTTTATGCCAAAGTTGCGGTTTAGTTCTGCAAATAGTCTACTTGTTTACACAGTTACACAGCCACTTTTATACATTTTCTATTTTCAGTTTTCTTCCCTGCTTTCTGTCTCTGTCATGTCGGATTAAACAGTGTTTATGTATGTTTTTTAAAAGTTTTTTTATTTCAATTTTCTGTTTATTATATGTTATATTTTAGAGGCCATTAGTATCATGCACAGCACGACACAGCACCCTATAACCTACTTTTAGTTTGCTTCAATTTCAAAGCCATATCGACTACATGCAATCACTTTTAAGCCTTGGACCTTGGCTATGTATAGCTCGTATATCGTCTGTGAAGAACCTAAATACCCATTTCGAATTTAAGCTAGAATCAAAGTGAGCTATGTCATAAAAACAAAATGCAAAGCATGCGTAAAATGTTAATTAAGAGTTTTTGAAAAGCGTAAAATGTTCTATTTATCTGTTTTTGAAATGCGTAAAATTGTCTATTTACATGCTTTTTTAAAAAATGTAAAATTGTCTATTTACATGTTTTTGAAAAATGTAAAATTTTCTATTTACATGTTTTTGAAAAGTGTAAAATATTCTATTTACATGTTTTTTAAAATTGTAAAATGTTCTATTTACATGTTTTTTAAAATTGTAAAATGTTCTATTTACATGTTTTTTTAAATTGTAAAATGCTCTATTTCAATGTTTTTAAAAAGGAGTAAAATGTTCTATTTACATGTTTTTGAAAGCGTAAAATGTTCTATTTACACGTTTTTGAAAAGTGCAATATATTCTATTAAAATGTTTTCAAGATATTATGTATCAATATTTTTGTAGATAGTGGATATTTTTTTTAGCTTCAAATGGATGTAGGTCATTTTGGTTCTTCGCAGACGATATTATGGAAATTGGAAATGTATATCAGTCGGCACTTATTTTGAGAAAAGTGAAACGTCTCCTCACATTATTCTAACATAACGTATTATGTAAAAAAAATGCTATTTTTCAAAAATTACCAAGAAAGTGCTCTGCACTGTAGTGAAATAAATATAGGCAGGTATGTAAGTATGGTTTTAGAAACAATCAAATTTTGGAAAAAGGTAAAAGCGCTCTTTAAACTTAAACTAAAACTCCAGTGAAACCCATTTTCAAGTTACCTACCTACTTTTATAGCATTAGGGGCCGTCCACAAATGATGTCATCAAAATATCAAATTTCTAAGATCCGCTATTACCCCCTGTCATCAACTTAACGACTGCATAAATGGATATCTTTAACATGGAATGTCATGAATATCCTTTCCATTGTGTAAAGCATTGCATTATAATACACGTGCTTCACAAATTAATGCAGACTTCTAACTTACTACTTTCCGAGTATTAATAACAAAACGACTGGTTTTCTTTATTTAGAGACGATGTTATATTTTATTAATAACATATTTCCTTTTTTAACGTGTCACTCAACGTCACGTTGTTGTACAAAATTGTATTAAATATTCCATTTTGCTTCAAGTCTCACACAATCAGACATTCTCAGAATTCGGGTTTATTTGATATTTCTGGATTTATTTTCAATCCTGAATTGTATACCATACATACGCAATCAATACGGGACTAGGTTCATAAGTTTTCCAATCCATATTTCTGTATGTTATATGTAACTACCTATGTGCATATTTGGAAAAACTAATATTCCAGAAATTTCAGAGATGAGATTGAGATTGAGATTGCGATTGGGGAGACTCAGGTGGAATGAGATGAAGCATTTTATTCGAAAGAATTTCAATAAATCTGCAATATAAAATATACATATTTACATGACTAGTTCCAGTAACGTATTACACGAATCCATAACATTCACCTGCTACTTCTACACGAAGATAATAATAACGTAAACGTAGGTAGTTAGGTACCTTAGCATTCAGGGCCGGACGAAGGAATTGTTTTTAGGCAGCAATTTGTTTCCATACAAAAACCACCAGTTTTATTTTATTGATGGTTTCTTTGGTAATTCCAAATGTTGTATTTACATGTTTTAGAAAAGTGAAAAATGTTGTTTTTACTTGATTCAGAAAAGTGCAAAAAAATGTTGTATTTACATGTTTTGAGAAAAGTGGAAAATGTTTTATTTCCATGTTTTTGAAATGTACAAAAATATTTATTATTTGACTGTTTCTGAAAATTGTTACATATTTTATTTGCATGTTTTTGAAAAGTCTCAATATTCTGTTTGCATATTTTTGAAAACTGCAAAATGTTCCATGTGAATGTATTTTGACAATTCAAGCAGCGGGGGCTGCCTGCGCTGGCCGCATTATCCCACCCTGTTACCATTACATCTGCAATCTGCATGTGATTTCGTGTAACAATAAAGTATTAATAATTCTCGCTACTGTTGACTGTGACTGTACAAATCAAGACAACGTGACATTATTAAAAGCACTAATAAATTTACTAAAAAATATTTTTCATCGCTTAAAAGAGACTTCAATAATAATAAAAAAAACGATTAAATTTTATTCAACACTATTTTATGGGTGAAATGGATGAAAACTAGCACGATATAGAAAGTTTTATTTTGACTTCTGACGCATATTTAAGATTGCTAAAATTATCGTATGTCTTTTACTTTATTTGATTTTAAAAACAGTCTCCATTTACAAAGGCGCCCCGCTAATATGTCATGTGCTTTGTTTTGAAGTTTTGACTAGACTGTTTTTTTCAAATTAGCGGATACCTACTAACGACTATAACAATGAAAGAAGCTATAAGAAAATAGCGAGAATTATATAGGTAAACTGAAAGTTCTTTGTGATTTCGTGAAAAAAACTTGAAATCGAGACGCTATATAATATGTATATGTACGCTCAAAATAGAAAATTGAAAAAATTAAGAAACGGCTACCTACCTCTATCCTGATGGATGTTTAATGAGTATGAAGAGTTATTTCGCAAAACGGGTCAAGTCCATCACAGGAAATTTTATAGAAACGACACGAATAATGAATAAAATGTGACAGGATTATTTTTTTGCAACTCAATTTTAACTACAGGTACTGCAACTGACGAAGCGTTATTACAAGCAGTTTCATAAATCTGGACTGACTCTGGAATTTTTAGAAAATTTTGGAAAATTTGAATTTGTGGACTTTTTCCGTTTTGCCTCAAAATCAATACCTTAACGTGAAGGAAAAAGTCCGTGGGATGAAATTTTAATCGTTTTCAGTGAAATCAAACTTTTTTAACTTTTAAACTTTTTCTTGCATTAAATATTCACGCACGGCAATTGTCTTCTGCAAACTAGGAAAACACCGGAAACGGAATTTAAATCTAAAATGCGTGTTTTAGGTGGACTTAACCCATTTTGCCAAAAAAATCATTGATTAGACTTGACCCATTTAGCCAAGAAACGAAATTTCGGCTATTTTTAAAAACTACTTTGGTTGAACTTTGACCGTTGCCATTCAACACATTAACGTATCTAGTTGAATTGTACACGTAATGCAAATAATCTCATTCCTGAAAAAAATGGAAGTATCCTGTTTTGCCAAACAACTTTTCATATTTGTGTCTATGGGGCTTTGCTTCGAGTGCATTCAAGATTGGAAATCTATGTATAACTAAGTGAGGCAAATGAAAATTCCCTCGAGATTTTAACTAACATGATTTTCTACTTGGAACTGAGGCAATCTTTAACGCCGTCCGCCTGTTATCATTTCTTTGTCACTTTCCACTGTATATTCTTATTCTATACAGTTCTACATATTGCCTGACTGAGGACATGGAAATGCCATATATATGTACCAGTTGACAGGAGATTCAGTTCGTCAGATTGAGAATCGAGGTAGATGGAAAATGGGTGGAAGGAAAGTTTATTTTTTGCAATTGATTTATTTCCATGTTTCCACAGTGGATCCGTTGTGGAGTCGTTTGGGGTAACCGAATAAAAAGGGGAAGACTAGGGAAATAATGTGCGAGGCTTCGTATAAGTAAAACAGATGCAAAGGGATCGCAGTGGAAAGAGAAACCTGTGGAGTTTCATTTCCAGAGTTTTTTTCTCCAGCATCCAGCATCCAGGAAAATGTATTAATAGGCTTCACAGGCCCAGACTTTAGTTTCCAGGTTAATATCGTCTGTGAAGAACACAAATGACCCACATCCAATTTAAGCTAGAATCAAAACGAGCTATGTCATAAAAACCAAATGCGTAAAATGTTAATAAGGCGTTTTTGAAAAACGTAAAATGTTCTATTTTCATGTTTTTCAACAATGTAAAATGCCCTATTTACATGTTTTTGAAAAGGTGCAAAATGTCCTATTTACTTGTTTTTGAAAAGGTTTAAAATGTTCTAATTCCATGTTTTTGAAAAGGTGCAAATTGTCCTATTTACTTGTTTTTAAAAATGTGCAAAAATGTCTAATTCCGTGTTTCTAAAAAGGTGCAAAATGTTCTAATTCCATGTTTTTGAAAATTCCAAAATGTTCTATTTATTCAATGTTGAAAAGTGCTTAATGTTGTATTTAAATGCTCTCAAGACATATTTGAATATTTTTGTAGATAGTTGATATTGTTTTTAGCTACAAATGAATATGGATCATTTTGGTTCTTCACAGACGATATATATGTACAACAAAGACGCTGCATGCAGTCTCCCAGTCCCACTCTAACTCCAGGACCAGGACTCCAGCAGGTATGTTTCATTAAGTTCATAATATTATAATGTCCGTAACATTGCTCATGATGCCACTGATGCGAGCAAAGAAGCAAAATAAGATGTAAAATATTTCATGTATGAATTCTTTATACAAAATTATAGGAAAGTAGTGAGCGAATATTTTATGCATTGATTTTTTTTTCGAGATTATTTAGTGTGCCGAAACTTTTAGTGCACTGCTACTATATTATTTCTTTGAATAGGACTTACTTATTTAAATGATAGTTTAAAAATATTTGCGTGTGTTATTTTAGACATGTCAAGTAAATATGTAGTTAAAACATTTTACCCTGCACAAAAGCGCACGCTGTCATTAAAAAGTTTCGAGAGAAACGAGAAAACAGATGTGATTGGAATGTATTTTATATGTATGTAAAAAAGTTATTATACATCCAAAAGCATAATTTGGAAAATTTGGCAATTTTTCAAAAAATCTATTTAGAACATTTTGCACCTTTTTAAAACAACCATTTTGAACACTTTGCACCTTTTTCAAAAGAGCTATTTAGAACTTTTTGCACCTCTTCAAAAAATCCCTTTCGAATATTTACAAACCTTTACAAAACGATTTAAAATTAAAAAAATCTAATCCCAACATTTTAAAACCTCCTTTTAAAACAATCTATTTAGAACATTTTGCACCTTTTAATAAACAAGTGATTAAAACATTTTACATCTTTAAAAAACCAATTTAAAACGTATTTCATTCTTCGAAACATACAGTAGCATATGATAGAAGATAAATAAGACATTAAACCCTGGGCAAACAAAAGGTTAACGATAATCACTCCCGACAATTTCTGCTTCTCCTATTAATTTAGGATTCTCACAGTTAAAACTGTGCACTTGAGACGTTTTCCAATTTAGAAGAAAATGTGAATATTATATTCTAGCACAGACTCTTTCATTTTTCCCTGTTTGTCATATTTTGACATTTTTTCCCGTTCGGTACTAACACATGTAGCACATGCATATTCAGTTTCCTAATAAATATTGCCTACCACAGTAGCACTTTAAATACTAAATGAGGTACAGTTATTTCAAAATCGGAGATACATTATACACAAATTAAATGGATTGCATGGCATTTTCAACATGAAAGGTACTCTGTAGCTGTGTGATGTAGGATCCGGCATGCTTTTAAAAGAATGTGGACAAACCTGTGGGATATAAGAACACCTTGACGAACGCTATATTCTTACTTCAAAGGATCTGCACTACTGATATGCTTTCCCTTTTTCCCCTCTTCTATACTTTCCTTTAAAGTATTTCTGCTCGCGTCAGGGAGGAAAACGTGAGTGCTATGTGTATGCTGATGTGAAGCACCTAGAGCGTAAAATCGAAAGAGATCAAATAACAGCAGCCAGGGGCCAGGGAGGAGAAAGGATAACAAAATAATACAAGAGTCCCCATACTAATAAAATCCATATTTATATAATATTACCAAATTTATGATACAGATAAACTTCCAAAATTCCAAAGCTACTCGTGTATCACATCATGATAATTCTGAACAAAAATTCAGTGCTACATATTTCATTTAGAGTTTTGGATCCTCTCACTGTAACAATCTCCCAACTGCCCCCACTCATCATTTTGTTTTTGTTTTCTTTTGTGAGTTTCTGTTTTTGTTTTCCTGACATCCTTGTAATTTGTCCTGATTGGCATCATAGCCACAGCATAATATAATAAACCAAACACTTTAAATAAGGGCACGTTTTAAAAACAACTATTTAGAACATTTTGCACCTTTTAAAAACAACTATTTAGAACATTTTGCACCTTTTAAAACCAACTATTTAGATCATTTTGCATCTTTAAACAAAACTATTTAGAACATTTTGCACCTTTTCAAAACAACTATTTAGAACATTTTGCACCTTTTCAAAACAACTATTTAGAACATTTTGCACCTTTTGAAAACAACTATTTAGAACATGTTGCACCTTTTGAAAACAACTATTTAGAACATGTTGCACCTTTTCAAAACAACTATTTAGAACATTTTGTACCTTTTCAAAACAACTATTTAGAACATTTTGCACCTTTAAGAAAAACTATTGTAACTAAAATGATTGTATTAAGTACCTACTTAAAAATACGACATTACATAAGTCATTACATAAGTCCAGTTCAAAAAGACGAAATTCATAGTTCAATTTGCACTTTAAAAAATTGCTTTATCTATAGAATTTTACAACATCGCAGTTATAGTTTAAAATATGGGCGATGTAAAGAGCTGTTGGAGAATATATATGTAGGTACCTACATATACATTTAAAGTACAAAATGTTGTGTTTCTTTTTTAAATATTTTGGTTTCTATTCATTATCACATAGTGTTCAAAACTCAAAACATATACAGATGCATTATTATACATGACGGCATGAAGCAAGTCAGAACCACAAAAGGGGCATATAATATGACCAATTAAATCTTTCCTATCTGTCTGTCTCCAGTCGGAAGGCAGAATATTATGGAAATGGAAACTGATCTGTCTCTCGACAAGTTTTTGGAAGAGAGACTTTTCTGCCTTGAGCGATGTGCCCTTTGCTTTGCTGTTACTCTATACGCAACAGCGTAAAACCAGTAAAACATGGTGTAATCGTGTAATGTTTCCCCATATTATATCGATTTTGCCATTTTTAGTCCCATTTTACCCTCCACGTGTACTGCGTGTATAGGTTATTACATTACCTAACCGTTATAAACACTGTCTCTGCGATCTTCTAGCAGCCTGTGTGCTATAGGCATAGGTGTGTTTCTATTTTTGTCTTGCCTGTCTTTTACTTGTACTCAGATCAGACGTGAGTTCTCTAAATTCTTGATGCTCTGTATGACCTTGTATTTTGCTTGTAGTTTGTACTTATTACGATGTGCGACATGTAGACGGGATTTCAATGGCGACAGTAAATTAGGATTTTATTAGGATTTAGTTCGACAGAGTCATGGCTTAATAGTTTACAGAAATATTCTTTTAATTGAGCTCGAGGCGTATTGATGCTCAAGCTTCGATGGCATATCGTCTGTGAAGAACCAAAATGACCACTATCCATTTTTAGCTAAAAACAATATTAACTATCTACAAAAATATTCAAATGTCTTGAGAGCATTCAAATAGAACATTTTGCACTTTTCAAAAATATGTAAATACAACATCTTGCACTTTTCAAACACGTGAAATTAAAACATTTTGCACCTTATCAAAAACATGGAATTGGAACATTTTGCACCTTTTCAAAAACATGGAATTAGAACATTTTGCACCTTTTCAAAAAAATTAAAATAGAGCAATTTACAGTTTTTAAAAACTCCTAATTATTAATATTTTACGCATGTTTCTCATTTTGCTTTTATGACATAGCTCATTTTGATTGTAGCTTAAATTGGATATGGGTAATTTTGGTTCTTCACAGACGATATCACTTTAATTACTTTAATTTTACTTTACCGACTATCACTTAATTAAGTCTTAAGTAATTACTTTGCTTCTCCCGCTTACCGTTAAAGGTTTCAAGACCTGCATATACTTAGGACCTTAGGCAAAAATAATGAGATACCTAATTACTTAAGAGTAAAAGATTAATTTGCGTTATAATATATTAGTTAGAATCTACTACATATTATGTGATGAGTAGCACCAACTGGCATATATAGACAATAGTATATACTAACTAGTACTTTACTTTTTACAAACTTTATAATACTTGCGGATGTCAGGACTAAAAAGCCTATCGCATTAATCACAACTCTTCAACCTACTTACAATGTGGGCCAAATAATTTAATCAAAATTAGTGAAGTGCTATCAACTATAGGAGCTCGATGGCTCGATCTGCCTGCTAGGCGCTGGATTTCTTAGAATTTTGTATCTGTATGATGATTGCATATATTATTATATCTACAGACCGTGGCACTTCTTTTGCAATTTTTGTAAGTTTGCAGCAGATTCAAATAATTTTGTACGGAAGTATATATGTATAATGACAGCGCACGAGCACTATCATGATTCTGATGAAGTACAAGATTAATTTTTAATATATGGCTCCGAGAATTACTAAATTAACTTTTATTATGAGATGAAAAGAAAAGTGCGCTGTTGTTGGTTTGGTAGTTCCGTATGATATTTACATTTTTCTGCAATACTTTGGCTTTTGGCAGTTGGTAAAATAATTTTGAATTTGAAATTTGATCATTTGATACGTGACTAATTAAATTAGGCTAGGGAAGCAATAAAGTTTGGAGAGGCAAAGAGAATCCTAGAAACAACTTTAATAACTTTGGTGCTCGTATATAATGAGAAGGAGAACGGCTTTATAAATTACTTCAAGAATGTTATTAGGAAGTTCTTGGTAAATATGTATGTAAAACAAAACTGTCATACTACTAACTAACGTTAATTAATATTGTATAGTAATACACTGCATAGTACATTAATTATTCATAGAAACTTTAACATGACTATGGCTATAGATAATGTACTGGCTCGAAGCACATATTATGTTTGTATTAGGAGTTCGTAGTATTCGTAGATGTACAAAGTACCGAAATTAATAATTCAATACAAGGGGGGACTTGAACAAGTTTTGGGTAGATCACTATTCCTAATTTACAAAAATTAGGTTCGTCCAGATCCAAAATATTTATATACTATAGCTTAGAACTCAAATAATCAGAACTTCAAAACTACCAACTCAAGCAGCTGCTAATTGCGGGGATCCTGACTGATTTTGTTGACTTGGACCAGACTGGATTTGAGAAGGAGAATCTCCTCCTGAAGAAATAACCTTCTCATCTTTTTTCGCGTCTGACTTGGGTGGTTTCGGTTCCGGTTCTGGTGGAACAATAAAAGTTCGACCCACCTGCGGCGAAATGTGCATCCAAGATGGGATTATTTTATGATGGATCCTCCATGAGGAGTATGTATTTGATAGATGCTTCTCAAAAACGACATACTCAAGAACGTCTTTGCCTATGTAAGGATTTCCGTGACAGAGTCGACCGAAGCGGTCGTAGACGGCGAGAACCTACACATTTCATTATATTATGTCTATTCATTTAGGACAATTCTTATTCTAAAAATATTGATATTATATTAAAATTAAATTTAGCAGATAAATAAAATGTAATATTCGGATATATCATTGGAATATAAAGCAGCTGTATTTTAATTTTAGGAAGCACGGTTAAATATAGCTATTTCGTATATTTGAACTCACCTGTTTTGTATGAAATCTGACGGTTAGCTGAGCGAATATATTATCCTTTGAAATTAAACTTGTATGCCTGCCATGAACAACTCGGGCAGGTTCAATAGATTCCAGAAATTGCCATTTAAGAGTTTTTAAGTTTAAATTTGATATTACTTCAGGATAGGCTCTCTCCGTCACCAATTCTCGGACCAAATGGCGATCTAATTTTTCTCTAAATTAAAATTTACACAATAAAATCAAGAACTTTTATTACTTCCTGGAAAAACATGGAAAACCATTATAGCACATTTTTAGAAACAAGTAAATGGCATAATTAAATAACTAGGTATGGTTCTGGCCGTTCTGCAAATATTTTGCAATTAACTGTTAGTCAAATGTACACTCAAATTTGTGACTCACTGTGCCATCGCTGTGTGTAGGTCCAAGTAAATTTTTTGCGCCTCTTCAACAAATTGTGGTGTATCAAAGTCTTCATCGTAACTACGGATTTTACGAACAGTCATGTAGGATGTTCGCTTTTTATCGATTCTCGTTGCTACTTGTTTAGCGCCCTATCAAATACAAAATAAAGTATAGTTTGAATTAACCAATTTCTATTCGAAATATTTTTAGTACTGTGAGTTATAGTTGAAATATTTCTTTTTAACTATTTTTTGTACATAAGAAAGTCTCAATAATTTTTTAACTGCCATTTACTAGCATCAGGAACTCACTGAAATAAATTGAGTCAGTAGCTTACCCCGACGGTTATCAAACTCATTTTTCCATCCCCTTCCGGAGGAATATATGGTTCAAAAACATCCCCTGTACAGCTAATATCGAAGGTTCTCTCTTGCCAGTGTCTTGGTGGCTGTAAACCTTTTTCTTTCATTTTGGAACGGATCTCATCTGGTGACAGGCCTGTGTTTGGCTTATCTTTTCCGTAAAAATCTGGATAATCTATTTTTATCACCTGCGATTAGCAACACCATGACTGATTAGTTAGAAAATTGAAAATACACAACATTCGAAATTTAAAAGTCTGCATTAAACAAACACTTACCACCCACATGTATGTAAGGAGCGGACAGTAGTAAAATTCGTAATAATTTTGTCATTTACTAGTAATTTGTAATTTTAAGAATACACCAGCCTAAACTGTCTGTGAACGGTCAACAGACAACAGTGCAAATTGTATGTATCTTTTAATATACAATCATTGAAAATACAAGAATAATTACCATATTTACTACTTCATACTTTGCAATCAAGAGTGGGCTTATAATTATCACTACACTCCAGAAATTCAGTTGTCAGTGTAAACAATAAAATTTACTAATTCAATTACCTTCAATCTTCGAAATGGTTTCCATTTCGGCAGCCAATGTTTATTTGCTTTCATTGTGGCAACGGGGACAATAATTTGCGGGGGTGGAATCAAATTTTGCAAAACTAATTGATTAGCCTTTGCAGAAATAATTGATCTCAACATTATGAAGCTATTATCAGTATTACTATTAAAAATACTCACGGAACGTCTACCAGTATCTGTAGATGGTACTATTTTAACTTAAATATTTGCCTAAAAATACTTCAAAGCTTTAAAACCCACTGCATTGTAACTTTAAATGTTAAGCTAAATCCTAGTTCATTTAAATGAATATTGTGATTTCGGACTTTCGGATTTCTGATTCTGAAATCTGAAACTGAAAGTCGGCATGGGGCCCATCAATAGAAGCCATTGGAAGTAATGGGCTTTTGGAAATGGGCAGGAATTTATCACGTGAGCCTCCATAGAAACTTGTAAGAAAAAAGTCATACATCGCGGGAGTGGGGTAGTGCTAAAGATGTGATTATTGTGGGTAGGAGGATTGTACTCACTAAATTTAGATTGGCCGAATAGAATACGAATGAATATTGGCGCGGTCATATGACTCTTTTTATTTACGCCATGTCTCTTATTGAGAAGAATTATTCTTTTAAACACTCTTTGAGTCTCATTGTGTCACACTAGTGCTAAAGATACCACGCTATATGATCAGTGAAAAATTTAACCATTGATTAGAAAAAGCAATATAAAATACTTTAAATAATTACTTTCGAATAAAAGCCTGTGGTCCAATTCTCCTCCAATTCGTCCAATTAACTCAATTTTTTCATGATAGCCGGGTTCTGACGGCTGAGAGAGGCGAGGTTCGATTTTTTAATAGAATAATTACAATTTGCACAACCATGATTAATTATCCGTAATATTTACAATAAAACCCCGGGATTCTATTAGAGGAGGACTTTTATTGGAGGTTTTAAGTATATCCCGTAGCCATGTTGAGCATTAGGACAACTTGAAATCCACAGAGTGCAGAAACCATATTGTAGAACTATTATTTTTAGGCGGAAGGGAAGGTTGTCCCATTCATTTTGATATCATTCTTGTTTTTATAATTTCACCCGGTTTTATGAGAGGCGGGGTTGAATACGATGTAGGCTATAATGTAAAGTTTTACGGTGTACAAGCTCGTCAACCGTTAACCAGTTCTAACGCTCACGGCACACAAGAATACAGTCATAATATCAACTATTTTTGAGAAGGCTTTCACATCCATTTCATGTCCCCTCCCACCCGCTGTGCAATTTATTTGGACTTGGTGGGCGGGCACACGAGAATGGGAAAACCCTCTCAGGGTGTGGTCCAACCAAAAAATCACCCTGCTCGCCATTTCGTCACGGAGCCCACTGTCTCAGTGCCTTCAGCACCCTTATCCAAGTTCTTAAGACTCGAACTCAAGCACTAGCTAGGAACTATCGGTCGAATAGCTACGAAGGGACTTGTAAGCCCCAGTCGCACCGTACAATCCGGTAGCTTAGCCCCACAACTACTTTGGCAGCAGTAGTATCTTTAACAAAACTTATGCATGATATAATATATTATGATGCACATAATTTATCCTAATTATTTGCAATTAAATATGATCATATTATGATCATATTATGATCATATTTAATTGCAAATAATTACCATGCTTTATCATAGTCATTCAGTTCACTTCATTTTAAAATTATATGTAAAATCGAAACGGAACCGGTTCATATTAGGCTCTCATAACTTTCCGCAGAACGACTCAGCAAAATACGAACAAGAAACATTTTATCACCAATTTATTATTAATTACCAAGGATCTTTTGATCACTTTTGTAAATACCTACTTTGTAAAAACTTAACAATGTTGTATGGGCTGACGCCAAATCGACAAAATGAATAAATTATTATTATTATTATATTAGGCTGAAGGCTCTCATTTTTTCAGGTATACATAATTCACTTTAATTCTTTTTTTAAACTTACAAATTACAATTAGCAAAATAATATACCGAGGTTAATTAAAACAAAAATGTATTGAATTATCAAGTTCGATTTCGCACTTAAATATTATTTTTTGGTGCAAAAAGGGCTAAAAGTTCAACACGTCCATAGAACAGTACATATTTTATGGGGAAAACAACTTTTAGTCCATGTAACCTAATCCGCTATAAACTTAATAATCATGAGTATGAGCCTCACGAGGGTCTGCAATTGGACGTGGGCCTGATTTAAAGTTGAGTATTTACTACAAATTTAATGCATAGTGCGCGGGGCTACAAAGAATAATATTGAATTCTGGAAATGTCTGCACTGTCTGTCTGCAGTATAGTAATTATACATAGTTGAAATAGTCAAACATGTTACATCTAAAATGGTACTAACTTCCTCCGTAAGTAGTAGGTACTTACATGGGTTTAGGAAATCAAAATTGAATAAATTATAGTCGTGCCAGATTGAAAAGTAATGAATATCAAATAATATGAATATTGAAAATTAAAAAACACAGATGTTTTCAGTAGAACGAAGGTGCAAATTTAAAATAATTAAACAGTAAGCGCGTCTACAGTTGTGCGCGGGACCAATCCGAAAAAATAGTAAGCGCACTCTAAATATGAGAGGGGGTCTGTACTTAAATTGTACATCAGTACATCTGCAAGGCATTGCATTTGGATGAAATATAAAAGTCCAGGTCCACAGGTCCACAGTCCATCCTACCGGCACCGGGTATCTTTATAGTTTAAGTTTAAGCAAAAATTCAGTTTTTTCACAAGGGTTTCTTCGCTGCCATCATTTCAGCTGTATGTGTAAATATACTAAATATTACTTGTAAACTTAAACTTACAACAAAATAATATCATTAGTTAAGTATGTACTGTAGTACTTTTTACTTTTTACTAGTAAGTAAAACCTACCTTTACCCCTTTACCTAGGTTACCTACCTACTTAGGTTTGTTGTACCTGCATATAATAAACTTACGTTTTTGGGGTATCGTGGGAATTCGGAATACTATTTTTGTAGGTGCGTAAGTAGGTACTGTATGATTGTAAAAAAATTAAATATCCTTAGACATGGAGAGGTCTAGGTTTAGGTCATAATTGCTGTTGAAATGCACGTTATAGTTAAAAATCAATAATTTAAGTATCAAGTTGTGATGTCAGGTTGTGAAATGCAAAAGTGGCAATAAAAAATAAAAAAACATCGACCTACTAGTAATGTGTTTGTATTTTTGTATTGAAGAAACGTATTTTTTTTTAAATTTTTTTAAATTTAAAGCGATATTTTGGCGCTTTGAGAATTCAAACTCGGAAACAACCAATCAAATGTCGCTGTCCTCGGCTTAATACACTACTCAATTCTATATAGGTGCACACGGGCAAATAATGTATGCCCTTCCTTTCCTTTTTGTGGCAAGTAAACCAACTAAAATTCTCAACTTCTCATTTCTCAGCAACATCACTGCTGAACAATATTCCTTCAACATTCAACTGTTTACGATATAAAGAACTTACCACTAATGCTAATTAAGTAATAGTACTTACGTAAAACAAGTTGTGTTAATGTGATAGTGATACTACTATTTGAAATATTGCGTGAATGGTAAAATTCATAACTACTGCTTTTAAAAATTATTGGAATTTGGAATTACTTATATAGCCTTCTGCCTTAAAACACATTTATTTTTTGCTGGAGTTTTCAATTTTTGGAGAGCTGGGTGGATGGATTGAATATCTACACTCTGCTGATTATTTCTGCTTTCATACTTAACTACCAGGAAGCCTAATTTTGAATTACAGCATACAGACTTCAGCCACAACAGTCAGTGATGATTACACTTTTTATAAAAATAACATAACATTATTACTATTGACTATCATATATTAGTTTATGAATTAGTTAGACAAGACAGCGTGGAAATACAAAACAGCATCATCACATCACTAAGTACATGTTACATTTCTGATTTCAGTATAATATCGAATTTCAAAGTTGCGACCCATTTCCTCTTACTTCGTACTTCATAAGTTGCAGAATATTAAACATTATTACAATACGTCCAATTCCGGCTCCAAACTTACGGTAAGTTTACTTAATATGTATTTAGTTGTTGCTAATTCAGAATGATAAAAAAACTTCAGTTAGAAGTAGGTACATTCTCTCGACCCGGGGGGAACTTTTTGAAAGTTATGTCCTAATCTAAATACCTATATTGTATATCCTAAAACTGAAGCAAGCTGATCTAAACTAAGTTAATCGGTATCGGCATACTAAAACACATCTTTTAATAATACTAGACTTTATTCGTCAACTGCTTTCATTAGAGAAACTTGCCAAAATGACACAGTTTATGAGCCGAGGGATTTATGAATAGTATGTTACTACAATATTTTATCATTGGTTTATTATGAGGAATTGACATGTTGCGGTGTTAAGTAAATTTATGCGATTCTGGCATATCTTGTGTATGCAACATGCCAATATTATACTTTAGCTTACTTATATGGGCCAGGATTGGTATTTGGTTTAATTATAATGATCTTTATTCTTCATTAACATTTTAGAAATGACTTCATTGGCAAGATTACTGCCCCAGCCCACCAATAGTGTGCGTGACCGAGAGGATGAGCGGGCTTTAGCACGAGCCACTTCCTCGGCTATGGTAGCTGTCGCAACATCAAGGGCACCTCCATATGGAAAGCGAAGAGGTTGGATTCCGCGAACCCCTGAAGATTTCGGCGATGGTGGAGCATTCCCAGAAATCCATGTTGCGCAATTTCCCCTGGCAATGGGGAAAAGTACGATTGAAGCTGAAAAATCAAATTCAAATGCTTTGGCCATTCAACTAGATTCCGAAGGAAAGATTAAGTATGACCTTCTGGCCCGTCAAGGTCACGCTAAAGATAAAATAGTGTTTTCTAAATATACTGACCTCCTCCCCAAAGAAATGACTTCCGAAGATGACCCCGAGCTTCAAAAACCAGGAGAGGACGATATCAAGGACACTACTGAGAAAACTCGTCAAGCATTAGAAAATTTAACACGTAGTAAAGTGGTTGCAGCCATGCCCGTTCGATGTGCGGAAAAACGTGGGGAGACTCAATTTATCCGATACACTCCATCCCAACAAGGCCCAGCATTCAACTCGGGAGCTCAGCAGCGTGTCATTCGAATGGTGGAAGTTCAACGGGATCCTATGTCACCCCCTCGATTTAAAATCAATACAAAAATCCCACGTGGTCCACCCTCTCCACCTGCACCCGTCCTCCACTCCCCAACCAGGAAAGTGACTGCCAAGGAACAAAAAGAATGGAAAATCCCACCCTGCATCTCGAATTGGAAGAATGCTAAAGGATACACAATACCTCTGGATAAAAGATTAGCGGCAGATGGTCGAGGACTCCAGCAAGTACACATTAATGAAAACTTTGCAAAATTAGCTGAAGCTCTGTACATTGCGGATAGGAAAGCTCGTGAAGCTGTTGAGATGCGGGCTCAACTAGAGAAAAAATTGGCTCAGAAAGAAAAAGAGAAAAAGGAAGAACATTTAAGAGCATTGGCCGCCAAAGCTCGTGATGACCGTGCTGGGATTCGTCATCAGGCAGCGACGGAGAAAGACGATGAAGCCAAAGAGAGGGATGACCTCCGTCGGGAACGGCATAAAGATCGTCAAAGGGACCGAAATGTGGCCCGGGCTGCTCCAGATAAGAGAAACCGTTTGGTCCGAGAAAGGGAGCGAGATGTTAGTGAACAAATTGCTCTGGGACTTCCAGCTAAAACTATTGGGGGCGGGGAAACACAGTTTGACACACGCTTATTTAATCAATCCCGTGGGATGGATACCGGCTTTGATGATGATGAGTCCTACAATGTCTATGACAAGCCATGGCGGCAAACGAGTGATATTGGACAGGCCATTTACCGACCCAAGCAGGGAACTGACAAAGATATGTATGGTGGTGATCTTGAGAGTTTGATGAAGTCCGGAACCAACCGTTTTGTCCCTGACAAGGAATTTAGTGGGACGGATCGGAATGCGAGTCGGAGCGGCCCAGTTCAATTTGAGAAGGATGAAGAGGATCCTTTCGGTTTGGATCAGTTCTTGCAACAAGCTAAGAGGGCAAGCAAACGTGGTGGGGATGAGGCTGGGAGTAAAGATAAGGACAAGGACAGTGGGAGTAAATCACAAGGAAGTGGTGGCGCGGACAAAAGAAGGCGTCGAGACTAAAATTAATATCTTTGATTACGATTTAAAATATGTAGCAATAATTAATAATTATAAACCATAAAAATGCTTCTTTCATCTCCACAGCTGTTTCTGTTTGTATACAGGTTTGTCTTTGTACCAGGAAAAAAATTCTGTAAAAATGTTTATTATATTAATAAATATATTATACTCTAGACATTACTTATACAATACTACACTTTATTATAGAAAGCTACGTTTAGATTCATGACCTGAAATTCTAAATAAACTATACTATTACTAGTATAATTATCGATGTCATTTTTAGGTAGGTACTTACCTGTATTTCATTTCGTATGTGAAGAACCAAAATGGCCCATATCCAATTTAAGCTAGAATCAAAATGTGCTACTTATGTCATAAAAACAAAGTGAGAAACATGCATAAAATTTTAAGTAAGTAAGAGTTATTGAAAAGTGTAAAATGTTCTATTTACATGTTTTTAAAAATTGCAAAATGTTCTATTTACATGTTCTTGAGCCGTGTAAAATGAGCTATTTACAAGTTTTTGTAAAGTTCAAGATATTCTATTAAAATGTTTTCAAGACATGTTTCAATATTTTGGTAGATAGTGGATATTGTTTTTAGCTGCAAATGGAAATGGGTCATTTTGGTTCTTCACAGACGATTTATTATTACAGTTTCAAATTTTCTTAAGAATTATAAAGCCTCATCGCAACTACAACAAGACAGTAATATTTTAATATAGTAAGCTTTTGTATGTGTTGTAACTTGTAACCCTTAAAACTTAAACTACAATTTATTTGCAGTATCCGTTATTTTTAAACCTGAATTTATTCGTATGTCGAAAATTGACGGAATTTACAGATACTTATATACTAAGTCCCTAGGTCTCGACGTAAAATTATTATGAATGAAGAAAATAAAAATTCTATTATTTATTATTATTACTCCCTATGTCACTGTCATTAAATATTTACTGCCCATTCACTATATTTCATGAGTTTCTAGATTGTTTTTAATCATATTTACATATACTCAGGTGTTTTTTGTAATATTTCCCCCCCCCCCCCCCCTACATTTAATCATTACACCAAGATATTTACAAACAAAACATTTTTCTGATTTTACTTTACTTTCCCTTAAGATTGTAATACATACATTAACAATATATAATATGCATAGCATGTTATCAAATGGATCATTTATATGCTTAAATTCTAATTCTGAAAATATTTAGGAAGGCCATGTTATCAGTCATCATTCATGTCTATATACAGTTCATCTCGTACGATTTAAACTCTAAAATTAATAGGTACATTGGCTATGCATGTCGGCATATTGTACATGGTATCTTTCGATCCAGCACGTAAATTAAAATAAAGTAACTTTTTAAAGCGATATTTACATATATAAAATAAAAATGTCAAGGTTTACAAAAAAGTAATTTAATGATAGGAAATTAAAAAGGCAATCAAAATTTAAAGTACTTATAATACTACAGGTATTTCTCTCAAAATCTGTGTTCAAGGATGTTTAAGGTATTTCAATGGGCTTGTGATAATGAATATGTTGAAGAAACCAAGTATTTTCTCCTTGATCTCTACACCATTTACAAGTAACAATGTTCGGACTGGATACAACTCCTTTGCTAACTTTAGATTCTAAACTGACTATGTTTTCATATTTAATTTTCTCTCCTTGAACTTGATACTGAGTACATGTAAGTCGATGTCTTCGGAGATAATTCAAAGGAACTTCATTCAAACAAATCCAACACCTACTGTGTCCATGTTTTAAAAGGCATTTTAGAGTTTGAGAAGGTGAAGGACTGCTGCCTTTACAAATACAGCAAGTTGTGATTTTCGTCCAGTCTGTCGTTGAAATCCGAACTGGTCTATTCCTTAGTGAATGTGAAAATGGACTTCCAGGAAGGACGCGTCCACTCAAGCCGACTGTGACTGTTAAAGGTGACGAGGACAAATTTTTGTGTGGATGATCTACTGTTACAATATCTTGGTCAGAAATAGTAGTCCTGGCTGACGACTCCCTCCCTGGCTCTGTTTTAAGCAGTTGAAGAAAATGTAAAAATTTGATATTTTCTTGCGTTTAAAAATTTTTGATTCCTTAATTTTTCAGTTTTGATTTACAATATGTATATTTTTCTTTATACACTTATGTATAGAATGTACTCTGTTTGAAAGAATTTATCTTGCCGCACTTGACGGAGTAATTGGTGACAATTCCTCATTATTCTTTCGTCTTCGTTTTCCATTACTGTCCAGTTCCGTCCCTATAAAAAATCAAAATTAAACTATTGAGAAAGTGCTCACGCTTATGTTCTTAAAAATTTTGAAGGCGGTTTTAAAACTATTAAGTTCAAATTAAAATAAAATGCTAACCATCATTAGATGATTTGTCGTTTTCATCAGTTTTAATCTCATCCACATTTTTTCTAGGAGATTTTCGTTTTGCCGGACTATCCAGTTTTGGCTGCTTTTGTGGGCTTCCAGACAGGCTGCGACTGCGACTGGGAACTTTAGTTTTTGCACTTAATGTGTCATCGCCAACTAGAATCGAACGAAATACTTTTTTTTATTTATAACTACAAACAAATTAGTATGCAATTTCATTCTTCACAAATTACTTCCGCGCGGTCTCCTTTTAAACGTAGTGTGTACAAAATAAAACAGAAGTCGTTATTTTAGTAATAAAGCTTAAAGGGTTAAAGGGTCCTCTGAATAGTTAAATTCAAGTGTTGACAACCGTTAATTATTATACAAACCTTCTGTGAAGAACCAAAATGACCTATCTCCGATTTAAGCTAGAATCAAAATAAGTTATGTCATAAAAACAAAATGAGAAACATGTGTAAAATGTTAATAAGAGTTTTTGAAAAGTGTAAAGTGTTCTATTTACATGTTTTTAAAAAGTACAAAATGTTGCATTTACATATTTTTTAAAAGCGCAAAATATTCTATTTAAGTGCTTTCAAGACATGCTTCAATATTTTTGTAGATGCTGGATAACTGGATATTGTTTTTAGCTACAAATGGATATGGGTCATTTTAGTTCTTCACAGACGATACGTGTTTAAAAGTAAGTTTCTGTACCCAATTTATCGCTTGGAGCAATGTTTTTAGTCAATCCTGCTTTTCCAGCTTGAATCTCCTCTAGATCATTATCCTGATCAGTCAAAAGTAGACGTCGTGGCACTTTAGCTTTACTCGGGCTGTCAAGTACTCCGGGAGCGACTGAAGGGACCAACTGTGGCTGTTTACCTCCATTTTCTCCAATACTTTTATTTCCAGTTGATTCTACTGCATTAGAAGGCTTTTGTTCACCCTCATCTCCATCATGCTCATCGTCCTGTAATACCTGACCTTTGGACTTTTTCCGTAAAGGCGGAACAGAGTACACCGGTTGAAGATTTCTTGTTTTCCGCCGATTTCTCCCTAAATAGTGAATGATTATTTAGTACAAATAATTGTATTCGGTTCCCGATTACAATTAATTAATTAACTCAAAATAACAAAAATAACTAACTTCTAAAAATTTTCAAAGTTTGTATAATAATGGTACTAATTGACCTGGGGTAGAAGGTTCGTCGTTAAGGTCATCTCTGTCATTATTTCCAGCACTAACAGGATCAGGCACAGGATTTGACACCTTTTTCTGGCTCTTCTCACGTTGAGGTTCTTCATCATCAAAACTGCTGTCAAAAACTTCCATTCGAGACGTAGAATAAATTTTGCTTTTCGAACGACTCAAGCTGGACCTGGAACTTTTTGTCTGCAGAATTTTATCCGGAGTAGCACTGATAACCGTGTTTCTGGCTCCCTGTTCCTGCTGGTCTCTGATGTTTTCTTCTACTGAAAACAAAATATCTACGTGATTCAATCACCTGAAATATTTATGCCTGTAACCAGTGTATTTTCTACTGATAATAATACATTCTCAAACGCACACTTACCTGTCATTCCTGAATGTCTTCCTCCAATCTCATCCACAGTGGCTGCTGGAGTTATTTGACCCTCAGGGGAAGTTGATTTTGATTTTAAATTGCTGTCACTGCCAGCGTCCTCTTTAAATCTGACTGATTGTCGCTTTCCAGCAGAAGCTCCTGCAGCAGCAGTTGATTTGTCTCCCACTTTCACTTCAACCCTTCGTTCAATAGCTGTCACACTTGGACTGCGCCGCTTTGATTTTTCCGAAAATGATTCTTTGTCCTTAGCAAGCTTTGCAAACTTTGTGGGGCTCTTGCTTTTTAATCTTGCGGAACGTTTAGACTCCAATTTGTTGGCTGCCGTTTCACCTGCCTTGTCATCCAAGCCACCTGATTAATTGTTAATAAAGATTTTTTAAATTTCAGATTTAATAAATTGCTGAAAAGTGAAAAACTTATTTAAGGGTATATACAATTTACTATTTACACACTCAAAAAAAAAGTCAGCGCCAGTGCTACATTCCATGCTAGAACCAATTAGCTTTTTGGCTTTTACCTTCAAACGACGAAGGATCTTTGCTTCGACTTCCTCGAGAAGAACCCGGATCAGATGGAAATTCTGGTTCAACCAGAGAATCCCCAGATACGTCTAAGCGAGGGCCTTCAGCCAGGGCCATGGTTTCTAATATTTTTAATTTTTTTTTTTCAGTTGTATCGCCTTTTTTAGCATCCTCCTTAGCGAAGTCGCTAATTTGATTGCTCAGCAGCTCCCTTTTTATAGGCAATTTTCTTTTTCCGGGTAAACTAATATCACTTTCAGAATTTTTCGACTGAGCATTCGGCTTGGTTTCAGTTTCAAAAAATTTTGTGACAGCTGAGTCGTTGAGTAAACCTGTTGCATTTGTTTCGTCTGGAGATGACGGCACAATAACCTGAGTATCCATTTCATTCGCATTTTTCGCCCGATCTGGACTTTGAGCTTGAGTATCAGCGCTAAAAGTGATCTCATCTTCCTCTTTTTTCTTTTTTCTTATCGGCCGTACAGCTTTCCCTACTGCTTCCGTTTTGGGAAGATCCTCACAAACTTTATTTTTACTGAATGCTGCAGTTTGTCTATAATTTTCACTACTAGCTGCATTAGTATAGGAAGTACGATCAGCAAGGGGCTCATTCTTGTCAGAGTCTGACGACGATGACGATTGTCTGTCATGTGATTTCGATTTGCTTCTCTGCTTCCCCAAAGGGAGATTTTTTGACCTTACAGGTGATTTGTCAGCTGAAACCAAAAAATGATGATAATTATTACATGTGCATGCACATGAGCATGCAATTGCTCATTGTTCATTAATGTGTAGGTATATCACATAGTCAAAGCCAAGAAAATTTGATTTTATTGGCCCTGGCCTAGGGTACGTACCACGAGTTCTGTCCGGATTATCGCTGTCAGTACTGCTGAGAGTGACATCCGAATTTCCGGACAGCGAGGATGACGAAGAGGATGAGGAACCTTCTTGAGTGTCGCAGCTATCTAAGCACAGCCAACCCAAGAACTTCATTGCCTCTTTAAACTCTCTCAGATTCTTTTCACTTTTACATGTGACAGCTCCGGTATAGGCAAATTGGAGCATCTGGTCCATAATCTGTTTTGTTACATCGGGTATGCTGTAGAAGGACTCTTCCCCAGGGAACTAAAATTTAATAGTTGCGCATCATATTAATTACTATAGCTTTATACATCCAAAAATGCACTGAGTCAAACGCTTTTGAACTTGTACTAAAAAATCTTTTAACCCCACAAAATAATTTTTTTTTAAACTAAAAACCGTAGCCATAATATGGAAAGATAATATTTTATTAACTTAAGTAATAATAATTGTAATGAAATAGGTAAATTATACGGCCATAATCCATACTTGATCATCCAAGAGAGTCCCCATGTAGGGGGAGGCATGGCACAGAACCAACCGATGTGCTCTACATTCTCCATCCGCGCAAATTATTGTCGTGTCAAAAGTCACTGAATTTTTCCAGTTTTTTATGTATGATAGCACGTTAGAATTAGAACGTAAAATGGAAACTCCAGCCATTATGTCAGAATCTTTAGGCAATCAGTAGTATATTACTCACTAATCAGATCAATAAATTACTTGTCAAGTTTATTTAAAGTATATATTAGAATATTCCATGAACATAGTAATATACCATTACTGCCATTGTTCACTATTTCAGTAATTAGGTAGTACTATAGCAGATTACAATGACGAAATAACAATACGCATGTCAATATGTATTAGTTAATAAAATTATAAATTATCTATTTATCAATCTCGCTTCTAAAACCCCCAAGTGCCAAGTAAAAGTATAAGCAGGATCTGTCCTGTTGCCTGTGCGCATTTGTAGTATAATTACCTGTAATTACTTAATTAATATTAACATAATTATTTAATTTGATTGTCGCCTAGATGCTACTTAGACCTATCCCGATCCCAATTAGCACTATGCAATACGTTCATAGACAAAAGAACTTTTACGAGTAGATGCTTTGTAAATTAAATACAAGAAAATTGTCGAATGTGAATGAATGTCATGAATGAATGAATGAATGAATCGGGTTTTATAGTATTGCATGGTCTCGCCGCCTTTTTCTGCAATTTAAACATTGCGCCTAAAATTCTTCTATTCCCGCTAGTATTTCAAACTTTACAAAATTGGTAAGGTCAAGATTCGTCGGATAAATTATTGTAATGGGATCGACCCATTTTTAATGTAGTAAAAATAAAGTTAAATGTGAGAAAGCAGACAAAATTTCAGATTTAATATGAGTGGCAATCCAGCCCGGACTTTGTACCAGGAGCCCAAACAAAAGTTAAGTGAGAAAGTGTGTTTAAATGTAAATAATTTTGGATCTATTGCCAGATCCTTCTCATCACCCTTGTCCAGTCATTCCTTGGCACAGTCCACAGCGCAGTTTGTCAATCTTGAGGGCTCTATCACGGGCAAATTTGAAGTAAGTTTTGATGCACAATGAAATCCCAATATCAATTATTAATTGTTTAGTTTTGGCAGTGTGAATTATTTGTCATTTCTCTTAAACTTAATTTCTATGTTTTCAGAACCTGAAAAAATTGGCTTTGCTCCAAATTCATTTTCAGTATCAATTTGAAGCCATTGAGAAGAACTGTCAGCTGTTGGAAAACTTGAAGGAGCAAGCTCAGTCCATGCGAAGATAGAACTCGGGAACACTCTTATTGTTTTAAAATCAAAGTTGTTTTGAGTTTTTTAGTTTGATTTTGGGATTTCTCCTTTTATTTTTCTCAGTTTAAGTACTTAAATTAGATTTAGAATTTAATTTGGCATCTCACGTCACCCCTTTTAGAGAGAGAATCATTCCTTAAATTATTATTGTTACTTGCGGAAAGTGGACGCATGTGCTGTAACGTCATTGACGTGTCATCACATCACTTTATACTTTGGCACAATTCATTACTACTTACGAACTTTAAGTTACATATCTACCTACGAAACACATTCTAAAGTCCCTACTAAGTAGCAAATGTTTAGGTAAATAATGAAAGTTTTTAGAAAATATGGTTTATTTTTCATTTAAGTATATTCACAACATTTTTAAGAAATCACTTCAATAATTATTGGATTTTGTTGGGTATTCTGTGTATATTGGGAGCATCGTGTTTCCCTTTTAAATCAGTCAGTATTTTAATAATTTTATTTTTCAATTCGATTTTCGCAAGTGCGTTTCATTGTTTCTCATTATTCCTCGCTCATGGATGAGAAACGTAAACGACTGGCGGCCGCTAAGCAAAAGGTAAATAACCAATTATTACTTGTTTCTTAATATTAACTAATTTTAGCAACGATGCATTGCTGTGTCTAATGTGAATGTGAGTGTGAGTACAGTATTTATACTAATTCTACCTTCGCTTTGCAAACCAATATTTCTTACCCTAACCTCCTAATATTTTAGAATCGCAACCTCCCGACTTTAGCCCTATTTCGTTTAATATATTTTTTTTAAATCTTTTTTTTTCTTTTGGTTTGAAGGCCGTACAACTTTATTACCGGTTTACAGAGTAAATTATTGCAGAAATTAAAGTCCTGATTCTTAATTTTTTGCGTGTTTTTCATAATGTGTAAATTCTTCCCAATTAAATGGAAATTATCAAAATTTGATTGAAATAGTACGGAACTCAATGTCAGAGTCTTAAAGAGAAGTAAGGATTTAGGGAACATCTATTTGTTTATATTTTTTGACAATCTTCTTATTTTCTAACCCCTGCTTTTAGATTCATGCCTTATATACTACCGTACTACCTTAGTTTAACGTAGATTTGCAGTTTAATTATCTTTGATATTTTGCAATATGGTTGATAGGAACTTCCAATATCCTACATATTTAGTCAGTCAAAGCCAGTCATCAAAGGAATTGTAACTAAATGCTCAAACTAAGTAAGGTAGACTGCAGATCTGTAGATGGTATTTATGTTTTTCAAAAAATGCCACAATATTGGCGTCTCTGATGAAATTATAAAACTTCTTAATATTGAAGCACGATTTCATAGGAGCGCGAAAGTCCGTATTTTTGATTCCAAATAAATTACTACAAAATATCTCCAAATTGTGCCATTGCATTGTTCGCATCATTTTGACTTTTTAAGTTAGTTTCTGAAAGTCTTCTTGCCTCTTTTGAATGATATGTAATAAAAGTTGCTAAATTAAACATTTGGTTTAATAATTTTTATCCAAATATTTAACTTTTCTAGCTACAGCATTACAAGAAAGAAAAGCAGAAGACGCAAGAGGCAGGGATACATTCGCATTCTGGAACAAACTCTTGCTCCTCGTCAGTTCACAATAAATCCGAAGAGAGTATAGCAAGTTTAATTGCTGATGATGAAGAAAATCACAACCAAATTAATCATGACGTTTCCGAATCTTTATTAAATTTAAATAATAGCAGTGACGTGTCTTCTCACTCCTCATCGTTGTTAATTGACTTCTTACCTTCGCAAAACTCAGCTTTAAATTCTTCACAAATTGCAGAAATATCTCTTGAATCACCGCAACAACAGAAAGAAATAGTCATCGAAACGCCATCGCCATCGTCAGTCTTTATGCTAACGGAGCAACAACACCACCCTTTTGAAAATCAAGCTACTTTCCTTGCAAACAATTTAAATTTTATTCCAGCGGTGGTTAAAGTGCCTGTTGTGCCTGAAGAACAGCGAGAAAAACAGTCAGCACATACGGCATCAACAGAGTCACCCCTCACCTTTTCAACAGCTTCAAGTGGTTTTGGGGGTGTGGAAGATCAATCTGAAATCGTTCCAATTCAATTCTATGCAAATCCACCATCTCGACCACAAGTGATATCAAGCTTCATGGGTGCGGGTGCTGGTGCTTGTACTGACACTAATATGAGTCAAAACCAAATGCCAAAAGTTACGTCACCACCACCCATTAGTCCTACTGCTACTACAGTGATTCTACAAGAACAGGAAATTGATTTTGATTCTAAATCCCACCTAGCACAAAGCAACGATATGGCCACCATTAAGGATAAAATAACCGTTGAAAATTCAACGCAGTGTCAGGATCAGGACTTGGGAATCAAAGTGCCACCCAAAATGGAGGAGATCATTGACGAGCAAGAATCAAAACAGCTTCCAAATTATATTGTAGACAGTTTACAGAAAGAATTGTCAGTTATACGGAGAGAAAATGCAGCACTTGCAAATCGGGAATCTGAGCTATTGGAGCAGTTGGAAACGAGTGAAAAGTTAATGCGTGATTTACGAAAGGAAGTGAATCAGTTTAAGCAGCAAGGAAATGTGCATCAACAACTGGAAGACCTTCAACAAGCTGTTATCGTTTTGGTAAGTAATTGTTTGAACAAATTCAATAAAAAAAATTTAGCGTTTTGCACACAACAAATTCGCCTAAATGAACGTAAGTACCTATTTATCTCCGTCAGAGATATCATGAATTTTTAAACATATATCTGTACAATATTATGCATTGTTTCCAATAAATAGCTTATTATTATTTTAATTTTCACATTTTTTGTCTTTGTAGAGTAAATCCAAGATGACAATTGCGGAAGAGCTGAATAATGAACAGGATAAAAACAAAGAACTTTTGGACAATTTGGGAACTTATGAGAATGAGTTGACAAGTTTGAGGTAAGATTATGTCTAAGATATTTAATAATTAGCATTCCACATGTGCCTAATTAAGTTTCTATGTTTGTTCTGTGATCTGATATCAATGATTTTGTTAATAATCTAAACATTACAATTAATAATGAAAAATCATATTATTAGAGCGGAAAACGGACAACTCTACACGGAAATCAATCTCTTAAAATCAAAATTAGAGGAAGAACTAATTAAAAATCAATTTCTGGATGATCAACGTCGTCATTTTGCTGTTGAAGTGGAAACTCTTCAGGCAAAATTAAATTCTGCAAATGTAAATTTTCACAGATTTATGTGTGGACTAATTAGAAAAACACATTTGAGTGTAGATAATTATTACTGATATAAGTTTGAGAATGTTGTAAGATTTTTTTTGAATTCATAATATTTATGGAAAGTCATTGAAGTTGTTAAAATTTTCAATTTTGTTATCTTTATTTTTTCAGAATTCTAGTTTTCCTGATGGGCATTCTCATGATCATGACCACAGTCACAGTGGAGAATCTAAGCAAAAAGACAGCCATAGCCACGAGCATTCACATAGCCATTCACATTCAGACTGTCATGATCACGGTCACGGACACAGTCACGACCATGGCCATGATCATCTTGTTCCGAATGGGCACGAACAGCATGACCACAATCATGATCATCATGGTGCCCACAATCATGAACATGATCACGAGGGACACCACCACGAGCACGGGCATTCCCACCCCAGCCATGGTTCCATGGAACCTGACACTGATGTCCAGCGAAAGCTCTCGGAAATGGAGAAGACTCTGAAGAGACTGGAATGGGAAAATAAAACATACGAAGCAGAGTTGATGAGACTTGGGCCGCTAAAGCACTTAGAACCACGTGTTCTGGAGCTGCAGACGAAGAATGCTGCATTGAAAGAAGAAGTAGATCGTCTCGACCATCTAGTCATTCAGCTCCAAGGAGAAAATGATACTATTGGTAATATTTTTAATACTTTTTTGTATTTTATTAAAATTAAATTTCATTGTCGAACTATCTATATTATTATTGTGTATGCCTTATTATTTCATTATTCGCATAATTTCGTCTGTGAAGAAACTGAAGAACCAAAATAACCCATATCAAATGTAAGCTACAACCAAATCGAGCTATGTCATACAAACAAAATGAGAAGCATGCGTAAAATTTTAATTAAGAGTTTTTGAAAATTGCAAAATGTTTCATTTACTTGCTTTTTAAAAGAGTTCTAAATGTTCTATTTACATGTTTTTGAAAAGTGTAAAATGTTCTTTTTACATATTATTTACAAATGCAAAATATTCTATTTAAATTAAAATTCTTTCAAGACATATTGCAATATTTTTGTAGATAGTGGATATTGTTTTTAGCTACAAATGGATATGGGTCATTTTGGTTCTTCACAGACGATTTGTAGTAACAAATTGAATCTGACTTGTTTCTTTTCTGACAGGTGACTACATTACACTTTACCAAACCCAAAGACTTGCGCTGCGGGAACATGCCAAAGAGAATGATCAGCTGGTGGCTGCTCTTGCAAAGGAGAAAAATGCCTTACTACAAAAATTGTCGGAATTAAACCACTCCGTGGAAGAGCTCGCTCGAAAGCAGAATGAAGCTCAGAGGCAAAATCCAAATAATCCAATAACACAGAATGGTTCTGCTGTCCTCGAGGATAAAATTCGCAATCTTATTGTTGATGTAAATTCTAAAGTGCATGAAACATACAGTTGTTCCGTCTGTTCGGGCAGTCGTCTGATGACTGTTTGATTTATTTGAATTCCTGTTAAATTATGAGTACCTACAGCTTCATAAATTATGTGCGCCATTTATTGTTTTTTAAAAATAGAAATTATAAGTTTATTCATTCAAAATAATATATGTACTTTAAAATGTGAGCTAAATATTTCAGTAGAAGTCAATTCTTCGCATCGGCTTTTCGTCGTCCTTCTTCTCGAATCGTTAAAAAAATAACATTTTGCATCGTCTGAAAATGTTCTTTCAACTTTTATTTATGCGTAAAAGTATTGTAGTCTGTAGTTTTAAGTAATAATAGTGTGTATCGACGTCGGAAAATAAATTGCGGATAAACAATAATTGTTGCCTACATCCATGAACAAGTACCTTTTGGAAAGTAGGTAAAAGGTTTTTTCCACGTTTTTTTAACTTCGGCGAAAATATACAAATATAAATAATAAAGTTAATAATGATTATATCATGAATACTGTATAATATGAAATAAAATAAAATTTTTAGAATAACCAAGTTACAGTTTAGTACATTATGAGAATTGAAGATAATCAAATCGTCAACTTATTGCAGTAATAATAATAACAATAAATAATAACGGTTTAGTTACAAATCATCGCTTATAAATAAAATTTGTCATTATTATTTATTATTATATTGTTATTAAATTGAAAATGAATTATAATATGGAAGTAAAGAGTGTAGTAATTGCATTATTTGCTAACATGCACAACTACTTAGCCATGTCATATATCGTCAGTGAAGAACCAAAATGACTCATATCCATTTTTGGCTAAAAACAATATCCAGCATCCACAAAAATATTGAAACATGTCTTGAAAGCATTGAAATAGAATATTTGACACTTTTCAAAAAAGTTGTAAATAGAACATTTTGCACTGTTCAAAAAAAATGTAAATAGAACATTTTACTCTTAGAAAAAACATGTAAAAACAACATTTTACACTTTTCAAAAACACATAACTAACACTTTACGCATGCTTCTCATTTGGCTTTTATGACATAGCACATTTTGATTCTAGCTTAAATTAGATATGGGTCATTTTGGTTCTTCGCAGACGATATGTATTTTTTCATGTCAATGGGATCAGGGTGTAAGATGCAATCCTAATCATGATATAAACACTACATAACATTTAGTACAATTTTATTTTTCTAAATAATTTGTTTAATTTTTTTTTAATTTCATGCCGGTTTGATGACAGCCCATAAACATTGCCATTTTTAAATATAATGTGTCCTCAAATAAATAGGAAAACTTCAATTTTAGAAAGTAAATCCGGCAGGACTATGATTCTGAATTAGGTGCTATCTTATGCTTACATTCTAGACTAAATAATATTTTGACTGTATTCACAATTAGTGGAAAATTAAAAAACATTGTAAGCATTAAATAATTACATTACGAGGAGCGTTTAATGATTCCCAGCATAATGGGATAAACCCAATGGAATTCTTGTCGCTCGTTGGAACTAACGTTTTTCACATAATCGTTCAATGCGGATTTTATACACTGAATCCGCTCCGTCTCGGTTTTATCATCGATCCAGCGGGAGTAGCGAACTGTTGACCAGCCCTTGACTGCCTGCGGCGTTAAAAGCAATTCATCATCAGAAATGGTAAAAAGAAAATTTAAGGCAAGGCTTGAAGGTATCACAGCTGGGATTAAATTTGACTCTTCAATATCCTTCGGCTCAATGTTCAGTAAAGTTTTGAAACCTTTGAGAAGCTTGTAAGACTTTCCCAATTCGGATAAAACGGGGGTGAAGGGCGTGAGCGCAATTTCTAATTGGGTCAAATCCGTACTAATTTGTCCTTTAATTTTTCCCAAGGTCGGTAGGATGGACACGTGGCGTGTCAGCAGATCAATTGTTCGACTTGATAAGTGGGATGTACTAAAAATTATACAATCATTAAATTATATTAAAAAAGACTATTAGCAAGTAGCAGTAAAGGTGAAAAAGTATTAAAAAAATAATGTCGTCGGTTGAAGAACCAAAATGACCCACATCCAATTGAAGCTAGTAACAAAATGAGATATGTCATACACACAAAATGAGAAACATGCGTAAAATGTTAATTAGGAGTTTTGGAAAAACTTAAAATGTTCTGTTTTCATTTTTTTTTTAAATGTAAAATGTCTTATGTATTTGTATGTATATGTACATTGTTGAATCGTAACAATCTATCTGTAAATGAAATAATCCAGCACATTGTTACTACAGGGTGCCACAGTGAATCCAAACTCGCGGAAACTTGGAAAGAACTCCTTTATGTCCCAAAGAGCTCACCTGAACAACAGCAACATGATCAAATAAATATAATTGGTTAAATATGATCATGAAAACATACTAATAACTAATTGGCTTATTGGCCACCATTTGCTATCTGTATAAGTACAAATGTGACAACTATGATCTTTCTTTTTCATTTTTTGTATGGGCAGTTGCCACCACCTTTAGTTTATATACTTTATTTCCTACTTACATATTGATTATACCCTAGACGTAAGAGTAGAACACATGTGCTGTATCTATGTGGACCTAGAGTCTTTGAGATCAATAAAATAATAATAATTTACATATTTTTGAAAAGGTGTAAAATGTTCTAATTCCATGTTTTTGAAAAGGTGCAAAATGTTCTAATTCCATGTGTTTAAAAAGAGTAAAATGTTGTATTTAAATGCTCTCAAAACAAATTTGAATATTTTTGTAGATAGTTGATGTTTATGTAGAGATTTTTATCTAAACATGGATATGGGCTATTTTGGTTCTTCACAGACGATATCTTGCCTGTATGCGTAAAATAATGCAAACAAGCTACACACAATTTTGTTCTTTATTTAATAAATTAATGATGCAAAATTCGTCACACGAATCTCCATATTGGATTTCCAGTGTGACATTATGAAGTATGGCCCTTACCATGTCTGAAGTAGTTCTGAAGACTGTATTCCACTTAAGTAGTCCTTCGCAGCCCTTGCTATGAAAGCCTGGAGCTCCCCCATGTACAAAGAATACTCTGTTGTCCGATTTGTCCTCCCCCACTGCTCCTGATGGATCGTCAACACAATGGCTTCGATCGCATCTGAAATCCCATTCACCAAATTCCAAATGATATTACGCTGCAACACGGAAATAGATTCCAGATCTTCCACCGGCACTACTGATGCTGAGGTGAGTCCCTTCAGTTTCAATTTAAAATAGTCCAGAAGATTTAATATTTTGGCATTCGTCTGTTGGGACGGTGTTGGTGGTCCTATCACTTGAGTCGCACCCCCATCAACGATCGTTAAACCCTCACATCGAACACAGAATAAATGGATAGTTTTGGATATGTTTCTCCAAAGTAATTTTTTGAGGTGCTCATCGGTTGTGACTGTTAAATTATTCTTGAGCAGGGCAACTGCGTCATCCACATTCGGTTCTGATGGAAATCCAGAGACAAACATGTGATTCATGTGATCAAACAATTTCGAGAGGGTTTTTGATAAGTAGGCTTTCTCAAATGTTGCAATGGATGAGCGAAGAGACTGTCCCAATCTATAAATCATATGAATTCACTGAGGTACTCAAATACGTATATAATTAATCAAGCCGGAGAAATTACATAGGTACTAACAGAAGGTGTGTTATTAATAGAGACTTCATTATATCGTCCGCCTGTGAAGACCCAAAATGACCTATTTCCATTTTTAGATAAAAACAATATCAACTATCTACAAAAATACTCAAATATGTCAGGAGAGCATTTAAATAGAACATTTTGCACTTTTCAAAAATATGTATATACAACATGTTTCTCATTTTTTTTATTACATAGCTCATTTTGATTGTAGCTTAAATTGGATATGGGTCATTTAGTCATTTTGGTTCTTCACAGACAATTGTAACATATTGGTTTGCGTATATTTTACCCCAGCTGAAGCAAGGCGGGAGTGATTTCACTAGGCTGACCTTTGTCTTCTATGGCTTCACTCAAAGAATTGACAAAATTTAAAAGTTTAGGATATCCCCCTTCGAAGGTACCCTTTGTAATTTCAGAGCTTCCGTTGAATTCCTTTTCAAAATTTGAAATGAATTTCAGCCAAAATTTATTCCAATAATTGTTTTCTTCATTCAAAAACTTTGTGTAGAGAATATTGGAGTCAGAATCACGATGAGTTTCAAGCACTAGCCAAAGCAGTTTAATCTGTAAAGAGTATAAGAATATTACAATTTTAATGTGTCTTATAAATTATGAAATGAAAATTGAAAAGAAACTTAAATAAATACATGCCAAATGTTGTCATGCTCATAGAGAGTGGTTGTGTTCACTACACAAATTTTCAATAAAGTTAAGAATTTAAAAGCCATATTAATTACGTTTGAGCAGTTGCCAATAATTTTGTTGCTCAAGGAAGTAAGGTTCGACCAAATTTGATTGCTCTGATTAGAGACGGATGTGCTCACTGAGGCTGCTCTACCCGGTGGACCTTCGTTCCAATTAATAATGAATCACAATTTTATGAGTAAACACGTCATCGCAATGCCTCAACCAAACTTGGAAATGTTTAGTTATTTAATAATACTATACAGTACTCATTTGGCTACCTTTAGTTGCAGCTAACGCTCCAGCCTGAACTTTAAAATTCAAAGCTGAACTTAAATCCCGTAAAATAGTTTTTTCAATATCAGCAAATATTTTCCCGACAATGTCATCCAGAGAGTTTAAATTAATGAAAATTTGGAGTGAGCTTGAAATCTTGATCACAAACAAATTCAAACATATATATTATAGGTACATAGTTGAATTTAAAATAAAATAAGAAATAAAGCACGATAGGTTAGGTGCGAAAGACTTCGCTTTTTAAGTAGTAATGAGATTCATGTAACGTAGTTTATTCAAAATTCACCTGATTGGAGGAATTGGCCCCAAGTCCGTGGCTGAGCATGTTCTCTGTTTGCTTTTTAATATTTCGTCGTAAACTATTAGCCGCATCTAAATGGGTTTTCAGAAACCCCTCGGTTGAGCCGGCACATAAATATTCTGTCAATAGTATTAACAAAAGGTTTAAAGTTCCATATAAACAATTACTGCACATAACAACAACCATGACTGTACTTACAGGGCGCGGCTCATACACTCACATTATTGAAGCGTGACTGTACTACGTACTACTTAGCATACACGCATCACCCTAATTTTCTGTTAAATTCACAAAAAATGCAAAAAATTCATTAATATTGTACCAATTTCAGTCACAACTTGAGCCTGCTTCGCAGCTGACAAATTAGGTAAATTCTCCAGCTCTACTATACGTTGTGAACGCCGAAGAAGTGCTTTGAGATTTAATAGATTCTCCAAAGCGGTAACCTCCTTCACTAATTCCTCTTCATAACCATCCATTTGTTGACGAAGTTTCTCCACTGTCTCTAAACATTGTTTGGCTCTTCCCTGACAAGACAGGACGACACCATCCATCACTTCAACATTTGATGTTTGGGCTAAAAGGTCACCATGATTTGTAGTCACTTGAACGTGAATTGCTTGGTCAATCTTTGAAAGGCTCTGTGTCAAAGATGATATTTGTTGGGATAAATTCACTGTGGTTGAGGTCAATAATGAAGTAACGTAATTTTGAATCGAGAATGAGGGTAACTGGATTTGCTGGAGAAAGTCTGAAAATAAAGATTTTAAATTCATGCTGAAACTAGAGATTTCTTTTTACTCTATTAATTCCCTGAATGATTGTGTCATTCGAACATTATCATTGGCGAGATATTATAAATATTATAATATGAAATTACCATCTTTTTCTAGGTCTTCCAGGCAAGCATTTACAGAAACTGAACCGGCAGGAGCAGCTGCACCCGATGTAGACGTGGCCAGTGCCATAACACTGTTTTTCTTTAACTTCAATTTCTTGCACACACACACACGCTTAGATTTTAATTAAAACGAAAAGCGTGAGGGACCTAAATAACTTTAAAATTGTGGATAAAAATTAAAGACGAGAGTATTTTCTTCACTTCCGCTTAAGTTTTTGGTTGGTATTTTTATTTGACTGCTGACACTGACACTGACGTGATTGTGATGAAGCAGAATATTTGTCGAATGCGAATTTCCCTCCGCAAGACCAACGTGGCAATTTCTTGAACATATGGTTTTAAACTGCTTTCTTATTTCTTCTTCCGCTTCCGCTACTTCGTTTTCGATCACTGCAAAACCTCTTTAACCTCTCACAATCGTGGAAGAAAGCTATTGGGATTTTCACAAACTTTCTCCCTTCGCTCTTCAGGATACATGAATGGTAATATGGAGTTTACTTAAATATGTTTTTTCAATATTTGCGAATTGCAATATTTCACATTTACTTACCTTACCTATAAATGATTTATGAATATGGAAAAAATAATTAGTGTAAACATGTTAGCGAGCGATGCAGTTGGTCAGTATAATTCATATTATAGGGATATACTGATACAATAAAAAACATTAAGAAACAAACTCGTGTTACGGACACGGATGCGCGATGGAAGAATAGCATTACGCCAAAATTAGTTTCAATAATGCATGTTAATATAGCTCAATCACAGCAAGACAAGGTAAATCATATCCTTTAAAATATTTAAATATAAATTAAATCAACCGAATATGAACAACATTGCAAAATAACAAAAATAATTCAACAAGCACACCTAAAATGAATGAGTTAGTTCTTAATATTTTTATTTTCCACGAAAAGCAGCTTTTTTAGTTTTTCCACAATACTATGTACAGTATTACACATTATCAGTTTTCGTGCCCTGCATTTTCATACGTGCTGTACTTGTATCAACAAAAATATAATGAATCGAATTTATCTAAATATGTATCTATCATTTTGGATTAAAATATATCATTGTAAAATATAGTACTAGACCATAAATATACTAAATACGATAGAATATTATTATTGCACTCTTCGATGAAATGCGCCTCCTCAGGTCAGATCAGGATAATTATAGGCGAAAAAATAAATAACTCGTAGTAGGTGCCTAAATAATAATTTCCTTTTGATGAAACGTTCAATTTTTATACTCGTACAATCAGTTCAAATTCAGCTTGAAGAATATTACTCTCTGATCATGCAGAATTACAGGTTGTATTGCGACTTTCTATTGTAATCATATAATATTTACTATAGATAAATAACATGAATTATTTGCCAATAATATGTACTACATACTTAAATTCTATATATATTCAACCCATAAATCCTCATTTCTTCTGCTCCGTCTTTGGCTTCAGAATGTATTCATTTACCATGCTGTATATAACGCCCAGAGTTAATGCTCCTATGACGGTACCCTGAACTGCAACTCGAGTGTGGATTAAGTAAAGGGATAATTTGGTATCACCTCGGTTCTTGAACTTGTACGCCTGGTACAGCAACATACTGATACCTCCAAAGATTCCTATTAAGACATGACCAAAAAAAATAAATGTAATAGCAAACATTATTTGTTTAGAATTTAGAAAATAGAAGCGTTTATGTCTAACGATCTTTAAATACGCATGAAATTTGACATTTAAATTCATTTCACTTTAGTTAGTTGATTATCGAAATCATAACCATATTACCGATAGGAACGAATGGATTGTCCTTGGCCTTTTGTAAAAATTTATTTTCTCCTTCTTGTTCTTCGACAACAGAAACATATCGCCAGTCATCTGATGGCTAAAATTAAAAGTTGAAAAAGTATTCGTAGTTAAAATTGATCTTATAAGTAAATTCAATATTGTTGCGATTTTACATAATCTAATAAATTACTGACTTAACTAGCGAGATTCAGACATTGGATATGACGACATCGAATCGACCCACTAAAAAATAAACTTTAAACTGAACCAAAGCAAAACTCTTTTGAGAATGAAATATTTTACGTAACACATAAAGTCACATCTAATAACATACTACATACTTACTTAACAGCAAGGTGAAGGTTATACCTAGTTAAAAGTTTATCTATCTAACGTAAAGATTAATTTAATTATGACTTACCCTGCCCGGATATTCATTATTCTGATTCTCTGACATGATAGATAATAGAGAAATATATGCAGTAATATACACACCTAATAAAATTAGGTTTGGTGGTTAACCTTTAGTTTGTTTTCTGAAATACCCAGGTCACACTTAAGTCACTGGATTTTGGAGTACGATAATAGGACTGGTCTATCTAGTATTCTATAGTAATGTACTTTCGCAATATTCCAAATTCTACAGGTTCCGTCTGAAATATGCTGTTGAAGGGCCGTAAATTTTAACAGAAATTTCAATGAAAATAACGTGATCTTAGTTTACTTTTTAGTGGAATATAATTACGTCAGCCCCTTGAAATTGTACAGTGAGGTTTCGTATTAATTGGATATTTTGTGGATCTAAATCTGTGGGCAAACGAATTTCGAATGTTATTCAAGGAATCCACCGCATGCAAACCATGCAATGTGATTTTAAATTAGGACTTTGGACGTGAAGCATAGCAGCCTTTCTTGCAGCCTTCTCTTGGATGCGTCCATAAATGTTGTCATGTAGTTGTCAATCAGTCACTCACCCCTCGCCTTATTCATCACGGTATATTTATCTAACTAGTAAGATGACAGTTCTTGTTTGAATCTCAATCGGGAAATATAAATTAAATAAATTAAATACGTCATTTATGCATCTTGCATTTATGCATTTATGCGTCTGACATACTGACATTGAATGGGAACGAGAACGAGAACTGGCTGATAAGATTTCCCTGTATCTCTTCACGTTCCCTTACCACTTCACTGTGAGTGTGACTGTCAGCTGTAGGTTAAGTAGAGACTACGCGTAATTTGCTATTTCATTGCATCGCTCGATGAAGGAATTGTTCATTAATGACTAATTAATGAGGCAATGTCATTTTACTTAAGGCATACCTTTCCTGAATTCCTGATAGACAATTTACTATTCATATTTTCTCCATATTCAAATAAAGTCTGTATTGCCGAATGACAATAAGTGGTAGTGGTAACTAAAGGTAAAGGTAGGTAATGTGATAATTAAGATTGTAAACTGATCGCATAGCCTTTCTGTACTTAAATAGCTATGCTGATCGTGAGAGTAACATGTAATAACGATGAATGACTTCCTTTATAGACGGCCCTGAAAACCCCACACTGCACTATTGCAAGTGCCAAATTGATTCAAATGGTAAGCATAACATAGCAAGAGCACACTTAAACTACACGAGACAGGGACCAGGAGGCCAAGTTTCGCTCTCAACACTTTTAATCTTGTCCACTGTCCAGACCATCAGCAATCGGCACAGAACCCGAACCTGCCCCAACTTTACTCCGGTACTTTCTCCTGCCCGCAAGACAATACAAAACAGAAACGCACGCACTCCGTCCACTGTCTTCATTCACACGCACAATTTATTAGCATACGGCATACGCACACACACACGTCAGAAACCAAATTAAATTTCGGTACCTACATACATAATTTGAAGGTCATCTTTCACTTCGATTTCTACCATACATACTGGCTTCAATTCACATCGCCATGTGTTTTACGGATATATCTAGTTGTATTCCTGTGCCCTATGATAAAATTGCAAACTATATTTTGCTGAAAATAGTACTGGAACCGTCACTGTTGGACTGTTGGAAGTTGGAAGCATATACCATGTCGAATGTCCACTGCATGAAGGTTAATGGGAAAAATCAATTTACGAATTCTCGAATTTATACCATTGATAAACTGCAGTGAAAGTCTACCACAGAACTGTGGACATTATGGCCATATTGCAATACGGTCAAAATTCTAGCAGAAATTTCAATGAAAATAACGTGATCCGAGTTTACTCTTTAGTGAAATATAGTTACATCAGCCGAGCCCCTTGAAATTGTACAGTGACTTCGGATTGGATGTTTGTGGATTTTATTCATCTCTGATATTTATTGATCTCCCCAGGGGAAACGAATTTCGAATGTAATTCAAGGTATCCACCGCATGCAAATGCAAATTAAGCAATGGGATTTTAAATTAGGTCTTTGGATTTGGACGTGCATAGCATCATTTCTTGTAGCATTCTCTTGGATGCGTCCGTAAATGTTGCCATGTAGTTGTCAATCAATCACTCACCCCTCACCTTATTCATCACGGTATATTTATAGAACTAGTGTAAGATGGCGGTTCTTGTTTAAAACTAAATCGGGAAATATGAATTAAATATACACGTCATTTATGCTCGGCGTATGACGTTGATTGAATGTGAACGAGAACTTGTGGCTGATAAGATTTCCCTGTATCTCTTCACGTTCACTTTCCACTCCATGTCTTCACAGCGACTTTCACCTGTAGTATATGTAGGTTATATTATTATAGAGACCGCAGTCATCGATGTTTGTGATCACAGTCACAATATTGTCATAGTCATCCATGCTTTCTTTCCCTTTCCTTTCATTAGTACGAATGACAGTCCGAAGCTATATAATAATCCAAATTACATTTGAAATCAAAATAATTTCAAAGCACCTCTTTGTATTATGGCTCAATACTTGTTATTGTAATTGCGTACGTTAGTACTTACCTCCGATGACCTCTATCTAATTATGCACAAAAATATTCACTTACGTCACGAATAAATGCTTACAGTACAGGGTTATCCATATTACTGCCGGGCTCGTAAATATCTTACAATGCGGTCAATACAGGCGACTGGGTTCATTTGATTATCCTCCAATTCTGTCCAACTAAAATGAATTAGTATTCAATTTATTGAAAATTACCCCAGACAATTATATTAAACCTTGGTTAATTACTGTCATAATAGCAACTAAAATTGGCTATGTATGTAATACATTTAAAATGATGAGGTATAAAATAAATAATACAATTACATCAAAAAGCTTAATAAGACTGCTATTAAGAAGACTGGTATGGCTGGTTGCCGGACATTTTCCCCCGTGGACATTTTCCCCCCAAGCAGTAACCCCGGACGTTTTCCCCCCGTACCCTCTAAATTTTAAGATGCTAATCGACACTAATAGTAAGATGCATATTGTTATACTTAAGTGATGATTCATTTAATACTATACTCACAAATCTAATTCGAACTTAAATTTATTAAACCTTAAGTGAGATCTGCGCAGTGAAACATAAAATATAAATTCAAAAACCTAGAAAAAGATATTTAAAAATAAACAGCTTAGATCATAATAATTTTCTTTAAAGTTAATAGTTGCAGCAAACTTTAAACTTTGTAAAATAATATATGTACTACACTGTTTCTCCCATGAGCCTGAAAGTTTTGTACATGTGTATGCTGACATCTTACAAAATGGTTAGTTACAAGATAGGAGGAAATAACACAGTGAAAAACTCAACTATTTAAGTCATCAATAATGGTAAGGTATCAATATCACTAAACATAAAAACTTACTTTCTCGGGTAATATAAAATAATTTAAGCAAAATAAAAAGTAAATACTATTAAGCAAATCTTGCGCTGTCGTAAAAATACTAAAAACTAAACCTCATGTCTTAGATGACTATATTTGCATTATTTTCCTAAAACATTAATTTACCTTAACACTTCAGTGTACTTGTCTATACCATTAGTTTTATTTTGGGACTGGGGGGAAAATGTCCGGGGTTACTGCGTGGAGGGAAAATTTGCGGGGGGATAATGTCCGGGGGGACAATTTTCGGGGGGAAAATGTCCGGGGGGAAGATGTCCGGGGGAAAAATGTCCGTATACCGTATGACTACACAGAGAAACTACTTTTACGTTCGGCGGCGGTTCCATTGGACTGGGCGTATTATGGTTTAGTTTAGGTAGTTGAGTAGTTGTCCTATTTTCCATGATAAGATTTAATTTTAGAAATAAAGGGAAAGCTTTCAACAGTAGTCATAGGACTTTCTCGATTGTAAACTACCCAAAATGTTCCAATAAGTGGCGGGGCGCTTATTAACTTTTTTGGAGTGGCAGCCCGGCGCTTACTCAGGACAGGACCCTAATTTGAAAATGACGCTTATTTAATTTTTGAATGTTTACGGTCAAAAAGAATGAACTATTTTATGCAGAATTATACCTAAATCCAAAATGTTTGCGTTGTTCTTCAATAAATTTTACAAAATAATACATATTAATGTAGAGATTACTTTTGATTAAATTTTAAGCGTACTATGATTCAGCTATTTAAAATATGTTAAATAATATATGCCTAGGGTATATTTATAACTCGGACTTTATTGTGGCACGATAACACAACATTTTAAGACTTGGGCTAAAAATTTTGGCGTATCGTCGGCAGTCGGCAGTAGTGGATGACATTTTATTATGTGCTTTAAGGGGATTAATTCAGATTTATAATCATCATCTATATACTTAAATTTTATATAATTACTTTTTCCTAGATTGAATGTAAATATTTAAATTCCAATGTAACATTTTTGTATTGTATACTGAGCTGTTAGGCTATTGCAATTGTGCAACAGTGACTTAATAAAGTTTTTCTCTCTAGTGCTTGAATTATGAAATTAATAAAAGCCAGTTGAAAAATGCCATTTAAATAAGAGCCTTGCAACTGCATGGACATGGCACCGTTAATGTGGAAAATTAGAACCCTGTTAGAATTTTCTAAAAATCACATATATATTGTACAGAATCTAACGCCTAACAACTTTCCAAAATGCACATTTCCCAAATATTAGAATTTGAATTGTGTTTCATATTCGGGGACTAAAATCTCCATAATATTAATTATTTCTAATAAAATCTTTCACAACATGCCACAACCTGCTTTAGAGTTACAGTGGAAATAAATGTTTTATTCAAAAACCTTTATTAATAGAAAATTAAATATTATACAACCGACTCGATTTCCAAAGTATCTATTATCTAATTCTACTAATGTCAATACAATGCAATAGCTAAAGGAACGATAAGTGGACAACAGTTCACACAAAAATAAAACCAATCCAAAACATCCAGAACATCCTTCCTACATCACGGTAAAGTCAAAAAAGATTAGAAGCTTCGGAATTGAAGCAAGTTATTCCAACAATGATTAGCATTACGTAGTTAAATTACTGGGTGCTGAAACACATCCGAGTATGTGCATTTTCCGGAGCAAGTCCAATAGACACGATTCTGGAATTCTTTCGTCTTCGTGAGTTGGAGTCCGATCTCTGGCAATTGGATGGACTTCACGGATCGTGGCAAAAGCTCGGTGGTTCCATCGAGAACCATTTTCTGAGGACGCCACTTATCGTGAGTGTGGGAGCCTCGCACGTCCCTCAAAATGACTCTGTACAAATTCGGGAACAACTTCGAAAGGTAGTGCTTCGTTTGTGCAGTCAACTCTTCTAACAGTGACAGCTCCAGTACTTTTAGGGACGCAAAAGGTCGGATCGTTCCTCCAGTTAAACTCGGGTCCTTCTCCACATTCTTACACAAAGTCACAAGACGCTTGAAAGAAATGTCTAATCGAAGATGCTCCACGTTTGGGAAGGGCAACAAGTCGTCGAGGGTGAAATCCATCGGGAACATGTTACGACTGCAAGCTCCGCCACCTTTACAAAAACACCTCCCGTCTCCGCGGCGGTTGCAACGGTCTATACTTGCGTAAATAACTTTTGGAAGTACCAGTCGTGGCCGATGCCCGGTCTTACTAATTAGAAGAGGATAGCAAACTGGAAAGACGAGCTTCGTCAAGGAATCTTGACTGGACTGAACAATCTTGATGATAGCATTATGGGCTGTAGCTCCCATGTCACGGTAGTCAGGCATCAAAAGGAACAAAGACTTTAATTGGGGATTCCCATGCGCAAATCGTGAAAGATGCTCAAAGAAACGAATCGGTTTATGTTTATATGGATATCCACAATTAGAGTTAAAATTAATATAAACTTCCTGCACAAGCTCAATTTTCTCAGTTTTTACAATGGCATCCATTACATGTATTGGAATGCGTTTTATTTGCTCAAGATGAGGAGCTGCTTGTAAGATATTCTCCAGCAGATCGGAAATGAAGGGACTACATGGGTTGCGGAGGGTAACGTAAGGAACCGGTACAGTTGTTGTGATAGTTATTGTGGGTTCGTGATACTCAAAACATTTCAATGAATTTAAGACCAGTGGACTCCGGCTTTCCACAGAGAACTCTTCCATCTCTGATTTGATTGAATTTATCAGCACTGATAAGTCGTCACTTTCCCAAGGATTTTCGTCCATGAAATGAGCTCCTACGAAGGCGAGATGCTCAAGATTAGGCATTTGCTTCAATAACAAATTGCAGACTGTTTCAATACGAATAAATCCGATGCAGTGAAATCTGAAAACTTTAATCTGACTCCCGTGGAGTTTTAAGTACTGAAACATGTGGAGATGTTCAGTATCTTGTTGACTTAAAGGTCCCATGAGCGGCTCCTTTTCTGTTCTGCCATTTGCCTCTGCATAAAGTAGATGCAGACGCAGTTCCCTAGTTCCCCTAAATTCAAAATTCAAATCGAGTTTGAGTTTTGCAGAAGTACACGGGAATGGTGTGACGAAGGACGATTCGATGCATTGTAATACATCATTGTTGTCTGCGTTTTCTGTATCAATTTTGAGTGTTTTATTTAGATTGAGGGTCCACAGATTTTTGTTTCTAATAACGAAGGAGCTGGCTTCATTCCACTGGGAACAAACGCTTCGAAATTTTATCAGTTCTTGCAGGCTGAGTCCATTGAAAATTTCAATCAGAACCTGAGTAATTGAAAATGAAAAATGTTGCAAATTAATAACATCAGTTACACGACCAAAATTTTGAATTACTTTGAAATGAAAAATTTAAATCGTATGGGAATCGTATGGGGGTAAAATGGGAACTTCAAAACAAAAAACGATTCGAATGTATGGAATTTTGAATACCTTTTTTTTTTTAATTATAATTTATGTATTTTTCGTCAAGGACATTCTTGCACACCATTTAACTAACATGCGGGAACCTCAAAATGGGAAGTTCGAAAAAATCAATATTTTTGAAATTGCGCGCGCGATGGCGGCCGAACAACGAATTTTGCAGTCGAACGACAATGCGAGCAGGGGTCACTTATATGGGTAGTATACGTTCCGGATAGTTTCGCTTCATTCCGTAGGTTCAAGTAAGGTAATGGTAGGTTTCCCATGTAAGCGCAATAAAACTGTAGATATTACGGTTTGCGTTTAAAGTACTAAGTACGAGTAGTATATAGTTAAAAATTCTTAAAAATTCTTTTACAATCGAATCGTATCTTTTTTGAATTTCCTGTGTCAAATACCGTGGAATCCTTACTGTGGGATTAACAAAATCGAGAATTAAAAACAGAATCGTGAGCAGGAAGCTTCAAATAATTACCTCGAGGTTTGAAAGAGCTTCTTTAATTGTGTCGGTGTGGAATGTTGTATTTCCTTTTCCCCATTCTTTTTCAAGGGTGTTTTCCATCGGGGCTGACTCTTTCGCAAAGTTAATATCATCATCGATGTTTGTGATCACAGTCACAATGTTGTCGCAGTCATCCAAATTTTCTTCCCCTTTTCTTTCATTGGTACGAATGACATTCCGAAGCTGAATAATAATCCCAAATCACATTTGAAATCAAAATAAAATAGACGCAGGACGCAGCTCTTTTTATTAGGCTCAAAACTTTTTAGTGTGATTTTTTATGTTAGTACCTACCTGCGTTGACTTCTATATAATTTAATTAAGCTCAAAAATATTCACTTACGTCACGAATAAATGCTTGCAGTACAGGGTTATCCACGTTGCTGATGGACTCGTAAGATCTTACAATGCGGTCAATACAAGCGACTGGGATCGTTTTTTGATTATCCTCCATATTTCCTTCCAACTAAAACGAATTAATATACATATTAATAATCAAATACCCACGATAAACTATACTAAACCATACTTATAGTTATAGTTACTGTCGTAATAGTAATTGAAATGGTATGTATGTAGTATAAATGTATAAAATAATGACGTAAGAATACAAAATAAATAATGGCACCAAAACTTCAAATGCTAGAAGGCTGCTTAAATGAATTGTTAACGCTACATGTAGAAACTTCTTTCACGTACCCTCAACAGTTCAGTTTGACAGTTTGACTGGACTGCACATAAGTAAGTAGCAGTGATTGTCTCATTCTACATAGCCGCCCCATTTAATTTTAGATATAGAAAGGAAAGTATTGAGCAGCGAAAACAAAAATAAAAGTTGTACATAAACATCCAAAGTAGCTTCTGTATTACATCCCCAACCCTGTTCATAATATGCCATCTCAATATGTATCTGTCCGACCTCGTTACAAACTCCTAAGTAGTAGAAATATATTCGTAAAGTGTAAGTAGGGAACAAAAGGGATGATTTCTATAATTATATACGATACATGTTGTTTACGGGGGATGTGGCTGTAGGCAGATTATTGATACCCTTAAATTGCAAGGATGGAAATAATTAGAGGTAATAGAGGTAAAGGTGTAATATGCACACAAAAATATTTTTTTTTTAAATCTGAAATCCGAACACAGTTTACATTTTTATTTATTGCAAAGTTTATATGTACAGCTACGCATCCTGAAATACAAGTTAAGTATGCGCTTTTAAATTGACCACAGTTTAAGAATTTCATATGGATACAAGTATGTATTTGCACAGTATAATTTCCATGGTTCTACATATTTTTAGTAGTTTATATAAGTGGGAAGAAATTGCATAATTTATTTTATTAAACAGTTTGTATTATATAGCTTACGTGTGTGTATTTTTAACAACTGTCATTAGGATATTCGAAACACAAAAATGAAAACCGAAAACCTCTTTTCTAATAAAAATATTCAAGAGACAGGGAAGCACTAAGCATTTTATATTCCAATAATATAAGGTTTTTTTTTCCTACCTATCTCTACATAACATGATTTACCGAAATTTTGAAAATTTTGCAATACTGGACCAATTTCATCGAGCCATATATGATTCGAAAGGTAATCACTAGTAGAATTCAAATAACGAAACGCGCCATCATTCGAACAAAGCGTTTCTAAAACAACGGTCTTTTAATTTTTCAATGCCGCCTAAAACGTGTTGTATGGGCCACAATCAAAAAACAAAAAAAAGGGGTCTCTTTATTTTTTAATAGCTTTTAAATGATTTATCACTCGTTAAAATCCTTTAAATGTTTTTAATTTTCAATTATGTTTTTTTCAAACCATTTCAAATCTGATAACACGCGTTCGTCCACACTAAATTATTTAGATTCGCCTAATTGTTGCCGTCCGAATGGTATATCATGTATACGTAAGTTTACTGAGTTACCGGTCGAAATCTTCATTTAACACAATATTTAATGTTTTAGCGGGAAATTCAAAAATTGGAATTTTAAATTTTTGGCTGTATTACAGAAATTGATTATAAATAAGATAGAAACGATTTGCTATTTGCTGTCATAAAATTTAGGAGAATAAAACTTTGGACAACTGTTTCCCAGTAATTACTTAAAATATGTACTACTCAATAATGTTTCAATCCACCAAGTAATTAAATAACAACAGACACAGATGTATGTGCTTAATATCTATCTAGTCTGAATTTAATACAGACTCTCACTAAAATTTAATTTTGTTATTTTATTTTATAATTGCGCCACATTTTAAATGTTGAAAAGTCTATCAGTAGTAATTTACCTTGAGATCTCCAGATCCGACAATCATCCAATTTGAATAGTTCCCGTTTTTTAGTTCCAGGAGAGAATCTGGCGTGCTTTCCGAAAACAGTGCAAATGACGTGAATATTAATTAAGTACCACATATATCTCCGCATTCTATTCAAGGGCTTTTGGGTTGTGGATACGTGTACGTAGTGTCAATACCGAGTCACATAAGGCAACCTTCGAATTAACGTAAATTTAATAGATTGTTAATTACAATATTGAAAACATATAATAGAAAAAACAAGGGCTGTGATAATTAAGAAATAAAATTCATAAAAACTGACGTGGCACAGTTGCTGTTTTTGGAAAATTTGACGAGGCATGAGGTCTAAGGAAATAATTCACAGGATTACAATTAAATATGGACGAGTATATATAAAAGACTGCAGTGACCGATTGAATTTGTCAGAGTTCTCTTCTCACACCCTCAAAATCAAAACTTCAAACTCACTTTTAAAGAGGAAAAAACATTTTTTAAATAACGAACATCTTATTTAAAAGCAGTACACGGCCGGACGTTACAATATATGTTGAAAATGTTTTGTGGAATATTTCGACACAATCTCAGCTTTGCAGCTATTGTTGCTGTACTATGGATTTCGGGAGATCAAAATCAATCGCTGGCTCAGGAAGTATCAACTGCCCCAGTGGCTACGCTATTCAGCGAATTAGACTGTAAAGGTCTGGGCATCGTCACTAGAACTAGTTTACCCAAACTTCGTTTCAATAACCGAGCAAAATCAGTGATGGCAAAAGGAGTGTAAGTTTTGTTTCCGTATTACAAACGTTTCTTTTTACTACCTATCTACACTTAACATTTAAATTGCATCTTTACATATTTTTATTATAAAAATAGTTATTCTTTTAATTGAATTGTACGACCATGGTACATTTCCTGAGTGTTATATATATAACTAACTAATGAAAACTAATTGTTTTGAACTTATTTGAGCCCACTAATTATTCAATCATATATTTGGTGTGTGAGTAAATAAATACAAATATTGTGCTTCTTCTATACATAGGTGGATTTTCTACGAATATGAGAAATACAACGATGGGGAAAAAAATGAGTAGTGGAGTATGCTTATAATCAAAATCAAGATTGTGTCAATTTCAAAAACATTCGAGGAAAAATTTCTTCTCTACAGGTTGTAGGGAGTCTCCAAAACTCTTCGGAAAGTTTCCTAAATCTGTTTAAAGGGAATTTGTTTCAAGGCACAGTTCAAGTTATTAAATCCAAAGCTGTAAAGGGAATATCCAAAACTTCCTCTTTAATAATCACAGGAAGCATTCCATGGACCTTTTACTCAAAGGAAGGTCTCCAAGGTTCTTCTGTATGTGTGAAACCTCCCAATTCAAAGTATTTAACTCCAGCCGTTTTAGTGAAAATCTCAATTATTTGGAATGGCAAAAGCACCCCTGTTCAATCCGTCCAAAAAGGGTGTCACGGGGAGACACCATATCAAGTGGTGGTCGCCCAATCTAATACCCAAGAAGTTGGATATACGCTACATGGTGTTCCCAACTAACGTAGGACCAGCATATTGTCAGAATAGCCAAGTATAAGACCGCAGTCTGCTTACTTTTAGTAAATACCAAAACAAATATGGTTTTACAATTAATTTAAATTTATTTGTATCAAAAATTGTATCATGAAATTTCAAATTATGTAAAAATGTTAGCTACATTATGAATTAGTTCAATGACTATACACATTTTTATTAAATACACAATTGGATCAATATTGCTTGTAATTAAATGAGCCCATCATAATTTATTTATTTTCACGGAAAATGTTTACAAAAATCTGACAATGCAATTATTAAACTTAATTCATTTTCGTTTCATTCCTTATTGGTTTAATACCGGTTTTAATTATGTGACGCAGAAGAATTATATTTATTTAATTTTTTTTTGGCAAGCCTAGAGTCTCCGTGTTACATCCGTCCTTGTTGCAATAGCAAGAGGTTACGCCTATAGGATCGTCATGGATGCATCCGTCTTCGTGTTTTCCAACAGTGCACTGACGCATAATTTCATTGTCCCCATTTCGGTTGTCTCTATACGTTGCGCAGCTCCCATCCCATTCGTGCCACACTGAGCAATCTATTAGAGGTTCTTCGGGCGGAGAACATGAATCCTCCGCAGGTTCCTTATCAGTTTTATCTTTTTTCACGCAGTCGTAACAATGGAGAGCAGCTGCAATTTAGAAAGAATCCGATTTAAATAGTACAAAATATTTTACTTTTAAATTACCTTTAAAAATGAGTCAACGTAATTGGGATTTTGCGTGATAAGGGGGTTACAATTTTCCATGACTAATAATCAAATCAATTGTGAAAATACAAAATGAAAATATCATGTCTAAATTATCTTCGAAACTTACCAGAGGCCACCGTGAAGTAAATAGCAAAAAATATCGCAAGCGTGAAACGGAGTTTGTAGCCTGCCAGCGTTCAGGATTCAAAGGTGGACTTGTGAATTGGGGTAATTAAAATGGGTAAAATTCGACTGGAGCCAAGTAAGGATTAGAATGCACTAAGGTCTTCTTAAGAATGCTAGCGTTTTCAAAATTAAATATTAGACTCATGAAGAATTAATTTCATTAATTTGATTTCAATCAATCATTTAGATGATCAACGTCCAATATGCACTGACAATAAGTGATCAGATTACATTATACCCTGCAATTGAATGCATCATTAAGCATTATTTGTAGTTCGGTCAAGGAGCCTAATAGTTCTTTGAAATTCTGTCGTCGTATATTTGGACCCCATACAATGAGATGCCATGGAGCAAAAACAATGATTATAATGATATAAATATATAAAACGGGCGGCACACCTAGGTACCTATGTAATTAATAATGTAGGAACATCTGCTCCAGTACATGCTGTAGAATTAAGATAATATTTAGTTTCAATTACAAATATTACATATTAACATATTTAATCAAATGCAAGCATATAATATACGTGAGTAACAAATATGTTGAGGAGCTATGATAAAGTCACAAATCGTCTGTGAAGAACCAAAATGGCCCAAATTCATTTTTTCATAAAAAAAATATCAACTATCTACAAAAATATTCAAATATGTCTTCTGAGCATTTAAATAGAACATTTTGCCATTTTCAAAAATATGTAAACAGAACATTTTACACTTTTGAAACACATGGAATTACAACATTTTTCACCTTTTCAAAAACATGGAATTACAACATTTTTCACCTTTTCAAAAACATGGAATTAGAACATTTTGAACATTTTCAAAAACATGGAATTAGAAAATTTTGCACCTTTTCAAAAACATGGAATTACAACATTTTGCACCTTTTCAAAAACATGGAATTAGAACATTTTGCACCTTTTCAAAAACATGGAATTAAAACATTTTGCACCTTTTCAGAAACATGGAATTACAACATTTTGCACCTTTTTAAAAACATGGAATTACAACATTTTGCACCTTTTCAAAAACATGGAATTAAAAAAGTTTGCACCTTCTCAAAAACATGGAATTAGAACATTTTGAACCTTTTCAAGAACATGTAAATAGGACATTTTACATTGCTGGAAAACATGGAAATATAACATTTTACACTTTTCAAAAACTCTTAATTAACATTTTACCCATGTTTCTCATTTTGTTTTTATGACATAGCTCATTTTGATTCCAGCTTAAATTGAATATGGGTCATTTTGGTTCTTCATAGACGAAATGTAATAAATTCCTCCAATACTGACAAATTCACTTAAAAGGGATTCTTTTAAAAGGGAAAACCGCCTAAACGGGAAAGATTTAAAAAGTTTGGTTGGCCAGCCTATAATTCAATGTTAAAATTATCCGGCTATAAGGGAAGCGCTAAAAGGGATTATCCGGTTAAAAGGGACTGTTTTCCCCTCGTTTTTGTTTTTTTTTGTTCCACTTAAAAGGGATTTTTGAAGGAAAATAAAAGTAATAAAAAGAAAAGTAACACAGAGACGAAAAATTACAGACTCATGGTTATAAGGAGCAAGTTTAAAAAAACAAAAAGTGTGCACCCGACCAGATGTTGATAAAGCCTTGTTAGAATGGTTTACTCAGAACAGACTTTAAGGTGCGAACGTGCGTGGACACGTTCTTCAGTTCAGAAGCATCAGATATGATAGAGAAACTACAACTATATTTTTTATGGCACACAAATACTGAGAACACTGTATTTTTGAATCTTCATAATTAAAGCTATGTGTGCCTCAACATCAAATTCAAAATAAATCTAAACAAACTGAATTAACTGACTTTTTTAATCTAAATAACTATCCACGAACAAAATTGTAAATAACTTACTCTTTTAAAAATAATACAATCTGATTTTTTAAAAATAATTTCCGCTTAAAAGGGAAAACCCTTAAACGGTTTAAAGGGAATTCGGTTATAAGGGACAGATTTGGTCGGTCCCGCGGAATCTCTTTTAAGTGAATTTGTCAGTATAGTTTTTGAATTCGCAAGTGCAAAACTGGATATGTGAGTGTTAGGTTGGAATTGATGGAGGAAATCAAAACTGTTCGTTTTGCTCCTATTGCCAAATGTAAAACATGACACCACATAAACATAATATATTTATGCCGTTCTACGCAGAATCTATTTAACTACCTTAAAAGCAAAACATTTATTAAATCTGATGGAGTCAGTAATTTATAATTTTCAAAGCTACTAGCAAACATGCATTAAGAATTAAGAATGCCCCCCCCCCTCTCCCCACCGTCAGGAGCTTAACGATTGCTTAAAGAGTCAATCTGATTATGTACCTACATATTATTAATGACATATTTTAAAAATCCCAGGGGGCTGTGTTAAATCATATCGTTTTAACTTCCAATCCTTTTCAGCTAATAGTGGTTTTTTAGCGCAGAGTGAACTCCCATTATACCTGTGACCCGTGGTGAGCTGTACTGTACAGTAAATGATTTTAAATTGCGTACTGTTTATAAACTTTTGAATTAATTTCCAAGATATCAAAATGGAAATATGAATTGACCTCTAAATAATTCAAATCTTGCATTTCAAATTATTTTATTCAGTTCTCAGAAAATACGATCCATTTCAGTTTAATCCAATGCCTAATAACACAGTTACCTACATAGAGATTTTAATATGTAATAATTTTGTTCTTATCTACCTGTATGCAAGTGTAAACACAGATATTATAAAGTCAGACTCCTTGTATAATTTTTATTTCCGCTCCAATTCAGCAGATTTTTATTCTACTTCAATATTCTAGGAAATCAGGGCCGGATAATGTGGCCAGCGCAGGCAGCCCCTGCTGCCTGAATGTTCAAAAAACATGTACTCATTGTAAGTTAGACATTTTGCAATTTTCAAAACTGTATAAATAGAACATTTCGAATTTCTATAAAACATGCAAGTAAATATTTTTGCACATTTCAAAAATATGCAAATAAAACATGTAAATAGAACATTTTGCACTTTTCTCAAAAACATGTAAATAGAACATTTTGCACTTTTCTCAAAAACATGTAAATAGAACATTCTGCACTTTTCTCAAAAACATGTAAATAGAACATTCTGCACTTTTCTCAAAAACATGTAAATAGAACATTCTGCACTTTTCTCAAAAACATGTAAATAGAACATTTTGCACTTTTCTCAAAAACATGTAAATAGAACATTCTGCACTTTTCTCAAAAACATGTAAATAGAACACTCTGCACTTTTCTCAAAAACATGTAAATAGAACATTTTGCACTTTTCAGAATCAAATAAATAGAACATTTTGGACTTTTCTAAACTATGGAAATACACCATTTTGGATTACCAAGGAAAACCGTCAATATAATTCAAATGATGGTTTTTGTATGAAAACAAATTGATGCATAAAAGCAATTTCGTCCGGCCCTGTAGGGAATGAATCAAAAATGTTGCATCTTTACTCACGAAACTGGCACATCATTTTTACTACCTATGTGTGTGACTGTAATCCATCAGCAGTTTACCTATAGATATCTTCAAGTTACCCATTGATAAAACTGTGTGAAATCGCAGTTTACCCATAGATAACTTACCTATAGATAAGTTACCCATGGATAAGTTGGCAGTGAAATCGAAGTCTAATCATTGAATTTATTAGCTGCCAGAATTCTATATATCGCTATACTGAAGAAGCAAAATTGCCCACTTCCATTTTTTTGTTGACTTGAATAGTGTCCAATTTGGTTTTGCATTTTACAATAATACGATATACTAGTAGGGGAGTGCGTATGTGTGATCGGGTTCATTTTTTATCAACTTTGAAAATCTGTATCTTTTTCCACAGACAACGTACAATAACGAAGAAGCTATCATTGTACTTCTCTATTAATACTGTATGTACAAAAAAATGATCAGTGTCGAAAATTAAAAGTTGCAAGAGATACAGGTCATTGTACGAAAAAACTTCGGAAAGTCTTACAACGGCCCAAGTGCCCTTAATGTGATCAATACATTTAAAGTTAATGGTAAAGTAGGGTCTTAAATGTGACCAATTCAAAAAAGTACTCAAAACTTTCATAATTTTACATAGCCAGAGTTTTCAAGGAAAGAAGCTGAAATCAGTAGTGAAGATAGTTGAGACTATAGGTTGTATGAATATTAGATGGACAGATTTTTAAAGGCGGTAATATTTGAACGGCGGCCACTGATCACACATAAGGGGTGATCACACATACGCACACTACTACTACCTGCCTAGGTAGTATGGTAGGTAGTACTTGCTACAGGTACTTGCTTATATGTATTGTGTCAAAAAAATATATACGCACAGTTAAATAAATAAAAACATGGGGTTGGGAAATTTTTCATTAGTGTAAATTGGAGAAGGGCAATTTTGCTTCTTCAGTAGCGACATCGTCTGTGAAGAACCAAAATGACCCATATCCAATTTAAGCTAGAATCAAAATGAGCTATGTCACAAAAACAAAATGAGAAACATGCGTAAAATGTTAATTAAGAGTTTTTGAAAAGCGTAAAATGTTCTATTTACATGTTTTTAAAAAGAGTAAAATGTTAGTACATGCTTTTAAAAAGTGTAAAATGTTTGAATTACATGTTTTTTAAAAGTGTAAAATGTTCAATTTTCATGTTTCTGAAAAGTTCCAAATGTTCAATTTACATGTTTTTGAAAAGTGTGAAATGTTCTACTTAAATTCTTTCAAGACAAGTTTCAATATTTTTGTAGATAGTGGATATTATTTTTAGCTACAAATGGACATGGGTCATTTTGGTTCTTCACAGACGATATACTAAAAGTAGTACCTAATTAGGAGCGCTTTTGACATAATACGTACTATTTAATCATGTGTAAAATTTCGTGTTTGCGTTTTTAAAATATTAAATAATTATTAATAATTTTTTTTCCTGTTCCAATGGGAACAGGATTTCATTTCAGTTATATTGATATTTGCAATGCGTAAGGCCGAGAAGGATTGATAAAGGAAAATATGGGAATTGAGTTCTGAGGAACATAGGAAAATAGAACTTCCTGGAAAATCCAAACCGCAATTTAATTAGGATAATGAAAGTTAATGCTATGATATTGACTTCTGTATACATATTAAGTAATTGGTTTGGCGTGAAGGTGAGGAACAATAATATGAGAATATGTGTAATAATATGAATAATGTGTCCGAAGGTGTCGGGGAGGAGGGGAGGACGGGGAGCCCGACAGCTCCCCAGAGAAGAGGAATCAGATATAGAGAATGATCAACTACATACTAAAAAGTCTGCCATCACGTGACTATCACGTGACCGGCGTAAGCCAATAAATGCCAAGGAGTCCGGGACTCCTCGCCGTTTATTGGCTTACGCCGGTCACGTGATTGTCACGTGATGGCAGACTTTTTAGTATGTAGTTGGTCATTCTCTATATCTGATTCCTCTTCTCTGACAGCTCCCCATACCATTCGCTCCCTCCTTTCCTTGCCGTTTCTTCGCACTAACTTTTAAACATGAAACAGACTACTAACATCTACGAGTGAAGTGTTAGTGTTCATGTTCATTCGACTTTATCAATTGGAACTTCATCACTCTTCGATTTTAAACGCCTGAAGAAGGAATAGTCCGAAACGTCGCGTTATTTAAGTAGTTAAAAATTCTACTTTTCAAAAAATTTCAAAAACAAAAATTCAAGTTAGCCAAATTGGTGAGTCTCTCTTCCTTATATATATTCTGTATACATAGATGATTATACATAAATGTTCCGCCCGCACTCCGCATTTCTTATATTTTTAACGGCAGGATATACAACTTCATTCCGAGGAAAGGGACTTAATTAAACTTTGGGCTTAGTTACAAATTACATTTAAAATAATTATTGCATGATCCAAAAAGGCCGACAGATAAATGTACATACGCTGGTCAAGCCATCCAACTCCGGTGGTAATGTCAATATCGACACCGTTGCGCGTCGGCCTATGTAATTCGGTTAGTTTTTTCCCAAAAGTCCTATTCGGGCGGACAATAAAAAGTAATATATTTGCTGTAATTGATAATGAAATGAAATTTTTAAATATTTATACATAGAACACCTAATCGGTTTCGTTAGTATTCCAATAAATGAAGAATCGTTTAGCAAAATGGGTCAAGTCAATTTTTTTTACAACTATTTGCACTATTTGAGACTATTTGCATTACGTGTACTATTTAAGTAGATACGCCACTGTGTTACATGGTGAAGGTCAAAATTCAACCGAAATTTTTTTTAAAAATATTCAAACTTCGTTTTTTAGCAGAACGGGTCAAGTCCATAAAATGATTTTTGGCAAAATGGGATAAGTCCACTCGAAAGATGTATTTCTGATTTCAATTTGGTTTTCCAGTGTTTTCGTAGTTTGTAGAAGACAATTGCGTGCGTGAAATTTTTTTATGCAAGAAAAACATAAAAAGTTTATAAAAAAGTTGGTTTCACTCAAAACGACTAAAATTTCATCACGCGGACTTTTTCCTCCCCGCTAAGTTATTGATTTTGAGGCAAAACGGAAGAAGTCCCCAAATTAAAATTTTGCAAAATTTTCTAAACATTACAGAGTCAGTCCAGATTATGTGTAAAAATAAAATAATTCAAACGGTTTCAAAATATCATATATTTTGCAGTTTTCAAAAAAATGTAAATAGAGAATTTTGCACATTTTAAAGATGAATAAATATAATATTTTGCACATTTTAAAGATGAGTAAATAGAATATTTTGCACATTTTAAAGATGAGTAAATAGAATATTTTGCACATTTTAAAGATGAGTAAATAGAATATTTTACATTTTTCAAAAAACATGTAAGTATAGAAACTTTTGCGCTTTTTAAAAAACATTCAAATGCAACATTTTGCACTTTTTAAAACCTCCTCGAAGTTAGTGCTTCCCACATCAATCTCATTGTGCGTTTCTTTTAGACATATAGATCATTAGATCATTTTGATTTTAGCTTAAAATTTGAAAATTGACCACCTTTTGATTCTTCACTACTGATGAGCCCTGCCGTGTAGGCAGTGTGCCGACTTCTAGTCGAATATATTTAAACGATTGAACTTACACATTACCCTCCTCACTTTGATCCCGGGTCGGGCATAGCAGCATAGTAGAGGAGATAAAGGACACTGATGATGAAGCCCGACATCATTCCGAATTCCAAGCCGACGAATAAACTGACGATAAAAGTGAAGCCCCATCAGGGGATAAAATCCATTTATACACGCAATAAATGACAACATTATTACTAACTATACACTTAATTATTGTATATTATTAATTATTAATTAACTACTCGATATAGTTTAATTAGTACATTACTTTATTGTAACCGTGATAAATTCCGACTGCAGGACGGGCCGGTTTACATGTTATTTATTTAAGTTAATATAGCAATGGGTATATGCTACGCTACAACTGAGCAACACCAGTGCCTCTAACGAAGAGCGTAACAGATAGCTGCGCCACACGAATAATTCGTCCCCCGGGGGCGAAAAGACCTTAAGGGACATTTTGTGCTGAGCCGTGCGGGGACGAATTATTCCTGTGGCGCAGCTATCTGTTACGCTCTTCGTTAAAGGCACTGGTTGTGTTAATATTAACTATGGCCACATTACTTATTACTACCCATGGAACTTGGCTGAGGTACACAAACCGCCGCTTAAGATCCAATTTCACATGTAAAACAGTCGTGTCCGACTTTGTTTGGAATATTTTAACATTGTTTATAAGAGTACCAATTTAATAATAATTACAAAATAATACAGGTCCAGAGTAATTCGGGTGAAGTTTGCGTTGTTTGGTCCCAATGCAATGGCCCGCAACTGCGACTGCAATATAACTTCATAGTATTAACGCTTTGAAATTTTGTCGCCGTGTAACTGCTAGATTTCTTATCCGAATTTGATTTAATTTGAGGTTTTACAATCCTTAGGTTGTTTTCTAAAAAAGTGATTTCAGTATTTTGTAAAAATTCAAAACAGTGTTCTTTTGAAAATAATTCAAAAATAGATATATAATGTGTACTTGAGGCACAGATTTAAAAAAAACAATTTGCCGTCAAACATTATAAGTTGAGCTCTTTACTCTTTGAAGTGATCTACTTCGATGACTATTTTGATGACCCAGAATTTGTGAAGTAGTTAGTGAGCCAAGATAAAAGTGACAGTTTCTTGAACCACCCCGTTCACCATTGTGAAAACCATTTGTTTATCGACATAGTAACAAGAACTGATTGTGGCCTTCGCTGGACGTAAACATCTCATAAGTCTTTTGAGATACATTTTCTGAGCATGAACCTCCTCCGGCCGTTGATCCTTGAAAGAAAAGTCAGCTAGCTTCAATGAGTTGAGGACGGATGATGACCGCGTGTGAAACTCACTGAGCATGGCGAAGATGAGAAGAAGACAGATGAAGATGTAGACACCTAGAACGCTGAGAGTGATGCTCACGAAACCCTCCATTCGAATACCGCAGAAGGTGCACATAACTACAATCGTTATCATAATTGCCTTCGCCGCCGGGAGGTTCAGCGGGGAATATATTTCATTGAAGGTTATCATCAGGACTGTGACTGCTCTGTACATATGCAGTACCCTTTGACACTTTGGGAACGTTTTTATTTCTTTCGAGCATTTTATTCCGTCGCTGTAAAGAGACCATTGTTTTTGCAATCAATCGTAGCATGTAACGGCGGTGTTCTTTGATAAATCTTGGAGCACGTGGTACAAGTCCCGGTCAACTCTCGCATCTGTAATTCTTGGCCAACTTTGATTTCGATACGTCTCGTCGAATCTATCAAATTTACTCATGGCCGGATCGTATCGAAGTCTTTGTGGGATCAGACTTACCGCTTGCCCTAAGACTTATCAAAGAATCCTCGAAGTAAGTAACCAATGAGTTGTTTATATATTTGTATTTAATTTTTACTTAAGCTTTTTAAGACAGACAAGAATTGGAAAGGTGCATCCAACTCCCATTTGAAGGTAAACAAAGGCGAGTGAGTGATACATGACTTCGATGTAACTCATAAACACCATGAATGGTATTCTCTGTAGGAAATTGAGTGACTCCGGGTCACTCACGAGAGACGAAATATACTCAGGTGAGGCTGGGCGCAAGTAGCTGCCGATGATCATGAGGGCCGTAGCACAGTTGATGCCACGATACAAATTAACGAGCGCGACTTCACAAAATCGAATAATTCCCAATTTTTTAGGAGCAACTTGTCCGTCTGCTAATTCATTGAAATACTCTCCTAAAATTGACCCAATTATATTTTAATAATTCCAATTTCTTGTGCTGCCGCTACGTATTTTTTAAAAGAAAGTATACATATTTTTTGTGTGCAAAATTTAAGTAGTGAAAAATTGAGCGTATAAGAAGTTGTTGACTGTATTATTATTTATTACAAAGCACTTGTGCAAAATGTTTAGCTTACTTTCAAATTCATCTAGAAACAGTGTGAATCCTCGAGCAAATGGTGGAACAATGGGTCCAATCATGTAGGTAGCGGTCTGAAATACAGATGGCCAGAGGAAATAGACGGCAGCAAACTGCATGTACACTTTTTCGGAGTCCGTCTTGGTCTCATCTCCCATTGTTTGGTAGCATCGAACTCCAACGAATGTGGAATATACAAATGAGAGGAGTATGTTGAAGTGCCAGAGATGCAAACGAAATTTTGAGTATTTAATCCCATTTTGGGGATCAGTAATATGCCGGGGGACGCCTTGGTCGTCGTTTTGGTTCCCAAAAGTCCAAACAAAGGGATGCATTTGAAAAAATTGACCTGTTTGCAACCCCTTTCGAATGTATTCTCTCATAATCGGCGTGAAGAGTTTCCCTTCGTTCCTATTCTCTTTCTTCTTCTTCTTATTTTTGGTCTCTTGTCTGCCTCTTTTTTTCTCCATCGTTGTCGAATAAAACTGTCTGAGTCTTATTGGGGATTTGTGTAGCTAAAGACTTGACCAGTTTCCCGTTCAAACTCCACACATATACTAGGAGGAACTTTTGTAGTGCTTCTGCTGGGTTATGTATTTTATTTTTCAGGACTGTGCTAAAAGTTAGTACAATTTAGATAAGTGCCTTTCTGAATAAGTTGCTTTCTAATATATACGAACGAAATGAATACGGGCAAAATATAAAATATTCAGCATGTGAATGAAATACATTTTCCTATACATAATATTTTACACAGGCTTACTGCTCTTGATATATCACGGAAAGGGGCACAGAACAAACTGCGTGGGTATAGAGTTGTGCGATGAGATAGAAAATATTTAAGTTGGTCTTTACAGTAGAACTGAAAAAATGTGTATTCACACAGCAACTAAATTATTTTAGGATATTCTTCAAAGACGCTATACAAGACGTTATACAATTACTTCTACCGCTGCTGAAACCCCACGTCGCCGATTTTTCATAAACTTGATAAATAACTTAAAGTTAATAACTATTAACTTCACTAAATTTTGCTGTGTAGAACATTGTGACATATTTTTTTACTTTGGCTCAACATTTACAATTACGAATTTTAAAATAAACGAAAATAAAGTTCATACTGCCAATTGTTGTAAAAGTCAAAACCTTGACTTCCCTTACAAATATTCGATAATCCTTCGGATTTTAACCTTCATCAGGTGCTACTGTACTTCATGTCAGAGCTACACGTGTACAGAACACATAGCAACTTCAAACGGTTCCCTATGTAGTTCGGGGTTTAAATTACATTTCCCAGTTTGCGTTATGAAACATTCTATGCATATTTGAAATTTGAACACGTTATACAAAGACAAAGACTCACCAAAATTTCGTAAATACATATTTTTAATATTAAGTTTCGCCTATTTTCGATAAAGAAATAAGGCGATCGATTTGGCTGAGGGCATTAAATTATTCACAAGTCTTTAATATAATATAATTATTCTTCAAGTACGGCTTCGTACTTGGTCGGCTTCGACATCGTACGGGGTTTTCATTGAAATACATACGTCGACCTGAGAATCAATTATACGGTCACCACAGGCATGGCACTGCCAATTTGATGATCTTAAAGTGTTAATTGTGCATTTATCTTTAATTTGCGCCTATAAATCTCATATTGGAAATAAAGCCATTAAAAAATACGTATGATTTTGCATTGGATTTTCGAAAATTAGTTCACTGCTGTTCCGTAAGTGGCGGTAGTCTTGCAAGGGGTTCATTCAATTCAAGCACACAGTATGAAATTGAAATATCGGCGTTTTATAGGTAATGTGTGGAAATATGAAGTCCACTTCGGTTTTAGTTAAATTAATCCATCACATAGTGCCACATATGAGTATATGTACCTGCATACAAAGGAAAATTTCATCCAACTGAAACCCTTCACACAGTGAATATATGACACTTTTTGGTTCGAGATATTGTTGTTTTGGAGGCAATTGCAATACTTAATTATGTATGAATGTGGAAGTTGTTTTATAATGCTTTTGTTTTTCATAACAAAAATCTAAAACCCTGGAAAATCCTAGAAAACTACAGAGCTTCTTGAACCTGTAGAAAGCTAGAAAAGAAAGAATTGTGCGGAGAATGTGAAAAATATGTGGACTGGAAGAAGGAGACACACGATTTAAAAACAAATATATACTGTCTAGAGCAACCACACGGATACTTTTTCAATTAAGAAAGGTGAGTTGGCCGCGCATGCGCCCCGTCCACCTTATACCAGTATACAAAACAAACCATTGCAGCATCTCTATTATTTCGCTATCTCCTTGGTTAAAACCCGCAACTCATAAAACCATTTTCTATATTATATAAAAATCCTATCTTAAACAAATTCCCGCAAACGAAGATTTCAATTCGGCTGTTGTAACAAGGAGATAGCGAAATATTAGGATGCTGCAATGGTTTGTTTTGTATACTGGTATAAGGTGGACGGGGCGCATGCGCGGCCAACTCACCTGTCTTAATTGAAAAAGTATCCGTGTGGTTGCTCTGAACAGGTCTAGAGCAACCACACGGATACTTTTTCAATTAAGACAGGTGAGTTGGCCGCGCATGCGCCCCGTCCACCTTATACCAGTATACAAAACAAACCATTGCAGCATCTCTATTATTTCGCTATCTCCTTGGTTAAAACCCGCAACTCATAAAACCATTTTCTATAATTTATATAAAAATCCTATCTTAAACAAATTCCCGCAAACGAAGATTTCAATTCGGCTGTTGTAACAAGGAGATAGCGAAATATTAGGATGCTGCAATGGTTTGTTTTGTATACTGGTATAAGGTGGACGGGGCGCATGCGCGGCCAACTCACCTGTCTTAATTGAAAAAGTATCCGTGTGGTTGCTCTGAACAGTACTTACGCTCATCTATCTACTCACGTTATATCTATAGATAATTTATATCTACAATTTATTATACTCTTATTTCTTTCCAATGCTCAAAATCGAAACCAAAAAGAGGGCTCTGAACTGCCCCAAAAAAATAAGCTAAATCCAACATTAATGATATAGATTTAAATATATGGCTGCTGATTGCTGAGTTTGAGTTTCTGTTTAACGAAAATTATTAGATTGTCTTTGCATGTTGTATTAAAATATTTTAACATCGTCTTCCTTAGCATACTAAACGAAGAAAGATGAAAAATGAACACATGGCTAATTTTTCAGATTTAATTTGAAAGACGAGAGCATTTGCAACTAAATGTATCTGCATCAATAATATGCACAAAGTCATCTCGGAAGGTTGCAGCGAATCGACGTCTAAGGTCTCCAATGTGATCGTAGATCTTCCTTATCACCGGTTTCAATTCTTTGCTAAATCCGGCATCCTCTGCAAATGCCCGATAATATTCCCATTGCAGCTGACCTAATTGATGACTATATCGATGGGGAAGACGCATCATTTTCCTAAGATTTTGATCCTTCTCACGGTCTTCATTCATTTCGATTTCTGTTGGTAGCTTCATCCGGCCTTGTAAATATTTCACAAAGTAGCGTACCTAAAAAATATCCAGAATAAATTAGACAATATTATATGTCAACTGAAGAGGAGAGAAATTTGAACCTTTATATTTTCGTAGGTCTTGATACGAAATTGCCAATTGCCTACAGTTACATTGCTCATTAACATTGAAAATTGTGTACTATATAGGCAAACTCACTTGAATATCACACAAATAAAATGGAATACACTGAAATGGAAGACCCAGGAAAGAAAGAGTATGATACTTAGTGTGAATCATATGTCTATAAAGAGGAGTCACTTGCTTCCCATCTTCAACGATGACTTGACACTCTGGGGCTAAGAATGGAAAGTCGTACTTGTAACCTATATCATCAACCAGGATTGTAATAAATTAAATTCCGTATTTCCGAAACATACATATCATGCACTGTAATAAAATTTGAGTAAATGCAATGTTATGATTGTATATCGCTAAACTGAAGAAGCAAAATTGGCGATCTGCATTTTTGTAATGTATTTAATTGTGTATTTTGTTTGGAAAAATAAGGAAATATAAGTCAAAAAATGGAGATCGGCAAATTTGCTTCTTCTCATTCGCGATATCTCTGTAATATCTGGAAACCGGAACTGAACTTACCGGTACAAAGTAAAAGGACATCACATTGAAATTCTTGATTGTCTTCAAACACAAATCCATTACTCTTTACAGTCTTGATTGGAAATGTTTGGATAATTTTGGAGGGAAATACACTGGCCAGCGGAGGCGAGCGTACACTCAAAATCACCTAATAATATCATCCAAATTGACAACCTGTAATTATATGTTAGGTGATAGGTAAAATTAAAGCTATTTTTAAGAATGATGTAAGCGATTTCTTTTTCCACTTCTGTGTCGCTAAGTCTCTGTATCGCCGTGACGTATTCGACCTGGGCTCCTCACACATTTACAACCAATGATACGGTTTCTTACGTAACGTATATAGGTACCTACCAAATATTGGGCTGCTTTTGCTCAACAGATTTTTTGAGCCTTGGGTCAAATAGGATAGTATGCTAATATAAAATATAAATTAACTTCATGATGTAAAGATAGTTAATTTGCAAACCCGGGTGGCAACTGCGGCGAGTTCCAAGGAAATGTCTACACCAGAAGGGCCGCATCCAACAACCACAACTCGCTTATTTGCAAACGTTTCTGGAGAGCGGTAATTCTTACATTGAAATATTTCACCTTGGAATTCTTCAATATTTACAATCTCCGGAACACAGGGTGTGTAGTGGTGACTAAAAGAAGGTGTAAACATGGGCCAAAAGAAAAATATCTTGAGCTTGTCACAAGCACGCAGTTTTTAGAAAATAACGCTTTTTTAGTATACACATTGATGCTAGAGAAATTTTTGTATTTTTAAAAACGTCTAATTAGAAAATTTTACACTGTCAAAAGGGTCTAATTAGAACATTTTGCATTTTTTAAAATAATTATATCCGATTCGAACTTAGTAATAATAATACTTTGCTGCTAGAAAGGCCTTCCTTATATTTGAAACGAGGCTTTAGAAAATTGTGTACTTTGCAATTTCAAAAAAATTAGTATTAAAGCAATTAACTCTCTCAAAAACCGAGAAAATATTTTACTGATGTTATAAATAATTATTCCCACTGTGAAAGCATTAATAGTTACTTCAAGAGGGGTAACCTCTTGTCTGAAATACATAGTCAGTTTTGGGAAGGTGAAAAAATACACAAACTATAAAGTCAAATACAAGTCACACAGTCACAGTATACTACTATAAGAATGCATTGCACGTTTCTTTGTATGGCTATTTTTTATTACACTTTTTCTACCTATGAGACATGAGATATAGACATGGACTATAGGTATCTGAGGTTGAGATAAAGTATCACTTTACCCGTTGCATACGATGACCGAGTCAAATTCGTAAGATTCCACGGTGAGAAGTTGAGTATCTTGAACAGTAACATGCCATTTGGGTTCCGTATCCAAATCCTCATCTATTTTTTCAATTTCCTCTGCTTCTCGTAATATTGGCTTGACGCAAGTAACTTTTTTGTTGTACTAAAAAAAATACCAAATATTGATTGTAAGTAAGTAGATTACCACAAGTAATATACATACACCAATACACCCCCAATATTACAGGAAATAAGGTAATGTAAGTAAAATTAACATTTTAAAGAACTTAACCAACTTGAATGGAGTTCCAAAGTTGGAAATAATCAGCATAGTCATGTAGATACTGCTTTACTTCTTCGTGGGACACAAAAGAATCTTCCCCCTTGTCAAAAGGAAAGTCCAAAAATCCCATTATTTCTTTCGGCAAATTAGTCCTGAAAAGGTGAATACTATACTAACTTCTTGCCCAATAAACAAAAGAAGAGACTTGATATTGAGTAACCAAGTAATTAGGTAGGTTACCTATAGGCTATTTAAATTTAAATTAAACTCTTATAAGTGATAAAGTGATGAATGACTTATTTACCGAAGATCGCGATACATGGCTGTGTGAATGACACCGGGAAGCTCATCTTGTAAGACTTCTCCCGTGTAGCGCCATATGCCACCTATTGAAGAACTTTGCTCAAAGAGTGTCCCGGTTAAATCAGAAGTTGAATTGATGTGGCGGAGAGCCGTCAATCCAGCAGCTCCAGCTCCAATCACACAAATCTTCATATTTTTTCTGGTTAGTGAAACTGTAATAATTTTATTAGAAATTTTAATTATTGTGTAATTTTTCTAATAAAACTGATTACTGGTTAATAGAGACACAAAGTAGGTAGGTGACAAGTTTTGTATAAAGGTATCGAGGGGTAAGTCTAACTATAGTAGGAACTACTTAAAAGATTACCAGGATTTGGAATTTGGGCTAAAAAGTAAAAAGTTTGCAGGCCTCTATTATGTATAGCTCTGCGTACTTTATCAGTGCGAATAGTTTTTTGTAATAATTTATGCTTCTGCCTGTGGTGTCTAAAAAGCTCTAGTTTATATAATAAATATTAATTTAAGCGATATCCACAGTTAGCCTTAAATTGCTAATGCTTTATTATTATATACGTGATATCACTAATCATGTAAGAGGTACGTGCATTAAATATTTTCAATCAAGGTACGAGTTAAGTTTGGCTTGCCACTTGACCGAAATGAGCGGGATTGTCCAGAAATAGTAGTGACGGTCCCCCCAGTCCCCCAGCAATGGGATGGCCCCGATGGCCTAGACTGGGATATAAGAAGATAGTACACTCCTGAAAAATATCATAATAATATAATGATAATCCTATCTAATAGACTTATTTTACAAAAATCCAACGGTAATTAAAAATAATGTATAAGGTGTGGATTACTGTGGATAATTTGATGCTTCTGGTTACGAATACGAACGATGAATAATGATTGAACGAAAAGCAAGTCAAATCACCTTTAATTAATGAAACGTTAAAATTATGAAAGCTAAGAACATGGAAATCAATAAAAAAACAATAAGTACATATTAAGTACATTAACTGTAAGCATCTATACATCCTTACACAAAATTCATAATGACACTGAAAATGAATACAAATATCTATGGTTGACGGTCAAGTTTTTGAATAAATATTACAATAAAATTTGAAATACCTTTTAGTCATTTTTCTTCAGTGTCAGGAATTTATCCGACACTTCCCCTTTACCGTTTTTGCTGAAACTGCGAAATCAAAATATTTACTTGCTATATAGCACATCACTCATATAGGGCAAAAATTATCAAGTTACAAAGTTCTTATACACGTGTCCTAACATACATACCTTTTTCGAAATAACAAAAATTGTTTGCAGTTATGCACACGCTGTTAGCTGTTACGGGTCTTTAAAACTAATAATTTGTTATATTATTGAGGTTTGTTAGAGCTTTAAATTATTGTGTTTAGATTTACCTTGATTTTCCTATTTATCTGTGTAAGTCAGTTACTAGTTATATCATGCATATTGATTTAAAAAAATATTCAAACTCACGGAAACCGATTGGAAATCTGCATTAATTAATTAATTCTAATTACTCAACATGCAGTGCCTACTTATTAAAAACAAAATGGGAAACTAAAGGCTGGCTCAGCTGCTTCTTATAAATTCTTGTTGCCTTTATATTCAAATGTTGAATAGTTGAGAAGGAACAATAAAAGTAAAAGCCCTAACATTTTAATATACTTGGGTACTTTTAATTGTTATTAGCTAGTATTAGTATTTAGTTATCAATTATTGATTCAGTTTTGAAGATACCTATCGTATAAATTAGAAAAGATTATGGATTTCATAATAGGCTGTATTGAGATTTTTCTGGAGTGAAATGTATACGTATAATAATATTACTATTGCTGTGTTTAATAATTTATTATTTGTTAAAATTGAACAGGAACAAATTAAAGTTGAAGGGGGAACTGTTTACTACTTAAAGCGGAAACATGGGTGACCCCACGAGTGCTGCTCATTTGACCGGGACACTTCAGTCTTGCCCTTCGCTATTTGAACTGCTGTCAGTTGAAAATTTCTCCTCAGCTTTACACTCCGCAATTAACCATGTAATTAAGGTGAGTTGAATTTTGATTTAAATTCTGATCAGTGGTAGTTTTCATAAGATAATTAATATAGTTTGTCACTATCCCAATTTTGGTTACTGAATCCTGTTATTATGAAGCTAAATTCCTTAATTTTGAATACAGTTTGTAGCTACACGAAATCCTGAGAAGTTCGGTATTTTATATAGAAATTTCGATGAGCTATTCTTAGTATTGGATGCCGCCTTACAACTTCAGTACCTAAAAACTAAACGTAAGTGCTTACGTGTGTAATTTAGTCGCTAAAACTACTGTAAAATTTATTTATTTATTTATTTGAAGATCGCATTTTATATTTTTTAAGGAGGGACGCTTAGTGAAACATTTTATGGGCTGGAAAGACGTACCATGATAAAGGGGGAAAGAATTAACATTTTACCATCTCTAGGAGCGTCGGTTTTAATTCCTTACATCAATATTAAAATCAAAAACCTGTATGATGCTCTCCGTGAGGAGGGTAGTAGTCTGACCGTGAGAAGAATTTCTTATTCTAGTTTTTATTGTGTAGCAAACCATTTATTGCTTTGAACACATGTATTTTTACTTTATTATTAATTCCTTCAAAACCTTTTAAAATAATGAAATATTTGGCTTTATCATTTTTCAGTGGAAAAAATTATTCATCAAAGTATACCCAGCAATGACAGCACTCCTCGGAGCATTGAAATTGTACAAATACATCAGATACTGTTTGGGACGCTCAATTAGTCACGATTTTATTCTACAATTTCTGGGCTTACATGTTAGTTATTCCATTCCACCTCTAATCAATCCAGCAAGGTAGGGATTTCTCCGTATTTATATTAGAAAATTAATTTAATAGTATGTATTGAAATCTACAGATTGAAATTGGTCATATTGGGGTTTTTGACAAATAACAATGCGGTTTCTTAACATACTTAATTTTTTTTTGGATTTCCAGTGAAACTAAACCTTTAAAATGGTTCTTAATGACACTTGGTGAGTCCGTACTATGGGTAATTGAAATCGGATCGTTTTTCGTTCAATTTCTTGAAGCATGGTCAAATAAACGTGGAGCCCTTCCCACCTCTCTTCCAGTTCCAGAATTTTACCAGGTTAAATTACTAATTTACTACTGTAACTTTAAATTCTCGCAATTGCAAGCTCGAAATGTAGACAGCAACGAACTGTGAATTGCATCGGTTTAGATTTCAATTTTGCACCGATTTTATTCGTTTTATGAATAAAAATAGACACAATTATAATTGAAGTAACTGATTAAATTATATTTTCAAATCTATTAGGGACCGACTCAACTGGATAAATTGAAATGTCCCTTGTGTAACGAGACAAGGAAGAATTCTGCTACGCTCTCTACGTCTGGCATTACGTATTGCTATACTTGCATCTCGAAATATTTACAACATTATAGGACTTGTCCAGTCACAAATATTCCGTCCACAACGGATCATATTATACGAATATTTTATACCTGAATAATAAATGTAGTCTGTCGTTTTTCAAAAGTTTCCCAAGCCGTATTTGAATAACTTTATTGCTTATAATTATTTATTTAATGCCGGTAACGGTAAACATAATGTGGACTTTCAGAGTGATGGATCCACACATTATTGTAAATATGTTTACAATGTACCTATATCTTACTGATGACCATCCTAAAGGTACAAACATCTGGTCAGAAATGATGTGTCCACTTGTATCACACCTTTGCTATTACGCTGCACGTATAGCTTTATGACTGCACCTCCTTACAAGCATAATTAATTATTATTACAAAAAAGAACAATTTCTTGACGCGCAAACTTCACAAAGGTGCAAAATTGGTTATCTCCATTGTTTAAAATTTCTGCATAAAATTAGTAGCAAAACATAGCAACACATTAATGGCATAACTTAACAGTGGTAGGACACTAGTTCATCCATTTCTATAGAATACAGTGTGACACTAGTTTAAAAAAAAATATTTTGAAAAATGTTTTTACGATCCAGCCCTACACCTACGTAAGTAGTTATTACCTTTATACATGGATGGCATCATTTACGGACGATCCCTAAGCTAGAAACATCACTCAAACAAATTCGCAACGGCAAAAAAGCACGTCATAATATTGAATGCAAATTGTGTGTACAATGTTTGCAAGGGTTTTGATTCAGCTAAAATGTTAAGACCAGGACTAGGGACGACTGACTGACATGACGGCTGCTGATTACAATTACAAATAACAAGACCAAGTGGACTTTCTAAGTGGACGATAGTCAAATAGTCACGACGATGAGATACGGCAGAGTCGGCAGAATTCAACTCGGTTTGAGGATTAGAGGATCATCTCAACATCATAAGAAAGAGAGTCAAGCTAGACTGACCAGCAGCAGGCAGGACAGGATCTCACGAGATTGAATTCAAGGATCTGCTCACTGAAACCGAGCTGTACAACAACAGCTACAAAGATCAACAGATCAAAATTCAATTTATATAATATTCTCACCATATAATATTATCGTCATCATCTGTTTGTTATACTGACTATACTACAGCCTACACTGCTCTGGTCAGGCTCTCGCTGTACCGTACTCAACTCGCTTTACTTTGGGATCGTCCGTAAATGATGTGATTGGTAGAATGGGTGGAACTAGTCTGGTATTGATGACATTCCGTGTTTAAGATAGCCGTTTAAATAATGTTAAAGTAATTACATGGGAGTGGATGGGTCCAAAAATAGTATCAATTTGAGTGACATCATTTACGGACGACCCCTTTATGCAGGCTGACAACTTTAACTCGCTGACTCCGTTTTTGAAGTGCCAAACAATTTTGGATGGAGGTGTAGGATGTAGAACTGTGGCAGACGCATAAGAATATTATTGAGGATTGTATTAAATGCCAATCAGCAGTTCGAGAGACATACTTTTTGCCTCTTGTTCCTCTTCCCTGCGTCTCATTATTTTATTTATTTAGAACTGAAGATTTGTTCAATTTGTGCTCTGGCATGGTCTTTGTCCATATTCATCTGAAAAAAAGCAGGATTCTGCAACCAAATTACCAAATCCAAGCTACAAAACAAGTAAACTGTATAAAATACAATACAAAGACAAATAAACTAAGTAATTTTTAAGCTAGAAACTAAAACGAAAATACAGACGGCAACGGAGACAGAAGTAATAAAATATTCTGACATTTTTAACGATTTAAATTAAACTATATAGTCAATTAAGTGTCAAGGAAGACCTCAAGGGTGTAAAAATACGAAAAAAAAGGACATAGGAGGAAGCCCAGAACCAGAAAGAATAGGCTCTCAGTTATAGTTGATAGTGTCTTGGTTTAGTGTCGAAATCGAAATGGATTGTTGATTGTCGAATTCGAATTCGAATCTTGGCAGTTCAACAAATTATTTTGTACCTATCGTATACCTATATAATACTTGATTACGATTTCATAGTTGATAGTTGATAGTGTTCCACACAGTTCCACTGTACTGAGTTCTTGCTGATTATTCTACTTTTATGATCTACAAATTATTGTGACTACTGTTGAACTGTTGTTGAGTGTGGTTGGTGGTTCACCTCTTCCGTCTGTCTGTCATCGTCATCTGTTGACATTGCCAGGTCTGTTGGGGTTGGATTCTGTCTGTCATCTGTCGTCTATTGACTATTAATTCAATACTTTTTTTGCAAGTTGTTCGTGTACTTTATGATAGAATCGAACATAAATAGTATATTTGACTGAAACTATATTATTTTATGTCTTCCGTGTGTGTCATATTCTCTGCTCCTTGATTTCGATCTCATTCCTCGATCCTCTAGTGTCGTTCATCGTCATCGTTAGTCTGTAAAGCCCACCTGGAATCGGTTTCGTCGAGAATCGACCATCGGCATCTGGGTCGGTTTCGGTTTCGGTCTCGGTCCGGCGTTTCTTTCGCATATATATGTTTTGCCGATTATATTGATGCGAATTCAAAATTCTCTTACACACCCAAAAATCGAAGAGACCTACTTTTGACTTTGTACTTACTAGTTAGGTATTCTGTCAGTTCTGATAAAAACCCGTCACCGTCACCCTTACTTCGTTTGTGATGTTGTACTACTAATGACTAACATTGTTTCTTCTGCATTAATTTGTATTTGATTGGATAATTGGATTAAATCGAGGATTTTTGGATATATAGCATAATTTATTAAAATTCGACTTTATTTTATCCCATTGACTGTGAGCACTGACTGAAGCTGTAATTACCTCCAAAGTATTAATATTTAACGAAGAAACAAGAAGGAAGTGTTTTGTAACTCAAACTGAAATTATAATGTCGCCAAACAGCTTGAATTCATCAGAGTTTCTTCATTGGTTTGTTTGTTGTGTTCCTTCGCCTCCGCCCAGACAGGTATGTCATATTTATGTTTTTCCTTCATGTTAGCTCTTTAAGTTTGATTTATGATTAATGAGATAATTCCATCATCCGTATACTTCAAAGTTTTATGCCTTTAATAACTTTAAATGTTAAACATTCAAAAATTAACATAATATTTTATGAAAACGAAGCTACGTTGTACGTGGCATAAATTGTACTTGACTATAAACCAATAACCGTAGTGCAACAAATTATAATTTAAATGCAACATTTACTTACATGCATAAAATTAATATCCTACATATGACATAGAATATAAAATTGTGTTACAACACCTTATGTACATAGTCAATAGTAAGGTTTAGAGTAATTTAAAATTAGTAGAGTTTGGCAGTTAGAAGAGGTTGATGATAATGAACTAATTGATGATATATTGACTTGATATCTGGCTCAATTTTTAATTAGTCACCAACCAATTAATTAAAAACTCGTGTTGGATGTTGATATTTGATACTGTATAATATAGTATATAGCAATTGGCATTATAAATACTTTAATTAATTTTATAGGCAATATTTACCATACCGTACTAATATTTTGTCTGTAGTACTATAGTGTAGCATTTTTACTGGCCGTCAGCAGAGACCGGACAACTGCTTTAATTTTGCTGTTCGTGTGTAATATAATATTATGACGTATGAGATAGAATGTAATTTAATTTCTCATTTATTTTTTTAATCATGTAATTAATTATTAATAAATTGTATATTTTAAAGCCAAGTCTTTATGACTTTGACTTATTTGATTTTGATTCGCATCGGATATTTTTTCAAATCACCTAGACTGCCATATATGGAGTAGAGTTATGAAACGGTGTCTGATATGGTGTTTTAATTAGGCAGTTAAAGCCTTTTTTATATGTATTGGCATGTTGATTTAATAATTACCTTTTTTTAAAGCTGAGAAAGTTTCTGTTTTTATTTATAGTATTTATTGTTGTACATAACACTATGCTTAGTTACCTATAGTTTTGATATATAGGTAGGTAGGTATGAGTACCTACTTTTGTGCTAAAGCAAAAGCAAAACAAAATTGTATATAAATATAATAACAAGTTACAAGTACATAATCAATCTAAAACTCAAAGTAGGATGTTGGACGTTACTATGTATTTTCAAACAAACTACTTAAATAGTGAACACAAATTGTGAGTGGATGGTTGCTCTTCTTGAAACGTCAAGCTGAAACGTGTAGGGAGGCTGATAGCGATAACGACTACGATAATAACAACATTTTGTGGGGTTTATATTGTTGCTGTGCTAGTCATTACTTTATTGAACATTGCATTGTACCGTCTATTTACTTTGCCCCGTGGGTTTAATATTTGATTTGAGCTCACCACGAGCTATAATATGTCGGAGCAACCTTCTGTCTGTATACAGATAAAGTTTTTTTTAACGACATAAAGTTGTTTTTCGTATGGTGGTTATTTTAGTTGTAGATCAAACAAATAATAACCCAAACGATGACTGTTCATATTATGTCCAATTGTAGGTCAAAGGTTAGTTTTAAATAAATTGTAGTGATTTAAATGCATAATACAGATAATATCGTCTGTGAAGAACCAAAATGACCCATATCCAATTTAAGCTGCAATAAAAATGAGCTATGTCATAAAAACAAAATGTTAATTAGGAGTTTTTGAAAAACGTAAAATGTTCTATTGCCATGTTTTTCAACAATGTAAAATGTCCTATTTACATATTTTTGAAAAGGTGCAAAATGTTCTAATTCCGTATTTTTGAAAATGTGCAAAATGTTCTAATTCCATGTTTTTGAAAAGGTGCTATTTATAATTTCATGTATTTGAAAAGTGTAGAATGTTCTATTTAAATGCTCTCAAGACATATTTAAATATTTTTGTAGATATATGATATTGTTGTTAGCTAAAAATGGATATTGGTCATTTTGGTTCTTCACAGACGATATTGAAGTTCATCATAGTTTCGGTCAAATCGTGTGACGAACAGCAATCAGTCCATCAGTAGATCAGTCTAATCAGCACTATGATTACGCTGGGTGGGATTAGCTTATTTAGATAAAAGTATAAGAACGTTTTGGATGGAAAGACACGGACGACGGTCTTTTATTAATCCCCATTGATAAATCAGCAATCAGAGCATTGTATTTTGTATATATACCTACTTGTAAAAGTTATCCAGAAACTTACACGATGATGAGATCGAGATGTACAACGCAATAGTATTGTGATAATTTTATGATCTATGTAAAAAAGGAATACATTACAATGTTTTAATGAATGTCATTTTTTAATTTGCTAATTTCCAGAGAAGAAAAATTGATCGTACAATGATAGGGAATCCAACGGATTTTCGTCACACAGCCCACATGGGAACGGATGATTTAATGGATCAACCAGGACATCTAAGTTTACTCCAAACTCAAATGAGTTCAAAAAATTTTATAGTTCCGAAAACTCATTCGAATGTTCCTGATGACCAGTCAAATTCTTCCAATGATTTCACTTAAAGTTAAAATTCCATTTACATGTACTCTACCATCTTCCACGCAACCACGTACTTCCGAGTACAAAACATACTGGAAAGTTAAGGAGTTTAAACAAATATTACTATTACTATATACCTAAAATAAAAATAAAGTAAAAACCTTGATTAAGAAAATGAAAGCAGAGACAAGATAGAAAAACAGAGAAATAAGACCAACTATATACATAAACCAGGACCAGAACCTGAAAGAAGGAAAACCAAACTACCACGATTGACTATATATACTAATATTAAATATTACTAATTAATTTTATTCTCAAAATCTAAATATAAATCGTGTTTAAATTATAACCTGCAGAACAAACGCAAACAAAAAGAAACATTTATGAAAATAGTACATGACGAAGAAGTGAGAAGGAAAATGAAAGAAAAAAATTCAAAAATGAAGATATTAATACTGTAGCGAAAATCATGGATCGCCATGATTCAAAAATCACTGGTTCCCCTCTGCATGAATTATTTATTCAAAAAAATTAATTCAACATGAATAAAAAGGATGAGATTACAAATAATTCTAATCGAACTGCTACCTGCTGTCATTGTCATCGTCATAAGTCGTCAATCGTGATTTGATTTATGTTCAATGTTATATATGCAATCATGAGTGCTAAAAATACTTGTCTGCTATTATGCAACGTCACAATTGTAATTATTATACACAAACAAAATGTCATTGTTACATATTAGATTAATATTATTTCGAAAATCTTGTAATTTTGTATGGTAGTAAACTAAGTTCAGATAAGTTTACAGCTTAAAATATGAGTTCATAAAACAAGGGTAACAAAAATTTGCAATATTTATTTGTTGTATTCGTATAATTTAATATGTGTACCAGTTGTAATACTGAGTTGCTGAGGGTAATATAATTTTATGATTGCTTATATATGTATAGCCTAACTAAATTAATAATACTAATATACACACATGCTAATAATTAGGTACGAGACTTAAATATAATAATTAGACGAAATGTACTTTACATGTCTAATTAAGGTTAATTCCTGAAATACAAACAAAAGGAAATTACGTTAATTAGGATTGCTATACAATTAGTACGAAATATGACGTGCCATGTATATTTGGTTATATTTGGTGTAAGCAAGAAGTAAAATATTTATGAAAATGTGACAATTGGAATTTCAATCGTTTCCCAATTTAAACAGTTTTCAGTTTACACAATATAAACACGAACACAAATGACCAAATAAAACGAATAAATACTAATCGTAAGCATTATTGTTACTGTCTGTATTAATGTCAGGATGCAGGCGGTTGTCAGATAAAATGTAAGATTAATCTATACTACTATTAAACAACTGATTTACTACCACGAAAAATAAGAAACAGTTATATTATAGCTTTTGCCAAATTTTGATTTTTTGAAGTATCGAGAATGTACATTTTAGTTTTTAATTTCTAATTTGTGTCTCTGCATACTATAGAATAAATTTTAAATAATTTTTTGACGTGCATCATTGTACGGTGTATTGAATAGTGTGTGTGTTTCCTCTATGTTTTTTGTGATTTATTTTCTTAAGGAGTAATATTTTAATACACAGCTAATTAATACATTGAAATAACATTGTATACGTTTGCATATGTATTATTATTTTTTAACTACATATACTACAGTAATTGATTACACGAATATGAATATTATCAATAATTATGGTATTGTTTAAATTGTATTATTATTGTAATATTCCGTTATATGACTTGTGACGTAGTATCATTCAAATTATTTTGATGATTTATATTATTATATTTATTTATATATGTTATTTACTAAAACTTGTCGTAAAAAAGATCTCCAAACTTTTTGTCCATATATAATAATTATATATTACAATAATTAAGTAGGTACATGTACTTCGTATATTATACAACATAAGTAAATTGTAGACTATATTTAATTAGAGAAAAAAAATAACGAAATGGATTGCAATACACAATAATGCGAATAAGACTTTTATTGAGATTGAGAATTGAGATTAAGATGTAGTGTGAGAATAAGTAGTCTCCGAATATTATTGTGTGATTTTTCAAGAGTCTACCTCTCACCATACTACTATACCGATACCAACCAACCAGTTCAATAATAATTAAAGATTAATTATTGTACCGCTATGCCGCATCCTACTGTTGTTACTGACTGTTGTTTTGTACTACATATTATGTATATGGAAATACAATTAAATTAAATTAAACTACCTTACATGTAATAGAATGATGTAAGTACATACTGTCTGTATGTCTGTATTGTAAACTCCTGTTGTATCGTATCACATTTAAATCCGTAAATTAGTATGTGTATACTTACTCCACTCCGACGCCATTTCTTATAGTCTTCTCCTGCTTCTTATCGTATCCTAATCTATATAGTATTTGTATTTATAAATTACAATTCCAGTTTACATGCCATTTATAATAATCTTTTTACTCTATCAACTTTCTAATTCTAATTCCATAGTATGTTATTATCATATTGTAATTATACAATAATTCACAAACACACTGTTGTCATATATACAAAGCCAATGCCATTTAAGATTTTAAGATTTTTAGCTTTTTGCTACGTTTAAATACACTTTCCACACGACAAATAAAACGGCTGATTTTTCTGTACTTTTTACTACTATTGCTACTACTACTAGTACACCTATATTAATTAAAACTACGTACTAATTCTGATTACTGAGTGTATCGTTAACTGTATGTATATAATTAATTATGTGTAATTAACATTTAACATTATTATAAGGAAACAATTACAAAATATTGTATGTATATTGACGTATGTACCGGAACCAAACAGCCACAATAACATTAATACTAAGAAAATCCCCAGATATATATATGTAATTCGTTATGACATTGTAGTCTCTGGAATTAAAATTAAAAAAACGAAAAATAATAATTATTAGCGTGTCCTTAAAAACCAAGACATCTCAACAACTTCATGTTATGTGTCTGACTTAATACCTGCATTCCCATTTGCATGCGCATTCAGCTATCAAAATCAGGAGATGGTAGTTTGCATGTAGTTTAGTTCAGTAGGCTAACGACGAAAAAAGACAGCTAAGGCGATAACCAACTTTTAGTTTAGTTAGATACTGCAAGGGATTAAGAGTAGAGAACTTAAAAAAAAAGAAGAATATAATATCCTATTATTTACAGTGACAGAAGTCAAGAAAAAATTACAAAAAAAAGACAAGTCTCAACTCAAGTGACACCAATTTCCATTCCATTTCGATGATATTATATTCGTTTACTTAAACTTAAAACAAAAATCTTGGAGATGAAACTACTCACAACCTTTGTTAAGCTCTTGACTTGACTTTACTTTTAGTTTGATCGTGTGGTCGTGTCCACTATAAAGTCAACTTCTGGTCTTTAATAATGACGATAAGGGGGACTAAGCAGCTTTATTAGCAGAGGTAAACGACAAATTATGATTGAGATAGAAGATAGCTACACATGCTACATACCTTACCTATGTACTTTCAACGTTTCACTTGGCATTGGCATGCTACTCAACAACAATAACAAAAAATGACCAGTCACGTTTAACATCACATATACGCATTCAAACGGAGAAAACGACAACAAACTAACGGAACATTAATCTGTTGACTTGACTTTTTTTAGTAAACTTTCCAAGCTGAAAATCTAGTATTTTCTTCATTTTTATTCTTGCTTTTAAAGAGTAAACAGAGAAAAAGTTGTATTTGCATAATACTTATGGCTATTGGACATACATTATTTGCATATATTTGCAAATTTGCATCTCGATCTGGCGCGTTGTTATTTCGATGCTGATTTTTTTAATATATAGGAAGAAGAACTATTTAAGAATAATAAACACATGAAATGAAATGAATTGACAGGTGATAGGACAGGGACAGGATTAAACAGGATGACAGAACGACGACTTTATTGGATTTTGATAGTAATTATGTTGCTCTACTGATATACCTCGTATCAGTGACATTTTATCTCATATTTTTATTCTAAAAAGTTGTTGGCTGTCCAGTTACAACATACCACACAGCTCAGCAGAGCCACTACTAGTATTTTACATTAAAATATTGCATTGTTCACATTGCCAAATGAGTTTAAGTACTGCAGCTAAAGTTGAAAGGGTATTTAGACTGGAATGAAGATTGAGCGGATTATAAAAATTTATAAAAATTAAAAGAAAGAAAATAATATAATGCGAAAAGAAAAAGGAAACGGGGCAAAAAAATGCAATAAAGAATGACAATATTTTTTTAGTATTGTTCTTGTTGTGTTTTGGTAATAAGATTTATAGATAAATTTAAAAAAAAGTAAATAAGTGAGTACTCTTTTATTCTACTATTGTTTTGCTCTACACACATAAATTGCAACTTGTTTGTAACGTGCAATTTTGGAAAAACACAGGGTGACATAGTTGACAAACAAGATAAACAGGGATTAGGAGTGTCATTGTCAAGTTCAGTTTTATTAAGTTTATAAGCACCTCTTAAGTCTTTAAAAGTACAAGTGTTACAGAAATAAGAGAATTTTGAAGCGAAAAAAGATGAAAAAACGGAAAAATTGAACCTTTCGAATATCGACTGTGAAGAACCAAAATTACCCATAGCTAGAATCAAAATGAGCTATGTCATAAAAATTTCAAAATTAGAAACATGCTTAAAATGTTAATTAAGAGTTTTTGAAAAGTGGAAAATTTTCTATTTACATGTTTTTGAAAATCGTAAAATATTTTATTTAAATGTTTTTGAAAAGCGTAAAATGTTCTATTTACATGTTTTTGAAAAGCGTAAAATGTTCTATTTACATATTTTTTAAATGCGTACAATATTCTATTTAAATGCTTTCAAGACATGTTTCAATATTTTTGTAGATAGTAGATATTGTTTTTAGCTGCAAATGGATATGGATCATTTTCGTTCTTCGCAGACGATACATCTATTTTTTACGCCTAGTTTTATCAGTATCAGTGGCAATTCATTATAAACACATATGTAATAAGTTCGTGAGATGAAATTTTAATTGAGTGAAACCAAATTTTTTTCAAATTTTAAATTTTCTCTTACCTAAAAATCTTACGCACGGGAATTGTCTCCTACAAACTACAAAAACACTGCAAAACCAAAGGACATGGCACAGTTAGTGTGGGAAATTGGACCCCCGTTAGATTTTCCTAAAAATCAAGTATGTTGTAGAGAATTTTAAGCCTAACAACTTTCCGAAAGACACTTTTCTCAAATGTTGAAACTTGACCTCTAAATGTCGGGTCTAAATGTTTTAGGTGGACTTACCTCATTTGTCAAAAATCATTTAATGGACGCATCCCGTTTTCCCAGAAAACGAAATTTTGGCTATTTTTAAAAATTGCTTTGGTTGAAATTTTAGCTTTACCATTCAACAGACAGTAACGTATCTAGTTGAGTAGTACACGTAACACAAATAATAAAATTTTGAAAAAAAATGAACATAATTATCCCGTTTTTGCAAACAACTTTTATACGATGCAAGTATTTGGCCGTGATATTTCGAATATCATCCATGCTGCGCCGAATTATGTGTTTCGATTTAATAACATTCATTATGGCATATCGACTCATGTCATCTCCAATCAAAGCCATGTAATGTAATAATTTTATAAAGTTTCTTTGGAGTTAATCGACCGTGCGATGGTGCGATTATTGAAGAGAAAAACTGACGATATATTATATTCGATAAAGAATAAGTAAAAATGTTAAGCGCGATAACGAAACGTGTTTTTTCAGCTGTCCTGCAGCATATTTGTAAGCTAATTTTTTATTACTATAAAAAAAAAACAAAAAAACGTGTGACATATGGCACTGTGACTGTGGATTAAAAAGGCATGACAGAGAGAAAATCAAAGGAACTTATGAAAACGCAGAAGCCAGAAAGTTTCCAAAAAATCAGAAGCAGAGTAATATGTTTTATAGTGTTGCTCATCCGAGCATTCATAATTTCCTAATAACTTTATACTAAAACCTGAATTTTGGAGTGTTATAGAATACAGCTTTGCTTGCCAATTTAACTTTGATATGCGGCTATAGGCTATAGGCTAGGCTAGCCGCCTTTCCCACACGGTCGGTGTATACTAAAACAGCTATGGTAAAAAAAAAATAAAATGCGGCATTAAACTTATTAAGTGCTACTTGTCATCGTAGACGTGACCTCTGAAGCGTAATAACAAGACACTCATTGCTCTATAGTTATTACTTACATTAATTTTGTTATAGAATCAAGAAGCATCTTTCTGAAATACATTTTTTGGCTAACAAAAGCTGTATTTTTGACAGTGTTAAAGTCTCAAAACTTCTAAAAACATATTTAAAAAAAAATTACAACAGCAAATTTTGTACGTTTTGTACTATTTTAAAAGTGTAAACCATAAACATAAAATGCGTAAACAAAAGGAAGTTTTTTTTCTTATTTAGTCTAAACTAGTTAGTTGCTTGTTTAGATAGCTAGTTTTAGCCATTAGCCGTAGCAAAATGTTATTACGAATGGCTTGTTTTTCCATTTCAAGGAAAGGATTGCTCTATATATAATATTTAACCCACTAACAATTTGTATGCAGATTCAGATAATATAGGTATAATATATACATCTTCAATTCCTCAAAACGGATATGATATTTTACTGTAATAAAGATGGGCTAAAATATTTTTTTTGTGAAGAATCAAAATGACCAATTTATCCATTTTTACCTAAAAAATAAAATGAACAATGTACAAAATAGTTAAAATATCGTATGTAAATAGAACATTTTCCACTTTTCGAAAACGATTACGTATGCAACATTTTGCGCATTTCAAAATCGTTTAAGTAGAAAATTTTGCACACTTCAAAAACGTGTAAATGGAACATTTTGCACTTTTCGTAAACATTTAAACAGAACATTTTGCTTTTTTTGAAAACGAGGATATGCAACATTTTTCAAATTTCAAAATCATTAATGCAGAACATTTTGCACATTTAAAAAAACGTGTATATAGAATATTTTGCAATTTTCTGAAACATAAAAATAGAAAATTTCGAAAACATGTAAATAGAACATTAGGCACTTTTCGAAAACATATAAATAGAACATTTTGCATTTTTCAAAAACGAGCATGCAACATGTTGCGCATTTCAAAACCATCTACACACTTACATACATGGAAAATGTTTTACTTGTGAAAATCGCGTAAATAGAAAATTTTGTACTTTTCAAAAACAAGAAATTATTTATCTCATTTATAGTGTTTTCTTGACATAGCTCATTTTAATTCTAGCTTAATTTCGATGTGGGTCATTTTGAATCTTCACAGACGATTTTGTTCTATAATTCGTCCTTTACCTGCAACCTGCATATACCCACGTTTTACAATTACCGTATATGTCTATCTAATTTTCCTCTTCTATATAGATATGCGACAAAATACAAACTCAAGAATATAGTACACATCAATGATCACTTCAATTGCAATTATTGATAATGATCTTGTTCCCAATCACATTATATATAGGTGAGCCCGGAGCCGAACTTGAGTTCGAGTTTATATCTGTCTGCCTGTACTAATTTATACACAAACAATATAGTTTCGATTATAGATTGACATTGGTTTTCCTATTCTCCCTTGTTTTTCTTTGCTCATTACATTCCATTGCAAATTTTCCATTTCCATTCAAGAAAATAAATTTTAAATTTTTGAAGTTTATTTTGCATCCTTATAAAGACACTGACTTTTGCTTCAAGATGATCATCGACCTGACTTGGATTGGACTGACCTAAATCCCTCGCATTGCACTTCCTTCCCCTCTAAGCTATAGATTTGACTATAGATTCGTGCATGCGGCTTCAGCATTGTCTGTCCTTTTGTCGTTAAGTTAAAGTTAAAGGACGCTCATAATATGAGAAGAACAAACAAGAAAACTTAATTTAGAAAACTAACCCCCATGGGGCTCCACACACTTTTTTGAGTAATTTATGCACATTGTACGTCTTCTTGTAAGTTTAGTAATATTTCAAATTGAATTTGGCGATTTCTTCTTGGCCGTAAGTGTAAATTCACAGCCATATGGTATACATGTAGTGAATTTTTTCGTATGTATATGTATATGCCTATACCTTAACAATAATAATAATTCTAAGATTTTTTCCTTATGCATATTATGCAAATTAGTAAAAAGAACCATATAGCTTTAATAATATACTCCCATGCCCGACGCCAATCAATTGTCAATTTGTAGTAATAAATTATAAGTCTCTATGAAAGTATACAGCGTAAAGCAGTTCTTTAATTTTCACTTTTTCAAATCATGTAAATTCGCATTGCATTACCTAGGTACATATTGAAATTAATTGTGCACAGCCGTGAACTCGGCAAAACAAAATAAGTTATTATATAGTTAATTATAATGAAGTGCGACTTTAATTTTTATTCTAATTAAAACATTCTATGTTTGCTTAGCAGCACAGGAAAATTTTGTTACTGCTATTTAAGTATATACTAAACTACATAATTAGTAGCATTGTATTCAGTAATTACTCTAAGAAAAAATCTCCTAATTATAAACGTCGGGAAGGATAACGACAACATAACAACCATGCATCTCTATATAGGTGATAGTCAAATAGCAGATAATGAAGTGCAGCAGATAGATGTTGTTGGTATTTGCTTGAGTACTTAGTTAGGTGAATATCTTTACAATTTTTTTGAGAACATAATATAAGTAGACTAAATGTTTAAAAGCGGATCATCTCATCGCCTCTGCCAAAATCAAAATAAAATAAGCATAAAGATTCTCATAAATTAGACGGTGAGAGGATGATAAAATTAACTGTACTTATATACCTAACCTATACTCTTGGGAATAACGTTATTATGTATGTGTTTCGAATGTAAGCCTATTAAGATCAAGGGGGATGAGCCAAAGTTGACGAAAGAAACAAAGCAAATGGCAAATAAACGGCGACTAAGAAGCGATAAGTACACCAGTACCAGTGCCAGTACCAGTACCAGACAGTAACAAACGTTGCCCATATTTATTTATATATTTTTTAAGTCTAATGCCAATTTATTCCCATTGCTTCAAAGATTGCATCGAGTATAGTTAAGTATTCACCTAGATATAGGTATTCTTAAATCCATATTATGTAGTTCGTAGAAAACCACGGTCAAAGTTGTGACCAGGACAGGGAAAAATGCATATAGAATGGTGTTATAGGTACATATTACAACGTGCCTACTTATTAAATGGATAAAAATTAAACGAGTTTATCATTTACTTGCTAGATGTAACCCGGCCAGCCCTAGTTTTACGAATTTATAAATGCGATGTCGATTTCGATTAGATTTACATCCTCCAAGTTTAGAGTGCAATATCAGTGATACAGACAGAGTATCACAGGATGCAGAGCAAGCATAAACAAAGATCATCCATCCATATTCGTAAAATAATTTTATTATAGATCCTTCTACATAGCTGATGCTGATGCTGATGTTGATCTGATTTAAAAATCATAAACAGCGAGTCAATAACCACAGGAAAACTTGGATATCTCCGTCTCCAAGTTAAATACGTCTCCAAGTACGCTAAAAACTATGTTTCTCAACAACCTGAACTACTTCATATAAGTACTGCAGTATAATTGTGTATCACTGTAAATAAATTTTTACGTTCTCTCTCCTCCAAGTGTTTTGTTTTGAGTTGAACACCGGACAGAAACTTGAAATGAATGGTGTTATAATGTGCGGTCAGTAAAAATAAAAATGCAAAGTTTATCATTCGGACGATATTTAAAAGTGGGAGGGAGAGAGGCATTCAAGGCAGTTGTTTTAAATAATTCAAAAACATAATTAATGGCCTATGCTATATGCTTAGTATTTACGATTTTAAAGGTTTAAAACTTTTAATGTATTCTGAACTGAACATTCAGTTCAGTAACATATCTATAAGATGTAAAACATGCTATTTGCATTTGTAATATTTTGAGAAACCATTATAGCAAACTAAAGTAGATACAGATAACAACATTATGATAAATTAATTAAAATACAACTGTATGAGGGCCAATCAGAACTCCGGAAATTGTAACAAGTAACAACTAAAAAAAATGTACGATAATTAATTAGCATAAAAATAAATAGGATAGGTATATCTCGAAATTAAGCATTGCAGTTTGAAGTTCAGGCAGGCGTGGGGCAAAATAACACGTTTCGAAGTTTCGAAGAAAGTTGACAGGGACATAATAATAATATTCGGGTTGTGTTCTCGAGCCAGACCAGACTACAGTCAGTCAGTCGGAAGTTTAAGAGAAGACGTACAGAATACAGAGATCGAGAAGGAGACAGACTCAGCACTGGGCTTTTTTTTGTGTGCTGACAATAAGATTCAAGTTGAGGATGATGTCGACTACTTGGACTTGAGGCATCTAGCAGCATCTTTTCAGAGGAGACTGGAAACTCCTTAAGAAAACTCCCTGAAGGGATCCAAGAAAGTACAACGGGACGTATTGACGTGGCGCTGTGTGACTTTAGTGCTCAACCACAACAAACAGGATCATTTCATATCATCATCAACATCATCAGAGAATTTCCCCGCATCATTTAACTCACTAAGTAAACCCAAACAGAAACATTGAGAGAGAAACACAACCAACCAACCAAACCAGCAGGCCAGCACCAAAACTATACGGCAGCTGAAGCTGATGAAGATTACTCAAGACTTACAACTTAAGACTGAAAATACAAAATACAAGTTTAATTAAAAACTACAAACTGACAAAACTACATACACTCTAAGTCCAAACCAAACTGTATCTGACAAACCCATCTTCAACAGGCAGGGAAGATTCTAATATTCTCTCGGACTAAAAACTACCTCTCTCATCCCCCTGCTACAATATATATATCAACAGTTTGTTGTTGTGTTCTGGTTCTGTGTTGTTGGTTCTCTTTTATTGCTCAAACTGTGACTGTTGACTGTAGTTAGATATTGTTTTACCATTCTATTTTATACACTTTACATATTTCATTTCGAAAGGGTGGCTCTCACTTATATAGTTTGTGGTTTTGTTGGTATCTCCTTTACGTTTACGATTACGATTATGACACAACTAATGATCTACTAGTATCTATACCTATACAGTGTTTAGCATTTATATTGTTTCAGTTTATTTACTACAAACTGCCCGCACGTTCAATTTCAAATTCGAATTTCAAGACTACTTTTATATGTTCAACCGTTCGGTTCAACTAACATGTTTGACGTTAGTGCATCAGACTACGTACTAGTTTCATAAAAAACAGTAATAATATTAAAATTATTTTTATGTCCCTGAACTTATTTAATAATGGTAACACTCACAGTCAGAGTCAACAAGTCTGCGTTAAATGTATAATATTATCATCGTCTTTTGACTTTTGTCTGTTTTGTCCGCTTTTATTGGCAATGGCCATGACTTGACATGATATCATGATCGCACTCGACTCGTCGTCGTCGTCGTTCGTTGGTCTTGGTTGGTCTGGTTCTTGGTGGTGATTCATTTCTCGAACAACTTCAACAAGTTATTCAATCCTTATACATTGTTTTTTTTCTATCAAGTTATCATCAGCCAGCAACCGCAGCAGAAGATCCGTCCGCATAAAATTCGTACTCGCCTTCGCCTTCGCTTCGTGCTCATCGTGTACACACCTGTAAATTGGAATTGTACTCTGTGGTGGTTTTTTTATGAATGTGAGAACAAAGGTGTAAGAACAAGACTAACCAAGAAGAAAACTATGACTATAGATGACTAGACTTACTAGACGAAGCAGACGAGCTGACGATCGAGATCATCACCAACATCATCTTACTTAAAAGCTATTACTTTTTTAATACTTCATCTCACCAGTACCAGCCTTACTTATACTCAGTATGTTCCAGAGGAAGCAGCTGTAGTATAGTGCCTGTAGCAGCTCAGTCAGATACTCAATTCAGTAATAATTATATTTCGATCTTATTTAACATTTTTAACTCAGGTAATTTTTTTATACTTTTATAAAAATCATAATATTATTACTACCACACAAGTTTACTCATACAACTACAAGTTACACACAAACAAGTTCAAGTTCAAAAAGTTCATCAAGCTATATCATATATAGTGAGATCCATGGTGCAATTTCCATTTTCACTTGTAACATTAAATCACTAGTGACTATATAGTGGCTCAAGTTTCGACTTATTCCCAAGACGTTTTAAAGGGTTTTGAATGGTGTGATGTATTTTACTATTTTTTAATAAATTGACGCGATACAGAGCGAAACTAAAAAGTTGAATGATATAATCCCATTGTTCAGTCGTTATGTTATAAGTGTTTCAAATTCTGATAATAATTTGATCTTTTTTCTGTGGTTGTGTTTCGGAGTGCTACACTAAAATTTCCAAAAGCAGCAGTGGTAATTACTATTACCTAATTACCAATATATATGCTGTATTGCTACCTGTCTGGTGAAGCAATGTTTCAAAATTCAAGACTCAAGAAAAGACTATAGCACCAAGCACTACTCAAGTTTGGGTGACCAGTAGACTGCAGACTGGCGTTGGCGTTGCGTGACTTTTCAAGAAGCGCATTGAACACCAAACTTGTTTTTTATATAAGCTTCACTTGACATTCAACATTGACATTGATAATAATAATTATTGACAACTGATATTAATTTGTAACATGGGCGTTCGAGTTTCGAATTGACAATCCAAGTTTTAGAATTATGGTGCAAAGGCATAATAATATGACATAATTATAGTTCAAAAAAGTGTTGTGTAAATTAAGCGGCAATAACTTACTTTTTGTAACTGAAGAGACTATAAAATATTTCAAGCTTTTGAATCATCCAGATCCATAACCACTGTTCCTTAAAAATAAGAACAGAAATCGTTCAAAATACAACTAATTGTTACTTGTTTCGTGACTTATATAATCATCATAATACCGGATCTGAAGGAAACAGTAAGTAATTATTTAACATTCAACATTGCAGCTTTTAACATCGAACTTAAAACTTAAATCAGCAAGATAGCGAGATTAAACTATTAAACCGTCAAACCGTAGTACCAGCCAGCACAGTACCGTCAAATCTTTCGAATCGTGCTTTATCTTGTACTTGTGTGATTCTACATTAGCATCCTTATCGTTTGTTTCTCGTTACTATCCCTATTGCTAGAACTCCACACCTGAATTCGAATGGTGTACTTATTTTAAAAGATAAAACCGTAAAACCAACAAAAATTTAAAGCTCAGTTCTTTTACAGCACTATGACCAATCATCGTCCACTTTTTCGTTAGTTCGTTCTAATCTACCTGCAACCTGTTACATTGTTTGTATTGTCATAGTGAATGCTATACACGAATAGAAAGAAAACCTAAACACTAAAGTGGCTTATTATTAGTGCCTTAAAGAAGCTCAATGAAGAATTATACAGTTGAAATAATACAAAAAATTAAGTCCACCTTACTCATTGGTTAAAACTACTTAACGCGGTGGTCAATCTTTGTTGGAGTTTGGATTACATTATTTTACAATATTATTCAAATCGAAGCAAGAAAAAAATTATTAATGACGAATCTTAATGCTGGTCCACCACCATTAACAAAACTATCAGTAATATCGCTGCGTTAAGACAATTAATATTTAATACATCATAAACTTCAATTCGTATTCGAGTTGAGTATTTAACTATTCTATAAGGACCCAACCTAAACCGAACCGATGCCAAAAAATGTCGCAACAATCACAACAGCAAGATTCTGACTACCTAGATGGAAATGGGCTCGGGCATGGGAGTCATACCCAAAATCAACAACAGGCGCAAATTAATTTAGCTGAAGAAGTCTTGACATCACTCCACAAAAGGGAAAATAGTCGTGACAATCAATTCGTGGAACATCCACCAGTGGCTGGGGCTACGGCAGATTTTTTCGGTGTCACATTACTTCAGGAACCTGTCGTCGAAGAAATTTCGGTAAGTTTATGATGAAACACTTTTACAAATCGTAAAAATGTCCTATTACTTACCTACTTATGAAACGGAATGTAATATTTAATTCCATGTGTATGCATTAAAATATTTTTTTCCTTTAAAATTTTATTGCACATATCAATATATCTACCTATGCAGGTTTTTAATTCGCTGGGTTAGGTTTTCGTTTTCACATGGCTATTTAATAGTTTTCCCATAGCTAATAGATTTTGTATGGTTTTCTTTGGTAGCGGTCTTAGCGATTATGCTTTCCACTATAATATGCATACAGGAACTCCACAGATGCATAATAAAATAATTATAGTTAAGTTTAACTATACTTATTACAATGCAAGCTGGTTACTGATTACTGGTTATTCAGTATCAGTATTCTAATTAGACAAAACGTGACTGGAACCTTTGCTGCCATTGCCATTATATTCACACAGAGGTACCTATGCTTATATATGCATTTGATTTGAAATTGCAATTCAAACATTCGTATCTTATTTCAACTCATTTAATCACTGTGGTTTCTGTGGTTGATTTCTTGACGTGGACGTTGAGTTGACTGAGGAGCTAGGTTAGAGGGTTAATTCTTCGAGTAATTTAATGAATGAAATGATGAGGTTTTTTTTACATGATGTGATTAGACTTTATAAAGACACACTTTATATTCTTTCTTTTTCTTTTATTATTCCTATCCTCATGTGACCACCTGTTGATTTTGATTCTCGTGTTATTCCGGTATTTTTTCGCGTCCTCGTGCACAGTATTCGTATATCGTATTCTTGGTCTTCTTCTTCTTCGTGGTTTCAGCAGGATTCAGCATATATTCAATTCAATACTCATAATATTCCGTTGGCATCTAACACCGTTTCTTCGTGTAAGTAGTTAGTCTTCATTTCTTCATCCTTAAAGATTATATGGTAGTAGTCATCATCAGTGAGTCGTACTTCGAATCGTATACTGTCGTCTGCTTGTGTCATAACCTGTGTCTACTGCAATAAAATTTAAACTCCAACAGTCATAACTAATCAAAAACTCGAGTGAAAGTTTGAATTTAATAGTTGGATCTTTGATTTCAACCTCAAGGAAGCCAGCTAATCGCTAAACTACCTAAACTACTTAAACTTAACGTCAGTCACTATTAACTATCAACATCAAATATGACTGTATGGAGTATGGACTGACTGTTGTTGTCGTTATGTGTAAGTAAAATTACATGCATCGAATAATTAATGTTACTGACATTACATTGAGATTTGACTTGGCGATAGCTTCTTACTACTGTCTCTTGTCTGTACGTACGGCTTCATATTATGGAAGTCAACGCCGGAATCAGAATCTTAATAAGTACATATGTTCATTAATGTTGAACGTTTACGTTGATAATTTATGATATTATAATTATGAATGACAGTGGTAATAAAAAAAATATGGAAATCTTCTGGTACTATGCTGGTGGTTATAGGTCATGCAGTACTATGATTTTATGATATGGTGCAAATACTGCGAACGCAACGCAATGGATGGTACTATACTACTGGTATGATTAAATTGAAAATTAAACGATTAAATAATATTGTAATATACTGCTGATGATCAGCAAAATAAAAATGGGACAATGATGAGTCGCTCACCAACCAACCTTCTCGCAATGTTGAACGTACAAACAAGCCCATCATCATTAATTAAACACCAAGCTTATCACTTATTAGCTGAGCATAACACTCCTATAAACTGTAGCATTTCATAATATAAAATTTAAACGTAGCAAAAATGCTGTAAGTAATTTGAATTTATGATGGCACTATGGTTTTTAAAGTTTTTCTAAAATGACGATCAGTACGATTTTTAAGAGTTTAGGTCAATTTTGACTTTCGATGTGGCGTAGCACGTGTATATGTTGGTGTAAGTAAATGACGTATGATACTTTTCTTCTATCAGTGACAGATAGGAGTGATAGGGGCATTTTCAGTCTTTAGATTTTACAGCTGGAATATGAAAAAAGCTGAATAATGAGTAGTAAATAAAATTGATCGTATAATATATCTTGCATCTTGTTATCGTCTTAGAAATCCTCACGAATGACGACGATACGCTTGCCAATTATTGACTATTAAAGATTGACGATTATAAAGATTGCTGATCGGATCGATTATTATGTGGACAACGAGGACGAAGAACGACAAAAATGTCATCCAAGTCAAGATGAAATCGTTGCACATAAATTGTAACGGATTGGGTCAAAGGTCAATATACGGCTTGCGTTTGTCTTGTTTGTGGGTTCGTTGAGTCGTTTCATAGCCATTTGCCTGTTGCCTGAGACTTTTGCATTTTTTAAGCTTTAAGTTTAGTTCATGCTTTTATAATTTGTGTGCTTGCGTGCATAAGGAGAATTTTGTTTTTACAAAAAGACAAAAAAATAAGTTCAAAAAATAAATTCCTGGAAGCCAGGAAGTTGTTGATTTCGTTAATACAATAGAGTGGGAATGCAGTCTATAAAGATTGGAATTGGATTTGAGCGATGCGCGATGCGATGTGATGATGCGACAACAATTCAACTTTCAACAACCAAAACCAGCAACGCTATATAATACAATGTTGAGCTCGCCAAATTGCCAAACCAAATGACTTTTGTTGTGTAGTAAATAAAAAGCCGAATTAGGTGCAGAGTACACTCGTAAATGGATAAGGATCTCGCACAATCTTTGTAATCTTACAAGAACCACTAGCCTTGGTAATTATGACCATTTAATGATTAACCAGTTTTAAAACAATAATACCGTTGCGTATATATATACAATTATTGTGATATTGATATCTATAATATGAGTTCATTCATTCATTCCAAATGTAAATGGACATTTTTCAAATCTCTTTTTTATACACTGACCATATTGGTTACAATAAAAAATAACTATAAAGTGATCAATGAATCGTTGAGTTTGCATACAACAAATATATCCTTATTTTTTTAAAATCAAATTGTCTACGTAGAGTAAATAAAGTCCTGCCTGTTCTGTTTATAGTGTTTATACACTTTGAGCGAGTTTGCGCGTCAATCTCTAGCAGTTCAACACCTAGCACATATACCGTATTTCCTCTAATTGTGCGCGGGTCTCTAATAGTACGCGGGGGGTAGCCGCCTCAGTTTGGATAGTACGCGGGTCTATTTAACACAGAATTAAAGGTGCAGTGCGCGGGTCTCTAATTATACGCGGGAGGTCGAAGCTCGAGTTTGGATAGTACGCGGGGCGTACTATCAGAGGAAATACGGTATATATATTTGTAGGACATTTACCCATGTTAATTTTCATTTAAATGCTGATGCTCTAATTATTTAACTTTTGAAGATTACGAAATTACCCATTGTTAAAGCAATGGAAATTTCCTACTAATTTTTTTTTTGAAAGTACAATAAACGTGCTAAGCTAATTTTCTATATTTACGACCACTAAAATGTTTTGAAAGATTGCAAAAAATTGAATATGCTAATTTTACGTTATCGTATCAAATATTGCACATCTTATTTTTAAAAAATGTTTGTATTTGTGATAAAGTTCGAAGTAGCCTAATTGCGTAGTTTTGAAAAAGAGCTGTGTAATTTTAGCTATGTAGCTACATAATTAATTTTCAAACCATTTCCCCCTAAAATGCGATAGTCGTATAGATTTTTTTTACTTATCTAGCTACAAAACTATTTGTTTACTATTTTTTTGAAAAAGTTTGAAGATATGATAAATGGGAAGTTTTTGTTCTTTTTGAAAAACAAATTTTAACACATTTTGGCGGATGTACGAGCATACACATTAGTTCATTGTGCACACGCATATAGTGCAATGTAGCTAAGATTATAATCATCTATAAAATGTAATGCCTATTGAATTTTGAATTAAACTTCTAACGCAGCTCGATCACAGTTGAAAGAGTTTTGGTGGACCTATAGGTAAATAATTACGTAGTAAAATTTTACAAATACAAAACTTACAGGAAGACGAAGAACGGTAAAAAAAATGTATGGTGCCCATTGTAAGCCCATTGCAATAAAAATAATGCAGATAATGTGTAGATTGTATGTAAGTAATTACATTATACCATCGTATCGTGTATGTATGTAGGATTGAAATAAAAACTGAAACATCTCAAATATGTATATTTTTCATTGTATTTGCCTGTGCTGTGTAAAAAAAACGACAAAATTACCTATCTGTACCAGTGCCCAGTGCCAGTGCCAGTACAACACAATGATATAGCAAGCAAGCTTCACATAAAAAAACTATACAAACTTTTCAAATGACACATAAAAAAACAACTTTGATGGTTTGATGTCGTGGTGTTTGATCCAAGAGACTGAGGAACAATAAAAATGAAAATTGATTTTGACTTTATTTGGTCAAGCCAAGATGATAAATATTTATTTGTTATTTCAAATGTTATTCTGTCCACTTCGACGTTCCCCATTCAAAGTCAAGATTCCAAAACATAGATGTATGTCTGTTCAGGTTCAGAGTATGTTTTCTCTGTGCTCTGTAGTTTTGAGACAGCTGCCCAGGTTATGTACTTAGAATTTGATTATTTGACAAGTTGAGACGATCAAGTGTTCAAGAAGTTATTACTTGGCACTCTGACTCTGGCCTGGCATGGCATGGCATGGCAAGGCAGTTGACACTTGTTGAATTTTTGATTCTGATACTTCATCGTTTTATTAAGAAGGTGTAAAACCAGCTCTATATGCACTCCTGTAATTTTCTAAAAATCAAAACATTATATTTAGCCATTAAATTACTACAGGCATAGGCATTTCTAATAAATCCTTATAGAGTTCAATTTTGTGTAATGTTTCAAACTTTTGGAAGGTTTTTGGGTCAGGGCCCAAAGGAAGGAATTGCTTTTAGGCAGCAATTTGTTTCCATACAAAAACCATTACTTTGATTTTAATAATGAGTTTCTTACGTAAACCAAATTGCTGTTATATTTACATGTTTTAGAAAAGTTTACAATGCTCTTTTTACTTGATTCTGAAAAGTGCAAAATGCTCTATTAACAAGTTTTTTGAAAAGTGTTAAATGTTTTATTTGCATGTTTTTGAAAATTTAAAATATTCTATTTACATGTTTTTTGAAAATTCAAAATATTCTATTTACATGTTTTTGAAAATTCAAAATATTCTATTTACATGTTTTTGAAAATTCAAAATATTCTATTTACATGTTTTTTGAAACTTCAGGCAGCGGGGGCTGCCTGCGCTGACCGCAATCCGCCTCTGTTTTGGTTCTTCAACACAAGCTAAATAACAGATTTTTCACCGTTCAAACGTTCGTAAATATGATGGTTTATTCAATTCAAAGTAAGTGTAGTATCTTGCTAAGATTTTCGTGAGTTAAAAAAAATTGATTAGGATATTTTGTACATTACATAAATTGTAAACTCTATAATGTAGTACCTACCTACTTACATAGCATTTTTGTAGGAAACTTAAGTGTAGTGAAAAGTGTGTTTAGAAAAATAAATGAGTGGCTTGTTTTGATCTTCCAACAACCATTTGGATGCTTGGAATTAGAATGTAACGAATGACGAATCGAATTGGTATGAAACCGAAGATGCTGTGTCCTTTTGTCGTTGTCCGTCTTTATGTCCATTGACAGGACATCTGTAGAGAGACATGTCATATGTCATCACAGCACTCGCAGCAGGCAGCTAGCCAATGCAAAATGGTGTAGTGGATTCTCACAAGCATGTTAATGTAATGTACATATTATCTAGGTGCCTGAACATCTCTTGTCTCTTCTTTGTTCTTCCTATAGTCTTATTCTCATTCTCATTCATAAAAAATCGTTACACGAAAAACATTGTAAGAATAACAAATCACAATCCTAACAACGAGAATAAACCAAATATAATGTCTTTATTTCATTTTTCCCCCTCTAACTCTGTTTGCTTTCTATGCAATCAGACGACACGGACAATTCAAAATATTCTATCTACACATTTCAGATTTCTTTATTCAAAAATACTATTATTATTGAAATATATACTGTAAAATAATACTTCAATTTTTTGAAACTACTTGATACAAAATTATTATTAGGTATTCATTTTACAAGCTCAATTTGCCACATCTTGGATTTTATTTGAAAATGTACAAAATATTTTCAAGTAATTTCATATTATTTCATCTGATTTCTACTACAAATCTAGTGTGTAAACGTTTCTTGCTCGTTTACAAAACCTAAATTGTAAATCTAATTAGACATGTTCGAGCGAAACGTTTTAATTTTGTTGTCGTTGTTATTGTCCACAGGTAGTTTAATTTGGAGAGTATTATTTAGATAAAATATTTTGCACCTTCAAAGTGAGAACATTGTACTACATAATAATATGATGGTGGGCAAATTATTCATACAACTGATTTATACAAAAGTAGCAATCTTGCTTAACTAAAGGTGTAGACATGTACATACATGTCTCTGTAAAGCTCTCATCCATCTTTGTCTTCTGAATGCAATTATTTGTATTTTTACAATTTCAAATTGAAATAATTTAAAATATATTATTATGGAGGTACATTGAGCTGCATTGGTATTTTGGTAATTGGTATGCCTCACCGAATGCTATGAGAGCCAGGCCGGCCAGTTAACTGAGACAAGACTTGTCCCATGAGTTAAGTTGACATTGACGTACCTATCCATTCGGTATTTGAATTCAAATTTAAATGCAATACCAACGTTTAGCGTTAGCTCTTCTAACCACAGCTTGTATAGCGTATAGTATAAAATATTTTCTATTATGTAAACGAGATGTGCACTTAACGCCTGCTCTATATGTATGTGTACTTTGCCAACATATGTCCATTTAATTTGAAGACGCAGTAAGAATTATAACAACTAACTACTATACAAAAAACTACTTAACGGTCAGGATGGAAAACGTTATTTTTTCACAATAATAAAAATGTTTTTAATGTTAATAGAGATACTTAGCGTAAGGTACCGCAGCAGTAAGTACTTTGAACGCTCAGCGCTTTGCTTCCATTATGACTATGACTATGAGACTGTAGTTTTTCAGCTTTGGCATTCAGCATTAATGGCAAGGAGGCTTGAATTTTTTAAAGTGAGTTATACAAAGTCAGAGAGTATGAATTCAAGACAAATGTTATCTGTCTGCCCATAGACGTGATATAATAGCGAGTAGTCGCTCAAAAGGGGGATGGGAGATGAACATGTTTAAATTTGTAGAGATTTCATCTCCTCTTTGATTATAATTTGATTTGGGAGGGATGATATAAGAAATAAAAAATAATGTCCCGCTCATTCAACTGCCAGTATATAGGTAAAAGCAAAACATTCTATCTTTCAAAATAGCAAACAGTTTTTTAATTTCGCATGCAAGATTTGTCTTAATTAGATCATTCGTAGCCTGGAAAATAAAGTGGATTAAATAGCAAGGGGTGTAGTCGTAGTAGATATATTATAGTAGGTGGAATGCTTAGCAAGTTCAAGTGCTGGTACTGGTACTGGTAAGTGGACTGTGTAGCTGTAGAAATTATGAAATAGTTTAAGCCTGTATCATCATCATGAGGGTTCATGTGGTACAAATGGGACTGATCTGATGATGATATGGTTTGGCTTTGGCTTCGGTTTTAGTTTCGGGTTTCGCCTCGCAGTCAGTCAGTCCTCGTAAATGAGTTAAATTCTTTGTAAATTCGCATTAAAATTCTTTGAGCTTAGAAAGGGAGGCTCTAAACTTTTGATGATGGGGAAGATTGAAAGAGGTGTTCAAGAATTTAAGTGAAGTAATAGGAAGTCTAACTAACGTAAGTATTGGATCTTTGGTTTGGTTTTGGTTTTTGGTTTGGTTTGGATTTTTGGATCGGATAATAAGATGAGATGAGACAAGTTGAAAGTTTAATCAGGAGAAAAATGTGTGGAATTAACGTCGGAAGGGGTAGTCAGTCGCACATTTTCGAGATGTGTGTGTGTACTGGGCTGGCTGCTGGCTCTGAGATATGAAGACATGTGTGTATATAGTACATATACATATATCGATATGAAAATTGTGTATATAGGGATGTATGTTGTATGATGAGTGAAGTGAAAGAACTACTATAATTACGAATCACAAAGCGACAAGAGATTGATAGGTAGAAAAATATGAGGACGAGACACGAGACAGATGGAAACAGTATCCAAATCCAAATCCAAGCCAACATTTCATTCAGCTCATCAGATCATCAGCCCACAGAAAGAATGAAAGAACATCTTTTCATCTCGAACGGTGCAAAATGCACGGAGGACGGAGATCAACCTTTGCTTCTGACTGATCTTCTCTGATTCTGTTGCTTCTTGGCTTTGGCTTTAAAGTTTTGTCGATTTTAATTTTGTACAAAAGCTGTACTGTGTTAACATTATGTGGATTTCGTTTTTGTATTTATCCGTGTTTCTTGAAGGCAGAGAGTACTATGTGTACTTACCTGTCACCTCTGTGTAAAAATGTCTACATTTTTCTACATAATATTATGTGTAATGGAAAACTGCCATGTCATGTGATATTGGCACACTATTAACTAATTTATTTACACGAAAGCTGTTTTAAAAATAACACCCTTGTAATAATGGCGGGTAACTGTCATTCTAACATGGATTTTTATATACAGTTTTTGACACGATGAAAACTGAAAAGGAAAATAATTACATACCTAGGTACTTACCATTTAATTCTGTTTTGCCATTTTTGTAAACCTTCAGACAGGCAGATATATATAAGAAATTTTACCACCGTTAAAAAAATATACTTAGAAATATGTGAAAACAAATGATTTTGCTCGTTTTGAAAACCAGTTTCTTTCTACTTTGCTTTTAAACTTGTACCTTGTAACTTTGTACCATGTTTTTTACCATTTTGATTTTGAAAAACCTGTAGATGCACTGCATTTTTACAGAATTTTTGAAAGACTCAAGTGATAATGGATTAATTGCCTTTCCTTTACTGGATTGAGAATTTTTATGTAACAATTTTGTGGTGTTTAAAAAATGTTTTTGTTAAATGGTTTAGCGTGCATGCTTTTGAGTTTTGAGGAAGGTTATATAATATCAGTATGTAGGTTTAGGAACATATTTTCCTTATTGTAGGCATTGTACATCATAATTAGCAATTAGTAGACTTGCATAGGTATTTAAATTAAATTCGTGAAAACAAGTCAAGAAGCATGAAGGGTGTTTTAGGTACGTACTACATAGCACGGTTTGCATTTGCATTTTAACTTGAGTTTGACCCGGTATGTGTAGCCTTAAGTTTATATACATTATGATTTCAACGAGATTTATTGAGTTAAATCTCTTCTTTAATTTTGATCATATTCTAATCATAACCATGTTAATCATCTCTGCCCTCTCTGCTGCTTGACTGCTTCTGTCGGCTTTGTCTTCGCATGTCCATTATCATTCTCGAGCTCATTTTTTTTCTTGAGAGATCCTCTTGGAATTGAAATTCAAAATTGTTTAGAAGATAGCACAGAAGCAGAATTTTTCATCTTATTACTGACTACTGACTGTGTATAAGCACCAAAAAAAGTCACCTTATTGGTACACTTCACCGCACCACATGATGTGGACAGAATCTAGAATCAAGAAAAAACTTGAGGCAGATTCAAAGAGGAAAGGACGACTATCTGTACAAACGACATGGTGATGGTGACATTATATTAATGACAACGACGACAAGGAGTACAGATTAGACGGGAAAGATGAACTAATCGTAATTTTCTGTAGAAGGCAGGAATAAATTACACATAAATTAAATACTGTAGAGTCAAGTCGAAGTCAACAGTAGATATCTCATCTCCTTAGCTGGTCTCTGAGGTCTCAGTAATCTCGTCGTCTGCTTTCTTCAGTAGTACTGCACTATATGGGAAACGTTATCAGAATTTGAATTTTTTTCGATAGTTTTCTTAGAGCAGCAGTTGTCTGATTGTCTGCGATGATTCTGCTGTAGGTCTCGTTTGCTGCGGTGAGGTGCGGTGACTATGAAAATTGTGAATTTCATTCTGAATGGAAGCTTTAATAATTTTGCTGTTGTTACTCTTGTAAGTGTGGTCAATGGTCCATCACATGGACGATTTATTTTGTACTGAAAGTCTAATCTCAAAAATTCGTCCGTTGCTTCTTCTCCATTCTCCGTCGTCTTCCTCTTCTTGCATTAAATTAAATTGTGAATGAAATACTTTATTGCTTATACAGTAGTTAGTTATCGTTATAGATTGTGTCTATATTAAAAATCAATGGTTGCGTGCGGTGAAGTAGTCTGTGACGCTAGTAGGATAGAGCATCCACATTAACTTTTACTCTCGGAATCAGATGAACAGGAACATCCTGTTAAGCCCAGCTGCAGATCTTCTCTAATTCTACAACAACAACTCACACAACTCTCGTCATTCAGATGGAATGTGATAAAAAAAATATGCAAAAAAAAAAAAATATTCACTTGACTTGTTGTCTACCGCGTCTAGATGATGTATGTAGAATTGTAGAGTGGTACTGTGACTGTCAAGTCTCGGTTTCAATTCAAATTCAATTAAACAACTACTTTTCAATGTCCAACTGTTCACACTACGGAGATATGTCTGTCTGTGTGGATATGTCACTTAATTAATTACAATACGAACTAGTTAGTGTAAATCGTATAGGAATATCCCTTACTATGTATCCCTCTATGTATATCCCTCTTTCTTTATAGTATGTACAAAGTTAATTGTGCATAAAAAGTTGTTGTGTTTCTGCTTACGGTTAGTTGAGGTCGAGGTTTGCATATTTGCATTATTATTATTGAAAGCATAAGTAGTGGTATAAAGTATAGGGTAAGCATAAAAGAATATATAGTATGGAATTTTTAATTGGCATCGTATGGCTTTTGACCTACCTACCATTTGTCAGCTTGAAAATAATTATATATGCGTAGTAGTAGTAGTAATTGTAGATGCAAAATGTCTTGAGCTGCTTGTAAGGCAAAGGCCTTTGGTTTTGTGTGTATGTTTATTAGTAGTAAAAATATTAATTATGTTTTCGTTTTCATATGCATATTATAATGCATATGTGATGTAAAATCTTTTGGCTCAATTAGAATGTTTCTTACTATCATATCCTTTTGCTTTCATCATTTTGATCATATAAACATATAGAGAGATAAAAATAAATTCAATTTAGTTTTTTTTATCTATTCTTGTTGCATAATGCATAAGGTCGTAAAATTTGTTTAAGTACATTATATATTATATCTACTTAATAATATAATAATTACAAACCTGCAAACATCCTTTCAGTTTTAGCTATAAAATATACCACTATAAAATATTCATTTTAAGATTGCAGATGATGATTAAACTGTGAAGAGAGGAGGGTTAATAAAAGGTTTTTACGCAATATAATAATTATTATTATCAAGTCGTATAATTAATTTCCCTATCGCTTTCCTTCCATCCGCATCCCCTTTCTTGGATTGAAGGAAGATACTTGGATTGACTTGTATTTTTAAAGACAAAGCAGTGGCGGGCTGCATTCTATATCTAACTTATGTCATGATACATACGTATAGGATATGATATGAAAGTCCAAAGTCGCAAACATATTTATGTAGGTAGGTAGCTTGTGAATTTCAAAACAAAATATTATTAATATAAGAAATTAAAACACTAATTAAAAATGTATGCATAAAATATAAAATTTGATGCGAAATTGAAATATGGAAAAAAAGCTCAAACATATAGGGGCAGAGTCTGGTAGAAAGACAGAACTAATAAGACAGACACATAGTAGGCAGCTGGTTGGTCTCGTCTGTTTCACGATAATTACATCTGAGTTCTGTATGTGACTTGTAAAGCTCATCCGTAATCGACATGACAGTCGGCATCGGCAGTATTCAATTTCATTCTTGTTTCCTAGCAGTAAGTATCTAGATTATATAATTTAATATGTGTTGATAATTACATATATATAATATAAAGATTCCTAGTATCAGTAATTATATCATATCACTATGCATTATTTTATATGCTCATATTTTTAGTGAAATCTGTTAAATTTTTTGTGTTTCGTAAAACATATATATGCATATGTGATGGTAATTGGAGAAGTTTGTGTTCCATTGTATTTTGTACTTTGAGTGAAGTTTGTAAAGCAAAACTATTATGTGTGTGTTCTTCTCTTCGTATGGAAAGATTAAAGATGGTAATGAATAGTGAATATTGAAATCTGGTCTGGTCTGGCTCTGCGGATGGGCGTTACATTTTGACTCGAATTACAAATAATATGAACCACGAAAAGGAACAAATTATGAGATTTGACGATTTGGAATGAGGTTTTCTTGTGTGTCTGTGTGTGTGTGTGTGTTTTATATTATTTTGTACGGGAAATGCTGACTGACCGACTCGACGGACTGACTAGTGAGATTGAAGAATTATAACACAGAGTATTTGAGTTTTGAGTGACGTCCAAGTCTGAAGTGATTCTTCTTATTTAACCTCCTAGTCTACATTTTGGGAGTTTTCGTACATTGCATCGTTCATTCGTATCATCTAACTTCATCATCAAAAATTGTAGTCTGCTTCGACTTTTGAGTAATTCACAATCTTCATGGGACAACAGTCCAAAAATCCTTGATCAAAATCCTCAACAACAAAGAGTCCACCAAACCAAGAGTGGTTTTATTCCTCCTGTAGAAGTTATAATAATAGTGCTTGTTGAACGTTTGAAGTTTGAAGGAAACATATATGAGAATTCTAAATAGTTAAATAGTTCACGTCCGATTTCCATCGAATTCCAAGCTACACAACTGACCAAAGCAAGGAATTTCGAGGAAAACGCCTTTGGTTCCTGCTACTTTACTCCTTACATACTTTTCAGTCTGTGTCGGTGGTTGACTTTTATATATTATCGTATATCTTTATATGCCATAAGTAAGATTGCGTTGTCATCCTCATCCTCAACAGTATCTTACAACTCATAATACCATTAAAGTAGTGTATATGGTAGTAGGAATATAATAGAAATGCTTACATATTCGGAATCGTCCGATTTGTAGATCACCTACCTGTGTGTGAACAGTTTAGTTTAGTTTTTCCTGCACAACAAGTTCATCGTTTTTGTTGTTGATAATCGTCAATCGTCAGTCATGGTTCTGGGTCTGCCGTGGCCCTTCTTCTGCGAAGAAATATCGAAGCAACATTGTTGTCATTATAATTACTTATGTACTATCAACTACAGTAACTAAAGTACTAAAGTACGTACTTAAGGTAAAAGTACCTAGTATCTACTTCCCCGTTCTCAACTTGAAGTTTTTAGCAAAGACGCAAAGTTGAGACGCATCGACTTTAAACGGTTTGAAATCGTACACATAGAGTAATCGTAATCGTCTCGTTGGTCGTTGATGGTGGTATAGCAGTTTGCAGGAGCAGGAGCCGTCAACTTACTTGAGATATGTTGACTCATTTTGAGTAGTTGTGAGTAGTAGTTTATAGTTTAGTTGAACAAGAAACTAGAGTCACCATATATTACAACTTAACAGCGAAACGATACAAAGAAGAGAAAAAAAAATCAAAAATTGAAATATCATTTTCTCTCGAGAAAATTATAGACTGCAAGTCTCTTGAGTACTGACTTACTTTTTACACTTGAACTACTACAGATTACACACAGACAGACAGATTGCTGACTTCTTTTTGGTGTTAGTTGTTTTTGTTGATGATAGTAATGATTTAACTGTTTTTTTTTCTCCTCAAAATTCAATTCCAAATTCAAAGTCCATCGTCAATTTTCCGCATCGTTAAGTTCGGTTTCCGTTTAGAATGGGAAAGAAAGTTGCAACTTGCAGTTTTGTAATAACTATTTCCAATTATTAGTTCGCTTTGATTTGACTCGCACTCGCACTAGCATAGAAACAAACGGAGAAAAAGAACAATGGACAATCATAAATTACAATGATTGAATACTGCCGCCATTGCGGAAGTGCTAGTGACAGTACCAGCCAAACAAATCGATATTAAGGTTCAAACTTTATTGCTATTTATTTTTTTTTGGAGTGGCCTGTGCCAGTTTAGTAATGTGGTAGCATTAAACTATATATTTTGTTAAGGAGTAATTTCGCTATTCTTTCAGTCTGTTGGCTTGTATATAATTGCTCTATATGAATTAATGGTCCCGGTCCCGGCGTTGACGATGAAAAATCTTGTCTACTAGGTAGTTTACAAAACACTGGATACTGAAACTGTAATTAGGCAATTATAAATGATGTAATTGTATTGCGGAGGTAGGTACTCATGCTTAATGGCTTTGTTACATTTTGCGGTATCTTTTCAAACCTATACAATCTTCAACTTTTGTAGTACTAAGCACTTTACTAGAATTTTAAATTTCTAAAACTTATCGTTAGGTTTAGGACATTTTGACCTTTTCAGTCAGAGCAGTGTATGAATTTTGCACCATTGCGCAATAAGGAAATGTTCAAGATGATACAGTTTAGCCATGTAAAAACTTGTTGTTTATCTTAACATGAAAATTTTGGACTATTCAAATCGAAGTATCGAAGTAATTAGCACGTTTTTTCGAACATTTCTAAAAGAAGTATGAATAGGGCGTTTTGTACTTTTCCGAAAACAACTCGTATATAGCAGGTGACTATAATTTGATACTTTCAACTTCAGCAAGCGATTTGCTAATATAATACCTCTGAATAATTTACTGCTGTAGGATTTCTTTCGAAACTATACATAACGACATAGGTACCAACTTATGCAGCTTAAAAATTGAGTAAATGACGTCATGCCATCCTCAACCCCTTGTACGATTTTGATTACTCTCACTATACTGTACGAATTACGAGGATTCTGAAAATGTAAACTGGGTTGAACATGAACATTAATGGGTGAAATTTCAAACTAAATATTGAAATGTATAAAGGAAAATATATTGGTTAGTTTGATTATCTTTTTTATTTGCCGCTTACGAATTCCACTCAGGAATTTAATTCGAATTTGCATTTATGAATCCTGCATTATTGTAAAAAAGACATTTTAAATGAAAATCATGTAGAAAATGAAAATCGTCCATCGATTCATTATCGTGCGTCTGACACAGTTGTAACAAAAAATTGAACATTATTGGCTAAAAAATGAAACTATAAACACCCGTCACCAGTTGGCTGACTCTATCTTGTGCTGACTACTGGCTATAGTGTCTGCGTGGGAATTAAAGAATTGTATAGCAATTTTATAGCAACTTCTAACGAACTAGTAATATCAGAAGCAATCGATTAAAAATGCGAAGTATTTTCAAAGTCTCGAAGAAAAAGGCGGGAGGGAAAGGGAAGAGTGGTGGAAGTAGTTCTCGAAGATATATGAGTTCATCTTCATCAGTAAAATCATCACACCGTGGTCATCATCATAATCGAAGAAGGAGGGTAATGTATTTTCTATTTAGTATCTCTATACAATTCCTTCTTCTATTCAATACATCTCCATTCACACAAGTCTTTTGAGTACTCTGTATTCAGAACATCATCTTTTCTTATATCTATAATATAAACTAGTTAACTTAATAACTAATTCCTTCATAGATCCCATACAATACAGTATACCTACTTTGTTACATCTCTATTCTCTATCCCATCCTCAATCGTCAGCCTCAATTTCCTTTTTGTCCAAGCTACTTACTTGAAATGTGGGTAGGATCGTAGTCCATGTACATGGTACACATAGGTTGATTTGATATAAACATTATTATTACTTTAGTATATAGGCAGTGCCTAAGTAGGCTCTATATGCTGACCATTACAGTATCAATCTCTTCGATTTCAAAAGCTGATGTCTCCCCTGCAAAACGGTTGAAAAGCAAATTACATATATATATGTGTTTTGAATTTCCAAATATTCTTGAGTGGTAACTGCAAAATGTCCTAAATCACATACTACACGTTCTCATGCAACTTTGAAGGATAACAAAAGATATATATTACTAATTATTACTAATTACGTATTTTTATAATCACATGTAATTAGCACAATTGACATTGACTGCATACACTTTTAAATTTGTAGCACATTTTGTAAACAATGAATGTTTCAATCATATGTACAAAAAAAAATGTAAAAATAATTATCTAGACCGAAGAATGTGTATCTCCTAAGCACTACTGATATACCTATATCCCTCACTAATGATATCTCTCGCTTCGATCTTGTAATGATTCGAGACCAAAACCAAAACCAAAGTAAATAGAAATCGATACAAATATCTGTAAAGTTTTAGTGGAGTCTCGCGTCTCTCTCGAAGTTCCAAGTTTCCAAGTTCTTTGATTGTAATTGCAAATGTAAAGTACAAAATGATTATCCACTTTAGTTTTGATACTTGATTGCTCAGCCTCATTTAATCATTCTTCATTATTCTTGGTGAGATTATTAAGGAAATGGTACTATGGGAAGTACGAGTACGACAGAAGAAAACTAAAGTTAAAGTACCTACCTACCTATAAAGGTACTAAACTAAAGAGAGAGAAAAAATATGTATAAAAAAATATAAGCAGCTGTTTTCTAATCGTAATCGTAAGCCAGACTGCAATTGAGTCTTGGCTCCTAGCAATCCCTTCTCCTACGTAGGTATCCTCTAAAATGTGCTCTGAATCTACTTTGAATAAAATTTAAAGTGTGGAAGTATGTTATTGTTGTCCAATCTTCTCTCTCTCTCTGAAAGTTCTGAGTTTCTGAGTTGCCCAGGTGCTTAAAGGTAGTAGACGTTTCCTCGTATGTGTCATAGTCCCTTGTTTGGTATTGTTGATGTTGATGTTGGTATTTGCAGTATCAGTGAGTGTGAGTTTGAAAAATGCTCTGTGGAAAGATACTGTGGAATGATTGAGTGTGGAGTGAGTGCATTTGAATTGAAGAACATAAATTTCTGTAAGTTGAACAACAGAGAAGACGAAGATATATCTTTTCTACCTCTATTTTGTATTCTGTTCTGTAAAGCTTAAGTTTTGATTGGGTGCATTATTATTATAGATAAAATTCTTGACTTTGTGCATTTACTACAATTTATAAAGATACATTACGGTTTACCATTTTTTTTACATTGTATAGTTTTCTCATTATTGTACTATTCATATAAGGGTTATGCAGCCTACAGATATATAGTGCCTTGAGCCTATACCTACATAATGGTAATATTCTCGACGATGAATTGGAAGAAACCAAGCGTTCGGAGTTTTAAAATCATAACTAGGTATCTAAAATTTAAAATTCAGTTTCTTAGAGTGCTTCTATCACTATTCTCCTTTAGGAGGTGTCATTTGTATTGCTGATTTTTACATATTCAAAAAATGTAAACTAATTTTTAAAACTTGTAAAAAACGTAAATTAGAAATTAGAATATGTAATTTATTTTGCAATTTAAAAAAGGACAAATACTATATTTCCGACAATTACTATCAATATGGAGTAAATGATGTATTTTGAACTTTAAAATTAGAACATGTACAGTGGATTTTATACCTTTTCAAAGGTGTAGTTAGAGTTTTTTTTTGCTCTTTTAAAAATGTGTAAAAACTGTGTTGTTTACACTGCTAAAAATGTGTAGCAATAACTTATTTTGCACTTTTAAAAATGTGTAGAAATAATGCATTTTGCACTTTTAAAATTGCGTAGAAATAATGCATTTTGCACCTTTAAGAATGTGTAATAATAGCGTATTTTTACGCTATTTTTAATTAGCTTAATTTTTATCTAGCTGTATAATTGCCTTATTTGTCTTTAAATCATTCTTACAAAAATAAATTTGCCTCCTATTTTAGAAACAGTTTAGATAGCACGCTATGATTTTAGTAAAAATAAAACAAAGCCACTTATTGCGCTTGTTTTAACTCTTCATCGCCTGTAAATACAGTACTGATACATCAAATACAAGACATTACATGGTGAAGGTACTTCTCAACTCTCTCAAGGGATTCTGTCTGGATTCTTGAGAGCTGGTTTGATTTTCCTTCCAAGATTGGGATTGTTAATGTTAATGTTGCTAAGGGATGAAGGGGCCCAAAGTCAAAAAAGTGTTCTCGTAGTGTTATGTATTATGGAGTCTGTCTTTCTCTCTCTCTCTCTCTCTCTCTCTCTCTTTGTAGGTACTGAACATTGTTATTTCATACTCAAAATACTTATACACAGTCAACAGTATTATAATCATCTCCGTCTCTGGCTCTGGATCTGGAACTTGTTCTTTTTTTTTCTTCTCATCTCGATGTAGCATGTAACTTTAATATATAATATGTAATGTGATTATAATATCTTTCCGTTCGTTGCTTCGTTGGTTTTTAAAGTTTTGTATGGATGGTTAGAAATATTTCACGGTTTAAAATCTGTGTGTGCTCTGGCTCTGGCGAGGCTCCGGCTCTTAGCTGGATCTCTTGTGGGTCTGTCTGATTGTGAAGATCCACGAAGCTGTGTGTGTGTGTTGTGTTCTGTAAGACCCAGAGGATCATGTACATAATGTAGTTAACAGTGAACAGCACGTCTCTCGCCAGCAGTCACTACTGTGAAAACAAATAGGAGCTAATCTTGGCCGAGCAATAAGTTAAAAAGTTGAAGCATGCGGCAATGCCATGCAATGCAATGGCAGGGCAGGGATAAAAGCTCACACGTTACTTACGTACACAGATTGCCACAGCCTCTCATATTCATAATACATATCTAAACATACATCCTACGAAGAAAGAAAGACGAGAAAGAAAGGAAGGACCAAGTACCTACTTATAAATATATAAAGAATTCGAATACCTGTAAGATTATTTAAGACAGATAGATGGTTTACATTTTACATTTTTACATTTAGTCCATGTGAATTGGGATTGTGAGGAGGAAGAAAAAAAAGGATAGAGAAGAACACGGGGAAGGAAAAAAAACAAAACAAAAAGCATGTACCTACCTACATATAGCTGATGCCTGTTGCCTCAAAGGCTTTGTATGTACGGTGAAGATGTGTTAAGAAAGAAAGAAACTTCTTGCCTTCTGCCTTGTGTGTGTTGGTTGAGCTTTTTCTTGTACAGATTTAGAGATGCAGATGATGCTCATATATACGTACCTACTTTTATGGCTATACCGAATTCGAATTTTACAGGGTTAACGTAAATGTAAACTTTGGCTGTTGGCGTTGGCATTGGCATGCTTATGAGATGGCTTAGGCTTTTTGTCGTATAGTTTAGTTGCCAAGACCGAAACCGAGGGATGCATAGTGTGGCTTTAAAGCTCTGTGATTCTGTGATAATGATTTTTACATCCCTCTCAGGTATTTGTGTACCTTGAGGCTCTTATGTTTTTCTTTTACATGATCCAGCAAGCAACGAGCAGAAGTCTCCACACAGCTCCGTTGCCGTTGTTGGAATCATGAGAATAATAGAAATAACATGGGACGAAGAGCTATGTATAAAAGCTTTGCTTGCTTTTAAACTCATCGTTAAAGTCAAAGTGACGGGTTTTATTTTTGCTATTGTCCTCCGTACTAGTACCAGTGCCATAGTATGTATGGCATGGCCATATCTACCTATAACTACTGTGTAAAATGCAGTTGTGATCTTTTACAATACATTGCATTGGATTGTGGATAGAAGTAAGTAGATGCTCAGTGTGCTTATAATAAATGATCGTGATGGTCCTCGTCGTCTCTTATTTTCTTCGTGAGTCTCTCATATCTTGTGAGACTTGTGCCTCAGTTCTATCTCCTTTTTCTTCGTCTCAAGATGAGACTTGAGACTCAAGATGCTCTCGGTTGACGTCCAACTCGTGTGCTGGTACTGGTGCTGAGGCTGATGCTGGGAGAAACAGTATACAGATATAGCATTGCACATTATTTTATTGTACAAGACACGAGAATCGAGAAACATATGGACACACTAATGTGCCTTTTAGAAATGTAGACACGTTCGTTAATGTTGTGCATATTAAGATTTTTATATTACTATGCATATGCACCCCGCGTAGTTGTTAAGAAGTTAAGGGTGCATTTTTATTTGAGCTAAAAAAACAACAACAGCAGTAATTGTCAGTTGTAACTAGTAACTTTGTAGTAAATGCATCGTAATTCTTAACATATAGGAAATAATTTAATATTTTTGCAATTTTAATGTAACTATGGTCCATGTTTTTCATGCATGGTAGGTAGGTACATATTATATTGCAATTTAAATTCGGATTTGCGTTTTGCATTCTATTCTGTATAATTTAACATACTTAAGTAGGTATTGTTTTCTTAATATAAAATGATGCGGGGACTGTGTGTGATTGTGAATGTGATATAATTATGTGGCTATAGGCACCTATGTATACAGATTGTATATGTGCATATAAACTTGTAATTATAATAAATTATATCACGCACGTATACGTAGCGGCTTGTTAACCGTCTTCATCGTTGAATTTGTGAGCGTGTAAAGTATATAAAATGTCTTATTGGAATTTGACGGAAGGATGAAAAATGTGTACATGGGGACTCTGGGGATGATGTTGTACACAATTATTGTGAGAATAATGATTTTCTCTGGATGCTGTTTCTAAAAGTCTGACTGACTAGTGAGTCTGGTTGCACGGTTGTGCTAATGTCGTGGCTGTTGTTTTGTTTTGTTCTTGTTGTTGAGGTTCTTTTACAACAACTATAAAATCTCTCAAGTTATGCACACGCTCGATCCTCTCGTCTCGTACAACATGCTTTTTGCATTCTTATTCTTGTTGTTCGCTCAAAATTTAAATTGGCGAAGATTAACAGGAGAGAGAAGTAGAGAGGCGAGAAGTAGACAGTAGTAGGAGTCAGGCATGATGAGCCGGTGTGCCGGTGCCGGTACCGGTACCGCGGTTTCCTTGCCGATGCCGGTATGCCAGTAACTGTTCCTGAAATCTCATAACTCTCAAGTCTCAAGTTCTTGGCTTTTGTCTACAAGTGTTTCTTTCATAACTGACTCACTACATACAACGCTTCTTCTGTAAAAGTGTCTTTAGATTTACACAGATTTCTTTCAAATTGTGTGATTTTCGTGTATGGGGATGACTTTTTATCCGAGAGCCTTTGTTTCGAGCTTTCGCAAGAGCGTCTGTCTAGATGGATGGATGCTTTTCTGCATCTTACCATTATTCCGATTACGATTATCATCCACAAAGCACATGCACTGCTGCTTAAAACTTAAATAAAAAAACGTTGCGTTGATGAGAATAATGGGAAAAATACAAAACAAAAGCGTGTATGTACTTTGTAATTCCAAGTTTGTAGATAGCGTTTGTGGACTCGTACTGATAGCTCGTGGTAGTTTTGTAGTAGTAGTAGTAGTAGTAGTAAAATATTTTGGATAATATAAACAATGGTAATATAGTATGAAGGAAGGAAGGAAGGAGCCCATGCCCAAAGGATAAGGATAGTAAGTAAGGCAGAAGACATGATGTGAAAAGGTGTGTTTTGTAAAGTGTTCAAAAAGGATTGGGGAATTGGGATGATAACGTTAACGAGGAAAGTCTGGCTGTCCAGCAGCGTCAGAGAGTCAAAGCCCAGTGAAATATTCCCCACTGCCTCACACACTAAAACTATACTTAACTTTTTACTATATGTAGTGTAGTCACGAATACGAATACCGAATACGAGGCTATAACTAAAAGCGTATGCATCTCCATATTCATATTGCGTGTTGTATACTTTATAAATTATACGGAACTGAAACTATGAAATATTGAAATTATAACAGGTATCTTAATGCCTAATGACTCCACTCATATCAATAGTTATGTATCTACACTGTACATATGCGAAAGCTATGCTATGTGAGAATGTTGGTTGATACATTACGAAGGATCCAATCCAAAGTCAAAGTCAAGCTCAGTCAGAATCTACCCCCACATCCCCCATTCCATTAGGTGTAATGTTTGAGGTAGTAGGTACGCCGCACGTTTGGAAAATGGAAGCATGTAAAAGCTCTCGCAATAGTATATATACTGATAGTAATAGATGCATTGTTGTTGTTGAAGGGTTGATTTTTTTCAAGGGATATTTTGATAGTGTGTGTGTACATAAGCCAACAACGACTTGCCACTTACAACAACTGCTGCAGACCATACGATTCTCAGTCAGAGTCATGCAGTCAGGTCCACGTCCACCCTGGCCTGGGAGTAAAAAGTCGTGGAGTGAAGATACGTTATATTATGTATTGTATTGAGTATGTATTGTGCAGTGTGGTGGTTGGTTTTTGGTTTTCGTGGTTTGCATTTGCATTGCGTTGTTGGATGGATCCTTTTTGGTGGTGGGTTTATAATGCTCAGGTTGAGATTGTTGTTGGTGCTATGGGTATGCAGTCTGCGGGACTCTGGGACTGGGACTGGGACAGGGACAGAAGGGAGACATAGGCTTGGCCAGAGCCAGAAGAGTAGGATTTAACAACAGGTAGATGATCGTACAGGTGGATGTGGTGGTGGTGGATGGAGATAGCAAGTAAAGTGGTGGTAGTAGCCAGTGTCAGATATCTCTGTCTATACTCTCCCTTGGTTCTTGATTGCATTTTTGTAGTAGTGTAAAGTAACCTGAGCGAACCTCATCTCTTTTGTCCGTTCCTGTTCTCGTTCCTCAGTCTTCGGCTTCGTCTTGGTCGTCGTCTTGGAAGGCTAAGGAGGTGTGCTGTGGTCGTAGTCGTATGGAAGGTTAAGGTTCTTCTCTCAATCCAACTTGGAAATTCCTTCAACTCTTCAATTATCTCAACGAGAACATCATTTAGCTCCCATTATTGTCAGTCAGATATCCATATCAGTAGTCAAAGAAAGACTTGAGAGACCAGTAACCAGTACGCCTCACTCGATATCTATATTACAGTTTGATATAATATATAACTATCGAATCGATATTTGATCAGAAGCCGTGTGTATAATCATATTACTCTCCTCACTCCTCTATATTATATCGCTCTCTATATATATTACACGTAATTATAGGAGTATAATATTTGCTCTATATTAGTCACATATATGAAATGAACCTGAACTGACACGCTTCAATTTTCCTCCCAGTCCCAGTGCTCGTCGTTATTTTTCATCAATTATTAGTGATTAGTTTTTCTATTCTCTGGGATAATTTTCTATCACTGCCTACGTGTAGCCTAGTATGTAACAACTACTGTAACCTTAACTTTTCCATCCAGAGGCTGTATAATTAATCATTTCGATTATAGAGTCAGAATTTCCCTATATAGGTACATATCAGTATCAGCATTAGGCAAAAGTAGCTGTATTGAAACTTGAGAAAGTTACAGTTGATAAATTAAAAAAAAATTTAAATGAATTATTATTAAGCAGCATAGTCAGCCGTGTATTGCCTCCTTTGGACTGGAATTTTACAGTTGATTTTTGACTTTGATATTATTAATCTATGTGCAATATATAGAGCTCGTCAATTATTATTTTATTATATTTTTAGCGTCGCTTTTTTTGGGCTTGTATTGTGGGATGTCAGTTTAAAATTTGACGTTTGACAGACGCTATTTTTGTTGTGCTATTAGGGAGTGTAGGGAGGTAGTAAGTAGGTAGTACAGGGACTTTGTGTTTAGAATATAATTAATTGTTTGTCGTTGTAATTTACATTAATTACTGAAGCTGTCTATCCTTAATTAGCTACATATTGCTAAAAACTCCAGGTGGTGTGTTCTCCACAGTCAACAGTCGTTGCCGTTTTAACATATTAGAATTCAACTGGAAGTTTATAATGTGTGATGTCATGCTGCAATATCTGCACATACAATAACAGTGTCTTTTTTGTTTGTGTGGGGATGTGTGCTGTACTAATAACTGGCAATAATTGAATTAATAATTGAATTAATAATTGAAAGTTGAAAAATCAGAATAAAATTATTATTAGTTAAGAGAGGAAGATGCAAGCTAGAGAAGTCTGTCACTTTGACGTTTGACATTTGTAATTTGTCAGGGAAGAGAGACGTGTACACTACAGTGACTCTGAGTACGTTTATTTGTTTACTGGGTGCAAGTAGTAATTTTTTTTAATTACGTGTCAGTCCCATCTCCCATCGTGTGAGTCTAGGAACAAGCCACAAAGCACATGTAATGCTGGACGCGGACTTGCTTACAAGATTAGATGTGTTGTAGATTTAGAAAGATAGTGTCGTTCTACCACTAACTCCTAACTGCTAACAAGTGCTATGTGACTCTGTGTGTGTGTAAATTGTACAATTTATTATTAATTTACATTTAATGGGGAGAGGGAGACGGAGAGAGAGAGAGAGTGTGCAATGTCAAACTTTGAGAATTACAAGCAATATACATCATGATTAATTTCTCTCGTATTTATTGTCATTGCCGTTTCCATTTCCACGACTTGGAGAGCCAAAGCCAAATGAAGTGAAATATTTTATGCAGCAGTAGTACCAGTAAATTACAAGTAATAATTCGTGGGATTGCTATACAAGTTCTATAGCTTAAGAATCTTGTTATATGCTCCTGTACGGCTGTCAATTATAATAATATTATCATTATCAGTATAATATTTGTTTGTTTGTTGTGGTGTGGTGCTCCTATCGTTTTAAAAGTGAACGTACCTAAGTATATATCAGTGGGACTACATATATATTTGTAAGGCGTTTAAGGTACTTTACTCTGCTTCTGGTTTTGTTTGTCTCACTGGGATTTTGATTTGTGGCTACCAATTAGAAAGACCAACAGAGCAGCATAGGCAGAGCTTAAATCTGCACAGCAGTGCAGTGTGAGGAACATACAGAGGAGGAAGGAGAGAGAAACACCTTTCCCTTTGCATTGATTAACAAGTGTTTTCTTCTGCTGACTTCTTGAAACTTTTTGAAGGAAGGAAGGATGAGACTCTGTTCTCATTCTCAGCTCTTCTCATGCGATTATTGTTTGTCTTGTTGTTGTGTGGAATTAAAGTGAGCTGTATTATTGAAAAGTACTCTGCGTCCCCCTCCTATTACAGACTACAGAGTGAGAGTGAGCGGCGCGGGACGGATGTACATACACACGGAGAACGGACGGAGGAACGACGAAAGATGTTGTGTGAATTAAATTGATTGAAAGTTTGCAAGTTTTGTGCTGCTACGGCTGCGGCTGTTGTTGTTGTTGTGTTTGTTAGTGGTGTTGTTTTTATTGTTGTTGTTGGTTCGTTTCGTTGGTTCGTTTGTTGGCTCTCTGAACTGCGAAGCTGTGATTGTTTGCATTTTTGACTTTTGAATAATTACATTTTTGGCATATGCATTAGTGTAGAGTGTGGTGCATTGTTGGCTCGTGTTTGTTTTCTTTGCCGTGTCCGTATCCGTGTGTCGTGTCTTGGACTTGGATCTTCTTCGGCCCTCTGCTGTGTTCTACTGTACGGTGCTGCGGTTGTCTCCCATACATTATTATTTTGTGTGTTGTTTGGAAAAAAAGTATGCCGGACGTGTCGTCTGCCAGCGGAATGTTTGACACTTCACAAATTCAGGTGTGTGTATGGTGTGTGCATCTTCATGCTTTCTTTATTAGTTAGTCGTATTATTGTTTTATTTTATGTGTGTATAACAAATTGACTCAGTTTGAAATATTTGTATCATTAATATTAATTAGGGATGCCTTAATAGATTATCTGTTTGTAGTATGGTGGTGGTGGATGGTGGACGTGGACATGGAGCTGCCTAATTGTTTCCCTTGTTTTTATTGTTGACGTTTTAATTTTGAGTTATTTGTTGTCATTTGTCAGTTTTTTGTAGTTAGTTTGTTTGTTTGTTAGTTATGAGCTGAATAGAGTTCGCATGTGCTCATATTTGTATTGTGTGGTGGAAATGTGCCATTAATTTATAGCGCATAATATAGAGTGCCGTTAATTTCTACAAAAGGGGAAAGTCCACAGTCGACAGCCTACGTTGTTGTATTTATTAAAATATTGAACATGAAATTATTGTATTTTACTGTGTGAAATAACTGTAAAATTATCGTGAGCTTAGAAATTTCTACTACTTAGGTACTAACTCAATATATAAACCGTTGATTTTGCATTTTTGGTAATGATGTGATTTATTAAGGGATGGTTTTTTAAAAATTATTTCGCGATTTTTAGGAATTTACAGGAAAATTTTAAAATGGAAGAATTGACATTAATTATTTAAAAAAAAAGAAATATATGTGTTAAATATATAAATTAAATATATGTTATACCTGTGTTATATTTTGTGGACACTTAACGTTAGTAGCTACGCGCTAAGTGGACATGGGGAACGCAGGCATGGGTATTACATTACGTTGTTGGTTCTTGTTTTGTAGGAATATTTGAGGTGGAATTTTCTTTGTTGTACTTTGAATGTATTTTTGTCCAGGTTTTTTTTTGTACTGCCATTATCTATAGTAATCCAGTCCAGTTCCCAGTTTCCCAGAGCCTAGGTCTCGTGTATAGTATATTAGTAGTATCGAGTCAAAAACGTGCTTCGGCTCTGTTTTGTAGCTTTACTTTTTACACCATTACTGTATTATATACAGACTTTTGATATTTTGTATCTGATTTTATGGCGTCCAGGTCGACCTATAGGGTATTTTTTGTTGCCGTTGTGTTGCCGTACATATATTTAAAAGTATTTGAAAAGTTTCTTCCTCAAAATGTTGTATAGCCTTTGTTGCACGTTGTGTGGAGGCTGCTGAGGCTGATCATGTTAAATGGTTATTGTGCGTCATAATAAATGAAGAGTGTCGGCTGAGGCTGGTAGGAGGTGGTGGAGGTTGTTGATGGTGGTGGAATTAGTAGGTCCCGAAATTTCTTGTCCAGCTTTCGACTTCGTAGCTTCCCCACGTTTCCATTGTCGTTGGCCTTTTACGCATAAATAGTTGTGCTGACCATTGTGCTGGCTTTGGTTTCTGTCTGTAGTTGTGGATCCTTAAGACACGTTTAAGTTTAGTTGCACATACAACGGCTACGGCTACGGCTGCGGCTGCCGTTGTTGTTAAAAAAAGAGAAAAAGTTGATAAGTTAAGAAGTTAAAAAGTCCGAGAGAGTGGCGGACAATGTATAGGTACGTGCCCGGACTTTTTAATGAGCTGAAGCTGAATCTTTAGAGTCGGTTGGTGGGATGCGGCGAGCTTCTCTTAAGCTTCTTCTTCTATATAGACGATTGCTTAGATTTGATTTTTGGTGTCAGCTATTTTCCTCCCAGTCTCCCTTCCAACCAATTCCTGTGCCTGGGAGTAATAATAATGATAATAACGAATTATAGGATGAGCTGTGACTGTGACTGAGTGTATATAGCTACACAATGCAATATAGAAAAGACATAGCGTTGCTTTTTATTAGTATATTGTAATGGAATGGTAATGGTAATGAAAAAGACAGAAGTCTTTAAGAGAAGATTGAAGAGTGTTCAGAAAGTGATGTGAATGTGAAGAGCCACATTCATTTCGAAGCCAGTTTCAGATTTACAAATTTACATATTTTTATATATATCTATAGCCTTTAGTTCAGGTGTACAGATGCCTTTTTTGTGAGATTCCCGAGTCGTTCTTCTCTATCTCACACACTTGTTTCACGTTGGACTCATCATCAAGTTTGAATTTGATGCCTTAAGACGTTCCGTTGAGTTATGTAAAAGATGTGTGTAGTGCTATGGACCAAAACTAAAAAGTCCAACGACCAAAGTCAAAGTCAACGACTAATAAAATGGACACAAAGTCATAGCTTCAGCTTCATAGCAGCAACAATAACAATAATAACAACCACGAGTATCGGAGTAGTCGCAGAAGTGGACGAAGAGTTTGTCGGATAAGAATAGGAATACTTGGGACCTTGCCATGTGTTTGTCTGTGTGTCTCTCATGATTGTGCTCGAGCACATCTTCAAGGACGCCTACAATCAATTTTTTTTGTCTTCTCCAGATACAAAATCTAGTTCCAATTTCAATTCCAGCTTCCAGCCATGGCTTCGATCATATCAAGCCCATCTTCTTTTCCTTCGTCTTCTCTCGGTCTATTCTATTCTCTGTGAGTCCATTATGGTGTAGATATAGAGGAGATGACGAAGAGGATCTCGAGATCAAAGTCCAGTAGTTAGTCAGTAGCGGGAGCCATGCATTCCAGTAGTTAAGGTTTTCAGAGTCACAAGTCGCATTCGTCCATGGGTAGGTAGTAGGTAGTGAGTGAAAATATATGGTCGTACGCTTTTTCTTTTGAAATCAAAGCATGCTATCTCCGATCTCCGGGTATGCCGGGTAGGTAAAAATTCAGGAATTAACTTTTTGAACTTGCAGAATGCTGTTTTCATAGGCGCATCCATACAAGTAAAAGGGACAAATTTTACAATTTTTTAAAAGGGTAAAATGCACAATTTACTCGTTTTTTTAAAGGTGTAAAATGCACTATTTGTTGTGTTTCTGAAAGTTCGAAATAAGTTATTTACGCCGTGCTGAAAGTGCAAGATGAACTATTTAAACTTTTTTGAAAGTGAAAAAAAAACTATTTACAGTTTTTAAAAAAATGGAATATAATATATTCAGTATTTTGTACATGTAAACTGTACTATTTTTTAAATTTTTTGGAACTGTATTAGAGAAGAAAATTATAGTCAAATAAACTAAGTAGGCACTTGTACGAACTTATTGGTAGATATTGGGTTTTAATTTTAACAGCAGCTGTCGTAGCATAGGGAGCTTGTTTTCATTTCACCAACAACGATACCATGTATAAAGCGTTGGCTTTACTATTGGAAAAGGTTCTATGAAGTATGAAGGAGCTTTAGAGTGTGGATACTTTGAATGATGTTGAAGTATTATTTTTTTTACTTCACAGGGTAGTTGATGTTGATAGCAATCTGTTTTTTTAATGTCCATCCATCGGTTTTGGCTTCGGTTTCGGTCTTGGTTTCGGTTGGTTGTCAGTTTGAATTTGAAATATTTGAAACCGATGCAAAGAGGAATAGGCAAGTCGAAATCTTGTGCTTGGTGAATCTCTCCATCTCGATAAGGGATGGACATGGAAGATTGGAAAATGAATAAAAGGCAAAGGCCAACTACTGTCTTGTCCACATGGGACAGGTCCAATAAGGTTGTACACACTGCCTGGTACTTAGGCATTGGTATAGCATAGCTATAAATATCAATATAGTTGGTATGAAGCCAGGATATTGCTTTACCACTTCAAATTTTACACGAGTGCTCAGTTCTCAGAGCGATCGAGGGACAGAACAGGACCAGTGAAGAATCCTAATAAGATTTTATTTAAATTTCGATTCAGTTCAATTATTCAATATTTGAAATTTGACAGATCATTTTATTTCAATTTTTTGTATGTGTGCGTCTGCATCGGAATCGGAATCATTATACTGACTATAGTAAACTTTACTGGATGAAGAAAAAAAATATGTGCGTCAATATCGACATGGAAAATTAAACCCATGCTAATATAACTGTAGGATATCAATATCAATAGTCAATCCAGTCGAGTGTCTTAATGCATTCCTGTCATGTCATTGTCGTTTCTGACGTGCTGTCTTCCTGTTTATATAAAATTGTAAGCAGTTTGTATTGTAGTGTATTGTGGTATTTTTTTCTGTATTTCACATTTTGATTTTGATGGATGCAGATTGAAGATTGTAGATACAACCATTTAGTAATCTACACTACCCACACTACACATATTATTATTGAGTGATTTCGTGTCATATTTTACCTATATGCGATTTTATAGGTGGAAAAAGTCTTGATCTTGGAGTGTTCCAATAAGTTGAAACTTGTCTTGAGTCTCTCTTGGGTTTTAAAACGTTTAAATTTTAAGTATGTGTTATGTGGAGGGATATAGATATAGTATACCTATGCATTTTTGCCGTTGTTTTATTGCGGTTTAGGTTAGTTAGTTTGGATTTGGATTTGAGTTTGGATTGTGTATATATTGTTGAGGATATGTGTGTCTGCTAGCGGAGTATGCTTCAATAGGAGTGATTATTAACTATTAACAATCAGTACCACAGTAGCTAAGGAAAGACAGCTTTTAGTAAGTTCAGTAAGTAAGTGAAGTTAAATTATTGATGATGTATCAAGTTTATAAACACTTGTTGGATTTTTATTGCCGAGCTTTTGTATGTACAAAAAGGGATTTCTCTCCCCGACGGACGGCCTTTACTAGCACTTGGCACTACCATACATGGCTCCTATATCATATGGGGGTAATGGTAAGTACCATGATTGCGACGGAACAGTAATAATGTAGTAGCAGCCGAATACGAAGTAGCAACTGCAAAACTGTGCGTCGGTTGACGACGGTGGGTATGTAGGTAGGTAGGTAATGCTGAAGAGGTAGTAATGTCAGCCAGAGCCAGATTTCAAAGGAATGAAATGATGAAAATAATTTTATTATATATCGTCAATGTAGAAGCCAATCCGTATCGTTCCAAAAATTTCTTTCGTATCTATCCAATGACATTCTTAACGAATAGAATATTTGCACTTTTCAAAAACATGCAAATAGAATATTTTGCACTTTTCAAAAACATGCAAATAGAATATTTTGCACTTTTCAAAAACATGCAAATAGAACATTTTGCACTTTTCAAAAACATGCCAATCGAACATTTTGCACTTTTCAAAAACATGCAAATATAATATTTTGCACTTTTCAAAAACATGCAAATCGAACATTTTGCACTTTTCAAAAACATGCAAATAGAATATTCTGCACTTTTCAAAAACATGTAAATACATCATTTTTGTTGATCAAAGAAAATCTTCAATACAAATAGAAATGGTGGTTTTTGTATGGAAACAAATTGCTGCCTAAAAGCAATTCCTTTGTCCTGCCCTGACGATATACACCTATAAACCCGCGTATTAAAAAAAGGATTAACTCTATGAATTAATTTGAAGCTAAAAATAGAAAGAATAAAGAAACTTGACTGAAGTGCGGGTATATAACTAGTGATTTTTTTAGTGTTAGCTACAATACAGTTGCTATATAGATACTCGTTTTTGCATATTTCCAACATTTGCCATTTCTGATATTGCAACTTCAACCCCACAAACTATGATGATTCTGTATATAATATGATGAATGCATAATGTAGGTAGTTATGTATGTACATACTGTCAAGTTAAAAATTTGAAAAATACGTTGATATTCCAAAGTTTTATTAGAGGTTTTATATATACTTTGGTTATAAACTTGTAATCTTTATACATATATAATTTAGGGGCGTAATCCGGTTTGTCGTTTTTGCACCAAGACTAAAGTCAAAGAAGCCAAAGCAAAGAGGATGAAAAAAAATATGAAAAAAAACATGATGAAGGAAATACATAAAAAGTAAATGATTAACTTCTGTATGTGTCTGTCTGTATCATCTCTGCCCTGTGCTTGTCGACTATCGAATGTGCGGATTCGATGGTCGATGTGAGTAAGTTTACGCAGTATGTTTTCTGTTGAAGTCAGATTTCTGAATTCTGAATGAAATGAATTGCTGTAGATTCTGCTGTATGTTTTGGGGTTGGTTCTTGGTTGATGGTTGGGCTTTAGGTTCCTGAATGGTTTCAGGGTATTTTTTTACGATTATGATTATGATTATGATCCTCTCTAAACACTACACTATAAACTATAAAGATATAAAAGATGATTCCTTTATTGTTGGCGCAGCTCATCCTTTGTAAACTATGAGTCAGGGATGAATTAGTTTGGTAGGTTAGAGGTTCATTCTTATTAAACGTTTTCATTAAACATTGGAAATTAAACGTTATTCCATTATTATTCTGATTAAGGGGTCATCCTGAAATTATGTCATGATAGTATCAGTGAAAACCACACACCCCTCCCCATCCATAACAGGACATCCTCAATAATTAATTATAGTTTGTAGTTACCGGCACTGAGGGGTAAAATACCACAGAACTTAAATACGGATAGTCATTAGTCATTAGTGGACGGCCCCTGATGTCAACATATTAAAATTAAAGCATTGATTTTGCTACAGTTTGAAGTTTGAAGGGATTTTTTGTTTGCCTTAGATTTCAAAATGAATCTGTTCATAATATATGCAAATAGGCTAGAAAATAATTATTGTTAATGGAAATATATAGTAATAAATGGAATTAATTTGAATTCGAAATTTGAGCTCGAATGATTTTGCAAAATTAATGTAAATAATACCAAAGACCAAAGTGTGAAAGTGTGTATAGTAAATGAATTGGTTCAAATTATAATGCGAATATTTTTTGAGAGTGGTCTGTATTCATTTAAATTTGACAATTTGATTTGATGAGCGTTGTTTTGTGTATCTATGCATTTAAGCTGATGTTGATATATTGTTTAAACTAGTTTTTTTTTAATTAAATGAAAATTTAAATTTAATTTCAGACACCTGACCGTGGCGTGGCCTGGGAGTACCACTCGGTGACTCTAACACGAGTTCCTGGCTATGGATTTGGAATTGCTGTGAGTGGTGGGAGGGACAATCCACATTTCGCAAATGGGGATCCAGCCATTGCCATTTCTGATGTTTTAAAATCTGGTCCAGCCGAAGGGAAATTATTGTGAGTGATTCAAATATAAAATGACAGTGTACTAAGTAACAAAAATTTATTATTATTACATTCTGCTATTGAAGTGCGTGTAAAATTTGGATCGATGTCCGACTTCTGATGACGATGCCCTTTCAATCTCGCATGATAGTATGACGTTATGTATATTGTTAGATATACAAAAATTGTATTCGTAAAATGTTATAATTGATTTTATTGTTGTACTTGCAAAATTAATGGGAATGAAAATACGTATATGTAAGTAGAAAAAAATAAAAATACTATATAAACTTGAGTATTTGGAAGATGTGTGTATAAATAATAGATTTAAGTAATTTACTTCACTAATTGACTGATTTTCTTTTTGACTTTGGCCTTTGGTTTTGATTGTATTTTTGTTTTAAATATTTAATACAGAGTTAATGATCGAATATTGTCTGCAAATGGAATCTCTTTGGAAAATGTTGACTATGCAACAGCTGTTCAAGTTCTTCGAGACTCAGGTCCTAGTGTTCAATTAGTGGTGAAGCGGAGGGTAGTTTTACCCCAAGGAGAAAATAGTACTTTTAAAGTTACACTCAGTCGGAAGAAACGGAGTGATGGTACGTCAAAATGTAGAGTATATACAAGTATTAACCTATAATTATGAAGGCATCTACATGTATGATTAATTACCTCTGTAAAATATAACATCTGCCGTCAATATTTTCTAGAAAGTACACAAAACCAAGACTTTTTGTATGACTTTAATTTAAAAGGCAAAAAAACTTGATTTTTATGCAGGAGGTAAAAACTGGTGGGTATTTTTTATGATGTTTTGTTTTAAGATGTGCATTTTATTTTGTTTTTTTATTGCATTAATTTTAGATTTTGGAATTGTACTTGGATGTAAATTGTATATAAAAGAAGTAACAAATAAATTAGCGGACAAGGAGAATACAATAAATGAAGGAGATATCGTTCTCAAGATTAATAGTAATGGAACGGACGGCATGACACTCAAAGAGGCCAAGAAACTAATGGAGAATTCTAAGGAAAAATTACATCTGATTGTTAAACGAGATAATAGCGGGGCTTCCTCGGGATTCCCTTTAATGTCGTCAACACTCGGGGCTCAACAGCATCAGCAACAAACATTTAAAGGTCAGTTTTAATATAACAATCACAATAATTACAATTTAAGGTCAATTTACTACTCAATTTTTAACTATCTGCAATATGTAATAAGTATGTTGCTGAATTTTGATTTGATGAATTTCTTATGAATTTGTATTAGTAATTTTGCTGCATTTAATTTCATAAAACATTTTTGATGTTTTGTTTTGTAGGAAGTAACTATTTGGAATTACTCGACGCACGACCATCATATTCTAGTCAAAATTTGTATGTCCAACCGCCGACGAGAGATGCTGGAAGATTGAATCGAAGTGTTGTTGAGGAAGATAAAAATAATTTGATGCGAATGAGACGAGGACCTTCAGCTGGGCAAGAACAACAAATGATGATTTATGATCCGCCGCCCCCTCCGCGACCTCCGCCTCCCAGACCAGAAGGTCGTTAGCAAAAAATAATTATATATTATTATATTTAAAATATTGGATATTTGAGTTTTACAAGTATGTATCAACGTTTTAGGTCATAATTTATTGTTTTAACATTAGCAAAAATAAAGTGACATATAAATTACAGATGAAATGCAATTTCCGGACCAAGACATTTACTCCCCACGTCGCCAATTAGTGTTTGAGGATTTGGATGCACAACCTCAAACTGCAGTCGCCATTTCACCTCCTCCACCCTCACGTCGTCTCCCACAGTCCGCCCAGTCTGAACCAAGATTTGTCACTTTTGTCAAGGAGGCTGGGAGTGTTGGAATTCGATTAACGGGTACGTACTAATTTTAAGTTATAAATATTTATTAGTTTTATTTTATCTTTGAAATAAATTGTTTGTATTTTTTTAAATCCTTAAATAGTAAGTAACATTGTGTTGATTTTATAGGTGGGAATGCAACAGGGATTTATGTAGCAGCCGTCCAGCCAAATTCTCCTGCAGCTGTCCAAGGCTTACAGCCTGGAGACAAGCTTTTAAAAGTCAATGAAACCGAGCTCATAAGCATGACCCGAGAGGATGCGGTCCTGCTCCTTCTCAATCTTCAAGATACCATCACAATGTTGGTTCAGTATAAACCAGATGAATTTGAAAGTGTGAAGCAAAATGGGGATTCTTTTTATATTCGAACGCACTTTAATTACGAACAACCACGAAAGAATGAATCTAGTTTTAAGCGTGGAGACATATTCCACGTGACAGATACCCTCTACAATGGAGCTGTGGGCTCATGGCAAGTTTACCGTGTCAATAAAGCTGGGACCGACGGAGAGAAGGGCGTGATTCCAAATAAAACTCACGCTGAAGAATTTGCACTGAGGGATACTGGGAGTAAAAAGGAAGGAGCGGAAGTGACAAAGACGGGTAGTTTTTTCCGACGAAGGAAACCGGGTGGGAGTGGGCGGAGGTCCAAGAGTTCAAATTATGAAGAGATTTACAGTGACACCATTAAATTCCCTGCCTATGAGCGAGTGATACTTAAACACCCAGGATTTGTTCGGCCAGTGGTTCTCTTTGGTCCAGTGGCAGATATTGCAAGGGAGAGATTGCTTCGAGACTATCCTGAGAAATTTGCTGTGCCCTCAGCAGCAGGTGATACAAGCACAGACACTGGACCAAGACCCATCCGATTATCCGGAATTAAACAAGTCATTGATCAGGGGAAGCATGCATTGATCGATGTTACACCACATGGGGTTGAACGCCTTATTTTTGCACAACTTTACCCTGTCGTTCTTTTCTTGAAGGCAGATTCTAAACAAGCTGTGAAGGAAATCCGAAATGGAGTTGTTAATAATAAGCAGCAGTCTAGTTTAAGTCTATTAAGGTATAATTTTTTGAACCTTAACTAACTCCATTAATTTTGCTCAATTTTCAAAAATCTTGTGCAGTGTTCACGAATGACGTTGCGAAATGACGAATATGCGATAATACGTGTGTAAGATGTAATTTTTTAACTTACAGCCGATCGCCCAAACGCCGTCCAAGTACTAAAAAGCTATTTGAAGATTCCTTAAAATTAGAAAAGAATTATCCACATATTATGACGAATTCAATAAATTTAACGGACTCTTGGTATCGTCGTGTTCGGGATGCAATTGATCGTGAACAACAAAAAATGATTTGGGCTGCTAATGTAAAGGTACTGAAACACTACAATACAAGTTAAAAGTTTTTTGTACCTTTGATACTGGAAGTCCTTGAAAGATTTGTTGTAGAATTAAAATTAATAATTTTAATTTCAGTTTAATCTGTAGAGTAGCCATTGGTCTTGCTAAACGATTTATATACAACACTAACTATGTTTTACATATCTAATTTTGAAAATTTTGGCTTGAAAAAAAAATTCGAAATGATTTCTATGTATAGACTCAGAATGAAAGTTACTACCCCTACCAGCTGGGTATCAATATCAATACCAACGACAGTCAAAACTATCAGCTGGGCTATTATTCCGTACCCAACGCTAGCACTAATAATCACAACAATAATAATAATTATCTTGCCTCCCACAATCAGGCACGCTCTATAACGCCTTCTAATAGTCCACCCCCACTCTGCTTTGCTTCTCCTGATGGTAGTTTTTATCGTTGGGTGGAAGAGGAATTGTGGGAAACTAATCTAGGATTTGTTTAGTACCTTATTTTTCTTTCGCTCCGTTCCGTCCAATTTGTTATTGTGCTACTTTGTTTATGTTATATATTATCTTATACAGTATTATTATTTTGACTGGCAGCTTTAAATTTCTCACCCCGTTTTTTTTTTAATTTCTAAAAGTTTTGTTTTGAAAATTTAAAACAGTTCCGTTTTCAATTTAATTTTTACATGTGCGTCTGTGCGTTTAAGAAGTGTCGTTGACGTTGCGAGTACCTAGCTTGTCCATTTTAAAATTAGATTGATGATTAGATTTTAGATTTTTTTTTAAAGAATATCATTAGTTGTAGAAATTTAGTAGATTCAGTAGATACTTTTTGTTGAGACCTTTAGACCAATAATGTCTTTTGACTCGTCGTCGTCGCCGTTGCAATTTTTGACATTAGACTTGACTGCCTTGTGTTTTGTTTGTTTGTTTTTTTTCTCTCTGATGAATGTTAAACCTCATCCCGTCCGTATCCGCAAATCCAATATTTTTTTAAAACCGAAAAAAACCACGGGGAAAAAAATAGGCTGGTGGAAGTGGTGGTGATCCATTGAATCTCCTTGCTGAAGATGATTTCTTCCTCTTTCCTACAATCACATCCCCTCGTTACTCCTACGCTTCCTCGCCAGAGTCCGAAGTTGAGCTTGATCCAAGTGGAGATCGTGAGAATAAAGAATCAGGAGGGGCGAATAAATCCACTTCGGATCCATCTATCCTTCTATCACAGGAGGATCGAGAATTAAGTGGCTCAGTTCAATTACCAAATTATAATGCACCACCACCCTACTCTGTCATGGGCGGAGGCACCAATGGTTTTGTTCAGGTTCAAAAAAAATATACAAAAATCCATCAATTTTTAAATTTGCTTTCCTTTCACATGTTTTTTTTTTCAAATTCACTTTCAATCTTGCAAAGCAAGTTTTCAAGTTTTTGACATTTTAATTGGAATTTTTGAATGTGTGTGATATTGAATAATTGAAGATGCAATATATGTTGTCTGGATAGCTTTCTATATTTTCAAAAGATTGACACATATATTATCTAATTTAATTATAAAGTAAAACAGAACGTGGTATAGCTCTTTAATAAAATATAAATGGCGTACATTTGTTGCAACTTCAAATATAATATAAAGTTAGCTATTTAATTATGCATTTTAAAATTCTTTTAATTGGGTTATGGCGTGAGTTTCGATTTTTCATTATTCAAAAATTAAATTATTAAATACTCATAAAAATATGTATTTAGACGATACTACAAGGTTCCAATAATTTGTAATGTAATGTTGTTTTTTGTTTTGTAAATTTTGAATTTCAGGATGTGTTCAGAATAACAAAGAAGCAAAGGGATTATACGCCACCACCTCCGCATCTTCCGACTACACCCTCACAGTCCATGTCAAATAATCCTAATCCACCAACACTGCCCAAAAATTCCAAATTAGTTCTAACTCACTCCCCTCCGGACTCACCCACAACTCCTTCAAATCCCAATCCAAATGGTTTTATAATCTCACCACCTCAAATTGATAGGAGTAAAAAGCCGAGCGGGATCACGACACCTGGAAGCAAGTCAGCCACAGAAAGATTATTTGGCGGTGACTCGTATGGTGTTCTTGGTGGAGATGTGAGTGGGCGGTTGTCACAGGAGCATCTCAGTCCATTAAGAAATGTGAGTGTACATATCATTACAGATTATTACAATAGCTTTTCACTTTTACACTTGCCTGCACCAAACAACGCAAGTTAAACAGATTCTTATTACATGAGCGGCATCGCTAGAAAGCTGTCTGAATTTAAATGAAGAGCTTTTATATTTACATAAATAGTTCGAGTTTCGTATGTAATAATGACGGTATGGAAAAAAAATCACAAAATGTATGCTTCAGAACTTTCTATTTATTTTCAAAGGACAATGCCTAATTTGTTTTTCTACTCTATCTTTATTTAACCTTTGACGTATTTTTACTTTTCGGTAATCAGGGTGTTGGACTGCATGAGAACAGTAACGGGAATTACGATTATCGATGGTCAACTCCACAGCAGCAACAGCAGCATCATTCATCTCATCATTCAAACCAACATCAACATCACCAACATCAACAGTCTCCACATTTGAATGGAATGAGTGATCATGATATCTACAGATTCACAAGATCCACGGCTCAACCACTTGACAAAACTAGAGACCAAAGAGAATCCTCACCGAGTAAAAACTCGTACGCATCCTCCAATGGCAATGCAAATGGAATCGGGTATGTTACTTACTTATTCTCACATAAGTTTTAAAAAATATGAAATAATTTTGGGTTTTATAATAAAACTCAAATACTTGCTTCAAATATACACGTGTTTCTTGTTTAACCCCTGAGATTAAAAATTATATTTATACTCTGGAATTAGTTCTTATACAAACGCAATACACTTTCAATGAGTGCCTTCCAGAACTACTCGACTTATAGCAGTTTCACTTTTTTTTATAAATGTCGAGAGAAGGAGATACATAGAATGAGCTTTACGTAGTATTGTAATTGTATGCGAAGAGACATTTTTTATGCTAAGCTCCACATTGTTGTTCTGTCATGAAATATGTTCAGGTGCCTCACACGTTATTTTTCTTTTAATGCTTTTTTATGGTTGTCCACCTGAATTACTCTCACCAATTTGTCTCCTCATTGTACAGTGTGGAAAGTTGGACTAGGGTAGAAATTTGTTTTGTGAGTATTGTGTACAAATTCCTTCGAGTCATTTCGGCTTGAGAGCTCTCGAATTTTTTATAACAAAGGAATTAGGATATGATTTACATAATCACTTGGAATGCATGGATTATAAATGCAGAAGAAGATCAAGAAGAGATTAGGAACGTCAACGTGTGACATGTGGCATTTTAATCTTGTTTTGTCCTGAAGAAGGATGCCATATTTTGTTCGTTATGACTTGTCCTGTTTTTATGGTTTTATATTTCCGAGAAAGTTTTTAATTTTTTATGCATTTATTTTTAAATAGAACTCCACGCTCAAATTACAAACCAGCCCCACCCCCAAAAATGTACAAGCCCGTCCCACCCCCCAAACCACAGAAGTTGTACACAAATTACGGAAATAATGGCTCGGTCGTCGTTCCTGAAGGAAATTATATGAATGGGAAGTCACCGGATCCTTCATTAAATCTTGACCTGGACAATGGTGGTTTTGACTCGGGTCATGGGTCAAGCTTAGACAGGAGTAGTCGTCACTACAATAGCAAGTATATTTATCCGAGTAGTCGAATGACTCCGTCCTCTGTCCAGTCATCCAATCAAAACCAGCCATACTACTTAAATGTCCCACCACCTAAAAGTCAAACATCACAACAGCAGCAACAACAACAGCAGCAAACGATTGACCTTGTTAATCGAGAACAGAGAGGGTCTGCCTTCGAATTGTATAGGAAACCAAGCGAACTTTGTCCTCCTCCTCCTCAGCATCATCAACGTGTTTTTAGGTAGGTATAGGTACTTATATATAATTATTATTTAATTAATTTTGTCCATTTTTTTCAGCAAAGCTTGTTTTTATTATAGATTTCAAAAATTTCTAAATAATTATTCACTTCTCCATAAAAAGTTCTTACAGCTGGAGCTCCACGATCACGATTACAAGTTTAAATATTTATAGCGCTTTTAGTAATATAGTTAGCTGCAGTTGCTGATAATTAAATATTTGATTGCTTTGTATATTTTAATTATTGTAGTTTTGAATGTAAATAATGTGGTCGATGGATAATGCACTGGCAGTATAGTACAGTTCATAGTATTTAATTATTTAACAATACAATAATTAACAAAAAACTGGGTTGGTTTTGGTATCTCTTGTTAATATTTAGAAATACAAATACCAGAGGACTATTTACGTATGAGGGAGGGACGCTTGAGTGTTGTTTTAGTGGTGGAGGTGGAGGGATGTTAATGATACCTCCTGGAGCAATACCTCCAGGGGTCAAACAAGAAATATACATTAAAGTTGTTCATGGAGCATCTGCTTCAGCTTCTTCTGGTGGTAATGGGGGTGACAGTCACAACATTCCTATCGATAATTGCAGAGGTAAACTTATAACACCACAGCTTTGTAATTAATCTTTTCTCAAATCTGTATGTTGTTTCACAAAGTAATTATGTAGTTTTTAAAACCATTCTAAAAATTTCTGTAATGTAGTTAGTTGAAATGTTCAAGTATTTTGCTAACATGTAAGTAGTAGCTTTCAAACAATAGCAAATTTTTCACTATTTGTAGTTAATTATCCAAACAATATAATTTTAAAGCTAAGTAAAAACACGCTATAAATATACATACAAGTTTATACAAGCTTCTATAAAAAACCTTTTTAATGCTTAAACCAGGGCCGGACGAAGGAATTGCTTTTAGGCAGCAATCTGTTTCCATACAAAAACCACTATTTTGGGGATTTTATTGAAGATTTTCTTTGGTAAACTAAAATGTTGTATTTACATGTTTTAGAAAAATGCAATATGCTCTTTTAACATGTTTTTTTTTAAGTGTAAAACGTTTTAATTGAATTTTTTTAAATGTGCAAAATTTTCTATTTAAATATTTTTGAAAAGTGGAAAATGTTCCATTTACTTGTTTTTTGAAAGAGCAGGCAGCGGGGGCTGCAAGCGCTGGCCACAGTATCGGTCCCTGGCTTAAACTACCTTTTAAATTGTATATCATGCGTTTTGTACTTTTATAAAATGTTATATAGATTCGGTCAGAACCTTAGTAGATAGCACGTTTTGTTTTTAGTTAAAATAGCGTATAGCCTTCAAATTAGTTCAAGAAAATCTTATATTTTCACTGCATAGTCACGCTTTGTTAAAACAAAACAATTTCCCTGCAAGATTACTATGGTGGATGTAATTATGTAGTTTCCTTTAAAATACTGTAGTTAAGCGTGTACTTGCTTAAAAGACATCATACAATTTGGAATTTAGACTTTTAGGAAGTCCAATTTAAATAAAAAGGATCGATTACAAAATTCCTTAAAAACATAAGATGAATTTAATTGAATTTTAATATTATGAAAGTGTTTAATGATGTTCTATTTGAACGTGTTTGTCCATGTTATATACCTAGGTGAGCAAATGTTAACACCAGTCCTAGAATTTGGTCCACCCGGACTCAAGTTTTTACGGCCTGTAGAACTATGTTTAGTGAAACCCACAGGAGCTCATACGCGAACACTCAAATTAAAATCATCCGATGAATCATTTTGGAAAGAAATGAACTTGGATGACAATCAGGGAGATGAGTCATTAGAAGGATCAGGACGAAATATCGATGATCAGATCACTTCTGTCTTCATTAATCAGTTTTGAATTTATTATTAAAACAAAGAATTTATAAGTGTATTTCCCCCCGTATACTATTTTGACATTAATTATAATTGACTATATGAAAAAGTGCCATTTTATATATCAGTGCTACATACAATAATTTATTGTAAGTAACCAAACTGATGTTAATATTCGGTTCTAATGTTTCTCTAACTAAAAACTCGCAAATGTAAAAACAAACGAATTGAATCACAAAGTAAGTAGGGTGCAGTGTAATTAGTTATAAATAATAAAATTGTTATACAAAATATATTTCTTGTGTACATTTTGTAATCCTAATAATAATTATATCAAATGTTGCAATATAAAAGATAAAGTGGAAATCAAGAACAAGAAAAGACATATAGTATACAAAAAATACTGCACAATATATTACAACTAGAATTTTAAATACACATTAATAATGCATAAAAGTACTTATTACTACTTATGAAATTGAAACTGTGTATATGACAATTTGTAATACTATGATGCTGATAAAAACAGATTCAAGTTTTTAGTCGTAATTGTGTAAGTTAGATAATCAAAACAAATTACAGAGTATACACAATTTGCTCAAGACAAAAGACAATAATAATATGTAATAGTAAAAATAATAAAAAATTATTTAATTTTTTCCTTTGGAATATTATTTACGTCTTGAAGAAAACTGCTGATATACTTGCTGCTTGATTTGGTAGTAGTAATTTAATAAATTATTTGTATTATTTTCCATTATATTATACTGCTCGGTGTTCAATCGATCGATATGGTCAGTCGTCGTGTAAGTACTTACAGAATAATTAATTATCAAAATGTTATTACTACTACTATGACAGATAATTTTAGGTAGTATAAATTAATAAGTAAAGTATAGTATAGTATCTGTAAGTTCAATATGAAATTGCTATATTTCCTGCCGTCTTTTGCATAAAAATGATGCATGATTGCGTAATTGTGTAATTTATAAATAGTAATCACTGGTATCTTAATTAGTAATTTTAATTTTGACTACAACATGTAAACCATATTGATGTTTTAAGATTTTAAATTAATTTTAGCTTCGTGTACGTATAGCTGGTTTAAATATTTTAATTTTATGAAATTGCGTGTCTGCAACATTTTTACATCTTCTGTCGTTTGCAATAAATCATAAGTCACTTAATTATTGTCGTTTACGGATAAGCAGAAGATACCATATAAATTCGAATCTTAATTCAATATTGAGATAGCTTTTCTACTTAAATAATATAAAATACAAGCACATATTACTGTTAGTATTTTAGTAGTTAATTAGAATCGTAATTACTACCAGTATCATAGTTATGCGCATTGTGAACTATAAGGGTTCACAGCTAGCAATGAATTGTAAGTGCCACTGCAATGTATTTTAGATTTTGATTAAATTAAGTAAATGCATTGGAATTCATTTTGTTTCGATCTTTGTGTAAATTACTTTTTTAATTGTTGCAATTAAAAATAAGTTTGAATTTTGTAAATTGAAGACACCTAATTATGGTTATTGCTTAGTTAACGTCACAAATTATTATTGCTGTCTGTAAACTTAACAATCATAATCTCAATAATCGCCTTGAAAGCACAAGACTATAATAAGAGCTATAAACTATTTTGGAAATGAAATATTGTATTGATGACCTTATATTATTATTAATTAGTGATTTATACCTGTATAATTTTTGACTTTTGCGGTAGCGTGTGGAGTCAAGTTGCTAAGTGTAACAGCACAATACTATATGACGGTTTTAATGACGATTCAAAATTCGAATTCGATGTAATTTTTAACTTATTTAAGTTTTTGGACGGCAAATTATGTACTACTGCGAATATTTGTCAGGCTCATTTTTTTTTGTTTTGACGACAATATTATTCAGATATGTATTGAATCGTATTCGGCAACTATATTTACTATTATCTTCTGTTAACTGTTAGCATAGAATACAATTCTATGTATACGACCTTAAGTAGGTAGGTAAGTATATCAGCACAGTTAATACTGATAACTATATAGAGGAATAATATGGAACAACTTTAAAGTTTTTAGCATATTATAATATAATGATTTAATTTAAGAGTAAAAAAATTAATCATATTTAAAATATTCCTGTTCCTACCGTGTATGGTCCATAATCTTAATCCTTCTGGAATGTTAATGTAGATTGTAGATAGTGAAAGAATGCATATTTATGTAGGTAGGTAGTAGGTACTTTGGTAAGTTTTTGTTCTAACCACTGTGCAAGTTCGAACTTGCAAATAATGCAAAATATGTAAATTAGGAAAAGGCGGACAGTATAATAGTATGATTATATTATGATTTTAATTTTAATATGTATAGCCATAAAATCGTCCTCGTCCTCGTCATCTTCGTCATCGACTTCGTTCAAACCTAAGTATGTTTACATATTATATCTAGTTTTTTTTTCTCTTCATCTCGTTTACTTAGAATTCAGCAACAACCTACGCCTACCCTACCTTTAAAACCTTTGAAACCTTTGCCTTGTAAGTACTTCATTATTTACTTATTGACGTATGCAGTCAAATAGTATATATATTATACATTCTGTATATATTTGCGACTTTTGTGTGAAATAAAAAATCATTACTGCATTTTTATCGTGGTTAAATGTTTTTTTTTCTTATTCTCTACAAAGCTATAGTAGAATAACAGATGCACAACTACATATATAAAGCATGTAATGATCATGTATCATGTTGTTTGCATAATACATAATTTTATTCTGTCGTCAGTCGTCTCTTTAATGGTAAACTCGTACAATACCCCTTTTTATTATGCATGTGCCGATACTTACATGCATACATACATAGTCTGCTCCTGCTCGTTTTCTGTAAAGGGCAAATATGCAAAAAGTGATATCTGAAGGTTTTGAGTTTTTGAGAGAAATAAAATCCAGCGACCTACATATATATGTACTGTGTATATCGTGCAACTAAACTTTATAGCTTTCCTAGATGGGCACATGGCACATAGGAATCGCCGTATATCGTAGTTCGATATATCGAACATTCCCGTATATCGGACTTTTGTATAATTGCCATATACCCGTATATAACTGACACTATATTCGATATTTCGTATTTTTTAATAACCTTGCATACACCGTCAAGTAGTAAGGCATTAAAAGGCGATTACAATAAGGCGATTCCATGGTGACGGTATACAGTATATTTTATCTCCATTCTAAATCGCTTCCTGTGCTTAAACTTCATGTCGTAAAATCGTAAAGGTAAAATTCTACGCTTTGGGCACACTCAAATTGGTCATGTGTTACACCTAAAGTTATAATGCAAAATATGCTATGTACCTTTGTAGTCAGGGAAAACGTTTCTTACTTTTAAGAATTTTCTCTTTAAAAAGCATTACACAACATGTGTTACAGATAATTCTATCTACCTACTTATCCATGTCAGCCTGTGAGTCTTAAAATTGAAATATGGGATTTGTACCCTATCTGTAATTTTACTGCACACATGTACCTACTTGCAATTAACCACAGTTTTAAAATTTGTAAAAGGGCATTTTTTCCTTTTAAGGAGCATTGCATTGAAAACACATTTTTTTGGCCAGGGTGAAGGGTACAAGCCTGAAGAATAAGAATCCAAAAGAATGTAGTTAGGACAATTTTTAACTTACCTTCAACATAAACATAAACCAGAACCAGAGAGAGAAGGGATAACAAGAGATAACAACGTGTCTGCCTGCCTCCTTCCTACCTACCTACCTACAGATACTCTCCTCTCGGTGTAGTTTAATATGTAACTAGGTATGCATCTACACTATTTTATGATAGGATTATTATGATACAAGCTCATTTGCATTCCGCATACTCTGAATTCTAAATAAATTGACCAACTATTTATAGGCATTACCGACTCTGTATCATCACTGCTATTTCAGTCTAAAGCAAATAAACGCGTGGCATAGCCTTCATCATGGTATATAGGAGATAGTATGGCAATTGGAATTGGGGGAATGGGCATGAGAGGAAAAGTGGTATTAACTCTTCGTAACTGCTTCGAGCTCAGATCCATAGCAGAATCAGACAAGTCAGTGTCAGTGTCAGTGTCGGTGTCGGTCTGTCGGTGTCGGTGTCGTTGAATGTGGCAGTAACATTTTTATTTATCATTGTGTGAGATCTGTGAGAGTCAGTAAGTCCAGTGCGTCTCGTGCTGGAAATCATTAACCTTGTCCAGAGCCAGAGAGAGAGAATCCGGCAAATCCATATAGTGTCATTGCCAGGTCCAGGGCCAGTTCCAGTGCCAGGCTCACAGTAGTGCCAGTTACGGAGTTTTTACAGTGCCTGTAAGTAGTCATCAAAAAAAGGAATAAAAGGGGGAAAATACTTGGAAACTTTGCTTGTTTACTCCTTGGACTTTGGTTGGGAAGGTAGGTAGGTAGGCCCGAGGAGAGGTCGTCGAATTCCTTTTCTTTTTTGTAATTACTTATCTGATATCTGCTGTCGTCGTGAGTCGTGTAGACGTAAGTAGGTGTTCTCCTTCTCATCTCACTTGTCTTGCCTTGTCTTCTCTCTTGAATTTCAGAGTCAGTCGCCTCATAATAATTTATTTTATCTCATGTGGTCATAGCAAAGGATTGGTTTTGGGTAGGGCAAAGTAATACTGTACTTTTTAGGCAGGTGCCTACCAACTATGAGGCACGTTTGAGTTTTGAGTAGAAGCAGAAGCTACTAAAACTCGTGCTTGTGCTATATAGTAGGTCTAGGTGAAAAGGAAGTGAGTTTGGTTGTAAACATACCATCTGCAATCTGCAGACAATCTTATAAAATCGGAGAAACTCTGAGCCTTTTTTTCCCTATAATATTATAGAGTATTGTGCCCGTGGCCGTGCCTATGCATGAACTCTATAGTATTTATTTCCGCATTTTTTATTCCACACTGACTACTCCCGGTTTTGACTATAGGAAATATATTTTTAATTTACTGAATTTACTATCTGGACTATGTTAATTTAATTAATTCTTAATTTGCTCTAATTAATTACAGGTAGGTAATGTGCAAGTAACTTTCGGGAAATTAAAAGCAAATACCTTGAGCTTCAAAAATGGTATGTTATATTTTTTTTTACTACACTTTTTTATGCTATATTACTTTTATTATTATTTAATCATACAAAAATTATTGGACTATAAACTTTAAAATATTTTGAATTTTATAAAAAACAAAGATGAGTTTTAGCAATTATATATGTATATTTAATTGTAATTTAATTGCAATTTGCAATGTGTAATACATTATTTGTTGATTTTTTTTATTTCCATTGCACGCTTTGCTCCCAGTCCTTCAAAAGTTTTTACTCGTCCTCGTCATCAGCCCCGACGAAGGCTTCCCGAATTCAAGAAAAGAATACACTCGCGTCTCTTAATGACCGTTTAGCAGCTTATATTGAAAGGAATCAGCAGCTGGAGAATGAAAATGCACAGTATAGTAAACAGGTACAATCTGGTACTCCTACTTCTGGTCGCTAATGGAAAAGTATATACCTAGATATATTTAATTACATTATTTGCTTAAGTAATTTTGTTTTCGAAATTATGGATAAATTTTAATTAAAAACTTCAAATGTGTGAAAAACAAAATAATGTAAAAAAGAATATAAAACGAAAATGATATTCATTTAAATCGAAAACTGAGTAAGGTAAAGTTGGTCATATATCTGTATATTTGAATTTCTCAGTTTTTGATTATTCGGATGAGTGTTGGTGGAGTTAATTAAATATGACTTTTTTAATAATTGCTTTGTAGATAGCAAAATCAGAGGAGACGATGACTCGGACGGTGTCACGCATTAAAGATAATTACGATAAGGAGTTGATAGACGCTCGAAGACTCGTGGATGAGACAGCTAAGGAACGAGCTCGTTTGGACTTAGAAAATCAGCAGCTCCGAAAAGACTTGCAGGATGCCAAAGACAAGTAAAAGATTCTCATTTTTCCGGTGTCTATTTTGGTTTCCTTTCCAACTTTCCATTTTCCCTGTTTTCATATATATCTTCTCTGAAATTAATTAGCCAAGGAAGATGCTATAAGACCTATAAGGCCAAGAAAAGAACCACTCTCCCAAATTATTTTTGCCATTACTCATGGTTTTTTTTGCTTGTGTGATGATTGTATTATAGGCTAGACAAGAAGACGAAGGAGGCTGCGGCTGCTAATCGAGCTCAAACTAATCTAGAAGCTCGCTATCAACATTTGAGCTCTCAAAATGCCAAGCTTGGGGCAGAAAAAGATACATTAGCCCGTGAAAGACGAGTGAGCGCAAAATTAGCTAACACACTGCACTGTGGAAATTAAAACATTGAATTATTAAACAATAATTAATTTTTATAGTCAAACATCTCACTATAGTTTGCATTACGTATTTTTACAAAATTTGCTGATTTTTTCTTTCCGCTTAGGAATTCGAGGAGGAAAACACGCGATTGAGCCGGGATGTGGATGCTTTAAGACAACAGCTGGAGCATGAAACCCTATTAAGAACAGATCTAGAGAGTCAGTTGAAGTCAAAGACGGAAGATTTGAATTTCAGGATGCGCTGCCATGAGCAGGAAACCACGGAGCTTGTTACGCGTCGTAGTCTGGAGATTCAGGAAGTTGACGGGCGTCTCCAGCAAGTTAGTTCTTCCAGATTAAAATTTTTTCTAGCTCATAAAAAATAGTTCCGTTATAAAACCACTTAATAATAAAAGCATACATTAAAAGCTTATTAATGTTATATCTTGGCGTAACTTATTCAATACTGATTATCAAAAATTTATAAACTAATCTGCTGACACGATTATATTGTGTTTATAGGAATATGAATCAAAACTTCAGCAAAGTATTCAAGAATTACGAGCAGAGTACGAAGCTCAGCAGAGGGCCAACAAGGAAGAGTTGGATAGTTTCTACGAACAAAAAAATTCGGATTTGAAAGCTCAGTTAAAGCGTCTCCAGAGCTCATCTGCGTCCAAGGGAGAAGAATTAGCAACCCTGTCTGCAAGATGCGATACACTAACCCGTCAGATTTCAAGTATTGAAACAGAAAGAAACATCCTTCTGAGTAAAATCAAAGATTTGGAGAAGAAAATGGATCTTGACCAAGCTCGATTCGCGGGTCTCCTCAGTGATCGGGACAATGAAATAGATAGGCTGGTACTCGAGAAATCAACCTTGCTCTCAGATTATCAAGACCTCATGGACACTAAAGTAGCTTTAGATAATGAAATTGCAACATACCGCAAGCTGCTTGAGGGGGTAGAAACTCAGTAAGTAAAACTATTCCAAACTCTGAAATAGTTTTAAAAGTTATGACTGCTTCACTAATAAACTATCGCAAATTTGATCATCGTATCTTTTAAGTACATCGTATTGCATATTGTTTTCTGGAATAGCGTTCTAAGATTGGAAGATTACAGATTGTAAGTTTCTATTCATTGAACAAAAGCAAAGCAAAACAAAAGCTTCACAGTATGATTAATACAAGATAATTAATTAACTTACTGTTTATAGATTGAGTTCCACGTTGTCACCGAGAAGAACTCGAGTAGGAAGTCACAGCAGTGATACTAGTAGTTATTCAGTCAGTACCGGACCCGGCCTTGGCGGGACACGCATTGGTACACCCTTCCCAGTCACCAAACGAAAACGGGGAGCTGGAACCGGAATGTTTCAGGAGGAAACGTCAGCCTCTTCAGCCGAATATGATACTAACTCCCTCACTAATGGTGACATCGAAATCTCGAATGATGATCCAGAAGGAAAATTTATTACACTGCATAATAAAAGTGACAAGGTATGTATAAAGCAATTTCCAGACATTACACATTGCCTTATATTATTGCCTTTTTGCGATACTTTTGTATGTAGCCAATGAAGCTCTTGAATTTGAATTTGCATTGCAGGAAGTGTCGATTTCGGGATGGCAACTGATTCGTATCTCAGGTGACATCGACACCACTCACAAATTCAATCGTCAGGCCAAGATTGATGCACGAGCCACGCTGACAGTTTGGTCATCAGACGCTACTGGCGCAGTTCATGAGCCGCCCACGGCCGTCATCATGAAGGGTCAAAAGTGGTACACCTCCGACCATTTCAAAACAGTGCTAGTGAATGGTGGAGGAGACGTGAGTGATTATACCTATTTTGTTTTTATTATCACGGGAAGTATAATATTTTATTTCAATCAAGTACTTACTATGTACGTTTTTCTTATCGTTTTTATTTTGACTATGAACAGGAGCAAGCCGTGCGAGAAACTCGTCGTCTTCAAATTAGCCGACAGCGAAAGCGTCTCGGCTTTGGGCCCCCGGAAGTTCCAGAGCAAGCAGCGACCAATTTTTCGTCTTCAACTGGTTCTTTTGGCAACCGAACTTTAACGTTTAACGTAGAGTAGAATGATAGTGTAAGTAGACCTAAAATAAACTATAATATAGTATTGGCTTTAAATGGAATGCTTCCAGTAATATCAGTAATCAGTATACATGAACGTTACAATGTAGTGTACGAAGTATTTAAATAAAAAAAAAATAACCAGTGAATATTATATAATGTAGTATAGTAGTAGCCATACACAAGTAATCGAGCTATAATATCTGCAAAACATATATAGTATTATAATTATTATTTAAAAATTAAGACCCCCTTAGATTATCGATAATTATATACGTACAACTGTAAACCAACCCTATATATGCCTGCATTCTGATTCGTTGATTGAATTCTGCTTAAACTGACACACACAAGACGTTTTTTTCATATTTCTATTGTCATAATTTCAAAATTTTTATGTACTTAATTTACTTATAATTATTATTAATTTAAGCAAAAGCGCTAAATATATATTATATGACTAGATTATCCAAAAAAAACGGGATGTGTCTTCTACATCTAAATAAACTGATGTAATTATAATTATATACTTAATTGTCGTGATTACGTTACGTCTTAAAACTTAAAGCATTAGATCGTATCTACAAATAAAATAAATAATGACCAAGTGAAACAATTCCCTCAATGATTCAGCTTCTGATCAAAGTAAAATAGAAAATAAATACTTTCAGATCATAATAATTATTGTTGTTTTTCTCAGGTGGTAGTTATTCATGTTATTATAGCTATTTATTTTGTAAATTATTAAGTTACTTCTATTTTTATCATATAAATAACGTCGCTTCAATGCATCCGGAACGGTATTTATGCTTACAAGTCTCTACAAGAAGTAGAAAAAATACACTTTATAACTAAGCAGATACATCATGTATTACATTACTGGTTTGAAAGATACAGCATTTAAAAGTAAATGCCGGGGATTTAAAACTAATTCCTTGGTAATTAAAATAATAAATTAGGGTATTCAAATCTAATTCCCGAGCAATTAGAATTGGTGATTGTCCACAGACTGAGGCTGAAATAGGGAAAGCGAAAACGATACGTTTACTTAAAAACGTTTGAAGAAAAAAGCTTACATTACGTATTTCGTGGAGCTGGCGATATTTGAGACCTTCCTAAACGAGTCTTTACGTTAAACTATGTTAAAAGCTTCGCTTCATAGACTCATTTTGGACGTCTCATCTCATCTAATAGTCAAATTCTTTTTGTAAACGTTAGCGTTCGTGGGAGTGAGTTAATTACAAAATTTGAAAACTCGTATATCTGGGCCAGGTAATTGACAGACGATATACACTGAAAATGTGGAAAGTTATATAAAAAAAAGTGCATTTATAAACTGTTCGAGCGACTGTACATTTCCACCTGACTAGTGAGTAGTAAAATTTACTGTAAAACTGCTCTCGCCGTCACTGCTAATAATTGTTTCGGCTCATTTTTATTTGGATAGAAAAAAAGGTAAAATAAAAACAATAATTAAGTAGGTACCTTAAACTTCTGAGCCGAGATATTCACGTCCTAAGTAGTTGGTCAGTGCCTCTGTGGAGTCTTTGTAGCTTAATAGCAACAAGTGGAAAATCGGAAAATATGAAGAAAACGGACAATCAGACTAATTACCCAGAAAAGAGAACCCCAGAAAAATATCAATCACTAAACCAATCCAAATCATAACACTGATGAAAAATAAACTTCATACGTCTGCCGCCAGTAGCAATGTGCCAACAATCAAGCCAGGGTTGGAACCTTCGTTTAATGGGAGCGTTCATAAGTTACGTGTCACAAAAATCGGAGCTTTTAACCACCCACCCTCCCCACATATTTTTGGTATGGAAGCCTATATTGAACGATAGGCAGCTACAACTCTCCTCCCCACTCCCAATAAATGGTCGTACGTAATTTATGCACACTTCGTAGCTGGAGTTGTGAGGATATGTGATGAACTGAATTACATAGATGCAATGTCATATGAAAGAAAGGTTAATAATCTGAAACTTATTTTTTCATGATACAATCATTGATTTTAATTGTTAATTAATTTTGTGTTTACTAATATTACAATATTTAATGATCACCAATTTTCTGGGACTGGCCATTAAATTCTCCATGATAATGATAAAAGAATGAACAAATTTCTACACCTCTCTACACCAACTTTAAACACAGGCATCCGTTTACTGATTTGTTTCTACATCTAATTACTCACGCTGATATTGAGTTTACATTATGTTGTATCTTGTATCAGTTAAAAGTCAGTACTTATCGTTAGTCAATCTTTCTGAATTCATTCCTACCTATCTACATAATTTACCGGAATTTTGAAAATTCTGCAATACTGGACCAATTTCATCGAGCCATATATCATTGGAAAGCTAATCAACAGTAGAATTCAAATTTAGGAACGGGCGTCCATTATAACAAAACGTTTTCAAAATAACGGTCTTTTAATTTTTAAATGCCGCCAAAAATGTGTTGTATGGGCCGCAATCAAAAAACAAAAAAAATGGTCTCTGCTTATTTTTAAAGAGCTTTCAAATGATATATTACTCGACAAATTCCGTTAACTTTTTTAAATTTGCAATTAGGTTTTTTTGAAACCATTTAAAAACTAATAACACTCCTGCGTGCACACTAAGTTATTTAGATTTGCCTAATCGTTGCCGTTCGAATAGTATATCATATTTGTGTAAGTTTACTGAGTTACCGGTCGAAATCTTCATTTAACACAATATTTTTTGTTTTTGCGGGAAATTCAAAAATTGCAATATTAAATTTTTGGATTTATTGAGAATATAAAAATAACTGTGCGTAAATCGTCACAGATAACCCGTTTACGGCTTCTTCCTTTTAATTTACAACCTGTTAATTGACAACTAAAATTTGGCGGCAAATTCAAAGATTGGAATTTTGAATTTTTGGTTGTATTACTGAAATTGAATATAAATAAGATAAATAAAATAACCAAAAACACATTGTTCAGCCCAATTGCTTTCCTTAATTTAAAACATCTAAATTAAAAGTAAAATTTGGCGTCAAATTCAAAATGCCTAATTTCGCTGTTAAGGCTGCCATAAAACAAGGGCTTTAGCCCTTGTTTTTTCTTACCTATAATTACATATACTTCATTCATCATACTAAATACTCAATCGTCAATTCGTTTTTTAGATTCCGGCCTATTCACTCAAATCACACCTTTAGTGCAACTATACCCCTCCAATTTTATAATTTTTCTTTGCATAATTATTATATGAATTTTCTATTTAATTTGATAATATTATATTAAATAATACATTATGTATTTAATTTTCTTATTTGGAGTCTCAATAAGATAATTAATCCAACTCTTACAACTTTTCTTCATTTTCATATTTTCCAAACCCCGACGTAAACATTACAAATAGGTAATATAATGTTTTACACTGCATTATTGGATCAATAAATTGTAATGTGATTACATTTTACTTGCTTACATATTTATTGAGATCTCCCACACTATGAGAGACGAGATGGGGATGGAATACTCACTAGTAGTTACAAAAAAATTACGTAGTATTATATATTATATCTTGTTAAACTTTTAAATCGAATACTTATAGCTCAAAATTTTTTTTTGCTTTTCACATTATAACTGGTTGCTGACATTACATTTGTAATTGTACATACTACTATACAATCTGCTGCGCAGAAAGTCAAGCCAACTTCAATTGATTCAACTAACTGAAGTATTTAACAGGTATAAATGTTGCACTGAACTTAATGGGTAAATTGCTCAATACTGTCTATTAATCGCTAACTACGAACAATGAGAGAGATTACGGTTGAAATTCTCTTAGGAAAAAAACTAAAACAAAACATTTAAATTACACATCTGGCTGCATTGGAGGTTGCAGTATATAATATTATGTTAATTTTAGTACTTTTACTTTATTACAGAGCTAAATTATAAAATCTTTTCACAACATTTGGTTGACTACAAGACTCCAAACCATAGGCATATAGCACAGTGTCATATATAATACCTATGTTTAATGGCGATGCGATGTAGTTCCAATGTCAAAATCATCAATCACCAAAAAGACCAAAATGTACCATGGCATGTGGCAGCTATAGACAAATGACAAAGGGCAAGATTTTGGCAAAATATTGTCATTTCTTTACCCGCCATCATCCACTGCACTGTCTTCCAAACTTTCAACTGTGTATTTTCTCTGCTCCTTATACCAAAGTAATAACAAAAGTTCTGCAATACAACTTAATTCCTAATTGTAATTAATACATACGGCATACATCCCTAGGTTCATCCACAATACACTGAAATCATACAAAAATGTGTGTTTATAAATGTACGTTACAAAAAGGTTTTTAATATTGCATGCATCATACTGACCACATTCCCGCATGATTAAATAGCCAGAATAAATTAGAACCAAGTAATAATTCCAAACTAGAACTTACGACTACATACATACTTACATACAATTAAAAAAGACTGCTGACCCATAATTCCAAGCCTAGAAACCCATGCTATGTTAGTCCATCATAATAACTGACAATATCAGTACATGCTAACATACACCTACAAAAGTCTACAACACTTATTTAAGTTCAAGATTTGACAAAATGTTTACAGTACATTTTTGAAAAATTTTATCATAAATTTCAAAATCAAAATCATTGATGATTGTAGCATGGTATTGTATATTATATACATATAATTAACATCTGATGCTGCTCTCTGCAGTTGCACTGTTGCAAGACAATAATGAGCTTTATCTGTAATAATTATAGCAACAAAGTAATTACTTACGTGCCTAATTAAAAATATTTACCTGTAGCCCGTATCTTTAATCTGTGGGCATATTTATTATATTTACGAAATTAGATACTTTAAGCATCATCATCATGTATTTACAATCTAGACACTGCACTGTATGAACATTTCTAAAAAGTTCTAGAACCTGAACTGGAACTTAATTTATAGTTTATTAGACGTTACTCTTTTAAAACCATGAACCATGTACGTCCGTATGCAAAATGTAAAGCCCAAGAGTCAAGCTAATGCCAAGCGATAGAGCTTGGATGACCGAAATTATTACGAAGAATTATTAATACGAATAATATCACAAATTACAAATACTTTGCAAATAAAAGTTTCTAAAAATCTAAAAAATACTTTAATATGATTATATACTAAATAATTAATTGGTAATAATAACCTGACTACAATAATATTGATATCGAATACTAGAATTCGAAATATCCAATCTAAAACTTGTCATAACGTCAGTTGCTTTATTTTTGAACACCAGAAACCAGAGAATTTCACAAATTTATTTTCATTTATTTATTTTAACAATGGAAAAAATTCAACATATTGTACTTATCACTCATATCATATAATAACTATTCAAATTTTTTTTTCAATACATGTATAAATAATACAGCAGATTCTTGTTAGTGCAGTCTGTACACTCTTGTAATGTAATACAATATTATTTATAACAGTAAAACGTAATGATAATAATAATAATAATTGAAACCGGATGCATTTATTAAATTCATCGAATAAATGATCCATCCACTGAACGCAATCATAATTAATTCCGTGCATATTATACACTTTTTAATTCCAAAACCTACAGCAACTACTCCTACTAATTAATCCTAGACTTCTACATACCACCATCATCATACCACGGCTATAAAGAATAATAAGTAAAAAGTTTACACAAGTCTACATATATCAATGCCTACACTTAATCAGATGACAATAGCCAGAAAGGGTGGGGTACTATTGACACTTACATTTTAATCATTTAATGCATTACTTACAAGTGGAGAAGAGAAATATCAAAGGAGGAATTATTTACATTTATTTAACATAATAATTATGAAAATCAACATTTAATATCAAATAGAAAACGAAATCAGCACATTACGCTATGCAACAATAATAAAGTAGCAAGTTACTACCGATTTACGTAATGACAATCGTAATCATCATTAACTGTGTCCTTGTTTGACAGGAGGACAACTTCAACTTAAACCACCTACTCTTAATGAACTAAAATTAAAATGTAATTCGAATTTGCAATTTCGTCTTTTAGTAAGAGATGTCCTCTTTAGTCTAAAACAAGTAAATAATATAGGTATGTAAACATAAGTGCATGCCACTTTCACTCTACAAACAATACCATTAATTAATTAACTAATATATAGTAATAGTAACTATCGTCATTATCCTCCTCATTTTCTCTTTTGAAGTCTGTAATTTACATCTACTGGCATATTTTATACAGTGATAGTAAGCCAGAAAAACGTAAATTTTTATAGTTGAATGTTTTAACACTTTTAACGTGATTTGAATTTGATTCATTTGCTTTGTTATATACTTGTTTGTTTCTAACTGATTTGGCCCTTAGACAGCGATTCTAATGAACCATCTTCAGCATGAGGATTAACGATGGGAGTGGAAGCCTCAGCTGGAGGGACTTCCTCCTTCTTATCTTTCTTCCCATCTGCTCCAGCCTCACCTTCGTCACCCTCTCCAGCAGCACTCTCATTACGACGCCTCTTCCGTGAGTTTTCCGCCTTCTTAGTAAATCTTTCCAAAACTGGAACTCCCAGAACTTCATGAATACGACGGAAAGTTACTAACCGTAATGCTCTCTGAAATTCAAAATAATCGAAAATTTTCAAACTTTCCCCTTGAAATTGAAACCTTTAAATGAACCGCGTAGATTTACTAATTTGAATAATGATTAAATTTGATAAAATCAACTGATGGAGGCTACCATAGCCATACCTGTCCAAAAGCAGTAACATCATTTCGTTCTTGTTCATTCATAGTTCGGAGGGCATCCACAGGCTCCTTCTCACAGGGATCTTGGAGTCCTAATCCACTCGACAGGAGAATACCAGAGGACAGAGCTTCCAATATTAGGCGGAATCCATCACCTGGACTTACAGGAACTCCCACACTTTGAATTACTTTCTCAGTCAGCAACTCGATTGCCTAGAATTTTTACAAAAATGAGCGTGTTAAAGTTAAAGCAAAAATTAACGATATATTAAAGTAATTGTAATAAAAATTAGAAACTACATTAATTAAATTACGATCAATACTTACCCAACATGGGAAAGAAGTCCACTCAGGACAGCGAAGACAAATGTCCCGGAAAATTCTGATAAGAATAACGCAGCTCTGAAGTGATGTAGCTCTAGCCTAAAGATTTATTACCAGACAGAAATTAAAATTATTAACTGTTGACACTAATAACAATCAAAATCCTTTTACTAATACTTTTACATCGTTGGGCAGTGGAGTATACGAGAAAAATGTCATACGTGTATATAAAATTCATTTGAAATATTCGACACAAGCAACAAAAAAAAACTATTTGAACCGAAATGTTTCCGACGACACTATTAACTTGAATATTAATAATTATTACAAACACGAAATTTTATACTATCACATTTTTTAAACGTTTTTCCTTTTAAACTTTGGCCACCACCTCAGATAATCTAAACCGTAATATCTGTATCATGATAATGATTCTTTGATGAATTAACTGATATTTTTGGATTCATCATTAAAACTTTCCAGCCTCAAGCTAAAGGACATGACTCTCTTTCTCTTGAAAGTCAAGTCATTTAAAATAAACTTGTTTTTTTTCAAATCGTTGGTGGCAATAAGAAATGTAAAACTTTTAAGAGTAAAATCGGAATCAATGTAAAATGATAACTCAATACTTGATTACTCCATTTAAAACCCTGGTGGCATTTAAAAAAAATTAATACTATTTCAATCCAATATTTAACAATTTATAATCAAAATCAAGAGGCTGCAAAGGATTATTTTACGCATAAAATATGAAACATGTGCCTTAGATCTGATATTTTTTGCTGAATGTTGCTGTTTTCAGCAAACTGTTTCACTGTATACTCACTACACCTTTTTTTACACTAAAATATATTAAATAAAATGATAGAGACAGAGTTACTTCTTTTTCTCAACACTTTTACAAAAATGGAGAATAATAAAATAGAATATTAAATATTGAAGGAAAAAATTATATAACAAAAAAACAAGTCTAGAGCACATGCACACCTGGAACCATTTGGCATGTCGAAGAGCGGCCAAAGCATCTAGGCATTTCTCCTTGTCCAAAAGATCAGGGTCATCCTTCACCTGATTTGCTGTGGCCTCTGCACTCGAACATATTTATATAGAATATTTACAATCATCAGATCAGAACGTTATGTTTTATTTTCTTTTAAATTAAAAAGTCACGAAGAAGTCACCCTCACAACTTTTACTTTCGTATTAATACTTTGTACATAATTATTAATACGAAAAGATATGGGGCAGCTTGCTTGGATAACTTGGATTGTTATAAGAGAACAACCAGAGTACACCAAATACAATACAATAAAAAATAAGTCTGACAATAATGAGTGTAAAATGTCTAAGGTGGTGGCTATGGTGGTTTTTTACGCGATTTTAGTTCAGTTTCTTTTTTAAATTTTTATATATATATATTCCTCGTGAGCTGGCCAGTTTGTTTTAATACAGTCAGAGTTCACTTTCAAATAGTGTAGAGTTCTTTAATACAACTTGCAAATTTCTCTTCGGATAGAAAATCGGGTCGGGCACATACTGCTTTGTTCACACGCATTTGGTATCATTTATAAATGTTTCATAATGGAAGGAAGGTAGGTTACTTTCGTTGGTGAGCTCAGCTGAGGCTATTTTGGATGAGAAAGAACCTCAGCAGAGACGTCACAACTTAAATATCGTACAGTTGATAGTACAATATTTGTAAGTTCAAATGTATTCCTTTTCTGGTCAGATTCAGCCAAAGCCAATATTAATAATCAATGCTCTCTCCGGATTCATTTTCCTTGATTTGATTTGATAATGTTTGACAAATTTAGCTCGTTAACTCAGACAGTGAGACTTGACTGAGGAGACTGATATAGGACGTGCTTGATTATTGCCTGTTCACTTTGGTTTTGGTTGTTCTGAGTGATTGTGGGAGAGATAGCCCAGATAACGGGAGTTCTTGTACCATGACACGACACACTATGTCGGATTAGACTTTGAATTTCATTTTTCGCAGTTTCGAATTCGATTCATAATTGATTTTATGTAATTAGTATTATTTTCTTCGTCATTATTTCATATTACATAGTTTTTATAGAAATATGAAATAAATTCGTATTTTTTTTATTCACCACACACAGAGGTAACCAGGTACTGATTTTGGATTTTTTTTTTTAAAATTAGGAGATGACATATATTGATTTCAATCAATCAATTAGTTGAATTTGTTAAACAAAACTTCAATTCAATTCATTTTAAATTTCATAATTTTTCATCAAGCTACGTTTTGTTTTAAAAAAAATATAATAATATATACTTACGTGTATACTTATTAATGTTCTTCCTCTCATCGCCAACAAACAAACAACTGTTTTAATCTTTCAATGCAATCAACACAAGAACATGAGTCGCTTGAACTTGAAAGTGTAAAAATGATTCCAACAACAGGATAACGTAAAAGAGAACGTCAAGATAAAACATGTTAGAATTTTGCACTCTCAATTTGTACTTGTATTCTTTGAGAACATCAAAATTGAAGTAAAGAAAGACACAAGAAGGGGTAAATAAGTAGGCTATGTAAGTAATTGTCTTAATTAATTACACATATTTACAAAACAATATGCATTAAACAACTCTTAAAAAATAAAGTTACATATATCTCATAAAAACGAGATTTTAAATAATGATAACACATTGTACAGTTATCCATTCAAAAAGCACACACTGCTGAATGGACAAGGCGGGGCGGGGGAGGGAGTGATATTATTTTTTTTAAAGTTGTTGTTTTTCAACAAATTATGACGAAATTATGAAATCACATGAGAATTGTAGATTCTTTTTTTTATGATAATAATTTAGTAGTTGCAGTTTCATTACCTTCTGCCTTGTATGAGAGAAAAACCAACCATGAACCAACCAACCTAACTACGACATGGCGACTCGTGTCAATATTGTCTTGTTTTTTGTTTTGTGTGTTACGAAAAGTATATATTTTTTTTTACTTTCACGACTGACTGATGGATCAATGAATTTCATTGTCGACTTGACAATCACTAAAATACACTTACCACCTGGAGCAGTCGAAGCTCTGAGTAACGGAGACGTTAACGTCACAACTACTTCAATCTTTGGTTCCAGAGTGGATGCTACCACCACACTTGCATTTGCCACGTCTCTCAGCACTTCATACTTCTCTTCAGGGGCAACAGACTACACAATGAAAAACAAACAGATACATTACAAAATAATAATGCTGTTCCGACTTGAGGATTTCAATAGGACTAACAACTAATTATAAAATACCTATAAACACAATACACACATAACACATATCATTCCCACAAACCTGTAACTGATCTGGGAGAGAATCTGAGATACGGTTTAGCATACTAAGTGTGGGTTTGACGGAGCAAAGTACAACCAATTCTACTGTCCGATCTCCCTTCAGTAAAAGTCCTTTAGCTAAGTGGCCAACTCGCATGACTCCCTTAAGGATACGATGTGCTTGAAGATCTGCCTCAGACTGCTTTGCCGGCTCACTAAAATTCATAAATTGGGGCGTCAGAGCCAGACGTGCAGAACACAAAGCGTTACATAGGAAACGTACTTAATTTGTATGCACGCAAACTAGACATTTTACTCAAACTAATACTAATGCTAACAGAATTTCCAGATATTTTTCTTACGTTCCCGGCTCTTCCTTAACCCCATTTGCTTTCTTGGCATCAGTGTCAGCAAACTGATCCGAAACAAATTTGAGAGCTTTCTCTGTACTCGACACAATTTTTTGAATAGCTTGTAATTCGTCCTCCTGTGGGTATATTTCCGAATGCTTAGACATCACGTACAAATCTTCGGGAGTGTCATTTCTTCGCATTAGAGGAGGGATGTAAAAGAGCGGTGCTGGTGGTGAGTGATACTATAAAATAAAAGGCATACATACATAATGAATTATATACAAGAGGATCAATGAAATACGTATATATGTAGCTCAACATTACACATACAAAAAAACTCATTATTATACTCACCGCAGTAGGGCCGCCTGGACCAAAGCCACGTGGACCGCCAGGAGGAAGTAAAGGAACTGGGGGACCACGAGGGAACCTAATATCAACCAAATATGAAAATTAAACTTATGTCATACGATAATAAAAAAAATTAATTGAGAAATTTCGTTTTGATGGTAAAATAAATTGCCTAGTTTGGTAATTAAGGTAAAACGATAATAAATGCAACTTACGCCTCTGATGGAACCTGAGCTCGTCGGCCAGCCGCTGTACCCCGATTTGCCCGTCGATCTTCAATCTTCTTCTGACGACTGGATGGCTTAACATCCACAATCAAATCGGGATTGACTTTTTTCTTGTACTGAAGTCTATGCCGACGTCCCTTCATGTGCATTTCTTTGGCATTTGGATCATTGAATCGGCACTCACATAACTTACAGTTGAATGAAACTATTTTATTATCCTCACTTCTTATTTCTTCAATATAATCCTGTCCAACGGGTTGAATATCCTTTTCCATGTACAGAGCATCTTTGGCAGCTTCAGATTGTTGTTGAGAAACATTGACTGCAGTAGTGGTGGCTGGATTAGTGAGTGTAGCTGGTGTAGTCACTAGTCCAGGTACAGGAGTAGTAAAGTCAGAAGTGCTACTGCTATTCCCATTATTAGTAGCAATTGAAGCACCAGCATTGTTCGGCTGAGCTCCACCATAACGATCAAAATCAGCTTTGGGCCCAATAAAATTGATCTTTGGAGGATTCGCCTTGGACACATTAGTACCACTAACCACACCAGCGTTGTTATTTGCCGATGGAACAGAAATATTCTTAGCTACGGGCTTCAGAGCTGTGGCCGCGTTTGAATTGCTAGTACTGACATTTCCAGTTCCAGCCGGTGCTACTACAGTGGGACTATCCGATGGGATCGGCTTCCCGAGTTTTGTGTGTAATTTCAAAACCTATAAAACACGGTGGAAAAACATAGGTCATTTATTACGCTCCAATGTTACGCTACAATAACTGTGCAGTTACGCAATATGGCATCTGCCTGTAGTCTATAGATATATGCATTCGTCCGGAGCGAACTTGGACTGCTGAATAATGTAATTTTTAATTTGAAGAATAATAATATTTAACAATTTATACAACTACGGCTACCTTTTGATGCTTAGCTCCTCGAATGTGAGCTGCATAGGCATCGTTTCCAGTGCAAGTCACATCACATAATTCACATCTTAAGCCGGGGGGAGCTCCTTTAGAAACAACTGGAGCGCCAACTTTAGCTGCCGCTTCCTTCTTTTTATGTTTTTGGCCTTCTAAATGTTCCTTGTATGTCTGGTGAGCAATAAACCAATAAAGAATATGCTAACTTTTTGACATTCCAAGCAAGCGCATCTCCGATTCTCAAGGATATAATAGATTGGGTACATATTATTTTAAGCTATTATGTTGCGTTATACAGCAGCATTCTGTTTTTCATGACTAAATTTATTTTCGAATTTTACCTGTGGTCCAGCACAGCTTATTTTACACACGTCACAATAATGAAGAGTTTGAGGTTTTGGAGGAGGACGTGGACCCTTCATTCTATTTCCACCTGCCTTTTTGAATCCCAAGCCTTGACTCCCTCCCCGTCCACCACCAGTGCCTCCTTGTGCATACGCTGTAACCGCATTGTAAACTGCCTGGTCGTAGTTAGTGAATGCTGCAATACGGTAAAACAAAATGAAAAATTCAAATTTCTATATATGCGTATTCCAAGCACGCATATGGCTCGCAATACGAAAACCACGTAAATTTAAAAACCACACCACTATTTTATGTAAACAATATTTTACATTTGTTAGCCGCTTGACCAGATGAAGCCGCAGCAGGCTGCGTGAATCCAGCATAGGACGAGCCGGTACTTCCAGCCGTGTTCGCAGAATAAGTAGGATACGCAGTGGACGAAGCTGCTGGTCTTGGAGGAGTTGGTTTTGCTGGTGCTCCTACGGGTGCAGAATAATTTTGAGTTTGGCCATAGTACGATTGTTGAGATTGCTGTTGGCCCGAAGCTTGATTTGGGCGAGTGTAGCCACTAAGCATACTATTATACTGATCATTTCCGCCACCTGCTCCATAAGACTGTGACTGAGCACTCCCAGCACTTGGATACTGCTGTCCCTGTGTTCCTGCATAACCAGTATTCGGAGCAGAAGTTGAATACTGATTGCTGTAAAAATTAAAAACTATACATTACTAAATGCATAACATAATTTACTTTTGGCTTTATTCTTTATTCAGAATGTCTAAGACTACACAAGTATAAATATTATATAAAGGCAATCTTCATCTAATAAACAATATTAAATAAACCAATGAAACTGCACGTTTCTCTTACTTATACTGCGTCCCCCCGTGGGTAAATCCACCATAACCATAATTGTTGGCTGCCATCTTTCACTTTTTTTATAGCCGACGCAGTTGTCCAGAAAGTGGATTTCGATTTCTTCAAAACACTTGAATAAGTTCACAAACACAAATCCGAGTTAAGCACTGTCAGAAAATGAAACAATACAAAATTGCTATAAACTGGTTAATGTTACAATGACTTAAATGATACAACATCGAATTAGATTACTATATAGTTTATGGAATTGTAATTATATATTAACATTCACATAATTCTAGAAGCAGACTGTTTAATAATTTTAATATTTAATTAATAGTACTGCGCTGTAAAATTTTTAATTACCGACTGAAACTCAGCATTTACTCCTGCTTATATAAGTCACTATAATGGAAACTAATCCATAGAAATAAAACTAACCATTAAATAAAAGCAATGGTAGCACGGGGTAAGGTCAAATTGACTTAATGAATAAATTAATATTAATATTAAATAAAAGCAAGCACTGCGCTAGCAAAGTACAATTTCTCGAAATAAAGACATTACAGGATTGCTTCCCTGTGACAATAAAACTATTTATATAATATTATGTAAATAGGTAGAAATAACTGAGGAGCTTGTCCCCGATGTAATTATTATAATCCCGAAAATCGTGACTAGTGAACTAATAAGGGAAATAGGAGAGTGTAGTGTAGCTAATTCTGCTACGCACAAGACACAAATTACCTCTCTTGTTAGTTGGTTTCGTGAGCTGTCAAAGAGACACTACTATTGGATATATTCATGAAACACAAAAATAAGTTAGATCAATATTTCATGCTGTGCTGTGAGAGCTACGCTACAAGGCACATTACAATCATATCTTTATTCATCTGCGCTCCAGCCGAAGGTATTCGGAAAGATCAAATTTTAAATTATGTAAGTAATAACAATAACATTAAATTTAACGTAGTTGACCTTAAATGGCAAGCTGCAAGCTACTACAAAATAACATTCTGATCAGAAAGCAGAAATAAAATTATACAACTGATTTGGTGGCTGTTTTGTTTCGTTCGTTTTAGTTATGCTACACAGTACTTAAGTACATCCCTAGTTCTAAAGATGCACTATTTCAGTACTCACTATCAGAATCAGAACTTATGTAATTTGTTACTACACAAACGGAACATACTTTACTTGTAGGAACTTAATAATTATGTTGAGCTTCAGAGTTGGGTTTATGTTTATAATTTATAGCATCATATAGAAACGCCACCGCTTAGATAATAATAGTAATATTGAACGCCAAACGCCAACTAGAATTAATACCGAAACTACAGTACCTATACCCTACCCCATTACCTACTTAATATGCAACTATAGAAACTTCTAGAGAAGATGAATGAGAGGTACTTCTGTATTAGTCAAATGGAGCAAGAATAGTAATAAAGGGTAATAGCTTTTCCTTCGTATTCATAAATAATTTCAATTTCAAGGAACGCCAACGAGGTAAGAACTAAAAACGAATAACTGCCTCTTTAAAAGAAAAACAATCACCGGTACATAAGCATTTTATGTATTCCTATAGATTCTGGGAATTTCCTGTTTTAGTTAAAAACAACTTGTAGAAAATACCTACTACTTAGGTCTTTGGTTAAGGAATTATCGAAATATGCATTTTGCATTGTACACATTCAACCCTTTCACTATGAATGAAAGAAGGTGAAGATAATATGCTTCATAACTATCAAATTTTCGTAATAATAGGCCCCCCTGCCCCTGTGACAACATTGCAACTCCTCCACGAAGAAATAAATTATAACTACAATGTACAGCAAAATAAAGTCAACGACATAAATAAAATAATGCTAAATTTTACACATTGAACCTTTACCGGTGTGTACAGTTTCAATGTTAATAGTATTCTTTTGTATCTCCAGATGCTTATACTGCAATATTTAGTTTGGAGAAGAACTCAAGTATTTCTCCTCCGATTCGGAAACACTGCTATCTCTCTTGGAAATCAAAGCTTATAACTTATAATTTATTATGCTCTATATCGGAGTCATCTGTACTTGTACTAACAACACGGAGAGCGAGCCTACATCTAGATTGGAACAAATTAATAAAATGCCCTGCAGAATATTATTACGAAATAAATACTGATACTACCGAAACCATACAAAAGCTGCATGTGACATGCGGCGCATTTGTATTACCATAAGAATGATCGAGATCGAATCTACACGAAACAGAAATATATTTGTATTCAAAGTGAAGTCATACTAACTTAACAAATACAACAAACGCATTAAAATACCGCCATAGCTATATAGCCATAGAATTAACCTGCAAATAATTTATTGCATCGCACATGGGGTTTACATTATGTTAAAGTTACGATCACAATCAAAATAACACATGAAAACGAAATAGTAAAAATTAACATTATGAAGGTATATGCACCTAGGTACAAGTATTAACCGTCCAAAGTTGAAACAACATGAACAGAAATGTTTGCCACTATAAGAATGAATGTTGTTGGGAAGAATAAAGTTTTGGCAATTTATTTTATCAGATCAATTACCCGGTTTAAAGTAAAAGTATATAGACTTCCCTGGCTGTGATATTGCAACCTTGAACTATTAATATTAATGCCAACATGAATGTTGACGTCGGGCCCTCCGTCTCCCTGACTGCTTCCGTGTAATTTATCTTTTAGGGTGTCTCCGCTTTTTTTACGCTTGTGTGCATCCACAGCGCTCAAGACTAAAATGATAATTTACCCGAAATCTAAAAGTAAAAATTCAGATAGAACCGCAGTGCAAACACACTGCCTTCGTTGGCAAGGGCATGTATTATATTTATATAGATTTGTAATAAACAAAATAAGGCTTAAGTACACATTATTATCGTGTTGATTATGCCAGGTGAAGAACCGGTGCGTCAAATATGTGAGATTCAACAAAACCTCCATGAACCTTAATAAACCAAATTAAAAATATTATTATTATTATATTTAATTACAAAAGTAGATCCCGCTAAAGTACGCACTTTTCGTTTAAACTGATAATGAGAAATAAACAATCTTAAGAGACCGAAAAATATGAAACAAGCTATGCTGTATTTATATTCATGAATAAAGCTAAATCTAAGTTTGATGTCGTATGAGATTATTGCAAAATAGTGAATAACAAGCAATTTATCCCACAATGCAAAATGTATGCAATCAAGTCACCCAAAGAGTAATTTATGAGTAGCACCCGCTTTTCTAAATTCAAGCCCGAATTTCGAGGTGCCAGGGCAATGCACAATGGGCAATTTGAAAATTAAAAATGAACTCACACACCGGAATTGCCGGAATATTGAAAGTGTACAAAACGGGCATCAGCACAGTGATGTGAACCAGAAGCTTATTACAAACTATCAACGACCAACTGTGAATTTGTGAGCCACCAGCTCAAGATCCCAGCATTTAATCAGCACAGAGGAGTCTAAGGAAAGGAGCCTAATAAATAAATGAGTGTTCAATGCGCTGAATGCACGTACTACGGGTACAATCAGAATCAGCTACTTATAATAAATTATGCAGAGAATACACACATCTTCCTTTTTGCTTCCGCCTCATGAAATATCTTGGCTCTTTTTCGTTACTAGTAACCCTCCCACCCTTTCTTTCTGATGATTACTAACTACGCTAATTCAAAGATGTTTAAACATTACATATCAATAATATCAACTACCTTACTAAACGCAATTAATTCCCCATTACTATCAAACTACCAACAAGAACACAGAGCATTGCAAATTCTGAAATCATTCACTGAACCAAAACAAACATGATGGAACTAGTTAATTGTAAATGTCAATAGATAACTAAATGACGTCAACATAAATAAATAAACGGAACTCAATCAAAAATGTTACATGTTACATGTATAATGTATAAAGTACAATCAGACAGACAAAAAGACCGACAAAAGGCAAAAGGACAATTTTTAAATTAATTCAGAGCGTGGTGCTTAAAATAAAAGCTTACCAAGTTTTCAACTGATGACTTCACACTGCCTCTTCACTATTTCTAATGAAACTTCCTTCAAAATCCAAAGTTAAAACTTGACGAAAAATATTATGAAAATGTGGAAAATTGGTTGAATATATTTCAAAAATCCAGAGCTCGAATTAATGAATGATGAATGACACAGAATGTTCCCTACTCTCTGGGATACACACACAATGGTCATGGAATCTAATGGAATAAGAGAGGAAAAAGCCAAATCTCCAACCAAGCCGAGAGCCGAGTTGACTGCAAGTTAAAAAGCCGATGCGGTCGAAGTGTGAGAGAAGGACATGAACGATCCTTGCGGTAGAGAGAGCCAGGCGCACAGCACATCATCACAATAAACATTATACAGCCTCAGCAGACCAGACAAGTGCACTTTCCTACACTCAGGCCCGTTTTCTCATTTTCCCATAAGAATAACATTACAGGCGAAGAAACGTACGCGCGTACGCTGAAGCTCTCTCGAGTCCGAGTCTATATGATTGCGACGGCGAACGTCAGTTCGTCGCCTCCTGAGCAAATCGATGGGACACACTTGTAACCAATAGAAACTCAGAGTTTACCCCTCAAGGCGGGATTTTAAAATGTCAAACCCGCCCACCTATCAAACCTTCTATAGCCTAGTGCCTAGCTTGTCCATGCACATAAAATACAACATTAAAATTATATCCGAAGAAATTCCCAAAACCTTCTATTTGCAATTTGCAAAACTGAATATTTAGCAGGAAAACCACGATATGCATTTCATACTCGATGAAATAACGCGTTGATGACAGTTAAAAAATGTTGTGGACAACACATTTTGCAACCTTTCTTTTAGAGTTTATTTTAAAGACAATCAATCCGTCTACTTTTCCCCCGAACCGGGGGTACAGATCTGCAAATAGCATAAATACATACCTACAGTATGTATTATAATAGTAAGAAGTGAGAGGTACTGGTATGGTGTGCCCTGTATGCATTACTATGCATAGTCAAGAACGTTTAACAAAATAAAAAGCGTTCGTGATGTCGCGACGTCGCCTTCGCTATTGAAACTGCGTTGAGGTTTTGGGGTAACAACACCACATTTTTTTAAAGTGGAACTAATGAGATTATGGAATGTTAATGTTCTCGAGAAAATCAGAATTATCTTCTAGTCTCAATCTCAACTTGTAATTTTTATATTCTCAATCCTTTCTTACCAATTTATTTATTTATGCTCATTAAGTCAGCTTGGTCTTCGGCCAAACAATCTATGAGACGACAATTTTATTCATTTTCGTCTTGCTCCATCCAGCAATCCAGCCGGATCTACTTTTTTTGTTTAACATGTATTGCTTTAAAGACAAAGTGATTTTTTAACTGCCCTATGTGTTAAACTTAAAGTTTTTGTTTAAACGACTTATGTCGATTTTATGGGGTTTTTAACTTTTGTGGGCAATTATCATATAATTTTTGACAAAACAATAATTTTTTTCAAAATTTTTCTTTTCTAAATTTTTTGAAACGCATCAAAAGCAAGTCAAATTTTGAACGATTTTGTTCAAAAAACCTTAATTTTTAAAATTAGTTAGCGCTGGAATAAAAATCTACAAAAAATCTCATTAGAACCACAATTTTTAGCTCTATCGGAAACGATAGATAACTCAAAACCCGTTATAAGGTCGGTTTTCTCGTGACACAGATTATGTATTTTTTAAATAGTTTAACCATAAAAAAGTTTGTTAAGGATTCTTAAGAGTCCTTCATTTGGTGGCGTGTGGTGATGCAGTACCACACACATGAGGCGTGTACCAACAAAAAGTTGCATGCTGAACGGATACTACAGATGTGAGCTTTTTGTTAGTAGTAGGTTGTAGGTAGTACTTTTGATGATAATATTATAAAGATACTTTTTTGGTTCAACTCTACTTTACTGAATGGGATGGATCCTTGGGGACAGATTCGACTCGGAACTTCGTGTCGTTTGTGTTGGTTCAATGTGAAATTTTGGATTTATACTGGATTTTTTTCATAAAAATTGTTCCAGCCCCCCTGCGGGCTTTCTACAGCCTGTTGGTATGATTCATCCTGGAGGTTCATGACTGTAACTTCCATTCATTCAAAAATATTTGGTGACTCGTCCTGTCCTTTGCAGTGCATTGGTCTTCCCCATCATACGATTACGAAAGTTACACCACTCTCCAGTTCCAGTTCCAGGTCCTGGAAACTAAGGTTTATAGTAATCGTGCCTATGTGACTACTTTATGTGATGTGCGTAGTGCCACTGGAAGTTCTGGAACTGCTGGAAGTGGGATTGTTAGACAAACACAAGGCGAAACTGCGGAGCCGCTGATTCTGCCTGCCTGCCTGCCAGTCTATGAAACTGACGGAATAATTTTATTTTGTATGACTGTGCAGTGTCCCCCTAAAATTGCATATTGTAAAAGTTTCGGTCTCGATCGAGTTCTAGGTTCATTCATTAAACTCAGAGTTTCTGCGGAGCCGTAAGCTTTTTTTTTAAGTTCCATACCGACTGATCGACTTTGTTGTCGTTTAATCGGAAAGTGACGATAGTCAGTGTCGGTGTGGTTTTTTGTGGATGTTATTTGTGTATGTGAGACAGAACGGAATGGAAATACCAACCAAAAATATAGTGATAGTATTATGATTATTTATGAATAAAGCAGGGCAGAGGCTAGAGTTAATAGGTAGTAGTTTATTTTGGTACTAATTATCACACATTTAAAATGACAATATAATTAATTACGATATTAAAACTATTTTGGCCATACACGGTGTTTCTTATATCATTCTTATTCGTATAGTGATGAGTATTTTAATTTTGAAGAGTGTAGCAGCTCGCTAGTTCTGTCATCATAATTATACACTAGTTTTTTTATAAGTGTTCGATGGATGATGTTGGATTTAATGAGCTTCGTACAAACGAGCAGAGTATTATGTTACAAGCTCTAGCATATACATGTGACATCGACGACATGACACAGCATGACATAAAACATAAAAAATTGATACTCTATAATGTATAATAGCAGTTAAACCTTAGGAACCGAAAAAGTTAACTGGTTTTTAATTGTTTTGGTAGGCACAATTTTGTCAGTAATGTTAATATTAATTGCAACGCATATTTCAAATTATGAAAGCAGTGGTAAGTTAAGTTACTGACTGCCTAGTCAGGCACAACAAACATCAAACTTGAATTAGCTAACTCAGCAGACAGCGCAGACAGATCAAGTCACATGTTGATAAAGAAGTCAATAGTTAAGCATAAAACAATAAAAATAACTCTGAAATTTTAAGGCACCAAAATCAATTATGAGGACAAGATGATTGCTAATTCTTCTTTGTCCTGGGTTTTTTAAATATTTTAAGGAGTTGTGCTGTTTCAGAGTTGAGAGGCAGTCTCAGTTTTTTACTATGCGATGCAGTGGATGATATATGATATTTAGAATCAGTCAGTTGGCAGTAGATGACTAGTACACGATCGAAGGTATGACATCATAATATGTATTCTGTTATCATTTATGTAAAAAAGGTAAATGTCAAAATTTATGCGTAAACGTCTCCTTCTTGGATTTCGATTTGTCAGTCAATAATCTCAAATCTTGTAGGAGTTAAAAGAGCTTGGAAGAGTGTTTGTGATCATAGTGATCTTCAGAAAGTCGAAAAAAATTATAAAAATAATACGCACTTTAAGTAATAATCTAATATCTATTTCTTAAGTAAGCGTTCGTTAGTCCTTCCTTTCCTAATTGTCTATAAATATAGTTCCAGCATTTTTGGCAGTATTAATACTATCATTATTGCTTTGTTGTAAAACAATTTTTATTTGTAGATTTGTTAGCTCAGTCAACGAGATGTGACTGTACTGTAACGTCAATTATCAGTTTTTAACGTCGTATCAAACGTCAAAAGTCAGCAGTCAGTGTGAGTGGTGGTGTGTTCAACATTTCTATCAGTTATTGTGAGTTGTAATATCAGTTAATGTCCATGCATTCTCTTCATTTGAATATTCGTCACTCACTCGTCATTGTCACTTACTAGTTGGTCGTTCGATACTTGGCTCGTAATTATATTACGATTTTATTGCAACTTGCAGTTTACTATTTGTGTTTTTATTCAGTCATCAAATATTCTCTTTGCGGAAATGGATTTTATTCGGTAAGTTGAATAATAAATATTATATAACCAATGAATGTTGTATGTTGTTGCCTATTTGTTAATCTAACTTTGAACTTTTAACACTTTGTGTAGGTTTATATTTATTATGTGCATCGATCGCAGTCAATATGACTATGACTATACGTTTCATATAGTTTCTATAGAACTTTGCAAAACTGCCCTGTGACAGTTTGAAGTAGTAAATACTTCGTCGTTAGTATTAATTATTATAGATAATAACGAGATTAAAACCCTATCACTTCTGTGTAAACTTGCGTGATGTACTTTTATTATGACTTATCAACTTATTGGTTTTGAGGAATGAAAAGGCTATCGGCTATCTGCATCCTGAGACGTGTTGAAAATAAATAATTGAACGTCTTACATTTGGAAAAACTGCTAGTTTCCTTCTTAAAATATGCACACAAAAAATTGCTCATAGCAAATTTAATGTTCTTGGAAACTAGCAAAAATTGTATATAATTTGAATAAATTCGAGCGTGCACAACTGTATGTTTTGAAAAGGTTTTACTGTAAGTATCTATAGGTATATCATGTTTTTATCCTTTAAATGCCGTAATCACTTGGCTTTATTTTTAATTTGTCAGTGAACCAATGTTGTTGTCATTTGTGGTTTTGTTTGGTTTTATGGTTTATGAATGAAGCGATGCGAGTCTGCGAGTTGTTAATTTCGTGCATGCAAATATGTAAGTATTCTTGTGTATACATATGTAAGTGCTAATATGCAATGGGCATGAAGCACAGCACTTTAAATTGGAGCTAGAAATCAAAGTAGTTGTAGGACTACTGTCAATCCAGTTTTATACTACAAAAATATGATTTATGTAGTAATAAGCATTGTCTTTTACAATCATAATTAACTTAATATATTTAATTTGTTATCTAATGTTTTTATTCTGACACTGGTTTGGTTTGATTGAGGTGACATTTCCAATTTATTCGACATTTGATTGGCGACTGTCAAGTTACATGAAAAAATTTGATTTCAGTTTTCCTCCAGAACCCTTACATATTCAATGTTCATTAGGTATTCTTATTAGTCTTAACCATGTGTTATGCTATGCCACTGGAGTAGTTTTTTATATATTTTATATATGCATACTTAAGTACATACGGTTGAAAGTATTCTCTCATCGTCACCAGTATTTAGGCCAAGCCAAGCTAATATTTAACTTTAAAAAAATGTAATATGTGGTTTATTTAAGATCGACATTGAGCTCACTTCCGTTGCCACCTCCACCGCTAACGTTGGAAGAAAATATTGGACTACTAGACGATTTGGATAACTTGGGTTTAGATTTTGAGGGAGACAATAACGATAACAGTCCTACGGAGACCGCAGTTGCACCTCCTGAAACACAGTACGAGAATAAAATAAATTTAAAATCTTGTTATTATCTTATGTACAACTTATTTACAAATATTTTAATAGTTATCGGAAAGTACTTTGAAGCTTCCAGTCGTTGTTTGTTAAATATTCAGTCATGCTATCTTATTTAGCTAATAGTGTGATGCAGTGAATTTGTGTATTTTTACTATTGACTATTGTTGTATCGGAAATAGAAGTTATTTAACATAGTACTGTGTGGTAGTTTGGAATTTCAAATTCAAGTAAACTATACATCATTTGTATGAATGTTGTCAATGTCAAGGTGGTACCATGGACGGTTGGATCGTCATACGACAGAAGACAGGTTGCGAACGATGGGCAAGCCCGGGAGTTACCTAGTCCGTGAAAGCGATAGGAAACCGGGATCCTATGTCTTGTCGTATTTGGGTCGGGCTGGTATTAACCATTTTCGGTAAGTATATTCGTTTCCTTTAAAAGTATTCATAACACTTTTTTTAAAGATACTACTTGTATTATTTAAATATGGTTTAGTACACTCAAGTTTTTTAAGGATATTTATTATAAAAATAAAAATTCTTGCATATATGTGTATGTGCGCATCAACTTAAACTATAAAAAGAAAGGGTATTTTGAAAATCCGACATAAGGTCTTAATATATTTTGATAAACTAATGGTTTTGTTTTTGTAGGATTACCGCTGTATGTGGAGATTTCTATATTGGAGGACGTCAGTTTGATTCTCTTATGGATTTAATTGGATACTATACGACAGTGGCAGACTTATTAAAGAAAGAACGTCTGATCTATCCAATTTCTCCACCTGAGCCTGTCAATGACAAGAAAAGAGTTCTAGCCATCCTTCCGTATACTCGAATGCCAGATACGGATGAATTATCTTTTCAAAAAGGAGATATATTCTTCATGCACAATGATTTAGGAGACGGGTGGCTTTGGGTGACGGCTCATCGGACTGGTGAACAGGGACTTATCTTTCGAGACCTTGTTGAGGATTTAGATGATACTGTCGATCCAAATTCCGTATTTTCGTGGTTTCATTCGAATCTTACAAAGGATGAAGCAGTGGATATGTTAGTCAAAGGTAACAGCAAATATATTGCCCAATCGCGCTGTTTATTGTATATTTGCAAAAATATGTTTGGTATAGGTGTAATTTGGTTATCTGTAAATATCTATATAGCTGGTCCTGGTAGTTTTTTGGTTCGTCCGAGTGACAATTCTCCTGGAGATTATTCCCTATTTTTTCACATAAATAATCAAATTCAACGGTTCCGAATTGAAAAAAAAGGCGTGAGGTATTTGATGGGTGGAAGAACTTTTGAATGTCTTGATGCTGTCATTAATCGCTACCGTACAGAACAAATTGTTGAGGGACACACTTTGGGCCATCCTGTGGTGAAGGTCAGTTTTTGTTGTTACTATAACTTCGATTCTATGTGCTGGGTGTTCTAATAAATTGTGTCGTGTTAGATATGGGAGCACACAATATGATTGTATGCTGATCGTTATAGATAGGAAATACTGTTACTTTCATTGAAGAAGGGCGAGCTCATGATAATTTGCATTTATAATTTTCCTTCAATGTAAAAGTTAGTATGTTCATTTGTTTTAAAATTTCGATTTACGTGTTGTACCTGCGATTCGCAGTTTTTTAACGCATGACATGTCCCTTTGAAGAACTTTTATCGCCTTGTGGTGCGTTTAAAAATGCAGATAACAGATAACATATCTTGCATCCTCAACCAATGTAGGTACATATCTATAGATATTTACACCCATAGTATGGTGCAGCGTAAAAACGTATTTTATTTTATTGTTTATTGTGTTTTTAACTGTAGTTTGACGAATAGCATAACTTGCAGAAAATGAGAACTACTTAATGATTTTATCTGTCGAAGCAGCGTTGGTTTATGCTTTGTACATTTTAGCTAGCATAAACTCATAAAAGTAATTATATGTGGCGAGATAGGAAGTTCATCAAATCTATTCTTGCAATTCTTGATAGTGAAATGTGTGGAGTGTGAATTGCGGAGTGAATTCTGTCGTGTCTTAACTTGATGTTGTTACTGTGTTACCTACATACTGAGGGATTAATTCCATAGACTATCGAATACATAGCAACATTAGCTACGTTAAATTTTATCATATTATGTGATTAGCTGACATTTACAATTATTCTAACTCAACTCTAAACTAAACTAAACTGAATTTATTTTCGTACAACGTGGTGCAATATACAGGTGGAGGGAAATACGGATTCGGAATTTTAGAGTTTAAAATTGATTACCCTAAAGACACAAAATGAAGTTAGATACTCTCGAATTTGTGTCAATTGCATTTCCCGTACTTATAGTTATTTCTGTATTGATATGGTGGGGAATTAGAAAATTATGTTTTAATCGTAATCATATTCAAAAATGGAAATTTCGTTTGAATAATAAACAGACTGTGTCAGAATTGGAATTGGATGGTCCCTACAAACCAACGGAAGTTAAGAACCCGGAAAAAATTTATGCAACACTTCAAGAATGTCGTGATACTTGTGGCATTAAAAAAATTGAAGGTTCGCTTAAAATTCTAGTTAGTTCAAATAAAAGTTTTATTGTTAGTCTTTTTGTCGCAGGAAGATTTTAAAAATTAAAGCTTTTAAAAACTTTGAAGTCCGGTGTTGGGATTATTCGCAGTTATTTAAAATATTTTTTTATTTTTGTATAGTTTGCAAAAAATCTGGCTACCTGTATAAAAGGAATGAGAAGAATAAAAAGTGGAAATCTATGTTTTTTGTTCTTCAAATGGATGGGACGGATACACATTTACTCATTTTTGAAAGCCCAAAGGTAAAATAATATATCTACATTCAAAACCAAAACCAAAGTTTTTGGTTATTTTTTTTTTAATTTATATAAATTGTATACACGTTCCCTACTTATACAATTGTAAATATTTTTTTGCAGAGAACGAAACCAAAAGGACTAGTGGACCTGGGATGTGCGTACTTATACCCCTTGCATGATAGTTTTTTCGAGAAACCCTTTTGTTTTCAACTTGTGGAAAGAGCTCTTCCTTGTCTTGCAACTGTATCATATTTATGTGCCCCAAGTATGGATGAACTACAGGTGAATGGGAATCACTACGAAAAAAAATTGTTTTATTTAACTTAAATTTATTCCTATCTTTTGTGCATTGGTAGGCAAACATAGCAAACATTAGTAAAATTTTAAGGAGATAACATTTGACTGTTGGCTTTTAAATTTTAGGAATGGATTGGGATTTTGAAGCCATTATGTGTTCCTCAAATGGCTAGAGCACCGAAAATAGCACGACTGCGAGAACTTCGTTGTCTTTCATTGGGAATCTTGGAGGCTCATCGGCTCCCGTATAAACTAGTGCCAAATCCAATGTGCATCGTATCTCTAAATCAAGTCAAAACGGCAAGGACCAAAGTCAAAACGGGATATGATCCTGTGTGGGATGAAGAATTTATTCTTGAGTACGATTATGCAGTTATATATTTTTTAATTTAATTTGAATTATTTTAATTTTTAAAGCTTTTAAATTGTTAAAGTCCAGAGTGATAACAATATAATCAATTTTTTTTAAATTTACTACAGTGATATTCCACCGGATGTTATGACTTTCACTGTGACGGTACTGAACAAAGGAAAGAGAGCTAAAGACTCAGAAGTTGCTGAAATCACTATGGATCTTGGAACGCTTGCAAATGGCGATGAGGTATAACACTGCGTTCTCTGATTTGGGGAGAAATTAGAATTTATTGTTAATGGTGTTATACTAATAAGTTAATTTTAATTGAATCGGATATGTAGAAAGAGGAGTGGTACTCACTAAGTGGAATTACGCCGATTGGTGAATGGGGATCCTTAAGACTGAAAATACGTTACATTCATGATCTTATAATGCCAATTGAAGAATACTCACCCCTCAAAGAACTGCTATTGGATTCAAAAATGGAAGCTGTACGAGCTTTAGCCGATGCTTGTCATTCTAATCGAACAACTCTTGCAAATTCACTGCTCAGAATTTTCAGGTACATAAAAGTTGGTTTTGAAGTTTCAACTCCGTTTTGACTATTTATTCAGCTTTAATGAATCTGATGTGCTTATTTGTTAGTAATCAATACCTGTGTGGTTTTCCTGCATATATTATTGGCATGATTCAGTTTGTTTTAATTACTCTTGCGTGACTGTCTAGTAGAAAGCATTTTTGAACACCTTAAAGAGCAATTCAACTAAAACGTATGTTTGTTTACATTTAATTTGGTATAGATTTGAAAAGAAAGAAGCAGATTTATTGTCATCCTTGATGGAGCAAACCGTTACGAAAGAGGCGGAAACAACGACTTTATTCCGTGCTGATTCTCTCACAACAACCCTCATGGATCTTTACATGAAAAGTGTGTCGGAAGACTTTCTTCATGCTGCTTTATCTGAGACTGTTAATCGAATATTAGATTCTAAGCAGTCGTGTGAATTGAATCCAAGTAAAATTGAGCCTGGTGGGGATAATTGTGCCAATGCAGAATTTCTCCTGGTTGTCCTCGATGAAATAACCGAAAATATTTTCATGGCTTATGATTCTTGTTGTCCGTGAGTTGAGAATAAAATTATGAGTCAAGTGCACGTTTGTTTTACCACCTTTTATACTTAACATGCAATACGTGTATAATTTTCATAAACAATAATTTTTAAGTTTTGGAAATGATTTAATTTTGCGCATTTAATTTAAATATAGAACTTTACGATATATATTTGGGTGTCTCCAACGGGCTGCGATGTCAAAGTGGCCAAATGAAAGACTAGTCAAGACTCGTGTCATTAGTGGATTTATTTTTCTAAGACTCATTTGTCCCGCTTTGCTCAATCCTCGACAGTTTAATCTTGTTTCAGGTTTGTAATGCTTTATTAAAGTGTTATATTTGCTAACGCTTTCCGTTTTTATAATTTGTACGTAAAAGTATTATCTCTTCATTCACCATGTTTGATTTACTTATAGTTCTGTTTAACAATATTTGTTTTATTTTAAAATTTATACAGATGCACCACCTATGATGGCTGCCCGTTCACTCGTGATGATTGCCAAGTGCTTGCAAAATTTAGCGAATTTAGTTGAATTTGGTGGAAAGGAGCCATACATGGAAGTGGTGAATCCATTCATACTCAAAAATAAAGAAAGAATGATTGTCTTTTTAGACCATTTATCGGTAAAAACTATCAAGATTTGTATGGATTTGTTAATATTAGTTTTATTTTATTTTAATTAATTTTAATTCATTAATGCAATATGCTGTTATTTTTATACCTTTCTCGTGATTTCCCATTTATATTTTGTTTGATCATTGAATTTTTGCATGTGCATTCATGTAGAATGTGAAAGAAAAGCCTGCAGATCCTGAAGAGCATCAATATTTACAAGGAGATCCTGCACGTGACATGGGGTCATTACATCATATTTGTGTGACTACTTTTAAAGAGCTGCAGATCATGAGTCAAACCCAGGTAAGCTAAACTAAACAATAACATTTTAAAATATGGTTTCATGTAAATATTTTATGAATTACAAAAATCCAAGAAATTTAAAATTAATTAATTATTTATTTTACGTTCACAGGCCACTATAAAGAAACTTGTCACAGTCACAGAAATGCTCAGCAAACACAAGCAAAAGTATAAAGAAATGCTCCGAACTTAAAATTTTAATTTTATGCATAGTTTTAGTTAATTCATCTTGATCCAGAAAGCGATGGGCTCGTCGAAGGGTCCGACGTTTTCAGGATCAGGATGGATTAACTATAATTTTTTTGTTTTAGACTGCGACTGCAAAATGTATTTAATAATGTTGAATACAGTAATAATAATAATTAATATCATAGTATTTAAAAACTTTTGATGACTTACTTTGAAAAATTTCGTATACAACGATTTCGATTTGTATACTAGTACGTTTATGCTTCTGTCTCGACATTTTTGATACCACTATTAATAGCTTTTAATATTATTATTGTATATTTAAAGCAACAAGCGCTTCTATATGCATACATAATAAATTACAATTACTTATTATATTTCAAAATATTACGTATTCAAGTCGAATTTTCCAAAATAGACTCCAGCATTTTGATGTTATTTTGTGATGAAATATTGCCATCTCAATGATCAGTTTTGATGAAATAACGAAATTATTGTGAATGTAGTGATTAAAAGCTAAAGTTGCAGTAATTATTATGAAACACAGATTTGGTTAAATTAAATACATACATAAGTGAGTAGATTTAGACATTAAATGTAGACAAAATTGATAATATATGATTCACTGTATGTACACTGTACAATTCAATATTACAAACAAGCCAATGCCAATAAGCCACCGTCTTCATTCATAAAGTCAGACTGATCACAATAATACTACATATACCATTTACGTGAGACCAAGGTCTATAATAATGTGGATACGCATATGGAAACAGTTTCTTCATCTATTTTGTAATGTTGAACAACTTTTGAACCTTTTTCACTGTCCAAATTACGATTGAAATAAGTTTTAAACTTTAGAAAGGAATTAGTGCACGTACTTGTAAACTGGTACTGATCATTGTTCTATTGACATTGAAGCATTAGTTAGACATTATTATAGTTAATGTATTGTTGGAATTGAAGCATCCAGAACATCCAAAAATACATACTTTGACTTCAATATTAAGTTACCACTATCAATCATGTACACATTTATTATCAACAAGGAAAACATGAGATTTACGTAAAAATTAAAAGGAATCGATGCATTGACATTATAAAGACCTTACAAAAATTATATCGTAGGATATTAATATGTAATTATTAGAAGAGGAATAAACACAAAATCTGAATATTTTCAACGAAAGCAAGTAAAAACACAACATTTTTATAGGAATATAATTAGATGATTAGTGTAGCACATAGAATAATAATTTTAATTTAATCAATAAACTATAGTATTGTTAATACAATAATAATATTTGTGTGTCGCCCTTCTAAGTAAATTAATACTCGTAAATTGCTAAATTAATATTAACGTTAAGTAAATGTGTGTACCTTATACCTTCAGGATCCTTGTAAAATTAAATTGTAACCTGCGTGCATTTTGAATTTTGAAAAACTATCTCTGCCCTCTGCCACTGTAAGCAAAGTAATGAACGTCTTGCAAAAGTACACGCCCTGGCGGAGCAAAAGTGAAACAAGCAATGAAAAATCATACGTATTCTTAAATGGCTTTATTTCCAATATGAGGTTTATAGGCGCAAATTAAAGATAAATGCACAATTAACACTTAAGGATAATTACATTGGCAGTGCCATGCCTGTGGTACCCGTAAAATTGATTCTCAGGTCGACGTATGTATTTCAACGAAAACCCCGTACCATTTTTATCTATGTCTTTTTCGACATAGATAAAAATGGTACGGGGTTTTCGTTGAAATACATACGTCGACCTGAGAATCAATTTTACGGGTACCACAGGCATCTGGTACTGCCAATTTAATTATCCTAAAGTGTTAATTGTGCATTTATCTTTAATTTGCGCCTATAAACCTCATATTGGAAATAAAGCCATTTAAGAATACGTATGATTTTTCATTGCTTGTTTTACTTTTGCTCCGCCAGGGCGTGTACTTTTGCAAGACGTTCATTAGTTCAATAGTTGAGTACCATTTTATTACATTACATATTAGGTAATAGTTAATCCTCATATTACTTTAGCTGGCAAGTTGTATGTACATGTACGCCATTTGCCACGACAAAAATGACACATGACACAAAAGTAACGATGGAAGCTGCAAGCGTAGCGAGCCATACTTTTACTAGTTATGTATATCCGTATATACCTACCTTTGTACTGGAATTTTTCATTCATCAGTAATAATTACATGATTATGTAACAATAAATTCGGAAACTGATATTACATTTTCCTATTAACCATTTAATAATTCATTCACATGTTTATTTGAATCATAACTGCTTCTGTAATCTCTGCATTCTTTTTTCCATATTAGTAATCGAGCCAAGCTGATCTACCCTCATCGAATTACCAAATTATTATCAGCATTAATAGAGAAATCACGGGGAGTAGCAAGTAGTTTACATTTGTGCAAATGTACTATTTTTGGTAGTATGCTAAACTTCTTGTTTTACGTTCATACTCATTATTGCCTGGTAAAATAAAAGTTAAATCACTATCTAATGTTTTAAAGGATGACAAAAAATATGGTAAGACTATACATTGAGTTTCAATGTTTGGTCAATAGGGTAACGAACAACAAGACAAAGTTAGTGTGCCTTTTTAGCTTTAGTTTGTGAATATTATAGGTTTAAAGGTATATCTAATCCGTTCGTGTTTGTAATCGTGCTTCCAATACAATATTCACATGGTGACCACCATGATTACGGTGAAAGGAGTTGGAAAACTTTAATTTCACAAAAAAACATGTTTCATCTTCATCTGCGAAAAATAATTAGGCTCATGGTGGTGGCCAAGATGCGATGGCATGACGGTACGGCGGCAATGCAATGGAGAAATTGAAAATAGTTGCATGACTTTGACTTCGATATAATAAGTCTTTCAGCGCGAAACGCGACCCCTGTCCCCACCCCCACCGCGCCGACCATAATATTTATTATTGCAGTTTACTGTACGGTACCCTAACATGGTGGCGCTCCAGTAGATTCTTTCATAATCACACAATTGACACAATACTCGCACCCTTCACCCGTACAGAGATGGACACGGAGCATATTTTTATTTTATTGAAATATTTCAGGGCTTAGGCTATTTTATTTCTTGATTCCTTGATAGTTTTTAAAATCTTCACTAGACCTTACCTTATTAAAAGATCATGCATTAAGAAATTTAAATAATATGACTCATATTCAAAATTTTTACATTGTATAAAATTGTTTTAAAAATTATATCTAAATTAAGCTGTTGCACTGCATTGACATTGACATAAACCTTAAATACATATTTAATCTGGAAGGAAATTACAATAAAATAGAGACGAAACGAAATTAATGACATTGCTAGATTGCTCATAATCTGCGAACGGAATCATTTTTGGATTATAATTTCCAATTCTAAATTACAATGGTCAGAGGTTCGTTTTTGCTTTTAATTCAACTCTTTAACCTTTATAGTTTTTAATAATATCCTTAAATTGGGTTGTGTTATAGTTTGTAGTACTTTACTATTTTCTAAGCTACATATTATGTATTTACGTATTTGGTACACTGATTTTATTAAATAATTTAAAATTTTATATTTTCATGGGAAATTCGAAACCAATTAGCTATTCATTGCTGGAGGCCACCGCCACCACGTAAGTTTTTAAGAACCTGTCTTTTGTCGTTTTGTCTGCTCATTAAAAATGTTTCACCGTGTCTCGCCGGGTAAAAAATAGGTTAAATTGCTGAGTGCTGAGCATAATGCTCCACTATAGATGCCGGGTGAAATTATATGCATAGCATCCTGGATTGTTTTTGCATTGATTTTTACTATTACTAACAACTATTAACATCATGCGAATGATATTTTGATTTAAAACAGCACAAGATGAATTCTACCGTCCACTTCTGCAGTCCATTGAGATTGCTCGGGCCAAGAAAGGTGGTCCATGTTTGAAGAGGAATCAAAATTTTCAATATCCATGCCCACAATGCAGCTCTGGTGGGTGTTTGATGGATGGGAAGCCTGCTGGAATGGCCTACTCAAATAATCTCTGCAGTCCAGGGAATACGACAGGTTGCTGTGGAAATGGGAAATGTGCTTCTGGTCCTCGGCTTCAAGGTCAAGGTCCATGTGACCCGCCATGCTTCTCCAAGTTTGTCTTCCCAGCCTATCCTCCCTATGTGAACGAGCCCAAGTTTCAACCGGAGGCAAGTTTTGTGCATGATACTTGTGGAATGTCTCCTTGTGGGGGATGTCCAATGTACGGTGCATTCACTCGCTCTTGTTTCAGCTGTAATGGATGTGGCTCTTGTCGTAATAGTTGTGGGATAAATGATGTGTCTTGTCGTCCTTGTTTCGGCTGTAATAATGCAGGCTGTGGATGTGGCTGTTCTGGGCGTTCTGGGGGGGAGGGTAGAAACAATGGGGCGAGAGGGACTATGAGTGATTGTTGTAATAGTGTCGGTGGGGTCAATAATTTGTACTAATTTAATACTTAATAAAACCTGCAAAACTACAACCAATGAAAACTAGACATTTTAAATTTCTATATTCTTTAACCATATACCTTTGTTTGTTACCAAATTGTTGTAAAATTATAACCATTTGGTCATCACATTCCAGGCATTAAAATAAAATAATTAATTATTACAATTAAATAATGCACTTAATTTTACATGGCTAATTTATTTCGGTGATTACTGTATTTTTGACCTTTTGTAAACTTAAATCATGCTAATACATAGAAGCGAAGTTGTGTCTGCATGTCAGCCATTTGGCATAGATACCACAGTTACTCCAGAAGTAACATAGTATCATACCAATGCAATGCAATAATTATTCAAAACGAACTTGTGCCTTTTTAAATACTTATCTATACTACTTATTGGCTTCCTTCAGAAATAGACAGACACACCAAAAGAAGTTGCCCAATTGCCTAACTGTCCATGACCAGGGACAGGCGACCACAAATAAAATAATCAGAAATGGGTCCCTTTCTACGAAGATCACAAAACTTTAACTGTGCATGTTTAATGTTTGCAATTGGAACACTTGCAATTGTTTGCTTCTTCCATAATGCTATTGGTGCAGACGCAGACTTGAATATAAAACCCGAAAAAATACAAATTGGACTGAAGGAAAAGAAATTATTTGATTATGATTTTGGATTTGAAAAAACCACTGAAACTGACTCCGACTTTGAAATTCACTCAAAATTCATAATTACATCCACACGCGTGGATGAGGATGGCGGAAAGGAATTGATGAATGAGTACATAAAGTTTAATCCTCGAATAAAAGGCGGAAACTGTTTTCGTCTAGATTTGTACATACCTTCAGAGTATGATCCCATTTTAATCTGCCTCCAGCCTTTTAAATGGTCAAGATCAATTTTTCATAAAAATTTTAGTATCGCTGAACACCTTTCTGGTGGAGAAAGCAAGGTAGGTAATTAACCAAACAAATCATGGCTTCACGACGCTGACTTCGATAGCAGCCTTTCATCTTTAATAAAGCGTAATTGAATTTTTAAATATTTTGGTTGCTCACCAAATTTAATATAATTTTTCAGGTGACGAAATTAGACGAGCTAAAAGGTAAAGTCAACGCTGTAAAAGGTTTTGTGACTTCCTTTGGAATCGATAATTCCTTCATACAGGGACAAATTATTAACGGGTAATATTAAGCAAAGATTAAAATAATTGCAGCTTTGAACTGTGTTGAAAACAATATTTAATTTAATTTACCTCACAACGCTGAGGCTATGCTATATGGTTTATCAGATCAATTCTATTTTTACAATTAATTTTGATGCATTCTAAGATCCTTCTACGGCACAGTCCTCTTCTCTCAGCCAGGACAATCTGAATTAAAAATGTGCAGTATCTCACCTCTGTCAGAAATCCACAAATTCCTCAAAACAAAAGGAAACAATTATAATTTTGACGAGGACGAACTTGACGAGCTCATTAGTAGCAGAATTCGAAACCCAAACCCACAATCGGATGCAGAAAAACAGTCAAGGGGCCAGCATCAAAACAGCAAGAGCAAAGACGTGAATAATGAGCCGACTTCCATCGTGACATGCGAAGGAACGTATGCTAATCAATATTTTAAAGAGTCTTTCCTAAGAATATTGAAGAGGCGGAAGAAACGTTCATCTACTTTAAAGGCAAAGGGTCAGCATCAGCATCAGCAGAATCATCAGGAAAGGCAACAACGGGTCGTTCGCTCTCGTAGCAAAAGGAATGGACTTCCACCTCCTGAAACCGGAACCACCGAATCTACTGGAACCGGAGCCGGTCAATCTCGCGGAAGAATACTTCTGAGCAACCCTAAAAAGTAATGTAATTTTTTTTACAGCAATCGAATCACTACTTAAGGATTACCAAAGAATAAAATCTCAATTTTGATTTCACAGCTACAAATACTTGACAGTTGACTTTTATGTGGACCCTCGAGTGGTTCGAGAACAGTTTGACAACGATGCCAATCAAATGATAGTTGCTCTCTCTAGCTATGTTGAAATGACTGACTGGATAACACGAGCTCACGATTTTAGTGGTGACGGCATTCCTGATAATTTCGGGTTTAAATTCATGAAGGTATACTAGTGTTATATTTCTTTCTTCTGATTACCAAAACAAAGGTGATTAATTGAAATTCGCGTTGATATTTGGTCTGTGAAGAACCAAAATGACCTATATCCAATTTAAGCTACAATCAAAATGAGCTATGTCATAATAACAAAATGAGAAACATGTATGAAATGTTGATTAGGAGTTTTTGAAAAACGTAAAATGTTCTACTTTTATGTTTTTAAACAATTGTTTAAAATGTCCTATTTTACATGTTTTTGAAAAGGTGCAAAAATTTCTAATTCCATGTTTCTGAAAAGGTGAATAATGTTCAAATTCCAGATTTTTGAAAAGTGCAAAATGTTCTAACTCCATGTTTCTGAGAAGGTGCAAAAATGTCTAATTCCATGTTTCTGAAAAGGTGCATAATTTTCAAATTCCAGCTTTTTGAAAAGTGTAAAATGTTGTATTGACAGATTTTTGAAAAGTGCAAAATTTTCTTTTCTATTTAAATGCTCTCAAGACATATTTGAATATTTTTGTAGATAGCTGATATTTTTTTAGCTTAAAATGCATATGGGTCATTTTGTTTTGTCACAGACGATTTAGTCCAGATACTTCCGATTATTTTCTGAATTTTAGTATCTACTTTATTTCTCACATCTAATTACATTACCTATTAGAATTTGGTAGAGATCCATTTATTCTGTTTAGGTTGTAATAAGCGAAGAATACAGAGCTGAGGAAAATGGTCCAGAAATTTATAAAGGATTACGACAATTCCAGTTGGAAAAATATTACAACCATGTCCTTGATTCAAAACAGAAGAAATCGCACAGTGTGAACATTGCCATTGTGCCGATACACAGTCCATTATTTTTACATTTGGCTATGAATGAAACGCATGATTTCTTATATGACGGATGTAAGTGCAGTAATCTAGGAGACGTTCTTTTGCTTGACTAATTTAATTGAGAGATTGAGACTGCTATATGGTACATGGTTTAGTTTCTCAATACTTTTTTAAACATTTAATATTCCATAGGCACCGCCTGTAGTTCATCTGATGTCCTGGACGGCCTCATAAATCCGAGAGCTGAACGTTACGAAAAGAGTGGCGAGATTATTCGAATGATGTACGCAACAATGCACATCCTCATCTCATCCATGGTGTACACCAAAACTGACAAATCCTGTGTGGACTGTACTGATCTGGACGAAGGGGTGGAAGAGCATGGAGGAGAATCGTGGGGTGCTTGCCTCGTTGAAGGGATGCTATTTGACAGTTCTAATATTCCATTAAATACTTTCAGGTCAGCATCAAAATTTAGTTTGACTCATGATCTGCCAAATTAATTGAAATTTCTACTTTAAAAACTAATTTAATTAATTATTTCTTAATGGCACAATTCCTAAATTGATTTAGTATTCAATTTTATTTTTCAAAGACTGAGTAAGTGCTCGCAGCACACCGGAATGAAATGTATTAACGAACTTGGATCGAGGAAAATTAACCCACAGGATGGGATTGCTGAAACATGTTTAAAAGTGGAGACGGAAGATTCCTACTGTGGAAATGGTACGGGAAATTGATGTAAATTAATTTAATCTTAAAATTCTAGTTCATCTGAATCAGTTTTTGAAGTTATATTTTTCATCTATAGGAATTGTGGAGGGTGGAGAAGAGTGTGACTGTGGAACCTTAGTTACTTGTGGTGTTCAAAAATGTTCTTGTGGCCCAAGAAATGGTGTGTTTCCTTGCATGAATTTAACTTCCTTTGAGTCCCAGCTTTGTCAGGACCTGATCAAATGTCGAGGATTTCGATTCATTAATGAAATCGGCCGGATGGATGGTTCTCATTTCTTGAAGTCTATCCCTGAATTACTCAGGACCAGAGTTCATCCTACAAGCCATGGGGTGTCTGTAGCATTAGGAAAAATTCTGTTTTCTCACAAGATAGCTTTTTTCGCTGTCATCATTTACATTAGCTGTATAAATATTTAAAACTAACAAAAATATATAGTAGTATTTATATTTTAGTTAAGTGTAGTTCAAATAATTATTGACTTTAATTATTGAATTCACCATACTAGTTTTGGCTTGGAACATTTTAATAAAAGTAAATTATTAGAGTATTAGAGTATCCTCATAAGTAATTAATAATACGTTGATACGGATACAAAAATACATTCGGTGCATATTTTCCCAAATTACCACACACACACGCTTTTTGCTAATTTCAGATAGAAGTTTTTACTTTTAGTTCCCAACCCTTCTTTATTTTATTTTATTACTTTTTTCCATTAAATCCATTAGGAATATTCTTGTTTACAGTGATTTATATTAAAATTAACCGTAACTAACAACAAACTATCTTGGTGGATACTGTTGTGTAAAAATAATATTTTAATCTCCTTAGCAAGTGTCCCCAGTATTATTATTACAGCCACAGTTGTCATCGTCTGCTTTGTCACATGAAGTAATCATAGTTCCGGAACATTCCGTGTGTCGAATTCCCAGACTGTAACAAGGAGGATTTGGACGGATTTTATTAATTGCATTCTGTAAATTGTACGAGGCTGGACTGGCTTCAAAACGATTTTCTCTCAAATCATGTCTCCCTTTGATAGATGCAGCCCCACCGCGATTCTTAATCAGATCAGGTGATCCAATATCATAAAATCCAGCATTTCCTCCTCCCGATTTACGGTCTCTACCACGTCCTTTTCTGTTTAAAGTAACAATGCAAAGGACGATAGTTTAAAATCAATACAACATTTCAAAATCTTTTAAAATATTATATCGTAAATTAAAATATTTTTCTTGTGTGCCTTACAAAGTACATTCAGCCGCAGCAGTTTTATCCGGGATTTTAGGACCAAGAGCAGAGGGAAGAAGATAGATGGGACCAGGAGATGAAGAAGCGCCTCGAAAAACTTTCGTTCTGGATCTCAAAGAGTAGCTCGGCTGTCGATTACGATTCACATTGATATCTGGGAGATAGGCGGCGGGTCCGGGTCCGATTTTATTGATGTCATTCAGGACTTTGGTCCATGGACGAAGAGTGTATGCTGGGGCAGTGTAGGGTCCTTTGGAGGTGAGACCTGTGGCGACGAGATATGCGGGTCCAGGGGACTGCCCCGAACCTTTGAGTATCTTCCATCGGGATGAGAGGGAGTAGGCTGGCATTTGATTCCGTGTTTTGTCATGATTTATAAAGCCGACTGTTGGTGGTAAATTAACACTGGCTGGTCCAGGACCACGACTCGCGTAGCATTGAAGCTTCTTCTTCCTTTCTTCCTCTGGGCTCAACTTTTCATTTTCTTTATTATTATTGTCTCCCATTGTTGTTAATTAATTATTTTATATTAGTAAGTTTATTATAATAATTATAATATTACAAATAATTTAAATGGATAACGATGACTCAAGGCGAAACGGCTACAAGAATTTTGGGGAAATGAAAATATTTTCTTCTATTCTATTCTAAATCTAGTTCTATTCTAGTCTATTTGAAGGGCTTGGAATTAAAACTAACTAATGATGATGTACGGGGGGAATTTTTGTGAATGACTGTAGATCTGTTAAGATTGTAGATTTTTTCGAATTCGAATTTAACTGTCTACCATTCCCAGCCAATCATTTGATCTTAATTCGTAGTTTAGTTTTCATTAGTTTTAATTTTTGTACAGTGAATATTGCATACAACCCTATAGCAACTTGACATACGTAATTAGAAAGGAGAATTAAATGACCCTGATTTTGAATAGAAAATTAATTTTGCTGAAGACTATGGACATACATATGGGGAGCCTGTAGCATATCGTCTGTGAACCAAAATGACCCCTATCCATTTTTAGTTTCAAACAAAATGCACTATCAACAGAAAAAATTAAAATAACAAGTTCATGAAAGCATGTAAATAGAACCTTGTCCATTTTTCAAAAAACAAGTAAATAGAACCTTGTGCACTTTTCAAAAAGCATGTAAATAGAATATTTTGCACTTTTGAAAAACATTTACATAGGACATTTTACACTTTTAAAAAACACTTAAATAGAACATTTTGACCTTCTCACAAATATGTAAATATGACATTTTACACTTTTAAAAAACACTTGAATAGAACATTTTAAAAATGTGTATACAAGACATTGTTACCTTTTGAAAAACATGTAAATAGAACAATTTGCTCATTTTAGAAACTCGTGATTAGCATGTATCTTATTTACTGTCTTTTTTTGATATAGCACATTTTAACTGTAGCATAAATTGGAAATGGGTCATTTTGGTTCTTCATAGACGATATACGATAAGTTCACTATAGTGTAGTAGTCACTCAGATTCGCAAATAAAAAATACTGTTGTCACACTCGCATCCGTCCTTGTTTTCCATAGCTATCCTGAAAGATTATTTTTGCTTTCAAAATGTAAATTGTAATAATTATTGTAAGCCCGCCTTATTTACTACGCAGTAAAGTATAAAGTCATTAAGACAGCTTTATTGATATTGAGCTCTTTCATCTTCACTTTTCGGATATGTGTACTGTGTTCAGCTAACAACTGTGCAAAAACTAGGAACCAGAACCAGCAGCCCAATATATTCTGTTTGGTCCTTTTTCGCTTCATTTTGCAATTTTAGAGGGGGGTAAAAAAAGCGGACAAAAGAAGGATTATTGTATTGCCGGCTGTAAAAGAACTAATAAAAGTGTAAGCCATACAGAATACAGAATATTTAGATGGGTATTAGGCTATTGCGTGTTTAGCAATTTTAATAGAGCTAGGTGCCTATTATATATAAGGTAAACTCCCATATTATGCAACACCGTCAGTTTCAGTTCAGCAAATTTTCAGGTGTGTCCGCAAATGTAAACTGAAACTCAATGATTCTATGTTGGAGTTTAATATAGAGTATTGAGCAAAAAATGCGAAAAGTACTTATCGTTATAGTGAAGCATCTTGACTTTTGACCGTTCGATCTGCGCTCAATATCAAATAAGTATACAAGGAGAATGGGGTCAACCAAAATGGTTAAATTTTCTATTACACACATACAGTCTTCTAGACACTGGCACTGTCCACTGATCGGATGGTTCCATTGTCCATCCCAAAAGAATTGGGGAAAATAAAGGACTGACTATGGAGAAAAGTTGGGAAGGTTTTTGAGCTGTTTATTTTATATTTTTTGCATCCAAGCCCGCCGCTCTAAACGGATCGCCGAAGTCATGACCGGATAATGCGGCCAGCGCAGGCAGCCCCCGCTAGCTTGAATTTCCAAAAAACATTTAAATGGAACACTTTGCAGTTTTCAAAAATATGTAAAAAGAATATTTTGACTTTTCAAAAATATGTAAAAAGAATATTTTGACTTTTCAAAAACATGTAAATAAAAACTTGTGTACATTTCAAAAACATGGAAATAAAACATTTTCCACTTATTTTCTTAAAACATGTAAATGGAACATTTTGTACTTTTCTGAATCAAGTAAAAAGAACATTTTAAACTTTTCTAAAACATGTAAATACGACATTTTGCTTTACCAAAGAAAACCATGAATAAAATCAAAATGGTGGTTTTTGCATTGAAACAAATTGCTCCCTAAAAGCAATTCCATCGTCCGGCCCTGGCCGTATTACATATAATAGAAGTGCGTTGTAGTAGTATTTCATTATCTAGAAAATATTTTAACATTCGTCTAAATTGTAAAACCATATGTATGAAATATTTTATTTTCTAGATTCTAGACAAATTGCAGACCAAAGCAAAAATCAGCTTGGAGGTGATTCGAGATGCGAAATTAGCAACAATTTGTATAGATTGAAATTACTTAAAATTTATATTATGAGCTGTTGTAGAGAATTTTTAATGGCTGGTCAAGTGCCCCGGCGCTTATTCGAACATTTACGTTATCGACTTATCGACTATCTAGTTTTATTAAAGATTGTAATTTTGCCGGTTAAATACGACTACAAGTATACCTTTTAGAATTTTTTGCTTTTAGAACAGCCTCACATTATATGTTGCAGTTGCCACGCTGGGACTGCATGGGAAGTTTTCAGTGGATTTTAACTGTTACTTTTTTTGCGACTTGCGAGTGACCAGTTTTTGTTTATTTGCGTAGTGAACGAGTGAACGAGATAATAGTGTCGGTGTAAGGATTATAAAATAAACTCTCGAAACCTTTAGACAAACTTATGGTTTTATGGAATGGTGGGTCAGCTCCCATCAGCCAGCAGTCCAGTCCCATTGAATAGCTATAGTTGTGTTTGGGCAGTATAAGCGTATATACGCTATATATATCTCTTGTTGTAAACATCTATAGCTTTTATTTGGCTATAATTCGGTTTTGGAGTGAGAAGTTAACAGTTAAATTCATACATCATATATTTTGCAATGTGGACATTTTTTGCTCGCCTGTGTGTCAACCGTTTGTCCTTTGCTCTGCCCAGTACTAGCGTGATATTTATGTGTAGGTAATTTTGTTGGTTACTGAAGCCTTATAGTATGTATTGTAATGTGTATTTATTACTTTTCCTTTCTTTATCTCCGTTTTCGTTTTCCGCTCTCGTCGTCATTTTGACCGTGACGGGGTTTCAAAATGGAAACGTAGAAGGCAAGAAAGGAAGAAGAAGAAAAGGATTTAGAATTATGTATAATAATATATTTAGGTCAGTGTTTGTCATTGAGGAGTGTTGACTGTTGAGTGACCAACGTAACGGACAATAAGGGCTGAGATTGCAAAAGTACTGTGTTAAATATGAAAGCTGAAACTGACCCGTGAGTGAGCCTATGAAGAATGAAAACTGGAACATCTCCTACATGTTCTCTAGAGTCAGGATGGCAGCTGAATTATTTTATGTTTATTTTAAATCAACCCTTTTTTGCCTTTAGCTTTGTTCATTCGTTTGTCCGGTATTAGTAATGTGCCACTTTTCTCAAGAATTATTCCTACAACTGGTGCTCCTGGTGATGGTGTTTGAGATGGAAAACATTATGATTATAATGCATGTACAAGTTTTTGAAAAATAAATTTTTAGTTAATTCAAGTTTAGTTGAGAGGCTGTATTCTGTACTTGTAGACTGTAGAGGCGGTGCAGTGGCGACAGTGGCTTCTTTTACACAATTCAAAATCCAAACGTTCTTGTTCTATTTTGAGTTACTTACTTTCCCAAGGTTTCTTGACTCGACTCGGGAGGACGGGACCAGAGACAAAAATAAGATCAATGCGTTATTCGTCATTTTGGGAAATAGTCAATGTCAATAATATGGTCAATAGTCTCCAGTCTCAGTCCTTCAGCATTGTGCACCAATCAAAAACAAGAAATTTTAATAACAATAACAGCAGGATTTCGATTTACTTTACGATATCGAAAAGCCCTATAGGCATTATAAACATATAATTTAGAAGTCCGGGAGTGTTATAATTTTGTAATAATGTAAATAATTGTAAGTATATTAAACTGACTATATTGAAAGTAGACGGCCTAGACTGACCGTTGAAGCGTTATGACCACGACCATTACTGATATTTGGATTTGGCCTATGTACTGCAACACATGCATAATACATTTTAAAGTTGAATGCATGTAAAACTGAACAAAAAATTAAAAATAGATTTCAAGGAAACTGTCCCCAATGTATTTCTATTGTAGTCAAGATTTATTACAATTTAAATATAAGAAATTTGTAAATATGTACTTTGGAATCATTCAAGGATATTTGAGAATTTCTTATTGCAACAATAATACAGAGATTATTATAATAGTGTCCGGAGTTTCCCCTTGTATTTTGTATCACCACTGGAACTGGAGCTGGGGCTGGAACTATATATTTATGGTGATGTTGTTATGAATTATGAATTATGAGCATAGCGGTACGAATACTGATAGTGTAAATAAGAATTTGGGAAACATGAACTTATTTTATGGACTGTGGGATGTTTTTAGCTTTGATTTTGGGGTTTTTCAATTTCGTTCTTGGGATTAGTTTTATACTGGCCATAAAGACCCATTTCCATAAGCTCCAGGGATACATTACTTTGAATCTAAAAGGATTAAAGTTCAAATTCTTAAAATCTTAACAACTGTGAATTTGAAATGCTGGACGCTTACTTCTTTGTCTTAATAAAAATACCGTATTTCTTGCAATAATAGACGGGCCCAAATTAGTAGATGGCCTGTAATTTTAGACGGCATACATGGAGGTAGAACTAATGGATTTGATATTTTACGAAAATGCTCAAGTAACGTTATAGTATCGTTTATGAAGAACCAAAATGGATATCCAATTTGAGCTGGAATCAAAATGAGCTATGTCATTATGCAAAAACAAAATGAGAAACATGTGCAAATGTTAATTAAGAGTTTTCAAAGAGCGTAAAATTTTCTATTTACTTGTTTTTGAAAAGCGTAAACTGTTCTATTTACTTGTTTTTGAAAAGCGTAAACTGTTCTATTTACATGTTTTTTAAAAGTGTAAAATGTTCTATTTACATGTTTTTGAAAAGTGTAAAATGGTCTATTTACATATTTTTTAAAAGTACAAAATATTCTATTTAAATGCTTTCAAGACATGTTTCAATATTTTTGTAGATATTGGATATTGTTTTTAGCTACAAATGGATATGGGTCATTTTGGTCCTTCACAGTCGGTATCTGCATCTTAAAAAATTAAAGTTATTAATAAGCACAAATTACAAATGTATTAAGAAAACTTATAGATAAAAATATTCAAAATTGCAGACTTTCACACATCACTCAAACTCATTTTGTAAGAACTTCGTAAGTTTTAAATAGGTACATATTATCTAGTTGGGCGCATTATTTAATTGCTGTTATGCTTTTTCTGTGGCAGTTGTATGACCTGTTGACTCAAATTTTTAAGATAAAACGTACATAGGTACCTACCTACCTACATACATAATTTTGTAATATTATGGTTTTTAATACAACAGTACAGGATACAGATACTTGAGAGAAAATACCAGGACCGTCACCGGCACCGTCTAAATCATAATCATGGAATCTTTTGAAAAATGTAAAGAATGAATGGCCGTTACATTTCCACCACAGGCAGGTTCATTGGATTCTATTCAAAAGTCTTCTTAAGTATAAAGTAAATCCCAGTCTCAGTCCCATGGGTCTTTCATTCCCATTCACAAGAATTCACTCCAATTCCAGTAAGAAAAAATCCAGACCTGGACCCGTCGCCTCGACTCGACGACCAACGAAAACCACCATCAACGGTGGCCATCCGATTCCGATACGATGCTGTACACAATTTTGGGTAATGATGCGATGTCAGACTTTTCCCCAAATAAGTCCAAAGTAATACGCCTGTACCTACCTGTTGTATATAGGCAGTTAAGCTACCTACCTATTTATGAAAGCCAGTATACTTGTAAAATTAAACATTGCTTCAAGGTAAGTTTTGAATGCAGGAATATTGTAGAAGAAAAAAAATGATTTTATTTTTCCAAGAAAAATCTGTGAAAAGGTTTAAGTTGAAGAAGACGAGAGGTTCGAACGTTGTTGATTGAGAGTATCTCATTTATTTCTACGGAGTCTCTTTTCTTTCCATCGTCAGTTCTGATTCCGATGCAATGGATATGCATATAATGCCTATAGGGAATATATATTGTAATAATGGTAGGTGTGTATAGTCCTAAAGGTAGAGTGTCCTTCCCTTTTCGGCAATTGCTTTTACATTTGATTTTGATTTTGTAATGTGGTCTGTCTGTATGACTCACTGTGTTGTTGTGTAGCAGGAATTTTGAAGTATTTAACGGACACACCGATCTTTTTCCGCTCTTTCCTCTGATTCTCTGATCCTGTGGTTCTTTCTGTTCATTACTTTTCTTATATTTTCGAATATTCCCGATGTATGTAGTTCATTTCTTACTGCCATGTCATTGCATAGATTAGTTTCAATAAGCTATGTAGTGTCTATCTGTATAACATAATATTTTATGCATATAGCAATATTAATGTTAAAATTTTACTTGGAAATTGGGTTTCAGTTGAGATAAAACCGACACTACATTTACTTACTGTGGGTGACGAATACAGGGCCGGACGATGGAATCGCTTTTAGGCAGCAACTTGTTTCCATATACAAAAATCACCATTTTGATTTTATTGATGGTTTTCTTTGGTAAAGCAACATTTTGTATTTACTTGTTTTAGAAAAGTGAAAAATGTTCTTTTTACTTGATTCGAAAAAGTGCTAAATGTTCTATTTACATGTTTTGAGAAAAGTGTAAAATGTTTTATTTGTATGTTTTTGAAAAGTGCAAAATGTTTTATTTGCATGTTTTTGAAAAGTGTAAAATGTTTTATTTGCATATTTTTGAAAAGTGCAAAATGTTTTATTTGCATGTTTTTGAAAATTGCAAAATGTTCTATTTAAATGTTTTTGAAAAGTGTAAAATGTTTTATTTCCATGTTTTTGAAATGTACAAAAAAATTTTAATTGCATGTTTTTGAAAAGTCAAAATATTCTTTTTACATATTTTTGAAAACTGCAAAATGTTCCATTTAAATGTTTTTTGAAAATTCAAAATATTCTAGTTAAATGTTTTTTTTTAATTCATACAACCCCCTTGCCTGCGATGGCCGCAATATCCGGCCCTGGTGACGAATACAGAAAAGACCGATAAAGAACGAAGGCGCCTGTAAATACAGAGTAGAGGGCAGGTACAATTTAGTATAGATTTAGCCAACCATCATTACATAATATGCATTAATAATACCATTAAATTACAGATACAGGCAGAATTATTGTATTAACATTTGACCTAAAATTAACGTAATAACTGTAGTTACAGATTTAAATTTTAAGTGACATTACTACATTTTAAATAATGCTAAAAAAGGTCTATAATAATATAAGGATTACAAATATTAAAACTGAAAACGTTTAAGATGAGTCACAGTTTTAGTTTAGTTTATAAAAACATGTTATGATGCTCCCTTTCCAATTCCAGTATTTTCCATACTCCATAATATCACGTCGGTACATATTGTTTTGTCTTAAACTAGGTAGTAGGTAGGTAAGAAGTTCAACGGCCACGGTTGATATATTGGCCCGGCCCTATATAACAATAAAAGCGAAGAAAAAGCGCTGCGCCCACAATATTCGGTCAATGGTGGTGGACGTTATAACGTTGGTGGAATAACTCGTAACTGGACACATCGTCTGAGTCAGTTAAACTACTAAAATTTAACGGAAAACGGAAGTAACACTATGGGTTGTCTGTTTTCTGTGTGTTTGTATATTCAATTGTTGTTTTTTGAACTGTACGATTGTCTCCTTTATTTTTGAAAATAGAATAGAAAATGGGAAATAATAGGAAACTACAATATGTGGCGTACGCGAAGTCATTTTACACCTTGAACCATACATATGCATTTACATATTATTATGGAAATGGAATGCCAGTTTGCTTCTTTGGTAACGATATTATTATGTGGTTCAGTTCAGGTATCGACGGGAAAGATTCAGAATGAGCCATTCTCATTTTTACAGATAGCTCAATTAAAAATGCGCTATTTATCCAAACAATTTGAATATTTTTATTGTAAAACAAAGTTAAAAAAGAGTATTTTGCACTTTTCAAAAAATACAGCGTGTAAAAATAGAACATTTTACACGCTTTAAAAACATGTAAATGGAACGATTTACACTTATGAAAAAGTCGTAAATAGAACATTTTGCACTTTTATCAAAAACTCGTAAATAGAACATTTTACACGCTTTCAAAACAAGTAAATGGAACATTTTAGACTTATCACAAAATCGCGAATAGAAAATTTTACACTCATTAAAAACTCGTAAATAGAACATTTTACACTTATCAAAAACTCGTAAATAGAACAGTGTACACTTTTCAAAAACATATGTAAATAGAACCTTTCACACATTTTAAAAGCATGTAAATGGTACATTTTACAATTTTCAAAAACATTTAAATAGAATATTTGACCATTTTCAAAAACATGCAAATAAAACAGTTTTACATTTTTTAAAAACGCGTGTAAATAGAACATTTTACACGTTTTAAAAACTCGTAATTAACATTTTACACATTACAATACAAATTACAATCTATCTCATTTAGTGCGTTTTTAAGCTCGTTTTAATTCTAGCTTAAATTGGACATAGGCTAGTTTGGTGTTTGGCTATGATTTGGCGTTATATGGTAGCATTACATTTTGATACAGGCTACATATAAAATATTTTAGAAGTCGTGTGTAATATATACTTTCAAGTTTAGTGTGCTTTGCCTCATTATTGAAAGAAACGGATTATTTACTTCAATGGAATCCATATCTATAGGTATATCCGCAATCCTTAAGATGTCGATATAGGAATAGCTCCATTATACAAGCCTATAAAATCTTAACTCACATTCAGATTCCAGTCCCGCGCACTAAATCAATCAATGAATGAATCTCCACACGTTTTAATTTAGCGGCATAGAAAATTCAAAGCAACTCATAAGTACTTAACGTATGAATTTATGAATAATGAATGAATTCTTGTATTTTTTTTCTAGTTTTCTACGAATCACATCCCCTAATTATTTCCACAAATCTACACCCCATAATATAAAACTTTCATTAGCATAATTAAAATCATACTTACTGATGATACAATAACATGAATATCCAACCCAATGTATGTAATGTGATGATTCCTCTTTTGTATTTCTCGCTCTCGTTACACAAATGAAATCGAATAAAATAAATGAGCTAACAATGCAATGAAATGGATGGAGAATGGAAAATAGATAAAAAAAATCTTGAGAATAATTGTGGCTATGTGGACGACGTGACTAGATTTAATGAGTAGACACAGACAGAAGCTCGACTACAGGTACAAGGTGTAGTTTGGTTCGTTTGGATTGTGTGAGTCATTTGAAATGGAAATCGAATTTACATAATATTATATACATGTTGAATGAAATCAATGCTAGAAATAATATACATACTATAACCGGTACCGGTACCGGTACCGGAACAAGGCGCAACCGGTGTGGAACCTATATATATATATACTAATCATTAATGTATTGAATATTATTTTGCACACATATGATTAAGGATATAGATGAGAGAGATGAGATAATGAGATGATAAGGAAAGAATTCCAATTACAAATTATTACAATTCTATACACAACAACTCTGCAAAACCTTCTACACCTGGCCTGACCTAATGTAATTGCAGGTACCTACTTACGTAATCCGTACAACTGAAAGTACCTACCTAAAACTTACAAATGGGATTAAATGTGATCCTTTTTATGAAGAGTTGCTTGGCAAAATGGGATAAGTCCACGTAAAACAGGAATTTCTGATTTAAATTTGGTTTTCCAGTGTTTTCGTAGTTTGTAAAAGACAATTGCCGTGCGTAAATTTTTAATGCAAGAAAAAGTTTAAAAGTTAAAAAACGTTTGGTCTCATTCAAAACGATTAAAATTTCACCCCACGGACTTTTGACTCTACGTTAAGTTATGGATTTTGAGGCAAAACGGAAAAAGTCCACAAATTAAAATTTTTTAAAATTTTCTAAAAAATTCCAGAGTCAGTCTAGATTTATGAAACTGCTTGTAATAACGCTTCGTCAGTTACAGTACCTGTAGAAAAAATTGAGTTGCAAAAAATAATCCTGTCACCTTTTATTCATTGTTCCTGTAGAATTTGACTTGATGGAACCCTTTTGCCAAAAAACTCTTCATATGAAATACATTACACGGCATAGCGCAGAAAATATAAACAAGGAAAGATCCTACTTGACACCTTGTATGAGTCACTCTTAAATTCCTCTGTGTGTATTTTCCATTAAAGCCATTACGTCACATCCCATTCTTTCCCCTTTATAGTTTCTTTTACATAACACTGGTAGTTTAATCTATATCTGTGGGTAATGTTAATGTTGTATGGGCTGACGGCTGACGGCTGACGCTAAATCACAAACAAACAAAATAAATTTTAATATTTTTATTAATATACATACAAATTATACCTGGGATCCGGGTGGGATGTTAGGCGTAATGGCTAAAATGTGTTCTTGCCATTGAATGCCTTTATTGAATTGAATTTTTACTTTATAATAATTTGTAAATTCAATAACCGTTTTGCTTTGACCATTTAAGCTGATTTTATTTTTTCTAATTCACAAAATTGTGGATGCGGATAATGGATGGATAGGAACATACGGATACGGTATACGTACGGATATGGATATTGAATCGTGTGGTGGCCATGTTTGTTTTTGGATGTGGTGGTAGTTTTACAGATATCAAATATGATCAATAGTTTTATTTGTTGGGGGACAAACAAACGACGGAGCCCATACGGGACAATACAATGAAGCAAAACAAAAATATTAGCAAATTGCGTGCACTTTCAAGCCCAAATTAGGATGTTGATAGTTGAGGTTATACATTACTGTGAAACAATAAGCTTTAACTAATATCAAGTACGGTATCTAATCTGCATGCTCTCTTGACTTGGCACTTGGCGTACGCATGGAAAATTGAAAATTGACATTGTTTCTTTGTAGGCACATAATATATGTACGCGGGCTCATAATGGTTAAGTAGTTGGAAGGGTTGGAAGTTTGGTTTGGCAGTTTAGGAAGTTTGTTGGAAGTTGAACGGACTTTGTCGTGGTGTGTAGTGTGTAGTGAATTTTTTTTTGCATGTTTATGTTTATTATATTTTCTTGTATGTATTTATATTGTTATTATTATGGATTGAACTTTGGGGATTGCATGGCAGCATGGCACTAGGCTCACTGCTGGATGGATTGCCGATTGTTTGTTTCTTTGTTGGGATGAGGATGGGGATGGATGCGGCAGTTGGAGTTGTGGGCAGACTGCACGTGTGTCTCGTCGCGATATTATGGTTCTTGTATGGTCATACTTCTTGTAAAGTCCAATTTCAAGCAATTACGTCATGCCAAATCCACAACCCAAATACTACATGTGTCATCGTCAGTCCTTCCATATGGTGGGGAAGAGACAATAGCAGCCATCGTGTGACTTATGGTTCGTATAAGATTTTCATGAATATGCAAAAATAAAAATTTATAATGATATTACACTGGTACACGTGGACAAGGTTGGGTAATTTAAAGTATATTTTTTAATGCTTCTGTGAAACATTCAGTTTAGATTACCGTAGTTTTTATAACAGTAGACGGGTCTGGCAGGTCAGACTTTGAGTAGTAGACGGGTCTGCTATTATAGGAAATGCGGTATGTATTTACATTCGAAAACATCAACATTTTCTAATTTGATGCTTTTGTTTTTAAATAGAAAAAAAGAGTATTTTAAATTAGCAAAATATGGAAAAATAGAGTATTTTAAATGTGCAAAATATTGAAAAATAAAGTATTTTAAATGTGCAAAATATGGAAAATTAAAGTATTGAAAAATGGAACATTTTAAAGCAAAATATTGAAAATTGGAGCATTTTAAACTTGCAAAATATTCAAGTTACAAGTTTTTGAAAGTTCCCAAATGTCTACATAACATGTTTTTTAAAGCACAAAAACTCCTAATTGCATTCTTTCTTTATGAAAAAGTGATTTTGCAACTTTGCATACGGCTTTGAAAATTTGCAAAATTTTCAAATTTTGCTTGAAAAATTCTCCAAACAAAACTTCAAACGTGTTTTTGATAAGTACAGTATTATAAAATTTTCTAAAAAAATGCAAAATACATTTTGTCATTCACACATACAGCAAAAGACAGTGAAATAATACAATTTATTATTTATGTATGTATATTGACTATTAATGATCTTGCATGGGCGAGAAATCAAACGAAACCTGTACCCAAATATTATGCTTTTTGGTTATTACTTTTACATTAGATTTCCTCACATTTTAAAATGTCCAAAGTCCGACTGTCTGATACAGCTCCTTCATCCACGTTTACAAGTCCAATAAGCCAACGCATTTCCCATGTGTAGAAAAATATCAACCGTCCGTATAGTTCGTATACGCTTACCTACATTACAAGGGACAAATTCAATGCAACGCCTCATATGTTTCACCTCGGTCGAAAATTCTCAATATAAAAGGGAAAATTCCCAACGTTTGTAAGAAGTTTAACGAAAACGAAAAGGACAACGATAAATGGACTAAAAGCGCTCAGTGGAGCGTAAAACATACATTTTTTTCCCTGCTTGCCATTTTAAAAACTTTGGGCAAAGATAGTAATAAGACTCATCATCCCCAACAAGACCAAGAACCAAGACCAAATAGAAAAGCACACAAGGAACAATAATAATTAAAGCTCAATGTAAAATGTAGCAGCGCAACGCACAGAGATCAAACAAAATCAAGGAGAAAAAAATGACAATAACAGGAACAGGATTCGTTTTCGTTCTCTTCAATTCAACGTCTATATTTGATGTATATACATAAATAATAGATTGTTGATATACTATGTGATGTGATGTGTTTCTGCTGCTGCTGCTGCCGTTGTTGTTCCTATTTCTGCTCCCTTTTTTGTTTTCGCTTTCCTTCGCCTCCGCCTCCAACTTGCCTGCCGCACTCGATTCTCCTGTTGACAAAAAACGGATATGCTAATAATTCAGTAAAAAGTTAGTAAAAACTAATAACACAACAGGAACCAGGACCAGGACCAGGACACATATGCAACACATCCCCTATCCAACATCGTCTGTATAATCTGTAACAATAAAAATAAAAACAGAATCTAGTCTCATATTGGATATTGGACTGATGCTAATGCTGGAAATAATGGAGATAATGGAAAGGGCTGTAGTTTCTAATGCAAATGTAAATAATGGGATGACGATGAAGTTAAGTAACTGACGCGCTGAACACATGTTCCAATTTTTATCATTTTCTAAACACATACGCTTTTTTTGCTTGCTCTTTTTTTATAACGCTCAGTCGACGTTGAAGTCGATCTCGATGATTTATATGGCATGCGTTGTGGGCCTGGACTTTAAGATGGATAATAATAGTGAAGAGGCCAGGCGACGACGACGACGATGACTAGAAGGAAACGAAATTGATCGAGACGAGGCGACCGTCTCGTGGTCGCGGTCTGGACAAAAAAAGTGATCTTGTTTTTGGAAAAAAATTATAAGCATCTTTTAGTTTTTAAAGTACCTACCTATGCGACCAGTACCAGGTCCAGTCAACACCCCTTAAAAGTAGCAAGTACATGTGCTTGTCTAAAATTATAAATGCATCCTTTTCTCTAATTAAAAAGAAAAAACTTTATTAAAAATACTGAAATACAAGCAAAACGATGCATTTAAAGCGCATTCAATAAATTCAATTAAGTTCATTTTGAAATACTGCATTCTAAAAAATGTATTCAAAGCTGTCAAAAATGCATGTGCAGATAATTATATTACACAAAATATTTATTTTGTAAGTCTTTTAAATTTAATTATTGGACATGTAATTTAATAAAGTACACAGGGTGCATCATCTCATTGTTACATTGACCGCATCGCATGGATTTCAGTATAGGTATAGGCATATAAATAATAATGAGAATATAATATTTATATTTCCAAGTAGCGTATATGGCCCAACCTTAGCATAGCCGAAGTCAGCTAATAGATATATCACGTAAGCTGTATATCGTCTGTGAAGAACCAAAATGACCCATATCCAATTTAAGCTACAATCAAATCGAGCTATGTCATAAAAAAAAATGAGAAACATGCGTAAAATGTTAATTAAGAGTTTTCGAAAAGTGTAAGATGTTTTATTTATATGTTTTTCAACAATGTAGAATGTTCTATTTACGTGTTTTTGAAAAGGTGTAAAATTTTCTAATTCCATGTTTTTGTAAAGGTGCAAAATGTTCTAATTCAATGTTTTTGAAAAGGTGCAAAATGTTGTATTTAAATATTTTTGAAAAGTGCAAAATGTTGTATTTACATATTTTTGAAAATTGCAAAATGTTGTATTTACATATTTTTGAAAAGTGCAAAATGTTTATTTACATATTTTTGAAAAGTGCAAAATGTTCTATTGAAATGCTCTCAAGACATCTTTGAATATTTTTGTAGATAGTTGATATTGTTTTTAGCTAAAAATGGAAATTAGTCATTTTGGTTCTTCACAGACGATATGCTATTAGTTTCTACGCTGAAACAATAAAAAACAAGGTAACATAATAATACATTTGGTGTATTCCACATTATTTATTACGATTTCTATGCCCCATGTCCTGAGAGTCATGCTCACATGAACAATCTACGAATCAAAAATGCTAATAATCAATTAATTTTTAATTTTAAACTTGTACTGAAATGTAATTAGATAAGCTTACATTTTTATAATTTGACTAACTAAAAGGCTCAACATTAAATTACTGGGGAGAAACACTCGCAAGTTTTATGTTGTTTTCGTGATTTCTCTTTCAATATGTGAAATATGATTGCGGATATAGGTAGATATAGTACGTATAGATGGAATTTTTCTCAGCCTATGTAAAAGTTAAAGTATGATTCTAATTATAATTTATAATGTAATTTCACACTAATTTATTACACAACTTTTGCACAATTGAATAATCGAAATCTTGTGTTTTAATTCATACAGTTCACTTACTGGTATTTGTATTTTCATTATTTTTATTATTGTAATATTGGAATTGTGCATTTTCTAATTTTTACAAACTTGGGAGTTTGACGACTGAATTTTTCTGCGTGTCGCTTTCTGCCTCGTGATATGATATGAGCTCAAAAGCTAATACAGGATCAAATAGGGAAAGCACCGTATATTATGTATAATTTAAAAAGTCAAAAAATACTATTGTGAATGTGTTCCTTCATTCTCACTCAAGTAGATTTGTTACGCTTGTCCCCCTGTGAAAAAGGATCTTTTCGAAATCGAAGCTTGGCCTTTTTGGCATGTAATTAAATTTACGATGTTGTCACTGTTCCGTTGAGCTGAATGAAAGAGAAGTTAAAAGTTAAAATCTATGTTCATATAAGGTTAATAAGGTTCACACACACGCCAGTGCCAGCCAGGCACACGAGTCGTAAATATGAAGATGCTTTAAAACTTTTGTTACAGCCATATGCATATATTCTGACTTCTGACAGACTTTGCGGGCTTGGGCTTCTCAATTCTCAGAGCCAGCTCATCCTTAGACTTTAATGGTCGACACTTTTTTGTGTATTATATATTTTATTCCAGATTTATTTCCCCTTTAAGTTTCTTTATTTTCCTAAAGAAGATTTAGATGATTCCTTAGTCCTTAGCAAATATTTAAAATGTAATCAGTTGCACATTTTAAGGAGCATGGGCAACTTTTCATAGAGTAACATAAGTTGTAGTAGTTAGTAGTAGTGTAATACATAATCATAATTATAAATCCTGTACAGTATAATATAGGTATGCAATATGCAAGTATGCTAGGTATATAGATATAGGAAGGAAACTATATAGCCAAGGGCCATAAGGGAATTGCCAATACTGATAAAATAAAATTAGGCTGGGAGCATTTACATAGTAGTAATAATATTGATAATCATAATAAAATGTAGGTATGTATTTGAATTTCAATTTGAGATTTACCTGATATTAACAATACCAAATTAGTTGCATTCCATTCCACTCCATTGCACGGAAAATAGAAAAATGAAACCAGTTTCAAAACTTTACGTTTTTTTGTGTGTGTACTCATTTGTTTTTTTTTCTATAGTTGCATTGAAAATTTGCAGTTCAGCAGTCGCAGATTACTTTACTTGCTTATTATCACACCGCACCCTTCCTTTCTTCCAATTTCAAGTTTAATTCCAGCCTCTTGGTCTTCAATAAGCACGTATGAAAAACCCTTATAGCTTAAGCGAGCAAATAGATTAAGTAGAAAATCAAGCCATTTAATAGTAATAGTAATTAGTATGTACAGCAATTTGTATGTACATTAAATTATGGGTAATTATTACATCATGGATGTAATTGGATGTATTGGGTGTCTTTGACTAATTTTTGAACAAAGTCCAATGTTATAGCAATGCACTCGCAAAAGCTGCAATTTTATTGTAATCTCACCACTGAATCCAGAATTTTGTAAGTATAACCAAATTTGCAGCTTTAAATTTTTAAGTCTACAGTATAAAAAACTATTATAAAAAAGCTATTACTGCAAACAAATATCCGAGAAACTGAAAGCACAGTATTGATTGCTAACAAATTATTTTTAAAATGTTGAAGTGGATATTTAAGTTGGATTTAATTCGGACCCTTTTTGGCTTTAAAGATTTAAAACAGGGCCGGACGAAGGAATTATGCTTTTAGGCAGGAATTTGTTTCCATACAAAAACCACCATATTAATTTTATTCATGGCTTTCTTTGGTAAAGCAAAATGTTGTACTTACATGTTTTAGAAAATTTTAAAATGTTCTTTTTACTTGATTCAAAAAAGTTCAAAATGCTCTAGTTACATGTTTTGAGAAAAGTGGAAAATGTTTTATTTCCATGTTTTTGAAATGTACAAAAATGTTTATTTACATTTTTTGAAAAGTCAAAATATTCTTTTTACACATTTTTGAAAACTCCAAACTGTTCCATTTAAGTGTTTTGAGAAAATTAAAGCAGTGAGGGCTGCCTGCGCTGGCCGCATTGTCCGGCCTTGATTTAAGAGCAATGTCACGCGCTATTGATTTACTAATGATTTGATAATTAATTAATAATCTTTAATTTCTTTGTAATTGTTTGCGGTCGCGGTTTTACTTATCGTTAGTCCTTTAACTGTAAGTACTTAGCAGGGCCTACATACTTAGTAGGGGTAACAAATTACATGCGGTGATTTAAGAGGCTGGTTGTGTTGTGTAAATGATGGCGTCGTGAGTAGAATTTGAACGGAGCTCGGTGTTTGTGTTGCTCTTGGTAATTAATGAATAAAATTAATTGGACTTGCGGTCATTTAGATGATAGAGGGAAGGATCCATGGTTGGTATACAAAACACAGGTAATAATCTGCAAAAACTACTATATGTAAAATTTGATAGGTCATAAGTACGTGGAGGAATGTGAATATATCTGCTTACTGTACTATATTTAAGTACCGTGTAGAATATAATGATAATCGACATAATATAACTTACACGCAGGTAAATAGATGTACAATCTACACAATAATATATAATTTATTATTATTATTATATGCATATTAATAGAGGGCAAAGTGCCGGTGGCTATACATGGCGCTATCCTTACAATAGTTCAGTCCAGTCCCAGTCCATAGTGTGTGTGTGTGACCTGACCAATAAGCCAGTTTCGAATTCGATTTTCTTTTGTATTCAACGCATTGTTTAAAATATACTTTAATTCTATGACTAATACTAAACACTAAATCAGTTGGTGTCTGTATCACACACTGCTTCATAGTGTATACTACCGTATATTATACCTGTAATCAGTATGAACATAATATTACAGGTCGTCCATAAATGGTGTCATCGAAATATCCCAAAATCCACGATCCTATGACCCCCCCTTAAAAATGGTTATCTTTAACATTCGATGCCATCAATATCCAAGTAGACCAATTGACCCTCTCCATGACAACCTTTATGGTCGATCCCTGATGTGTATAGATGTTTTTTTTTTCATATAGTTTACGACTTAAAAAAGGTTCGTACTTCTCGTCTTCGAACTTTGTACTCGGTACAAATTGCCTTTTGCATATTATGTACAGACATATGAAAAAAGGTGTAATGATAATTATATATGCACTGCATATTAATCTGATGATAGAACGTATCAATAACTATATAACTAACGATCCAAATCCCACATACAACATTCAAGATCCATCCCCGTTATAAATTATGAGCCAGCGTAGCTTGCCAAAAGCCAGGCAGGCATTGGTAAAAAGAAACAAGTATAATCAAACTTAAATATCCGCAATCTCCAACTCCAACCATATTACCATATATACTATACAGAAACAGCCTATTTACTATACCTATAGAGACTACTTAGAGATAATACAGATATTTGGCAATTCAACAGACTATCCATTATACACTATACAAATTAGTTGACCGCGGGTCATTGAATTTTCTCCTGCACAATAAATTCTTTAATTTTAAAATTTTTTCTCCAAATCAAAAGAATGAGCATTGCACGTTATAATTTGAATAAAATTAACATTTATAGTTCTGGCTCTATTTAGATTAGCGTCAGATTATATTGTGAGTTTATTTTTTTGTTGTAGTGCAATAATTATTATTACACTACTAAATGGCCAAAACACTCCATAAAAATAAAGTACCCTTACATTATGCATATAATTATGAGCAATTAATTTATTCAATTGCAAAACTATTAAATTACATGTAAGCTGCTTGGATTGTTCCGGTCCACCGGCACCGGTACCGGCATAGGAGCCAGAACTTTGGACTTCTGGTTTAGCCTGAATTATTGAAAATCTTGAATTTGGCCAATTCTTAATCAATAAAGATCTGCAGGCAGGTCAAAGTTCACACAATTTTTTCTCAAGCAAAAAAACCTGCATGTAGTAAAATAAGTTCAGAAAGCTGAAAAGAATGAAGCTCATCGTCAGATCTTTACAAAAGTTCATTTACTCTCCTCATACATATAAAGAAGAAGGTGAGCGTGAAAGGGACTTGAAGAAAAAAAACGTAGGTATTTGGATTTGGAATGATTCTATTATTCTATTTCATCTGGTCAATCATCCGCATGCAGACACACACACACGACTGGAGTCATTTGAACGTGTGAGTCTAAAGACAAGAAGATGAAGAAAAGTATCCAAAGAATAAAAGTGTGAGTGTTCCCAAAGTTCAGTGTGTGTGACTCGGAAACGCCCAAGTCAAAATCTGCCCTTTACCTTTTCACTATTACATTACATACTATTTCAATGGGACTGACGACTGCTGCGAAAGCATCCAGTCCCATAGACTTTTTATCTCTGATTGTGAACTGCATATATCATTAGTCTAGTTTAGCTGTAACTTAACATATTGGTTCGAGATATTGGAGTTGGAGTGAAGAGTTTCAATGTAACTACATAAATTAAAATAGCAATGTATAAGAAATCGAAATTTCTATATATATATACATATAGGGGAAAATAAGCAGGTAGGTAGGTAGGTAGGTAGGTATATTAATAAGGGCCTTACGGTACGGTTACGGTTGGAATTGGAGACAGGTTATATATACTGGTATTATACTCCTATATACACAAGTTATTTATTGGCTATATTATTACAATACCAATATTCGATTGAGGATTCGCGATTATATTTGATTTCGATTACTTGCACCGTGTGTGTGTACTACTGACTGGCGACTGACTGGTGTCGGTGTCGGTCTTGGCATTGGTCACTGGTACTGGTTCTTCTCGTGCTTTTGCTTTTTGAAATGTGAACTTGTGTGTGTAAAGTACTCGTCAGTCGTCAGTGAGTCAATTTGTCTGCCCATAATCTACATACAATCTTTATTGTATATATACAGGTAAAATAATTGCCGGCTTTGGCTACTTCTTCTACTTCCCGGCAAATTCTCAATTTCAACCTCGACTTGGAATTCGACTCACAGTTCACGTTCATATATCCCTACCAAAAAAGATACTGATATTAGAAACTATGTACTGGATAGTACATATCGTTTGTGAAAAAACAAAATGGCCCATACCCATTTTTAGTTTCAAACAAAATACACTATATACAGAAAAAATTAAAAGAACATGTAAATAGAACCTTGTGCAGTTTTAAAAAACCATGTAAATAGAATATTTTGCACTTTTGAAAAAACATGTAAAAAGGACATTTTGCACTTTTCAAAAGTACTCAAATAGAACATTTTGAACTTCTCAAAAATATGTAAATATGACATTTTGTACTTTTAAAAAACATGTAAATAGAACAATTTGCTCATTTTAGAAACTCAGGATTAGAATAAAATTGTAAGAAGGTACTGTATTTTTTGACGTAGCTCATTTTAATTCTTGCATAAATTTGGAATGGATCATTTTGGTTCTTCATAGACGATATTATGGTTAGAGACATAAAGGCCCCGTGGGGCACGTCACATGGCCGCCCATCCATATCATATAATATACAGATATACCTATGGCTCTCCTATTACATATATCAATATTAAGACATTAAAATATTATGTAAAGGAAATGAGATCAAAAATTTATAAGAGTTAATGAACAGCTGTGTCTAGGAATGCTTTTATTCGAATTCAAAACCACTAGACAACTGCCTATACCTACACCTATATCCCCTCAAGTACTAATAAGTAGATTACCCTGACGACGACGACTGAATTCAATTTTTGCACAGTAAAAAACTATTATAATTAGTATGTGTGTTTACACAACTAAAACCAAAGATAAAGAAGAATGAAAAGGTAATATGCCATAATAAATACAATGGTTCTCTTTGTGGTCTCATCTGCTGTTCGAGTTCGACTTCGAGATCTGCTGTCCATGATTTACAGACAGTTCAGTACTATTGAAAAAATGTGGGGTTGTATAGTTGTATTGTAGCTTACGGAAAATGAAACATTTCAAATTTCAATACGACAATTAGGCCAACAACAAAATTAGCTACAGTTTAGTAGTAATGGTACTTACACACTAGATAGTAGATACCATCTAAGAGCCAAATATGAAAATCAACGTCAAAATATCCCTACCACTACCACGCTATAGCCATATAGCTACTGTTCAGTCCTGCTCACTCACTCAGTATGGATTATGGACATGGAAAAATGGACGTTGATATGATAATGCATGACTAATTATCGGCATTGCTATCCTCATTTTCTGCTCTGCAGGAAGACCAACTTAATAATCATAATAATAAGCTCACGTAACGTAACGTAATGCTTTAACATATTAGGTTTGCATGACATGACGCTCACACTATGGTCTCTAGTCTACCGTAGCCGTATAGGCACATATTGGACACTTGGCTTGGACTGAAGAATCAATTAGCAGCTTGGAATGTTAAAATATTTAATTATAATTATTACCTTTACTAATATAATTATATGCACGAACTAGTATTTTAGAATGTAGAAGGTTCACAATGATTTCAAGTCAAAACTATTACTTAATTACGGCTACGGCTATACAGTTTAGCATAGCATATTAATTTAATTAATGTTTTCCATGTAATTTCAAAGGAAGTGCCGAGGGCGAGAATACAAACAAGTCATGTAGTAGTACTTGCACATAGCATAGGAATTTTGTATTGTAAGTAGGTATATTGAATGAAAACAGCTCCATTTAGCATCTTGTTATTTGCATATTTCGGTAAAAGCTAATATTTTATTTTAATTGTGAATAATTACTAATTACATAACAAATACTAGGGGACACAAAAATTTAAAAGGATAGTAAAAAAATGCAAGTTCAATGAGACTTAAGAATTATTGTGGGAAGCAGACAGTGCTAAAATACAGACCCGTAGGGACTCCGTATAAAAGATTGTCAACGTGTCAAATGTGTCAATGTCTTAATTCCTATTAACGAAGATTATGTAACTAAATATAAGTGCAAATGAAGATACAATAATTTAATAATAATACACGGCACTCTACCGCCTTTACAGAAATCGATAGAAATGAAGACCAATGCTAATCGTGAGCACATGAACACGACATAATTTAATGTGACGTAACCAAATCATCGCATCATCATACAATTTCAAATTTCAAAGATAGAAATAATCAAAAGGCAAGTGCAGCATGGAAAATGGACAATTAAGCTGTTTAGCTATAAAGCTTTGAATCTATACTGCTATTGAAGATGAAAAACTGCCAATATCCAATTCTCACTACTGGCAAATTGCCGTTCTCCAATTTGCACTAAAATCAAAATGTCCTGTCATCATTTTTTAATGCATTTAATTGTACACAATTTTTGTAAGCAAATGTATGGGTATTTCTTATTACTTATTGTACTGGAAACCCCAAATTATGCACAATTTAAGTCAATAAATGGAGATAGGTAATTTTGCTTCTTCATTAGCAATATGCTATTCAATAGTATCCAATTCTGTTATTTGCATGATTAGCATAAGTGATATGTACGTCGTTGTCGTTCGTACGTCAGTCAATATTTAGTTAATCCTCATTTTGCCAATTTACCAATTTGCAATAGTCATTCACATTTTCCTTCTACTGTAGCTTGAACATTGAACACAGGACTTAGGACAGTCCAGTGCATAATAATGTTAGTACAGATATTCGCATTACTATTTATTATTATTGCATTACATGGCCACCATAGAACCGAACTGCCAACCGTCAACCGTAGATATACTATATGTAAATGATCATAGCCATATTTACTGTACAGATATTCTTTTAAAAATGGAAGAGAGTGAACAAGTTGTATGGTCGTAGAGGATTTGTATTGTAGTGAAACATCTTTCTTTTTTCCTCCTTTCTTTAATAAACCATTCAACTAGGATGAGAGATGAGACGCTGGGACTGGGACTGGCAGTAGGACTGGGAGCGAGAAGATGGCTTATTATAGTTTCCATTTTCATCTTTCTACTATTACAGACTTTGAACATAATTACATTACGGCTACGGGCCAGCAACAGCACCACATGCAGAAATCAGAATCAAAACATTCACCCTCATCTCGCTACCTGTCCCTCACACTATTCACTGTGTGCATCTCTCATTACGTATTCAAAGGCTGCAATTGAACTTTAAAACTGCATGTATCCATTCTGCCCATAGTTCTATTAATATTCATGCAGTCTCCTATATGCTCCCGTATAATGTGTGTATAGCTGAACAACAATATTAAATACTGAACAATTATGGAAAACACAATATACATGCACACGTCTCCTGAATGCATATCTTTGAGGAAAAAGGATGGGGATGGTATGATATAATAATAGCATATGGTATTAGATAACCTATAGGCGGCAATGTCATGCTAATATAATATAGTTAAGTTAAAGTAGTACAGTAACCGAAGATTTTCCCTTATTATGCACATCAAGATGACAGTCCATTGCATTAATACACACAAAACTGACACAGAGAATTCATCCTCAACTCACACTGGTCCATCAATAACAGATGAGGGAGAGATTTTTAATCTTGAATCTTTTGACTGCCCATGACTCGATCATCTGATCTCATATGATTCTCCTGATTGCCAGCCCAGCTTCTTTTGTCTTCTCGTTTCGACTTGGACTTGGACGGATGATTCCGTCCTTCGTATTCTCGTCTGTTCTTCTTATCGTTAGTAGTTTGGTTCGTCTCATCAACATCATATTGTATAGATTGTAGGCATCGGAATCGGCATCGGAGTCGGAATCGGACTATCGTGCCTACAACTTTACATAACTAATTATTGTGCTTCGCCTATATATACTATACAGATATATCAGTAATCCTACAATACAAGATATAGACAGATAAAAATATACCTGACTCCCATGTTACACGTGGAATTATTGTACTAAAAACAACCACTGGCTGGATGATCTTTGAGCAGTTTGAGCGCACGGCACACGCTTTTTCTTGTAATTTCACTGTCCCCGCAGCAGCCCAGTCAGATTTATAACAGACTTATTCAACATGCCTTCATGTAGCCCATGTAGGTAGGTAGAGATCTTTTCCACTTTTCCTTATCTTAATTATCAATGTTGGTGACGGTGAGGAATGTCCAGCGTGGATACATTACACTTGTAATTAGAGGCATTATGCAAAGGGTGAACATAATGTCATCTGGAATATGAGAAACAAAAAGTATTATTCATTACATATGGCTGGTAAAAGGTACAACGTACAATGTAAAAAGCCATCACAATCCACCATAATCCCAAACCTTAATACACCATACAGCATAAGGTAAGCTGGACAAACTTTATATATTTTTGTAAATGGTGTAAATATATTATGGAATATTTTAACTGCAATAAGTTGTATACGCACAATTAAAAGTTAATGGCAGTGGGAAAGGGAAATTCGAATGTAGAATTTAAAACAAATAATACATAATATTGAATTCAGGAATTAAAGAGCCAGTCGAGTGTAAAGTGCAGCGTGTAAGCATAAGGTGTGGGATTTAGATTGTAGATTGTTCAAAGCTTGACTGTGAGAGTAGTAAGATCATGTAATAAGCATTAGACATGTTATAATATAGACTGATATAACTATAATTATCATACATTTCAATACCTTATGTAATGTATAGGTAGGTCCTTATGTAATTATATGTAGATTAAGATAATTATATAACGAATTGGAGTGGAAATATAATAATGTAGATCAGTCGTACTGGTAATGGTAGCCAATGAGGGAAATGCATTTCATGATCGAATGAGAATGAAAACGATTCATAGAGATTTCAGTGGCAGTATGTTGTGTATGTGTGTGTGTGTGCGATGACGAGGAGGGTGTACAATGTTATCCTTATTACAAAATTTATTACAAATCTCGCTTTTGGTCTTTATTTGGACTGACTTGACTATATTATGCTACACTACAGTAATGCCTTTAGGTTTCATTCGGATTGGTGATTTCCAATCCAATATATGTAATTATTTACCATTTAGTACAATCACAATTTATTTTTACCTCTACTATGTGTAGTACACTCATTATTACTGACATTGCCATATGTATCTACGACGTACTACTATAAGGTGGCTATTGTGTTTCACAAATTATAGTTTTTACTGGGATTGAATAATAGCATAATAATATTTCTATATGGGTGATCATTACTACTGATAAGATATCATTCGCTCAACTCAACTCTGTACTGTTACTTTTGCCCTGTTTTTTTTTAACTTGTGTATGGATTATCACACTTTTACAATTAGTGGGCTACGCCAGTGCTGAATACAAAGTATATAGCTAGTACCTGTAATAGCTGTGGGAATGTTAGATTTTTTGAAAATTGTAAATGTTTTAAATTTTAACTTATCGTTAGTTTGATTATTTCCATGTAGAATTCAACAGTCCTTGTCCTTAAACAGTTGAATATTATTTTTTGGATTAAATTCGAGTTTTCTATGTGAAAATACTACTGTAAATACTATGATATTGTGAAACTCAAAATTTAAATTCATGGATGCGTCTGGTTCTGGTCTTATTGTGTAGTCGGTTCGTTGGTTCTATTTTCCATTGTGGTTATTATTAGGCTGAATCTATACAAATTAATGTTTATATAAGCTATGCAGGCAGGTAGACGGTGGCTGTTTAATAATGTATAGATAACTTTAGAAGGATAAGTTGAAGGTTGTGTGTGTGGTGTGTGTTGTAGCACACAGGTTGTTATGCAGTTGTTAATATAGCTATATAGCATATTCGTTTCATCTACCTGTATAGCTACGACATGCCAACACGGATATGATTTTTTGATTGTAAAGATATATATCTATGGTATTACTTGCTCCCTTCCTATATAAAGTCTACCGTCACCGTCTGCATTTTCTGCAGTAAAATGGTAGGTACCTATACTTGATATTGAGGGTTGTAATTTGAAATCATTGCATTGGCACAGGTACGCACAATTATATCTATATAGATAAGTAATACACTTTGTATATATCTTGTTTTTATGCCAATATATCAGTTGCACACTGTACCAGACCAGACCAAAACCAAACCAGTACCAGCAGTATTCCATTAATAAAGAGTCACATAGCACTGATTTGAAGTCATGTAGTTTCATATAAAATCAGTGCATACATTCGGTAGGTAGGTAGGTGTACACACGTAGTCAACAATACTACAATTCTAATTATATTTCAAAGGGGATGCAGTCCACGTCTAATTCTAACGTTACATTAGCTTTATAATAATATGTAAAACTTCAATGTAAAAATGTGTGCCAGTATATCATAGGATCAAAGACAGAGCCAGAGCCAGCCAAAAGGAAAAAGGTGGTGTAGCTAATCGTCCTAGTAAGTCTTTTCATTTGTCTTGAGTACATAAATAACTTACCTGTTCTATTCTACATTTTACTATATGTTTCGTATGTACCTACCTAGTTATATGTATAAAATCGTATAAAAGAAATAAGAGCAGATACACCTATATGGCTACACACATGCACGTAGGAGCCTAATGGACCACAATACCAGTACCAGATCAGTACCAGCAGAAAGAACCAGAAGAACCTACATTATTAGATAGGTATAAATGTGAAGGCCCTTTTACTGTAAAAATAAAGCCGAACGGCAACTGCAAGCCAAAGTCTGATAGTAATAACAATACGTGTCCAACTATGCTATGTACAGTACGGAGCGACAAAGACTAAAGCCTCTCTTAAAAGGAACATCTTTCACACACAGACTATATAAGAAAACGGAGAAGGATGAGCATCAACAAGTGTTCCTCCACATGAAATAAAATATAGGCAATATACATAATATAAATATGTAGGGCTCAGAAATAAATACAAATTCTACAGTCTTGAATGGTCGAATCATTGCAAGCAGACAGGATTTTAAGAAGACTGTTCAGATTCTGATTCTGATGCAGAATAAGAATTAGAAAACCAGAACCAGAAACAGAGGACGAGAGAGGTTCGAAAATCGAAGGACTGTTGACTGTCAGGCCAGGCCAGGGAAAAGATCTCTCTCTCTCTCTCTACCTTGAACAGCGACAGCATCTCTACCTAAACTACAAAACTACACAGATACAGATAGATAAATGAAGTACAGAATAATCAGTAATAATATGAGTATACACTTGGTCCATGTTCGACATTCAGCTAACTAAAAGTGACCCTTTCATTTCGTTATTATTTTTCTAAGAAAGGTTCATTTGGTTTTGGTTTGGTCTTTGCTTGAATTAGGATTGGACGAAGGCTATAGATATATTTACATACCTACATATAGGAAGGAGCCTATGTTCAGGTAGATATTGGTATAAGTATTTTTAGTACTTATTACTTTTGCGACCATTCGAATTCCTATATGGATACGGATGGACTCACTGCACTGTCTCTATATTAGTAAGGATTGTAAAAACATAATATTTCCTTTATCCTCTATTTTACATATAGATAATATATAGTATAGTAAAATATATATACATAAACTTCTGTCAGTTCATGTCAGCCTCATTCTATTCTATTCAATTTTTCAATTCCTCTTGTAACACTGCTGATGCTGCACTGTAAATATCTGTATTTAAGTATATTATGTATATAGTTATAGTGTATTGTCCCTGTCGCTCTGTTAGTTATTTATCTGTAGAGTTGGATAGTTATCCCTCTCAGACCACGCCAAGTCGAGGCAGTCTTGAGGAGTAAGAGTACGAGGTAGGACAGGGCAAGAAGACAAGAAGGAACAAAACCACCACCTCACGTCACACCAGCACCAGCCACTTCCATTATATAAATATTTTATCCTCTACTTACTTACATCTTCCCCATCTCGCAAAGCAAAGAACAAAGCCATAAGAAAGAACGTAGGATAAAGGTGACTCAAACTCAAAAGGAATAAGTGAGGCGAGAATTGAATTCGAATTTGAATTTTGTGAGAGGAAAGAACCTCAGCCGGTTTTTGAGCTTCATTCCTTTCCCACAACTCAGAGTGGACGGACGGCTCGAAGATTATTGTCCCGTTCTTACCCCCTGTATCTGTAATATACCTACCTATCTACGTTTACGTTTGCCTCCCTTTTACTTATTTACTCACTACGCTTTCATAGTTTCTATAACTTACAAGTTTTAAGTGAACAACTAAAAAATACAGACAAACTAATAGTTCTATTTTAGATATTTGTGAATTCTAAAGTAAATTAGAAAAGTGTTAAAACTGATATAAACTTAGCATTAGAATTCGTATTTATTTACTATGTAGTTCAGGGCCATAATAATAATGAGTTGAAAACTGTGAGCTTCGTATTGTGTCAACATCGTTGTGGACCATTATACTTGGGTATGTTGCTAATTTAATTTTACAAATTAGTAATTTCGTAATTTAAATATTTAAGGTTCAAGGGTGAGAGGATCTGAGAGAGATATTTTCCTATACTATTACTAGTTAGATATTTGTTATAGTTGAGTTTGAGCATTTCCACTCTTCTCTGCGCCCTAACTTTTACAGGATTAAACTTGTTTTGTTTTTTCCAAATCAAATAATTATCGATAGCCGTAGTATAGACTTTAAGAGGAGACTCAGTAGACAGAGAAGTAACAACAACAAAATAGTTGATAGTTCTATTTGACAATATTTAGACACTGTAATTATTTACAGAGCTTACTTTAGAAGAGGGAGAGTGTATAAAGTTACATTTTACTAGTAGAACTACGTAGGTAGGAACCAGGACATATCTACTACACGGAACAGGGACAGTGGGACATAAGTTTTATTCACATTTATATATTTGAAGTGACTAGTGTGGTTTCGACGTTTCGATGGTTTCGTTATTATAGCTACAGTCTTCAGTTGATACTTAAATACACCAACTTGTTATTCTTATGATTATTCTTACTTCCTTCTTCTAACAACTTGTGTGACAGTTTGTTCCTTGTTTCGTATTCATTTTCGTACTCGTATTTTGTTAGGAGTCCTTCACTTCCCTTCATATTATGTCCATTGGGCATTGGATTGGCATTGTATCATTTCCATCCATTACGATTACTTCTACATTTAGTTCATTTATGTTCCTGGTTTTGATTTTCTTCCCTACGTTGACGTTACATGGCTGTGTCTTGGTCCTTTTCAAGCACTTGGTTGTTGGTTCATGTTGAGGCTATGGCTGAACAAAGATCAAGAAAAGACTCACGTTACTACTTTTAAATTATTCTTTACGCCTTATGCCAACTATTCGCTCACCGACCCACCGACCAAATAATTCTCTCTCTCTCTCTCTTAACGTCTCTTAAAAGTTTGTACATTTCCAATTCCAAACTCCAATGAGTACAATTACAATTTTACAATTTACAATTACACACATAGAGAGAGACTCAGAGAGAGACAGGGAGAGGGCAGACAAACAAACTTTGTAGTAACTTTTAAATTTTCTATGTAGATACATGCAGGAATAGAGGGGAATTGGAATAGGAAAATGAGGATTGTGACTCGAGAATTGACTTGACAGGAGAGAAGTCGATTTCGACTTCGATTTTCCAAGTCGACGACAACGACGACGTCCACATCCAACATTCTCGCCATTGCATTGCATTGGATTGTACTCGGATGCCGACAACGAGACGGCTTTCCAATTCCAATTCTAAATGTAAATGGAAAGTTTTTGAAACTGTTCACCACTATAGTACTGCTACTACTACTCTTCCCTCTTACTTCAATTTCCATGTGGGATTTATTTAAATATAATATAAAGATGTACCACATTTCGTACATACTTTGTACTACAGAGCTGTTTCTGTTTTTTCTATTTCTCTCCAAAGAATAAAGACTAATGTGCGGTTGCTTTACAATAAGTGTAAAACCAAAATAAAAAAAATACAAAGACACTTCAACAGCCATTGAAAAAACTACGACAGATGATACACAAATACACAAATCTAAAACAGTGGAAACTGAAGCAAGAAATGAAAAGCTAAAAAATAGACAAGAAGATGGATGAAGAAGGATGCGTACGGATTCTCAACTGAGCTATTTAAGGTAAGTAAAGACTAATGAGAAACAAAATCATTTACAATTTTACATTTTACCCTACTTGTATCAGTACTTGATGGTTTTTTAAATTTCTATCTTTCATCTTAATTTGGATATTCTTGCCAAAACAAAACCAATATGAAAAAATGTCATTATATCACACAAAATCAAGAGAAAATTGTGTAAAATCAAATCGAAATAATTAATAGTAATAGAAAGTAACCTACAAGTACAGTATACAGGTACAGAATCCATAGATAGGCGGTGCGGTGTAGGCATCCCTCAAGATATAAATATGGAAAATACAAAATTGGTAAATAGGCTTGAAGTACTTTAAAACGTGTATATGGTGTGTTGTTTGTAATATCAGTTAGAGACTCTCAGACTGCGTATAGAGCTGTAAGATACTTTCGAATTCCAATTTATTTCCTTATCAGAAAGAGTAGTCTGTAAGTATTCGTAGCCGTAGCCGTGGCCGTAGCCCGTAGATTGGCATGGTATTGGTACGGGATCACTCTGATGACTTGATTCAATCTTGATCTATCTTGTATCATCTAGTACTGTGCTTAATATTTTCTTATTGTAAATGTCTTGTCTTGTATGGTCTGGCCGTATGGCAGGGTCTACGATTACATTCTTCTATAACTTCTCTCTGCTGCTAATCGCAAGTATGTGGATGATGCGGACTCCGATTGGAAGATCTTTTTCGTAGGACGTCTTTTCTTGTAAAACAACTTGTAGGGATTATTTATTTTACATACACACACGAGGATCATCACTAACTGATTCTGACTTTGAGATCGAGAGATCCTGCGAAAGAGATGATGCTCACTAGTGAGACACGCTGCTGATTGTATTTGAGTGAAGAAGGACAAGGATCTAGGAAAAGCAAAAAGAAGGAGATAAGTCGTATATTAAGGTGATCTTATACTTGCTAAGCATACACGGCATATTATTACCTTTTTGCACTACAAACTGCAAAACATTCACAACATACCTCTACGTATTTACCTAGGTAGTTATGCATGGTGCTTGTGGAAATTTTTTTAAGATGCTACAGATATTTTATAGATCTTTATTTAGGTAGAGGTAGTATTTTGCTTTGTACTATTTACTACAAATATACTTACCCAGGTAGGTAGGTAGATAGATATGTAAAAGGTATATAAATTACTCCTATATAAGGCTGGGTTGAACTCAGACGTCGAAGTTGTGTACTGTATGTAGATAGTGTTTAATTGCCCTGAACATATGTAGTACAGATACTGGAAGGAATTGAATTTGAGCTCGTCTTTTGACATCCCTTGAGAAATTTACATGGACATAGACAGCGATGTGTGAGAGATAATGTTGCAGTTTGGAGTCTTTGGTAATAGTAGTCGTCCACCCTCAGATTCTGTAAGAGATACTCGCACATTACGATCGTAATTTCGGTTGATGTTGTATTTTACTGTTTGATAATTTCGCTGATTTCACTTTATCGACTTTAATTATTACTCGCATTACAATAGGTTTGGTGTATGAACTTGGATCTCTCTAATGATCCATTCACCACTGGTTAACTCCGATTTTAAACATTAGCCATATTATCATGAAGTTGAAATTAGCTATAGTTCAAGCTAGCCGTACTAGTTGGTTAAAGTTGTTAGTGAAATCAAGCTTGAAGTTGAACAGTACTTACATGGAGAGCTTATAGCTTGAAAATAAAATGTGGAGGTAGAAGCTCTGCGATCAAAGTATGTAGTAGGCAGACAGCGACGTCAGTGACGGTAAAAAAAGATATTGCCTTCGCGATTACTGTTTTTTTCTTTCTGCACTCGCATTCCTCTGAAAAATATTATAGAATCTCATTATCACTTATCACATATCATTTTGATTATCACATTGATCCACCATTTTAATATTGTGGGTCGATTAGGCATTTGACGTCGAAGAAATCGAAATCGACACTGGCACTTTCTGCAAGGGACCAGACCAAGACCAGACCATTACCAGAGACTATTGAAGTGAAGTGACCAATAACTAGTCAGTGAACAGATAGTTAGTCTCGCAACTCCTATCGTGGAACTTGTACCAAAGTAATTATATTAGAAGAGTATAAGGATGAGACTAGTCCCAGTTTTGCTCCTATAGTTCCAACTCCAAAACTCTTCCAAGCCAGGCTCCAGTTTATTTACGACTATTACAAAAGAAAAACCTAAGTACTCAAATGTATACTACAGAGATTGTTAGTTAGTTGCTAGGCTATCACTATTTGCTAATAAATCTGACACAGCTCAGGAGTCAGATTTCAAACGTTTTTGTTTTTTTTACACACTCTAAACTTTTAACGATGTGCTGTCTGAACCAAATTACTAAAAGCACTATACCCAACTAAAGGCACTAGGAAACATATAAACTTGTCGTTTTCCATAGCTTCAGTCTAATAAAGATAAAGATAAACTCTTCTTTTGTGTCTTGTGGGGCTCGTTGTTGTTCTGACTAGTAAGTAATAAGGAAAGCAGTTGACAGTTAATGAGACATTCTGTATATAGGGATGTGCTTTGAATTTTGATTCTCCAGACTTACGTAATTAATAATTTAATTATACTTTGAGGTTTGGGATTCTTCTGACCAGACTATCTGTATTCTGCTCTGAATATTGAATCCATTTTTTAAGGATTGTCAAAAAGTTTAATTAAACAAAAATGATCAAAAATCACATTTTAGCAAATAAATGATATAAACTATAACTGCATCATACGAAAAGCTGCAATGCTAATAATTAAATGATATGTTATATAGTATTCTAAATTAATTTGTATCGTGAAAATAATATAAAAGTTTGGGCTTTGGTTCGTTTGGCTGTCGCTGTCGGCTCGTGACTTGGGGTATGTAGTTCGTGTGCCTCTTCTCAAGAAGCGTACGCTTGCTGACACTGGTCACTCTTGTTGGCTGTTAGTCACTAGTCTAGTGACTAACAATATATGAAGCAACTCGTTAAAAATGTGAGTCAGCAGACAACATCCAAATCAAATCGACCTGGAGCAACGCTGCCAAACGCGAGAGCGTTGTTTGATTTAATTTACAGTTATTAAAGTGTGATTTTCTGATTCTGAGTGAAATGTGAAAGATAATACTTGTAAATAAAATGAGTCTGAATCAGCAAGACACACAAACAAGAAGATGCTCTTTTAGGCTAATGGCACACAAAGTAAAGTCACTTTATAGTTTTATATATGCATAACATAAAGATTATTGCAGGTAAAAAGCATAGAAAATCAGTATATAAGAATAAATAGATAGGATATAGTAATAGGCTATACAGAATATAACCAGTTTTGGATTTACTTTTTTGACTTTGGCTTTGTGCTTTCCTTTTGCCTATGCAGTTTAGCTTCTCACTCAAGTTGAAAATTCCTAGGGGAATTTTTATTATATTCAATATTATAAAACTTTTTTTCTAAATTCTTGATATCTTGATGATACTGGTCTTCTCATTTGTCTTCGTCTTCTCTCATCACAGCTCACAGACGGACTTGCATGGTTTAATATTTGTCAGTGTGTAAGTAGACAGTAGACGGCAAAAGAAGCTGTGGGTACTTATTTTTTTTATATAGATGTGCACACAATACAATGATGATGGGGAGCTTTAAGCTTTTGAGTTAAGAACAAGAGTCAAGACTAACACAATATTATTAAATTATAAACGAGCTGCAAGTATTTATTTATTGAATAGATTGTGACTTGTAAATGGTTTTCCACGCTGTAAATCTTGCTACAAAATCCGGATTTATGATGAGTGCATGACAATCTGAATCTCATAAAAAAATGACGGTATGCCAATGCCATGTTGTGCACTTAACTGCCTATATACTAAAACAAGTACATACGTAGAAGAAGATTAGTAAATGTGCATATATATGTGTAACTTCTGTCTAATACTCTACTAAACTTTCTCAGTTTTTACCCATTTTCCATTTTTTCTTGTTTGCTTTTCATTAACTTTATACGGTTACGGTATACTAAAAGATACCTAGAGGCAGAGGCAGACACACTACTTATGTAAGTAGATAAATATCTTTACTTACATATGCACCTACAGTACTTAAGTACTTTTTATTTTATTTACAATACATTTAACTAGTAAATATCAAATTCAAACTGTACAGTAATATCTATCTAAATTTGATCTATTAACTGCTAATTAAATTTTACGTCCAAATCCCCCCGACGCGACGTCGTGTGGTGACTGCTGACGGTCAGTGCTGACGACGACGAGTGACGGGCATGACTTTAAAAAGTTGAAGGGAAAGCGCAAATTTTTTTTATAATTCTGCCAATTTTTAAACTTGTCATTTTAGCTTCCTACGCGCTCGCGCTTAATTTCTCACTAGTCAGTTTGTATTTTACTACGTTTCAGTTGCCAGTGACACTGGTTAGGGCTATGGGTTTATGAGGATGTGGTTTTTTGAAGTTTTGACGGCTGTGTATAGTGGCTAGTTCCGGGTGTAATTGTAATTAGTTTATTTGCATTTGGTTTAACTTTGTACCTGTATTTTTGATGGAAACTATATCAGTATACTTACTAGTTAGCTCACTAGTTGCAGTGAGAACTACTTACGTACTTTTTACACATACAACATTTGTTTGTCAGGGCTAGAACAATCAGCAGTAACTTATGTAGGTATGCATGTTTTTTTTACTTAACAATTTATTGCAATTTTTTGTGGTCTTTATTGTTAGACTATAATAATATAGTTAATAGATGTTGTGGTTGTTGATTGTGGGTAGTGTTATGTTGTCGGCTTGTTATTACTATTTAGTATTAGGTGGTAGTGATAAATCCTCTACTAACTGACTGATTGGGGGGATTGGATTTTTGATTCCTTCTTGATACGATTAGGAATTAATAGTTGATATCCGTACTAACTATAATGTATAGGTATATAAGATAATAAGACTAGGATTTATTATCTGTAATGTAATGTTTGTATGTATGATTTTTAACTATATTTTTATATCTCTGTGAGTATTCTTTACTAGTGTAATATTAACAAATATATGCTAAATTTTGAATGTTGACTGAACTACATTAAATAATATTATTGAAATTAAATTGAGAACAGCTTGAGTTTCTTTTGAGATTTTGAACTGAGCTAAGTAGTAGAGGAGAACGGCAATGAAGAGGAAGACTAAAAAAATTAAGGCTATTTTAGATATGAGCTTCAGATAAAGGTACATATAATAATGCATAGCGTAAAAGGGCGGAGAACAAAAGTCAAGCGTTTATCTTCAGTAGTTATATTCTGTTTCTGTTCTCTGTTTGGTGTTAGGTTGGCTGTCATAATATCGTAATGATTATTATGAAATGAAGAAATGATATTAGATATGAACGTTTAATTTGTTCTACTACCTCTCTATGAATCTGGTGGTGTGCTTTTTTTAGTTCTCTTTGTCTTTTTTAACTAGCTTAACCTTTTTAATGCAGCTTTTAGGGGACAACGTGAGTTCTGACTGACCATTGAGTCTGCTCATCTGAAGACTTACATAATATAATAGTGAGCCCTAGTGAGCTCCTAGTGAGCAGTGATTAAACTTAAAGCCGAGTTTGTCCTTATTTTATTGTCTTTGTAAATAAAATTTTCAAATGGTATACTGATTCTGTTTCTGCTTGATTATGGATATGGATGTAAAATAAAAGTCTCAGACTTTCAGGATTGGTAAATTGGTATACTTAATACAAACTTAAGCAATTAAAAGTCAATATGAGATGCCAGAGTGATTAAAATTTCGAAATTGAGGAGATCAAAATAGAAAGAATTCATGTCGCAAAAATTTTAATGGAAGTTCTTCTATACGATCCTACACAAACATGGTGTCGAAATATCATGTGAGTCTATTTCGTTATTGACACAAAAGAACCCGAGTTTGTTAGTTCTAGCTACTTAGCAGGACTATAGGACTGAAAGCAGGATTGAGAGGATTTCATGATAGTGTTTCCATATGTTGCAAGAAATATATATTTGCAGGAGGAAAACATGTGAAACTTTTGCAACGCTTAAAATTACCCATATTTACTCAATGAGGGGAATTTCGTGTAGGAATTGGATAGTATCCTTTTTATAGGATTATTTATCCTATTTGTAGGATAAATTTTTGGTTGATATTGATAAAATATAACTGTTTTGGTTTCATAAGACCACAGACAAATTGACAATTCATATACACTCTAAAGTCTGAGCTATTTAAACGCGAAATTAATACTGTCAGAAAATTACAAAACACTATCCGTTACTCCAACCATAGACCCATAGATACAAACAGTTCCCAAACGGCCTCGTGACTTAAGTTTTTTGTGTTTTCCATCCTAGCTTATTCCAGGTTCAGTTGCTTGATTGCAATTTTAACGGTCAGGTCGGTTAAAATTGTTTCAGAATATTTTCCTTCTGTAAATTTTTGCGTGATGAATTCAGCTAATTAAACCACCTACACCTTATTGCAATTTCAAAAGATATACTTAATACAAGTTATAATATATGTACGTTTCAAAAATAGGAATGACAATTTCGTCCTATGCCATGTGTTGTGTGTCTTATAGTGCCTCTGTTTGGCATAAAATATTATGTTGGGCCCCCATTATATGAGTCGCTCATCGTATTCATCATCGTCAATAATAATCGTGTTGTTTTTCATTTTGTAATAATCACCATTCGTCGTGTATCCTTATTTGCCATACTCATCATCCATAAGATATTCAATGAAAAGTAAACCCCTAATGATAATGATGACGTTAATACTGAACGGTTTGCGTCTAGTTCAACCAGTATATAGCAATATCTTAATATTATTTATTTCTCTTGTCAAGACAATGTATAAACTATACATACCTACATTGATTACTTGTTTAATTGTTGTGTTTTGATTTTAAATATGGAGTCTATCATCTATAACATAATATAATATCTTGGATGTGACGATGAATCGTTTCCATGTCATATGACAAGGTATGACCTCGACGACGACGACGGCTCGACATAGAAATCAAAATCGAATTCAACTTATCACTTTCCACTTCCACACACACATGCAGTGTCTGTCCCCTGGGATGATCTTCCCGATGATTGACGAAATGAAATCAATGTACCAATAAGCAGTATTCTCACTAGTCAGTAAATAAGTATACTGCAATATACAAGTTTATTTTATGAGTTGACTAGTTATCATTATTATAAATTCGTTATTCATTATCATATTGTATTATAGATATTATGTATATTGTATTGTTGCTTGTTACCATTGCATTAGTCGAAGTCGAAGACGAATCAGATATCTAATATCAACATGAAGTCTTTTTGATTTCTTACTAATTTAAATAAGTGTGTATTTATGACATTATACAGATATCGGTACGTATCACCAATGCAATGCGTATAGGTTAGGTATACCTACATACATTTTGAATTTAACTTTAGTTGATGACTCTTAATCTCAATTTGCATATTTTCATTTACATGTCTCGACTTGAGATCTTGACTGGTCTTTTGATTTGCACTTTGGCTGTAGCGTGTCACTTGGCTATGTCTCTTAAATGTTGGATAACTTGGATATACACAGAAAAGCTAGAAGACGCTGACGACATTGCAATAGAGACATGGCAATATGTGATGATAGCGATTAGGATTACGATGACTCACAAAGTTTCATGACCATTAATGGAAAATAGTGATGAGCATTATAATATTTCTCAAAAGCATTGTACTAGCTATTGTACCTAGGGTCTCTTCTTTTTTCCCATGTGTCTTTTATATATTTGTGTGTGTGTGTGTCTTGGTTTTGCATGATTTTTTGATGGTAAAGGGATTTTGCACACGCGGACTGAGAGTGTGTGGTTCATTTCTAATTCGTTTAAGTATATTCATATTATTTTATTTTACTATACAGCTTCAGTTTAGGATTTGCTATATTCACTTTTAAACTAAAATTCACGAAATATCTGTTTAATGCCATTCATCTTCTTCAATAACTGCATTTTACAGTCCTAGTGTTTTAAACGCTGCTGACACGATTTAGTTAAATTTTCTGTAAAACGATGTGAAAGTACATTGCATGTATAAGCCTTATATGGGACATTTAGCGCTATTATATAAACTCTAACCACGTCTAGTTGTGTGATATTGTGAAGTTTAGAATATTTTTATTATATATACTTTTGTATACTCTTAGATTGTGTTTAATCGGAGTGAGTGAATTGTACTGTTTGTACTGGATAATTACGATTGTAATTAAATCATAATAATTGAGATGTTCAAGGTGCTTAAACGACGACTCAAGGATCTGTGAGGAATATTAACAAGTAGTAGGTGGTCTATGGATAGAAATGAAATTGGAAAATGAAGTGGATTTCTTGGGATGCCGGCCGGGGTTGTGTCTGCAGGGGTGAATTGGGGAAAGGTGCATCTCATCACATCGCCTCGCCATCCCAGTCATGCACATAATAATAATCGTTTTATTTTTTGTCTGTTAATTATTAATACTGTAGACTGTAGTATAGAGTAGAATGGAATCAGTAAAATTTTATTGAGTGGTCGTGATCTCATGATTTACATACCTGTACTATGTACTTATAATTAAATATTTTATTTTTGGTTTTTGTACATAGAAAAAAAGGCGCATGACTCGTTTGGAAATGGCAATGGCTTTTTGTCTATACATTTACTTTATACTTACCACCACCTGTATATTGGAAAATTTGAATTGGACGTGCCAGATTACGAATGTATAGCTGCTAAATACATTAATACAAGAAGTTTTGAGATGTTTTTCACAAGTTCACTCTTTATATTTTTGAAGCACATTTTTGTATCTGGAAACTGAAAGCTGCTATATGGACGTTTACTGAAAATGGAAATCTTTAAAACTATTGGACTCTTTGGAAGGGGGAGACGGAATCATTCAAACGGTTTTACGTTCTCTTTGGTTATCTAGCTGTATGAAAGATTTTTACTTCTTCATAAAGCTAGGCTACCAAAGTTAAAGTCTTTCCGTTGATACATCGATCCTCGTCTCCGCCCAAACTAAATTTCATAATCACGGAGCTGAAATTTTGATTCTTCCGGAAATATGGAGTATTAATTAAAATATTGAAAAGGACATGCCCACGTAAGTTGAAAATGTAATTCTCAAACAACTCTTATTCGAAGCCACTCTTATTCGAAGCCCGCAGTGAAAGTCTTTTTTTTACAGCAGTAGCGTTAAGTTTTATTAGCAGTCAAGCTTTTTGTATTATCTATATTATTTTATCCTATATTAGTTTTAATTGTTGCAATGTTTTACAAGTTTTATTAGAAAATCATAATAATTATGATAATCATAATACTAAACACCTAAAAGGGTTTATATAATTATATCATGTTTTAATAAGTGGAGCGTAAGCTCAGCGAAAGTTTACATGCATTTTAACTACTTTAATAGAATATAGTATAAAACCAAATTATTCAACTATTAATTTATTGAGTATTTAATTGAGATAATAAAATTGTATCTAAAATTTAAATAACGCACTACTTAGGTGCCTGCTTCACAAAATACTTGAACGCGTATGTTATTTTATTGAAAACTACAGAGCTTTCATATAAGTGGCTATTGAACTCTACTCGCACAAACAATTTTTTTAAATTTATTTTTAGGTTAAGTAATATTGATTTTAAAAGTGCCAGCTTTTGGCGATCCAGAATAATATTATAAGCACCTCAAGAGTCAAAATAAATAAGGAAACAAAAAATGTGTTTTTAAATAATTTAGAAACTTACGTTTCAAAGTACAGTGGAATCTCGATTTACCGGCCTTCCCAACACCGGCAATCTCGATGTACCGGATAATTGTATAGTCCCCGTCAAAAGCCCTATACTTTATACAGTAATTTACTCCGATATACCGGCATTCGATTTAACGGAAATCCGGTAGACGAAAAGGTCCCTACATTGCATTTAACATGCATATTACCTCTTTTATACCGGCCAAACTTTTCTATTACTCTATCTACTTTTGGAAATCATGAATTGCCATAAAGCAATTCTGCTCTTACAATAGCGGGTTTTTCAAAACTTCAATGTTAAACAACGATAATAAATTGTAAACTGTAACTGTAGGCAATCATATGAGCACAAAAGTCCAGTCGTACAATTACTCTCTGTTACATACTGCATGCTCATTATGTTTATAACATTACTGTCGTGGTCAGGAATTGTCGGTTCATCAGGCAAGAGTCTGAGTCTGAACACTCTGAGCTGTTGCTTTTTATTGTGATTATTTTTTAAAAAATAGTCACGGCAGAAGCTAATTGTACAAGAAATGTGCTAAATTAAAAGATGAAGTAATTATCATTAACGAAATTAAAAATGGCAAAGCCCAAGTTTGAACAGTTCAGGACATTTACAAAACAGATTGGCATTATAGCACAATTTGCAGTTTTTAATCAATTAAGTTTAGGCAATTTACAATAACAAAATTTCAAACATTAAATCCAGGACGATTGGAATTAAAAACTTGCAATAAAATGTCTGTCTATGAACATTTTAATAAAAAATGAACTGCTTGCAATTTTCTAATAAAATAATCGTATAACGGCCAGAGGCCAGTATATCGGATTAACGGCCTACTTTTATACCGGCCAAAATATGTGAGGCCCCTCAGAAGCCGGTAAATCGAGACTCGACTGTACTTCTTATAGACCCTAGATATAAACAATTATTAGTCCCCTAACTTTGAGCTACAGGCTATACAATATGCCTTACATCTCTTTATGTATGTAGGTGCCTATTGGTATAGGTACTTAAGTAGGTATACATTTCTGTGTAATAAAAATATTTTAGTACGCCGTACATATAACTGATACATGCTACTTTATTGCAGTGGTAATGGAAATTTGAAATGCATGGTTTATCTCGTTTTTGTTCTTGTCCAAAATATTGAAACATACAATAAATATTATAAATCCAAATCTTTATTACTCTAGAACTACAACTACCTGCTGCTATCGCTATTCTACATTCTCAACTCCCTACCTACAACATATAACACAATAATATAATTTCAATATAACGACCTGGCGCTGCTGCTGCTGACGCTGACGGTTGACGGTCAACTTCAACTCCAATTCAAATGCTTAAATAATTGCTTAAGTATTGAAGAAAAAGAAAAGCAAAACTACCGAGGCTGAGAAACTGAAGGAGAAGGATCTGGTGGCACTGGTGACTGGTGCTGGTGTGGTATGGTGACTCGTCTACTCTGACAATAAAGGGAAAGGGGATTTGGGTCGTAGTTGCTGGTTGTTTTGGGACGCCATGTCATTGTCAATGCCATAGCCATATAAAATGCCCACGTTGTTTATTAAGTCAAAGAAAGGAAGGCGCATAATTTTATTATGTATATTTTTTATCTCAATGTGTCAGTACATTCCCGAGAACGAGAAGTATAACTGAAATTGACGACGAACCCTACCGTGCTATGCCCATCATAATATAGCATCCCAATTCCCAATATTAACATTGCCATACTTGACACAAAGGGAACTACGAAAAAGACGAAGACGACGACGACTGGCTCAAAAATCTCAAGACTCCAAAAGTTGAGGACAACAATAAAAGAAGAGACAAGCTCGTCGATGCGAAGTAACGGTAAACTCCTCCAACGCTCTTTTTTTTCCTCAACAATATTATTGTGTTTTTCTGATTTCTGACAATAATTTGACATTGAGATTCTTGGGAGTTTTACTTTTATACTTATTATAATATTTTGCCCTCGCCTCCCTGCGTGCATAATAGTACACTGTATGTAATCACACAGTCTATCTGTAAAGTACCTCATATATATTAGGTATATAGTATCTAGTATCTACCCCAACCCCAACACGCATTTACATATGCAAATATTCACAGAATTGCACTCCGCATCTTCCCGATGTCTTTTGAACTGAAAGTGCAAAAGAAACTATCTAGAAAAGTAGTCAGGAACCTACCTAGGTACTTGGTATGTGGATCTAAAAACAAATACAAAACATGTTAGCTGCAAGAATTATTCATAGCTATTCAACATGCTCTGTGAATAAAAGAGAAGGCTCAAATCGAAGTCCAAGACTTGGGAGTTAATGTGACATTTACGTGCTTTGAATGACTATTTTCAAAAATTACAAATAACAAAGTAAACTATTTAAATTCGAACTTAATTTTTCCACTATTTATTTATGTACGGTGAAATACGGTCAAGTTCTATAGGCTTCGCCCAAGCTTCGGCTTTGGATTATATAGTTATTTGCATTTAAAATAGAAAGATGAAGGTAAAATATTTTGCATCTTCCACAGCTACGTATATATGGACTATATATGGATGCATAATATGACTTGTCGCACTGTCGCCTTCATATTAAGATAACCATTTATTCACAGCCAAAGCAAACTACCAAAAAATGTAAAATGAAATTGACATTATACACTGATACTACTGCCAACTGCCAAGCCAAGGAGATGAAGTAAAGTAAAAGAAAAGGTACAAGAATGAATCATCAAATAACCCAGTAAATTGCTTCCACACGTTTTCTCAATTAAATACAAAAACTATGCTCAATATTTTAATGGTAAAATTTAAAAAATCAAAATGTGCAACGATGTATAAAGCAGGCCTATAGCTATATTATGAGCTTAAATTCAAACATATAGGGGAAAAAATGATGTAAATTCCATAATTTATGCACGACTTCACCCAAAAGCTTCGTTGGGCTCACTTTATGGGACATTTCAAAAATTATGAATAAAAAACGCAATAAATACATCTAGCTGAAGGAATCACATAGTAAAAAAGGATGTGACATTCAGATAATGTGCAGTTATTTTCCAGGATGTCGTGTTATGTCGATGTTTATATAGTAAATTATGACACTGAGTGGGTTCATTCAGCCGCAAGGGACTGTTCCACAAGGATGTTTTGCATTCCACACAGCCGAGTCGTGGCGCTAATAAAAACAACAGCCAGAAATGCCAGAATTTTGGACTTCTTTGTTTTTATTCGAAATATTATATATATTTTGCTTAATATTACACAATTTATTGAATTGAGGCTACGGTTTATAAAGTTCGAGAGATAATTTACTTTTACGTTAACTCAGTTTACTCTGACCGGCGTAAGTTCGGTTCTGATCTGACCAAGCAAGTCCTTGCCAGGCTATTTCAATAATGTGTGTCAACGTTATTTAAGTAGCAGAGGTAATTATTACATAAGACAACTATAATATATCCTCGCCTTGTCTGTTCCATCTAATATAATAATTCAGCGTAAAGTCGAATCGTTGCAGTTGAAAAATATTATTAATTGTTAATGTACTTACATAATTTAATATTTGGGCAATGTAATAATTTATACTGTTTTACTGTAAATGTATAGAAGGTTGTTTGACTGTTAATAGCTAAGTTTGTGTACTTTTACTCGAGTCCACGATACGGTGGTCCAAAAATGAACTATTAGATTACTATGATGTAATTTAAATGTGTGGCTAGAGGTGTAGATATTTTATAATATAATAATTAGTGGTAATAATAGTCGGAATTAATAATGTTACCTTTCATTAGCTCATAAATCATATTATACAATCAGTAATTATATTTAATTTCTAAATGTCTGTCGCTGTTACATTGAAACTAATCATAACCTTTTTATATAATATTTGTGAATCCTGAATATAAACTTTACACACAGTGCAATAATTACAATAATGTATTTCAATTTTTTTCCTCTTTACCATATTACGCAACATAAATATTAAATATATATATGTATGTAAAGTTTATAGACATTTTAGACATTTAAAATATTTATCATCGGGCAGCTTTACTCTTTTGTCACTACATTAAAGGTTCATATATAAGTACTTATGTACATTTATGTTGAAGAAAACTGAACCAGTTTTTATGTAAAAAGACCTCAAAATATACACTGAAAGTATAGATATTACATGTAATAATTCTAAAAACACTATAATAAGTAACGGATTAATTAAATTAAATATTGCAATATAAGAAGTATATAATGTAATTACATATTATGAATAAAAGTTGTACATTGACAATAATATTGACGTACTGGCATCTAATGTACTTTCCTGTCTGCTTTCTGGACTCTTTAACTTTAGTTTTGAACGGGTCACGATTTATGTAACTTTTTTTTGTAATATAATTTGATTTTTGTTGTTTGTATGTAAAATAAACATAATAATTAAGACATGGGAGGGTATTAAAAGTACCTTCTAAAACAGTAATTAGAAAAAATTATATCGTTAATATTAGAAAACATTTAACTCAAAAGTCAAATGCATGAACTTCAAAAAAAGATAATAACTGAACATTTTTTTAAATATCTTTCCTTCGTTTACGTAACATCTACACGATAACACAACGTTCTCCTTCAACTCTCTCACCACCCTCTTGCTGAAATAGCTCTTCCGGCTGCCCGAATCCAAGACGTTTTCTTTGCCGACTAACTTGGAGGCGTCGGGTTTCCCGAATGGCTTGCTCCTGGAATTATGAGAAAAAGTGTCAATTAAGCAACTGGGATTAAATTGACAAATGTAACCAAATACTAAATTTTAAAATGCAACACAATTGATTAAAACTCCACAAAATTCTAAAATGAGCTTACGTCCCCTCCCCCATTAACAAGCACGGTTTTGAAGTGCTCGGATGTGTACCACTTTTGACCCTTCATGATGATGGACGCGGGAGGTTCATGAACTGCATCAGTTGCATCTGATGACCATACTGTCATCGTTCCTCGAGCATCAATCTTCGCCTGACGATTAAACTTGTGGGTTGTATCGATGTCCCCTGAGAGGCGAATCAATTGCCAGCCAGAAATCGACACTTCCTGCAATCAAAACAAGAATAACATAGTAAATTCGTCTTGTAAATTTACAAACGTTCAATTTTACAGAATGCATACAGCGTCGTGCTTCTGTTTTCAAGCCTTATACATAATATTACCTGCAACTACGATTGAGAAATAATGGAAGCAAAAAGGGCAGAAGCAACATAAGCTTGTAAAAATTGTAGCTACAAGGTTTTTACTAATAAGAAGAAGAAGAGGTTAAGTAAGTATTTATGTATTAAAATATTACCTTGTCACTCTTATTACGCAGACGAATAAATTTTCCTTCGGGATCATCTTCTGAGATTTCGATGTCGCCGTTACAGATTGTATTAGTATCATACTCTGCAGTCGACTCCAACAATTCCTCATCAAGTACTCCTCGTTTACGTTTTACAACACGAACTGGCGTGCCACGTGTCCCTCCGCTCGGAGTTTCATCTCGCGTTCTTTTTGGTGACAAGCTCAATCTGGAAACAAAATTAGAGTTTATATATATAAATTCATCTTATTTAACCCGGCCGGAAAGAATTTAGAACTCAATGAAATACTTACCGCTTTTCTTCTCCTTCGAGCAGCTTGCGGTATGTTGCAATTTCATTGTCTAAAGCTACTTTCGTGTCCATGAGGTCTTGATAATCTGAGAGTAAGGCAGATTTTTCCGAAACGAGACGGTCAATCTCATTATCCCTATCGTTGAGGAGGCCAGCAAATCGTGCATGATCCACATCGATCTTTTTTTCCAAATCCTTGATTTTACTCAGAAGAATATTTCTCTCAGTTTCAATACTGGAAATTTGGCGGCTCAATGTATCGCATCTAGTGGCTAAAGATGCTAATTCTTCGCCCTTGGACTGAGATGAACTCTGAAGGCGTTTCAATTGTGCTCTCAAATCAGCATTCTTTTGCTCATATATACCATCCAATTCTTCCTTGTTGGCTCTTAGCTGGGCTTCGTATTCCGCTCTCAATTCTTGGAGGCTCTGTTGAAGTTTCGATTCATATTCCTGCCGTAAGAAAAAAATAAACCGTGTCATTATGAGTTACAACTGTCCATAATATACCTTGTAATTGCCCTATATATTGCCATCTTACGCATAACAAATATTTTGCAAGTAGATAATGCACGATTTTAATGCAGTGTACAATAACTAATAACTTTCACAGTGCATTAAATATACTTTCGTAAACCAAACATTTGTAGATAAAAAATGAAAATAGGAGATTAAATTAACCTATTTCAAAGTGCCGAAAAGAATCTAATAGAGTGCATGCCCATTGTGTAGTTGCGCGCAAGTCAGTAGGCTGTAAATGAGAGGACAATTCAAAATACAGATCCCGGGGGAACTATTAAAAGCTATAAAGCGCATACTTTAAATATCAAATATATCGCTGTTTAATTTTATGACAAATCTCTTTCTTAATTTAGTCAAACGATAACGACATCATAGATATTCTCAACGTTTCGAAGTCAATTTATTTTTAATTCAACCTCGATATTTAACCATTTCGTTCGGAAAATTTTGAACTCAATAATTGAAGAAGCAGATTTTAGTGAATAAAAGTGTACGTTACTACACTAACTGACCTGTTGGAGACGCCCATCGACTTCCTGAATCTCTAGGCTACGACGGGTTCTTAACTCAGTAGTTTCTTGCTCATAAACTCGCGACCTGAAACTGCATTCTTCGACCTTTGCCTTGAGTTGATTTTCCAAATCCGTCCGTGCAAGGGTTTCGATCTCCAATTGTTGTCTTAAGGCTTCAACATCCCGACGAAGTCGAGCAATTTCCTCCTCCAATTCCTAAAATAGCATTAAAGACCACTTGAATATAATTTATTGTATGAAAAAACAAATAAAATAAAATTTTATTTTTTTATATTATCCCTAATTGCACTTACTTTTTTCTCACGGTTCAGAAGATCCACATCCGATGCAAATTTGTTATTTTGCGCGGCCAATTCCTGGCAGCGAGCATCCAAGCTTGCTACATTTCTCTGAGCTTGTGCAGCCTCCTTGGTCTTTTTGTCCAACCTGATAAGATTAACCACAAACCACAAATTATAACCCGCAAATAATTCCACGGTCAGAAACAAGTATGTTAACAACACTAAATAGCAATCAGTAAAGGAATAATTAACTGCCCTTCTACTTTAACACAAAATAATCTTAACAGCAAGAAAAACAAATCTTACTTGTCTTTGGTATCCTGGAAGTCTTTACGGAGCTGCGAACTCTCCAACTCTAAACGAGCCCTTTCCTTGCTGGTATCATCAATGATTCTTCGCAGGTCCATTAATTCCTGTTCATAATTATCTTTGAGCCGTGTCTTTTGACGGTTCAGAGTCTCCTCCGAGGTTGACAGCTGGACATCAAATAAATAAAAGAGTCAAAGACAATCCTTCGAAATTGTAGATCTTTTTACACCATAAATATTCTTGTCATTTGAAAATTTTTGACCGATACATTTTTAATAAATGTGGGCATAAAATGTCGTGCCGTACCATCTTACTATACTGCGCATTTTCATTTTCCAGATATTGGTTCCGCTCAATGTAGGCCGCTAACCGGTCATTCAACGAAGCGAGTGTGTTCTTTTCTTGAATTCGTGATAATCTCGTTGGTGTCATGGGGGACTGAATGACTGAAAACATTATTACAAATTGGTAAAATAATACTTATACTTTTTCACTTTCAACTAATAGGTATAATGATTGGACATGCTCATCTTTTCCAGAATCCAATATAATATGTGAACTGAAATCAGGACAACTTTTTTAGAAGACCGACAAAAAGTTCGCGCATTAATTCAATATTTAAAAAGCACGCATAGAAGAAGTCGGGTTCGTGAATCATGAAGGAGGAGGATGGACTACCGCGTTAAACTGCGTACAACAACAAAACTATACTGAAGGTCTTCAACTCCAGCCACAGAGCTACCCATCCTTTATCATTTGCTACTCATCTGAGCTCTGAACTTTTGTCTGACACGGTGCCAAGTTCCCAACTAGTCAAAACTCGGGCAATAACTTACTTACATACTCATATCCACATACATCCCGAATGATAAAAACGAACCACTAAAATCTCAGCATTCAAAACGTACTACCTATATAAGTTGGTCTAAATTACGCATTACATGCGCACTACAATTATCCTTAATAGTAACCGGCTACTTGCTAAGTTAAATAAAATCCAAAGTAAACAGCTAGCTACCCCTGAACTACATACATCACTTCCAAACTAATCCGAATATAAATAAATACTTTCATACATATAGGTAGATACTACACAAATAATAGAGGTTCGAAATCGAACACCCAAAGCGATATACCTAGAAAGAAGCCAAGGAAGAAACATTTTACGAATATTCTGCCTATACTGTGCCACTGTTGACCTACATAAAAAGATAGTTCTTGGTCACGCAGAAAACGCATAAAGCTATATATTTTAACTTGTATTCTAATTGACTATTAGTCTTATTCAATAATAAATTACATATATATAATATTGAATATATGGTTGACGGTAAACGACTTGTTATTACATAGTCATTACAAAATAATATTATTCATGAGTATCATGAGGCTACGTCAGTTTCAATCAGTTTAAAATTCAACTAGTGACTAAAGTAGACGGCCATCGATCGTTCTTGCTTGTAAGCACCATTACTTAGGTATTGTTGGTGTTGGTACGTGAAAAGTCAATAATGAGTCAGAATTAATTAGCTGATCTGAGGATTGTCATTGTCATTATCATTAACGCATTTGAACCAATACTCATAACTCAGGCAGCTCTTATCCGGTCCGCTTAGCTCACAATTATTTATAGGTACATACACCTACGCTTTCTTCTTTTTTGTAAATACCAATTTGTATTTAAACTGAAACTCTAACCCCGCTAATTACAAATCAAAACATGTTAACTACCAACAACTAGAAGCATACTACATACAACATACTTAGGAGGTTGCGGATTGTCAAGATCACATCTAGTAGGTTGTAGGTACTCACTTCTAGCAATTTCCTATCGACCAAATCATGCCTCACACTGGTTAGTGCGAATCTAAATTCTTGAACTAGATTAGTATTTTATCCTTTTAAAAGCTTAATCTTTGAACAATTCACTACAAATTAATATTATTAAATCCACCCCATCTATGATTGATAATTACTACAGACAGCGACTTCAGCATCTAAATTAGTCATCGACAAACACTGAACATTCCATGGCATTATTCATTCTTATATCACAAGTAAATACACAGAAATAATTACAAATAAAATAATAATGCTAATGATCCTGGATCTGGCCAAATATTTAAATTGGATGTATGTTGTATGTAAAATAAATAAATAAAAGGTATATATACGCCAATAAGCCCTACAGAAGTAAGTAGACGCTCCTCTGTTGTTTGAGAAACCTATTATGGACCCTGAATTTTCCTGCGAAGCTGACTGAATAAGTTGAATGTTAAGTACGTAGACGTACATATGTAAACAAACCATTTTGAAGGCCCTCTCTCTCGCAACGACAACAAACGACACTACCAACACCAACAGCAGCCTCTTTATTCATACTACTACCTTCTAGCTACAAGGTTTGGCTTCCTATTTTCTACTAAGGGTGTGGAAACAAACGGAGGATTACGAAGGATGATAGGAGAGAGCTTGAGAAAGTCAACGAAATTTTTTTTACGAATCCCAAAAAAAAAATCAATTAGCCAAAAGGTAGGTAAACTTTGAACAACATTAACTTTTCAGTTTTCAATAACCTTCAATTAGTAACCTATTTCCACATTTAACTATGTACATACATTCGGAAAATCAAATGGACAACGCTAACCGCCACCGCCACCAGCTATAACAGACAAAAGAAGAAAATGCACCCCACAGTAGAGTACAGACCAGAGGCAGAAGAAAAAAGTCAGTTCAAAAATTCACTTTACCTGGGGGTGGGGCGGACGACTGTGGGGTTTGAGCCGCTGAACTTGAAGCCGCTTGACTTCGTTTGGCACTTTTCGAACTCATTTTTCAGTTCTTTTTAGTATTTTCCACGGAATTTTCGTAAAAAAAAGAACCGAAAATCCGGCTTGAGTCTGTTTTGAGGTTTTGAGACGAGAGAACAATTCCCTCCCGGCACGAATACGAACGATTCACTTTATAGCGTTGCGTTTTTTAATGGTAACTCTCTCACACAGTGCCTCCCTGCACTTGCACTACCATACCACTAAGAAAATAGAACCTAAAGCTACACTGAATCCCAAGCCAAAATATTCAGCTAGCTGAAGTTGAAAGGAGCTAAAATCCTATGGTGTGACTCGTATATGCTGAGTGCCAGTACGTTTCTATCTCCACTGCAGCACTGTACGCCGTCGACTGTAGATAGTAGCCGCTTTATCATTTTACACTGCTCTCTGCCCGCTCTCCTTTCCATTCCAAGAACCATCCATAATTGACGTTAGAAAATCATAAGGTGCTTTCCGCTCTCCCCCTATTCCAAATTCATGCTGTATTATAGTCATAATGTAGGGTTGTGAAGAGAAAAAAGAAAGCAAATTCGAACCTCCCCTCCCCCCCCCCCTCCGTTTATTTCATACGTTGTTTACGGACAGCCCCGTTGTAATGTAAACATTTTGGCTCACTCACACTCGCTCGGATCCCATCGTCCCATGGCTTCGCTTCAACGCGTGAGGTAAGTTAGGCAAGGCTGCACATACACACGCTACCACAGGGTGAGGCTAACTGAGCCGTTCAAAGGGAGCCAACGTTGTGTGGAATCCTATACGGTTTTCAGACTTTTTGAACGGGACAGTTTCGCCGCTGAAATGAGCGTTTGAAAACTTCCCCTATGCCCTATCTATGCCATGCAATGATGCGAATGGCTTTAGCCATAATAATAAAAATGCAACTGAACTGAAGTCTGCTCTGTTGTATTGTGTGTGTGTGTGTAATAAATACACTGGCCTGCCTGGCCCCTTCTTAAATATTTTCATTTTGTCCGTGCTGAGGATTTTAACGTTAAAGTTTGAGTATGTACATCACATTTTATCAAATTACGAGGATGTCAGTAATAAATTACACACACCACTTTTTGCATCCAATGACTTTGGACTTTGGGGGTCTTTCCGTAAAGAACTTAAGACTAATAATACTTTATTTCTCCCTGCTTTTTATGGCGGTACTGACTGAGCACTGCACCCGTCGCCCCGAAATTAATGCCGGCTTCCTCTGTGTAAATTGTAGAACATGCATACACGGGTTCTCTGCCACCAGACAGAAACAACGGCAACAAATCAACAAGCTGATGAGTGAAGCTGATTTATTAGTAGTTTTTTTGATCAGTTTTTTTTGCATTAGCGACAAGGAAAATACAAAAATAGCAAGGTACTAAAGCTTAATCTTGTATGCAATGCATTCCTATTTTTAGTTGGTGGGTAAGTAAATGAAGTCATTTTCATTATCGTAAATTGAAGTCAAAGTTCTAAGCTGCAGGCAACCGAAACCGAGTAATTTTTGAAAGTTTTCGTTAATAATAATTATTCTTACTGTTTATTCATTACATTTTTCTTTCATTTTTCGAAATATTCAATTATTATCATTATCATTATAGGAAAATAATTACAGGGCACGGTAAAGGAGGCTTCAAGCAGACGTGTAATTTTCAATTAATTAGGGTAGTTAAGATACCCCTACTATTTAGTACATTTACTTAAGTACTAGTTAGTTTTCCTTTGTATGCCATATGCAGTATGCAGGTAAAACAAGAATTTCTTTTAATTACCAACTATAGCTTATGCTTATTGCACAGATTTCAGAAGCAAAAAAGCAGTGTTGGATAATTGATAAAAGGCGTTCTGTTTTTGAGAATCCTGTGAATGAGAATGAGATAGTAATGGAAGTTTCTTTAGTGCTGATTAGTATTTGCGGATGCTGACAACTAACTGACAACACTGTTTTAAATAAGCTTAAACATTTAAGATTTCAAGATTTTGGAAAGGTTTTTTTAAAAATATTCAGCCACTTGTTGGTGCTGACAATTACGCCGAGGTTTCAAGTTTTAAGGGTTTTTAAGTATTCTGTCTTCGCGTAAGCGCTAAAGTTGTATGCATTACCGTTAAGTAGTTTGGGCTTAGATGTTTAGCATATAAAGTATTTGGTTACAGTTCAATTTAATGCAAATATGTTGTTACTAAGGATTGCTAGTTTAAGTTGAAGGCAAGTAAAAAAAATAAAGGAAAATCTTGAATCTTTTTTTTTACTTCTATCCTATCTATCTATATGCATTTCATTTTAATACCTGTTTGCACAGCTGCCGGCTCTGGCTCTGGCTGTCAGTGTCAGACTGTGGACAGTGCATATATAGTTCATTCATCGAGTTGTTATCAGGTATAATTATATCAGTATCAGTATATGTATTTGCTACTTCCTGTTATGTTTATGTTCTTGTTGGAAGTTTTGAAGTTAGAATTGAAAGAATACTTAGAGGTTGTAATCATGTCATGTCACGTTAAATTTCAAGAGCAACGATTCCGCATACCGGCCGGTATGGTGAAGAAAATGCAATGGAGTAATGGAACCTGTGACTATGTAGGTAGATCCCCTATGTAAATCTGTACAGTTCTATACCCTCCCAGTGTCAGAGTGTCAGTGCATGTGGTGCAGCCACACCTGTAATTTTAATTAGTACATATAGCAGGTACCTACATTGTCGACATTGTGTATGTGTATGTGCACAGGTAGGGAGGGGAGATGCATTCGCCTTTGGCTTGACATTTATTTACGACCGAAGATGTTATAATGGAGCAACTAGTGACGTACTCCTTACTCGTAAATGACTTATAATAATAATTACATTGCTATTCATTAGTTATTATACATTTTCCTTACTTCCCTCTTGTAAGTACTAAACTGTATTTTTATCATTGTAGATCTTCACAATCCAGTAATGCTATGCTGCAAGAATTATTCGAGTTGCGAATTGCAAGAGTCGATCAGTTAATTTGATTTGCTTAACAAGTTCATGAATGATTAGAGCCACATCGCAAAGCCGAGTTGCCTTTGGCGCAATGCCATTTTGTTTTTAACATTCACCGCACCGTTGATTGATTAAATGGAGGATTACGCATTGGTGACACACTAGCACACTATACATAAATGTGTCTACTATAAAAATTGCATATGCCGAATTTGCTCCAATTTTTAGTTGTTGTCTGGGTAAGCTCATTTAAATTTTCACCTAATTTTATTTCTAATTCATTCTTATCGTAATCCGTATAGTATTGAAAGAGATATTTGAATTGGAGATTAGAACTTGTCGTAAACGAATGTGTGAACAGTGAAGTCATTCATGATCATGATTCATTACTATTTAAGTATGGATAATTCCATCTTGTCCATGCTTTAGCATGGACTTGCTTTTGATAGTGATAACATTGAATTATTATGTGAGGAATTTGTTAAATGTATGTAGCTTATAATTTATGATCGTTGTTGTTTGCCACTGGTACTGGTGGACATAGTAGATTGTGGATGTGTTGAATATGTGGCTATAAGAGTAAAATTACCATGTAAATTTATTTTATTTCAACATGATTTTTAGCAAATTCAACAGTTCTGTTCCGGCCTCGAAACTCCAAATATGTAGTTTTGTTCTCGGTGAATGAGGAAGTGGACAAATGGATATGCTATGCCTATCCATACTTAAGCTAAATTGTATGTATTGTATCGAGGAAGGTATTTTCGGTTGTCACAGCATGCTAGGAGCGATAAGAAGATATGAATTTGAAAAAATGTAAATTAATGAAATGCAATTGAATACCAATGGGTTTTATTACAAACTTGCAGGAATTTTCACTGACTGGTGACTGGTGACTAGTAATATGTATAATGTAAATTTGTCCAGATAAATCTATATAAAATATCTGCAACTGCTATATCCATACCGGGAGAGCGCTTTTAGTTATATTTGTGTTTGCCGATAGCCGGTAGCCCATACTGATTATAGATACATTAAGTTAAAAGATATTCATGTTATACGGTGCAGATTATTAAATATCTATGTTTCAATTAATACAGGAAGTTTCGATGCTGACTCTAGGTCTTCAATTTGGAAGTAATGAAAGGAAATACGATTATCTGTATTTCCAAGGAACGTAATTGTATACCTGAGGCATGTAAGTATAAGCATGTTATTTCAATTTTCTAAGGATATTTCCCATCATATTCCCAACCAACTTTGTTTTCTTGCAGAGTATACACGTGTAAGTACAAATATTGAAGTAATGCACCAATGCAGTAGTACATGTGTGTACAGGTGTACTTACCCATATAGCTAAGTAGGTAAACATATTATACGCACCAATAAAATTAGATATTAATAAGACTGAAATGGAAACTGAAACCTACCAAGTTATATTCAACATTCAAGCTTACCTCAATAAAAATTAATGCTTATACTTACCTGACTATAATAAGTAAAAGCCGTATGCGCGTTATACATTACATTATGTATATTACTGGCGTTTTTATTACCGGTATACATAGATTCGGTACCCACTGATGACTGGTGTGTTGAATGTAAAAATATTACTAACCTTGATCTGATAATATGTTCACATATAATTATGTACTTGGCTCGATCGCGATAGTTTTTTGTCATTCATATATTTTGTTACTCCTACTCCTATTTATGTAGTACCATAGCCTCTAGTCCATGATACATGATATACGTATTGTGGACGCAGAACTGACTATTAGTTACAGTCTCTACAGTGACTTGGCATACTATTGTGATTTTGTGATCTTATGCTCTGCTAAAATTTATAATTCAATTCTTAAGGGAAATGGCCTTCCTAAAAACTTATAAGTAAAATCTGAATGTCAATTTATTTTTTTGCATATTACAGATTCAGACATTACAATCAGATAGGCGCAAGACCATGCAGGAGATGGATGCAATTTCACTCACTGTACATATTTATTTTTTACAATTTTTTCTAATGCGAAAACTCACAACATACCACGTACCTCAGCAACCGCATCTTCCACAGCCACGTGAATTACGGAATTATGTATCTATAGGTACGTATTACCTCACAAATTACCTTTACAACGTGATGTTTAAGGGTTCAACGCCCAACCAAAACTAATTAATTGTAAAAAAAATACTGACAATGAGTAGTGCAGTATGCGTATATAAAAATTTTCTATGTTGTACTGTTGTTGTTATTCTTTGTGATAGCCAAAACAACAAAATGAGTCGATATAGAGCCATCATCGCATTGCAGGAACCCAAATTGTAGTGTAGAGTGAAGAAAATTGCCAAGAGCAGATGAGCTACCCATATTGCGTAAGTTAACTGTAAAAGGTAAACAATTTCGTGTTCCACAAAAGCATGCGAGGACCAAGACCTTCCTTCTATGTAATTTGAAAGTTGGAAAGTTTAATCATCAACAAAATTCAAGGTAGTATGTAAATATAAATCCCTGTATTAAAAATTGAATAGACACAATCAGGCACATTTTATGAGTGTGTTTTCCAACCGCACGTGTTCCCCTTAAAGCTCTATCTTGATAAAGTTGGTAAATACATATATACACAGAGATAATTTCCCTCGACGCAAAGACAAACGCATGTTGTATACCGAGACCGAGCTACAATAACAATCGAGTCTGCATCTTTTATGTGTAGCACGTAAATGAATGAGAAGTAATATTTTACCTATCATTTAATCCTACGCTCTTTTGTCACTGTCATCATCGTTATTTATACTTACCATATTTAGCCATTGCAAATAAAGTAAATATTCGCAATGTTGTATTTAAAGTACCTTTACATAACTTTAGTGTAGTGAGATTCCGGTGTCCTATCCTGAATAACATTACGTAGGTACTAGTTCTTACCAACTCGTTTTAAAATTATTTTGTTTAAATATTTGCGCTACATATTATTAATACTATTTGAGTTACACAGTGACACGCTGGCCACTATATAAAAAATGTAGACATGACTAAAAATAATTAGAGAACGCAAGGCCTATAGGTACCTATAGGTAATTAAAATGTAAAAATAAAGCAAATAATATTATGTTGAGTGCATATTACAATAATGTTATTGCAATGTTCATGTTGATATTTTCAGTCCTATTAAAATTCTAGGATACGACCAAGATAAAAATTGTGTCTAGGTCGTTGTCGTTTTTATCTGTAGTATGTATGCTTCCTTTTCGTTTGCATCTGTTGCAGACAGGACGTCGGATACGATAGCAGGATGGAAGTGTGAAAGCATCGTCAAGTACGAAGAAATGAAAGTAAGTATAAATCCTTCATGCAAAATTCGGTTCGGTTCAAATTCGGAGCCATTTACACACGACACGCCATTCCATTACTATTATAGCGACATGAAAATTTTAATTATATTAGTATGTGAATAGGAAATGGTATAAAAAAATTGGCATGATTTGATACTTTCAGTTGGGATTTTATAGAATGGCCTCCACCAGCCAGCACCAGTCAGACAGCCCCCAAAAATACCGCATGGTAGGGGGGTGAGGGGAAAAATCACCAGCCAAGTCAGTCACCACCACCAGTCACCAGTATCATTACCATTACCAAGCACCATACCAGTACCAGTGCCAGGCCAAAACAAAAGTACCTATACATAATATTAACCCAAGCAAACATCCACATCATTCAGATTGAAGATAGAATGGAAGAAAGAGGAAAGAAATGACTTCAAAGTTCAAAGTATGCTAAGAAGAAAAACAGGAAAAAAACATGTGTATTGCTTCACGCGTAGGTATGAAAATGAAAACTGAAACGTTTTAAGTTTTTTACTTGTAGATTATGTCATGTTATATACTATGTTGTATTCAGTTATGTATTACGTTATAGTAGCTAGTATAGTGGTACTGTGGTACATAGACACTTAAAACTTACATACGTAGAATACTGAATAATACATCGTTTAGCTTTGCTGTGGTATTTTGGCTTATCTGTGGAATCTACTGGATCTGAATCAGAATACTGCCATTCTGAATGGAATGTAATTATTGTTTGTAGTTTTGTAGCTTTATATTATGTAGGTGTTTATAGTTTTAAACTCATAACAGACAGACTGCTTACGCATTACTATGTAATGATTTTTTACTACATAGAATGAATCGCGAGAATACTGGATGGACTTGGGCTTTTGTGCATAATATAGCTTTGATATATTATAGTTATACCCAAACCTCGTCAAAGAATTTTAGTGATATAGTATATAGTATTTAAGTTTGTTAGAGTACCTATACCTATTGTAGGATATATAGTAGGAGTTGGATTTGGATCCTGGTGCTGAGGATGAACTCGATGTTGCATAGTGAAGTAAGAATATTTATTTGTATTCGTCAAATTAAAGAAGTGAGAAGTGCTTACCAAGTACCTAGGTAGGTATGTAAACAGTGAGTGCGTGGAGATTTGTTTTGCAATGCTGATCTTCTGTTGCTACATCGGGGGAAGAGGAGACAAACTTAAATAGCGATGATTCCATTATTTCCATTCGATTTCTACTATCTGTATGCATAAACACAGGAAAGGAAGTAATGCTTTGTAATAACATTAGGTATGCAGTATGTATGACCTGTGTTATGTCAGCTTCCATTTCCATTCCCAGTCTCAAAGTCAGCTGTCGTACTCTTTTTTTTACCTCTATCTGTATTCTCACTCTCACTCTCTGTCTGTGATTCTGCAACGTTTAGTATGCATGACGTCAACGCTATAATTATAATTTGATTTCAATCCAAAGTAAATAAAATGCATACCTACAATGTTCGTAGAGAAATCGTACTGCCATATGTTTTTGTGGCATTTCCAGGTACTTTTGGAGATATTTGATTGAAGTATGACTTCCAATGAACTGAAGTATCTAGGTTAGATCCAAATATGTATATTTATAAATTCCTTCTAATCATCTTGTAAACCACAAAACGGTTGTGTTTGTGTACACCATGATTTTGAAACTGCTAAAATTATTAAATTAAGGTTTTAGAAAAAATTGTGGATTTCAGAAAATGCGATAATTATAAATAGTATGTTTTAAGGTTTTACTTAGTAATAGTTGTAAGTATATAAAACTCCAGGGAGAAAGTAAAATTGGAGAGTGTATAACCTAGAGGGTTCCGGAATAGGAGGTAACCAAATGCAGGTTACCTCCTATTTCGGCGCACGTAACAGTCGGCGTCTTTTTTTCGGCGTTTCTGCGTTCGTCGCATCAAAGTGTGTCTATTCGGCGTAAAATTAGTATTTTGTGGTTCTATATAGTTGCATGTATTCTACAATTATATTGAGGTAAGTAAATAGTATCTAGCAAATAGATGTAGGAGCCTGACAATGAAAATGGCATTACTAGAGTGACAACTAAACACGCAACAATAAATCAATTTTTTTGAGTTATAACAATTACTAGTAATGCTAAATGGGCGTCCCAAAAATTCGACTGCTGACCTAGGTCAAAGGTCAGTTTAGGTTAAAGCCCTGAAAGTGAGTAAAAGTTTGGGTATAAAATATTATACATAGGGCTTCTGCCATAACAATTTTGTCATAATACATTATGTATGCGCTGTTATGCCCAATGTTTTATGTCCAGATTAGAACCGCTTTTTCATAAAAGATTATGCAAAATATTTGTATGTTCAGATAACGCATAAATTTTACATAAAACACACGGTGGGAGTTTTTATCTACATAATTATGTGGAGGATTTCCAACTGAGTAATACTACTACCGACTCACGCAATGCATGTAAATAATTATTTTTGACATTTTTGGCCACATTTTTTAAGCTTTATTAGGCTTATTTAGCTTTATTTTTTAGGCTTTATTAAACAAATTGAATTAATATAACGTTCTGCCTTACCATGCATTAGTTCTTTACATCTTTTGCATTTAGTTATGGTTTTTTCAATTATACGCCGAATGAAGCTATAGCCTCAAATATTGAAGCGACGAACGCAGAAACGCCGAAAAAAAGACGCCGACTGTTACGTGCGCCGAATGCAGATACGCCGAAACAGGGCGTTACCCAAATGCAATACGACATTTCGTAGGCACCTAACCTACATAACGCTACTGAAGAAGCAAAATTTCAAATATCGAATTCTCACTAAAAGCAAAATTGATATTTTCCAATTCTCACTAATGGGAAAATTGCCGCTCTCCAAATCACACTAAAAGCAAAATTGCCAATCTCGAATTTGTAATGGATTTACCTGTGTATAAATTTTTTCGGCAAAATAAGCCAGTAGATATTTCTTATTGCTCATTGTGCTGAAAAACCAAACCATGTACTATTTGAATCGAAAAATGAGGATGGGCAATTTTACTTATGAAGTGAATAAATTGGAGATCGGCAATTTTGGAACTTTCGTAGCGTTATGTGTAACGTTTACTTGTTTTTAAAATCTTGGAAACACGACGTTTTATTTAAAAAAATGACACATGGAGATTAAAAGTGTTGGCGCTCGTGAAAGTTCATAGTAAAAGAATAACGTTTAGGTTTCGATGGTCTAAAAATATAATACACTATAAACAAGGCGTTTTTCATTCTTTAAAATATTAGAAAAACAGCGAGTTCTGCATTTGTAAGAGTGATACATAGACCGTACTTGAACTGTTAGTAGAAGTTGCTGTAAAATCGTCACTAACTGACTTGATTAAATTAAGCTTCCATTTAAACTTTTATAGTTGTTTGGTTTAAAGTCGTTGCCGGTATCCCATAATAATGCGTGTAGACGTATGAAATTCTGCAATAAGACCTTGACTTCACTAGAACAGTTAACAATAGTTGTGTTACTTGTTAACTTTTTTGAAAAATCTAATTAGCTGTCCATGGACAACATTTTAAATATCTTAAAGTTAGTCTTTTACTATAAATAAAATCTTCAATTTGTGAACGATAACTGAAGTCCTCTTAAAAGGATAATCCCTTGAACGGTTAAAACGGAATCCGGTTATAAGGGACATATATCCGGGTCCCGCGGAGTCCCTTTTAACCCGCCTTCTTCTAAGCTTAGAACAATCGTACTAGTGCATTCATTTATTGTTTCACTGCACTTAGAACATTTGTTTTTAGGCATAATGAATGATAGAGGCTGTAAATGTGCTGATTATTTCTGTTTTGGGTAATTTTTGGCATAATAAGCTCTGAGATTATTCTAAAATTCCAAAAAATAAATGCTCGACTTGTCGTTTAAAAATTTCATGTCCCAGCATTTTTACGCAAAATGTGAGTGTGTACGCTTTAAGCAATAGGGTTGACCTATTTAATTTGTCCAAAAAAATTGGACGCCTAAATTCAAAATGGCGGCGCAACGTTGAATATAAACGTAAAAATGTACATTTCTCAATCATTTGCTAAACTAACAGTTGCCAAACTTCTAAATTGCATGAGCTTGTGCAGATTTTTAAGAGCTTTCGAATAAGGTATTGCGCGTGGCTATGCGTTTAAAACTTTGGTGGCAGCATCAAAAATACGTTTTGATTAACAAAGCAATTTCAGGTGACGTTCACGGTTCCTTAGCGCTGTGGCTATTAGCGACACACAAAAACGATGCACACAAAAAATCTCAGAGATAGACCGCGAAAGCCAGAACTGGCATGAGATAGGGAGGGAATTTGTTCATTGTCTTTCCAAAAATTATATGGATTTCGTAAGGAGGATAGTTGTGACAGAAGTTGTCAGCTCAGAGTATGCATCAATAGATGCGGATGAATGACAGGATTGAATTTATTTACAACATCCACATCTTCAACATCGTTTCCTGTATTGATTTTGCAAGCCTATGTTACTATGGGTGCATGTACCAATACCCATTTATTAACATTAGAAATTGAAAATTTCAGGGGGTATAATGCCCCCCCCCCGTTTTTAATGGCTAACTTACATGGTATGTTACCTGGAATTAGACGCTGAAGAGTAATTATAAGTACACATTTGATGTCCCTATCCGTAACCAAGTCACTACTGACTGACACTGACAACTGATTGACCCCGGCCGGATGCAGAGTCACGGCGACCACGGCAGTGGCAGTATGGAAAAATTGATCATTTCTTTCAAGTAGGAGGTCTCCACACTTTCCCATCTCAGCACGTCTGGTCTACTCCTGATAGAGAAGTTTCCGAGGCTTCTCTAACGAATAGAAGGTATCCCTCTGTACCTCTGACTAAGTTACACTGGGACCTAATAAACTTTAAATGCACCAAAATAAAAACAATGGGTTCTCGATTTTATACCCCTCAACTTGGCAGATGGTTCAATGAATCAAAATGTCCATTCCTGAATTATTTATATGGCTCATAAAATAAATATGAATAGGTAGGTACCTTCCCTATCTAGCTTATTTTATGCGATGGTCATAAATATAAATGGTCTTTCCGCGGATGAAGGAATATTTATATGTAAATAAACAATTATAAAATACACTCTTTGATTCTGCTGCCTGGGTCTACTTATTATTGTTGCATTTTCTCTTTCACCTCACATACAAATCTATATAAAATATGCACTCATACACATATCGACGTATCCACGGCTTACACAATCCTATTTAACTTTCTTATGGTATATGGTCATGGCACACATCACGGGCATATCGGTAAATATGATTACATATACATATTATGATTCAGAAACACTTAATTATTGCGTATATATATATATGTATATTATTATTACCATATTATTATATTATGTACCTGAACCGGACGATGACGATGGCAAACGGGAACAAACTGGAAAAGTTGACGACGGTTGTGCCTGGGAAATAATTAATAGGCACTCGCCTTGGTTGAGTCTGTCGGTAATGGTTGGAAACTGACCTAACTGACTATTAACTAGGCTTTTTGGTATTTCAAATACACTATTTAATTTTAATTTGAAAAAGTTAAATTTCCGACTTTCGAAAACAAGAAATAAAAGAAAGGAAAGAAAGAACGTCGCACCGGTGCTGGGCCCTCCTCTGGTCTTCTTGCTGGCTGAACTACTACTGTCTAGCCGAACTGCAATTTTTAATACTCTAGCATTACAGCCAAGATGGCTCGGGTCTTTTCTGGCTATTCTCTTTATTCTCCTTCTATTTCCCACTCAAACTCACTGCAGTACAGCCCCAACGTCTGTTGTGCCTATCCAAACGTCGTCGAAAATTCAACCGTCAACTGTTCCCGTTCCTCCCCTTCGCCGTCGCTCGTGTATTCGTGATGGGCGATGACAGAGGGAGGGTGCTGTCTCATAATTCTGGTGTTAAACCCCCCTGCTCAGTTTCTTGCTCACCTGAGCAAGACCGGGACCAGGGGTCACGGGGGAGACAGCACTCCACCTCGGTCATCGCTGATCCACCAAAATTCTGTAAGGGCTAGGTGAATATCTATTATTTTAATTAACCTAGGATCAACAATTCGGTCTTACAAGAGTGATGCGCCACAGAATTTAATGACTATTTAATCCTAGGTGACATCGTGTACAATTATGTTATATTAGGAATGTATATAAAAATCAAAAGGTTTCCATATGTGTTATATTTTGTACATATTTTGTTTCAGACCATAAATTCTTTTGAGCAGCATAGTTTACTATATTTATAATTTTACGTAGCATGATTACCGAAGAAATCTAAGAGATTCTCATATTATATTTAATTTGATATTTGTCTAAATTAGTTACCCCTCCGCCATACAATACACTCATACATACTGTGAATTCTTCCCCATCCTTTCTCTTCAAACTATTTCTTAAACAACAAACTAAACATCGGAGGAAAATGCTCAGCAACTCCATATCGAGATTGCCCAGTTGAGCATTCTCCACTTCCGCCCTTAGAATTAAATAATTCACGTCAAATTAATTTTATCAAATCTCCTAATGGAGCTAAAACATCCCGTGTCAACAAGGCGTTGTGTTGGTCAGAAACAACCCCTCCTTGACACGGAATCACTCATTTATATACTTTTCTTATACTAAACTAACACATCCACATTTGATTTAGACTGTTACATAAATAGCAATGAAACAAACGGAGATAAACATAAACGTCATCATGTACAGGGTATTAGGTACATACTCTCGTACATGGGCACACATAATTAATTGTATAATAGAAAATATCCATTTAGGGAGATCATGGTCTCGTTGAGATTCATGGAAATAATAAGCGTAATGTAAAAATATGTATTTTGTAGTCTCCACTTCATAATTATCAGTAACGTAGACGTTAAAATATATAAAAAAATGAATTGTATACTATGTATTTAATAGTATTAAGTACGGTGGTTTGGTCGGTGTCTGTATCTTGCGCTGTCGAGGTGACTGGTTTCACTTGGCGATTTCCATTGGTGCCACTTGTCCTGGCTTGTTCTTGCGGATTCGCTTGATTGGCCTGGGGAATGGTGATGTTTCCTCATCCGATGATTCGTCATTAGTTGGTGGATTTTTATTATTGAATCGGCTTTCCATCTTCCGCTTACGAAACAGGCTCCTGGGATTAATACTCCAATCTTTAGCGAGTACATCTCCTCCAGTTTCCTCCTCCGTGTCCATATCAAAAACCTCCAATTGAGTCGCGGCATTTGGTGGCTTCCCTTCGATGTTATTGTTGGTAGCAACTTTCATTGGGGTAAGGTTGATGTCCTCACGTCCTTCGGATTCGATCTCCCCTTCCTCAATGTCTCCCTGAGAACGACGTCGTGATGGTACTGGGAACGGTAATTGTGCCATTAACTCCTCCATTTCGTCCGAGTCCACATGGATGACGAAGTTATCGCTATCATCGGAAGAATGTGCCTGTGACATAATCAAAATCCAAACTCCACCAAATTAATTCGATTTTTGTTCGGTTCAGCCCCAAAGGACCCAGTGACAAGTCGTCACCACACCCAATTTTTCACATACATTTTACAATAATATAACATACATATTATTCTCCTTTCTATATCTTATCAAGACATCTCACCAACAATCCATATTTTCATTCTATGTTGCTGTTGTAACTCTATTCATGTTCATTATTTGTATGACGCATGTAAACGATGACATGTTTTCCTCCCCAAAATATCATCATTATATTTTTTGCATACCCATCATTACTTCGTAAATAATAGTACTGGCCAGATCGTAAATATTTTCATAATCATGTGACAAATTTTATTCCGAAAATTTTAATGTTAATAATTTTGTATGTAATTCTTACGCTACCGTTTTTCGGAGATCCGGGCACGGATAGGACGGCCGTCGCCATAACTCCAGTAAGATTTAAAGAAATGGTCGTTATGGAATTTTTCTGTATTACTGACCTTTGTTTTAATTATACCTCTGATCTCGGCTGTCGCCGTAGCGATTCTCATCCTATCCATCTCCAGCTCATCCTCAGATTGTTCCCAACAATCAACACATCTCCCTCCTCGCCATTAAGTATTTCGGAGTGCAGAACGGCATGACCCATGACCGTGAGCCATCCTGAGTAAATTCATCTGCTGTGGTCCCGCATTTCTTCGTTTTTGAAGTTGGATTCTCGCTTGTCCGTCTACTGCTATCTGCTCTTTTCCTTCCATCTTTGTTCCACGGCAGTCCGGGATCTTATGTTTTCTGCCCTCTTCGCGTTTTCTGCTCACTCCATAGAAGTCCTCAAATTCCTTCTTAGAATGGGAGAAAAATACTAACACCAAACAATTACTCGTCCACACCATCATCATGATTAAATTCATAATCCCCCTAATAATGGTATAGTATCCTTAATTTCTATTTTTATTTTTAATTTTAAGTTTTTATTTTTATATGCTAAATGACTACTAAGAAAAAAATGGTATATTATGTATACTTGTCATATATGTGTATTTACACCCCTCCCCTTTTTCTGGTAATCTTATTTTTATTTCTTGGGTTCCGGTGGTTTCTTGGACCGCTGAAATTTTTCCCAATTGTACTTACACATATACTCCTCTCCTTGCTTCCGGTTCGTGTTATACGTGTATCTGGCGACTTCGCTGGTCATCCGTGCCCTCATGTCAATTTCCGCGACTATTTTCTGAGTTAGTGGCGTTGATGATATTGATGACGACGTTGATGGTTGAGGATTTGTAGAAGTAATAGGAATTTGCTGGCTATCATCTATGATTTTTGCCAATTCGGGTTGGGCCATATTAACCATGCCCCGAAACATGCCATGTACCGCTTCAATCCACATACCCGGTTTCTTGGGGTCGGCATTCGTTGCGTTTTGAGGTTGGTTTTTCTTCGAAGTTTGCTGTTGACCGGTACATCCCTGTATTTTCTTGGGAGGTACCCGGTCTAAGCACGCAAGTTTCGGAATAATGCCCTCGAAAGTTAGCGCATATGATGCATTTATTTGGTTTGGGGGCCTTATTTCTTTATACTGGCATATGACTTTGCCAATTAAGTCATTCCATGCCCTAGCCTGTAGTGCATTGATATCTGTTGGTAATGACATAACGTCGATGTCGCTACCCACTCGCAGCTCATTTCCTGTGGTTATATCAACTAGTCTGTCTAACAACCTGCCCGTCAGCTGGAATGCGTATGCTCCGCCTTGACCTATATGTTGACGGATTTGGTTCAACTCCGCCGCTGCTCGACCTTCTGGACTATAAGGTGAATGTGGGTTAGATGTATCGTCCGGTTCAAAATGTGCAATGATCTCACTGGTATCATCAAAAGTGCCTATCCTTGGGATTGTGAATGTATATGTTAAGTGTTTCAGTGGGTATGTTTGGGTTGAACAGGCCTTAATGATATTTCCGAGATTTTTCTGCCATTTACCTTCAATTCCCTTAATAGCGTTGATCTCTGATTGGAGTAATTGATAATACTCCTTGGTTTTTGGATTCTTGGTACTACTCCATGGATTCAGAATCGCGATAAAATGACTAGCTAATTGGAAATTAACGACTGTGGGGCTAACCTTGATGTGAAACATATATGCCAATCTTGTTTCCTTAACCGTGAACATCTCATTAGTGGTTGCTGTGGTTGGTGCTGGTGGCTTATGATATGCATGATCGTGATTAGCAATTGTCGCCTGTAATCTACTGGGGCTGAACCTAGCGATAATGGCCAGTTGAAATATATCCCATGCAGACGGTTTATTTTTGGATATGAGTTCATGATCTGACTTATCTGTAAATTCAGCCTTGTGTGCGCCGTACCATGCCATGGCTCGACCTATTAACTTTTGTTCTACCATTTTGAGTTTCTCAGGTGCTGACATATTTAAAGTTGCAGCCACCTCGTTGAATTTTTGTAACCATGTCCTAGCGTCAGGGTCACCTTTGAATGTGGGAAACAGGCCGCCTGCTCTACTCATTTGGGTATCTCGCTTAAGTTGTAATTGCCGAGGACTCATTGCTGGTTGATCTTGGTGTATGGAACTGGTACTAGGGCTATTGGAAACTGCTGTCTCATCTGTATCTTGAAAAGGTGCAGAACTAAAGTATTCATCCCTGAGTGAAATTGCCTTATTAGTCAGGGCTGGTAGATGGGCATCACAATTATCTACCACGTCAAATCTGACATGCTGGAATCCTCGTTTATTATAATTAGCGCTGTCCTCCATGTAACTTACAGTCATATTCTGTATCATCGTCCTTCCTTCAATCTCCCTAAGCTGAATGCTTATGCAATCGACAATAATTAAAGTCAATTTCCCAATATGGATAAAATCCCCTTTATCGTCCTTATGCAGAGATTCCGGCTGAATGTGAATGCTACGGATAGGATGAAGTTGTGGCGGTTGTGGCGAAGTGCTAAACCGTTCAAAAATTTCCTCCACCCTACATGCATATTTAATGAAATCACCGTCCCCTTTCTCGTTACTCAAGTTGACTATTAGTCCCGTCATCACAGGAGTACACGAATGCACCAATAACTGGCATTGTTTTTGGGTCTTCTTCTCACGGCTCATAAACAGAGCATGACAGCGCTTACCGGCATAAATAATGGTGTAACATGGGTCCGAAGTTGTGTACCATCCTTGGCCATGCAAAGCCTTTGGAACTGGACAATTAGTAGTACCTCGGGCATCTGACATTGGTACTATGACCATTGTTGCCCGACCCATCACATCATCATGCCATTTCTTAAGCGACTTCTTAGGGTCATATGCCATTGGTTCTGCAGACATAGTTCTAATTAAACTCTTTGCCTGTTGCATGTTCACAAGATGACGATCTTCCATAAAAAATGGACCCGACTTAGCCAACAACTCAAACAGAGGCATGGTAAATTCACCCAAATCTGCACATAATATTTGGAATGAATCAATAAGATACAACCATCGTCGCAATTCATCCGCATTTTCCGGTTCCCAATAATCGGACATAGCTCTTTATACTGCTGGATCGACTATGCATCCTGACCCCTGGATTCTGAAGGCAGGACAGAATATGTATGGAGGACCCTGTGTGCCTCTATTGAAATGAGATGTAACCATAAATCTGACTAACTTCCTTTCCTCAGCCCTCCTTAACCTTCCTCTAACCTCATCCTGCATTTTCGTTAACCTGGCTTGTTCAGCCACTTGTTCCTGGTCACCTGGGACCACTAGTTGTTCTTCACCTTCTACCTCCTCCCTGACCATCTCCTCTACGTGGTCCACTTCCATATTAGAAATGAATTCTAAAAAAAAATAAAAATTGTTGAAAATTCAAATAATTCTTCTAATCTTAGGTAAATTCTGGAGTATCCCAGCTCCCCTACGATACAATTCCAAATTGAATTCAGTTGTTGTATTTTTAACCAAATACAACAACAATGATATTTCTACACAGCAGTATCCAACAGAGCAGCAAAATTATAAAAAGGTCATATGGTAAGGTGGGTTGTGGTATTTCCCAATAGAAATGATTAATGATCAAAGCCAGTCCCAGTTCATACACCAAAGTCATCAATTTATAGGACTCGGATGTTTTATCTTTATAAGGCAGCGAGGGAGATAAAAGGAAAACAAATGAATTACGAATTCAACTGTTGAACTATTACAATTCAATGGTTGTGCATAACTATGGCTATTTAGATTTGAAAGTAGCTATGGTGTCTTAACTTGACTTGCAGAATCAGTTTTAATTTGTATTTGAAAAAAAATAAAATACCATTAATCCGTAACAAGAACGAGATGAATTTTAATTTGTAGGTATTTGGATAACCTAAAAATCAGGTGAGTGCTATTTAGGTTACTCACCACGAATTGTATTATTGTAGTGTTAGACAACGACCATGACCATGACCATCCACGATGAACCGAATGAATCTGTTGCCTAGTGAATGACAATGATGGTAAGTACTCCTAGTTGGCAGTGATTAATATGAATAATTATTGCCTCTGTGTAATATTGCCGGTTACCTTCAATTTACTTGAATAGCCCACCAAAAGTAATTAGTTATGAATATTTAACGTTTATTTTGAGAGTAAAAAGGGACATAAAGAATAAAGAAATTATTTTATCCATGAAATAATATTCTACTGTTAAATATTCTAGGTGGATTTAGTTCTATGGGGCTGGTGTAGGAACGGATGGTGAGTGACTTGCTTCGCAGTGATGGCAGGTTCACACACAACTAACCACCTTATGCGGTCTTTCGACCTATCCCACACTTGAATATCTACCTAGCTGATGTAAATAATATGGCTATTCAAAGTTATATTTTTATGCTTTTGATTTATCGTACCATTTTCAGGATCAGAAAATTAGATCCCTCGATGAAAAAGACTTGAAATGATACGGTTGAATAATCCACTAATGACCGATGTTCCCTTTCCTTTGATGCTGCTACGAACTGCTACTTCTACTCGAGCTCCCTTTGAAAAATATGTAGCTGCTATCCCTGCTACCTTGGATGACCATGCGATGACTGGATAATATGCACCGCAAAAAAATGAAAATGAGGACAAAAGTTAAAATTAAAAGTTTTAATTTGTATGCCCCAGTTCCACCTTTCCATAAAATGCATCCAGTATTTAAATTATCTATTTCTTTCCTACTTCTGTTTTTATTTTCCTGCTACTATCTTTTGCTCCCGATTCCCTACTACCGTATTACCATGCCATACATATGTATCCGTGCCTTACCACTCTGAACCAATATACCGTAAGACTCCACTTCATGCGCCACCAAAAACTTTCTCAAACTAATATCACAAGCTAAAAAAAATCTTATGAGAGTTGAGCACCATCCGGCAAGGTGTAGTGCGTCAACTCCCTCGTCCTATTTTCAAACAATCCTACCACCAACCTGCAAACACTCCCAAAACTCTCAAACTCTCCAAAAATGTCCC